>CM048609.1:11637508-16637508 GCA_026413675.1 Populus pruinosa
TGTACCAAGTGTTATACAACATAAATCAAGATTAGTCATTTAACAAGCAAAGTATTAAAGAGTGAACAAGATAACAAATATAAAACATGTTAGTATCAAACATTAAAGTCCATATTAAGTTTACATTATACTTATTCTCACACCATTAGTGTAACCTTTTCACCTTGACATAATTAACTTAACTAGACATAATGAAAGAAAGCAAAATAGATAAACAAAATAAGAACATAAAAGCTAACTAAGTAAAGGAAAGGAAATGAAAGGCATAAACTTAATATTAATGAAAGCAAAGCATAAACACTACAAAAAATACAAAGAGAGAAAGGAAGAGCATGATCTTGATCTAGAAACCAAGATGCCTAAATGCATGGCAAATGCCTCCTTTTATAGGCCAAAATTGGGAACAATTGATTTGGTGACTAATTGATAGGTGGGTGGCCAACTTTTGACTTGGTGACAATCCTTACCTTCTCTTGTCTGCCCAAAACATCATTGATAACGTCAAAATTGGAGCCAGTTGTAAACATGAAAGTTGTAGGCAATTGTCTCATCTTTCTTATGTAAAACATTCAGCTCATTTGGACTTCTAGAACTCCAGATATGGCCAACATACCGAACAGTGCTCGGGCTGGAAGACAGATTCGGGCTTCTTTGTTGTTGCTACAATTTGGACTTGATAATGGCCTTTTTAGATTTTGGGCTCCATATGAAAGTTGTAGGCCTATGTCTTACCTTTCCATCCATATAAATTGGACCTAAATCTGAGATCTGTAGCTCCAGATATGACCCAATTACCGAATAGTGTTCCGGTTTGGATTGCACCGACATCTCTTTTCTAAGTTTGGCCATCTCTTTGCCTTTGCAATTTAAGTTCTTAAAGTCATCAATCAATATTTTCATTTATGTGATAGGCCTGCATTTAAAATGAACATTTACCATAAATTAAAGGTATCTTATATTATTTGATATATTATTATAAAACATGCTTTAGTTAAGGAGTTATTGATACTTCAAGTGCAAAATGATGATATAAAACCATGATAAAAATGCACTTTTAAGTACTAATCACACCCCTCAACCAGCTTATTACTAGTCCCTAGTAATCAAAGCGTTACAACAATTTGTAAATTTCACAAAGCAAGTTATTCATCATTTAACTTCCATTAATCTATCTAGATAAACAAACTCTCATTAAATTTATATATCTGCGCAATACCTCTTAACAAGATATTAATAAACCTTTCTTTTGTGCTCAATGTATCAACACATAATTATGGGGCTTTTCTTGGAAGAAAACAAAATTTTTGTTCTAATGTTTAAGGTTAACTTCCTTGGGTTGGCATTACTATTTTTGTCTTTTTTTTTTTCATTTTTTTTAAATCTATATACATATAATTTAAAAACATCATGCATCTTTAACCCATGTAACGAGCTTTCAGCTAATGACTCCCAGACCAGTTGGTCTTAGGGCATTAGGTGTTAAGACACCCCAACGAGCTTAGTAACTCGGGTCGCAGATACTGATATGTAGATAGTGCAATGTTTGATTCCCTTAAGCTTTTCTCCTCAACCCATGTAACAAGCGTTGGGCCAATAGCTCCCAAGTCAGTTGACTTTAGGGTATTAGGTGTTAAAACACCCCTTCGGGCTTAATTGTTTAGGTTAGGGAGGCTACGAAACCAAACTTATCTACATTTTTATTATCATCATTTTTATTTATTTATTTTCTTTTTTTTTCATGTTTTTCTTCTTCTTTTTTTTAATTATATACAATATCTTTCCCTTAGTTGTTACCTTTAACAAAAGAACATAAATAATGTAATAATCCAATATGCAACCCACAATCATATGTTAAAGTATGTGTGTGTAAATTAAGGTTTAAGAATACATGTTAAATAAGTATATGAGCAGAATTAAGTGGTAACAATACGAGAGTTTGTAAACTTGAATATTTCAGGAAGTATTATAATAGACCTTGTTAAGAATGGTTACTAAGATGCGTCTCAAGGGTCACTTTAACAAAAGAACTCCTTTACTTTGCCATCCTAGTAACAACAATTATGCACATGCTTTATGAAATGAAAAACAATTTTTTTTTTATCAACTACTACCCTCTCCCCCCAACCAAAACGAGACATTGTCCTCAATGTTCTAAGGTAGAAAGATAGAGTATAGAAGATATCACCTGAAATAACGAACACTGACAAAACCTGAAACACACTGAAACAAAAATAAAAAATAACAAAACACAATAATAAAACCAAAAGACATAAAAATTCACAAATGAAGGCTCAAATCCAATCTAAGCTTTTTACGGCTTCCCGTAGATGACCAATTTATGCGACTCATGGAAGGATCAATCACAGGAATGAAAGATTGTAGTTGGTCAATCAATTGTTCAGGAGTAGCAGCAGAGATTATGATTTGTCGTGCAGAAGATGTTAGAAATTCCTGTTCCACAGCATGATCAAGAAAAGACAACAACTTATCATAATAACCATTAACATTTAACTTATCATAGAAATTTCTCATAGCTAGCACCTGACCAAGATGATTTGCTGATTCTAAAAACTCCTTTTCTTTCCCAGGACTAGATCCACCAAAAACACAAATATTTCTTATTTGATGACTTGAGGAACTTGCCATTTCTACACACTTATGTATTTGTTGAATGTGTGGGTTGAGTAGAAATGAAAGGAAGGAAGAGAGGGTTTTATAGATGAGAAAGCTGAAAGGCAATCATAACACCTATATGTGGGCCAGCTGGAGTCTCACACTCTCTCTCTCTTTATTTATTTATTTATTTACTTTTGAAAAAGCATGTGTATATACAGGTAGTTGTGATTGTGGCTCACATCTTCCCTTGGTTTTACGTTCAAGAACGGCTTAAACGCCCTCTATGGGTCGGGGATAGGCTTCCCATCCAGTTTTCTTAAAAACTGGCAAACAGGGTCTTTTTTAGTCAGATCCCCAAGACTAAGTCGATCATGTTCTTTATAAAATAGTGGCCATAAATCATGAATTGCACGATGCACATCTCCACTAGGATGCGTCTCAAGAGTCAATAGAAGATTATCTAAAGACTCCTTACTCAGGCCATCCTTAATGAATTGTATTTTATCTTCACGGTTTATAGATACCATTCCTAAAGAATGACATTGTGTATTACAAGTCCATCTAGTACATCGATGACAGACATCCAGTCGTTTTGCACGACGCTTCTTTGCAAAAGTGCTTTTACCTGTTCCAGGCATGTGTGAAATGAAGTTAGAGGACTCACCTGATAATCAGACCTTTGCTTCAATCAACCAGCGAATATCTTCAGGAATTCCATGATTCATTAACAATCTCAATCTTGCACATCTAGCACGGTAAATTTTTGTAATCGCATTCTGAGGCAGAGCGGGAAAATACTTTTTTAATTTTTCAAGATTAGTGTCCATTTTCAAATGAGAATTGGAAGAGAGATTCAAAGAATTGCACAGATATATACACAGATATCAGTAATTGTGGGAAACTGAAAGAACCGACTTAAGTCACGGAGTATCGTTATCCGCCATTTGACCGGGGTGAAAGAAACTAGCAAAAATCAGTCAAAATGAAACATAAAAAAGAAAATATGAGAAAAACAAAATAATCAACCTTTATCTACAAGATCATTCAAACCAGCTGATTCATTTTCACTAGGAAAATTATCAAAGTAAGCTTTCAAACGATGTCTATTTGCCTTAAAATTATTGTCATTCATTGAATTCTCAATATCACAGGCCCCATAAGGATTGCTCTATCTTGGTCTTAGCTCTCTAGGGAATGCATAGAGTTGAGAATTATAAAACAAAACTTTTTGACCAGTATCAATCTTTTGACAATTTTCACAAGTTTTGTAGAATGCATGCGTGTCCTTGAACATGGTGGGCCAATAAAATCCATTTTGAAAGATTTTTGTAATTGTCTTTTTTGACGAGAAATAACTTCCATATGCTTCAGAATGACAAAGTTTAATGACACTACTTACCTTATTGTCGGGAATGAATCTTTGAAATATTTGATCAGGACAATATTTAAATAAGGTAGGGTCATCACAATAAAAGCTCTTCATTTCGTTCAAAAACTTTTCTTTGTCTTGAATACTCCAATCAGTTGGCAAATCTCCTAAAGTAAGAAAATTGATATTTTTATCATACCAAGGCATTGGACTAAGAGAAAGTAAGGATTCGTTAGGAGAGTAATCATCGATTGGTGCGATGTTAGATGTCGAATCTGTTGTTACTGTTGACAAAAGATTCGCATCAACATTTTCGGTGCTTGTTTCATCCGTGCTTTCTTCCTCAGAATAAACCATTTGCAAATCTTCAGTTTCATCCAATTCATTTTTACTTAAAGTAGATTCAAGTTGATCATAAACTAATTCGTCAATATGATCTACTTCTTGTAAATCATTATCATCTCCAGGTTGCTTGCAAATGTTGAAAATATTCATCTCCAATGTCATGTTTCCAAATGATAGCTTCATCAGTCCATTCCTACAATTAATCAATGCTCTTCCGGAACTACTTGCATTTGCATTGTATTACCCTTTGGGATTTTGTTGTGTTTGAGATGAAAACTTACCTTTCTCTTCTAAACTAAGAGCATATGTTAATTTAGCAAGAGTATCTTTAAAATCTATCATGTTTTGAACTAGTTGAGTATTAATTGTCTCTTGCTTTTCAATGAATGCATGCAATGTTTCCTCAAGATTTCTTCTAGAAGGTGGAGCATAAGGAGGTGCATATCCATGAGAATTTTGGAAATTGTGGTGTGCTTGAAATGGTGGTTGTGAAGTTTGTGCATTGTTGTTCTCACTCTTCCAACTAAAATTTGGGTGATTTCTCCAACCAGGGTTGTATGTTTGGGAGTATGGGTTGTGGTTGGTCCTTTTAAAACTGTTTAAAGCATGGGCTTGTTCATGGAGACAAAAAGAAGGCAAGGTTGGACAATCGTTGGTTGAGTGTTCATTTGTTTCACAAATTTGACACACAATGTTTTCAATAGATTTTAATTGACCACTCTTTTTCAATTCTAGTGCCTCAACTTTTCTAGCTAAAGATGCAAATTTGGCTTGAAGGTCATGATCTTCCCTAAGGTTGTACATACCTCCACTAGATGTATGAGGTTGAGTTTTACTCGGTGCCTCATATGTACCCGCAGTGTCCCAATTTTGAGCATTTTCAGCTAACAAGTCTAAGTACTCCATTGCTTCATCAGGGTCTTTATCTTCAAAAGTTCCATTGCACATCAACTCAACCATTTGCCTATCTTTAGGTGTTAACCCTTCATAGAAATGTGAAACCAATCTCCACGTTTCAAAACCATGATGAGGGCAAGTACTAAGCAAGTCTCGATACCTATCCCAACATTTGTAAAATGTTTCTCCTGGTTTTTGAGTGAAAGTGGCGATTTGTCTTTTAAAAGAGTTTGTTCTATGAGATGGGAAAAACTTCTTTAAAAATTGTTGTTGCATTTCATCCCAAGCACGAATGGATCCTGGTCTTAAATTTTGTAGCCATGTTTTAGCTTTATCTTTTAATGAAAAAGGAAAAAGCTTTAATCTGATGGTGTTCATGCTACAATTTAAGTTATTATATGTGTTGCACACCTCCTCAAATTCCCTTAAATGCAAGTATGGATTTTCCAATTCGAAACCATGAAAAGAAGGTAAAAGTTGAATAATACCTGGTTTAAAATTAAAATGAGATGCATCAGGAGGAAAAACTATGCATGATGGTGCACTTGTTCTTGTGGGATTCATGTGGTCTCTAAGTGTTCTAGCACGGTTATTCTCATTATTTTCATTATGAAGTGATTGATTATCTTCTTCAACCATATTTTCTGAAAATGATGAGGATATCCTACAAAGTCTACCACTTGATGTACGTGACCACACTCTCATGCACGTGTAGGAATAAAATAAAAAAAAAAAAAGAAGAAAGCAAAAGAAGGAGGAAGAAAACAAAATAAAAAGAAACAAAAGAAAAGAAACAAAGTTATATACAAGAAAAGTGAAAAGAGAAAATAAAATAAATACTATAATTTATACAAGAACTTACCTCCCCAGCAACGGCGCCAAAAACTTGACACGACCAAAAGATTGATGCCTTCTCCCAAGTGCAGGAGTGTCGAAGTAATAAATAACCCGGCAAGACCGGGGTCGAACCACAGGGAGGTTAATTGTACAAATTATAAACAACAATTATAAACAACAATAATAGTAATAACGATAACAATAATAATAATAATAATAATAATAATAATAGTAGTAGTAGTAGTAGTAGTAGTAGTAATAATAATAATAATAATAATAATAATAAAGAAAGAGAAGAAGAAGAAGAAGAAGATGATGATGATGAGAACTTAGAGATGAAATATTAATGTAAGGATTAAACAATAATAATAACAAAAGAGGTTCCACTAATAGTATATTGACACGACTAAAAGGTTGATGTCTTCTCCCAAGTGCAGGAGTGTCGAAGTAATAAATAACCCGGCAAGACCGGGGTCGAACCACAGGGAGGTTAATTGTACAAATTATAAACAACAATTATAAACAACAATAATAGTAATAACGATAATAATAATAATAATAATAATAATAGTAGTAGTACTAATAATAATAATAATAATAATAATAATAATAATAACAATAACAATAATAATAATAATAAAGAAAGAGAAGAAGAAGAAGATGATGATGATGATGAGAACTTAGAGATCAAATATTAATGTAAGGATTAAGCAATAATAATAACAAATGTCAAGGTTAGAGATTCCACTAATGGTATATCAAACAAGTATAGTATAAACTCTTATTATTGAATTGGAAACCACACACAAAGGAGGTTCCAATCAGATTATATATTGTTAACATGATTACATTAGTCATCTTATTCAATTAATGCTAATACTTGTAAATCTCGTCAAGCATTTATGATTATAACTTATGTTAACAACAAATCAAGTTCCTTTCATAGCTCAGGTGTCGGTTATACCATACATTATGGGTTATGAAAGTGTCAAGCATTTGTTGTACCAAGTGTTATACAACATAAATCAAGATTAGTCATTTAACAAGCAAAGTATTAAAGAGTGAACAAGATAACAAATATAAAACATGTTAGTATCAAACATTAAAGTCCATATTAAGTTTACATTATACTTATTCTCACACCATTAGTGTAACCTTTTCACCTTGACATAATTAACTTAGCTAGACATAATGAAAGAAAGCAAAATAGATAAACAAAATAAGAACATAAAAGCTAACTAAGTAAAGGAAAGGAAATGAAAGGCATAAACTTAATATTAATGAAAGCAAAGCATAAACACTACAAAAAATACAAAGAGAGAAAGGAAGAGAATGATCTTGATCTGGAAACCAAGATGCCTAAATGCATGGCAAATGCCTCCTTTTATAGGCCAAAATTGGGAACTATTGATTTGATGACTAATTGATAAGTGGGTGGCCAACTTTTGACTTGGTGACAATCCTTATCTTCTCTTGTCTGCCCAAAACATCATTGATAACGTCAAAACTGGAGCCAGTTGTAAACATGAAAGTTGTAGGTAATTGTCTCAGCTTTCTTGTGTAAAAAATTCAGCTCATTTGGACTTCTAGAACTCCAAATATGGCCAAAATACCGAACAGTGCTCGGGCTGGAAGACAGATTCGGGCTTCTTTGTTGTTGCTACAATTTGGACTTGATAATGGCCTTTTTAGATCTTGGGCTCCATATGAAAGTTGTAGGCCTATGTCTTACCTTTCCATCCATATAAATTGGACTTAAATCTGATATCTGTAGCTCTAGATATGACCCAATTACCGAACAGTGTTCTGGTTTGGATTGCACCGACATCTCTTTTCTAAGTTTGGCCATCTCTTTATCCTTGCAATTTAAGTTCTTCAAGTCATCAATCAATCCTTTCATTTATGGGATAGGCCTGCATTAAAAATAGACATTTACCATAAATTATAGGTATCTTATATTATTACATACATTATTATAAAACATATTTTAGTTAAGGAGTTATTGATACTTCAAGTGCAAAATGATGATATAAAACCATGATAAAAATGCACTTTTAAGTACTAATCACACCCCCCAACCAGCTTATTACTAGTCCCTAGTAATCAAAGCGTTAAAACAATTTGCAAATTTGACAAAGCAAGGTATTCATCATTTAACTTCCATTAATCTATCCAGATAAACAAACTCTCATTAAATTTATATATCTGCTCAATACCACTTAACAAGATATTAATAAACCTTTTTTTTGTACTCAATGTATCAACACATAATTATGGGGCTTTTCTTGGAAGAAAACAAAATTTTTGTTCTAATGTTTAAGGTTAACTTCCTTGGGTTGGGATTATTATTTTTGTCTTTTTTTTTTTACTTCTTTTTTTTTCTTTTTTTTTTAAAATGTATATACATATAATTTAAAAACATCATGCATCTTTAACCCATGTAACGAGCTTTCAGCTAATGACTCCCAGACCAGTTGGTCTTAGGGCATTAGGTGTTAAGACACCCCTACGAGCTTAGTAACTCGGGTCGCAGATACTGATATGTAGATAGTGCAATGTTTGATTCCCTTAAGCTTTTCTCCTCAACCCATGTAACAAGCGTTGGGCCAATAGCTCCCAAGTCAGTTGACTTTAGGGTATTAGGTGTTAAAACACCCCTTCGGGCTTAATTGCTTAGGTTAGGGAGGCTACGAAACCAAACTTATCTACATTTTTATTATCATCATTTTTTTTTCTTTTTCTTTTTTTTCTTTTTGTTTTTTTTTATTATATACAATCCCTTTCCCTTAGTTGTTCCCTTTAACAAAAGAACATAAATAATGTAATAATCCAATATGCAACCCACAATCATATGTTAAAGTGTGTGTGTGTAAATTAAGGTTTAAAAATACATGTTAAATAAGTATATGAGCAGAATTAAGTGGTAACAATACGAGAGTTTGTAAACCTGAATATTTCAGGAAGTATTATAATAGACCTTGTTAAGAATGATTACTAAGATGCGTCTCAAGAGTCACTTTAACAAAAGAACTCCTTTACTCTGCCATCCTAGTAACAACAATTATGCACATGCTTTATGAAATGAAAAACAATTTTTTTTTTATCAACTACTACCCTCTCCCCCCAACCAAAACGAGACATTGTCCTCAATGTTCTAAGGTAGAAAGATAGAGTATAGAAGATATCACCTGAAATAACGAACACTGACAAAACCTGAAACACACTCAAACAAAAATAAGAAATAACAAAACACAATAATAAAACCAAAAGACACAAAAATTCACAAATGAAGGCTCAAATCCAATCTAAGCTTTTTACGGCTTCCCGTAGATGACCAATTTATGCGACTCATGGAAGGATCAATCACAGGAATGAAAGATTGTAGTTGGTCAATCAATTGTTCAGGAGTAGCAGCAGAGATTATGATTTGTCGTGCAGAAGATGTTAGAAATTCCTGTTTCACAGCATGATCAAGAAAAGACAACAACTTATCATAATAACCATTAACATTTAACAAACCAATGGGTTTATGGTGAATGTGCAATTGAGCCCAAGAGGAAATATGAAAGATCTCTTCCAATGTGCCTAGACCACCTGGTAAAGCAATGAAAGCATCAACATGGTTAAACATTGCATTCATTCGAGCCGACATTGTGGAGACCTGAAGTTCCTCTCCAATTGTTTTTCCAATGATGTCCCCTTGTGCCAAAGCTTCAGGGACGACCCCCAAAACTTGACTACCTCCTAAAAATGCAGCCATTGACACACCTCCCATTAACCCAAGAATACCTCCCCCATATACTAAATGAATCTTTCTCACAGCTAGCACCTGACCAAGATGATTTGCTGATTCTAAAAACTCCTTTTCTTTCCCAGGACTAGATCCACCGAAAACACAAATATTTCTTATTTGATGACTTGAGGAACTTGCCATTTCTACACACTTCTGTATTTGTTGAATGTATGGGTTGAGTAGAAATGAAAGGAAGGAAAAGAGGGTTTTATAGATGAGAAATTAGAAAGACAATCATAACATCTATATGTAGGCCAGCTGGAGTCTCACTCTCTCTCTCTCTCTCTTTTTATTTATTTATTTATTTATTTATTTAAAAAAGCATGTGTATGTACAAGTAGTTGTGATTGTAGTTGTGATTGTGGCTCACATCTTCCCTTGGTTTTACGTCCAAGAACGGCTTAAACGCCCTCTATGGGTCGGGGATAGGCTTCCCATCCAGTTTTCTTAAAAACTGGCAAACAGGGTCTTTTTTAGTCAGATTCCCAAGACTAAGTCGATCATGTTCTTTATGAAATAGTGGCCATAAATCATGAATTGCACGATGCACATCTCCACTAGGATGCGTCTCAAGAGTCAATAGAAGATTATCTAAAGACTCCTTACTCAGGCCATCCTTAATGAATTGTATTTTATCTTCACGGTTTATAGATACCATTCCTAAAGAACGACATTGTGTATTACAAGTCCATCTAGCACATCGATGACAGACATCCAGTCGTTTTGCACGACGCTTCTTTGCAAAAGTGCTTTTACCTGTTCCAGGCATGTGTGAAATGAAGTTAGAGGACTTACCTGATAATCGGACCTTTGCTTCAATCAACCAGCGAATATCTTCAGGAATTCCATGATTCATTAACAATCTCAATCTTGCACATCTAGCACGGTAAATTTTTGTAATCGCATTTTGAGGCAGAGCGGGAAAATACTTTTTCAATTTTTCAAGATTAGTGTCCATTTTCAAATGAGAATTGGAAGAGAGATTCAAAGAATTGCACACATATATACACAGATATCAGTAATTATGGGAAACTGAAAGAACCGACTTAAGTCACGGAGTACCGTTATCCGCCATTTGACCGGGATGAGAGAAACTAGCAAAAATCACTAAAAAAAAGAAACATAAAAAAAATGTGAGAAAAAAAAAAAATCAACCTTTATCTACAAAATCATTCAAACCAGTTGATTCATTTTCATTAAAAAAATTATCAAAGTGAGCTTTCAAACGATGTCCATTTTCCTTAAAATCATTGTCATTCATTGAATTCTCAATATCACAGGCCCCATAAGGATTGCTCCATCTTGGTCTTAGCTCTCTAGGGACTGCATATATTTGAGAATCATAAAACAAAACTTTTTGACCAGTATCAATCTTTTGACAATTTTCACAAGTTTTGCAGAATGCATGCATGTCCTTGAACATGGTGGGCCAATAAAATCCATTTTGTAAGATTTTTGCAATTGTCTTTTTTGACGAGAAATAACTTCCACATGCTTCAGAATGACAAAGTTTAATGACACTACTTACCTCATTGTCAGGAATGAATCTTTGAAATATTTGATCAGGACAATATTTGAATAAGTTAGGGTCATCACAATAAAAGCTCTTCACTTCGTTAAAAAACTTTTCTTTGTCTTGGGTACTCCAATCAGCTGGCAAATCTCCTAAAGTAAGAAAATTGATATTTTTATCATACCAAGGCATTGGACTAAGAGAAAGTAAGGATTTGTTAGGAAAGTAATCATCCTTTGGTCTGATGTCAGATGTCAAATCTGTTGTCACTGTTGACAAAAGATTCGCATCAACATTTTCGGTGCTTGTTTCATCCGTGATTTCTTCGTCAGAATAAATCATTTGCAAATCTTCAGTTTCATCCAATTCATTTTTACTTAAAGTAGATTCAAGTTGATCATAAACTAATTCATCAATATGATCTACTTCTTGTAAATCATTATCATCTCCAGGTTGCTTGCAAATGTTGAAAATATTCATCTCCAATGTCATGTTTCCAAATGATAGCTTCATTAGTCCATTCCTACAATTAATCAATGCGTTAGACGTTGCAAGAAACGGACGTCCTAAAATAACAGGAAATGAATTACATGCTTCAACAGGTTCTGTGTCCAAGACAATAAAATCCACAGGATAAATGAATTTATCGACTTGTACTAACACATCCTCAATTATTCCTCTAGGCACTTTTACAGATCTATCGGCAAGTAAAAGAGATATAGAAGTTGGTTTTAACTCACCTAGATTGAGACTCTGAAAAACTGAATATGGAAGTAAATTCACACTAGCACCAAGATCAAGTAAGGCTCTTTCAATTTTATGCTCTCCAATAAAGCAAGAAATTGTAGGACAACCAGGGTCTTTATATTTCAAAGCATTATTGTTTTGAAGAATAGCACTTACTTGTTCGGCTAGAAAGGCTTTCTTTTTCACATTCAGTTTCCTCTTCACAGTGTAGAGATCTTTCAAAAATTTAGCATAGGAAGGAACCTGTTTAATAGCATCCAGCAAAGGTATATTGATCCTTACCTGTTTGAAAATTTCATAAATTTCAGAGTTATGGTTGACTTTTCTTTGTTTGGTCATGGCATGAGGAAATGGAAGTGCTGGCGGTGAATCAGTCGTTTCTTTGCAATTTTCAGATTCAACCCCTTCCTTACCCTCAGAGATTGACTCATCATCTTTCTCATAAGGTTCAAGAGAGGGTTTTTCAATAACCTTACCACTGCGTAGAGTAGTGACTGATTTGACTTGATCCATGTGTTGGCTTCCGAAACTACTTGCATTTGCATTGTATTGCCCTTTGGGATTTTGTTGTGTTTGAGATGGAAACTTACCTTTCTCTTGGAAACTAAGAGCAGATGTTAATTTAGCAAGAGTATCTTTAAAATCTGTCATGTTTTGAACAAGTTGAGTATTAATTGTCTCTTGCTTTTCAATGAATGCATGCAATGTTTCCTCAAGATTTCTTCTAGAAGGTGGAGCATAAGAAGGTGCATATCCATGAGAATTTTGGAAATTATGGTGTGCTTGAAACGGTGGTTGTGAAGTTTGTGCATTGTTGTTCTCACTCTTCCAACTGAAATTTGGGTGATTCCTCCAACCAGGGTTGTATGTTTGGGAGTATGGTTTGTGGTTGGGCCTTTGGAAACTGTTTAAAGTGACACGACGAAAAGATTGATGTCTTCTCCCAAGTGCAGGAGTGTCGAAGTAATAAATAACCCGGCAAGACCGGGGTCGAACCACAGGGAGGTTAATTGTACAAATTATAAACAACAATTATAAACAATAATAATAGCAATAACAATAATAATAATAATAATAATAATAATAATAACAATAATAATAGTATTAGTAGTAGTAGTAGTAGTAGTAGTAGTACTAATAATAATAATAATAATAATGAAAGAGAAGAAGAAGATGATGATGATGATGAGAACTTTGAGATGAAATATTAATTAAACAATGATAATAACAAATGTCAAGGTTAGAGGTTCCACTAATGGTATATCAAACAAGTATAGTATAAACTCTTATTATTGAATTGGAAACCACACACAAAGGAGATTCCAATCAGATTATATATTGTTAACATGATTACATTAGTCATCTTATTCGATTAATGCTAATACTTGTAAATCTCGTCAAGCATTCATGATTATAACTTATGTTAACAACAAATCAAGTTCCTTTCATAGCTCAGGTGTCGGTTATACCATACATTATGGGCTATGAAAGTGCCAAGCATTTGTTGTACCAAGTGTTATACAGCATAAATCAAGATTAATCATTTAACAAGCAAAGTATTAAAGAGTGAACAAGATAACAAATATAAAACATGTTAGTATCAAACATTAAAGTCCATATTAAGTTTACATTATACTTATTCTGACACCATTAGTGTAACCTTTTCACCTTGACATAATTAACTTAGCTAGACATAATAAAAGAAAGAAAAATAGATAAACAAAATAAGAACATAAAAGCTAACTAAGTAAAGGAAAGGAAATGAAAAACATAAACTTAATATTATGAAAGCAAAGCATAAACATTACAAAAAATACAAAGAGAGAAAGGAAGAGCATGATCTTGATCTGGAAACCAAGATCCTAAATGCATGGCAAATGCCTCCTTTTATAGGCCAAAATTGGGAACTATTGATATGATGACTAATTGATAAGTGGGTGGCCAACTTTTGACTTGGTCATAATCCTTATCTTCTCTTGTCTACCCAAAGAGTCATTGATAACGTCAAACTTGGAGCCAATTGTAAACATGAAAGTTGTAGGCAATTGTCTCAGCTTTCTTGTGTAAAAAATTCAGCTCATTTGGACTTTTAGAACTCCAGATATGGCCAAAATACCAAACAGTGCTCGGGCTGGAAGACAGATTCGGGCTTCTTTGTTGTTGCTACAATTTGGACTTGATAATGGCCTTTTTAGATCTTGGGCTCCATATGAATGTTATAGGCCTATGTCTTACCTTTCCATCCATATAAAGTGGACCTAAATCTGAGATCTGTAGCTCCAGATATGACCCAATTACCGAACAGTGTTCTGGTTTGGATTGCACCGACATCTCTTCTCTAAGTTTGACCATCTCTTTATCCTTGCAATTTAAGTTCTTGAAGTCATCAATCAATCCTTTCATTTATGTGATAGGCCTGCATTAAAAATAGATATTTACCACAAATTATAGGTATCTTATATTATTAGATACATTATTATAAAACATATTTTAGTTAAGGAGTTATTGATACTTCAAGTGCAAAATGATGATATAAAACCATGATAAAAATGCACTTTTAAATACTAATCACACCCCTCAACCAGCTTATTACTAGTCCCTAGTAATCAAAGCGTTACAACAATTTACAAATTTCACAAAGCAAGGTATTCATCATTTAACTTCCATTAATCTATCCAGATAAACAAACTCTCATTAAATTTATATATCTGCTCAATACCTCTTAACAAGATATTAATAAACCTTTTTTTTTGTGCTCAATATATCAACACATAATTATGGGGCTTTTCTTGGAAGAAAACAAAATTGTTGTTCTAATGTTTAAGGTTAACTTCCTTGGGTTGGGATTACTATTTTTGTCCTTTTTTTTGTTTTTTTTAAAAATCTATATACATATAATTTAAAAACATCATGCATCTTTAACCCATGTAACGAGCTTTCAGCTAATGACTCCTAGACCAGTTGGTCTTAGGGCATTAGGTGTTAAGACACCCCTACTAGCTTAGTAACTCGGGTCGCAGATACTGATATGTAGATAGTGCAATGTTTGATTCCCTTAAGCTTTTCTCCTCAACCCATGTAACAAGCGTTGGGCCAATAGCTCCCAAGTCAGTTGACTTTAGGGTATTAGGTGTTAAAACACCCCTTCGGGCTTAATTGCTTAGGTTAGGGAGGTTATGAAACCAAACTTATCTACATTTTTATTATCATCAATTTTTTTTCTTTTTTTCTTTTTTTTTTATATTTTTTTTTCTTGTTTTTGTTTTTTTTTATTATATACAATCCCTTTCCCTTAGTTGTTACCTTTAACAAAAGAACATAAATAATGTAATAATCCAATATGCAACCCACAATTATATGTTAAAGTGTGTGTGTGTAAATTAAGGCTTAAGAATACATGTTAAATAAGTATATGAGCAGAATTAAGTGGTAACAATACAAGAGTTTGTAAACCTGAATATTTCAGGAAGTATTATAATAGACCTTGTTAAGAATGGTTACTAAGATGCGTCTCAAGAGTCACTTTAACAAAAGAACTCCTTTACTCTGCCATCCTAGTAACAACAATTATGCACATGCTTTATGAAATGAAAAACAATTTTTTTTTTTTTATCAACTACTACCCTCCCCCCCCAACCAAAACAAGACATTGTCCTCAATGTTCTAAGGTAGAAAGATAGAGTATAGAAGATATCACCTGAAATAACGAACACTGACAAAACCTGAAACACACTGAAACAAAAATAAGAAATAACAAAACACAATAATAAAACCAAAATACACAAAAATTCACAAATGAAGGCTCAAATCCAATCTAAGCTTTTTACGGCTTCCCGTAGATGACCAATTTATACGACTCATGGAAGGATCAATCACAGGAATGAAAGATTGTAGTTGGTCAATCAATTGTTCAGCAGTAGTAGCAGAGATTATGATTTGTCGTGCAGAAGATGTTACAAATTCCTGTTCCACAGCATGATCAAGAAAAGACAACAACTTATCATAATAACCATTAACATTTAACAAACCTATGGGTTTATGGTGAATGTGCACTTGAGCCCAAGAGGAAATATGAAAGATCTCTTCCAATGTGCCTAGACCACCTGGTAAAGCAATGAAAGCATCAGCATGGTTAAACATTGCATTCATTCGAGCCGACATTGTGGAGACCTGAAGTTCCTCTCCAATTATTTTCCCAATGATGTCCCCTTGTGCCAAAGCTTTAGGGACGACCCCCAAAACTTGACTACCTCCTAAAAATGCAGCTATTGACACACCTCCCATTAACCCAAGACTGCCTCCCCTATGAATCTTTCTCTCAGCTAGCACCTGACCAAGATGATTTGCTGATTCTAAAAACTCCTTTTCTTTCCCAGGACTAGATCCACCAAAAACACAAATATTTCTTATTTGATGACTTGACGAACTTGCCATTTCTACACACTTCTGTATTTGTTGAATGTATGGGTTGAGTAGAAATGAAAGGAAGGAAAAGAGGGTTTTATAGATGAGAAATTAGAAAGGCAATCATAACACCTATATGTAGGCCAGCTAGAGTCTCACACACTCTCTCTCTCTCTTTTTATTTATTTATTTATTTACTTTTGAAAAAAAGCATGTGTATGTACAGGTAGTTGTCATTGTGGCTCACATCTTCCCTTGGTTTTACGTCCAAGAACGGCTTAAACGCCCTCTATGGGTCGGGGATAGGCTTCCCATCCAGTTTTCTTAAAAACTGGCAAACAGGGTCTTTTTTAGTCAAATTTCCAAGACTAAGTCGATCATGTTCTTTATGAAATAGTAGCCATAAATCATGAATTGCACGATGCACATCTCCACTAGGATGCGTCTCAAGAGTCAATAGAAGATTATCTAAAGATTCCTTACTCAGGCCATCCTTAATGAATTGTATTTTATCTTCACGGTTTATAGATACCATTCCTAAAGAATGACATTGTGTATTACAAGTCCATCTAGCACATCGATGACAGACATCCAGTCGTTTTGCACGACGCTTCTTTGCAAAAGTGCTTTTACTTATTCTAGGCATGTGTGAAATAAAGAAATTAGAGGACTCACCTGATAATCGGACCTTTGCTTCAATCAATCAGCGAATATCTTCAGGAATTCCATGATTCATTAATAATCTCAATCTTGCACATCTAGCAAGGTAAATTTTTGTAATCGCATTCTGAGGCAGAGCGGGAAAATACTTTTTCAATTTTTCAAGATTAATGTCCATTTTCAAATGAGAATTGGAAGAGAGCGTCAAAGAATTGCACAGATATATACACCGATATCAGTTATTGTGGGAAACTGAAAGAACCAACTTAAGTCACGGAGTACCGTTATCCGCCATTTGACCGGGGTGAGATAAACTAGCAAAAATCACTACAAAAAAAAAACACAAAAACAATGTGAGAAAAAAAATAATCAACCTTTATCTACAAGATCATTCCAACCAGTTGATTCATTTTTACTAGGAAAATTATCAAAGTAAGCTTTCAAACGATGTCCATTTTCCTTAAAATCATTGTCATTCATTGAATTCTCAATATCACAGGCCCCATAAGGATTGCTCCATCTTGGTCTTAGCTCTCTAGGGACTGCATAGAGTTGAGAATTATAAAACAAAACTTTTTGACCAGTATCAATCTTTTGACAATTTTCACAAGTTTTGCAGAATGCATGTGTGTCCTTGAACATGGTGGGCCAATAAAATCCACTTTGTAAGATTTTTGCAGTTGTCTTTTTTGACGAGAAATAACTTCCACATGCTTGAGAATGACAAAGTTTAATGACACTACTTACCTCATTGTCGGGAATGAATCTTTGAAATATTTGATCAGGACAATATTTGAATAAGTTAGGGTCATCACAATAAAAGCTCTTCACTTCGTTCAAAAACTTTTCTTTGTCTTGAGTACTCCAATCAACTGGCAAATCTTCTAAAGCAAGAAAATTGAAATTTTTATCATACCAAGGCATTGGACTAAGAGAAAGTAAGGATTCGTTAGGAAAGTAATCATCGATTGGTGTGATGTCAGATGTCGAATCTGTTGTCACTGTTGACAAAAGATTCGCATCAACATTTTCGGTGCTTGTTTCATCCATGATTTCTTCCTCAGAATAAATCATTTGCAAATCTTTAGTTTCATCCAATTCATTTTTACTTAAAGTAGATTCAAGTTGATCATAAACTAATTCATCAATATGATCTACTTCTTGTAAATCATTATCATCTCCAGGTTGCTTGCAAATGTTGAAAATATTCATCTCCAATGTCATGTTTCCAAATGATAGCTTCATCAGTCCATTCTTACAATTAATCAATGCGTTAGAGGTTGCAAGAAAGGGACGTCCTAAAATAACAGGAAATGAATTACATGCTTCAACAGGTTCTGTGTCCAAGACAATAAAATCCACAGGATAAATGAATTTATCGACTTGTACTAACACATCCTCAATTATTCCTCTAGGCACTTTTACAGATCTATCGGCAAGTAAAAGAGATATAGAAGTTGGTTTTAACTCACCTAGATTGAGACTTTGAAAAACTGAATATGGAAGTAAATTCACACTAGCACCAAGATCAAGTAAGGCTCTTTAAATTTTATGCTCTCCAATAAAGCAGGAAATTGTAGGACAACCAGGGTCTTTATATTTCAAAGCATTATTGTTTTGAAGAATAGCACTTACTTGTTCGGCTAGAAAGGCTTTCTTTTTCACATTCAGTTTCCTCGTCACAGTGCATAGATCTTTCAAAAATTTAGCATAGGAAGGAACTTGTTTAATAGCATCCAGCAAAGGTATATTGATCCTTACCTGTTTGAAAATTTCATAAATTTCAGAGTTATGGTTGACTTTCCTTTGTTTGGTCATGGCATGAGGAAATGGAAATGCTGGCGGTGAATCAGTCGTTTCTTTGCAATTTTCAGATTCAACCCCTTCCTTACCCTCAAAGATTGACTCATCATCTTTCTCATAAGGTTCAAGAGAGGGTTTTTCAATAACCTTACCACTGCGTAGAGTAGTGACTGATTTGAGTTGATCCATGTGTTGGCTTTCGGAACTACTTGCATTTGTATTGTATTTCCCCTTGGGATTTTGCTGTGGTTGAGATGGAAACTTACCTTTCTCTTGGAAACTAAGAGCAGATGTTAATTTAGCAAGAGTATCTTTAAAATCTGTCATGTTTTGAACAAGTTGAGTATTAATTGTCTCTTGCTTTTCAATGAATGCATGCAATGTTTCCTCAAGATTTCTTTTAGGAGGTGGAGCATAAGGAGGTGCATATCCATGATAATTTTGGAAATTATGGTGTGCTTGAAACGGTGGTTGTGAAGTTTGTGCATTGTTGTTCTCACTCTTCCAACTGAAATTTGGGTGATTCCTCCAACCAGGGTTGTATGTTTGGGAGTATGGGTTGTGGTTGGCCATTTGAAAACTGTTTAAAGCATGGGCTTGTTCATGGAGACATTCTTTAAAAGAAGGCAAGGTTGGACAATCGTTGGTTGAGTGTTCATTTGTTTCACAGATTTGACACATAATGTTTTCAACAGATTTTAATTGACCACTCTTTTTCAATTCTAGTGCCTCAACTTTTCTAGCTAAAGATGCAAATTTGGCTTGAAGGTCATGATCATCCCTAAGGTTGTACATACCTCCACTAGATGTATGAGGTTGAGTTTTACTCGGTGCCTCATAAGTACCCGCGGTGTCCCAATTTTGAGCATATTCAGCTAACAAGTCTAAGTACTCCATTGCTTCATCAGGGTCTTTATCTTCAAAAGTTCCATTGCACATCAATTCAACCATTTGCCTATCTTTAGGTGTTAACCCTTCATAGAAATGTGAAACCAATCTCCATGTTTCAAAACCATGATGAGGGCAAGAACTAAGCAAGTCTCGATACCTATCCCAACATTTGTAAAATGTTTCTCCTGGTTTTTGAGTGAAAGTGGTGATTTGTCTCTTGAAAGAGTTTGTTCTATGAGATGGGAAAAACTTTTTTAAAAATTGTTGTTGCATTTCATCCCAAGCACGAATGGATCCTGGTCTCAAATTTTGTAGCCATGTTTTAGCTTTATCTTTTAATGAAAAAGGAAAAAGCTTTAATCTAATGGTGTTCATGCTACAATTTAAGTTATTATATGTGTTGCACACCTCCTCAAATTCCCTTAAATGCAAGTATGGATTTTCCAATTCCAAGCCATGAAATGAAGGTAAAAGTTGAATAATGCCTGGCTTAAAATTAAAATGAGATGCATCAGGAGGAAAAACTATGCATGATGGTGCGCTTGTTCTTGTGGGATTCATGTGGTCTCTAAGTGTTCTAGCACGGTTATTCTCATTATTTTCATTATGAAGTGATTGATTATCTTCTTCGGCCATATTTTCTAAAAATGATGAGGATATCCTACAATGTCTACCACTTGATGTACGTGACCACACTCTCATGCACGTGTACGAATAAAATAAAAAAGAAGAAGAAAGCAAAAGAAGGAGGAAGAAAACAAAATAAAAAGAAAGAAAAGAAAAGAAAAGAAACAAAGTTATATACAAGAAAAGTGAAAAGAGAAAATAAAATAAATACTATAATTTATACAAGAACTTACCTCCCCGGCAACGGCGCCAAAAACTTGACACGACGAAAAGATTGATGTCTTCTCCCAAGTGCAGGAGTGTCGAAGTAATAAATAACCCGGCAAGACCGGGGTCGAACCACAGGGAGGTTAATTGTACAAATTATAAACAACAATTATAAACAATAATAATAGCAATAACAATAATAATAATAATAAAAATAATAATAATAATAATAATAATAATAACAATAATAATAGTATTAGTAGTAGTAGTAGTAGTAGTAGTAGTAGTAGTAGTACTAATAATAATAATAATAATGAAAGAGAAGAAGAAGATGATGATGATGATGAGAACTTTGAGATGAAATATTAATTAAACAATGATAATAACAAATGTCAAGGTTAGAGGTTCCACTAAAGGTATATCAAACAAGTATAGTATAAACTCTTATTATTGAATTGGAAACCACACACAAAGGAGATTCCAATCAGATTATATATTGTTAACATGATTACATTAGTCATCTTATTCGATTAATGCTAATACTTGTAAATCTCGTCAAGCATTCATGATTATAACTTATGTTAACAACAAATCAAGTTCCTTTCATAGCTCAGGTGTCGGTTATACCATACATTATGGGCTATGAAAGTGCCAAGCATTTGTTGTACCAAGTGTTATACAACATAAATCAAGATTAATCATTTAACAAGCAAAGTATTAAAGAGTGAACAAGATAACAAATATAAAACATGTTAGTATCAAACATTAAAGTCCATATTAAGTTTACATTATACTTATTCTGACACCATTAGTGTAACCTTTTCACCTTGACATAATTAACTTAGCTAGACATAATAAAAGAAAGAAAAATAGATAAACAAAATAAGAACATAAAAGCTAACTAAGTAAAGGAAAGGAAATGAAAAGCATAAACTTAATATTATGAAAGCAAAGCATAAACATTACAAAAAATACAAAGAGAGAAAGGAAGAGCATGATCTTGATCTGGAAACCAAGATCCTAAATGCATGGCAAATGCCTCCTTTTATAGGCCAAAATTGGGAACTATTGATATGATGACTAATTGATAAGTGGGTGGCCAACTTTTGACTTGGTCATAATCCTTATCTTCTCTTGTCTACCCAAAAAGTCATTGATAACGTCAAACTTGGAGCCAATTGTAAACATGAAAGTTGTAGGCAATTGTCTCAGCTTTCTTGTGTAAAAAATTCAGCTCATTTGGACTTTTAGAACTCCAGATATGGCCAAAATACCGAACAGTGCTCGGGCTGGAAGACAGATTCGGGCTTCTTTGTTGTTGCTACAATTTGGACATGATAATGGCCTTTTTAGATCTTGGGCTCCATATGAAAGTTATAGGCCTATGTCTTACCTTTCCATCCATATAAATTGGACCTAAATCTGAGATCTGTATCTCCAGATATGACCGAATTACCGAACAGTGTTCTGGTTTGGATTGCACCGACATCTCTTCTCTAAGTTTGACCATCTCTTTATCCTTGCAATTTAAGTTCTTTAAGTCATCAATCAATCCTTTCATTTATGTGATAGGCCTGCATTAAAAATAGATATTTACCATAAATTATAGGTATCTTATATTATTAGATACATTATTATAAAACATATTTTAGTTAAGGAGTTATTGATACTTCAAGTGCAAAATGATGATATAAAACCATGATAAAAATGCACTTTTAAATACTAATCATAAAGCATGAGCTTGTTCTTGGAGACATTCTTTAAAAGAAGGCAAGGTTGGACAATCGTTGGTTGAGTGTTCATTTGTTTCACAGATTTGACACACAATGTTTTCAACAGATTTTAATTGACCACTCTTTTTCAATTCTAGTGCCTCGACTTTTCTAGCTAAAGATGCAAATTTGGCTTGAAGGTCATGATCTTCCCTAAGGTTGTACATACCTCCACTAGATGTATGAGGTTGAGTTTTACTCGGTGCCTCATAAGTACCCGCAATGTCTCCAAGAACAAGCTCATGCTTTATGATTAGTACTTAAAAGTGCATTTTTATCATGGTTTTATATCATCATTTTGCACTTGAAGTATCAATAACTCCTTAACTAAAATATGTTTTATAATAATGTATCTAATAATATAAGATACCTATAATTCGTGGTAAATGTCTATTTTTAATACAGGTCTATCACATAAATGAAAGGATTGATTGATGACTTGAAGAACTTAAATTGCATGGATAAAGAGATGGTCAAACTTAGAGAAGAGATGTCGGTGCAATCCAAACCGGAACACTGTTCGGTAATTGGGCCATATCTGGAGCTACAGATCTCAGATTTAGGTCCAATTTATATGGATGGAAAGGTAAGACATAGGCCTACAACTTTCATATGGAGCCCAAGATCTAAAAAGGCCATTATCAAGTCCAAATTGTAGCAACAACAAAGAAGCCCGAATCTGTCTTCCAGCCCGAGCACTGTTCGGTATTTTGGTCATATCTGGAGTTCTAGAAGTCCAAATGAGCTGAATGTTTTACACAAGAAAGCTGAGACAATTGCCTACAACTTTCATGTACAACTGGCTCCAATTTTGATGTTATCAACGACGTTTTGGGCAGACAAGAGAAGATAAGGATTATCACCAAGTCAAAAGTTGGCCACCCACTTATCAATTAGTCATCAAATCAATAGTTCCCAATTTTGGCCTATAAAAGGAGGCATTTGCCATGCATTTAGGCATCTTGGTTTCCAGATCAAGATCATGCTCTTCCTTTCTCTCTTTGTATTTTTTGTAATGTTTATGCTTTACTTTCATTAATATCAAGTTTATGCCTTTCATTTCCTTTCCTTTACTTAGTTAGCTTTTATGTTCTTATTTTGTTTATCTATTTTTCTTTCTTTCACTATGTCTAGCTAAGTTAATTATGTCAAGGTGAAAAGGTTACACTAATGGTGTAAGAATAAGTATAATGTAAACTTAATATGGACTTTAATGTTTGATACTAACATGTTTTATATTTGTTATCTTGTTCACTCTTTAATACTTTGCTTGTTAAATGACTAATCTTGATTTATGTTGTATAACACTTGGTACAACAAATGCTTGGCACTTTCATAGCCCATAATGTATGGTATAACCGACACCTGAGCTATGAAAGGAACTTGATTTGTTGTTAACATAAGTTATAATCATGAATGCTTGACGAGATTTACAAGTATTAGCATTAATTGAATAAGATGACTAATGTAATCATGTTAACAATATATAATCTGATTGGAACCTCCTTTGTGTGTGATTTCCAATTCAATAATAAGAGTTTATACTATACTTGTTTTATATACCATTAGTGGAACCTCTAACCTTGACATTTGTTATTATTATTGTTTAATCCTTACATTAATATTTCATCTCTAAGTTCTCATCATCATCATCTTCTTCTTCTTCTCTTTCTTTATTATTATTATTATTATTATTATTATTATTATTATTATTATTATTATTATTGTTATCGTTATTATTATTATTGTTATCGTTATTACTATTATTGTTGTTTATAATTGTTGTTTATAATTTATACAATTAACTTCCCTGTGGTTCGACCCCGGTCTTGCCGGGTTATTTATTACTTCGACACTCCTGCACTTGGGAGAAGACATCAATCTTTTAGTCGTGTCACCATATTTTCTGAAAATGATGAGGATACCCTACAAAGTCTACCACTTGATGTACGTGACCACACTCTCATGCACGTGTAGGAATAAAATAAAAAGAAGAAGAAGAAAGCAAAAGAAGGAGGAAGAAAACAAAATAAAAAGAAACAAAAGAAAAGAAACAAAGTTATATACAAGAAAAGTGAAAAGAGAAAATAAAATAAATACTATAAACAAAGTGCAAAATGATGATATAAAACCATGATAAAAATGCACTTTTAAGTACTAATCAGTTTTATATCATCATTTTGCACTTGAAGTATCAATAACTCCTTAACTAAAGTATGTTTTATAATAATATATCTAATAATATAAGATACCTTTAATTTATGGTAAATGTTCATTTTAAATGCAGGCCTATCACATAAATGAAAATATTGATTGGTGACTTTAAGAACTTAAATTGCAAAGGCAAAGAGATGGTCAAACTTAGAAAAGAGATGTTAGTGCAATCCAAACCAGAACACTGTTCGGTAATTGGATCATATCTGGAGCTACAGATCTCAAATTTAGGTCCAATTTATATGGATGGAAAGGTAAGACATAGGCCTACAACTTTCATATGGAGCCCAAGATCTAAAAAGGCCATTTGCAAGTCCAAATTGTAGCAACAACAAAGCAGCCTGAATCTGTCTTCCAGCCCAAGCATTGTTCGGTATTTTAGCCATATCTGGAGTTCTAGAAGTCCAAATGAGCTGAAGTTTTTACACAAGAAAGGTGAGACAATTGCCTACAACTTTCCTATTTTAATCTGGCTCTAATTTTGACATTATCAATGACGGTTTAGGTAGACAAGAGAAGATAAGGATTGTCACCAAGTCAAACGTTGGCCACCCACTTATCAATTAGTCATCAAATCAATAGTTCCCAATTTTGGCCTATAAAAGGAGGCATTTGCCATGCATTTAGGCATCTTGGTGTTCAGATCAAGATCATGCTCTTCCTTTCTCTTTTTGTATTTTTTGTAATGTTTATGCTTTGCTTTCATTAATATCAAGTTTATGCCTTTCATTTCCTTTCCTTTATTTAGTTAGCTTTTATGTTCTTATTTTGTTTATCTATTTTGCTTTCTTTCATTATGTCTAGCTAAGTTAATTATGTCAAGGTGAAAAGGTTACACTAATGGTGTAAGAATAAGTATAATGTAAACTTAATATGGACTTTAATGTTTGATACTAACATGTTTTATATTTGTTATCTTGTTTACTCTTTAATACTTTGCTTGTTAAATGACTAATCTTGATTTATGTTGTATAACACTTGGTACAACAAATGCTTGGCACTTTCATAGCCCATAATGTATGGTATAACCGACACCTGAGCTATGAAAGGAACTTGATTTGTTGTTAACATAAGTTATAATCATGAATGCTTGACGAGATTTACAAGTATTAGCATTAATTGAATAAGATGACTAATGTAATCATGTTAACAATCTATAATCCAATTGGAACCTTCTTTATGTATGGTTTCCAATTGAATAATAAGAGTTTATATTATACTTGTTTGACATACCATTAGTGGAATCTCTAACCTTGACAAATTTTTATTATCGTTGTTTAATCATTACATTAACATTCCTTCTCCAAGTTCTCATCATCATCATCTTCTTCTCTTTATTATTATTATTATTATTATTATTATTATTATTATTATTATTATTATTATTATTAATAGTACTATTACTACTACTACTATTATTATTATTATTATTATTATTACTACTACTACTATTACTACTATTATTATTATTATAGTTATTGTTGTTATTGCTATTATTGTTGTTTATAATTGTTGTTTATAATTTATACAATTAACCTCCCTGTGGTTCGACCCCGGTCTTGTCGGGTTATTTATTACTTCGACACTCCTGCACTTGGGAGAAGACATCAACCTTTTAGTCGTGTCAAGTTTTTGGCGCCGTTGCCGGGGAGGTAAGTTCTTTTTATAGTAGTTATGCATGAGAGTGTGGTTACGTACATCAAGTGGTAGACTGTGTAGGATATCCTTATCATTTTTAGAAAATATGGCCGAAGAAGATAATCAATCACTTCATAATAAGAATAATGAGAATAACCGTGCTAGAACACTTAGAGACCACATGAATCCCACGCGAACAAGTGCACCATCATGCATAGTTTTTCCTCCCGATGCATCTCATTTTAATTTTAAACCAGGTATTATTCAACTTTTATCTTCTTTTCATGGTTTGGAATTGGAAAATCCATACTTGCATTTAAGGGAATTTAAGGAGGTCTGCAACATATATAATAATTTAAATTGTAGCATGAACACCATCAGATTAAAGCTTTTTCCTTTTTCATTAAAAGATAAAGCTAAAACATGGCTACAAAATTTGAGACCAGGATCTATTCGTGCTTGGGATGAAATGCAACAACAGTTTTTAAAGAAGTTTTTCCCATCTCATAGAACAAACTCTTTCAAGAGACAAATCACCACTTTTACTCAAAAACCAGAAGAAACATTTTACCAATGTTGGGATAGGTATCGAGACTTGCTTAGTACTTACCCTCATCATGGTTTTGAAACATGGAGATTGATGTGCAATGGAACTTTTGAAGATAAAGACCCTGATGAAGCAATGGAGTACCTAGACTTGTTAGCTGAAAATGCTCAAAATTGGGACACCGCAGGTACTTATGAGGCACCGAGTAAAACTCAACCTCATACATCTAGTGGAGGTATGTACAACCTTAGGGAAGATCATGACCTTCAAGCCAAGTTTGCATCTTTAGCTAAAAAAGTCGAGGCACTAGAATTGAAAAAGAGTGGTCAATTAAAATCTGTTGAAAACATTGTGTGTCAAATCTGTGAAACAAATGAACACTCAACCAACGATTGTCCAACCTTGCTTTCTTTTAAGGAATGTCTCCATGAACAAGCCTATGGTTTAAACAGTTTTCAAAGGGCTAACCATAACCCATACTCCCAAACATACAACCCTGGTTGGAGAAATCACCCAAATTTCAGTTGGAAGAGTGAGAACAACAATGCACAAACTTCACAACCACCATTTCAAGCACACCATAATTTCAAAAATTCTCATGGATATACACCTCCTTATGCTCCACCGCTTAGAAGAAATCTTGAGGAAACATTGCATGCATTCATTGAAAAGCAAGAGACAATCAATACTCAACTTGCTCAAAACATGACAAATTTTAAAGATACTCTTGCTAAATTAACATTTGCTCTTAGTTTCCAAGAGAAAGGTAAGTTTCCATCTCAACCACAATAAAATCCCAAGGGGCAATATAATGCAAATGCAAGTAGTTCTGGAAGCCAACACATGGATCAAGTCAAATCAGTCACTACTCTGCGCAGTGGTAAGGTTATTGAAAAACCCTCTTTTGAACCGTATGAGAAAGATGATGAGTCAATCTCTGAGGGTAAGGAAGGGGTTGAATCTGAAAATTGCAAAGAAACGACTGATTCACCGCCAGCACTTTCATTTCCTCATGCCATGACTAAACAAAGAAAAGTCAATCATAACTCTGAAATTTTTGAAATTTTCAAACAGGTAAGAATCAATATACCTTTGTTGGATGCTATTAAACAGGTTCCTTCCTATGCTAAATTTTTAAAAGAACTATGCATTGTGAAGAGGAAACTGAATGTGAAAAAGAAAGCCTTTCTAGCTGAACAAGTAAGTGTCATTCTTCAAAACAATAATGCTTTGAAATATAAAGACCCTGGTTGTCCTACAATTTCTTGCTTTATTGGAGAGCATAAAATTGAAAGAGCCTTACTTGATCTTGGTGCTAGTGTGAATTTACTTCCATATTCAGTTTTTCAGAGTCTAAATCTAGGTGAGTTAAAACCAACTTCTATATCTCTTTTACTTGCCGATAGATCTGTAAAAGTGCCTAGAGGAATAATTGAAGATGTGTTAGTACAAGTCGATAAATTCATTTATCCTGTGGATTTTATTGTCTTGGACACAGAACTTGTTGAAGCATGTAATTCATTTCCTGTTATTTTAGAACGTTCGTTTCTTGCAACCTCTAACGCATTGATTAATTGTAGGAATGGACTGATGAAGCTAAGATGAATATTTTCAACATTTGCAAGCAACCTGGAGATGATAATGATTTACAAGAAGTAGATCATATTGATGAATTAGTTTATGATCAACTTGAATCTACTTTAAGTAAAAATGAATTGGATGAAACTGAAGATTTTCAAATGGTTTATTCTGAGGAAGAAATCACGGATGAAACAAGCACCGAAAATATTGATGCGAATCTTTTGTCAATAGTGACAACAGATTCGATATCTGACATCACACCAATGGATGATTACTTTCCTAATGAATCCTTACTTTCTCTTAGTCCAATGCCTTGGTATGATAAAAATATCAATTTTCTTACTTTAGGAGATTTGCCAGCTGATTGGAGCACCCAAGACAAAGAAACGTTTTTGAACGAAGTGAAGAGCTTTTACTGTGATGACCCTAACTTATTCAAATATTGTCCTGATCAAATATTTCAAAGATTCATTCCCGACAATGAGGTAAGTCATGTCATTAAACTTTGTCATTCTGAAGCATGTGGAAGTTATTTCTCGTCAAAAAAGACAGCTGTAAAAATATTTCAAAATGGATTTTATTGGCCCATCATGTTCAAGGACACGCATGCATTCTACAAAACTTGTGAAAATTGTCAAAAGATTGATACCGGTCAAAAAGTTTTGTTTTATAATTCTCAACTCTATGTATTCCCTAGAGAGCTAAAACCAAGATGGAGCAATCCTTATGGGGCTTGTGATATTGAGAATTCAATGAATGACAATGATTTTAAGGAAAATAGACATCGTTTGAAAGCTCACTTTGATAATTTTCCTAGTGAAAATGAATCAACTGGTTGGAATGATCTTGTAGATAAAGGTTGATTATTTTGTTTTTCTCACATTGTTTTTGTGTTTCTTTTTGAGTGATTTTTGCTAGTTTCTCTCACCCCGGTCAAATGGCGGACAACAGTACTCCGTGACTTAAGTCGGTTCTTTCAGTTTCCCACAATAACTAATATTTGTTTATATATTTGTGCAATTCTTTGAATCTCTCTTCCAATTCTCATTTGAAAATGGACACTAATCTTGAAAAATTGAAAAAGTATTTTCCCGCTCTACCTCAGAATGCGATTACAAAAATTTACCGTGCTAGACGTGCAAGATTGAGATTGTTAATGAATCATGGAATTCCTGAACATATTCGCTGGTTGATTGAAGCAAAGGTCCGATTATCAGGTGAGTCCTCTAACTCCTTCATTTCACACATGCCTGGAACAGGTAAAGGCACTTTAAGAAGTGTCATGCAAAACAACTGAAAGTCTGTCATCAATATGCTAGATGGACTTGTAATACACAATGTCGTTCTTTAGGAATGGTATCTATAAACCGTGAAGATAAAATACAATTCATTAAGGATGGCCTGAGTAAGGAGCCTTTAGATAATCTTCTATTGACTCTTGAGACGCATCTTAATGGAGATGTGCATCGCGCAATTCATGATTTATGGCCACTATTTCATAAACAACATGATCGACTTAGTCTTGGGAATCTGACTAAACAAGACCCTATTTGCCAGTTTTTATGAAAATTGGATGGGAAGCCTATCCCCGACCTATAGAGGGCGTTTAAGCCGTTCTTGGACGTAAAACCAAGGGAAGATGTGAGCCACAATCACAACTACCTGTACATACACATACTTTTTCAAAAATAAATAAATAAATAAATAAAAAGAGAGAAAGAGTGTGTGGGACTCTAGTTGGCCTACATATAAGTGTTATGATTGTCTTTCTAATTTCTCATCTATAAAACTCTTTCTTCCTTCCTTTCATTTCTACTCCAGTGTGTAGAAATGACAAGTTCCTCAAGTCATCATATAAGAAAGATTTGTGTTTTTGGTGGATCTAGTCCTGGGAAAGAAAAGGAGTTTTTAGAATCAGCAAATCATCTTGGTCAGGTGCTAGCTGAGAGAAAGATTCAGTTGGTATATGGGGGAGGTAGTCTTGGGTTAATGGGAGGTGTGTCAATAGCTGCATTTTTAGGAGGCAGTCAAGTTTTGGGGGTCGTCCCTGAAGCTTTAGCACAAGGGGACATCATTGGAAAAACAATTGGAGAGGAACTTCAGGTCTCTACAAGCGATGTCGCGGTCGCACAAATTAATTACCCTAGCTTAAATCACACAAGATAGTATAGAGCAAGCAAGGGATCGATCCCACGAGGAAGATTTAGTTCAGATTTTTATGCTATACGTTATGCAATTGGGGGGTTTTGATTTGCGATAATCTAAAATATGGAAGAAATTAAACTAGTGAACAGAATCAATTGAAACTGAAATTTATCAAGAAAACAAACCTTGGTCACAAGCACACATCCACCTACAGAAATCAGAACCGATCCTTGAAACGAAACTCCAGTTTATATTCTGAATTTTTATCTTTTCTTAACTTTGGTTAATTAACGGATCCGCCGTATAACTAGCCCTAACCAACAAATAATCACAGTGTCCGCACTAATGATTTAATCTAATGGCAGCCTTAAGATCTAGATAAATTCATTAATCTTAACAACCAAGTTGTCTGCTTGTGTTGCTTTGATCGAATGTTTTCCCTAAGTTTAATAACGTAGTTCCGCCACAATTATCAAGCTTAGTTGCTTCACAAGTTTATATACCCTAACTCCGGTTTTGATATCAAACTTAGCAATAGATTGTTCATAATAATAACTTAGAGTCCGCTCTAGCAATTATCAACAACAATCATAGAAAACATGTATAGGAAAACAATCATACTCATTCATAATACAAACTGAAAATAAATGAAGAATAAATCTCACAGTTCTTAAGATCTGAAAGTTTCTGCGTCCTTGCAACCAAGAAAAGAGCTTAGCCTTGCATATCTATTGAATAACTACTCCTAAAGATAAAAGAAAGCATTATTTCTAGTATGTAGAGAGGAGAGTTTGTGTTTCTTCACTTCTAGTTGCTACCACCTTTCTTTGATTCTATTGCACTCCCTCTTCTTTCTTGGCTCTCTTGGTGTCTATATATAGGCTTCAATGGCAGCTCCTCTTGCTTCTTTATCAATAATGGTGGCTGCCAAACATGCCAAACTTTGACATTAGTAGTCACCACAAACAACCCACCATTGTAGCCTCCTTCTTTGACAATGGCAGCATTCCAACTTGCAGCTGGTTTGTGGTTGGTGATTTGAGGTTGGTGGATTGAGTTTGGTGGCTACTTTTCTTGACCTTCTAGATTGATTTACTAGAGGGGCTAAATTGCTGAAATTATAACTTGGATGATAGTTTAGAAGCTTCGAAACATAATTTGGACTCATTTCTTCACGAAACCTGATTGCTGGCAGAATTCAGTTGTTATATTTGAAAACTCATATCGCCCTCATCTGACATCGTTTTTGGCTGAAAATTGGAGCGTTTCTAGACCTTTGAGTCAGGAATCCAACAAAATTGAGTTTGCATCAATTGGACTTCTATAGCTCCAGATATGTAATTTTGAATGGACAAAGGTCAACAGTGGCAGAATACGAGATTTGACTTTGAAGGATGTGATTTCCATGATCTTCCTCTTTGTATTTTTCTTGCATTACATTTCCAGAAAGGTATGGATGTTAGCTTTTTAGAGCCACTGGAATCACTTCATTTTGATCTCTAGAAATCACGCTCTGCACAAAACATCGACTAAACATCAAATCTGCCAATTATCTCCAATTTACTCCTTTTTGCATTTTTCATCCAAAAGTGCCTTCAAAACATAAAACAAAGAATATCAAGGCATTTTACATATAAAACATGGACAAAACATTAGGTAAATGTGGGTGAAACAATCGAATAATATGGTTACATCAAATACCCCCACACTTAGCTCTTTCTCGTCGTCGAGAAAGGATAAATAAAATTAAATTGAAAATAACCATGATCAATCTCTTAATCTCCCATCAATGTCCAAGAGTACAGGCATTATAAATAAGAATATAATAAAAAAGAATAAAATAAATAAATTTTTATGAATTTGTTTACATGCAAACTTCAAAATTCAATCAATCATCGGTATTTAAATGAAATCTATGCCATGCCAAAGTGATAGGTCCTCTCATTGATATACACTCCAACACTCATGTGTTTAGGGTTTATGTGTCTAAATCTCTCAAATTCAATCAAAGAGTATGTTCTACCATAAGCTTGCTTTTCAATCTCATCTCCATTATTAATATATTACAAACAATGCATGAATCAAAAGGTCTTATTTTCCGGTTGTAATTGGGCTAAGGTTAAGGTGAGGTAAAAAAGAGTAAAAGAAAAGGTTCAAATCAAAGAAAGTAGAGCATTCCGAAAAATGATATTTCAAACAAGATATTCCATCAAAGCTCATAAATTTTTCATCTTTAATCACCAATGCTTAACTGCTTTTGTTTTTAAGCATAAAATCTTAAGAACATAAAGGAACATTTTTTCTTCTTCTTTTTTTCTTTTTTGTTTTTTTTTTTTGTAATTTTGCCCATCTTTTCATCAAGCATCACTTCTTCTGTCTTTTCACATAATTTCCAACCATAATTCCATGAAATATCACAAGTACATGCTCTAATAATCCTTGGCCAGGGGAAAAGGAAAACATATATAAAGTTAAGGCTTATACATGGATAAAGAAAAGATAAATAAGCTCAAAAAGGGCTCACTAAGGATAATATGCTTTAGGTTGGCTTTTTGGTTCAAGTGATTGAAATTCCTAATGCCTTTATCATCTTCATGTATATTTGTAATGGAATATAATCTCAATAAGATATGAAGCAAGTTCTAGAGATATATATCATTGAAAGAATGCACACTCAAAGAATACAATGTTGAAGGCTCAAAAACTTGCAGTGGTATAACACTATAAAATCAACATGGCATATTCTCAAAGTCAATCCCTAAACCAATTAAACCTTAAAATTTGCATGCATACTCTTTCATTTGATTTATGTCTTCATCTATCTCAATTAATTCTCATACATAATACTCATATGCTCAAAACTTAATGGGAGTTAAAAAGATCAAACACAATTTTTTTTTTTTTTAAAGAACAACAAAGAAAACTAAAATAAGAAAACCAAAATTCTTCCAATAAATACCCCCACACTTAAAACACAACATTGTCCTCAATGTTGAAATAAAAGCAAAGGAATATAAGAGAATGACATAAAATAAATTAAAATGCGAAAAGATAAAAGATAAGGAAAAAGAAAGCAAATCTGATTTTTTTTTTTTTTGGTGCTAGGTTGCCTCCCAGTAAGCGCTTTTGTTTTATGTCATTGGCTTGACATGTGGCATGCTCATTCTTCATAGATTGGTTCAGCTAACTCTATAGAAGCGGTGAGTTCTGCCGTCCAACCTTCATAGAAAGGTTTCAAACGATGTCCATTGACCTTGAGTACTTTGCTGGTTTCTAAACTTGTAATTACAACTGCACCATAAGAAAAAATATTAGAAACAACAAAAGGTCCAATCCAACGAGAGCGCAATTTTCCAGGAAAAAGTTTTAAACGCGAATGATAAAGAAGGATTTTGTCTCCAACATGAAATTCCTTTCTTGTAAGCATTCTGTCATAAAGATTCTTAGTCTTTTCTTTGTAAATCCTTGCATTCTCATAAGCATTATTTTGTTTTTCTCTCAACGTGGTGGCAGTCCTTTTAGGTACCAAAAGGATAGACGCCACCCATTCACTGTCTGTGATGGGGGGAATGACTCCTGCATCATGAAGGATAATTTGCGAAGCTTGTAAAGCTAATGCTGATTCATGCACATTTTGGGGAACACATATATGCCTCTCCATCTCTTCTATCTTGGTAAAATCATAGCCATAGCTCAAAGCTATGCTTAATCCATCTTCGCTATCAAAATCAAAAACCTGCTGCATACACTTATCAACTTGGTCATAACATGTGATAGAATAAACATTGTTATAAGGATATGTCATTGCATCATGAAAATTAAATTCAATCTTTTCATCTCCTACCTCCATAGACAAGGTATCCTTACCACAATCAATCTTTGTATAGGCAGTTTTCAAGAATGGTCTCCCAAACAATATAGGAGTGCTGGTTGATAAATCATAAGAATCATGTTCCATATCAAGAATATAAAAATCACATGGAATAACCAAACTATCAATCTTGACTAGGACATCTTCTATCACACCAAGTGGGTAAACAAAACTACGATCTGCAAGTTGTATTACAATGCTAGTTTTATTCAAAGGTTCTAGACTAAGAGAATCATAAACATGTTTAGGCATAACACTAATGGATGCACCTAAATCACATAAAGCTCTTTTAAAACTAGCATTACCAATAACACATGGGATAGTAAACGCACCTGGGTCTTTTTGCTTTAAAGGCATATTCTTTTGAACAATAGCAGACACAACTTCACCCATACTTACCATTTCATGACCTTTCAATTTGAAAGCTCTCTTGGTAGTACACAACTCCTTCAAAAATTTGGCATACTTGGGAATTTGCTTGATAGCATCAAGCAAAGGAATGTTGAGTTCTACTTTCTTGAAAACCTCTAAAATTTCTTTTTCTTTATCCTCTTTCTTTGACCTAGAAGAACTAACAGGAAAGGGTGGAATTGCTTTAAAACTGGAATTCATTGAGTGAGGAGTTACCTTTGGAGTGTTGGTCGTTGTTTTAGTTTGTGGAGAAGGATGATGTTCCTTCTTTGTACTCAATTCAGTTTCTATCTCTTTTTCTTCCTCCATCTCAATTTCTTTTGACCTTTTCTCTTCAAGTTCTTTCCCACTTCTCAGCATGATCGCACTAACATTCTCTTTTGGATTCAATGCTTGGGAAGGCAATTTTCCATTCATTTGTGCCTCCAATTTCCCTACACTCGAAGCTACTTGCCCCATTTGCTTCTCCAAGTTATGAATACTTGACCTTGTTTCCTGTTGAAAACACATGATATTTTGTTGCAAGGTAACAGTATTAGAAGCCAAAGTTTTCATCATCTCATGAAGATCATCATTGGATGACGACCCCGTAACATTGGAGTTTGTGAATGGAGGGGGTTGTCTTGCTTGATAATTTTGTTGGGGATGGAATTGTCGGCCTTGATTGCCTTGTTGGGATGGGTTGCCATAATGTAAATTGGGATGATCTCTCCATCCGGGATTGTACGTGTTGGAAAAGGGATCATATTTATGCTGGGGTTGTCCGTTGAATGCTCCATCAATTGCATGAGCTTGTTCAATATAATCTTCTTGCATTGTTGGGCACATATCCGAAGCATGTCCTTGTAAGGAGCATATGCTACAAACTTTCACCTGCTGCACATTTCCATAAGCCAAAGAACGCACAAGAGAAGTAAGATCATTAACTTTATTCTCAATGTTAGAAATACTTACCTCATTTACTCGTTTGTTGGAGAAGTCTCCACGAGTGCCAAACTGTTTTGAGTTGGCTGCCATGTTTGAGATCAATTGGCGTGCAGCCTCAGGTGTCTTATCCACCAATGCGCCTCCACTTGCAGCATCAATGATACTACGGTCAGTAGGCATCAATCCTTCATAAAAATATTGAATGAGCAGTTGATCGGGTATTTGATGATGAGGGCATTGAATGCATAGTTGCTCAAATCTTTCCCAATACTCGGAGAGTGTCTCTCTATGAGATTGCCGAATCCCACATATTTCTTTCCTTATGTTAGCAACTCGAGATGCTGGGAAATACTTCTCAAGGAAAATCTTTTTCATGGCATTCCAAGTTCCAATAGATCCTGGGAGAATAGAGAAAAGCCATGCCTTTGCTGCCCCTTTTAAAGAGAAAGGGAAAGCTTTCAACTTAACCTGTTCTTCATCAACTCCATTCGGTTTCATGCCAACGCAAACCATATGGAACTCCTTGAGATGAGTATGTGGATCTTCTCCTGTAAGACCATTAAATGTTGGTAACAAATGTATAAAACCAGATTTGAGATCAAAGTTTACATTATTGTCAATGTTTATGCATAGTGGCTGATTTTCCACATTAGGAGCAGCAAGCTCCTTGAGTGTTTGTTGTCGTGCAATAGCCATGGTGTTGAGGCGAGCTTCTTTTCTTAACCTGCGTAAAGTGCTTTCTATTTCAAAATCAACCTGCACTTGAATTTGATTAGTAGAACGGGTCACAGGCATCAATTGCTAAGAAAATTCAAAAGAAAGAAACCACACAAGAGATAAAAAATAATGCAAATTATATAAAAATCCAACGCTAGGAAACTAAAATTGCCTAAAAACCTTAGATAACAGTGGAATTTGGCCTCGAAATGGTAAGGTTAGTGGTTTACCACTAGTCTTGTTCAAAACGTCATTTCCCTTCAGGAAACAAAAGGTCGAACCCTAATTCCACAAACAAATCTGTTTTGAACAGTACCGTTGCGGCAAGTGAACAGTACCGCCGCAAGCAAAAAACTTTTTTATTTTTTGTTTTTTTTTTCTGAATAATAATAAATAATAATCACAGCAAATAAAAATAACAGTACAAGCACAAGAATTAACTAAAATTACTTCCCGGCAACGACGCCAAAATTTGTTGCGATGTCGCGGTCGCACAAATTAATTACCCTAGCTTAAATCACACAAGATAGTATAGAGCAAGCAAGGGATCGATCCCACGAGGAAGATTTAGTTCAGATTTTTATGCTATACGTTATGCAATTGGGGGGTTTTGATTTGCGATAATCTAAAATATGGAAGAAATTAAACTAGTGAACACAATCAATTGAAACTGAAATTTATCAAGAAAACAAACCTTGGTCACAAGCACACATCCACCTACAGAAATCAGAACCGATCCTTGAAACGAAACTCCAGTTTATATTCTGAATTTTTATCTTTTCTTAACTTTGGTTAATTAACGGATCCGCCGTATAACTAGCCCTAACCAACAAATAATCACAGTGTCCGCACTAATGATTTAATCTAATGGCAGCCTTAAGATCTAGATAAATTCATTAATCTTAACAACCAAGTTGTCTGCTTGTGTTGCTTTGATCGAATGTTTTCCCTAAGTTTAATAACGTAGTTCCGCCACAATTATCAAGCTTAGTTGCTTCACAAGTTTATATACCCTAACTCCGGTTTTGATATCAAACTTAGCAATAGATTGTTCATAATAATAACTTAGAGTCCGCTCTAGCAATTATCAACAACAATCATAGAAAACATGTATAGGAAAACAATCATACTCATTCATAATACAAACTGAAAATAAATGAAGAATAAATCTCACAGTTCTTAAGATCTGAAAGTTTCTGCGTCCTTGCAACCAAGAAAAGAGCTTAGCCTTGCATATCTATTGAATAACTACTCCTAAAGATAAAAGAAAGCATTATTTCTAGTATGTAGAGAGGAGAGTTTGTGTTTCTTCACTTCTAGTTGCTACCACCTTTCTTTGATTCTATTGCACTCCCTCTTCTTTCTTGGCTCTCTTGGTGTCTATATATAGGCTTCAATGGCAGCTCCTCTTGCTTCTTTATCAATAATGGTGGCTGCCAAACATGCCAAACTTTGACATTAGTAGTCACCACAAACAACCCACCATTGTAGCCTCCTTCTTTGACAATGGCAGCATTCCAACTTGCAGCTGGTTTGTGGTTGGTGATTTGAGGTTGGTGGATTGAGTTTGGTGGCTACTTTTCTTGACCTTCTAGATTGATTTACTAGAGGGGCTAAATTGCTGAAATTATAACTTGGATGATAGTTTAGAAGCTTCGAAACATAATTTGGACTCATTTCTTCACGAAACCTGATTGCTGGCAGAATTCAGTTGTTATATTTGAAAAATCATATCGCCCTCATCTGACATCGTTTTTGGCTGAAAATTGGAGCGTTTCTAGACCTTTGAGTCAGGAATCCAACAAAATTGAGTTTGCATCAATTGGACTTCTATAGCTCCAGATATGTAATTTTGAATGGACAAAGGTCAACAGTGGCAGAATACGAGATTTGACTTTGAAGGATGTGATTTCCATGATCTTCCTCTTTGTATTTTTCTTGCATTACATTTCCAGAAAGGTATGGATGTTAGCTTTTTAGAGCCACTGGAATCACTTCATTTTGATCTCTAGAAATCACGCTCTGCACAAAACATCGACTAAACATCAAATCTGCCAATTATCTCCAATTTACTCCTTTTTGCATTTTTCATCCAAAAGTGCCTTCAAAACATAAAACAAAGAATATCAAGGCATTTTACATATAAAACATGGACAAAACATTAGGTAAATGTGGGTGAAACAATCGAATAATATGGTTACATCAGCTGCATTTTTAGGAGGCAGTCAAGTTTTGGGGGTCGTCCCTGAAGCTTTAGCACAAGGGGACATCATTGGAAAAACAATTGGAGAGGAACTTCAGGTCTCTACAATGTCAGCTCGAATGAATGCAATGTTTAACCATGCTGATGCTTTCATTGCTTTACCAGGTGGTCTAGGCACATTGGAAGAGATCTTTCATATTTCCTCTTGGGCTCAACTGCACATTCACCATAAACCCATAGGTTTGTTAAATGTTAATGGTTATTATGATAAATTGTTGTCTTTTCTTGATCATGCTGTGGAACAGGAATTTCTAACATCTTCTGCACGACAAATCATAATCTCTGCTGTTACTGCTGAACAATTGATTGACCAACTACAATCTTTCATTCCTGTGATTGATCCTTCTATGAGTCGCATAAATTGGTCATCTAAGGAAAGCCATAAAAATCTTAGATTGGATTTGAGCCTTCATTTTTGAATTTTTGTGTCTTTTGGTTTTATTATTTTGTTTTGTTATTTCTTATTTTTGTTTCAGTGTGTTTCAGGTTTTGTCAGTGTTCGTTATTTCAGGTGATATCTTCTATACTCTATCTTTCTACCTTAGAACATTGAGGACAATGTCTCGTTTTGGTTGGGGGGAGAGGGTAGTAGTTGATAAAAAAAAAAAAATTTGTTCATTTCATAAAGCAAGTGCATAATTGTTGTTACTAGGATGGTAAAGTAAAGGAGCTCTTTTGTTAAAGTGACTCTTGAGACGCATCTTAGTAACCATTCTTAACAAGGTCTACTATAATACTTCTTGAAATATTCAGGTTTACAAACTCTCGCATTGTTATCACTTAATTCTGCTCATATACTTATTTAACATGTATTCTTAAACCTTAATTTACACACACACACTTTAACATATGATTGTGGGTTGCATATTGGATTATTACATTATTTATGTTCTTTTGTTAAAGGTAATAACTAAGGGAAAAAGATTGTATATAATTAAGAAAAAAAAACATGAAAAAAAAGAAAAAGAAAAAAAAATGATGATAATAAAAATGTAGATAAGTTTGGTTTCATAGCTTCCCTAACCTAAGCAATTAAGCCCGAAGGGGTGTTTTAACTCCTAATACCCTAAAGTCAACTGACTTGGGAGCTATTGGCCCAATGCTTGTTACATGGGTTAAGGAGAAAAGCTTAAGGGAATCAAACATTGCACTATCTACATATCAGTATCTGCGACCCGAGTTACTAAGCTCGTAGGGGTGTCTTAACACCTAATGCCCTAAGACCAACTGGTCTGCGAGTCATTAGCTGAAAGCTCGTTACATGGGTTAAAGATGCATGATGTTTTTAAAGTATATGTATATAGATTTTTTATTTTTTTAAAAAAAGAAAAAGAAAAAAAGACAAAAATAATAATCCCGACCCAAGGAAGTTAATCTTAAACATTAGAACAAAAATTTTGTTTTCTTTCAAGAAAAGCCCCATAATTATGTGTTGATACATTAAGCATAAAAAAAAAGGTTTATTAATATCTTGTTAAGAGGTATTGAGCAGATATATAAATTTAATGAGAGTTTATTTATCTGGATAGATTAATGGAAGTTAAATGATGAATACCTTGCTTTGTGAAATTTGCAAATTGTTTTAACGCTTTGATTACTCGGGACTAGTAATAAGCTGGTTGGGGGGTGTGATTAGTACTTAAAAGTGTATTTTTATCATGGTTTTATATCATCATTTTGCACTTGAAGTATCAATAACTCCTTAACTAAAACATGTTTTATAATAATATATCTAATAATATAAGATACCTTTAATTTATGGTAAATGTTCATTTTAAATACAGGCCTATCACATAAATGAAAATATTGATTGATGACTTTAAGAACTTAAATTGCAAAGGCAAAGAGATGATCAAACTTAGAAAAGAGATGTCGGTGCAATCCAAACCAGAACACTGTTCGGTAATTGGGTCATATCTGGAGCTATAGATCTCATATTTAGGTTTACTTTATATGGATGGAAAGGTAAGACATAGGCCTACAACTTTCATATGGAGCCCAAGATCTAAAAAGGCCATTTACAAGTCCAAATTATAGCAAAAACAAAGAAGGCCGAATCTATCTTCCAGCCCAAGCATGTTTCGGTATTTTGGCCATATCTGGAGTTCTAGAAGTCCAAATGAGCTGATATTTTTACACAAGAAATCTGAGACAATTTCCTACAACTTTTATGTTTTCACCTGGCTCCAATGTTGACGTTATTAATGACGTTTTGGGCAGACAAGAGAAGATAAGGATTGTCACCAAGTCAAAAGTTGGCCACCCACTTATCAATTAGTCATCAAATCAATAGTTCCCAATTTTGGCCTATAAAAGGAGGCATTTGCCATGCATTTAGGCATCTTGGTGTTCAGATCAAGATCATGCTCTTCCTTTCTCTCTTTGTATTTTTTGTAATGTTTATGCCTTGCTTTCATTAATATCAAGTTTATGCCTTTCATTTCCTTTCCTTTACTTAGTTAGCTTTTATGTTCTTATTTTGTTTATCTATTTTGCTTTCTTTCATTATATCTAGCTAAGTTAATTATGTCATGGTGAAAAGGTTACACTAATGGTGTAAGAATAAGTATAATGTAAACTTAATATGGACTTTAATGTTTGATACTAACATGTTTTATATTTGTTATCTTGTTGACTCTTTAATACTTTGCTTGTTAAATGACTAATCTTGATTTATGTTGTATAACACTTGGTACAACAAATGCTTGGCACTTTCATAGCCCATATTGTATGGTATAACCGACACCTGAGCTATGAAAGGAATTGTTGTTAACTTAAGTTATAATCATGAATGCTTGACGAGATGTACAAGTATTAGCATTAATTGAATAAGATGACTAATGTAATCATGTTAACAATCTATAATCCAATTGGAACCTTCTTTATGTATGGTTTCGAATTGAATAATAAGAGTTTATATTATACTTGTTTGACATACCATTAGTGGAATCTCTAACCTTGACAATTTTTATTATCATTGTTTAATCGTTACATTAATATTCCTTCTCCAAGTTCTCATCATCATCATCTTCTTCTCTTTACTACTACTACTACTACTACTACTACTACTACTATTATTATTATTATTATTATTATAGTTATTGTTGTTATTGCTATTATTGTTGTTTATAATTGTTGTTTATAATTTGTACAATTAACCTCCCTATGGTTCGACTCCGGTCTTGCCGGGTTATTTATTACTTCGACACTCCTGCACTTGGGGGAAGACATCAACCTTTTAGTCGTGTCATCTATTTTTATTTCTTTCATTATGTCTAGCTAAGTTAGTTATGTTAAGGTGAAAAGGTTACACTAATGGTGTAAGAATAAGTATAATGTAAACTTAATATGGACTTTAATGTTTGATACTAACATGTTTTATATTTGTTATCTTGTTCACTCTTTAATACTTTGCTTCTTAAATAAGTAATCTTCATTTATGTTGTATAACACTTGGTACAACAAATGCTTGGCACTTTTATAGTTCATATTGTATGGTATAACCGACACCTGAACTATGAAAGGAACTTGATTTGTTATTAACATAAGTTATAATCATGAATGCTTGACGAGATTTACAAGTATAAGCATTAATCGAATAAGATGACTAATGTAATCATGTTAACAATTTATAATCTGATTGGAATCTCTTTTATGTGTGGTTTCCAATTGAATAATATGAGTTTATATTATACTTGTTTGACATACCATTAGTGGAATCTCTAACCTTGACATTTGTTGTTATCATTGTTTAATCATTACATTAATATTCCATCTCAAAGTTCTTATCTTCTTCTTCTTCTTCTTCTTCTTCTCCTTTTCTTTTTTTTCTTCTTCTCCTTCTTTTTCTTTATTATTATTATTGTTATTGTTATTGTTATTATTATTATTATTAGTATTACTACTACTACTACTACTACTACTATTATTATTATTATTATTATTATTGTTATTACTATTATTCTTGTTGTTGTTGCTATTATTATTGTTATTGTTGTTATTACTATTGATGTTGTTTATAATTGTTGTTTATAATTTGTACAATTAACCTTCCTGTGGTTCGACCTCGATCTTACCGGGTTATTTATTACTTCGACACTCCTGCACTTGGGAGAAGATATAAATCTTTTGGTCGCGTCATTAGACTAATGAATTCAAAGCCTCCATCATTAAATTAGACCTAGGTATTTATAGGGCCCAACAAGATAATAGCCTTAAATAGGAGTCTCATGGAGATTTCATAAAAATCAAATTTTTGAGTGAGACTAACATGTTTATAGTTGACTGTCATACTCAAATGCACTACCTCCTAGTTAAACCTAATTTATTTGCCACCAACCAACGAAATAAGATATGTATGTGTATGTGTGTGTGTTAAATGAGGGCACAATCTATGACTATTATCCCTTAGAAATTGGTCTTGTTATCATCATTAATAGTAGATAACCTCTAAAATCTAGAATTAGGGTCCTTTTTTCAATAGATAGTTGTCACACTAGACCTTTATCTGTAACTAGTCTAAAATTACAGATGGCAGATACATTGGTTATATTACTCTTGTATGGATATAATCATTTTGGTTAAAAAATATACAATTTACCTTGAACTCCAAAATAAGTCATCCTTAAAGAGAGAGATTGCATTGACTTTTAAATTAAAATTACAATTTAGAACTTGATTGAACAAATTATAAATTAATGACCAATGTGAACTCTAACATATTTTTTTACTGTCGTTTTCTTTTAAATGAAACAACATGTTTTGTCCAAAACACCGTCATTTCATGCATTGTTCACATAAAAAAAGAAAAAGCCTAAAACAGTGCCATTTTGAACGGCACTATTGGTCTTCTTCTTCCACTGGACATGCAAAACAAGGGAAGAAGAAGATTTTTTTCTTCCTTTTCACCAACCTCCCTTTCTTTTCTAAACATCAAAAAGCCGGCGACCTAAAGCCGCCACTTGTCTAGGCTCTGACCGATGGCCTACCATTGATGAAGATACATTTGTCATATTACTCCTGTATGGACTTAATCATTTTGGTTTAAAATTATACAATTCACCTTGAACTCCAAAATAAGTCATCTTTTAAGATAGAGAAAAACTTTATATTCTTTCTATTAGTCAAACTTGAATATTATATACAAATAAATATATAAACATACACATAGCCTTATAAGACCTTTATCTCCTACCTAAACTAACTTAGGAATTAGTGAGTTCCTTACTCTTTTATAAGACTTGTTTTTATGGTTGTTCTAATTGTTCAAACTCAATCCCTTTTGTCTTTTAACCATCCCAGCCTTGGGAAGACCATAATTTTTAGGGGTATTATGCAACCTAATTAGCTAGTGAGCACATTTACTAAAGCCTTTAGCTGCTCTCAATTTCTAATTGAAAGACAAGTTGTATGTTATGCCTTCCAACATGAGCTTACATATGGATGTTAGGAAACGAATTTCTAAACCAACGCAGACATTGACTCTTACTAAAGTTGATTTAAGGTAAATGGAGCCTTAGAAATGATTATAAATAGAGTCTTTTAAAATATTTTTATTATGTATTATTCATGTCAAGTGTCATAACTCATTTTTAGGTCCCCTCGTAAAAAGAAAAAAATTAAAAAGAAGAAAGAAATAAAGAGAAAAATACAAAAAAATAAAAAATATTATTAAAAATATAACATTAAAAAAAGATACCAAAGCACCTTAAAAATGGTTAAAAATTGGTTGAGGAGGTTCAAAAATATAAAAATTAAAATTTAACAGTATTTTATTAACTGATGAAAGCCTTGTTGACAAAGAAAATTCAATTTTAAGGAAAAAAAAGTCTGAAATCAAATATTTATGAACTTAATTAATTTTATTGAGTTTAGTTGAATTTATAGAGGGTTTGATTGCAAGAAAAATTGATTTTGAAGTTAATTTGGCTTATAATGGAAGAAATTCAAGTTCTGGAAAATATAAATTTTAAGAGTTAATTTGGTCAAATCAGGGACTTAATTGCATAAATATTGAAGTTTGATGACCAATCAGAGACTTAATTAATGAAATCCAAAACCGAGGATCAAAATGAAAAACATGCTTAAATAAAAGGGCTGTAATTAAACCGAATCAAGGGTCAAATTGAAGAAATTAGAAGTTTATTGCCCAATTGAGGGTCAAATTGCACTAATACGAGACCAGTGACTAATATGAAAAAGGCGACCAACTTCAAGGCCATTGTTTGATTTTGGCAGGGATGCAATTGCATTGACTTTTAAATTAAAATTGTAATTTAGGACTTGATTGAACAAATTACAAATTAAGGATCAATGTGAACTTTAACTCATTTTTTTACTCCCTTTTTCTTTTAAATAAAACAACGTGTTTTGTCCAAAAAGCATCATTTCATGCATTGTTCATATAAAAAGAAGAAGAAGCCTAAAACGATGTCATTTTGAATGACATTGTGGTCTTCTTCTTCCACTAGATGTATGAAACAGGGAAGAAAAAGACTTTTTTCCTTCCTTTTCACCAACCTCCCTCTCTCTTCTAAACATCAAAAAGATACTAACCTAAAGCCGCCACTTGCCTAAGCTTTGACATGTGGCCTACCATTGATGAAAAAAAGGAAGGGATAAAAATAAAACCCAACTAGAGCCCCATCCACCATGCCTTGTCCCCTGATTGGACAAAGGCAGGGCATTTTCACCACCCTTCTTTGCCTATAAATATAGAGGCAAAGAATAGGTATAAGGGAGGAGAACAAGAAAAAAAAAAGAAAAGGAAAGAAAAAACAAAGGAGGGAGAGGAAGAAAATGGAGAACAAGAAGCACTGCTGGCCACTAACACCACGACCATAACCACAAAACCTCCACCACCAGTAGCACTGCCTTGACGCCACCCTAAGTAACCCCTTGATGTTTTATTTACTTCCCTCTTACTCAACCCCTGCTGCATTTGCATGCAGAATGTGAATAATTCACGTTCTGCTATAAAATACAGTGTGGGATGGTTATCATGCTCATGCACAATGCCCAACCTATGTGGACTTAGGTCGATACATTAGCCAAGCCCACAATAGATGGGCCAGATCCAGCCCAGCCCAGAAAGGATGGGCCAGGTCTAGCCTAGTTTTTTTTAAAATAAATTTATAAATAGTTTTTTTTCCAGAATTTTACAATTTTCTTGCGTAGTTTTTATGTTATTTTGATTAATATCCAAAAATATTTTTATATCATAAAAATACAAAATCTAATATTAAAATACAGAGTTTTTGTTAAAAGTTCCCAAAAAATATATAAAAATTTGAAAACAAATATTTTTGTGCATACAACCAAGTGTCTCAAAGCTAAAACATCATGTTGTGTTTTTCATACATCAAAAAATATATTTTAGCATGCATTTTGACTTTAATAACCATTTTATTAAAGTCACGAGAACTTTGGTCAAAATTTTAAAAATAACAAAAATTTTATTTTGTTTGTCTTCTAGTATGATACAACATTACATTACATGTAATACATATGCTAGATATTAAAAAAAATTCAAACACTAGAACCGTTAGGTTCTACCCCATTAAAATAAGAACTTCCTTATTAAGGAGAGTTTTTCTTGAACTTTAAACATACTAACAATTAGAAACCATGACAAAACTTTAGATTTTATCCAACAACAAAAGAATAGAGTTTACCTTAGATAGGACATAGTTGAGGTGTTAATATCTTTTCTTTACACAACTAGTCTCCGCACCTAATCTTTAAAACCAGTTAGAGTTCCTAATGATCAGAGTAGTAAGTAGAGATTCTCAGTCCATATTTTCTTGATAAGTAACAATAATTTATTTTCTCTTTATATTTTATCAGATAAACATATATACTTATAATTTTTTAGGTTAGATAATTATTGCGATGTCATATTCATACAATATCAAGCAAGTGAGGCCATGAAATGTCTTTATTTTATATTTGAAACCTTTCATTAAGTATAAACAGTATTCATTTTATAAAACATAATTGATAAATATATTTTATTCTTGATTTTTTTTTTTTTTTTTTATTGAGCGAAGGCCGTAGACCAATGTCCAAATAGCCATGGGCCCTAGCCGACTCTTACTCCTGCACTAGTAGAGGCTTGTCCACCATCAATTTCAATGTATCCTGCACAGTATAGGTTATATATCAACATAGATAGATAGAATTGTTTCTCTTACGTGAGCTATAATATTACAGGACGTACCATATGAGTTGTGCACTTAAATGTAACTGACATATAGCAGCATGCACGTAAGGCGGTAGGGTTTCTTCTCATTCTTTCATTAGTTTCAACTAATAGCCGTTAACACTTAATCGTGGTTGGTTGTTTTAAAAACAATGATCATATCCTTCCAAGTTCATCTGTAAGGGTGAAAAAAAATCCTCGTTGAAGCTAATTAATGTAGTGATATTGAAGAGAATATTCGAAAATAAAAAAGGGGCCCACTTCTAAAAGCTTTCACAAACAGAGAATAAAGAGCGCGACGTTGAGTAAGGTTTTCTCTTTTTTTTTTTTTTTTATTATTATTGTGAGCGGAATATTCAAAATGTCTGGTTGAAAATGGTGATTAGGATCCCTAAGTATAGAGCCCTGGGTCTACAAGCAAGCAACAGCGCGAGCCTATGTCTGTCTGGCGTTGAACACTTTCGCCATAGCATTGTAAATTAAGAAAGCTAAAAACAAAAAACAAAAAAACAAAAAAAAAAAACAAAAACAAAAACAAAAAAAAAATAAAAAAAAAACAAGAAAGCTAAACGTTAGATCGAGCATTGTAATCGTCCTTCGTTCAAACGGCATAAGTCGCAGTGTATTTGCTTAGCGATGAAATCTCAATCTCAACGTCAGTATTGAACATGTTCCAGTTGCTGTCCCAAGGTAAGGAAGGAAGCCTAAACTCCAACGTGTCATGTTCTTTTTATTGCTTCTGTTCATAGTCTGACCCATCCAACACAGCTGCCCACTCAGTCCAGCGTCGGCCCGCCGCAATCAGATATTGTTTGGAACATTCTCTTCTCATGATAAACAAAGAAGATTTTGCTAGAATACTTGTCGGTTATCTCTCAAGGAGATCATATTGTTAGAAGACGTGGCAGGCTTTCACAGGGACAGAATCGAACGAACGAGCACATGTATATACACTCAAGTTAGTGGACGGGCGGATGGACAAAAGGGTGGCATATATTGGTAGTGAATCTTCCCTGTTGCTTTTGAATTATTGCAAAGAAGGAACCAAATACGAGGAACAAAAGAATTCGGCAATGGATGTGCATTATAAGGAACCGATTCCTGACGCAAAATCTCGCATGCGTGTCCATCCTTTTTTTACTGTACCATGTGCGCCTGGACTGCATAAAACCTACACGAGTAGGGTTTTTTTAGCAAGTTGGATATGTAAGGTTTTGTAGGCATGTCATTACCAAAAAAATTGACGACTATAAAAGAAAACATGGATTTTTTATGTTGGTATATTGTTGTGATATTTATTAACTAATTTTTTTATTAAATTCATCAATAAAACACTAACAGTAATATATCATCGGTATATATTAAGGGAATTACAATGACATTAAAAAATTAAAAAAAAACAAAATAATACAATAAAACTACATCAAACCTACACGAATAAGGTTTTTTGCAAGTTGTCTCATGCATGTGAGTATGTGACCATCCACATCGTATAATACATGATTATCAATTGCTTATCAACATAATGAATGCTTCTTATATTCTTACCAATTTAATATCTTAGAAGGAGACAATTATATTGTGATCAGATGAACAGAGATAGTTAAGATTCTTAAATTAAAGAGCGTGAACTATAGATTTTTTTTATGGAAACTGCCCAAGAAAATTTAGGATAACTATGATACGAAAATAATAAACAAGACCATCGACAAATTAGTAAATAATGCAATGAGAATTACAAAATTAAAAAAGAAACGTATATAATTGAAAAATATAAAGACAAAGCACATATCTTGAGAGACAAATTATATGTAATGGAATATATATAAATGAAGTTGTTCCTACATTTATGAATAAACAATAAACATAATTGCCAATTAAAAACTCGAAGATAATATAACTTTACTTCTTTTTTTTTAAAGAACAAATTAAAGTACCATAGCGAAACCGTGATTTGCCTTGTTGCCACACCTTTCCAAGTTAATTTGGATTCGACGGTTGCCAGTAGGTATTTATGATGGGAATAATTAAATTTGACTTGTATTTTTTTGTTTGATGCTTGTTGTTTCTCGAAGAATTGAATTTATTTTCTAACAACGAAAGTCTTGCAATTTAACCTTGGAAGAATTTTACTCACGTGCAAGCACACCTCTTGCTAATCCCACAACTTAATTTGGAGAATAATTAGTGAAAAAACCAAATAGATTATCTTTTAAAAACAGAAAAAATGTACAAGGAAGATGAGGTCATTGTAAATTGCATTTCTTTCTCCATTAATTAGAAGCAAAGATTTCGAAAAATGCTCTAATGCCAAGGTCCGTGTTTGTAATTACTTGTAATGCCAGCTAGAAAATAAGATTCTCCAATACACTTAATCTATTTATATGCTTGTGTAACCCTAGAACAACTAGAAAATCCTCTATTATATGCATGATCAGTACTAGAATCTTACTATATCCAGACACACCTCAAACTCAAGTTCAACATTTATTGGGAATAATAAAAATTCTGTGTATATAGGCATTTGGGTAACCAACTGAAGTTTCTTAGCTATGTGAATAAGAAAGATTCTCATCCAGTAAGGCCAATGAGTTACTCATGGCGTTATGCATCTTTCAAATAACAGCTATCCCTCATAAAACCTTTTGTAAAATGAATATATGAAGAAGGAATAATAGTTCAAATTGTTCTAAGTATGTGACAATAAAGTTTCGGGAATCCTTTAAAGGGAGGGTGTAACTAGAGAAATTTTACTTGAAAAAATATGTAAGTGTCCATGTACTGACCTGTTGGCTGTCACCCTTTGAGCCCCTCCCAGAGACTGCCCACGAGTATAATTGAATAGACAGAAGTACGAGCAGGCTTATCTCTAAATCGCTAGTCAACTTTTTGGAATACTATCTGAAGAAAAAGCAGATAATGATAAGGTAAAAAATACCATCAAATTTCCTCACAGGCGGGGGCATGGCTGAACAAGTATATAAAGCCTCCCAACCCAAGCAGAAAAATCACTACCTATATTGACAATCTTGCACTGTTACTAAATAAACAGTGCTACGCTTCTGCCAGTGTTGTTCAGGATCCAAGCCTTCAACTCCGAAAAGGTTAGCTTCTTCAGTCTTTGCCTCCTTTCTATAGTTATAAACCTTAAGAGATTAATATGTAAACGACCACTTGTGCTTCATCTCAAAAAACGACGTTTTATGTATAGCTGGAATATTCCGGGTTGGGCCCTGTGGTGAGGCTTTCCAGCGATATTATTGTGGGTTCTTAAAATCGATTTGTTCCTAGCTGTGCGGGAGGCAGCTTAGTACTATGACCTTAGAACTGCACTTCTATATAGGATGTTTACCATCAGATTGGAATGCACTTAAGTTTTACCCGCTGAAATCGAGTAAAAGTCGAGGAACCTGATGATCAAGGTCTAACTGTCAGCAAGTATGTTCATTTAGTCTTAGGGTTGAAGGATTGATAAGCACACCGACGGACTGGTAAAACATTTTAAGAAAATTAGTCAGACGTGCTATTAAGTGTATATATATTGGAACAATAAGAAGACCGTTACATTTTAGGCCCATCAGGTCATTATTTATAACAGACGAAGAAGAGTGTAGGTCGACCAATTGTAATAATAATGTTTGGGAAACATAAGAGATCTGTTATTCATTTCTTTAAATGAATCATCAGGTTAGATACAATGAGCTTGACAGCCGGAGGAGACTGGATGTGCAGCGCATGCCAGCACCTGAATTTCAAAAAAAGGGAAACGTGCCAGCTTTGCGGGTACCCTAAGTATGGCGGCCCTGATCCAGCAACCTACATATGCAATGCGACAAAGGTTTTGGCTGGGGATTGGTACTGTACTGCCACCAATTGCCACGCTCACAACTATGCTAGCAGGTCAAGCTGCTACAGCTGTGGTACATTAAAAAGCGGTCATGCTGCAGGTGGGTATGCATCCGATGGAAGTGATCCTCCTGGATGGAAAACTGGTGATTGGATCTGCAACAGGTGAGTTCACATTGTAATTGCACAAATATCATGATATGCCTCAGGGATGATACGTTCTTGATAATGTTACTATGATTTCCTTCATTTTGCACTGACTTTAGCATTCGGAACGATGGCTGTTTTGCTTTTGACTGAAAACAGAAAAGGTTGTTTGAAATGCACAGTAACTGTTGCTTAGTTTTACTTAAAAAGAAAAAGAAAAAGAAAAAGAAAAAAAAAACAGAAAGGAGCCCGGTTGTTCATTGGTGACACAATGTCACTATAGGTTCACGATACCCTACTGCCTTCCTCTTATAAAATATTATTCGATATTTGCATATATAGCCATGCTGAATATTCTATTCCTCGAGAAAAAACTACTTCATGTTGATTTTGTATCTGGTTGGAAAATTAAACCACATAACAAAGACGGACGCACTTGTTGTTTGACAGATCGGGATGTGGAGTCCATAACTATGCTAGCAGGATGGAATGCTATAGATGCAGAACACCCAGGGAATACAGTACGAAGATTATATCCCCTGTCACTTTTAATCCGGTGCTTTCTTTCTTAGCAAATGAAAATTGCTGGGTTCGCTTTGATCACTAACGTTAAGAATTTTGTTTTTCCATGTTTTCAGGTGGTGGATATTAACAAAAATGATTTCTCTTCACTGTGACCCCGTTCTTTCCACAATTACTTTCCTTTCCTTTCAGTTTTTAGATCAATAATAAGCCTTGGGTTGGCATTGATCCAAGGAACTTTAATTTCCAGAAGCACAGCTATGTATTTGAATTGAGATGGATTCTCTTGCAACGTTAACTACATGGTGCATGTAACCATATGATGTTCTTAAGATATAAGAAGCTTAAGAATATTTCCCTCCCCTTATTTGAGCGAACGTGTGGTTTGTCCGTGTGATTACTCATTGTTGTAATACCTGGTTTTATGACGTGGTCGTGAGTAACGGCTGCTAAGGGAGCCGCCACCGCAGTTTTGGATTCAATCAGTGTAGAAGAAAATAACACAAAAGAACCGTTAGGGAAAACAAAATTCTGACACACGATTCTACGAAAGACAGGCTCTCCAAAAGAAATAATTTACGGTCCCTTTAAGCATCCAATCTCCAAGAACTACATAATTATATATGCAGATAAGAACCTGATGCGTATTCTTTAACAGCATAGATGCAACGCCCAAGTTCAAAGCAAGTCCTTTCCAACTTTAATTTATTTCCTTGCTTTTGCCTTTCTTTTCCATGGATCAGCACAGTATACTAAAGTGCAACCAAAATTTCACTTCCATTAAACGCTTAGGCCAGCAAGATAACTCAAACTTGCGCTATAACTATGCTAAAATGGGATGAGGCTTTAACTACGCTTTGATTTTCATGAAGTCATTTTAGGTTTCCCTTGTTGAATCAGGGAGACAGTTGACAATATCTCTACCTCTTTATTGCTTTCCCACATTTCAAAGCTTTTAAAATATTCTTTGCTTGCTCATCACCTAGCTTAATGTTACATGTTATGCTTTGCTGACGTCAAGCAAAAGCCCTGGTATACGACTTCCTAGTTACGGTTAACTATTAAAATAATATTTTTAAAATTTATTTTTTATATTAATATGTCAACACAATGTAAAAATATAAAAAATAATAATTAAAAGCATAAAAAATAATTGAATGTTTTTAAAAAGCATGTCACAATTGAAAAGACAAATATTATTTTAATATATAACTAGATAGGTGGCTCAAATTACTTTAAACTTTTCTTAATATAAAAAATACTAATAACTATAATGTTATTATAAAAAAATCTAAGATCAATGTCATTGTCTTGACTTAGTTCAATAAATTTTTTGAATTTAATAATATATGACACAACTAAAAGTTGATGTTTTCTTCCAGAGTGTCAAAGTAATAAATAACCCGGCAAGACCGGAGTCGAACCACAGGGAGGTTAATTGTATAAATTATAAACAACAATTATAAACAACAACAATAGTAACAACAACAACAATAGTAATAGTAGCAATAATAATAATAACAATAATAACAACAACAACAATAATAATATTAGTAGTAGTAATAGTAGTAATAATAATAAAGAAAGAAAGAAATGGAGAAGAAGAAGAAGAAGATGAGAACTTTGAGATAGAATATTAATGTAAGGATTAAACAATAATAATAACAAATGTCAAGGTTAGAAGTTCCACTAATGGTATGTCAAACAAGTATAGTATAAACTCTTATTATTCAATTGGAAACCACACACAAAGGAGGTTCCAATCAGATTATAGATTGTTAACATGATTACATTAGTCATCTTATTCGATTAATGCTAATACTTGTAAATCTCGTCAAGCATTCATGATTATAACTTATGTTAACAACAAATCAAGTTCCTTTCATAGCTTAGGTGTCGGTTATACCATACAATATGGGCTATGAAAGTGCCAAGTATTTGTTGTACCAAGTGTTATACAACATAAATCAGGATTAGTCATTTAACAAGCAAAGTTTTAAAGAGTAAACAAGATAACAAATATAAAATATGTTAGTATCAAACATTAAAGTCCATATTAAGTTTACATTATACTTATTCTTACACCATTAGTGTAACCTTTTCACCTTGACATAAATAACTTAGCTAGACATAATGAAAGAAAGAAAAATAGATAAACAAAATAAGAACATAAAAGCTAACTAAGTAAAGGAAAGGAAATGAAAAGCATAAACTTAATATTAATAAAAGCAAAGCATAAACATTACAAAACATACAAAGAGAGAAAGGAAGAGCATGATATTGATCTGAACACCAAGATGCCTAAATGCATGGCAAATACCTCATTTTATAGGCCAAAATTAGGAACTATTGATTTGATGACTAATTGATAAGTGGGTAGCCAACTCTTGACTTGGTGATAATCCTTATCTTTTCTTGTCTGCCCAAAACATCATTGATAACGTCAAAATTAGAGCCAGTTGAAAACATGAAAATTGTAGGCGATTGTCTCAGCTTTCTTGTGTAAACAATTCAGCTCATTTGGACTTCTAGAACTCCAGATATGGCCAAAATACGGAACAGTGCTCGGGCTGGAAGACAGATTCGGGCTTCTTTGTTATTGCTACAATTTGGACTTGAAAATGACCTTTTTAGATCTTGGGCTCCATATAAAAGTTGTAGGCCTATGTCTTACCTTTCCATCCATATAAATAGGATGTAAATCTGAGATATATAGCTCCAGATATGACCCAATTACCGAACAATGTGCCTAGACCACCTGGTAAAGCAATGAAGGCATCAGCATGGTTAAACATTGCATTCATTCGAGCAGACATTGTGGAGACCTGAAGTTCCTCTCCAATTGTTTCTCCAATGATGTCTCTTTGTGCTAAAGCTTCGGGGACGACCCCCAAAACTTGACTACCTCCTAAAAATACAACTATTGACACACCTCCCATTAACCCAAGACTGCCTCCCCCATATACTAAATGAATCTTTCTCTCAGCTAGCACTTGACCAAGATGATTTGCTAATTCTAAAAACTTCTTTTCTTTCCTAGGACTAGATCTACCAAAAACACAAATATTTCTTATATGATGACCTGAGAAACTTGCCATTTCTACACACTTCTGTATTTTTTAAATGTATGGGTTGAGTACAAATGAAAGGAAGGAAGAGAGGGTTTTATAGATGAGAAATTAGAAAGGCAATCATAACACCTATATGTAGGCCAGCTAGAGTCTCACACTCTCTCTCTCTCTTTATTTATTTATTTACTTTTGAAAAAGCATATGTATGTACAGGTAGTTATGATTGTGGCTCACATCTTCCCTTGATTTTACGTCCAAGAACAGCTTAAACGCCCTCTATGGGTCGGGGATAGGCTTCCCATCCAGTTTTCTTGAAAACTGGCAAACAGGATCTTTTTTAGTCAGATTCCCAAGACTAAGTCGATCATGTTCTTTATGAAATAATGGCCATAAATCATGAATTGCACGATGCACATCTCCACTAGGATGCGTCTCAAGAGTCAATAGAAGATTATCTAAAGACTCCTTACTCAGGCCATCCTTAATGAATTATATTTTATCTTCATGTTTTATAGATACCATTCCTAAAGAATGACATTATGTATTACAAGTCCATCTAGCACATCGATGACAGACTTTCAGTCATTTTGCACGACGCTTCTTTGCAAAAGTGCTTTTACCTGTTCCACGCATGTGTGAAATGAAGGAGTTAGAGGACTCACCTGATAATCGGACCTTTGCTTCAATCAACCAGTGAATATGTTCAGGAATTCCATGATTCATTAACAATCTCAATCTTGCACATCTCGCACGGTAAATTTTTGTAATCGCATTCTGAGGCAAAGCGGGAAAATACTTTTTCAATTTTTCAAGATGAGTGTCCATTTTCAAATGAGAATTGGAAGAGAGATTCAAAGAATTGCACAAATATATATACATATATCAGTTATTATGGGAAACTGAAAGAACCGACTTAAGTCACGGAGTACCGTTGTCCGCCATTTGACCGGGGTGAGAGAAACTAGCAAAAATCACTCAAAAAGAAACACAAAAACAATGTGAGAAAAACAAAATAATCAACCTTTATCTACAAGATCATTCAAACCAGTTGATTCATTTTCACTAGGAAAATTATCAAAGTGAGCTTTCAAACGATGTCCATTTTCCTTAAAATCATTGTCATTAATTGAATTCTCAATATCACAGGCCCCATAAGGATTGCTCCATCTTGGTCTTAGCTCTCTAGGGAATGCATAGTGTTGAGAATTATAAAACAAAACGTTTTGACCAGTATCAATCTTTTGATAATTTTCACAAGTTTTGCAGAATGCATGCGTGTCCTTGAACATGGTGGGCCAATAAAATCCATTTTGAAAGATTTTTGCAGCCATCTTTTTGTACGAGAAATAACTTCCACATGCTTTAGAATGACAAAGTTTAATGACACTACTTACCTCATTGTTGGGAATGAATCTTTGAAATATTTGATCAGTACAATATTTGAATAAGTTAGGGTCATCACAGTAAAAGCCTTCACTTCGTTCAAAAACTTTTCTTTGAGTTAGGTGCTCCAATCAGCTGGCAAATCTCCTAAAGTAAGAAAATTGATATTTTTATCATACCAAGGCACTGGACTAAGAGAAAGTAAGGATTTGTTAGGAAAGTAATCATCCATTGGTGTGATGTCAGATGTCGAATCTGTTGTCACTGTTGACAAAAGATTCATATCAACATTTTCAGTGCTTGTTTCATCCATGATTTCTTTCTCAGAATAAATCATTTGCAAATCTTCAGTTTCATCCAATTCATTTTTACTTAAAGTAGATTCAAGTTGATCATAAACTAATTCATCAATATGATCTACTTCTTGTAAATCATTATCATCTCTAGGTTGCTTGCAAATGTTGAAAATATTCATCTCCAATGTCATGTTTCCAAATGATAGCTTCATCAGTCCATTCCTACAATTAATCAATGCGTTAGAGGTTGCAAGAAACGGACGTCCTAAAATAATAGGTAATGAATTACATGCTTCAATAGGTTCTGTGTCCAAGACAATAAAATCCACAGGATAAATGAATTTATTGACTTGTACTAACACATCTTCAATTATTCCTTTAGGCACTTTTACATATCTATCGGCAAGTAAAAGAGATATAGAAGTTGGTTTTAACTCACCTAGATTGAGACTCTAACAAACTGAATATGGAAGTAAATTCACATTAGCACTAAGATCAAGTAAGGCTTTTTCAATTTTATGTTCTCCAATAAAGCAAGAAATTATAGGACAACCAGGGTCTTTATATTTCAAAGCATTATTGTTCTGCAGAATAGCACTTACTTGTTCGGCTAGAAAGGCTTTCTTTTTCACATTCAGTTTCCTCTTCACAATGAATAGATCTTTCAAAAATTTAGCATAGGAAGGAACCTGTTTAATAGCATCCAGCAAAGGTATATTGATTCTTACCTGTTTGAAGATTTCAGAGTTGTGATTGACTTTCCTTTGTTTAGTCATAGCATGAGGAAATGAAAGTGCTGGCAGTGAATCAGTCATTTCTTTGCAATTTTCAACCCCTTCCTTACCCTCAGAGATTGACTCATCATCTTTCTTATAAGGTTCAAGAGAGGGTTTTTCAATAACCTTACCACTGCGCAGAGTTGTGACTGATTTAACTTGATCCATGTGTTGGCTTCCGGAACTACTTGCATTTGCATTGTATTGCCCATTGGGATTTTGTTGTGTTTGAGATGGAAACTTACCTTTCTCTTGGAAACTAAGAGCAGATGTTAATTTAGTAAGAGTATCTTTAAAATCTGTCATGTTTTGAACAAGTTGAATATTAATTGTCTCTTGCTTTTCAATGAATGCATGCAATGTTTCCTCAAGATTTCTTCTAGGAGGTGGAGCATAAGGAGGTGCATATCCATGAGAATTTTGGAAATTATGGTGTGCTTGAAACGGTGGTTGTGAAGTTTGTGCATTGTTGTTCTCACTCTTCCAACTGAAATTTGGGTGATTCCTCCAACCAGGGTTGTATGTTTGGGAGTATGGGTTGTGGTTGGCCCTTTGAAAACTGTTTAAAACATGGGCTTGTTCATGGAGACATTCTTTAAAAGAAGGCAAGGTTGGACAATCGTTAGTTGAGTGTTCATTTGGGATTTTGTTGTGTTTGAGATGGAAACTTACCTTTCTCTTGGAAACTAAGAGCAGATGTTAATTTAGTAAGAGTATCTTTAAAATCTGTCATGTTTTGAACAAGTTGAGTATTAATTGTCTCTTGCTTTTCAATGAATGCATGCAATGTTTCCTCAAGATTTCTTCTAGGAGGTGGAGCATAAGGAGGTGCATATCCATGAGAATTTTGGAAATTATGGTGTGCTTGAAACGGTGGTTGTGAAGTTTGTGCATTGTTGTTCTCACTCTTCCAACTGAAATTTGGGTGATTTCTCCAACCAGGGTTGTATGTTTGGGAGTATGGGTTGTGGTTGGGCCTTTAGAAACTGTTTAAAGCATGGGCTTGTTCATGGAGACATTCCTTAAAAGAAGGCAAGGTTAGACAATCATTGGTTGAGTATTCATTTGTTTCATAGATTTGACACACAATATTTTCAACAGATTTCAATTGACCACTCTTTTTCAATTCTAGTGCCTTGACTTTTCTAGCTAAAGATGCAAACTTGGCTTGAAGGTCATAATCTTCCCTAAGGTTGTACATACCTCCATTAGATGTATGAGGTTGAGTTTTACTCGGTGCCTCATAAGTACCCACAATGTTCCAATTTTGAGTATTTTTAGCTAACAAGTCTAAGTACTCTATTGCTTCATCAGGGTCTTTATCTTCAAAAGTTCCATTGCACATCAATTCAACCATTTGCCTATCTTTAGGTGTTAACCCTTTATAGAAATGTGAAACCAATCTCCATGTTTCAAAACCATGATGAGGGCAAGTACTAAGCAAGTCTCGATACCTATCCCAACATTGGTAAAATGTTTCTCCTGGTTTTTGAGTGAAAGTGGTGATTTGTCTCTTGAAAGAGTTTGTTCTATGAGATGGGAAAAACTTCTTTAAAAATTATTGTTGCATTTCATCCCAAGCACGAATGGATCCTGTTCTTAAATTTTATAGCCATGTTTTAGCTTTATCTTTCAATGAAAAAGGAAAAAGCTTTAATCTGATGGTGTTCATGCTACAATTTAAGTTATTATATATGTTGGAGACCTCCTTAAATTCTCTTAAATGCAAGTATGGATTTTCCAATTCCAAGCTATGAAAAGATGGTAAAAGTTGAATAATGCCTGGTTTAAAATTAAAATGAGATGCGTCCGGAGCAAAAACTATGCATGATGGTGCACTTGTTCTTGTGGGATTCATGTGGTCCCTAAGTGTTCTAGCACGATTATTCTCATTATTTTTATTATGAAGTGATTGATTATCTTCTTGGACCATATTTTCTGAAAATGATGAGGATACCCTACAAAGTCTACCACTTGATGTACGTGACCACACTCTCATGCACGTGTAGGAATAGAATACAAGGAAAACGAAAACAAAAGAAGAAGGAAGAAAACAAAATAAAGACAAATAACACAAAAGAAACAAAGTTATATACAAGAAAAGTAAAAAGAGAAAATAAAATAAATATTATAATTTATACAAAAACTTACCTCTCCGGCAACGGCCCCAAAACTTGACACGACCAAAAGTTGATGTCTTCTCCCAAGTGTAGGAGTGTCGAAGTAATAAATAACCTAGCAAAACCGGGGTCAAACCACAGGGAGGTTAATTGTACAAATTATAAACAACAATTATAAACAACACCAATAGTAATAGTTGCAATAATAATAATAAGAATAATAATAATAGTAGTAGTAGTACTAGTAGTAGTAATAATAATAATAATAATAATAATAAAGAAAGAAAGAAAGAAATGGAGAAGAAGAAGAAGAAGATGAGAACTTTGAGATAGAATGTTAATGTAAGGATTAAACAATAATAATAACAAATGTCAAGGTTAGAGGTTCCACTAATGGTATGTCAAACAAGTATAGTATAAACTCTTATTATTCAATTGGAAACCACACACAAAGAAGGTTTCAATCAGATTATAGATTGTTAACATGATTACATTAGTCATCTTATTCGATTAATGCTAATACTTGTAAATCTCGTCAAGCATTCATGATTATAATTTATGTTAACAACAAATCAAGTTCCTTTCATAACTTAGGTGTCGGTTATACCATACAATATGGGCTATAAAAGTACCAAGCATTTGTTGTACCAAGTGTTATACAACATAAATCAAGATTAGTCATTTAACAAGCAAAGTTTTAAAGAGTAAACAAGATAACAAATATAAAACATGTTAGTATCAAACATTAAAGTCCATATTAAGTTTATATTATACTTATTCTTACACCATTAGTGTAACCTTTTCACCTTGATATAATTAACTTAGCTAGACATAATGAAAGAAAGAAAAATAGATAAACAAAATAAGAACATAAAAGCTAACTAAGTAAAGGAAATGAAATGAAAAGCATAAACTTAATATTAATGAAAGCAAAGCAGAAACATTACAAAAAATACAAAGAGAGAAAGGAAGAGCATGATATTGATCTGAACACCAAGATGCCTAAATGCATGGCAAATGCCTCCTTTTATAGGCCAAAATTAGGTATTATTGATTTGATGACTAATTGATAAGTGGGTGGCCAACTCTTGACTTGGTGACAATCCTTATCTTCTCTTGTCTGCCCAAAACATCATTGATAACGTCAAAATTAGAGCCCGTTGAAAACATGAAAGTTGTAGGTAATTGTCTCAGCTTTGTTGTGTAAAACATTAAGCTCATTTGGACTTTTAGAACTCCAGATATGGCTAAAATACTGAACAGTGCTCGGGCTGGAAGACAGATTTGAACTTCTTTGTTGTTGCTACAATTTGGACTTCAAAATGACCTTTTTAGATCTTAGATTTGGACTTGATTCCAATTTTGATATTATCAATAATGTTTTGGGCAGACAAGAGAAGATAAAGATTGTCACCAAGTTAAGAGTTGGCCACCCACTCATCAATTAGTCATCAAATCAATAGTTTCTAATTTTAGCCTATAAAAGGAGGCATTTTTCATGCATTTAGGCATCTTGGTTTCCTGTTCAAGATCATGCTCTTGCTTTCTCTCTTTGTATTTTTGTATTTTTTATGCTTTGTTTTTATTAATATCAAGTTTATGCCTTTCATTTCCTTTTATTTACTTAGTTAATTTTTATCTTATTTATATTCTTATTTTATTTATTTATTTTTCTTTCTTTCATTATGTTTAACTAAGTATATTATATCAAGCTGAAAAGGTTACACTAATATTGTAAGAATAAGTATAATGTAAACTCAATATGGACTTTAATGTTTGATACTAACATGTTTTATATTTGTTATCTTGTTCACTCTCTAATACTTTGCTTGTTAAATGACTAATCTAGATTTATGTTGTATAACACTTGGTACAATAAATACTTAGCACTTTCATAGCCCATACTGTATGGTATAACCAACACCTGAGTTATGAAAGGAACTTGATTTGTTGTTAAGATAAGTTAGCATTAATCAAATAAGAGACTAATGTAATCATGTTAACAATTTATAAGCTGATTAAATCTCCTTTGTGTGTGATTTCCAATTAAATAATAAAATTTTATATTATACTATTATACTTGTTTGACATACCATTAGTGGATCCTCTAACTGTGATATTTGTTGTTATCATTTTCTAATCCTTACATTGATCTTCCATCTCAAAATTCTCATCAACTCATCTTCTTCTTCTTCTTTACTACTACTACTACTACTACTACTATTCTTATTATTATTGTTATTTATAATTGTTGTTTATAATTTGTACAATTAACCTCCTTATGGTTCGACCCCGGTCTTGCCGGGTTATTTATTACTTCAAGACTCCTACACTTGGAAGAAGACATCAATCTTTTGGTCGTGTCAAGTTTTTGGCGCCGTTACTAGGGAGGTAAGTTCTTGTACAAATTATAATATTTATTTTATTTTATCTTTTCACTTTTCTTGTATATAACTTTGTTTCTTTTCTTTTATTTCTTCTTCTTTGTTTTCTTCTCCCTTTTATTCTATTCTTACACGTGCATGAGAGTGTGATCACGTATATTAAGTAGTAGATGTTTTAGGGTATTCTCATTATTTTCAGAAAAAATAGCCGAAAAAGATAATTAATCACTTCATAATGAGAATAATGAGAATGACCGTGTTAGAACACTTAAAGACCACATGAATTCTACAAGAACAAGTGCACCATCATGTGTAGTTTCTTCTCCTAATGTATCTCATTTTAATTTTAAGCGAGACATTATTCAACTTTCACCTTCCTTTCATGGCTTAGATTTAGAAAATCTATACTTGCATTTAAGGGAATTTGAAGAGGTCTGTAACACTTATAATAACTCAAATTGTAGCATGAACACCATCAGATTAAAGCTTTTTCCTTTTTCATTAAAAGATAAAGCTAAAACATGGCTATAAAATTTGAGACAAGGATCCATTCATGCTTGGAATAAAATGTAACAACAGTTTTTAAAGAAGGTTTTCCCATCTTATAAAACAAATTATTTCAAAAAACAAATCACCACTTTCATTCAAAAACCAAGAGAAATATTTTACCAATGTTTGGATAGGTATCGAGACTTGCTTGATACTTAACCTTATCATGGTTTTTAAACATGGAGATTGGTTTCACATTTTTATGAAGGGTTAACACCTAGAGATAGGCAAATGGTTGAGTTGATGTGCAATGGAACTTTTGAAGATAAAGACCCTGATGAAGCAATGAAATACTTAAACTTGTTAGCTGAAAATGCTCAAAATTAGGACACTGTGGGTACTTATGAGGCACCGAGTAAAACTCAACCTCATACATGTAGTGGAGGTATGTACAACTTTAGGGAAGATCATAACTTTCAAGCCAAGTTTACATCTTTAGCTAGAAAAGTGGAGGCACTAGATTGAAAAAGAGTGGTCAATTAAAATCTATTAAAAACATTGTGTGTCAAATATGTGAAATAAATGAACACTCAACTAAATAACTGTCCAACCTTGCTTTCTTTTAAGGAATGTCTCCATGAACAAGCTCATGCTTAGAAATCACCTAAATTTTAGTTGGGAGAGTGATAATAATAATGTACAAACTTCAGCACCACTGTTTCAAGCATACCACAATTTCTAAAATTCTCATAGATATGCACCTCCTTATGCTCCACCTCTTAGAAGAAATCTTGAGGAAACATTACATGCATTTATTGAAAAGCAAGAGATAATCAATACTCAACTCAAAACATGATAAATTTTAAAAATACTCTTACAAAATTGACATCTCTTCTTAGTTTTCAAGAGAAAGGTAAGTTTTCATCTCAACCACAACAAAATCTCAAGGGGCAATACAATGCAATTACAAGTATATCTTGAAGCCACTACATAGATCAAGTCAAATCAGTCACTACTCTTTGCAGTGGTAAGGTTATTAAAAAACCCACTCTTAAACCTTGTGAGAAAGATGATGAGTCAATTTCTGAGGGTAAGGAAGGGATTAAATCTGAAATTTGCAAAGAAAAGACTAATTCCTTGCTAACACTTTCATTTCCTCATGTCATGACTAAACAAAGAAAGTCAATCATAACACTAAAATCTTTGAAACTTTGAAAAAGGTAAGGATCAATATACCTTTCTTGGATGCTATTAAACAGGTTCCTTCTTATTTTAAATTTTGAAAGATTTGTGCACTGTGAAGAGAAAATTGAATGTGAAAAAGAAAGCCTTTTTAACCGAAAAAGTAAGTGCCATTCTTCAGAATAATAATGCTTTGAAATATAAAGACCTTGGTTATCCTATAATTTCTTGATTTATTGAAAAACATAAAATTGAAAGAGCCTTACTTGATCTTGGAGCTAGTATGAATTTACTTCCATATTTAGTTTTTCAGAATGTCAATCTAGGTGAATTAAAACCAACTTCTGTATCTCTTTTACTTACCGATAGATCTATAAAAGTGCCTAGAGGAATAATTAAAGATGTGTTAGTACAAGTCAATAAATTCATTAATCTTGTGGATTTTATTGTCTTGGATGCACAACCTGTTGAAGCATGTAACTCATTTCCTGTTATTTTAGGATGTCCATTTTTTGCAACTTTTAATGCATTGATTAATTATAGGAATGGACTGATGAAGCTATCATTTGGAAACATGACATTGGAGATGAATATTTTCAATATTTGCAAGCAACCTAGAGATGATAATGATTTACAAGAAGTAGATCATATTGAAGAATTAGTTTATGTCAACCACAACCCATACTCCCAAACATACAACCCTGGTTGGAGAAATCATCCAAATTTCAGTTGGAAGAATGAGAACAACAATGCACAAACTTCATAACCACCATTTCAAGCACACCATAATTTTCAAAATTCTCATGGATATGCACCTCCTTATGCTCCACCTCCTAGAAGAAATCTTGAGGAAACATTGCATGCATTCATTGAAAAGCAAGAGACAATCAATACTCAACTTGCTCAAAACATGACAGATTTTAAACATACCCTTGCAAAATTAACATCTACTCTTAGTTTCTAAGAGAAAGGTAAGTTTTCATCTCAACCTGTTGAAGCATGTAATTCATTTCCTATTATTTTAGGATGTCCATTTCTTGCAACATCTAATGCATTGATTAACTGTAGGAATGGACTGATGAAGCTATCATTTGGAAACATGACATTGGAGATGAATATTTTCAACATTTACAAGCAACCTGGAGATGATAATGATTTACAAGAAGTAGATCATATTGATGAATTAGTTTATGATCAACTTGAATCTACTTTAAGTAAAAATGAGTTAGATGAATCTGAAGATTTGCAAATGATTTATTCTAAGGAAGAAATCACGGATGAAACAAGCACCGAAAATGTTGATGTGAATCTTTTGTCAACAGTGACAACAGATTCGACATCTAACATCACACCAATCGATGATTACTTTCCTAACAAATCTTTACTTTCTCTTAATCCAATGCCTTAGTATGATAAAAATATTAATTTTCTTGTTTTAGGAGATTTGCCAGCTGATTGGAGTCCTTAAGACAAAGAAAAGTTTTTGAACGAAGTGAAATTTTTTTATTATGATGACCCTAACTTATTCAAATATTGTTCTGATCAAATATTTGAAAGATTCATTCCCGACAATGAGGTAAGTAGTGTCATTAAACTTTGTCATTCTGAAGCATGTGGAAGTTATTTCTCGTAAAAAAAGACAGCTATAAAAATCTTACAAAATGGATTTTATTGGCCCACCATGTTCAAGGACACGCATGTATTCTGCAAAACTTGTGAAAATTATCAAAAAGTTGATACTAGTCAAAATGTTTTGTTTTATAATTCTCAACTCTATGCATTCCCTAGAGAGCTAAGATATTGAGAATTCAATGAGTGACAATGATTTTAAGGAAAATGGACATCATTTGAAAGCTTACTTTGATAAGTTTCTCAGTGAAAATAAATCAACTGGTTGGAATGATCTTATAGATAAAGGTTGATTATGTTGTTTTTCTTACATTGTTTTTGTGTTTCTTTTTTAGTGATTTTTGCTAGTTTTTCTCACCTCGGTCAAATGGCGGATAACGTTACTCCGTGACTTAAGTCGGTTATTTCAATTTCCCACAATAACTAATATCTGTGTATATATTTGTGTAATTCTTTAAATCTCTTTTCAATTCTCGTTTGAAAATGGACACTAATCTTGAAAAATTGAAAAAGTATTTTCCCGCTCTGCCTCAGAATGCGATTACAAAAATTTACCCTGCTAGATGTGCAAGATTGAGATTGTTAATGAATCATGGAATTCCTGAAGATATTCATTGGTTAATTGAAGCAAAGGTTCGATTATTAGATGAGTCCTCTAACTGCTTCATTTCAGACATGCCTAGAACAGGTAAAAGCACTTTTACAAAGAAGCATCGTGCAAAACGATTGAAAGTCTGTCATCAATGTGCTAGATGGACTTGTAATACACAATGTCGCTCTTTAGGAATGGTATCTATAAACCGTGAAGATAAAATACAATTCATTATGGATGGCCTGAGTAAGGAGTCTTTAGATAATCTTCTATTGGTGAGAGAAAGATTCATTTAGTGTATGGGGGAGGCAGTCTTGGGTTAATGGGAGGTGTGTTAATAGCTGCATTTTTAGGAGGTAGTCAAGTTTTGGGGGTTGTCCTCGAAGCTTTAGCACAAGGGGACATCATTGGAAAAACAATTGGAGAGGAACTTCAGGTCTCCATAATGTCGGCTCGAATGAATGCAATGTTTAACCATGCTGATACCTTCATTGCTTTACCAGGTGGTCTAGGCACATTGGAAGAGATCTTTCATATTTCCTCTTGGGCTCAATTGCACATTCACCATAAACCCATAGGTTTGTTAAATGTTAATGGTTATTATGATAAGTTGTTGTGTTTTCTTGATCATGATGTGGAATAGGAATTTCTAACATCTTCTGCATGACAAATCATAATCTCTGTTGCTACTATTGAACAATAAATATTTCATTTCAAAGTTCTCATCATCATCTTTTTCTTCTTCTTCTCTTTCTTTTTCTTTATTATTATTATTATTATTATTACTGTTGTTATTATTGTTGTTGTTGTTATTATTATTGTTGTTGTTGTTGTTATTATTATTGTTGTATTATTTTTATTTATAATTTGTACAATTAACGTCCCTGTGGTTTGACCCTGGTCTTGCCGAGTTATTTATTACTTCGACACTCCTGCACTTGGGAGAAGACATTAATCTTTTCGTCGTGTCACTTGCTCTATACTATCTTGTGTGTTGTGTTTTAAGCTAGGTAATTAATTTGTACAACCACGACATCGCAACAAATTTTGGCGCCATTGCCAGGGAAGTAATTTTAGTTGATTCTTGTGCTGTTATTTTTAGTTGCTATGATTTTTTATTTATATTTTTGAAAAAAAAAAGAACAGAATTTTTACTGTGGTGGTACTGTTTATTTGCGGTGGCGGTACTATTCAAAATAGAATTGTTAGTATAATTAGTTTGCGGCTTTTCTTTTCCCGAAGGAAAACAATGTTCGGAACAAGACTTGTAGTATACTACTAGCCCCATCCTATTAAGGCCAAATTCCACTGTTTTCTAAGGTTTTAAGGTAGTTTTAGTTTTCTAGCGTAGGATTTCCGTACAATTTACATTGTTTTTGATCTTTTGTGTGGTTGGTTTCTTTTGAGTTTTCTTGATGATTTACGCTAGTAACACGTTCTACTAATCAAAGTCAAGTGCAGTTGGATCTTGAAATAGACAAAACTTTACACAGGTTATGAAAGGAAGCTCGTCTCAACACTATGGCTATTACACAACAACAAACACTCAAGGAGCTTACTACTCCTAACATGGAAAATCAACCATTATGCATAAACATCGACAATAATATAAACTTTGAGCTCAAATCTAGTTTTATACATTTGTTACCAACATTTAATGGTCTTGTAGGAGAAAATCCTCATACTCATCTCAAGGAGTTCCATATGGTTTGTGTTGGCATAAAACCGAATGGAGTTGATGAAGAACAAGTTAAGTTAAAATCTTTCCCTTTCTCTTTAAAAGGGGCAGCAAAGGCATGGCTTTTCTTTATTCTCCCAAGATCTATTGGAACTTGGAATGCAATGAAGAAGATTTTCCTTGAGAAGTATTTCCTAGCATCTCGAGTTGCCAACATAAGGAAAGAAATATATGGGATTCAGCAATCTCATGGAGAGACACTCTCCGAGAATTGGGAAAGATTTGAGCAACTATGCATTCAATGCCCTCATCATCAAATACCCGATCAGCTGCTCATTTAATATTTCTATAAAGGATTGATGCCTACTAATCACAGTATCATTGATGTTGCAAGTGGAGGTGCATTGGTGGATAAGACACTCGAGGCTACACGCCAATTGATCTCAAACATGGTAGCTAACTCAAAACAGTTTGGCACTCATGGAGACTTTTCCAACAAACGAGTAAATGAGGTAAGTATTTCTAATGTTGAAAATAAAGTTAATGATCTTACTTCTCTTATACGTTCTTTGGCTTGTGGAAATATGCAACAGGTGAAAGTTTGTAGTATATGCTCCTTACAAGGACATACTTCGGATATATGCCCAACAATGCAAGAAGATTACATTGAACAAGCTCATGCAATTGATGGAGCATTCAATGGATAGTCTTAGCGTAAATATGATCACTTTTCCAACACGTGCAATCCTGAATGGAGAGATCATCCAAACTTATGCTATGGTAACCCATCCCAACAAGGCAATTAAGGCCGACAGTTCCATCCCCATGGATTTCAGCCCCAACAAAATTATCAAGCAAGACAACCCCCTCCATTCACAAACTCCAATGTTACGGGGTCGTCATCCAATGATGATCTTCATGAGATAATGAAAACTTTGGCTTCTAATACTATTACCTTGCAACAAAATGTCATGTCTTTTCAATAGGAAACAAGGTCAAGTATTCACAACTTGGAGAACCAAATGGGGTAAGTAGCTTCAAGTGTAGAGAAATTGGAGGCACAAATGAATGGAAAATTGCCCTCCCAAGCATTGAATCCAAAAGAGAATGCTAGTGCGATAATGCTGCAAAGTGGGAAAGAAATTGAAGAGAAAAGGTCAAAACAAATTGAGATGAAGGAAGAAGAAGAGATAGAAACTAAATTGAGTATAAGGAAGGAACATCATCCTCCTCTACAAACTAAAGCATCAACCAACACTTCAAAGGTAACTCCTCACTCAATGAATTCCAATTTTAAAGCAATTCCACCCTTTCCTGTGAGTTCTTCTAGGTCAAAGAAAGAGGACAAAGAAAAAGAGATTTTAGAGGTTTTCAAGAAAGTAGAACTCAACATTCCTTTGCTTGATGCTATCAAGCAAATTCCTAGGTATGCCAAATTTTTAAAGGAGTTGTGTACTACCAAGAGAGCTTTCAAATTGACAGGTCATGAAATGGTAAGTATGGGTGAAGTTGTGTCTGTTGTTGTTCAAAAAAATATGCCTTTGAAGCAAAAGGACCCAAGTGCATTTACTATCCCATGTGTTATTGGTAATACGAGTTTCAAGAGGGCCTTGTGTGATTTAGGTACATCCATTAGTGTTATGCCCAAACATGTTTATAATTCTCTTAGTCTTGAGCCTTTGCATAAAACTAGCATTGTAATACAACTTGCAGATTGTAGTTTGGTTTACCCACTTGGTGTGATAGAGGATGTCCTAGTCATGATTGATACTTTGGTTATTCCATGTGACTTTTATATTCTTGATATGGAACATGATTCTTGTGATTCATCAACCAACACTCCTATATTATTTGGGAGACCATTCTTGAAAACTGCTAGCACAAAGGTTAATTGTGGTAAGGATACCTTGTCTATGGAGGTAAGAGATGAAAAAATTGAATTCAATTTTCATGATGCAATGAAATATCCTTATAGCAATGTTTATTCTATCACATGCTATGACCAAATTGATAAGTTTGTGTAGCAAGTTTGTGGTTTTGATTACGAAGATGGATTAAGCATAGCTTTGAGCTATGGTTATGATTTCACCAAGATAGAAGAGATGGAGAGGCACATATGTGTTCCCTAAAACATGCACGAATCAGTATTGGCCTTACAAGCTTTACAAATCATTTCCCATGGTAATGTCTTTATTGATTTATTACTCTCACATAAAAAGCTTTTGCCATCTATTTTACAAGCCCCCGAGTTAGAATTAAAACCTTTGCCTGATAATTTGAAGTACGTATTCATTAGCGACAACAATACACTTCCCGTTATTATAGCAAAAGGTTTGATAAGTATACAAGAGAAAAAACTTGTGAAGTTGTTGTGTGATCACAAGACGGTCATTGGATGGACTTTAGCTAACATCAAGGGCATTAGTCCCTCAATATGTATGCATCACATACTATTGGAGGACAATGTTAAACCAACAAAGGAAATGCAAAGGAGGTTGAACCCACCTATGGTGGAGGTAGTGAAAGCTAAAATTTTAAAACTGTTAGATGCAGGAGTCATTTATCCCATCACTGACAGTAAATGGGTGGCGCCAATCCATTTGGTGCCTAAAAAGACCGAAATCACGTTGGTGAAAAAAAAATGATGAGCTCATTCCTACTCACATCTCGAGTGGATGGAGAATGTGTGTTGATTACAGCAAGCTCAATCTTTCTACACGCAAAGATCATTTCCCATTACCATTCATAGATCAAATGCTTGAACGCCTAGCAGGTAAGTCTTTTTATTGCTTTCTTGATGGATATAGTGGATACAATCAGATTGTTATTAATCATGAGGATCAAGAAAAAACTATATTTGCATGTCCATTTGGTACATATGCATATAGGAGAATGCCTTTTGGTCTTTGCAATGCTCCTGCAACTTTTCAAAGATGCATGATGAGTATTTTTTCTAACTATGTTGAAAGAATAATCGAGGTTTTTATGGATGATTTTATGGTGTATGGTGATTCTTTTGATAAATGTTTAGAAAATTTATCTTTGATCCTAAAAAGGTGCATTGAAACAAACCTTGTCTTGAACTATGAAAAGTGTTATTTTATGGTAGAACAAGGAATAATTCTTGGGCATGTTGGGTCTTCATGTGGATTACAAGTTGATAAAGCTAAGATAGATGTTATTTCATCATTGCCTTACCCCTCATGCATGAGGGAAGTTCATTCTTTTCTAGGCCATGCAGGTTTCTATCGACACTTTATCAAAGATTTCTCAAAGATTACAGCACCCTTGTGCAGACTATTAGCCAAAGAAGTGGATTTTGTGTTTGATCAAACTTGTAAAGATGCCCATTATAAGCTTAAGAGACGTGTCACATCTGCCCCTATCATCCAACCACCAAATTGGGATGATCATTTTGAGATAATGTGTGATGCGAGTGACTATACGGTAAGAGCTGTGTTTGGGCAAAGAATTGGGAAGAATTTGCATGTTATTGCCTATGCTTCTCACATGTTGGATGGAGCACAATGCAATTACCATACAACTGAAAAGAAACTTTTTGCAGTGGTGTTTGCTCTTGAAAAATTCAGGTCATATCTACTTGGTACAAAAAGTCATTGTTTTTACTGACCATGTAGCTCTCAGGTATCTTTTGAAGAAGAAGGAGTCTAAACCAAGACTGATTAGGTGGATCTTGCTTTTACAAGAATTTGATCTTGAGATCAAAGACAAAAAAAGGTGCCAAAAACCATGTGGCTGATCACTTGAGTCGACTGAGGACTGAGGATATTCCAACTGAAATAATAAGAGAAACATTTCCTGATGAACAATTGTATGTGCTACGTTCCTCTACATGACCATGGTATGTTGATTCGGTGAACTATTTAGTCACCAAAGAATTCCCTCCAAGTTTATCTACATCCCAAAAGGACAACTTACAAGCTGATGCTAAATATTATTTTTGGGACACTCCTTACTTGTGGAAATTTTGTGTGGATCAAGTAGTAAAGAGATGTGTACCACAAGATGAATTTCATTCCATTCTCACCTTTTTTCATTCTCATTCTTGTGGTGGACATTTTGGAGCAAAAAGAACGGCCCATAAAGTACTTGAAAGTGGTTTCTATTGGCCTTCTATTTTTAAAGATGCATATCACTTCTGCAAATCATGTGAAAAATGCCAAAGAACAGGTAATATCACTCATAAAAATCAAATGCCTTTAACAAATATTCTTGTAAGTGAAATTTTTGATGTTTGGGGTATTGACTTTATGGGTCCATGATTAGTACTTAAAAGTGCATTTTTATCATGGTTTTATATCATCATTTTACACTTGAAGTATCAATAGCTCCTTAACTAAAATATGTTTTATAATAATGTATCTAATAATATAAGATACCTATAATTTGTGATAAATGTCTATTTTTAATGCAGGCCTATCAAATAAATGAAATGATTGATTGATGACTTGAAGAACTTAAATTGCAAGGATAAAGAGATGGTCAAACTTAGAGAAGAGATGTCGGTGCAATCCAAACCGGAACACTGTTAGGTAATTGGGTCATATGTGGAGCTACAGATCTCAGATTTAGGTCCAATTTATATGGATGGAAAGGTAAGACATAGGCCTACAACTTTCATATGGAGCCCAAGATCTAAAAAGGCCATTATCAAGTCCAAATTGTAGCAACAACAAAGAAGCCCGAATCTGTCTTCCAGCCCGAGCACGGTTTGGTATTTTGGCCATATCTGGAGTTCTAGAAGTCCAAATGAGCTGCAATTTTTACACAAGAAAGCTGAGACAATTGTCTACAACTTTCATGTTTACAACTGGCTCCAGTTTTGACGTTATCAATGACGTTTTGGGCAGACAAGAGAAGATAAGGATTGTCACCAAGTCAAAAGTTGGCCACCCACTTATCAATTAGTCATCAAATCAATAGTTCCCAATTTTGGCCTATAAAAGGAGGCATTTGCCATGCATTTAGGCATCTTGGTTTCCAGATCAAGATCATGCTCTTCCTTTCTCTCTTTGTATTTTTTGTAATGTTTATGCTTTACTTTCATTAATATTAAGTTTATGCTTTTCATTTCCTTTCCTTTACTTAGTTAACTTTTATGTTCTTATTTTGTTTATTTATTTTTCTTTCTTTCATTATGTCTAGCTAAGTTAATTATGTCAAGGTGAAAAGGTTACACTAATGGTGTAAGAATAAGTATAGTGTAAACTTAATATGGACTTTAATGTTTGATACTAACATCTTTTATATTTGTTATCTTATTCACTCATTAATACTTTGCTTGTTAAATGACTAATCTTGATTTATGTTGTATAACACTTGGTACAACAAATGCTTGGCACTTTCATAGCCCATAATGTATGGTATAACCGACACCTGAGCTATGAAAGGAACTTGATTTGTTGTTAACATAAGTTATAATCATGAATGCTTGACGAGATTTACAAGTATTAGCATTAATTGAATAAGATGACTAATGTAATCATGTTAATAATATATAATCTGATTGGAACCTCCTTTGTGTGTGGCTTTCAATTCAATAATAAGAGTTTATACTATACTTGTTTGATATACCATTAGTGGAACCTCTAACCTTGACATTTGTTATTAATATTGTTTAATCCTTACATTAATTTTCCATCTCCAAGTTCTCATCATCTTTTTCTTCTTCTCTTTCTTTATTATTATTATTATTATTACTACTACTACTACTACTACTACTACTACTATTATTATTATTATTATTATTATTATTATTATTATTATCATTATTATTGTTGTTGTTGTTATTGTTGTTGTATTATTGTTATTTATAATTTGTACAATTAACCTCCCTGTGGTTCGACCCCGGTCTTGCCGGGTTATTTATTACTTCGACACTCCTGCACTTGGGAGAAGACATCAACCTTTTAGTCGTGTCAAGTTTTTGGCGCCGTTGCCGGGGAGGTAAGTCCTTGTATAAATTATAATATTTATTTTATTTTCTCTTTTTACTTTTCTTATATATAACTTTGTCTCTTTTATTTTGTTTCTCCTTATTTTGTTTTCTTCCTTCTTCTTTTGTTTTCTTCTTCCTTTTATTTTATTCCTACACGTGCATGAGAGTGTGGTCACGTACATCAAGTGGTAGACTTTGTAGGATATCCTCATTATTTTCAGAAAATATGGCCGAAGAAGATAATCAATCACTTCAAAATGAGAATAATGAGAATAACCGTGCTAGAACACTTAGAGACCACATGAATCCCACAAGAACAAGTGCACCATCATGCATAGTTTTTCCTCCCGATGCATCTCATTTTAATTTTAAGCCAGGCATTATTCAACTTTTACCTTCATTTCATGGCTTGGAATTGGAAAATCCATACTTGTATTTAAGGGAATTTGAGGAGGTCTGCAACACATATAATAATTTAAATTGTAGCATGAACACCATCAGATTAAAGCTTTTTCCTTTTTCATTAAAAGATAAAGCTAAAACATGGCTACAAAATTTAAGACCAGGATCCATTCGTGTTTGGGATGAAATGCAACAACAATTTTTAAAGAAGTTTTTCCCATCTCATAGAACAAACTCTTTCAAGAGACAACTCACCACTTTCACTCAAAAACCAGGAGAAACATTTTACAAATGTTGGGATAGGTATCGAGACTTGCTTAGTACTTGCCCTCATCATGGTTTTGAAACATGGAGATTGGTTTCACATTTCTATGAAGGGTTAACACCTAAAGATAGACAAATGGTTGAATTGATGTGCAATGGAACTTTTAAAGATAAAGACCCTGATGAAGCAATGGAGTACTTAGACTTGTTAGCTGAAAATGCTCAAAATTGGGACACTGCGGGTACATATGAGGCACCGAGTAAAACTCAACCTCATACATCTAGTGGAGGTATGTACAACCTTAGGGAAGATCATGACCTTCAAGCCAAGTTTGCATCTTTAGCTAGAAAAGTCGAGGCACTAGAATTGAAAAAGAGTGGTCAATTAAAATCTGTTGAAAACATTGTGTGTCAAATCTGTAAAACAAATGAACACTCAACCAACGATTATCCAACCTTGCCTTCTTTTAAGGAATGTCTCCATGAACAAGCCTATGCTTTAAACACTTTCCAAAGGCCCAACCACAACCCATACTCCCAAACATACAATCCTGGTTGGAGAAATCACCAAAATTTTAGTTGGAAGAGTGACAATGCACAAACTTCACAACCACAGTTTCAAGCACACCATAATTTCCAAAATTATCATGGATATGCACCTCCTTATGCTCCACCTCCTACAAGAAATTTTGAGGAAACTTTGTATGCATTCATTGAAAAGCAAGAGATAATCAACACTCAACTTGCTCAAAGCATAACAGATTTTAAAGATACTCTTGCAAAATTCACATCTGCTCTCAGTTTCCAAGAGAAAGGTAAGTTTCCATCTCAACCACAACAAAATCCTAAGGGGCAATACAATGCAAATGCAAGTAGTTCCAGAAGCCAACACATGGATCAAGTCAAATCAGTCACTACTCTACGCAGTGGTAAGGTTATTGAAAAACCCTCTCTTGAATCTTATGAGAAAGATGATGAGTCAATTTCTAAGGGAAAGGAAGGGGTTGAATCTGAAAATTGCAAAGAAACGACTGATTCTCCGCTAGCACTTCCATTTTCTCATGCCATGACCAATCAGGAAGAAATCGAGGATGAAAAAGGCATCGAAAAGGTTGATGCGAATCTTTTATCTAAAGTGACAACAGATTCGACACCCGACATCACACCAATCGATGATTACTTTCCTGATGAATCTCTACTTTCTCTTAATTCAATGCCTTGGTTTGCTAAAAATATCAATTTTCTTACTTCAGGATTTTTGCCAACTCATTGGAGTATTGAAGACAAAAGAAAATTATTGAGCAACGAGCAAAATTTTTATTGGGATGACCCTTACTTATTCAATTATTGTCCTGATCAAATATTTCAAAAATGCATTCTCGACAATGAGGTAAGTAATTTCATTAAATTTTGTTACTCTAAGGCATGTGGGGATCATTTCTCATCAAAAAAGAGGATTGTAGAAATCTTACAAAGTGAATTTTACTGGCCCATCATATTCAAGGAGTCAGATGCATTCCGCAAAAACTGTGAAAATTGTCAGAAGGTGGGATTTATTTCAAAACACAGAGAGTCTTTAGATAATCTTCTATTGACTCTTAAGTCTCATCATAGTCGAGATAAGCATCGTGTAATTCATGACTTATGAACCCATTTTCATAAAGAACATACTTGGCATAGTCTTGGAAATCTGACTAAAAAGATCATGTTTGCTAGTTTTTAAGAAAACTGGATGGGAAGCCTATCCCCGACCCATTGAGGGTGTTTAAGCTGTTCTTGGACGTAAAACCAAGGGAAGATGTGAGCCACAATCACAACTGCGATTTGAATTTTTTTTGTTTGTAAAAACTTGTGTCTTTTGGTTTTATTATTGTGTTTTATTATTTCTTATTTTTGTTTTAGTGTGTTTCAGGTTTTGTCAGTGTTCGTTATTTCAGGTGATATCTTCTATACTCTATCTTTCTACCTTAGAACATTGAGGACAATGTCTCATTTTGGTTGGGGGGAGAGGGTAGTAGTTGATAAAAAAAAAAAATTGTTTTTCATTTCATAAAGCATGTGCATAATTGTTGTTACTAGGATGGCAGAGTAAAGGAGTTCTTTTGTTAAAGTGACTCTTGAGACGCATCTTAGTAACCATTCTTAACAAGGTCTATTATAATACTTCCTGAAATATTCAGGTTTACAAACTCTCGTATTGTTACCACTTAATTCTGCTCATATACTTATTTAACATATATTCTTAAACCTTAATTTACACACACACACACTTTAACATATGATTGTGGGTTGCATATTGGATTATTACATTATTTATGTTCTTTTGTTAAAGGTAACAACTAAGGGAAAGGGATTGTATATAATTAAAAAGAAAAAAAGAAAAACATGAAAAAAAAAGAAAAAAAAAAAAATAAATAAAAAAAATGATGATAATAAAAATGTAGATAAGTTTGGTTTCGTAGCCTCCCTAACCTAAGCAATTAAGCCTGAAGGGGTGTTTTAACACCTAATACCCTAAAGTCAACTGACTTGGGAGCTATTGGCCCAACGCTTGTTACATGGGTTGAGGAGAAAAGCTTAAGGGAATCAAACATTGCACTATCTACATATCAGTATCTGCGACCCGAGTTACTAAGCTCGTAGGGGTGTCTTAACACCTAATGCCCTAAGACCAACTGGTCTGGGAGTCATTAGCTGAAAGCTCGTTACATGGGTTAAAGATGCATGATGTTTTTAAATTATATGTATATAGATTTTTTTTTGAAAAAAAAGAAAGAAAAAAAAAAGACAAAAATAATAATCCCAACCCAAAGAAGTTAACCTTAAACATTAGAACAAAAATTTTGTTTTCTTCCAAGAAAAGCCCTATAATTATGTGTTGATACATTGAGCACAAAAAGAAAGGTTTATTAATATCTTGTTAAGAGGTATTGAGCAGATATATAAATTTAATGAGAGTTTGTTTATCTAGATAGATTAATGGAAGTTAAATGATGAATACCTTGCTTTGTGAAATTTGCAAATTGTTTTAACGCTTTGATTACTAGGGACTAGTAATAAGCTGGTTGAGGGGTGTGATTAGTACTTAAAAGTGCATTTTTATCATGGTTTTATATCATCATTTTACACTTGAAGTATCAATAGCTCCTTAACTAAAATATGTTTTATAATAATGTATCTAATAATATAAGATACCTATAATTTGTGATAAATGTCTATTTTTAATGCAGGCCTATCAAATAAATGAAATGATTGATTGATGACTTGAAGAACTTAAATTGCAAGGATAAAGAGATGGTCAAACTTAGAGAAGAGATGTCGGTGCAATCCAAACCGGAACACTGTTAGGTAATTGGGTCATATGTGGAGCTACAGATCTCAGATTTAGGTCCAATTTATATGGATGGAAAGGTAAGACATAGGCCTACAACTTTCATATGGAGCCCAAGATCTAAAAAGGCCATTATCAAGTCCAAATTGTAGCAACAACAAAGAAGCCCGAATCTGTCTTCCAGCCCGAGCACGGTTTGGTATTTTGGCCATATCTAGAGTTCTAGAAGTCCAAATGAGCTGAAATTTTTACACAAGAAAGCTGAGACAATTGTCTACAACTTTCATGTTTACAACTGGCTCCAGTTTTGACGTTATCAATGACGTTTTGGGCAGACAAGAGAAGATAAGGATTGTCACCAAGTCAAAAGTTGGCCACCCACTTATCAATTAGTCATCAAATCAATAGTTCCCAATTTTGGCCTATAAAAGGAGGCATTTGCCATGCATTTAGGCATCTTGGTTTCCAGATCAAGATCATGCTCTTCCTTTCTCTCTTTGTATTTTTTGTAATGTTTATGCTTTACTTTCATTAATATTAAGTTTATGCTTTTCATTTCCTTTCCTTTACTTAGTTAACTTTTATGTTCTTATTTTGTTTATTTATTTTTCTTTCTTTCATTATGTCTAGCTAAGTTAATTATGTCAAGGTGAAAAGGTTACACTAATGGTGTAAGAATAAGTATAGTGTAAACTTAATATGGACTTTAATGTTTGATACTAACATCTTTTATATTTGTTATCTTATTCACTCATTAATACTTTGCTTGTTAAATGACTAATCTTGATTTATGTTGTATAACACTTGGTACAACAAATGCTTGGCACTTTCATAGCCCATAATGTATGGTATAACCGACACCTGAGCTATGAAAGGAACTTGATTTGTTGTTAACATAAGTTATAATCATGAATGCTTGACGAGATTTACAAGTATTAGCATTAATTGAATAAGATGACTAATGTAATCATGTTAATAATATATAATCTGATTGGAACCTCCTTTGTGTGTGGCTTTCAATTCAATAATAAGAGTTTATACTATACTTGTTTGATATACCATTAGTGGAACCTCTAACCTTGACATTTGTTATTAATATTGTTTAATCCTTACATTAATTTTCCATCTCCAAGTTCTCATCATCTTTTTCTTCTTCTCTTTCTTTATTATTATTATTATTATTACTACTACTACTACTACTACTACTACTACTATTATTATTATTATTATTATTATTATTATTATTATTATCATTATTATTGTTGTTGTTGTTATTGTTGTTGTATTATTGTTATTTATAATTTGTACAATTAACCTCCCTGTGGTTCGACCCCGGTCTTGCCGGGTTATTTATTACTTCGACACTCCTGCACTTGGGAGAAGACATCAACCTTTTAGTCGTGTCAGTCCATTTCCTTCTTCTTTTGGAAATCTTTATATTCTTCTTACTGTTGATTATGTGTCCAAATGGATTGAGGCAAAAGCCACACGAACTAACGATGCTAAGGTAAGAAATCAAATGATGGAGGAAATGGACTTATGAAATCTATACCCTAATAATCAAATATCTCAATGACAATAATAGAATTTAAAGGCATCTTATGAAGTTTTGAAATAGATTCCAACTTTTGACAATTTTCATAAGTCTTGCAGAATGCACATGAGTCCTTGAACATGATGGGCTAATAAAATCCACTTTATAAGATTTTTGCAGTTTGTTTTCTTGATGAGAAATGACCCCCACATACCTTAGAATGATGAAATTTAATGACACTACTTATTTCATTAAAATTAATCATAAACTAATTTTTCAATAAAGTCCACTTCCTATAAATCATTATTATCTCTAGGTTGCTTGCAAATGTTAAAAATATTTCTCTCCAATGTCATGTTTTCAAATGATAACTTCATCAGTTCATTCCTATAATTAATCAATGCATTAGAAGTTGCAAGAAATGGACGTTCTAAAATAACAAGAATTGGATTACATGTTTCAATAGGTTATGTATCTAAACTAATAAAATCTACAAGGTAAATGAATTTATCAACTTATACTAACACATCCTCATTTAGGCACTTTTACACATCTATTAGCAGGTAAGTAAGTTACAAAAGTTGGTTTTAACTCACTTAGATTGAGACTCTAAAAGACTGAATATGGAACTAAATTCACACTAGCTCCAAGATTAAGTAAAGTTATTTGAATTTTAGTTCTCCAATAAAGCAAAAAATTATAAGACAACCAATATCTTTATATTTCAAAGCATCATTGTTCTAAAGAATGAAACTTGTTCTACTAAAAAGACTTTTTTTTCATATTCATTTTTCTCTTCACAGTGCACAAATATTTGAAAATTTTAGCATAAGAAGGTACCTGTTTAATAGCATCCAATAAAGGTATATTGATGCTTACCTATTTGAAAATTTTAAAGATTTCAGAGTTGTGATTGACTTTTTTTTATTTGGTCATGTTATGAGAAAATAGAAGTGTTGGTGGGGAATTAATCTTTTCTTTGCAATATTTAGATTCAACCCCTTCATTACCCTTAGAGATTAACTTATCATCTTTCTTGCAAGGTTCAAGAGTGGGTGATTAGTACTTAAAAGTATATTTTTATCAAGGTTTATATAATCATTTTGTGTTTAAAGTATTAATAACTCTTCAACAAAAGCATATTTTATAATAACAAATCTGATACTATAAGATAACTTTAATTTATGGAAAATATTCATCTAAAATGCAAGCCTATCACATAAATCAAAGGATTGATTGATGAGTTCAATTACTAAATTGAGAAAATAAAGAAAGGGTTAAGTTTAGAAAAGAGATGCAGTTCAGCCCAAACTAGAACACTGTTCAGTAATTGGGTCATATCTAGAGCTGTAGATCTTATATTTTAATTTGGTTTATATGGATAAAAAGCTAAGATGTAGGCCTAAAACATTCATGGAAATATAAGACTCAATTTTGTTATTTGAAAGTCCAAATCTTCACAACAACCGAGAAGTTAAAATCTATCATGCAGCCTAGACACTTTTTAGTATTCATCCTATATCTCGAGTTCTAGAAGTCTAAATGCAACAAATTTATTTTTGTTAGAAACCTGAAATAATTTTCTAGGACTTTCATATGGACAACCTATTTAAATTCATATGTTAGTAATGGTGTATTTGGTAGACAAAACGATTAGAATTTTCACAAAGTCAAGAGTTAGCCACACACTCAATAATTAGTCATCAAATCAATAGTTTCAAATTTTAGCTTATAAAATAAGGCATTTGCCATGCATTAGGCATCTTGTTTTTCAAATCAAGATTATGTTCTTACTCTTTCTTTATATTTTTGTAATGCTTAAGTTTTGCTTTCATTAATCTTTTGTTTATGCCTTTCATTTCCTTTCCTTTAACTTATATCTTATTTATGTTCTAAGATTGTTTATTTATGTTTCTCTTCTTCATTATGTTTAGCTAAGTTTACTAAGATTGTTTATTTATGTTTCTCTTCTTCATTATGTTTAGCTAAGTTTATTATGTCAAGGTAAAAAGGTTACACTAATCCTGTAAGAATAAGTATCGTGTAAACTCAAGATGGACTTTAATGGTTGATACTAATATTTTTTTTATTTGTTATCTTGTTCACTTTTAATACTTTGCTTGTTAACTGATTAATCTAGATTTATGTTATATAAGCCTTGGTATAATAAATACTTTGCACTTTCATAACCTAAACTATATGGTATAACCAACACCTGTGATATGAAAGGAACTTGATTTTTTGTTAACATAAGTTATAATCATGAATACCAAACAACATTTACTAGTATTAACATTATTCAAATAAGATAACTAATATAATCATGTTAACAATTTATAATCCGATTGGAACCTTCTTTATACATGGTTTCCAGTTGAGTAATAAAAGTTTATACCATACTTGTTTGAAATACCATTAGTAGATCCTTTAACCTTGACATTTGTTTTTATCATTGTTTAATTTTCATATTAATCATACATCTCAAAGTCCTCTTTAACTTATTATTATTATTATTGTTTTTGTTTTCGTTTTTGTTGTTGTTGTTGTTGTTTTTGTTTTTATTATTATTATTTATAATTTATATAATTAACCTTCATGTGGCTCGACTTTAGTTTTTTCAAGTTATTTATTACTTTGACACTCCTGCACTTGAAAGAAAACATCAATCTTTTGGTCGTGTGAGAGGATTTTTCAATAATCGTACCATTGTAAAGAGTGATGATTGATTTGACTTAATCCATATGTTGGCTTTCAGAACTACTTGCATTTGCATTGAATTTTCAATTGAGATTTTGTTATGGTTGAGATGAAAATTTATATTTTTCTTAAAAACTAAAAGCAGATGTGAACTTTGCTAGAGTACTTTTCAAATTTATCATTGTTTGAGCATTTTGAGTATTAATTATCTTTTATTTTTCAATGAATGCATGCATTATTTCTTCAAGATTTTTTTTAGGGGGAGGAGGAGCATAAAAAGGTGTATTTCCATGAGAATTTTAAAAATTATAGTGCACTTGAAACAATGTCTATGAAGTTTGTGCATTATTGTTATCACTTTTTCAACTGAAATTTAGGTGATTTCTCCAACTAGGGTTGTATGTTTATGAGTCTGAGTTATAATTGGGCTTTTGAAAACTGTTTAAAGCATGAGCTTGTTCATGGAGGCATTTCTTGGAAGAAGGCGAAGTTAGACAGTCATTGGTTTCAAAAATTTAACACACAATGTCTTAAATCGATTTTAATTGACCACTCTCTTTCAATTCTAGCGCCTCTACTTTTCTAGTTAAAGATGCAAACTTGGCTTGTAGGTCATGATCTTCCCTAATGTTCTACATTCTTCCATTAGATGTATGAGGTTGAGTTTACTTGGTGCCTCATAAGTGTCTCTATTTTGAGCATTTTCAGTGATTAGTACTTAAAAGTGTATTTTTATCATGGTTTTATATCATCATTTTGCACTTGAAGTATCAATAACTCCTTAACTAAAATATGTTTTATAATAATGTATCTAATAATATAAGATACCTATTGATTGTGCATCAAAAGTGTCATTAAGTCTCTTGTTTTACATATGTATTTATTGTTTTTATTTGGTTGTTTTTATAATAATTGATGTGTTTTTTAGTAATGAAGTTTGTTTTAATGTTTCGATAGGTTTTTGGAGCTTAAATGAATTAATTCAGAAAATTCAACGTCGGAATTCAGAACAAAGAATTGAAGAGACATTTAGTTGAAGATTGAAGCAAATCTTGGTTCAAATAAGTGCTCCAAATTTGTCCCAAAAATCAATTCTATTCCAATTCTAGAAAAGAATATCATATGATTTATTTCAAGCCCAAACTTGCCTTATGTTGTGTGCAAACTTCAACCATTAAACACTCAAGGTTTCAATGTCAATCTTAGCCCAAATAATAAGTACATTTGTATACTTATTTGATGCTCAAATTCAGCCCAAAAATCAGCCCCAAATCAGCCCCAAATCAACCCCAAATCAACCTTCAAATCAACCCAAACACAATCCATGATCTTACATGTCCACACAACAAATAACAATTGATTTATTTTGGGTAATCCATTGATCCAAGAAGGCAAGCACATGGATGGAAAGCTGGAGGGGATATTTTAACATTATTTTGGGTCAAAAAGAAGAAGGAGACACCTTATAAATGAGGAAGAAAAACGTGCACCAAAGTAGTTGTAAAGCTGTCTTGATTTGATTTTTCAGAACACCTTTCGGTGTTTTGCCCATAACTTTTGACTCAGGTGTCCAAATGAGCTGTTCTTTAATGATCTGGAAAGGTGACAGAATTTCCTATAAATATGTCTCTAATAGACTTCTTCAAAAAAAAGCTTCGAAGAGGGTCGAATTGCTGTCCAAAGTTAGAGTCAGATTTGTGTCCGAATTTTTTCTGAAATTGTATTGTGTTCTTCTTTATAGATTTCGGTTCTTTAGTTTGTAAAACTTATTTTTTCAGTTGGATTCAAGTTCTTTCATGTTTATTGAAGTGTTCTTATATATAATCATGGTTGGCTAAACTCTTTCTTGGATCCAAATCAAGGATAATGGTGATTGAGGTAAGTTCTTTAGGATATGAATGAATCTTAATGTTTATCTTCTTATTTTCTTCATGAATGATTTATTATTGTAAAGAAATTTTAGAAATCATTTAGGTAATGTTATAATCTTGAATTTTTATGCACAAACTTTAGTTTTGGTATAGAGATTGCTTGATTCAATGTCTTACTTAATATGAAAGTACTTGTTCATTCTGAAGCAATAATCAATCTTCATCTTTCTAATCTTCATTGTAATATCTTCCGATCTAATATCACCATCGTTGAGATTAGGTTGAGTTATATTATATATGTTGAAGAAACCACCAATACATCACCATTAAAATTGATTTGGACCAAGACTTACTTTTCTTGTCATTTAAAATCTATTTACATTTTTTTTTATCTTTGAAAACAAATCCATCAATTATTTTCAACCAAGTTATTGTTAATTTAATTTCTCTTGAGTTTTTTTTTTGTTACTTAGCTTAATTTCCAGATCTAGCTCTCTGTGGATATGACCTCGATCTTATCGAGTTAATTGCTACATCGCACACTCGTGCACTTGCGAGTTAAAACAAGCCGATCATAAAAAGCGGTCAAGCAATTTTGGCGCCGTTGCCGGGGAGCTAGCAAGCAAAGGTAACAAATTTAGATTTGATTATTGGAAAACTAAAAAAAATCATATAAAAAAAATCAATTGGCTGGTTTTACCGCCTAAAAAAAAATTTTACCTTAACGTTCCGGATATTGGACTGTGGACTGGACTATTAATTGTTGGATTTTGGTTGGTTCAACCATTTTTATTTTATTGTCTATTCTTATTAGTTGCTAATATTTTTCTTGTTTATTTCATTTTATTTAGTTGATATTGTTTTTATTTATTGTCTAAAGTGCTTGGCCGGTATTACCGCCTTTTTATTCATGCTTGTTATAATTATCTTTTAATATTTGTTGTTGTTATTTTTCTTATATTTATTGTCTAAAGTGCTTGGCCGGTATTACCGCCTCTTGTTTATTTCCTTTTTATTTTGTTGTTTTGTTATGATTATTTTTCTTATATTTATTGTTTGAAGTACTTGACCGGTATTACCGTCTTTTGTTTATTCATGCTTGTTATAATTATTTTTTAATGTTTATTATTGTTATTTTTCTTATATTTATTGTCTAAAGTGCTTGGCCGGTATCACCGCCTTTTTATTCAAGCTTCTTATAATTATCTTTTAATGTTTATTGTTGTTAATAGTGCTTATTAGTTGGAGAGTGAATTTCTTAATTTGTTGTATTTTTATTTTTGAGCTATTTCTTTTATTTGCATTTTTTTTTCTTTCCTTTCCTTTCATTTTCATATAATTGTTATATTATTATTATTTTTATTATTATTATTTTATCATGGCTAATGTTGAAGATGTAGAGGGTGAAGGGAGTGTTCAAGGTAATGGACCTCCACAATTCAATGATCAACCTAATTTTCGAACTCTTAGAGAGTATCTTCACCCGGCTAGACAAAGTACACCTTCGTGTATTATATTACCTCTTAACCAACAAGCTTTCAATTTGAAACCGGGCATGATTCAACTTCTTCCCACATTTCATGGTATGGATTCTGAAAATCCATACATACACATTAAAGACTTTGAAGAGGTATGTAATACTTTTATTGATAGAACATGCACCGAGGAAACCATTCGGCTTAAATTGTTCCCATTCTCTCTAAAGGATAAAGCCAAGCTTTGGCTAAACTCCTTGCGTCCTAGGTCTATAGGTACATGGAGAGAAATGTGATTAGTACTTAAAAGTGCATTTTTATCATGGTTTTATATCATCATTTTGCACTTGAAGTATCAATAACTCCTTAACTAAAATATGTTTTATAATAATGTATCTAATAATATAAGATACCTATAATTTGTGGTAAATGTCTATTTTTAATGCAGGCCTATCAAATAAATGAAAGGATTGATTGATGACTTGAAGAACTTAAATTGCAAGGATAAAGAGATGGTCAAACTTAGAGAAGAGATGTCGGTGCAATCCAAACCGGAACACTATTCGGTAATTGGGCCATATCTGGAGCTACAGATCTCAGATTTAGGTCCAATTTATATGGATGGAAAGGTAAGACATATGCCTACAACTTTCATATGGAGCCCAAGATCTAAAAAGGCCATTATCAAGTCCAAATTGTAGCAACAACAAAGAAGCCCGAATCTGTCTTCCAGCCCGAGCACTATTCGGTATTTTGGCCATATCTGGAGTTCTAGAAGTCCAAATGAGCTAAATTGTTTACAGAAGAAAGCTGAGACAATTGCCTACAACTTTCATGTTTGCACCTGGCTCCAGTTTTGACGTTATCAATGACGTTTTGGGCAGACAAGAGAAGATAAGGATTGTTACCAAGTCAAAAGTTGGCCACCCACTTATGAATTAGTCATCAAATCAATAGTTCCCAATTTTGGCCTATAAAAGGAGGCATTTGCCATGCATTTAGGCATCTTGGTGTTCAGATCAAGATCATGCTCTTCCTTTCTCTCTTTGTATTTTTTATGCTTTGTTTTCATTAATATTAAGTTTATGCTTTTCATTTCCTTTCCTTTACTTAGTTAGCTTTTATGTTCTTATTTTGTTTATCTATTTTTCTTTCTTTCATTATGTCTAGCTAAGTTAATTATGTCAAGGTGAAAAGGCTACACTAATGGTGTGAGAATAAATATAATGTAAACTTAATATGGACTTTAATGTTTGATACTAACATGTTTTATATTTATTATCTTGTTCACTCTTTAATACTTTGCTTGTTAAATGACTAATCTTGATTTATGTTGTATAACACTTGGTACAACAAATGCTTGGCACTTTCATAGCCCATAATGTATGGTATAACCGACACCTGAGCTATGAAAGGAACTTGATTTGTTGTTAACATCAGTTATAATCATGAATGCTTGACGAGATTTACAAGTATTAGCATTAATTGAATAAGATGACTAATGTAATCATGTTAACAATATATAATCTGATTGGAACCTCCTTTGTGTGTGGTTTCCAATTCAATAATAAGAGTTTATACTATACTTGTTTGATATGCCATTAGTGGAACCTCTAACCTTGACATTTGTTATTATTATTGTTTAATCCTTACATTAATATTTCATCTCCAAGTGCTCATCATCTTCTTCTTCTTCTCTTTCTTTATTATTATTATTATTATTATTATTATTATTATTACTACTACTACTACTACTACTACTACTATTATTATTAGTATTATTAGTATTATTAGTATTATTATTATTATTATTATTATTATTATTATTATTATTATTGTTATCGTTATTACTATTATTGTTGTTTATAATTATTGTTTATAATTTGTACAATTAACCTCCCTGTGGTTCGACCCCGGTCTTGCCGGGTTATTTATTACTTCGACACTCCTGCACTTGGGAGAAGACATCAATCTTTTAGTCGTGTCAAGTTTTTGGCGCCGTTGCCGGGGAGGTAAGTTCTTGTATAAATTATAGTATTTATTTTATTTTCTCTTTTCACTTTTCTTGTATATAACTTTGTTTCTTTTCTTTTGTTTCTTTTTATTTTGTTTTCTTCCTCCTTCTTTTGCTTTCTTCTTCTTGTTTTTTTATTTTATTCCTACACGTGCATGAGAGTGTGGTCACGTACATCAAGTGGTAGACTTTGTAGGATATCCTCATCATTTTCAGAAAATATGGCCGAAGAAGATAATCATTCACTTCATAATGAGAATAATGAGAATAACCGTGCTAGAACACTTAGAGACCACATGAATCCCACAAGAACAAGTGCACCATCATGCATAGTTTTTCCTCCTGATGCATCTCATTTTAATTTTAAACCAGGTATTATTCAACTTTTACCTTCTTTTCATGGTTTAGAATTGGAAAATCCATACTTGCATTTAAGGGAATTTGAGGAGGTGTGCAACACATATAATAATTTAAATTGTAGCATGAACACCATTAGATTAAAGCTTTTTCCTTTTTCATTAAAAGATAAAGCTAAAACATGGCTACAAAATTTGAGACCAGGATCCATTCGTGCTTGGGATGAAATGCAACAACAATTTTTAAAGAAGTTTTTCCCATCTCATAGAACAAACTCTTTCAAGAGACAAATCACCACTTTCACTCAAAAACCAGGAGAAACATTTTACCAATGTTGGGATAGGTATCGAGACTTGCTTAGTACTTGCCCTCATCATGGTTTTGAAACATGGAGATTGATTTCACATTTCTATGAAGGATTAACACCTAAAGATAGGCAAATGGTTGAATTGATGTGCAATGGAACTTTTGAAGATAAAGACCCTGATGAAGCAATGGAGTACTTAGACTTATTAGCTGAAAATGCTCAAAATTGGGACACTGCGGGTACATATGAGGCACCGAGTAAAACTCAACCTCATACATCTAGTGGAGGTATGTACAACCTTAGGGAAGATCATGACCTTCAAGCCAAATTTGCATCTTTAGCTAGAAAAGTTGAGGCACTAGAATTGAAAAAGAGTGGTCATTTAAAATCTGTTGAAAACATTGTGTGTCAAATCTGTGAAACAAATGAACACTCAACCAATGATTGTCCAACTTTGCCTTCTTTTAAGGAATGTCTCCATGAACAAGCTCATGCTTTAAACAGTTTTCAAAGGGCCAACCACAACCCATACTCCCAAACATACAACCCTGGTTGGAGGAATCACCCAAATTTCAGTTGGAAGAGTGAGAACAACAATGCACAAACTTCACAACCACCGTTTCAAGCACACCATAATTTCCAAAATTCTCATGGATATGCACCTCCTTATGCTCCACCGCCTAGAAGAAATCTTGAGGAAACATTGCATGCATTCATTGAAAAGCAAGAGACAATCAATATTCAACTTGCTCAAAACATGACAGATTTTAAAGATACTCTTGCTAAATTAACATCTGCTCTCAGTTTCCAAGAGAAAGGTAAGTTTCCATCTCAAACACAACAAAATCCCAAAGGGCAATACAATGCAAATGCAAGTAGTTCCGGAAGCCAACACATGGATCAAGTCAAATCAGTCACTACTCTGCGCAGTGGTAAGGTTATTGAAAAACCCTCTCTTGAACCTTATGAGAAAGATGATGAGTCAATCTCTGAGGGTAAGGAAGGGGTTGAATCTGAAAATTGCAAAGAAACGACTGATTCACCGCCAGCACTTCCATTTCCTCATGCCATGACTAAACAAAGGAAAGTTAATCACAACTCTGAAATCTTTGAAACTTTCAAACAGGTAAGGATCAATATACCTTTGTTGGATGCTATTAAACAGGTTCCTTCCTATGCTAAATTTTTGAAAGATCTATGCACTGTGAAGAGGAAACTGAATGTGAAAAAAAAAGCCTTTCTAGCCGAACAAGTAAGTGCTATTCTTCAAAACAATAATGCTTTGAAATATAAAGACCCTGGTTGTCCTACAATTTCTTGCTTTATTGGAGAGCATAAAATTGAAAAAGCCTTACTTGATCTTGGTGCTAGTGTGAATTTACTTCCATATTCAGTTTTTCAGAATCTCAATCTAGGTGAGTTAAAACCAACTTCTATATCTCTTTTACTTGCTGATAGATCTGTAAAAGTGCCTAGAGGAATAATTGAAGATGTGTTAGTACAAGTCGATAAATTCATTTATCCTGTGGATTTTATTGTCTTGGACACAGAACCTGTTGAAGCATGTAATTCATTTCCTGTTATTTTAGGACGTCCATTTCTTGCAACTTCTAATGCATTGATTAATTGTAGGAATGGACTGATGAAGCTATCATTTGGAAACATGACATTGGAGATGAATATTTTCAACATTTGCAAGCAACCTGGAGATGATAATGATTTACAAGAAGTAGATCATATTGATGAATTAGTTTATGATCAACTTGAATCTACTTTAAGTAAAAATGAATTGGATGAAACTGAAGATTTGCAAATGATTTATTCTGAGGAAGAAATCACGGATGAAACAAGTACTGAAAATGTTGATGCGAATCTTTTGTCAACAGTGACAACAGATTTGACATCTGACATCACACCAATGGATGATTACTTTCCTAACGAATCCTTACTTTCTCTTAGTCCAATGCCTTGGTATAATAAAAATATCAATTTTCTTGCTTTAGGAGATTTGCCAGCTGATTGGAGTACCCAAGACAAAGAAAAGTTTTTGAACGAAGTGAAGAGCTTTTATTGTGATGACCCTACCTTATTCAAATATTGTCCTGATCAAATATTTCAAAGATTCATTCCCGACAATGAGGTAAGTAGTGTCATTAAATTTTGTCATTTTGAAGCATGTGGTAGTTATTTCTCGTCAAAAAAGACAACTGCTAAAATCTTTCAAAATGGATTTTATTGGCCCACCATGTTCAAGGACACACATGCATTCTGCAAAACTTGTGAAAATTGTCAAAAAATTGACACTGGTCAAAAAGTTTTGTTTTATGATTCTCAACTCTATGCATTCCTGAAAGAGCTAAGATTAAGATGGTTCAATCCTTATGGGGCCTGTGATATTGAGAATTCAATGAATGACAATGATTTTAAGGAAAATGGACATCGTTTGAAAGCTTACTTTGATAATTTTCCTAGTGAAAATGAATCAGCTGGTTTGAATGATCTTGTAGATAAAGGTTGATTATTTTTTTTCTCACATTGTTTTTGTGTTTCTTTTTTAGTGATTTTTGCTAGTTTCTCTCACCCCGGTCAAATGGCGGATAACGGTACTCCGTGACTTAAGTCGGTTCTTTCAGTTTCCCACAATTACTGATATCTGTGTATATATATCTGTGCAATTCTTTGAATCTCTCTTCCAATTCTCATTTGAAAATGGACACTAATCTTGAAAAATTGAAAAAGTATTTTCCCGCTTTGCCTCAGAATGCGATTACAAAAATTTACCGTGCTAGATGTGCAAGATTGAGATTGTTAATGAATCATGGAATTCCTGAAGATATTCGCTGGTTGATTGAAGCAAAGGTCCGATTATCAGGTGAGTCCTCTAACTTCTTCATTTCACACATGCCTGGAACAGGTAAAAGCACTTTTGCAAAGAAGCGTCATGCAAAACGACTGGATGTCTGTCATCGTTGTGCTAGATGGACTTGTAATACACAATGTCGTTCTTTAGGAATGGTATCTATAAACCGTGAAGATAAAATACAATTCATTAAGGATGGCCTAAGTAAGGAGTCTTTAGATAATCTTCTATTGACTCTTGAGACGCATCCTAGTGGAGATGTGTATCGTGCAATTCATGATTTATGGCCACTATTTCATAAAGAACATGATCGACTTAGTCTTGGGAATCTGACTAAAAAAGACCTTGTTTGCCAGTTTTTAAGAAAACTGGATGGGAAGCCTATCCCCAACCCATAGAGGGCGTTTAAGCTGTTCTTGGACGTAAAACCAAGGGAAGATGTGAGCCACAATCACAACTACCTGTACATACACACGCTTTTTTTAAAAGTAAATAAATAAATAAATAAAAAGAGAGAGAGAGAGTGTGAGACTCCAGCTGGCCTATATATAGGTGTTATGATTGCCTTTCTAATTTCTCATCTATAAAACCCTCTCTTCCTTCCTTTCATTTCTACTCAACCCATACATTCAACAAATACAGAAGTTTGTAGAAATGGCAAGTTCCTCAAGTCATCAAATAAGAAATATTTGTGTTTTCGGTGGATCTAGTCCTGGGAAAGAAAAGGAGTTTTTAGAATCAGCAAATCATCTTGGTCAGGTGCTAGCTGAGAGAAAGATTCATTTAGTGTATGGGGGAGACAGTCTTGGGTTAATGGGAGGTGTGTCAATAGCTGCATTTTTAGGAGGTAGTCAAGTTTTAGGAGTAGTCCCTGAAGCTTTGGCACAAGGGGACATCATTGGAAAAACAATTGGCGAGGAACTTCAGGTCTCCACAATGTCGGCTCGAATGAATGCAATGTTTAACCATGCTGATGCTTTCATTGCTTTACCAGGTGGTCTAGGCACATTGGAAGAGATCTTTCATATTTCCTCTTGGGCTCAATTGCACATTCACCATAAACCCATAGGTTTGTTAAATGTTAATGGTTATTATGATAAGTTGTTGTCTTTTCTTGATCATGCTGTGGAACAGGAATTTCTAACATCTTCTGCACGACAAATCATAATCTCTGCTTCTACTGCTGAACAATTGATTGACCAACTACAATCTTTCATTCCTGTGATTGATCCTTCCATGAGTCGCATAAATTGGTCATCTAAGGAAAGCCGTAAAAAGCTTAGATTGGATTTGAGCCTTCATTTGTGAATTTTTGTGTCTTTTGGTTTTATTATGTTTTGTTATTTCTTATTTTTGTTTCAGTGTGTTTCAGGTTTTGTCAGTGTTCGTTATTTCAGGTGATATCTTTTATACTCTATCTTTCTACCTTAGAACATTGAGGACAATGTCTCGTTTTGGTTGGGGGGAGAGGGTAGTAGTTGATAAAAAAAAAAAAACAAATTGTTTTTCATTTCATAAAGCATGTGCATAATTGTTGTTACTAGGATGGCAGAGTAAAGGAGTTCTTTTGTTAAAGTGACTCTTGAGACGCATCTTAGTAACCATTCTTAACAAGGTCTATTATAATACTTCCTGAAATATTCAGGTTTACAAACTCTCGTATTGTTACCACTTAATTCTGCTCATATACTTATTTAACATGTATTTTAAAACCTTAATTTACACACACACACTTTAACATATGATTGTGGGTTGCATATTGGATTATTACATTATTTATGTTCTTTTGTTAAAGGTAACAACTAAGGGAAAGGGATTGTATATAATTAAAAAAAAAAAAACATGAAAAAAAAAGAAAAAAGAAAAAATAAAAAAATGATGATAATAAAAATGTAGATAAGTTTGATTTCGTAGCCTCCCTAACCTAAGCAATTAAGCCCGAAGGGGTGTTTTAACACCTAATACCCTAAAGTCAACTGACTTGGGAGCTATTGGCCCAACGCTTGTTACATGGGTTGAGGAGAAAAGCTTAAAGAAATCAAACATTGCACTATCTACATATCAGTATCTGCGACCCGAGTTACTAAGCTCATAGGGGTGTCTTAACACCTAATGCCCTAAGACCAACTGGTCTGGGAGTCATTAGCTGAAAGCTCGTTACATGGGTTAAAGATGCATGATGTTTTTAAAGTATATGTATATAGAGTTAAAAAAAAAAAAAAAGACAAAAATAGTAATCCCAACCCAAGGAAGTTAACCTTAAACATTAGAACAAAAATTTTGTTTTCTTCCAAGAAAAGCCCCATAATTATGTGTTGATACATTGAGCACAAAAGAAAGGTTTATTAATATCTTGTTAAGTGGTATTGAGCAGATATATAAATTTAATGAGAGTTTGTTTATCTGGATAGATTAATGGAAGTTAAATGATGAATACCTTGCTTTGTGAAATTTGCAAATTGTTTTAACGCTTTAATTACTAGGGACTAGTAATAAGCTGGTTGAGGGGTGTGATTAGTACTTAAAAGTGCATTTTTATCATGGTTTTATATCATCATTTTGCACTTGAAGTATCAATAACTCCTTAACTAAAATATGTTTTATAATAATGTATCTAATAATATAAGATACCTATAATTTGTGGTAAATGTCTATTTTTAATGCAGGCCTATCAAATAAATGAAAGGATTGATTGATGACTTGAAGAACTTAAATTGCAAGGATAAAGAGATGGTCAAACTTAGAGAAGAGATGTCGGTGCAATCCAAACCGGAACACTATTCGGTAATTGGGCCATATCTGGAGCTACAGATCTCAGATTTAGGTCCAATTTATATGGATGGAAAGGTAAGACATATGCCTACAACTTTCATATGGAGCCCAAGATCTAAAAAGGCCATTATCAAGTCCAAATTGTAGCAACAACAAAGAAGCCCGAATCTGTCTTCCAGCCCGAGCACTATTCGGTATTTTGGCCATATCTGGAGTTCTAGAAGTCCAAATGAGCTGAATTGTTTACAGAAGAAAGATGAGACAATTGCCTACAACTTTCATGTTTGCACCTGGCTCCAGTTTTGACGTTATCAATGACGTTTTGGGCAGACAAGAGAAGATAAGGATTGTTACCAAGTCAAAAGTTGGCCACCCACTTATGAATTAGTCATCAAATCAATAGTTCCCAATTTTGGCCTATAAAAGGAGGCATTTGCCATGCATTTAGGCATCTTGGTGTTCAGATCAAGATCATGCTCTTCCTTTCTCTCTTTGTATTTTTTATGCTTTGTTTTCATTAATATTAAGTTTATGCTTTTCATTTCCTTTCCTTTACTTAGTTAGCTTTTATGTTCTTATTTTGTTTATCTATTTTTCTTTCTTTCATTATGTCTAGCTAAGTTAATTATGTCAAGGTGAAAAGGCTACACTAATGGTGTGAGAATAAATATAATGTAAACTTAATATGGACTTTAATGTTTGATACTAACATGTTTTATATTTATTATCTTGTTCACTCTTTAATACTTTGCTTGTTAAATGACTAATCTTGATTTATGTTGTATAACACTTGGTACAACAAATGCTTGGCACTTTCATAGCCCATAATGTATGGTATAACCGACACCTGAGCTATGAAAGGAACTTGATTTGTTGTTAACATCAGTTATAATCATGAATGCTTGACGAGATTTACAAGTATTAGCATTAATTGAATAAGATGACTAATGTAATCATGTTAACAATATATAATCTGATTGGAACCTCCTTTGTGTGTGGTTTCCAATTCAATAATAAGAGTTTATACTATACTTGTTTGATATGCCATTAGTGGAACCTCTAACCTTGACATTTGTTATTATTATTGTTTAATCCTTACATTAATATTTCATCTCCAAGTGCTCATCATCTTCTTCTTCTTCTCTTTCTTTATTATTATTATTATTATTATTATTATTATTACTACTACTACTACTACTACTACTACTACTATTATTATTAGTATTATTAGTATTATTAGTATTATTATTATTATTATTATTATTATTATTATTATTGTTATCGTTATTACTATTATTGTTGTTTATAATTATTGTTTATAATTTGTACAATTAACCTCCCTGTGGTTCGACCCCGGTCTTGCCGGGTTATTTATTACTTCGACACTCCTGCACTTGGGAGAAGACATCAATCTTTTAGTCGTGTCAAGTTTTTGGCGCCGTTGCCGGGGAGGTAAGTTCTTGTATAAATTATAGTATTTATTTTATTTTCTCTTTTCACTTTTCTTGTATATAACTTTGTTTCTTTTCTTTTGTTTCTTTTTATTTTGTTTTCTTCCTCCTTCTTTTGCTTTCTTCTTCTTGTTTTTTTATTTTATTCCTACACGTGCATGAGAGTGTGGTCACGTACATCAAGTGGTAGACTTTGTAGGATATCCTCATCATTTTCAGAAAATATGGCCGAAGAAGATAATCATTCACTTCATAATGAGAATAATGGTGAGTTTTATGACCGAAGAAGATTTTAAAAAGCTAGTGTCAACCATGTGTAATGGTGAGTTTTATGACAAAGAACCAAGTGAGGCCTTTGATTTTTTTTATCAATTGGCTGAAAACACAAAGCAATGGGAGACTTCTCTCCCAGTTCATGTTGAGTCTAGAAACACCATTTCTCATTCAAGTGGGAAGTTTCAATTGAAAGAGACTGATGACCTCAATGCTAGATTAGCCTCATTGGCTAGGAAAGTAGAGTCTCTTGAGATTAAAAAAGTGCATGTCATAAGTGAACAACAAGAGGAAAGTTGTGTTGTTTGTGAAAGCAAAGGGCATAGGACAACTGAATGTCCTACCATTCCAGCCTTCAAGGAAGTGCTATATGGCCAAACTTCTGATTCAAGTAATGTTAGAAAGCCATTTCCAAACCAAGTAGGCAATCCCTACTCTGAGACCTATAATCCTGGATGGAGGAACCACCCAAATTTTGGATGGAGAAATGAGGGCTCTTCAGTACCTCAAACATTTCAACCTCCACCCCAACCATTTCATGCTCCCACACATAACACATACCAACCACCTCATAAGAGATCCTTAGAGGATACTCTTCAACAATTCATGCAAACGCAAGGAGGAATCAACAACCAAGTTTACAAATTCCAAGACCAGACCAATAGGACCTTAGATGACATTCGAAGTCAACTAACTAAGTTGACTCAATCACTAAGCATTCAAGAGAAGGGAAAAATCCCAGCTCAACCAATGCCCAATCCTAGAGGTCAGGTACACATGAGTGAATCCTCACCTAGTGAACCTTCAAACCATGAACAAGTCCAAGCCATCACTACCCTTAGAAGTGGAAAGGTTGTTGACAAAGGTGTAGGTTTTAGGATTCCTAAAGGTATTGTGGAGGAGAAATCTAGGGAAAGTGAAGAGGGAATCAAAACACAAGTGACAAATGAGAGTTTGAGTGACAAAGAAGGTGAGATAAATGAGAAAGAGATGAGTGAGAAAGGAGATGATTCAAGAAAAATTGAAGTCAAAGTGAGTGACTTAGAATTTGTTCCTAGAGCACCATTTCCACAAAGGTTAGGGAAACCTAAGCAAGATCTTATGAACTCAGAAATCTATGAATTGTTCAAACAAATGAAAGTCAATATTCCACTCCTTGATGCAATTAAACAAGTTCCATCTTATGCAAAGTTTCTTAAGGATTTATGCACAGTCAAAAGGAGATTGAATGTGAAAGAAAGAGCCTTTCTAACTGAACATGCTAGTGCCATCATCCAGTTTAAGACCCCTCCCAAATACAAAGATCCTGGTTGTCCTACCATTTCATGCATTATTGGAAGTCATAAGATAGATCAAGCTTTGTTGGATTTAGGAGCAAGTGTGAATTTAATACCCTACACTGTTTACGAACAATTAGGTTTAGGAGAAATCAAGCCTACTCGAATCACCCTTCAATTAGCTGATAGGTCAATCAAGATTCCCAGGGGTATCGTTGAGGATGTGTTGGTCCAAGTAGATAAATTCTACTTTCCTGTTGATTTTGTAGTATTAGACACCGCACCAATTCAAGGTTCTAATGCCCCCATCCCAGTCATCTTAGGGAGACCTTTCCTAGCTACATCCAATGCCTTAATTAACTGTAGGAATGGGGTGATGAAATTGTCTTTTGGGAATATGACTGTGGAGATGAACATATTCAATGTCTCCAAACAAATCGGGGAACATGAGGACATTAGAGAGGTAGATTTCATCCAAACAGTTTGTCAAGAACACTTTGAGAGAGTGTGGATCAAGGATCTATTGGAGAGAACTTTAATTCATGATGAAAGATTTTGTTCTTTGGAATGTGTTGATGAGGAAGTAAGAGAACTCGAGACTTATCTAGATCCAATGCCTATTATGTCAATAGGTCAATGGACCCCATCATTTGAGCCTTTGATTTCACCCCAAGTGAAAGTTGAGGAATCTCTTGTCCAGCCTGATAAACTAGAAAGGAAGCCTTTACCGAGTGATCTTAAGTATGCATTTCTAGGGGAAGATGAATCATATCCTATTGTGATCTCATCAAAACTTAGCATAGAGCAAGAACACAAACTTTTGAGAGTGGTGAGAAAACATAAGAAAGCAATTGGGTGGAAAATTACTGACTTGAAAGGAATTAGCCCTCTTTTATGTACACATAGAATCTATCTTGAAGAAGAGGCTAAATCTGTGAGGCAAATGCAAAGACGATTGAACCCAAACATGAAGGAAGTAGTGAGAGGTGAAGTGCTTAAGCTACTTGATGCAGGTATCATTTACCCTATTGCAAACTCAAAATGGGTTAGTCCAACCCAAGTTGTCCCAAAAAAATCTGGAGTCACGGTAGTGAAGAATGAAAATAATGAGCTGGTACCAACTAGAATCCAAACTGGATGGCGTATGTGCATTGATTATCGTAAATTGAACATGGTGACTAGGAAGGACCATTTTCCGCTTCCATTTTTAGACCAAGTGCTTGAAAGAGTAGCTGGAAGAGCTTTCTATTGTTTTCTGGATGGATACTCAGGTTACAACCAAATTGAGATTTCTTTAGAAGACCAAGAAAAAACCACTTTCACTTGTCCTTTTGGTACTTATGCTTATAGAAGAATGCCATTTGGTTTGTGTAATGCACCAGCCACTTTTCAAAGGTGTATGATGAGTATCTTTAGTGACATGGTGGAAAATTTTTTGGAAGTTTTCATGGATGATTTTTCAGTTTATGGGGATTCTTATGAGTTGTGTCTAATGAATCTAGAAAAAGTTCTTGAAAGGTGTGAAGAGAGCAATCTTGTACTCAATTGGGAGAAGTGTTATTTTATGGTGACACATGGCATTGTTTTAGGTCACATTGTCTCTTCAAAAGGGATAGAGGTAGATAAGTCAAAAGTGGAAGTCATTCAAAAATTAACTACCCCTAAGACTGTGAAAGATGTGAGATCCTTTTTAGGACATGCTGGTTTTTATTGAAGATTCATTCATTCTTTTAGTACCATTGCCAAACCATTGTGTAACTTGTTGTCATAAGATGTCCCATTTGATTGGACATCAAAATGTCAAGAAGCTTTTGAAAAGCTTAAAGGGTTGTTGACAACTACACCAATCATACAAGCTCCTGATTGGTCTTTACCATTTGAACTGATGTGTGATGCTAGTGATTTTGCGGTTGGGGCTGTTTTAGGGCAAAGAAGAGACAAGAAACCTCATGTCATATATTATGCTAGCAAGACTTTGAATGATGCTCAATTGAATTACACTACAACTGAAAAAGTACTCTTAGCTGTGGTCTTTGCATTAGACAAGTTTAGGTCTTATTTGGTTGGATCTCTTGTTATTGTTTTCACTGATCATGCAGCATTGAAATATTTGCTCACAAAACAAGATGCCAAACCACGTTTGATTCGATGGATCCTCCTACTCCAAGAGTTTAACATTGAAATTTGAGATAAAAAGGGAGTAGAGAATGTAGTCGCTGATCATTTGTCTCGTCTTTCAAGCTATAAGACCATAATTGATGAATCTCCAATAAATGAACTCTTTGCTGATGAAAATTTATTTTGTGCAGGTACTGTCTCTTACATTGGTTCTCCATGGTATGCTGACATAGCAAATTACCTAGCCACAAGTCAAATTCCTTCTCATTGGTCTAAACTTGACAAACAAAAATTCTTGCGCAATGTGCGCACCTTTTTTTGGGATGACCCCTACCTATTTAAATATTGTCCTGACCAAATTATTAGGCAGTGCATCCCTGATCATGAAATTCCAAGGGTCATTAATTTTTGTCATGCATTAGCCTGTGGTGGGCATTTCTCTTCCAAGAAAACCATTGCCAAAATCTTGCAGTGTGGTTTTTATTGGCCTACCATGTTTAAAGATGTTCATGCCTTCTGTGTTGCATGTGACCGATGCCAACGACTAGGTAGCCTCACTAGGCGTAACATGATGCCCCTTAACCCCATCCTTGTTTTGGAAATATTTGATTGTTGGGGGATTGATTTCATGGGACCTTTTCCAAGTTCATTTGGTTACCAATTCATCCTTGTTGCTATTGATTATGTGTCTAAATGGGTGGAGGCCATTGCATCTCGAACCAATGACCATCGAGTTGTGGTCAAATTCTTGAAAGAAAATATTTTCTCTCGTTTTGGCATGCCCCGGGTTATGATTAGTGATGGGGGAAAACATTTTTGTAACAAGCCTGTTGGGATTTTGATGAGAAAATATGGTGTAATTCACAAGGTCAGTACCCCTTATCACCCACAGACTAGTGGCCAAGCTGAGTTGGCAAATAGGGAGATCAAGAACATTTTAGAGAAAACAGTCAATCCAAACCGTAAAGATTAGTCCCTACGACTAGTTGATGCTTTGTGGGCATATCGCACTGCTTATAAGACCTCTTTAGGAATGTCTCCTTATAGGCTAGTTTATGGAAAGCCTTGTCATCTCCCTGTTGAGATTGAGCACCGTGCATATTGGGCCATTCGGCAATTCAATGACAATGAAAACGAGGTTGGCAAAAATAGAAAGCTTCAATTGGATGAATTAGAGGAGTTGAGAAATGATGCATTTGAAAATGCAAAAATTTCAAAACATAAGATGAAAACTTTGCATGATAAACATATTCTTAGAAAATCCTTTCGTGTTGGTCAAAAGGTTCTCTTGTATAATTCACGATTACATCTCTTTCCTGGGAAGTTGAGGACAAAATGGACTGGTCCATTTGTGATTAAATCCATCTCTGAGCATGGTGCATTTGAGGTAGAAAATCCCAAGAATGGAAATATTTTCAAAGTAAATGGTCATCGATTGAAACCTTATCTTGAAAATGTTGTGGCTGAAGTTGAGACATTGGATCTTCAAGATCCAATACCATTGTAGTATTAGAAGTAATGAGTTTTTATTTTTATTTTTCATTTTTATTATTTTTTCTTCTTTCTTCCATCTCTTATATTTTCGTGTTCATGCATTCGGGACAATGCATTATTTTAAGTTGGGGGGTGTGAGGTTTTTTATTTTCAAAAAAAAAAATAAAAAAATCAATGTTTTCTTTTAGTTGTGATATGCAGGTTAAAAAAAATCAAGCACGAAGTCAACTCATGCCCAATTCAATCAGACATTCATCCTTGAAAACAAAAGGGGAGTAACAATTTTCTAATCTTTATACTTTTCTTCTCTTTCTCTTTTACATTGAGGATAATGTAAAACTTAATTTTAGATATTTCATCATGTTGAATGCTTGAGATAACCATGCTTGTTAAAAAAAAAAAAAAACTTGCATTCGTATGTGAATGAGACTTGTTTAGGATCATCATTACATTTTTGGATTCATTATTATGTTGAACATTGCATACTTTAATTTGGGATAGATAATATCTTATAAAGCAAGATATAGCATACTTTTTTTTAAGATTACTGAAATACATCTTTCCTTGTAAAAGTTGTGTGAGTTGTGTGATTATGCATGAAAGATGAGTATGATGCTTTACTTGTGATTATCCCTTTTGATCCAGTCCTAAACAAGGTTTAAGTAAATAGAGTAATAATTATTACACGAATAAATAAATAAATGTGTACAAAGTTCTATCTACTCCAATGTTTTGAGTTGCTCAGTAACTAGGGGTATTCATCACAAATGTTTATCTTTACGTCAAACGGCAGCTTAAAATATGAGTATGCAAAGCACTTTAAGTTTGTGACTTTGTGAGTAACCGGGTGCATTCATCACAAATGTTTGTATTCGCGTCAAAAGGGAAGTGACTACTTAAAGACAAAAAATAAATCATATCTTCAAAAAAAAAAAAAAACAAAGAAAGAAAAAAGAAAGAAAGAAAATATATAGATATTTCTCTAGTTTGCTACCTTGTTTGTGTTGGTGAGAATGGAAGATTACAAGTTGAGTTTTCGTATGAATCAATTATGTTGGTTGCACGATAAATATGACTGAATTTGGAAATTTTGTATGGATGTTTGATTTAGAGAATGTGAGTATGCTTATTTTTCTTTATTTGTTATTGTGTACACTAAGTTAAAGATACCAATGTTTGCATGATAGGTCCTTCAAGTGTGATGAATCGAGCCTAATTATGGTTGTTATTATTATTATTTTTATTTTAAAGGTTTTATGTTTTGTTTTGCTTGAGGACTAGCAAAATCTAAGTTGGGGGGTGTGATTGTGCATCAAAAGTGTCATTAAGTCTCTTGTTTTACATATGTATTTATTGTTTTTATTTGGTTGTTTTTATAATAATTGATGTGTTTTTTAGTAATGAAGTTTGTTTTAATGTTTCGATAGGTTTTTGGAGCTTAAATGAATTAATTCAGAAAATTCAACGTCGGAATTCAGAACAAAGAATTGAAGAGACATTTAGTTGAAGATTGAAGCAAATCTTGGTTCAAATAAGTGCTCCAAATTTGTCCCAAAAATCAATTCTATTCCAATTCTAGAAAAGAATATCATATGATTTATTTCAAGCCCAAACTTGCCTTATGTTGTGTGCAAACTTCAACCATTAAACACTCAAGGTTTCAATGTCAATCTTAGCCCAAATAATAAGTACATTTGTATACTTATTTGAGGCTCAAATTCAGCCCAAAAATCAGCCCCAAATCAGCCCCAAATCAACCCCAAATCAACCTTCAAATCAACCCAAACACAATCCATGATCTTACATGTCCACACAACAAATAACAATTGATTTATTTTGGGTAATCCATTGATCCAAGAAGGCAAGCACATGGATGGAAAGCTGGAGGGGATATTTTAACATTATTTTGGGTCAAAAAGAAGAAGGAGACACCTCATAAATGAGGAAGAAAAACGTGCACCAAAGTAGTTGTAAAGCTATCTTGATTTGATTTTTCAAAACACCTTTCGGTGTTTTGCCCATAACTTTTGACTCAGGTGTCCAAATGAGCTGTTCTTTAATGATCTGGAAAGGTGACAGAATTTCCTATAAATATGTCTCTAATAGACTTCTTCAAAAAAAAGCTTCGAAGAGGGTTGAATTGCTGTCCAAAGTTAGAGTCAGATTTGTGTCCGAATTTTTTCTGAAATTGTATTGTGTTCTTCTTTATAGATTTCGGTTCTTTAGTTTGTAAAACTTATTTTTTCAGTTGGATTCAAGTTCTTTCATGTTTATTGAAGTGTTCTTATATATAATCATGGTTGGCTAAACTCTTTCTTGGATCCAAATCAAGGATAATGGTGATTGAGGTAAGTTCTTTAGGATATGAATGAATCTTAATGTTTATCTTCTTATTTTCTTCATGAATGATTTATTATTGTAAAGAAATTTTAGAAATCATTTAGGTAATGTTATAATCTTGAATTTTTATGCACAAACTTTAGTTTTGGTATAGAGATTGCTTGATTCAATGTCTTACTTAATATGAAAGTACTTGTTCATTCTTAAGCAATAATCAATCTTCATCTTTCTAATCTTCATTGTAATATCTTCCGATCTAATATCACCATCGTTGAGATTAGGTTGAGTTATCTTATATATGTTGAAGAAATCACCAATACATCACCATTAAAATTGATTTGGACCAAGACTTACTTTTCTTGTCATTTAAAATCTATTTACATTTTTTTTTATCTTTGAAAACAAATCCATCAATTATTTTCAACCAAGTTATTGTTAATTTAATTTTTCTTGAGTTTTTTTTTGTTACTTAGCTTAATTTCCAGATCTAGCTCTCTGTGGATATGACCTCGATCTTACCGAGTTAATTGCTACATCGCACACTCGTGCACTTACGAGTTAAAACAAGCCGATCATAAAAAGCGGTCAAGCACCTATAATTTGTGGTAAATGTCTATTTTTAATGCAGGCCTATCATATAAATGAAAGGATTGATTAATGACTTGAAGAACTTAAATTGCAAGGATAAAGAGATGACCAAACTTAGAAAAGAGATGTCGGTGCAATCCAAACCGGAACACTGTTCGGTAATTGGGTCATATCTGGAGCTATATATCTCAGATTTAGGTCCAATTTATATGGATGGAAAGGTAAGACATAGGCATACAACTTTCATATGGAGCCCAAGATCTAAAAAGGTCATTTTCAAGTCCAAATTGTAGCAACAATAAAGAAGCCTGAATCTGTCTTCCAGCCCGAGCACTGTTAGGTATTTTGGCCATATCTGGAGTTCTAGAAGTCCCAATGAGCTGAATGTTTTACACAAGAAAGCTGAGACAATTTCCTACAACTTTCATGTTTTTAGATGGCTCTAATTTTGACGTTATCAATGACGTTTTGGGCAGACAAGAGAAGATAAGGATTGTCACCAAGTCAAAAGTTGGCCACCCACTTATCAATTAGTCATCAAATCAATAGTTCCTAATTTTGGCCTATAAAAGGAGGCATTTGCCATGCATTTAGGCATCTTGGTTTCCAGATCAAGATCATGCTCTTCCTTTCTCTCTTTGTATTTTTTGTAATGTTTATGCTTTGCTTTCATTAATATTAAGTTTATGCTTTTCATTTCCTTTTCTTTACTTAGTTAGCTTTTATGTTCTTATTTTGTTTATCTATTTTTCTTTCTTTCATTATGTCTAGCTAAGTTAATTATGTCAAGGTGAAAAGGCTACACTAATGGTGTGAGAATAAATATAATGTAAACTTAATATGGACTTTAATGTTTGATACTAACATGTTTTATATTTGTTATCTTGTTCACTCTTTAATACTTTGCTTGTTAAATGACTAATCTTGATTTATGTTGTATAACACTTGGTACAACAAATGCTTGGCACTTTCATAGCCCATAATGTATGGTATAACCGACACCTGAGCTATGAAAGGAACTTGATTTGTTGTTAACATAAGTTATAATCATGAATGTTTGACGAGATTTACAAGTATTAGCATTAATTGAATAAGATGACTAATGTAATCATGTTAACAATATATAATCTGATTGGAACCTCCTTTGTGTGTGGTTTCCAATTCAATAATAAGAGTTTATACTATACTTGTTTGATATACCATTAGTGGAACCTCTAACCTTGACATTTGTTATTATTATTGTTTAATCCTTACATTAATTTTCCATCTCCAAGTTATCATCATCTTCTTCTTCTTCCCTTTCTTTATTATTATTATTACTACTACTACTACTACTACTACTAGTATTATTATTATTATTATTATTATTATTATTGTTATTATTATTATTATAGTTGTTGTTGTTATTGCTATTATTGTTGTTATTATTGCTATTATTGTTGCTTATAATTATTGTCTATAATTTGTACAATTAACCTCCCTATGGTTCGACCCCGGTCTTGCCGGGTTATTTATTACTTCGACACTCCTGCACTTGGGAGAAGACATCAACCTTTTAGTCGTGTCAAGTTTTTGGCGCCGTTGCCGGGGAGGTAAGTTCTTGTATAAATTATAGTAGTTATTTTATCTTTTCACTTTTCTTGTATATAACTTTGTTTCTTTTCTTTTATTTCTTTTTATTTTGTTTTCTTCCTCCTTCTTTTGCTTTTTTTTTTATTCTTACACGTGCATGAGAGTGTGGTCACGTACATCAAGTGGTAGACTTTGTAGGATATCCTCTTCATTTTCAGAAAATATGGCCGAAGAAGATAATCAATCACTTCGTAATGAAAATAATGAGAATAACCGTGCTAGAACACTTAGAGACCATATGAATCCCACAAGAACAAGTGCACCATCATGAATAGTTTTTCCTCCCGATGCATCTCATTTTAATTTTAAACCAGGTATTATTCAACTTTTACCTTCTTTTCATGGTTTGGAATTGGAAAATCCATACTTGCATTTAAGGGAATTTGAGGAGGTGTGCAACACATATAATAACTTAAATTATAGCATGAACACCATTAGATTAAAGCTTTTTCCTTTTTCATTAAAAGATAAAGCTAAAACATGGCTACAAAATTTGAGACCAGGATCCATTCGTGCTTGGGATGAAATGCAACAACAATTTTTAAAGAAGTTTTTCCCATCTCACAGAACAAACTCTTTCAAGAGACAAATCACCACTTTCACTCAAAAACCAGGAGAAACATTTTACAAATGTTGGGATAGGTATCGAGACTTGCTTAGTACTTGCCCTCATCATGGTTTTGAAACATGGAGATTGGTTTCACATTTCTATGAAGGGTTAACACCTAAAGATAGGCAAATGGTTGAATTGATGTGCAATGGAACTTTTGAAGATAAAGACCCTGATGAAGCAATGGAGTACTTAGACTTGTTAGCTGAAAATGCTCAAAATTGGGACACCGCAGGTACATATGAGGCACCGAGTAAAACTCAACTTCATACATCTAGTGGAGGTATGTACAACCTTAGGGAAGATCATGACCTTCAAGCCAAGTTTGCATCTTTAGCTAGAAAAGTCGAGGCACTAGAATTGAAAAAGAGTGGTCAATTAAAATCTGTTGAAAACATTGTGTGTCAAATCTGTGAAACAAATGAACACTCAACCAATGATTGTCCAACCTTGCCTTCTTTTAAGGAATGTCTCCATGAACAAGCCCATGCTTTAAACAGTTTTCAAAGGGCCAACCACAACCCATACTCCCAAACATACAACCCTGGTTGGAGAAATCACCCAAATTTCAATTGGAAGAGTGAGAACAACAATGCACAAACTTCACAACCACCATTTCAAGCACACCACAATTTCCAAAATTCTCATGGATATGCACCTCCTTATGCTCCACCTCCTAGAAGAAATCTTGAGGAAACATTGCATGCATTCATTGAAAAGCAAGAGACAATCAATATTCAACTTGCTCAAAACATGACAGATTTTAAAGATACTCTAGCTAAATTAACATCTACTCTCAGTTTCCAAGAGAAAGGTAAGTTTCCATCTCAACCACAATAAAATCCCAAAGGGCAATACAATGCAAATGCAAGTAGTTTCGGAAGCCAACATATGGATCAAGTCAAATCAGTCACTACTCTGCGCAGTGGTAAGGTTATTGAAAAACCTTCTCTTGAACCTTATGAGAAAGATGATGAGTCAATCTCTGGGGGTAAGGAAGGGGATGAATCTGATAATTGCAAAGAAACGACTGATTCACCGCCAGCACTTCCATTTCCTTATGCCATGACTAAACAAAGGAAAGTCAATCACAACTCTGAAATCTTTGAAATTTTCAAACAGGTAAGGATCAATATACCTTTGCTGGATGCTATTAAACAAGTTCCTTCCTATGCTAAATTTTTTAAAGATCTATGCACTGTGAAGAGGAAATTAAATGTGAAAAAGAAAGCCTTTCTAGCCGAACAAGTAAGTGCTATTCTTCAGAACAATAATGCTTTGAAATATAAAGACCCTAGTTGTCCTACAATTTCTTACTTTATTGGAGAGCATAAAATTGAAAGAGCCTTACTTGATCTTGGTGCTAGTGTGAATTTACTTCCATATTCAGTTTTTCAGAGTCTCAATCTAGGTGAGTTAAAACCAACTTCTATATCTCTTTTACTTGCCGATAGATCTATAAAAGTGCCTAGAGGAATAATTGAAGATGTGTTAGTACAAGTCGATAAATTCATTTATCCTGTGGATTTTATTGTCTTGGACACAGAACCTATTGAAGCATGTAATTCATTTCCTATTATTTTAGGACGTCCATTTCTTGCAACTTCTAACGCATTGATTAATTGTAGGAATGGACTGATGAAGCTATCATTTGGAAACATGACATTGGAGATGAATATTTTTAACATTTGCAAGCAACCTGGATATGATAATGATTTACAAGAAGTAGATCATATTGATGAATTAGTTTATGATCAACTTGAATCTATTTTAAGTAAAAATAAATTGGATGAATCTGAAGATTTGCAAATGATTTATTCTAAGGAAGAAATCATGGATAAAACAAGCACCGAAAATATTGATGCGAATCTTTTGTCAATAGTGACAACATATTCGACATCTAACATCACACCAATGGATGATTACTTTCCTAACGAATCCTTACTTTCTCTTAGTTCAATGCCTTGGTATGATAAAAATATCAATTTTCTTGCTTTAGGAGATTTCCCAGCTGATTGGAGTACCCAAGACAAAGAAAAGTTTTTGAACGAAGTGAAGAATTTTTGTTGTGATGACCCTAACTTATTCAAATATTGTCCTGATCAAATATTTCAAAGATTCATTCCCGACAATGAGGTAAGTAGTGTCATTAAACTTTGTCATTCTGAAGCATATGGAAGTTGTTTCTCGTCAAAAAAGACAATTGCAAAAATCTTTCAAAATGGATTTTATTGGCCCACCATGTTCAAGGACACGCATGCATTCTGCAAAATTTGTGAAAATTGTCAAAAGATTGATACTGGTCAAAAAGTTTTGTTTTATAATTCTCAACTCTATGGATTCCCTAGAAAATTAAGATCAAGATGGAGCGGTCCTTTTATTGTGAAACATGTGTATCCATATGGGGCCTATGACATCGAGAATCCAAAGAATGACAATGTTTCCAAGGTAAATGGACATCGTCTGAAAGTTTACTTTGATAATTTTTCAGTTGAACATAACTCTATTGAATTGAGTGATCCTGTATATAAAGATTGATTTTATTTTATTTTATTTTTGCTTCTTTTTGAGTGATTTTTGCAAGTTTCTCTCACCCCGGTCAAATGGCGGATAACGGTACTCCGTGACTTAAGTCGGTTCTTTCAGTTTCCCACAATTACTGATATCTGTGTATATATCTGTGCAATTATTTGAATCTCTCTTCCAATTCTCATTTTAAAATGGACACTAATTTTGAAAAATTGAAAAAGTATTTTCCCGCTCTACCTTAGAATGCGATTACAAAAATTTACCGTGCCAGATGTGCAAGATTGAGATTGTTAATGAATCATGGAATTCCTGAAGATATTCGCTGGTTGATTGAAGCAAAGGTCCGATTATCAGGTGAGTCCTCTAATTTCTTTATTTCACACATGCCTAGAACAGGTAAAAGCACTTTTGCAAAGAAGCGTCATGCAAAACGACTAGAAGTCTGTCATCGATGTGCTAGATGGACTTGTAATTCACAATGTCGTTCTTTAGGAATGGTATCTATAAACCGTGAAGATAAAATACAATTTATTAAGGATGACCTGAGTAAGGAGTCTTTAGATAATCTTTTATGGACTCTTGAGACGCATCCTAGTGGAGATGTGCATCGTGTAATTCATGATTTATGGCCACTATTTCATAAAGAACATGATCGACTTAGTCTTGGGAATCTGACTAAAAAAGACCCTGTTTGCCAGTTTTTAAGAAAATTGGATGGGAAGCCTATCCCTGACATATAGAGGGCGTTTAAGCTGTTCTTGGACGTAAAACCAAAGGAAGATGTGAGCCACAATCACAACTACCTGTACATACACATGCGTTTTTCAAAAGTAACTAAATAAATAAATAAAAAGAGAGAGAGAGTGTGAGACTCCAGCTGACCTACATATAGGTGTTATGATTGCCTTTCTAATTTCTCATCTATAAAACCCTCTTTTCCTTCCTTTCATTTCTAATCAACCCATACATTCAACAAATACAGAAGTGTATAGAAATGGCAAGTTCCTCAAGTCATCAAATAAGAAATATTTGTGTTTTCGGTGGATCTAGTCCTGGGAAAGAAAAGGAGTTTTTAGAATCAGCAAATCATCTTGGTCAGGTGCTAGCTGAGAGAAAGATTCATTTAGTGTATGGGGGAGGCAGTCTTGGGTTAATGGGAGGTGTGTCAATAGCTGCATTTTTAGGAGGTAGTCAAGTTTTAGGAGTCGTCCCTGAAGCTTTGGCATAAGGGGACATCATTGGAAAAACAATTGGAGAGGAACTTCAGGTCTCCACAATGTCGGCTCGAATGAATGCAATGTTTAACCATGCTGATGCTTTCATTGCTTTACCAGGTGGTCTAGGCACATTGGAAGAGATCTTTCATATTTCCTCTTGGGCTCAATTGCACATTCACCATAAACCCATAGGTTTGTTAAATGTTAATGGTTATTACGATAAGTTGTTGTCTTTTCTTGATCATGCTGTGGAACAGGAATTTCTAACATCTTCTGCACGACAAATCATAATCTCTGCTACTACTGCTGAACAATTGATTGACTGATTGTGCATCAAAAGTGTCATTAAGTCTCTTGTTTTACATATGTATTTATTGTTTTTATTTGGTTGTTTTTATAATAATTGATGTGTTTTTTAGTAATGAAGTTTGTTTTAATGTTTCGATAAGTTTTTGGAGCTTAAATGAATTAATTCAGAAAATTCAACGTCGGAATTCAGAACAAAGAATTAAAGAGACATTTAGTTGAAGATTGAAGCAAATCTTGGTTCAAATAAGTGCTCCAAATTTGTCCCAAAAATCAATTCTATTCCAATTCTAGAAAAGAATATCATATGATTTATTTCAAGCCCAAACTTGCCTTATGTTGTGTGCAAACTTCAACCATTAAACACTCAAGGTTTCAATGTCAATCTTAGCCTAAATAATAAGTACATTTGTATACTTATTTGATGCTCAAATTCAGCCCAAAATCAGCCCAAAATCAACCCCAAATCAACCTTCAAATCAACCCAAACACAATCCATGATCTTACATGTCCACACAACAAATAACAATTGATTTATTTTGGGTAATCCATTGATCCAAGAAGGCAAGCACATGGATGGAAAGCTGGAGGGGATATTTTCACATTATTTTGGGTCAAAAAGAAGAAGGAGACACCTCATAAATGAGGAAGAAAAACGTGCACCAAAGTACTTGTAAAGCTGTCTTGATTTGAAATTTCAGAACACCTTTCGGTGTTTTGCCCATAACTTTTGACTCAGGTGTCCAAATGAGCTGTTCTTTAATGATCTGGAAAGGTGACAGAATTTCCTATAAATATGTCTCTAATAGACTTCTTCAAAAAAAAGCTTCGAAGAGGGTTGAATTGCTGTCCAAAGTTAGAGTCAGATTTGTGTCCGAATTTTTTCTGAAATTGTATTGTGTTCTTCTTTATAGATTTCGGTTCTTTAGTTTGTAAAACTTATTTTTTCAGTTGGATTCAAGTTCTTTCATGTTTATTGAAGTGTTCTTATATATAATCATGGTTGGCTAAACTCTTTCTTGGATCCAAATCAAGGATAATGGTGATTGAGGTGAGTTCTTTAGGATATGAATGAATCTTAATGTTTATCTTCTTATTTTCTTCATGAATGATTTATTATTGTAAAGAAATTTTAGAAATCATTTAGGTAATGTTATAATCTTGAATTTTTATGCACAAACTTTAGCTTTGGTATAGAGATTGCTTGATTCAATGTCTTACTTAATATGAAAGTACTTGTTCATTCTTAAGCAATAATCAATCTTCATCTTTCTAATCTTCATTGTAATATCTTCCGATCTAATATCACCATCGTTGAGATTAGGTTGAGTTATCTTATATATGTTGAAGAAATCACCAATACATCACCATTAAAATTGATTTGGACCAAGACTTACTTTTCTTGTCATTTAAAATCTATTTACATTTTTTTTTATCTTTGAAAACAAATCCATCAATTATTTTCAACCAAGTTATTGTTAATTTAATTTCTCTTGAGTTTTTTTTTGTTACTTAGCTTAATTTCCAGATCTAGCTCTCTGTGGATATGACCTCGATCTTACCGAGTTAATTGCTACATCGCACACTCGTGCACTTGCGAGTTAAAATAAGCCGATCATAAAAAGCGGTCAAGCAATTTTGGCGCCGTTGCCGGGGAGCTAGCAAGAAAAGGTAACAAATTTAGATTTGATTATTGGAAAACTAAAAAAAAATCATATAAAAAAAATTCAATTGGCTGGTTTTACCGCCTAAAAAAAATTTGACCTTAACGTTTCGGATATTGGACTGTGGACTGGACTATTAATTGTTGGATTTTGGTTGGTTCAACCATTTTTCTTTTATTGTCTATTCTTATTAGTTTCTAATATTTTTCTTGTTTATTTCATTTTATTTTGTTGATATTGTTTTTATTTATTGTCTAAAGTGCTTGGCCGGTATTACCGCCTTTTTATTCATGCTTATTATAATTATCTTTTAATGTTTATTGTTGTTATTTTTCTTATATTTATTGTTTGAAGTGCTTGGCCGGTATTACCGCCTCTTGTTTATTTCTTTTTATTTTGTTGTTTTGTTATGATTATTTTTCTTATAATTATTGTTTGAAGTGCTTGGCCGGTATTACCGCCTCTTGTTTATTTCATTTTATTTTGTTGTTTTGTTATGATTATTTTTTTTATATATTTATTGTTTGAAGTGCTTGGCCGGTATTACCGCCTTTTGTTTATTCAAGCTTGTTATAATTATCTTTTAATGATTATTGTTGTTAATAGTGTTTATTAGTTGGAGAGTGAATTTCTTAATTTGTTGTATTTTTATTTTTGAGCTATTACTTTTATTTGCAATTTTTTTTCTTTTTCTTTCCTTTCCTTTCATATTCATATAATTGTTATATTATTATTATTATTTTATCATGGCTAATGTTGAAGATGTAGAGGGTGAAGGGAGTGTTCAAGGTAATGGACCTCCACAATTCAATGATCAACCTAATTTTCGAACTCTTAGAGAGTATCTTCACCCGGCTAGACAAAGTACACCTTCGTGTATTATCTTACCTCTTAACCAACAAGCTTTCAATTTGAAACCGGGCATGATTCAACTTCTTCCCACATTTCATGGTATGGATTCTGAAAATCCATACATACACATTAAAGACTTTAAAGAGGTATGTAATACTTTTATTGATAGAACATGCACCGAGGAAACCATTCGGCTTAAATTGTTCCCATTCTCTCTAAAGGATAAAGCCAAGCTTTGGCTAAACTCCTTGCGTCCTAGGTCTATAGGTACATGGAGAGAAATGCAAGCTGAATTTTTGAAAAAATACTTCCCCACTCATAGGACAGCAGCCTTACAACGTCAAATGATGAATTTTTCTTGTAGTCCAAATGAGTCATTTCACCAAGCTTGGGAAAGGTTCAACGACTTATTAAATGCATGCCCTCACCATGGTTTTGAGATGTGGAGGTTAGTGAGTTTCTTTTATGACTCTCTTACCGCAGATTTTAAAAAGCTAGTGTCAACCATGTGTAATGGTGAGTTTTATGACAAAGAACCAAGTGAGGCCTTTGATTTTTTTGATCAATTGGCTGAAAACACAAAGCAATGGGAGACTTCTCTCCCAGTTCATGTTGAGTCTAGAAACACCATTTCTCATTCAAGTGGGAAGTTTCAATTGAAAGAGACTAATGACCTCAATGCTAGATTAGCCTCATTGGCTAGGAAAGTAGAGTCTCTTGAGATTAAAAAAGTGCATGTCATAAGTGAACAACAAGAGGAAAGTTGTGTTGTTTGTGAAAGCAAAGGGCATAGGACAACTGAATGTCCTACCATTCCAGCCTTCAAGGAAGTGCTATATGGCCAAACTTCTGATTCAAGTAATGTTAGAAAGCCATTTCCAAACCAAGTAGGCAATCCCTACTCTGAGACCTATAATCTTGGATGGAGGAACCACCCAAATTTTGGATGGAGAAATGAGGGCTCTTCAGTACCTCAAACATTTCAACCTCCACCCCAACCATTTCATGCTCCCACACATAACACATACCAACCACCTCATAAGAGATCCTTAAAGGATACTCTTCAACAATTCATGCAAATGCAAGGAGGAATCAACAACCAAGTTTACAAATTCCAAGACCAGACCAATAGGACCTTAGATGACATTCGAAGTCAACTAACTAAGTTGACTCAATCACTAAGCATTCAAGAGAAGGGAAAAATCCCAGCTCAACCAATGCCCAATCCTAGAGGTCAGGTACACATGAGTGAATCCTCACCTAGTGAACCTTCAAACCATGAACAAGTCCAAGCCATCACTACCCTTAGAAGTGGAAAGATTGTTGATAAAGGTGTAGGTTTTAGGATTCCTAAAGGTATTGTGGAGGAGAAATCTAGGGAAAGTGAAGAGGGAATCAAAACACAAGTGACAAATGAGAGTTTGAGTGACAAAGAAGGTGAGATAAATGAGAAAGAGATGAGTGAGAAAGGAGATGATTCAAGAAAGATTGGAGTCAAAATGAGTGATTTAGAATTTGTTCCTAGAGCACCATTTCCACAAAGGTTAGGAAAACCTAAACAAGATCTTATGAACTCGGAAATTTATGAATTGTTCAAACAAGTGAAAGTCAATATTCCACTCCTTGATGCAATTAAACAAGTTCCATCTTATGCAAAGTTTCTTAAGGATTTATGCACAGTCAAAAGGAGATTGAATGCGAAAGAAAGAGCCTTTCTAACTGAACATGCTAGTGTCATCATCCAGTTTAAGACCCCTCCCAAATACAAAGATCCTGGTTGTCCTACCATTTCATGCATTATTGGAAGTCATAAGATAGATCAAGCTTTGTTGGATTTAGGAGCAAGTGTGAATTTAATACCCTACACTGTTTACGAACAATTAGGTTTAGGAGAAATCAAGCCTACTCGAATCACCCTTCAATTAGCTGATAGGTCAATCAAGATTCCCAGGGGTATCGTTGAGGATGTGTTGGTCCAAGTAGATAAATTCTACTTTCCTGTTGATTTTGTAGTATTAGACATCGCACCAATTCAAGGTTCTAATGCCCCCATCCCAGTCATCTTAGGGAGACCTTTCCTAGCTACATCCAATGCCTTAATTAACTGTAGGAATGGGGTGATGAAATTGTCTTTTGGAAATATGACTGTGGAGATGAACATATTCAATGTCTCCAAACAAATCGGGGAACATGAGGACATTAGAGAGGTAGATTTCATCCAAACAGTTTGTCAAGAACACTTTGAGAGAGTGTGGATCAAGGATCCATTGGAGAGAACTTTAATTCATGATAAAAGATTTTGTTCTTTGGAATGTGTTGATGAGGAAGTAAGAGAACTCAAGACTTATCTAGATCCAATGCCTATTATGTCAATAGGTCAATGGACCCCATCATTTGAGCCTTTGATTTCACCCCAAGTGAAAGTTGAGGAATCTCTTGTCCAGCCTGATAAACTAGAAAGGAAGCCTTTACCGAGTGATCTTAAGTATGCATTTCTAGGGGAAGATGAATCATATCCTATTGTGATCTCATCAAAACTTAGCATAGAGCAAGAACACAAACTTTTGAGAGTGGTGAGAAAACACAAGAAAGCAATTGGGTGGAAAATTACTGACTTGAAAGGAATTAGCCCTCTTTTATGTACACATAGAATCTATCTTGAAGAAGAGGCTAAATCTGTGAGGCAAATGCAAAGACGATTGAACCCAAACATGAAGGAAGTAGTGAGAGGTGAAGTGCTTAAGCTACTTGATGCAGGTATCATTTACCCTATTGCAAACTCAAAATGGGTTAGTCCAACCCAAGTTGTCCCAAAAAAATCTGGAGTCACGGTAGTGAAGAATGAAAATAATGAGCTGGTACCAACTTGAATCCAAACTGGATGGCGTATGTGCATTGATTATCGTAAATTGAACATGGTGACTAGGAAGGACCATTTTCCACTTCCATTTTTAGACCAAGTGCTTGAAAGAGTAGCTGGAAGAGCTTTCTATTGTTTTCTGGATGGATACTCAAGTTACAACCAAATTGAGATTTCTTTAGAAGACCAAGAAAAAACCACTTTCACTTGTCCTTTTGGTACTTATGCTTATAAAAGAATGCCATTTGGTTTGTGTAATGCACCAGCCACTTTTCAAAGGTGTATGATGAGTATCTTTAGTGACATGGTGGAAAATTTTTTGGAAGTTTTCATGGATGATTTTTCAGTTTATGGGGATTCTTATGAGTTGTGTCTAATGAATCTAGAAAAAGTTCTTGAAAGGTGTGAAGAGAGCAATCTTGTACTCAATTGGGAGAAGTGTCATTTTATGGTGACACATGGCATTGTTTTAGGTCACATTATCTCTTCAAAAGGGATAGAGGTAAATAAGTCAAAAGTGGAAGTCATTCAAAAATTAACTACCCCTAAGACTGTGAAAGATGTGAGATCCTTTTTAGGACATGCTGGTTTTTATCGAAGATTCATTCATTCTTTTAGTACCATTGCCAAACCATTGTGTAACTTGTTGTCACAAGATGTCCCATTTGATTGGACATCAAAATGTCAAGAAGCTTTTGAAAAGCTTAAAGGGTTGTTGACAACTACACCAATCATACAAGCTCCTGATTGGTCTTTACCATTTGAACTGATGTGTGATGCTAGTGATTTTACGGTTGGGGCTGTTTTAGGGCAAAGAAAAGACAAGAAACCTCATGTCATATATTATGCTAGCAAGACTTTGAATGATGCTCAATTGAATTACACTACAACTGAAAAAGTACTCTTAGCTGTGGTCTTTACATTAGACAAGTTTAGGTCTTATTTGGTTGGATCTCTTGTTATTGTTTTCACTGATCATGCAGCATTGAAATATTTGCTCACAAAACAAGATGCCAAACCACGTTTGATTCGATGGATCCTCCTACTCCAAGAGTTTAACATTGAAATTCGAGATAAAAAGGGAGTAGAGAATGTAGTAGCTGATCATTTGTCTCGTCTTTCAAGCTATAAGACCATAATTGATGAATCTCCAATAAATGAACTCTTTGCTGATGAAAATTTATTTTGTGCAGGTACTGTCTCTTACATTGGTTCTCCATGGTATGCTGACATAGCAAATTACCTAGCCACAAGTCAAATTCCTTCTCATTGGTCTAAACTTGACAAACAAAAATTCTTGCGCAATGTGCGCACCTTTTTTTGGGATGACCCCTACCTATTTAAATATTGTCCTGACCAAATTATTAGGCGGTGCATCCCTGATCATGAAATTCCAAGGGTCATTAATTTTTGTCATGCATTAGCCTGTGGTGGGCATTTCTCTTCCAAGAAAACCATTGCCAAAATCTTGCAGTGTGGTTTTTATTGGCCTACCATGTTTAAAGATGTTCATGCCTTCTGTGTTGCATGTGACCGATGCCAACGACTAGGTAGCCTCACTAGGCGTAACATGATGCCCCTTAACCCCATCCTTGTTTTGGAAATATTTGATTGTTGGGGGATTGATTTCATGGGACCTTTTCCAAGTTCATTTGGTTACCAATTCATCCTTGTTGCTGTTGATTATGTGTCTAAATGGGTGGAGGCCATTGCATCTCGAACCAATGACCATCGAGTTGTGGTCAAATTCTTGAAAGAAAATATTTTCTCTCGTTTTGGCATGCCCCGGGCTATGATTAGTGATGGGGGAAAACATTTTTGTAACAAGCCCGTTGGGATTTTGATGAGAAAATATGGTGTAATTCACAAGGTCAGTACCCCCTATCACCCACAGACTAGTGGCCAAACTGAGTTGGCAAATAGGGAGATCAAGAACATTTTAGAGAAAACAGTCAATCCAAACCGTAAAGATTGGTCCCTACAACTAGTTGATGCTTTGTGGGCATATCGCACTGCTTATAAGACCTCTTTAGGAATGTCTCCTTATAGGCTAGTTTATGGAAAGCCTTGTCATCTCCCTGTTGAGATTGAGCACCGTGCATATTGGGCCATTCGGCAATTCAATGACAATGAAAACGAGGTTGGCAAAAATAGAAAGCTTCAATTGGATGAATTAGAGGAGTTGAGAAATGATGCATTTGAAAATGCAAAAATTTCAAAACATAAGATGAAAACTTTGCATGATAAACATATTCTTAGAAAATCCTTTCGTGTTGGTCAAAAGGTTCTCTTGTATAATTCACGATTACATCTCTTTCCTGGGAAGTTGAGGACAAAATGGACTGGTCCATTTGTGATTAAATCCATCTCTGAGCATGGTGCATTTGAGGTAGAAAATCCCAAGAATGGAAATATTTTCAAAGTAAATGGTCATCGATTGAAACCTTATCTTGAAAATGTTGTGGCTGAAGTTGAGACATTGGATCTTCAAGATCCAATACCATTGTAGTATTAGAAGTAACGAGTTTTTATTTTTATTTTATTTTTATTTTTTATTTTTATTATTTTTTCTTCTTTCTTCCATCTCTTATTTTTTCATGTTCATGCATTCGGGACAATGCATTATTTTAAGTTGGGGGGTGTGAGGTTCTTTATTTAAAAAAAAAAAAATCAATGTTTTCTTTTAGTTGTGATATGCAGGTTAAAAAAAAAAATCAAGCAAGAAGTCAGCTCATGCCCAATTCAATCAGACATTCATCCTTGAAAACAGAAGGGGAGTAACAATTTTCTAATCTTTATACTTTTCTTCTCTTTCTCTTTTACATTGAGGATAATGTAAAACTTAATTTTAGATATTTCATTATGTTGAATGCTTGAGATAACCATGCTTGTTAAAAAAAAAAAATAATAACAATAACAATTGATTTATTTTGGGTAATCCATTGATCCAAGAAGGCAAGCACATGGATGGAAAGCTGGAGGGGATATTTTAACATTATTTTGGGTCAAAAAGAAGAAGGAGACACCTTATAAATGAGGATGAAAAACGTGCACCAAAGTAGTTGTAAAGCTGTCTTGATTTGATTTTTCAGAACACCTTTCGGTGTTTTGCCCATAACTTTTGACTCAGGTATTCAAATGAGCTGTTCTTTAATGATCTGGAAAGGTGACAGAATTGCCTATAAATATGTCTCTAATATACTTCTCCAGAAAACGCTTCTAAGAGGGTCGAATTGCTGTCCAAAGTTAGAGTCAGATTTGTGTCCGAATTTTTTATATATGTTGAGATTAGGTTGAGTTATATTATATATGTTGAAGAAATCACCAATACATCACCATTAAAATTGATTTGGACCAAGACTTACTTTTCTTGTCATTTAAAATCTATTTACATTTTTTTTTATCTTTGAAAACAAATCCATCAATTATTTTCAACCAAGTTATTGTTAATTTAATTTCTCTTGAGTTTTTTTTTGTTACTTAGCTTAATTTCCAGATCTAGCTCTCTGTGGATATGACCTCGATCTTACCGAGTTAATTGCTACATCGCACACTCGTGCACTTGCGAGTTAAAACAAGCCGATCATAAAAAAGCGGTCAAGCATTGACCAACTACAATCTTTCATTCCTGTGATTGATCCTTCCATGAGTCGCATAAATTGGTCATCTACGGGAAGCCGTAAAAAGCTTAGATTGGATTTGAGCCTTCATTTGTGAATTTTTGTGTCTTTTGGTTTTATTATTATGTTTTGTTATTTCTTATTTTTGTTTCAGTGTGTTTCAGGTTTTGTTAGTGTTCGTTATTTCAGGTGATATCTTCTATACTCTATCTTTCTACCTTAGAACATTGAGGACAATGTCTCGTTTTGGTTGGGGGGAGAGGGTAGTAGTTGATAAAAAAAATTTTTTTTTTCATTTCATAAAGCATGTGCATAATTGTTGTTACTAGGATGACAGAGTAAAGGAGTTCTTTTGTTAAAGTGACTCTTGAGACGCATCTTAGTAACCATTCTTAACAAGGTCTATTATAATACTTCCTGAAATATTCAGGTTTACAAACTCTCGTATTGTTACCATTTAATTCTGCTCATATACTTATTTAACATGTATTCTTAAACCTTAATTTACACACACACACTTTAACATATGATTGTGAGTTGCATATTGGATTATTACATTATTTATGTTCTTTTGTTAAAGGTAACAACTAAGGGAAAGGGATTGTATATAATTAAAAAAAAAACATGAAAAAAAAAGAAAAAAAAAAGAAAAAAAATGATGATAATAAAAATGTAGATAAGTTTGGTTTCGTAGCCTCCCTAACTTAAGCAATTAAGCCCAAAGGGGTGTTTTAACACCTAATACCCTAAAGTCAACTGACTTGGGAGCTATTGGCCCAACGCTTGTTACATGGGTTGAGGAGAAAAGCTTAAGGGAATCAAACATTGCACTATCTATATATTAGTATCTGTGACCCGAGTTACTAAGCTCGTAGGGGTGTCTTAACACCTAATGCCCTAAGACCAACTGGTCTGGGAGTCATTAGCCGAAAACTCGTTACATGGGTTAAAGATGCATGATGTTTTTAAATTATATGTATATAGAGTTAAAACAAAAAAAAGACAAAAAAAAGACAAAAATAATAATCCCAACCCAAGGAAGTTAACTTTAAACATTAGAACAGAAATTTTGTTTTTTTCCAAGAAAAGCCCTATAATTATGTGTTGATACATTGAGCACAAAAGAAAGGTTTATTAATATCTTGTTAAGAGGTATTGAGCAGATACATAAATTTAATGAGAGTTTGTTTATCTGGATAGATTAATGGAAGTTAAATGATGAATACCTTGCTTTGTGAAATTTGCAAATTGTTTTAACGCTTTGATTACTAGGGACTAGTAATAAGCTGGTTGGGGGGTGTGATTAGTACTTAAAAGTGCATTTTTATCATGGTTTTATATCATCATTTTGCACTTGAAGTATCAATAACTCCTTAACTAAAATATGTTTTATAATAATGTATCTAATAATATAAGATACCTATAATTTATGGTAAATGTCTATTTTTAATGCAAGCCTATCATATAAATGAAAGGATTGATTGATAATTTTAAGAACTTAAATTGCAAGGATAAAGAGATGGCCAAACTTAGCAAAGAGATGTTGGTACAATCCAAACCGGAATACTGTTCGGTAATTGGGTCATATCTGGAGCTATATATCTCAGATTTAGGTCCCATTTATATGGATGGAAAGGTAAGACATAGTCCTACAACTTTCATATGGAGCCCAAGATCTAAAAAGGCCATTTTCAAGTCCAAATTGTAGCAACAACAAAGAAGCCTGAATCTGTCTTCCAGCCCGAGCACTGTTCGGTATTTTGGCCATATCTGGAGTTCTAGAAGTCCCAATGAGCTGAATGTTTTACACAAGAAAGCTGAGACAATTTCCTACAACTTTCATGTTTTTAGATGGCTCCAATTTTGACGTTATCAATGACGTTTTGGGCAGACAAGAGAAGATAAGGATTGTCACCAAGTCAAAAGTTGGCCACCCACTTATCAATTAGTCATCAAATCAATAGTTCCTAATTTTGGCCTATAAAAGGAGGCATTTGCCATGCATTTAGGCATCTTGGTTTCCAGATCAAGATCATGCTCTTCCTTTCTCTCTTTGTATTTTTTGTAATGTTTATGCTTTGCTTTCATTAATATTAAGTTTATGCTTTTCATTTCCTTTTCTTTACTTAGTTAGCTTTTATGTTCTTATTTTGTTTATCTATTTTTCTTTCTTTCATTATGTCTAGCTAAGTTAATTATGTCAAGGTGAAAAGGCTACACTAATGGTGTGAGAATAAATATAATGTAAACTTAATATGGACTTTAATGTTTGATACTAACATGTTTTATATTTGTTATCTTGTTCACTCTTTAATACTTTGCTTGTTAAATGACTAATCTTGATTTATGTTGTATAACACTTGGTACAACAAATGCTTGGCACTTTCATAGCCCATAATGTATGGTATAACCGACACCTGAGCTATGAAAGGAACTTGATTTGTTGTTAACATAAGTTATAATCATGAATGTTTGACGAGATTTACAAGTATTAGCATTAATTGAATAAGATGACTAATGTAATCATGTTAACAATATATAATCTGATTGGAACCTCCTTTGTGTGTGGTTTCCAATTCAATAATAAGAGTTTATACTATACTTGTTTGATATACCATTAGTGGAACCTCTAACCTTGACATTTGTTATTATTATTGTTTAATCCTTACATTAATTTTCCATCTCCAAGTTATCATCATCTTCTTCTTCTTCCCTTTCTTTATTATTATTATTACTACTACTACTACTACTACTACTACTACTAGTATTATTATTATTATTATTATTATTATTATTATTATTATTATTATAGTTGTTGTTGTTATTGTTATTGTTGTTGTTATTATTGCTATTATTGTTGCTTATAATTGTTGTCTATAATTTGTACAATTAACCTCCCTGTGGTTCGACCTCGGTCTTGCTGGGTTATTTATTGCTTCGACACTCCTGCACTTGGGAGAAGACATCAACCTTTTAGTCGTGTCATTCAGCTAGCAAGTCTAGGTGCTCCATTGCTTCATTAGGGTTTTTATCTTTAAAAGTTCCATTGCACATCAATTCCATCATTTATCTATCTTTAGTTGTTAACCCTTAATAAAAATGTGAAACCAATCTTAGTGTTTTAAAACCATGATTAGGGAAAGTATTAAGCAAGTCTCGATACCCACCCAAACATTGGTAAAATATTTCTCCCGGTTTTTAAGTGAAAGTGGTGATTTGTCTTTTAAAAAAGTTTGTTTTGTGAGATAGAAAAAACTTTTTTTAAAATTATTGTTGCATTTCATCCCAATCATGAATGGATCCTGACCTAGGATTTTATAGCCATGTTTTAGCTTTATCTTTTAATGAAAAAGAAAAAAGCTTTAATCTGATGGTGTTCATGCTATAATTTAATTCATTATAAGTGTTACAAACTTCTTCAAATGCTTTCAAATACAAGTATGGATTTTCTAGATCTAAGCCATAGTAAAAGTTGAATAATATCTGGCTTAAAATTGAATTTATATACATTAGGAGGGAAAACTATACATGAAGGTGCATTTGTTCTTGTAGGATTCATGTGATCATTAAGTTTTCTAACTTGATTATTCTTATTATTCTTATTATGAAGTGACTGGTTATCTTCGACCATATTTTCTGAAAATGATGAGGATACCCTACAAATTCTACCACTTAATTAATGTGATCAAACTCTCATGCACATGTAGGAAGAGAATAAAATGGAAGAGAAGAAAAGAAATAAAACAAAAGTTAGATAAAAGGAAAGGAAATTAAAGAAAAGACAGTAAAATAAAATATGTAATTTATATAGTGATTTATCTTCTTAGATAAAAGCACCAAAAACTTGACACGATCAAAGTGTTGATGTCTTTTCCTAACTATAGGAGTGTCGAAGTAATGAATAACCTGGTAAGACCATGATAACGATGAGTATTAAGAAGTCTCGATACATATCCCAACATTGGTAAAATGTTTTTCCTAGTTTTTTAGTAAAAGTGGTAATTTTTCTTTTGAAAAAGTTTGTTATGTAAGAAGGGAAAAACTTTTTAAAAACTATTGTTGCATTTCATCCTAAGCATGAATAGATCCTGGTCTCAAATGTTATAGCCATGTTTTAGCTTTATCTTTTAATGAAAAAAGAAAAAGCTTTAATCTGATTGTGTTCATACTACAATTTAAGTTATTATAAGTGTTAATTACCTCCTCAAATTCCTTTAAATGCAAGTATAAATTTTTTATACCTAATTCATGAAAAGAAGATAAAAGTTGAACAATGTCTGGTTTAAAATTAAAATGAGACGCACTAGGGGGAAAAACTATACATAACGGTGCACTTGTTCTTGTGGGATTTATGTATTTTTAAGTGTTCTAACATAGTTATTCTTATTATTCTCATTATGAAGTGACTAGTTATCTTATTTGGCCATATTTTTTTAAAATGATAAGGATACCCTACAAAGTCTAACACTTAATGTACGTGACTAAACTCTCATGTGCGTGTAACAAGACAATAAAAGGAAAAAAAACAAAAAAAACAGAAGTTAGATAAAAGAAAAGTGAAAATAAAAAATAAAATAAATATTATAATTTATACAAGAATTTACCTTCCAAGTAACAGTGCCAAAAACTTGATACAACCAAAAGATTGATGTTTTCTCCCAAGTGTAGGAATGTTGAAGTAATAAATAACCTAGTAGGATCGAGATCAGAACACAAGGAGGTTAACTAGATAAATTATAAATAACAACAATAGCAACAGCAACAACAATAACAACAACAATAATAATAAGTTAAAAAAGACTTTAAGATATAAGATTAATGTGAGGATTAAACAATGATAAAAACAAATATAAAGGTTAGAGGATCCAGTAATGGTATTTCAAACAAGTATAGTATAAATTCTTTTTATTACTCAACTAAAAACCAAATACAAAGGAGGTTCCAATCAGATAATTTGTTATTCATAGCTCATTATAAATTGTTAACATGATCATATTAATTATCTTATTTAAGTAACACCAAACTTTTAAATATTGACAAGAACATAAATAAGAACATTACAAAAATATAAAAAGAGAAAAAGCAAGAACATAATCTTGATCTGAAAACCAAGATGCCTAAATTTTTGGTAAATGCCTCCTTTTATAGGCCAAAATTAGGAACTACTAATTTGTTGACTAATTATTGTGTGGGTGACCACATCTTGACTTGGTGATAATCTGAACAAAACATCATTGCTAACATTAGAATTTGAATAGACTTTATTCATGAAAGTTCTAGCAAATTATATCAGCTTTCTAATAAAAAACATTGAGGTCATTTAGACTTCTAAAACTCAAGATATGGACTAAACACTAAACAATGTCTAGGCTGCAGGACTGATTTGAACTTCTCTGTTGTTACTACAATTTTAACTTGAAAACAACCTTTTTGAATCTTAGACTCCCATGAAAGTTTTAAGGCTATGTGTTAGCTTTCTATCCATATAAAGCAGACCAAAATCCAAGTTTTATAGCTCTATTTATGATCTAATAACCGAATAGTGTTGCAGTTTAGACTAAACCAGCATCTCTTTTCTAAGTTTGGCCCTCTCCTTATCTTCTAAATTTCAGAAGTTAAACTTATCAATCAATCCTTTTATTTATGTGATAGGTCTGTATTTAAAATGAACATTTACCATAAATTAAAGGTATCTTATAGTAGTAGACATGATATTATAAAACATGCTCTAATTAAGGATTTATTGATACTTTGAATGCATAATGATAATATAAAACCTTGATAAAATGCACTTTTAAGTACTGAACAGTGTTCTGGTTTGGACTCTACCGGCATCTCATTTCTAACTTTGGCCATCATTTTATCCTTTCAATTTTAGTTCTTAAATTCATCAACCAATCCTTTTATTTATGTGATAGGTCTATATTTAAAATGAACATTTACCATAAATTAAAGGTATCTTATATTATTAGATATGTTATTATAAAACATGTTTTAGTTAAAGAGTTATTGATATTGGAACCACTTGAATACATGAAAATTATAAGAAATTGTCTCATCTTTCCAAGAAAAAAAATGGAGTCATTTGGACTTCTAGAACTCTAGATATAGGCCAAACTCTTAAAAGTGTGTGAATTGTAGGACAGATTTGGACTTTTTTAGTGTTGCTACAATTTGGACTTGAAAATTACCTTTTTAAATCTTGGGCTTCATATGAAAGTTATAGGTCTATATCTTACCTTTACATCCATATAAATTAGACCTAAATCTAAGATCTACAACTCTAGATATGACCCAATTACTTAATAGTGTTATGGTTTGTACTGAATCAGTATCTCCTTTTTGAGTTTGGTCATCTCTTTGTCCTTCCAATTTTAGTTCTTAAAGTCATCAATCAATCCTTTCATTTATGTGATAGACCTGTAATTAAAATGGATATTTACCATAAATTAAAGGTATCTTATATTATTAGATATGTTATTATAAAACATGCTTTAGGTAAGGAGTTATTGATACTTCAAGTCTAAAATGATGATATAAAACCTTGATAAAAATGCACTTTTAAGTACTAATCACACCCCCAACTAACTTATTACTAGTCCCTAGTAATCAAAACGTTAAAATAGAAAAATAATTTGCAAATTCTATAAAGAAAGGTATTCATCATTCAACTTCCATTAATCTATCCAGATAAATAAACTCTCATTAAATTTATATATCTGCTTAATACCTCTTAAACAAGATATTAATAAACCTTTTTTTTGTTTAATATATCAACATATAGTTATGGAGCTTACTTGGAAGAAAACAAAATTCTTGTTCTAATGTTTAAGGTTAACTTCGTTGAGTTGAGATTTTTTTTCTTTTTGTTTGTTTTTAAATATATATATACATGTAACTTAAAATACAATGCATCTTTAACTCATGTAACAAGCTTTTGGCTAATGACTTTCAAATCAGTTGTTCTTAGGGCATTAGGTGTTGAGACACCCTTACAAACTTAGTAACTCGAGTTGTCAATACTGATACGTAGATAGTGCAATGTTTGATTTCCTTAAGCTTTTCTCCTTAACCCATGTAACAAACATTGGGCCAATAGCTTCCAAGTCAGTTGACTTTAAGGTATTAGGTGTTAAAATACCTCTTCGGGTTTAATTGTTTAGGTTAGGGAGACTACTAAACCAAACTTATCTATATTTTTATTATCATTATTTTTTTTTTGCTCTTTTTTTTAAATTATATATTATCCCTTTCCCTTAGTTGTTACCTTTAACAAAAGAACATAAATAATGTAATAATCCAATATGCAACCCACAATCATATGTTAAAGTGTGTGTGTGTGTGTGTGTGTGAAAATTAAGGTTAAAGAATATATCTAAAGACTCTCTGTATTTTGAAATAAATCCCACCTTTTGACAATTTTCATAACTTTTGTGAAATGCATGTAATTCCTTGAATATGGTAGGCTAGTAAAATCCACTTTGTAAGATTTCTACAGTGCTATTTTTTTAGGAGAAATATTCCCCACGTTCCTTAAAATGATAACATTTAATGACATTACTTACCTAATTGTCAGGAATGCATCTTTGCAATATTTGATCAGGAAAATAATTGAATAAGTAAGGGTCATCCTAATAAAAATTTTACACGTTGTTAAAAAGTTTTATTGTTTTCAGTACTCTAGTGAGCTAGCAAAAATCCTAAAGTAAGAAAATTAATATTTTTAGCAAACCAAGGCATTGAACTAAGAGAAAGTAGAGATTCATTAGGAAAGTAATATTTGATTGGTATGATGTCGGGTGTTGAATCTATTGTCCCTTTTGATAAAAGATCCGCAACAACATTTTTTATGTCTTTTTCATCCTCGATTTCTTCCTGATTGGTCATGGCATGAGGAAATGGAAGTGCTGCTAGGGAATCAGTCTTTTCTTTGTAATGTTCAGATTCAACCCCTTCCTTACCCTCAGAGATTGACTCATCATCTTTCTCACAAGGTTCAAGAGTGGGTTTTTCAATAACCTTACTACTGCGAAGAGTGATGAATGATTTGACTTGATCCATGTGTTGACTTCCAGAACTAGTTGCATTTGCATTGTATTGTCCCTTGGGATTTTGCTGTGATTGAGATGGAAACTTACCTTTCTCTTGAAAACTAAGAGTAGATGTAATTTTACAAGAGTATCTTTAAAATCTGTTATGCTTTGAGCTAGTTGAGTGTTGATTGTCTCTTACTTTTCAATGAATGCATACAAAGTTTTCTTAAAATTTATTCTAAGAGGTGGAGCATAAGAAGGTGCATATCCATGAGAATTTTAGAAATTATAGTGTGCTAGAAATGATGGCTGTGAAGTTTGTACATTTTTTTTATCATTCTTCCAACTGAAATTTGGGTGATTTCTCCAACCAGGGTTGTATGTTTGCAAGTATGGGTTGTGGTTGGGCCTTTGAAAACTATTTAAAGCATGACCTTGTTTATGGAGAGATTATTTAAAAGAAGGCAACGTTGGATAGTCATTGGTTGAGTTTTTATTCGTTTCATATATTTGACACACAATGTCTTGAATAAATTTTAATTGACCACTCTTTTTTAATTTTAGTGCCTCGACTTTTCTAGCTAAAGATGCAAACTTGGCTTGAAGGTCATAATCTTCCCTAAGGTTGTACATACCTTACTAGATTTATGAGGTTGAGTTTTACTTGGTAACTCATACATGCTTGTAGTGTCTCAATTTTGAGCATTTTCAGCTAGCAAGCCTAGGTATTCCATTGCTTTATTAGGGTCTTTATCTTCAAAAGTTCCATTGCACATCAATTCAATCATTTGCCTATCTCTAGGTGTTAACCCTTCATTAAAATGTGAAACCAATGTCCATGTTTCCAAACCATGATGAGGACAAGTATTAAGTAAGTCTCGATACCTATCCCAACATTGGTAAAATATTTCTCCTACTTTTTGAGTGAAAGTGGTGATTTGTCTTTTGAATAAGTTTGTTCTATAGTAGTAGACATGATATTATAAAACATGCTCTAATTAAGGATTTATTGATACTTTAAATGCATAATGATGATATAAAACCTTGATAAAATGATCTTTTAAGTACTGAACAGTGTTCTGGTTTGGACTTTACTGACATCTCATTTTTGACTTTGGCCATCTTTTTATCCTTTCAATTTTAGTTCTTAAATTCATCAATCAATCTTTTCATTTATGTGATAGGTCTACATTTAAAATGAACATTTACCATAAATTAAAGGTATCTTATATTATTAGATATGTTATTATAAAACATGTTTTAGTTAAAGAGTTATTGATATTGGAATCACTTGAATATATGAAAATTATAAGAAATTGTCTCATCTTTCCAAGAAACAAAATGGAGTCATTTGGACTTCTAGAACTATAGATATAGACCAAACTCTTAAAAGTGTGTGAATTGTAGGATAGATTTGGACTTTTTTATTATTGCTACAATTTGGACTTGAAAATTACCTTTTTAAATCTTGAGCTCCATATGAAAGTTGTAGGTCTATATCTTACCTTTGTATCCATATAAATTAGACCTAAATCTAAGATCTACAACTCTAGATATATCCCAATTACTGAATAATGTTATGGTATGTACTACACCAGTATCTCTTTTCTAAGTTTGGTCATCTCTTTGTCCTTCCAATTTTAGTTCTTAAAGTCATCAATCAATCCTTTCATTTATGTGATAGGCCTGCAATTAAAATGAACATTTACCATAAATTAATGGTATCTTATATTATTAGATATGTTATTATAAAACATGCTTTAGTTAAGGAGTTATTGATACTTCAAATGCAAAATGATGATATAAAACCTTGATAAAAATGCACTTTTAAGTACTAATCACCCCCCCAACTAGCTTATTACTACTCCCTAGTAATCAAAGCATTAGAAAAACAATTTGCAAATTCCATAAGAAAGGTATTCTTTATTCAACTTTCATTAATCTATCCGAATAAACAAACTCTCATTAAATTTATATATCTAATCAATACCTCTTAAATAAGATATTAATAAACCTTTTTTTTGTACTTAATAAATCAACACATAGTTATGGGGCTTTTCTTAAAAGAAAATAAATGTTTTGTTTTAATATTTAAGGTTAACTTTCTTGGGTTGAGATTTTTTAATATATATACACATAACTTAAAACACCATGCATCTTTAACCCATATAACGAGCTTTCACTAATGACTCCTGATTAGTACTTAAAAGTGCATTTTTATCATGGTTTTATATCATCATTTTGCACTTGAAGTATCAATAACTCCTTAACTAAAATATGTTTTATAATAATGTATCTAATAATATAAGATACCTATAATTTGTGGTAAATGTCTATTTTTAATGCAGGTCTATCACATAAATGAAAGGATTGATTGATGACTTGAAGAACTTAAATTGCATGGATAAAGAGATGGTCAAACTTAGAGAAGAGATGTCGGTGCAATCCAAACCGGAACACTGTTCGGTAATTGGGCCATATCTGGAGCTACAGATCTCAGATTTAGGTCCAATTTATATGGATGGAAAGGTAAGACATAGGCCTACAACTTTCATATGGAGCCCAAGATCTAAAAAGGCCATTATCAAGTCCAAATTGTAGCAACAACAAAGAAGCCCGAATCTGTCTTCCAGCCCGAGCACTGTTTGGTATTTTGGCCATATCTGGAGTTCTAGAAGTCCAAATGAGCTGAATGTTTTACACAAGAAAGCTGAGACAATTGCCTACAACTTTCATGTTTGCACCTGGCTCCAGTTTTGACGTTATCAATGACGTTTTGGGTAGACAAGAGAAGATAAGGATTGTCACCAAGTCAAAAGTTGGCCACCCACTTATCAATTAGTCATCAAATCAATAGTTCCCAATTTTGGCCTATAAAAGGAGGCATTTGCCATGCATTTAGGCATCTTGGTTTCCAGATCAAGATCATGCTCTTCCTTTCTCTCTTTGTATTTTTTGTAATGTTTATGCTTTGCTTTCATTAATATCAAGTTTATGCCTTTCATTTCCTTTGCTTTACTTAGTTAGCTTTTATGTTCTTATTTTGTTTATCTATTTTTCTTTCTTTCATTATGTCTAGCTAAGTTAATTATGTCAAGGTGAAAAGGTTACACTAATGGTTTGAGAATAAGTATAATGTAAACTTAATATGGACTTTAATGTTTGATACTAACATGTTTTATATTTGTTATCTTGTTCACTCTTTAATACTTTGCTTGTTAAATGATTAATCTTGATTTATGTTATATAACACTTGGTACAACAAATGCTTGGCACTTTCATAGCCCATAATGTATGGTATAACCGACACCTGAGCTATGAAAGGAACTTGATTTGTTGTTAACATAAGTTATAATCATGAATGCTTGACGAGATTTACAAGTATTAGCATTAATCGAATAAGATGACTAATGTAATCATGTTAACAATATATAATATGATTGGAACCTCCTTTGTGTGTGGTTTCCAATTCAATAATAAGAGTTTATACTATACTTGTTTGATATACCATTAGTGGAACCTCTAACCTTGACATTTGTTCTTATCATTGTTTAATCTTTACATTAATATTCCATCTTAAAGTTCTCATCATCTTCTTCTTCTCCTTCTCCTTATTTATTTATTATTACTATTATTATTATTGTTATTATTATTATTATTATTATTATTATTATTATTATTATTAGTACTACTACTACTATTATTATTATTATTATTATTATTATTATTATTATTATTATTATTATTATTATTATTGTTATTATTGTTATTGTTATTGTTATCGTTATTACTATTATTGTTGTTTATAATTGTTGTTTATAATTTGTACAATTAACCTCCCTGTGGTTCGACCTCGGTCTTGCCGGGTTATTTATTACTTTGACACTCCTGCACTTGGGAGAAGACATCAATCTTTTAGTCATGTCAAGTTTTTGGCGCCGTTGCCGGGGAGATAAGTTCTTGTATAAATTATAGTATTTATTTTATTTTCTCTTTTCACCTTTCTTGTATATAACTTTGTTTCTTTTCTTTTATTTCTTTTTATTTTGTTTTCTTCCTTCTTCTTTTGTTTTCTTCTTCTTTTTATTTTATTTTATTCCTACACGTGCATGAGAGTGTGGTCACGTACATCAAGTGGTAGACTTTGTAGGATATCATCATCATTTTTAGAAAATATGGCCGAAGAAGATAATCAATCACTTCATAATGAGAATAATGAGAATAACCGTGCTAGAACACTTAGAGACCACATGAATCCCACAAGAACAAGTGCACCATCATGCATAGTTTTTCCTCCTGATGCATCTCATTTTAATTTTAAACCAGGTATTATTCAACTTTTACCATCTTTTCATGGTTTGGAATTGGAAAATCCATACTTGCATTTAAGGGAATTTGAGGAGGTGTGCAACACATATAATAATTTAAATTGTAGCATGAACACCATCAGATTAAAGCTTTTTCCTTTTTCATTAAAAGATAAAGCTAAAACATGGCTACAAAATTTGAAACCAGGATCCATTCGTGCTTGGGATGAAATGCAACAACAATTTTTAAAGAAGTTTTTCCCATCTCATAGAACAAACTCTTTCAAGAGACAAATCACCACTTTCACTCAAAAACCAGGAGAAACATTTTACAAATGTTGGGATAGGTATCGAGACTTGCTTAGTACTTGCCTTCATCATGGTTTTGAAACATGGAGATTGGTTTCACATTTCTATGAAGGGTTAACACCTAAAGATAGGCAAATGGTTGAATTGATGTGCAATGGAACTTTTGAAGATAAAGACCCTGATGAAGCAATGGAGTACTTAGACTTGTTAGCTGAAAATGCTCAAAATTGGGACAATGCGGGTACATATGAGGCACCGAGTAAAACTCAACTTCATACATCTAGTGGAGGTATGTACAACCTTAGGGAAGATCATGACCTTCAAGCCAAATTTGCATCTTTAGCTAGAAAAGTTGAGGCACTAGAATTGAAAAAGAGTGGTCAATTAAAATCTGTTGAAAATATTGTGTGTCAAATCTGTGAAACAAATGAACACTCAACTAACGATTGTCCAACCTTGCCTTCTTTTAAAGAATGTCTCCATGAACAAGCCCATGTTTTAAACAGTTTTCAAAGGGCCAACCACAACCCATACTCCCAAACATACAACCCTGGTTGGAGGAATCACCCAAATTTCAGTTGGAAGAGTGAGAACAACAATGCACAAACTTCACAACCACCGTTTCAAGCACACCATAATTTCCAAAATTCTCATGGATATGCACCTCCTTATGCTCCACCTCCTAGAAGAAATCTTGAGGAAACATTGCATGCATTCATTGAAAAGCAAGAGACAATTAATACTCAACTTGTTCAAAACATGACAGATTTTAAAGATACTCTTACTAAATTAACATCTGCTCTTAGTTTCCAAGAGAAAGGTAAGTTTCCATCTCAAACACAACAAAATCCCAAAGGGCAATACAATGCAAATGCAAGTAGTTCCGGAAGCCAAAACATGGATCAAGTCAAATCAGTCACTACTCTGCGCAGTGGTAAGGTTATTGAAAAACCCTCTCTTGAACCTTATGAGAAAGATGATGAGTCAATCTATGAGGGTAAGGAAGGGGATGAATCTGAAAATTGCAAAGAAATGACTGATTCACCGCCAGTACTTCCATTTCCTCAAGCCATGACCAAACAAAGGAAAGTCAATCACAACTCTGAAATTTATGAAATTTTCAAACAGGTAAGGATCAATATACCATTGTTGGATGCTATTAAACAGGTTCCTTCCTATGCTAAATTTTTGAAAGATCTCTGCACTGTGAAGAGGAAACTGAATGTGAAAAAGAAAGCCTTTCTAGCCGAACAAGTAAGTGCTATTCTTCAAAACAATAATGCTTTGAAATATAAAGACCCTGGTTGTCCTACAATTTCTTGCTTTATTGGAGAGCATAAAATTGAAAGAGCCTTACTTGATCTTGGTGCTAGTGTGAATTTACTTCCATATTCAGTTTTTCAGAGTCTCAATCTAGGTGAGTTAAAACCAACTTCTATAACTCTTTTACTTGCCGATAGATCTATAAAAGTGCCTAGAGGAATAATTGAAGATGTGTTAGTACAAGTCGATAAATTCATTTATCCTGTGGATTTTATTGTCTTGGACACACAACCTGTTGAAGTATGTAATTCATTTCCTGTTATTTTAGGACGTCCATTTCTTGCAACTTCTAATGCATTGATTAATTGTAGGAATGGACTGATGAAGCTATCATTTGGAAACATGACATTGGAGATGAATATTTTCAACATTTGCAAGCAACCTAGAGATGATAATGATTTACAGGAAGTGGACTTTACTGAAAAATTAATTCATGATCAATTTCCAACCACTTCCAATGAAATTGAGATTGATGAATCTGATGATTTGGAAATGATTTATTTTCAGGAAGAATCAAAGACAAGTAATTGGAGGCCACAAATTGAGGAATTGCCACCACGACCAATTAAGTCCATACCTTCAAGTGTTCAACCACCAAAACCTGATTTGAAGCCATTGCCATCCAATCTCAAATACTCATTTTTGGGAGAAAATGAAACTTTTCCGGTAATAATCTCTTCCAAACTTAATGCACATCAAGAAGGTAAGTTATTACAAACTCTGAAAATGCACAAAAAAGCATTAGGATGGACCATAGCTGATATAAAAGGAATTAGTCCTTTGATTTGTACACACAGAATTTATTTAGAGGAAAATGCTAAACCCTCTAGAGAAATGCAACGAAGGCTAAATCCTAATATGAAAGAAGTAGTGAAAAATGAAGTCATCAAGCTTCTAGATAATGAAATCATTTATCCTATTTCTGACAGCAAATGGGTAAGTCCTACCCAAGTTGTACCTAAGAAGTCTGGAGTCACTGTGATAACAAATGAGAACAATGAGTTAATTCCCACTAGAACTGTTACTGGTTGGCGCATGTGCATTGACTATAGGAAACTTAATTCAATGACTAGAAAAGATCATTTTCCTTTACCTTTCATGGATCAAATCCTAGAAAGAGTTGCAGGTCATGAATTTTTTTGTTTCCTAGATGGCTATTCGGGTTACAACCAAATTGAAATTGCATTGGAAGATCAAAAAAAGACTACTTTCACATGTCCATTTGGTACTTTTGCATATCGAAGGATGCCTTTTGGATTATGTAATGCACCAGCCACATTTCAAAGATGCATGCTTAGTATATTTAGCGATATGGTTGAACATTTTCTTGAGATTTTCATGGATGATTTTTCTGTTTTTGGTGATTCATTTGATGATTGTTTGACTAATTTAGGAAAGGTTTTAACCAGGTGTGAAGAGAAGAATCTTGTGCTGAATTGGGAAAAATGTCATTTTATGGTAACAAATGGCATTGTACTTGGTCACATTGTTTCATCAAAAGGAATTGAGGTTGATGACACGACTAAAAGATTGATGTCTTCTCCCAAGTGCAGGAGTGTCGAAGTAATAAATAACCCGGCAAGACCGGGGTCGAACCACAGGGAGGTTAATTGTACAAATTATAGACAACAATTATAAACAACAATAATAGCAATAACAACTATAACTATAATAATAACAATAATAATAATAATAATAGTAGTATTAGTAGTAGTAGTAGTAGTAGTAGTAGTACTAATAATAATAATAATAATAATAATACTAATAATAATAATAATAATAATAAAGAAAGAGAAGAAGAAGAAGAAGATGATGATGAGAACTTGGAGATCAAATATTAATGTAAGGATTAAGCAATAATAATAACAAATGTCAAGGTTAGAGATTCCACTAATGGTATATCAAACAAGTATAGTATAAACTCTTATTATTGAATTGGAAACCACACACAAAGGAGGTTCCGATCAGATTATATATTGTTAACATGATTACATTAGTCATCTTATTCAATTAATGCTAATACTTGTAAATCTCGTCAAGCATTCATGATTATAACTTATGTTAACAACAAATCAAGTTCCTTTCATAGCTCAGGTGTCGGTTATACCATACATTATGGGCTATGAAAGTGCCAAGCATTTGTTGTACCAAGTGTTATACAACATAAATCAAGATTAGTCATTTAACAAGCAAAGTATTAAAGAGTAAATAAGATAACAAATATAAAACATGTTAGTATCAAACATTAAAGTCCATATTAAGTTTACATTATACTTATTCTTACACCATTAGTGTAACCTTTTCACCTTGACATAATTAACTTAGCTAGACATAATGAAAGAAAGAAAAATAAATAAACAAAATAAGAACATAAAAGCTAACTAAGTAAAGGAAAGAAAATGAAAAGCATAAACTTGATATTAATGAAAGCAAAGCATAAAAATTACAAAAAATACAAAGAGAGAAAGGAAGAGCATGATCTTGATCTGAACACCAAGATGCCTAAATGCATGGCAAATGCCTCTTTTTATAGGCCAAAATTGGGAACTATTGATTTGATGACTAATTGATAAGTGGGTGGCCAACTTTTGACTTGGTGACAATCCTTATATTCTCTTGTCTGCCCAAAACGTCATTGATAACGTCAAAACTGGAGCCAGGTGCAAACATGAAAGTTGTAGGCAATTGTCTCAGCTTTCTTGTGTAAAAAATTCAGCTCATTTGGACTTCTAGAACTCCAGATATGGCCAAAATACCGAACAGTGCTCGGGCTGGAAGACAGATTCGGGCTTCTTTGTTGTTGCTACAATTTGGACTTGATAATGGCCTTTTTAGATCTTGGGCTCCATATGAAAGTTGTAGGCCTATGTCTTACCTTTCCATCCATATAAATTGGACCTAAATCTGAGATCTGTAGCTCCAGATATGACCCAATTACCGAATAGTGTTCCGGTTTGGATTGCACCGACATCTCTTCTCTAAGTTTGACCATCTCTTTATCCTTGCAATTTAAGTTCTTCAAGTCATCAATCAATCCTTTCATTTATTTGATAGGCCTGCATTAAAAATAGACATTTACCACAAATTATAGGTATCTTATATTATTAGATACATTATTATAAAATATATTTTAGTTAAGGAGTTATTGATACTTCAAGTGCAAAATGATGATATAAAACCATGATAAAAATGCACTTTTAAGTACTAATCACACCCCTCAACCAGCTTATTACTAGTCCCTAGTAATTAAAGCGTTAAAACAATTTGCAAATTTCACAAAGCAAGGTATTCATCATTTAACTTCCATTAATCTATCCAGATAAACAAACTCTCATTAAATTTATATATCTGCTCAATACCACTTAACAAGATATTAATAAACCTTTCTTTTGTGCTCAATGTATCAACACATAATTATGGGGCTTTTCTTGGAAGAAAACAAAATTTTTGTTCTAATGTTTAAGGTTAACTTCCTTGGGTTGGGATTACTATTTTTGTCTTTTTTTTTTTTTTTTTTTTTAACTCTATATACATATACTTTAAAAACATCATGCATCTTTAACCCATGTAACGAGCTTTCAGCTAATGACTCCCAGACCAGTTGGTCTTAGGGCATTAGGTGTTAAGACACCCCTACGAGCTTAGTAACTCGGGTCGCAGATACTGATATGTAGATAGTGCAATGTTTGATTTCTTTAAGCTTTTCTCCTCAACCCATGTAACAAGCGTTGGGCCAATAGCTCCCAAGTCAGATGACTTTAGGGTATTAGGTGTTAAAACACCCCTTCGGGCTTAATTGCTTAGGTTAGGGAGGCTACGAAATCAAACTTATCTACATTTTTATTATCATCATTTTTTATTTTTTATTTTTATTTTTTTTTCATGTTTTTTTTTTTTTTAATTATATACAATCCCTTTCCCTTAGTTGTTACCTTTAACAAAAGAACATAAATAATGTAATAATCCAATATGCAACCCACAATCATATGTTAAAGTGTGTGTGTGTAAATTAAGGTTTAAAAATACATGTTAAATAAGTATATGAGCAGAATTAAGTGGTAACAATACGAGAGTTTGTAAACCTGAATATTTCAGGAAGTATTATAATAGACCTTGTTAAGAATGGTTACTAAGATGCGTCTCAAGAGTCACTTTAACAAAAGAACTCCTTTACTCTGCCATCCTAGTAACAACAATTATGCACATGCTTTATGAAATGAAAAACAATTTTTTTTTTTTTTTATCAACTACTACCCTCTCCCCCCAACCAAAACGAGACATTGTCCTCAATGTTCTAAGGTAGAAAGATAGAGTATAAAAGATATCACCTGAAATAACGAACACTGACAAAACCTGAAACACACTGAAACAAAAATAAGAAATAACAAAACATAATAAAACCAAAAGACACAAAAATTCACAAATGAAGGCTCAAATCCAATTTAAGCTTTTTACGGCTTTCCTTAGATGACCAATTTATGCGACTCATGGAAGGATCAATCACAGGAATGAAAGATTGTAGTTGGTCAATCAATTGTTCAGCAGTAGAAGCAGAGATTATGATTTGTCGTGCAGAAGATGTTAGAAATTCCTGTTCCACAGCATGATCAAGAAAAGACAACAACTTATCATAATAACCATTAACATTTAACAAACCTATGGGTTTATGGTGAATGTGCAATTGAGCCCAAGAGGAAATATGAAAGATCTCTTCCAATGTGCCTAGACCACCTGGTAAAGCAATGAAAGCATCAGCATGGTTAAACATTGTATTCATTCAAGCCGACATTGTGGAGACCTGAAGTTCCTCGCCAATTGTTTTTCCAATGATGTCCCCTTGTGCCAAAGCTTCAGGGACGACTCCTAAAACTTGACTACCTCCTAAAAATGCAGCTATTGACACACCTCCCATTAACCCAAGACTGCCTCCCCCATACACTAAATGAATCTTTCTCTCAGCTAGCACCTGACCAAGATGATTTGCTGATTCTAAAAACTCTTTTTCTTTCCCAGGACTAGATCCACCAAAAACACAAATATTTCTTATTTGATGACTTGAGGAACTTGCCATTTTTACACACTTCTATATTTGTTGAATGTATGGGTTGAGTAGAAATGAAAGGAAGGAAGAGAGGGTTTTATAGATGAGAAATTAGAAAGGCAATCATAACACCTATATATAGGCCAGCTGGAGTCTCACACTCTCTCTCTCTCTCTTTATTTATTTATTTATTTACTTTTGAAAAAAAGCATGTGTATGTACAGGTAGTTGTGATTGTGGCTCACATCTTCCCTTGGTTTTACGTCCAAGAACGGCTTAAACGCCCTCTATGGGTCGGGGATAGGCTTCCCATCCAGTTTTCTTAAAAACTGGCAAACAGGGTCTTTTTTAGTCAGATTCCCAAGACTAAGTTGATCATGTTCTTTATGAAATAGTGGCCATAAATCATGAATTGCACGATGCACATCTCCACTAGGATGCGTCTCAAGAGTCAATAGAAGATTATCTAAAGACTCCTTACTCAGGCCATCCTTAATGAATTGTATTTTATCTTCACGGTTTATAGATACCATTCCTAAAGAACGACATTGTGTATTACAAGTCCATCTAGCACAACGATGACAGACTTCTAGTCGTTTTGCACGACGCTTCTTTGCAAAAGTGCTTTTACCTGTTCCAGGCATGTGTGAAATAAAGAAATTAGAGGACTCACCTGATAATCGGACCTTTGCTTCAATCATCCAACGAATATCCTCAGGAATTCCATGATTCATTAACAATCTCAATCTTGCACATCTAGCACGGTAAATTTTTGTAATCGCATTACAAATATATACACAGATATCAGTAATTGTGGGAAACTGAAAGAACCGACTTAAGTCACGGAGTACCGTTATCCGCCATTTGACCGGGGTGAAAGAAACTTGCAAAAATCACTCAAAAAGAAACATAAAAAAGAAAATGTGAGAAAAACAAAATAATCAACCTTTATCTACAAGATCATTCAAACCAGCTGATTCATTTTCACTAGGAAAATTATCAAAGTAAGCTTTCAAACGATGTCCATTTTCCTTAAAATCATTGTCATTCATTGAATTCTCAATATCACAGGCCCCATAGGGATTGCTCCATCTTGTTCTTAGCTCTCTAGGGAGTGCATAGAGTTGAGAATTATAAAACAAAACTTTTTGACCAGTATCAATCTTTTGACAATTTTCACAAGTTTTGCAGAATGCATGCGTGTCCTTGAACATGGTGGGCCAATAAAATCCATTTTGAAAGATTTTTGCAGCTGTCTTTTTTAAAGAAAAATAACTCCCACATGCTTCAGAATGACAAAGTTTAATGACACTACTTACCTCATTGTCGGGAATGAATCTTTGAAAGATTTGATTAGGACAATATTTGAATAAGTTAGGGTCATCACAATAAAAGCTCTTCACTTCGTTCAAAAACTTTTCTTTGTCTTGAGTATTCCAATCAACTGGCAAATCTCCTAAAGCAAAACAATTGATATTTTTATCATACCAAGGCATTGGACTAAGAGAAAGTAAGGATTCGTTAGGAAAGTAATCATCGATTGGTGTGATGTTAGATGTCGAATCTGTTGTCAATGTTGACAAAAGATTCGCATCAACATTTTCGGTGCTTGTTTCATCCATGATTTCTTCCTCAGAATAAACCATTTGCAAATCTTCAGATTCATCCAATTCATTTTTACTTAAAGTAGATTCAAGTTGATCATAAACTAATTCATCAATATGGTCTACTTCTTGTAAATCATTATCATCTCCAGGTTGCTTGCAAATGTTGAAAATATTCATCTCCAATGTCATGTTTCCAAATGATAGCTTCATCAGTCCATTCCTACAATTAATCAATGCATTAGAAGTTGCAAGAAAGGGACGTCCTAAAATAACAGGAAATGAATTACATGCTTCAACAGGTTCTGTGTCCAAGACAATAAAATCCACAGGATAAATGAATTTATCGACTTGTACTAACACATCTTCAATTATTCCTCTAGGCACTTTTACAGATCTATCAGCAAGTAAAAGAGATATAGAAGTTGGTTTTAACTCACCTAGATTGAGACTCTGAAAGACTGAATATGGAAGTAAATTCACACTAGCACCAAGATCAAGTAAAGCTCTTTCAATTTTATGCTCTCCAATAAAGCAAGAAATTGTAGGACAACCAGGGTCTTTATATTTCAAAGCATTATTGTTTTGAAGAATAGCACTTACTTGTTCGGCTAGAAAGGCTTTCTTTTTCACATTCAGTTTCCTCTTCACAGTGCATAGATCTTTCAAAAATTTAGCATAGAAAGGAACCTGTTTAATTGCATCCAGCAAAGGTATATTGATCCTTACCTGTTTGAAAATTTCATAAATTTCAGAATTGTGATTGACTTTCCTTTGTTTGGTCATGGCATTAGGAAATGGAAGTGCTGGCGGTGAATCAGTCGTTTCTTTGCAATTTTCAGATTCAACCCCTTCCTTACCCTCAGAGATTGACTCATCATCTTTCTCATAAGGTTCAAGAGAGGGTTTTTCAATAACCTTACCACTGCGTAGAGTAGTGACTGATTTGAGTTGATCCATGTGTTGGCTTCCGGAACTACTTGCATTTGCATTGTATTGCCCTTTGGGATTTTGTTGTGTTTGAGATGGAAACTTACCTTTCTCTTGGAAACTAAGAGCAGATGTTAATTTAGTAAGAGTATCTTTAAAATCTGTCATGTTTTGAACAAGTTGAGTATTAATTGTCTCTTGCTTTTCAATGAATGCATGCAATGTTTCCTCAAGATTTCTTCTAGGAGGTGGAGCATAAGGAGGTGCATATCCATGAGAATTTTGGAAATTGTGGTGTGCTTGAAACGGTGGTTGTGAAGTTTGTGCATTGTTGTTCTCACTCTTCCAATTGAAATTTGGGTGATTTCTCCAACCAGGGTTGTATGTTTGGGAGTATGGGTTGTAGTTGGCCCTTTGGAAACTTTTTAAAGCATGGGCTTGTTCATGGAGACATTCCTTAAAAGAAGGCAAGGTTGGACAATCGTTGGTTAAGTGTTCATTTGTTTCACAAATTTGACACACAATGTTTTCAACAGATTTTAATTGACCACTCTTTTTCAATTCTAGTGCCTCGACTTTTCTAGCTAAAGATGCAAATTTGGCTTGGAGGTCATGATCTTCCCTAAGGTTGTACATACCTCCACTAGATGTATGAGGTTGAGTTTTACTCGGTGCCTCATAAGTACCCGCAGTGTCCCAATTTTGAGCATTTTCAGCTAACAAGTCTAAGTACTCCATTGCTTCATTAGGGTCTTTATCTTCAAAAGTTCCATTGCACATCAATTCAACCATTTGCCTATCTTTAGGTGTTAACCCTTCATAGAAATGTGAAACCAATCTCCATGTTTCAAAACCATGATGAGGACAAGTACTAAGCAAGTCTCGATACCTATCCCAACATTTATAAAATGTTTCTCCTGGTTTTTGAGTGAAAGTGGTGATTTGTCTCTTGAAAGAGTTTGTTCTATGAGATGGGAAAAACTTCTTTAAAAACTGTTGTTGCATTTCATCCCACGCAGGAATGGATCCTGGTCTCAAATTTTGTAGCCATGTTTTAGCTTTATCTTTTAATGAAAAAGGGAAAAGCTTTAATCTGATGGTGTTCATGCTACAATTTAAATTATTATATGTATTACAAACCTCTTCAAATTCCCTTAAATGCAAGTATGGATTTTCCAATTCTAAACCATGAAAAGAAGGTAAAAGTTGAATAATACCTGGTTTAAAATTAAAATGAGATGCATCAGGAGGAAAAACTATGCATGATGGTGCACTTGTTCTTGTGGGATTCATATGATCTCTAAGTGTTCTAGCACGGTTATTCTCATTATTTTCATTATGAAGTGATTGATTATCTTCTTCGGCCATATTTTCTGAAAATGATGAGGATACCCTACAAAGTCTACCACTTGATGTACGTGACCACACTCTCATGCACGTGTAAAAATAAAAAAAGAAGAAGAAAGCAAAAGAAGGAGGAAAAAAAAAACAAAATAAAAAGAAACAAAGTTATATACAAGGAAAGTGAAAAGAGAAAATAAAATAAAAACTATAATTTATACAAGAACTTACCTCCCCGGCAACGGCGCCAAAAACTTGACACGACTAAAAGATTGATGTCTTCTCCCAAGTGCAGGAGTGTCGAAGTAATAAATAACCCGGCAAGACCGGGGTCGAACCACAGGGAGGTTAATTGTACAAATTATAGACAACAATTATAAACAACAATAATAGCAATAACAACTATAACTATAATAATAACAATAATAATAATAATAATAGTAGTATTAGTAGTAGTAGTAGTAGTACTAATAATAATAATAATAATAATAATACTAATAATAATAATAATAATAATAAAGAAAGAGAAGAAGAAGAAGAAGATGATGATGAGAACTTGGAGATCAAATATTAATGTAAGGATTAAGCAATAATAATAACAAATGTCAAGGTTAGAGATTCCACTAATGGTATATCAAACAAGTATAGTATAAACTCTTATTATTGAATTGGAAACCACACACAAAGGAGGTTCCGATCAGATTATATATTGTTAACATGATTACATTAGTCATCTTATTCAATTAATGCTAATACTTGTAAATCTCGTCAAGCATTCATGATTATAACTTATGTTAACAACAAATCAAGTTCCTTTCATAGCTCAGGTGTCGGTTATACCATACATTATGGGCTATGAAAGTGCCAAGCATTTGTTGTACCAAGTGTTATACAACATAAATCAAGATTAGTCATTTAACAAGCAAAGTATTAAAGAGTAAATAAGATAACAAATATAAAACATGTTAGTATCAAACATTAAAGTCCATATTAAGTTTACATTATACTTATTCTTACACCATTAGTGTAACCTTTTCACCTTGACATAATTAACTTAGCTAGACATAATGAAAGAAAGAAAAATAAATAAACAAAATAAGAACATAAAAGCTAACTAAGTAAAGGAAAGAAAATGAAAAGCATAAACTTGATATTAATGAAAGCAAAGCATAAAAATTACAAAAAATACAAAGAGAGAAAGGAAGAGCATGATCTTGATCTGAACACCAAGATGCCTAAATGCATGGCAAATGCCTCTTTTTATAGGCCAAAATTGGGAACTATTGATTTGATGACTAATTGATAAGTGGGTGGCCAACTTTTGACTTGGTGACAATCCTTATCTTCTCTTGTCTGCCCAAAACGTCATTGATAACGTCAAAACTGGAGCCAGGTGCAAACATGAAAGTTGTAGGCAATTGTCTCAGCTTTCTTGTGTAAAAAATTCAGCTCATTTGGACTTCTAGAACTCCAGATATGGCCAAAATACCGAACAGTGCTCGGGCTGGAAGACAGATTCGGGCTTCTTTGTTGTTGCTACAATTTGGACTTGATAATGGCCTTTTTAGATCTTGGGCTCCATATGAAAGTTGTAGGCCTATGTCTTACCTTTCCATCCATATAAATTGGACCTAAATCTGAGATCTGTAGCTCCAGATATGACCCAATTACCGAATAGTGTTCCGGTTTGGATTGCACCGACATCTCTTCTCTAAGTTTGACCATCTCTTTATCCTTGCAATTTAAGTTCTTCAAGTCATCAATCAATCCTTTCATTTATTTGATAGGCCTGCATTAAAAATAGACATTTACCACAAATTATAGGTATCTTATATTATTAGATATATTATTATAAAATATATTTTAGTTAAGGAGTTATTGATACTTCAAGTGCAAAATGATGATATAAAACCATGATAAAAATGCACTTGATTTTTCTGTTTTTGGTGATTCATTTGATGATTGTTTGACTAATTTAGGAAAGGTTTTAACCAGGTGTGAAGAGAAGAATCTTGTGCTGAATTGGGAAAAATGTCATTTTATGGTAACAAATGGCATTGTACTTGGTCACATTGTTTCATCAAAAGGAATTGAGGTTGACAAATCTAAAATTGAGTTAATTGCAAACTTGCCAACACCAAAATCTCTTAAAGATGTTAGATCATTCCTGGGACATGCTGGTTTTTATAGAAGGTTCATCAAAGATTTTAGTGTAATATCTAAGCCTTTAAGTAACCTTCTAACAAAGGATACTATTTTTGAATGGACTGAACATTGTGAAGAAGCCTTTGTTAAACTTAAAAACTTGCTTACTTGTGCTCCTATCATTCAACCTCCCGATTGGTCCTTACCTTTTGAAATAATGTGTGATGCTAGTGATTATGCCGTAGGTGCTGTTTTGGGACAAAGAAAAGATAAGAAACCTTATGTAATTTACTATGCAAGTAAAACTTTAAATAGTGCTCAAATGAATTATACCACCACTGAAAAAGAATTACTTGCAGTAGTATTTGCATGTGAAAAATTCAGATCTTATCTTGTTGGCTCACCTGTTGTTGTTTTTAGTGATCATGCAGCATTGAAATATCTTCTTTCTAAGAAAGATTCCAAGGCTAGATTGGTGCGGTGGATTTTATTACTTCAAGAATTTGATATCACAATCAAAGATAAGAAAGGCAGCGAAAATGTTGTCGCAGATCACTTGTCAAGATTGACAACAGATTCGAAAACTGACATCACACCAATCGATGACTACTTTCCCGATGAATCTTTACTTTTTATCTCTACAATGCCTTGGTTTGCTAATATTGTTAATTTTCTTGTTTCAGGACAATTGCCAGCTCATTAGAGTACCTAAGATAAAAGAAAGTTCTTGAACGAAGTGAAGAACTTTTATTGGGATGATCCTTATTTATTCAAATATTGTCCTGATCAAATATTTCAAAGATGCATTCCTGACAATGAGGTAAGTAGTGTCATTAAATTTTGTCATTCTGAAGCATGTGGGGGCCATTTCTTATCAAGAAAGACAACTGCAAAAATCTTACAAAGTGGATTTTACTGGCCCACCATGTTCAAAGACTCACATGCATTCTGCAAGTCTTGTGAAAATTGTCAAAAGTTGGGATCTATTTCAAAACATCACATGATGCCTTTAAACCCTATTATTGTCATTGAGATCTTTGACTATTGGGGTATAGATTTCATGGGCCCATTCCCTCCATCATTTGGTTTCTTATACATATTAGTCGCAGTAGATTATGTTTCAAAATGGATAAAGGCAATTCCAAGTCGAAACAATGATCACAAAATAGTGATAAAGTTTTTGAAAGAAAATATTTTGAGTCGATTTGGAGTCCCTCGAGCCATAATAAGTGATGGTGGAACACATTTCTGCAACAAGCCATTTGAGTCTTTAATGAAGAAATATGGAATCACACACAAAGTTGCCACCCCTTATCACCCTCAAACAAGTGGACAAGTAGAGCTTGCTAATAGGGAGATCAAACATATTTTGGAGAAAACAGTGAACCCTAATAGGAAAGACTGGTCTTTAAGACTTAATGATGCACTTTGGGCTTATCGAACTGCTTATAAAACATCATTAGGTATGTCACCGTATAGACTAGTCTATGGAAAACCTTGTCACTTGCCTGTGGAACTTGAACATAAAGCTTATTGGGCTATTAAAGCTTTCAATTCAAATCTGGATGATGCTAGTCAACTGCGAAAATTACAAATAAATGAGCTTGAGGAAATAAGAAATGATGTATATGAAAATTCAAGAATTCATAAAGCAAGAATTAAAGAGTTTCATGACAAGAAAATACAGAGAAAAACCTTCAATGTTGGTCAAAAAGTCTTACTTTACAATTCTCGACTGCATTTATTTCCTGGAAAATTAAGATCAAGATGGAGCAATCCTTATGGGGCCTGTGATATTGAGAATTCAATGAATGACAATGATTTTAATGAAAATGGACATCGTTTGAAAGCTTACTTTGATAATTTTCCTAGTGAAAATGAATCAACTGGTTGGACTGATCTTGTAGATAAAGGTTAATTTTTTTTTCTCACATTGTTTTTGTGTTTCTTTTTGAGTGATTTTTGCTAGTTTTTCTCACCCCGGTCAAATGGCGGATAACGGTACTCCGTGACTTAAGTCGGTTCTTTCAGTTTCCCATAATTACTGATATCTGTGTATATATCTATGCAATTCTTTGAATCTCTCTTCCAATTTTCATTTGAAAATGGACACTAATCTTGAAAAATTGAAAAAGTATTTTCCCGCTCTGCCTCAGAATGCGATTACAAAAATTTACCGTGCTAGATGTGCAAGATTGAGATTGTTAATGAATCATGGAATTCCTGAACATATTCGCTGGTTAATTGAAGCAAAGGTCCGATTATCAGGTGAGTCCTCTAACTTCTTCATTGCACACATGCCTGGAACAGGTAAAAGCACTTTTGCAAAGAAGCGTCGTGCAAAACGACTGAAAGTCTGTCATCGATGTGCTAGATGGACTTGTAATACACAATGTCGTTCTTTAGGAATGGTATCTATGGGAAGCCGTAAAAAGCTTAGATTGGATTTGAGCCTTCATTTGTGAATTTTTATGTATTTTGGTTTTATTATTGTGTTTTGTTATTTCTTATTTTTGTTTCAGTGTGTTTCAGGTTTTGTCAGTGTTCGTTATTTCAGGTGATATCTTTTATACTCTATCTTTCTACCTTAGAACATTGAGGACAATGTCTCGTTTTGGTTGGGGGGAGAGGGTAGCATGTGCATAATTGTTGTTACTAGGATGGCAGAGTAAAGGAGTTCTTTTGTTAAAGTGACTCTTGAGACGCATCTTAGTAACCATTCTTAACAAGGTCTATTATAATACTTCCTGAAATATTCAGGTTTACAAACTCTCGTATTGTTACCACTTAATTCTGCTCATATACTTATTTAACATGTATTTTTAAACCTTAATTTACACACACACACTTTAACATATGATTGTGGGTTGCATATTGGATTATTACATTATTTATGTTCTTTTGTTAAAGGTAACAACTAAGGGAAAGGGATTGTATATAATTAAAAAAAAAAGAAAAACATGAAAAAAAAAAAAAAACAAAATGATGATAATAAAAATGTAGATAAGTTTGGTTTCGTAGCCTCCCTAACCTAAGCAATTAAGCCCGAAGGGGTGTTTTAACACCTAATACCCTAAAGTCAACTGACTTGGGAGCTATTGACCCAACGCTTGTTACATGGGTTGAGGAGAAAAGCTTAAAGAAATTAAACATTGCACTATCTACATATCAGTATCTACGACCCGAGTTACTATGCTCGTAGGGGTGTCTTAACACCTAATGCCCTAAGACCAACTGGTCTGGGAGTCATTAGCTGAAAGCTCGTTACATGGGTTAAAGATGCATGATGTTTTTAAAGTATATGTATATAGAGTTAAAAAAAAAAAAAGACGAAAATAGTAATCCCAACCCAAGGAAGTTAACCTTAAACATTAGAACAAAAATTTTGTTTTCTTCCAAGAAAAGCCCCATAATTATGTGTTGATACATTGAGCACAAAAGAAAGGTTTATTAATATCTTGTTAAGAGGTATTGAGCAGATATATAAATTTAATGAGAGTTTGTTTATCTGGATAGATTAATGGAAGTTAAATGATGAATACCTTGCTTTGTGAAATTTGCAAATCGTTTTAACGCTTTAATTACTAGGGACTAGTAATAAGCTGGTTGAGGGGTGTGATTAGTACTTAAAAGTGCATTTTTATCATGGTTTTATATCATCATTTTGCACTTGAAGTATCAATAACTCCTTAACTAAAATATGTTTTATAATAATGTATCTAATAATATAAGATACCTATAATTTGTGGTAAATGTCTATTTTTAATGCAGGTCTATCACATAAATGAAAGGATTGATTGATGACTTGAAGAACTTAAATTGCATGGATAAAGAGATGGTCAAACTTAGAGAAGAGATGTCGGTGCAATCCAAACCGGAACACTGTTCGGTAATTGGGCCATATCTGGAGCTACAGATCTCAGATTTAGGTCCAATTTATATGGATGGAAAGGTAAGACATAGGCCTACAACTTTCATATGGAGCCCAAGATCTAAAAAGGCCATTATCAAGTCCAAATTGTAGCAACAACAAAGAAGCCCGAATCTGTCTTCCAGCCCGAGCACTGTTTGGTATTTTGGCCATATCTGGAGTTCTAGAAGTCCAAATGAGCTGAAGTTTTTACACAAGAAAGCTGAGACAATTGCCTACAACTTTCATGTTTCCACCTGGCTCCAGTTTTGGCGTTATCAATGACGTTTTGGGTAGACAAGAGAAGATAAGGATTGTCACCAAGTCAAAAGTTGGCCACCCACTTATCAATTAGTCATCAAATCAATAGTTCCCAATTTTGGCCTATAAAAGGAGGCATTTGCCATGCATTTAGGCATCTTGGTTTCCAGATCAAGATCATGCTCTTCCTTTCTCTCTTTGTATTTTTTGTAATGTTTATGCTTTGCTTTCATTAATATCAAGTTTATGCCTTTCATTTCCTTTGCTTTACTTAGTTAGCTTTTATGTTCTTATTTTGTTTATCTATTTTTCTTTCTTTCATTATGTCTAGCTAAGTTAATTATGTCAAGGTGAAAAGGTTACACTAATGGTTTGAGAATAAGTATAATGTAAACTTAATATGGACTTTAATGTTTGATACTAACATGTTTTATATTTGTTATCTTGTTCACTCTTTAATACTTTGCTTGTTAAATGATTAATCTTGATTTATGTTATATAACACTTGGTACAACAAATGCTTGGCACTTTCATAGCCCATAATGTATGGTATAACCGACACCTGAGCTATGAAAGGAACTTGATTTGTTGTTAACATAAGTTATAATCATGAATGCTTGACGAGATTTACAAGTATTAGCATTAATCGGAGAAGATGACTAATGTAATCATGTTAACAATATATAATATGATTGGAACCTCCTTTGTGTGTGGTTTCCAATTCAATAATAAGAGTTTATACTATACTTGTTTGATATACCATTAGTGGAACCTCTAACCTTGACATTTGTTCTTATCATTGTTTAATCTTTACATTAATATTCCATCTTAAAGTTCTCATCATCTTCTTCTTCTCCTTCTCCTTATTTATTTATTTATTATTATTATTATTATTGTTATTATTATTATTATTATTATTATTATTATTATTATTATTATTATTATTAGTACTACTACTATTATTATTATTATTATTATTATTATTATTATTATTATTATTATTGTTATTGTTATTGTTATCGTTATTACTATTATTGTTGTTTATAATTGTTGTTTATAATTTGTACAATTAACCTCCCTGTGGTTCGACCTCGGTCTTGCCGGGTTATTTATTACTTCGACACTCCTGCACTTGGGAGAAGACATCAATCTTTTAGTCGTGTCAACTCCCAGACCTGTTGGTCTTAGGGAATTAGGTGTTGAGACACCCCTACGAGCTTATTAACTCAGGTTGTCGATATTGATACGTAGATAGTGCAATGTTTGATTTCCTTAAGCTTTTCTCCTCAACCCATGTAACAAGCGTTGGGCCAATAGCTCCCAAGTTAGTTGACTTTAGGGCATTAGGTGTTAAAAAACCCCCTTCGAGCTTAATTGCTTAGGTTAGGGAAGTAACAAAATCAAACTTATCTATATTTTTATTATCATCAATTGTTTTCTCTTTTTTTGTGTTTTTAAGTTATATGCTATCCCTTTCCCTTAGTTATTACCTTTAACAAAAGAATATAAATAATATAATAATCCAATGTGCAACCCATAATCATATGTTAAAGTGTGTGTGTGTGTGAAAAATAAGGTTTAAGAATACATGTCAAATGAGCATATGAGCAAAATTAAGTGATAACAATATGAGAGCTTCTAAGCTTGAATATTTTAAGAAGTATTATAATAGACCTTGTTAAGAATGGTTACTAAGATGCATTTCAAGAGTCACTTTAACAAAAGAGCTTCTTTACTCTATCATCCTAGTAATAACAATTTTGTGCATACTTTATGAAATAGAAAACACAGTTAGTTAATGTTTTTTTTTATCAACTACTACCCTCTCCCCCTAACCACAATGAAACATTATCCTCCATGTTCTAAGGTAGAAAGATAGAGTATAGAAGACATCACTTAAAACACCGGACACTAACAAACCTGAAACACACTTAAACAAATATAAGAAACAACAAAACACAAATACTATGCTATTAATAAAACCAAAAGACACAAGTTTTTACAAACTAACACTTAAATCGCAGTTGTGATTATGGCTCACATCTTCCCTTGCTTTTACATCAAATAACGGCTTAAACGCCCTCTATGGGATGGAGATAGGCTTCCTATGTAATTTTCTTAAAAACTAGCAAATAGATCTTTTTTAATCAGATTCCCAAGACTATATCGAGCATGTTCTTTATGGAATAGTGGTCATAAATCATGAATTGCACGATACACATATCTACTAGGATACGTCTCAAGAGTCAATAGAAGATTATCTAAAGACCCTTTACTCAGGCTATCCTTAATGAATAATATTTTATTTTCACGGTTTACAAATACCATTCCTAAAGAACAACATTGTGCATTGCAAGTCCATCTCGCACATCGATGACAGATTTTCAGTCATTTTGCATGACGTTTTTTTGTAAAAGTGCTTTTACTCATTCCACGCATGTGTGAAATGAAAGAATTGAAAGACTTACTTGATAATCAGACCTTTGCTTCAATTAGCCAATGAATCTCTTTAGGAATTCCATGGTTCATTAACAACCTCAATCTTGCACATCTAGCTCGATAATTTTTTATAATCTTATTTTAAGGCAAAATGAGAAAATTATTTTTAAAATTTTCAAAAGTGGTGTCCATTTTTTAAGATGAGAAGTGGAAAAGAGATGCAAAGAGAAGAGAAGGAACAAGGAACAAGGAACTGAACAAATATATACACAGATATCAATTATTATGGGAAATTAAAAGAACTGATTTAAGAGTGATGGAATACTAGTATCCGCTATCTAACCTAGGTGAGAGAGACTAGCAAACCAAGAGTCATAAAAAAACATAAAAACAATGTGAGAAAAACAAAATAATCAACCTTTATCTATAGGATCATTCAAACTAGTTAATTTATTTTCACTAGGAAAATTATTAAAGTAAGCTCTCAAACGATGTCCTTTTACCTCAAAAACATTGTCATTCTTTGGATTCTCAATATCAAAGGCCCCATAAGGATACACATGTTTCTCAATAAATGGATTGATTAGTTGTTTATTTATTATTTATAATTTATACACATTTAACTTGATTTGTTGTTAACCTAAGTTATAATCATGAATGCTTTACAATATTTACAAGTATTAGCATTATTCGAATAAGATAACAAATGTAATCATGTTAATAATTTACAATCTAATTGGAACCTCCTGTGTGTGGTTTCCAATTGCATAATAAGAGTTTATACTATAATTGTTTGACATATTATTAGTGGATCCTCTAACCTTGACATTTGTTGTTATCATTATTTAATCATTACCTTAATCTTTCAACTTAAAGTTCTCATCAATTTCTTCTTCTTCTTTATTACTATTGCTATTACTATTACTGCTACTATAATTATTATTATTGTTATTATGTTATTATTGTTACTGATTAGTACTTAAAAGTGCATTTTTATCATGGTTTTAAATCATCATTTTGCACTTGAAGTATCAATAACTCCTTAACTAAAACATGTTTTATAATAATGTATCTAATAATATAAGATACCTATAATTTGTGGTAAATGTCTATTCTTAATGCAGGCCTATCACATAAATAAAAGGATTGATTGATGAATTTAAGAATTGAAATTGAAAGGACAAAGAGATGGCTAAACTCCGAAAAGAGATGTCGGTGCAGTCCACACCGGAACACTGTTTGGTAATTGAATTATATCTGGAGTTGTAGATCTCAGATTTAGGTCCACTTTATATGGATGGAAAGGTAAGACATAGACCTATAACCTTTATATGAGCCCAAGATCTAGAAAGGCCATTTTCAAGTCCAAATTATAGCAATAACAAAAAAGCTCGAATTTGTCCTCCAGCCCGAGTATTGTTTGGTATTTTGGCCATATTTGGAGTTCTAGAAGTCCAAATGAGCTGAATGTTTTAAACAAAATAGTTGAGACAATGGCCTACAACTTTCATGTTTGCATGTGCTTCCAATTGTGAGGTTATTAATGATGTTTTGGGAAGACAAGAGAAGATAAGGATTGTCACCAAGTCAAGAGTTGGCCACCCACTCATCAATAAGTCATCAAATCAATAGTTCTTAATTTTGGCCTATAAAAGGAGGCATTTGCCATGCATTTAGGCATCTTGGTGTTCAAATCAAGATCATGCTCTTCCTTTCTCTCTTTGTATTTTTTGTAATGGTTATGCTTTGCTTTCATTAATTTAAGTTTATGTCTTTCATTTCCTTTCCTTTAGTTAGTTAACTTTTATGTTCTTATTTTGTTTATCTATTTTTATTTCTTTCATTATGTCTATCTAAGTTAATTATGTCAAGGTGAAAAGGTTACACTAATGGTGTAAGAATAAGTATAATGTAAACTTAATATGGACTTTAATGTTTGATACTAACATGTTTTATATTTGTTATCTTGTTCACTCTTTAATACTTTGCTTGTTAAATGACTAATTTTGATTTATGTTGTATAACACTTGGTACAACAAATGCTTGGCACTTTTATAGCCCATTGATTAGTACTTAAAAGTGCATTTTTATCATGGTTTTATATCATCATTTTGCACTTGAAGTATCAATAACTCCTTAACTAAAATATGTTTTATAATAATGTATCTAATAATATAAGATACCTATAATTTATGGTAAATGTCTATTTTTAATGCAGGCCTATCAAATAAATGAAAGGATTGATTGATGACTTGAAGAACTTAAATTGCAAGGATAAAGAGATGGTCAAACTTAGAGAAGAGATGTCGGTGCAATCCAAACCGGAACACTGTTCGGTAATTGGGCCATATCTGGAGCTACCGATCTCAGATTTAGGTTCAATTTATATGGATGGAAAGGTAAGATATAGGCCTACAACTTTCATATGGAGCCCAAGATCTAAAAAGGCCATTATCAAGTCCAAATTGTAGCAACAACAAAGAAGCCCGAATCTACCTTCCAGCCCCAGCACTGTTCGGTATTTTAGCCATATCTGGAGTTCTAGAAGTCCAAATGAGCTGAAGTTTTTACACAAGAAAGCTGAGACAATTGCCTACAACTTTCATGCTTGCACCTGGCTCCAGTTTTGACGTTATCAATGACGTTTTGGGCAGACAAGAGAAGATAAGGATTGTCACCAAGTCAAAAGTTGGCCACCCACTTATCAATTAGTCATCAAATCAATAGTTCCCAATTTTGGCCTATAAAAGGAGGCATTTGCCATGCATTTAGGCATCTTGGTGTTCAGATCAAGATCATGCTCTTCCTTTCTCTCTTTGTATTTTTTGTAATGTTTATGCTTTACTTTCATTAATATCAAGTTTATGCCTTTCATTTCCTTTCCTTTACTTAGTTAACTTTTATGTTCTTATTTTGTTTCTTTGTTTTCCTTTCTTTCATTATGTCTAGCTAAGTTAATTATGTCAAGGTGAAAAGGTTACACTAATGGTGGAAGAATAAGTATAGTGTAAACTTAATATGGACCTTAATGTTTGATACTAACATGTTTTATATTTGTTATCTTGTTCACTCTTTAATACTTTGCTTGTTAAATGACTAATCTTGATTTATGTTGTATAACACTTGGTACAACAAATGCTTGGCACTTTCATAGCCCATAATGTATGGTATAACCGACACCTGAGCTATGAAAGGAACTTGATTTGTTGTTAACATAAGTTATAATCATGAATGCTTGACGAGATTTACAAGTATTAGCATTAATTGAATAAGATGACTAATGTAATCATGTTAACAATATATAAACTGATTGGAACCTCCTTTGTGTGTGGTTTCCAATTCAATAATAAGAGTTTATACTATACTTATTTGATATACCATTAGTGGAACCTCTAACCTTGACATTTGTTATTATTATTGCTTAATCCTTACATTAATATTTCATCTCTAAGTTCTCATCATCATCATCATCTTCTTCTTATTTTTCTTTATTATTATTATTATTATTATTATTATTATTATTATTATTATTATTATTATTACTATTGTTGTTGTTGTTATTGTTGTTTTATAATTGTTGTTTATAATTTGTATAATTAACCTCCCTGTGGTTCGACCCCGGTCTTGCCGGGTTATTTATTACTTCGACACTCCTGCACTTGGAAGAAGACATCAATCTTTTAGTCGTGTCACCCATACTGTAAAAGGAACTTGATTTGTTGTTAACATAAGTTATAATCATGAATGCTTGACGAGATTTACAAGTATTAGCATTAATTGAATAAGATGACTAATGTAATCATGTTAACAATCTATAATCCAATTGGAACCTCCTTTATGTGTGGTTTCCAATTGAATAATAAGAGTTTATATTATATTTGTTTGACATACCATTAGTGGAATATCTAACCTTGACATTTGTTATTATCATTGTTTAATTGTTACATTAATATTTCATCTCGAAGTTCTCATCATCATCATCTTCTTCTTCTTCTCTTTCTTTATTATTATTATTATTATTATTATTATTAGTACTACTACTACTACTACTACTACTACTACTATTATTATTATTATTATTACTATTACTACTACTACTACTACTACTACTACTATTATTATTATAGTTATTGCTATTATTGTTGTTTATAATTTATACAATTAACCTCCCTGTGGTTCGACCCCAGTCTTGCCGGGTTATTTATTACTTCGACACTCCAGCACTTGGGAGAAAACATCAATCTTTTGGTCGTGTCAAGTTTTTGGCGTCGTTGCTAGGGAGGTAAGTTCTTGTATAAATTATAGTAGTTATTTTATTTTCTCTTTTCACTTTTCTTGTATATAACTTTGTTTCTTTTCTTTTGTTTCTTTTTAATTTGTTTTATTCCTCCTTCTTTTGCTTTCTTCTTCTTTTTTTATTTTGTTCCTACACGTGCATGAGAGTGTGGTCACGTACATCAAGCGGTAGACTTTGTAGGATATCCTTATCATTTTCAGAAAATATAGCCGAAGAAGATAGTCAATCACTTCATAATGAGAATAATGAGAATAACCGTGCTAGAACACTTAGAGACCACATGAATCCCACAAGAACAAGTGCACCATCATGCATAGTTTTTCCTCCCGATGCATCTCATTTTAATTTTAAACCAGGTATTATTCAACTTTTACCTTCTTTTCATGGTGTAGAATTGGAAAATCCATATTTACATTTAAGGAAATTTGAGGAGGTTTGCAACACATATAATAATTTAAATTGTAGCATGAACACCATTAGATTAAAGCTTTTTCCTTTTTCATTAAAAGATAAAGCTAAAACATGGCTAAGACCAGGATCCATTCGTGCTTGGGATGAAATGCAACAACAGTTTTTAAAGAAGTTTTTCCCATATCATAGAACAAACTCTTTCAAGAGACAAATCACCACTTTCACTCAAAAACCAGGAGAAACATTTTACAAATGTTAGGATAGGTATCAAGACTTGCTTAGTACTTGCCCCCATCATGGTTTTGAAAATTGTCAAAAGATTGATACTGGTCAAAAAGTTTTGTTTTATAATTCTCAACTCTATGCATTCCCTAAAGAGCTAAGATTAAGATGGAGCAATCCTTATGAAGCCTGTGATATTGAGAATTCAATGAATGACAATGATTTTAAGGAAAATGGACATCGTTTGAAAGCTTACTTTGATAATTTTCCTAGTGAAAATGAATCAACTGGTTGGAATGATCTTGTAGATAAAGGTTGATTTTTTTTCTTTCTCACATTGTTTTTGTGTTTCTTTTTTAGTGATTTTTGCTAGTTTCTCTCACCCCGATCAAATGGCTGACAACGGTACTCCGTGACTTAAGTCGGTTCTTTCAGTTTCCTACAATTACTGATATTTGTGTATATATCTATGCAATTCTTTGAATCTCTCTTCCAATTCTCATTTGAAAATGGACACTAATCTTGAAAAATGGAAAAAGTATTTTCCCGCTCTAGCTTAGAATGCGATTACAAAAATTTACCATGCTAGATGTGCAAGATTGAGATTGTTAATGAATCATGGAATTCCTAAAGATATTCATTGGTTGATTGAAGTAAAGGTCCGATTATCAGGTGAGTCCTCTAACTCCTTCATTTCACACATGCTTGGAACAGGTAAAAGCACTTTTGCAAAGAAGCGTCGTGCACAATGACTGAAAGTCTGTCATCGATATGCTAGATGGACTTGTAATACACAATGTTGTTCTTTAGGAATGGTATCTATAAACCGTGAAGATAAAATACAATTCATTAAGGATGGCCTGAGTAAGGAGTCTTTAGATAATCTTCTATTGACTCTTGAGACGCATCCTAGTGGAGATGTGCATCGTGCAATTCATGATTTATGGCCATTATTTCATAAAGAACATGATCGACTTAGTCTTGGGAATCTAACTAAAAAAGACCCTATTTGCCAGTTTTTAAGAAAACTGGATGGGAAGCCTATCCCCGACCTATAGAGGGCGTTTAAACTGTTCTTAGACGTAAAACCAAGGGAAGATGTGAGCCACAATCACAAATACTGTACATACACATGCTTTTTCAAAAGTAAATAAATAAATAAATAAAGAGAGAGAGAGAGAGTATGAGACTCTAGCTGGCCTACATATGGGTGTTATGATTGCCTTTTTAATTTCTCATTTATAAAACCCTCTTTTCCTTCCTTTTATTTCTACTCAACCCATACATTCAACAAATACAGAAATGTGTAGAAATGGCAAGTTCCTCAAGTCATCATATAAGAAATATTTGTGTTTTCGATGGATCTAGTCCTAGGAAAGAAAAGGAGTTTTTAGAATCAGCAAATCATCTTGGTCAAGTGCTAGCTGAGAGAAAGATTCATTTAGTGTATGGGGGAGGCAGTCTTAGGTTAATGGGAGGTGTGTCAATAGCTTCATTTTTAGGAGGTAGTCAAGTTTTGGGGGTCGTCCCCGAAGCTTTAGCACAAGGAGACATCATTGGAGAAACAATTGGAGAGGAACTTCAGGTCTCCACAATGTCGGCTCGAATGAATGCAATGTTTAACCATGCTGATGCCTTCATTGCTTTACCAGGTGGTCTAGGCACATTGGAAGAGATCTTTCATATTTCCTCTTGGGCTCAATTGCACATTCACCATAAACCCATAGGTTTGTTAAATGTTAATGGTTATTATGATAAGTTGTTGTCTTTTCTTGATCATGCTATGGAACAGGAATTTCTAACATCTTCTGCACGACAAATCATTATCTTTGCTACTTCTGCTGAACAATTGATTGACCAACTATAATCTTTCATTCCTGTGATTGATCCTTCCATGAGTCGCATAGATTGGTCATCTAAGGGAAGCCGTAAAAAGCTTAGATTGGATTTGAGCCTTCATTTGTGAATTTTTGTGTCTTTTGGTTTTATTATTGTGTTTTGTTATTTCTTATTTTTGTTTCAGTGTGTTTCAGGTTTTGTCAGTGTTCGTTGATTAGTACTTAAAAGTGTATTTTTATCATGGTTTTATATCATCATTTTGCACTTGAACTATCAATAACTCCTTAACTAAAGCATGTTTTATAATAATATATCTAATAATATAAGATACCTTTAATTTATGGTAAATGTTTATTTTAAATGCAGGCCTATCACATAAATGAAAGGATTGATTGATGACTTTAAGAACTTAAATTGCAAGGATAAAGAGATGGCCAAACTTAGAAAAGAGATGTCGGTGCAATCCAAACCGGAACACTGTTCAGTAATTGGGTCATATCTGGAGCTATATATCTCAGATTTAGGTCCAATTTATATTTATGGAAAGCTAAGACATAGGCCTACAACTTTCATATGGAGTCCAAGATCTAAAAGAGCCATTATCAAGTCCAAATTGTAGCAACAACAAAGAAGCCCGAATCTGTCTTCCAGCCCGAGCACTGTTCGGTATTTTGGCCATATTTGGAATTCTAGAAGTCCAAATGAGCTGAAGGTTTTACACAAGAAAGCTGAGACAATTTCATACAACTTTCATGTTTGCAACTGGCTCTACTTTTGACGTTATCAATAACGTTTTGGGCAGACAAGAGAAGATAGGGATTGTCACCAAGTCAAAAGCTGGCCACCCACTTATCAATTAGTCATCAAATCAATAGTTCCCAATTTTGACCTATAAAAGGAGGCATTTGCCATGCATTTAGGCATCTTGGTTTCCAGATCAAGATCATGCTCTTCCTTTATCTCTTTGTATTTTTTGTAATGTTTATGCTTTGCTTTCATTAATATTAAGTCTATGCTTTTCATTTCCTTTCCTTTACTTAGTTAGCTTTTATGTTCTTATTTTGTTTATCTATTTTTCTTTCTTTCTTATGTCTACCTAAGTTAATTATGTCAAGGTGAAAATGTTACACTAATGGTGTAAGAATAAGTATAATGTAAACTTAATATGGACTTTAATGTTTGATACTAACATGTTTTATATTTGTTATCTTGTTGACTCTTTAATACTTTGCTTGTTAAATGACTAATCTTGATTTATGTTGTATAACACTTGGTACAACAAATACTTGGCACTTTCATAGTTCATATTGTATGGTATAACCGACACCTGAGCTATGAAAGGAAATTGATTTGTTGTTAACATAAGATATAATCATAAATGCTTGACGAGATTTACAAGTATTAGCATTAATTGAATAAGATGACTAATGTAATCATGTTAACAATCTATAATCCAATTGGAACCTCCTTTATGTGTGGTTTCTAATTGAATAATAGAGTTTATATTATACTTGTTTGACATACCATTAGTGGAATCTCTAACCTTGACATTTGTTATGATCATTGTTTAATTGTTACATTAATATTTCATCTCAAAGTTATCATCATCATCATCATCATCATCTTCTTCTCTTTCTTTAGTATTACTACTACTACTACTACTACTACTACTACTACTACTACTACTACTACTATTACTATTATTATTATTATTATTATTATTATTATTATTACTATTGTTATTGTTGTTATTGTTGTTTTATAATTGTTGTTTATAATTTGTACAATTAACCTCCTTGTGGTTTGACCCCGGTCTTGCCGGGTTATTTATTACTTCGACACTCCTGCACTTGGGAGGAGACATCAATCTTTTGGTCGTGTTAGTTACTATTATTGTTGTTATTGTTATTGTTGTATTGTTGTTATCTATAATTTATACAATTAACCTCCTTGTGGTTCAATCCTAGTCTTGTCGGGTTATTTATTACTTCAATACTCCTACACTTGGGAGAAGATATCAATCCTTCGGTCATGTTAGTAACCTTTTCACCTTGATATAATAAACTTAGCTAAACATAATGAAAGAGAGAAATATAAATAAACAAGATAAGAACATAAATAAGATAAAAGTTAACTAAGTAAAGGAAAGAAAATGAAAGACATAAACTTGATATTAATGAAAGCAAAACATAAGCAATACAAAGAGAGAAAGCAAGAGCATGATCTTGATCTAGAAACTAAGATGTCTAAATGCATGGCAAATGCCTTCTTTTATAGGTTAAAATTGAGATTTATTGATTTGATCACTAATTCATGAGTGGGTGGCCAACTCTTGACTTGATGATAATTCTTATCTTCTCTTATCAACCTAAAACATTATTGATAATATCAGAATTTGAACTAGATTTTTATATAAAAGTTATTGGAAATTGTCTTAGCTTTCTAAAAAAACAATGGAGGTCATTTGGACTTTTAAAACTTAAGATATGTGCTAAAAACTAAATAGTGTCCAAGCTGTAGGATAGATTTAGACTTCTTTATTATTGCTATAATTTAGACTTGAAAACAATATTTTTAAACTAGACATGTATATAAAAGTTGTAGGCATATGCCTTACCTTTCCATCCATATAAGATAGACCTAAATTCGAGTTCTACATCTCCAGATATGACCCAATTACCGAACAATGTTTCGATTTAAACTTCACCGTCATCTTTTTTCTAAGTTTGGCCATCTCTTTGTCCTTTCAATTTCAATTCTTAAACTCATTAATTAATTCTTTTATTTATAATATAGGCCTCCATTTAAGATGAATATTTACTACAAATTAAATGTATCTTATATTATTAGATATGTTATTATAAAACATGCTTTAGTTAAGGAGTTATTGATAGTTCAAGTGCAAAATGATGATATAAAACCTTAAAAAAAATGCACTTTAAATAGTAATTAGTAAGTACTGTCATTAAATTTTATCATTCTAAGGTATGTAGAGGCAATTTCTCATCAAGAAAGACAACTACAAAAATCTTACAAAGTGGATTTTACTAGCCCACCATGTTTAAGGACTCACATGCATTCTGTAAGACTTTTTAAAATTATCAAAAGTTGGGATCTATTTCAAAACATCACATGATGCCTTTAAATCCTATTCTTGTCATTGAGATATTTGATAGTTAGGATATAGATTTCATGGGTCCGTTTCCTTCATCATTTGGTTTCTTGTACATATTAGTCACAGTAGATTATGTTTCAAAATGGATAGAGGTAATTCTAAATATAAATAATGATAAAAAAATAGTGATAAAGTTTTTATAAAAAAAATATCTTGAGTCGATTTAGAATCCCTCGAGCCATGATAAATGATGGTGGAACACATTTTTGCAACAAGTCATTTAAGTCTTTAATGAAGAAATATAGAATCGTCCACAAAGTTGTCACCCTTTATCACCATTAGATAAATAGACAAGTAGAACTTGCTAAACTCTAATAGGAAAGGCTGATCTTTAAACTTAATAATGCACTTTGAGCTTATCGAATTGCTTATAAAATATCATTAGGTATGTCACCTTATATACTAGTTTATGGAAAACCTTGTCACTTGTCTGTAAAACTTGAACATAAAGCTTATTGGACTATTAAAGCTTTTAATTCAAATCTTGATGATACTAGTTGACATGACGAAAAGATTAATGTCTTCTCTCAAGTGCAGGAGTGTCGAAGTAATAAATAACCCAACAAAACCGGGGTCGAACCACTAGGACGTTAATTGTACAAATTATAAACAATAATTATAAACAACAACAATAGTAATAACAACAATAACAATAATAATAGCAACAACAACAACAACAAGAATAATAATAATAATAATAATAATAATAATAATAATAATAATAATAATAATAAAAGTAGTAGTAGTAGTAGTAGTAGTAGTAGTAGTAGTAATAAAGAAAGAGAAGAAGAAGAAAAAGATGAGAACTCAGAGATAGAATATTAGTGTAAAGATTAAACAATGATAATAATAAATGTCAAGGTTAGAGGTTCCACTAATGGTATATTAAACAAGTATAGTATAAACTCTTATTATTTAATTAGAAACCACACACAAAGGAGGTTCCAATCTGATTATAGATTGTTAACATGATTACATTAGCCATCTTATTTGATTAATGCTAATACTTGTAAATCTCGTCAAGCATTCATGATTATAACTTATGTTAACAACAAATCAAATTCCTTTCATAGCTTAGGTGTCGGTTATACCATACAGTATGGGCTATGACAGTGCCAAGCATTTGTTGTACCAATTGTTATACAACATAAATCTAGATTTGTCATTTAACAAGCAAAGTATTAAAGAGTGAACATGATAACAAATCTAGATTAATATGCATAAACTTGATATTAATGAAAGCAAAGCATAAACAATACAAAAAATACAAAGAGAGAAAGGAAGACCATGATCTTGATCTGGAAACCAATATGCTTAAATGCATGGCAAATGCCTCCTTTTATAGGCCAAAATTGAGAACTATTGATTTGATGACTAATTAATGAGTGGGTAACCAACTCTTGACTTGGTGACAATCCTTATCTTCTCTTGTCTACCCAAAACGTTATTGATAACGTCAAAATTGATGCCACTTGAAAACATGAAAGTTGTAGGCAATTCTCTCATCTTTCTTGTGTAAAACATTCAGCTCATTTCGATTTCTACAACTCTAGATATGGCCAAACTACTGAACAATGCTCGGGCTGGAGGACAGATTCAGGCTTCTTTATTGTTGCTACAATTTGGACTTGAAAATAGAATTTTTAGATCTTAGGCTCTATATGAAAGTTGTAGGCCTATGTCTTACCTTTCCATCCATATAAAGTGGACCTAAATCTGAGATCTATAGCTCTAGATATGACCCAATTATTAAATAGTGTTCTAGTTTGGATTGCACCGACATCTCTTTTCTAAGTTTGGCCATCTCTTTATCCTTGCAATTTAAGTTCTTGAAGTCATCAATTAATCCTTTTATTTATATGATAGACTTATATTTAAAATGAACATTTACCACAAATTAAAGGTATCTTATATTATTAGATATATTATTGTAATACATGTTGTAGTTAAGGAGTTATTGATACTTCAAATGCAAAATGATGATACAAAACCAGGATAAAAATGCACTTTTAAGTACTAATCACTAGTCAATCATGAAAATTACAATTAAATAAGCTTGAGGAAATAAGAAATGATGTATATGAAAATTTAAGAATTCATAAAGCAAGAATCAAAGAGTTTCATGATAAAAAAATACTAAGAAAAACATTTAATGTTGGTCAAAAAGTCTTACTTTATAATTCTAGACTCCTTTTATTTTCTCAAAAACTAAGATCAAGATGGAGTGGTTTTTTTATTATGAAATATGTGTATCTATATGGGGCCTATGATATTAAAAATCCAAAGAATGACAATGTTTTCAAGGTAAATAGACGTTATTTGAAAGTTTAATTTGATAATTTTTCAATTGAAAATGACTATTGAATTGAGTGATTCTATATACAAAGGTTGATTTTTTTTCCTCACATTGTTTTTGTGTTTTTTCTGTGATTTTTGTTTTGCTAGTTTCTCTCACCCGAATTAAATGGCGGATAACTGTATTCTATGATTTAAGTCGGTTCTTTCAGTTTCCTATAATAACTGATATTTATGTATATATTTATGCAATTCTTTACTCTTTCCCTTTCTTTGAATCTCTCATCCAATTCTTATTTGAAAATAGACACCACTTTTAAAAAGTTAAAAAAACTATTTTTCCACCCTGCCTCAGAATGCAATTATAAAAATTTACAGTGCTAGATGTGCAAGATTGAGATTGTTAATGAATCATGAAATTCCTGAAGATATTAGCTTACTGATTGAAGTAAAGGTCTGATTATTAGATGAGTCCTTTAAGTTCTTCATTTCACACATGCTTGGAACAAGTGAAAGCACTTTTGTAAAGAAATGTCATGCAAAACAACTGAAAGTCTATCATCGATGTGCCAGATGGACTTGTAATGCACAATGTCATTCTTTAGGAATGGTATCTATAAACCGTGAAGATAAAATACGATTCATTAAGGATGGCCTGAGTAAGGAGTCTTTAGATAATCTTCTATTAACTCTTAAGAAGCATTTTAGTGGAGATGTGCATCGTGCAATTCATGATTTATGGCCATTATTATATAAAGAACATGCTCGACAAAGTCTTGGGAATCTGACTAAAAAAGTCCCTCTTTGCCAATTCTTAAGAAAAATGAATGGGAAGCCTATCCTCAACTCATAAAGGGCATTTAAGCTATTTTTGGATGTAAAACTAAGAGAAGATGTGAGCCACAATCACCACTACCTATACATAGATATGTTCTTTTAAAAAATAAAAAATAAAGAGAGAGAAAGAGAGAGAGTATGAGTCTCCAACTGACCTAGATATAGGTGATATGATTATATTTTCAAGTTCTCATCTATAAAATCTTCTCTTTCTTCCCTTTATTTCTACACAACCCATACATTTAACAGATATAAAAATGTGTAGAAATGTCAGGTTCCTCAAGGCATCACATAAAAAACATTTGTGTTTTTTATGGATCCAGTCCTAGGAAGGAAATAAAGTTTTTAGAATCAACAAATCATCTTTGTTAGGTACTAACTAAGAGAAAGATTCATTTAGTGTATGAGGGAGGTAGCTTTGAGTTAATGAGGGGAGTGTTAATAATTGTATTTTTAGAAAATAGTCAAGTTATAGGGGTTGTCCCTAAAGTTTTAGCATAATAGAATATTATTGGAAAAACAATTGGAGAGGAACTACATGTCTCCACCATGTCTGATCGAATGAATACAATTTTTAAACACGCTAATGCTTTCATTGCCTTACCAAGTGGTCTGGGTACATTGGAAGAGAACTTTCATATTACCTCTTGAGCCCAACTGGACATTCACCATAAACTCATAGGTTTGTTAAATGTTAATGGTTTTTATGATAAATTGTTGTCTTTTCTTGATCATGCTGTGGAACAGGAATTTGTAACATCGTCGATATGATAAATCATAATCTCTACTACTACTTTTGAACAATTAATTGACCAACTACAAACTTTTACTCTTGTAATTGATCACTCCATGAGTCGCATAAATTGGTCAACTAAGAAAAGCCATAAAAAGCTTAGATTGAATTTGAGCTTTTGTTTTTGAATCCTTGTGTCTTTTGCTTTTCTTATTTTATTTTATTTTTTTATATTTGTTTAAGTGTGTTTTCAGGTTTGTCAGTGTTCGATATTTCAGGTGATGTCTTTTATATTCTATATTCCTACCTTAGAACATTGAGGATAATGTTTCATTTTGGTTGGGAAGAGAGGGTAATAGTTGATATTAAAAACAAACTAAGTGTGTTTCCTTTTTTTATAAACCATTTGCAAATTGTTGTTACTAAGATGACAAAGTAAGGAGAAATTTTATTAACTCTTGAGACATATCTTAATTAACATTTTTCAATGGTTATTTGCAATATTCATAATAAGGTCTATCAAAATACTTCTTGAAATATTTAGGTTTACAAACTCTCGTATTGTTATTGACACGATGAAAAGATTGATGTTGCTTGACCGCTTTTTATGATCGGCTTGTTTTAACTCGCAAGTGCACGAGTGTGCGATGTAGCAATTAACTCGGTAAGATCGAGGTCATATCCAAAGAGAGCTAGATCTAGAAATTAAGCTAGGTAACAAAAAAAACTCAAGAGAAATTAAATTAACAATAACTTGGTTGAAAATAATTGATGGATTTGTTTTCAAAGATAGAAAAGTGTAAATAGATTTTAAATGACAAGAAAAAGTAAGCCTTGGTCCAAATCAATTTTAATGGTGATATATTGGTGATTTCTTCAACATATATAAGATAACTCAACCTAATATCAACGATGGTGATATTAGATCGGAAGATATTACAATGAAGATTAAAAAGATGAAGATTGATTATTGCTTAAGAATGAACAAGTACTTTCATATTAAGTAAGACATTGAATCAAGCAATCTCTATACCAAAACTAAAGTTTGTGCATAAAAATTCAAGATTATAACATTACCTAAATGATTTCTAAAATTTCTTTACAATAATAAATCATTCATGAAGAAAATAAGAAGATAAATATTAAGATTCATTCATATCCTAAAGAACTCACCTCAATCACCATTATCCTTGATTTGGATCCAAGAAAGAGTTTAGCCAACCATGATTATATATAAGAACACTTCAATAAACATGAAATAACTTGAATAAAATAGAAATAATAAGTTTTACAAACTAAAGAACCGAAATCTATAAAGAAAAACACAATACAATTTCAGAAAAAATTCGGACACAAATCTGACTCTAACTTTGGACAGCAATTCGACCCTCTTAGAAGCTTTTTTTCGAGAAGTCTATTAGAGACATATTTATAGGAAATTCTGTCACCTTTCCAGATCATTAAAGAACAGCTCATTTGGACACCTGAGTCAAACGTTATGGGCAAAACACCGAAAGGTGTTCTGAAAAATCAAATCAAGACAGCTTTACAACTACTTTGGTGCACGTTTTTCTTCCTCATTTATGAGGTGTCTCCTTCTTCTTTTTGACCCAAAATAATGTTAAAATATCCCCTCCAGCTTTCCATCCATGTGCTTGCCTTCTTGGATCAATGGATTACCCAAAATAAATCAATTGTTATTTGTTGTGTGGACATGTAAGATCATGGATTGTGTTTGGGTTGATTTGGGATTGATTTGGGGTTGATTTGGGGCTGAATTTGAGCATCAAATAAGTATACAAATGTACTTATTATTTGGGCTAAGATTGACATTGAAACCTTGAGTGTTTAATGGTTGAAGTTTGCACACAACATAAGACAAGTTTGGGCTTGAAATAAATCATATGATATTCTTTTTTAGAATTGGAATAGAATTGATTTTTGGGACAAATTTGGAGCACTTATTTGAACCAAAATTTGCTTCAATCTTCAACTAAATGTCTCTTCAATTCTTTGTTGTGAATTCCGACGTTGAATTTTCTGAATTAATTCATTTAAGCTCCAAAAGCCTATCGAAACATTAAAACAAACTTCATTACTAAAAAAACACATCAATTATTATAAAAAAAACCAAATAAAAACAATAAATACATATGTAAAATAAGAGACTTAATGACACTTTTGATGCACAATCAGATGTCTTCTCCCAAGTGCAGGAGTGTCAAAGTAATAAATAACCTGGCAAGACCGGGATCGAACCACAGGGAGGTTAATTGTACAAATTATAAATAACAATAATACAACAACAATAACAATAACAATAACAATAACAACAATAACAATAATAATAATAGTAATAGTAATAGTAATAATAATACTACTACTAGTAGTAGTAGTAGTAAAGAAAAAGAAGGAGAAGGAGAAGAAGAAGAAGAAGATGAGAACTTTGAGAAGGAATATAAAGTAACGATTAAACAATGATAATAAGAAATGTCAAGGTTAGAGATTCCACTAATGGTATGTCAAACAAGTATAATATAAACTCTTATTATTCAATTGGAAACCATACATAAAGGAGGTTCCAATCAGATTATAAATTGTTAACATGATTACATTAGTCATCTTATTCGATTAATGCTAATACCTGTAAATCTCGTCAAGCATTCATGATTATAACTTATCTTAACAACAAATCAAGTTCCTTTCTTAATTCAGGTGTCGATTATACCATACAGTATGAACTATGAAAGTGCCAAGTATTTGTTGTACCAAGTGTTATACAACATAAATCAAGATTAGTCATTTAACAAGCAAAGTATTAAAGAGTAAACAAGATAACAAATATAAAACATGTTAGTACCAAACATTAAAGTCCATATTAAGTTTACATTATACTTATTCTCACACCATTAGTGTAACCTTTTCACCTTGACATAATTAACTTAGCTAGACATAATGAAAGAAAGGAAAACAAATAAACAAAATAAGAACATAAAAGTTAACTAAGTAAAGGAAAGGAAATGAAAGGCATAAACTTGATATTAATGAAAGTAAAGCATAAACATTACAAAAAATACAAAGAGAGAAAGGAAGAGCATGATCTTGATCTGAACACCAAAATGCCTAAATGCATGGCAAATGCCTCCTTTTATAGGCTAAAATTGGGAACTATTGATTTGATGACTAATTGATAAGTGGGTGGCTAACTTTTGACTTGGTGACAATCCTTATCTTCTCTTGTCTGCCCAAAACGTCATTGATAACATCAACATTGGAGCCAGTTGTAAACATGAAAGTTGTAGGCAATTGTCTCAGCTTTCTTGTGTAAAACCTTCAGCTCATTTGGACTTCTAGAACTCCAGATATGGCCAAAATACCGAACAGTGCTCGGGCTGGAAGACAGATTCGGGCTTCTTTGTTGTTGCTACAATTTGGACTTGATAATGGCCTTTTTAGATTTTGGGCTCCATATGAAAGTTGTAGGCCTATGTCTTACCTTTCCATCCATATAAATTGGACCTAAATCTGAGATATATAGCTCCAGATATGACCCAATTACCAAACAGTGTTCCGATTTGGATCGCACCGACATCTCTTCTCTAAGTTTGACCATCTCTTTATCCTTGCAATTTAAGTTCTTCAAGTCATCAATCAATCCTTTCATTTATGTGATAGGCCTGCATTAAAAATAGACATTTACCACAAATTATAGGTATCTTATATTATTAGATACATTATTATAAAACATATTTTAGTTAAGGAGTTATTGATACTTCAAGTGCAAAATGATGATATAAAACCATGATAAAAATGCACTTTTAAGTACTAATCACCTAGACCACGTGGTAAAGCAATGAAAGCATCAGCATAGTTAAACATTGCATTCATTCGAGCTGACATTGTGGAGACCTGAAGTTCCTCTCCAATTGTTTTTCCAATGATGTCTCCTTGTGCTAAAGCTTATAGGACGACCCCCAAAACTTGACTACCTCTTAAAAATACAACTATTGATACACCTCCTATTAACCCAAGACTGTCTCCCCCATACACTAAATGAATCTTTCTCTCAGCTAGCACCTGACCAAGATGATTTGCTGATTCTAAAAACTCCTTTTCTTTTCCAGGACTAGCTCCACCGTAAACACAAATATTTCTACAGACTTCTGTATTTGTTGAATGTATGGGTTGAGTAGAAATGAAAGGAAGGAAGAGAGGGCTTTATAGATGAGAAATTAGAAAGGCAATCATAACACCTATATGTAGGTCAGTTAGAGTCTCACACACTCTCTCTCTCTTTATTTATTTATTTACTTATGAAAAAATATGTTTATGTACAGGTAGTTGTGATTGTGGCTCACATCTTCCTTTGGTTTTACGTCCAAGAATGGCTTAAACACCCTCTATGGGTCGGGGATAGGCTTCCCATCCAATTTTCTTAAAAACTAACAAACTGGGTCTTTTTTAGTCAGATTCCCAAGACTAAGTCGATCATGTTCTTTATGAAAATGGGGCCATAAATCATGAATTGCACGATGCACATCTCCACTAGGATGCGTCTCAAAAGTCAATAGAAGATTATCTAAAGACTCCTTACTCAGGCCATCCTTAATGAATTGTATTTTATCTTCACGATTTATAGACATCATTCCTAAAGAACGACATTGTGTATTACAAGTCCATCTAGCATATCGATGACAGACTTTTGGTCATTTTGCATGACGCTTCTTTGTAAAAGTTCTTTTACCTGTTCTAGGCATGTGTGAAATGAAGGGGTTAGAGGACTCACCTGATAATTGAACCTTTGCTTCAATCAACTAGCGAATATCTTTAGGAATTCCATGATTCATTAACAATCTCAATCTTGCATATCTAGCACGGTAAATTTTTGTAATCGCATTCTAAGGCAGAGCGGGAAAATTGCTTTATCAATTTTTCAAGATTAATGTCCATTTTCAAATGAGAATTGGAAGAGAGATTCAAAGAATTGCACAAATATATACACAAATATCAGTTATTGTGGGAAACTGAAAGAACCGACTTAAGTCATGGAGTACTATTGTCTGCCATTTGACTGGGGTGAGAGAAACTAGCAAATATCACTCAATAAAAAAACACAAAAATAATGTGAGAAAGAAAAATTAACCTTTATTTACAAGATCAGTCCAACTAGTTGATTCATTTTCACTAGGAAAATTATCAAAGTAAGCTTTCAAACGATGTCTATTTTCCTTAAAAACATTGTTATTCATTGAATTCTCAATATCACAGGCCCCATAAGGATTGCTCCATCTTGATCTTAGCTCTCTAAGGAATGCATAGAATTCAGAATTATAAAACAAAACTTTTTGACAATTCTCACAAGTTTTGCAGAATGCATGTGTGCCCTTGAACATGGTGGGCCAATAAAATCCATTTTGAAAGATTTTTGCAGCTGTCTTTTTCGACAAGAAATAACTTCCACATGCTTCAGAATGACAAAGTTTAATGACACTACTTACCTTATTGTCGGGAATGAATCTTTCAAATATTTGATCAGAACAATATTTGAATAAGTTAGGGTCATCACAATGAAAATTCTTCACTTCGTTCAAAAACTTTTCTTTGTCTTGGGTACTCCAATCAGCTGGCAAATCTCCTAAAGCAAGAAAATTGATATTTTTATCATACAAAGGCATTTGACTAAGAGAAAGTAAGGATTTGTTAAGAAAGTAATCATCGATTAGTGTGATATCAGATGTCGAATCTGTTGTCACTGTTGACAAAAGATTCGCATCAACATTTTCGGTGCTTGTTTCATCCGTGATTTCTTTCTTAGAATAAATCATTTGCAAATCTTCAGATTCATCCAATTCATTTTTACTTAAAGTAGATTCAAGTTGATCATACACTAATTCGTCAATATGATCTACTTCTTGTAAATCACTATCATCTCTAGGTTGCTTGCAAATGTTAAAAATATTCATCTCTAATGTCATGTTTCCAAATGATAGCTTCATCAGTCCATTCCTACAGTTAATCAATGCGTTAGACGTTGCAAGAAATGGATGTCCTAAAATAACAGGAAATGAATTACATGCTTCAACAGTTTCTGTGTCCAAGATAATAAAATCCACAGGATAAATGAATTTATCAACTTGTACTAACACATCTTCAATTATTCCTTTAGGCACTTTTACAGATCTATCGGCAAGTAAAAGAGATATAGAAGGTGGTTTTAACTCACCTAGATTGAGACTCTGAAAAACTGAATATAGAAGTAAATTCACACTAGCACCAAGATCAAGTAAGGCTCTTTCAATTTTTTATTCTCCAACAAAGCAAGAAATTGTACGACAACCAGGGTCTTTATATTTCAAAGCATTATTATTCTGAAGAATGACACTTACTTGTTCAGCTAGAAAGGCTTTCTTTTTCACATTCAATTTCCTCTTCACAGTGCATAGATCTTTCAAAAATTTAGCATAGGAAGGAACCTGTTTAATAGTATCCAGCAAAGGTATATTGATTCTTACCTGTTTAAAATTTTCAAAAATTTCAGAGTTGTGATTGACTTTCCTTTGTTCAGTCATGGCATGAAGAAATGAAAGTGCTCGCGATGAATTAGTCATTTCTTTGCAATTTTCATATTCAACCCCTTCCTTACTCATAGAGATTGACTCATCATCTTTCTTATAAGGTTTAAGACAGGGTTTTTCAATAACCTTTCCACTACGTAGAATAGTGACTGATTTGACTTGATCCATGTGTTGGCTTCCGGAACTACTTGCATTTGCATTGTATTGCCCCTTGGGATTTTGTTGTGGTTGAGATGGAAACTTACCTTTCTCTTGGAAACTGAGAGCAGATGTTAATTTTATAAGAGTATCTTTAAAATCTGTCATGTTTTGAGCAAGTTGAGTATTGATTGTCTCTTGCTTTTCAATAAATGCATGCAATGTTTCCTCAAGATTTCTTTTAAGAGGTGGAGCATAAGGAGGTGCATATCCATGAGAATTTTGGAAATTGTGGTGTGCTTGAAACGGTGGTTGTGAAGTTTGTGCATTGTTGTTCTCACTCTTCCAACTGAAATTTGGGTGATTTCTCCAACTAGGGTTGTATGTTTGGGAGTATGGGTTGTGGTTGGCCCTTTAGAAACTATTTAAAGCATGGGTTTGTTCATGGAGACATTCCTTAAAAGAAGGCAAGGTTGGACAATCGTTGGTTGAGTGTTCATTTGTTTCACAGATTTGACACACAACGTTTTCAACAGATTTTAATTGACCACTCTTTTTCAATTCTAGTGCCTCGACTTTTCTAGCTAAAGATGCAAACTTGGCTTGAAGGTCATGATTTTCCCTAAGGTTGTACATACCTCCACAAGATGTATGAGGTTGAGTTTTACTCGTTGGCTCATAAGTACCCGCGGTGTCCCAATTTTGAGCATTTTTAGCTAACAAGTCTAAGTACTCCATTGCTTCATCAGGGTCTTTATCTTCAAAAGTTCCATTGCAAATCAATTCAACCATTTGCCTATCTTTAGGTGTTAACCCTTCATAGAAATGTGAAACCAATCTCCATGTTTTGAAACCATAATGAGGGCAAGTACTAAGCAAGTCTCGATACCTATCCCAATATTGGTCAAATGTTTCTCCTGCTTTTTGAGTGAAAGTAGTGATTTGTCTTTTGAAAGAGTTTGTTCTGTGAGATGGGAAAAACTTCTTCAAAAACTGTTGTTGTATTTCATCCCAAGCACGAATGGATCCTGGTCTTAAATTTTGTGGCCATGTTTTAGCTTTATCTTTTAATGAAAAAGGAAAAAGCTTTAATCTGATGGTGTTCATGCTACAATTTAAATTATTATATGTGTTGCAAACCTCCTCAAATTCCCTCAAATACAAGTATGGATTTTCCAATTTCAAGCCATGAAAAGAAGGTAAAAGTTGAATAATATCTGGCTTAAAATTAAAATGAGATGCATCGGGAGAAAAAACTATGCATGATGGTGCACTTGTTCTTGTGGGATTCATCTGGTCTCTAAGGGTTCTAGCATGGTTATTCTCATTATTCTCATTATGAAGTGATTGATTATCTTCTTCGGCCATATTTTCTGAAAATGATGAGGATATCTGATTAGTACTTAAAAGTGCATTTTTATCATGGTTTTATATCATCATTTTGCACTTGAAGTATCAATAACTCCTTAACTAAAGCATGTTTTATAATAATATATCTAATAATATAAGATACCTTTAATTTATGGTAAATGTTCATTTTAAATGCAGGCCTATCACATAAATGAAAATATTGATTGATGACTTTAAAAAATTAAATTGCAAAGGCAAAGAGATGGCCAAACGTAGAAAAGAGATGTCGGTGCGATCCAAAACGGAACACTGTTCGGTAATTGGGTCATATCTGGAGCTATATATCTCAGATTTAGGTCCAATTTATATGGATGGAAAGGTAAGACATAGGCCTACAACTTTCATATGGAACCCAGGATCTAAAAAGGCCATTATCAAGTCCAAATTGTAGCAACAACAAAGAAGCCCGAATCTGTCTTCCACCCCGAGCACTGTTCGGTATTTTGGCCATATCTGGAGTTCTAGAAGTCCAAATGAGCTCAATGTTTTACACAAGAAAGCTGAGACAATTTCCTACAACTTTCATGTTTGCAACTGGCTCCAATTTTGACGTTGTCAATGACGTTTTGGGCAGACAAGAGAAGATAAGGATTGTCACCAAGTCAAAAGTTGGCCACCCACTTATCAATTAGTTATCAAATCAATAGTTCCCAATTTTGGCCTATAAAAGGAGGCATTTGCCATGCATTTAGGCATCTTGGTGTTCAGATCAAGATCATGCTCTTCCTTTCTCTCTTTGTATTTTTTGTAATGTTTATGCTTTGCTTTCATTAATATCAAGTTTATGCCTTTCATTTCCTTTCCTTTACTTAGTTAACTTTTATGTTCTTATTTTGTTTATCTATTTTGCTTTCTTTCATTATGTCTAGCTAAGTTAATTATGTCAAGGTGAAAAGGTTACACTAATGGTGTGAGAATAAGTATAATGTAAACTTAATATGGACTTTAATGTTTGATACTAACATGTTTTATATTTGTTATCTTGTTCACTCTTTAATACTTTGCTTGTTAAATGACTAATCTTGATTTATGTTGTATAACACTTGGTACAACAAATGCTTGGCACTTTCGTAGCCCATAATGTATGGTATAACCGACACCTGAGCTATGAAAGGAACTTGATTTGTTGTTAACATAAGTTATAATCATGAATGCTTGACGAGATTTACAAGTATTACCATTAATTGAATAAGATGACTAATGTAATCATGTTAACAATATATAATCTAATTGGAACCTCCTTTGTGTGTGGTTTCCAATTCAATAATAAGAGTTTATACTATACTTGTTTGATATACCATTAGTGGAACCTCTAACCTTGACATTTGTTATTATCATTGTTTAATTGTTACATTAATATTTCATCTCTAAGTTCTCATCATCATCATCTTCTTCTTCTTCTCTTTCTTTATTATTATTATTATTATTATTATTAGTACTACTACTACTACTACTACTACTACTATTATTATTATTATTACTATGGTTGTTGTTGTTATTGTTGTTTATAATCTGTACAATTAACCTCCCTGTGGTTCGACCCCGGTCTTGCCGAGTTATTTATTACTTCGACACTCCTGCACTTGGGAGAAGACATCAATCTTTTTGTCGTGTCAATATCCTACAAAGTCTACCACTTGATGTACGTGACCACTCTCTCATGCATGTGTAGGAATAGAATAAAAGAAAAAAGAAAAAAAAAAGAAGAAACAAGAGAAAAGAAATAAAGTTATATATAATAAAAGTGAAAAGAGAAAATAAAATAAATATTATAATTTATACAAAACTTACCTCCTCGGCAACGGCGCCAAAAACTTGACACGACGAAAAGATTGATGTCTTCTCCCAAGTGCAGGAGTGTCGAAGTAATAAATAACCCGGCATGACCGGGGTCGAACCATAGGGAGGTTAATTGTACAAATTATAAATAACAATAATACAACAACAATAACAATAACAATAACAATAACAACAATAACAATAATAATAATAATAATAATAATAATAATAATAATAATAATAGTAGTAGTAGTAGTAGTAGTAAAGAAAAAGAAGGAGAAGAAGATGAGTAGATATCTAATTTTAATGAGAGTTTGTTTATTTGGATAGATTAATGAAAGTTGAATGATGAATGCCTTACCTTATGGAATTTACAAATTGTTTTTCTATTTTAATGTTTTTATTACTAGGGACTAGTAATAAGCTTATTGGGGGGTATGATTAGTACTTAAAAGTGTATTTTTATTAACATTTTATATTATCATTTTGCACTTGAAATATCAATAACTTCTTAACTAAAACATGTTTTATAATAATATATCTAATAATATAAGATACATTTAATTTATGGTAAATGTTCATCTTAAATGGAGGCCTATCACATAAATAAAGGATTAATTGATGAGTTTAAGTACTAAAATTGAAAGGACAAAGAGATGGCCAAATTTAGAAAAGAGATACTGGTGCAGTCCAAACCAAAATACTGTTCGGTAATTGGGCATATTTAGAGCTATGAATCTTGAATTTAGGTCTACTTTATATAGATAGAAAGGCAATATATAGGCCTACAACGTTCATGTAGAGGTCTGATTTTAGTAAGGTCATTTTCAAGTCCAAATTATAGCAACGAAGTCTGAATTTATTCTACAACACAAACACTGTTTAGTGTTCAGTCCATATCTTGAGTTCTAGACAAGGTTGTCAAAAACGCTTTTTTGACACGACACGGAATGTACAATATAAACTCGGATTGTAAACTCGAATCATAAAATCATAAATAAAATATTTTAACTAATTATATATTAGCAATTCCAGTCAAGTAGTAAATAATAATATAACACAATAAAAATAAAAATAAAATAAACAATAAGCATATCTAAACACTTTAAAATTCATGATTCAAATAAAAATTTAATAATAATAATAATAATAATAATAATAATAATATGTAGTATTGTGGGAATAACTTCACAAGATAGAAACAGAATAATTATCAAGGAAACTTGATAATCACTAGTTCAAAGAGCAAATACAAAAGAAATCCAGCAAGAAGACAGGCGAAACTAATTTGCTTGTTATCACCCACAGCTTCATTACAATGAACAGGAAACAAGCTTCCAGTAAAACTAAAGAAGTGGACACTGAATCACAAATGATAATTGCAAAACAAAAATGCCACATCTTAGTGATTTTTTCTTAACATCCAACAAAATTAATCTTTTACAGAAGAATACATACGCACAAAACAAAGTTAGGGATATTTTCAAGACAAACTCTTATGAATATGTGCTTTGATAGAGATGTTTCAAAAACCACATTTGTTATATAAGTCTTTACTTGCATTGCATTTTGATCATCCATTCTGATGCCATATACAACAACTTTATTAATAGCATGGAGAAGCAAACTGCCAATTATTACTCTGATTAAGACCATCTCCCAGCAATGAAAATCAATAAACTAGATTATTGATTTTCTTATATATAAACAGAACACTCCAACTAAATAATTTCAATTGAAACCAAAACTAGTTTTTCTTAAATACTTTTCTGCTAATAAATTATGCAAGAACTCAATACACACACTCTCACACACACACAAGACTACACAACTCAATTTGTTCTTAACATTTCTTAGTAAATTCATAGAACAATGAATTGCCAGCACAATCCATTCTCATACTATTCACTCTATCCAATACCTTTAAATTCCTTAATTGCATGTAAAGCAAACATCAAAACTCTTTTTACATTAATAACAGTCTATTTCTTTTAATCAATTCAATTTCAATCACTTATTTGTTTAGTTTAAATATATAATCACATAATATCATCAAAAGGTACACAAAATTGCAACCAAAATAATAGTTCAATATTATGAATTAAAATAAAAACACATCTAAAGAAGAAGAGGAATTGGAGTTATCATTGCTATTCTTTTTAGCCATAGCTTTGACACTCAAAGAATGATCCCTAAAAGAAGAAAATGTATGCTTCCAAAACCCTGAATTTCCCAAAACTGAATGATTTCTCTCAAATTGAATGATTTCTTAAACAAAAAGGGCTTCTAGTTGTGTTCCTTACATTAACTACCCACAGATCCATCATTCTGTCACAATAGATGTAGCAATCACAATTAGATTCTCTCATAAAATGAAATAAGCATGCAAGAGTGTGTTTTTATTTTCTCGGCAAAATTGAGCTACTCTATACTTTGGAATCGGCATGATCAACAGCCCTTGTAAAAGCATTAATAAGAATTGGCTCCTCACAAAAGGCCTACCGAGTACCCAACAAAGCCAAGCTTGGAATTTGAAAAGACCACCTAAAGCTAAGACTCCTTTTCGGGTGTTGCTCTTGAGAGAGAGATTAATAGAGTGTGGATTGTAGAACTTGAAAGATTGAAGACAATCAGATCTGTTGGTGTTGTTAGGGCAAAAGACAAAGGGGAAAGAAGAGTGGGGACTCGGGAGGGATTCATGAAGATTACAAAGTAGGCAGTAGAGTGAGTGAGTGACAATAGACTATGTAATTTATAGCTCTTATCAAACTTGTAAACTCGAATCGAGTTTACCGAGTTGATCGAGTTTGACCGATTTTAACCGAGTTTGACCAAGTTTGTTACTTTTCGAGTTTATACTATTTGTTTGAAATACCATTAATGGATTCTCTAATCTTGATATTTGTTGTTATCATTGTTTAATCCTCACATTAATCTTTCATCTCAAAGTTCTCATCAACTTCTTCTTCTTCTTCTTCTTCTTCTTCTTCTTCATTATTATTTTATCATTACTACTACTATTACTAATATTGTTGTTGTTGTTCTTTGACACAACCAAAAAATTGATGTCTTCTCCCAAGTGCAGGAGTGTCGAAGTAATAAATAACCTGGCAAGACCGGGGTCGAACCACAAGGAGATTAATTTTACAAATTATAAATCACAATAACAACAACAATAATAAAAATAGTAATAATAATAATAATAATAATAATAATAATAATAAAGAAAAAGAAGGAGAAGAAGAAGATGAGAACATTGAGATGGAATATTAATGTAACGATTAAACAATGATAATAAGAAATGTCAAAGTTAGAGATTCCACTAATGGTATTCCAAACAAGTATTATATAAACTCTTATTATTCAATTGGAAACCACACATAAAGAAGGTTCCAATCAGATTATAGATTGTTAACATGATTACATTAGTCATTGACACGACTAAAAGGTTGATGTCTTCTCCCAAGTGCAGGAGTGTCGAAGTAATAAATAACCCGGCAAGACCGGGGTCGAACCACAGGGAAGTTAATTGTACAAATTATAAATAACAGTAATACAACAACAACAACAACAACAACAACAACAACAACAACAATAATAATAATAATAATAATAATAGTAGTAGTAGTAGTAGTACTAGTAGTAGTAGTAGTAGTAGTAGTAGTAGTAGTAATATTAGTAGTAGTAATAATAATAATAATAAAGAAAGAGAAGAAGAAGAAGATGATGAGAACTTGAAGATGGAAAATTAATGTAAGGATTAAACAATAATAATAACAAATATCAAGGTTAGAGGTTCCACTAATGGTATATCAAACAAGTATAGTATAAACTCTTATTATTGAATTGGAAACCACACATAAAGGAGGTTCCAATCAGATTATATATTGTTAACATGATTACATTAGTCATCTTATTCAATTAATGCTAATACTTGTAAATCTCGTCAAGCATTCATGATTATAACTTATGTTAACAACAAATCAAGTTCCTTTCATAGCTCAGGTGTCGGTTATACCATACATTATGGGCTATGAAAATGCCAAGCATTTGTTGTACCAAGTGTTATACAACATAAATCAAGATTAGTCATTTAACAAGCAAAGTATTAAAGAGTGAACAAGATAACAAATATAAAACATGTTAGTATCAAACATTAAAGTCCATATTAAGTTTACACTATACTTATTCTTCCACCATTAGTGTAACCTTTTCACCTTGAAATAATTAACTTAGCTAGACATAATGAAAGAAAGGAAAACAAATAAACAAAATAAGAACATAAAAGTTAACTAAGTAAAGGAAAGGAAATGAAAGGCATAAACTTGATATTAATGAAAGTAAAGCATAAACATTACAAAAAATAGAAAGAGAGAAAGGAAAAGCATGATCTTGATCTGAACACCAAGATGCCTAAATGCATGGCAAATGCCTCCTTTTATAGGCCAAAATTGGGAACTATTGATTTGATGACTAATTGATAAGTGGGTGGCTAACTTTTGACTTGGTGACAATCCTTATCTTCTCTTGTTTGCCCAAAACGTCATTAATAACGTCAAAATTGGAGCCAGTTGTAAACATGAAAGTTGTAGGCAATTATCTCATGTTTCTTGTGTAACAAATTCAGCTCATTTGGACTTCTAGAACTCCAGATATGGCCAAAATACCGAATAGTGCTCGGGCTGGAAGACAGATTCGGGCTTCTTTGTTGTTGCTACAATTTGGACTTGATAACGGCCTTTTTAGATTTTGTGCTCCATATGAAAGTTGTAGGCCTATGTCTTACCTTTCCATCCATATAAATTGGACCTAAATCTGAGATATATAGCTTCAGATATGACCCAATTACTGAACAGTGTTTCGATTTGGATCGTACCGACATCTCTTTTCTAAGTTTGGCCATCTCTTTGCCTTTGCAATTTAAGTTCTTCAAGTCATCAATCAATCCTTTCATTTATGTGATAGGCCTGCATTAAAAATAGACATTTACCACAAATTATAGGTATCTTATATTATTAGATACATTATTATAAAACATATTTTAGTTAAGGAGTTATTGATACTTCAAGTGCAAAATGATGATATAAAACCATGATAAAAATGCACTTTTAAGAACTAATCACACCCCCCAACCAGCTTATTACTAGTCCCTAGTAATCAAAGCATTAAAACAATTTGCAAATTTCACAAAGTAAGGTATTCATCATTTAACTTCCAATAATCTATCCAGATAAACAAACTCTCATTAAATTTATATATCTGCTCAATACCTCTTAACAAGATATTAATAAACCTTTTTTTTGTGCTCAATGTATCAACACATAATTATGGGGCTTTTCTTGGAAGAAAACAAAATTTTTGTTCTAATGTTTAAGGTTAACTTCCTTGGGATGGGATTATTATTTTTGTCTTTTTTTTTTACTTCTTTTTTTTTCTCTTTTTTTTTAAATGTATATACATATAATTTAAAAACATCATGCATCTTTAACCCATGTAACGAGCTTTCAGCTAATGACTCCCAAACCAGTTGGTCTTAGGGCATTAGGTGTTAAGACACCCCTACGAGCTTAGTAACTCGGGTCGCAGATACTGATATGTAGATAGTGCAATGTTTGATTCCCTTAAGCTTTTCTCCTCAACCCATGTAACAAGCGTTGGGCCAATAGCTCCCAAGTCAGTTGTCTTTAAGGTATTAGGTGTTAAAACACCCCTTCGGGCTTAATTGCTTAGGTTAGGGAGGCTACGAAACCAAACTTATCTACATTTTTATTATCATCATTTTTTTCTTTTTTTTATGTTTTTCTTTTTTTTTAATTATATACAATTCTTTTCCCTTAGTTGTTACCTTTAACAAAAGAACATAAATAATGTAATAATCCAATATGCAACCCACAATCATATGTTAAAGTGTGTGTGTGTAAATTAAGGTTTAAGAATACATGTTAAATAAGTATATGAGCAGAATTAAGTGGTAACAGTACGAGAGTTTGTAAACCTGAATATTTCAGGAAGTATTATAATAGACCTTGTTAAGAATGGTTACTAAGATGCGTCTCAAGAGTCACTTTAACAAAAGAACTCCTTTACTCTGCCATCCTAGTAACAACAATTATGCACATGCTTTATGAAATGAAAAACAATTTTTTTTTTATCAACTACTACCCTCTCCCCCCAACCAAAACGAGACATTGTCCTCAATGTTCTAAGGTAGAAAGATAGAGTATAGAAGATATCACCTGAAATAACGAACACTGACAAAACCTGAAACACACTCAAACAAAAATAAGAAATAACAAAACACAATAATAAAACCAAAAGACACAAAAATTCACAAATGAAGGCTCAAATCCAATCTAAGCTTTTTACGGCTTCCCGTAGATGAGCAATTTATGCGACTCATGGAAGGATCAATCACAGGAATGAAAGATTGTAGTTGGTCAATCAATTGTTCAGGAGTAGTAGCAGAGATTATGATTTGTCGTGCAGAAGATGTTAGAAATTCCTGTTCCACAGCATGATCAAGAAAAGACAACAACTTATCATAATAACCATTAACATTTAACAAACCTATGGGTTTATGGTGAATGTGCAATTGAGCCCAAGAGGAAATATGAAAGATCTCTTCCAATGTGCCTAGACCACCTGGTAAAGTAATGAAAGCATCAGCATGGTTAAACATTGTATTCATTCGAGTCGACATTGTGGAGACCTGAAGTTCCTCTCCAATTGTTTTTCCAATGATGTCCCCTTGTGCCAAAACTTCAGGGACGATTCCTAAAACTTGACTACCTCTTAAAAATGCAGCTATTGACACACCTCCCATTAACCCAAGACTGCCTCCCCCATACACTAAATGAATCTTTCTCGTAGCTAGCACCTGACCAAGATGATTTGCTGATTCTAAAAACTCCTTTTCTTTCCCAGGACTAGATCCACCGAAAACACAAATATTTCTTATTTGATGACTTGAGGAACTTGCCATTTCTACACACTTCTGTATTTGTTGAATGTATGGGTTGAGTAGAAATGAAAGGAAGGAAAAGAGGGTTTTATAGATGAGAAATTAGAAAGACAATCATAACATCTATATGTAGGCCAGCTGGAGTCTCAAACTCTCTCTCTCTCTCTTTATTTATTTATTTATTTACTTTTGAAAAAAGCATGTGTATGTACAAGTAGTTGGGATTGTGGCTCACATCTTCCCTTTGTTTTACGTCCAAGAACGGCTTAAACGCCCTCTATGGGTCGGGGATAGGCTTCCCATCCAGTTTTCTTAAAAACTGGCAAACTGGGTCTTTTTTAGTCAGATTCCCAAGACTAAGTCGATCATGTTCTTTATGAAATAGTGGCCATAAATCATGAATTGCACGATGCACATCTCCACTAGGATGCGTCTCAAGAGTCAATAGAAGATTATCTAAAGACTCCTTACCCAGGCCATCCTTAATGAATTGTATTTTATCTTCACGGTTTATAGATACCATTCCTAAAGAATGACATTGTGTATTACAAGTCCATCTAGTACATCGATGACAGACATCCAGTCGTTTTGCACGACGCTTCTTTGCAAAAGTGCTTTTACCTGTTCCAAGCATGTGTGAAATGAAGTTAGAGGACTCACCTGATAATCGGACCTTTGCTTCAATCAACCAGCGAATATCTTCAGGAATTCCATGATTCATTAATAATCTCAATCTTACACATCTAGCACGGTAAATTTTTGTAATCGCATTCTGAGGCAGAGCGGGAAAATACTTTTTCAATTTTTCAAGATTAGTGTCCATTTTCAAATGAGAATTGGAAGAGAGATTCAAAGAATTGCACAGATATATACATAGATATCAGTAATTGTGGGAAACTGAAAGAACCGACTTAAGTCATGGAGTACCGTTATCCGCCATTTGACCGGGGTGAAAGAAACTAGCAAAAATCACTCAAAAAGAAACATAAAAAAGAAAATATGAGAAAAACAAAATAATCAACCTTTATCTACAAGATCATTCAAACCAGCTGATTCATTTTCACTAGGAAAATTATCAAAGTAAGCTTTCAAACGATGTCTATTTGCCTTAAAATTATTGTCATTCATTGAATTCTCAATATCACAGGCCCCATAAGGATTGCTCCATCTTGGTCTTAGCTCTCTAGGGAATGCATAGAGTTGAGAATTATAAAACAAAACTTTTTGACCAGTATCAATCTTTTGACAATTTTCACAAGTTTTGCAGAACGCATGCGTGTCCTTGAACATGGTGGGCCAATAAAATCCATTTTGAAAGATTTTTGCAATTGTCTTTTTTGACGAGAAATAACTTCCACATGCTTCAGAATGACAAAGTTTAATGACACTACTTACCTCATTGTCGGGAATGAATCTTTGAAATATTTGATCAGGACAATATTTCAATAAGGTAGGGTCATTACAATAAAAGCTCTTCACTTCGTTCAAAAACTTTTCTTTGTCTTGAATACTCCAATCAGTTGGCAAATCTCCTAAAGCAAGAAAATTGATATTTTTATCATACCAAGGCATTGGACTAAGAGAAAGTAAGGATTCGTTAGGAGAGTAATCATCGATTGGTGCAATGTTAGATGTCGAATCTGTTGTTACTGTTGACAAAAGATTCGCATCAACATTTTCGGTGCTTGTTTCATCCGTGATTTCTTCCTCAGAATAAACCATTTGCAAATCTTCAGTTTCATCCAATTCATTTTTACTTAAAGTAGATTCAAGTTGATCATAAACTAATTCGTCAATATGATCTACTTCTTGTAAATCATTATCATCTCCAAGTTGCTTGCAAATGTTAAAAATATTCATCTCCAATGTCATGTTTCCAAATGATAGCTTCATCAGTCCATTCCTACAATTAATCAATGCGTTAGAGGTTGCAAGAAACGGACGTCCTAAAATAACAGGAAATGAATTACATGCTTCAACAGGTTTTGTGTCCAAGACAATAAAATCCACAGGATAAATGAATTTATCGACTTTTTCTAACACATCTTCAATTATTCCTCTAGGCACTTTTACAGATCTATCGCCAAGTAAAAGAGATATAGAAGTTGGTTTTAACTCACCTAGATTGAGACTTTGAAAAACTGAATATGGAAGTAAATTCACACTAGCTCCAAGATCAAGTAAGGCTCTTTCAATTTTATGCTCTCCAATAAAGCAAGAAATTGTAGGACAACCAGGGTCTTTATATTTCAAAGCATTATTGTTTTGAAGAATAACACTTACTTGTTCGGTTAGAAAGGCTTTCTTTTTCACATTCAGTTTCCTCTTCACAGTGCATAGATCTTTCAAAAATTTAGCATAGGAAGGAACTTATTTAATAGCATCCAGCAAAGGTATATTGATCCTTACCTGTTTGAAAGTTTCAAAGATTTCAGAGTTGTGATTAACTTTCCTTTGTTTGGTCATGGCTTGAGGAAATGGAAGTGCTGGCGGTGAATCAGTCGTTTCTTTGCAATTTTCAGATTCAACCCCTTCCTTACCCTCAGAGATTGACTCATCATCTTTCTCATAAGGTTCAAGAGAGGGTTTTTCAATAACCTTACCGCTGCGCAGAGTAGTAACTGATTTGACTTGATCCATGTGTTGGCTTCCGGAACTACTTGCATTTGCATTGTATTGCCCTTTGGGATTTTGTTGTGTTTGAGATGAAAACTTACCTTTCTCTTGGAAACTAAGAGCATATGTTAATTTAGCAAGAGTATCTTTAAAATCTGTTATGTTTTGAACAAGTTGAGTATTAATTGTCTCTTGCTTTTCAATGAATGCATGCAATGTTTCCTCAAGATTTCTTCTAGAAGGTGGAGCATAAGGAGGTGCATATCCATGAGAATTTTGGAAATTGTGGTGTGCTTGAAATGGTGGTTGTGAAGTTTGTGCATTGTTGTTCTCACTCTTCCAACTAAAATTTGGGTGATTTCTCCAACTAGGGTTGTATGTTTGGGAGTATGGGTTGTGGTTGGCCCTTTTAAAACTGTTTAAAGCATGGGCTTGTTCATGGAGACAAAAAGAAGGCAAGGTTGGACAATCGTTGGTTGAGTGTTCATTTGTTTCATAGATTTGACACACAATGTTTTCAACAGATTTTAATTGACCACTCTTTTTCAATTCTAGTGCCTCGACTTTTCTAGCTAAAGATGCAAATTTGGCTTGAAGGTCATGATCTTCCCTAAGGTTGTACATACCTCCACTAGATGTATGAGGTTGAGTTTTACTCGGTGCCTCATATGTACCCGCAGTGTCCCAATTTTGAGCATTTTCAGCTAACAAGTCTAAGTACTCCATTGCTTCATCAGGGTCTTTATCTTCAAAAGTTCCATTGCACATCAACTCAACCATTTGCCTATCTTTAGGTGTTAACCCTTCATAGAAATGTGAAACCAATCTCCACGTTTCAAAACCATGATGAGGGCAAGTACTAAGCAAGTCTCGATACCTATCCCAACATTTGTAAAATGTTTCTCCTGGTTTTTGAGTGAAAGTGGTGATTTGTCTCTTGAAAGAGTTTGTTCTCTGAGATGGGAAAAACTTCTTTAAAAATTGTTGTTGCATTTCATCCCAAGCACGAATGGATCCTGGTCTTAAATTTTGTAGCCATGTTTTAGCTTTATCTTTTAATGAAAAAGGAAAAAGCTTTAATCTGATGGTGTTCATGCTACAATTTAAGTTATTATATGTGTTGCACACCTCCTCAAATTCCTTTAAATGCAAGTATGGATTTTCCAATTCTAACCCATGAAAAGAAGGTAAAAGTTGAATAATACCTGGTTTAAAATTAAAATGAGATGCATCAGGAGGAAAAACTATGCATGATAGTGCACTTGTTCTTGTGGGATTCATGTGGTCTCTAAGTGTTCTAGCACGGTTATTCTCATTATTTTCATTATGAAGTGATTGATTATCTTCAGTCATATTTTCTGAAAATGATGAGGATATCCTATAAAGTCTACCACTTGATGTACGTGACCACACTCTCATGCACGTGTAGGAATAAAATAAAAAAAAAAGAAGAAGAAAGCAAAAGAAGGAGGAAGAAAACAAAATAAAACGAAACAAAAGAAAAGAAACAAAGTTATATACAAGAAAAGTGAAAAGAGAAAATAAAATAAATACTATAATTTATACAAGAACTTACCTCCCCGAAAACGGCGCTAAAAACTTGACACGACTAAAAGGTTGATGTCTTCTCCCAAGTGCAGGAGTGTCGAAGTAATAAATAACCCGGCAAGACCGGGGTCGAACCACAGGGAGGTTAATTGTACAAATTATAAACAACAGTAATACAACAACAACAACAACAACAACAACAACAACAACAATAATAATAATAGTAGTAGTAGTAGTAGTAGTAGTAGTAGTAATATTAGTAGTAGTAGTAATAATAATAATAAAGAAAGAGAAGAAGAAGAAGATGATGAGAACTTGAAGATGGAAAATTAATGTAAGGATTAAACAATAATAATAACAAATATCAAGGTTAGAGGTTCCACTAATGGTATATCAAACAAGTATAGTATAAACTCTTATTATTGAATTGGAAACCACACATAAAGGAGGTTCCAATCAGATTATATATTGTTAACATGATTACATTAGTCATCTTATTCAATTAATGCTAATACTTGTAAATCTCGTCAAGCATTCATGATTATAACTTATGTTAACAACAAATCAAGTTCCTTTCATAGCTCAGGTGTCGGTTATACCATACATTATGGGCTATGAAAGTGCCAAGCATTTGTTGTACCAAGTGTTATACAATATAAATCAAGATTAGTCATTTAACAAGCAAAGTATTAAAGAGTGAACAAGATAACAAATATAAAACATGTTAGTATCAAACATTAAAGTCCATATTAAGTTTACACTATACTTATTCTTCCACCATTAGTGTAACCTTTTCACCTTGACATAATTAACTTAGCTAGACATAATGAAAGAAAGGAAAACAAATAAACAAAATAAGAACATAAAAGTTAACTAAGTAAAGGAAAGGAAATGAAAGGCATAAACTTCATATTAATGAAAGTAAAGCATAAACATTACAAAAAATACAAAGAGAGAAAGGAAGAGCATGATCTTGATCTGAACACCAAGATGCCTAAATGCATGGCAAATGCCTCCTTTTATAGGCTAAAATTGGGAACTATTGATTTGATGACTAATTGATAAGTGGGTGGCTAACTTTTGACTTGGTGACAATCCTTATCTTCTCTTGTCTGCCCAAAACGTCATTGATAACGTTAACATTGGAGCCAATTGTAAACATGAAAGTTGTAGGCAATTGTCTCAGGTTTCTTGTGTAAAACCTTCAGCTCATTTGGACTTCTAGAACTCCAGATATGGCCAAAATACCGAACAGTGCTCGGGCTGGAAGACAGATTCGGGCTTCTTTGTTGTTGCTACAATTTGGACTTGATAATGGCCTTTTTAGATTGTGGGCTCCATATGAAAGTTGTAGGCCTATGTCTCACCTTTCCATCCATATAAATTGGACCTAAATCTGAGATATATAGCTTCAGATATGACCCAATTACCGAACAGTGTTCCGATTTGGATCGCACCGACATCTCTTTTCTAAGTTTGGCCATCTCTTTGCCTTCACAATTTAAGTTCTTCAAGTCATCAATCAATCCTTTCATTTATGTGATAGGCCTGCATTATAAATAGACATTTACCACAAATTATAGGTATCTTATATTATTAGATATATTATTATAAAACATATTTTAGTTAAGGAGTTATTGATACTTCAAGTGCAAAATGATGATATAAAACCATGATAAAAATGCACTTTTAAGTACTAATCAAAATTGAAAATTTCACAAAGCAAGGTATTTATCATTTAACTTCCATTAATCTATCTAGATAAATAAACTCTCATTAAATTTATATATCTTCTCAATACCTATTAACAAGATATTCATAAACCTTTCTTTTGTGCTCAATGTATCAACACATAATTATGGGGCTTTTCTTGGAAGAAAATAAAATTTTTGTTCTAATGTTTAAGGTTAACTTCTTTAGGTTGGGATTATTATTTTTGTCTTCTTTTTTTTTTCTTTTTTTCTTAAAAAAAAATATATACATATAATTTAAAAACATTATGCATCTTTAACCCATGTAACGAGCTTTCAGCTAATGACTCCAAGACCAGTTGGTCTTAGGGCATTAGATGTTAAGACCACCCTACGAGCTTAGTAACTCGGTCGCAGATACTGATATGTAGATAGTGCAATGTTTGATTCCCTTAAGCTTTTCTCCTCAACCCATGTAACAAGCGTTGGGTCAATAGCTCCCAAGTCAGTTGACTTTAGGGTATTAGGTGTTAAAACACCCCTTCGAGCTTAATTGCTTAGGTTAGGAAGGCTACGAAACCAAACTTATCTACGTTTTTATTATCATCATTTTTTTTCTTTTTTTTTCTTTTTTCATTTTTCTTTTTTTTCATGTTTTTTTTCTTAATTATATACAATCCCTTTCCCTTAGTTGTTACCTTTAATAAAAGAACATAAATAATGTAATAATCCAATATGCAACCCACAATCATATGTTAAAGTGTGTGTGTGTGTGTAAATTAAGGTTTAAGAATACATGTTAAATAAGTATATGAGCAGAATCAAGTGATAACAATGCGAGAGTTTGTAAACCTGAATATTTCAAGAAGTATTTTAATAGACCTAGTTAAGAATGGTTACTAAGATGTGTCTCAAGAGTCACTTTAACAAAAGAGCTCCTTTACTCTGCCATCCTAGTAACAACAATTATGCACATGCTTTATGAAATGAAAAATAATTTTTTTTATCAACTACTACCCTCTCCCCCCAACCAAAATGAGACATTGTTCTCAATGTTCTAAGGTAGAAAGATAGAGTATAGAAGATATCACCTGAAATAACGAACACTAACAAAACCTGAAACACATTAAAACAAAAATAAGAAATAACAAAACACAATAATAAAACCAAAAGACACAAAAATTCACAAATGAAGGCTCAAATCCAATCTAAGCTTTTTACGGCTTCCCTTAGATGACCAATTTATGCGACTCATGGAAGGATCAATCACAGGAATGAAAGATTGTAGTTGGTCAATCAATTGTTTAGCAGTAGGAGCAGAGATTATGATTTGTCGTGCAGAAGATGTTAGAAATTCCTTTTCCACAGCATGATCAAGAAAAGACAACAACTTATCATAATAACCATTAACATTTAACAAATCAATGGGTTTATGGTGAATGTGTAGTTGAGCCCAAGAGAAAATATGAACGATATTGTGTATTACAGGTCCATCTAGCACATCAATAACAGACTTTTAGTCGTTTTGCACGACGTTTCTTTGCAAAAGTGCTTGTACCTGTTCCAGGCATATTTGAAATGAAGGTGTTAGAGGACTCACCTAATAATTGGACCTTTGCTTCAATCAACCAGCGAATATCTTCAGGAATTCCATGATTCATTAACAATCTCAATCTTGCACATCTAGCATGGTAAATTTTTGTAATCTCATTCTCAGGCAGAGCGGGAAAATACTTTTTCAATTTTTCAAGATTAGTGTCCATTTTCAAATGAGAATTGGAAGAGAGATTCAAAGAATTGCACAAATATATACACAAATATCAGTTATTGTGGGAAACTAAAAGAATCGACTTAAGTCACAGAGTACCGTTATCCGCCATTTGACTAGGTGAGAGAAACTAGCAAAAATCACTCAAAAAGAAACACAAAAACAATGTGAGAAAAAAAAATTAACCTTTATCTACAAGATCCGTGCAATCAGTTGATTCATTTTCACTAGAAAAATTATAAAGTAAGCTTTCAAACGATGTCCATTTTCCTTGAAAACATTGTCATTCATTGAATTTTCAATATCACAGGCCCCATAAAGATTGCTCCATCTTGGTCTTAGCTCTCTAGAGAATGCATAGAGTTGAGAATTATAAAACAAAACTTTTTGACAATTCTCACAAGTTTTGCAGAATGCATGTGTGTCCTTGAACATGGTGGGTCAATAAAATCCATTTTGAAAGATTTTTGCAGCTATCTTTTTTGACGAGAAATAACTTCCACATGCTTCAGAATGACAAAGTTTAATGACACTACTTACCTTATTATCGGGAATGAATCTTTGAATAACTTAGGGTCATCACAATAAAAATTCTTCACTTCGTTCAAAAACTTTTCTTTGTCTTGGGTACTCCAATCAGCTGGCAAATCTCCTGAAGCAAGAAAATTGATATTTTTATCATATCAAGGCATTGGACTAAGAGAAAGTAAGGATTCGTTAGGAAAGTAATCATCAATTGGTGTGATGTCAAATGTCGAATTTGTTGTCACTATTGATAAAAGATTCGCATCAACATTTTCAGTACTTGTTTCATCTGAGATTTCTTCCTTAGAATAAATCATTTGCAAATCTTGAGATTCATCCAATTCATTTTTACTTAAAGTAGATTCAAGTTGATCATACATTAATTCGTCAATATGATCTACTTCTTGTAAATCATTATCATCTCTAGGTTGCTTGCAAATGTTAAAAATATTCATCTCTAATGTCATGTTTCCAAATGATAGCTTCATCAGTCCATTCCTACAGTTAATCAATGCATTAGACGTTGCAAGAAATGGACGTCCTAAAATAACAGGAAATGAATTACATGCTTCAATAGGTTATGTGTCCAAGACAATAAAATCCACAGGATAAATCGAAAGAAATTGTTCTGAAGAATAGCACTTACTTGTTCAGCTAATAAGGTTTTCTTTTTCACATTCAGTTTCCTCTTTACAGTGCATAGATCTTTTAAAAATTTAGCATAGGAAGGAACCTGTTTAATAGCATCCAGCAAAGGTATATTGATCCTTACCTGTTTGAAAATTTCAAAAATTTCAGAGTTGTGATTGACTTTTCTTTGTTCGGTCATGGCATGAGGAAATGGAAGTGCTGGTGGTGAATCAGTAGTTTCTTTGCAATTTTCAGATTCAACCCCTTCCTTACCCTCAGAGATTGACTCATCATCTTTCTCATAAGGTTCAAGAGAGGGTTTTTCAATAACCTTACCGCTGCGCAGAGTAGTGACTGATTTGACTTGATCCATGTGTTGGCTTCCGGAACTACTTGCATTTGCATTGTATTGCCCTTTGAGATTTTATTGTGTTTGAGATGAAAACTTACCTTTCTCTTGGAAACTAAGAGCATATGTTAATTTAGCAAGAGTATCTTTAAAATCTGTCATGTTTTGAACAAGTTGAGTATTGATTGTCTCTTGCTTTTCAATGAATGCATGCAATGTTTCCTCAAGATTTCTTCTAAGAGGTGGAGCATAAGGAGGTACATATCCATGAGAATTTTGGAAATTATGGTGTGCTTGAAATGGTGGTTGTGAAGTTTGTGCATTGTCACTCTTCCAATTGAAATTTCGGTGATTTCTCCAACCATGGTTGTATGTTTGGGAGTATGGGTTGTGGTTGGCTCTTTGAAAACTGTTTAAAGCATGGGCTTGTTCATGGAGACATTCCTTAAAAGAAGGCAAGGTTGGACAATCGTTGGTTGAGTGTTCATTTGTTTCACATATTGGACACGCAATGTTTTCAATAGATTTTAATTAACCACTCTTTTTCAATTCTAGTGCCTCGACTTTTCTAGCTAAAGATGCAAACTTGGCTTGAAGGTCATGATCTTCCCTAATGTTGTACATACCTCTATTAGATGTATGAGGTTGTGTTTTACTCGTTGCATCATAAGTACCCGCGGTGTCCCAATTTTGAGCATTTTCAGCTAACAAGTCTAAGTACTCCATTGCTTCATCAGGGTCTTTATCTTCAAAAGTTCCATTGCACATCAATTCAACCATTTGCCTATCTTTAGGTGTTAATCCTTTATAGAAATGTGAAACCAATCTCCATATTTCAAAACCATGATAAGGGCAAGTACTAAGCAAGTCTCGATACCTATCCCAACATTGGTAAAATGTTTCTCCTGGTTTTTGAGTGAAAGTGGTGCTTGTCTTTTGAAAGAGTTTGTTCTATGAGATTGGAAAAACTTCTTCAAAAACTGTTGTTGCATTTCATCCCAAGCATGAATGGATCCTGGTCTTAAATTTTATAACCATGTTTTACCTTTATCTTTTAATGAAAAAAGAAAAAGCTTTAATCTGATGGTGTTCATGCTACAATTTAAATTATTATATGTGTTGCAAACCTCCTCAAATTTCCTTATATGCAAGTATGGATTTTCTAATTCTAAGCCATGAAAAGAAGGTAAAAGTTGAACAATGCCTAGCTTAAAATTAAAATGAGATGCATCAAGAAGAAAAACTATACATGATGGTGCAGTTGTTCTTGTGGGATTCATATGGTCTCTAAGTGTTCTGACACGGTTATTCTCATTATTCTCATTATGAAGTGATTGATTATCTTCTTCGGCCATATTTTCTGAAAATGATGAGGATACCCTACAAAGTTTACCACTTGATGTATGTGACCACACTCTCATGCACGTGCAAGAATAGAATAAAAGGAAGAAAAAAAATAAAAGAAGAAGAAACCAGAGAAAAGAAACAAAGTTATATACAAGAAAAGTGAAAAGAGAAAATAAAATAATATTATAATTTATACAAAACTTACCTCCCTGGCAACGGCGCCAAAAACTTGACATGACCAAAAAATTAATGTCTTCTCCCAAGTGTAGGAGTGTCGAACTAATAAATAACCCGACAAGACCAGGGTCGAATCATAGGGCGGTTAATTGTACAAATTATAAATCACAATAACAACAACAATAACAAAAATAGTAATAACAGCAATAATAATAATAATAATAATAATAATACTAGTAGTAGTAGTAGTAGTAGTACTAATAATAATAGTAGTAGTAATAACAATAATAATAATAAAGAAAAAGAAGGAGAAGAAGAAGATGAGAACTTTAAGATGGAATATTAATGTAACGATTAAACAATGATAATAACAAATGTCAAGGTTAGAGATTCCACTAATGGTATTTTAAATAAGTATAATATAAACTCTTATTATTCAATTGGAAACCACATATAAAGGAGGTTCCAATCAGATTATAGATTGTTAACATGATTATATTAGTCATCTTATTTAATTAATGCTAATACTTGTAAATCTCGTCAAGCATTCATGATTATAACTTATGTTAACAACAAATCAAGTTCCTTTCATACCTCAGGTGTCGGTTATACCATACAGTATGAACTATGAAAGTGCCAAGCATTTATTCTATCAAGTGTTATACAACATAAATCAAGATTAGTTATTTAACAAGCAAAGTATTAAAGAGTGAACAAGATAACAAATATAAAACATGTTAGTATCAAATATTAAAGTCCATATTAAGTTTACATTATACTTATTCTTACACCATTAGTGTAACCTTTTCACCTTGACATAATTAACTTAGCTAGACATAATGAAAGAAAGAAAAATAGATAAACAAAATAAGAATATAAAAGTTAACTAAGTAAAGGAAAGGAAATGAAAGGCATAAACTTGATATTAATGAAAACAAAGCATAAACATTACAAAAAATACAAAGAGAGAAAGGAAGAGCATGATCTTGATCCGGACACCAAAATGCCTAAATACATGGCAAATTCCTCCTTTTATAGGTCAAAATTAGGAACTATTGATTTGATGACTAATTGATAAGTGGGTGGCCAACTCTTGACTTGGTGACAATCTTTATCTTCTCTTGTCTGCCCAAAACATCATTGATAACGTCATAATTGGAGTTAGTCAAAATCATGAAAGTTGTAGGCAATTGTCTCAGATTTCTTGTGTAAACAATTCAGCTCATTTGAACTTCTAGAACTCCAGATATGGCCAAATTACCGAATAGTACTTGGGCTGGAAAACAGATTCGGGCTTCTTTATTGTTGCTACAATTTGAACTTGAAAATGGTCTTTTTAGATCTTGGGCTCCATATGAAAGTTGTAAGCCTATGTCTTACCTTTCCATCCATATAATTTGGAACTAAATCTGAGATCTATAGCTCTAGATATGACCCAATTACCGAATAGTATTCCGGTTTGGATTGCACCAACATCTCTTTGTTAAGTTTGGCCATCTCTTAATCCTTGCAATTTAAGTTCTTAAAGTCATCAATCAATCCTTTCATTTATGAGCTAGGCCTGCATTTAAAATAAACATTTACCACAAATTAAAGGTATCTTATATTGTTAGATATATTATTATAAAACATGCTTTAGTTAAGGAGTTATTGATACTTTAAGTGCAAAATGATGATAGAAAACCGTGATAAAAATACACTTTTAAGTACTAATTGCTTGACCGCTTTTTATGATCGGCTTGTTTTAACTCGCAAGTGCACGAGTGTGCGATGTAGCAATTAACTCGGTAAGATCGAGGTCATATCCACAGAGAGCTAGATCTGGAAATTAAGCTAAGTAACAAAAAAAAACTCAAGAGAAATTAAATTAACAATAACTTGGTTGAAAATAATTGATGGATTTGTTTTCAAAGATAAAAAAAAATGTAAATAGATTTTAAATGACAAGAAAAGTAAGTCTTGGTCCAAATCAATTTTAATGGTGATGTATTGGTGATTTCTTCAACATATATAAGATAACTCAACCTAATCTCAACGATGGTGATATTAGATCGGAAAATATTACAATGAAGATTAGAAAGATGAAGATTGATTATTGCTTAAGAATGAATAAGTACTTTCATATTAAGTAAGACATTGAATCAAGCAATCTCTATACCAAAACTAAAGTTTGTGCATAAAAATTCAAGATTATAACATTACCTAAATGATTTCTAAAATTTCTTTACAATAATAAATCATTCATGAAGAAAATAAGAAGATAAACATTAAGATTCATTCATATCCTAAAGAACTTACCTCAATCACCATTATCCTTGATTTGGATCCAAGAAAGAGTTTAGCCAACCATGATTATATATAAGAACACTTCAATAAACATGAAAGAACTTGAATCCAACTGAAAAAATAAGTTTTACAAACTAAAGAACCGAAATCTATAAAGAAGAACACAATACAATTTCAGAAAAAATTCGGACACAAATCTGACTCTAACTTTGGACAGCAATTCGACCCTCTTAGAAGCTGTTTTTGGAGAAGTCTATTAGAGACATATTTATAGGCAATTCTGTCACCTTTCCAGATCATTAAAGAACAGCTCATTTGGACACCTGAGTCAAAAGTTATGGGCAAAACACCGAAAGGTGTTCTGAAAAATCAAATCAAGACAGCTTTACAACTACTTTGGTGCACGTTTTTCTTCCTCATTTATGAGGTGTCTCCTTCTTCTTTTTCACCCAAAATAATGTTAAAATATCCCCTCCAGCTTTCCATCCATGTGCTTGCCTTCTTGGATCAATGGATTACCCAAAATAAATCAATTGTTATTTGTTGTGTGGACATGTAAGATCATGGATTGTGTTTGGGTTGATTTGAAGGTTGATTTGGGGTTGATTTAGGGCTGATTTGGGGCTGATTTTTGGGCTGAATTTGAGCATCAAATAAGTATACAAATGTACTTATTATTTGGGCTAAGATTGACATTGAAACCTTGAGTGTTTAATGGTTGAAGTTTGCACACAACATAAGGCAAGTTTGGGCTTGAAATAAATCATATGATATTCTTTTCTAGAATTGGAATAGAATTGATTTTTGGGACAAATTTGGAGCACTTATTTGAACCAAGATTTGCTTCAATCTTCAACTAAATATCTCTTCAATTCTTTGTTCTGAATTCCGACGTTGAATTTTCTGAATTAATTCATTTAAGCTCCAAAAACCTATCGAAACATTAAAACAAACTTCATTACTAAAAAACACATCAATTATTATAAAAACAACCAAATAAAAACAATAAATACATATGTAGAACAAGAGACTTAATGACACTTTTGATGCACAATCACACCCCCCAACTTAGATTTTGCTAGTCCTCAAGCAAAACAAAACATAAAACCTTTAAAATAAAAATAATAATAATAACAACCATAATTAGGCTCGATTCATCACACTTGAAGGACCTATCATGCAAACATTGGTATCTTTAACTTAGTGTACACAATAGCAAATAAAGAAAAATAAGCATACTCACATTCTCTAAATCAAACATCCATACAAAATTTCCAAATTCAGTCATATTTATCGTGCAACCAACATAATTGATTCATACGAAAACTCAACTTGTAATCTTCCATTCTCACCAACACAAACAAGGTAGCAAACTAGAGAAATATCTATATATTTTCTTTCTTTCTTTTTTCTTTCTTTCTTTTTTTTTTTTTTTTTTTGAAGATATGATTTATTTTTTGTCTTTAAGTAGTCACTTCCCTTTTGACGCGAATACAAACATTTGTGATGAATGCACCCGGTTACTCACAAAGTCACAACTTAAAGTGCTTTGCATACTCATATTTTAAGCTGCCGTTTGACGTAAAGATAAACATTTGTGATGAATACCCCTAGTTACTGAGCAACTCAAAACATTGGAGTAGATAGAACTTTGTACACATTTATTTATTTATTCGTATAATAATTATTACTCTATTTACTTAAACCTTGTTTAGGACTGGATCAAAAGGGATAATCACAAGTAAAGCATCATACTCATCTTTCATGCATAATCACACAACTCACACAACTTTTACAAGGAAAGATGTATTTCAGTAATCTTAAAAAAAAGTATGCTATATCTTGCTTTATAAGATATTATCTATCCCAAATTAAAGTATGCAATGTTCAACATAATAATGAATCCAAAAATGTAATGATGATCCTAAACAAGTCTCATTCACATACGAATGCAAGTTTTTTTTTTTTTTTAACAAGCATGGTTATCTCAAGCATTCAACATAATAAAATATCTAAAATTAAGTTTTACATTATCCTCAATGTAAAAGAGAAAGAGAAGAAAAGTATAAAGATTAGAAAATTGTTACTCCCCTTCTGTTTTCAAGGATGAATGTCTGATTGAATTGGGCATGAGCTGACTTCTTGCTTGATTTTTTTTTAACCTGCATATCACAACTACAAGAAAACATTGATGTTTTTTTTTTTTTTGAAAATAAAGAACCTCACACCCCCCAACTTAAAATAATGCATTGTCCCGAATGCATGAACACGAAAATATAAGAGATGGAAGAAAGAAGAAAAAATAATAAAAATGAAAAATAAAAATAAGAATAAAATAAAAATAAAAACTCATTACTTCTAATACTACAATGGTATTGGATCTTGAAGATCCAATGTCTCAACTTCAGCCACAACATTTTCAAGATAAGGTTTCAATCGATGACCATTTACTTTGAAAATATTTCCATTCTTGGGATTTTCTACCTCAAATGCACCATGCTCAGAGATGGATTTAATCACAAATGGACCAGTCCATTTTGTCCTCAACTTCCCAGGAAAGAGATGTAATCGTGAATTATACAAGAGAACCTTTTGACCAACATGAAAGGATTTTCTAAGAATATGTTTATCATGCAAAGTTTTCATCTTATGTTTTGAAATTTTTGCATTTTCAAATGCATCATTTCTCAACTCCTCTAATTCATCCAATTGAAGCTTTCTATTTTTGCCAACCTCGTTTTCATTGTCATTGAATTGCCGAATAGCCCAATATGCACGGTGCTCAATCTCAACAGGGAGATGACAAGGCTTTCCATAAACTAGCCTATAAGGAGACATTCCTAAAGAGGTCTTATAAGCAGTGCGATATGCCCACAAAGCATCAACTAGTCGTAGGGACCAATCTTTACGGTTTGGATTGACTGTTTTCTCTAAAATATTCTTGATCTCCCTATTTGCCAACTCAGCTTGGCCACTAGTCTGTGGGTGATAGGGGGTACTGACCTTGTGAATTACACCATATTTTCTCATCAAAATCCCAACGGGCTTGTTACAAAAATGTTTCCCCCCATCACTAATCATAGCCCGGGGCATGCCAAAACGAGAGAAAATATTTTCTTTCAAGAATTTGACCACAACTCGATGGTCATTGGTTCGAGATGCAATGGCCTCCACCCATTTAGACACATAATCAACAGCAACAAGGATGAATTGGTAACCAAATGAACTTGGAAAAGGTCCCATGAAATCAATCCCCCAACAATCAAATATTTCCAAAACAAGGATGGGGTTAAGGGGCATCATGTTACGCCTAGTGAGGCTACCTAGTCGTTGGCATCGGTCACATGCAACACAGAAGGCATGAACATCTTTAAACATGGTAGGCCAATAAAAACCACACTGCAAGATTTTGGCAATGGTTTTCTTGGAAGAGAAATGCCCACCACAGGCTAATGCATGACAAAAATTAATGACCCTTGGAATTTCATGATCAGGGATGCACCGCCTAATAATTTGGTCAGGACAATATTTAAATAGGTAGGGGTCATCCCAAAAAAAGGTGCGCACATTGCGCAAGAATTTTTGTTTGTCAAGTTTAGACCAATGAGAAGGAATTTGACTTATGGCTAGGTAATTTGCTATGTCAGCATACCATGGAGAACCAATGTAAGAGACAGTACCTGCACAAAATAAATTTTCATCAGCAAAGAGTTCATTTATTGGAGATTCATCAATTATGGTCTTATAGCTTGAAAGACGAGACAAATGATCAGCGACTACATTCTCTACTCCCTTTTTATCTCGAATTTCAATGTTAAACTCTTGGAGTAGGAGGATCCATCGAATCAAACGTGGTTTGGCATCTTGTTTTGTGAGCAAATATTTCAATGCTGCATGATCAGTGAAAACAATAACAAGAGATCCAACCAAATAAGACCTAAACTTGTCTAATGCAAAGACCACAGCTAAGAGTTCTTTTTCAGTTGTAGTGTAATTCAATTGAGCATCATTCAAAGTCTTGCTAGCATAATATATGACATGAGGTTTCTTGTCTTTTCTTTGCCTTAAAACAGCCCCAACCGCAAAATCACTAGCATCACACATCAGTTCAAATGGTAAAGACCAATCAGGAGCTTGTATGATTGGTGTAGTTGTCAACAACCCTTTAAGCTTTTCAAAAGCTTCTTGACATTTTGATGTCCAATCAAATGGGACATCTTGTGACAACAAGTTACACAATGGTTTGGCAATGGTACTAAAAGAATGAATGAATCTTCGATAAAAACCAGCATGTCCTAAAAAGGATCTCACATCTTTCACAGTCTTAGGGGTAGTTAATTTTTGAATGACTTCCACTTTTGACTTATCTACCTCTATCCCTTTTGAAGAGACAATGTGACCTAAAACAATGCCATGTGTCACCATAAAATGACACTTCTCCCAATTGAGTACAAGATTGCTCTCTTCACACCTTTCAAGAACTTTTTCTAGATTCATTAGACACAACTCATAAGAATCCCCATAAACTGAAAAATCATCCATGAAAACTTCCAAAAAATTTTCCACCATGTCACTAAAGATACTCATCATACACCTTTGAAAAGTGGCTGGTGCATTACACAAACCAAATGGCATTCTTCTATAAGCATAAGTACCAAAAGGACAAGTGAAAGTGGTTTTTTCTTGGTCTTCTAAAGAAATCTCAATTTGGTTGTAACCTGAGTATCCATCCAGAAAATAATAGAAAGCTCTTCCAGCTACTCTTTCAAGCACTTGGTCTAAAAATGGAAGCGGAAAATGGTCCTTCCTAGTCACCATGTTCAATTTACGATAATCAATGCACATACGCCATCCAGTTTGGATTCTAGTTGGTACCAGCTCATTATTTTCATTCTTCACTACTGTGACTCCAGATTTTTTTGGGACAACTTGGGTTGGACTAACCCATTTTGAGTTTGCAATAGGGTAAATGATACCTGCATCAAGTAGCTTAAGCACTTCACCTCTCACTACTTCCTTCATGTTTGGGTTCAATCGTCTTTGTATTTGCCTCACAGATTTAGCCTCTTCTTCAAGATAGATTCTATGTGTACATAAAAGAGGGCTAATTCCTTTCAGGTCAGTAATTTTCCACCCAATTGCTTTCTTGTGTTTTCTCACCACTCTCAAAAGTTTGTGTTCTTGCTCTATGCTAAGTTTTGATGAGATCACAATAGGATATGATTCATCTTCCCCTAGAAATGCATACTTAAGATCACTCGGTAAAGGCTTCCTTTCTAGTTTATCAGGCTGGACAAGAGATTCCTCAACTTTCACTTGGGGTGAAATCAAAGGCTCAAATGATGGGGTCCATTGACCTATTGACATAATAGGCATTGGATCTAGATAAGTCTCGAGTTCTCTTACTTCCTCATCAACACATTCCAAAGAACAAAATCTTTCATCATGAATTAAAGTTCTCTCCAATGGATCCTTGATCCACACTCTCTCAAAGTGTTCTTGACAAACTGTTTGGATGAAATCTACCTCTCTAATGTCCTCATGTTCCCCGATTTGTTTGGAGACATTGAATATGTTCATCTCCACAGTCATATTCCCAAAAGACAATTTCATCACCCCATTCCTACAGTTAATTAAGGCATTGGATGTAGCTAGGAAAGGTCTCCCTAAGATGACTGGGATGGGGGCATTAGAACCTTGAATTGGTGCGGTGTCTAATACTACAAAATCAACAGGAAAGTAGAATTTATCTACTTGGACCAACACAATCCTCAACGATACCCCTGGGAATCTTGATTGACCTATCAGCTAATTGAAGGGTGATTCGAGTAGGCTTGATTTCTCCTAAACCTAATTGTTCGTAAACAGTGTAGGGTATTAAATTCACACTTGCTCCTAAATCCAACAAAGCTTGATCTATCTTATGACTTCCAATAATGCATGAAATGGTAGGACAACCAGGATCTTTGTATTTGGGAGGGGTCTTAAACTGGATGATGGCACTAGCATGTTCAGTTAGAAAGGCTCTTTCTTTCACATTCAATCTCCTTTTGACTGTGCATAAATCCTTAAGAAACTTTGCATAAGATGGAACTTGTTTAATTGCATCAAGGAGTGGAATATTGACTTTCACTTGTTTGAACAATTCATAGATTTCTGAGTTCATAAGATCTTGCTTAGGTTTCCCTAACCTTTGTGGAAATGGTGCTCTAGGAACAAATTCTAAGTCACTCACTTTGACTTCAATTTTTCTTGAATCATCTCCTTTCTCACTCATCTCTTTCTCATTTAGCTCACCTTCTTTATCTCTCAAACTCTCATTTGTCACTTGTGTTTTGATTCCCTCTTCACTTTCCCTAGATTTCTCCTCCACAATACCTTTAGGAATCCTAAAACCTACACCTTTGTCAACAACCTTTCCACTTCTAAGGGTAGTGATGGCTTGGACTTGTTCATGGTTTGAAGGTTCACTAGGTGAGGATTCACTCATGTGTACCTGACCTCTAGGATTGGGCATTGGTTGAGCTGGGATTTTTCCCTTCTCTTGAATGCTTAGTGATTGAGTCAACTTAGTTAGTTGACTTCGAATGTCATCTAAGGTCCTATTGGTCTGGTCTTGGAATTTGTAAACTTGGTTGTTGATTCCTCCTTGCGTTTGCATGAATTGTTGAAGAGTATCCTCTAAGGATCTCTTATGAGGTGGTTGGTATGTGTTATGTGTGGGAGCATGAAATGGTTGGGGTGGAGGTTGAAATGTTTGAGGTACTGAAGAGCCCTCATTTCTCCATCCAAAATTTGGGTGGTTCCTCCATCCAGGATTATAGGTCTCAGAGTAGGGATTGCCTACTTGGTTTGGAAATGGCTTTCTAACATTACTTGAATCAGAAGTTTGGCCATATAGCACTTCCTTGAAGGCTGGAATGGTAGGACATTCAGTTGTCCTATGCCCTTTGCTTTCACAAACAACACAACTTTCCTCTTGTTGTTCACTTATGACATGCACTTTTTTAATCTCAAGAGACTCTACTTTCCTAGCCAATGAGGCTAATCTAGCATTGAGGTCATCAGTCTCTTTCAATTGAAACTTCCCACTTGAATGAGAAATGGTGTTTCTAGACTCAACATGAACTGGGAGAGAAGTCTCCCATTGCTTTGTGTTTTCAGCCAATTGATCAAAAAAATCAAAGGCCTCACTTGGTTCTTTGTCATAAAACTCACCATTACACATGGTTGACACTAGCTTTTTAAAATCTGCGGTAAGAGAGTCATAAAAGAAACTCACTAACCTCCACATCTCAAAACCATGATGAGGGCATGCATTTAACAAGTCTTTGAACCTTTCCCAAGCTTGGTGAAATGACTCATTTGGACTACAAGAAAAATTCATCATTTGACGTTGTAAAGCTGCTGTCCTATGAGTGGGGAAGTATTTTTTTCAAAAATTCAGCTTGCATTTCTCTCCATGTACCTATAGACCTAGGACGCAAGGAGTTTAGCCAAAGCTTGGCTTTATCCTTTAGAGAGAATGGGAACAATTTAAGCCGAATGGTTTCCTCTGTGCATGTTCTATCAATAAAAGTATTACATACCTCTTCAAAGTCTTTAATGTGTATGTATGGATTTTCAGAATCCATACCATGAAATGTGGGAAGAAGTTGAATCATGCCCGGTTTCAAATTGAAAGCTTGTTGGTTAAGAGGTAATATAATACACGAAGGTGTACTTTGTCTAGCCGGGTGAAGATACTCTCTAAGAGTTCGAAAATTAGGTTGATCATTGAATTGTGGAGGTCCATTACCTTGAACACTCCCTTCACCCTCTATATCTTCAACATTAGCCATGATAAAATAATAATAATAATAATAATAATAATAATAATAATAATATAACAATTATATGAAAATGAAAGGAAAGGAAAGAAAAAAAATGCAAATAAAAGTAATAGCTCAAAAATAAAAATACAACAAATTAAGAAATTCACTCTCCAACTAATAAGCACTATTAACAACAATAAACATTAAAAGATAATTATAAGAAGCTTGAATAAAAAGGCGGTAATACCGGCCAAGCACTTCAAACAATAAATATAAGAAAAATAACAACAATAAACAACAAAATAAAAAGGAAATAAACAAGAGGCGGTAATACCGACCAAGCACTTCAAACAATAAATATAAGAAAAATAACAACAATAAATATTAAAAGATAATTATAACAAGCATGAATAAAAAGGCGGTAATACCGGCCAAGCACTTTAGACAATAAATAAAAACAATATCAACTAAATAAAATGAAATAAACAAGAAAAATATTAGCAACTAATAAGAATAGACAATAAAATAAAAATGGTTGAACCAACCAAAATCCAACAATTAATAGTCCAGTCCACAGTCCAATATCCGGAACGTTAAGGTAAAAATTTTTTTAGGCGGTAAAACCAGCCAATTGAATTTTTTTTATATGATTTTTTTTAGTTTTCCAATAATCAAATCTAAATTTGTTACCTTTGCTTGCTAGCTCCCCGGCAACGGCGCCAAAATTGCTTGACCGCTTTTTATGATCGGATTGTTTTAACTCGCAAGTGCACGAGTGTGCGATGTAGCAATTAACTCGGTAAGATCGAGGTCATATCCACAGAGAGCTAGATCTGGAAATTAAGCTAAGTAACAAAAAAAAAACTCAAGAGAAATTAAATTAACAATAACTTGGTTGAAAATAATTGATGGATTTGTTTTCAAAGATAAAAAAAAATGTAAATAGATTTTAAATGACAAGAAAAGTAAGTCTTGGTCCAAATCAATTTTAATGGTGATGTATTGGTGATTTCTTCAACATATATAAGATAACTCAACCTAATCTCAACGATGGTGATATTAGATCGGAAGATATTACAATGAAGATTAGAAAGATGAAGATTGATTATTGCTTAAGAATGAATAAGTACTTTCATATTAAGTAAGACATTGAATCAAGCAATCTCTATACCAAAACTAAAGTTTGTGCATAAAAATTCAAGATTATAACATTACCTAAATGATTTCTAAAATTTCTTTACAATAATAAATCATTCATGAAGAAAATAAGAAGATAAACATTAAGATTCATTCATATCCTAAAGAACTTACCTCAATCACCATTATCCTTGATTTGGATCCAAGAAAGAGTTTAGCCAACCATGATTATATATAAGAACACTTCAATAAACATGAAAGAACTTGAATCCAACTGAAAAAATAAGTTTTACAAACTAAAGAACCGAAATCTATAAAGAAGAACACAATACAATTTCAGAAAAAATTCGGACACAAATCTGACTCTAACTTTGGACAGCAATTCGACCCTCTTAGAAGCTGTTTTTGGAGAAGTCTATTAGAGACATATTTATAGGCAATTCTGTCACCTTTCCAGATCATTAAAGAACAGCTCATTTGGACACCTGAGTCAAAAGTTATGGGCAAAACACCGAAAGGTGTTCTGAAAAATCAAATCAAGACAGCTTTACAACTACTTTGGTGCACGTTTTTCTTCCTCATTTATGAGGTGTCTCCTTCTTCTTTTTGACCCAAAATAATGTTAAAATATCCCCTCCAGCTTTCCATCCATGTGCTTGCCTTCTTGGATCAATGGATTACCCAAAATAAATCAATTGTTATTTGTTGTGTGGACATGTAAGATCATGGATTGTGTTTGGGTTGATTTGAAGGTTGATTTGGGGTTGATTTAGGGCTGATTTGGGGCTGATTTTTGGGCTGAATTTGAGCATCAAATAAGTATACAAATGTACTTATTATTTGGGCTAAGATTGACATTGAAACCTTGAGTGTTTAATGGTTGAAGTTTGCACACAACATAAGGCAAGTTTGGGCTTGAAATAAATCATATGATATTCTTTTCTAGAATTGGAATAGAATTGATTTTTGGGACAAATTTGGAGCACTTATTTGAACCAAGATTTGCTTCAATCTTCAACTAAATATCTCTTCAATTCTTTGTTCTGAATTCCGACGTTGAATTTTCTGAATTAATTCATTTAAGCTCCAAAAACCTATCGAAACATTAAAACAAACTTCATTACTAAAAAACACATCAATTATTATAAAAACAACCAAATAAAAACAATAAATACATATGTAGAACAAGAGACTTAATGACACTTTTGATGCACAATCACACCCCCCAACTTAGATTTTGCTAGTCCTCAAGCAAAACAAAACATAAAACCTTTAAAATAAAAATAATAATAATAACAACCATAATTAGGCTCGATTCATCACACTTGAAGGACCTATCATGCAAACATTGGTATCTTTAACTTAGTGTACACAATAGCAAATAAAGAAAAATAAGCATACTCACATTCTCTAAATCAAACATCCATACAAAATTTCCAAATTCAGTCATATTTATCGTGCAACCAACATAATTGATTCATACGAAAACTCAACTTGTAATCTTCCATTCTCACCAACACAAACAAGGTAGCAAACTAGAGAAATATCTATATATTTTCTTTCTTTCTTTTTTCTTTCTTTCTTTTTTTTTTTTTTTTTTTGAAGATATGATTTATTTTTTGTCTTTAAGTAGTCACTTCCCTTTTGACGCGAATACAAACATTTGTGATGAATGCACCCGGTTACTCACAAAGTCACAACTTAAAGTGCTTTGCATACTCATATTTTAAGCTGCCGTTTGACGTAAAGATAAACATTTGTGATGAATACCCCTAGTTACTGAGCAACTCAAAACATTGGAGTAGATAGAACTTTGTACACATTTATTTATTTATTCGTATAATAATTATTACTCTATTTACTTAAACCTTGTTTAGGACTGGATCAAAAGGGATAATCACAAGTAAAGCATCATACTCATCTTTCATGCATAATCACACAACTCACACAACTTTTACAAGGAAAGATGTATTTCAGTAATCTTAAAAAAAAGTATGCTATATCTTGCTTTATAAGATATTATCTATCCCAAATTAAAGTATGCAATGTTCAACATAATAATGAATCCAAAAATGTAATGATGATCCTAAACAAGTCTCATTCACATACGAATGCAAGTTTTTTTTTTTTTTTAACAAGCATGGTTATCTCAAGCATTCAACATAATGAAATATCTAAAATTAAGTTTTACATTATCCTCAATGTAAAAGAGAAAGAGAAGAAAAGTATAAAGATTAGAAAATTGTTACTCCCCTTCTGTTTTCAAGGATGAATGTCTGATTGAATTGGGCATGAGCTGACTTCTTGCTTGATTTTTTTTTAACCTGCATATCACAACTAAAAGAAAACATTGATGTTTTTTTTTTTTTTTTGAAAATAAAGAACCTCACACCCCCCAACTTAAAATAATGCATTGTCCCGAATGCATGAACACGAAAATATAAGAGATGGAAGAAAGAAGAAAAAATAATAAAAATGAAAAATAAAAATAAGAATAAAATAAAAATAAAAACTCATTACTTCTAATACTACAATGGTATTGGATCTTGAAGATCCAATGTCTCAACTTCAGCCACAACATTTTCAAGATAAGGTTTCAATCGATGACCATTTACTTTGAAAATATTTCCATTCTTGGGATTTTCTACCTCAAATGCACCATGCTCAGAGATGGATTTAATCACAAATGGACCAGTCCATTTTGTCCTCAACTTCCCAGGAAAGAGATGTAATCGTGAATTATACAAGAGAACCTTTTGACCAACATGAAAGGATTTTCTAAGAATATGTTTATCATGCAAAGTTTTCATCTTATGTTTTGAAATTTTTGCATTTTCAAATGCATCATTTCTCAACTCCTCTAATTCATCCAATTGAAGCTTTCTATTTTTGCCAACCTCGTTTTCATTGTCATTGAATTGCCGAATAGCCCAATATGCACGGTGCTCAATCTCAACAAGGAGATGACAAGGCTTTCCATAAACTAGCCTATAAGGAGACATTCCTAAAGAGGTCTTATAAGCAGTGCGATATGCCCACAAAGCATCAACTAGTCGTAGGGACCAATCTTTACGGTTTGGATTGACTGTTTTCTCTAAAATATTCTTGATCTCCCTATTTGCCAACTCAGCTTGGCCACTAGTCTGTGGGTGATAGGGGGTACTGACCTTGTGAATTACACCATATTTTCTCATCAAAATCCCAACGGGCTTGTTACAAAAATGTTTCCCCCCATCACTAATCATAGCCCGGGGCATGCCAAAACGAGAGAAAATATTTTCTTTCAAGAATTTGACCACAACTCGATGGTCATTGGTTCGAGATGCAATGGCCTCCACCCATTTAGACACATAATCAACAGCAACAAGGATGAATTGGTAACCAAATGAACTTGGAAAAGGTCCCATGAAATCAATCCCCCAACAATCAAATATTTCCAAAACAAGGATGGGGTTAAGGGGCATCATGTTACGCCTAGTGAGGCTACCTAGTCGTTGGCATCGGTCACATGCAACACAGAAGGCATGAACATCTTTAAACATGGTAGGCCAATAAAAACCACACTGCAAGATTTTGGCAATGGTTTTCTTGGAAGAGAAATGCCCACCACAGGCTAATGCATGACAAAAATTAATGACCCTTGGAATTTCATGATCAGGGATGCACCGCCTAATAATTTGGTCAGGACAATATTTAAATAGGTAGGGGTCATCCCAAAAAAAGATGCGCACATTGCGCAAGAATTTTTGTTTGTCAAGTTTAGACCAATGAGAAGGAATTTGACTTATGGCTAGGTAATTTGCTATGTCAGCATACCATGGAGAACCAATGTAAGAGACAGTACCTGCACAAAATAAATTTTCATCAGCAAAGAGTTCATTTATTGGAGATTCATCAATTATGGTCTTATAGCTTGAAAGACGAGACAAATGATCAGCGACTACATTCTCTACTCCCTTTTTATCTCGAATTTCAATGTTAAACTCTTGGAGTAGGAGGATCCATCGAATCAAACGTGGTTTGGCATCTTGTTTTGTGAGCAAATATTTCAATGTTGCATGATCAGTGAAAACAATAACAAGAGATCCAACCAAATAAGACCTAAACTTGTCTAATGCAAAGACCACAGCTAAGAGTTCTTTTTCAGTTGTAGTGTAATTCAATTGAGCATCATTCAAAGTCTTGCTAGCATAATATATGACATGAGGTTTCTTGTCTTTTCTTTGCCTTAAAACAGCCCCAACCGCAAAATCACTAGCATCACACATCAGTTCAAATGGTAAAGACCAATCAGGAGCTTGTATGATTGGTGTAGTTGTCAACAACCCTTTAAGCTTTTCAAAAGCTTCTTGACATTTTGATGTCCAATCAAATGGGACATCTTGTGACAACAAGTTACACAATGGTTTGGCAATGGTACTAAAAGAATGAATGAATCTTCGATAAAAACCAGCATGTCCTAAAAAGGATCTCACATCTTTCACAGTCTTAGGGGTAGTTAATTTTTGAATGACTTCCACTTTTGACTTATCTACCTCTATCCCTTTTGAAGAGACAATGTGACCTAAAACAATGCCATGTGTCACCATAAAATGACACTTCTCCCAATTGAGTACAAGATTGCTCTCTTCACACCTTTCAAGAACTTTTTCTAGATTCATTAGACACAACTCATAAGAATCCCCATAAACTGAAAAATCATCCATGAAAACTTCCAAAAAATTTTCCACCATGTCACTAAAGATACTCATCATACACCTTTGAAAAGTGGCTGGTGCATTACACAAACCAAATGGCATTCTTCTATAAGCATAAGTACCAAAAGGACAAGTGAAAGTGGTTTTTTCTTGGTCTTCTAAAGAAATCTCAATTTGGTTGTAACCTGAGTATCCATCCAGAAAACAATAGAAAGCTCTTCCAGCTACTCTTTCAAGCACTTGGTCTAAAAATGGAAGCGGAAAATGGTCCTTCCTAGTCACCATGTTCAATTTACGATAATCAATGCACATACGCCATCCAGTTTGGATTCTAGTTGGTACCAGCTCATTATTTTCATTCTTCACTACTGTGACTCCAGATTTTTTTGGGACAACTTGGGTTGGACTAACCCATTTTGAGTTTGCAATAGGGTAAATGATACCTGCATCAAGTAGCTTAAGCACTTCACCTCTCACTACTTCCTTCATGTTTGGGTTCAATCGTCTTTGCATTTGCCTCACAGATTTAGCCTCTTCTTCAAGATAGATTCTATGTGTACATAAAAGAGGGCTAATTCCTTTCAGGTCAGTAATTTTCCACCCAATTGCTTTCTTGTGTTTTCTCACCACTCTCAAAAGTTTGTGTTCTTGCTCTATGCTAAGTTTTGATGAGATCACAATAGGATATGATTCATCTTCCCCTAGAAATGCATACTTAAGATCACTCGGTAAAGGCTTCCTTTCTAGTTTATCAGGCTGGACAAGAGATTCCTCAACTTTCACTTGGGGTGAAATCAAAGGCTCAAATGATGGGGTCCATTGACCTATTGACATAATAGGCATTGGATCTAGATAAGTCTCGAGTTCTCTTACTTCCTCATCAACACATTCCAAAGAACAAAATCTTTCATCATGAATTAAAGTTCTCTCCAATGGATCCTTGATCCACACTCTCTCAAAGTGTTCTTGACAAACTGTTTGGATGAAATCTACCTCTCTAATGTCCTCATGTTCCCCGATTTGTTTGGAGACATTGAATATGTTCATCTCCACAGTCATATTCCCAAAAGACAATTTCATCACCCCATTCCTACAGTTAATTAAGGCATTGGATGTAGCTAGGAAAGGTCTCCCTAAGATGACTGGGATGGGGGCATTAGAACCTTGAATTGGTGCGGTGTCTAATACTACAAAATCAACAGGAAAGTAGAATTTATCTACTTGGACCAACACAATCCTCAACGATACCCCTGGGAATCTTGATTGACCTATCAGCTAATTGAAGGGTGATTCGAGTAGGCTTGATTTCTCCTAAACCTAATTGTTCGTAAACAGTGTAGGGTATTAAATTCACACTTGCTCCTAAATCCAACAAAGCTTGATCTATCTTATGACTTCCAATAATGCATGAAATGGTAGGACAACCAGGATCTTTGTATTTGGGAGGGGTCTTAAACTGGATGATGGCACTAGCATGTTCAGTTAGAAAGGCTCTTTCTTTCACATTCAATCTCCTTTTGACTGTGCATAAATCCTTAAGAAACTTTGCATAAGATGGAACTTGTTTAATTGCATCAAGGAGTGGAATATTGACTTTCACTTGTTTGAACAATTCATAGATTTCTGAGTTCATAAGATCTTGCTTAGGTTTCCCTAACCTTTGTGGAAATGGTGCTCTAGGAACAAATTCTAAGTCACTCACTTTGACTTCAATTTTTCTTGAATCATCTCCTTTCTCACTCATCTCTTTCTCATTTAGCTCACCTTCTTTATCTCTCAAACTCTCATTTGTCACTTGTGTTTTGATTCCCTCTTCACTTTCCCTAGATTTCTCCTCCACAATACCTTTAGGAATCCTAAAACCTACACCTTTGTCAACAACCTTTCCACTTCTAAGGGTAGTGATGGCTTGGACTTGTTCATGGTTTGAAGGTTCACTAGGTGAGGATTCACTCATGTGTACCTGACCTCTAGGATTGGGCATTGGTTGAGCTGGGATTTTTCCCTTCTCTTGAATGCTTAGTGATTGAGTCAACTTAGTTAGTTGACTTCGAATGTCATCTAAGGTCCTATTGGTCTGGTCTTGGAATTTGTAAACTTGGTTGTTGATTCCTCCTTGCGTTTGCATGAATTGTTGAAGAGTATCCTCTAAGGATCTCTTATGAGGTGGTTGGTATGTGTTATGTGTGGGAGCATGAAATGGTTGGGGTGGAGGTTGAAATGTTTGAGGTACTGAAGAGCCCTCATTTCTCCATCCAAAATTTGGGTGGTTCCTCCATCCAGGATTATAGGTCTCAGAGTAGGGATTGCCTACTTGGTTTGGAAATGGCTTTCTAACATTACTTGAATCAGAAGTTTGGCCATATAGCACTTCCTTGAAGGCTGGAATGGTAGGACATTCAGTTGTCCTATGCCCTTTGCTTTCACAAACAACACAACTTTCCTCTTGTTGTTCACTTATGACATGCACTTTTTAATCTCAAGAGACTCTACTTTCCTAGCCAATGAGGCTAATCTAGCATTGAGGTCATCAGTCTCTTTCAATTGAAACTTCCCACTTGAATGAGAAATGGTGTTTCTAGACTCAACATGAACTGGGAGAGAAGTCTCCCATTGCTTTGTGTTTTCAGCCAATTGATCAAAAAAATCAAAGGCCTCACTTGGTTCTTTGTCATAAAACTCACCATTACACATGGTTGACACTAGCTTTTTAAAATCTGCGGTAAGAGAGTCATAAAAGAAACTCACTAACCTCCACATCTCAAAACCATGATGAGGGCATGCATTTAACAAGTCTTTGAACCTTTCCCAAGCTTGGTGAAATGACTCATTTGGACTACAAGAAAAATTCATCATTTGACGTTGTAAAGCTGCTGTCCTATGAGTGGGGAAGTATTTTTTTCAAAAATTCAGCTTGCATTTCTCTCCATGTACCTATAGACCTAGGACGCAAGGAGTTTAGCCAAAGCTTGGCTTTATCCTTTAGAGAGAATGGGAACAATTTAAGCCGAATGGTTTCCTCTGTGCATGTTCTATCAATAAAAGTATTACATACCTCTTCAAAGTCTTTAATGTGTATGTATGGATTTTCAGAATCCATACCATGAAATGTGGGAAGAAGTTGAATCATGCCCGGTTTCAAATTGAAAGCTTGTTGGTTAAGAGGTAATATAATACACGAAGGTGTACTTTGTCTAGCCGGGTGAAGATACTCTCTAAGAGTTCGAAAATTAGGTTGATCATTGAATTGTGGAGGTCCATTACCTTGAACACTCCCTTCACCCTCTATATCTTCAACATTAGCCATGATAAAATAATAATAATAATAATAATAATAATAATAATATAACAATTATATGAAAATGAAAGGAAAGGAAAGAAAAAAAATGCAAATAAAAGTAATAGCTCAAAAATAAAAATACAACAAATTAAGAAATTCACTCTCCAACTAATAAGCACTATTAACAACAATAAACATTAAAAGATAATTATAAGAAGCTTGAATAAAAAGGCGGTAATACCGGCCAAGCACTTCAAACAATAAATATAAGAAAAATAACAACAATAAACAACAAAATAAAAAGGAAATAAACAAGAGGCGGTAATACCGACCAAGCACTTCAAACAATAAATATAAGAAAAATAACAACAATAAATATTAAAAGATAATTATAACAAGCATGAATAAAAAGGCGGTAATACCGGCCAAGCACTTTAGACAATAAATAAAAACAATATCAACTAAATAAAATGAAATAAACAAGAAAAATATTAGCAACTAATAAGAATAGACAATAAAATAAAAATGGTTGAACCAACCAAAATCCAACAATTAATAGTCCAGTCCACAGTCCAATATCCGGAACGTTAAGGTAAAATTTTTTTTAGGCGGTAAAACCAGCCAATTGAATTTTTTTTATATGATTTTTTTTAGTTTTCCAATAATCAAATCTAAATTTGTTACCTTTGCTTGCTAGCTCCCCGGCAACGGCGCCAAAATTGCTTGACCGCTTTTTATGATCGGCTTGTTTTAACTCGCAAGTGCACGAGTGTGCGATGTAGCAATTAACTCGGTAAGATCGAGGTCATATCCACAGAGAGCTAGATCTGGAAATTAAGCTAAGTAACAAAAAAAAACTCAAGAGAAATTAAATTAACAATAACTTGGTTGAAAATAATTGATGGATTTGTTTTCAAAGATAAAAAAAAATGTAAATAGATTTTAAATGACAAGAAAAGTAAGTCTTGGTCCAAATCAATTTTAATGGTGATGTATTGGTGATTTCTTCAACATATATAAGATAACTCAACCTAATCTCAACGATGGTGATATTAGATCGGAAGATATTACAATGAAGATTAGAAAGATGAAGATTGATTATTGCTTAAGAATGAACAAATACTTTCATATTAAGTAAGACATTGAATCAAGCAATCTCTATACCAAAACTAAAGTTTGTGCATAAAAATTCAAGATTATAACATTACCTAAATGATTTCTAAAATTTCTTTACAATAATAAATCATTCATGAAGAAAATAAGAAGATAAACATTAAGATTCATTCATATCCTAAAGAACTCACCTCAATCACCATTATCCTTGATTTGGATCCAAGAAAGAGTTTAGCCAACCATGATTATATATAAGAACACTTCAATAAACATGAAAGAACTTGAATCCAGCTGAAAAAATAAGTTTTACAAACTAAAGAACCGAAATCTATAAAGAAGAACACAATACAATTTCAGAAAAAATTCGGACACAAATCTGACTCTAACTTTGGACAGCAATTCGACCCTCTTAGAAGCTTTTTTTGGAGAAGTCTATTAGAGACATATTTATAGGCAATTCTGTCACCTTTCTAGATCATTAAAGAACAGCTCATTTGGACACCTAAGTCAAAAGTTATGGGCAAAACACCAAAAGGTGTTCTCAAAAATCAAATCAAGACAGCTTTACAACTACTTTGGTGCACGTTTTTCTTCCTCATTTATGAGGTGTCTCCTTCTTCTTTTTGACCCAAAATAATGTTAAAATATCCCCTCCAGCTTTCCATCCATGTGCTTGCCTTCTTGGATCAATGGATTACCCAAAATAAATCAATTGTTATTTGTTGTGTGGACATGTAAGATCATGGATTGTGTTTGGGTTGATTTGAAGGTTGATTTGGGGTTGATTTATGGCTGATTTGGGGCTGATTTTTGGGCTGAATTTGAGCATCAAATAAGTATACAAATGTACTTATTATTTGGGCTAAGATTGACATTGAAACCTTGAGTGTTTAATGGTTGAAGTTTGCACACAACATAAGGCAAGTTTGGGCTTGAAATAAATCATATGATATTCTTTTCTAGAATTGGAATAGAATTGATTTTTGGGACAAATTTGGAGCACTTATTTGAACCAAGATTTGCTTCAATCTTCAACTAAATATCTCTTCAATTCTTTGTTCTGAATTCCGACGTTGAATTTTCTGAATTAATTCATTTAAGCTCCAAAAACCTATCGAAACATTAAAACAAACTTCATTACTAAAAAACACATCAATTATTATAAAAACAACCAAATAAAAACAATAAATACATATGTAGAACAAGAGACTTAATGACACTTTTGATGCACAATCACTAATCATTGTTGTTGTTGTTGTTGTCGTTGTTGTTATTTATAATTTATACAATTAACTTCCATATAGTTCGACTCTAATGTTGCTAGGTTATTTATTAATTCGACACTCTTGTAATTAGAAGAAGACATCAATATTTTGGTCATGTTACTACTTAAAGGACCTTTAAGAAGGAAAAAGGTCATTTTTACTATTTCAATATTCTAGAATGTCTAAGAAAAAAAGATAAGAAGAATATGAATGTTGTCTCTAAAAGAAAAAAAACCTATCGGGACCATTAAAAAAGATAGGGGCATTTGTCATCATTGTGGAAAGGAAGGACATTGGACGAGGAATTGTAAGGAATACCTTACAACTATGAAGGTAAAGAAGCTTAATGAAGCTTCTACTTCAAGTATATTTACAATTAAAAACTATCTTACTAGTTTGCACTATAGTTCTTTGGTATTGGATACCAAATATTAGTTTCACTTTTACAATTACACATAGGAGTTAAAGAAAAGTTGAAGATTAGTTGGAGACAAAATGGATCTACTACTCAATAATGAAACAAGGGTTATTGCATTAGCTATAGGAACTACTTATGCATTAATTATAGGAGTTAGTAGTTTTGTTTTGTATAATGGGTTGATACTATAACTATATAATTGTTATTTTGTTCCAATGTTTTAAGACATTGTTTCCATTTTATTTAGTATTAAATGAATTTAAATTTATTATTGAGAAAAAAATATTGTTCTTTTATAATAATGATGCTTTTATGGATCCTGTTATTATACAAATGGTTTGTTTATACATGAATTTAATATAACCAAGTTCAATATAAATTGTAATAAAACTAAAATATAGATTGGAATAAGTATTAAAAAAATTTGATTGGATTGAAGTGGTTAATATTTTGACTAAATATTTTAAGTATTATCTAAAAGAGAATGAGATTCTCTATGCTTTTTGGAACATTACATCCAACTTGAACCTTAAGAAATAAAAAAAATCACTATAAATGACATTCTCTAATGATACCTCTTATAGAAGTTGTGAATGACATGCCACTCATAATTGATGAGCCTACTAATTATTTAGAAGTAATATATGATATTTATTTCAAAAAATAACTTAAAGCCATAGATTTCATATATTAACCATATTTGGAACTTTTTTGATACACTTTAAGGGATAAAACTTAATGAATCCAAATGGATCTTTAAGATAAAAACTAGCATGAAAGGTAATGTACAAATATACAACGCAAGCTTTAAGTAGTAAAAATATCCAATTTTAATGGTATAATTAATATATCTGGGGTTTCATCAAAAAGTGGATAAACCTTTTGTTTACAAAAAGTTAGTGGGGGTGGTGTTATTTTGCTAATATTATATATAAATGATATATTATTATTAAGAAACGACATATCTTTACTTTAATTAGTAAAGTTTTTGTTGTTTATGAATCTCTCGATAAAGAATTTAGGAAAAGCAACCTATATATTGGATATAAAGATAGATCTAAAAGGTTGTTTATAATGTCTCAATTCATGCATGTAGACTAGATGTTAAAATAGCTTAGCATGGAAGAATATAAGATTTGATTCTTATCTATTTTACATAAAATACCTCCCTCGAAAGACATGTTCTAAAACATAGTTTAAGAGAGATATGATGGAAATGGTGTCTTATTCTTGGCTATAGAATCCATTAATGAAGAAGATAAACTAAAAGTTTAAAATTAGTTGAATCAAGATTTTTTCAATAAAATATTGAAAAAATAATAAATACCAGTCAATATATGTTTTATTCTAAATGTTCAATTAGAAGAATTCCAAAAAAAAGAGCACAACTAATTCTACAACAAAATAAAATTACACCTCCATGTTTAAGGAAACAAAGAGGCTATTTGGATCAAGAAGTTCATCAATGAAATAGGTTGGTTCCTAGTATTATTGATCTAGTTACCTTGAATTGTGATAACAATGAAGCCATTGCATAAGCAAAGAAACCAGGGTCTCATCAATTATTCAAACATGTATTCAAAATATTTTGTTTGATTTGATAAATTAATTAAATGAAACATATAAAGATAAAGATAAAATATCCATTAGAGAGAACTCTTACTAAGTCACTATCTATGTAAAAGCATTAATGTTATATGGAGCAATATGATACTAGATGCATGAGTAATTAGCTTTATGCAAATGGATGATTGTTAGTTTAATATATTTTGTAGTCAATTAGTTGGTTACACGTGGCATTATTATATTTATGTAAATACATATTTATTATTAATAAAGACTTTATTTATCTTTATTATTCATATAATATTATATTAATGAATTGAATATGTGATTAATGAATATAGAAAAAGATAAAGTTCATGAGATAAATATTTTACAAAGAAAATTATAATGTTGTTCCTAGTTGATACTTTTTTAAATACTAGATGTTTATTAAAGTCGTAGAATCTGATACATATTATATTCTTTTCTTTATGAAATGAAGCAGTTGTTATTATAAGTTGAGGTATAAGGAATACCTAGAACTAATATGTAGGTATTTGTCATAAGTAAACTGACCTGCATAAGAATCCTATATGAAGATATGATATATGTCTATGGAAGGTCAATTTCACGATTATATAAGTGATCCTTAGATTTGAGATCACCAAGTTATTCTATATAAAAAAAATATTATGCTTTGATTCTATTACATATTATCTTAATCAATATCACTAGGGGGCAGACATTGGATATAACATGAATTATATAAAAACACTTGAGTGATCAAGAGATGATTCATCATCCAAGATGAATTAGATAAAATGTTTTATCTACTCTAAAATAATATTGATTGGAAAATCCTTTGCTAAAGTTGAATGAGATTTGAAAAGAGTTTCAAATTTTATTCAAATGATTAATGATTATTATATAGGGAATAAACTTGGTTTAACATGACAGACATACTTTATGTTTTATTGTTAAATTAGAATATTATTGATAAAATGATATTTATTACACATAGAAACCAATCATTAAAAGGTTAAATGAAATACTAATGACTTTTCTAATATTTAGAAAATCATGATATGTTACTAGATAATATATCTGATCTTCAAATATATCTGATCTTCAAATATAATTAATTAATTATTGAATTAATAATAAATTTAATTCTGTTTGATTATAATTTATATTTAGGTCAATATATTAAAAACATCACAAATATTAAGAATCATTAGTTAGAAATTAAATAGGGATTATTTAATTAAGTATAACTTGATAAAAATGTTTTTTTAAATTAAGGACTAGAATATAATTAATATAAAGATCATATTTCTAGACCTATAAAAATTAAGTAAAGAATTAATTTAGTTAATTTCTAAAATTATCTTGAATTAATATATGAATATTATTTAAAAGAAAAATTAATATTTTATCAATTTATGGGGGTTTTCAAATTTTTTATAAATAATAAGCTATATTAGTGGTTCGTATAAATTACCGTTGAAGCATAAAGTATTGGATGATTTATGATTTTCAACTACATAGCTTTTTAAACAACTTTGTATATGATATTCGAGAACTCATCAAAATATATATAAATAGGTTGAAAAAAATAATTTTTTATTAAACAAAAAATTATTTTTATAATAAATCTAAATTTAAGTCCAAAATAAGACAGTAAAATATAAATTCAAATCCAAAACCCTAGCTTGAGTCCAGAGCATGAAACCCAATAATAAGCCATATATTTATGGATTGATTACATTCATGCTACTTTGTTTAGGCTTATATATTACCTTTTATTTTTTTTTTAGTATGAAAAGTATAAAATAATTTTTCTATAAAAAAAATATGGGATTGAAAGTTTTATTTCAATTAAGAATTTTTTAAGTTTAATTTTTTAGTTATCCATTTATGTTGGAGAGCAATTTCTAATAGTTTTGACAATAGAATTGGCTTTAATTTTGGCTTAAAATATGACTTTTAACCATAAATTTAAAACAAATTTTCTAACATATTATTTGAAAGAAAAATTAATTACAACTCTTCCCTTCAATCAACACAGTCTGCGTGGATAACTCACTATATATATATATATATATATATATATATATATATATATATATATATATATAAAGAGATTCATATTGTTTTTGAAATCTATAAAAAAGCTCATAAAGTTATCATAATTTAGTTATCATATAAAGCACCCAATATTATACAATGATATGATCGATGAAATAACTAATCTTCTGATCATGTTATAAACAATGTACTATTGTGCAGTCATTCTAGCTTGATAAGCTAATCGGTAGCTGTTTTTTATGTGGAACGATGTCCTCTAGTGGACCATTTGATTGGTATTAAGCGATGATCACACGGAAAGCTTATAGAATTTATGCTTACGAAATCTTATCTAATGATTACATCTTGAGTAAACTATGCATAAAAAGTGTTTAGTTATTATCTGGAAAGAGAAAAAATAGAGGTAATAAAAAAAATATTTACCTGGAAGATAAAAACAATAATATAAAAATAAATCTATCTCTTATATAATTTTAAAATAATTTATATATTTTTCAAATAAAAAATACATAATGAATGAGAAAATATTTATTTTTTTTATTTTTAAAATAATCTTTATAAAAAATATTTTAATTTTAAATTTATTTAACTAAATTATATAAAAATAAAAATAATTATTATTATAATTTAAAAATCTAATTTAGAAATTAACTTGAAGCAAAGCTCAAGTTGAGAGTCCTGAGTGTTAATTCATATCAACTCTATTGTTTATTAAAAAAATAAAAATAATATTATTTTAAATAAATTTTTTTATCTTTTAATCAATAAATTGTATCTTTAATTAATTAGGTTGTAGGTTGATTATCCTTCATTGATTATTTTTTTTAACTTGAATCAATTTAAACCCGAGTTATTTGGGTTCAAAAGCAATCCACCAAATCGATTTAGATTTTATAACTATTATATTATTATAAATTTCAAAACTTAATGTAAATTAAACTAAAAGATAAATGATATTTTATTATTTTTTTCTTAAATATATAAGTAAGATAGAAATACATATTAAATGTAAAATGAATATTCGTATATTTTATTATATTTTATCAATTATTAACTAAATAAAATATAGAAATAATCATTATATTTTATATATCATTAAAAAAAAATTGGTCTCCGTCTCTTGTTATTTTTTTCTTCTTTATGCCTACTATCTTTATTTTTTCTGTTTGGGACAGCAACCAAACATTACCTTTAACATCTTAATAAATCAAAGTGTTAACTAACATGACCTGGCCATAACAAAATGACCTCCAATTTGTTGTTCAAGCTTGTTAAAAGAAAGCAATTATATGCATATACTATATATATCAAATGTCAAAAGCTCGATTTGTGTTCAGCCTTCAAACCTAACCATGAGGTGTGTGTGTGTGTTTATATTTATTTATATATATATATATATATATATATTGGTCACAAAGAGCCGCTTAACTATCATAAATCATAATCTTTTCAAGGGCACACCCATTGTTTTTGTTTTTTTAAGTGCTAATAATGTCGAAGAGTGTCGTGACCGGGCTCTAAACGAGATCGTTTATTGTGTACTTGGTGTGGAAGATATTCGCATGGAATCAGTTCGTGGCATCTAGTGCTATGTGATCAACCCGCCCCAGCAAAATCGAGAAGTTAGAAAGTGAATATAGAATAATTAGTTAAAAAAACTAATTAGACAAAGTATGAAATCATCATCGGGTTCAGTTTCATTTAAATAAAAATTCTTAAAATCTGAAAGCAATGATCATGTTATTGCAAGTGATAACATATGTAAGAGGTTTTCGTTTTGCTCTTCTTTCGTTCTTTTCTCTTTTCTTGCCCCTTATATAATAGTAGAATAGTATTATTATATGTTATTTGTGGAATAACTTATGCTAGTTATATATATATATATATATATATGAAAAGTAACTGGTGTTGAGCTTAAAGTCAAACGCGTTGCTCTCTTGAATAATATGGGGACAAAGTCAAAGACATAATGAATGGAACTTTTTGGTGAAGACTTCTTGCAGTGGGATCACAATTATACAAATGGAATTTATAGGGAACTTGCTAACGGAAGCAAGAAAACAAGAATATACATGTGATTTCAACCTGATTTACACTATAATGAGACAAACCCAATTCTGCAAAAAGATATTGGCATCTAACAGAATCAAAATGACCGGAGCCATTAAAAAATTCGGAGACTACTGCTGTGGAGGAGATTCAATTGCTTCTGTTTTCCTTTGATCCATGAAATTATGTATTCTCTTGAGTGCAACTTCTAGCGTGGGCTCGCTCATGTTAGCGAAACATACCCTAAACCATCCTGGTTCAGAGCAATGGCAAGAAGAGCCTGGAGATATATTTATCTTCATTTCATGGAGGATAGACTTCCACAGAGCCAGTTCACCTTCTCTTGTAGGGGCCTCCAACAATGGACTTAAATTCATCCAGCAAAACAACCCAGCATTACCTTTCAAACACTCTATCCCGGCATCTTTCAGTCCTTGAATTATCATTTCATACCTCTTCCTTAGTCTTTCCCTGTTTGTCTTAATGTAGTTCTCTGTGAATTCCTCGTTACACAACATCGAAGCCAGCATGTGTTGTGTTTGTGAAGAAATCAAGGTGAAGCTAGACATCCTTCTTGCAGTGGTAACAACTTTGTCATTGTACGAGTAAATAGTTCCAACTCTAAAACCTGGAAGACCTAGATCTTTAGAAAGACTGTAAACAATGTGAACTCTTTCTGAATCTTTGTATCCACGAGCTTCAAGAATTTCAGCAATGCTCACGAACTCGGATGAAGAGAAGGTCGATCCTGAGTAGATTTCGTCGGACACGACATGGATGTTCTTGCGCTTGGCAAAATCAAGAATTTCCTCTAGGACAGAGCGCTGGATCGTGGCACCAAGTGGATTTGAAGGATTTGTTATAAGTATCCCTCTCACTTTAATGTTCATGGCTGCCGCGTGCTTATATGCAGCTTCCATGGCTTCAAGAGTGACCTGGAAATTGTTTAAACTATCACAATGTATTGGTACAATTTTTACCCCTGTCCTCCACCTTAAATCTCTGTCAAATCTGGAAACAAGACCATTTAGAGCTAACGTAGGTTAGATGAGATAAATATATGAACATGAAGCTAGCAGTACATGAATGAATTTCCTTCAAGAAAAGTTCATTTAGGACTGTTCTTACCCTGGATAGTATGGAGTGGGAACTAGCAAAGCATCACCGGGATCGGCTAGGATGAATGTTAACAGCTCGTTAGCAGCAGTAGCGCCAGCTGTCAGGACTACCCTATCAGGATCAAATTTTGCTCTGCCACCTCTGATTTTCTCCATGAAACTTGCCATTGCCTGTTCACAAACGCCGTTCACATGTCAGGATTTTCTTTCTATACATTTTTCTAGAGCACAGAGCTGCGAATCATGATGTTAAGAGAAAAGGAACCTGTCGGAAAGATTTGAGTCCATGGTAATCTTGAAACAAGGCGTTTTCTCTAAAGCCTCGTGCTCCTTCTCCCCAGCTTGATGCTTCTGAATTCTGTTCCAAGTACTCTTCTAACAAATCAAAAGAAACCTGGTAAAAAAGGAACAACACGTACATTAGCTCAAGCGAGAACCCTTTTACACGGTCTAAAATATAAAATCTTATATCGTTTGCTTGATATATTGTCCTGCCGGGACGACTCACTTGATTTTCTGCCAGTCCCATCTGTATAACTCCTGATGAGTTAGATGATTCATCGTAAGGATCTTCATCGTGTGCCTTCCAGCCTGCGAAATACGGAGAGTCTTCTCCGTGAGTCTCGGAAACTGCGACTTTTGATAGTCCAACAGCGGGTTGCCCATTCTCTATGGCCATAATTAGATTTCTTGCAGTACCTAATAAGCTTTCTTGCGCAGACAGTAAGGCCAAGGCCTCTACTCTTGGATTAAGAAAGCTATTAGGTGTGGGGAGTAGAGAAGGCGAAGGAGAAGCGCCGAAAGGGAATAGAATTGTTGAATGAAAACTTCGTCAGTAACCCACAAATATATAGGGAAGTCTTTGAGGCTTTGAAGTGTTAAAGTCCGCAAATTTGCTGGGTTATTGAGAATAAAAAAACTGCAAAATATCAATCATTGATCCTGTAATTCAAGTAATATAAAAACTCTGACACTTTTTACGCGAGTTTTCTCTCTAATGACAACTGTTCATTTCTGTCATCTTGTCAAGCTCTTCTTTATCTCAATCTCCATGGAAGATACACATCGAATATGGTGGTTGTTGAGGACGGTGTTATTTATTTAATTGTTTGCTTGTTTCAATGGCTCAAGAATAACGATGCTTCTCTTATTGCCTTGTTGTTTTAATAGCAGTGGTTGTATTCGTACTTTCGACAAGTCCCCACTTCCCAACCTATGACTAATCAAATCGTGGATGAAGCTTAAGTCTTCAAATTCCATACTTAAAACAAAACCATGCGCCATGAAGGAAATACATCCATTTCTATAGCATGCAAATATAATTAACAAGAGAGACTAATTAAGAGTGGTTAAGCTCTGGTGATCTGACAACGATACCATTTTACACAAGATTAAGATTCTGATTTGGTAACAAAGTTGGGACAGAATACAGGTTTTGAGAAAATCTGATGGGTCCACAGGCAGCCGCACTAATATCAAGCAACAGGATTTATAACATCATTAGATTTCAAGTGTTGTAGTTAATTAACTTCCTTAATTACGTATCATTAAATATTTGTAGATGCATGTTGAAGATGCATATCTATAAAATGTTCCATTAGTATGTCAGCATGTAAGGGTTAAGATATCTGTCAAGATTGTGTTGTAGATTTCTACTGACAAAACCCAGAGAATAAACAGTATTTGAGAGGGAGAAAACAAAAAAAAAATTAAAAATTAGACAAGAGAATATTATGCTCCTTCTGCTTCCTTTTATTTTCTTTTGAGATTGAATATCGTGATTCGTTTAGATTACAGACGTGGGGCTCGATGGATATCCATGTGCATGTATTTATAAATATAAGAACTCAAAATTCCTGAGATCTGCAATGTAGATAGCTAGATTGGATTCTAATGCCAGATGAAGAACGTGAAAGGAGTGCCCAATTTACGGTTGTTCCGCGGCTTTGGCCTCTAACTGAGAGACAGAGATCAAGCAAAGGTGATAATCAAATAAGAAATTAATTTTATTTATCATTTCTATATATATATATATATATATATATATATCCAAATTTAAAACGTCTAAAGGCTAGATGAAGTCCGTAAAAGTTTCTTAAACTTAAAACTTGCATATCTCCCTCAATTTCATTAACAAAATTATTTTTAAAAAATAGAGATTATAATATCCAACTCTTGCCACAGTATCAGTAAAAGAGTGAACAACTTGTAACCGACCGAGTACAAGTGGTCTTGTTGCTAATTATTTTCAGGCAACTACCACCCAAAATCATATGTTTTTAATAAATTTATACAAATTGCTAATCAAAATCAGTCATGTTGATAAATTCTAATAAATTACCAACCACACTCTAGTTTTTTTTTATATACCACTGTACGTTGGCAAGCTATTGCTAATTAAAAAATTTCTATATCTTACTATGGAAAGAGAGATGTTCAGTAAAACTTCTGAATTTTTATCCTGCACCCATTTATCTGTCTCCTCGTTTATCGGTCCCTTCTTTCTTCTCTCGTTGTTACTGTCAATCCTCAGCGACCAAGCACCTCTATCAACAGTGAGTGGACTTCGAAACCCTGTTTGAGGGAAAATCACTTAGCTTCATTCCGTTGTTGTTGATTTTAATACTTTTCTGCCAGTGTTAGGTACTTTTTAGTGGTGGACACCAAGAGAAAAGAAGAATGGCAACTTTGTTTGCAAATTGGTGAGGTGATTTTGAATATTAAGTTAATAATACATGTTATGTTTGGCTAAAATTTATATGCAGGTGTTGTGGTGATTGTTTGAAATTGAGTTATAGTTTGTTAATATGTTAATTACATAGTTTATCTTGGATTATAAAATTAAGTTGTTATAGATTAAGCATGATTTATAAATTCATCATAACTAATGAAAAAATTTCATGTTCCTGTTTTTGCAACTGCTTGTATAATTATGGATGATTAATTATTGATGTGTCATTATGTTATTTTAAAATACTTATTAGCTAATTAGTTGGTTATACACATTGTTAATTATTATGTTAAAGTAAATATATATTTATTATTAACAAAGTTTTAATTTATTTTTAATATTTATATAATATTATGTTAACGAATCTAATATTTTATTTATGGATTTAGAGTAAAGATAAAGTTGATGTGATAATAAATGTTGTTTCTAAATATTAGGTTAATGAAATTATAAAGTTAATATAATTATCAGATTTATATTGCATCAAAGTATTATTCCTAAATTATTTTTACTCAATGCTCTGTTAAATACTTGATATTTATTAGAGTTGTAAAAATTAGTACATATTATTTATTTATATTTTAATGAAAGGAAGTAGTTTTTCTCGCAAGCCTAGGTATAAAAGATATCTAGAACTAATATATAGATGCTTGTCATATGACATTTATATTAAAATTACTCACATGAGAATTTGATATAAAGATATCACCTATATACATGAAAAAGCTCACTTGATGGTTGTGTAACTAATCGTTACATATTATCCTAATCGAGGTCACAAAAAGGTAGGTATTAGGTATATCATAAACTATATAAAGGCACTTCAATGGTCAATAGAATATTCATCACTCTAGGAGATTTAGATAAAATGTTTTATATGTTTTCAAATAGTATTAACTAAAAAATCTTTGACCAAGGTTGAATAAGATTTGAAAAGAGTTTTAAATCTTATTTAAATGATCAATAACAATTACATAGAGAACAAACATAATTTAACATAACAAACATCATGCTTTAATATTAAATTTGAACATTATTGATAAAAAAAATATTTATTATACTAAGAAACTAATCACTGAAAAATTAAGACAAATTACTAAAGATTTTTCTAATATTTGAGGGATCATAACACGTTGTTAGATAATGCACATAATCTTTAAATATAAATTAATTAATTATTCAAATATAAATTCTATTTAATTATAATTATAATTATAATTTATATCTAAGTCAAAGTATTAGGAATCTAATAGGTCACACACATTAAGAATCATTAGTTAGAAATTAAATTATGATGATTTAAATAAGTATGAATTTTTTAAAATATATTTTAGAAATTAATAACTACAATATAATTAATATAGGAATTATATTTTTAGACCTAAAAAAATCAAGTAAGGATTTAATCTAGTTAATTTCTAAAATTTTCTTAAATTAATATATGAATATTATTCCAGGAGAAATTTGATTGTTTTTTTATTTGTTGGGTTTTCAAAATATCCTATAAATAGTAAGGTGTTCCATTTATTTAGAAGTTGTCTTTTAGAAAGAAAAACTATGTAAGTTACAAAATAGAAAACTAAAACTCTAAGCATAGCAATATTTCTTTTCTAAATAGGAATATAAGAGATTTTTTACTAAAGTTCATTTGAATTACTATTGAGACCGAACAATTGGACAACTTGTGGTTTGTAACAACTCAATTTTTAAAGAATTATTCAAAGTCTAAGAAGATCAAATCTTCAAGTAAGAAATCCCTAAATCTATCAAATAGGATCTTAGAGATTCCTAAATATATTTTTTGTATTGTTTTTGTTGCATATATGATATTTGGGAACTCAATAGTGGTATTAGAACCTTCGATAGAACAATTAGGGTTGTTTGATTGCATGTTTTAAATGTTATTGATGTTAATTATGAATTGATTTTAAGTTATTTTTTTCAAAAATTCAATTTTTCTATAATGATTTTTGAAAACAGAATTTTTTTAAAAAATATTTTTCATCACCCAATTATTATTCTAGTCAGATCTAGATAGAATTTCCAGATCTAGCAAAAATTCAATCAAGAGTTAGCTGAAAAAATCATGTTTTTTTAGTGTCATAAGTGGTAACGCCAAATAAGATAGATGTTGACGTTGTTGGGAGCACCCAATCATGCTACTACTAGTAGCGCCAACCATCATGGCTGCACAAAATAGTAGCCTCATGTTGTTGTAGATACCACTAGAAAGCATGTTGTTGGCAAAGGTGTGGCGTCCTACCAGCTACACATGGAAAAAAAAAGGGGGGGAAGGGAGAAAGATGGTTTTAGGGTTTTGGGTTACTTTATCCTTTTACCCATCCCTTTTTGTGTTATAACCATAGGGTTTTATTCCTTTTTAACCCCCATAAATAAAATTTTAATTTTATTTTAAATGAAACCGAAACTAAATTAATTATAGAATTATTTTTTCTAATATGATTTGGATTTAATTAAGAAAATTTATACCTAAAATTATTTTAATTAAAGAATTAATTTGTTTGATAGAATTAAGAATGAATTAAATTGTTTAATTCAATTTTTTTAGTTTTATGGTATCCTAATGGGATTATGATTTATTTAATTAAATTTTTTAATTTAAATAATATTTATAAAAATTATTTTTTTCCAAAATAATGAGTTTTTTAAGCTAGAAAATTTTATTTAATTAATCCTAAAATAGTTTAGGATATTAATAAGAGTTTTATTGTGATTAATTTTCTTATTACATTTAAAAAAAATATTATTAATGTAAATAATGTTAGATAAAATTTGTTTTGTTTGGGAAATTAACAAATTAGAATAGATTGAATACTTCAAAGTGTTAAAAATATTATTTTATAGTAGCACATAAATAATTAGGATTGAAGCATGTTATTATGATATTAAGATGATTTTATGCATGATGGATTGTTACGGACATCAAACATAATTGTATTGTATTTGATGGTTGAATGGTTGTAATTTTTATTAAATAAGGTCTATATGTCTTGCTTTATCTTTATTTTTCTTTTAGGTTGTAAATTTTTTCTTCATCTAATTCCCCTCGAATGTAACTCAAGGTTTCGTAATTAATTATATAAATGTTATGTAATTTAGAAATGTATGAATTTAGATAGGAAATAATTTTGTAATCTATGATGAAAAAAGAAATGGCAATGAAGGCTACGATTGATTTGCAGCAGCTACCTAAGATTTGACCATCTAATTCCATTTAATGGCTCGAGGGAATTAGCTTTGCTATATCCATAATCATCCAATTAAAATGGTATACTAGGGATTTATGTTTATATATAAATTGTTATGTGTGAAATATATATATATATATATATATATATATATATATATATATATGTTATGCCATGTTATGTATGAGATCTAATTAATTGATAATAAATCTCTTTTTAATAAATTAAGTACATGTTGAGAATATTAATAGTTGTCTTCCAATTTTATATGCATAAAACCAGAGTTTTATTCATGGATAACTTGTTAAGTTATTTAAGGTTTATTGTTGATTGAATATGTTTAATACTATAAAATTGAGTTTTATTTAACTAACTTATATGATTTGGATGAGTCATTTATGTTCATATAAGGTGAAACATACAATATATATTTAGATAAAGAGTTGTCATATAACTAGTTTAGAAAATATATAAAGATGTGATTGATAAACAATGTTATTTACCTAATCAATTTATTTTTATTTGTTGAGTCATTCAAAGTTGGATAAATTAAATGGGCTATTAATTTATAAGAAAATAGTGGGAGACCAAATTAGAATTAAAAACCTTATCTAAATTTGAAATTTAAATATGTATGCATGAAACTAATATTCTCTATCTTTATATAAATAGGTTGGCAAATTAAAAAAAAGTAGTAGCATATCCCTATAAAACATACTTAATGCTAACAAATTGACTGGAATAAATTTCTTAGATTAGCTCTAAAATATGAGATTTTTTCTCAAGCAAGACAAAAAGGTTGTTTGTTCTAGAAAATGCAATTCCAAATGCCCATGCTAAGGATACTAAAGAAAAAGTTATGAATGAACATCAATGTTATGTTGCTGATGATGAACAAGTTGTATGTATGATGTTAGCCAGTATGTCACATAAATTTTAAAGGCAATATGAGAATATAGATTTCCATACTATGATTATGCATCTCAAAGAATAGTTTGATGAGGCCAATAAGACTAAGAGGCATAAGACCTCTAAAGAATTGTTTTACTACAAGATGATAGAGGGTCCTTCAGTAAACACCTGTGTTTTAAAAATGATTGGCTATTTTGAGAAATTAGGCTAATTGAATTTTGTCATGAACCATAAGTTAAGTGTTAATTTTGACTTGCAATCATTACCTTAAAGCTTTTAACAATTCATTATGAACTATGAAATGAACAAGTTAGATAATATATTGCTAGAATTGCTTAATATGCTTAAGATTGTTAAATAGGTTCTTGAAAAGGAAAAAGGCCTAGTTTGTGCGATAAGGTAAGTCTTGAAAGCCATGTACCAATCATACTGAAGAGAGAGATGCATATGGCTTCTTAGTTGTTCGTGTGGGGCTTAGAAGCTCACCATTAAAGAAAGATCTCACTAAAAAGTAAGAGGGTTGTGGCCTCCTTAGTAATGGCATGGAGGATCAGGAGCTCTGACTAAAGAGTGGTCAAATTAGAGTGCAAAAATATGTGACCTCTATTGTATTGTCATAGAACGTGGAAGCCCCGCACTAGAGAGTAGTTGTTTTCTAAAAATGGGTGGGTTATGGCCTTCTAAAAATAAAATGAGGGCATGCAAGCCTTTTACTAGAGATAGTTGTACCAAAAAGTAAGAAATCCAAGATCATCCATAGAGATAATATAAAGCTTGGAAGTCTTCCTTTAGAGTCATGCCAATCTAAGACTGCATTAAAGAGGAAAGAGATCCAAAATCAATTTGTGGAGAATTGGTGAGGGGCCTTTTAGCATCATCTAACGAAAGTGTTCCAATACTACATTGTAGAATAGGAAATCTAAGATCAACCCTTGGTGAATTGGTGAAAGGCTCCTAGGCATCACTTAAAGAATCTGTTAGTTGGAGATTGCATTTGAGAATAAGGGATCTGAGATTAATCCTTGGAGAATTAATAAAAAAACCTTTAGGTATCACTTGGAAAATGTTCTAATCTAAGATTACATTAAAGAATGGAGGTTCTGAGATCAACCCTTAGAAAATTGGTGAGAGGTCCTTAGGCATCATCTAGAGAATGTGCTAGTCCAAGATTGCATTGGAGAATGAGAGCTACGAGATTAACCCTTGATGAATTAGTGAGAGGTCCTTTAATATCACTTGGAGAATATGTTAATCTAAGACTGCACTAGAGATTTATAGAAAGAAAATATATGTTAGAGATACATTAATTTTATTTTAAAAATAAACTTACATTCCCATTATAAATATACATCCTAAGGTAATCTAAGTGATAGGTATGAGAGAAGCTCTCTGAAGGAACATGTCTTGGAGATGGTAAGTGTTTTATGATTGTACATCCTAAGGTTATATAAGTGTTACATATAAGAGAAGTTCTCTAAATGAACATATATTGGAGGTGGTAGGTATTTGTCTAATAACTTTGAATGGGTGATTCCATTTTAATTGAAAGAAGTAAGAAATGCATAGGATATACCAAACACATATAAGTTAATCCTTAGTTCTTTCTCAAGCTTTCATTTCTACTAGAAGAATGAGTTCACTTAGAAGGTCCTCCATGATAGTTGTCTTTGTAAAAACAAGGAGGTTCATATCATAATTAACACGATCAAAATATTGATATCTTCTTCCAAGTGTAAGAGCATCGAAATAATAAATAACTCGGCAAAACCGGAGTCAAACCACAAAGAGGTTAACTATATAAATAATGATGATGATGATAATGATGATGATGATGACTTTCAGTTATAAAATTAATGAAAAGATTAAATAATGATAAAATAATTGTCAAGATTAAAGGATCCACTAATGGTATTTTAAATAAATATAGTATAACCTCTTTTTATTACTTAACTAGAAACCACACACAAAGAAGGTTTCATTCATATTATAAATTTTTAATATGATTACATTAGTTATCTTAGTTAAATAATGTTAATACTTGTAAATGTTGTTAGGTATTTATGATTATAACTTATGTTAACAACAAATCAAGTTCCTTTCATAGTTTAGATGTCAGTTATACCATACGGTTGAGTTATGAAAGTGTAAAGTATTTGTTGTACCAAGAGTTATACAAGATAAATCTAAATTAACCATTTTAACAAGAAAAGTATTAAAAGTGAACAAGATAAGAAATACAAAACATGTTAGTATCAAACATTAAGGTCCATGTTGAGTTTATACTATACTTATTCTTATACTATTAGTATACTATTTTCACCTTGACATGATAAACTTAGTTAAATATAATGAAAAAGACAAACATACATAAACAAGATAGGAATATAAATAAGATTTAAGTTAACTAAGCAAAGGAAAAACATAAACAAGAGATTAATATAAGCAAAATTTAAACATTACAATAAGAAAGAGAGTAAGAACATAATCTTGATCTAAAAATCAAGGCATCTAAATGCATGACAAATATCTCCTTCTATAGGTCAAAATTTAGAAATATTGATTTGATAACTAATTATTGAGTTGGTGGCCACATCTTGACTTAATGACAATCTTTATTTTCTTGTCTGAATAAAATATCATTGTTAATGTCAGAATTTGAATAGACTTTCCTCATAAAGTTCTAGGAAATTGTCTCAACTTTCCAACAAAAAAACAATTCAGTGCATTTAGACTTTTGAAACTTGAGATATGGGCTAAATAATAAATAATGTCTAGGCTACATGACAGATTTTGACTTTTTCATTATTGCTAAGATTTGAACTTCCAAACAGCAGAATTAAGTCTTGCATTTCTCATGAGTGTTTTAAGCCTAAGTCTTAGTTTTTAAGGCATATAAACCAAATTGAAATCCAAGATCTACAACTCTAGATATGACCCAATGACTGAACAATATTTCAGTTTGGATTGACCCAGCATCTCTTTTCTATGCTTCACCTTCTCTTTGTCTTCTCAATTTCAGTAATTGAACTCATCAATCAATCCATTAATTTATATGATAGACTTGTATTTAAGATGAACATTTATCATAAATTAAAGATATCTTATAGTATCAGACTTGTTATTATAAAACATGCTTTAGTTAAGGAGTTACTGATACTTCAAGTGAAAAATATTGATATAAAACCTTGATAAAAATACATTTTTAAGTACTAATCAATAGCATATTAGATTTTTTCACTTATATATGATTTTTCATGACTTGCTTCACTGTAAGAAAACTTCTATCTAGTAAGGTGTAAAATTTTCTTTAAAGGGCATGTTCATTTACTCCTTTTATCAAGGCATCTAAAGCTATTGACTTAAGCAAATCTTCTACCTTGAGCATCTCCTTATTAAACCTCTTCAAATATATCCGGGTATACTTGCCTTCTTATTGGGTAACAAGAAATAACTTCATGGAACATTTATTAGTGGGTATGTTGGTGCTAAAGTGTGTCATTAACTTTATGCAAAAGTCATTAAACCCTTCGAAGAAGCTTCATTCCAAATTATTTTACCAAGCATGCATAAACCCTTGAAAGGTTATGGGGAGGATATTGCACATTGAGTCATTATCCTGGATGAGCAACTTTAACGTACTGCATACCTTTTATACGTGTCCTCTTAAACCAACAAAACCATCAAAGTTTCTAGACTCCTTTTTTTTTTGAAATGTAGTTTTTAAAGAGTCGAATGTTCAATACTTGTTTGAACAAGGGAGCTCAAGCAATACTTTAAAGGACTCTTGTGAATGTCATTTTGCCTAATCCACTTTGGGTAGTTTAATCCTTTACAAGCATTTGGGATGATTGGTAGTTATGGCGATGCTATGATGTTGTGTGCTATTAAGAATGCTAAAACTTGTTGAGGTGACAAGATTTGATTTGGTCCTTAGGTTGCTAACATAGCCTGAGTGAGGACTTACACCTAACTAATGAGTTATTGAAGATCTGGTTGGGCAGAAGTCCTCGCGGTAATGGGCAAACTGATTACTCATCCTAACCTAGGTGTGTTTTGGTAGCATGCCACAGAATAACTTAAAAATATTAAAAATAAGTTTTAGAAAGAAACCGTTAGTTTTCTTATTAGTTTTGCATAAACGATATCAATTAATAAAAGTTAAGGTATTACATCTAATATAGGTATATGCTTAAGAAGGACTCGGGTTACCATACTCGAGTCCATGCACCTTGGGTCCAAGAAACAACTAGAGCTTGTCTCTCTTGACAGCTTGTTGGACTCGGGAATGGTAGCATAAGTCATTTTAGTTTTTTATCTTTTAAGAGGTTTTTTTTACCTATTAAATTTAAATTTAATAGTTTTATCTATAACTTATTAGCTTAGACATTTGGTCTGTGTTAAAGGTGATTTTCAACATTATAAGACATAAAATATTGGAGGTTACATGGTAAAATATTTTGTTATAAAAGACTATAGAGCTTAATACAGTAACTAGCATTTGTTAAGTGTTATACAAATAACTACAAGAACAAAATGGTATTTCACTTTTCACATGAATGAAGCATTTTCTTAGCACTTTCATCTTTTTCTTAAAACTATTTTAACCTCAAACATTCTTTTTTCTTCGGATTGAATAGTTGTATGACCTAATCAGAAGTGATTAAGTAACCATAAATTCAAAAGAGAAATGGATGTTATATACTAAAAAATATGACTGGATTCGATCAGCGAAACCAGCTTCTCCGGTATGAAATTTTCACACGAGAATATCAAACTAGTATTTGCGAAACTAAATGCTGAGGAAGAAACAGCTTAAGTTCCTAGCTGGTGGATTCCAGCTGAGATGCAGCGCTTCCTGGAAGCAGCCTGCAATTGGGACTCGGAAAGGAAAAGGACAGGTCAAAGGGATCGATTTATAGTACAGATTACAACTGGATTACTTTGACGTAGAAGCACAGGACTTCGACGCTGCAATGCTACAGTGTATTAGACTGTGTTGTTTTGGATTATACTCTCAGCATAAGGTTTTCTTTAGTCGTCAACAGCTAATGTGTCAACATCAGTTTAGTAAAATATTATTTTTGTCGCTCAAAGCTGTGGGCAAGTGAAAGTAAATTTTCCTGTGTCTGAATTTGCTTTCAATTTCCTCAGAAGATTCGCCGCGTGTAGCTTCTTAAGAATACATAATTAATTGATGTATATATGTATGTATGTATATATTAATGCCAGTGTCAAATTAATTTTGTGAACATTTTGTACTTTATAATTATTTCTGCCTCATTCAGAGAGAAAAAATTATAAAGAATATTCATTATGATATAAAGAATATTCATTAATAGATACGGACTTGTCTCATCCCTTGATCGGCAACGCAATAAAAGCAGCAGTTTTTGTTTCCTGAATTTTAATGTTATATCAACTATACCCTTAAAAGAGTACATTTAAGGGAAGTACTTGGTATGTTATGTAAATATGACATAAGAGGACAAAGCACGTTATAATATGTTTGGTATATATTTAAAATAAGACAAGATCATACTATGGATTGTTTGGTGCATTAACTTTGAACAAGATAAAAAAATAAATTGATCCTTATCCTGTCAAAAGTTGTCTACAAAAGCAAATTTGGTGCCCGTCGTAAAGAGTGGAATGATCTTTTCCAATACCATAAACAAAAATCATTATTTCAAAATTTTATTATTATTTATTTATCACATTTATTTTTTGACTTGGCGTATGTGACAATTCATTATAAATAAATATTTACATATAGTGGCTTAACTGAAAAACAATAATTTAGAGACTAAATTGTACATATTATAAAATCGGAGGACCACAAAGCTCTAATAAGGACCAAAATGTTATGAAATAAACTATAACGACTAAAATAAGTTATTAAAATAATTTCAGAGACAAAAATAAATCTTAAGTTCATTTGACGTGGTCATGTGTATCAAATGGAAAATAGGAAGGCACATTATCCAATCCATTTCATTATAGTTAAATCTAGTCTAATACAATCTTGTCCACCACTATTTTATATTGTCAATGTCAATCCCACTTACTAAACACATCCTTAATCACTAGAACGATAGGAGATTAAAGAGCATTTGTACCAACGTATTAGCATGCTTGTTTTAACCCTAATCTCAAGGCATGAATCATCATGAACGATACAAAACCTCTAGTGACTTGGTAGTGGGAATCTTGATGAGATCATGGCAAATAAAAGATAGAGCAAGATTATTGAATAGGTCAAATTTCTAATATACTGGTTTTGCAATTGGATTTTTGTTCACAATTATTTTCCCGACTCTTTCTTTTTTCTTCCATTGCACGTTTGTTTTCATTTTCAGTTTTTTAAATGGTCCAATTTCATTACATCTCTCTCTCTCTCTCTCTCTCTAACGTGTTTTAGGTGCTCATACGAACACATTTTGTGAACCCCAGAGAGATCTGTGATGTTTGCTATATAATCATATCTTTCAAAAAGTGTAGAAATTAAAAATTATGCTGGAAATCTCCTAAAGGTGTCGAGAACGATATGTTCATTGTATGGGTAGTACTTCTGTTGCTGTTGTTGTTGTAACAACGTTAATAATAAATGAATGCCATTGAACTCATCCGAAAACTTCATAGTAATAATAATAATTCAACTTGCATTAATTTGAATATTCAGCGTCAAATTTCTTTCTCTAACTATACATGTTATTTTCCCTTTTTCCCGAACTATTAACTATACTTATGTTAGATCAATCTCAAGCAAGCTTATCAATGGTTGAAATGGGCTGTAACTAAGTAATAAACATTTATTGCAATATACAATATAGACTTTGCTTATAATTACTCTAAAATAGGCTTTGCCACATTATAAAATACCCCTAAATTCCTTTTTAAATGTCCTTCTCTTCTCTACCATTTAACTTACACCTGCATGACATTGGTTTTTACTTTCATTTCCTTTTTATGATCTAAGTGGTGTTGTGTAAATTATTTTCAAGATGAAAATATTATACTTATAAAGTGTTTTTTTACCAAAAAATATTATTTAAAAAAATTACAAGATTTAAAATAGTATGAAAAAAATACAATATTATAAAATTATAATAATGTCCTTCTCTTCTCTGCCATTTAACTTATCACCTGCATAACATTGGTTTTTTACTTTCATTTCCTTTTTATGATGTAAGTGGTGTTGTGTAAAATATTTTTAAGATGAAAATATTGTACGTATAAAGTGCTTTTCTATCAAAAAAAATATTATATAAAAGAATTATAAGATTTAAAATGGTATGAAAAAATACAATATTATTAAAATTATAATAATATTTTATGATTATAACATAGTCAATTTGATGATTGTAGTGATAGTAGTAAGAAAATTGACACTTATATTGTGATGACTATGTTTTTGAAATGGTAATGGTGGTGAAAGTAGTGGTGACGGTGATGAAAATGATGGTAGTTATCGTAACTTAATGTTTTACCCATCTTAAATATTAAAAAAAATCAAAACAAACATTTACAAAAAAAGTGAAAAAGTATTTCAAAAAAAATAAAAAAAAATGCAATTAGAGCAAGTTTAAGAAGAAAAAAAGAGAAAATACTTAAATTAGCTAAAAATTAAAAATTAGTAAATCAAGGATTGAACTAGAAAAGGCAACAAAATGAAAGGATTAGATAAATGCAACCAGAGATAAAATTAAGGATGAATTGAAATTAAAAAAAGAAGAAGATAAAATTAGATCAATAATTGAAAAAAACAAGGCAAGAATTGACTTGGAAAAGGAAGTTAAATTGAGGGACCATTTTAAATGCAATCACAAATCATATTGAAAAAAATATTGAGAAAAAAGATTAAAATTGGTAAAAAAAAACTACTACAAGAACCATATTTAAAAAGATAGAAAAATTAAGACACCTATGTTTAAACATGAAAATTCAAAATAAATAAAACAACGTGTTTTGATTAAAATGATGTTATTTTCCAGTAAAATTCAGAAAAAAAAAAAGCCAAAACACCAAAACAATATTGTTTTGGTGCATAGCCAAAATAAACTATTTTCTTTATAGCATTCCTTTATAATTTTTGTCTTTTTCTTATTTTATTTTTTATGGTTTATGGCCATTATCTGCCTCAATTTTGTTTTGTCTTCTGAAAACACTAATCAATATACCATTCCTCTCCTAAAAGATATAGAAGAAGAAAAGAAAAAAAAATAATTTTAGGTTAAAAATAGAAGAGTTCTAGACCATCTAATGTTGATATTATTTATATTTCATAAAACTGTATCTTATTCTTTTTTATTTATGCATATTCATGTAAATATTAATTTTTAAAAAACAACAGAAAACTATGCCAATGAGTTTTTATCAAATTATCATCATGTCTTGTTGAAGTTTGAGTTTTAACATTTAGGTCAAGTCAATGTATATCATAAGTTTTAGGAACTAATATAGGCATAATGCCTTTCTAGAAAATCTTTAAATATGCTCAATAATAAATTAACTAGTTTTCATCATGTTAATATCATGTTTATATTTGAAAAAATATTTCAAAGTATTCAAATATATATATATATATATATATATATATATATATATATATATATATATATATATATATATATATATATATATAAAACAAATGCAATTAGGACGAGTTTGAGAAGAAAAGTAAAATGAGAAAATGGTTAAATTAACTAAATACTTCAAAATTAGTAGAGAGAGGATTGAACTGGAAAAGACAATAAAATGAAAAGACTAGAAAAATGCAACATGGGGATGAATTGAAAAAAATGAATAAAATTGGCTAAATAATTGAAGATAAGAAAGATAAGGATTGACTTGAAAAATGCAATTAAATTGAGGGACCATTTTAAATGCAATGCAATCACAGATTATATTAAAAGAAATATTGAGAAAAAAGATTGAATATAAAAAAAAAGCTACAACGATCAAATTAAAAAAGATAATAAAATTGAAGGACCTATGTTTAAATATGAAAAATCCAATTAAATAAAATAATATATTTTGGGCAAAAAAATATTATTTTTAAGCAAAAATCAGGAAAAAAAGTCAAAATACCAAAAAAATATTGTTTTTATACCTAGTCAAAATAATCCATTTTCTTCCTCACATACCTTTGTAATTTTTGTTTCTTTTTTCTTTTATTTCTTATGGTTCTTGGCTAACTCTCATTTCTCTCTTACGCCTCTTTAATTACATACCTTTGTAATTTTTGTTTTTTTTGTTTTTTTATTTCTTATGGTTCTTGGCCAGGTCTTAATTTTTTCTCTAGCGCCTCTCTAATTGCATGCCTTTGTAATTTTTGTTTCCTTCTTCTTTTATTTCTCATGGTTTTTGGCCAGACTTGAATTTTCTTTCTCATGCCTCTCTAAAATGCTAAACAACATACTATTTCTCTCTCAAAAATGCAAAAGAAAAAAACAAAAGGAGTTTTGGGTTTAAAATGAAGGTGTTCTAAACCATCTAGTGTTGATATTGTTTATATTTCATAAAATTCTTTCTTCTTTTTATGCATGTATATTCATGTAAATATTAATTTTCAAAAAACAAGGTCAAAGAGTTTCCATTAAGTTATAATCATGTCTTATTTAAATTTGAGTTTTAATAGTTATGTCGACGTGCATTATAACTTTTAGGGACCAATATAAGCCTAGTGTTTTTTTTCAAAAACTTTATAATGAGCTCAATAATAAGTTAATTAGTTTTTATCATGTTAGCATTATGTTTAAATTTGGATTTTAACAATTAAATAAATATTTCTCTTAGTTTTAAAAACAATATAGGCCTAATATGATATTTAAAATAAAAATGAGATCAATAATAAGTCCATAAGTTTCATCACTACAGGGGGCCAACATGGAACGAGCATAGAATTGTGTTCAACTTTTTTTGAAAAACAATAATATTAAAAAGTTCAATAAATAGCAAATAAAAGTAGTAATAATAATAAATTATTAAGTTGTGATACTAGTGATTTAGGGTCGGACATTAACTTGAAAAACATGCATTAATAATAAATGACTAATGAATAAGCTTTAAATATAAGTTGGATAGTTAAATAATCATGTAAAATATTTTTTTTAAATAACACATAACTAAGATAACCTTTAACTCGAAAGGATACGATATTGATGATTTTTATATTTTATTAAGTATAATAAACCTCTTACTTATATTTCTAAGCTAATGTAAATATTTTAGAATTTTAAGTCTCATTAAGAAACTAATTAGTACTTAAAAGTGCATTTTTGTCATGGATTTATATCATCATTTTGCACTTGAAGTATCAATAACTCCTTAACTAAAGCATGTTTTATAACAATATATCTAATAATATAAGATACCTTTAATTTATGGTAAATGTTCATTTTAAATGCAGGCCTATCACATAAATGAAAATATTGATTGATGACTTTAAGAACTTAAATTGTAAAGGCAAAGAGGTGGTCAAACTTAGAAAAGAGATGTCGGTGCGATCTAAACCGGAACACTGTTCGGTAATTGGAACAAATCTGGAGCTACAGATCTCAGATTTAGGTCCAATTTATATGGATGGAAAGATAAGACATAGGCCTACAACTTTCATATCGAGCCCAAGATCTAAAAAGGCCATTATCAAGTCCAAATTATAGCAACAACAAGGAAGCCCGAATCTGTCTTCCAGCCCGAGCACTGTTCGGTATTTTGGCCATATCTGGAGTTCTAGAAGTCCAAATGAGCTGAATGTTTTACACACGAAAGCTGAGACAATTGCCTACAACTTTCATGTTACAATTGACTCCAATTTTGACGTTATCAATGACGTTTTGGGCAGACAAGAGAAGATAAGGATTGTCACCAAGTCAAAAGTTGGCCACCCACTTATCAATTAGTCATCAAATCAATAGTTCCTAATTTTGGCCTATAAAAGGAGGCATTTGCCATGCATTTAGGCATCTTGGTGTCCAGATCAAGATCATGCTCTTCCTTTCTCTCTTTGTATTTTTTGTAATGCTTATGCTTTGCTTTCATTATTATTAAGTTTATGCCTTTCATTTCCTTTCCTTTACTTAGTTAACTTTTATGTTCTTATTTTGTTTATCTATTTTGCTTTCTTTCATGATGTCTAGCTAAGTTAGTTATGTCAAGGTGAAAAGGTTACACTAATGGTGTAAGAATAAGTATAATGTAAACTTAATATGGACTTTAATATTTGATACTAACATGTTTTATATTTGTTATCTTGTTCACTCTTTAATACTTTGCTTGTTAAATGACTAATCTTGATTTATGTTGTATAACACTTGGTACAACAAATGCTTGGTACTTTCATAGCCCATAATGTATGGTATAACCGACACCTGAGCTATGAAAGGAACTTGATTTGTTGTTAACATAAGTTATAATCATGAATGCTTGACGAGATTTACAAGTATTAGCATTAATTGAATAAGATAACTAATGTAATCATGTTAACAATATATAATCTGATTGGAACCTCCTTTGTGTGTGGTTTCCAATTCAATAATAAGAGTTTATACTATACTTGTTTGATATACCATTAGTGGAACCTCTAACCTTGACATTTGTTATTATTATTGTTTAATCCTTACATTAATATTTCATCTCTAAGTTCTCATCATCATCATGATCTTCTTCTTCTCTTTCTTTATTATTATTATTATTATTATTAGTACTACTACTACTACTACTACTACTACTACTATTATTATTATTATTACTATTGTTGTTGTTGTTATTATTGTTTTATAATTGTTGTTTATAATTTGTACAATTAACCTCCCTGTGGTTCGACCCCGGTCTTGCCGGGTTATTTATTACTTTGACACTCCTGCACTTGGGAGAAGATATCAACCTTTTAGTCGTGTCAGAAACCATGCAAAAACTTCATTTTTTATATATTTCTTTTAATTTTTGGAGGTTCTATTTTCATGTTAGGTGTGGTAACATGACAACTCTACTTAATTTATTTCTTTTAATGTCTATATTGTCCTTTATATCTAAGCATTTATTATATTTATATTGTTTAATTTTTATTGCAATTATTTCTAGTATACTGGATTGTGTGCAAGTATTTATTTTCTAAGTTTTTATACATTTTAGAAAAACCAACAAAAGCTCTTGAGATTCACTTCTTTTTAGGATTAAATAAGGAGATTTATATGGTAAGTGTGACTTATATCTATTGATTCTCATTTAGACTTCCATTTTTATTAGAACTCACTGTATGCATAATATATTGTAGAGTTACTCTCTTACTTATATTGCATAACGTTAAAAAATAGAGTTACCTCACTGGTAATTTAAACAATTTGAAACCTAAAAAAAAGATCTTTAGGGATAGGGTAATTGGGTCAAACTTTACATGAGCGTGGTCTTATTTGCTAGTATTCATTCTCAATAAGACACAAATCGAATCATATCATTTCATATTTACTAATGCTTATAGAAACCTTATAGAAAATGTGAAATAATAGGACATTAAGATTACCAGTAAAGATATGTGAACTAGTTTAAAGAAAGGTCATTATAATAAGGTAATTGCCTATTACAAGAACATATTTTGAACGAGGAACTAATAACCTCAATACCATAAAAAAATATATGTAAAATGACATGTTGCAACCATTTATCCACAGCTCCATGAGCAATTCAAATTGATTTACAAATTGCCATGATCTTTTCTAGTGTCGTGAATGCATGTCAATTGAGATAAGTGATCTATAAATGTTACTTGCATGATTTATGCATGATATCCAAGCAGCCTTTGATGATAGAAAGAACTAGGAGGAAAGGTGAGGTTTGGTGGTGAGAAGACAGTGGAGGCTAGTTCATTTTGTTTCTAATCCTAAAGATTTGAGTCAAGATTACTAGAGTGACTGAAGCTCAAAGAAAAAATATCTAATGCTAGTCAATTATTCAATTGTTAGGAGATGTTATCTTTACAAGACTATAGATAAATATAACGACATAACCTAGTTGCTTGAAATTTAAGTACAATCCTTATATTTATAAGATTTAGTAGGGTTTTAGAACCCAAAATATAAATTTTTATCTTTAATAATATAGACACGACCTCTACTCTTAAAGGTTATGATCCTCTTTTTGGTTGTCCAAAATCAAACTTGGTGTACTTCTATTTGCTAAAAAAACAAGCTCTATCAAATTATACCTATTTAACCAAGGTAAACCGTAAGTACTGAATGAATGAATGAATGACCAAGCAAGGTTTTAGTTATGTTTGATTTTGGTACAAATTGGAACTAATGCATGTGTTTTTTTTTTTTTTAACAAATACTACATTATATCTTGACTTTAGTAAATAACTTGATATTTATTTTAAAGCAACATTTGACATCTCATTCCACCATCTTAGAGAATAGAATGACAAATATATTAAATAAGAAAAATAATAAGGTTGGCGACCATATCATCTAAAAACAACCTATCTCCTTAGTGGCCACAACAAAAACAAAAATAATAAAAAAGTAGGAAGCCCTTTTGTTTTTAAATTTTTTTCTTACATCCATTCCTCCTTTGCATATTACATATATTGATTTGACATTATAAATAATGATGCATAATAGGTTCAAAATCCATGAACTCATGATAAACAATTTCTTTTTAAATGCAAACAAATTATATTAGATAACGTCAATATTTATCAATCCAAGTAGTTCATGTTTTAAATGAGGAAATTTTTTTGAGATATTTAGAAAAGAAAAGGAAGAATTTTGGGTTGCAAAATAGAGGTTTTCTGAACCACCCAATAATAGAGAGGAAGGAAAAAAAGGAAAAAGAAAGGAAGAGAAAAGAAGAGAGAAAAAAAAAGCAAAAAAAAAGAAAAGAAAAAGGAACCTAAGTAAAGAGAAAACCATCCAAAAGCCATATAATAGTTGGCATACCACTATCTCTATCACCTTAGCAGCTCCTCCCTTATCTGAAACTAGCCCAAAGGTGACTCAAATCCTTCTTCATTCTCTTTTTTTTTTCTTTTTTTTTCCCCTAAAAATTATGCATGGTTCACTATTTATAAAAAAAAATAATAGATATGTTAATATTCATGCAATGCCAATATTCATCCAAGCATTTTCATTTTATTTTAGGGTGTGTTTGTTTTACTGGAAAGTAGTTTTCTGGAAATCACTTTTCAAACTTTCATGTATTTATTTGTTATTAAGAAAGTTAATCAATGGAAAACACTTTTCAGTTAGAAAAATTTGACTTGATTTTTAGCAAAGTTTTTTTCTTTTATTTTGGGCTGAAAACACTTTCCAGAAGTTGTAAATAATTTAGAAATATTATATTATTTTCTCATTATATCAAATTTAGTCCCCAAAATTTTGATTGATATATATTTTGTTTGAATTTTTTTCCAATTTCTTCCTTTAAAATTTGATTTTTATATTAACTTTGATCCTTATTTTTATGATTGTTATTTGTTTTTCTCTTATCATTTTTCATTAAATTTTTTATCAAGTTTGGTTCTCATTCTTTTAATTGTTACTTATGTTATTTGAAAATAATTTATAAAATTATAATTATAATTATTTTAATTTTATCATCTTTTATTTTTTTTATTTGTTAGATTTGATATCCATTATTTTGATTATTTTTTATTTTATTTGAGATAATTTATAAATTTTTTTAAATTTCATTCTCATTCAACTTTTTAATTTGTAAGATTTGTTCAGTATTATTTTAATAAAATTGAAAAAAATAAAACATTAATAAGTTATTTTCTAACTCATTTTTCATAACATAACAAAACACTGGAAAATATTTTTTAATTTATTTTTCATGACACAAACAGTGTTCTGGTTTGGATTGCACCGGCATCTCTTCTCTAAGTTTGACCATCTCTTTATCCTTGCAATTTAAGTTCTTCAAGTCATCAATCAATCCTTTCATTTATGTGATAGGCCTGCATTAAAAATAGACATTTACCACAAATTATAGGTATCTTATATTATTAGATACATTATTATAAAGCATATTTTAGTTAAGGAGTTATTGATACTTCAAGTGCAAAATGATGATATAAAACCATGATAAAAATGCACTTTTAAGTACTAATCAGTGGTCACGTACATCAAGTGGAATAATTGAAGATGTGTTAGTACAAGTTGATAAATTCATAAGTCTCAATCTAGGTGAGTTAAAACCAATTTCTATAACTCTTTTACTTACTGATAGATCTATAAAAGTGCCTAGAGGAATAATTGAAGATGTGTTAGTACAAGTTGATAAATTCATTTATCCTGTGGATTTTATTGTCTTGGACACAGAACCTATTGAAGCATGTAATTCATTTCCTGTTATTTTAGGACGTACATTTCTTGGAACGTCTAACGCATTGATTAACTTGAATCTACTTTAAGTAAAAATGGATTGACTGAATCTAAAGATTTACAAATGATTTATTTTGAGGAAGAAATCATAGATAAAAAACACATCGAAAATGTTGATGTGAATCTTTTATCAATAGCGACAACAGATTCGACATCTAACATCACACCAATCGATGATTACTTTCCTAACAAATCCTTACTTTCTCTTAGTCCAATGCCTTGGTATGATAAAAATATCAATTTTTTTACTTTAGAAGATTTGCCAGCTGATTGGAGTACTGAAGACAAAGAAAAGTTTTTGAACAAAGTGAAGAACTTTTATTGTGATGACCCTAACTTATTCAAATATTGTCCTTGATTAGTACTTAAAAGTGCATTTTTATCATGGTTCTATATCATCATTTTGCACTTCAAGTATCAATAACTCCTTAACTAAAATATGTTTTATAATAATGTATCTAATAATATAAGATACCTATAATTTATGGTAAATGTCTATTTTTAATGCAGGCCTATCACATAAATGAAAGGATTGATTGATGACTTGAAGAACTTAAATTGCAAGGATAAAGAGATGGTCAAACTTAGAGAAGAGATGTCGGTGCAATCCAAACCGGAACACTGTTCGGTAATTGGGTCATATCTGGAGCTACAGATCTCAGATTTAGGTCCAATTTATATGGATGGAAAGTTAAGACATAGGCCTACAACTTTCATATGGAGCCCAAGATCTAAAAAGGCCATTATCAAGTCTAAATTGTAGCAACAACAAAGAAGCCCGAATCTGTCTTCCAGCCCGAGCACTATTCGGTATTTTGGCCATATCTGGAGTTCTAGAAGTCCAAATGAGCTGAATGTTTTACACCTGAAAGCTGAGACAAATGCCTACAACTTTCATGTTTACAACTGGCTCCAATTTTGACGTTATCAATGACGTTTTGGGAAGACAAGAGAAGATAAGGATTGTCACCAAGTCAAAAGTTGGCCACCCACTTATCAATTAGTCATCACATCAATAGTTCCCAATTTTGGCCTATAAAAGGAGGCATTTGTCATGCCATTTAGGCATCTTGGTTTCCAGATCAAGATCATGCTCTTCCTTTCTCTCTTTGTATTTTTTGTAATGTTTATGCTTTGTTTTCATTAATATTAAGTTTATGCCTTTCATTTCCTTTCCTTTACTTAGTTAACTTTTATGTTCTTATTTTGTTTATCTATTTTTATTTCTTTCATTATGTCTAGCTAAGTTAATTATGTCAAGGTGAAAAGGTTACACTAATGGTGTAAGAATAAGTATAGTGTAAACTTAATATGGACTTTAATGTTTGATACTAACATGTTTTATATTTGTTATCTTGTTCACTCTTTAATACTTTGCTTGTTAAATGACTAATCTTGATTTATGTTGTATAACACTTGGTACAACAAATGCTTGGCACTTTCATAGCCCATAATGTATGGTATAACCGACACCTGAGCTATGAAAGGAACTTGATTTGTTGTTAATGATTAGTACTTAAAAGTGCATTTTTATCATGGTTTTATATCATCATTTTGCATTTGAAGTATCAATAACTCCTTAACTAAAATATGTTTTATAATAATGTATCTAATAATATAAGATACCTATAATTTGTGGTAAATGTCTATTTTTAATGCAGGCCTATCACATAAATAAAAGGATTGATTGATGACTTGAAGAACTTAAATTGCAAGGATAAAGAGATGGTCAAACTTAGAGAAGAGATGTCGGTGCAATCCAAACCGGAACACTATTCGGTAATTGGGTCATATATGGAGCTACAGATCTCAGATTTAGGTGCACTTTATATGGATGGAAAGGTAAGACATAGGCCTACAACTTTCATATGGAGCCCAAGATCTAAAAAGGCCATTATCAAGTCCAAATTGTAGCAACAACAAAGAAGCCCGAATCTGTCTTCCAGCCCGAGCACTTTTCGGTATTTTGGCCATATCTGGAGTTCTAGAAGTCCAAATAAGCTGAATGTTTTACACAAGAAAGCTGAGACAATTGTCTACAACTTTCATGTTTTCAGCTGGCTCCAATTTTGACGTTATCAATGATGTTTTGGGCAGACAAGAGAAGATAAGGATTGTCACCAAGTCAAAAGCTGGCCACCCACTTATCAATTAGTCATCAAATCAATAGTTCCCAATTTTGGCCTATAAAAGGAGGCATTTGCCATGCATTTAGGCATCTTGGTTTCCAGATCAAGATCATGCTCTTCCTTTCTCTCTTTGTATTTTTTATTCTTTGTTTTCATTAATATTAATTTATGCCTTTCATTTCCTTTCCTTTACTTAGTTAGCTTTTATGTTCTTATTTTGTTTATCTATTTTTCTTTCTTTCATTATGTCTAGCTAAGTTAATTACGTCAACCTGAAAAGGTTACACTAATGGTGTAAGAATAAGTATACTATAAACTTAATATGGACTTTAATGTTTGATACTAACATGCTTTATATTTGTTATCTTGTTCACTCTTTAATATTTTGCTTGTTAAATGACTAATCTTGATTTATATTGTATAACACTTGGTACAACAAATGCTTGGCACTTTCATAGCCCATAATGTATGGTATAACCGACACCTGAGCTATGAAAGGAACTTGATTTGTTGTTAACATAAGTTATAATCATGAATGCTTGACGAGATTTACAAGTATTAGCATTAATTGAATAAGATGACTAATGTAATCATGTTAACAATATATAATCTGATTGGAACCTCCTTTGTGTGTGGTTTCCAATTCAATAATAAGAGTTTATACTATACTTGTTTGATATACCATTAGTGGAACCTCTAACCTTGACATTTGTTATTATTATTGTTTAATCCTTACATTAATTTTCCATCTTCAAGTTCTCATCATCTTCTTCTTCTTCTCTTTCTTTATTACTACTACTACTACTACTACTACTACTACTACTACTAGTATTATTATTATTACTATTATTATTTTTATTATTATTACTACTACTACTACTACTATTGTTGTTGTTGTTATTGTTGTTTATAATTGTTGTCTATAATTTGTACAATTAATCTCCCTGTGGTTCGACCCCGGTCTTGCTGGGTTATTTATTACTTCGACACTCCTGCACTTGGGAGAAGACATCAACCTTTTAGTCGTGTCAAGTTTTTGGCGCCGTTGCCGGGGAGGTAAGTTCTTGTATAAATTATAGTATTTATTTTATTTTCTCTTTTCACTTTTCTTGTATATAACTTTGTTTCTTTTCTTTTGTTTCTTTTTATTTTGTTTTCTTCCTCCTTCTTTTGCTTTTTTATTTTTATTTTATTTTATTCCAACACGTGCATGAGAGTGTGGTCATGTACATCAAGTGGTAGACTTTGTAGGATATCCTCATCATTTTCAGAAAATATGGCCGAAGAAGATAATCAATCACTTCATAATGAAAATAATGAGAATAACCGTGCTAGAACACTTAGAGACCACATGAATCCCACAAGAACAAGTGCACCATCATGCATAGTTTTTCCTCCGGATGCATCTCATTTTAATTTTAAACCAGGTATTATTCATCTTTTACCTTCTTTTCATGGTTTAGAATTGGAAAATCCATACTTGCATTTAAGGGAATTTGAGGAGGTGTGCAACACATATAATAACTTAAATTGTAGCATGAACAACATCAGATTAAAGCTTTTTCCTTTTTCATTAAAAGATAAAGCTAAAACATGGCTACAAAATTTAAGACCAGGATCCATTCGTGCTTGGAATGAAATGCAACAACAATTTTTAAAGAAGTTTTTCCCATCTCAGAGAACAAACTCTTTCAAGAGACAAATCACCACTTTCACTCAAAAACCAGGAGAAACATTTTACAAATGTTGGGATAGGTATCGAGGCTTGCTTAGTACTTGCCCTCATCATGGTTTTGAAACATGGAGATTGGTTTCATATTTCTATGAAGGGTTAACACCTAAAGATAGGCAAATGGTTGAATTGATGTGCAATGGAACTTTTGAAGATAAAGACCCTGATGAAGCAATGGAGTACTTAGACTTAGCTGAAAATGCTCAAAATTGGGACACCGCGGGTACTTATGAGGCACTGAGTAAAACTCAACCTCATACATCTAGTGGAGGTATGTACAACCTTAGAGAAGATCATGACCTTCAAGCCAAGTTTGCATCTTTAGCTAGAAAAGTCGAGGCACTAGAATTAAAAAAGAGTGGTAAATTAAAATCTGTTGAAAACATTGTGTGTCAAATCTATGAATCAAATGAACACTCAACCAACGATTGTCCAACCTTGCCTTCTTTTAAAGACTGTCTCCATGAACAAGCCCATACTTTAAACAGTTTCCAAAGGGCCAACCACAACCCATACTCCCAAGCATACAACCCTGGTTGGAGGAATCACCCAAATTTCAGTTGGAAGAATGAGAACAACAATGCACAAACTTCACAACTACCGTTTCAAGCACACCATAATTTTCAAAATTCTCATGGATATGCACCTTCTTATGCTCCACCTTCTAGAAGAAATCTTGAGGAAACATTGCATGCATTCATTGAAAAGCAAGAGACAATTAATACTCAACTTGTTCAAAACATGACAGATTTTAAAGATACTCTTGCTAAACTAACATCTGCTCTTAGTTTCCAAGAGAAAGGTAAGTTTCCATCTCAAACACAACAAAATCCCAAAGGGCAATACAATGCAAATGCAAGTAGTTCCGGAAGCCAACACATGGATCAAGTCAAATCAGTCACTACTCTGCGCAGCGGTAAGGTTATTGAAAAACCCTCTCTTGAACCTTATGAGAAAGATGATGAGTCAATCTCTGAGGGTAAGGAAGGGGTTGAATCTGAAAATTGCAAAGAAACGACTGATTCACCGCCAACACTTCCATTTCCTCAAGCCATGACCAAAGAAAGGAAAGTCAATCAGAACTCTGAAATTTTTGAAATTTTCAAACAGGTAAGGATCAATATACCTTTGCTGGATGCTATTAAACAGGTTCCTTCCTATGCTAAATTTTTGAAAGATCTATGCACTGTGAAGAGGAAACTGAATGTGAAAAAGAAAGCCTTTCTAGCGGAACAAGTAAGTGCCATTCTTCAAAACAATAATGCTTTGAAATATAAAGACCCTGGCTGTCCTACAATTTCCTACTTTATTGGAGAGCATAAAATTGAAAGAGCCTTACTTGATCTTGGTGCTAGTGTGAATTTACTTCCATATTCAGTTTTTTAGAGTCTCAATCTAGGTGAGTTAAAACCAACTTCTATAACTCTTTTACTTGCCGATAGATCTTTAAAAGTGCCTAGAGGAATAATTGAAGATGTGTTAGTACAAGTCGATAAATTCATTTATCCTGTGGATTTTATTGTCTTGGACATAGAACCTATTGAAGCATGTAATTAATTTCCTGTTATTTTAGGACGTACGTTTCTTGGAACGTCTAATGCATTGATTAACTTGAATCTACTTTAAGTAAAAATGGATTGACTGAATCTAAAGATTTACAAATGATTTATTTTGAGGAAGAAATCATAGATAAAAAACACATCGAAAATGTTGATGTGAATCTTTTATCAATAGCGACAACAGATTCGACATCTAACATCACACCAATCGATGATTACTTTCCTAACAAATCCTTACTTTCTCTTAGTCCAATGCCTTGGTATGATAAAAATATCAATTTTTTTACTTTAGGAGATTTGCCAGCTGATTGGAGTACTCAAGACAAAGAAAAGTTTTTGAACAATGTGAAGAACTTTTATTGTGATGACCCTAACTTATTCAAATATTGTCCTTGATTAGTACTTAAAAGTGCATTTTTATCATGGTTTTATATCATCATTTTGCACTTGAAGTATCAATAACTCCTTAACTAAAATATGTTTTATAATAATGTATCTAATAATATAAGATACCTATAATTTGTGGTAAATGTCTATTTTTAATGCAGGCCTATCACATAAATGAAAGGATTGATTGATGACTTGAAGAACTTAAATTGCAAGGATAAAGAGATGGTCAAACTTAGAGAAGAGATGTCGGTGCAATCCAAACCGGAACACTGTTCGGTAATTGGGTCATATCTGGAGCTACAGATCTTAGATTTAGGTCCAATTTATATGGATGGAAAGTTAAGACATAGGCCTACAACTTTCATATGGACCCAAGATCTAAAAAGGCCATTATCAAGTCTAAATTGTAGCAACAACAAAGAAGCCCGAATCTGTCTTCCAGCCCGAGCACTGTTCGGTATTTTGGCCATATCTGGAGTTCTAGAAGTCCAAATGAGCTGAATGTTTTACACCTGAAAGCTGAGATAAATGCCTACAACTTTCATGTTTACAACTGGCTCCAATTTTGATGTTATCAATGATGTTTTGGGGAGACAAGAGAAGATAAGGATTGTCACCAAGTCAAAAGTTGGCCACCCACTTATCAATTAGTCATCACATCAATAGTTCCCAATTTTGGCCTATAAAAGGAGGCATTTGTCATGCCATTTAGGCATCTTGGTTTCCAGATCAAGATCATGCTCTTCCTTTCTCTCTTTGTATTTTTTGTAATGTTTATGCTTTGTTTTCATTAATATTAAGTTTATGCCTTTCATTTCCTTTCCTTTACTTAGTTAACTTTTATGTTCTTATTTTGTTTATCTATTTTTATTTCTTTCATTATGTCTAGCTAAGTTAATTATGTCAAGGTGAAAAGGTTACACTAATGGTGTAAGAATAAGTATAGTGTAAACTTAATATGGACTTTAATGTTTGATACTAACATGTTTTATATTTGTTATCTTGTTCACTCTTTAATACTTTGCTTGTTAAATGACTAATCTTGATTTATGTTGTATAACACTTGGTACAACAAATGCTTGGCACTTTCATAGCCCATAATGTATGGTATAACCGACACCTGAGCTATGAAAGGAACTTGATTTGTTGTTAATGATTAGTACTTAAAAGTGCATTTTTATCATGGTTTTATATCATCATTTTGCATTTGAAGTATCAATAACTCCTTAACTAAAATATGTTTTATAATAATGTATCTAATAATATAAGATACCTATAATTTGTGGTAAATGTCTATTTTTAATGCAGGCCTATCACATAAATAAAAGGATTGATTGATGACTTGAAGAACTTAAATTGCAAGGATAAAGAGATGGTCAAACTTAGAGAAGAGATGTCGGTGCAATCCAAACCGGAACACTATTCGGTAATTGGGTCATATATGGAGCTACAGATCTCAGATTTAGGTGCACTTTATATGGATGGAAAGGTAAGACATAGGCCTACAACTTTCATATGGAGCCCAAGATCTAAAAAGGCCATTATCAAGTCCAAATTATAGCAACAACAAAGAAGCCCGAATCTGTCTTCCAACCCGAGCACTTTTCGGTATTTTGGCCATATGTGGAGTTCTAGAAGTCCAAATAAGCTGAATGTTTTACACAAGAAAGCTGAGACAATTGTCTACAACTTTCATGTTTTCAGCTGGCTCCAATTTTGACGTTATCAATGACGTTTTGGGCAGACAAGAGAAGATAAGGATTGTCACCAAGTCAAAAGTTGGCCACCCACTTATCAATTAGTCATCAAATCAATAGTTCCCAATTTTAGCCTATAAAAGGAGGCATTTGCCATGCATTTAGGCATCTTGGTTTCCAGATCAAGATCATGCTCTTCCTTTCTCTCTTTGTATTTTTTATGCTTTGTTTTCCTTAATATTAATTTATGCCTTTCATTTCCTTTCCTTTACTTAGTTAGCTTTTATGTTCTTATTTTGTTTATCTATTTTTCTTTCTTTCATTATGTCTAGCTAAGTTAATTACGTCAACCTGAAAAGGTTACACTAATGGTGTAAGAATAAGTATAATATAAACTTAATATGGACTTTAATGTTTGATACTAACATGCTTTATATTTGTTATCTTGTTCACTCTTTAATACTTTGCTTGTTAAATGACTAATCTTGATTTATATTGTATAACACTTGATACAACAAATGCTTGGCACTTTCATAGCCCATAATGTATGGTATAACCGACACCTGAGCTATGAAAGAAACTTGATTTGTTGTTAACATAAGTTATAATCATGAATGCTTGACGAGATTTACAAGTATTAGCATTAATTGAATAAGATGACTAATGTAATCATGTTAACAATATATAATCTGATTGGAACCTCCTTTGTGTGTGGTTTCCAATTCAATAATAAGAGTTTATACTATACTTGTTTGATATACCATTAGTAGAACCTCTAACCTTGACATTTGTTATTATTATTGTTTAATCCTTACATTAATTTTCCATCTTCAAGTTCTCATCATCTTCTTCTTCTTCTCTTTCTTTATTACTACTACTATTACTACTACTACTACTACTACTACTAGTATTATTATTATTACTATTACTATTATTATTATTATTATTATTATTACTACTACTACTACTACTATTGTTGTTGTTGTTATTGTTGTTTATAATTGTTGTCTATAATTTGTACAATTAATCTCCCTGTGGTTCGACCCCGGTCTTGCTGGGTTATTTATTACTTCGACACTCCTGCACTTGGGAGAAGACATCAACCTTTTAGTCGTGTCAAGTTTTTGGCGCCGTTGCCGGGGAGGTAAGTTCTTGTATAAATTATAGTATTTATTTTATTTTCTCTTTTCACTTTTCTTGTATATAACTTTGTTTCTTTTCTTTTGTTTCTTTTTATTTTGTTTTCTTCCTCCTTCTTTTGCTTTTTTATTTTTATTTTATTTTATTCCAACACGTGCATGAGAGTGTGGTCACGTACATCAAGTGGTAGACTTTGTAGGATATCCTCATCATTTTCAGAAAATATGGCCGAAGAAGATAATCAATCACTTCATAATGAAAATAACGAGAATAACTGCTTGACCGCTTTTTATGATCGGCTTGTTTTAACTCGCAAGTGCACGAGTGTGCGATGTAGCAATTAACTCGGTAAGATCGAGGTCATATCCACAGAGAGCTAGATCTGGAAATTAAGCTAAGTAACAAAAAAAAACTCAAGAGAAATTAAATTAACAATAACTTGGTTGAAAATAATTGATGGATTTGTTTTCAAAGATAAAAAAACATGTAAATAGATTTTAAATGACAAGAAAAGTAAGTCTTGGTCCAAATCAATTTTAATGGTGATGTATTGGTGATTTCTTCAACATATATAAGATAACTCAACCTAATCTCAACGATGGTGATATTAGATCGGAAGATATTACAATGAAGATTAGAAAGATGAAGATTGATTATTGCTTAAGAATGAATAAGTACTTTCATATTAAGTAAGACATTGAATCAAGCAATCTCTATACCAAAACTAAAGTTTGTGCATAAAAATTCAAGATTATAACATTACCTAAATGATTTCTAAAATTTCTTTACAATAATAAATCATTCATGAAGAAAATAAGAAGATAAACATTAAGATTCATTCATATCCTAAAGAACTTACCTCAATCACCATTATCCTTGATTTGGATCCAAGAAAGAGTTTAGCCAACCATGATTATATATAAGAACACTTCAATAAACATGAAAGAACTTGAATCCAACTGAAAAAATAAGTTTTACAAACTAAAGAACCAAAATCTATAAAGAAGAACACAATACAATTTTAGAAAAAATTCGGACACAAATCTGACTCTAATTTGGACAGCAATTCGACCCTCTTAGATGCTTTTTTTGGAGAAGTCTATTAGAGATATATTTATAGGAAATTCTGTCACCTTTCCAGATCATTAAAGAACAGCTCATTTGGACACCTGAGTCAAAAGTTATGGGCAAAACACCGTAAGGTGTTCTGAAAAATCAAATCAAGACAGCTTTACAACTACTTTGGTGCACGTTTTTCTTCCTCATTTATGAGGTGTCTCCTTCTTCTTTTTGACCCAAAATAATGTTAAAATATCCCCTCCAGCTTTCCATCCATGTGCTTGCCTTCTTGGATCAATGGATTACCCAAAATAAATCAATTGTTATTTGTTGTGTGGACATGTAAGATCATGGATTGTGTTTGGGTTGATTTGAAGGTTGATTTGGGGTTGATTTGGGGCTGATTTTTGGGCTGAATTTGAGGATCAAATAAGTATACAAATGTACTTATTATTTGGGCTAAGATTGACATTGAAACCTTGAGTGTTTAATGGTTGAAGTTTGCACACAACATAAGGCAAGTTTGGGCTTGAAATAAATCATATGATATTCTTTTCTAGAATTGGAATAGAATTGATTTTTAGGACAAATTTGGAGCACTTATTTGAACCAAGATTTGCTTCAATCTTCAACTAAATATCTCTTCAATTCTTTGTTCTGAATTCTGACGTTGAATTTTCTGAATTAATTCATTTAAGCTCCAAAAACCTATCGAAACATTAAAACAAACTTCATTACTAAAAAACACATCAATTATTATAAAAACAACCAAATAAAAACAATAAATACATATGTAGAACAAGAGACTTAATGACACTTTTGATGCACAATCACACCCCCCAACTTAGATTTTGCTAGTCCTCAAGCAAAACAAAACATAAAACCTTTAAAATAAAAATAATAATAATAACAACCATAATTAGGCTCGATTCATCACACTTGAAGGACCTATCATGCAAACATTGGTATCTTTAACTTAGTGTACACAATAGCAAATAAAGAAAAATAAGCATACTCACATTCTCTAAATCAAACATCCATACAAAATTTCCAAATTCAGTCATATTTATCATGCAACCAACATAATTGATTCATACGAAAACTCAACTTGTAATCTTCCATTCTCACCAACACAAACAAGGTAGCAAACTAGAGAAATATCTATATATTTTCTTTCTTTCTTTTTTCTTTCTTTGTTTTTTTTTTTTTTTTGAAGATATGATTTATTTTTTGTCTTTAAGTAGTCACTTCCCTTTTGACGCGAATACAAACATTTGTGATGAATGCACCCGGTTACTCACAAAGTCACAAACTTAAAGTGCTTTGCATACTCATATTTTAAGCTGCCGTTTGACGTAAAGATAAACATTTGTGATGAATACCCCTAGTTACTGAGCAACTCAAAACATTGGAGTAGATAGAACTTTGTACACATTTATTTATTTATTCGTATAATAATTATTACTCTATTTACTTAAACCTTGTTTAGGACTGGATCAAAAGGGATAATCACAAGTAAAGCATCATACTCATCTTTCATGCATAATCACACAACTCACACAACTTTTACAAGGAAAGATGTATTTCAGTAATCTTAAAAAAAAAGTATGCTATATCTTGCTTTATAAGATATTATCTATCCCAAATTAAAGTATGCAATGTTCAACATAATAATGAATCCAAAAATGTAATGATGATCCTAAACAAGTCTTATTCACATACGAATGCAAGTTTTTTTTTTTTTAACAAGCATGGTTATCTCAAGCATTCAACATAATGAAATATCTAAAATTAAGTTTTACATTATCCTCAATGTAAAAGAGAAAGAGAAGAAAAGTATAAAGATTAGAAAATTGTTACTCCCCTTCTGTTTTCAAGGATGAATGTCTGATTGAATTGGGCATGAGCTGACTTCTTGCTTGATTTTTTTTTAACCTGCATATCACAACTAAAAGAAAACATTGATGTTTTTTTTTTTTGAAAATAAAGAACCTCACACCCCCCAACTTAAAATAATGCATTGTCCCGAATGCATGAACACGAAAATATAAGAGATGGAAGAAAGAAGAAAAAATAATAAAAATGAAAAATAAAAATAAAAATAAAATAAAAATAAAAACTCATTACTTCTAATACTACAATGGTATTGGATCTTGAAGATCCAATGTCTCAACTTCAGCCACAACATTTTCAAGATAAGGTTTCAATCGATGACCATTTACTTTGAAAATATTTCCATTCTTGGGATTTTCTACCTCAAATGCACCATGCTCAGAGATGGATTTAATCACAAATGGACCAGTCCATTTTGTCCTCAACTTCCCAGGAAAGAGATGTAATCGTGAATTATACAAGAGAACCTTTTGACCAACATGAAAGGATTTTCTAAGAATATGTTTATCATGCAAAGTTTTCATCTTATGTTTTGAAATTTTTGCATTTTCAAATGCATCATTTCTCAACTCCTCTAATTCATCCAATTGAAGCTTTCTATTTTTGCCAACCTCGTTTTCATTGTCATTGAATTGCCGAATGGCCCAATATGCACGGTGCTCAATCTCAACAGGGAGATGACAAGGCTTTCCATAAACTAGCCTATAAGGAGACATTCCTAAAGAGGTCTTATAAGCAGTGCGATATGCCCACAGAGCATCAACTAGTCGTAGGGACCAATCTTTATGGTTTGGATTGACTGTTTTCTCTAAAATGTTCTTGATCTCCCTATTTGCCAACTCAGCTTGGCCACTAGTCTGTGGGTGATAGGGGGTACTGACCTTGTGAATTACACCATATTTTCTCATCAAAATCCCAACGGGCTTGTTACAAAAATGTTTTCCCCCATCACTAATCATAGCCCGGGGCATGCCGAAACGAGAGAAAATATTTTCTTTCAAGAATTTGACCACAACTCGATGGTCATTGGTTCGAGATGCAATGGCCTCCACCCATTTAGACACATAATCAACAGCAACAAGGATGAATTGGTAACCAAATGAACTTGGAAAAGGTCCCATGAAATCAATCCCCCAACAATCAAATATTTCCAAAACAAGGATGTGGTTAAGGGGCATCATGTTACGCCTAGTGAGGCTACCTAGTCGTTGGCATCGGTCACATGCAACACAGAAGGCATGAACATCTTTAAACATGGTAGGCCAATAAAAACCACACTGCAAGATTTTGGCAATGGTTTTCTTGGAAGAGAAATGCCCACCACAGGCTAATGCATGACAAAAATTAATGACCCTTGGAATTTCATGATCAGGGATGCACCGCCTAATAATTTGGTCAGGACAATATTTAAATAGGTAGGGGTCATCCCAAAAAAAGGTGCGCACATTGCGCAAGAATTTTTGTTTGTCAAGTTTAGACCAATGAGAAGGAATTTGACTTGTGGCTAGGTAATTTGCTATGTCAGCATACCATGGAGAACCAATGTAAGAGACAATACCTGCACAAAATAAATTTTCATCAGCAAAGAGTTCATTTATTGGAGATTCATCAATTATGGTCTTATAGCTTGAAAGACGAGACAAATGATCAGCTACTACATTCTCTACTCCCTTTTTATCTCGAATTTCAATGTTAAACTCTTGGAGTAGGAGGATCCATCGAATCAAACGTGGTTTGGCATCTTGTTTTGTGAGCAAATATTTCAATGCTGCATGATCAGTGAAAACAATAACAAGAGATCCAACCAAATAAGACCTAAACTTGTCTAATGCAAAGACCACAGCTAAGAGTTCTTTTTCAGTTGTAGTGTAATTCAATTGAGCATCATTCAAAGTCTTGCTAGCATAATATATGACATGAGGTTTCTTGTCTTTTCTTTGCCTTAAAACAGCCCCAACCGCAAAATCACTAGCATCACACATCAGTTCAAATGGTAAAGACCAATCAGGAGCTTGTATGATTGGTGTAGTTGTCAACAACCCTTTAAGCTTTTCAAAAGCTTCTTGACATTTTGATGTCCAATCAAATGGGACATCTTGTGACAACAAGTTACACAATGGTTTGGCAATGGTACTAAAAGAATGAATGAATCTTCGATAAAAACCAGCATGTCCTAAAAAGGATCTCACATCTTTCACAGTCTTAGGGGTAGTTAATTTTTGAATGACTTCCACTTTTGACTTATCTACCTCTATCCCTTTTGAAGAGACAATGTGACCTAAAACAATGCCATGTGTCACCATAAAATGACACTTCTCCCAATTGAGTACAAGATTGCTCTCTTCACACCTTTCAAGAACTTTTTCTAGATTCATTAGACACAACTCATAAGAATCCCCATAAACTGAAAAATCATCCATGAAAACTTCCAAAAAATTTTCCACCATGTCACTAAAGATACTCATCATACACCTTTGAAAAGTGGCTGGTGCATTACACAAACCAAATGGCATTCTTCTATAAGCATAAGTACCAAAAGGACAAGTGAAAGTGGTTTTTTCTTGGTCTTCTAAAGAAATCTCAATTTGGTTGTAACCTGAGTATCCATCCAGAAAACAATAGAAAGCTCTTCCAGCTACTCTTTCAAGCACTTGGTCTAAAAATGGAAGCGGAAAATGGTCCTTCCTAGTCACCATGTTCAATTTACGATAATCAATGCACATACGCCATCCAGTTTGGATTCTAGTTGGTACCAGCTCATTATTTTCATTCTTCACTACCGTGACTCTAGATTTTTTTGGGACAACTTGGGTTGGACTAACCCATTTTGAGTTTGCAATAGGGTAAATGATACCTGCATCAAGTAACTTAAGCACTTCACCTCTCACTACTTCCTTCATGTTTGGGTTCAATCGTCTTTGCATTTGCCTCACGGATTTAGCCTCTTCTTCAAGATAGATTCTATGTGTACATAAAAGAGGGCTAATTCCTTTCAAGTCAGTAATTTTCCACCCAATTGCTTTCTTGTGTTTTCTCACCACTCTCAAAAGTTTGTGTTCTTGCTCTATGCTAAGTTTTGATGAGATCACAATAGGATATGATTCATCTTCCCCTAGAAATGCATACTTAAGATCACTCGGTAAAGGCTTCCTTTCTAGTTTATCAGGCTGGACAAGAGATTCCTCAACTTTCACTTGGGGTGAAATCAAAGGCTCAAATGATGGGGTCCATTGACCTATTAACATAATAGGCATTGGATCTAGATAAGTCTCGAGTTCTCTTACTTCCTCATCAACACATTTCAAAGAACAAAATCTTTCATCATGAATTAAAGTTCTCTCCAATGGATCCTTGATCCACACTCTCTCAAAGTGTTCTTGACAAACTGTTTGGATGAAATCTACCTCTCTAATATCCTCATGTTCCCCGATTTGTTTGGAGACATTGAATATGTTCATCTCCACAGTCATATTCCCAAAAGACAATTTCATCACCCCATTCCTACAGTTAATTAAGGCATTGGATGTAGCTAGGAAAGGTCTCCCTAAGATGACTAGGATGGGGGCATTAGAACCTTGAATTGGTGCGGTGTCTAATACTACAAAATCAACAGGAAAGTAGAATTTATCTACTTGGACCAACACATCCTCAACGATACCCCTGGGAATCTTGATTGACCTATCAGCTAATTGAAGGGTGATTCGAGTAGGCTTGATTTCTCCTAAACCTAATTGTTCGTAAACAGTGTAGGGTATTAAATTCACACTTGCTCCTAAATCCAACAAAGCTTGATCTATCTTATGACTTCCAATAATGCATGAAATGGTAGGACAACCAGGATCTTTGTATTTGGGAGGGGTCTTAAACTGGATGATGGCACTAGCATGTTCAGTTAGAAAGGCTCTTTCTTTCACATTCAATCTCCTTTTGACTGTGCATAAATCCTTAAGAAACTTTGCATAAGATGGAACTTGTTTAATTACATCAAGGAGTGGAATATTGACTTTCACTTGTTTGAACAATTCATAGATTTCCGAGTTTATAAGATCTTGTTTAGGTTTTCCTAACCTTTGTGGAAATGGTGCTCTAGGAACAAATTCTAAATCACTCATTTTGACTCCAATCTTTCTTGAATCATCTCCTTTCTCACTCATCTCTTTCTCATTTATCTCACCTTCTTTGTCACTCAAACTCTCATTTGTCACTTGTGTTTTGATTCCCTCTTCACTTTCCCTAGATTTCTCCTCCACAATACCTTTAGGAATCCTAAAACCTACACCTTTGTCAACAATCTTTCCACTTCTAAGGGTAGTGATGGCTTGGACTTGTTCATGGTTTGAAGGTTCACTAGGTGAGGATTCACTCATGTGTACCTGACCTCTAGGATTGGGCATTGGTTGAGTTGGGATTTTTCCCTTCTCTTGAATGCTTAGTGATTGAGTCAACTTAGTTAGTTGACTTCGAATGTCATCTAAGGTCCTATTGGTCTGGTCTTGGAATTTGTAAACTTGGTTGTTGATTCCTCCTTGCGTTTGCATGAATTGTTGAAGAGTATCCTCTAAGGATCTCTTATGAGGTGGTTGGTATGTGTTATGTGTGGGAGCATGAAATGGTTGGGGTGGAGGTTGAAATGTTTGAGGTACTGAAGAGCCCTCATTTCTCCATCCAAAATTTGGGTGGTTCCTCCATCCAGGATTATAGGTCTCAGAGTAGGGATTGCCTACTTGGTTTGGAAATGGCTTTCTAACATTACTTGAATCAGAAGTTTGGCCATATAGCACTTCCTTGAAGGCTGGAATGGTAGGACATTCAGTTGTCCTATGCCCTTTGCTTTCACAAACAACACAACTTTCCTCTTGTTGTTCACTTATGACATGCACTTTTTTAATCTCAAGAGACTCTACTTTCCTAGCCAATGAGGCTAATCTAGCATTGAGGTCATCAGTCTCTTTCAATTGAAACTTTCCACTTGAATGAGAAATGGTGTTTCTAGACTCAACATGAACTGGGAGAGAAGTCTCCCATTGCTTTGTGTTTTCAGCCAATTGATCAAAAAAATCAAAGGCCTCACTTGGTTCTTTATCATAAAACTCACCATTACACATGGTTGACACTAGCTTTTTAAAATCTGCGGTAAGAGAGTCATAAAAGAAACTCACTAACCTCCACATCTCAAAACCATGGTGAGGGCATGCATTTAACAAGTCTTTGAACCTTTCCCAAGCTTGGTGAAATGACTCATTTGGACTACAAGAAAAATTCATCATTTGACGTTGTAAGGCTGCTGTTCTATGAGTGGGGAAGTATTTTTTCAAAAATTCAGCTTGCATTTCTCTCCATGTACCTATAGACCTAGGACGCAAAGAGTTTAGCCACAGCTTGGCTTTATCCTTTAGAGAGAATGGGAACAATTTAAGCCGAATGGTTTCCTCGGTGCATGTTCTATCAATAAAAGTATTACATACCTCTTCAAAGTCTTTAATGTGTATGTATGGATTTTCAGAATCCATACCATGAAATGTGGGAAGAAGTTGAATCATGCCCGGTTTCAAATTGAAAGCTTATTGGTTAAGAGGTAAGATAATACACGAAGGTGTGCTTTGTCTAGCCGGGTGAAGATACTCTCTAAGAGTTCGAAAATTAGGTTGATCATTGAATTGTGGAGGTCCATTACCTTGAACACTCCCTTCACCCTCTACATCTTCAACATTAGCCATGATAAAATAATAATAATAATAATAATATAACAATTATATGAATATGAAAAGAAAGGAAAGAAAAAGAAAAAAAATTGCAAATAAAAGTAATAGCTCAAAAATAAAAATACAACAAATTAAGAAATTCACTCTCCAAATAATAAACACTATTAACAACAATAAACATTAAAAGATAATTATAACAAGCTTGAATAAAAAGGCGGTAATACCAGCCAAGCACTTCAAACAATAAATATAAGAAAAATAATTATAACAAAACAACAAAATAAAATGAAATAAACAAGAGGCGGTAATACCGACCAAGCACTTTAGACAATAAATATAAGAAAAATAACAATAATAAACATTAAAAGATAATTATAACAGGCATGAATAAAAAGGCGGTAATACCGGCCAAGCACTTCAAACAATAAATATATAAAAAAATAAGCATAACAAAACAACAAAATAAACTGAAATAAACAAGAGGCGGTAATACCGGCCAAACACTTTAGACAATAAATAAAAACAATATCAACAAAATAAAATGAAATAAACAAGAAAAATATTAGAAACTAATAAGAGTAGACAATAAACGAAAAATGGTTGAACCAACCAAAATCCAACAATTAATAGTCCAGTCCACAGTCCAATATCCGAAACGTTAAGGTAAATTTTTTTTTAGGCGGTAAAACCAGCCAATTGATTTTTTTATATGATTTTTTTTTAGTTTTCCAATAATCAAATCTAAATTTGTTACCTTTGCTTGCTAGCTCCCCGGCAACGGCGCCAAAATTGCTTGACCGCTTTTTATGATCGGCTTGTTTTAACTCGCAAGTGCACGAGTGTGCGATGTAGCAATTAACTCGGTAAGATCGAGGTCATATACACAGAGAGCTAGATCTGGAAATTAAGCTAAGTAACAAAAAAAAACTCAAGAGAAATTAAATTAACAATAACTTGGTTGAAAATAATTGATGGATTTGTTTTCAAAGATAAAAAAAAATGTAAATAGATTTTAAATGACAAGAAAAGTAAGTCTTGGTCCAAATCAATTTTAATGGTGATGTATTGGTGATTTCTTCAACATATATAAGATAACTCAACCTAATCTCAACGATGGTGATATTAGATCGGAAGATATTGCAATGAAGATTAGAAAGATGAAGATTGATTATTGCTTAAGAATGAATAAGTACTTTCATATTAAGTAAGACATTGAATCAAGCAATCTCTATACCAAAACTAAAGTTTGTGCATAAAAATTCAAGATTATAACATTACCTAAATGATTTCTAAAATTTCTTTACAATAATAAATCATTCATGAAGAAAATAAGAAGATAAACATTAAGATTCATTCATATCCTAAAGAACTTACCTCAATCACCATTATCCTTGATTTGGATCTAAGAAAGAGTTTAGCCAACCATGATTATATATAAGAACACTTCAATAAACATGAAAGAACTTGAATCCAACTGAAAAAATAAGTTTTACAAACTAAAGAACCGAAATCTATAAAGAAGAACACAATACAATTTTAGAAAAAATTCGGACACAAATCTGACTCTAACTTTGGACAGAAATTCGACCCTCTTAGAAGCTTTTTTTGGAGAAGTCTATTAGAGATATATTTATAGGAAATTCTGTCACCTTTCCAGATCATTAAAGAACAGCTCATTTGGACACCTGAGTCAAAAGTTATGGGCAAAACATCGAAAGGTGTTCTGAAAAATCAAATCAAGACAGCTTTACAACTACTTTGGTGCACGTTTTTCTTCCTCATTTATGAGGTGTCTCCTTCTTCTTTTTCACCCAAAATAATGTTAAAATATCCCCTCCAGCTTTCCATCCATGTGCTTGCCTTCTTGGATCAATGGATTACCCAAAATAAATCAATTGTTATTTGTTGTGTGGACATGTAAGATCATGGATTGTGTTTGGGTTGATTTGAAGGTTGATTTGGGGTTGATTTAGGGCTGATTTGGGGCTGATTTTTGGGCTGAATTTGAGGATCAAATAAGTATACAAATGTACTTATTATTTGGGCTAAGATTGACATTGAAACCTTGAGTGTTTAATGGTTGAAGTTTGCACACAACATAAGGCAAGTTTGGGCTTGAAATAAATCATATGATATTCTTTTCTAGAATTGGAATAGAATTGATTTTTAGGACAAATTTGGAGCACTTATTTGAACCAAGATTTGCTTCAATCTTCAACTAAATATCTCTTCAATTCTTTGTTCTGAATTCTGACGTTGAATTTTCTGAATTAATTCATTTAAGCTCCAAAAACCTATCGAAACATTAAAACAAACTTCATTACTAAAAAACACATCAATTATTATAAAAACAACCAAATAAAAACAATAAATACATATGTAGAACAAGAGACTTAATGACACTTTTGATGCACAATCACACCCCCCAACTTAGATTTTGCTAGTCCTCAAGCAAAACAAAACATAAAACCTTTAAAATAAAAATAATAATAATAACAACCATAATTAGGCTCGATTCATCACACTTGAAGGACCTATCATGCAAACATTGGTATCTTTAACTTAGTGTACACAATAGCAAATAAAGAAAAATAAGCATACTCACATTCTCTAAATCAAACATCCATACAAAATTTCCAAATTCAGTCATATTTATCATGCAACCAACATAATTGATTCATACGAAAACTCAACTTGTAATCTTCCATTCTCACCAACACAAACAAGGTAGCAAACTAGAGAAATATCTATATATTTTCTTTCTTTCTTTTTTCTTTCTTTGTTTTTTTTTTTTTTTGAAGATATGATTTATTTTTTGTCTTTAAGTAGTCACTTCCCTTTTGACGCGAATACAAACATTTGTGATGAATGCACCCGGTTACTCACAAAGTCACAAACTTAAAGTGCTTTGCATACTCATATTTTAAGCTGCCGTTTGACGTAAAGATAAACATTTGTGATGAATACCCCTAGTTACTGAGCAACTCAAAACATTGGAGTAGATAGAACTTTGTACACATTTATTTATTTATTCGTATAATAATTATTACTCTATTTACTTAAACCTTGTTTAGGACTGGATCAAAAGGGATAATCACAAGTAAAGCATCATACTCATCTTTCATGCATAATCACACAACTCACACAACTTTTACAAGGAAAGATGTATTTCAGTAATCTTAAAAAAAAAGTATGCTATATCTTGCTTTATAAGATATTATCTATCCCAAATTAAAGTATGCAATGTTCAACATAATAATGAATCCAAAAATGTAATGATGATCCTAAACAAGTCTTATTCACATACGAATGCAAGTTTTTTTTTTTTTAACAAGCATGGTTATCTCAAGCATTCAACATAATGAAATATCTAAAATTAAGTTTTACATTATCCTCAATGTAAAAGAGAAAGAGAAGAAAAGTATAAAGATTAGAAAATTGTTACTCCCCTTCTGTTTTCAAGGATGAATGTCTGATTGAATTGGGCATGAGCTGACTTCTTGCTTGATTTTTTTTTAACCTGCATATCACAACTAAAAGAAAACATTGATGTTTTTTTTTTTTGAAAATAAAGAACCTCACACCCCCCAACTTAAAATAATGCATTGTCCCGAATGCATGAACACGAAAATATAAGAGATGGAAGAAAGAAGAAAAAATAATAAAAATGAAAAATAAAAATAAAAATAAAATAAAAATAAAAACTCATTACTTCTAATACTACAATGGTATTGGATCTTGAAGATCCAATGTCTCAACTTCAGCCACAACATTTTCAAGATAAGGTTTCAATCGATGACCATTTACTTTGAAAATATTTCCATTCTTGGGATTTTCTACCTCAAATGCACCATGCTCAGAGATGGATTTAATCACAAATGGACCAGTCCATTTTGTCCTCAACTTCCCAGGAAAGAGATGTAATCGTGAATTATACAAGAGAACCTTTTGACCAACATGAAAGGATTTTCTAAGAATATGTTTATCATGCAAAGTTTTCATCTTATGTTTTGAAATTTTTGCATTTTCAAATGCATCATTTCTCAACTCCTCTAATTCATCCAATTGAAGCTTTCTATTTTTGCCAACCTCGTTTTCATTGTCATTGAATTGCCGAATGGCCCAATATGCACGGTGCTCAATCTCAACAGGGAGATGACAAGGCTTTCCATAAACTAGCCTATAAGGAGACATTCCTAAAGAGGTCTTATAAGCAGTGCGATATGCCCACAGAGCATCAACTAGTCGTAGGGACCAATCTTTATGGTTTGGATTGACTGTTTTCTCTAAAATGTTCTTGATCTCCCTATTTGCCAACTCAGCTTGGCCACTAGTCTGTGGGTGATAGGGGGTACTGACCTTGTGAATTACACCATATTTTCTCATCAAAATCCCAACGGGCTTGTTACAAAAATGTTTTCCCCCATCACTAATCATAGCCCGGGGCATGCCGAAACGAGAGAAAATATTTTCTTTCAAGAATTTGACCACAACTCGATGGTCATTGGTTCGAGATGCAATGGCCTCCACCCATTTAGACACATAATCAACAGCAACAAGGATGAATTGGTAACCAAATGAACTTGGAAAAGGTCCCATGAAATCAATCCCCCAACAATCAAATATTTCCAAAACAAGGATGTGGTTAAGGGGCATCATGTTACGCCTAGTGAGGCTACCTAGTCGTTGGCATCGGTCACATGCAACACAGAAGGCATGAACATCTTTAAACATGGTAGGCCAATAAAAACCACACTGCAAGATTTTGGCAATGGTTTTCTTGGAAGAGAAATGCCCACCACAGGCTAATGCATGACAAAAATTAATGACCCTTGGAATTTCATGATCAGGGATGCACCGCCTAATAATTTGGTCAGGACAATATTTAAATAGGTAGGGGTCATCCCAAAAAAAGGTGCGCACATTGCGCAAGAATTTTTGTTTGTCAAGTTTAGACCAATGAGAAGGAATTTGACTTGTGGCTAGGTAATTTGCTATGTCAGCATACCATGGAGAACCAATGTAAGAGACAATACCTGCACAAAATAAATTTTCATCAGCAAAGAGTTCATTTATTGGAGATTCATCAATTATGGTCTTATAGCTTGAAAGACGAGACAAATGATCAGCTACTACATTCTCTACTCCCTTTTTATCTCGAATTTCAATGTTAAACTCTTGGAGTAGGAGGATCCATCGAATCAAACGTGGTTTGGCATCTTGTTTTGTGAGCAAATATTTCAATGCTGCATGATCAGTGAAAACAATAACAAGAGATCCAACCAAATAAGACCTAAACTTGTCTAATGCAAAGACCACAGCTAAGAGTTCTTTTTCAGTTGTAGTGTAATTCAATTGAGCATCATTCAAAGTCTTGCTAGCATAATATATGACATGAGGTTTCTTGTCTTTTCTTTGCCTTAAAACAGCCCCAACCGCAAAATCACTAGCATCACACATCAGTTCAAATGGTAAAGACCAATCAGGAGCTTGTATGATTGGTGTAGTTGTCAACAACCCTTTAAGCTTTTCAAAAGCTTCTTGACATTTTGATGTCCAATCAAATGGGACATCTTGTGACAACAAGTTACACAATGGTTTGGCAATGGTACTAAAAGAATGAATGAATCTTCGATAAAAACCAGCATGTCCTAAAAAGGATCTCACATCTTTCACAGTCTTAGGGGTAGTTAATTTTTGAATGACTTCCACTTTTGACTTATCTACCTCTATCCCTTTTGAAGAGACAATGTGACCTAAAACAATGCCATGTGTCACCATAAAATGACACTTCTCCCAATTGAGTACAAGATTGCTCTCTTCACACCTTTCAAGAACTTTTTCTAGATTCATTAGACACAACTCATAAGAATCCCCATAAACTGAAAAATCATCCATGAAAACTTCCAAAAAATTTTCCACCATGTCACTAAAGATACTCATCATACACCTTTGAAAAGTGGCTGGTGCATTACACAAACCAAATGGCATTCTTCTATAAGCATAAGTACCAAAAGGACAAGTGAAAGTGGTTTTTTCTTGGTCTTCTAAAGAAATCTCAATTTGGTTGTAACCTGAGTATCCATCCAGAAAACAATAGAAAGCTCTTCCAGCTACTCTTTCAAGCACTTGGTCTAAAAATGGAAGCGGAAAATGGTCCTTCCTAGTCACCATGTTCAATTTACGATAATCAATGCACATACGCCATCCAGTTTGGATTCTAGTTGGTACCAGCTCATTATTTTCATTCTTCACTACCGTGACTCTAGATTTTTTTGGGACAACTTGGGTTGGACTAACCCATTTTGAGTTTGCAATAGGGTAAATGATACCTGCATCAAGTAACTTAAGCACTTCACCTCTCACTACTTCCTTCAAGTTTGGGTTCAATCGTCTTTGCATTTGCCTCACGGATTTAGCCTCTTCTTCAAGATAGATTCTATGTGTACATAAAAGAGGGCTAATTCCTTTCAAGTCAGTAATTTTCCACCCAATTGCTTTCTTGTGTTTTCTCACCACTCTCAAAAGTTTGTGTTCTTGCTCTATGCTAAGTTTTGATGAGATCACAATAGGATATGATTCATCTTCCCCTAGAAATGCATACTTAAGATCACTCGGTAAAGGCTTCCTTTCTAGTTTATCAGGCTGGACAAGAGATTCCTCAACTTTCACTTGGGGTGAAATCAAAGGCTCAAATGATGGGGTCCATTGACCTATTAACATAATAGGCATTGGATCTAGATAAGTCTCGAGTTCTCTTACTTCCTCATCAACACATTTCAAAGAACAAAATCTTTCATCATGAATTAAAGTTCTCTCCAATGGATCCTTGATCCACACTCTCTCAAAGTGTTCTTGACAAACTGTTTGGATGAAATCTACCTCTCTAATATCCTCATGTTCCCCGATTTGTTTGGAGACATTGAATATGTTCATCTCCACAGTCATATTCCCAAAAGACAATTTCATCACCCCATTCCTACAGTTAATTAAGGCATTGGATGTAGCTAGGAAAGGTCTCCCTAAGATGACTAGGATGGGGGCATTAGAACCTTGAATTGGTGCGGTGTCTAATACTACAAAATCAACAGGAAAGTAGAATTTATCTACTTGGACCAACACATCCTCAACGATACCCCTGGGAATCTTGATTGACCTATCAGCTAATTGAAGGGTGATTCGAGTAGGCTTGATTTCTCCTAAACCTAATTGTTCGTAAACAGTGTAGGGTATTAAATTCACACTTGCTCCTAAATCCAACAAAGCTTGATCTATCTTATGACTTCCAATAATGCATGAAATGGTAGGACAACCAGGATCTTTGTATTTGGGAGGGGTCTTAAACTGGATGATGGCACTAGCATGTTCAGTTAGAAAGGCTCTTTCTTTCACATTCAATCTCCTTTTGACTGTGCATAAATCCTTAAGAAACTTTGCATAAGATGGAACTTGTTTAATTACATCAAGGAGTGGAATATTGACTTTCACTTGTTTGAACAATTCATAGATTTCCGAGTTTATAAGATCTTGTTTAGGTTTTCCTAACCTTTGTGGAAATGGTGCTCTAGGAACAAATTCTAAATCACTCATTTTGACTCCAATCTTTCTTGAATCATCTCCTTTCTCACTCATCTCTTTCTCATTTATCTCACCTTCTTTGTCACTCAAACTCTCATTTGTCACTTGTGTTTTGATTCCCTCTTCACTTTCCCTAGATTTCTCCTCCACAATACCTTTAGGAATCCTAAAACCTACACCTTTGTCAACAATCTTTCCACTTCTAAGGGTAGTGATGGCTTGGACTTGTTCATGGTTTGAAGGTTCACTAGGTGAGGATTCACTCATGTGTACCTGACCTCTAGGATTGGGCATTGGTTGAGTTGGGATTTTTCCCTTCTCTTGAATGCTTAGTGATTGAGTCAACTTAGTTAGTTGACTTCGAATGTCATCTAAGGTCCTATTGGTCTGGTCTTGGAATTTGTAAACTTGGTTGTTGATTCCTCCTTGCGTTTGCATGAATTGTTGAAGAGTATCCTCTAAGGATCTCTTATGAGGTGGTTGGTATGTGTTATGTGTGGGAGCATGAAATGGTTGGGGTGGAGGTTGAAATGTTTGAGGTACTGAAGAGCCCTCATTTCTCCATCCAAAATTTGGGTGGTTCCTCCATCCAGGATTATAGGTCTCAGAGTAGGGATTGCCTACTTGGTTTGGAAATGGCTTTCTAACATTACTTGAATCAGAAGTTTGGCCATATAGCACTTCCTTGAAGGCTGGAATGGTAGGACATTCAGTTGTCCTATGCCCTTTGCTTTCACAAACAACACAACTTTCCTCTTGTTGTTCACTTATGACATGCACTTTTTTAATCTCAAGAGACTCTACTTTCCTAGCCAATGAGGCTAATCTAGCATTGAGGTCATCAGTCTCTTTCAATTGAAACTTTCCACTTGAATGAGAAATGGTGTTTCTAGACTCAACATGAACTGGGAGAGAAGTCTCCCATTGCTTTGTGTTTTCAGCCAATTGATCAAAAAAATCAAAGGCCTCACTTGGTTCTTTATCATAAAACTCACCATTACACATGGTTGACACTAGCTTTTTAAAATCTGCGGTAAGAGAGTCATAAAAGAAACTCACTAACCTCCACATCTCAAAACCATGGTGAGGGCATGCATTTAACAAGTCTTTGAACCTTTCCCAAGCTTGGTGAAATGACTCATTTGGACTACAAGAAAAATTCATCATTTGACGTTGTAAGGCTGCTGTTCTATGAGTGGGGAAGTATTTTTTCAAAAATTCAGCTTGCATTTCTCTCCATGTACCTATAGACCTAGGACGCAAAGAGTTTAGCCACAGCTTGGCTTTATCCTTTAGAGAGAATGGGAACAATTTAAGCCGAATGGTTTCCTCGGTGCATGTTCTATCAATAAAAGTATTACATACCTCTTCAAAGTCTTTAATGTGTATGTATGGATTTTCAGAATCCATACCATGAAATGTGGGAAGAAGTTGAATCATGCCCGGTTTCAAATTGAAAGCTTATTGGTTAAGAGGTAAGATAATACACGAAGGTGTGCTTTGTCTAGCCGGGTGAAGATACTCTCTAAGAGTTCGAAAATTAGGTTGATCATTGAATTGTGGAGGTCCATTACCTTGAACACTCCCTTCACCCTCTACATCTTCAACATTAGCCATGATAAAATAATAATAATAATAATAATATAACAATTATATGAATATGAAAAGAAAGGAAAGAAAAAGAAAAAAAATTGCAAATAAAAGTAATAGCTCAAAAATAAAAATACAACAAATTAAGAAATTCACTCTCCAAATAATAAACACTATTAACAACAATAAACATTAAAAGATAATTATAACAAGCTTGAATAAAAAGGCGGTAATACCAGCCAAGCACTTCAAACAATAAATATAAGAAAAATAATTATAACAAAACAACAAAATAAAATGAAATAAACAAGAGGCGGTAATACCGACCAAGCACTTTAGACAATAAATATAAGAAAAATAACAATAATAAACATTAAAAGATAATTATAACAGGCATGAATAAAAAGGCGGTAATACCGGCCAAGCACTTCAAACAATAAATATATAAAAAAATAAGCATAACAAAACAACAAAATAAACTGAAATAAACAAGAGGCGGTAATACCGGCCAAACACTTTAGACAATAAATAAAAACAATATCAACAAAATAAAATGAAATAAACAAGAAAAATATTAGAAACTAATAAGAGTAGACAATAAACGAAAAATGGTTGAACCAACCAAAATCCAACAATTAATAGTCCAGTCCACAGTCCAATATCCGAAACGTTAAGGTAAATTTTTTTTTAGGCGGTAAAACCAGCCAATTGATTTTTTTATATGATTTTTTTTTAGTTTTCCAATAATCAAATCTAAATTTGTTACCTTTGCTTGCTAGCTCCCCGGCAACGGCGCCAAAATTGCTTGACCGCTTTTTATGATCGGCTTGTTTTAACTCGCAAGTGCACGAGTGTGCGATGTAGCAATTAACTCGGTAAGATCGAGGTCATATACACAGAGAGCTAGATCTGGAAATTAAGCTAAGTAACAAAAAAAAACTCAAGAGAAATTAAATTAACAATAACTTGGTTGAAAATAATTGATGGATTTGTTTTCAAAGATAAAAAAAAATGTAAATAGATTTTAAATGACAAGAAAAGTAAGTCTTGGTCCAAATCAATTTTAATGGTGATGTATTGGTGATTTCTTCAACATATATAAGATAACTCAACCTAATCTCAACGATGGTGATATTAGATCGGAAGATATTGCAATGAAGATTAGAAAGATGAAGATTGATTATTGCTTAAGAATGAATAAGTACTTTCATATTAAGTAAGACATTGAATCAAGCAATCTCTATACCAAAACTAAAGTTTGTGCATAAAAATTCAAGATTATAACATTACCTAAATGATTTCTAAAATTTCTTTACAATAATAAATCATTCATGAAGAAAATAAGAAGATAAACATTAAGATTCATTCATATCCTAAAGAACTTACCTCAATCACCATTATCCTTGATTTGGATCTAAGAAAGAGTTTAGCCAACCATGATTATATATAAGAACACTTCAATAAACATGAAAGAACTTGAATCCAACTGAAAAAATAAGTTTTACAAACTAAAGAACCGAAATCTATAAAGAAGAACACAATACAATTTTAGAAAAAATTCGGACACAAATCTGACTCTAACTTTGGACAGAAATTCGACCCTCTTAGAAGCTTTTTTTGGAGAAGTCTATTAGAGATATATTTATAGGAAATTCTGTCACCTTTCCAGATCATTAAAGAACAGCTCATTTGGACACCTGAGTCAAAAGTTATGGGCAAAACATCGAAAGGTGTTCTGAAAAATCAAATCAAGACAGCTTTACAACTACTTTGGTGCACGTTTTTCTTCCTCATTTATGAGGTGTCTCCTTCTTCTTTTTCACCCAAAATAATGTTAAAATATCCCCTCCAGCTTTCCATCCATGTGCTTGCCTTCTTGGATCAATGGATTACCCAAAATAAATCAATTGTTATTTGTTGTGTGGACATGTAAGATCATGGATTGTGTTTGGGTTGATTTGAAGGTTGATTTGGGGTTGATTTAGGGCTGATTTGGGGCTGATTTTTGGGCTGAATTTGAGGATCAAATAAGTATACAAATGTACTTATTATTTGGGCTAAGATTGACATTGAAACCTTGAGTGTTTAATGGTTGAAGTTTGCACACAACATAAGGCAAGTTTGGGCTTGAAATAAATCATATGATATTCTTTTCTAGAATTGGAATAGAATTGATTTTTAGGACAAATTTGGAGCACTTATTTGAACCAAGATTTGCTTCAATCTTCAACTAAATATCTCTTCAATTCTTTGTTCTGAATTCTGACGTTGAATTTTCTGAATTAATTCATTTAAGCTCCAAAAACCTATCGAAACATTAAAACAAACTTCATTACTAAAAAACACATCAATTATTATAAAAACAACCAAATAAAAACAATAAATACATATGTAGAACAAGAGACTTAATGACACTTTTGATGCACAATCACACCCCCCAACTTAGATTTTGCTAGTCCTCAAGCAAAACAAAACATAAAACCTTTAAAATAAAAATAATAATAATAACAACCATAATTAGGCTCGATTCATCACACTTGAAGGACCTATCATGCAAACATTGGTATCTTTAACTTAGTGTACACAATAGCAAATAAAGAAAAATAAGCATACTCACATTCTCTAAATCAAACATCCATACAAAATTTCCAAATTCAGTCATATTTATCATGCAACCAACATAATTGATTCATACGAAAACTCAACTTGTAATCTTCCATTCTCACCAACACAAACAAGGTAGCAAACTAGAGAAATATCTATATATTTTCTTTCTTTCTTTTTTCTTTCTTTGTTTTTTTTTTTTTTTGAAGATATGATTTATTTTTTGTCTTTAAGTAGTCACTTCCCTTTTGACGCGAATACAAACATTTGTGATGAATGCACCCGGTTACTCACAAAGTCACAAACTTAAAGTGCTTTGCATACTCATATTTTAAGCTGCCGTTTGACGTAAAGATAAACATTTGTGATGAATACCCCTAGTTACTGAGCAACTCAAAACATTGGAGTAGATAGAACTTTGTACACATTTATTTATTTATTCGTATAATAATTATTACTCTATTTACTTAAACCTTGTTTAGGACTGGATCAAAAGGGATAATCACAAGTAAAGCATCATACTCATCTTTCATGCATAATCACACAACTCACACAACTTTTACAAGGAAAGATGTATTTCAGTAATCTTAAAAAAAAAGTATGCTATATCTTGCTTTATAAGATATTATCTATCCCAAATTAAAGTATGCAATGTTCAACATAATAATGAATCCAAAAATGTAATGATGATCCTAAACAAGTCTTATTCACATACGAATGCAAGTTTTTTTTTTTTTAACAAGCATGGTTATCTCAAGCATTCAACATAATGAAATATCTAAAATTAAGTTTTACATTATCCTCAATGTAAAAGAGAAAGAGAAGAAAAGTATAAAGATTAGAAAATTGTTACTCCCCTTCTGTTTTCAAGGATGAATGTCTGATTGAATTGGGCATGAGCTGACTTCTTGCTTGATTTTTTTTTAACCTGCATATCACAACTAAAAGAAAACATTGATGTTTTTTTTTTTTGAAAATAAAGAACCTCACACCCCCCAACTTAAAATAATGCATTGTCCCGAATGCATGAACACGAAAATATAAGAGATGGAAGAAAGAAGAAAAAATAATAAAAATGAAAAATAAAAATAAAAATAAAATAAAAATAAAAACTCATTACTTCTAATACTACAATGGTATTGGATCTTGAAGATCCAATGTCTCAACTTCAGCCACAACATTTTCAAGATAAGGTTTCAATCGATGACCATTTACTTTGAAAATATTTCCATTCTTGGGATTTTCTACCTCAAATGCACCATGCTCAGAGATGGATTTAATCACAAATGGACCAGTCCATTTTGTCCTCAACTTCCCAGGAAAGAGATGTAATCGTGAATTATACAAGAGAACCTTTTGACCAACATGAAAGGATTTTCTAAGAATATGTTTATCATGCAAAGTTTTCATCTTATGTTTTGAAATTTTTGCATTTTCAAATGCATCATTTCTCAACTCCTCTAATTCATCCAATTGAAGCTTTCTATTTTTGCCAACCTCGTTTTCATTGTCATTGAATTGCCGAATGGCCCAATATGCACGGTGCTCAATCTCAACAGGGAGATGACAAGGCTTTCCATAAACTAGCCTATAAGGAGACATTCCTAAAGAGGTCTTATAAGCAGTGCGATATGCCCACAGAGCATCAACTAGTCGTAGGGACCAATCTTTATGGTTTGGATTGACTGTTTTCTCTAAAATGTTCTTGATCTCCCTATTTGCCAACTCAGCTTGGCCACTAGTCTGTGGGTGATAGGGGGTACTGACCTTGTGAATTACACCATATTTTCTCATCAAAATCCCAACGGGCTTGTTACAAAAATGTTTTCCCCCATCACTAATCATAGCCCGGGGCATGCCGAAACGAGAGAAAATATTTTCTTTCAAGAATTTGACCACAACTCGATGGTCATTGGTTCGAGATGCAATGGCCTCCACCCATTTAGACACATAATCAACAGCAACAAGGATGAATTGGTAACCAAATGAACTTGGAAAAGGTCCCATGAAATCAATCCCCCAACAATCAAATATTTCCAAAACAAGGATGTGGTTAAGGGGCATCATGTTACGCCTAGTGAGGCTACCTAGTCGTTGGCATCGGTCACATGCAACACAGAAGGCATGAACATCTTTAAACATGGTAGGCCAATAAAAACCACACTGCAAGATTTTGGCAATGGTTTTCTTGGAAGAGAAATGCCCACCACAGGCTAATGCATGACAAAAATTAATGACCCTTGGAATTTCATGATCAGGGATGCACCGCCTAATAATTTGGTCAGGACAATATTTAAATAGGTAGGGGTCATCCCAAAAAAAGGTGCGCACATTGCGCAAGAATTTTTGTTTGTCAAGTTTAGACCAATGAGAAGGAATTTGACTTGTGGCTAGGTAATTTGCTATGTCAGCATACCATGGAGAACCAATGTAAGAGACAATACCTGCACAAAATAAATTTTCATCAGCAAAGAGTTCATTTATTGGAGATTCATCAATTATGGTCTTATAGCTTGAAAGACGAGACAAATGATCAGCTACTACATTCTCTACTCCCTTTTTATCTCGAATTTCAATGTTAAACTCTTGGAGTAGGAGGATCCATCGAATCAAACGTGGTTTGGCATCTTGTTTTGTGAGCAAATATTTCAATGCTGCATGATCAGTGAAAACAATAACAAGAGATCCAACCAAATAAGACCTAAACTTGTCTAATGCAAAGACCACAGCTAAGAGTTCTTTTTCAGTTGTAGTGTAATTCAATTGAGCATCATTCAAAGTCTTGCTAGCATAATATATGACATGAGGTTTCTTGTCTTTTCTTTGCCTTAAAACAGCCCCAACCGCAAAATCACTAGCATCACACATCAGTTCAAATGGTAAAGACCAATCAGGAGCTTGTATGATTGGTGTAGTTGTCAACAACCCTTTAAGCTTTTCAAAAGCTTCTTGACATTTTGATGTCCAATCAAATGGGACATCTTGTGACAACAAGTTACACAATGGTTTGGCAATGGTACTAAAAGAATGAATGAATCTTCGATAAAAACCAGCATGTCCTAAAAAGGATCTCACATCTTTCACAGTCTTAGGGGTAGTTAATTTTTGAATGACTTCCACTTTTGACTTATCTACCTCTATCCCTTTTGAAGAGACAATGTGACCTAAAACAATGCCATGTGTCACCATAAAATGACACTTCTCCCAATTGAGTACAAGATTGCTCTCTTCACACCTTTCAAGAACTTTTTCTAGATTCATTAGACACAACTCATAAGAATCCCCATAAACTGAAAAATCATCCATGAAAACTTCCAAAAAATTTTCCACCATGTCACTAAAGATACTCATCATACACCTTTGAAAAGTGGCTGGTGCATTACACAAACCAAATGGCATTCTTCTATAAGCATAAGTACCAAAAGGACAAGTGAAAGTGGTTTTTTCTTGGTCTTCTAAAGAAATCTCAATTTGGTTGTAACCTGAGTATCCATCCAGAAAACAATAGAAAGCTCTTCCAGCTACTCTTTCAAGCACTTGGTCTAAAAATGGAAGCGGAAAATGGTCCTTCCTAGTCACCATGTTCAATTTACGATAATCAATGCACATACGCCATCCAGTTTGGATTCTAGTTGGTACCAGCTCATTATTTTCATTCTTCACTACCGTGACTCTAGATTTTTTTGGGACAACTTGGGTTGGACTAACCCATTTTGAGTTTGCAATAGGGTAAATGATACCTGCATCAAGTAACTTAAGCACTTCACCTCTCACTACTTCCTTCATGTTTGGGTTCAATCGTCTTTGCATTTGCCTCACGGATTTAGCCTCTTCTTCAAGATAGATTCTATGTGTACATAAAAGAGGGCTAATTCCTTTCAAGTCAGTAATTTTCCACCCAATTGCTTTCTTGTGTTTTCTCACCACTCTCAAAAGTTTGTGTTCTTGCTCTATGCTAAGTTTTGATGAGATCACAATAGGATATGATTCATCTTCCCCTAGAAATGCATACTTAAGATCACTCGGTAAAGGCTTCCTTTCTAGTTTATCAGGCTGGACAAGAGATTCCTCAACTTTCACTTGGGGTGAAATCAAAGGCTCAAATGATGGGGTCCATTGACCTATTAACATAATAGGCATTGGATCTAGATAAGTCTCGAGTTCTCTTACTTCCTCATCAACACATTTCAAAGAACAAAATCTTTCATCATGAATTAAAGTTCTCTCCAATGGATCCTTGATCCACACTCTCTCAAAGTGTTCTTGACAAACTGTTTGGATGAAATCTACCTCTCTAATATCCTCATGTTCCCCGATTTGTTTGGAGACATTGAATATGTTCATCTCCACAGTCATATTCCCAAAAGACAATTTCATCACCCCATTCCTACAGTTAATTAAGGCATTGGATGTAGCTAGGAAAGGTCTCCCTAAGATGACTAGGATGGGGGCATTAGAACCTTGAATTGGTGCGGTGTCTAATACTACAAAATCAACAGGAAAGTAGAATTTATCTACTTGGACCAACACATCCTCAACGATACCCCTGGGAATCTTGATTGACCTATCAGCTAATTGAAGGGTGATTCGAGTAGGCTTGATTTCTCCTAAACCTAATTGTTCGTAAACAGTGTAGGGTATTAAATTCACACTTGCTCCTAAATCCAACAAAGCTTGATCTATCTTATGACTTCCAATAATGCATGAAATGGTAGGACAACCAGGATCTTTGTATTTGGGAGGGGTCTTAAACTGGATGATGGCACTAGCATGTTCAGTTAGAAAGGCTCTTTCTTTCACATTCAATCTCCTTTTGACTGTGCATAAATCCTTAAGAAACTTTGCATAAGATGGAACTTGTTTAATTGCATCAAGGAGTGGAATATTGACTTTCACTTGTTTGAACAATTCATAGATTTCCGAGTTTATAAGATCTTGTTTAGGTTTTCCTAACCTTTGTGGAAATGGTGCTCTAGGAACAAATTCTAAATCACTCATTTTGACTCCAATCTTTCTTGAATCATCTCCTTTCTCACTCATCTCTTTCTCATTTATCTCACCTTCTTTGTCACTCAAACTCTCATTTGTCACTTGTGTTTTGATTCCCTCTTCACTTTCCCTAGATTTCTCCTCCACAATACCTTTAGGAATCCTAAAACCTACACCTTTGTCAACAATCTTTCCACTTCTAAGGGTAGTGATGGCTTGGACTTGTTCATGGTTTGAAGGTTCACTAGGTGAGGATTCACTCATGTGTACCTGACCTCTAGGATTGGGCATTGGTTGAGTTGGGATTTTTCCCTTCTCTTGAATGCTTAGTGATTGAGTCAACTTAGTTAGTTGACTTCGAATGTCATCTAAGGTCCTATTGGTCTGGTCTTGGAATTTGTAAACTTGGTTGTTGATTCCTCCTTGCGTTTGCATGAATTGTTGAAGAGTATCCTCTAAGGATCTCTTATGAGGTGGTTGGTATGTGTTATGTGTGGGAGCATGAAATGGTTGGGGTGGAGGTTGAAATGTTTGAGGTACTGAAGAGCCCTCATTTCTCCATCCAAAATTTGGGTGGTTCCTCCATCCAGGATTATAGGTCTCAGAGTAGGGATTGCCTACTTGGTTTGGAAATGGCTTTCTAACATTACTTGAATCAGAAGTTTGGCCATATAGCACTTCCTTGAAGGCTGGAATGGTAGGACATTCAGTTGTCCTATGCCCTTTGCTTTCACAAACAACACAACTTTCCTCTTGTTGTTCACTTATGACATGCACTTTTTTAATCTCAAGAGACTCTACTTTCCTAGCCAATGAGGCTAATCTAGCATTGAGGTCATCAGTCTCTTTCAATTGAAACTTTCCACTTGAATGAGAAATGGTGTTTCTAGACTCAACATGAACTGGGAGAGAAGTCTCCCATTGCTTTGTGTTTTCAGCCAATTGATCAAAAAAATCAAAGGCCTCACTTGGTTCTTTATCATAAAACTCACCATTACACATGGTTGACACTAGCTTTTTAAAATCTGCGGTAAGAGAGTCATAAAAGAAACTCACTAACCTCCACATCTCAAAACCATGGTGAGGGCATGCATTTAACAAGTCTTTGAACCTTTCCCAAGCTTGGTGAAATGACTCATTTGGACTACAAGAAAAATTCATCATTTGACGTTGTAAGGCTGCTGTTCTATGAGTGGGGAAGTATTTTTTCAAAAATTCAGCTTGCATTTCTCTCCATGTACCTATAGACCTAGGACGCAAAGAGTTTAGCCACAGCTTGGCTTTATCCTTTAGAGAGAATGGGAACAATTTAAGCCGAATGGTTTCCTCGGTGCATGTTCTATCAATAAAAGTATTACATACCTCTTCAAAGTCTTTAATGTGTATGTATGGATTTTCAGAATCCATACCATGAAATGTGGGAAGAAGTTGAATCATGCCCGGTTTCAAATTGAAAGCTTATTGGTTAAGAGGTAAGATAATACACGAAGGTGTGCTTTGTCTAGCCGGGTGAAGATACTCTCTAAGAGTTCGAAAATTAGGTTGATCATTGAATTGTGGAGGTCCATTACCTTGAACACTCCCTTCACCCTCTACATCTTCAACATTAGCCATGATAAAATAATAATAATAATAATAATATAACAATTATATGAATATGAAAAGAAAGGAAAGAAAAAGAAAAAAAATTGCAAATAAAAGTAATAGCTCAAAAATAAAAATACAACAAATTAAGAAATTCACTCTCCAAATAATAAACACTATTAACAACAATAAACATTAAAAGATAATTATAACAAGCTTGAATAAAAAGGCGGTAATACCAGCCAAGCACTTCAAACAATAAATATAAGAAAAATAATTATAACAAAACAACAAAATAAAATGAAATAAACAAGAGGCGGTAATACCGACCAAGCACTTTAGACAATAAATATAAGAAAAATAACAATAATAAACATTAAAAGATAATTATAACAGGCATGAATAAAAAGGCGGTAATACCGGCCAAGCACTTCAAACAATAAATATATAAAAAAATAAGCATAACAAAACAACAAAATAAACTGAAATAAACAAGAGGCGGTAATACCGGCCAAACACTTTAGACAATAAATAAAAACAATATCAACAAAATAAAATGAAATAAACAAGAAAAATATTAGAAACTAATAAGAGTAGACAATAAACGAAAAATGGTTGAACCAACCAAAATCCAACAATTAATAGTCCAGTCCACAGTCCAATATCCGAAACGTTAAGGTAAATTTTTTTTTAGGCGGTAAAACCAGCCAATTGATTTTTTTATATGATTTTTTTTTAGTTTTCCAATAATCAAATCTAAATTTGTTACCTTTGCTTGCTAGCTCCCCGGCAACGGCGCCAAAATTGCTTGACCGCTTTTTATGATCGGCTTGTTTTAACTCGCAAGTGCACGAGTGTGCGATGTAGCAATTAACTCGGTAAGATCGAGGTCATATACACAGAGAGCTAGATCTGGAAATTAAGCTAAGTAACAAAAAAAAACTCAAGAGAAATTAAATTAACAATAACTTGGTTGAAAATAATTGATGGATTTGTTTTCAAAGATAAAAAAAAATGTAAATAGATTTTAAATGACAAGAAAAGTAAGTCTTGGTCCAAATCAATTTTAATGGTGATGTATTGGTGATTTCTTCAACATATATAAGATAACTCAACCTAATCTCAACGATGGTGATATTAGATCGGAAGATATTGCAATGAAGATTAGAAAGATGAAGATTGATTATTGCTTAAGAATGAATAAGTACTTTCATATTAAGTAAGACATTGAATCAAGCAATCTCTATACCAAAACTAAAGTTTGTGCATAAAAATTCAAGATTATAACATTACCTAAATGATTTCTAAAATTTCTTTACAATAATAAATCATTCATGAAGAAAATAAGAAGATAAACATTAAGATTCATTCATATCCTAAAGAACTTACCTCAATCACCATTATCCTTGATTTGGATCTAAGAAAGAGTTTAGCCAACCATGATTATATATAAGAACACTTCAATAAACATGAAAGAACTTGAATCCAACTGAAAAAATAAGTTTTACAAACTAAAGAACCGAAATCTATAAAGAAGAACACAATACAATTTTAGAAAAAATTCGGACACAAATCTGACTCTAACTTTGGACAGAAATTCGACCCTCTTAGAAGCTTTTTTTGGAGAAGTCTATTAGAGATATATTTATAGGAAATTCTGTCACCTTTCCAGATCATTAAAGAACAGCTCATTTGGACACCTGAGTCAAAAGTTATGGGCAAAACACCGAAAGGTGTTCTGAAAAATCAAATCAAGACAGCTTTACAACTACTTTGGTGCACGTTTTTCTTCCTCATTTATGAGGTGTCTCCTTCTTCTTTTTCACCCAAAATAATGTTAAAATATCCCCTCCAGCTTTCCATCCATGTGCTTGCCTTCTTGGATCAATGGATTACCCAAAATAAATCAATTGTTATTTGTTGTGTGGACATGTAAGATCATGGATTGTGTTTGGGTTGATTTGAAGGTTGATTTGGGGTTGATTTAGGGCTGATTTGGGGCTGATTTTTGGGCTGAATTTGAGGATCAAATAAGTATACAAATGTACTTATTATTTGGGCTAAGATTGACATTGAAACCTTGAGTGTTTAATGGTTGAAGTTTGCACACAACATAAGGCAAGTTTGGGCTTGAAATAAATCATATGATATTCTTTTCTAGAATTGGAATAGAATTGATTTTTAGGACAAATTTGGAGCACTTATTTGAACCAAGATTTGCTTCAATCTTCAACTAAATATCTCTTCAATTCTTTGTTCTGAATTCTGACGTTGAATTTTCTGAATTAATTCATTTAAGCTCCAAAAACCTATCGAAACATTAAAACAAACTTCATTACTAAAAAACACATCAATTATTATAAAAACAACCAAATAAAAACAATAAATACATATGTAGAACAAGAGACTTAATGACACTTTTGATGCACAATCACACCCCCCAACTTAGATTTTGCTAGTCCTCAAGCAAAACAAAACATAAAACCTTTAAAATAAAAATAATAATAATAACAACCATAATTAGGCTCGATTCATCACACTTGAAGGACCTATCATGCAAACATTGGTATCTTTAACTTAGTGTACACAATAGCAAATAAAGAAAAATAAGCATACTCACATTCTCTAAATCAAACATCCATACAAAATTTCCAAATTCAGTCATATTTATCATGCAACCAACATAATTGATTCATACGAAAACTCAACTTGTAATCTTCCATTCTCACCAACACAAACAAGGTAGCAAACTAGAGAAATATCTATATATTTTCTTTCTTTCTTTTTTCTTTCTTTGTTTTTTTTTTTTTTTTGAAGATATGATTTATTTTTTGTCTTTAAGTAGTCACTTCCCTTTTGACGCGAATACAAACATTTGTGATGAATGCACCCGGTTACTCACAAAGTCACAAACTTAAAGTGCTTTGCATACTCATATTTTAAGCTGCCGTTTGACGTAAAGATAAACATTTGTGATGAATACCCCTAGTTACTGAGCAACTCAAAACATTGGAGTAGATAGAACTTTGTACACATTTATTTATTTATTCGTATAATAATTATTACTCTATTTACTTAAACCTTGTTTAGGACTGGATCAAAAGGGATAATCACAAGTAAAGCATCATACTCATCTTTCATGCATAATCACACAACTCACACAACTTTTACAAGGAAAGATGTATTTCAGTAATCTTAAAAAAAAAGTATGCTATATCTTGCTTTATAAGATATTATCTATCCCAAATTAAAGTATGCAATGTTCAACATAATAATGAATCCAAAAATGTAATGATGATCCTAAACAAGTCTTATTCACATACGAATGCAAGTTTTTTTTTTTTTAACAAGCATGGTTATCTCAAGCATTCAACATAATGAAATATCTAAAATTAAGTTTTACATTATCCTCAATGTAAAAGAGAAAGAGAAGAAAAGTATAAAGATTAGAAAATTGTTACTCCCCTTCTGTTTTCAAGGATGAATGTCTGATTGAATTGGGCATGAGCTGACTTCTTGCTTGATTTTTTTTTAACCTGCATATCACAACTAAAAGAAAACATTGATGTTTTTTTTTTTTGAAAATAAAGAACCTCACACCCCCCAACTTAAAATAATGCATTGTCCCGAATGCATGAACACGAAAATATAAGAGATGGAAGAAAGAAGAAAAAATAATAAAAATGAAAAATAAAAATAAAAATAAAATAAAAATAAAAACTCATTACTTCTAATACTACAATGGTATTGGATCTTGAAGATCCAATGTCTCAACTTCAGCCACAACATTTTCAAGATAAGGTTTCAATCGATGACCATTTACTTTGAAAATATTTCCATTCTTGGGATTTTCTACCTCAAATGCACCATGCTCAGAGATGGATTTAATCACAAATGGACCAGTCCATTTTGTCCTCAACTTCCCAGGAAAGAGATGTAATCGTGAATTATACAAGAGAACCTTTTGACCAACATGAAAGGATTTTCTAAGAATATGTTTATCATGCAAAGTTTTCATCTTATGTTTTGAAATTTTTGCATTTTCAAATGCATCATTTCTCAACTCCTCTAATTCATCCAATTGAAGCTTTCTATTTTTGCCAACCTCGTTTTCATTGTCATTGAATTGCCGAATGGCCCAATATGCACGGTGCTCAATCTCAACAGGGAGATGACAAGGCTTTCCATAAACTAGCCTATAAGGAGACATTCCTAAAGAGGTCTTATAAGCAGTGCGATATGCCCACAAAGCATCAACTAGTCGTAGGGACCAATCTTTATGGTTTGGATTGACTGTTTTCTCTAAAATGTTCTTGATCTCCCTATTTGCCAACTCAGCTTGGCCACTAGTCTGTGGGTGATAGGGGGTACTTATGAGGCACTGAGTAAAACTCAACCTCATACATCTAGTGGAGGTATGTACAACCTTAGAGAAGATCATGACCTTCAAGCCAAGTTTGCATCTTTAGCTAGAAAAGTCGAGGCACTAGAATTAAAAAAGAGTGGTAAATTAAAATCTGTTGAAAACATTGTGTGTCAAATCTATGAATCAAATGAACACTCAACCAACGATTGTCCAACCTTGCCTTCTTTTAAAGAATGTCTCCATGAACAAGCCCATACTTTAAACAGTTTCCAAAGGGCCAACCACAACCCATACTCCCAAACATACAACCCTGGTTCGAGGAATCACCCAAATTTCAGTTGGAAGAGTGAGAACAACAATGCACAAACTTCACAACTACCTTTTCAAGCACACCATAATTTCCAAAATTCTCATGGATATGCACCTTCTTATGCTCCACCTTCTAGAAGAAATCTTGAGGAAACATTGCATGCATTCATTGAAAAGCAAGAGACAATTAATACTCAACTTGTTCAAAACATGATAGATTTTAAAGATACTCTTGCTAAACTAACATCTGCTCTTAGTTTCCAAGAGAAAGGTAAGTTTCGATCTCAAACACAACAAAATCCCAAAGGGCAATACAATGCAAATGCAAGTAGTTCTGGAAGCCAACACATGGATCAAGTCAAATCAGTCACTACTCTGCGCAGCGGTAAGGTTATTGAAAAACCCTCTCTTGAACCTTATGAGAAAGTTGATGAGTCAATCTCTGAGGATAAGGAAGGGGTTGAATCTGAAAATTGCAAAGAAACGACTGATTCACCGCCAGCACTTCCATTTCCTCAAGCCATGACCAAACAAAGGAAAGTCAATCAGAACTCTGAAATTTTTGAAATTTTCAAACAGGTAAGGATCAATATACCTTTGCTGGATGCTATTAAACAGGTTCCTTCCTATGCTAAATTTTTGAAAGATCTATGCACTGTGAAGAGGAAACTGAATGTGAAAAAGAAAGCCTTTCTAGCGGAACAAGTAAGTGCCATTCTTCAAAACAATAATGCTTTGAAATATAAAGACCCTGGCTGTCCTACAATTTCCTGCTTTATTGGAGAGCATAAAATTGAAAGAGCCTTACTTGATCTTGGTGCTAGTATGAATTTACTTCCATATTCAGTTTTTCAGAGTCTCAATCTAGGTGAGTTAAAACCAACTTCTATAACTCTTTTACTTGCCGATAGATCTTTAAAAGTTCCTAGAGGAATAATTGAAGATGTGTTAGTACAAGTCGATAAATTCATTTATCCTATGGATTTTATTGTCTTGGACACAGAACCTATTGAAGCATGTAATTCATTTCCTGTTATTTTAGGACGTACGTTTCTTGGAACGTCTAACGCATTGATCAACTTGAATCTACTTTAAGTAAAAATGAATTGGATGAAACTGAAGATTTGCAAATGGTTTATTCTGAGGAAGAAATCACGGATGAAACAAGCACCGAAAATGTTGATGCAAATCTTTTGTCAACAGTGACAACAGATTCGACATCTGACATCACACCAATGGATGATTACTTTCCTAACGAATCCTTACTTTGTCTTAGTCCAATGCCTTGGTATGATAAAAATATCAATTTTCTTGCTTTAGGAGATTTGCTAGCTGATTGGAGTACTCAAGACAAAGAAAAGTTTTTGAACGAAGTGAAGAGCTTTTATTGTGATGACCCTAACTTATTCAAATATTGTCCTCATCAAGTATTTCAAAGATTCATTCCCGACAATGAGGTAAGTAGTGTCATTAAACTTTATCATTCTGAAGCATGTAGGAGTTATTTTTCTTCAAAAAAGACAGCTGCAAAAATCTTTCAAAATGGATTTTATTGGCCCACCATGTTCAAGGACACGCATGCATTCTGCAAAACTTGTGAAAATTGTCAAAAGATTGATACTGGTCAAAAAGTTTTGTTCTATAATTCTCAACTCTATGCATTCCCTAGAGAGCTAACACCAAGATGGAGCAATCCTTATAGGGCCTGTGATATTGAGAATTCAATGAATGAAAATGATTTTAAGGAAAATGAACATCATTTGAAAGCTTACTTTGATAAGTTTCCTAGTGAAAATGAATCAGCTGGTTTGAATGATCTTGTAGATAAAGGTTGATTATTTTGTTTTTCTCACATTTTCTTTTTTGTGTTTCTTTTTGAGTGATTTTTGCTAGTTTCTCTCACCCCGGTCAAATGGCGGATAACGGTACTCCGTGACTTAAGTCGGTTCTTTCAGTTTCCCACAATTACTGATATTTGTGTATATATCTGTGCAATTCTTTGAAGCTCTCTTCCAATTCTCATTTGAAAATGGACACTAATCTTGAAAAATTGAAAAAGTATTTTCCCGCTCTACCTCAGAATGTGATTACAAAAATTTACCGTGCTAGATGTGCAAGATTGAGATTGTTAATGAATCATGGAATTCCTGAAGATATTCGTTGGTTGATTGAAGCAAAGGTCCGATTATCAGGTGAGTCCTCTAACTTCTTCATTTCACACATGCCTGGAACAGGTAAAAGCACTTTTGCAAAGAAGCGTCGTGCAAAACGACTGGATGTCTGTCATTGATGTGCTAGATGGACTTGTAATACACAATGTCGTTCTTTAGGAATGGTATCAATAAACCGTGAAGATAAAATACAATTCATTAAGGATGGACTGAGTAAGGAGTCTTTAGATAATCTTCTATTGACTCTTGAGACGCATCTTAGTGGAGATGTGCATCGTGTAATTCATGATATATGGCCACTATTTCATAAAGAACATGATCGACTTAGTCTTGGGAATCTGACTAAAAAAGACCCTGTTTGCTAGTTTTTAAGAAAACTGGATGGGAAGCCTATCCCCGACCCATAGAGGGTGTTTAAGCCGTTCTTGGACGTAAAACCAAGGGAAGATGTGAGCCACAATCACAATTACCTGTACATACACATGTTTTTTTTCAAAAGTAAATAAATAAATAAATAAAAAGAGAGAGAGAGTGTGTGAGACTCTAGCTGGCCTACATATAGATGTTATGATTGCCTTTCTACTTTCTCATCTATAAAACCCTCTTTTCCTTCCTTTCATTTCTACTCAACCCATACATTCAACAAATACAGAAGTGTGTAGAAATGGCAAGTTCCTCAAGTCATCAAATAAGAAATATATGTGTTTTGAAATAAATCCATGACTTATGAACCCATTTTCATAAAGAACATACTTAGCATAGTCTTGGAAATCTGACTAAAAAGATCATGTTTGCCAGTTTTTAAGAAAACTGGATGGGAAGCCTATCCCCGACCCATTGAGGGCGTTTAAGCTGTTCTTGGACGTAAAACCAAGGGAAGATGTGAGCCACAATCACAACTGCGATTTGAATTTTTTTTCGTTTGTAAAAACTTGTGTCTTTTGGTTTTATTATTGTGTTTTGTTATTTCTTATTTTTGTTTCAGTGTGTTTCAGGTGATATCTTCTATACTCTATCTTTCTACCTTAGAACATTGAGGACAATGTCTCGTTTTGGTTGGGGGGAGAGGGTAGTAGTTGATAAAAAAAAAATTGTTTTTCATTTCATTTCATAAAGCATGTGCATAATTGTTGTTACTAGGATGGCAGAGTAAAGGAGTTCTTTTGTTAAAGTGACTCTTGAGACGCATCTTAGTAACCATTCTTAACAAGGTCTATTATAATACTTCCTGAAATATTCAGGTTTACAAACTCTCGTATTGTTACCGCTTAATTCTGCTCATATACTTATTTAACATGTATTCTTAAACCTTAATTTACACACACACTTTAACATATGATTGTGGGTTGCATATTGGATTATTACATTACTTATGTTCTTTTGTTAAAGGTAACAACTAAGGGAAAGGGATTGTATATAATTAAAAAAAAAGAAAAAAAAAGAAAAAAAAATAATGATAATAAAATTGTAGATAAGTTTGGTTTCGTAGCCTCCCTAACCTAAGCAATTAAGCCCGAAGGGGTGTTTTAACATCTAATACCCTAAAGTCAACTGACTTGGGAGCTATTGGCCCAACGCTTATTACATGGGTTGAGGAGAAAAGTTTAAGGGAATCAAACATTGCACTATCTACATATCAGTATCTGCGACCCGAGTTACTAAGCTCGTAGGGGTGTCTTAACACCTAATGCCCTAAGACCAACTGGTCTGGGAGTCATTAGCTGAAAGCTCGTTACATGGGTTAAAGATGCATGATGTTTTTAAATTATATGTATATAGATTTAAAAAAAATGAAAAAAAAAGATAAAAATAGTAATCCCAACCCAAGGAAGTTAACCTTAAACATTAGAACAAAAATTTTGTTTTCTCCCAAGAAAAGCCCCATAATTATGTGTTGATACATTCAGCACAAAAGAAAGGTTTATTAATATCTTGTTAAGAGGTATTGAACAGATATATAAATTTAATGAGAGTTTGTTTATCTGGATAGATTAATGGAAGTTAAATGATGAATACCTTGCTTTGTGAAATTTGCAAATTGTTGTAACGCTTTGATTACTAGGGACTAGTAATAAGCTGGTTGAGGGGTGTGATTAGTACTTAAAAGTGCATTTTTATCATGGTTTTATATCATCATTTTGCACTTGAAGTATCAATAACTCCTTAACTAAAATATGTTTTATAATAATGTATCTAATAATATAAGATACCTATAATTTGTGGTAAATGTCTATTTTTAATGCAGGCCTATCACATAAATGAAAGGATTGATTGATGACTTGAAGAACTTAAATTGCAAGGATAAAGAGATGGTCAAACTTAGAGAAGAGATGTCGGTGCAATCCAAACCGGAACACTGTTTGGTAATTGGGTCATATCTGGAGCTACAGATCTCAGATTTAGGTCCAATTTATATGGATGGAAAGTTAAGACATAGGCCTACAACTTTCATATGGAGCCCAAGATCTAAAAAGGCCATTATCAAGTCTAAATTGTAACAACAACAAAGAAGCCCGAATCTGTCTTCCAGCCCGAGCACTATTCGGTATTTTGGCCATATCTGGAGTTCTAGAAGTCCAAATGAGCTGAATGTTTTACACCTGAAAGCTGAGACAATTGCCTACAACTTTCATGTTTACAACTGACTCTAATTTTGACGTTATCAATGACGTTTTGGGCAGACAAGAGAAGATAAGGATTGTCACCAAGTCAAAAGTTGGCCACCCACTTATCAATTAGTCATCACATCAATATTTCCCAATTTTGGCCTATAAAAGGAGGCATTTGTCATGCATTTAGGCATCTTGGTTTCCAGATCAAGATCATGCTCTTCCTTTCTCTCTTTGTATTTTTTGTAATGTTTATGCTTTGTTTTCATTAATATTAAGTTTATGCCTTTCATTTCCTTTCCTTTACTTAGTTAACTTTTATGTTCTTATTTTGTTTATCTATTTTGCTTTCTTTCATTATGTCTAGCTAAGTTAGTTATGTCAAGGTGAAAAGGTTACACTAATGGTGTCAGAACAAGTATAATGTAAACTTAATATGGACTTTAATGTTTGATACTAACATGTTTTATATTTGTTATCTTGTTCACTCTTTAATACTTTGCTTGTTAAATGACTAATCTTGATTTATATTGTATAACACTTGGTACAACAAATGCTTGGCACTTTCATAGCCCATAATGTATGGTATAACCGACACCTGAGCTATGAAAGGAACTTGATTTGTTGTTAACATAAGTTATAATCATGAATGCTTGACGAGATTTACAAGTATTAGCATTAATTGAATAAGATGACTAATGTAATCATGTTAACAATATATAATCTGATTGGAACCTCCTTTGTGTGTGGTTTCCAATTCAAAAATAAGAGTTTATACTATACTTGTTTGATATACCATTAGTGGAATCTCTAACCTTGACATTTGTTATTATTATTGTTTAATTGATATTTCATCTCAAAGTTATCATCATCATCATCTTGTTCTTCTCTTTCAGTACTACTACTACTACTACTACTACTACTACTACTAGTATTATTATTATTATTATTATTATTATTATTATAGTTGTTGTTATTATTGTTATTGTTGTTGTTATTATTGCTATTATTGTTGTTTATAATTGTTGTCTATAATTTGTACAATTAACCTCCCTGTGGTTCGACCCCGGTCTTGCCGGGTTATTTATTACTTCGACACTCCTGCACTTGGGAGAAGACATCAATCTTTTGGTCGTGTCAGTCCTAAGCAAATATTTCAAAGATTCGTTCTCGAGAATGAGGTAAGTAGTGTCATTAAATTTTGTCATTCTGAAACATGTGAAAGTTATTTCTCGTCAAAAAAGACAGCTGCAAAAATCTTTCAAAATGGATTTTATTGGCCCACCATGTTCAAGGACATGCATGCATTCTGCAAAACTTGTGAAAATTGTCAAAAAATTGATACTGGTCAAAAAGTTTTGTTTTATAATTCTCAACTCTATGCATTCCCTAAAAAGCTAAGATTAAGATGGAGCAATCCTTCTGGGGCCTATGATATTGATAATTCAATGAATGATAATGATTTTAAGGAAAATGGACATCGTTTGAAAGCTTACTTTGATAATTTTCCTAGTGAAAATGAATCAACTGGTTGGACTGATCTTGTAGATAAAGGTTGATTATTTTTTTTCTCACATTTTTTTTGTGTTTCTTTTTGAGTGATTTTTACTAGTTTCTCTCACCCCGGTCAAATGGCGGATAACAGTACTCCGTGACTTAAGTCGGTTCTTTCAGTTTCCCACAATAACTGATATTTGTGTATATATCTGTGCAATTCTCATTTGAAAATGGACACTAATCTTGAAAAATTAAAAAAGTATTTTCCCGCTTTGCCTCAGAATGCGATAACAAAAATTTACCATGCTAGATGTGCAAGATTGAGATTGTTAATGAATCATGGAATTCCTGAAGATATTCGCTGGTTGATTGAAGCAATGGTTTGATTATCAGGTGAGTCCTCTAACTCCTTCATTTCACACATGCCTGGAACAGGTAAAAGCACTTTTGCAAAGAAGCATCGTGCAAAACGACTAGAAGTCTATCATCGATGTGCTATATGAACTTGTAATACACAATGTCGTTCTTTAAGAATGGTATCCATAAACCGTGAAGATAAAATACAATTCATTAAGGATGGCATGAGTAAGGAGTCTTTAGATAATCTTCTATTGACTCCTGAGACGCATCCTAGTGGAGATTTGCATCGTGTAATTCATGATTTATGGCCACTATTTCATAAAGAACATGATCGACTTAGTCTTGGGAATCTGACTAAAAAAAACCCTATTTGCCAGTTTTTAAGAAAACTGGATGGGAAGCCTATCCCCGACCCATGAAGGGCATTTAAGCCGTTCTTAGACGTAAAACCAAGGGATTGTATATAATTAAGCAAAAAAAAAACATGAAAAAAAAATGAAATATGAAAAAAAAAAAGAAAAAAATGATGATAATAAAAATGTAGATAAGTTTGGTTTCGTAGCCTCCCTAACCTAAGTAATTAAGCCCGAAGGGGTGTTTTAACACCTAATACCCTAAAGTCAACTGACTTGGGAGCTATTGGCCCAACGCTTATTACATGGGTTGAGGAGAAAAGCTTAAGGGAATCAAACATTGTACTATCTACATATCAGTATCTGCGACCCAAGTTACTAAGCTCGTAGGGGTGTCTTAACACCTAATGCCCTAAGACCAACTAGTCTGGGAATCATTAGCTGAAAGCTCATTACATGGGTTAAAGATGCATGCTGTTTTTAAATTATATGTATATACATTTAAAAAAAAAAGGGAAAAAAAAGAAGACAAAAATAATAATCCCAACCCAAGGAAGTTAACCTTAAACATTAGAACAAAAATTTTGTTTTCTTCCAAGAAAAGCCCTATAATTATGTGTTGATACATTGAGCATAAAAAAAAGGTTTATTAATAACTTGTTAAGAGGTATTGAGCAGATATATAAATTTAATGAGAGTTTGTTTATCTGGATAAATTAATGGAAGTTAAATGATGAATACCTTGCTTTGTGAAATTTGCAAATTTGTTTTCTATTTTAACGTTTTGATTACTAGGGACTAGTAATAATCTGGTTGGGGGATGTGATTAGTACTTAAAAGTGCATTTTTATCATGGTTTTATATCATCATTTTGCACTTGAAGTATCAATAACTCCTTAACTAAAGCATGTTTTATAATTGTTATCTTGTTTACTCTTTAATACTTTACTTGTTAAATGACTAATCTTGATTTATGTTGTATAACACTTGGTACAACAAATGCTTGGCACTTTCATAGCCCATATTGTATGGTATAACTGACACCTGAGCTATGAAAGGAACTTGATTTGTTGTTAACATAAGTTATAATCATGAATGCTTGACGAGATTTACAAGTATTAGCATTAATCGAATAAGATGACTAATGTAATCATGTTAACAATTGTATAATCTGATTGGAACCTCCTTTATGTGTGGTTTGAATAATAAGAGTTTATACTATACTTGTTTGATATACCATTAGTGGAATCTCTAACCTTGACATTTGTTATTATCATTGTTTAATCGTTACATTAATATTCCATCTCAAAGTTCTCTTCTTCTTCTTCTCCATTTCTTTCTTCATTGTTAGTATTATTAGTAGTAGTAGTAGTAGTAGTAGTACTACTACTACTACTATTAGTACTATTATTATTATTATTATTATTATTATTATTATTATTATTATTATTATTATTATTATAGTTGTTGTTATTATTGTTGTTTATAATTTATACAATTAACCTCTCTATGGTTCGACTCCGGTCTTGCCAGGTTATTTATTACTTCGACACTTCTGCACTTGGAAGAAGACATCAATCTTTTAATCGTGTCAGTTAGCCACCGACTCATCAATTAGTCATCAAATCAATAGTTCCCAATTTTGGCCTATAAAAGGAGGCATTTGCTATGCGTTTAGGTATCTTAGTCTCTAGATCAAGATCATGCTCTTGCTTTATCTCTTTGTATTTTTTTTAATCTTTATGTTTGCTTTCTTTAATATCAAGTTTACTTAGTTAACTTTTATCTTATTTATGTTCTTGTTTTGTTTATTTATTTTTCTTTCTTTCATTATGTATAGCTAAGTGACTAGTACTTAAAAGTGCATTTTTATCATGGTTTTATATCATCATTTTACACTTGAAGTATCAATAACTCCTTAACTAAACCATGTTTTATAATAATATATCTAATAATATAAGATACCTTTAATTTATGGTAAATGTTCATTTTAAATGCAGGCCTATCACATTAATGAAAGGATTGATTGATGACTTTAAGAACTTAAATTGCAAGGATAAAGAGAGGGCCAAACATAGAAAAGAGATGTCGGTGCAATCCAAATCGGAACACTGTTTGGTAATTGGGTCATATCTGGAGCTATAGATCTCAGATTTAGGTCCAATTTATATGGATGGAAAGGTAAGACATAGGCCTACAACTTTCCTATGGAGCCCAAGATCCAAAAAGGTCATTTTCAAGTCCAAATTGTAGCAACAACAAAGAAGCCCGAATCTGTCTTCCAGCCCGAGCATTGTTCGGTATTTTAGCCATATCTGGAGTTTTAGAAGTCCAAATGAGCTGAATTGTTCACACAGGAAAGCAGAGACAATTGCCTACAACTTTCATGCTTTCAACTAGCTCCAATTTGGACGATATCAATGACGTTTTGGGTACACAAGAGAAGATAAGGATTGTCACCAAGTCAAAAGTTGGCCACCCACTTATCAATTAGTCATCAAATCAATAGTTCCCAATTTTGGCCTATAAAAGGAGGCATTTTCCATGCATTTAGGCATCTTGGTGCTCAGATCAAGATCATGCTCTTCATTTCTCTCTTTGTATTTTTTGTAATGTCTATGCTTTGCTTTCATTAATATTAAGTTTATGTCTTTCATTTCCTTTCCTTTACTTAGTTAGCTTTTATGTTCTTATTTTGTTTATCTATTTTTCTTTCTTTGATTATGTGTAGCTAAGTTAATTATGTTAAGGTGAAAAGGTTACACTAATGGTGTAAGAAGAAGTATAATGTAAACTTAATATGGACTTTAATGTTTGATACTAACATGTTTTATATTTGTTATCTTGTTTACTCTTTAATACTTTGCTTGTTAAATGACTAATCTTGATTTATGTTGTATAACACTTGGTACAACAAATGCTTGGCACTTTTATAGCCCATATTGTGTGGTATAACCGACACCTGAGCTATGAAAGGAACTTGATTTGTTGTTAACATAAGTTATAATCATGAATGCTTGACGAGATTTACAAGTATTAGCATTAATCGAATAAGATGACTAATGTAATCATGTTAACAATTGTATAATCTGATTGGAACCTCCTTTATGTGTGGTTTGAATAATAAGAGTTTATACTATACTTGTTTGATATACCATTAGTGGAATCTCTAACCTTGACATTTGTTATTATCATTGTTTAATCGTTACATTAATATTTCTTCTCAAAGTTCTCATTTTCTTCTACATTCTCATTTTCTTCTTCTTCTTCTTCTTATCCTTCTTTTTTTTATTATTATTATTATTAGTAGTAGTAGTATTAGTATCACTACTACTACTACTACTACTACTACTACTACTACTACTATTATTATTATTATTATTATTATTATTATTATTGCTACTATTACTATTATTGTTGTTATTGTTACTATTGTTGTTGTTTATAATTTGTACAATCAACCTCCCTGTGGTTCGACCCCGGTCTTGCCGGGTTATTTATTACTTCGACACTCCTGCACTTGGGAGAAGACATCAATCTTTTAGTCATGTCACTAAGTTTATTATGTCAAGGTGAAAAGGTTACACTAATGATGTAAGAATAAGTATAGTATAAACTTAATATGGACTTTAATGTTTGATACTGACATGTTTTATATTTGTTATCTTGTTCACTCTTTAATACTTTGCTTGTTAAATGACTAATCTTGATTTATGTTGTCTAACACTTGGTACAACAAATGCTTGGCACTTTCATAGCCCATGCTGTATGGTATAACCAACACTTGAGCTATGAAAGGAACTTGATTTGTTGTTAACATAAGTTATAATCATGAATGCTTGACGAAATTTACAAGTATTAGCATTAATTGCATAAGATGACTAATGTAATCATGTTAACAATCTATAATCTGATTGGAACCACCTTTATGTGTGGTTTGCAATTGATTAATAAGAGTTGATATTATACTTGTTTGACATACCATTAGCGGATCCTCTAACCTTAACATTTGTTATTATCATTGTTTAATCGTTACATTAATATTCCATCTCAAAGTTCTCATCTTCTTCTTCTCCTTTTTTATCTTTATTTTATTACTACTACTACTACTACTACTATTGTTATTATTGTTGTTGTTATTATTATTGTTATTACTATTATTATTGTTGTTGTTGTTGTTATTGTTATTATTGTTGTATTATTGTTATTTATAATTTGTACAATTAACCTCCCTGTGGTTCCACCCCGGTCTTGTCGGGTTATTTATTATTTCGACACTCCTGCACTTGGGAGAAAACATCAATCTTTTAGTCATGTCAAGTTTTTGGCGCCGTTGCCGGGGATATAAGTTCTTGTACAAATTATAGTATTTATTTTATTTTCTCTTTTCACTTTTCTTGTATATAACTTTGTTTTTTTGTCTCTTGTTTCTTCTTCTTCTTCTGTTTTTTTTTCTTTTATTCTATTCCTACACGTGCATTTGAGTGTGGTCACATACATCAAGTGGTAGACTTTGTAGGTATCCTCATCATTTTCAGAAAATATGGCCAAAGAAGATAATCAATCACTTCATAATGAGAATAACCGTACTAGAACACTTAGAGACCATATGAATCCCACAAGAAGAAGTGCACCATCATTCATAGTTTTTCCTTCTGATGCATCTCATTTTAATTTTAAACGAGGTATTATTCAAATTTTACCTTCTTTTCATGGCTTAGATTTAGAAATTCCATACTTGCATTTAAGGGAATTTGAGGAGGTCTGCAACACATATAATAATTTAAATTGTAGCACGAACACCATCAGATTAAAGCTCTTTTATTTTCATTAAAAGATAAAGCTAAAACATGGCTACAAAATTTGAGACTAGGATCCATTGGTGCTTGGGATGAAATGCAACATTTTGAAGAAGTTTTTCCCATCTCATAGAACAAACTCTTTCAAGAGACAAATCACCACTTTCACTCAAAAACCAGGAGAAACATTTTACAAATGTTGGGATAGGTATCGAGGCTTGCTTAGTACTTGCCCTCATCATGGTTTTGAAACATGGAGATTGGTTTCATATTTTTATGAAGGGTTAACACCTAAAGATAGGCAAATGGTTGAATTGATGTGCAATGGAACTTTTGAAGATAAAGACCTTGACGAAGCAATGGAGTACTTATACTTGTTAGCTGAAAATGCTCAAAATTAGGACACCGCGGGTACTTATGAGGCACCAAGTAGAACTCAACCTCATACATGTAGTGGAGGTATGTACAACCTTAGGGAAGATCATGACCTTTACGACAAGTTTGCATCTTTAGCTAAAAAAGTCGAGGCACTAGAATTGAAAAAGAGTGGTCAATTAAAATATATTGAAAACATTGTGAGTCAAATATGTGAAACAAATGAACACTCAACCAATAATTGTCCAACCTTGCCTTCTTTTAAGGAATGTCTCTATGAACAAGCTCATGCTTTAAACAGTTTTCAAAAGCCTAATCAGAACCCATACTCACAAACATACAACCCTGGTTGGATAAATCACTAAAATTTCAGTTGGAAGAGTGACAATGCACAAACTTTACCACCATAGTTTCAAGCACACCATAATTTTTAAAATTCTCATAGATATGCACCTCCTTATGCTCCACCTCCTACAAGAAATTTTGAGGAAACATTGTATGCATTCATTGAAATGCAAGAGACAATCAATACTCAACTTACTCAAAGCATAATAGATTTTAAAGATACTCTTGCAAAATTCACATCTGCTCTCACTTTTCAAGTGAAAGGTAAGTTTCCATCTCAACCACAACAAAATCCCAACAGGCAATACAATACAAATGCAAGTAGTTCTGGAAGTCAACACATGGATTAAGTCAAATAAGTCATCACTCTTCATAGTGGTAAAGTTATTAAAAAAACCATTCTTGAACCTTGTGAGAAAAATGATGAGTCAATTTATAAGGGTAAGGAAGGGGTTGAATCTGAATATTATAAGGAAAAGACTGATTCTCTACTAGCACTTCCATTTCCTCATGCCATGACCAATCAGGAAGAAATCGAGGATGAAAAAGGCACCAAAAATGTTAATGCAGATCTTTTATCAAAAGTGACAATAGATTCGACATCCGACATCACACCATTCGATGATTACTTTCTTGATGAATCTCTACTTTCTCTTAGTTCAATGCCTTGGTTTGCTAAAAATATCAATTTTCTTGCTTCAGGATTTTTGCCACCTCACTAGAGTACCGAAGACAAAAGAAAATTTTTGAGCAATGTGCAAAATTTTTATTGGGATGACCTTTACTTATTCAATTATTGTCTTGATCAAATATTTCAAAGATGCATTCCCGACAATGAGGTAAGTAATGTTATTAAATTTTATCACTCTAAGGCACGTGGGGATCATTTCTCATAAAAAAAAAGAACTCTAGAAATCTTACAAAGTGGATTTTACTGGCCCACTATATTCAAGGCATCACATGCATTCCGCAAAACCTGTGAAAATTATCAAAAGGTGGGATTTATTTTAAAACACAGAAAGGCTTTAGATAATCTTCTATTCACTCTAAAGTTTCATCATAGTCGAGATAAGTGTCGTGCAATTTATGACTTATGAACCCATTTTCATAAAGAACATGATCGACTTAGTCTTGAGAATCTGACTAAAAAAGACCTTATTTGCCAGTTTTTAAGAAAACTGGATGGGAAGCCTATCCCCTACCCATAGAGGGCATTTAAGCCGTTCTTAGACGTAAAACCAAGGAAAGATGTGAGCCACAATCACAACTACCTGTACATACACATGCTTTTTCAAAAATAAATAAAGAGAGAGAGAGAGAGAGAGTGTAAGACTCCAGCTAGCCTACATATAGGTTGTATGATTGCCTTTTAATTTCTCTTCTATAAAATCCTCTCTTTCTTTCTTTCATTTCCACTCAACCTATACATTCATCAAATATAGAAGTGTGTAGAAATGGAAACATTCTCAAGTCATCAAATAAAAAGTATTTGTGTTTTCGGTGGATCTAGCCCTGGAAAAGAAAAGGAGTTTTTAGAATCAACAAATCATCTTGGTCAGGTGCTAGCTGAGAGAAAGATTCATTTAGTGTATGGGGGAGACAGTCTTGGGTTAATGGGAGGTGTGTCAATAGCTGTATTTTTAGGAGGTAGTCAAGTTTTAGGAGTCGTCCCTGAAGCTTTGGCACAAGGGGACATCATTGGAAAAACAATTGGAGAGGAACTTCAGGTCTCCACAATGTCGGCACGAATGAATGCAATGTTTAACCATGCTGATGCCTTCATTGCTTTACCAGGTGGTCTAGGCACATTGGAAGAGATCTTTCATATTTCCTCTTGGGCTCAATTGCACATTCACCATAAACCCATAGGTTTGTTAAATGTTAATGGTTATTATGATAAGTTGTTGTCTTTTCTTGATCATGCTGTGGAACAGGAATTTTTAACATCTTCTGCACGACAAATCATAATCTCTGCTACTACTGCTGAACAATTGATTGACCAACTACAATCTTTCATTCCTATGATTGATCCTTCCATGAGTCGCATAAATTGGTCATCTACGGGAAGCCGTAAAAAGCTTAGATTGGATTTGAGCCTTCATTTGTGAATTTTTGTGTATTTTGGTTTTATTATTGTGTTTTGTTATTTCTTATTTTTGTTTCAGTTTGTTTCAGGTTTTGTCAGTGTTCGTTATTTCAGGTGATATCTTCTATACTCTATCTTTCTACCTTAGAACATTGAGGACAATGTCTCGTTTTGGTTGGGGGGAGAGGGTAGTAGTTGATAAAAAAAAATTGTTTTTCATTTCATAAAGCATGTGCATAATTGTTGTTACTAGGATGACAGAGTAAAGGAGTTCTTTTGTTAAAGTGACTCTTGAGACGCATCTTAGTAACCATTCTTAACAAGGTCTATTATAATACTTCCTGAAATATTCAGGTTTACAAACTCTCATATTCTTACCGCTTAATCCTGCTCATGTACTTATTTAACATGTATTCTTAAACCTTAATTTACACACACACACTTTAACATATGATTATGGGTTGCATATTGGATTATTACATTATTTATGAGGTTGAATTTTACTCGGTGCCTCATATGTACCCGCAGTGTCCCAATTTTGAGCATTTTCAGCTAACAAGTCTAAGTACTCCATTGCTTCATCAGGGTCTTTATCTTCAAAAGTTCCATTGCACATCAATTCAACCATTTGCCTATCTTTAGGTGTTAACCCTTCATAGAAATGTGAAACCAATCTCCATGTTTCAAAACCATGATGGGGGCAAGTACTAAGCAAATCTCGATACCTATCCCAACATTTATAAAATGTTTCTCCTGGTTTTTGACTGAAAGTGGTGATTTGTCTCTTGAAAGAGTTTGTTCTATGAGATGGGAAAAACTTCTTTAAAAATTGTTGTTGCATTTCTTCCCAAGCACGAATGGATCCTAGTCTTAAATTTTGTAGCCATGTTTTAGCTTTATCTTTTAATGAAAAAGGAAAAAGCTTTAATCTGATGGTGTTCATGCTACAATTTAAGTTATTATATGTGTTGCACACCTCCTCAAATTCCCTTAAATGCAAATATGGATTTTCCAATTCTAAACCATGAAAAGAAGGTAAAAGTTGAATAATACCTGGTTTAAAATTAAAATGAGATGTATCAGGAGGAAAAACTATGCATGATGGTGCACTTGTTCTTGTGGGATTCATGTGGTCTCTAAGTGTTCTAGCATGGTTATTCTCATTATTCTCATTTTGAAGTGATTGATTATCTTCTTCGGCCATATTTTCTAAAAATGATGAGGATATCCTACAAAGTCTACCACTTGATGTACGTGACCACACTCTCATGCACGTGTAGGAATAGAATAAAAGACAACAGAAAACAAAAGAAGAAGAAACAAGAGAAAAGAAATAAAGTTATATACAAGAAAAGTGAAAAGAGAAAATAAAATACTATAATTTATACAAGAACTTACCTCCCCGGCAACGGCGCCAAAAACTTGACACGACTAAAAGGTTGATGTCTTCTCCCAAGTGCAGCAGTGTCGAAGTAATAAATAACCCGGCAAGACCGGGGTCGAACCACAGGGAGGTTAATTGTACAAATTATAAACAACAATTATAAACAACAACAACAACAACAACAACAACAACAATAATAATAGTAATAGTAATAGTAGTAGTAGTAGTAATAATAATACTAATAATAACGGTAATAATAATAATAATAATAATAATAATAATAATAATAATAATAATAATAATAATAATAATAATAATAACAATAACAATAATAATAAAGAGAAGAAGAAGAAGAAGATGATGATGATGATGAGAACTTAGAGATGAAATATTAATGTAAGGATTAAACAATAATAATAACAAATGTCAAGGTTAGAGGTTCCACTAATGGTATATCAAACAAGTATAGTATAAACTCTTATTATTGAATTGGAAACCACACACAAAGGAGGTTCCAATCAGATTATATATTGTTAACATGATTACATTAGTCATTTTATTCAATTAATGCTAATACTTGTAAATCTCGTCAAGCATTCATGATTATAACTTATGTTAACAACAAATCAAGTTCCTTTCATAGCTCAGGTGTCGGTTATACCATACATTATGGGCTATGAAAGTGCCAAGCATTTGTTGTACCAAGTGTTATACAACATAAATCAAGATTAGTCATTTAACAAGCAAAGTATTAAAGAGTGAACAAGATAACAAATATAAAACATGTTAGTATCAAACATTAACGTCCATATTAAGTTTACATTATACTTATTCTCACACTGATTAGTACTTAAAAGTGCATTTTTATCATGGTTTTATATCATCATTTTGCACTTGAAGTATCAATAACTCCTTAACTAAAATATGTTTTATAATAATGTATCTAATAATATAAGATACCTATAATTTGTGGTAAATGTCTATTTTTAATGCAGGTCTATCACATAAATGAAAGGATTGATTGATGACTTGAAGAACTTAAATTGCATGGATAAAGAGATGGTCAAACTCAGAGAAGAGATGTCGGTGCAATCCAAACCGGAATACTGTTCGGTAATTGGGTCATATCTGGAGCTACAGATCTCAGATTTAGGTCCAATTTATATGGATGGAAAGGTAAGACATAGGCCTACAACTTTCATATGGAGTCCAAGATCTAAAAAGGCCATTATCAAGTCCAAATTGTAGCAACAACAAAGAAGCCCGAATCTGTCTTCCAGCCCGAGCACTGTTCGGTATTTTGGCCATATCTGGAGTTCTAGAAGTCCAAATGAGCTGAATTTTTTACACAAGAAAGCTGAGACAATTGCCTACAACTTTCATGTTACAACTGGCTCCAATTTTGACTTTATCAATGACGTTTTGGGCAGACAAGAGAAGATAAGGATTGTCACCAAGTCAAAAGTTGGCCACCCACTTATCAATTAGTCATCAAATCAATAGTTCCCAATTTTGGCCTATAAAAGGAGGCATTTGCCATGCATTTAGGCATCTTGGTTTCCAGATCAAGATCATGCTTTTCCTTTCTCTCTTTGTATTTTTTGTAATGTTTATGCTTTACTTTCATTAATATCAAGTTTATGCCTTTCATTTCCTCTCATTTACTTAGTTAACTTTTATGTTCTTATTTTATTTATCTATTTTGCTTTCTTTCATTATGTCTAGCTAAGTTAATTATGTCAACGTGAAAAGGTTACACTAATGGTGGAAGAATAAGTATAGTGTAAACTTAATATGGACCTTAATGTTTGATACTAACATGTTTTATATTTGTTATCTTGTTCATTCTTTAATACTTTGCTTGTTAAATGACTAATCTTGATTTATGTTGTATAACACTTGGTACAACAAATGCTTGGCACTTTCATGGCCCATAATGTATGGTATAACCGACACCTAAGCTATGAAAGGAACTTGATTTGTTGTTAACATAAGTTATAATCATGAATGCTTGACGAGATTTACAAGTATTAGCATTAATTGAATAAGATGACTAATGTAATCATGTTAACAATATATAATCTGATTGGAACCTCCTTTGTGTGTGGTTTTCAATTCAATAATAAGAGTTTATACTATATTTGTTTGATATACCATTAGTGGAACCTCTAACCTTGACATTTGTTATTATTATTGTTTAATCCTTACATTAATATTTCATCTCTAAGTTCTCATCATCATCATCATCTTCTTCTTCTCTTTCTTTATTATTATTATTATTACTACTACTACTACTACTACTACTACTACTACTACTACTACTACTAGTATTATTATTATTATTATTATTATTATTATTATTATTATTATTATTATTATTATTGTTCTTATTATTATTATTATTATTATCGTTATTACTATTATTGTTGTTTATAATTGTTGTTTATAATTTGTACAATTAACCTCCCTGTGGTTCGACCCCGGTCTTGCCGGGTTATTTATTACTTCGACACTCCTACACTTGGGAGAAGACATCAACCTTTTAGTCGTGTCACACACCATTAGTGTAACCTTTTCACCTTGACATAACTAACTTAGTTAGACATAATGAAAGAAAGCAAAATAAATAAACAAAATAAGAACATAAAAGTTAACTAAGTAAAGGAAAGGAAATGAAAGGCATAAACTTAATATTGATGAAAGCAAAGCATAAACATTACAAAAAATACAAAGAGAGAAAGGAAGAGCATGATCTTGATCTGGAAACCAAGATGCCTAAATGCATGGCAAATGCCTCCTTTTATAGGCCAAAATTGGGAACTATTGATTTGATGACTAATTGATAAGTGGGTGGCCAACTTTTGACTTGGTGACAATCCTTATCTTCTCTTGTCTGCCCAAAACGTCATTGATAACGTCAAAATTAGAGCCAGTTGTACATGAAAGTTGTAGGTAATTGTCTCAGCTTTCTTGTGTAAAACATTCAGCTCATTTGGACTTCTAGAACTCCAGATATGGCTAAATACCGAACAGTGCTCGGGTTGGAAGACAGATTCGGGCTTCTTTGTTGTTGTTACAATTTGGACTTGATAATGGCCTTTTTAGATCTTCGGCTCCATATGAAAGTTGTAGGCCTATGTCTTACCTTTCCATCCATATAAATTGGACTTAAATCTAAGATCTGTAGCTCCAGATATGACCCAATTATCGAACAGTGTTCCGGTTTGGATTGCACCGACATCTCTTCTCTAAGTTTGACCATCTCTTTATCCATGCAATTTAAGTTCTTCAAGTCATCAATCAATCCTTTCATTTATGTGATAGGCCTACATTAAAAATAGACATTTACCACAAATTATAGGTGACACGACTAAAAGGTTGATGTCTTCTCCCAAGTGCAGGAGTGTCGAAGTAATAAATAACCCGGCAAGACCGGGGTCGAACCACAGGGAGGTTAATTGTACAAATTATAGACAACAATTATAAGCAACAATAATAGCAATAATAACAAAAACAATAACAACAACAACAACAACTATAATAATAATAATAATAGTAGTAGTAGTAGTAGTAGTAATAATAATAATAATAATAAAGAAAGAGAAGAAGAAGAAGATGATGATGATGAGAACTTAGAGATGAAATATTAATGTAAGGATTAAACAATAATAATAACAAATGTCAAGGTTAGAGGTTCCACTAATGGTATATCAAACAAGTATAGTATAAACTCTTATTATTGAATTGGAAACCACACACAAAGGAGGTTCCAATCAGATTATATATTGTTAACATGATTACATTAGTCATCTTATTCAATTAATGCTAATACTTGTAAATCTCGTCAAGCATTCATGATTATAACTTATGTTAACAACAAATCAAGTTCCTTTCATAGCTCAGGTGTCGGTTATACCATACATTATGGGCGATGAAAGTGCCAAGCATTTGTTGTACCAAGTGTTATACAACATAATTCAAGATTAGTCATTTAACAAGCAAAGTATTAAAGAGTGAACAAGATAACAAATATAAAACATGTTAGTATCAAACATTAAAGTCCATATTAAGTTTACACTATACTTATTCTTACACCATTAGTGTAACCTTTTCACCTTGACATAATTAACTTAGCTAGACATAATGAAAGAAATAAAAATAGATAAACAAAATAAGAACATAAAAGTTAACTAAGTAAAGGAAAGGAAATGAAAGGCATAAACTTAATATTAATGAAAACAAAGCATAAAAAATACAAAGAGAGAAAGGAAGAGCATGATCTTGATCTGGAAACCAAGATGCCTAAATGCATGGCAAATGCCTCCTTTTATAGGCCAAAATTGGGAACTATTGATTTGATGACTAATTGATAAGTGGGTGGCCAACTTTTGACTTGGTGACAATCCTTATCTTCTCTTGTCTGCCCAAAACGTCATTGATAACGTCAAAATTGGAGCCAGGTGCAAACATGAAAGTTGTAGGCAATTGTCTCAGCTTTCTTGTGTAAACAATTCAGCTCATTTGGACTTCTAGAACTCCAGATATGGCCAAAATACCGAACAGTACTCGGGCTGGAAGACAGATTCGGGCTTCTTTGTTGTTGCTACAATTTGGACTTGATAATGGCCTTTTTAGATCTTGGGCTCCATATAAAAGTTGTAGGCCTATGTCTTACCTTTCCATCCATATAAATTGGACCTAAATCTGAGATCTGTAGCTCCAGATATGGCCCAATTACCGAACAGTGTTCCGGTTTGGATTGCACCGACATCTCTTCTCTGAGTTTGACCATCTCTTTATCCATGCAATTTAAGTTCTTCAAGTCATCAATCAATCCTTTCATTTATGTGATAGACCTGCATGAAAAATAGACATTTACCACAAATTATAGGTATCTTATATTATTAGATACATTATTATAAAACATATTTTAGTTAAGGAGTTATTGATACTTCAAGTGCAAAATGATGATATAAAACCATGATAAAAATGCACTTTTAAGTACTAATCACACCCCCCAACCAGCTTATTACTAGTCCCTAGTAATCAAAGCGTTAAAACAATTTGCAAATTTCACAAAGCAAGGTATTCATCATTTAACTTCCATTAATCTATCTAGATAAACAAACTCTCATTAAATTTATATATCTGCTCAATACCTCTTAACAAGATATTAATAATCCTTTCTTTTGTGCTCAATGTATCAACACATAATTATGGGGCTTTTCTTGGAAGAAAACAAAATTTTTGTTCTAATGTTTAAGGTTAACTTTTTTGGACTGGGATTATTATTTTTGTCTTTTTTTTTCTTTTTTTTAAAATATATATACATATAATTTAAAAACATCATGCATCTTTAACCCATGTAACGAGCTTTCAGCTAATGACTCCCAGACCAGTTGGTCTTAGGGAATTAGGTGTTAAGACACCCCTACGAGCTTAGTAACTCGGGTCGTAAATACTGATATGTAGATAGTGCAATGTTTGATTCCCTTAAGCTTTTCTCCTCAACCCATGTAACAAACGTTGGGCCAATAGCTCCCAAGTCAGTTGACTTTAGGGTATTAGGTGTTAAAACACCCCTTCGGGCTTAATTGCTTAGGTTAGGGAGGCTACGAAACCAAACTTATCTACATTTTTATTATCATCATTTTTTTTTCTTTTTTGTTTTCTTTTTTTTCTTTTTCTTTTTTAATTATATACAATCCCTTTCCCTTAGTTGCTACCTTTAACAAAAGAACATAAATAATATAATAATCCAATATGCAACCCACAATCATATGTTAAAGTGTGTATGTGTAAATTAAGGTTTAAGAATACATGTTAAATAAGTATATGAGCAGAATTAAGCGGTAACAATACGAGAGTTTGTAAACCTGCATATTTCAGGAAGTATTATAATAGACCTTGTTAAGAATGGTTACTAAGATGCGTCTCAAGAGTCACTTTAACAAAAGAACTCCTTTACTCTGCCATCCTAGTAACAACAATTATGCACATGCTTTATGAAATGAAAAACAATTTTTTTTTTATCAACTACTACCCTCTCCCCCCAACCAAAACGAGACATTGTCCTCAATGTTCTAAGTTAGAAAGATAGAGTATAAAAGATATCACCTGAAATAACGAACATTGACAAAACCTGAAACACACTGAAACAAAAATAAGAAATAACAAAACACAAATATTATGCTATTAATAAAAAGAAAAGACACAAATTTTTACAAGCTAAGACTCAAATCGCAGTTGTGATTGTGGCTCACATCTTCCCTTGGTTTTACGTCCAAGAACGGCTTAAACGCCCTCTATGGGTCGAGGATAGGCTTTCCATCCAGTTTTCTTAAAAACTGGCAAACAGGGTCTTTTTTTAGTCATATTTCCAAGACTATGCCAAGCATGTTCTTTATGAAAATGGGTTCCTAAGTCATGAATTACACGATGCTTATCTTGACTATGATGAGACTTAAGAGTCAATAGAAGATTATCTAAAGACTCTCTGTGTTTTGAAATAAATCCCACCTTCTGAAAATTTTCACAGTTTTTGCGGAATGCATCTAACTCCTTGAATATGATGGGCCAATAAAATCCACTTTGTAAGATTTCTACAATCCTCTTTTTTGATGAGAAATGATCCCCACATGCCTTAGAGTAACAAAATTTAATGAAATTACTTACCTCATTGTCGAGAATGCTTTTTTGAAATATTTGATCAGGACAATAATTGAATAAGTAAGGGTCATCCCAATAAAAATTTTGCTCGTTGCTCAAAAATTTTCTTTTGTCTTCAATACTCCAATGAGTTGGCAAAAATCCTGAAGCAAGAAAATTGATATTTTTAGCAAACCAAGGCATTGAATTAAGAGAAAGTAGAGATTCATCAGGAAAGTAGTCATCGATTGGTGTGATGTCGGGTGTTGAATCTGTTGTCACTTTTGATAAAAGATTCGCATCAACCTTTTCGATGCCTTTTTCATCCTCGATTTCTTCCTGATTGGTCATGGCATGAGAAAATGGAAGTGCTGGCGGAGAATCAGTCATTTCTTTGCAATTTTCAGATTCAACCCCTTCCTTACCCTCAGAGATTGACTCATCATCTTTCTCATAAGGTTCAAGAGAGGGTTTTTCAATAACCTTACCAATGCGCAAAGTAGTGACTGATTTGACTTGATCCATGTGTTGGCTTCCGGAACTTCTTGCATTTGCATTGTATTGCCCCTTAGGATTTTGTTGTGGTTGAGATGGAAATTTACCTTTCTCTTGGAAACTGAGAGCAGATGTTAATTTTGCAAGAGTATCTTTAAAATCTGTCATGTTTTGAACAAGTTGAGTATTAATTGTCTCTTGCTTTTCAATGAATGCATGCAATGTTTCCTCAAGATTTCTTCTAGGAGGTGGAGCATAAGGGGGTGCATATCCATAAGAATTTTGGAAATTGTGGTGTGCTTGAAATGGTGGTTGTGAAGTTTGTGCATTGTTGTTCTCACTCTTCCAACTAAAATTTGGGTGATTTCTCCAACCAGGGTTGTATGTTTGGGAGTATGGGTTGTGGTTGGGCCTTTGAAAACTGTTTAAAGCATGGGCTTGTTCATGGAGACATTCCTTAAAAGAAGGCAAGGTTGGACAATCGTTGGTTGAGTGTTCATTTGTTTCACAAATTTGACACACATTGTTTTCAACAGATTTTAATTGACCACTCTTTTTTAATTCTAGTGCCTCGACTTTTCTAGCTAAAGATGCAAACTTGGCTTGAAGGTCATGATCTTCCCTAAGGTTGTACATACCTCCACTAGATGTATGAGGTTGAGTTTTACTCGGTGTCTCATATGTACCCGCAGTGTCCCAATTTTGAGCATTTTCAGCTAACAAGTCTAAGTACTCCATTGCTTCATTAGGGTCTTTATCTTCAAAAGTTCCATTGCACATCAATTCAACCATTTGCCTATCTTTAGGTGTTAACCCTTCATAGAAATGTGAAACCAATCTCCATGTTTCAAAACCATGATGAGGGCAAGTACTAAGCAAGTCTCGATACCTATCCCAACATTTGTAAAATGTTTCTCCTGATTTTTGAGTGAAAGTGGTGATTTGTCTCTTGAAAGAGTTTGTTCTATGAGATGGGAAAAACTTCTTTAAAAACTATTGTTGCATTTCATCCCAAACATGAATGGATCCTGGTCTTAAATTTTGTAGCCATGTTTTAGCTTTATCTTTTAATGAAAAAGGAAAAAGCTTTAATCTGATGGTGTTCATGCTACAATTTAAATTATTATATGTGTTGCACACCTCCTCAAATTCCCTTAAATGCAAGTATGGATTTTCCAATTCTAAACCATGAAAAGAAGGTAAAAGTTGAATAATACCTAGTTTAAAATTAAAATGAGATGCATCAGGAGGAAAAACTATGCGTGATGGTGCACTTGTTCTTGTGGGATTCATGTGGTCTCTTAATGTTCTAGCACGGTTATTCTCATTATTCTCATTTTGAAGTGATTGATTATCTTCTTCGGCCATATTTTCTGAAAATGATGAGGATATCCTACAAAGTCTACTACTTGATGTACGTGACCACACTCTCATGCACATGTAGGAATAGAAGAAAATGAAGAAGAAAACAAAAGAAGAAGGAAGAAAACAAAATAAGGAGAAACAAAATAAAAGAGACAAAGTTATATATAAGAAAAGTGCAAAGAGAAAATAAAATAAATATTATAATTTATACAAGACTTACCTCCCCGGCAACGGCGCCAAAAACTTGACACGACTAAAAGGTTGATGTCTTCTCCCAAGTGCAGGAGTGTCGAAGTAATAAATAACCCGGCAAGACCGGGGTCGAACCACAGGGAGGTTAATTGTACAAATTATAGACAACAATTATAAGCAACAATAATAGCAATAATAACAAAAACAATAACAACAACAACAACAACTATAATAATAATAATAGTAGTAGTAGTAGTAGTAGTAGTAGTAGTCGTAGTAATAATAATAATAATAATAAAGAAAGAGAAGAAGAAGAAGATGATGATGATGAGAACTTAGAGATGAAATATTAATGTAAGGATTAAACAATAATAATAACAAATGTCAAGGTTAGAGGTTCCACTAATGGTATATCAAACAAGTATAGTATAAACTCTTATTATTGAATTGGAAACCACACACAAAGGAGGTTCCAATCAGATTATATATTGTTAACATGATTACATTAGTCATCTTATTCAATTAATGCTAATACTTGTAAATCTCGTCAAGCATTCATGATTATAACTTATGTTAACAACAAATCAAGTTCCTTTCATAGCTCAGGTGTCGGTTATACCATACATTATGGGCTATGAAAGTGCCAAGCATTTGTTGTACCAAGTGTTATACAACATAAATCAAGATTAGTTATTTAACAAGCAAAGTATTAAAGAGTGAACAAGATAACAAATATAAAACATGTTAGTATCAAACATTAAAGTCCATATGAAGTTTACATTATACTTATTCTTACACCATTAGTGTAACCTTTTCACCTTGACATAATTAACTTAGCTAGACATAATGAAAGAAATAAAAATAGATAAACAAAATAAGAACATAAAAGTTAACTAAGTAAAGGAAAGGAAATGAAAGGCATAAACTTAATATTAATGAAAACAAAGCATAAAAAATACAAAGAGAGAAAGGAAGAGCATGATCTTGATCTGGAAACCAAGATGCCTAAATGCATGGCAAATGCCTCCTTTTATAGGCCAAAATTGGGAACTATTGATTTGATGACTAATTGATAAGTGGGTGGCCAACTTTTGACTTGGTGACAATCCTTATCTTCTTTTGTCTGCCCAAAACGTCATTGATAATGTCAAAACTGGAGCCAGGTGCAAACATGAAAGTTGTAGGCAATTGTCTCAGCTTTCTTGTGTAAAAAATTCAGCTCATTTGGACTTCTAGAACTCCAGATATGGCCAAAATACCGAACAGTGCTCGGGCTGGAAGACAGATTCGGGCTTCTTTGTTGTTGCTACCATTTGGACTTGATAATGACCTTTTTAGATCGTGGGCTCCATATGAAAGTTGTAGGCCTATGTCTTACCTTTCCATCCATATAAATTGGACCTAAATCTGAGATCTGTAGCTCCAGATATGGCCCATTTACCGAACAGTGTTCCGGTTTGGATTGCACCGACATCTCTTCTCTAAGTTTGACCATCTCTTTATCCATGCAATTTAAGTTCTTCAAGTCATCAATCAATCCTTTCATTTATGTGATAGACCTGCATTAAAAATAGACATTTACCACAAATTATAGGTATCTTATATTATTAGATACATTATTATAAAACATATTTTAGTTAAGGAGTTATTGATACTTCAAGTGCAAAATGATGATATAAAACCATGATAAAAATGCACTTTTAAGTACTAATCAATAGGTATCTTATATTATTAGATACATTATTATAAAACATATTTTAGTTAAGGAGTTATTGATACTTCAAGTGCAAAATGATGATATAAAACCATGATAAAAATGCACTTTTAAGTACTAATCACCTTTCATAGCTCAGGTGTCGGTTATACCATACATTATGGGCTATGAAAGTGCCAAGCATTTGTTGTACCAAGTGTTATACAACATAATTCAAGATTAGTCATTTAACAAGCAAAGTATTAAAGAGTGAACAAGATAACAAATATAAAACATGTTAGTATCAAACATTAAAGTCCATATTAAGTTTACACTATACTTATTCTTACACCATTAGTGTAACCTTTTCACCTTGACATAATTAACTTAGCTAGACATAATGAAAGAAATAAAAATAGATAAACAAAATAAGAACATAAAAGTTAACTAAGTAAAGGAAAGGAAATGAAAGGCATAAACTTAATATTAATGAAAACAAAGCATAAAAAATACAAAGAGAGAAAGGAAGAGCATGATCTTGATCTGGAAACCAAGATGCCTAAATGCATGGCAAATGCCTCCTTTTATAGGCCAAAATTGGGAACTATTGATTTGATGACTAATTGATAAGTGGGTGGCCAACTTTTGACTTGGTGACAATCCTTATCTTCTCTTGTCTGCCCAAAACATCATTGATAACGTCAAAATTGGAGCCAGTTATACATGAAAGTTGTAGGTAATTGTCTCAGCTTTCTTGTGTAAAAAATTCAGCTCATTTGGACTTCTTGAACTCCAGATATGGCCAAAATACCGAACAGTGCTCGGGCTGGAAGACAGATTCGGGCTTCTTTGTTGTTGCTACAATTTGGACTTGATAATGGCGTTTTTAGATCTTGGGCTCCATATGAAAGTTGAGGCCTATGTCTTACCTTTCCATCCATATAAATTAGACCTAAATCTGAGATATATAGCTCCAGATATGACCCAATTACCGAACAGTGTTCCGGTTTGGATCGCACCGACATCTCTTTTCTAAGTTTGGCCATCTCTTTGCCTTTGCAACTTAAATTCTTAAAGTCATCAATCAATATTTTCATTTATGTGATAGGCCTGCGTTTAAAATGAACATTTACCATAAATTAAAGGTATCTTATATTATTAGATATATTATTGTAAAACATTCTTTAGTTAAGGAGTTATTGATACTTCAAGTGCAAAATGATGATATAAAACCATGATAAAAATACACTTTTAAGTACTAATCACACCCCTCAACAAGCTTATTACTAGTCCCTAGTAATCAAAGCGTTAAAACAATTTGCAAATTTCACAAAGCAAGGTATTCATCATTTAACTTCCATTAATCTATCCAGATAAACAAACTCTCATTGAATTTATATATCTGCTCAATACCTCTTAACAAGATATTAATAAACCTTTCTTTTGTGCTCAATGTATCAACACATAATTATGGGGCTTTTCTTGGAAGAAAACAAAATTTTTGTTCTAATGTTTAAGGTTAACTTCCTTGGGTTGGGATTATTATTTGTCTTTTTTTTTATCTTTTTTTTCCATTTTTTATTATTATTATTTTTTTAAATCTATATACATATAATTTAAAAACATCATGCATCTTTAACCCATGTAACGAGCTTTCAGCTAATGACTCCCAGACCAGTTGGTCTTAGGGCATTAGGTGTTAAAACACCCCTACGAGCTTAGTGACTCGGATCGCAGATACTGATATGTAGATATTGCAATGTTTGATTCCCTTAAGCTTTTCTCCTCAACCCATGTAACAAGTGTTGGGCCAATAGCTCCCAAGTCAGTTGACTTTAGGGTATTAGGTGTTAAAACACCCCTTCGGGCTTAATTGCTTAGGTTAGGGAGGCTACGAAACCAAACTTATCTATATTTTTATTATCATCATTTTTTTTTCTTTTTTTTATGTTTTTCTTTTTTTTTAATTATATACAATTCCTTTTCCTTAGTTGTTACCTTTAACAAAAGAACATAAATAATGTAATAATCCAATATGCAACCCACAATCATATGTTAAAGTGTGTATGTGTAAATTAAGGTTTAAGAATACATGTTAAATAAGTATATGAGCAGAATTAAGTGGTAACAATATGAGAGTTTGAAACCTGAATATTTCAGGAAGTATTATAATAGACTTTGTTAAGAATGGTTACTAAGATGTGTCTCAAGAGTCACTTTAACAAAAGAACTCCTTTACTCTGCCATCCTAGTAACAACAATTATGCACATGCTTTGTGAAATAAAAAACAATTTTTTTTTTTATCAATTACTACCCTCTCCCCCCAACCAAAACGAGACATTGTCCTCAATGTTCTAAGGTAGAAAGATAGAGTATAGAAGATATCACATGAAATAACGAACACTGACAAAACCTGAAACACACTGAAACAAAAATAAGAAATAATAAAACACAATAATAAAATCAAAAGACACAAAAATTCACAAATGAAGGCTCAAATCCAATCTAAGCTTTTTACGGCTTCCCGTAGATGACCAATTTATGCGACTCATGGAAGGATCAATCATAGGAATGAAAGATTGTAGTTGGTCAATCAATTGTTCAGCAGTAGTAGCAGAGATTATGATTTGTCGTGCAGAAGATGTTAAAAATTCCTGTTCCACAGCATGATCAAGAAAAGACAACAACTTATCATAATAACCATTAACATTTAACAAACCTATGGGTTTATGGTGAATGTGCAATTGAACCCAAGAGGAAATATGAAAGATCTCTTCCAATGTGCCTAGACCACCTGGTAAAGCAATGAAGGCATCAGCATGGTTAAACATTGCATTCATTCGTGCCGACATTGTGGAGACCTGAAGTTCCTCTCCAATTGTTTTTCCAATGATGTCCCCTTGTGCTAAAGCTTCAGGGACGACTCCTAAAACTTGACTACCTCCTAAAAATACAGCTATTGACACACCTCCCATTAACCCAAGACTGCCTCCCCCATACACTAAATGAATCTTTCTCTCAGCTAGCACCTGACCAAGATGATTTGCTGATTCTAAGAACTCCTTTTCTTTCCCAGGACTAGATCCACCGAAAACACAAATATTTCTTATTTGATGACTTGAGGAACTTGCCATTTCTACACACTTCTATATTTATTGAATGTATGGGTTGAGTAGAAATGAAAGGAAGGAAAAGAGGGTTTTATAGATGAGAAATTAGAAAGGCAATCATAACATCTATATGTAGGCGAGCTGGAGTCTGACACTCTCTCTCTCTTTTTATTTAATTATTCATTTACTTTTAAAAAAAGCATGTGTATGTACATGTAGTTGTGATTGTGGCTCACATCTTCCCTTGGTTTTACGTCCAAGAACGGCTTAAACGCCCTCTATGGGTCGGGGATAGGCTTCCCATCCAGTTTTCTTAAAAACTGGCAAACAGGGTCTTTTTTAGTCAGATTCCTAAGACTAAGTTGATCATGTTCTTTATGAAATAGTGGCCATAAATCATGAATTGCACGATGCACATCTCCACTAGGATGCGTCTCAAGAGTCAATAGAAGATTATCTAAAGACTCTTTACTCAGACCATCCTTAATGAATTGTATTTTATCTTCACGGTTTATAGATACCATTCCTAAAGAACGACATTGTGTATTACAAGTCCATCTAGCACATCGATAACAGACTTCTAGTCGTTTTGCACGACGTTTCTTTGCAAAAGTGCTTTTACCTGTTCCAGGCATGTGTGAAATAAAGAAATTAGAGGACTCACCTGATAATCGGACCTTTCCTTCAATCAACCAGCGAATATCTTCAGGAATTCCATGATTCATTAACAATCTCAATCTTGCACATCTAGCACGATAAAGTTTTGTAATCGCATTCTGAGGCAGAGCGGGAAAATACTTTTTCAATTTTTCAAGATTAGTGTCCATTATCAAATGAGAATTGGAAGAGAGATTCAAAGAATTGCACAAATATATACATAAATATCAGTAATTGTGGGAAACTGAAAGAACCGACTTAAGTCACGGAGTACCATTATCCGCCATTTGACCGGGGTGAGAGAAACTAGCAAAAATCACTAAAAAAAGAAACACAAAAAAAATGTGAGAAAAATAAAATAATCAACCTTTATCTACAAGATCATTCAAACCAACTGATTCATTTTCACTAGGAAAATTATCAAAGTAAGCTTTCAAACAATGTCCATTTTCCTTAAAATCATTGTCATTCATTGAATTCTCAATATCACAGGCCCTATAAGGATTGCTCCATCTTGGTCTTAGCTCTCTAGGGAATGCATAGAGTTGAGAATTATAAAACAAAACTTTTTGACCAGTATCAATCTTTTGACAATTTTCACAAGTTTTGCAGAATGCATGCATGTCCTTGAACATGGTGGGCCAATAAAATCCATCTTGAAAGATTTTTGCAGCTCTCTTTTTTGACGAGAAATAACTTCTGCATGCTTCAGAATGACAAAGTTTAATGACACTACTTACCTCATTGTCGGGAATGAATCTTTGAAATATTTGATCAGGACAATATTTGAATAAGTTAGGGTCATCACAATAAAAGCTCTTCACTTCGTTCAAAAACTTTTCTTTGTCTTGGGTACTCCAATCAGCTGGCAAATCTCCTAAAGCAAGAAAATTAATATTTTTATCATACCAAGGCATTGAACTAAGAGAAAGTAAGGATTTGTTAGGAAAGAAATCATCGATTGGTGTGATGTCAGATGTCGAATCTGTTGTCACTGTTGACAAAAGATTCGCATCAACATTTTCGGTGCTTGTTTCATTCGAGATTTCTTCCTCAAAATAAACCATTTGCAAATCTTCAGTTTCATCCAATTCATTTTTACTTAAAGTAGATTCAAGTTGATCATAAACTAATTCATCAATATGATCTACTTCTTGTAAATCATTATCATCTCCAGGTTGCTTGCAAATGTTGAAAATATTCATCTCCAATGTCATGTTTCCAAATGATAGCTTCATCAGTCCATTCCTACAATTAATCAATGCATTAGAAGTTGCAAGAAATGGACGTCCTAAAATAACAGGAAATGAATTACATGCTTTAATAGGTTCTGTGTCCAAGACAATAAAATCCACAGGATAAATGAATTTATCGACTTGTACTAAAACATCTTCAATTATTCCTCTAGGCACTTTTACAGATCTATCGGCAAGTAAAAGAGATATAGAAGTTGGTTTTAACTCACCTAGATTGAGACTCTAAAAAGCTGAATATGGAAGTAAATTCACACTAGCACCAAGATCAAGTAAGGCTTTTTCAATTTTATGGTCTCCAATAAAGCAAGAAATTGTAGGACAATCAGGGTCTTTATATTTCAAAGCATTATTGTTGTGAAGAATAGCACTTACTTGTTCGGCTAGAAAGGCTTTCTTTTTCACATTTAGTTTCCTCTTCATAGTGCATAGATCTTTCAAAAATTTAGCATAGGAAGGAACTTGTTTAATAGCATCCAGCAAAGGTATATTGATCCTTACCTGTTTGAAAATTTCATAAATTTCAGACTTGTGATTGACTTTCCTTTGTTTGGTCATGGCTTGAGGAAATGGAAGTGCTGGCGGTGAATTAGTCGTTTCTTTGCAATTTTCAGATTCATCCCCTTCCTTACCCTCAGAGATTGACTCATCATCTTTCTCATAAGGTTCAAGAGAGGGTTTTTCAATAACCTTACCACTGCGCAGAGTAGTGACTGATTTGACTTGATCCATGTGTTGGCTTCCGGAACTACTTGCATTTGCATTGTATTGCCCTTTGGAATTTTGTTGTGTTTGAGATGGAAACTTACCTTTCTCTTGGAAACTGAGAGCAGATGTTAATTTAGCAAGAGTATCTTTAAAATCTGTCATGTTTTGAGCAAGTTGAGTATTTATTGTCTCTTGCTTTTCAATGAATGCTTGCAATGTTTCCTCAAGATTTCTTCTAGGAGGTGGAGCATAAAGATGTGCATATCCATGAGAATTTTGAAAATTGTGGTGTGCTTGAAATGGTGGTTGTGAAGTTTGTGCATTGTTGTTCTCACTCTTCCAACTGAAATTTGGGTGATTCCTCTAACCAGGGTTGTATGTTTGGGAGTATGGGTTGTGGTTGGCCCTTTGGAAACTGTTTAAAGCATGGGCTTGTTCATGGAGACATTCTTTAAAAGAAGGCAAGGTTGGACAATCGTTGGTTGAGTGTTCATTTGTTTCACAGATTTGACACACAATGTTTTCAACAGATTTTAATTGACCACTCTTTTTCAATTCTAGTGCCTCGACTTTTCTAGCTAAAGATGCAAACTTGGCTTGAAAGTCATGATCTTCCCTAAGGTTGTACATGCCTCCACTAGATGTATGAGGTTGAGTTTTACTCGGTGCCTCATAAGTACTCGCGGTGTCCCAATTTTGAGCATTTTCAGCTAACATTTTCTGTGTGTTTGTTATCCGTGATTTCTTCCTCAGAATAAATCATTTGCAAATCTTCAGATTCATCCAACTCATTTTTACTTAAAGTAGATTCAAGTTGATCATAAACTAATTCGTCAATATGATCTAAAATATTCATCTCCAATGTCATGTTTCCAAATGATAGCTTCATCAGTCCATTCCTACAATTAATCAATGCGTTAGAGGTTGCAAGAAATGGGCGTCCTAAAATAACAGGAAATGAATTACATGCTTCAACAGGTTCTGTGTCCAAGACAATAAAATCCACAAGATAAATGAATTTATCGACTTGTACTAACACATCTTCAATTATTCCTCTAGGCACTTTTATAGATCTATCGGCAAGTAAAAGAGTTATAGAAGTTGGTTTTAACTCACCTAGATTGAGACTCTGAAAAACTGAATATGGAAGTAAATTCACACTAGCTCCAAGATCAAGTAAGGCTCTTTCAATTTTATGCTCTCCAATAAAGCAAGAAATTGTAGGACAACCAGGGTCTTTATATTTCAAAGCATTATTGTTTTGAAGAATAGCACTTACTTGTTCGGCTAGAAAGGCTTTCTTTTTCACATTTAGTTTCCTCTTCACAGTGCATAGATCTTTCAAAAATTTAGCATAGGAAGGAACCTGTTTAATAGCATCCAGCAAAGGTATATTGATCCTTACCTGTTTGAAAATTTCATAAATTTCAGACTTGTGATTGACTTTCCTTTGTTTGGTCATGGCTTGAGGAAATGGAAGTGCTGGCGGTGAATTAGTCGTTTCTTTGCAATTTTCAGATTCATCCCCTTCCTTACCCTCAGAGATTGACTCATCATCTTTCTCATAAGGTTCAAGAGAGGGTTTTTCAATAACCTTACCACTACGCAGAGTAGTGACTGATTTGACTTGATCCATATGTTGGCTTCCGAAACTACTTGCATTTGCATTGTATTGCCCCTTGGGATTTTGTTGCGGTTGAGATGGAAACTTACCTTTCTCTTGGAAACTGAGAGCAGATGTTAATTTAGCAAGAGTATCTTTAAAATCTGTAATGTTTTGAGCAAGTTGAGTATTGATTGTCTCTTGCTTTTCAATGAATGCATACAATGTTTCCTCAAGATTTCTTCTAGGAGGTGGAGCATAAGGAGGTGCATATCCATGAGAATTTTGGAAATTGTGGTGTGCTTGAAATGGTGGTTGTGAAGTGTGTGCATTGTTGTTCTCACTCTTCCAACTGAAATTTGGGTGATTTCTCCAACCAGGGTTGTATGTTTGGGAGTATGGGTTGTGGTTGGCCCTTTGGAAACTGTTTAAAGCATGGGCTTGTTCATGGAGACATTCTTTAAAAGAAGGCAAGGTTGGACAATCGTTGGTTGAGTGTTCATTTGTTTTCAACAGATTTTAATTGACCACTCTTTTTCAATTCTAGTGCCTCGACTTTTCTAGCTAAAGATGCAAACTTGGCTTGAAGGTCATGATCTTCCCTAAGGTTGTATATGCCTCCACTAGATGTATGAGGTTGAGTTTTACTCGGTGCCTCATAAGTACCCGCGGTGTCCCAATTTTGAGCATTTTCAGCTAACAAGTCTAAGTACTCCATTGCTTCATCAGGGTCTTTATCTTCAAAAGTTCCATTGCACATCAATTCAACCATTTGTCTATCTTTAGGTGTTAACCCTTCATAGAAATGTGAAACCAATCTCCATGTTTCAAAACCATGATGAGGGCAAGTACTAAGCAAGTCTCGATACCTATCCCAATATTTGTAAAATGTTTCTCCTAGTTTTTGAGTGAAAGTGGTGATTTGTCTCTTGAAAGAGTTTGTTCTATGAGATGGGAAAAACTTCTTTAAAAATTGTTGTTGCATTTCATCCCAAGCACGAATGGATCCTGGTCTCAAATTTTGTAGCCATGTTTTAGCTTTATCTTTTAATGAAAAAAGAAAAAGCTTTAATCTTATGGTGTTCATGCTACAATTTAAATTATTATATGTGTTGCACACCTCCTCAAATTCCCTTAAATGCAAGTATGGATTTTCCAATTCTAAACCATGAAAAGAAGGTAAAAGTTGAATAATGCCTGGTTTAAAATTAAAATGAGATGCATCAGGAGGAAAAACTATGCATGATGGTGCACTTGTTCTTGTGGGATTCATGTGGTCTCTAAGTGTTCTAGCACGGTTATTCTCATTATTCTCATTTTGAAGTGATTGATTATCTTCTTCGGCCATATTTTCTGAAAATGATGAGGATATCCTACAAAGTCTACCACTTGATGTACGTGACCACACTCTCATACACGTGTAGGAATAAAATAAAAAAGAAGAAGAAAGCAAAAAAAGGAGGAAGAAAACAAAATAAAACGAAACAAAAGAAAAGAAACAAAGTTATATACAAGAAAGGTGAAAAGAGAAAATAAAATAAATACTCTAATTTATACAAGAACTTACCTCCCCGGCAACGGCGCCAAAAACTTGACACGATGAAAAGATTGATGTCTTCTCCCAAGTGCAGGAGTGTCGAAGTAATAAATAACCCGGCAAGACCGGGGTCAAACAACGGGGAGGTTAATTGTACAAATTATAAATAACAATAATACAACAACAATAACAATAACAACAACAACAATAACAATAATATTAATAATAGTAGTAGTAGTAGTAATACTAGTAGTAGTAATAATAATAATAATAATAAAGAAAGAGAAGAAGAAGAAGATGATGAGAACTTGGAGATGAAATATTAATGTAAGGATTAAACAATAATAATAACAAATGTCAAGGTTAGAGGTTCCACTAATGGTATATCAAACAAGTATAGTATAAACTCTTATTATTGAATTGGAAACCACACACAAAGGAGGTTCCAATCAGATTATATATTGTTAACATGATTACATTAGTCAGCTTATTCGATTAATGCTAATACTTGTAAATCTTGTCAAGCATTCATGATTATAACTTATGTTAACAACAAATCAAGTTCCTTTCATAGCTCAGGTGTCGGTTATACCATACATTATGGGCTATGAAAGTGCCAAGCATTTGTTGTACCAAGTGTTATACAACATAAATCAAGATTCGTCATTTAATAAGCAAAGTATTAAAGAGTGAACAAGATAACAAATATAAAACATGTTAGTATCAAACATTAAAGTCCATATTAAGTTTACACTATACTTATTCTTACACCATTAGTGTAACCTTTTCACCTTGACATAATTAACTTAGCTAGACATAATGAAAGAAATAAAAATAGATAAACAAAATAAGAACATAAAAGTTAACTAAGTAAAGGAAAGGAAATGAAAGGCATAAACTTCATATTAATGAAAACAAAGCATAAAAAATACAAAGAGAGAAAGCAAGAGCATGATTTAGATCTGGAGACCAAGATGCCTAAATGCATGGTAAATGCCTCCTTTTATAGGCCAAAATTGGGAACTATTGATTTGATGACTAATTGATAAGTGGGTGGCCAACTTTTGACTTGGTGGCAATCCTTATCTTCTCTTGTCTGCCCAAAACATCATTGATAACGTCAGAATTGGAGCCAGTTGTAACATGAAAGTTGTAGGCAATTGTCTCAGCTTTCTTGTGTAAAAAATTCAGCTCATTTGGACTTCTAGAACTCCAGATATGGCCAAAATACCGAATAGTGCTCGGGCTGGAAGACAGATTCGGGCTTCTTTGTTGTTGCTACAATTTGGACTTGATAATGGCCTTTTTAGATCTTGGGCTCCATATGAAAGTTGTAGGCCTATGTCTTACCTTTCCATCCATATAAATTAGACCTAAATCTGAGATATATAGCTTAAGATATGACCCAATTACCGAACAGTGTTCCGGTTTGGATCGCACCGACATCTCTTTTCTAAGTTTGGCCATCTCTTTGCCTTTGCAATTTAAATTCTTAAAGTCATCAATCAATATTTTCATTTATGTGATAGGCCTGCATTTAAAATGAACATTTACCATAAATTAAAGGTATCTTATATTATTAGATATATTATTATAAAACATTCTTTAGTTAAGGAGTTATTGATACTTCAAGTGCAAAATGATGATATAAAACCATGATAAAAATGCACTTTTAAGTACTAATCAGCAGGCCTATCACATAAATGAAAGGATTGATTGATAATTTTAAGAACTGAAATTGAACGGACAAAGAGATGGCCAAACTTAGAAAGGAGATGCTGGTGCAATCTAAACCGGAACACTGTTCAATAATTGGGTCATATCTGGAGTTGTAGATCTCATATTTAAGTTCACTTTATATGGATAGAAAGGTAAGACATAGGTCAACAACTTTCATATGGAGCCCAAGATATAAAAAGCTCATTTTCAAGTCCAAATTGGAGCAACAACAAAGAAGCCTGAATCTGTCTTCCAGCCCGAGCACTGTTCAGTATTTGACCCATATCTGGAGTTCTAGAAGTCCAAATGAGCTGAAGTTTTTACATAAGAAAGCTGAGACAATTTCCTACAACTTTCATGTTTGAGTGGCTTCAATTTTGACGTTATCAATGACATTTTAATCAGACAAGAGAAGATAAGGATTCTCACGAAGTCAAGAGTTAACCACCCACTCATCAATTAGTTATCAAATCAATAATTCCCAATTTTGGCCTATAAAAGGAGGCATTTGCCATGCATTTAGGCATCTTGGTCTCCAGATCTAAATCATGCTCTTGCTTTCTCTCTTTGTATTTTTTTTAATCTTTATGTTTGCTTTCATTAATATCAATTTTATGCCTTTCATTTCCTTTCCTTTTCTTAGTTAACTTTTACCTTATTTATGTTCTTGTATTGTTTATTTATTTTTCTTTTTTTCATTATGTCTAGCTACGTTTATTATGTTAAGGTGAAAAGGTTACACTAATGGTGTAAGAATAAGTATAGTATAAACTTAATATGGACTTTAATGTTTGATACTAACATGTTTTATATTTGTTATCTTGTTCACTCTTTAATACTTTGCTTGTTAAATGACTAATCTTGATTTATGTTGTATAACACTTGGTACAACAAATGCTTGGCACTTTCATAGCCCATACTGTATGGTACAACCGACACCTTAGCTATGAAAGGAACTTGATTTGTTGTTAACATAAGTTATAATCATGAATGCTTGACAAAATTTACAAGTGTTAGTATTAATGGAATAAGATGAGTAATGTAATCATGTTAACAATCTATAATCTGATTGGAACCTCCTTTGTGTGTGGTTTCCAATTGAATAATAAGAGTTTATATTATTCTTGTTTGACATACTATTAGTGGATCCTCTAACATTGACATTTGTTATTATTATTGTTTAATCGTTACATTAATATTTCATCTCAAAGTTCTCATCTTCTTTTTCGTCTTCTCCTTCTTTATCTTTATTATTATTAGTAGTATTACTACTACTACTACTATTGTTATTATTATTGTTGTTATTATTATTGTTATTACTATTATTATTATTGTTGTTGTTGTTGTTGTTGTTGTTGTTGTTATTGTATTATTGTTATTTATAATTTGTACAATTAACCTCCCTGTGATTCGACCCCGATCTTGCCGGGTTATTTATTACTTCGACACTCCTGCACTTGGGAGAAGACATCAATTTTTTAGTCGTGTTAAATAGCTAGATCGACGTGTCTTTTAGTTTTTAGGATTGATACAGGCTTAGCACAATGTTTTAATTAAAAAAAATACATGGTCAAAATGAGTTTACGAGTCTCCTCTAAGAATGGACTGATATGGGATGAGTGTAGAATTAAGTTTAACTTTTGTTTGAGATAATCAAATAAAAAAATAATACTTTTTTAGAAAATTAATTTTAAAAATTCATTGAGGAAATAATAATACTTTTGTTACAAGATTCTTGATTCAAGGCCCAATGCTATCTCAATAAATATCCATCAACAATAAATGACTTGCAAATAAATTCAAAATATAATTTGAATGGCTAGATGCTTGCATCAAATAAATTTGGAGGAAATAGATAGCTAAGATAACTTTTTCTAAGAATGGATGCAGTCATGTTATTTTTTTTTTCTATCTTTCCTTAAGATTAACCAATCTCTCACTAAGTTTAAATATAGAACAAAATATTTTACATAGATCAATCTTTACTTTAAAATAATAATTTATAGAAAATAAATATATAAAAATTAAGGAAATATCTTATAAAGTATTTTACTCAAAAGATATCTTACAGTGAATGAACTTTGAAATTGAATATTAAAGGAAGGATTAAACAATGATAATAAAAAATGTCAACGTTAAAGGATCCACTAATGGTATGTCAAACAAGTATAGTATAAACTCTTATTATTCAATTGAAAACCACAGATAAAGGAGGTTCCAATCTGATTATAGATTGTTAACATGATTACATTAGTCATCTTTTCGATTAATGCTAATAGTTGTAAATCTCGTCAAACATTCATGATTATAAATTATGTTAACAACAAATCAAGTTCCTTTCATAGCTCAGGTGTCGGTTATACCATACAGTATGGGCTATAAAAGTGTCAAGCATTTGTTGTACAAAGTATTATACAATATAAATCAAGATTAGTCATTTAACAAGCAAAGTATTAAAGAGTGAACAAGATAACAAATACAAAACATGTTAGTATCAAACATTAAAGTCCATATTAAGTTTACACTATACTTATTCTTACACCATTAGTATAACCTTTTTACCTTGACATAATAAACTTAGCTAGATATAATGAAAGAAAGAAAAATAAAAAAATAAAATAAGAACATAAATAAGATAAAAGTTACCTTAGTAAATAAACAGAAATGAAAGGCATAAACTTGATATTAATAAACGCAAAGTATAAACATTACAAAAAATACAAAGAGAGAAAGGAAGAGCATGATCTTGATCTAGAAACCAAGATGCCTAAATGCATGACAAATGCCTCCTTTTATAGGCCAAAATTGGGAACTATTGATTTGATAACTAATTGATGAGTGAGTGATTAACTCTTAACTTGGTGACAATCCTTATCTTCTCTTATCTACCTAAAACATTATTGATAACGTCAAAATTAGAACATAAAAGTTGTAGAAAATTGTCTTATCTTTCTTGTGTAAAACATTCAGGTCATTTAGACTTCTAAAACTCTAGAGATGGTCAAAAAACTGAACAGTGCTCAGGCTGGAAGACAAATTCAGACTTGTTGTTGGTACAATTTGGACTTGAAAATGACCTTTTTAAGTCTTGGGCTCCGTATGAAAGTTGTAGGCCCATGTATTATCTTTTCATCTATATAAAGTAGATCTAAATCTAAGATCTACAGCTCCAGATATGATCCAAATACCGCATAGTATTTTGGTTTGGATTGCACTTACATCTTTTTTCTAAGTTTGGGCATCTCTTAGTCCTTTCAATTTCAGTTTTTAAATTCATCAATCAATCATTTCATTTATGTGATAGGCCTGCATTTAAAATTAATATTTACCACAAATTAAAGGTATCTTATATTATTAGATATATTATTAGATATATTCTTATAAAACATGATTTAATTAAGGAGTTATTGATACTTCAAATGCAAAGTGATGACATAAAACCTTGATAAAAAATGCACTTTTAAGTACTAATCACACCCCCTAACTAGCTTATTACTAGTCTCTAGTAATTAAAGCGTTTAAGTACATAATTATGAGACTTTTCTTGGAAGAAAACAAAATTTTTGTTTTAATGTTTAAGGTTAACTTCCTTGCGTTGGGATAATTGTTTTTTTTTTTAAAATATATATACATATAACTTAAAACACCATGCATCTTTAACCCATGTAACGAGCTTTTGGCTAATGACTTCCAAACTAGTTGGTCTTATGGCATTAGGTGGCATTAGGTGTTGAGACACCCCTGATTATGCATCAAAAGTGTCATTAAGTCTCTTATTTTACATATGTATTTATTATTTTTATTTGGTTGTTTTTACAATAATTGATGTGTTTTTTAGTAATGAAGTTTGTTTTAATGTTTCGATAGGTTTTTGGAGCTTAAATAAATTAATTCAAAAAATTCAACGTTGGAATTCAGAACAAAGAATTGAAGAGACATTTAGTTGAAGATTGAAGCAACTCTTGGTTCAAATAAGTGCTTCAAATTTGTCCCAAAAATCAATTCTATTCCAATTTCTAGAAAAGAATATCATATGATCTATTTCAAGCCCAAACTTGCCTTATATTGTGTGCAAACTTCAACCATTAAACACTCAAGGTTTCAATGTCAATCTTAGCCCAAATAATAAGTACATTTGTATACTTATTTGATGCTCAAATTCAGGCCAAATTCAGCCCCAAATCAACCTCAAATCAACCTTCAAATCAGCCCAAACACAATTCATGATCTTACATGTCCACACAACAAATAACAATTGATTTATTTTGGGTAATCTATTGATCCAAGAAGGCAAGCACATGGATGGAAAGCTGGAGGGTATATTTTTACATTATTTTGGGTCAAAAAGAAGAAGGAGACACCTCATAAATGAGGAAGAAAAACGTGCACCAAAGTAGTTGTAAAACTGTCTTGATTTAATTTTTCAGAACACCTTTCGGTGTTTTGCCTATAACGTTTGACTCAGGTATCCAAATGAGCTGTTCTTTAATGATCTGGAAAGGTGACAGAATTGCCTATAAATATGTCTCTAATAGACATCTCGAAAAAAAAGCTTTTAAGAGGGTCAAATTGCTGTCCAAAGTTAGAGTCAGATTTGTGTCCGAATTTTTTCTGAAATTGTATTGTGTTCTTTGTTGCGATGTCGCGGTCGCACAAATTAATTACCCTTACACTTAAATCACACAAGATAGTATAGAGCAAGCAAGGGATCGATCCCACGAGGAAGATTTAGTTTAGATTTTTATGCTATACGTTATGCAATTGGGGGGTTTTGATTTGTGATAATCTAAACTATGGAAGAAATTAAACTAGTGAACACAATCAATTAAAACTGAAATTTATCAAGAAAACAAACCTTGGTCACAAGCACACATCCACCTACAGAAATCAGAACCGATCCTTGAAACGAAACTCCAGTTTATATTCTGAATTTTTATCTTTTCTTAACTTTGGTTAATTAACGGATCCGCCGTATAACTAGCCCTAACCAACAAATAATCACAGTGTCCGCACTAATGATTTAATTTAATGGCAGCCTTAAGATCTAGATAAATTCATTAATCTTAACAACCAAGTTGTCTGCTTGTGTTGCTTTGATCGAATGTTTTCCCTAAGTTTAATAACGTAGTTCCGCCACAATTATCAAGCTTAGTTGCTTCACAAGTTTATATACCCTAACTCCGGTTTTGATACCAAACTTAGCAATAGATTGTTCACAATAATAACTTAGAGTCCGCTCTAGCAATTATCAACAACAATCATAGAAAATATGCATAGGAAAACAATCATACTTATTCATAATACAAACTGAAAATAAATGGAAGAATAAATCTCACAGTTCTTGAAATCTGAAAGTTTCTGCGTCCTTGCAACCAAGAAAAGAGCTTAGCCTTGCATATCTATTGAACAACTACTCCTAAAGATAAAAGAAAGCATTATTTCTAGTATGTAGAGAGGAGAGTTTGTGTTTCTTCACTTCTAGTTGCTACCACCTTTCTTTGATTCTATTACACTCCCTCCTCTTCTTTCTTGGCTCTCTTGATGTCTATATATAGGCTTCAATGGCAGCTCCTCTTGCTTCTTTATCAACAATGGTGGCTGCCAAACTTGCCAAACTTTGACATTAGTAGTCACCACAAACAACCCACCATTGTAGCCTCCTTCTTTGACAATGGCAGCATTCCAACTTGCAGCTGGTTTGTGGTTGGTGATTTGAGGTTGGTGGATTGAGGTTGGTGGCTACTTTTCTTGACCTTCTAGATTGATTTACTAGAGGGGCTAAATTGCTGAAATTATAACTTGGATGATAGTTTAGAAGCTTCGAAACATAATTTGGACTCATTTCTTCACGAAACCTGATTGCTGGCAGAATTCAGTTGTCATCTTTGAAAAATCATATCGCCCTCATCTGACATCGTTTTTGGCTGAAAATTGGAGCGTTTCTAGACCTTTGAGTCATGAATCCAACAAAATTGAGTTTGCATCAATTGGACTTCTATAGCTCCAGATATGGAATTTTGAATGGACAAAGGTCAACAGTGGCAGAATACGAGATTTGAATTTGAAGGATGTGATTTCCATGATCTTCCTCTTTGTATTTTTCTTGCATTACATTTCCAGAAAGGTATGGATGTTAGCTTTTTAGAGCCACTGGAATCACTTCATTTTGATCTCTAGAACTCACACTCTGCACAAAACATCGACTGAACGTCAAATCTGCCAATTATCTCCAATTTACTCCTTTTTGCATTTTTCATCCAAAAGTGCCTTCAAAACATAAAACAAAGAATATCAAGGCATTTTACATATAAAACATGGACAAAACATTAGGTAAAAGTGGGTGAAACTATCGAATAATATGGTTACATCAAATACCCCCACACTTAGCTCTTTCTCGTCCTCGAGAAAGGATAAATTAAATTAAATTGAAAATAACCATGATCAATCTCTTAATCTCCCATCAATGTCCAAGAGTACATGCATTATAAATAAGAATATAATAAAAAAGGATAAAATAAATAAATTTTTATGAATTTGTTTACATGCAAACTTCAAAATTCAATCAATCGTCGGGATTTAAATGAAATCTATGCCATGCCAAAGTGATAGGTCCTCTCATTGATATACACTCCAACACTCATGTGTTTAGGGTTTATGTGTTTAAATCTCTCAAATTCAATCAAAGAGTATGTTCTACCATAAGCTTGCTTTTCAATCTCATCTCCATTATTAATATATTACAAACAATGCATGAATCAAAAGGTCTTATTTTCCGGTTGTAATTGGGCTAAGGTTAAGGTGAGGTAAAAGAGAGTAAAAGAAAAGGTTCAAATCAAAGAAAGTAGAGCATTCCGAAAAATGATATTTCCAACAAGATATTCCATCAAAGCTCATAAATTTTTCATCTTTAATCACCAATGCTTAACTACTTTTGTTTTTAAGCATAAAATCTTAAGAACATAAAGGAACATTTTTTCTTCTTCTTTTTTTTCTTTTTTGTTTTTTTTTTGTAATTTTGCCCATCTTTTCATCAAGCATCACGTCTTCTGTCTTTTCACATAATTTCCAACCATAATTGCATGAAATATCACAAGTATATGCTCTACTAATCCTTGGCCAGGGGAAAAGGAAAACATATATAAAGTTAAGGCTTATACATGGATAAAGAAAAGATAAATAAGCTCAAAAAGGGCTCACTAAGGATAATATGCTTTAGGTTGGCTTTTTGGTTCAAGTGATTGAAATTCCTAATGCCTTTATCATCTTCATGTATATTTGTAATTGAATATAATCTCAATAAGATATGAAGCAAGTTCTAGAGATACATATCATTGAAAGAATGCACACTCAAAGAATACAATGTTGAAGGCTCAAAAACTTGCAGTGGTATAACACTATAAAATCAACATGGCATATTCTCAAAGTCAATCCCTACACCAATTAAACCTTAAAATTTGCATGCATACTCTTTCATTTGATTTATCTCTTCATCTATCTCAATTAATTCTCATACATAATACTCATATTCTCAAAAACCAATGGGAGTTAAAAAGATCAAACATAATTTTTTTTTTTTTTTTGTGAACAACAAAGAAAACTAAAATAAGAAAATAAAAATTCTCCCAATACCCCCACACTTAAAACACAACATTGTCCTCAATGTTGAAATAAAAGCAAAGGAACATAAGAGAATGGCAGAAAATAAATTAAAATACAAAAAAAGTAAAACATAAGGAAAAAGAAAGCAAATCTGATATATATTTTTTTTTGTGCTGGGTGGCCTCCCAGTAAGCGCTTTTGTTTTATGTCATTGGCTTGACATGTGGCATGCTCATTCTTCATAGATTGGTTCAGCTAACTCTACAGAAGCGGTGAGTTCTGCCGTCCAACCTTCATAGAAAGGTTTCAAACGATGTCCATTGACCTTGAGTACTTTGCTGGTTTCTAAACTTGTAATTTCAACTGCACCATAAGGAAAAATATTAGAAACAACAAAGGGTCCAATCCAACGAGAGCGCAATTTTCCAGGAAAAAGTTTTAAACGCGAATGATAAAGAAGGACTTTGTCTCCAACATGAAATTCCTTTCTTGTAAGCATTCGGTCATGAAGATTCTTAGTCTTTTCTTTGTAAATTTTTGCATTCTCGTAAGCATCATTTCGAATTTCTTCCAACTCTTGCAGTTGCAATTTTCTTGCAATCCCAGCAGCATCATAATCCATGTTGCATTGTTTAATGGCCCAAAAAGCTTTGTGTTCAAGCTCCACCGGTAGATGACATGCTTTCCCATAAATCATTCTATAAGGTGACATTCCTATAGGTGATTTATAAGCAGTCCTATAAGCCCAAAGTGCATCTCCAAGGCGTAGACTCCAATCTCGTCGGTTAGGTTGCACTGTTTTCTCCAAAATGGACTTGATTTCTCGATTGGAAATTTCAGCTTGGCCATTCGTTTGCGGATGATATGCTGTGGATGTTCGATGAGTCACATGATATTTGCGTAGCAATGCTTCCATGGAACGATTGCAGAAATGAGTGCCACGATCACTGATGATAGCTTTAGGGATGCCAAACCTATCAAATATGTGAGTCCTGACAAAATCTAAAACAACCTTAGCATCGTTAGTTCGTGTGGCTTTCGCCTCAATCCATTTGGACACATAATCAACAGCAAGAAGAATATAAAGATTTCCAAAAGAAGAAGGAAATGGACCCATAAAGTCAATACCCCAAACATCAAAAATTTCACTTACAAGAATATTTGTTAAAGGCATTTGATTTTTATGAGTGATATTACCTGTTCTTTGGCATTTTTCACATGATTTGCAGAAGTGATATGCATCTTTAAAAATAGAAGGCCAATAGAAACCACTTTGAAGTACCTTGTGGGCTGTTCTTTTTGCTCCAAAATGCCCACCACAAGAATGAGAATGACAAAAAGTGAGAATAGAATGAAATTCATCCTGTGGTACACATCTCCTTACTACTTGATCCACACAAAATTTCCACAAGTAAGGAGTATCCCAAAAATAATATTTAGCATCAGCTCGTAACTTGTCCTTTTGGGATGTAGACAAACCTGGAGGGAATTCTTTAGTGACTAAATAGTTCACCAAATCAGCATACCATGGTCTTGTAGAGGAGTGCAATATATACAACTGTTCATCAGGAAATGTTTCTCTTATTGTTTCAGTTGGAATATCATCGGTCCTTAGTCGACTCAAGTGATCAGCCACATGGTTTTCGGCACCTTTTTTGTCTTTGATCTCAAGATCGAATTCTTGTAAAAGCAAGATCCACCTAATCAGTCTTGGTTTGGACTCCTTCTTCTTCAAAAGATACCTGAGAGCTGCATGGTCAGTAAAAATAATGACTTTTGTACCAAGTAGATATGACCTGAATTTTTCAAGAGCAAACACCACTGCAAAAAGTTCCTTTTCAGTTGTATGGTAATTGCATTGTGCTCCATCCAACATGCGAGAAGCGTAGGCAATAACATGCAAATTCTTCCCAATTCTTTGCCCAAGCACAACTCCTACCGCATAGTCACTCGCATCACACATTATCTCAAAAGGTTCATCCCAATTTGGTGGTTGGATGATAGGGGCAGATGTGACACGTCTCTTAAGCTCATCATGAGCATCTTTACAGGCTTGATCAAACACAAAATCCACTTCTTTGGCTAATAGTCTGCATAAAGGTGCTGTAATCTTCGAGAAATCTTTGATAAAGCGTCGATAGAAACCTGCATGACCTAGAAAAGAACGAACTTCCCTCACGCATGAGGGGTAAGGCAATGATGAAATAACATCTATCTTAGCTTTATCAACTTGTAATCCACGTGAAGACACAACATGCCCAAGAACTATTCCTTGTTCTACCATAAAATAACACTTTTCATAGTTCAAGACAAGGTTTGTTTCAATGCACCTTTTTAGGATCAAAGATAAATTTTCTAAACATTTATCAAAAGAATCACCATACACCGTGAAATCATCCATAAAAACCTCGATTATTCTTTCAACATAGTCAGAAAAAATACTCATCATGCATCTTTGAAAAGTTGCAGGAGCATTACAAAGACCAAAAGGCATTCTCCTATATGCATATGTACCAAATGGACAAGTAAATGTAGTTTTTTCTTGATCCTCAGGATTAATAACAATCTGATTGTATCCACTATATCCATCAAGAAAGCAATAAAAAGACTTACCTGCTAGGCGTTCAAGCATTTGATCTATGAATGGTAATGGGAAATGATCTTTGCGTGTAGAAAGATTGAGCTTTCTATAATCAACACACATTCTCCATCCACTCGAGATGCGAGTAGGAATGAGCTCATCATTTTTGTTTTTCACCAATGTGATTCCGGTCTTTTTAGGCACCACATGGATTGGCGCCACCCATTTACTGTCAGTGATGGGGTAAATGACTCCTGCATCTAACAGTTTTAAAATTTCAGCTTTCACTACCTCCATCATAGGTGGGTTCAACCTCCTTTGCAGTTCCCTTGTTGGTTTTGCGTTGTCCTCCAATAGTATGTGATGCATACACATTGAGGGACTAATGCCCTTGATGTCAGCTAAAGTCCATCCAATGGCCGTTTTGTGATCACACAACAACTTCACAAGTTTTTCCTCTTGTATACTTGTCAAACCTTTTGCTATGATAACAGGAAGTGTATTGTTGTCGCCAATGAATACATACTTCAAATTATCGGGCAAAGGTTTTAATTCTAACTCAGGGGCCTGTAAAATAGATGGCAAAAGCTTTTTATGTGAGAGTAATAAATCAATAAAGACATTACCATGGGGAACGGTTTGTAAAGCTTGTAAGGCCAATACTGATTCGTGCATGTTTTGGGGAACACATATGTGCCTCTCCATCTCTTCTATCTTGGTGAAATCATAGCCATAGCTCAAAGCTATGCTTAATCCATCTTCGCAATCAAAATCACAAACTTGCTGCACACACTTATCAATTTGGTCATAGCATGTGATAGAATAAACATTGCTATAAGGATATTTCATTGCATCATGAAAATTGAATTCAATTTTTTCATCTCCTACCTCCATAGACAAGGTATCCTTACCACAATCAATCTTTGTGTTGGCAGTTTTCAAGAATGGTCTTCCAAACAATATAGGAGTGCTGGTTGATGAATCACAAGAATCATGTTCCATATCAAGAATATAAAAGTCACATGGAATAACCAAAGTATCAATCTTGACTAGGACATCCTCTATCACACCAAGTGGGTAAACCAAACTACGATCCGCAAGTTGTATTACAATGCTAGTTTTATGCAAAGGCTCAAGACTAAGAGAATCATAAACATGTTTGGGCATAACACTAATGGATGCACCTAAATCACACAAGGCCCTCTTGAAACTAGCATTACCAATAACACATGGGATAGTAAACGCACCTGGGTCCTTTTTCTTCAAAGGCATATTCTTTTGAACAACAGCAGACACAACTTCACCCATACTTACCATTTCATGACCTTTCAATTTGAAAGCTCTCTTGGTAGTACACAACTCCTTCAAAAATTTGGCATACTTGGGAATTTGCTTGATAGCATCAAGCAAAGGAATGTTGAGTTCTACTTTCTTGAAAACCTCTAAAATTTCTTTTTCTTTGTCCTCTTTCTTTGACCTAGAAGAACTCACAGGAAAGGGTGGAATTGCTTTAAAACTAGAATTCATTGAGTGAGGAGTTACCTTTGGAGTGTTGGTCGTTGTTTCAGTTTGGAAAGGAGAAGGATGTTTCTTCTTTGTATTTAATTCAGTTTCTATCTCTTCTTCTTCCTCCATCTCAATCTCTTTCGACCTTTTCTCTTCAAGTTCTTTCCCACTTCTCAGCATGATCGCACTAACATTCTCTTTTGGATTCAATGCCTGGGAAGGCAATTTTCCATTCATTTGTGCCTCCAATTTCCCTACACTTGAAGCTACTTGCCCCATTTGCTTCTCCAAGTTGTGAATACTTGACCTTGTTTCCTGTTGAAAAGACATGACATTTTGTTGCAAGGTAACAGTATTAGAAGCCAAAGTTTTCATCATCTCACGAAGATCATCATTGGATGACGACCCCGTAACATTGGAGTTTGTGAATGGAGGGGGTTGTCTTGCTTGATAATTCTGTTGGGGCTGAAATCCATGGGGATGGAATTGTCGGCCTTGATTGCCTTGTTGGGATGGGTTGCCATAGCGTAAGTTGGGATGATCTCTCCATCCGGGATTGTACGTGTTGGAAAAGGGATCATATTTACGCTGGGGCTGTCCGTTGAATGCTCCATCAATTGCATGAGCTTGTTCAATATAATCTTCTTGCATTGTTGGGCACATATCCGAAGCATGTCCTTGTAAGGAGCATATGCTACAAACTTTCACCTGCAGCACATTTCCACAAGCCAAAGAACGCACAAGAGAAGTAAGATCATTAACTTTATTCTCAATGTTAGAAATACTTACCTCATTTACTCGTTTGTTGGAGAAGTCTCCACGAGTGCCAAACTGTTTTGAGTTGGCTGCCATGTTTGAGATCAATTGGCGTGCAGCCTCGGGTGTCTTATCCACCAATGCGCCTCCACTTGCAGCATCAATGATACTACGGTCAGTAGGCATTAATCCTTCATAGAAATATTGAATGAGCAACTGATCAGGTATTTGATGATGAGGACATTGAATGCACAGTTGCTCAAATCTTTCCCAATACTCAGAGAGTGTCTCTCCATGAGATTGCCGAATCCCACATATTTCTTTCCTTATGTTGGCAACTCGAGATGCTGGGAAATACTTCTCAAGGAAAATCTTCTTCATGGCATTCCAAGTTCCAATAGATCCTGGGAGAATAGAGAAAAGCCATGCCTTTGCTGCCCCTTTTAAAGAGAAAGGGAAAGCTTTCAACTTAACCTGTTCTTCATCAACTCCATTCGGTTTCATGCCAACGCAAACCATATGGAACTCCTTGAGATGAGTATGTGGATCTTCTCCTGCAAGACCATTAAATGTTGGTAACAAATGTATAAAACCAGATTTGAGCTCAAAGTTTACATTATTGTCAATGTTTATGCATAGTGGCTGATTTTCCACATTAGGAGCAGCAAGCTCCTTGAGTGTTTGTTGTCGTGCAATAGCCATGGTGTTGAGGCGAGCTTCCTTTCTTAACCTGCGTAAAGTGCTTTCTATTTCAAAATCAACCTGCACTTGAATTTGATTAGTAGTAGAACGGGTCACAGGCATCAATTGCTAAGAAAATTCAAAAGAAAGAAACCACACAAGAGACGAAAAATAATGCAAATTATATGAAAATCCAATGCTAGGAAACTAAAATTGCCTAAAAACCTTAGATAACAGTGGAATTTGGCCTCGAAATGGTAAGGTTAGTGGTTTACCACTAGTCTTGTTCAAAACGCCATTTCCCTTCAGGAAACAAAAGGTCGAACCCTAATTCCACAAACAAATCTGTTTTGAACAGTACCGTTGCGGCAAGTGAACAGTACCGCCGCAAGCAAAAAACTTTTTTTTTTTTTGTTTTTTTTTTTTTTTTCTGAATAATACTAAATAATAATCACAGCAAATAAAAATAACAGTATAAGCACAAGAATTAACTAAAATTACTTCCCCGGCAACGGCGCCAAAATTTGTTGCGATGTCGCGGTCGCACAAATTAATTACCCTTACACTTAAATCACACAAGATAGTATAGAGCAAGCAAGGGATCGATCCCACGAGGAAGATTTAGTTTAGATTTTTATGCTATACGTTATGCAATTGGGGGGTTTTGATTTGTGATAATCTAAACTATGGAAGAAATTAAACTAGTGAACACAATCAATTAAAACTGAAATTTATCAAGAAAACAAACCTTGGTCACAAGCACACATCCACCTACAGAAATCAGAACCGATCCTTGAAACGAAACTCCAGTTTATATTCTGAATTTTTATCTTTTCTTAACTTTGGTTAATTAACGGATCCGCCGTATAACTAGCCCTAACCAACAAATAATCACAGTGTCCGCACTAATGATTTAATCTAATGGCAGCCTTAAGATCTAGATAAATTCATTAATCTTAACAACCAAGTTGTCTGCTTGTGTTGCTTTGATCGAATGTTTTCCCTAAGTTTAATAACGTAGTTCCGCCACAATTATCAAGCTTAGTTGCTTCACAAGTTTATATACCCTAACTCCGGTTTTGATACCAAACTTAGCAATAGATTGTTCACAATAATAACTTAGAGTCCGCTCTAGCAATTATCAACAACAATCATAGAAAATATGCATAGGAAAACAATCATACTTATTCATAATACAAACTGAAAATAAATGGAAGAATAAATCTCACAGTTCTTGAAATCTGAAAGTTTCTGCGTCCTTGCAACCAAGAAAAGAGCTTAGCCTTGCATATCTATTGAACAACTACTCCTAAAGATAAAAGAAAGCATTATTTCTAGTATGTAGAGAGGAGAGTTTGTGTTTCTTCACTTCTAGTTGCTACCACCTTTCTTTGATTCTATTACACTCCCTCCTCTTCTTTCTTGGCTCTCTTGATGTCTATATATAGGCTTCAATGGCAGCTCCTCTTGCTTCTTTATCAACAATGGTGGCTGCCAAACTTGCCAAACTTTGACATTAGTAGTCACCACAAACAACCCACCATTGTAGCCTCCTTCTTTGACAATGGCAGCATTCCAACTTGCAGCTGGTTTGTGGTTGGTGATTTGAGGTTGGTGGATTGAGGTTGGTGGCTACTTTTCTTGACCTTCTAGATTGATTTACTAGAGGGGCTAAATTGCTGAAATTATAACTTGGATGATAGTTTAGAAGCTTCGAAACATAATTTGGACTCATTTCTTCACGAAACCTGATTGCTGGCAGAATTCAGTTGTCATCTTTGAAAAATCATATCGCCCTCATCTGACATCGTTTTTGGCTGAAAATTGGAGCGTTTCTAGACCTTTGAGTCATGAATCCAACAAAATTGAGTTTGCATCAATTGGACTTCTATAGCTCCAGATATGGAATTTTGAATGGACAAAGGTCAACAGTGGCAGAATACGAGATTTGAATTTGAAGGATGTGATTTCCATGATCTTCCTCTTTGTATTTTTCTTGCATTACATTTCCAGAAAGGTATGGATGTTAGCTTTTTAGAGCCACTGGAATCACTTCATTTTGATCTCTAGAACTCACACTCTGCACAAAACATCGACTGAACGTCAAATCTGCCAATTATCTCCAATTTACTCCTTTTTGCATTTTTCATCCAAAAGTGCCTTCAAAACATAAAACAAAGAATATCAAGGCATTTTACATATAAAACATGGACAAAACATTAGGTAAAAGTGGGTGAAACTATCGAATAATATGGTTACATCATTCTTCTTTATAGATTTCGGTTCTTTAGTTTGTAAAACTTATTATTTTAGTTGGATTCAAGTTCTTTCATGTTTATTGAATTGTTCTTATATATAATCATGGTTGGCTAAACTCTTTCTTGGATCCAAATCAAGGATAATGGTGATTGAGGTGAGTTCTTTAGAATATGAGTGAATCTTAATGTTTATCTTCTCATTTTCTTCATGAATGATTTATTATTGTAAAGAAATTTTAGAAATCATTTAGGTAATATTATAATCTTGAATTTTTATGCACAAACTTTAGTTTTGGTATAGAGATTGCTTGATTCAATGTCTTACTTAATATGAAAGTACTTGTTCATTCTTAAGCAATAATCACTATTCATCTTTCTAAACTTCATTGTAATATCTTCCAATCTAATATCACCATCGTTGATATTAGGTTGAGTTATCTTATATATATTGAAGAAACCATCAATACATCACCATTAAAATTGATTTGGACCAAGACTTACTTTTTCTTGTCATTTAAAATCTATTTACACTTTTTTATCTTTGAAAACAAATCCATTAATTATTTTCAACCAAGTTATTGTTAATTTAATTTCTCTTGAGTTTTTTTTTTTGTTGTTACCTAGCTTAATTTCCAGATCTAGCTCTCTGTGGATATGACCTCGATCTTACCGAGTTAATTGCTACATTGCACACTCGTGCACTTGCGAGTTAAAACAAACCGATCATAAAAAGTGGTCAAGCAACCCCTATGAGCTTAGTAACTCGAGTCGTAGATACTGATACGTAGACAGTGCAATGTTTGATTCCCTTAAGCTTTTCTCCTCAACCCATGTAACAAGCGTTGAGCCAATAGCTCCCAAGTCAGTTGACTATAGGGTATTAGGTGTTAAAACACTCCTTTAGGCTTAATTACTTAGGTTAGAGAGGCTACAAAACCAAACTTATCTACATATTTATTATCATCATTGTTTTTGCTTTTTTTTTTGTTTTTTTATTTTTTATTTTTTTGCAAATTATATACTATTCCTTTCCCTTAGTTATTACCTTTAACAAAAGAACATAAATAATGTAATAATCCAATGTGCAACCCACAATCATATGTTAAAGTATGTGTGTGTAAATTAAGGTTTAAGAATACATGTTAAATGAGTATATGAGCAAAATTAAGTGATAGTAATGCGATAGTTTGTAAACCTGAATATTTCAAGAAGTATTATAATAGACCTTATTAAGAATGATTACTAAGATGCGTCTTAAGAGTCATAAAAAGATCTCATTTACTCTATCATTATAGTAACAACAATTATACACATGCTTTATGAAATAGAAAACACAGTTAGTTAAATTTTTTTTTTTTTAGCTACCACCCTCTCCCCCCAACCAAAATGAGACATTGTCCTCAATGTTCTAAGGTAGAAAGATAGAGTATAGAAGATATCACCTGATATAACAAACACTGACAAACCTTAAACACACTAAAACAAATATAAGAAATAACAAAACACAATAATAAAACCAAAAGACACAAAGATTCACAAATGAAGACTCAAATCTAATTTAAGCTTTTTACAGCTTTCCTTAGATGACCAATTTATATGACTCATGGAGGGATCAATTACAGGAATGAAAGATTGTAGTCAATCAATTGTTCCGTAGTAGCAGTAGAGATTATGATTTGTCGTGCAAAAGATGTTAGAAATTCCTATTCCACAGCATGATCAAGAAAAGACAACAACTTATCATAATAACCATTAACATTTACCAAACCTATAGGTTTATGGTGAATGTGTAGTTGGGCTGAAGAGGAAATATGGAAGATCTCTTTCAATGTGCCTAGACCACCTGGTAAAGCAATAAAGGCATTAGCATGGTTAAACATTGCATTCATTCAAGCTGACATTGTGGAGACCTGAAGTTCCTCTCCAATTGTTTTTACAATGATGTTCCCTTATGCTAAAGTGATTAGTACTTAAAAGTGCATTTTTATTAAGGATTTATGTCATTATATTGCACCTAAAGTATCATTAAATTCCCTAACAAAAGCATGTTTTATATTAGCAAATCTAAAAATATAATATACCTTTAATTCATAGTAAATATTCATCCTAAATACAGGTCTATTACATAAATCAAAGGATTGATTGATGAGTTTAAGTATTGAAATTGAAAGGACAAAGAGAAGGCCAAACTTAGCAAAGTGTTGCTGTTGCATTCCAAACTCGAACATTGTTTGGTAATTGGATCATATCTGGAGTTGTAGATTCAGATTTAGGTTCATTTTATATGGATGGAAAGGTAAGACATAGACCTACAGCTTTTATGTTGACTCAAAGACTCAATTCCGCTGTTTTCAAGTTCAAATTTTAGCAATAATGAAGATGTCGGAAGCTGTCTTGTAACTCAAACACTATTCGGTTTTTGGCTCATATCTTGAGTTCTAGAAGTCCAAATGAGCTCTGGGTTTTTTTGTTGGAATGTTGAGACAATTTCCCACAACTTCCATAATTCAGTTGGCTATAATTCAGATGTTAGCAATAATGTTTTGGCCAGCCAATAATATCAATAATCAGCCCACAATATCAAAAATCAGCAGCCACTAATGTCAAAAATCAGCACCAAATCAATGGATGACCACCAATTATTCAATCAATCAATAGTTTTGAATCTTAGCCTATAAAAAGGGCATTTTCCATGTATTTAGTCATATTAATTTTCAGATCAAAGTCATCTTCTTACTTTCTCTCTACATCTTTGTAATGTTCAAGTTTTCTTTCATGCTATAATAATCTCTTGTTTATGCTCTTTCATTTTCTTTCCTATTATATTATGTTTATGTTCTTATATTGTTTATTTATGTTTTTCTCCTTCTTAATGTTTAGCTAAGTTAATTATGCCAAGGTGAAAAGGTTTCTCTAATGGTGTTAGAATAGGTATAATATAAACTCAACATATACTTTAATGTTTATATCTAAAAAAGATTGTTATTAACATGTTTTATCTTTTTATCTTACTAATTCTTAATACCTTGCTTATTAAATAGTTAATCTAGATTTGTGTTGTATAACTCTTGGTACATCAAATGCTTGATCCTTCGTAGTCTTCAGCCGACATTGTTATTATGATAGGAACTTGATTTGTTGTTAATATAAAATAGCAAAATGAATGCTTGATGCTATTTATAAGTTTGATGCTATTTATAAGTATGATGTTACTTAGATAAGATGATTAATATGATTATGTTAGTAATTTATAACAAGCTACTAACGAGAAATCATTCAAATGGAACCTTCTTTGTATGTGGTTTCTAGTTAAGTAATAAAAAGAGTTTATATTATATGTATTTGAAATACTATTAGTGAATCCTATAATCTTGACATATGTTTTGTTATTGTTTAATCCTTACATCAATATCACATCCCAAAACTTTCTTCAACTCTTTTTCTGTTATTATTCTCTTTAAATCTTTTTCTTTATTTGTAATTTATATAATTCACCTCCCTATGGTTCGACCCCGATCTTGCCGGGTTATTTTACTTTGACACTCCTACACTTGGGATAAGACATCAACTCTTTGATCGTGTCATAAAGCTTCGGGGACGACCCCCAAAACTTGACTACCTCCTAAAAATGCAACTATTGATACACCTCCCATTAACCCCAAACTGCCTCCCTCATACACTGAATGAATCTTTCTTTCAGCTAGCACCTGACCATGATGATTTGCTAATTCTAAAAACTCTTATTCTTTCCCAGGACTAGATCCACTGAAAATTCAAATATTTCATATGTGATGACCTGAGGAACTTGCCATTTCTACACACTTCTATATGTATTGAATGTATGGGTTGAGTAGAAATGAAAGGAAGGAAGAGAGGATTTTATAGATGAGAAATTAAAAAGGCAATCATACCACCTATATGTAGGCTAGTTGCAGTTTCACACACACACACACACACACACACACACTCTTTATTTATTTATTAAAAAAATATATATGTATAGGTGGTTGTGATTGTGGCTCACACCTTCCCTTGATTTTACATCCAAGAACGGCTTAAATGCCCTTTATGGGTCGAGGATAGGCTTCCCATCTAATTTTCTTAAAAACTAGCAAACAGAGTCTTTTTTAGTCAGTTTCCCAAGACTTTGTCAAACATGTTCTTTATGAAAATTGGTTAATCAGTCATGAATTGCATGATGTTTATCTCAACTATGATGAGACTTAAGAGTCAATAGAAGATTATCTAAAAACTCTCTATGTTTTGAAATTGACACGACTAAAAGGTTAATGTCTTCTCCCAAGTGCAGGAGTGTCGAAGTAATAAATAACCAGGTAAGACCGGGGTTGAACCATAGAGAGGTTAATTGTACAAATTATAAATAACAATAATACAACAACAACAACAATAACAATAACAACAACAACAATAATAATAATAATAAAGTAATAGTAATAGTAATAGTAATAGTAATAATAATAATAATAATAATAATAATAATAAAGAAAAAGAAAGAGAAGAAAAAGAAGAAGATGAGAACTTTGAGAAGGAATATTAATGTAACGATTAAACAATGATAATAACAAATGTCAAGGTTACAGATTCCACTAATGGTATATCAAACAAGTATAATATAAACTCTTAGTATTCAATTGGAAACCACATATAAAGGAGGTTCCAATGAGATTATAGATTGTTAACATGATTATATTAGTTATCTTATTCGATTAATGCTAATACTTGTAAATCTCGTCAAGGATTCATGATTATAACTTATGTTAACAACAAATCCAGTTCCTTTCATAGCTCAGGTGTCGGTTATATCATACAATATGGGCTATGAAAGTGCCAAGCATTTGTTGTACCAAGTGTTATACAACATAAATCAAGATTAGTCATTTAACAAGCAAAGTATTAAAGAGTGAACAAGATAACAAATATAAAACATGTTAGTATCAAACATTAAAGTCCATATTAAGTTTATACTATACTTATTCTTACACCATTAGTGTACCGTTTTCACCTTGACATAATAAACTTAGCTAGACATAATGAAAGAACAAAAAATAAATAAACAAAACCAGAACATAAACAAGATAAAAGTTAACTAAGTAAAGGAAAGGAAATGAAAAGCATAAAATTGATATTAATAAAAGCAAACATAAAGATTAAAAAAAATACAAAGAGAGAAAGCGAGAGCATGATCTCGATCTGGAGACCAAGATGCCTAAATGCATGACGAATGCCTCCTTTTATAGGCCAAAATTGGGAACTATTGATTTGATGACTAATTAATGAGTGGGTGGCCACCTCTTGTCTGCCTAAAACGTCATTGATAACGTCAAAATTAGAGCCACTCGAAACATGAAAATTATATACAATTGTCTCAGCTTTCTTATGTAAAACATTCAACTCATTTGGACTTCTAGAACTCCAGATATGACCAAAATATTGAACAGTGCTTGGGCTGGAGGATAGATTCGAGCTTCTTTGTTGTTGTTATAATTTGGACTTGAAAATGACCTTTTTAGATATTGGACTCCATATAAAAGTTGTAGGTCTATGTCTTACCTTTCCGTCCATATAAAGTAGACCTAAATCTGAGATCTATAGCTCTAGATATGGCCCAATTACCGAATAGTGTTCTAGTTTGGATTGCACCGACATCTCTTTTCTAATTTTGATCATCTCTTTGCCCTTGCAATTTAAGTTCTTAAAGTTATCACTCAATCCTTTCCTTTATGTGATAGGCCTGCATTTAAAATGAACATTTACCATAAATTAAAGGTATCTTATATTATTAGATATATTATTATAAAACATGCTTTAGTTAAGAAGTTATTGATACTTCAAGTGCAAAATGATGATATAAAACAATGATAAAAATGCACTTTTAAGTACTAATCACACCCCCCCAACCAGCTTATTACTAGTCCCTAGTAATCAAAGCGTTAAAATAGAAAATTTTTTTGCAAATTTCACAAAGCAAGGTATTCATCATTTAACTTCCATTAATTTATCCAGATAAACAAACTCTCATTAAATTTATATATCTGCTCAATACCTCTTAACAAGATATTAATAAATCTTTTTTTTGTGCTCAATGTATTAACACATAATTATAAGGCTTTTCTTGGAAGAAAATAAAATTTTTGTTCTAATGTTTAAAGTTAACTTCCTTGGGTTGGGATTATTATTTTTGTCTTTTTTTTTCTTTTTTTAAATATATATACATATAATTTAAAAACATCATGCATCTTTATCCCATGTAACGAGCTTTCGGCTAATGACTCCAAGACCAGTTGGTCTTAGGGCATTAGGTGTTGAGACACCCCTACGAGCTTAATAACTCGGGTTGCAAATAATGATATGTAGATAATGCAATGTTTAATTCCCTTAAGCTTTTCTCCTCAACCCATGTAACAAGCGTTAGGCCAATAGCTCCCAAGTCAGTTGACTTTAGGGTATTAGGTGTTAAAACAACCCTTCAGGCTTAATTGCTTAGGTTAGGGAGGCTACGAAACCAAACTTATCTACATTTTTATTATCAACATTTTTTTTTTGTTTTTATTTCAAATTATATACTATCCTTTTTCCTTAGTTGTTATCTTTAATAAAAGAACATAAATAATGTAATAATCCAATATGCAACTCATAATCATATGTTAAAGTGTGTGTGTGTGAATTAAGGTTTAAGAATACATGTTAAATAAGTATATGAACATAATTAAGTGATAACAATATGAGAGTTTGTAAACCTGAATATTTCAAGAAGTATTATAATAGACCTTGTTAAGAATAGTTACTAAGATGCGTATCAAGAGTCACTTTAACAAAAGAGCTCCTTTACTCTACCATCCTAGTAACAACAATTATGCACATGCTTTATGAAATGAAAAATAATTTTTTTTTATCAACTACTACCCTCTCCCCCCCAACCAAAATGAGACATTGTCCTCAATGTTCTAAGGTAGAAAGATAGAGTATAGAAGATATCACCTGAAATAATGAACACTGAAACAAAAATAAGAAATAACAAAACACAATAATAAAACCAAAAGACACAAAAATTCACAAATGAAGGCTCAAATCTAATCTAAGCTTTTTACGACTTTTCTTAGTTGACCAATTTATGCGACTCATAGAGGGATCAATTATAGGAATGAAGGATTGTAGTTGGTCAATTAATTGTTCAGCAGTAGCAGCAGAGATTATGATTTGTCATGCAGAAGATGTTGGAAACTCCTGTTTCACAGCATGATCAAGAAAAGACAACAACTTATCATAATTACCATTGACATTTAACAAACCTATGGGTTTATGGTGAATGTGTAGTTGAACCCAAGAGGAAATATGAAAGATCTCTTCCAATGTGTCTAGACCACCTGGTAAAGCAATGAAGGCATCAACATGGTTAAACATTGCATTCATTCGAGCCAACATTGTGGGGACTTGAAGTTCCTCTCCAATTGTTTTTCCAATGATGTCCCCTTGTGATAAAGCTTCGGGGACGACCCCCAAAACTTGACTACCTCCTAAAAATACAGCAATTGACAAACCTCCCATTAACCCAAGACTGCCTCTCCCATACACTAAATGAATCTTTCTCTCAGCTAGCACTTGACCAAGATGATTTGCTGATTCTAAAAAATCCTTTTCTTTCCCAAGACTAGATCCACCGAAAACACAAATATTTCTTATATAAGGACTTGAGGAACTTGCCATTTCTACACACTTTTGTATTTGTTGAATGTATGGGTTAAGTAAAAATAAAAGGAAGGAAGAGAGGGTTTTATAGATGAATTGTATTTTATCTTCACGGTTTATAGTTACCATTCCTAAAGAACAACATTGTGTATTACAAGTCCATCTAGCACATCGATGATAGACTTTCAATCATTTTGCACAACGTTTCTTTGTAAAAGTGCTTTTACCTGTTCTAAGCATATGTGAAATGAAGGAGTTAGAGGACTCACCTCATAATTGAACCTTTGCTTCAATCAACCAGCGAATATCTTCAAGAATTTCATGATTCATTAACAATCTTAATCTTGCATATCTAGCACGGTAAATTTTTGTAATCCTAGTCTGAGGCAGAGTGGGAAAATACTTTTTCAATTTTTTAAGATTAGTGTCCATTTTCAAATGAGAATTGGAAGAGAGATTCAAAGAATTGCACAAATATATACACAAATATCAGTTATTGTGGGAAACTGAAAGAACTGACTATATCATGGAGTACTGTTGTCCGCCATTTAACTAGGGTGAGAGAAACTAGCAAAAATCACTGAAAAAGAAACATAAAAATAATGCGAGAAAAACAAAATAATCAACCTTTATCTACAAGATCATTCAAACTAGTTGATTCATTTTCACTAGTTCTCAAAGTTTTGCAGAATGTCCATTTTCCTTAAACTCATTGTTATTAATTGAATTTTCAATATCACAGGCCCCATAAGGATTGCTCCATCTTGGTCTTAGTTTTCTAGGGAATGCATAGAGTTGAGAATTATAAAACAAAACGTTTTGACCATTATCAACTTTTTGATAATTTTCACAAGTTTTGCAGAATGCATGTGTGTCCTTGAACATGGTGGGCCAATAAAATCCATTTTGAAAGATTTTTATAGCTATCTTTTTTAACGAGAAATAACTTCCACATGCTTCAGAATGACAAAGTTTAATGACACTACTTACCTTGTTGTCGAGAATGAATCTTTGAAATATTTGATCAGGACAATATTTGAATAAGTTAGGGTCATCACAATAAAAGCTCTTAACTTCATTCAAAAACTTTTCTTTGTCTTGGGTACTCCAATTAGCTGGCAAATCTCTTTAAGCAAGAAAATTAATATTTTTATCATACCAAGGCATTGGACTAAGAGAAAGTAAGCATTCGTTAGGAAAGTAATCATCGATTGGTGTGATGTCAGATGTCGAATTTGTTGTCACTATTGACAAAAGATTCGCATCAATATTTTCGGTGTTTGTTTTATCTGTGATTTCATTCTTAGAATAAATCATTTCCAAATCTTCAGATTCATCTAACTCATTTTTACTTAAAGTAGATTCAAGTTGATCATAAACTAATTCGTCAATATGATCTACTTCTTGTAAATCATTATCATCTCTAGGTTGCTTGCAAATGTTGAAAATATTCATCTCCAATGTCATGTTTCCAGATGATAGCTTCATCAGTGAAAATCCACAGGATAAATGAATTTATCATCTTGTACTAACACATCTTCAATTATTCCTCTAGGCACTTTTACAGATCTATCGACAAGTAAAAGAGTTATAGAAGCTGGTTTTAACTCACCTAGATTGAGACTCTGAAAAACTGAATATGGAAGTAAATTCACACTAGCAGCAAGATCAAGTAAGGCTCTTTCAATTTTTTGTTCTCCAATAAAGCAAGATATTGTAGGACAACCAGAGTCTTTATATTTCAAAGCATTATGGTTCTGAAGAATGGCACTTACTTGTTCGGCTAGAAAGGCTTTCTTTTTCACGTTCAGTTTCCTCTTCAAAGTGGATAGATCTTTCAAAAATTTAGCATAGGAAGGAACGTGTTTAATAGCATCCAGTAAAGGTATATTGATTCTTACTTGTTTGAAAATTTTAAAAATTTCAGAGTTGTGATTGACTTTTCTTTGTTTGGTCATGGCATGAGGAAATGGAAGTGCTGGCGGTGAATCCGTCGTTTCTTTGCAATTTTCATATTCAATCTCTTCCTTACCCTCAGAGATGGACTCATGATCTTTCTTATAAGGTTCAAGAGAGGGTTTTTCAACAACCTTACCACTACGCAGAGTAGTGACTGATTTGACTTGATCCATGTGTTGGCTTCTAGAACTACTTACATTTGCATTGTATTGCCCCTTGGGATTTTCTTGTGGTTGAGATGTTAGTTTATAATAAGAGTATCTTTAAAATCTGTCATGTTTTGAGCAAGTTAAGTATTGATTCTCTTACTTTTCAATGAATGCATGCAATGTTTTCTCAAGATTTCTTCTAGGAGGTGGAGCATAAGGAGGTGCATATCCATGAGAATTTTAGAAATTATGGTGTGCTTGAAACGGTGGTTGTGAAGTTTGTGCATTGTTGTTCTCACTTTTCCAACTAAAATTTAGATGATTTCTCCAACTAGGGTTGTATGTTTGTGAGTATGGGTTGTGGTTGACCCTTTGGAAAATTTTTAAAGCATGGGCTTGTTCATGGAAACATTCTTTAAAAGAAGGCAAGGTTGGAAAATCATTGGTTAGTGTTTATTTGTTTCACAGATTTGACACACATTGTTTTCAACAGATTTTACTTAACCACTTTTTTTCAATTCTAGTGCCTCGACTTTTCTAGCTAAAGATGCAAACTTGGCTTAAAGGTCATGATCTTCCCTAAGGTTGTACATACCTCCACTAGATGTATGAGGTTGAGTTTTACTCGGTGCCTCATATGTACCCGCGGTGTCCTAATTTTGAGCATTTTCAGCTAACAAGTCTAAGTACTCCATTGTTTGATCAGGATCTTTATCTTTAAAAGTTTCATTACACATCAATTCAACCATTTGCCTATCTCTAGGTGTTAACCCTTCATAGAAATGTGAAACCATTCTCCATGTTTCAAAACCATGATGAGGGCAAGTACTAAGCAAGTCTCAATACCTATCCCAACATTGGTAAAATGTTTCTCCTGGTTTTTGAGTGAAAGTTGTGATTTGTCTTTTGAAAGAGTTTGTTCAGTGAGATGGGAAAAACTTCTTTAAAAACTGCTGTTGCATTTCATCCCAAGTATGAATGGATCCTAATCTTAAATTTTATAGCCACGTTTTAGCTTTATCTTTTAATGAAAAAGGAAAAACCTTTAATCTAATTGTGTTCATGCTACAATTTAAGTTATTATATATGTTACAGACCTCCTCAAATTCCCTTAAATGCAAGTATGAATTTTTGAATTCCAAGCCATGAAAAGATGGTAAAAGTTGAATAATGTCTGGCTTAAAATTAAAATGAGATGTATCGGGAGGAAAAACTATGCATGATGGTGCACTTGTTCTTGTAGGATTCATGTGGTCTCTAAGTGTTTTAGCACGCTTATTCTCATTATGAAGTGATTGATTATCTTCTTCGGCCATATTTTCTGAAAATGATAAGGACACCTTACAAAGTCTACCACTTGATATACGTGGCCACACTCTGATGCACGTGTAGAAATAAAATAAAAGGAAAAAGAAAACAAAAGAAGAAGAAACAAGAGAAAAGAAACAAGAGAAAAGAAACAAAGTTATATACAAGAAAACTGAAAAGAGAAAATAAAATAAATATTATAATTCATATAAGGACTTACCTCCCCGTCAACGGCGCCGAAAACTTGACACGACTAAAAGGTTGATGTATTCTCCCAAGTGTAGAAGTGTCGAAGTAATAAATAACCCAGCAAGACCAGGGTCGAACCACAAGGAGGTTAATTATACAAATTATAAATAACAATAATACAACAACAATAACAATAACAATAATGACACGACCAAAAGATTGATGCCTTCTCCCAAGTGTAGGAGTGTCGAAGTAATAAATAATCCAGCAAGACCGAGGTCGAACCACATGGAGCTTAATTGTACAAATTATAAATAACAATAATACAATAACAATAACAATAACAACAACAACAACAACAACAACAATAATAATACCGGTAGTAGTAGTATTAGTAATTCAAATAATAATAATAATAATAATAATAAAGAAGAAGGAGAAGAAGAAGAAGATGAGAACTTTGAGAAGGAATATTAATGTAACGATTAAAGAGAATCAATGATAATAACAAATGTCAAGGTTAGAGATTCCACTAATGGCATGTCAAACAAGTATAATATAAACTCTTATTATTCAATTGGAAACCACACATAACGGAGGTTCCAATCAGATTATAGATTGTTAACATGATTACATTAATCATCTTATTCGATTAATGTTAATACTTGTATCATTGTCATTCATTGAATTTTCAATATCATAGGCCCCATAAGGATTGCTCCATCTTAGTCTTAGCTCTCTAGGGAATGCATAGAGTTGAGAATTATAAAACAAAACTTTTTGACCAGTATCAACTTTTTAACTATTTTCACAAGTTTTGCAGAATGCATGCATATCCTTGAACATGGTGGGCTAATAAAATCCATTTTGAAAGATTTTTGCAGCTGTCTTTTTTGACGAGAAATAACTTGCATATGCTTTAGAATGATAAAGTTTAATGACACTACTTACCTCGTTGTCAGGAAGGAATCTTTGAAATATTTGATCAGGACAATATTTGAATAAGTTAGGGTCATCACAATAAAAGCTCTTAACTTTGTTCAAAAACTTTTCTTTGTCTTGGGTGCTTGACCGCTTTTTATGATTGGCTTGTTTTAACTCGCAAGTGCACGAGTGTGCGATGTAGCAATTAACTCGGTAAGATCGAGGTCATATCCACAGAGAGCTAGATCTGGAAATTAAGCTAAGTAACAAAAAAAAACTCAAGAGAAATTAAATTAACAATAACTTGGTTGAAAATAATTGATGGATTTGTTTTCAAAGATAAAAAAAAATGTAAATAGATTTTAAATGACAAGAAAAGTAAGTCTTGGTCCAAATCAATTTTAATGGTGATGTATTGGTGATTTCTTCAACATATATAAGATAACTCAACCTAATCTCAACGATGGTGATATTAGATCGGAAGATATTACAATGAAGATTAGAAAGATGAAGATTGATTATTGCTTAAGAATGAACAAATACTTTCATATTAAGTAAGACATTGAATCAAGCAATCTCTATACCAAAACTAAAGTTTGTGCATAAAAATTCAAGATTATAACATTACCTAAATGATTTCTAAAATTTCTTTACAATAATAAATCATTCATGAAGAAAATAAGAAGATAAACATTAAGATTCATTCATATCCTAAAGAACTCACCTCAATCACCATTATCCTTGATTTGGATCCAAGAAAGAGTTTAGCCAACCATGATTATATATAAGAACACTTCAATAAACATGAAAGAACTTGAATCCAGCTGAAAAAATAAGTTTTACAAACTAAAGAACCGAAATCTATAAAGAAGAACACAATACAATTTCAGAAAAAATTCGGACACAAATCTGACTCTAACTTTGGACAACAATTCGACCCTCTTAGAAGCTTTTTTTGGAGAAGTCTATTAGAGACATATTTATAGGCAATTCTGTCAGCTTTCCAGATCATTAAAGAACAGCTCATTTGGACACCTGAGTCAAAAGTTATGGGCAAAACACCAAAAGGTGTTCTCAAAAATCAAATCAAGACAGCTTTACAACTACTTTGGTGCACGTTTTTCTTCCTCATTTATGAGGTGTCTCCTTCTTCTTTTTGACCCAAAATAATGTTAAAATATCCCCTCCAGCTTTCCATCCATGTGCTTGCCTTCTTGGATCAATGGATTACCCAAAATAAATCAATTGTTATTTGTTGTGTGGACATGTAAGATCATGGATTGTGTTTGGGTTGATTTGAAGGTTGATTTGGGGTTGATTTAGGGCTGATTTGGGGCTGATTTTTGGGCTGAATTTGAGCATCAAATAATTATACAAATGTACTTATTATTTGGGCTAAGATTGACATTGAAACCTTGAGTGTTTAATGGTTGAAGTTTGCACACAACATAAGGCAAGTTTGGGCTTGAAATAAATCATATGATATTCTTTTCTAGAATTGGAATAGAATTGATTTTTGGGACAAATTTGGAGCACTTATTTGAACCAAGATTTGCTTCAATCTTCAACTAAATGTCTCTTCAATTCTTTGTTCTGAATTCCGACATTGAATTTTCTGAATTAATTCATTTAAGCTCCAAAAACCTATCGAAACATTAAAACAAACTTCATTACTAAAAAACACATCAATTATTATAAAAACAACCAAATAAAAACAATAAATACATATGTAAAACAAGAGACTTAATGACACTTTTGATGCACAATCACACCCCCCAACTTAGATTTTGCTAGTCCTCAAGCAAAACAAAACATAAAACCTTTAAAATAAAAAAAATAATAATAACAACCATAATTAGGCTCGATTCATCACACTTGAAGGACCTATCATGCAAACATTTGTATCTTTAACTTAGTGTACACAATAGCAAATAAAGAAAAATAAGCATACTCACATTCTCTAAATCAAACATCCATACAAAATTTCCAAATTCAGTCATATTTATCGTGCAACCAACATAATTGATTCATACGAAAACTCAACTTGTAATCTTCCATTCTCACCAACACAAACAAGGTAGCAAACTAGAGAAATATCTATATATTTTCTTTCTTTCTTTTTTCTTTCTTTGTTTTTTTTTTTTGAAGATATGATTTATTTTTTGTCTTTAAGTAGTCACTTCCCTTTTGACGCGAATACAAACATTTGTGATGAATGCACCCGGTTACTCACAAAGTCACAAACTTAAAGTGCTTTGCATACTCATATTTTAAGCTGCCGTTTGACGTAAAGATAAACATTTGTGATGAATACCCCTAGTTACTGAGCAACTCAAAACATTGGAGTAGATAGAACTTTGTACACATTTATTTATTTATTCGTGTAATAATTATTACTCTATTTACTTAAACCTTGTTTAGGACTGGATCAAAAGGGATAATCACAAGTAAAGCATCATACTCATCTTTCATGCATATTCTCACAACTCACACAACTTTTACAAGGAAAGATGTATTTCAGTAATCTTAAAAAAAAGTATGCTATATCTTGCTTTATAAGATATTATCTATCCCAAATTAAAGTATGCAATGTTCAACATAATAATGAATCCAAAAATGTAATGATGATCCTAAACAAGTCTCATTCACATACGAATGCAAGTTTTTTTTTTTTTTAACAAGCATGGTTATCTCAAGCATTCAACATAATGAAATATCTAAAATTAAGTTTTACATTATCCTCAATGTAAAAGAGAAAGAGAAGAAAAGTATAAAGATTAGAAAATTGTTACTCCCCTTCTGTTTTCAAGGATGAATGTCTGATTGAATTGGGCATGAGCTGACTTCTTGCTTGATTTTTTTTTAACCTGCATATCACAACTAAAAGAAAACATTGATTTTTTTTTTTTTGAAAATAAAGAACCTCACACCCCCCAACTTAAAATAATGCATTGTCCCGAATGCATGAACACGAAAATATAAGAGATGGAAGAAAGAAGAAAAAATAATAAAAATAAAAATAAAAATAAAAATAAAAATAAAAACTCATTACTTCTAATACTACAATGGTATTGGATCTTAAAGATCCAATGTCTCAACTTCAGCCACAACATTTTCAAGATAAGGTTTCAATCGATGACCATTTACTTTGAAAATATTTCCATTCTTGGGATTTTCTACCTCAAATGCACCATGCTCAGAGATGGATTTAATCACAAATGGACCAGTCCATTTTGTCCTCAACTTCCCAGGAAAGAGATGTAATCGTGAATTATACAAGAGAACCTTTTGACCAACATGAAAGGATTTTCTAAGAATATGTTTATCATGCAAAGTTTTCATCTTATGTTTTGAAATTTTTGCATTTTCAAATGCATCATTTCTCAACTCCTCTAATTCATCCAATTGAAGCTTTCTATTTTTGCCAACCTCGTTTTCATTGTCATTGAATTGCCGAATGGCCCAATATGCACGGTGCTCAATCTCAACAGGGAGATGACAAGGCTTTCCATAAACTAGCCTATAAGGAGACATTCCTAAAGAGGTCTTATAAGCAGTGCGATATGCCCACAAAGCATCAACTAGTCGTAGGGACCAATCTTTACGATTTGGATTGACTGTTTTCTCTAAAATGTTCTTGATCTCCCTATTTGCCAACTCAGCTTGGCCACTAGTCTGTGGGTGATAGGGGGTACTAACCTTGTGAATTACACCATATTTTCTCATCAAAATCCCAACGAGCTTGTTACAAAAATGTTTTCCCCCATCACTAATCATAGCCCGAGGCATGCCAAAACGAGAGAAAATATTTTCTTTCAAGAATTTGACCACAACTCGATGGTCATTGGTTCGAGATGCAATGGCCTCCACCCATTTAGACACATAATCAACAGCTACAAGGATGAATTGGTAACCAAATGAACTTGGAAAAGGTCCCATGAAATCAATCCCCCAACAATCAAATATTTCCAAAACAAGGATGGGGTTAAGGGGCATCATGTTACGCCTAGTGAGGCTACCTAGTCGTTGGCATCGGTCACATGCAGCACAAAAGGCATGAACATCTTTAAACATGGTAGGCCAATAAAAACCACACTGCAAGATTTTGGCAATGGTTTTCTTGGAAGAGAAATGCCCACCACAGGCTAATGCATGACAAAAATTAATGACCCTTGGAATTTCATGATCAGGGATGCACCGCCTAATAATTTGGTCAGGACAATATTTAAATAGGTAGGGGTCATCCCTAAAAAAGGTGCGCACATTGCGCAAGAATTTTTGTTTGTCAAGTTTAGACCAATGAGAAGGAATTTGACTTGTGGCTAGGTAATTTGCTATGTCAGCATACCATGGAGAACCAATGTAAGAGATAGTACCTGCACAAAATAAATTTTCATCAGCAAAGAGTTCATTTATTGGAGATTCATCAATTATGGTCTTATAGCTTGAAAGACGAGACAAATGATCAGCTACTACATTCTCTACTCCCTTTTTATCTCGAATTTCAATGTTAAACTCTTGGAGTAGGAGGATCCATCGAATCAAACGTGGTTTGGCATCTTGTTTTGTGAGCAAATATTTCAATGCTGCATGATCAGTGAAAACAATAACAAGAGATCCAACCAAATAAGACCTAAACTTGTCTAATGCAAAGACCACAGCTAAGAGTTCTTTTTCAGTTGTAGTGTAATTCAATTGAGCATCATTCAAAGTCTTGCTAGCATAATATATGACATGAGGTTTCTTGTCTTTTCTTTGCCCTAAAACAGCCCCAACCGCAAAATCACTAGCATCACACATCAGTTCAAATGGTAAAGACCAATCAGGAGCTTGTATGATTGGTGCAGTTGTCAACAACCCTTTAAGCTTTTCAAAAGCTTCTTGACATTTTGATGTCCAATCAAATGGGACATCTTGTGACAACAAGTTACACAATGGTTTGGCAATGGTACTAAAAGAATGAATGAATCTTCGATAAAAACCAGCATGTCCTAAAAAGGATCTCACATCTTTCACAGTCTTAGGGGTAGTTAATTTTTGAATGACTTCCACTTTTGACTTATCTACCTCTATCCCTTTTGAAGAGACAATGTGACCTAAAACAATGTCATGTGTCACCATAAAATGACACTTCTCCCAATTGAGTACAAGATTGCTCTCTTCACACCTTTCAAGAACTTTTTCTAGATTCATTAGACACAACTCATAAGAATCCCCATAAACTGAAAAATCATCCATGAAAACTTCCAAAAAATTTTCCACCATGTCACTAAAGATACTCATCATACACCTTTGAAAAGTGGCTGGTGCATTACACAAACCAAATGGCATTCTTCTATAAGCATAAGTACCAAAAGGACAAGTGAAAGTGGTTTTTTCTTGGTCTTCTAAAGAAATCTCAATTTGGTTGTAACCTGAGTATCCATCCAGAAAACAATAGAAAGCTCTTCCAGCTACTCTTTCAAGCACTTGGTCTAAAAATGGAAGCGGAAAATGGTCCTTCCTAGTCACCATGTTCAATTTACGATAATCAATGCACATACGCCATCCAGTTTGGATTCTAGTTGGTACCAGCTCATTATTTTCATTCTTCACTACCGTGACTCTAGATTTTTTTGGGACAACTTGGGTTGGACTAACCCATTTTGAGTTTGCAATAGGGTAAATGATACCTGCATCAAGTAGCTTAAGAACTTCACCTCTCACTACTTCCTTCATGTTTGGGTTCAATCGTCTTTGCATTTGCCTCACGGATTTAGCCTCTTCTTCAAGATAGATTCTATGTGTACATAAAAGAGGGCTAATTCCTTTCAAGTCAGTAATTTTCCACCCAATTGCTTTCTTGTGTTTTCTCACCACTCTCAAAAGTTTGTGTTCTTGCTCTATGCTAAGTTTTGATGAGATCACAATAGGATATGATTCATCTTCCCCTAGAAATGCATACTTAAGATCACTCGGTAAAGGCTTCCTTTCTAGTTTATCAGGCTGGACAAGAGATTCCTCAACTTTCACTTGGGGTGAAATCAAAGGCTCAAATGATGGGGTCCATTGACCTATTGACATAATAGGCATTGGATCTAGATAAGTCTCGAGTTCTCTTACTTCCTCATCAACACATTCCAAAGAACAAAATCTTTCATCATGAATTAAAGTTCTCTCCAATGGATCCTTGATCCACACTCTCTCAAAGTGTTCTTGACAAACTGTTTGGATGAAATCTACCTCTCTAATATCCTCATGTTCCCCGATTTGTTTGGAGACATTGAATATGTTCATCTCCACAGTCATATTCCCAAAAGACAATTTCATCACCCCATTCCAACAGTTAATTAAGGCATTGGATATAGCTAGGAAAGGTCTCCCTAAGATGACTGGGATGGGGGCATTAGAACCTTGAATTGGTGCGGTGTCTAATACTACAAAATCAACAGGAAAGTAGAATTTATCTACTTGGACCAACACATCCTCAACGATACCCCTGGGAATCTTGATTGACCTATCAGCTAATTGAAGGGTGATTCGAGTAGGCTTGATTTCTCCTAAACCTAATTGTTCGTAAACAGTGTAGGGTATTAAATTCACACTTGCTCCTAAATCCAACAAAGCTTGATCTATCTTATGACTTCCAATAATGCATGAAATGGTAGGACAACCAGGATCTTTGTATTTGGGAGGGGTTTTAAACTGGATGATGGCACTAGCATGTTTAGTTAGAAAGGCTCTTTCTTTCACATTCAATCTCCTTTTGACTGTGCATAAATCCTTAAGAAACTTTGCATAAGATGGAACTTGTTTAATTGCATCAAGGAGTGGAATATTGACTTTCACTTGTTTGAACAACTCATAGATTTCTAAATTCATAAGATCTTGTTTAGGTTTCCCTAACCTTTGTGGAAATGGTGCTCTAGGAACAAATTCTAAGTCACTCACTTTGACTTCAATTTTTCTTGAATCATCTCCTTTCTCACTCATCTCTTTCTCATTTAGCTCACCTTCTTTATCTCTCAAACTATCATTTGTCACTTGTGTTTTGATTCCCTCTTCACTTTCCCTAGATTTCTCCTCCACAATACCTTTAGGAATCCTAAAACCTACACCTTTGTCAACAATCTTTCCACTTCTAAGGGTAGTGATGGCTTGGACTTGTTCATGGTTTGAAGGTTCACTAGGTGAGGATTCACTCATGTGTACCTGACCTCTAGGATTGGGCATTGGTTGAGCTGGGATTTTTCCCTTCTCTTGAATGCTTAGTGATTGAGTCAACTTAGTTAGTTGACTTCGAATGTCATCTAAGGTCCTATTGGTCTGGTCTTGGAATTTGTAAACTTGGTTGTTGATTCCTCCTTGCGTTTGCATGAATTGTTGAAGAGTATCCTCTAAGGATCTCTTATGAGGTGGTTGGTATGTGTTATGTGTGGGAGCATGAAATGGTTGGGGTGGAGGTTGAAATGTTTGAGGTACTGAAGAGCCCTCATTTCTCCATCCAAAATTTGGGTGGTTCCTCCATCCAGGATTATAGGTCTCAAAGTAGGGATTGCCTACTTGGTTTGGAAATGGCTTTCTAACATTACTTGAATCAGAAGTTTGGCCATATAGCACTTCCTTGAAGGCTGGAATGGTAGGACATTCAGTTGTCCTATGCCCTTTTCTTTCACAAACAACACAACTTTCCTCTTGTTGTTCACTTACGACATGCACTTTTTTAATCTCAAGACACTCTACTTTCCTAGCCAATGAGGCTAATCTAGCATTGAGGTCATCAGTCTCTTTCAATTGAAACTTCCCACTTGAATGAGAAATGGTGTTTCTAGACTCAACATGAACTGGGAGAGAAGTCTCCCATTGCTTTGTGTTTTCAGCCAATTGATCAAAAAAATCAAAGGCCTCACTTGGTTCTTTGTCATAAAACTCACCATTACACATGGTTGACACTAGCTTTTTAAAATCTGCGGTAAGAGAGTCATAAAAGAAACTCACTAACCTCCACATCTCAAAACCATGGTGAGGGCATGCATTTAACAAGTCTTTGAACCTTTCCCAAGCTTGGTGAAATGACTCATTTGGACTACAAGAAAAATTCATCATTTGACGTTGTAAGGCTGCTGTCCTATGAGTGGGGAAGTATTTTTTCAAAAATTCAGCTTGCATTTCTCTCCATGTACCTATAGACCTAGGACGCAAAGAGTTTAGCCAAAGCTTGGCTTTATCCTTTAGAGAGAATGGGAACAATTTAAGCCGAATGGTTTCCTCGGTGCATGTTCTATCAATAAAAGTATTACATACCTCTTCAAAGTCTTTAATGTGTATGTATGGATTTTCAAAATCCATACCATGAAATGTGGGAAGAAGTTGAATCATGCCCGGTTTCAAATTGAAAGCTTGTTGGTTAAGAGGTAAGATAATACACGAAGGTGTACTTTGTCTAGCCGGGTGAAGATACTCTCTAAGAGTTCGAAAATTAGGTTGATCATTGAATTGTGGAGGTCCATTACCTTGAACACTCCCTTCACCCTCTACATCTTTAACATTAGCCATGATAAAATAATAATAATAATAATAATATAACAATTATATGAATATGAAAAGAAAGGAAAGAAAAAGAAAAAAAAATTGCAAATAAAAGTAATAGCTCAAAAATAAAAATACAACAAATTAAGAAATTCACTCTCGAACTAATAAACACTATTAACAATAATAAACATTAAAAGATAATTATAACAAGATTGAATAAAAATGCGGTAATACCAGCCAAGCACTTCAAACAATAAATATAAGAAAAATAATCATAACAAAACAACAAAATAAAATGAAATAAACAAGAGGCGGTAATACCGACCAAGCACTTTAGATAATAAATATAAGAAAAATAACAATAATAAACATTAAAAGATAATTATAACAGGCATGAATAAAAAGGCGGTAATACCGGCCAAGCACTTCAAAAAATAAATATAAGAAAAATAAGCATAACAAAACAACAAAATAAAATGAAATAAACAAGAGGCGGTAATACCGGCCAAACACTTTAGACAATAAATAAAAACAATATCAACAAAATAAAATGAAATAAACAAGAAAAATATTAGAAACTAATAAGAGTAGACAATAAAAGAAAAATGGTTGAACCAACCAAAATCCAACAATTAATAGTCCAGTCCACAGTCCAATATCCGAAACGTTAAGGTAAATTTTTTTTTAGGCGGTAAAACCAGCCAATTGATTTTTTTATATGATTTTTTTTTAGTTTTCCAATAATCAAATCTAAATTTGTTACCTTTGCTTGCTAGCTCCCCGGCAACGGCGCCAAAATTGCTTGACCGCTTTTTATGATCGGCTTGTTTTAACTCGCAAGTGCACGAGTGTGCGATGTAGCAATTAACTCGGTAAGATCGAGGTCATATCCACAGAGAGCTAGATCTGGAAATTAAGCTAAGTAACAAAAAAAAACTCAAGAGCTAGATCTGGAAATTAAGCTAAGTAACAAAAAAAAACTCAAGAGAAATTAAATTAACAATAACTTGGTTGAAAATAATTGATGGATTTGTTTTCAAAGATAAAAAAAAATGTAAATAGATTTTAAATGACAAGAAAAGTAAGTCTTGGTCCAAATCAATTTTAATGGTGATGTATTGGTGATTTCTTCAACATATATAAGATAACTCAACCTAATCTCAACGATGGTGATATTAGATCGGAAGATATTACAATGAAGATTAGAAAGATGAAGATTGATTATTGCTTAAGAATGAACAAATACTTTCATATTAAGTAAGACATTGAATCAAGCAATCTCTATACCAAAACTAAAGTTTGTGCATAAAAATTCAAGATTATAACATTACCTAAATGATTTCTAAAATTTCTTTACAATAATAAATCATTCATGAAGAAAATAAGAAGATAAACATTAAGATTCATTCATATCCTAAAGAACTCACCTCAATCACCATTATCCTTGATTTGGATCCAAGAAAGAGTTTAGCCAACCATGATTATATATAAGAACACTTCAATAAACATGAAAGAACTTGAATCCAGCTGAAAAAATAAGTTTTACAAACTAAAGAACCGAAATCTATAAAGAAGAACACAATACAATTTCAGAAAAAATTCGGACACAAATCTGACTCTAACTTTGGACAGCAATTCGACCCCCTTAGAAGCTTTTTTTGGAGAAGTCTATTAGAGACATATTTATAGGCAATTCTGTCACCTTTCTAGATCATTAAAGAACAGCTCATTTGGACACCTCAGTCAAAAGTTATGGGCAAAACACCAAAAGGTGTTCTCAAAAATCAAATCAAGACAGCTTTACAACTACTTTGGTGCACGTTTTTCTTCCTCATTTATGAGGTGTCTCCTTCTTCTTTTTGACCCAAAATAATGTTAAAATATCCCCTCCAGCTTTCCATCCATGTGCTTGCCTTCTTGGATCAATGGATTACCCAAAATAAATCAATTGTTATTTGTTGTGTGGACATGTAAGATCATGGATTGTGTTTGGGTTGATTTGAAGGTTGATTTGGGGTTGATTTAGGGCTGATTTGGGGCTGATTTTTGGGCTGAATTTGAGCATCAAATAAGTATACAAATGTACTTATTATTTGGGCTAAGATTGACATTGAAACCTTGAGTGTTTAATGGTTGAAGTTTGCACACAACATAAGGCAAGTTTGGGCTTGAAATAAATCATATGATATTCTTTTCTAGAATTGGAATAGAATTGATTTTTGGGACAAATTTGGAGCACTTATTTGAACCAAGATTTGCTTCAATCTTCAACTAAATGTCTCTTCAATTCTTTGTTCTGAATTCCGACGTTGAATTTTCTGAATTAATTCATTTAAGCTCCAAAAACCTATCGAAACATTAAAACAAACTTCATTACTAAAAAACACATCAATTATTATAAAAACAACCAAATAAAAACAATAAATACATATCTAAAACAAGAGACTTAATGACACTTTTGATGCACAATCATTGGGTACTGCAATCAGCTGGCAAATCTCCTTAAGCAAGAAAATTAATATTTTTATCATACCAAGGCATTGCACTAAGAGAAAGTAAGGATTCGTTAGGAAAGTAATCATCGATTAGTGTGATGTCAAATGTCGAATCTGTTTTCACTGTTGATAAAAGATTCACATCAACATTTTCGGTACTTGTTTCATCCATGATTTTTTCCTTAGAATAAATCATTTACCAATTCTTCAGATTCATCTAACTCATTTTGACTTAAAGTAGATTCAAGTTGATCATAAACTAATTCATCAATATGATCTACTTCTTGTAAATCAGTATCATCTCTAGGTTGCTTGCAAATGTTGAAAATATTCATCTCCAATGTCATGTTTCCAAATGATAGCTTCATGAGTCCATTCCTACAATTAATCAATGCATTAGAGGTTGCAAGAAATGGATGTCCTAAAATAACAAGAAATGAATTACATGCTTCAACAAGTTATGTGTCCAAGACAATAAAATTCATAGGATAAATGAATTTATCAACTAGTACTAACACATCTTCAATTATTCCTCTAGGCACTTTTACAGATTTATCGGCAAGTAAAAGAGATATAGAAATTGGTTTTAACTCACCTAGATTGAGACTCTGAAAAACTGAATATGGAAGTAAATTCACACTAGCAGCAAGATCAAGTAAGGCTCTTTCAATTTTTTGTTCTCCAATAAAGCAAGAAATTGTAGGACAACCAGGATCTTTATATTTCAAAGCATTATTGTTTTGAAGAATAGCACTTACTTGTTTGGTTAGAAAGGCTTTCTTTTTCACATTCAGTTTCCTCTTCACAGTGCATAGATCTTTCAAAAATTTAGCATAGGAAGGAACCTATTTAATAGCATTCAGCAAAGATATATTGATCCTTTCCTGTTTGAAAATTTCAAAAATTTCAGAGTTGTGATTGACTTTTCTTTGTTTGGTCATGACATGAGGAAATGGAAGTGCTGGTGGCGAATCAGTCATTTCATTGCAATTTTCAGATTCAACCCCTTCCTTACCCTCAGAGATTGACTCATGATCTTTCTCATAAGGTTCAAGAGAGGGTTTTTTAATAACCATACCACTGCGTAGAGTAGTGACTGATTTGACTTGATCCATGTGTTGTGATTAGTACTTAAAAGTGCATTTTTATCATGGTTTTATATCATCATTTTGCACTTGAAGTATCAATAACTCCTTAACTAAAATATGTTTTATAATAATGTATCTAATAATATAAGATACCTATAATTTATGGTAAATGTCTATTTTTAATGCAGGCCTATCACATAAATGAAAGGATTGATTGATGATTTGAAGAACTTAAATTGCAAGGATAAAGAGGTGGTCAAACTTAGAAATGAGATGCTGGTGCAATCCAAACCGGAACACTGTTCGGTAATTGGGTCATATCTGGAGCTACAGATCTCAGATTTAGGTCCAATTTATATTTATGGAAAGGTAAGACATAGGCCTACAACTTTCATATGGAGCCCAAGATCTAAAATGGCCATTATCAAGTCCAAATTGTAGCAACAACAAAGAAGCCCGAATCTGTCTTCCAGCCCGAGCACGATTCGGTATTGTGGCCATATCTGGAGTTCTAGAAGTCCAAATGAGCTGAATGTTTTACACAAGAAAGCTGAGACAATTGCCTACAACTTTCATTTTTACAACTGACTCCAGTTTTGACGTTATCAATGACGTTTTGGGCAGACAAGAGAAGATAAGGATTGTCACCAAGTCAAAAGTTGGCCACCCACTTATCAATTAGTCATCAAATCAATAGTTCCCAATTTTGGCCTATAAAAGGAGGCATTTGCCATGCATTTAGGCATCTTGGTGTTCAGATCAAGATCATGCTCTTCCTTTCTCTCTTTGTATTTTTTGTAATGTTTATGCTTTACTTTCATTAATATCAAGTTTATGCCTTTCATTTCCTTTCCTTTACTTAGTTAACTTTAATGTTCTTATTTTGTTTATTTGTTTTCCTTTCTTTCATTATGTCTAGCTAAGTTAGTTATGTCAAGGTGAAAAGGTTACACTAATGGTGTAAGAATAAGTATAATGTAAACTTAATATGGACTTTAATGTTTGATACTAACATGTTTTATATTTGTTATCTTGTTCACTCTTTAATACTTTGCTTGTTAAATGAATAATCTTGATTGATGTTGTATAACACTTGGTACAACAAATGCTTGGCACTTTCATAGCCCATAATGTATGGTATAACCGACACCTGAGCTATGAAAGGAACTTGATTTGTTGTTAACATAAGTTATAATCATAAATGCTTGACGAGATTTACAAGTATTAGCATTAATTGAATAAGATGACTAATGTAATCATGTTAACAATATATAATCTTATTGGAACCTCCTTTATGTGTGGTTTCCAATTGAATAATAAGAGTTTATATTATACTTGTTTGACATACCATTAGTGGAATCTCTAACCTTGACATTTGTTATTATCATTGTTTAATCGTTACATTAATATTCAATCTCAAAGTTCTCATCTTCTTATTCTCCTTCTTTTTCTTTATTATTATTATTATTATTATTGTTGTTGTTGTTGTTGTTGTTGTTGTTGTTATTTATAATTTGTACAATGAACCTCCCTGTGGTTCGACCCCGGTCTTGCCGGGTTATTTATTACTTCGACACTCCTGCACTTGGGAGAAGACATCAATCTTTTAGTCGTGTCATGTTGGTTTCTAGAACTACTTCCATTTGCATTGTATTGCCCCTTAGGATTTTGTTGTGGTTGAGATAGAAACTTACCTTTCTCTTGGAAACTGAGAGTAGATGTTAATTTTGCAAGAGTATCTTTAAAATCTATCATGTTTTGAGCAAGTTGAGTATTGATTGTCTCTTGCTTTTCAATGAATGCATGCAATGTTTCCTCAAGATTTCTTCCAAGAGGTGGAGCATAAGGAGGTGCATATCCATAAGAATTTTGGAAATTCTGGTGTGCTTGAAATGGTGGTTGTGAAGTTTGTGCATTGTTGTTCTCACTCTTCCAACTGAAATTTGGGTGATTTCTCCAACCAAGGTTGTATGTTTGGGAGTATGGGTTTTGGTTGGTCCTTTGGAAATTGTTTAAAGCATGGGCTTGTTCTTTCATTGGTTGAGTGTTTATTTGTTTCACTAATTTGATACACAATGTTTTCAACAGATTTTAATTGACCACTCTTTTCAATTCCAGTGCCTCAACTTTTCTAGCTAAAGATGCAAACTTGGCTTGAAGGTCATGATATTTCCTAAAGTTGTACATACCTCTACTAGATGTATGAGGTTGAGTTTTACTTGGTGCCTCATAAGTACCCGCGGTGTCCTAATTTTGAGCATTTTCAGCTAACAAGTCTAAGTACTCCATTGCTTCATCAGGGTCTTTATCATCAAAAGTTCTATTGCACATCAATTCAACCATTTGCCTATCTTTAGGTGTTAACCCTTCATAGAAATGTGAAACCAATCTCCATGTTTCAAAACCATGATGTGGGCAAGTACTAAGCAAGTCTCGATACCTATCCCAACATTGGTAAAATGTTTCTCCTGGTTTTTGAGTGAAAGTAGTGATTTGTCTTTTGAAAGAGTTTGTTTTATGAGATGGGAAAAACCTCTTCAAAAACTGTTGTTGCATTTTATCCCAAGCATGAATGGATCCTGGTCTCAAATTTTATAGCCATGTTTTAGCTTCATCTTTTAATGAAAAAGGAAAAAGCTTTAATTTGATGGTGTTCATGCTACAATTTAAATTATTATGTGTTGCAAACCTCCTCAAATTCCCTTAAATACAAGTATGGATTTTCCAATTCTAAGCCATGAAAAGAAGGTAAAAGTTGAATAATGCCTGGCTTAAAATTAAAAATGAGATGCATCAGGAGGAAAAACTATACATGATGGTGCGCTTGTTCTTGTGGGATTCATGTGGTCTCTAAGTGTTTTGACATGGTTATTCACATTATGAAGTGATTGATTATCTTCTTCAACCATATTTTCTTAAAATGATGAGGATATCCTACAAGGTCTACCACATGATGTATGGTTAGTACTTAAAAGTGCATTTTTATCATGGTTTTATATCATCATTTTGCACTTGAAGTATCAATAACTCTTTAACTAAAACACATTTTATAATAATATATCTAATAATATAAGATACCTTTAATTTATGGTAAATGTTAATTCAAATGTAGGTCTATCACATAAATGAAAGGATTGATTGATGACTTTAAGAACTTAAATTGCAAGGATAAAGAGATGGCCAAACTTAGAAAAGAGATGTCGGTGCAATCCAAATCAGAACACTGTTCGGTAATTGGGTCATATCTGGAGCTATATATCTCAAATTTAGGTCCAATTTATATGAATGAAAAGGTAAGACATAGGCCTACAACTTTCATATGGAACCCAAGATCTAAAAAGGCCATTATCAAGTCCAAATTGTAGCAATAACAAAGAAGTCCGAATCTGTCTTTCAGCCCAAGCACTTAGTTAGCTTTTATGTTCTTATTTTGTTTATCTATTTTTCTTTCTTTCATTATGTCTAGCTAAGTTAATTATGTCAAGGTGAAAAGGTTACACTAATGGTGTCAGAATAAGTATAATGTAAACTTAATATGGACTTTAATGTTTGATACTAACATGTTTTATATTTGTTATCTTGTCCACTCTTCAATACTTTGCTTGTTAAATAACTAATCTTGATTTATGTTGTATAACACTTGGTACAACAAATGTTTGACACTTTTATAGTTTATATTGTATGGTATAACCGACACCTGAGCTATGAAAGGAACTTGATTTATTGTTAACATAAGTTATAATCATGAATGCTTATCTTTCATTATTATTATTATTATTATTATTACTACTACTACTACTACTACTAATACTATTATTATTATTATTATTATTATTATTATTATTAGTACTACTACTACTACTACTACTACTACTACTACTACTACTACTACTACTAATACTATTATTATTATTATTATTATTATTATTATTATTATTATTACTATTGTTGTTGTTGTTGTCGTTTTATAATTATTGTTTATAATTTGTACGATTAACCTCCCTGTGGTTCGACCCCGGTCTTGCCGGTTTATTAATTACTTTGACACTCCTGCACTTGGAAGAAGACATCAATCTTTTCGTCGTGTCAATGTACGTGACCACACTCTCATGCACGTCTAGGAATAGAATAAAAGAAAGAAGAAAATAGAAGAAGAAGAAACAAGAGAAAAGAAATAAAGTTATATACAAGAAAAGTGAAAAGAAAAAATAAAATAAAAATTATAATTTATACAAAACTTACCTCCCCGGCAACGGCGCCAAAAACTTGATACGACCAAAAGATTGATATCTTCTCCCAAGTGTAGGAGTGTCGAAGTAATAAATAACCCGGCAAGATCGGGGTCGAACCATAGGGAGGTTAATTGTACAAATTATAAATAACAATAATACAACAACAATAAGAATAACAATAACAACAACAATAATAATAACAATAATAATAGTACTAGTAGTAGTAGTAGTAGTAGTAGTAGTAGTAATAATAATAATAAAAAAGAAAGAAGGAGAAGAAGAAGAAGAAGATGAGATATTTGAGAAGGAATATTAATGTAACGATTAAACAATGATAATAACAAATGTCAAGGTTAGAGATTCCATTAATGGTATGTCAAACAAGTATAATATAAACTCTTATTATTCAATTGGAAACCACACATAAAGAAGGTTCTAATTTGATTATAGATTGTTAACATGATTACATTAGTCATCTTATTCAATTAATGTTATTACTTGTAAATCTCGTTAATTATTCATGATTATAATTTATGTTAACAACAAATCAAGTTCCATTCATAGCTTAGGTGTCGGTTATACCATACAATATGGGCTATGAAAGTGCCAAGCATTTGTTGTACCAAGTGTTATACAACATAAATCAAGATTAGTCATTTAACAAGCAAAGTATTAAAGAGTGAACAAGATAACAAATATAAAACATGTTAGTATCAAACATCAAAGTCCATATTAAGTTTACATTGTACTTATTCTTAAACCATTAGTGTAACCTTTTCACCTTGACATAATTAACTTAGCTAGACATAATGAAAGAAAGAAAAATAGATAAACAAAATAAGAACATAAAAGCTAACTAAATAAAGGAAAGGAAATGAAAGGCGTAAACTTAATATTAATGAAAGCAAAGCATAAACATTACAAAAAATACAAAGAGAGAAAGGAAGAGCATGATCATGATTTGAACACCAAGATGCCTAAATGCATGGCAAATGCCACTTTTTATAGGCCAAAATTGGGAACTATTGATTTGATGACTAATTGATAAGTGGGTGGCCAACTCTTGACTTGGTGACAATCCTTATCTTCTCTTGTCTACTCAAAACATCATTGATAACGTCAGAATTGGAGTTAGTTGCAAACATGAAAGTTGTAGCCAATTGTCTCAGCTTTCTTGTGTAAAACATTCAGCTCATTTGGACTTTTAGAACTCTAGATATGACCAAAATATCGAACAGTGCTCGGGCTGGAAGACAGATTCGGGCTTCTTTGTTATTGCTACAATTTGGACTTGAAAATGGCCTTTTTAGATCTTAGGCTCCATATGAAAGTTGTAGGCCTATGTCTTAACTTTCCATCCATATAAATTAGACCTAAATCTGAGATCTATAGCTCCAAAGATGACCCAATTACCGAACAGTGTTTCAGTTTGAATTGCACCGACATCTCTTTTCTAAGTTTGGCCATCTCTTTAGTTAAGGAGTTATTGATACTTCAAGTGCAAAATGATGATATAAAACCATGATAAAAATGCACTTTTAAGTATTAATCATACCCCCCAACCAGCTTATTACTAGTCCCTAGTAATCAAAGAGTTAAAATAGAAAACAAATTTACAAATTTCACAAAGCAAGGTATTCATCATTTAACTTCCATTAATCTATCCAGATAAATAAACTCTCATTAAATTTATATATCTGCTCAATACCTTTTAACAAGGCATTAATAAACCTTTCTTTTGTGCTCAATGTATCAACACATAATTATGGGGCTTTTCTTGGAAGAAAACAAAATTTTTGTTCTAATGTTGAAGGTTAACTTCCTTGGGTTGGGAATAATAATAATAATAATAATAATAATAATAATAGTAGTAGTAGTAGTAGTAGTAGTAGTAGTACTAATAATAATAATAATAAAGAAAAAGAAGGAGAACAAGAAGAAGAAGATGAGAACTTTAAGAAGGAATATTAATCTAACGACTAAACAATGATAATAACAAATGTCAAGGTTAGAGATTCCACTAATGGTATGTCAAACAAGTATAATATAAACTCTTATTATTCAATTGGAAACCACACATAAAGAAGGTTCCAATTGGATTATAGATTGTTAACATGATTACATTAGTCATCTTATTCAATTAATGCTAATACTTGTAAATCTCGTCAAGCATTCATGATTATAACTTATGTTAACAACAAATCAAGTTCCTTTCATAGCTCAGGTGTCGGTTATACCATACATTATGGGCTATGAAAGTGCCAAGCATTTGTTGTACCAAGTGTTATACAACATAAATCAAGATTAGTCATTTAACAAGCAAAGTATTAAAGAGTGAACAAGATAACAAATATAAAACATGTTAGTATCAAACATTAAAGTCCATATTAAGTTTACATTATACTTATTCTTACACCATTAGTGTAACCTTTTCACCTTGACATAACTAACTTAGCTAGACATAATGAAAGAAAGCAAAATAGATAAACAAAATAAGAACATAAAAGTTAACTAAGTAAATGAAAGGCATAAACTTGATATTAATGAAAGCAAAGCATAAACATTACAAAAAATACAAAGAGAGAAAGGAAGAGCATGATCTTGATCTGGAAACCAAGATGCCTAAATGCATGGCAAATGCCTCCTTTTATAGGCCAAAATTGGGAACTATTGATTTGATGACTAATTGATAAGTGGGTGGCCAACTTTTGACTTGGTGACAATCCTTATCTTCTCTTGTCTGCCCAAAATGTCATTGCTAACGTCAAAATTGGAGCCAGTTGTAAACATGAAAGTTGTAGGCAATTGTCTCAGCTTTCTGGTGTAAAAAATTCAGCTCATTTGGACTTCTAGAACGCTAGCTATGGCCAAAATACCGAACAGTGCTCGGGCTGGAAGACAGATTCGGGCTTCTTTGTTGTTGCTACAATTTGGACTTGAAAATGGCCTTTTTAGATCTTGAGCTCCATATGAAAGTTGTAGGCTATGTCTTACCTTTCCATCCATATAAATTGGACATAAATCTGAGATCTATAGCTCCAAATATGACCCAATTACCGAATAGTGCTCCGGTTTGAATTGCACCGACATCTCTTTTTTAAGTTTGGCCATCTCTTTATCCTTGCAATTTAAGTTCTTAAAGTCATCAATCAATCCTTTCATTTATATAATAGGCCTGTATTTAAAATGAAAATTTACCACAAATTAAAGGCATCTTATATTATTAGATATATTATTATAAAACATGCTTTAGTTAAGGAGTTATTGATACTTCAAGTGCAAAATGATGATATAAAACCATGATAAAAATACACTTTTAAGTACTAATCAAATAACAACAATAACAATAATAACAATAAGAGTTAATACTATATTTGCTTGACATACCATTAGCGGATCCTCTAACCTTGACATTTATTGTTATCATTGTTTAATCCTTACATTAATATTTCATCTCAAAGTTCTCATCTTCTTCTTCTTCTCCTTCTTCTTTTTCTTTATTTTTGTTGTTGTTGTATTATTTTCATATACAATTTATACAATTAACCTCCATGTGGTTTGACCCCGCTTTTTCTGGGTTATTTTTTACTTCGACACTCCTGTACTTGGGAGAAGATATCAATTTTTTAGTCGTGTTAGTTCCTAGGATTGGCAACAACCATCATAGATATGAGGAATATTTCACTAAAGTTTCCTCTTTCATCAAGAATGTAGGCAATAGAGAAATAACATTTGAATAAAGATATTTTATATGAACCATCTATATAGGCCTAAGCCTACTTTTGAACTTTTTTAATATGTATGGAATTCAATCAATCAAAAGACTTGAGTGAAACCTCTTTGAGTATGTCAAATTTCAGATTCTACCTATATTTAACAAAGGGAGTCATGGATTAGCTTTTTAATCCGCATACATGTATCTTTCATTTACATCCATATTCATACATTTATTCATTATAATACACATGCATACGCCAAGTCAAAATATAGGTCCCCAAAGAGTCTATAACACTTGACTCCGATCAAGGAACATGGAAGAAGAAGAGCGTGCTTATCGCGAAGCTCACTTCCAAAAGGAATTGGATTCTCTAAAGGTTAGTTGGCTCACCTCACTAGCTTACTCAAGCAAGCATTGAGGAATACCTCTGGTGAGGGTCCTTACACTAGACTTGCTACTTTCCCAGCAAATTAACCTGAAGAAATAATAGGAGAATAGGCACAAGAGCCCCAACACATTTCGACATTTATGTAGTCAACAACACCGGTACCAACACCTGTAGCTGCAGATGTATTAGCTAATGAGTGCCATAAAACCAAGTCATTAGATGATATTGATCAAGACAAGATGGCGGCACTAGAGGCTAGGATTAGGGCCATTGAGGGAGTAGACTTATATGATTTAGTGCGAGCCACAAAAAATGTGTCTAGTCCTTAATGTGGTGGTACCAAAGAAATTTCAAGTTCCTAAATTTATCAAATATACCAAAACTCAATTTTCTATTACCCACCTTAAATCTTATTACAATAAAATGGTAGAAGTAATGCATGATGAGAAGCTGCTGATGCATTTCTTCCAAGACAGCTTGAGTGGAGTAGTATTTAGTTGGTATATAAGGTAGATAATACTAAGATTCATATATGGAAGGATCTCGTAGATGCTTTCATCAAGCAATACAAATACAACATGGATATTACTCCAGATAGAACCAGTCTATCTAATCTAGAGAAAGCAGACAATGAGAATATAAGAGAGTAAGCTCAAAGATGGAGAGATTTAGTAGCACAAATACATCCCCTACTCCTAGAAAAGGAAATGGTTACTCTATTTGCTATTATGAACATGTGATGAATAGTTCAACTCAACAATTCACCGATGTTATGGCAATAGCAGAACAAATAGAGCAAGGAGTAAAGAGTGGGAGAATCTCTACACCCATGGAAAAAAAAGGTCTTGGAGTAAAACAGAAGGAGATTGATCATGTTGAAAGTAGTTATAAAAGCAAGAAAGGCCAACTCCAAAGATATAACACTCCATCCTTTTCATCCCAAATTGCCAACACCAATTTCAACTTCCAGATCCCAACCAGAAAGCCTGAACTCCAAAATCACCAAGTAAAAAAATCAAGCTAAAAGCTTTCCCAAAAAAACTACTAAAGAACCCAAAACAATTGCCTTCATTGCCGCTACCCCTAAATAAAATGTACCAGAAGCTACTAAGTATTGGACAAGTAGCCCCCATACCCTTGGAAACACCAAATAAAGAGGTATGTCGAGTGATTAATACTTAAAAGTGTATTTTTGTCATAGTTTTATATCATCATTTTGCACTTGAAGTATCAATAACTCCTTAACTAAAGCATGTTTTAGAATAATATATCTAATAATATAAGATACCTTTAATTTGTGGTAAATGTTCATTTTAAATGCAGGCCTATCACATAAATGAAAGGATTGATTGATGACTTTAAGAACTTAAATTGCAAGGGCAAAGAGATGGCCAAACTTAGAAAAGAGATGTCGGTGCAATCTAAACCGGAACATTGTTCGGTAATTGAGCCATATCTGGAGCTACAGATCTCAGATTTAGGTCTCATTTATATAGATGGAAAGGTAATACATAGGCCTACAACTTTCATATGGAGCCCAAGATGTAAAAAGGCCATTATCAAGTCCAAATTGTAGCAACAACAAAGAAGCCCGAATCTGTCTTCCAGCCCGAGCACTATTCTGTATTTTGGCCATATCTAGAGTTCTAGAAGTCCAAATGAGCTGAATGTTTTACACAAGAAAGCTGAGACAATTGCCTACAACTTTCATGTTTACAACTGACTCCAATTTTGACGTTATCAATGACGTTTTGGGCAAACAAGAGAAGATAAGGATTGTCACCAAGTCAAAAGTTGGCCACCCACTTATCAATTAGTCATCAAATCAATAGTTCCCAATTTTGGCCTACAAAAGGAGGCATTTGCCATGCATTTAGGCATCTTGGTTTCCAGATCAAGATCATGCTCTTCCTTTCTCTCTTTGTATTCTTTGTAATGTTTATGCTTTGCTTTCATTAATATCAAGTTTATGCCTTTCATTTCTTTTCCTTTACTTAGTTAACTTTTATGTTCTTATTTTGTTTATCTATTTTGCTTTCTTTCATTATGTCTAGCTAAGTTAATTATGTCAAGGTGAAAAGGTTACACTAATGGTGTGAGAATAAGTATAATGTAAACTTAATATGGACTTTAATGTTTGATACTAACATGTTTTATATTTGTTATCTTGTTCACTCTTTAATACTTTGCTTGTTAAATGACTAATCTTGATTTATGTTGTATAACACTTGGTACAACAAATGCTTGGCACTTTCATAGCCCATAATGTATGGTATAATCGACACCTGAGCTATGAAAGGAACTTGATTTGTTGTTAACATAAGTTATAATCATGAATGCTTGACGAGATTTACAAGTATTAGCATTAATTGAATAAGATGACTAATGTAATCATGTTAACAATATATAATCTGATTGGAACCTCCTTTGTGTGTGGTTTCCAATTCAATTATAAGAGTTTATACTATACTTGTTTGATATACCATTAGTAGAACCTCTAACCTTGACATTTTTTATTATTATTGTTTAATCCTTACATTAATATTTCATCTCTAGGTTCTCATCATCATCATGTTCTTCTTCTTCTTCTTCTCTTTCTTTATTATTATTATTATTATTATTATTATTATTAGTACTACTACTACTACTACTACTACTATTATTATTATTATTATTATTACTATTGTTGTTGTTGTTATTGTTGTTTTATAATTGTTGTTTATAATTTGTACAATTAACCTCCCTATGGTTCGACCTCGGTCTTGCCGGGTTATTTATTACTTCGACACTCCTGCACTTGGGAGAAGACATCAACCTTTTACTCGTGTCATCGAGTATAATTCATTACAAGAAAGCCACCCAAACTGGTTCTGTCCAAACCAATAAGGGCACACAAAGTGAATTACAATGCCTTACCTTATGAGTATAGGTGTTCCTTTAAAAGCACTCAGCAACAACAACAGTGAGGTTAATTGTACAAATTATAAATAACAATAACAAAAACAACAATAACAACAACAACAACAATAATAATAATAATAATAATAATACTAGTAGTAGTAGTAGTAGTAGTAGTAGTACTAATAATAATAATAGTAGTAGTAGTAATAATAATAATAATAATAATAATAATAATAATAAAGAAAAATAAGGAGAAGAAGAAGATGAGAACTTTGAGATGGAATATTAATGTAACGATTAAACAATGATAATAACAAATGTTAAGGTTAGAGATTCCACTAATGGTATGTCAAACAACTATAATATAAACTCTTATTATTCAATTGCAAACCACATATAAAGAAGGTTCCAATCAAATTATAGATTGTTAACACGATTACATTAGTCATATTATTCAATTAATGCTAATACTTGTAAATCTCGTCAAGCATTCATGATTATAACTTATGTTAACAACAAATCAAGTTCCTTTCATAGCTCAGGTGTCGGTTATACCATACAGTATGAACTATGAAAGTGCCAAGCATTTGTTGTACCAAGTGTTATACAACATAAATCAAGATTAGTCATTTAACAAGCAAAGAATTAAAGAGTGAACAAGATAACAAATATAAAACATGTTAGTATCAAACATTAAAGTCCATAGTAAGTTTACATTATAATTATTCTTATACCATTAGTGTAACCTTTTCACCTTGACATAATTAACTTAGCTAGACATAATGAAAGAAAGAAAAATAGATAAACAAAATAAGAACATAAAAGTTAACTAAGTAAAGGAAAGGAAATGAAAGGCACAAACTTAATATTAATGAAAGCAAAGCATAAACATTACAAAAAATACAAAGAGAGAAAGGAAGAGCATGATCTTGATCTGGACACCAGGATGCCTAAATGCATGGCAAATGCCTCCTTTTATAGGCCAAAATTGGGAACTATTGATTTGATGACTAATTGATAAGTGGGTGGCCAACTCTTGACTTGGTGACAATCCTTATCTTCTCTTGTCTGCCCAAAACGTCATTGATAACATCAAAATTGAAGTCAATTGTCTCAGCTTTCTTGTGTAAAAAATTCAGCTCATTTGGACTTCTAGAACACCAGATATGGCTAAAATACCGGACAATGCTCGGGCTGGAGGACAGATTCGGGCTTCTTTGTTGTTGCTACAATTTGGACTTGAAAATGGCCTTTCTAGATCTTGGGCTCCTATGAAAGTTGTAGGCCTATGTCTTACCTTTCCATCCATATAAAGTGGACCTAAATCTGAGATCTACAACTCCAGATATGATCCAATTACCAAACAGTTTTCCGGTATGGACTACACCGACATCTCTTTTCGGAGTTTAGCCATCTCTTTGCCCTTTCAATTTCAATTCTTAAATTCATCAATCAATCCTTTCATTTATGTGATAGGCCTGCATTAAAAATAGACATTTACCACAAATTAAAGGTATCTTATATTATGAGATATATTATTGTAAAACATGCTTTAGTTAAGGAGTTGTTGATACTTCAAGTGCAAAATGATGATATAAAACCATGATAAAAATACATTTTTAAGTACTAATCAATGAGATCATGTATTTTCCTGTGTCCAATATGTGCCTACATCCTTTTATCTTCTCATGAATCACCCTTACATAAGCACACTTTGCACTTCAGGAATCCTGAAAGTTCCATCGATGCACAAAACCACTACACTAAGAATAATTGGCCAAACTTTGATAATATAGTTGCAATGGGTGATGAAGAATGAGAGGAAGAAGATATAAAAGAATTTACTAGGTTGGTAGAAAACTCCGAGAAGTCCTAGGAACCTGCTAATGAGAACCTAGAAGTCATCAACTTGGGAAATGAGCAAGAAAAGAAAGAAATAAAGATTGGCACCCTTATTACAATTGAAGAAAGAGATAGACTGGTCTCTCTTTCATTATGTTTGGCTAAGTTTATTATGTCAAGGTGAAAAGGTTACACTAATGGTGTAAAGATAAGTATAGTGTAAACTTAATATGGACTTTAATGTTTGATACTAACGTGTTTTGTATTTGTTATCTTGTTCACTCTTTAATACTTTGCTTGTTAAATGACTAATCTTGATTTATGTTGTATAACACTTGGTACAACAAATGCTTGACACTTTCATAGTTCATACTGGATGGTATAACCAACACCTGAGCTACGAAAGGAACTTGATTTGTTGTTAACATAAGTTATAATCATGAATGCTTGACGAAATTTACAAGTATTAACATTAATTAAATAAGATGACTAATGTAATTATGTTAATAATCTATAATCTGGTTGGAACCTCCTTTGTGTGTGGTTTTCAATTGACTAATAAGAGTTTATATTATACTTGTTTGACATACCATTAGTGGATCCTCTAACCTTGACATTTATTGTTATCATTGTTAAATCTTTATGTTAATATTCCATCTCGAAATTCTCATCTTCTTCTTCTTCTTTTTCTTTTTCATTATTACTACTACTACTACTACTACTACTACTACTACTACTACTACTACTACTATTAGTACTATTATTATTGTTGTTGTTGTTATTACTATTATTGTTGTTGTTGTTGTTATTGTTATTATTGTTGTATTATTGTTATTTATAATTTGTATAATTAACCTCCATATGGTTCGACCCCGGTCTTGTCGGGTTATTTATTACTTCGACACTCCTACACTTGGGAGAAGATATCAATCTTTTAGTCGTGTCACAATGGTGACCCTATTCTATGATATGATGCTCCGAGAAGTGGAGGTTCATGTGGATGACATACTTGCAAAATCCAAGAAAAAAGAAGATTATGTGCAAGTATTAAGGAGATTATTTGAAAGGCTGCAAAAATACTAGTTAAAATTGAATCCTGCAAAATGCTTATTCAGGGTAAAAATAAGAAAATTGTTGGGCTTTATAGTGAGTGATCAAGGAATAGAAGCTGATCCTGATAAAGTGAAAGCTATTCAGGAGATGCCTGCACCTAAGACAGAAATGGAAGTAAGAAGTTTTCTTGGGTGCTTAAATTATATTGCTCGATTTATATCTCAGCTAACAGTAACTTGTGAGCCAATTTTTCATTTGCTTGGGAAGAAAAATCGTGGAGTATGGACCATGTTATCAAAAAGTCTTTGATAAAATAAAAAAGTACTTGCAAAATCCATTGATACTAGTACCTCCAACATTAGGAAGGCCTTTGATCTTGTATTTAATGGTAACAGAAATAACTATGGGCTATGTGTTGGGACAACATGATAAGTCAGGAAGGAAAGAGCAAGACATTTAAAACTTAAGTAAAAAATTCAATGACTGTGAGTCAAGATACACAACAATTGAAAGGTTATATTGTACTTTGGTTTGGAGTGAGAAAAAACTCAAGCAGTATATGTTGTACTACATAACCTGGTTAATTTTAAAATTAGATCCGTTCAAGTATATCTGTGAAAAACCTTATCTATCAAGTAGAATAGCAAAGTGGCAAGTGTTATTGGCAGAACATGACATCATCTTTATGACAAGAAAAGTTGTACAAGGAAACATAATTACCAATCATCTTACAGATCATGCCATGGAAAACTATGAGTCTCTAAACTTTGATCTCCCAGATGAAGATGTGATAGTAATTGAGAATGGAGGGGGAGAAAGTGATAGATGGATCCTTTACTTTGATAGTGCAGTAAATGTATCAGGAAATGGGGTAGGGGCGGTAGTAATTCCCCTAGAAAATAAGCAATATCCTGTTTGAATAAGGTTGTTATTTGAATGTACTAATAATACGGCTGAGTATGAAGCTTGCATTATTGGCATGGAAGCTACTTTAAGACTTAAGCCAAGAAGCTGGAGGTCTTCGAGGATTCCTTAGTAATCATCTGCCAAGTTAAAGGTGAATGGCAAACCAAGGATGAGAAATTAAAGTTGTACCAAAATTATCTCTTAAGATTAGCTAATGAATTTGAAGAGATCAAATTCATTTATATAAGCAAAGATAAGAATCAGTTTGCTGATACCTTGGCAACCTTAGCTTCAATGACACATGTCGATACTAGAAGCAAGATCTAGCCAATGGATATTGAAGTTAGAAGTTTCCAATCCCATTGTTGCTCAATTAAAGAATCTCCAGATGGGAAGCCCTAGTATAATGACATCAAGAAGTTTCTCCAATATCGAGAATACCCTCAAGGGATTTTCAAGATAGATGAAAAGACTTTGAGGAGAATGGCCATGAATTTTTACTTAGATAGAGAAATTTTATATAGTAGGTCATTTGATAGGACCCTAATCAGGTGTCTAAATGAAAAGGAGATTGAACAAACATTAAAAGAAGTCCATGAGAGGATTTGTGCTACACATGCTAATGGGTATATAATGGCAAAGCAAATACAAAGGTCGGGATATTTCTAGTTGACCATTGAGAGAGATTGTATAGACTATGTGAGAAAATGTCATAAGTGTCAGATATATGGAGATAGGATAAATGTGCCTCCAACACCTCTATTCAATCTGATCTCACCTTAGCCTTTTGATATGTGGGGTTCGGATGTCATAAGGTCAATCAACCTAAAGCAAGCAATGGGTATAGATTCATTCTGATGGCCATTGACTACTTTATTAAATGGGTAGAAGATAATTCTTATACCCACATAACACAGAAAGTAGTCAATAGATTCATTGAAAATGATTTAGTCTGTCATTATGGTTTGCTAGTGATTAGTACTTAAAAGTGCATTTTTATCATGGTTTTATATCATCATTTTGCACTTGAAGTATCAATAACTCCTTAACTAAAATATGTTTTATAATAATGTATCTAATAATATAAGATACCTATAATTTGTGGTAAATGTCTATTTTTAATGCAGGCCTATCAAATAAATGAAAGGATTGATTGATGACTTGAAGAACTTAAATTGCAAGGATAAAGAGATGGTCAAACTTAGAGAAGAGATGTCGGTGCAATCCAAACCAGAACACTGTTCGGTAATTGGGCCATATCTGGAGCTACAGATCTCAGATTTAGGTCCAATTTATATGGATGGAAAGGTAAGACATAGGCCTACAACTTTCATATGGAGCCCAAGATCTAAAAAGGCCATTATCAAGTCCAAATTGTAGCAACAACAAAGAAGCCCGAATCTGTCTTCTAACCCGAGCACTGTTCGGTATTTTGGCCATATCTGGAGTTCTAGAAGTCCAAATGAGCTGAAGTTTTTACACAAGAAAGCTGAGACAATTGCCTACAACTTTCATGTTTGCACCTGGCTCCAGTTTTGACGTTATCAATGACGTTTTGGGCAGACAAGAGAAGATAAGGATTGTCACCAAGTCAAAAGTTGGCCACCCACTTATCAATTAGTCATCAAATCAATAGTTCCCAATTTTGGCCTATAAAAGGAGGCATTTGCCATGCATTTAGGCATCTTGGTTTCCAGATCAAGATCATGCTCTTCCTTTCTCTCTTTGTATTTTTTGTAATGTTTATGCTTTACTTTCATTAATATTAAGTTTGTGCCTTTCATTTCCTTTCCTTTACTTAGTTAACTTTTATGTTCTTATTTTGTTTATTTGTTTTCCTTTCTTTCATTATGTCTAGCTAAGTTAATTATGTCAAGGTGAAAAGGTTACACTAATGGTGGAAGAATAAGTATAGTGTAAACTTAATATGGACCTTAATGTTTGATACTAACATGTTTTATATTTGTTATCTTGTTCACTCTTTAATACTTTGCTTGTTAAATGACTAATCTTGATTTATGTTGTATAACACTTGGTACAACAAATGCTTGGCACTTTCATAGCCCATAATGTATGGTATAACCGACACCTGAGCTATGAAAGGAACTTGATTTGTTGTTAACATAAGTTATAATCATGAATGCTTGACGAGATTTACAAGTATTAGCATTAATTGAATAAGATGACTAATGTAATCATGTTAACAATATATAATCTGATTGGAACCTCCTTTGTGTGTGGTTTCCAATTCAATAATAAGAGTTTATACTATACTTATTTGATATACCATTAGTGGAACCTCTAACCTTGACATTTGTTATTATTATTGCTTAATCCTTACATTAATATTTCATCTCTAAGTTCTCATCATCATCATCATCTTCTTCTTATTTTTCTTTATTATTATTATTATTATTATTATTATTATTACTATTGTTGTTGTTGTTATTGTTGTTTTATAATTGTTGTTTATAATTTGTACAATTAACCTCCCTGTGGTTCGACCCCGGTCTTGCCGGGTTATTTATTACTTCGACACTCCTGCACTTGGGAGAAGACATCAACCTTTCAGTCGTGTCAAGTTTTTGGCGCCGTTGCCGGGGAGGTAAGTTCTTGTATAAATTATAGTATTTATTTTATTTTCTTTTTTCACTTTTCTTGTATATAACTTTGTTTCTTTTCTTTTGTTTCTTTTTATTTTGTTTTCTACCTCCTTTTGCTTTCTTCTTCTTTTTTATTTTATTCCTACACGTGCATGAGAGTGTGGTCACGTACATCAAGTGGTAGACTTTGTAGGGTATCCTCATCATTTTCAGCAAATATGGCTGAAGAAGATAATCAATCACTTCATAATGAGAATAATAAGAATAACCATGCTAGAACACTTAGAGACCACATGAATCCCACAAGAACAAGTGCACCATCATGCATAGTTTTTCCTCCCGATGCATCTCATTTTAATTTTAAACCAGGCATTATTCAACTTTTACCTTCTTTTCATGGTTTAGAATTGGAAAATCCATACTTGCATTTAAGGGAATTTGAGGAGGTGTGCAACACATATAATAATTTAAATTGTAGCATGAACACCATCAGATTAAAGCTTTTTCCTTTTTCATTAAAAGATAAAGCTAAAACATGGCTACAAAATTTGAGACCAGGATCCATTCGTGCTTGGGATGAAATGCAACAACAATTTTTAAAGAAGTTTTTCCCATCTCATAGAACAAACTCTTTCAAGAGACAAATCACCACTTTCACTCAAAAACCAGGAGAAACATTTTACAAATGTTGGGATAGGTATCGAGACTTGCTTAGTACTTGCCCTCATCATGGTTTTGAAACATGGAGATTGGTTTCACATTTATATAAAGGGTTAACACCTAAAGATAGGCAAATGGTTGAATTGATGTGCAATGGAACTTTTGAAGATAAAGACCCTGATGAAGCAATGGAGTACTTAGACTTGTTAGCTGAAAATGCTCAAAATTGGGACACCGCGGGTACATATGAGGCACCGAGTAAAACTCAACTTCATACATCTAGTGGAGGTATGTACAACCTTAGGGAAGATCATGACCTCCAAGCCAAATTTGCATCTTTAGCTAGAAAAGTCGAGGCACTAGAATTGAAAAAGAGTGGTCAATTAAAATCTATTGAAAACATTGTGTGTCAAATCTGTGAAACAAATGAACACTCAACCAACGATTGTCCAACCTTGCCTTCTTTTAAAGAATGTCTCCATGAACAAGCTCATGCTTTAAACAGTTTTCAAAGGGCCAACCATAACCCATACTCCCAAACATACAACCCTGGTTGGAGGAATCACCCAAATTTCAGTTGGAAGAGTGAGAACAACAACGCACAAACTTCACAACCACCGTTTCAAGCACACCATAATTTCCAAAATTCTCATGGATATGCACCTCCTTATGCTCCACCTCCTAGAAGAAATCTTGAGGAAACATTGCATGCATTCATTGAAAAGCAAGAGACAATCAATACGCAACTTGCTCAAAACATGACAGATTTTAAAGATACTCTTGCTAAATTAACATCTACTCTCAGTTTCCAAGAGAAAGGTAAGTTTCCATCTCAAACACAACAAAATCCCAAAGGGCAATACAATGCAAATGCAAGTAGTTCCGGAAGCCAACACATGGATCAAGTCAAATCAGTCACTACTCTGCGCAGTGGTAAGGTTATTGAAAAACCCTCTCTTGAACCTTATGAGAAAGATGATGAGTCAATCTCTGAGGGTAAGGAAGGGGATGAATCTGAAAATTGCAAAGAAACGACTGACTCACCGCCAACACTTCCATTTCCTCAAGCCATGACCAAACAAAGGAAAGTCAATCACAATTCTGAAATTTATGAAATTTTCAAACAGGTAAGGATCAATATACCTTTGCTGGATGCTATTAAACAGGTTCCTTCCTATGCTAAATTTTTGAAAGACCTATGCACTGTGAAGAGGAAACTGAATGTGAAAAAGAAAGCCTTTCTAGCCGAACAAGTAAGTGCTATTCTTCAAAACAATAATGCTTTGAAATATAAAGACCCTGGTTGTCCTACAATTTCTTGCTTTATTGGAGAACATAAAATTGAAAGAGCCTTACTTGATCTTGGTGCTAGTGTGAATTTACTTCCATATTCAGTCTTTCAGAGTCTCAATCTAGGTGAGTTAAAACCAACTTCTATATCTCTTTTACTTGCCGATAGATCTGTAAAAGTGCCTAGAGGAATAATTGAAGATGTGTTAGTACAAGTCGATAAATTCATTTATCCTATGGATTTTATTGTCTTGGACACAGAACCTGTTGAAGCATGTAATTCATTTCCTGTTATTTTAGGACGTCCGTTTCTTGCAACTTCTAATGCATTGATTAATTGTAGGAATGGACTGATGAAGCTATCATTTGGAAACATGACATTGGAGATGAATATTTTCAACATTTGCAAGCAACCTGGAGATGATAATGATTTACAAGAAGTAGATCATATTGATGAATTAGTTTATGATCAACTTGAATCTACTTTAAGTAAAAATGAATTGGATGAAACTGAAGATTTGCAAATGGTTTATTCTGAGGAAGAAATCATGAATGAAACAAGCACCGAAAATGTTGATGCGAATCTTTTGTCAACAGTGACAACAGATTTGACATCTGACATCACACCAATGGATGATTACTTTCCTAACGAATCCTTACTTTCTCTTAGTCCAATGCCTTGGTATAATAAAAATATCAATTTTCTTGCCTTAGAAGATTTGCCAGCTGATTGGAGTACGCAAGACAAAGAAAAGTTTTTGAACGAAGTGAAGAGCTTTGACTGTGATGACCCTAACTTATTCAAATATTGTCCTGATCAAATATTTCAAAGATTCATTCCCGACAATGAGGTAAGTTGTGTCATTAAACTTTGTCATTTTGAAGCATGTGGAAGTTATTTCTCGTCAAAAAAGACTGCTGCAAAAATCTTTCAAAATGGATTTTATTGGCCCACCATGTTCAAGGACACACATGCATTCTGCAAAACTTGTGAAAATTGTCAAAAAATTGACACTGGTCAAAAAGTTTTGTTTTATGATTCTCAACTCTATGCATTCCCGAAAGAGCTAAGATCAAGATGGAGCAATCCTTATGGGGCCTGTGATATTGAGAATTCAATGAATGACAATGATTTTAAGGAAAATGGACATCGTTTGAAAGCTTACTTTGATAATTTTCCTAGTGAAAATGAATCAGCTGGTTTGAATGATCTTGTAGATAAAGGTTGATTATTTTGCTTTTCTCATATTTTCTTTTTTATGTTTCTTTTTGAGTGATTTTTGCAAGTTTCTTTCACCCCGGTCAAATGGCGGATAACGGTACTCCGTGACTTAAGTCGGTTCTTTCAGTTTCCCACAATTACTGATATCTGTGTATATATCTATGCAATTCTTTGAATCTCTCTTCCAATTCTCATTTGAAAATGGACACTAATCTTGAAAAATTGAAAAAGTATTTTCCCGCTCTGCCTCAGAATGCGATTACAAAAATTTACCGTGCTAGATGTGCAAGATTGAGATTGTTAATGAATCATGGAATTCCTGAAGATATTCGCTGGTTGATTGAAGCAAAGGTCCGATTATCAGGTGAGTCCTCTAACTTCATTTCACACATGCCTGGAACAGGTAAAAGCACTTTTGCAAAGAAGCGTCGTGCAAAACGACTGGATGTCTGTCATCGTTGTGCTAGATGGACTTGTAATACACAATGTCGTTCTTTAGGAATGGTATCTATAAACCGTGAAGATAAAATACAATTCATTAAGGATGGCCTGAGTAAGGAGTCTTTAGATAATCTTCTATTGACTCTTGAGACACATCCTAGTGGAGATGTGCATCGTGCAATTCATGATTTATGGCCACTATTTCATAAAGAACATGATCGACTTAGTCTTGGGAATCTAACTAAAAAAGACCCTGTTTGCCAGTTTTTAAGAAAACTGGATGGGAAGCCTATCCCTGACCCATAGAGGGCGTTTAAGCCGTTCTTGGACGTAAAACCAAGGGAAGATGTGAGCCACAATCACAACTACCTGTACATACACATGTTTTTTTTTTCAAAAGTAAATAAATAAATAAATAAAAAGAGAGAGAGTGTGTGTGAGACTCTAGCTGACCTACATATAGATGTTATGATTGCCTTTCTACTTTCTCATCTATAAAACCCTATTTTCCTTCCTTTCATTTCTACTCAACCCATACATTCAACAAATACAGAAGTGTGTAGAAATGGCAAGTTCCTCAAGTCATCAAATAAGAAATATTTGTGTTTTCGGTGGATCTAGTCCTGGGAAAGAAAAAGAGTTTTTAGAATCAGCAAATCATCTTGGTTAGGTGCTAGCTGAGAGAAAGATTCATTTAGTGTATGGGGGAGGCAGTCTTGGGTTAATGGGAGGTGTGTCAATAGCTGCATTTTTAGGAGGTAGTCAAGTTTTAGGAATCGTCCCTGAAGCTTTGGCACAAGGGGACATCATTGAAAAAACAATTGGAGAGGAACTTCAGGTCTCCACAATGTCGGCTTGAATGAATGCAATGTTTAACCATGCTGATGCTTTCATTGCTTTACCAGGTGGTCTAGGCACATTGGAAGAGATCTTTCATATTTCCTCTTGGGCTCAATTGCACATTCACCATAAACCCATAGGTTTGTTAAATGTTAATGGTTATTATGATAAGTTGTTGTCTTTTCTTGATCATGCTGTGGAACAGGAATTTCTAACATCTTCTGCACGACAAATCATAATCTCTGCTTCTACTGCTGAACAATTGATTGACCAACTACAATCTTTCATTCCTGTGATTGATCCTTCCATGAGTCGCATAAATTGCTCATCTAAGGGAAGCCGTAAAAAGCTTAGAATGGATTTGAGCCTTTATTTGTGAATTTTTGTGTCTTTTGGTTTTATTATGTTTTGTTATTTCTTATTTTTGTTTCAGTGTGTTTCAGGTTTTGTCAGTGTTCGTTATTTCAGGTGATATCTTTTATACTCTATCTTTCTACCTTAGAACATTGAGGACAATGTCTCGTTTTGGTTGGGGGGAGAGGGTAGTAGTTGATAAAAAAAAAAATTGTTTTTCATTTCATAAAGCATGTGCATAATTGTTGTTACTAGGATGGCAGAGTAAAGGAGTTCTTTTGTTAAAGTGACTCTTGAGACGCATCTTAGTAACCATTCTTAACAAAGTCTATTATAATACTTCCTGAAATATTCAGGTTTACAAACTCTCGTATTGTTACCACTTAATTCTGCTCATATACTTATTTAACATGTATTTTTAAACCTTAATTTACACACACACACTTTAACATATGATTGTGGGTTGCATATTGGATTATTACATTATTTATGTTCTTTTGTTAAAGGTAAGAACTAAGGGAAAGGGATTGTATATAATTAAAAAAAAACATGAAAAAAAAAAGAAAAAAGAAAAAATAAAAAATGATGATAATAAAAATGTAGATAAGTTTGATTTCGTAGCCTCCCTAACCTAAGCAATTAAGCCCGAAGGGGTGTTTTAACACCTAATACCCTAAAGTCAACTGACTTGGGAGCTATTGGCCCAACGCTTGTTATATGGGTTGAGGAGAAAAGCTTAAAGAAATCAAACATTGCACTATCTACATATCAGTATCTGCGACCCGAGTTACTAAGCTCGTAGGGGTGTCTTAACACCTAATGCCCTAAGACCAACTGGTCTGGGAGTCATTAGCTGAAAGCTCGTTACATGGGTTAAAGATGCATGATGTTTTTAAAGTATATGTATATAGAGTTAAAAAAAAAAAGGATAAAAATAGTAATCCCAACCCAAGGAAGTTAACCTTAAACATTAGAACAAAAATTTTGTTTTCTTCCAAGAAAAGCCCCATAATTATGTGTTGATACATTGAGCACAAAAGAAAGGTTTATTAATATCTTGTTAAGTGGTATTGAGCAGATATATAAATTTAATGAGAGTTTGTTTATCTGGATAGATTAATGGAAGTTAAATGATGAATACCTTGCTTTGTGAAATTTGCAAATTGTTTTAACGCTTTAATTACTAGGGACTAGTAATAAGCTGGTTGAGGGGTGTGATTAGTACTTAAAAGTGCATTTTTATCATGGTTTTATATCATCATTTTGCACTTGAAGTATCAATAACTCCTTAACTAAAATATGTTTTATAATAATGTATCTAATAATATAAGATACCTATAATTTATGGTAAATGTCTATTTTTAATGCAGGCCTATCAAATAAATGAAAGGATTGATTGATGACTTGAAGAACTTAAATTGCAAGGATAAAGAGATGGTCAAACTTAGAGAAGAGATGTCGGTGCAATCCAAACCGGAACACTGTTCGGTAATTGGGCCATATCTGGAGCTACAGATCTCAGATTTAGGTACAATTTCTATGGATGGAAAGGTAAGACATAGGCCTACAACTTTCATATGGAGCCCAAGATCTAAAAAGGCCATTATCAAGTCCAAATTGTAGCAACAACAAAGAAGCCCGAATCTATCTTCCAGCCCGAGCACTGTTTGGTATTTTGGCCATATCTGGAGTTCTAGAAGTCCAAATGAGCTGAATTTTTTACACAAGAAAGCTGAGACAATTGCCTACAACTTTCATGTACAACTAGCTCCAATTGTGACGTTATCAATGACGTTTTGGGCAGACAAGAGAAGATAAGGATTGTCACCAAGTCAAAAGTTGGCCACCCACTTATCAATTAGTCATCAAATCAATAGTTCCCAATTTTGGCCTATAAAAGGAGGCATTTGCCATGCATTTAGGCATATTGGTATCCAGATCAAGATCATGCTCTTCCTTTCTCTCTTTGTATTTTTTGTAATGTTTATGCTTTGCTTTCATTAATATTAAGTTTGTGCCTTTCATTTCCTTTCCTTTACTTAGTTAACTTTTATGTTCTTATTTTGTTTATCTATTTTTATTTCTTTCATTATGTCTAGCTAAGTTAATTATGTCAAGGTGAAAAGGTTACACTAATGGTGTAAGAATAAGTATAATGTAAACTTAATATGGACTTTAATGTTTGATACTAACATGTTTTATATTTGTTATCTTGTTCACTCTTTAATACTTTGCTTGTTAAATGACTAATCTTGATTTATGTTGTATAACACTTGGTACAACAAATGCTTGGCACTTTCATAGCCCATAATGTATGGTATAACCGACACCTGAGCTATGAAAGGAACTTGATTTGTTGTTAACATAAGTTATAATCATGAATGCTTGACGAGATTTACAAGTATTAGCATTAATCGAATAAGATGACTAATGTAATCATGTTAACAATCTATAATCTGATTGGAACCTCCTTTATGTGTGGTTTCCAATTGAATAATAAGAGTTTATACTATACTTGTTTGACATACCATTAGTGGAACCTCTAACCTTGACATTTGTTATTATCATTGTTTAATCGTTACATTAATATTTCATCTCTAAGTTCTCTTCTTCTTCTTCTTCTTCTTCTCCTTCTTTTTCTTTATTATTATTATTATTATTATTATTATTATTATTATTATTAGTATTATTATTGTTGTTATTATTATTATTACTATTGTTGTTGTTGTTATTGTTGTTTTATAATTGTTGTTTATAATTTGTACAATTAACCTCCTGTGGTTCGACCCCGGTCTTGCCGGGTTATTTATTACTTCGACACTCCTGCACTTGGGAGAAGACATCAACATTTCAGTCGTGTCAGCTAGCAAGATTGGTAAGTGATAACACTCAGAATTTCAATAGGAAGTTGATTGACAAACTATGTACCAAGTGGAAGATTAAACACCTTAATTCTTCCCCTTATAGACCAAAGATGAATGGGTAGTTAAAACAGCTAATAAGAATCTCAAGAAAATCATCCAAAAAATGGTGGTCACCTACAAAGATTGGCATGAGATGCCTTCATACGCATGTCATGCATACCGCAACACAATCAGAACTTTTACAAATGCAACCCATATTCTTTAGTATATGGAATGGAGGTAGTTATGCCTCTAGAAGTAGAAATCTTGTTGATGCGCATCTTGAAGGATGAAGAACTGGATGAATCAGAATGGGCTAGGTTAAGATTTGAGTAACTAAATTTGATCGATAAAAAAAGACTAACAGCTATTTGCCATCACCAGTTATACCAAAGCAGAACAACAAAGGCTTACAACAAGAAGGTCAAACCAAGGGTGTTTAAGGAGGGGGGTTCGGTATTAAAGAAGATCTCACTAGCATTAGGAGAAGATCAAAACAAGTGGGCACCAAACTACGAAGGGCCATATATGGTGAAAAAGGCTTTTTCTGGAGGGGCCTTAATTTTGACTAATATAGATGGAAATGACCTACCTAGACTCGTAAACTCAGATGTTGTAAAAAAATACTATATCTGATGTATTTACCTTTATTAATCAATAAGATTAAAGATTGGCCAAGATTTTTTTAGTGTGTTTCCCCTAAAAACTACGCATGATCTCATGTTTTCACAAGGATTTTGGGAATCAAAGCTTTAATAAAAAATTAAATTGGTGTTTGTTTTAATAAACAAGTTCTGAAAATTCAAGTGATATCCTAACATCCATAAAAGCTGAAAGACAACCTAAACACTATGACATGACTCCAAAGCTGAGTTTTGACTACATGAATAATGAGAAACCATTTTTCATGTTCACATAAAAGAAAGCAAAGCTTACCAATTCTTAGTGCTTGTATTTAAAATGAAGAAATGTCATCTTTGATCATCTTTTCACAAATTTCAAAAAATCTCTTGCAGACCCTTTTTTAGCCTAATGTATTTTTCTTAACAAAATAACCTGGGTTAGGATGACACCCTTTACTAGGGGGCAAGTGGAAAAACTCTTAATGATTAAAAGTGCCCAAACAAATCTGGGGCCATGAAAAAGCCCTCAACGCTAAAAGTGCTCAAACAATTCTAGGGGCCATGAAAAGTCTTAAACGATAAAAGTGTCTAAACAACACTAAGGGGCATGAAAGAAAGTCCTCAATGATAAAAATACCCAAACAAAGTTGGGGGCATTAAAGAGTTCCAAAAGGATTTGAGCATGCCATAAAAATCACTAATGATGTTCAAAACCAAAAGGAGAAAAAGACCAATACTAGACACTAGGGGGCATCACGTACCATTTTTCAAATCAATTCCAGGGATCAAGAATTTATGAAAAAAAAAGAAAAAAAAAACAAAGAGAGTTGAGATATAAGCATTAGTGATCCTTAGTTTTAAAAGTCCTTTAAACACCTTTTGAGCTGTTGGATGAACTTTTTCTTCATAACCAAGTGCCTAAGCCTATGTCATGTGCCTAACCAAGTCTTTTCTGATTAAAGGTAGGTAATTTGAATCAGTAGGCAATGCTTTCCCATGAGAAACAAGTCATTATTCATGCAATCAAAATGAATGCCTTGAAAACTTGTTCTTTGAAACCCTCAAATTGGATCTTTAACCCTTTTCAATTAACAAAACGTCACTTCATATTTTCACCAAAAACAACATTTATGCAAACTTATCCATGAAAATTGCTTGAATTTTTCAAAATAAGTTTGTTTTAAACAAACAACAAAATGATTTTTGTTTGGAATAACTTTGTAATTTCAAAAGTTCATTGTGAAAACAACTCCTCTTAAATAACCAAATCTTCTTTCAAATAACCTTGTCCCTTAAGAAAACCCTAAACAAATACTTACGGGCATGGTCAAACTAAGAGGCAATCTAGCAAAACATATAGGGTTGGCTCCATGATTCCTGGAGATGTGGTGATCCTTTAGATAGGCAAATAGGTATGCTTGCGTCATACCTTCCTAAAAGTTAAGATCACAAAATTTGGCTCAAGTAAGTTGATTAGTACTTAAAAATACATTTTTTATCAAGGTTTTATGTCATCATTTTGCACTTGAAGTATCAATTACTCCTTAACTAAAACATGTTTTATAATAATATATCTAATAATATAAGATACCTTTAATTTATGGTAAATCTTCATTTTAAATGGAGGCCTATCATATAAATGAAAGGATTGATTGATGAATTTAAGAACTAAAATTGAAAGGACAAAGAGATGGCTAAACTTCAAAACGAGATGCGGTGCAGTCCAAACCAGAACACTATTCGATAATTAGGTCATATCTAGAGCTATAGATCTCAAATTTAGGTCTACTTTATATGGATGGAAAGGTAAGACATAGGCCTACAACTTTCATATAGATCCCAAGAATTAAAAAGCTCACTTTTAAGTAGACATGTTCAACAACAAAGAAGTCCGAATCTATCCTCCAGCTGGAGCACTATTTAGTGTTTGGCCCATATCTGGAGTTGTAGAAGTCCAAATGACCTGAAATTTTTACAAAAGAAAGTTGAGACAATTTCTTACAACTTTCATGTTTTAACATGGTTCTAATTTTGATGTTATCAATGACGTTTTGGGAAGACAAGAGAAGATAAGGATTGTCACCAAGTCAAGAGTTGGTCACCCACTCATCAATTAGTCATCAAATTAATAATTCCTAATTTTGGCCTATAAAAACAGGCATTTGCCATGTATTTAGGCATCTTGGTTTCTAGATCAATATCATACTCTTGCTTTGTCTCTTTGTATTTGATTAGTACTTAAAAGTGCATTTTTATCAAAGTTTTTATATCATCATTTTGGACATGAAGTATCAATAACTCTTTAACTAAAGCATGTTTTATAATAACGTATCTAATAATATAAGATGCCTTTAATTTATGGTAAATGATTATTTTTAATGCAGACCTATCATATAAATTAAAAGATTGATTGATGAATTTAAGAACTGAAATTGAAAGGACAAAAAGATGGCCAAACTTAGAAAAGGCATGCCGGTGCAGTCCAAACCAGAAAACTATTCGGTAATTGGATCATATCTGGAGCTGTAGATATTAGATTTAGGTCTATTTTATATGGATGAAAAGGTAAGACATAGGCCTACAACTTTTATATGGAGCCCAAGATTTAAAAAGCCCATTTTCAAGTCCAAATTGGAGCAACAACAAAGAAGTTTGAATCTATCTTTCAGCCCGAGCAATGTTTAGTGTTTAGAATTGGAAAATCCATATAATCTATCTTTTCATGGCTTAGAATTGAAAAATACATACTTACATTTAAGGGAATTTGAGGAGGTCTACAACACATATAATAATTTAAATTGTAGCATGAACACCATCAGATTAAAGCTTTTTTCTTTTTCATTAAAAGATAAAGCTAAAACATGGCTATAAAATTTGAGACTAGGATCCATTCATGCTTCGGATGAAATACAACAACAGTTTTTAAAGAAGTTTTTTGCATCTCACAGAACAAACTCTTTCAAAAGACAAATCATCACTTTTACTCAAAAACCAGGAAAAATATTTTACCAATGTTGGGATAGGTATCGAGACTTGCTTAATACTTGCCCTCATCATGGTTTTTAAACATGAAGATTGGTTTCACATTTTTATAAAGGGTTAACACCGTAGGTACTTAAAGATAGATAAATGGTTGAATTGATGTGCAATGGAACTTTTAAAGATAAAGACCCTAATGAAGCAATGGAGTACTTAGACTTGTTAGCTAAAAATGCTCAAAATTAGAAGTACCCAAGACAAAGAAAAGTTTTTGAATGAAGTGAAGAACTTTTATTAGGATGACTCTAACTTATTCAAATATTTTCCTGATCAAATATTTCAAAGATTCATTCCCGACAATGAGGTAAGTAGTGTCATTAAACATTTTCATTCTAAATCATGTGGGAGTTATTTCTCGTCAAAAAAGACAGCTGCAAAAATCTTTCAAAATGGATTTTATTGGCCCATCATGTTTAAGGACACTCAAAATCTTTCAATGCTCTTGCTTTCTCTCTTTGTATTTGATTAGTACTTAAAAGTGCATTTTTTATGAAGGTTTTATATTATCATTTTGCACTTAAAGTATCAATAACTCCTTAACTAAAGCATGTTTTATAATAACGTATCTAATAATATAATATACTTTTAATTTATGGTAAATTTTTATTTTAAATGCAGGTCTCTCATATAAATGAAAAGATTGATTGATGAATTTAAGAACTGAAATTTAAAGGACAAAGAGATGGCCAAACTTAGAAAAGAGATGCTGGTGCAGCCCAAACTGAAACACTATTCGGTAATTGGGTCATATCTCGAGCTGTAGATCTCAGATTTAGGTCTATTTATATGAATGGAAATGTAAGACAGGCCTATAACTTTTATATGGAGCCTAATGATTAGTACTTAAAAGTACATTTTTATCATGGTTTTATATCATTATTTTGCACTTGAAGTATCAATAACTCCTTAACTAAAGCATGTTTTACAATAATATATCTAATAATATAAGATACCTTTAATTTGTGGTAAATGTTCATTTTAAATGCAGGCCTATCACATAAATGAAAGGGTTGATTGATGACTTTTAAGAACTTAAATCTCAAGGATAAAGAGATGGCCAAACTTAGAAAAGAGATGTTGGTGCAATCCCAACCGGAACACTATTCGGTAATTGGGACATATCTGGAGCTATAGATCTCAAATTTAGGTATACTTTATATGGATGGAAAGGTACTACAACTTTTATATGGAGCCCAAGATCTAAAAAGGCCATTTTCAAGTCCAAATTGTTGCAACAATAAAGAAGCCCGAATCTGTTCTCTAGCCCGAGCACTGTTCAGTGTTTTGGCCATATCTAGAGTTCTAAAAGTCCAAATGAGCTGAATGTTTTACACAAGAAAGTTGAGACAATTGTCGACAACTTTCATGTTTTGAGTGGCTCCAATTTTGATGTTATCAATGACGTGTTGGGCAAACAAGAGAAGATAAGGATTGTCACGAAGTCAACAGGTGACCACCCACTCATCAATTAGTCATCAAATCAATAGTTCCTAATTTTAGCCTATAAAAGGAGGCATTTGCCATGCATTTAGGCATCTTGGTTTCCAGATCAAGATCATGCTCTTCCTTTCTCTCTTTGTATTTTTTGTAGTGTTTATGTTTTGCTTTCATTAATATCAAGTTTATGCCTTTCATTTCCTTTCCTTTACTTAGTTAACTTTTATGTTCTTATTTTGTTTATCTATTTTTCTTTCTTTCATTATGTCTAGATAAGTTAATTATGTCAAGCTGAAAAGGTTACACTAATGGTGTAAGAATAAGTATAATGTAAACTTAATATGGAGTTTAATGTTTGATACTAACATGTTTTATATTTGTTATCTTTTTCACTCTTTAATACTTTACTTGTTAAATAACTAATCTTGATTTATATGTTGTATAACACTTGGTAAAACAAATGCTTGGCACTTTAATAGTTCATACTGTATGGTATAACCGACACCTGAGCTATGAAAGGAACTTGATTTGTTGTTAACATAAGTTATAATCATGAATGTTTGACGAGATTTACAAGTATTAGCATTAATCAAATAAGATGACTAATGTAATCATGTTAACAATCTATAATATGATTGAAACCTCCTTTATATGTGGTTTCCAATTGAATAATAAGAGTTTATAGTATACTTGTTTGACATACCATTAATGGAACCTCTAACCTTGACATTCGTTATTATCATTGTTTAATCGTTACATTAATATTCCATCTCGAAGTTCTCATCTTCTTCTTCTCCTTCTTTTTCTTTATTATTACTATTATTATTATTACTATTACTATTATTATTATTAGTACTAGTAATATTATTATTATTATTATTATTATTATTATTCTTGTTGTTGTTGTTGTTGTTGTTGTTGTTGTTGGTTATAATTGTTGTTTATAATTTGTACAATTAACCTCCTTGTAGTTCGACTCCGGTCTTGCCGGGTTATTTATTACTTCAACACTCTTGCACTTGGGATAAGACATCAATCTTTTTGTCGTGTCAAGTTTTTGGCACCGTTGCGGGGGAGGTAAGTTTTGTATAAATTATAATATTTATTTTATTTTCTCTTTTCTCTTTTCTTGTATATCAATTTGTTTCTTTTCTTTTGTTTCTTTTTATTTTGTTTCTTTTTATTTTGTTTTCTTCCTCCTTTTGCTTTCTTCTTCTTTTTTATTTTATTCCTATACGTGCATGATAGTGTGGTCACGTACATCAAGTGGTAGACTTTGATGGATATCCACATCATTTTCAGAAAATATGGCCGAAGAAGATAATTAATCACTTCATAATGAAAATAATGAGAATAACCGTGCTAGAACACTTAGAGACCACATGAATCCCACAAGAACAAAGGCACCATCATGCATAGTTTTTCCACCCGATGCATCTCATTTTAATTTTAAACCAGGTATTATTCAACTTTTACCTTCTTTTCATAGCTTAGAATTGGAAAATCCATACTTGCATTTAAGGGAATTTGAGGACGTCTGCAACACATATAATAATTTAAATTGTAGCATGAACACCATCAGATTAAAGCTTTTTCCTTTTTCATTAAAAGATAAAGCTAGAAGATGGCTATAAAATTTAAGACTAGGATCCATTCGTGCTTGGGATGAAATGCAACAATAATTTTTAAAGAAGTTTTTCCCATCTTAGAGAACAAACTCTTTCAAGAGACAAATCACCGCTTTCAGTCAAAAACCAGGAGAAACATTTTATCAATGTTGGGATAGGTATCGAGAATTGCTTAGTACTTGCCCTCATCATGATTTTGAAACATGGAGATTGGTTTCACATTTCTATGAAGGGTTAACACCTAAAAATAGGCAAATGGTTGAATTGATGTGCAATGGAACTTTTGAAGATAAAGACCCTGATGAAGCAATGGAGTACTTAGACTTGTTAGCTGAAAATGCTCAAAATTAGGACACCGGGGGTACTCATGAGGCACCGAGTAAAACTCAACCTGATACATCTAATAGAGGTATGTACAACCTTAAGGAAGATCATGACCTTCAAGCCAAGTTTGCATCTTTAGCTAGAAAAGTCGAGGCACTAGAATTGAAAAAGAGTGGTTAATTAAAATCTATTGAAAACATTGTGTGTCAAATCTGTGAAACAAATGAACACTTAACCAATAATTGTCCAACCTTGCCTTCTTTTAAGGAATGTCTCCATGAACAAGCCCATGCTTTAAACAGTTTCCAAAGGGCCAACCACAACCCATACTCCCAAACATACAACCCTGGTGGAAGAAATCACCCAAATTTCAGTTGAAAGAGTGATAATGCACAAACTTCACAACCACCGTTTCAAGCACACCATAATTTCCAAAATTCTCATGGATATGCACCTCCTAATGCTCTACCTTCTAGAAGAAATCTTGAGAAAACATTGCATGCATTCATTGAAAAACAAGAGACAATCAATACTCAACTTGCTCAAAACATGACAGATTTTAAACATACTCTTGCAAAATCATCTGCTCTCAGTTTCCAAGAGAAAGGTAAGTTTCCATCTCAACCACAACAAAATCCTAACGGGCAATACAATGCAAATGCAAGTAGTTCCGGAAGCCAACACATGGATCAAGTCAAATCAGTCACTACTCTGCGCAGTGGTAAGGTTATTGAAAAACCCTCTCTTGAACCTTATGAGAAAGATGATGAGTCAATCTCTAAGGGTAAGGAAGGGGTTGAATCTGAAAATTGCAAAGAAACGACTGATTCATCGCCAGCAGTTCCATTTCCTCATGCCATGACTAAACAAAGGAAACTCAATCACAACTCTGAAATCTTTGAAACTTTCAAACAAGTAAGAATCAATATACCTTTGCTAGATGCTATTAAACAGGTTCCTTCCTATGCTAAATTTTTGAAAGATCTATGCACTGTGAAGAGGAAACTTAATGTGAAAAAGAAAGCCTTTCTAGCTGAACAAGTAAGTGCCATTCTTCAAAACAATAATGCTTTGAAATATAAAGACCCTAGTTCTCCTACAATTTCTTGCTTTATTGGAGAACATAAAATTGAAACAGCCTTACTTGATCTTGGTGCTAGTGTGAATTTACTTCCATATTCAGTTTTTCAGAGTCTCAATCTAAGTGAGTTAAAACCAACTTCTATAACTCTTTTGCTTGCCGATAGATCTATAAAAGTGTCTAGAGGAATAATTGAAGATGTGTAGTACAAGTTGATAAATTCATTTATCCTGTGGATTTTATTGTCTTGGACACAGAACCTGTTGAAGCATGTAATTCATTTCTTATTATTTTAGGACGTCCATTTCTTGCAATGTCAAACACATTGATTAATTGTAGGAATGGACTGATGAAGCTATCATTTGAAAACATGACATTGGAGATGAATATTTTCAACATTTGCAAGCAACCTGGAGATGATAATGATTTACAAGAAGTAGATCATATTGATGAATTAGTTTATGATCAACTTGAATCTACTTTAAGTAAAAATGAATTAGATGAAACTAAAGATTTGCAAATGATTTATTCTGAGGAAGAAATCACGGATGAAACAAGCACCAAAAATGTTGATGCGAATCTTTTGTCAACAGTGACAATAGATTCAACATCTGACATCACACCAATCGATGATTACTTTCCCAACGAATCCTTACTTTCTCTTAGTCCAATGCCTTGGTATGATAAAAATATCAATTTTCTTACTGATTGAAGTACCCAAGACAAAGAAAACTTTTTGAACGAAGTGAAGAGCATTTATTGTGATGACCCTAACTTATTCAAATATTGTCTTGATCAAATATTTCAAAGATTCATTCCTGACAATGAGGTAAGTAGTGTCATTAAACTTTGTCATTCTGAAGCATGTGGAAGTTATTTCTCGTAAAAAAAGACAGCTATAAAAATCTTTCAAAATCGATTTTATTGGCCCATCATGTTCAAGGACATGCATGCATTCTGCAAAACTTGTGAAACTTGTCAAAAAGTTGATACTGGTCAAAAAGTTTTGTTTTATAATTCTCAACTTTATGCATTCCCTAGAGAGCTAAGACCAAGATGGAGCAATCCTTATGGGGCTTGTGATATTGATAATTCAATGAATGACAATGATTTTAAGGAAAATGGACATCGTTTCAAACCTTACTTTGATAATTTTTCTAGTGAAAATGAATCAATTTGTTGGACTGATTTTGTAGATAAAGGTTAATTTTTTTCTCACATTGTTTTTGTGTTTCTTTTTAAGTGATTTTTGCAGTTTCTCTCACCCCGATCAAATGGCGGACAACGGTACTCCGTGACTCAAGTCGGTTCTTTCAGTTTCCCACAATAACTGATATTTGTGTATATATTTGTGCAATTCATTGAATCTCTCTTCCAATTCTCATTTGAAAATGGACACTAATCTTAAAAAATTGAAAAAGTATTTTCCTGCTCTGCCTCAGAATGCGATTACAAAAATTTACCGTGCTAGATGTGCAAGATTGAGATTGTTAATGAATCATGGAATTTCTGAAGATATTCGTTGGTTGATTGAAGCAAAGGTCCCATTATCAGGTGAGTCCTCTAACTCCTTCATTTCACACATGCCTGGAACAGGAATTTCTAACATGTTCTGCACGACAAATCATAATCTCTGCTACTACTGTTGAACAATTGATTGACCAACTACAATCTTTCATTCCTGTGATTGATCCTTTCATGAGTCGCATAAATTGGTCATCTAAGGGAAGCCGTAAAAAGCTTAGATTGGATTTGAGCCTTCATTTGTGAATTTTTGTGTCTTTTGGTTTTATTATTGTGTTTTGTTATTTCTTATTTTTGTTTCAGTGTGTTTCAGGTTTTGTCAGTGTTCGTTATTTCAGGTGATATCTTCTATACTCTATCTTTCTACCTTAGAACATTGAGGACAATGTCCCGTTTTGGTTGGGGGGAGACGGTAGTAGTTGATAAAAAAAAAATTGTTTTTCATTTCATAAATCATGTGTATAATTGTTGTTACTAGGATGGCAGAGTAAAGGGGCTCTTTTGTTAAAGTGACTCTTGAGATGCATCGTAGTAACCATTCTTAACAAGGTCTATTATAAAACGTCTTGAAATATTCAGGTTTACAAACTCTCGCATTGTTATCACTTAATTCAACTCATATACTTATTTAACATGTATTCTTAAACCTTAATTTACACACACACACTTTAACATATGATTGTGGGTTGCATATTGGATTATTACATTATTTATGTTCTTTTGTTAAAGGTAACAACTAAGGGAAAGGGATTGTATATAATTAAGAAAAAAAAAAGAAAAAACAGAAAGAAAAAAAATGATGATAATAAAAATGTAGATAAGTTTGGTTTCGTAGCCTCCCTAACCTAAGCAATTAAGCCCGAAGGGGTGTTTTAATAGCTAATACCCTAAAGTCAACTGACTTGGGAGCTTTTGGCCCAACGCTTGTTACATGGGTTGAGGAGAAAAGCTTAAGGGAATCAAAGATTGCACTATCTACATATCATTATCTGCGACCCGAGTTACTAAGCTCGTTTTAACACCTAATGCCCTAAGACTAACTGGTCTACTAGAGTCATTAGCTGAAAGCTCGTTACGTGGGTTAAAGATGCATGATGTTTTTAAACTATATGTATATATATATTTTTTTAAAAAAAAGAAACAAAAATACAAAAATAATAATCCCAACCCAAGAAAGTTAACCTTAAACATTAGAACAAAAATTTTGTTTTCTTCCATGAAAAGCCCATAATTATGTGCTGATACATTGAGCACAAAAGAAAGGTTTATTAACATCTTGTTAAGAGGTATTGAGCAGATATATAAATTTAATGAGAGTTTGTTTATCTGGATAGATTAATGGAAGTTAAATGATGAATACCTTGCATTGTGGAATTTGCAAATTTGCTTTTCTATTTTAACGCTTTGATTACTAGGGACTAGTAATAAGCTGATTGGGGGGTGTGATTACTACTTAAAAGTACATTTTTATCATGGTTTTATATCATCATTTTGCACTTGAAGTATCAATAACTCCTTAACTAAAACATGTTTTATAATAATGTATCAAATAATATAAGATACCTATAATTTGTGGTAAATGTCTATTTTTAATGCAGGCCCATCATATCAATGAAAGGATTGATTGATGAATTTAAGAATTGAAATTGAAATGACAAAGAGATGGCTAAACTCCGAAAAGAGATGTCAGTGCAGTCCATACCGGAACACTGTTTAGTAATTGGATCATATCTAGAGTTATAGATTTCTGATTTAGGTCCACTTCATATGGATGGAAAGGTAAGATATAGGCCTACAACTTTCATATGGAGCCCAAGATCTAGAAAGGCCATTTTCAAGTCCAAATTTTAGCAACAACAAAGAAGCCCGAATCTGTCCTCTTGCCCGAGCACTGTTCGGTATTTTGGCCATATTTGGAGTTCTAGAAGTCCAAATGAGCTGAATTGTTTACACAAGATAGCTGAGACAATTGCCTACAACTTTCATGTACAACTAGCTCCAATTGTGACGTTATCAATGACGTTTTGGGCAGACAAGAGAAGATAAGGATTGTCACCAAGTCAAGAGTTGGCCACCCACTCATCAATAAGTCATCAAACCAACAGTTCCCAATTTTGGCCTATAAAAGGAGGCATTTGCCATGCATGTAGGCATCTTGGTTTCTAGATCAAGATCATGCTTTTTTTTTCTCTCTTTGTATTTTTTTATAATGTTTATGCTTTACTTTGATTAATATCAAGTTTATGCCTTTCATTTCCTTTCCTTTACGTAGTTTACTTTTATGTTCTTATTTTGTTTATCTATTTTTCTTTCTTTCATTATGTCTAGCTAAGTTAATTATGTCAAGGTGAAAAGGTTACACTAACGGTGTAAGAATTAGTATAATACAAACTTAATATGGACTTTAATGTTTGATACTAACATGTTTTATATTTGTTATCTTGTTCACTCTTTAATACTTTGCTTGTTAAATGACTAATCTTGATTTATGTTGTATAACACTTGGTACAACAAATGCTTGACACTTTCATAGTTCATACTGTATGGTATAATCGACACCTGAGCTATGAAAGGAACTTGATTTGTTGTTAACGTAAGTTATAATCATGAATGCTTGACTAGATTTACAAGTATTAGCATTAATCGAATAAGATGACTAATGTAATAATGTTAACAATCTATAATCTGATTGGAACCTCCTTTATGTGTGGTTTCCAATTGAATAATAAAAGTTTATATTATACTTGTTTGACATACCATTAGTGGAATCTCTAACCTTGACATTTGTTATTATCATTGTTTAATCGTTACATTAATATTCCTTCTCAAAGTTCTTATCTTCTTCTTCTCCTTCTTTCTCTTTATTATTATTATTACTACTACTACCACCACCACTAGTATTATTATTATTGTTGTTGTTGTTGTTATTATTGTTGTTGTTATTGTTATTGTTGTTGTATTATTGTTATTTATAATTTATACAATTAACCTCCCTGTGGTTCGATGACACGACTAAAAGGTTGATGTCTTCTCCCAAGTGCAGGAGTGTCGAAGTAATAAATAACCCGGCAAGACCGGGGTCGAACCACAGGGAGGTTAATTGTACAAATTATAAACAACAATTATAAAACAACAATAACAACAACAACAATAGTAACAATAATAATAATAATAATAATAATAATAATAATAATAATAATAATAATACTAGTATTAGTAGTACTAATAATAATAATAATAATAATAATAATAATAAAGAAAGAGAAGAAGAAGAAGATGATGATGATGAGAACTTAGAGATGAAATATTAATGTAAGGATTAAACAATAATAATAACAAATGTCAAGGTTAGAGGTTCCACTAATGGTATATCAAACAAGTATAGTATAAACTCTTATTATTGAATTGGAAACCACACAGAAAGGAGGTTCCAATCAGATTATATATTGTTAACATGATTACATTAATCATCTTATTCAATTAATGCTAATACTTGTAAATCTCGTCAAGCATTCATGATTATAACTTATGTTAACAACAAATCAAGTTCCTTTCATAGCTCAGGTGTCGGTTATACCATACATTATGGGCTATGAAAGTGCCAAGCATTTGTTGTACCAAGTGTTATACAACATAAATCAAGATTAGTCATTTAACAAGCAAAGTATTAAAGAGTGAACAAGATAACAAATATAAAACATGTTAGTATCAAACATTAAAGTCCATATTAAGTTTACATTATACTTATTCTCACACCATTAGTGTAACCTTTTCACCTTGACATAATTAACTTAGCTAGACATAATGAAAGAAATAAAAATAGATAAACAAAATAAGAACATAAAAGTTAACTAAGTAAAGGAAAGGAAATGAAAGGCATAAACTTAATATTAATGAAAACAAAGCATAAAAAATACAAAGAGAGAAAGGAAGAGCATGATCTTGATCTGGAAACCAAGATGCCTAAATGCATGGCAAATGCCTCCTTTTATAGGCCAAAATTGGGAACTATTGATTTGATGACTAATTGATAAGTGGGTGGCCAACTTTTGACTTGGTGACAATCCTTATCTTCTCTTGTATGCCCAAAACGTCATTGATAATGTCAAAACTGGAGCCAGGTGCAAACATGAAAGTTGTAGGCAATTGTCTCAGCTTTCTTGTGTAAAAAATTCAGCTCATTTGGACTTCTAGAACTCCAGATATGGCCAAAATACCGAACAGTGCTCGGGCTGGAAGACAGATTCGGGCTTCTTTGTTGTTGCTACAATTTGGACTTGATAATGGCCTTTTTAGATCTTGGGCTCCATATGAAAGTTGTATGCCTATGTCTTACCTTTCCATCCATATAAATTGGACCTAAATCTGAGATATGTAGCTCCAGATATGGCCCAATTACCAAATAGTGTTCCAGTTTGGATTGCACCGACATCTCTTCTCTAAGTTTGACCATCTCTTTATCCATGCAATTTAAGTTCTTCAAGTCATCAATCAATCCTTTCATTTATGTGATAGACCTGCATTAAAAATAGACATTTACCACAAATTATAGGTATCTTATATTATTAGATACATTATTATAAAACATATTTTAGTTAAGGAGTTATTGATACTTCAAGTGCAAAATGATGATATAAAACCATGATAAAAATGCACTTTTAAGTACTAATCACACCCCTCAACCAGCTTATTACTAGTCCCTAGTAATTAAAGCGTTAAAACAATTTGCAAATTTCACAAAGCAAGGTATTCATCATTTAACTTCCATTAATCTATCCAGATAAACAAACTCTCATTAAATTTATATATCTGCTCAATACCACTTAACAAGATATTAATAAACCTTTCTTTTGTGCTCAATGTATCAACACATAATTATGGGGCTTTTCTTGAAAGAAAACAAATTTTTTTTGTTCTAATGTTTAAGGTTAACTTCCTTGGGATGGGATTATTATTTTTGTCTTTTTTTTTCTTTCTTTTTTCTTTTTTTTTAAAAAAAAATCTATATACATATAATTTAAAAACATCATGCATCTTTAACCCATGTAACGAGCTTTCAGCTAATGACTCCCAGACCAGTTGGTCTTAGGGCATTAGGTGTTAAGACACCCCTACGAGCTTAGTAACTCGGGTCGCAGATACTGATATGTAGATAGTGCAATGTTTGATTCCCTTAAGCTTTTCTCCTCAACCCATGTAACAAGCGTTGGGCCAATAGCTCCCAAGTCAGTTGACTTTAGGGTATTAGGTGTTAAAACACCCCTTCGGGCTTAATTGCTTAGGTTAGGGAGGCTACGAAACCAAACTTATCTACATTTTTATTATCATCATTTTTTTTTTCTTTTTTCTTTTTTCTTTTTTTTCTTTTTTTTTTAATTATATACAATCCCTTTCCCTTAGTTGTTACCTTTAACAAAAGAACATAAATAATGTAATAATCCAATATGCAACCCACAATCATATGTTAAAGTGTGTGTGTGTAAATTAAGGTTTAAGAATACATGTTAAATAAGTATATGAGCAGAATTAAGTTGTAACAATACGAGAGTTTGTAAACCTGAATATTTCAGGAAGTATTATAATAGACCTTGTTAAGAATGGTTACTAAGATGCGTCTCAAGAGTCACTTTAACAAAAGAACTCCTTTACTCTACCATCCTAGTAACAACAATTATGCACATGCTTTATGAAATGAAAAATTATTTTTTTTTTATCAACTACTACCCTCTCCCCCCAACCAAAACGAGACATTGTCCTCAATGTTCTAAGGTAGAAAGATAGAGTATAAAAGATATCACCTGAAATAACGAACATTAACAAACCTGAAACACACTGAAACAAAAATAAGAAATGACAAAACACAAATATTATGCTATTAATAAAAAGAAAAGACACAAATTTTTACAAGCTAAGACTCAAATCACAGTTGTGATTGTGGCTCACATCTTCCCTTGGTTTTACGTCCAAGAACGGCTTAAACGCCCTCTATGGGTCGGGGATAGGCTTCCCATCCAGTTTTCTTAAAAACTGGCAAACAGGGTCTTTTTTTAGTCAGATTCCCAAGACTATGCCAAGCATGTTCTTTATAAAAATGGGTTACTAAGTTATGAATTGCACGATGCTTATCTTGACTATGATGAGACTTAAGAGTCAATAGAAGATTATCTAAAGACTCTCTGTGTTTTGAAATAAATCCCACCTTTTGATAATTTTCACAGTTTTTGCAAAATGCATGTGACTCCTTGAATATGGTTGGCCAGGAAAATCCACTTTGTAAGATTTCTACAATCCTCTTTTTTGAAGAGAAATGATCCCCACATGCCTTAGTGTGACAAAATTTAATGAAATTACTTACCTCATTGTCGAAAATGCATTTTTGAAATATTTGATCAGGACAATAATTGAATAAGTAAGGGTCATCCCAACAAAAATTTTGCTCGTTGCTCAAAAATTTTCTTTTGTCTTCAATACTCTAGTGAGCTGGGAAAAATCCTGAAGCAAGAAAATTGATATTTTTAGCAAACCAAGACATTGAATTAAGAGAAAGTAGAGATTCATCAGGAAAGTAATCATCGATTGGTGTGATGTCGGGTGTCGAATCTGTTGTCACTTTTGATAAAAGATTCGCATCAACCTTTTCGATGCCTTTTTCATCCTCGATTTCTTCCTGATTGGTCATGGCATGAGAAAATGGAAGTGCTGGCGGAGAATCAGTCGTTTCTTTGCAATTTTCAGATTCAACCCCTTCCTTTCCCTTAGAAATTGACTCATCATCTTTCTCATAAGGTTCAAGAGAGGGTTTTTCAATAACCTTACCACTGCGTAGAGTAGTGACTGATTTGACTTGATCCATGTGTTGGCTTCTGGAACTACTTGCATTTGCATTGTATTGCCCCTTAGGATTTTGTTGTGGTTGAGATGGAAACTTACCTTTCTCTTGGAAACTGAGAGTAGTTGTTAATTTTGCAAGAGTATCTTTAAAATCTGTCATGTTTTGAGCAAGTTGAATATTGATTGTCTCTTGCTTTTCAATGAATGCATGCAATGTTTCCTCAAGATTTCTTCTAGGAGGTGGAGCATAAGGAGGTGCATATCCATGAGAATTTTGGAAATTGTGGTGTGCTTGAAATGGTGGTTGTGAAGTTTGTGCATTGTTGTTCTCACTCTTCCAATTGTAATTTGGGTGATTTCTCCAACCAGGGTTGTATGTTTGGGAGTATGGGTTATGGTTAGGCCTTTGGAAACTGTTTAAAGCATGGGCTTGCTCATGGAGACATTCCTTAAAAGAAGGCAAGGTTGGAAAATGGTTGGTTGAGTGTTCATTTGTTTCACAGATTTGACACACAATGTTTTCAACAGATTTTAATTGACCACTCTTTTTTAATTCTAGTGCCTCGACTTTTCTAGCTAAAGATGCAAATTTAGCTTGAAGGTCATGATCTTCCCTAAGGTTGTATGATTGTGCATCAAAAGTGTCATTAAGTCTCTTGTTCTACATATGTATTTATTGTTTTTATTTGGTTGTTTTTATAATAATTGATGTGTTTTTTAGTAATGAAGTTTGTTTTAATGTTTCAATAGGTTTTTGGAGCTTAAATGAATTAATTCAGAAAATTCAACGTCGGAATTCAGAACAAAGAATTGAAGAGATATTTAGTTGAAGATTGAAGCAAATCTTGGTTCAAATAAGTGCTCCAAATTTGTCCTAAAAATCAATTCTATTCCAATTCTAGAAAAGAATATCATATGATTTATTTCAAGCCCAAACTTGCCTTATGTTGTGTGCAAACTTCAACCATTAAACACTCAAGGTTTCAATGTCAATCTTAGCCCAAATAATAAGTACATTTGTATACTTATTTGATGCTCAAATTCAGTCCAAAAATCAGCCCCAAATCAGCCCTAAATCAACCCCAAATCAACCTTCAAATCAACCCAAACACAATCCATGATCTTACATGTCCACACAACAAATAACAATTGATTTATTTTGGGTAATCCATTGATCCAAGAAGGCAAGCACATGGATGGAAAGCTGGAGGGGATATTTTAACATTATTTTGGGTCAAAAAGAAGAAGGAGACACCTCATAAATGAGGAAGAAAAACGTGCACCAAAGTAGTTGTAAAGCTGTCTTGATTTGATTTTTCAGAACACCTTTCGGTGTTTTGCCCATAACTTTTGACTCAGGTGTCCAAATGAGCTGTTCTTTAATGATCTGGAAAGGTGACAGAATTGCCTATAAATATGTCTCTAATAGACTTCTCCAAACAAAGCTTCTAAGAGGGTCGAATTGCTGTCCAAAGTTAGAGTCAGATTTGTGTCCGAATTTTTTCTGAAATTGTATTGTGTTCTTCTTTATAGATTTCGGTTCTTTAGTTTGTAAAACTTATTTTTTCAGTTGGATTCAAGTTCTTTCATGTTTATTGAAGTGTTCTTATATATAATCATGGTTGGCTAAACTCTTTCTTGGATCCAAATCAAGGATAATGGTGATTGAGGTAAGTTCTTTAGGATATGAATGAATCTTAATGTTTATCTTCTTATTTTCTTCATGAATGATTTATTATTGTAAAGAAATTTTAGAAATCATTTAGGTAATGTTATAATCTTGAATTTTTTATGCACAAACTTTAGTTTTGGTATAGAGATTGCTTGATTCAATGTCTTACTTAATATGAAAGTACTTATTCATTCTTAAGCAATAATCAATCTTCATCTTTCTAATCTTCATTGTAATATCTTCCGATCTAATATCACCATCGTTGAGATTAGGTTGAGTTATCTTATATATGTTGAAGAAATCACCAATACATCACCATTAAAATTGATTTGGACCAAGACTTACTTTTCTTGTCATTTAAAATCTATTTACATTTTTTTTTATCTTTGAAAACAAATCCATCAATTATTTTCAACCAAGTTATTGTTAATTTAATTTCTCTTGAGGTTTTTTTTGTTACTTAGCTTAATTTCCAGATCTAGCTCTCTGTGGATATGACCTCGATCTTACCGAGTTAATTGCTACATCGCACACTCGTGCACTTGCGAGTTAAAACAAGCCGATCATAAAAAGCGGTCAAGCAATTTTGGCGCCGTTGCCGGGGAGCTAGCAAGCAAAGGTAACAAATTTAGATTTGATTATTGGAAAACTAAAAAAAATCATATAAAAAAAATTCAATTGGCTGGTTTTACCGCCTAAAAAAAAATTTTACCTTAACGTTCCGGATATTGGACTGTGGACTGGACTATTAATTGTTGGATTTTGGTTGGTTCAACCATTTTTATTTTATTGTCTATTCTTATTAGTTGCTAATATTTTTCTTGTTTATTTCATTTTATTTAGTTGATATTGTTTATATTTATTGTCTAAAGTGCTTGGTCGGTATTACCGCCTCTTGTTTATTTCCTTTTTATTTTGTTGTTTTGTTATGATTATTTTTCTTATATTTATTGTTTGAAGTGCTTGGCCGGTATTACCGCCTTTTGTTTATTCATGCTTGTTATAATGATTTTTTTATGTTTATTGTTGTTATTTTTCTTATATTTATTGTCTAAAGTGCTTGGCCGGTATCACCGCCTTTTTATTCAAGCTTCTTATAATTATCTTTTAATGTTTATTGTTGTTAATAGTGCTTATTAGTTGGAGAGTGAATTTCTTAATTTGTTGTATTTTTATTTTTGAGCTATTACTTTTATTTGCATTTTTTTTCTTTCCTTTCCTTTCATTTTCATATAATTGTTATATTATTATTATTATTATTATTATTATTTTATCATGGCTAATGTTGAAGATATAGAGGGTGAAGGGAGTGTTCAAGGTAATGGACCTCCACAATTCAATGATCAACCTAATTTTCGAACTCTTAGAGAGTATCTTCACCCGGCTAGACAAAGTACACCTTCGTGTATTATATTACCTCTTAACCAACAAGCTTTCAATTTGAAACCGGGCATGATTCAACTTCTTCCCACATTTCATGGTATGGATTCTGAAAATCCATACATACACATTAAAGACTTTGAAGAGGTATGTAATACTTTTATTGATAGAACATGCACAGAGGAAACCATTCGGCTTAAATTGTTCCCATTCTCTCTAAAGGATAAAGCCAAGCTTTGGCTAAACTCCTTGCGTCCTAGGTCTATAGGTACATGGAGAGAAATGCAAGCTGAATTTTTGAAAAAATACTTCCCCACTCATAGGACAGCAGCTTTACAACGTCAAATGATGAATTTTTCTTGTAGTCCAAATGAGTCATTTCACCAAGCTTGGGAAAGGTTCAAAGACTTGTTAAATGCATGCCCTCATCATGGTTTTGAGATGTGGAGGTTAGTGAGTTTCTTTTATGACTCTCTTACCGTAGATTTTAAAAAGCTAGTGTCAACCATGTGTAATGGTGAGTTTTATGACAAAGAACCAAGTGAGGCCTTTGATTTTTTTGATCAATTGGCTGAAAACACAAAGCAATGGGAGACTTCTCTCCCAGTTCATGTTGAGTCTAGAAACACCATTTCTCATTCAAGTGGGAAGTTTCAATTGAAAGAGACTGATGACCTCAATGCTAGATTAGCCTCATTGGCTAGGAAAGTAGAGTCTCTTGAGATTAAAAAAGTGCATGTCATAAGTGAACAACAAGAGGAAAGTTGTGTTGTTTGTGAAAGCAAAGGGCATAGGACAACTGAATGTCCTACCATTCCAGCCTTCAAGGAAGTGCTATATGGCCAAACTTCTGATTCAAGTAATGTTAGAAAGCCATTTCCAAACCAAGTAGGCAATCCCTACTCTGAGACCTATAATCCTGGATGGAGGAACCACCTAAATTTTGGATGGAGAAATGAGGGCTCTTCAGTACCTCAAACATTTCAACCTCCATCCCAACCATTTCATGCTCCCACACATAACACATACCAACCACCTCATAAGAGATCCTTAGAGGATACTCTTCAACAATTCATGCAAACACAAGGAGGAATCAACAACCAAGTTTACAAATTCCAAGACCAGACCAATAGGACCTTAGATGACATTCGAAGTCAACTAACTAAGTTGACTCAATCACTAAGCATTCAAGAGAAGGGAAAAATCCCAGCTCAACCAATGCCCAATCCTAGAGGTCAGGTACACATGAGTGAATCCTCACCTAGTGAACCTTCAAACCATGAACAAGTCCAAGCCATCACTACCCTTAGAAGTGGAAAGGTTGTTGACAAAGGTGTAGGTTTTAGGATTCCTAAAGGTATTGTGGAGGAGAAATCTAGGGAAAGTGAAGAGGGAATCAAAACACAAGTGACAAATGAGAGTTTGAGAGATAAAGAAGGTGAGCTAAATGAGAAAGAGATGAGTGAGAAAGGAGATGATTCAAGAAAAATTGAAGTCAAAGTGAGTGACTTAGAATTTGTTCCTAGAGCACCATTTCCACAAAGGTTAGGGAAACCTAAGCAAGATCTTATGAACTCAGAAATCTATGAATTGTTCAAACAAGTGAAAGTCAATATTCCACTCCTTGATGCAATTAAACAAGTTCCATCTTATGCAAAGTTTCTTAAGGATTTATGCACAGTCAAAAGGAGATTGAATGTGAAAGAAAGAGCCTTTCTAACTGAACATGCTAGTGCCATCATCCAGTTTAAGACCCCTCCCAAATACAAAGATCCTGGTTGTCCTACCATTTCATGCATTATTGGAAGTCATAAGATAGATCAAGCTTTGTTGGATTTAGGAGCAAGTGTGAATTTAATACCCTACACTGTTTACGAACAATTAGGTTTAGGAGAAATCAAGCCTACTCGAATCACCCTTCAATTAGCTGATAGGTCAATCAAGATTCCCAGGGGTATCGTTGAGGATGTGTTGGTCCAAGTAGATAAATTCTACTTTCCTATTGATTTTGTAGTATTAGACACCGCACCAATTCAAGGTTCTAATGCCCCCATCCCAGTCATCTTAGGGAGACCTTTCCTAGCTACATCCAATGCCTTAATTAACTGTAGGAATGGGGTGATGAAATTGTCTTTTGGGAATATGACTGTGGAGATGAACATATTCAATGTCTCCAAACAAATCGGGGAACATGAGGACATTAGAGAGGTAGATTTCATCCAAACTGTTTGTCAAGAACACTTTGAGAGAGTGTGGATCAAGGATCCATTGGAGAGAACTTTAATTCATGATGAAAGATTTTGTTCTTTGGAATGTGTTGATGAGGAAGTAAGAGAACTCGAGACTTATCTAGATCCAATGCCTATTATGTCAATAGGTCAATGGACCCCATCATTTGAGCCTTTGATTTCACCCCAAGTGAAAGTTGAGGAATCTCTTGTCCAGCCTGATAAACTAGAAAGGAAGCCTTTACCGAGTGATCTTAAGTATGCATTTCTAGGGGAAGATGAATCATATCCTATTGTGATCTCATCAAAACTTAGCATAGAGCAAGAACACAAACTTTTAAGAGTGGTGAGAAAACACAAGAAAGCAATTGGGTGGAAAATTACTGACTTGAAAGGAATTAGCCCTCTTTTATGTACATATAGAATCTATCTTGAAGAAGAGGCTAAATCTGTGAGGCAAATGCAAAGACGATTGAACCCAAACATGAAGGAAGTAGTGAGAGGTGAAGTGCTTAAGCTACTTGATGCAGGTATCATTTACCCTATTGCAAACTCAAAATGGGTTAGTCCAACCCAAGTTGTCCCAAAAAAATCTGGAGTCACGGTAGTGAAGAATGAAAATAATGAGCTGGTACCAACTAGAATCCAAAATGGATGGCGTATGTGCATTGATTATCGTAAATTGAACATGGTGACTAGGAAGGACCATTTTCCGCTTCCATTTTTAGACCAAGTGCTTGAAAGAGTAGCTGGAAGAGCTTTCTATTGTTTTCTGGATGGATACTCAGGTTACAACCAAATTGAGATTTCTTTAGAAGACCAAGAAAAAACCACTTTCACTTGTCCTTTTGGTACTTATGCTTATAGAAAAATGCCATTTGGTTTGTGTAATGCACCAGCCACTTTTCAAAGGTGTATGATAAGTATCTTTAGTGACATGGTGGAAAATTTTTTGGAAGTTTTCATGGATGATTTTTCAGTTTATAGGGATTCTTATGAGTTGTGTCTAATGAATCTAGAAAAAGTTCTTGAAAGGTGTGAAGAGAGCAATCTTGTACTCAATTGGGAGAAGTGTCATTTTATGGTGACACATGGCATTGTTTTAGGTCACATTGTCTCTTCAAAAGGGATAGAGGTAGATAAGTCAAAAGTGGAAGTCATTCAAAAATTAACTACCCCTAAGACTGTGAAAGATGTGAGATCCTTTTTAGGACATGCTGGTTTTTATCGAAGATTCATTCATTCTTTTAGTACCATTGCCAAACCATTGTGTAACTTGTTGTCACAAGATGTCCCATTTGATTGGACATCAAAATGTCAAGAAGCTTTTGAAAAGCTTAAAGGGTTGTTGACAACTACACCAATCATACAAGCTCCTGATTGGTCTTTACCATTTGAACTGATGTGTGATGCTAGTGATTTTGCGGTTGGGGCTGTTTTAGGGCAAAGAAAAGACAAGAAACCTCATGTCATATATTATGCTAGCAAGACTTTGAATGATGCTCAATTGAATTACACTACAACTGAAAAAGAACTCTTAGCTGTGGTCTTTGCATTAGACAAGTTTAGGTCTTATTTGGTTGGATCTCTTGTTATTGTTTTCACTGATCATGCAGCATTGAAATATTTGCTCACAAAACAAGATGCCAAACCACGTTTGATTCGATGGATCCTCCTACTCCAAGAGTTTAACATTGAAATTCGAGATAAAAAGGGAGTAGAGAATGTAGTCGCTGATCATTTGTCTCGTCTTTCAAGCTATAAGACCATAATTGATGAATCTCCAATAAATGAACTCTTTGCTGATGAAAATTTATTTTGTGCAGGTACTGTCTCTTACATTGGTTCTCCATGGTATGCTGACATAGCAAATTACCTAGCCACAAGTCAAATCCCTTCTCATTGGTCTAAACTTGACAAACAAAAATTCTTGCGCAATGTGCGCACCTTTTTTTGGGATGACCCCTACCTATTTAAATATTGTCCTGACCAAATTATTAGGCGGTGCATCCCTGATCATGAAATTCCAAGGGTCATTAATTTTTGTCATGCATTAGCCTGTGGTGGGCATTTCTCTTCCAAGAAAACCATTGCCAAAATCTTGCAGTGTGGTTTTTATTGGCCTACCATGTTTAAAGATGTTCATGCCTTCTGTGTTGCATGTGACCGATGCCAACGACTAGGTAGCCTCACTAGGCGTAACATGATGCCCCTTAACCCCATCCTTGTTTTGGAAATATTTGATTGTTGGGGGATTGATTTCATGGGACCTTTTCCAAGTTCATTTGGTTACCAATTCATCCTTGTTGCTGTTGATTATGTGTCTAAATGGGTGGAGGCCATTGGATCTCGAACCAATGACCATCGAGTTGTGGTCAAATTCTTGAAAGAAAATATTTTCTCTCGTTTTGGCATGCCCCGGGCTATGATTAGTGATGGGGGAAAACATTTTTGTAACAAGCCCGTTGGGATTTTGATGAGAAAATATGGTGTAATTCACAAGGTCAGTACCTCCTATCACCCACAGACTAGTGGCCAAGCTGAGTTGGCAAATAGGGAGATCAAGAATATTTTAGAGAAAACAGTCAATCCAAACCGTAAAGATTGGTCCCTACGACTAGTTGATGCTTTGTGGGCATATCGCACTGCTTATAAGACCTCTTTAGGAATGTCTCCTTATAGGCTAGTTTATGGAAAGCCTTGTCATCTCCCTGTTGAGATTGAGCACCGTGCATATTGGGCTATTCGGCAATTCAATGACAATGAAAACGAGGTTGGCAAAAATAGAAAGCTTCAATTGGATGAATTAGAGGAGTTGAGAAATGATGCATTTGAAAATGCAAAAATTTCAAAACATAAGATGAAAACTTTGCATGATAAACATATTCTTAAAAAATCCTTTCATGTTGGTCAAAAGGTTCTCTTGTATAATTCACGATTACATCTCTTTCCTAGGAAGTTGAGGACAAAATGGACTGGTCCATTTGTGATTAAATCCATCTCTGAGCATGGTGCATTTGAGGTAGAAAATCCCAAGAATGGAAATATTTTCAAAGTAAATGGTCATCGATTGAAACCTTATCTTGAAAATGTTGTGGCTGAAGTTGAGACATTGGATCTTCAAGATCCAATACCATTGTAGTATTAGAAGTAATGAGTTTTTATTTTTATTTTATTTTTATTTTTATTTTTCATTTTTATTATTTTTTCTTCTTTATTCCATCTCTTATATTTTCGTGTTCATGCATTCAGGACAATGCATTATTTTAAGTTGGGGGGTGTGAGGTTCTTTATTTTCAAAAAAAAAAAAAAACATCAATGTTTTCTTTTAGTTGTGATATGCAGGTTAAAAAAAAATCAAGCAAGAAGTCAGCTCATGCCCAATTCAATCAGACATTCATCCTTGAAAACAGAAGGGGAGTAACAATTTTCTAATCTTTATACTTTTCTTCTCTTTCTCTTTTACATTGAGGATAATGTAAAACTTAATTTTAGATATTTCATTATGTTGAATGCTTGAGATAACCATGCTTGTTAAAAAAAAAAAAAACTTGCATTCGTATGTGAATGAGACTTGTTTAGGATCATCATTACATTTTTGGATTCATTATTATGTTGAACATTGCATACTTTAATTTGGGATAGATAATATCTTATAAAGCAAGATATAGCATACTTTTTTTTAAGATTACTGAAATACATCTTTCCTTGTAAAAGTTGTGTGAGTTGTGTGATTATGCATGAAAGATGAGTATGATGCTTTACTTGTGATTATCCCTTTTGATCCAGTCCTAAACAAGGTTTAAGTAAATAGAGTAATAATTATTATACGAATAAATAAATAAATGTGTACAAAGTTCTATCTACTCCAATGTTTTGAGTTGCTCAGTAACTAGGGGTATTCATCACAAATGTTTATCTTTACGTCAAACGGCAGCTTAAAATATGAGTATGCAAAGCACTTTAAGTTTGTGACTTTGTGAGTAACCGGGTGCATTCATCACAAATGTTTGTATTCGCGTCAAAAGGGAAGTAACTACTTAAAGACAAAAAATAAATCATATCTTCAAAAAAAAAAAAAAAACAAAGAAAGAAAAAAAGAAAGAAAGAAAATATATAGATATTTCTCTAGTTTGCTACCTTGTTTGTGTTGGTGAGAATGGAAGATTACAAGTTGAGTTTTCGTATGAATCAATTATGTTGGTTACACGATAAATATGACTGAATTTGGAAATTTTGTATGGATGTTTGATTTAGAAAATGTGAGTATGCTTATTTTTCTTTATTTGCTATTGTGTACACTAAGTTAAAGATACCAATGTTTGCATGATAGGTCCTTCAAGTGTGATGAATCGAGCCTAATTATGGTTGTTATTATTATTATTTTTATTTTAAAGGTTTTATGTTTTGTTTTGCTTGAGGACTAGCAAAATCTAAGTTGGGGGGTGTGATTGTGCATCAAAAGTGTCATTAAGTCTCTTGTTCTACATATGTATTTATTGTTTTTATTTGGTTGTTTTTATAATAATTGATGTGTTTTTTAGTAATGAAGTTTGTTTTAATGTTTCAATAGGTTTTTGGAGCTTAAATGAATTAATTCAGAAAATTCAACGTCGGAATTCAGAACAAAGAATTGAAGAGATATTTAGTTGAAGATTGAAGCAAATCTTGGTTCAAATAAGTGCTCCAAATTTGTCCTAAAAATCAATTCTATTCCAATTCTAGAAAAGAATATCATATGATTTATTTCAAGCCCAAACTTGCCTTATGTTGTGTGCAAACTTCAACCATTAAACACTCAAGGTTTCAATGTCAATCTTAGCCCAAATAATAAGTACATTTGTATACTTATTTGATGCTCAAATTCAGTCCAAAAATCAGCCCCAAATCAGCCCTAAATCAACCCCAAATCAACCTTCAAATCAACCCAAACACAATCCATGATCTTACATGTCCACACAACAAATAACAATTGATTTATTTTGGGTAATCCATTGATCCAAGAAGGCAAGCACATGGATGGAAAGCTGGAGGGGATATTTTAACATTATTTTGGGTCAAAAAGAAGAAGGAGACACCTCATAAATGAGGAAGAAAAACGTGCACCAAAGTAGTTGTAAAGCTGTCTTGATTTGATTTTTCAGAACAACTTTCGGTGTTTTGCCCATAACTTTTGACTCAGGTGTCCAAATGAGCTGTTCTTTAATGATCTGGAAAGGTGACAGAATTGCCTATAAATATGTCTCTAATAGACTTCTCCAAACAAAGCTTCTAAGAGGGTCGAATTGCTGTCCAAAGTTAGAGTCAGATTTGTGTCCGAATTTTTTCTGAAATTGTATTGTGTTCTTCTTTATAGATTTCGGTTCTTTAGTTTGTAAAACTTATTTTTTCAGTTGGATTCAAGTTCTTTCATGTTTATTGAAGTGTTCTTATATATAATCATGGTTGGCTAAACTCTTTCTTGGATCCAAATCAAGGATAATGGTGATTGAGGTAAGTTCTTTAGGATATGAATGAATCTTAATGTTTATCTTCTTATTTTCTTCATGAATGATTTATTATTGTAAAGAAATTTTAGAAATCATTTAGGTAATGTTATAATCTTGAATTTTTTATGCACAAACTTTAGTTTTGGTATAGAGATTGCTTGATTCAATGTCTTACTTAATATGAAAGTACTTATTCATTCTTAAGCAATAATCAATCTTCATCTTTCTAATCTTCATTGTAATATCTTCCGATCTAATATCACCATCGTTGAGATTAGGTTGAGTTATCTTATATATGTTGAAGAAATCACCAATACATCACCATTAAAATTGATTTGGACCAAGACTTACTTTTCTTGTCATTTAAAATCTATTTACATTTTTTTTATCTTTGAAAACAAATCCATCAATTATTTTCAACCAAGTTATTGTTAATTTAATTTCTCTTGAGGTTTTTTTTGTTACTTAGCTTAATTTCCAGATCTAGCTCTCTGTGGATATGACCTCGATCTTACCGAGTTAATTGCTACATCGCACACTCGTGCACTTGCGAGTTAAAACAAGCCGATCATAAAAAGCGGTCAAGCATTGTACATACCTCCACTAGATGTATGAGGTTGAGTTTTACTCGGTGCCTCATAAGTACCCGCGGTGTCCCAATTTTGAGCATTTTTAGCTAACAAGTCTAAGTACTCCATTGCTTCATCAGGGTCTTTATCTTCAAAAGTTCCATTGCACATCAATTCAACCATTTGCCTATCTTTAGGTGTTAACCCTTCATAGAAATGTGAAACCAATCTCCATGTTTCAAAACCATGATGAGGGCAAGTACTAAGCAAGTCTCGATACCTATCCCAACATTGGTAAAATGTTTCTCCTGGTTTTTGAGTGAAAGTGGTGATTTGTCTTTTGAAAGAGTTTGTTCTATGAGATGGGAAAAACTTCTTTAAAAATTGTTGTTGCATTTCATCCCAAGCACGAATGGATCCTGGTCTTAAATTTTGTAGCCATGTTTTAGCTTTATCTTTTAATGAAAAAGGAAAAAGCTTTAATCTGATGGTGTTCATGCTACAATTTAAGTTATTATATGTGTTGCACACCTCCTCAAATTCTCTTAAATGCAAGTATGGATTTTCCAATTCTAAGCCATGAAAAGAAGGTAAAAGTTGAATAATGCCTGGTTTAAAATTAAAATGAGATGCATCAGGAGCAAAAACTATGCATGACGGTGCACTTGTTCTTGTGGGATTCATGTGGTCTCTAAGTGTTCTAGCACGGTTATTCTCATTATTTTCATTATGAAGTGATTGATTATCTTCTTCGGCCATATTTTCTAAAAATGATGTGGATACCCTACAAAGTCTACCACTTGATGTACGTGACCACACTTTCATGCACGTGTAGGAATAAAATAAAAAAGAAGAAGAAAGCAAAAGAAAGAGGAAGAAAACAAAATAAAAAGAAACAAAAGAAAAGAAACAAAGTTATATACAAGTAAAGTGAAAGGAGAAAATAAAATAACTACTATAATTTATACAAGAACTTACCTCCCCGGCAACGGCGCCAAAAACTTGACACGACTAAAAGGTTGATGTCTTCTCCCAAGTGCAGGAGTGTCGAAGTAATAAATAACCCGGCAAGACCGGGGTCGAACCACAGGGAGGTTAATTGTACAAATTATAAACAACAATTATAAAACAACAATAACAACAACAACAATAGTAACAATAATAATAATAATAATAATAATAATAATAATAATAATACTAGTAGTAGTAGTACTAATAATAATAATAATAATAATAATAAAGAAAGAGAAGAAGAAGAAGATGATGATGATGAGAACTTAGAGATGAAATATTAATGTAAGGATTAAACAATAATAATAACAAATGTCAAGGTTAGAGGTTCCACTAATGGTATATCAAACAAGTATAGTATAAACTCTTATTATTGAATTGGAAACCACACAGAAAGGAGGTTCCAATCAGATTATATATTGTTAACATGATTACATTAATCATCTTATTCAATTAATGCTAATACTTGTAAATCTCGTCAAGCATTCATGATTATAACTTATGTTAACAACAAATCAAGTTCCTTTCATAGCTCAGGTGTCGGTTATACCATACATTATGGGCTATGAAAGTGCCAAGCATTTGTTGTACCAAGTGTTATACAACATAAATCAAGATTAGTCATTTAACAAGCAAAGTATTAAAGAGTGAACAAGATAACAAATATAAAACATGTTAGTATCAAATATTAAAGTCCATATTAAGTTTACATTATACTTATTCTCACACCATTAGTGTAACCTTTTCACCTTGACATAATTAACTTAGCTAGACATAATGAAAGAAATAAAAATAGATAAACAAAATAAGAACATAAAAGTTAACTAAGTAAAGGAAAGGAAATGAAAGGCATAAACTTAATATTAATGAAAACAAAGCATAAAAAATACAAAGAGAGAAAGGAAGAGCATGATCTTGATCTAGAAACCAAGATGCCTAAATGTATGGCAAATGCCTCCTTTTATAGGCCAAAATTGGGAACTATTGATTTGATGACTAATTGATAAGTGGGTGGCCAACTTTTGACTTGGTGACAATCCTTATCTTCTCTTGTCTGCCCAAAACGTCATTGATAAAGTCAAAACTGGAGCCAGGTGCAAACATGAAAGTTGTAGGCAATTGTCTCAGCTTTCTTGTGTAAAAACTTCAGCTCATTTGGACTTCTAGAACTCCAGATATGGCCAAAATACCGAATAGTGCTCGGGCTGGAAGACAGATTCGGGCTTCTTTGTTGTTGCTACAATTTGGACTTGATAATGGCCTTTTTAGATCTTGGGCTCCATATGAAAGTTGTAGGCCTATGTCTTACCTTTCCATCCATATAAATTGGACCTAAATCTGAGATATGTAGCTCCAGATAGAAGGCGTTCAAGCCGTTCTTGGATGTAAAACCAAGGGATGATGTGAGTCATAATCACAACTACCTGTACATACACATATAGGTGAGACTCCAACTGATCTACATATAGGTGGTATGAGTGCCTTTTCAATTTCTCATCTATAAGTGCATTTTTTATAAAGGTTTTATGTCATCATTTTCACTTGAAGTATCAATAACTCCTTAACTAAAGCATGTTTTATAATAATATATCTAATAATATAAGATACCTTTAATTTATGGTAAATGTTCATTTTAAATGTTGGCCTATCATACAAATGAAAGGATTGATTGTTGAATTTAAAATCTAAAATTGAAAGAACAAAGAGATGGCCAAACTTAGAAACAAGATGCTAGTGCAGTTTAAACCGGAACACTCTTTGTTAATTGGGTCATATTTGGAGCTATAAATCTCAGATTTAGGTCTACTTTATATGGATGGAAAGGTAAGACATAGGCCTACAACTTTCATATCAAGATATAAAAAGGCCATTTTCAAGTCCAAATTAGAGCAACAATAAAGAGGTCCGAATCTGTCCTCTAACCCGAGTACTATTTAGTTTTTAACCCATAACTGGAGTTATGGAAGTCTAAATGAGCTAACATTTTGATACAAGAAAGTAAAGACAATTTTCTACAACTTTCATGTTTTCAAGTGGTTCTAATTTTGACATTATCAATAACGTTTTGGGTAGAGAAGAGAAGATAAGGATTGTCACCAACTCAAGAGTTAGCCACCCACTCATTAATTAATCATTAAATCAATAGTTTCTAATGTTGGCCTATAAAAGGAGGCATTTGCCATGCATTTAGGCATCTTGGTTTCCAGATCAAAATCATACTCTTGCTTTCTCTCTTTCTATTTTTTGTAATGTTTATGCTTTGCTTTCATTAACATCAAGTTTATGCCTTTCATTTCCTTTCATTTACTTAGTTAATTTTTATCTTATTTATATCCTTATTTTGTTTATTTATTTTTATTGCTTTCATTATGTTTGGCTAAGTTTATTATGTCAAGGTGAAAAGGTTACACTAATGGTGTAAAGATAAGTATAGTGTAAACTTAATATGGACTTTAATGTTTGATACTAACGTGTTTTGTATTTGTTATCTTGTTCACGCTTTAATACTTTGCTTGTTAAATGACTAATCTTGATTTATGTTGTATAACACTTGGTACAACAAATGCTTGACACTTTCATAGTTCATACTGGATGGTATAACCAACACCTGAGCTACGAAAGGAACTTGATTTGTTGTTAACATAAGTTATAATCATGAATGCTTGACAAAATTTACAAGTATTAACATTAATTAAATAAGATGACTAATGTAATTATGTTAATAATCTATAATCTGGTTGGAACCTCCTTTGTGTGTGGTTTCCAATTGACTAATAAGAGTTTATACTATACTTGTTTGACATACCATTAGTTGATCCTCTAACCTTGACATTTATTGTTATCATTGTTAAATATTTACGTTAATATTCCATCTCGAAGTTCTCATCATCATCTTCTTCTTCTCCTTCTTTTTCTTTATTATTATTACTTTGATTATTATTAGTACTATTATTAGTAGTATTACTACTACTACTACTACTGCTAGTATTATTATTATTATTGTTATTGTTATTGTATTATTGTTATCTGTAATTGATACAATTAACCTCCCTGTAGTTCGACCCCGGTCTTACCGGGTTATTTATTACTTCGACACTCCTACACTTGGGAGAAGACATTAATCTTTTCATCGTGTCATCCATTTATTAAGAAATATGTATATCCTTATGCGGCCCTTGATATTGAGAATTCAATGAATGACAATGTTTTTAAGGAAAATAGATATTGTTTGAAAGGTTACTTTGATAATTTTCCTAGTAAAAATCAATCAATTGGTTTGAATAATCTTGTAGATAAAGGTTGATTATTTTGTTTTTCTCACATTGTTTTTGTTTTTTGCTTTAGTGATTTTTGTTTGTTTCTCTCACCCCGGTCAAATGGCGGACAACGGTACTCCATGACTTAAATCGGTTCTTTCAGTTTCCTATAATAACTTATATTTGTGTATATATTTGTGCAATTCTATAAATCTCTCTTCCAATTTCATTTGAAAATGAACATTAATCTTGAAAAATTAAAAATGTATTTTCCCATTCTGCCTCAGAATGCAATTACAAAAATTTACCGTGCTAGATGTGCAAGATTAAGGTTGTTAATGAATCATGGAATTTCTGAAGATATTTGCTCATTGATTTAAGAAAAGGTCTAATTATCAGGTGAGTCATCTAATTCCTTCATTTCACACATGCTTGGAATAAGTAAAAGCACTTTTGCAAAGAAACGTCATGCAAAATGATTGAAAGCCTATCATCGATATGCCAGATGGACTTGTAATGCACAATGTCATTCTTTAGGAATGGTATCTATAAACCATGAAGATAAAATACAATTCATTAAGGATGACCTAAGTAAGGAGTCTTTATATAATCTTCTATTAACTCTTGAGATGCATCCTAGTGGAGATGTGCATCGCGTAATTCATGATTTATGACCCTATTTTCATAAAAAAACATGATCGTCTTAGTCTTGAGAATCTTACTAAAAAAAGACCTTGTTTGCTAGTTTTTAAGAAAACTGGATGGGAAGCCTATCCCCGACCCATAGAGTGCGTTTAAGCCATTCTTGGATGTAAAACCAAGGGAAGATGTGAGCCACAATCACAACTACCTGTACATACACATGCTTTTTTAAAAATAAATAAATAAATAAATAAAAAGAGAGAGAGAGATAGAGAGTGCGAGACTCCAGCTGGCCTTTATATAGGTGGTATGATTACCTTTTTAATTTCTCATTGATAAAATCCCCTCTTCCTTCCTTTAATTTCTACTCAACCCATACATTCAACAAATATAGAAATGTATAGAAATGACAAGTTCCTCAGGTCATCACATAAGAAAGATTTGTGTTTTTGATGGATCTAATCGTGGGAAAGAAAAGGAGTTTTTAGAATCAGCAAATCATCTTGGTTAGGTGCTAGCTGAGAGAAAGATTCATTTAATGTATGGAGGAGGTAGTCTGGGGTTAACGGGAGGTGTGTCAATAACTGCATTTTTAGGAAGTAGTCAAGTTTTGGGGGTCATCCTCGAAGCTTTACTACAAGGGGAAATCATTGAAAAAACAATTGGAGAGGAAGTCTCCACAATGTCGGCTCGAATGAATGCAATGTTTAACCATGCTGATGCCTTCATTGCTTTACCACGTGGTCTAGGCACATTAGAAGAGATCTTTCATATTTCCTCTTGGGCTCAACTGCACATTCACCATAAACCTATAGGTATGTTAAATGTTAATGGTTATTATGATAAGTTGTCTTTTCTTGATCATGTTGTGGAACACGAATTTCTAACATCTTCTACACGACAAATCATAATCTCTGCTACTACTACTGAACAATTAATTGACCAACTACAATCTTTCATTCCCGTGATTGATCCTTCCATGAGTCGCATAAATTGGTCATCTAAGGAAATCCGTAAAAAGCTTAGATTGGATTTGAGCCTTCATTTGTGAAATTTTGTGTCTTTTGGTTTTATTATTGTGTTTTGTTATTTCTTATTTTTGTTTTAGTGTGTTTCAAGTTTTGTCAGTGTTCGTTATTTCAGGTGATATCTTCTATACTCTATCTTTCTATCTTAGAACATTGAGGACAATGTCTCGTTTTTGTTGGGGGGAGAGGGTAGTAGTTGATAAAAAAAAATTGTTTTTCATTTCATAAAACATGTGCATAATTGTTATTACTAGGATGGCAGAGTAAAGGAGCTCTTTTGTTAAAGTGACTCTTGAGACGCATCTTAGTAACTATTCTTAACACGGTCTATTATAATACTTCTTGAAATATTCAGATTTACAAACTCTCGCATTGTTATCACTTTATTCTGCTCATATACTTATTTAACATGTATTCTTAAACCTTAATTTACACACACACACTTTAACATATGATTGTGGGTTGTATATTGGATTATTACATTATTTATGTTCTTTTGTTAAAGGTAACAACTAAGGGAAAGGGATTGTATATAATTAAGAAAAAAACATGAAAAAAAAAAGAAAAATGAAAAAAAAAATGATGATAATAAAAATGTAGATAAGTTTGGTTTCGTAGCCTCCCTAACCTAAGCAATCAAGCCGAAAGGGGTGTTTTAACACCTAATACCCTAAAGTCAATTGACTTGGGAGCTATTGGCCCAACGCTTGTTACATGGGTTGAGGAGAAAAGCTTAAGGGAATCAAACATTGCACTATCTGCATATCAGTATTTGCGACCCGAGTTACTAAGCTCGTAGAGGTGTCTTAACACCAAATGCCCTAAGACTAACTGGTCTGGGAGTCATTAGCTGAAAGCTCATTACATGGGTTAAAGATGGATAGTGTTTTTAAATTATATGTATATATTTTTTGAAAAAAAAAAGAAAAAAATAATAATCCTAACCTAAGGAAGTTAACCTTAAACATTAGAACAAAAAGTTTTGTTTTCTTCTAAGAAAAGCCCCATAATTATGTGCTGATACATTGAGCACAAAAGAAAGGTTTATTAATATCTTGTTAAGAGGTATTGAGCAGATATATAAATTTAATGAGAGTTTGTTTATCTGGATAGATTAATGGAAGTTAAATGATGAATACCTTGCTTTATGAAATTTGCAAATTGTTTTTCTATTTTAACACTTTGATTACTAGGGACTAGTAATAAGCTGGTTCGGGGGGGTGATTAGTACTTAAAAGTGCATTTTTATCATGGTTTTATATCATCATTTTGCACTTCAAATATCAATAACTCCTTAACTAAAGCATGTTTTAAAATAATAAATCTAATATTATAAGATACCTTTAATTTGTGATAAATGTTCATTTTAAATGCAGGCCTATCACGAAAATGAAAGGATTGATTGATGACTTTAAAAACTTAAATTGCAAGAATAAAGAGATGGTCAAACTTAGAAAAGAGATGTTGGTGTAATCCAAACTGGAACACTATTCGATAATTGGGTCATATCTGGAGATATAGATCTCAGATTTAGGTCCAATTTATATGGATGGAAAGGTAAGACATAGGCCTACAACTTTCATAGGAGCCCAAGATCTAACAAGGCCATTATCAAGTCCAAATTGTAGCAACAACAAAGAAGCCCAAATCTGTCTTCCAGTCCAAGCACTATTCAGTATTTTGGCCATATCTAGAGTTCTAGAAGTCGAAATGAGCTGAAGTTTTTACACAAGAAAGCTGAGACAATTGCCTACAACTTTCATGTTTTTAACTGGCTCCAATTTTGATGTTATCAATGAAGTTTTGGGCAGAAAAGAGAAGATAAGGATTGTCACCAAGTCAAGAGTTGGCGACGCACTTATCAATTAGTCATCAAATCAATAGTTCCCAATTTTGGCCTATAAAAGGAGGCATTTTCCATGCATTTAGGCATCTTGGTTTTCCAGATCAAGATCATGCTCTTCCTTTCTCTCTTTATATTCTTTGTAATGTTTATGCTTTCCTTTCATTAATATCAAGTTTATGCCTTTCATTTTCTTTCCTTTATTTAGTTAACTTTTATGTTCTTATTTTGTTTATCTATTTTGCTTTCTTTCATTATGTCTAGCTAAGTTATTATGTCAAGGTGAAAAGATTACACTAATGGTGTGAGAATAAGTATAATGTGAACTTAATATGGACTTTAATGTTTGATACTAACATGTTTTATATTTGTTATCTTGTTCACTCTTTAATACTTTGCTTGTTAAATGACTAATCTTGATTTATGTTGTATAACACTTGGTACAACAAATGCTTGGCACTTTCATAGCCCATAATGTATGGTATAACCGACACCTGAGCTATGAAAGGAACTTGATTTATTGTTAACATAAGTTATAATCATGAATCCTTGACAAAATTTACAAGTATTAGCATTAATCGAATAAGATAACTACTGTAATCATGTTAACAATCTATAATATGATTGGAACCTCCTTTATGTGTGGTTTCCAATTGAATAAAAAGAGTTTATATTATACTTGTTTCACATACCATTAGTGGAATCTCTAACCTTGACATTTGTTATTATCATTGTTTAATCGTTACATTAATATTCCTTCTCAAAGTTCTCATCTTCTTCTTCTTCTTCTCCTACTTTTTCTTTATTATTATTACTATTATTATTATTATTATTACTGTTGTGGTTGTTGTTATTGTTGTTTTAGAATTGTTGTTTATAATTTGTACAATTAACATCCCTATGGTTCGACCCTGGTCTTGCTGGGTTATTTATTACTTCGACACTCCTGCACTTGGGAGAGGACATCAATCTTTTTGTCGTGTTAGCAAGTTTGCAATTAACTCGAATTTAGATTTGTAAACCTCAATTCCTTTTGATGAAACAATGTGACCAAGTACAATGTCGTTTGTTACCATAAAATAACATTTTTCCCAATTCAGCACAAGATTCTTCTCTGCACACCTGGTCAAAACCTTTCCTATGTTAGTGATTAGTACTTAAAAGTGCATTTTTGTCATGGTTTTATATCATTATTTTGCACTTGAAGTATCAATAACTCCTTAACTAAAGCATGTTTTATAATAATATATCTAATAATATAAGATACCTTTAATTTGTGGTAAATGCTCATTTTAAATGCAGGCCTATCACATAAATGAAAGGATTGATTGATGACTTTAAGAACTTAAATTGCAAGGGCAAAGAGATGGTCAAACATAGAAAAGAGATGTCGGTGCAATCCAAACCGGAACACTGTTCGGTAATTGGGTCATATCTAGAGCTACAGATATCAGATTTAGGTCCAATTTATATGGATGGAAAGGTAAGACATAGGCCTACCTACAACTTTCATATGGAGCCCAAGATCTAAAAAGGCCATTATCAAGTCCAAATTGTAGCAACAACAAAGAAGCCCAAATCTGTCTTCCAGTCCAAGCACTATTCAGTATTTTGGCCATATCTAGAGTTCTAGAAGTCGAAATGAGCTGAAGTTTTTACACAAGAAAGCTGAGACAATTGCCTACAACTTTCATGTTTTTAACTGGCTCCAATTTTGATGTTATCAATGACGTTTTGGGCAGAAAAGAGAAGATAAGGATTGTCACCAAGTCAAGAGTTGACGACCCACTTATCAATTAGTCATCAAATCAATAGTTCCCAATTTTGGCCTATAAAAGGAGGCATTTTCCATGCATTTAGGCATCTTGGTTTTCCAGATCAAGATCATGCTCTTCCTTTCTCTCTTTGTATTCTTTGTAATGTTTATGCTTTCCTTTCATTAATATCAAGTTTATCCCTTTCATTTTCTTTCCTTTATTTAGTTAACTTTTATGTTCTTATTTTGTTTATCTATTTTGCTTTCTTTCATTATGTCTAGCTAAGTTATTATGTCAAGGTGAAAAGATTACACTAATGGTGTGAGAATAAGTATAATGTGAACTTAATATGGACTTTAATGTTTGATACTAACATGTTTTATATTTGTTATCTTGTTCACTCTTTAATACTTTGCTTGTTAAATGACTAATCTTGATTTATGTTGTATAACACTTGGTACAACAAATGCTTGGCACTTTCATAGCCCATAATGTATGGTATAACCGACACCTGAGCTATGAAAGGAACTTGATTTGTTGTTAACATAAGTTATAATCATGAATCCTTGACAAAATTTACAAGTATTAGCATTAATCGAATAAGATGACTACTGTAATCATGTTAACAATCTATAATATGATTGGAACCTCCTTTATGTGTGGTTTCCAATTGAATAAAAAGAGTTTATATTATACTTGTTTCACATACCATTAGTGGAATCTCTAACCTTGACATTTGTTATTATCATTGTTTAATCGTTACATTAATATTCCTTCTCAAAGTTCTCATCTTCTTCTTCTTCTTCTCCTACTTTTTCTTTATTATTATTACTATTATTATTATTATTATTACTGTTGTGGTTGTTGTTATTGTTGTTTTAGAATTGTTGTTTATAATTTGTACAATTAACGTCCCTATGGTTCGACCCTGGTCTTGCCGGGTTATTTATTACTTCGACACTCCTGCACTTGGGAGAGGACATCAATCTTTTTGTCGTGTTAGCAAGTTTGCAATTAACTCGAATTTAGATTTGTAAACCTCAATTCCTTTTGATGAAACAATGTGACCAAGTACAATGTCGTTTGTTACCATAAAATAACATTTTTCCCAATTCAGCACAAGATTCTTCTCTGCACACCTGGTCAAAACCTTTCCTATGTTAGTGATTAGTACTTAAAAGTGCATTTTTGTCATGGTTTTATATCATTATTTTGCACTTGAAGTATCAATAACTCCTTAACTAAAGCATGTTTTATAATAATATATCTAATAATATAAGATACCTTTAATTTGTGGTAAATGCTCATTTTAAATGCAGGCCTATCACATAAATGAAAGGATTGATTGATGACTTTAAGAACTTAAATTGCAAGGGCAAAGAGATGGTCAAACATAGAAAAGAGATGTCGGTGCAATCCAAACCGGAACACTGTTCGGTAATTGGGTCATATCTAGAGCTACAGATATCAGATTTAGGTCCAATTTATATGGATGGAAAGGTAAGACATAGGCCTACCTACAACTTTCATATGGAGCCCAAGATCTAAAAAGGCCATTATCAAGTCCAAATTGTAGCAACAACAAAGAAGCCCAAATCTGTCTTCCAGTCCAAGCACTATTCAGTATTTTGGCCATATCTAGAGTTCTAGAAGTCGAAATGAGCTGAAGTTTTTACACAAGAAAGCTGAGACAATTGCCTACAACTTTCATGTTTTTAACTGGCTCCAATTTTGATGTTATCAATGACGTTTTGGGCAGAAAAGAGAAGATAAGGATTGTCACCAAGTCAAGAGTTGACGACCCACTTATCAATTAGTCATCAAATCAATAGTTCCCAATTTTGGCCTATAAAAGGAGGCATTTTCCATGCATTTAGGCATCTTGGTTTTCCAGATCAAGATCATGCTCTTCCTTTCTCTCTTTGTATTCTTTGTAATGTTTATGCTTTCCTTTCATTAATATCAAGTTTATCCCTTTCATTTTCTTTCCTTTATTTAGTTAACTTTTATGTTCTTATTTTGTTTATCTATTTTGCTTTCTTTCATTATGTCTAGCTAAGTTATTATGTCAAGGTGAAAAGATTACACTAATGGTGTGAGAATAAGTATAATGTGAACTTAATATGGACTTTAATGTTTGATACTAACATGTTTTATATTTGTTATCTTGTTCACTCTTTAATACTTTGCTTGTTAAATGACTAATCTTGATTTATGTTGTATAACACTTGGTACAACAAATGCTTGGCACTTTCATAGCCCATAATGTATGGTATAACCAACACCTGAGCTATGAAAGGAACTTGATTTGTTGTTAACATAAGTTATAATCATGAATCCTTGACAAAATTTACAAGTATTAGCATTAATCGAATAAGATGACTAATGTAATCATGTTAACAATCTATAATATGATTGAAACCTCTTTTGTGTGTGGTTTCCAATTCAATAATAAGAGTTTATACTATACTTGTTTGATATACCATTAGTGGAACCTCTAACCTTGACATTTGTTATTATTATTGTTTAATCCTTACATTAATATTTCATATCTAAGTTCTCATCATCATCATCTTCTTCTTCTTCTCTTTCTTTATTATTATTATTATTATTATTATTATTATTAGTACTACTACTACTACTACTACTACTACTATTATTATTATTATTACTATTGTTGTTGTTGTTATTGTTGTTTTATAATTGTTGTTTATAATTTGTACAATTAACCTCCCTGTGGTTCGACCCCGGTCTTGCCGGGTTATTTATTACTTCGAGACTCCTGCACTTGGGAGAAGACATCAATTTTTTAGTCGTGTCAGTTAGTCAAACAATCATCAAATGAATTGCCAAAAATAGAAAAATTATCCATGAAAATCTCAAGAAAATGTTCAACCATATCACTAAATATACTAAGCATGCATCTTTGAAATGTGGCTGGTGCATTACATAATCCAAAAGGCATCCTTCGATATGCAAAAGTACCAAATGGACATGTTGACATGACCAAAAGATTGATGTCTTCTCCCAAGTGTAGGAGTGTCAAAGTAATAAATAACCCGGCAAGACCGGGGTCGAACCACAGGGAGGTTAATTGCACAAATTATAAACAACAATTATAAAACAACAATAACAACAACAACAATAGTAATAATAATAATAATAGTAGTAGTAGTAGTAGTAGTAGTAGTAGTAGTACTAATAATAATAATAATAATAATAATAAAGAAAGAGAAGAAGAAGAAGATGATGATGATGAGAACTTAGATATGAAATATTAATGTAACGATTAAACAATGATAATAACAAATGTCAAGGTTAGAGATTCCACTAATGGTATGTCAAACAAGTATAATATAAACTCTTTTTATTGAATTGGAAACCACACACAAAGGAGGTTCCAATCAGATTATAGATTGTTAACATGATTACATTAGTCATCTTATTCGATTAATCCTAATACTTGTAAATCTCGTCAAACATTCATGATTATAACTTATGTTAACAACAAATCAAGTTCCTTTCATAGCTCAGGTGTCGATTATACCATACAATATGGGCTATGAAAGTGCCAAGCATTTGTTGTACCAAGTGTTATACAACATAAATCAAGATTAGTCATTTAACAAGTAAAGTATTAAAGAGTAAACAAGATAACAAATATAAAACATGTTAGTATCAAACATTAAAGTCCATATTAAGTTTACATTATACTTATTCTTATACCATTAGTGTAACTTTTCACCTTGACATAATTAACTTAGCTAGACATAATGAAAGAAAGAAAAATACATAAACAAAATAAGAACATAAAAGTTAACTAAGTAAAGGAAAGGAAATGAAAGGCATAAACTTGATATTAATGAAAGCAAAGCATAAACATTACAAAAAATACAAAGAGAGAAAGGAAGAGCATGATCTTGATCTGGACACCAAGATGCCTAAATGCATGGCAAATGCCTCCTTTTATAGGCTAAAATTAGGAATTATTGATTTGATGACTAATTGATAAGTGGGTGGCCAACTCTTGACTTGGTGACAATCCTTATCTTCTCTTGTTTGCCCAAAACGTCATTGATAACATCAAAATTGTAGTCAATTGTCTCAGCTTTCTTGTGTAAAAAAATCAGCTCATTTAGACTTATAGAACTCCAGATATGGCCAAAATACCAAACAGTGCTCGGGCTGGAAGACAGATTCGGGCTTCTTTGTTGTTGCCACAATTTGGACTTGAAAATGGCCTTTTTAGATCTTGGGCTCCATATGACATTTGTAGGCCTATGTCTTACCTTTCCATCCATATAAATTGGACCTAAATCTGAGATCTATAGCTCCAAATATGACATAATTACCGAACCGTGTTCCGATTTGAATTGCACCGACATCTCTTTTCTAAGTTTGGCCATCTCTTTATCCTTGCAATTTAAGTTCTTAAAGTCATCAATCAATCCTTTCATTTATGTGATAGGCCTGCATTTAAAATGAACATTTACCACAAATTAAAGGTATTTTATATTATTAGATATATTATTATAAAACATGCTTTAGTTAAGGAGTTATTGATACTTCAAGTGCAAAATGATGATATAAAACCATGATAAAAATACACTTTTAAGTACTACTCACATGTGAAAGTAGTCTTCTCTTGATCTTCCAATGCAATTTCAATTTGGTTGTAACCCGAATAACCATCTAGGAAACAATAAAATTCATGACCTGCAACTCTTTCTAGGATTTAATCCATGAAAATGATCTTTTTTAGTCATTGAATTAAGTTTCCTATAGTCAATGCACATGCGCCAACCAGTAATAGTTCTAGTGGGAATTAACTCATTGTTCTCATTTGTTATCATAGTGACTCCAGACTTCTTGGGTATAACTTAGGTAGGACTTACCGATTTGCTGTCAGAAATAGGATAAATGATTTCATTATCTAGAAGCTTAATGACTTCATTTTTCACTACTTTCTTTATATTAGGATTTAGCCTTCGTTGCATTTTTCTAGAGGGTTTAGTATTTTCCTCTAAATAAATTCTATGTGTACAAATCAAAGGACTAATTCCTTTTATATCATCTATGGTCCATCCTAATGCATTTTTGTGCATTTTCAGAGTTTGTAATAACTTACCTTCTTGATGTGCATTAAGTTTGGAAGAGATTATTATCGGAAAAGTTTCATTTTCTCCCAAAAATGAGTATTTGAGATTGGATGGCAATGGCTTCAAATCAGGTTTTGGTGGTTGAACATTTGAAGGTATGGACTTAATTGATCGTGGTGGCAATTCCTCAATTTGTGGCCTCCAATTACTTGTCTTTGATTCTTCCTAAAAATAAATCATTTCCAAATCATCAGATTCATCAATCTCGATTCCACTAGAAGTGGTTGGAAATTGATCATGAATTAATTTTTAAGTAAAGTCCACTTCCTGTAAATCATTATCATCTCTAGGTTGCTTGTAAATGTTGAAAATATTCATCTCTAAAATTACGAACTATTGATTTGATGACTAATTGATAAGTGGTTGACCAACTCTTGACTTGGTGACAATCCTTATCTTCTCTTGTCTGCCCAAAACGTCATTAATAATGTCAAAATTGGAGCCAGTTAAAAACATGAAAGTTGTAGGAAATTGTCTCAGCTTTCTTGTGTAAGCAATTCAGCTCATTTGGACTTCTAGAACTCCAGATATGGCCAAAATACTAAACAGTGCTCGGGTTTGAAGACAAATTCGGGCTTCTTTGTTGTTGCCACAATTTGGACTTGAAAATGGCCTTTTTAGATCTTGGGCTCCATATGACATTTGTAGGCCTATGTCTTACCTTTCCATCCATATAAATTGGACCTAAATTTGAGATCTATAACTCTAGATATGATCCAATTACCAAATAGTGTTCCGGTTTGGATTGCACCGACATCTCTTTTCTGAGTTTGGTCATCTCTGTATCCTTGCAATTTAAGTTCTTAAAGTCATCAATCAATCCTTTCATTTATGTGATAGGCCTGCATTTAAAATGAACATTTACCACAAATTAAAGGTATCTTATATTATTAGATATATTATTATAAAACATGCTTTAGTTAAGGAGTTATTGATACTTCAAGTGCAAAATGATGATATAAAACCATGATAAAAATACACTGTTAAGTACTAATCACACCCCCCAACCATCTTATTACTAGTCCGTAGTAATCAAAGCGTTAAAATAGAAAACAAATTTGCATATTTCACAAAGCAAGGTATTCATCATTTAACTTCCATTAATCTATCCAGATAAACAAACTCTCATTAAATTTATATATTTGCTCAATACCTCTTAACAAGATATTAATAAACCTTTCTTTTGTGCTCAATGTATCAACACATAATTATAGGGCTTTTCTTGGAAGAAAACAAAACTTTTTGTTCTAATGTTTAAGGTTAACTTCCTTAGGTTAGGATTATTATTTTTGTCTTCTTTTTTTTTAAAAAAATATATACATATAATTTAAAAACACTATGCATCTTTAACCCATATAATAAGCTTTTAGCTAATGACTCGCAGACCAGTTGGTCTTAGGGCATTAGGTGTTAAGACACCCCTACGAGCTTAGTAACTCGAGTCGCAGATACTGATATGTAGATAGTGCAATGTTTGATTCCCTTAAGCTTTTCTCCTCAACCCATGTAACAAGCGTTGGGCAAATAGCTCCCAAGTCAATTGACTTTAGGGTATTAGGTGTTAAAACGCCCCTTCGAGCTTAATTGCTTAGGTTAGGGAGGCTACGAAACCAAACTTATCTACATTTTTATTATCATCATTTTTTTTTCTTTTTTTTTCTTAATTATATACAATCCCTTTCCCTTAGTTGTTACCTTTAACAAATGAACATAAATAATGTAATAGTCTAATATGTAACCCACAATCATATGTTAAAGTGTGTGCGTGTAAATTAAGGTTTAAGAATACATGTTAAATAAGTATATAAGCAAAATTAAGTGATAACAATGCGAGAGTTTGTAAACTTGAATATTTCATGAAGTATTATAATAGACCTTGTTAAGAATGGTTACTAAGATGCGTCTCAAGAGTCACTTTAACGAAAGAGCTCATTTACTCTGCCATCCTAGTAACAACAATTATGCACATGCTTTATGAAATGAAAAACAATTTTTTTTTATCAACTACTACCCTCTCCCCGCAACCAAAACGAGACATTGTCCTCAATATTCTAAGGTAGAAAGATAGAGTATAGAAGATATCACCTCAAATAATGAACACTGACAAACCTGAAACACACTGAAACAAAAATAAGAAATAACAAAACACAATAATAAAACCAAAAGACACAAAAATTCACAAATGAAGGCTCAAATCCAATCTAAGCTTTTTACAGCTTTCCTTAGATGACCAATTTATGCGACTCATGGAAGGATCAATCATAGGAATGAAAGATTGTAGTTGGTCAATCAATTATTCAGCAGTAGTAGCAGAGATTATGATTTGTCGTGCAGAAGATGTTAGAAATTCCTGTTCCACAACATGATCAAGAAAAGACAACAACTTATCATAATAACCATTAACATTTAACAAACCTATGGGTTTATGGTGAATGTGCACTTGAGCCCAAGAGGAAATATGAAAGATCTCTTCCAATGTGCCTAGACCACCTGGTAAAGCAATGAAGGCATCAACATGGTTAAACATTGCATTCATTCGAGCCGACATTGTGGAGACCTGAAGTTCCTTTCCAATATTTTTTCCAATGATGTCTCCTTGTGCTAAAGCTTCAGGGACGACTCCCAAAACTTGACTACCTCCTAAAAATGCAGTTATTGACACACCTCCCATTAACCCAAGACTGCCTCCCCCATATACTGAATGAATCTTTCTCTCAGCTAGCACCTGATCAAGATGATTTACTGATTCTAAAAACTCCTTTTCTTTTCCAGGAGTAGATCCACCAAAAACACAAATATTTTTTATATGATGACTTAAGGAACTTGCCATTTCTACACACTTCTATATTTGTTGAATTTATGAGTTGAGTAGAAATGAAAGGAAGGAAAAAAGAGTTTTACAGATGAGAAATTAGAAAGGCAATCATAACACCTATATATAGGCCAGGTGAAGTCTCACACACTCTCTCTCTCTCTCTTTATTTATTTATTTATTTACTTTGGAAAAAGCATGTGTACGTACATGTAGTTGTGATTGTGGCTCATATCTTCCTTTGGTTTTACGTCCAAGAACGGCTTAAACACCCTCTATGGGTCGGGGATAGGCTTCCCATCCAGTTTTCTTAAAAACTGGCAAACAGGGTTTTTTTTAGTCAGATTCCCAAGACTAAGTCGATCATGTTCTTTATGAAATAGTGGCCATAAATCATAAATTACACGATGCATATCTCCACTAGGATGCGTCTCAAGAGTCAATAGAAGATTATCTAAAGACTCCTTACTTAGGCCATCCTTAATCAATTGTATTTTATCTTCACAGTTTGTAGATACCATTCCTAAAAAACGACATTGTGTATTACAAGTCCATCTAGCACATCGATGATAGACTTTCAGTCGTTTTGCACGACACTTCTTTGCAAAAGTGCTTTTACCTGTTCCAAGCATGTGTGAAATGAAGGAGTTAGAGGACTCACCTGATAATCGGACCTTTGCTTCAATCAACCTGTGAATATGTTCAGGAATTCCATGATTCATTAGCAATCTCAATCTTGCACATCTAGCACGGTAAAATTTTGTGATCGCATTCTCAGGCAGAGTGGGAAAATACTTTTTCAATTTTTTAAGATTAGTGTCCATTTTCAAATGAGAATTGAAAGAGAGATTCAAAGAATTGCACACATATATACACAAATATCAGTTATTGTGGGAAACTGAAAGAACCGACTTAAGTCACAGAGTACCGTTTTCCGCCATTTGACCGGGGTGAGAGAAACTAGCAAAAACCACTCAAAAAGAAACACAAAAACAATGTGAGAAAAACAAAATAATCAACCTTTATCTACAAGATCATTCAAACCAGTTGATTCATTTTCACTAGGAAAATTATCAAAGTGAGCTTTCAAAACATGTCCATTTTCCTTAAAATCATTGTTATTCATTGAATTCTCAATATCACAGGCCCTAAAAGGATTGCTCCATCTTAATCTTAGCTCTTTAGGGAATACATAGAGTTAAGAATCATAAAACAAAACTTTTTGACCAGTGTCAATTTTGTGACAATTTTCACATGTTTTGCAAAATGCATGTGTGTCCTTGAACATGGTGGGCCAATAAAATCCATTTTGAAAGATTTTTGCAGCTGTCTTTTTTTACGAGAAATAACTTCCACATACTTTAGAATGACAAAGTTTAATGACACTACTTACCTCATTATCGGGAATGAATCTTTGAAATATTTGATCAGGACAATATTTGAATAAGTTAGGGTCATCACAATAAAAGCTCTTCACTTCATTCAAAAACTTGTCTTTGTCTTGAGTACTCCAATCAGCTGGCAAATCTCCTAAAGGAAGAAAATTGATATTTTTATCATACCAAGGCATTGGACTAAGAGAAAGTAAGGATTCGTTAGGAAAGTAATCATCGATTGGTGTGATGTTAGATGTCGAATCTCTTGTCACTATTGACAAAAGATTTGCATCAACATTTTCTGTGCGTTTTTCATCCGTGATTTCTTCCTCAGAATAAATCATTTGCAAATCTTCAGATTCATCCAATTCATTTTTACTTAAAGTAGATTCAAGTTGATCCTAAACTAATTCATCAATATGATCTACTTCTTGTAAATCATTATCATCTCCAGGTTGCTTACAAATGTTGAAAATATTCATCTCCAATATCATGTTTCCAAATGATAGCTTTATCAGTCCATTCCTACAATTAATCAATGCGTTAGAGGTTGCAAGAAACGAACGTCCTAAAATAACAGGAAATGAATTACATTCTTCAACAGGTTCTGTGTCCAAGACAATAAAATCCACAAGATAAATGAATTTATCGACTTATACTAACACATCTTCAATTATTCCTCTAGGCACTTTTATAGATCTATCGGCAAGTAAAAGAGATATAGAAGTTGGTTTTAACTCACCTAGTTAAGACTCTGAAAAACTGAATATGGAAGTAAATTCACATTAGCACGAAGATCAAGTAAGGCTTTTTCAATTTTATGTTCTCCAATAAAGCAAGAAATTGTAGGACAACCAGGGTCTTTATATTTCAAAGCATTATTGTTCTGAAGAATAGCACTTACTTGTTCGGCTAGAAAGGCTTTCTTTTTCACATCCAGTTTCCTCTTCACAGTGCATAGATCTTTCAAAAATTTAGCATAGGAAGAAACCTGTTTAATAGCATCCAGCAAAGGTATATTGATCCTTACCTGTTTGAAACTTTCAAAGATTTCAGAGTTGTGATTGACTTTCCTTTGTTTAGTCATGGCATGAGAAAATGGAAGTGCTAGTGGTGAATCAGTCGTTTCTTTACAATTTTCAGATTCAACACCTTCTTTACCCTTAGAGATTGACTCATCATCTTTCTTATAAGGTTCAAGAGAGGGTTTTTCAATAACCTTACCACTGCTTAGAGAAGTGACTCATTTGACTTGATCCATGTGTTGGCTTCTGCAACTACTTGCATTTGCATTGTATTGCCCCTTGGGATTTTGTTGTGGTTGAGATGGAAACTTACCTTTCTCTTGGAAACTGAGAGCAGATGTTAATTTTGCAAGAGTATCTTTAAAATCTGTCATGTTTTGAGCAAGTTGAGTACTGATTGTCTCTTGCTTTTCAATGAATGCATGCAATGTTTCCTCAAGATTTCTTCTAGGAGGTGGAGCATAAGGAGGTGCATATCCATGAGAATTTTGGAAATTGTGGTGTGCTTGAAATGGTGGATGTGAAGTTTGTGCATTGTTGTTCTCACTCTTCCAACTGAAATTTAGGTGATTCCTCTAACCAGGGTTGTATGTTTGGGAGTATGGGTTGTGGTTGGGCCTTTGGAAACTGTTTAAAGCATGGGCTTGTTCATGGAGACATTCCTTAAAAGAAGGCAAGGTTAGACAATCATTGGTTAAGTGTTCATTTGTTTCACAGATTTGACACACAATGTTTTCAATAGATTTTAATTGACCACTCTTTTTCAATTCTAGTGCCTCGACTTTTCTAGCTAAAGATGCAAACTTGGCTTAAAGGTCATGATCTTCCCTAAGGTTGTACATGCCTCCACTAGATGTGTGAGGTTGAGTGTTACTCGGTGCCTCATATGTACCCGCGGTGTCCCAATTTTGAGCATTTTCAGCTAACAAGTCTAAGTACTCCATTGCTTCATCAGGATCTTTATCTTCTCTTCAAAAGTTCCATTGCACATCAATTCAACCATTTGCCTATCTTTAATTGTTAACCCTTCATAAAAATGTGAAACCAATCTCCATGTTTCAAAAGCATGATGAGGGCAAGTACTAAGCAAGTCTCAATACCTATCCCAATATTGGTAAAATGTTTCTCCTGGTTTTTGAGTGAAAGTGGTGATTTGTCTTTTGAAAGAGTTTGTTTTATGAGATGGGAAAAACTTCTTCAAAAACTGTTGTTGCATTTCATCCCAAGCATGAATGGATCCTGGTCTTAAATTTTGTAGCCATGTTTTAGCTTTATCTTTTAATGAAAAAGGAAAAAGCTTTAATCTGATGGTGTTCATGCTACAATTTAAATTATTATATGTGTTGCAGACCTCCTCAAATTCCCTTAAATGCAAGTATGGATTTTCCAATTCGAAGCCATGAAAAGAAGGTAAAAGTTGAATAATGCCTGGTTTAAAATTAAAATGAGATGCATCGGGAGCAAAAACTATGCATGATGGTGCACTTGTTCCTGTGGGATTCATGTGGTCTCTAAGTGTTCTAGCATGGTTATTCTCATTATTTTCATTATGAAGTGATTGATTATCTTCTTCGGCCATATTTTTTGAAAATGATGAGGATATCCTACAAAGTCTACCACTTGATGTATGTGACCACACTCTCATGCACGTTGACACGACTAAAAGATTGATGTCTTCTCCCAAGTGCAGGAGTGTCGAAGTAATAAATAACCCGGCAAGACCGGGGTCGAACCACAGGGAGGTTAATTGTACAAATTATAAATAACAATAATACAACAACAACAATAATAATAATAACAATAACAACAATAATAACAACAATAATAATACTAATAATAATAATAATAATAATAATAATAATAATAAAGAAAAAGAAGGAGAAGAAGAAGAAGAAGAAGATGAGAAGTTTGAGATGGAATATTAATGTAACGATTAAACAATGATAATAACAAATGTCAAGGTTAGAGGTTCCACTAATGGTATGTCAAACAAGTATAGTATAAACTCTTATTATTCAATTGGAAACCACACATAAAGGAGGTTCCAATCAGATTATAGATTGTTAACATGATTACATTAGTCATCTTATTCGATTAATGCTAATACTTGTAAATCTCGTCAAGCATTCATGATTATAACTTATGTTAACAACAAATCAAGTTCCTTTCATAGCTCAGGTGTCGGTTATACCATACATTATGGGCTATGAAAGTGCCAAGCATTTGTTGTACCAAGTGTTATACAACATAAATCAAGATTAGTCATTTAACAAGCAAAGTATTAAAGAGTGAACAAGATAACAAATATAAAACATGTTAGTATCAAACATTAAAGTCCATATTAAGTTTACACAATACTTATTCTTACACCATTAGTGTAACCTTTTCACCTTGACATAATTAACTTAGCTAGACATAATGAAAGAAATAAAAATAGATAAACAAAATAAGAACATAAAAGTTAACTAAGTAAAGGAAAGGAAATGAAAGGCACAAACTTAATATTAATGAAAGCAAAGCATAAACATTACAAAAAATACAAAGAGAGAAAGGAAGAGCATGATCTTGATCTGGATACCAATATGCCTAAATGCATGGCAAATGCCTCCTTTTATAGGCCAAAATTGGGAACTATTGATTTGATGACTAATTGATAAGTGGGTGGCCAACTTTTGACTTGGTGACAATCCTTATCTTCTCTTGTCTGCCCAAAACGTCATTGATAACGTCAAAATTAGAGCCAGTTGTAAACATGAAAGTTGTAGGCAATTGTCTCAGCTTTCTTGTGTAAAAACTTCAGCTCATTTGGACTTCTAGAACTCCAGATATGGCCAAAATACCGAACAGTGCTCGGTTTGGAAGACAGATTCAGGCTTCTTTGTTGTTGCTACAATTTGGACTTGATAATGGCCTTTTTAGATCTTGGGCTCCATATGAAAGTTATAGGCCTATGTCTTACCTTTCCATCCATATAAATTGGACCTAAATCTGAGATCTGTAGCTCCAGATATGACCCAATTACCAAACAGTGTTCCGGTTTGGATCGCACCGACATCTCTTTTCTAAGTTTGGCCATCTCTTTGGCTTTGCAATTTAAGTTCTTAAAGTCATCAATCAATATTTTCATTTATGTGATAGGCCTGCATTTAAAATGAATATTTACCATAAATTAAAGGTATCTTATATTATTAGATATATTATTATAAAACATGCTTTAGTTAAGGAGTTATTGATACTTCAAGTGCAAAATGATGATATAAAACCATGATAAAAATGCACTTTTAAGTACTAATCACACGTGTAGGAATAGAATAAAAGGAAAACGAAAACAAAAGAAGAAGAAACAAGAGAAAAGAAACAAAGTTATATATAAGAAAAGTAAAAAGAGAAAATAAAATAACTACTATAATTTATACAAAAACTTACCTCCCCGACAATGGCGCCAAAAACTTGACATGACCAAAAGTTGATGTCTTCTCCCAAGTGTAGGAGTGTCGAAGTAATAAATAACCCGGCAAGACTGGGGTCGAACCATAAGGAGGTTAATTGTACAAATTATAAACAACAATAATAGCAATAACAACAACAATAATAATAATAATAATAATAATAACAATAATAATAATAGTAATAGTAGTATTAGTAGTACTAATAATAATGATAATAATAAAGAAAAACAAGGAGAAGAAGATGATGAGAACTTTGAGATGGAATATTAATGTAACAATTAAACAATGATAATAACAAATGTCAAGGTTAGAGATTCAACTAATGGTATGTCAAACAAGTATAATATAAACTCTTATTATTCAATTGGAAACCACACATAAAGGAGGTTCCAATCAGATTATAAATTGTTGACATGATTACATTGGTCATCTTATTCGATTAATGCTAATACTTGTAAATATCATCAAGCATTTATGATTATAACTTATGTTAACTGATTAGTACTTAAAAGTGCATTTTTATCATGGTTTTGTATCATCATTTTGCACTTGAAATATCAATAACTTCTTAACTAAAGCATGTTTTATACTAATATATCTAATAATATAAGATACCTTTAATTTATGGTCAATGTTCATTTTAAATGCAGGCCTATCACATAAATGAAAGGATTGATTGATGACTTTAAGAACTTAAATTGCAAGGATAAAGAGATGGCCAAACTTAGAAAAGACATGTCGGTGCAATCTAAATCGGAACACTGTTCGGTAATTGAGTCATATCTGGAGCTATATATCTCAGATTTAGGTCCAATTTATAAGAATGGAAAGGTAAGACATAGGCCTACAACTTTCATATGGAGCCCAAGATCTAAAAAGGCCATTATCAAGTCCGAATTGTAGCAACAACAAAGAAGCCCGAATCTGTCTTTCAGCCCGAGCACTGTTCGGTATTTTGGTCATATCTGGAGTTCTAGAAGTCCAAATGAGCTGAATGTTTTACACAAGAAAGCTAAGACAATTGCCTACAACTTGCATGTTTTCACCTGGCTCTAAATTTGACGTTATCAATGACGTTTTGGGCAGACAAGAGAAGATAAGGATTGTCACCAAGTCAAAAGTTGGCCACCCACTTATCAATTAGTCATCAAATCAATAGTTCCCAATTTTGGCCTATAAAAGGAGGTATTTTCCATGCATTTAGGTATCTTGGTTTCCAGATCAAAATCATGCTCTTCCTTTCTCTCTTTGTATTTTTTTGTAATGTTTATGCTTTTGCTTTCATTAATATCAAGTTTATGCCTTTCATTTCCTTTCCTTTACTTAGTTAGCTTTTATGTTCTTATTTTGTTTATCTATTTTGCTTTCTTTCATTATGTCTAGCTAATTTAATTATGTCAAGGTGAAAAGGTTACACTAATGGTGTGAGAATAAGTATAATGTAAACTTAATATGGACCTTAATGTTTGATACTAACATGTTTTATATTTGTTATCTTGTTCACTCTTTAATACTTTGCTTGTTAAATGACTAATCTTGATTTATGTTATATAACACTTGGTATAACAACTGCTTAGCACTTTCATAGCCTATAATGTATGGTATAACCGACACGTGAGCTATGAAAGGAACTTGATTTGTTGTTAACATAAGTTATAATCATAAATGCTTGACGAGATTTACAAGTATTAGCATTAATCGAATAAGATGACTAATGTAATCATATTAACAATTTATAATCTGATTGGAACCTCCTTTGTGTGTGGTTTCCAATTCAATAATAAGAGTTTATACTATACTTGTTTGATATACCATTAGTGGAACCTCTAACCTTGACATTCGTTATTATTATTGTTTAATCCTTACATTAATTTTCCATCTCCAAGTTCTCATCATCTTCTTCTTCTTCTCTTTCTTTATTATTATTATTATTACTACTACTACTATTACTACTACTACTACTACTACTATTATTATTATTCTTATAGTTGTTGTTGTTATTATTGCTATTATTGTTGTTTATAATTATTGCCTATTGAGTGTTCATTTGTTTCACAGATTTGACACACAATGTTTTCAACAGATTTTAATTGACCATGCTTTTTTAATTCTAATGCCTCGACTTTTCTAGCTAAAGATGCAAACTTGGCTTGATGGTCATGATCTTCCCTAAGGTTGTACATGCCTCCACTAGATGTGTGAGGTTGAGTTTTACTCGGTGCCTCATATGTACCCGCGGTGTCCCAATTTTGAGTATTTTCAGCTAACAAGTCTAAGTACTCCATTACTTCATCAGGGTCTTTATCTTCAAAAGTTTCATTGCACATCAATTCAATCATTTGCCTATCTTTAGGTGTTAACCCTTCATAGAAATGTGAAACCAATCTCCATGTTTCAAAACCATGATGAGGGCAAGTACTAAGCAAGTCTCGATACCTATCCCAACATTTGTAAAATGTTTCTCCTGGTTTTTGAGTGAAAGTGGTGATTTGTCTCTTGAAAGAGTTTGTTCTATGAGATGGGAAAAACTTCTTTAAAAACTGTCGTTGCATTTCATCCCAAGCACAAATGGATCCTGGTCTCAAATTTTGTAGCCATGTTTTAGCTTTATCTTTTAATTAAAAAGGAAAAAGCTTTAATCTGATGGTGTTCATGCTACAATTTAAATTATTATATGTGTTGTAGACCTCCTCAAATTCCCTTAAATGCAAGTATGGATTTTCCAATTCTAAGCCGTGAAATGAAGGTAAAAGTTGAATAATGCCTGGCTTAAAATTAAAATGAGATGCATTGGGAGGAAAAACTATGCATGATGGTGCACTTGTTCTTGTGGGATTCATGTGGTCTCTAAGTGTTCTAGCATGGCTATTCTCAGTATTCTCATTATGAAGTGATTGATTATCTTCTTCGGCCATATTTTATGAAAATGATGAGGATATCCTACAAAGTCTACCACTTGATGTACGTGACCACACTCTCATGCACGTGTAGGAATCGAATAAAAGGAAAAAGAAAACAAAAGAAGAAGAAACAAGAGAAAAGAAACAAAGTTATATACAAGAAAAGTGAAAAGAGAAAATAAAATAACTATTATAACTTATACAAGAACTTACCTCCCCGGCAAACTCTCGTATTGTTACCATTTAATAAAATACAAAGAGAGAAAGGAATAGCATGATCTTGATTTGAACGCCAAGATGCCTAAATGCATGGAAAATGCCTTCTTTTATAGGCCAAAATTGGGAACAATTGATTTGATGACTAATTGATAAGTGGTTGGCCAACTCTTGACTTGGTGACAATCCTTATCTTCTCTTGTCTGCCCAAAACGTCTTTGATAATGTCAAAATTGGAGCCAGTTTAAAACATGAAAGTTGTAGGCAATTGTCTCAACTTTCGTGTGTAAACAATTCAGCTCATTTGGACTTCTAGAACTCCAGATATGGCCAAAATACCAAACAGTGCTCGGGCTGGAAGATAGATTCGGGCTTCTTTGTTGTTGCTACAATTTGGACTTGAAAATGGCTTTTTCAGATCTTGGGCTCCATATGAAAGTTATAGGCCTATGTCTTACCTTTCCATCCATATAAATTGGACCTAAATCTGAGATCTATAGCTCTAGATATCACCCAATTACCGAACAGTGTTCCGGTTTGGATTGCACCGTCATCTCTTTTCTAAGTTTGGCCATCTCTTTATCCTTGCAATTTAAGTTCTTAAAGTCATCAATCAATCCTTTCATTTATGTGATAGGCCTGCATTTAAAATGAACATTTACCACAAATTAAAGGTATCTTATATTATTAGATATATTATTATAAAATATGATTTAGTTAAGGAGTTATTGATACTTCAAGTGCAAAATGATGATATAAAACCATGATAAAAATGCACTTTTAAGTACTAATCATTTATACTATACTTGTTTGGCATACCATTAGTGGAACCTCAAATCTTAACATTTGTTTGTTATTATCATTTGTTAATCCTTATATTAATATTTCATCTCAAAGTTCTCATCATCATCTTCTTCTTCTCGTTCTTTTTCTTTATTATTATTATTATTATTATTATTATTATTATTGTTACTGTTATTGTTATTACTATTATTGTTGTTGTTATTGTTGTTGTTATTGTTGTTGTTGTTACTATTATTAGTGTTGTTGTTGTTGTATTATTGTTGATTACTACTTAAAAGTGCATTTTTATCATGGTTTTATATCATCATTTTGCACTTGAAGTATCAATAACTCCTTAACTAAAATATGTTTTATAATAATATATCTAATAATATAAGATACCTATAATTTATGGTAAATGTCTATTTTTAATGCAGGCCTATCAGATAAATGAAAGGATTGATTGATGACTTGAAGAACTTAAATTGCAAGGATAAAGAGATGGCCAAACTTAGAAAAGAGATGTTGGTGCAATCCAAATCGGAACACTGTTCGGTAATTGGGTCATATCTAGAGCTATATATCTCAGATTTAGGTCCAATTTATATGGATGGAAAGGTAAGACATAGGCCTACAACTTTCATATGGAGCCCAAGATCTAAAAAGGCCATTATCAAGTCCAAATTGTAGCAACAACAAAGAAGCCCGAATCTATCTTCCAGCCCGAGCACTGTTCGATATTTTGGCCATATCTGGAGTTCTAGTAGTCCAAATGAGCTGAATTGTTTACACAAGAAAGCTGAGACAATTGCCTACAACTTTCATGTTTGCAACTGGCTCCAATTGTGACGTTATCAATGACGTTGTGGGCAGACAAGAGAAGATAAGGATTGTCACCAAGTCAAAAGTTGGCCACCCACTTATCAATTAGTCATCAAATCAATAGTTCCCAATTTTGGCCTATAAAAGGAGGCATTTGCCATGCATTTAGGCATCTTGGTATCCAGATCAAGATCATGCTCTTCCTTTCTCTCTTTGTATTTTTTTTGTAATGCTTATGCTTTGCTTTCATTAATATCAAGTTTATGCCTTTCATTTCCTTTTCTTTACTTAGTTAACTTTTATGTTCTTATTTTGTTTATCTATTTTGCTTTCTTTCATTATGTCTAGCTAAGTTAATTATGTCAAGGTGAAAAGGTTACACTAATGGTGTGAGAATAAGTATAATGTAAACTTAATATGGACTTTAATGTTTGATACTAACATGTTTTATATTTGTTATCTTGTTCACTCTTTAATACTTTGCTTGTTAAATGACTAATCTTGATTTATGTTGTATAACACTTGGTACAACAAATGCTTGGCACTTTCATAGCCCATAATGTATGGTATAACCGACATCTGAGCTATGAAAGGAACTTGATTTGTTGTTAACATAAGTTATATTCATGAATGCTTGACGAGATTTACAAGTATTAGCATTAATTGAATAAGATGACTAATGTAATCATGTTAACAATATATAATCTGATTGGAACCTCCTTTGTGTGTGGTTTCCAATTCAATAATAAGAGTTTATACTATACTTGTTTGATATACCATTAGTGGAACCTCTAACCTTGACATTTGTTATTATTATTGTTTAATCCTTACATTAATTTTTCATCTCATCATCTTCTTCTTCTTCTTTTTCTTTATTACTACTACTACTACTACTACTACTACTACTAGTATTATTATTATTATTATTATTATTATTATTATTATTATTATTATTATTATTCTTGTTATTATTATTGTTGTTGTATTATTGTTATTTATAATTTGTACAAATAACCTCTCTATGGTTCGACCCCGGTCTTGCCGGGTTATTTATTACTTCGACACTCCTACACTTGGGAGAAGACATCAATCTTTTCGTCTTGTCAAGTTTTTGGCGCCGTTGTCGGGGAGGTAAGTTCTTGTATAAATTATAATATTTATTTTATTTTCTCTTTTCACTTTTCTTGTATATAACTTTGTTTCTTTTCTCTTGTTTCTCCTTCTTTTGCTTTCTTCTTCTTTTTTATTTTATTCCTACACGTGCATGAGAGTGTGGTCACATACATCAAGTGGTAGACTTTGTAGGGTATCTCATCATTTTCAGAAAATATGGCTGAAGAAGATAATCAATCACTTCATAATGAAAATAATGAGAATAACCGTGCTAGAACAGTTAGAGACCACATGAATCCCACAAGAACAAGTGCACCATCATGTATAGTTTTTCCTCCTGATGCATCTCATTTTAATTTTAAACCAAGTATTATTCAACTTTTACCTTCTTTTCATTGTTTAGAATTGGAAAATCCATACTTGCATTTAAGGGAATTTGAGGAGGTGTGCAACACATATAATAACTTAAATTGTAGCATGAACACCATCAGATTAAAGCTTTTTCCTTTTTTATTAAAAGATAAAGCTAAAACATGGCTATAAAATTTGAGACCAGGATCCATTCGTGCTTGGGATGAAATGCAACAACAGTTTTTAAAGAAGTTTTTCCCATCTCATAGAACAAACTCTTTCAAAAGACAAATCACCACTTTCACTCAAAAACCAGGAGAAACATTTTACCAATGTTGGGATAGGTATCGAGACTTGCTTAGTACTTGCCCTCATCATGGTTTTGAAACATGGAGATTGGTATCATATTTCTATGAAGGGTTAATGACACGACGAAAAGATTGATGTCTTCTCCCAAGTGCAGGAGTGTCGAAGTAATAAATAACCCGGCAAGACCGGGGTGGAACCACAGGGAGGTTAATTGTACAAATTATAAACAACAACTATAAATAACAACAATAGTAATAACAACAACAACAATTATAATAATAATAATAATAATAATAATAATAATAATAATAATAATAATAATAATAATAATAACAATAATAATAATAATAATAATACTAGTAGTAGTAGTAGTAGTAATAGTAGTAGTAATAGTAGTAATAATAAGAATAATAAAGAAGGAGAAGGAGAAGAAGAAGATGATGAGAACTTCGAAATGGAATATTAATGTAAAGATTAAACAATAATAATAACAAATGTCAAGGTTAGAGGTTCCACTAATGGTATATCAAACAAGTATAGTATAAACTCTTATTATTGAATTGGAAACCACACACAAAGGAGGTTCCAATCAGATTATATATTGTTAACATGATTACATTAGTCATCTTATTCGATTAATGCTAGTACTTGTAAATCTCGTCAAGCATTCATGATTATAACTTATGTTAACAACAAATCAAGTTCCTTTCATAGCTCAGGTGTCGGTTATACCATACATTATGGGCTATGAAAGTGCCAAGCATTTGTTGTACCAAGTGTTATACAACATAAATCAAGATTAGTCATTTAACAAGCAAAGTATTAAAGAGTGAACAAGATAACAAATATAAAACATGTTAGTATCAAACATTAAAGTCCATATTAAGTTTACATTATACTTATTCTTACACCATTAGTGTAACCTTTTCACCTTGACATAATTAACTTAGCTAGACATAATGAAAGAAAGAAAAATAAGATAAACAAAATAAGAACATAAAAGCTAACTAAGTAAAGGAAAGGAAATGAAAAGCATAAACTTAATATTAATGAAAGCAAAGCATAAACATTACAAAAAATACAAAGAGAGAAAGGAAGAGCATGATCTTGATCTGAACACCAAGATGCCTAAATACATGGCAAATGCCTCCTTTTATAGGCCAAAATTGGGAACTATTGATTTGATGACTAATTGATAAGTGGGTGGCCAACTTTTGACTTGGTGACAATCCTTATCTTCTCTTGTCTGCCCAAAATGTCATTGATAACGTCAAAATTGGAGCCAATTGTAAACATGAAAGTTGTAGGCAATTGTCTCAGCTTTCTTGTGTAAAAACTTCAGCTCATTTGGACTTCTAGAACTCCAGATATGGCCAAAATACCGAACAGTGCTCGGGCTGGAAGACAGATTCGGGCTTCTTTGTTGTTGCTATAATTTGGACTTGATAATGGCCTTCTTAGATCTTGGGCTCCATATGAAAGTTGTAGGCCTATGTCTTACCTTTCCATCCATATAAATTGGACCTAAATCTAAGATCTGTAGCTCTAGATATGACCCAATTACCGAATAGTGTTCTGGTTTGGATCGCACCGACATCTCTTTTCTAAGTTTGGCCATCTCTTTGCCTTTGCAATTTAAGTTCTTCAAGTCATCAATCAATATTTTCATTTATGTGATAGGCCTGCATTTAAAATGAACATTTACCATAAATTAAAGGTATCTTATATTATTAGATATATTATTATAAAACATGCTTTAATTAAGGAGTTATTGATACTTCAAGTGCAAAATGATGATATAAAACCATGATAAAAATGCACTTTTAAGTACTAATCACACCCCTCAACCAGCTTATTACTAGTCCCTAGTAATCAAAGCGTTAAAACAATTTGCAAATTTCACAAAGCAAGCTATTCATCATTTAACTTCCATTAATCCATCCAGATAAACAAACTCTCATTAAATTTATATATCTGCTCAATACCACTTAACAAGATATTAATAAACCTTTCTTTTGTGCTCAATGTATCAACACATAATTATGGGGCTTTTCTTGGAAGAAAACAAAATTTTTGTTCTAATGTTTAAGGTTAACTTCCTTGGGTTGGGATTACTATTTTTGTCTTTTTTTTTAACTCTATATACATATAATTTAAAAACATCATGCATCTTTAACCCATGTAACGAGCTTTCAGCTAATGACTCCCAGACCAGTTGGTCTTAGGGCATTAGGTGTTAAGCTTAGTAACTCGGGTCGCAGATACTGATATGTAGATAGTGCAATGTTTGATTCCCTTAAGCTTTTCTCCTCAACCCATGTAACAAGCGTTGGGCCAATAGCTCCCAAGTCAATTGACTTTAAGGTATTAGGTGTTAAAACACCCCTTCGGGCTTAATTGCTTAGGTTAGGGAGGCTACGAAACCAAACTTATCTACATTTTTATTATCATCATTTTTTTTTCTTTTTTTTTATGTTTTTCTATTTTTTAAATTATATACAATTCCTTTCCCTTAGTTGTTACCTTTAACAAAAGAACATAAATAATGTAATAATCCAATATGCAACCCACAATCATATGTTAAAGTGTGTGTGTGTGTAAATTAAGGTTTAAGAATACATGTTAAATAAGTATATGAGCAGAATTAAGTGGTAACAATACGAGAGTTTGTAAACCTGAATATTTCAGGAAGTATTATAATAGACCTTGTTAAGAATGGTTATTAAGATGCGTCTCAAGAGTCACTTTAACAAAAGAACTCTTTTACTCTGCCATCCTAGTAACAACAATTATGCACATGCTTTATGAAATGAAAAACAATTTTTTTTTATCAACTACTACCCTCTCCCCCCAACCAAATCGAGACATGGTCCTCAATGTTCTAAGGTAGAAAGATAGAGTATAGAAGATATCACCTGAAATAACGAACACTGACAAAACCTGAAACACACTGAAACAAAAATAAGAAATAACAAAACACAATAATAAAACCAAAAGACACAAGTTTTTACAAACAAAAAAAATTCAAATCGCAGTTGTGAATGTGGCTCACATCTTCCCTTGGTTTTACGTCCAAGAACAGCTTAAACGCCCTCAATGGGTCGGGGATAGGCTTCCCATCCAGTTTTCTTATGATTATAACTTATGTTAACAACAAATCAAGTTCCTTTCATAGCTCAGGTGTCGGTTATACCATACATTATGGGCTATGAAAGTGCCAAGCATTTGTTGTACCAAGTGTTATACAACATAAATCAAGATTAGTCATTTAACAAGCAAAGTATTAAAGAGTGAACAAGATAACAAATATAAAACATGTTAGTATCAAACATTAAAGTCCATATTAAGTTTACATTATACTTATTCTTACACCATTAGTGTAACCTTTTCACCTTGACATAATTAACTTAGCTAGACATAATGAAAGAAAGAAAAATAAGATAAACAAAATAAGAACATAAAAGCTAACTAAGTAAAGGAAAGGAAATGAAAAGCATAAACTTAATATTAATGAAAGCAAAGCATAAACATTACAAAAAATACAAAGACAGAAAGGAAGAGCATGATCTTGATCTGAACACCAAGATGCCTAAATACATGGCAAATGCCTCCTTTTATAGGCCAAAATTGGGAACTATTGATTTGATGACTAATTGATAAGTGGGTGGCCAGCTTTTGACTTGGTGACAATCCTTATCTTCTCTTGTCTGCCCAAAACGTCATTGATAACGTCAAAATTGGAGCCAGTTGTAAACATGAAAGTTGTAGACAATTGTCTCAGCTTTCTTGTGTAAAAACTTCAGCTCATTTGGACTTCTAGAACTCCAAATATGGCCAAAATACTGAATAGTGCTCGGGCTGGAAGACAGATTCGGGCTTCTTTGTTGTTGCTATAATTTGGACTTGATAATGGCCTTTTTAGATCTTGGGCTCCATATGAAAGTTGTAGGCCTATGTCTTACCTTTCCATCCATATAAATTGGACCTAAATCTAAGATCTGTAGCTCTAGATATGACCCAATTACCGAACAGTGTTCCGGTTTGGATCGCACCGACATCTCTTTTCTAAGTTTGGCCATCTCTTTGGCTTTGCAATTTAAGTTCTTAAAGTCATCAATCAATATTTTCATTTATGTGATAGGCCTGCATTTAAAATGAACATTTACCATAAATTAAAGGTATCTTATATTATTAGATATATTATTATAAAACATGCTTTAATTAAGGAGTTATTGATACTTCAAGTGCAAAATGATGATATAAAACCATGATAAAAATGCACTTTTAAGTACTAATCAGTTAACACCTAAAGATAGGCAAATGGTTGAATTGATATGCAATGGAACTTTTGAAGATAAAGACCCTGATGAAGCAATGGAGTACTTAGACTTGTTAGCTGAAAATGCTCAAAATTGGGACACCGTAGGTACTTATGAGGCACCGAGTAAAACTCAACCTCATACATCTAGTGGAGATATGTACAACCTTAGGAAAGATCATGACCTTCAAGCTAAATTTGCATCTTTAGGTAGAAAAGTGGAGGCACTAGAATTGAAAAAGGGTGGTCAATTAAAATCTGTTGAAAACATTGTGTGTCAAATTTGTGAAACAAATGAACACTTAACCAATGATTGTCCAACCTTGCCTTCTTTTAAAGAATGTCTCCATGAATAAGCCCATGCTTTAAACAGTTTTCAAAGGGCCAACCACAACCCATACTCCCAAACATACAACCCTGGTTGGAGGAATCACCCAAATTTCAATTGGAAGAGTGAGAACAACAATGCACAAACTTCACAACCACCATTTCAAGCACACCATAATTTCCAAAATTCTCATGGATATGCACCTTCTTATGCTCCACCTTCTAGAAGAAATCTTGAGGAAACATTGCATGCATTTATTGAAAAGCAAGAGACAATTAATACTCAACTTGTTCAAAACATGACAGATTTTAAAGATACTCTTGCTAAATTAACATCTGCTCTTAGTTTCCAAGAGAAAGGTAAGTTTCCATCTCAAACACCACAAAATCCCAAAAGGTAATACAATGCAAATGCAAATAGTTCCGGAAGCCAACACATGGATCAAGTCAAATCAGTCACTACTCTGCGCAGCGGTAAGGTTATTGAAAAACCTTCTCTTGAACCTTATGAGAAAGATGATGAGTCAATCTCTGAGGGTAAGGAAGTGGATGAATCTGAAAATTGCAAAGAAACGACTGATTCACCACCAGCATTTCCATTTCCTCATGTCATGACTAAACAAAGGAAAGTCAATCATAACTCAGAAATTTTTGAAATTTTCAAACAGGTAAGGATCAATATACCTTTGCTGGATGCTATTAAACAGGTTCCTTCCTATGCTAAATTTTTGAAAGATCTCTGCACTGTGAAAAGGAAACTGAATGTGAAAAAGAAAGCCTTTCTAGCCGAACAAGTAAGTGTTATTCTTCAAAACAATAATGCTTTGAAATATAAAGAACCTGGTTGTCCTACAATTTCTTACTTTATTAGAGAGCATAAAATTGAAAGAGCCTTACTTGATCTTGGTGCTAGTGTGAATTTACTTCCATATTCAGTTTTTCAGAGTCTCAATCTAGGTGAGTTAAAACCAACTTCTATAACTCTTTTACTTGCCGATAGATCTATAAAAGTGCCTAAAGGAATAATTAAAGATGTGTTAGTACAAGTCGATAAATTCATTTATCCTGTGGATTTTATTGTCTTGGACACACAACCTATTGAAGTATGTAATTCATTTCCTATTATTTTAGGACGTCCATTTCTTGCAACTTCTAATGCATTGATTAATTGTAGGAATGGACTGATGAAGCTATCATTTGGAAACATGACATTGGAGATGAATATTTTCAACATTTGCAAGCAACCTAGAGATGATAATGACTTACAGGAAGTGGACTTTACTAAAAATTTAATTCATGATCAATTTCCAAGCACTTCTAGTGAAATTGAGATTGATAAATCTGATGATTTGGAAATGATTTATTTTTAGGAAGAATCAAAGACAAGTAATTGGAGGCCACAAATTGAGGAATTGCCACCACGACCAATTAAGTTCATACCTTCAAGTGTTCAACCACCAAAACCTGATTTGAAGTCGTTGCCATCCAATCTCAAATACTCATTTTTGAGAGAAAATGAAACTTTTCCTGTAATAATCTCTTCCAAACTTAATGCACATCAAGAAGGTAAGTTATTACAAACTCTGAAAATGCACAAAAATGCATTAGGATGGACCATAGCTGATATAAAAGGAATTAGTCCTTTGATTTGTACACACAGAATTTATTTAGAGGAAAATGCTAAACCCTCTAGAGAAATGCAACGAAGGCTAAGTCCTAATATGAAAGAAGTAGTGAAAAATGAAGTCATTAAACTTCTAGATAATGAAATCATTTATCCTATTTCTGACAACAAATGGGTAAGTCCTACCCAAGTTGTACCTAAGAAGTCTAGAGTCACTGTGATAACAAATGAGAACAATGAGTTAATTCCCACTAGAACTGTTACTGGTTGGCGCATGTGCATTGACTATAGGAAACTTAATTCAATGACTAGAAAAGATCATTTTCCTTTACCTTTCATGGATCAAATCCTAGAAAGAGTTGCAGGTCATGAATTTTATTGTTTCCTAGATGGCTATTCGGGTTACAACCAAATTGAAATTGCATTGGAAGATCAAGAAAAGACTACTTTCACATGTCCATTTGGTACTTTTGCATATCGAAGGATGCTTTTTGGATTATGTAATGCACCAGCCACATTTCAAAGATACATGCTTAGTATATTTAGCGATATGGTTGAACATTTTCTTGAGATTTTCATGGATGATTTTTTTGTTTTTGGCGATTCATTTGATGATTGTTTGACTAACTTAGGAAAGGTTTTTACCAGGTGTGAAGAGAAGAATCTTGTGCTGAATTGGGAAAAATGTCATTTTATGGTAACAAACGGCATTGTACTTGGTCACATTGTTTCATCAAAAGGAATTGAGGTTGACAAATCTAAAATCGAGTTAATTGCAAACTTGCCAACACCAAAATCTCTTAAAGATGTTAGATCATTCTTGGGACATGCTGGTTTTTATAGAAGGTTCATCAAAGATTTTAGTGTAATATCTAAGCCTTTAAGTAACCTTCTAACAAAGGATACTATTTTTGAATGGACTGAACATTGTGAAGAAGCCTTTATTAAACTTAAAAACTTGCTTACTTGTGCTCCTATCATTCAACCTCCCGATTGGTCATTACCTTTTGAAATAATGTGTGACGCTAGTGATTATGCCGTAGGTGCTGTTTTGGGACAAAGAAAAGATAAGAAACCTTATGTAATTTACTATGCAAGTAAAACTTTAAATAGTGCTCAAATGAATTATACCACTACTGAAAAAGAATTACTTGCAGTAGTATTTGCATGTGAAAAATTCAGATCTTATCTTGTTGGCTCACCTGTTGTTGTTTTTAGTGATCATGCAGCATTGAAATATCTTCTTTCTAAGAAAGATTCCAAGGCTAGATTGGTGCGGTGGATTTTATTACTTCAAGAATTTGATATCACAATCAAAGATAAGAAAGGCAGTGAAAATGTTGTCGCAGATCACTTGTCAAGATTGACAACAGATTCAAAAACTGACATCACACCAATCGATGACTACTTTCCCGATGAATCTTTACTTTTTGTCTCTACAATGCCTTGGTTTGCTAATATTGTTAATTTTCTTGTTTCAGGACAATTGCCAGCTCATTAGAGTACCTAAGATAAAAGAAAGTTCTTGAACGAAGTGAAGAACTTTTATTGGGATGATCCTTATTTATTCAAATATTGTCCTGATCAAATATTTCAAAGATGCATTCCTGACAATGAGGTAAGTAGTGTCATTAAATTTTGTCATTCTGAAGCATGTGGGGGCCATTTCTTATCAAGAAAGACAACTGCAAAAATCTTACAAAGTGGATTTTACTGGCCCACCATGTTCAAAGACTCACATGCATTCTGCAAGTCTTGTGAAAATTGTCAAAAGTTGGGATCTATTTCAAAACATCACATGATGCCTTTAAACCCTATTATTGTCATTGAGATCTTTGACTGTTGGGGTATAGATTTCATGGGCCCATTCCCTCCATCATTTGGTTTCTTATACATATTAGTCGCAGTAGATTATGTTTCAAAATGGATAAAGGCAATTCCAAGTCGAAACAATGATCACAAAATAGTGATAAAGTTTTTGAAAGAAAATATTTTGAGTCGATTTGGAGTCCCTCAAGCCATAATAAGTGATGGTGGAACACATTTTTGCAACAAGCCATTTGAGTCTTTAATGAAGAAATATGGAATCACACACAAAGTTGCCACCCCTTATCACCCTCAAACAACTGGACAAGTAGAGCTTGCTAATAGGGAGATCAAACATATTTTGGAGAAAACAGTGAACCCTAATAGGAAAGACTGGTCTTTAAGACTTAACGACTTTGGGCTTATCGAACTGCTTATAAAACATCATTAGGTATGTCACCTTATAGACTAGTCTATGGAAAACCTTGTCACTTGCCTGTGGAACTTGAACATAAAGCTTATTGGGCTATTAAAGCTTTCAATTCAAATCTGGATGATGCTAGTCAACTGCGAAAATTACAAATAAATGAGCTTGAGGAAATAAGAAATGATGCATATGAAAATTCAAGAATTCATAAAGCAAGAATAAAAGAGTTTCATGACAAGAAAATACAGAGAAAAACCTTCAATGTTGGTCAAAAAGTCTTGCTTTATAATTCTCGACTGCATTTATTTCCTGGAAAATTAAGATCAAGATGGAGCGGTCCTTTTATTGTGAAACATGTGTATCCATATGGGGCCTATGACATCGAGAATCCAAAGAATGGCAATGTTTTCAAGGTAAATGGACATCGTCTGAAAGTTTACTTTGATAATTTTTCAGTTGAACATAACTCTATTAAATTGGGTGATCCTGTATATAAAGATTGATTTTATTTTATTTTATTTTTGTTTCCTTTTGAGTGATTTTTGCAAGTTTCTTTCACCCCGATCAAATGGCGGATAACGGTACTCCGTGACTTAAGTCGGTTCTTTCAGTTTCCCCCAATTACTGATATCTGTGTATATATCTGTGCAATTCTTTGAATCTCTCTTCCAATTCTCATTTAAAAATGGACACTAATCTTGAAAAATTGAAAAAGTATTTTCCCGCTCTGCCTCAGAATGTGATTACAAAAATTTACCATGCTAGATGTGCAAGATTGAGATTGTTAATGAATCATGGAATTCCTGAAGATATTCGTTGGTTGATTGAAGCAAAGGTCCGATTATCAGGTGAGTCCTCTAATTTCTTTATTTCACACATGCCTGGAATAGGTAAAAGCACTTTTGCAAAGAAGCGTCGTGCAAAATGACTAGGAGTCTGTCATCGATGTGCTAGATGCACTTGTAATACATAATGTCGTTCTTTAGGAATGGTATCTATAAACCGTGAAGATAAAATACAATTCATTAAGGATGGCCTAAGTAAGGAGTCTTTAGATAATCTTCTATTGACTCTTGAGACGCATCCTAGTGGAGATGTGCATCGTGTAATTCATGATTTATGGCCACTATTTCATAAAGAACATGATTGACTTAGTCTTGGGAATCTGACTAAAAAAGACCCTGTTTGCCAGTTTTTAAGAAAACTAGATGGGAAGCCTATCCCCGACCCATAGAGGGCGTTTAAGCCGTTCTTGGACGTAAAACCAAGGGAAGATGTGAGCCACAATCACAACTACCTGTATATACACATGTTTTTTTCAAAAGTAAATAAATAAATAAATAAAAAGAGAGAGAGAGAGTGTGAGACTCCAGCTGGCCTACATATAGGTGTTATGATTGCCTTTTTAATTTCTCATCTATAAAACCCTCTTTTCCTTCCTTTCATTTCTACTCAACCCATACATTCAACAAATACAGAAGTGTGTAGAAATGGCAAGTTCCTCAAGTCATCAAATAAGAAATATTTGTGTTTTCGGTGGATGTAGTCCTGGAAAAGAAAAGGAGTTTTTAAAATCAGCAAATCATCTTGGTCAGGTGCTAGCTGAGAGAAAGATTCATTTAGTGTATGGGGAGGCAGTCTTGGGTTAATGGGAGGTGTGTCAATAGCTGCATTTTTAGGAGATAGTCAAGTTTTAGGAATCGTCCCTGAAGCTTTAGCACAAGGGGACATCATTGGAAAAACAATTGGAGAGGAACTTCAGGTCTCCACAATGTCGGCTCGAATGCATGCAATGTTTAATCATGCTGATGCCTTCATTGCTTTACCAGGTGGTCTAGGCACATTGGAAGAGATCTTTCATATTTCCTCTTGGGCTCAATTGCACATTCACCATAAACCTATAGATTTGTTAAATGTTAATGGTTATTATGATAAGTTGTTGTCTTTTCTTGATCATGCTGTGGAACAGGAATTTCTAACATCTTCTGCACGACAAATCATAATCTCTGCTTCTACTGCTGAACAATTGATTGACCAACTACAATCTTTCATTCCTGTGATTGATCCTTCCATGAGTCGCATAAATTGGTCATCTACGGGAAGCCGTAAAAAGCTTAGATTGGATTTGAGCCTTCATTTGTGAATTTTTGTGTCTTTTGGTTTTATTATTGTGTTTTGTTATTTCTTATTTTTGTTTTAGTGTGTTTCAGGTTTTGTCAGTGTTCGTTATTTCAGGTGATATCTTCTATACTGTATCTTTCTACCTTAGAACATTGAGGACAATGTCTCGTTTTGGTTGGGGGGAGAGGGTAGTAGTTGATAAAAAAAAAATTGTTTTTCATTTCATAAAGCATGTGCATAATTGTTGTTACTAGGATGGCAGAGTAAAGGAGTTCTTTTGTTAAAGTGACTCTTAAGACGCATCTTAGTAATCATTCTTAACAAGGTCTATTATAATACTTCCTGAAATATTCAGGTTTACAAACTCTCGTATTGTTACCACTTAATTCTGCTCATATACTTATTTAACATGTATTCTTAAACCTTAATTTACACACACACACTTTAACATATGATTGTGGGTTGCATATTAGATTATTACATTATTTATATTCTTTTGTTAAAGGTAACAACTAAGGGAAAGGGATTGTATATAATTAAAAAACAAAAACAAAAAAAAAAGAAAAAAAAGAAAAAAAAATGATGATAATAAAAATGTAGATAAGTTTGGTTTCGTAGCCTCCCTAACCTAAGCAATTAAGCCCGAAGGGGTGTTTTAACACCTAATACCCTAAAGTCAACTAACTTGGGAGCTAGTGGCCCAACGCTTGTTGGTGCAATCCAAACCGGAACACTGTTCGGTAATTGGGTCATATCTAGAGCTATATATCTCAGATTTAGGTCCAATTCATATGGATGGAAAGGTAAGACATAGGCCTACAACTTTTATATGGAGCCCAAGATCTAAAAAGGCCATTATCAAGTCCAAATTGTAGCAACAACAAAGAAGCCCGAATCTGTCTTCCAGCCCGCACACTGTTTGGGATTTTGGCTATATCTGGAGTTCTAGAAGTCCAAATGAGCTGAATGTTTTACACAAGAAAGATAAGACAATTGTCTACAACTTTCATGTTTGCAACTGTCTCCAATTTTGATGTTATCAATGACGTTGTGGGCAGACAAGAGAAGATAAGGATTGTCACCAAGTCAAAAGTTGGTCACCCACTTATCAATTAGTCATCAAATCAATAGTTCCCAATTTTGGCTTATAAAAGGAGACATTTGCCATGCATTTAGGCATCTTGGTGTCCAGATCAAGATCATGCTCTCCCTTTCTCTCTTTGTATTTTTTTGTAATGCTTATGCTTTGCTTTCATTAATATCAAGTTTATGCCTTTCATTTCCTTTTCTTTACTTAGTTACCTTTTATGTTCTTATTTTGTTTATCTATTTTGCTTTCTTTCATTATGTCTAGCTAAGTTAGTTATGTCAAGGTGAAAAGGTTACACTAATGGTGTGAGAATAAGTATAATGTAAACTTAATATGGACTTTAATGTTTGATACTAACATGTTTTATATTTGTTATCTTGTTCACTCTTTAATACTTTGCTTGTTAAATGACTAATCTTGATTTATGTTGTATAGCACTTGGTACAACAAATGCTTGGCACTTTCATAGCCCATAATGTATGGTATAACCGACACCTGAGCTATGAAAGGAACTTGATTTGTTGTTAACATAAGTTATAATCATGAATGCTTGACGAGATTTACAAGTATTAGCATTAATTGAATAAGATGACTAATGTAATCATGTTAACAATATATAATCTGATTGGAACCTCCTTTGTGTGTGGTTTCCAATTCAATAATAAGAGTTTATACTATACTTGTTTGATATACCATTAGTGGAAACTCTAACCTTGACATTTGTTATTATTATTGTTTAATCCTTACATTAATTTTCCATCTCCAAGTTCTCATCATCTTCTTCTTCTTCTTTTTCTTTATTATTATTGTTATTACTACTACTACTACTACTACTACTACTACTATTATTAGTAGTAGTATTATTAGTATTATTATTAGTATTATTGTTATTATTGTTGTTGTATTATTGTTATTTATAATTTGTACAAATAACCTCTCTGTGGTTCGACCCCGGTCTTGCCGGGTTATTTATTACTTCGACACTCCTACACTTGGAAGAAGACATCAATCTTTTCGTCGTGTCAATTATTATTTATAATTTATACAAATAACCTCCCCATGGTTCGACCCCGGTCTTGCCGGGTTATTTATTACTTCAACACTTCTACACTTGGGAGAAGGCATCAATTTTTTAGTTGTGTCAACTCTCTATTGAAAGGAGATTTGTCTTAAACCTTAGAAAAGACCAACGAGTAGAAATCCGACCTAGAAAAACAATCAAACAACAATGTAGCTTACTTTAAGTAAGGTGCACTAGGGGTGATGAGTCTTCCCCTTGCAGAACCAGTTCCCTACCCAAACTCTCGCAGACCATAAGTTCCTAGTGACCATAATACTATATGGCGACTCCTAAATATTAATTATAATTTTAAGATTAAATCCAAGACTCCTTTTTAACACACAAAGCAACAGGAGGCATGACAGAAAGCCTCTATTGTCACCAAAAAACGTCGTGCTAGTATTTTAACGTCCCATGACAATCATGATTATAATTAGTTTAAGTTTTGGTTTTATCTTGGATAACAATAGTCAAATCCTTCTTTATAGCTTTAGATGGTTCAACTTTGTTCCTGATTAGTACTTAAAAGTACATTTTTATCATGGTTTTATATTATCATTTTGCACTTGAAGTATCACTAACTCCTTAACTAAAGCATGTTTTATAATAATATATCTAATAATATAAGATACCTTTAATTTATGGCAAATGTCTATTTTTAATGCAGGCCTATCATATAAATGAAAGGATTGATTGATGACTTGAAGAACTTAAATTGCAAGGATAAAGAGATGGCCAAACTTAGAAAAGAGATGTTGGTGCAATCCAAACCGGAACACTGTTCGGTAACTGGGTCATATCTAGAGCTATATATCTCAGATTTAAGTCCAATTTATACGGATAGAAAGGTAAGACATAGGCCTACAACTTTCATATAGAGCCCAAGATCTAAAAAGGCCATTATCAAGTCCAAATTATAGCAACAACAAAGAAGCTCGAATCTGTCTTCCAGCCCGAGCACTGTTCGGTATTTTAGCCATATCTGGAGTTCTAGAAGTCCAAATGAGCTGAATTGTTTACACAAGAAAGGTGAGACAATTGCCTACAACTTTCATGTTTGCAACTGGCTCCAATTTTGACGTTATCAATGACGTTGTGGGCAGACAAGAGAAGATAAGGATTGTCACCAAGTCAAAAGTTGGCCACCCACTTATCAATTAGTCATCAAATCAATAGTTCCCAATTTTGGCCTATAAAAGGAGGCATTTGCCATGCATTTAGGCATCTTGGTATCCAGATTAAGATCATGCTCTTCCTTTCTCTCTTTGTATTTTTTGTAATGCTTATGCTTTGCTTTCATTATTATTAAGTTTATGCCTTTCATTTCCTTTCCTTTACTTAGTTAACTTTTATGTTCTTATTTTGTTTATCTATTTTGCTTTCTTTCATTATGTCTAGCTAAGTTAGTTATGTCAAGGTGAAAAGGTTATACTAATGGTGTAAGAATAAGTATAATGTAAACTTAATATGGACTTTAATGTTTGATACTAACATGTTTTATATTTGTTATCTTGTTCACTCTTTAATACTTTGCTTGTTAAATGACTAATCTTGATTTATGTTGTATAGCACTTGGTACAACAAATGCTTGGCACTTTCATAGCCCATAATGTATGGTATAACCGACACCTGAGCTATGAAAGGAACTTGATTTGTTGTTAACATAAGTTATAATCATGAATGCTTGACGAGATTTACAAGTATTAGCATTAATTGAATAAGATGACTAATGTAATCATGTTAACAATATATAATCTGATTAGAACCTCCTTTGTGTGTGGTTTCCAATTCAATAATAAGATTTTATACTATACTTGTTTGATATACCATTAGTGGAACCTCTAACCTTGATATTTGTTATTATTATTGTTTAAACCTTACATTAATTTTCTATCTCCAAGTTCTCATCATCTTCTTCTTCTTCTTCTCTTTCTTTATTATTATTATTATTATTACTACTACTACTACTACTACTACTATTATTACTAGTATTACTATTATTATTATTATTATTGTTATTGTTATTGTTATTGTTATTGTTGTTGTTATTATTATTATTGTTGTTGTAAAAAACTATCAATACAAAACTATGGATATAAAATTGCAAATAACAAAATGAATTCGAGTGAAATATGAACAATATAAAGATATAAAGAATTAATAAGAATAAGAAAAATAAGGAAAATAAGATTCAAATAACATAAACTAAGCGAAGACACTATATTGTTTTGTACTTGGTAGAAAGTAGCAAAGAAAGAAATCGATGATGGAAAAACTACTTGTTATAATGTTTTTGTAATTTTTATAATTATCCAACAAATTATGTTTAAATAATCATAAAATCAAGATATGAAACTACTATATACCAATAATTAAGAATTTTCAAATTTGACTTGTTGAATTCATAATTTGATGAAAACCCTAATTTGCGACCTAAACCCAACTTTTTTCCCCTTTTATGATTTCTTGGATCTTTATTCTTTTTTCTTTTTTTTTTATTGTAGACAATGATTAGTACTTAAAAGTGTATTTTTATCATGGTTTTATATCAACATTTTGCACTTGAAGTATCAATAATTCCTTAACTAAAGCATGTTTTATAATAATATATCTAATAATATAAGATACCTTTAATTTATGGTAAATATTCATTTTAAATGCAGGCTTATCACATAAATGAAAGGATTGATTGATGACTTAAAGAACTTAAATTGCAAGGGGAAAGAGATGTTGATGCAATCCAAACCAAAACATTGTTTAGTAATTGGGTTATATCTGGAGCTATAGATCTCAGATTTAGGTCTACTTTATATGGATGGAAAGGTAAGACATAGGCCTACAACTTTCACTGGACCCCAGGATCTAAAAAGACCATTTTCAAGTCCAAATTATAGCAACAACAAAGAAGCCTGAATCTGTCCTCCAACCCGAGCACTGTTCAGTATTTTGGTCATATCTGGAGTTCTAGAAGTCGAAATAAGCTGAAATTTTTGCACAAGAAAGATGAGACAATTGTCTACAACTTTCATGTTTTTAAGTGGCTCTAATTTTGATGTTATCAATGATGTTTTGGGCAGACAAGAGAAGATAAAGATTGTCACCAAGTCAAGAGTTGGTCAACCACTTATCAATTAGTCATCAAATCAATAGTTCCCAATTTTGGCCTATAAAAGGAGGCATTTGCCATGCATTTAGGCATCTTGGTGTTCAGATCAAGATCATGCTCTTCCTTTCTCTCTTTGAATTTTTTATAATGTTTATGCTTTACTTTCATTAATATCAAGTTTATGCCTTTCACTTCCTTTCCTTTACTTAGTTAGCTTTTATGTTCTTATTTTGTTTATCTATTTTGCTTTCTTTCATTATGTCTAGCTAAGTTAATTATGTCAAGGTGAAAAGGTTACACTAATGGTGTAAGAATAAGTATAATGTAAACTTAATATGGACTTTTAATGTTTGATACTAACATGTTTTATATTTGTTATCTTGTTTACTCTTTAATACTTTGCTTGTTAAATGACTAATCTTGATTTATGTTGTATAACACTTGGTACAACAAATGCTTGGCACTTTCATAGCCCATAATGTATGGTATAACCGACACCTGAGCTATGGAAGGAACTTGATTTGTTGTTAACATAAGTTATAATCATGAATGCTTGACGAGATTTACAAGTATTAGCATTAATAGAATAAGATCACTAATGTAATCATGTTAACAATCGATAATCTGATTGGAACCTCCTTTATTTATGGTTTCCAATTGAATAATAAGAGTTTATATTATACTTGTTTGACATACAATTAGTGGAATCTCTAACCTTGACATTTGTTATTATCATTGTTTAATCGTTACATTAATATTCCTTCTCAAAATTCTCATCTTCTTCTTCTTCTTCTCCTTCTTTTTCTTTATTATTATTATGATTAGTATTAGTATTAGTATTACTATTATTATTGTTGTTGTTGTTGTTGTTGTTGTTGTTGTATTATTGTTATTTATAATTTGTACAATTAACCTCCCTATGGTTCGACCCCGATCTTGCTGGGTTATTTATTACTTCGACACTCCTACACTTGGGAGAAGACATCAATGTTTTAGTCATGTCAAGTTTTCGGCACCATTGCTGGGGAGGTAAGTTTTGTATAAATTATAATATTTATTTATTTATTTATTCACTTTTCTTGTATATAACTTTGTTTCTTTTCTCTTGTTTCTTCTTCTTTTGTTTTCTTTTTCCTTTTATTCTATTCATACACGTGCATGAGAGTGTGGTCACGTACATCAAGTGGTAGACTTTGTAGGATATCCTCTTTAGTTTTAGAAAATATGACCGAAGAAGATAATCAATTACTTCATATTGAGAATAATGAGAATAATCGTGCTAAAACACTTAAAGACCACATGAATCCCACAAAAACAAGTGCACCATCATGCATAGTTTTTCCTCCCGATGGATCTCATTTTAATTTTAAACCAGGTATTATTCAACTTTTACCTTCTTTTCATGGTTTAGAATTGGAAAATCCATACTTGCATTTAAGGGAATTTGAGGAGGTCTGCAACATATATAATAATTTAAATTGTAGCATGAACACCATCAGATTAAAGCTTTTTTCTTTTTCATTAAAAGATAAAGCTAAAACATGGCTACAAAATTTGAGACTAGGATCCATTCGTGCTTGGGATGAAATACAACAATAATTTTTAAAGAAGTTTTTTCCATCTCATAGAACAAACTCTTTCAAAAGCCAAATCACCACTTTCACTCAAAAACTAGGAGAAACATTTTACCAATGTTAGGATAGGTATCGAGACTTGCTTAATACTTGCCATCATCATGGTTTTGAAACATGGAGATTGGTTTCACATTTCTATGAAGGGTTAACACTAAGAGATAGGCAAATGGTTGAATTGATGTGCAATGGAACTTTTAAAGATAAAGACCCTGATGAAGCAATGAAGTACTTAGACTTGTTAGCTGAAAATGCTCAAAATTAGGACACCGTGGGTACTTATGAGACACCGAGTAAAACTCAACCTCATACATCTAGTGGAGGTATGTACAACCTTAAGGAAGATCATGACCTTCAAGCCAAGTTTGCATCTTTAGCTAGAAAAGTCAAGGCACTAGAATTGAAAAAGAGTGGTTAATTAAAATTTGTTGAAAACATTGTGTCAAATCTGTGAAACAAATGAACAGTCAACCAACGATTGTCTGACCTTGCCTTCTTTTAAGTAATGTCTCCATAAGCAAGCCCATGCTTTAAATAGTTTCCAAAGGGCCAACCACAACCCATACTCACAAACATACAACCCTGGTTAGAGAAATCATCCAAATTTTAGTTGGAAGAGTGAGAACAACAATGCACAAACTTCACAACCATCGTTCCAAGTACACCATAATTTCTAAAATTCTCATGGATATGCACCTCCTTATGTTCCACCTCCTAGAAGAAATCTTGGGGAAACATTGCATGCATTTATTGAAAAGCAAGAGACAATCAATACTCAACTTGCTCAAAACATGACAGATCTTAAAGATACTCTTAGAAAATTAACATTTGCTCTTAGTTTCCAAGAGAAAGGTAAGTTTTCATCTTAACCACAATAAAATCTCAAGGGGCAATACAATGCAAATGCACGTAGTTCTAAAAGCCAACACATGGATCAAGTCAAATCAGTCACTACTCTTTGCAATGGTAAGGTTATTGAAAAACCCTTTATTGAACCTTATGAGAAAGATGATGAGTCAATCTCTGAGGGTAAGGAAGGGGTTGAATCTAAAAATTACAAAGAAAAGACTGATTCCCCGCCAGCACTTCCATTTCCTCAAGCCATGACCAAACAAAGGAAAGTCAATCACAACTCTAAAATTTTTGAAATTTTCAAACAGGTAAGAATCAATATACCTTTCTTGGACGCTATTAAACAGGTTCCGTTATTTTTGAAAGATCTATACATTGTGAAGAGAAAACTGAATGTGAAAAAGAAAGCCTTTCTAGCCGAACAAGTAAGTGTCATTCTTCATAACAATAATGCTTTGAAATATAAAGACCTTGGTTGTCCTACAATTTCTTGCTTTATTAGAGAGCATAAAATTGAAAGAGCCTTACTTGATCTTGGTGCTAGTGTGAATTTACTTCTATATTCAGTTTTTTAGAGTCTCAATCTAGGTGAGTTAAAACCAACTTCTATATCTCTTTTGCTTGCCGATAGATCTATAAAAGTGCCTAGAGGAATAATTGAAGATGTGTTAGTACAAGTCGATAAATTCATTCATCCTGTGGATTTTATTGTCTTGGGTATACAACCTGTTGAAGCATGTAATTCATTTCCTCTTATTTTAGGACGTCCGTTTCTTGCAACTTCTAACGCATTGATTAATTGTAGGAATGGACTGATGGAGCTATAATTTGGAAACATGACATTGGAGATGAATATTTTCAACATTTGCAAGCAACCTGGAGATGATAATGATTTACAAGAAGTAGATCATATTGACGAATTAGTTTATGATCAACTTGAATCTACTTTAAGTAAAAATAAGTTGGAGGAATCTAAAGATTTGCAAATGATTTATTCTGAGGAAGAAATCACGGATGAAAAACGCACAAAAAATGTTGATGTAGATCTTTTGTCAAAAGTGATAACAAATTCGATATCTAACATCACACCAATCGATAATTACTTTCCTAACAAATCATTACTTTCTCTTAGTCCAATGCCTTGGTACGATAAAAATATCAATTTTCTTGCTTTAGGAGATTTGCCAGCTGATTAGAGTACCCAAGACAAAGAAAAGTTTTTGAACAAAGTGAAGAACGTTTATTGTGATGACCCTAACTTATTCAAATATTGTCCTGATCAAATATTTCAAATATTCATTCCCGATAATGAGGTAAGTAGTGTCATTAAACTTTGTCATTCTGAAGCATGTGGAAGTTATTTCTCGTAAAAAAAAAAAACAGCGGCAAAAATCTTTCAAAATGGATTTTATTGGCTCACCATGTTCAAAGACACGCATGCATTCATCAAAACTTGTGAAAATTGTCAAAAAGTTGATACTGGTCAAAAAGTTTTGTTTTATAATTCTCAACTTTATTCATTCCCTATAGAGCTAAGATCAAGATGGAGCAATCCTTATGGGACCTATGATATTGAGAATTTAATGAATGACAATGTTTTTAAGAAAAATGGACATCGTTTGAAAGCTTACTGATTAGTACTTAAAAGTGCATTTTTATCATGGTTTTATATCATCATTTTGCACTTGAAGTATCAATAACTCCTTAACTAAAATATGTTTTATAATAATGTATCTAATAATATAAGATACCTATAATTTGTGGTAAATGTCTATTTTTAATGCAGGCCTATCACATCAATGAAAGGATTGATTGATGACTTGAAGAACTTAAATTGCAAGGATAAAGAGATGGTCAAACTTAGAGAAGAGATGTCGGTGCAATCCAAACCGGAACACTGTTCGGTAATTGGGTCATATCTGGAGCTACAGATCTCAGATTTAGGTCCAATTTATATGGATGGAAAGTTAAGACATAGGCCTACAACTTTCATATGGAGCCCAAGATCTAAAAAGGCCATTTGCAAGTCCAAATTGTAGCAACAACAAAGAAGCCCGAATCTATCTTCCAGCCCGAGCACTGTTCGGTATTTTGGCCATATCTGGAGTTCTAGAAGTCCAAATGAGCTGAAGGTTTTACACAAGAAAGCTGAGACAATTGCCTACAACTTTCATGTTTAAAACTAGCTCCAATTTTGACGTTATCAATGACATTTTGGGCAGACAAGAGAAGATAAGGATTGTCACCAAGTCAAAAGTTGGCCACCCACTTATCAATTAGTCATCAAATCAATAGTTCCCAATTTTGGCCTATAAAAGGAGGCATTTGCCATGCATTTAGGCATCTTGGTGTTCAGATCAAGATCATGCTCTTCCTTTCTCTCTTTGTATTTTTTGTAATTTTTATGCTTTGCTTTCATTAATATCAAGTTTATGCTTTTCATTTTCTTTCCTTTACTTAGTTAGCTTTTATGTTCTTATTTTGTTTATTTATTTTTCTTTCTTTCATTATGTCTAGCTAAGTTAATTATGTCAAGGTGAAAAGGTTACACTAATGGTGTAAGAATAAGTATAATGTAAACTTAATATGGACTTTAATGTTTGATACTAACATGTTTTATATTTGTTATCTTATTTACTCTTTAATACTTTGCTTGTTAAATGACTAATCTTGATTTATGTTGTATAACACTTGGTACAACAAATGCTTGGCACTTTCATAGCCCATAATGTATGGTATAACCGACACCTGAGCTATGGAAGGAACTTGATTTGTTGTTAACATAAGTTATAATCATGAATGCTTGACGAGATTTACAAGTATTAGCATTAATTGAATAAGATGACTAATGTAATCATGTTAACAATATATAATCTGATTGGAACCTCCTTTGTGTGTGGTTTCCAATTCAATAATAAGAGTTTATACTATACTTGTTTGATATACCATTAGTGGAACCTCTAACCTTGACATTTGTTATTATTATTGTTTAATCCTTACATTAATATTTCATCTCTAAGTTCTCATCATCATCATCTTCTTCTTCTTCTCTTTCTTTATTATTATTATTATTGTTATTGTTATTATTATTATTATTATTATTATTAGTACTACTACTATTATTATTATTATTATTATTATTATTATTATTATTAGTATTATTATTATTATCGTTATTACTATTATTGTTGTTTATAATTGTTGTTTATAATTTGTACAATTAACCTCCCTGTGGTTCGACCCCGGTCTTGCCGGGTTATTTATTACTTCGACACTCCTGCACTTGGGAGAAGACATCAATCTTTTAGTCGTGTCAAGTTTTTGGCGCCGTTGCCGGGGAGGTAAGTTCTTGTATAAATTGTAGTATTTATTTTATTTTCTCTTTTCACTTTTCTTGTATATAACTTTGTTTCTTTTCTTTTGTTTCTTTTTATTTTGTTTTCTTCCTCCTTCTTTTGCTTTCTTCTTCTTTTTATTTTATTTTATTTACTACACGTGCATGAGAGTGTGGTCACGTACATCAAGTGGTAGACTTTGTAGGGTATCCTCATCATTTTCAGAAAATATGGCCGAAGAAGATAATCAATCACTTCAAAATGAGAATAATGAGAATAACCGTGCTAGAACACTTAGAGACCACATGAATCCCACAAGAACAAGTGCACCATCATGCATAGTTTTTTCTCCTGATGCATCTCATTTTAATTTTAAACCAGGCATTATTCAACTTTTACCTTCTTTTCATGGCTTAGAATTGGAAAATCCATACTTGCATTTAAGGGAATTTGAGGAGGTCTGCAACACATATAATAATTTAAATTGTAGCATGAACACCATCAGATTAAAGCTTTTTCCTTTTTCATTAAAAGATAAAGCTAAAACATGGCTACAAAATTTGAGACCAGGATCCATTCGTGCTTGGGATGAAATGCAACAACAATTTTTAAAGAAGTTTTTCCCATCTCATAGAACAAACTCTTTTAAAAGACAAATCACCACTTTCACTCAAAAACCAGGAGAAACATTTTACAAATGTTGGGATAGGTATCGAGACTTGCTTAGTACTTGCCCCCATCATGGTTTTGAAACATGGAGATTGGTTTCATATTTCTATGAAGGGTTAACACCTAAAGATAGACAAATGGTTGAATTGATGTGCAATGGAACTTTTGAAGATAAAGACCCTGATGAAGCAATGGAGTACCTAGACTTGTTAGCTGAAAATGCTCAAAATTGGGACACCGCGGGTACTTATGAGGCACCGAGTAAAACTCAACCTCATACATCTAGTGGAGGTATGTATAACCTTAGGGAAGATCATGACCTTCAGGCCAAGTTTGCATCTTTAGCTAAAAAAGTCGAGGCACTAGAATTGAAAAAGAGTGGTCAATTAAAATCTATTGAAAACATTGTGTGTCAAATCTGTGAAACAAATGAACACTCAACCAACGATTGTCCAACCTTGCCTTCTTTTAAAGAATGTCTCCATGAACAAGCTCATGCTTTAAACACTTTCCAAAGGCCCAACCACAACCCATACTCTCAAACATACAATCCTGGTTGGAGAAATCATCAAAATTTTAGTTGGAAGAGTGACAATGCACAAACTTCACAACCACAGTTTCAAGCACACCATAATTTCCAAAATTATCATGGATATGCACCTCCTTATGCTCCACCTCTTACAAGAAATTTTGAGGAAACTTTGTATGCATTCATTGAAAAGCAAGAGACAATCAACACTCAACTTACTCAAAACATGACAGATTTTAAAGATACTCTTGCTAAATTAACATCTGCTCTTAGTTTCCAAGAGAAAGGTAAGTTTCCATCTCAAACACAACAAAATCCCAAAGGGCAATACAATGCAAATGCAAGTAGCTCCGGAAGCCAACACATGGATCAAGTCAAATCAGTCACTACTCTGCGCAGTGGTAAGGTTATTGAAAAACCCTCTCTTGAACCTTATGAGAAAGATGATGAATCAATCTCTGAGGGTAAGGAAGGGGATGAATCTGAAAATTGCAAAGAAACGACTGACTCACCGCCAACACTTCCATTTCCTCAAGCCATGACCAAACAAAGGAAAGTCAATCACAATTCTGAAATTTATGAAATTTTCAAACAGGTAAGGATCAATATACCTTTGCTGGATGCTATTAAATAGGTTCCTTCCTATGCTAAATTTTTGAAAGATCTATGCACCGTGAAGAGGAAACTGAATGTGAAAAAGAAAGCCTTTCTAGCCGAACAAGTAAGTGCTATTCTTCAAAACAATAATGCTTTGAAATATAAAGACCCTGGTTGTCCTACAATTTCTTGCTTTATTGGAGAGCATAAAATTGAAAGAGCCTTACTTGATCTTGGAGCTAGTGTGAATTTACTTCCATATTCAGTTTTTCAAAGTCTCAATCTAGGTGAGTTAAAACCAACTTCTATATCTCTTTTACTTGCTGATAGATCTGTAAAAGTGCCTAGAGGAATAATTGAAGATGTGTTAGTACAAGTCGATAAATTCATTTATCCTGTGGATTTTATTGTCTTGGACACAGAACCTGTTGAAGCATGTAATTCATTTCCTGTTATTTTAGGACGTCCGTTTCTTGCAACGTCTAACGCATTGATTAATTGTAGGAATGGACTAATGAAGCTATCATTTGGAAACATGACATTGGAGATGAATATTTTCAACATTTGCAAGCAACTTGGAGATGATAATGATTTACAAGAAGTAGATCATATTGATGAATTAGTTTATGATCAACTTGAATCTACTTTAAGTAAAAATGAATTGGATGAATCTGAAGATTTGCAAATGATTTATTCTAAGGAAGAAATCACGGATGAAACAAGCACCGAAAATGTTGATGCAAATCTTTTGTCAACATTGACAACAGATTCGACATCTAACATCACACCAATCGATGATTACTTTCCTAACAAATCCTTACTTTCTCTTAGTCCAATGCCTTGGTATAATAAAAATATCAATTTTCTTACCTTAGAAGATTTGCCAGCTGATTGGAGTACGCAAGACAAAGAAAAGTTTTTGAACGAAGTGAAGAGCTTTTATTGTGATGACCCTACCTTATTCAAATATTATCCTGATCAAATATTTCAAAGATTCATTCCCGACAATGAGGTAAGTAGTGTCATTAAACTTTGTCATTCTGAAGCATGTGGAAGTTGTTTCTTGTCAAAAAAGACAGCTACAAAAATCTTTCAAAATGGATTTTATTGGCCCACCATGTTCAAGGACACGCATGCATTCTGCAAAACTTGTGAAAATTGTCAAAAGATTGATACAGGTCAAAAAGTTTTGTTTTATAATTCTCAACTCTATGCATTCCCTAGAGAGCTAAGACCAAGATGGAGCAATCCTTATAGGGCTTGTGATATTGAGAATTCAATGAATGACAATGATGAAAATGGACATCGTTTGAAAGCTTACTTTGATAATTTTCCTAGTGAAAATGAATCAACTAGTTGGACTGATCTTGTAGATAAAGGTTAATTTTTTTTCTCACATTGTTTTTGTGTTTCTTTTTGAGTGATTTTTGTTAGTTTTTCTCACCCCGGTCAAATGGCAGATAACGGTACTCCGTGACTTAAGTCGGTTCTTTCAGTTTCCCACAATTACTGATATCTGTGTATATATCTGTGCAATTCTTTGAATCTCTCTTCCAATTCTCATTTGAAAATGGACACTAATCTTGAAAAATTGAAAAAGTATTTTCCCGCTCTGCCTCAGAATGCGATTACAAAAATTTACCGTGCTAGATGTGCAAGATTGAGATTATTAATGAATCATGGAATTCCTGAAGATATTCGTTGGTTGATTGAAGCAAAGGTCCGATTATCAGGTGAGTCCTCTAACTTCTTTATTTCACACATGCCTGGAACAGGTAAAAGCACTTTTGCAAAGAAGCGTCGTGCAAAACGACTGGATGTCTGTCATCGATGTGCTAGATGGACTTGTAATACACAATGTCGTTCTTTAGGAATGGTATCTATAAACCGTGAAGATAAAATACAATTCATTAAGGATGGCCTGAGTAAGGAGTCTTTAGATAATCTTCTATTGACTCTTGAGACGCATCCTAGTGGAGATGTGCATCGTGCAATTCATGATTTATGGCCACTATTTCATAAAGAACATGATCGACTTAGTCTTGGGAATCTGACTAAAAAAGACCCTGTTTGCCAGTTTTTAAGAAAACTGGATGGGAAGCCTATCCCCGACCCATAGAGGGCGTTTAAGCCGTTCTTGGATGTAAAACCAAGGGAAGATGTGCGCCACAATCACAACTACCTGTACATACACATTTTTTTTTTTCAAAAGTAAATAAATAAATAAATAGAGAGAGAGAGAGAGTGTGAGACTCTAGCTGGCCTACATATAGGTGTTATGATTGCCTTTCCAATTTCTCATCTATAAAACCCTCTTTTCCTTCCTTTCATTTCTACTCAACCCATACATTCAACAAATACAGAAGTGTGTAGAAATGGCAAGTTCCTCAGGTCATCAAATAAGAAATATTTGTGTTTTCGGTGGATCTAGTCCTAGGAAAGAAAAGGAGTTTTTAGAATCAGCAAATCATCTTGGTCAGGTCCTAGCTGAGAGGAAGATTCATTTAGTGTATGGGGGAGGCAGTCTTGGGTTAATGGGAGGTGTGTCAATAGCTGCATTTTTAGGAGGTAGTCAAGTTTTGGGGGTCGTCCCTGAAGCTTTGGCACAAGGGGACATCATTGGAAAAACAATTGGAGAGGAACTTCAGGTCTCCACAATGTCGGCTCGAATGAATGCAATGTTTAACCATGCTGATGCCTTCATTGCTTTACCAGGTGGTCTAGGCACATTGGAAGAGATCTTTCATATCTCCTCTTGGGCTCAATTGCACATTCACCATAAACCCATAGGTTTGTTAAATGTTAATGGTTATTATGATAAGTTGTTGTCTTTTCTTGATCATGCTGTGGAACAGGAATTTCTAACATCTTCTGCACGCCAAATCATAATCTCTGCTACTACTGCTGAACAATTGATTGACCAACTACAATCTTTCACTCCTGTGATTGATCCTTCCATGAGTCGCATAAATTGGTCATCTACGGAAAGCCGTAAAAAGCTTAGATTGGATTTGAGCCTGCATTTATGAATATTTGTGTCTTTTGGTTTTATTATTGTGTTTTGTTGTTTCTTATATTTGTTTAAGTGTGTTTCAGGTTTTGTCAGTGTTCGTTATTTCAGGTGATATCTTCTATACTCTATCTTTCTACCTTAGAACATTGAGGACAATGTCTCGTTTTGGTTGGGGGGAGAGGGTAGTAGTTGATATAAAAAAAAAAAATTGTTTTCATTTCATAAAGCATGTGCATAATTGTTGTTACTAGGATGGTAGAGTAAAGGAGTTCTTTTGTTAAAGTGACTCTTGAGACGCATCTTAGTAACCATTCTTAACAAGGTCTATTATAATACTTCCTGAAATATTCAGGTTTACAAACTCTCGTATTGTTACCCCTTAATTCTGCTCATATACTTATTTAACATGTATTCTTAAACCTTAATTTACACACACACACTTTAACATATGATTGTGGGTTGCATATTGGATTATTACATTATTTATGTTCTTTTGTTAATGGTAACAACTAAGGGAAAGGGATTGTATATAATAAAAAAAACAAAAAGAAAAAAAAAGAAAAAAAAAAGAAGAAAAAATGATGATAATAAAAATGTAGATAAGTTTGGTTTCGTAGCCTCCCTAACCTAAGCAATTAAGCCCGAAGGGGTGTTTTAACACCTAATACCTTAAAGTCAACTGACTTGGGAGCTATTGGCCCAACGCTTGTTACATGGGTTGAGGAGAAAAGCTTAAGGGAATCAAACATTGCACTATCTACATATCAGTATCTGCGACCCGAGTTACTAAGCTCGTAGGGGTGTCTTAACACTTAATGCCCTAAGACCAACTGGTCTGGGAGTCATTAGCTGAAAGCTCGTTACATGGGTTAAAGATGCATGATGTTTTTAAATTATATGTATATAGAGTTAAAAAAAAAAAGAAAAAAAAAAGACAAAAATAGTAATCCCAACCCAAGGAAGTTAACCTTAAACATTAGAACAAAAATTTTGTTTTCTTCCAAGAAAAGCCCCATAATTATGTGTTGATACATTGAGCACAAAAGAAAGGTTTATTAATATCTTGTTAAGAGGTATTGAGCAGATATATAAATTTAATGGGAGTTTGTTTATCTAGATAGATTAATGGAAGTTAAATGATGAATACCTTGCTTTGTGAAATTTGCAAATTGTTTTAACGCTTTAATTACTAGGGACTAGTAATGAGCTGGTTGAGGGGTGTGATTAGTACTTAAAAGTGCATTTTTATCATGGTTTTATATCATCATTTTGCACTTGAAGTATCAATAACTCCTTAACTAAAATATGTTTTATAATAATGTATCTAATAATATAAGATACCTATAATTTGTGGTAAATGTCTATTTTTAATGCAGGCCTATCGCATCAATGAAAGGATTGATTGATGACTTGAAGAACTTAAATTGCAAGGATAAAGAGATGGTCAAACCTAGAGAAGAGATGTCGGTGCAATCCAAACCGGAACACTGTTCGGTAATTGGGTCATATCTGGAGCTACAGATCTCAGATTTAGGTCCAATTTATATGGATGGAAAGTTAAGACATAGGCCTACAACTTTCATATGGAGCCCAAGATCTAAAAAGGCCATTTGCAAGTCCAAATTGTAGCAACAACAAAGAAGCCCGAATCTGTCTTCCAGCCCGAGCACTGTTCGGTATTTTGGCCATATCTGGAGTTCTAGAAGTCCAAATGAGCTGAAGGTTTTACACAAGAAAGCTGAGACAATTGCCTACAACTTTCATGTTTAAAACTAGCTCCAATTTTGACGTTATCAATGACATTTTGGGCAGACAAGAGAAGATAAGGATTGTCACCAAGTCAAAAGTTGGCCACCCACTTATCAATTAGTCATCAAATCAATAGTTCCCAATTTTGGCCTATAAAAGGAGGCATTTGCCATGCATTTAGGCATCTTGGTGTTCAGATCAAGATCATGCTCTTCCTTTCTCTCTTTGTATTTTTTGTAATTTTTATGCTTTGCTTTCATTAATATCAAGTTTATGCTTTTCATTTTCTTTCCTTTACTTAGTTAGCTTTTATGTTCTTATTTTGTTTATTTATTTTTCTTTCTTTCATTATGTCTAGCTAAGTTAATTATGTCAAGGTGAAAAGGTTACACTAATGGTGTAAGAATAAGTATAATGTAAACTTAATATGGACTTTAATGTTTGATACTAACATGTTTTATATTTGTTATCTTATTTACTCTTTAATACTTTGCTTGTTAAATGACTAATCTTGATTTATGTTGTATAACACTTGGTACAACAAATGCTTGGCACTTTCATAGCCCATAATGTATGGTATAACCGACACCTGAGCTATGAAAGGAACTTGATTTGTTGTTAACATAAGTTATAATCATGAATGCTTGACGAGATTTACAAGTATTAGCATTAATTGAATAAGATGACTAATGTAATCATGTTAACAATATATAATCTGATTGGAACCTCCTTTGTGTGTGGTTTCCAATTCAATAATAAGAGTTTATACTATACTTGTTTGATATACCATTAGTGGAACCTCTAACCTTGATATTTGTTATTATTATTGTTTAATCCTTACATTAATATTTCATCTCTAAGTTCTCATCATCATCATCTTCTTCTTCTTCTCTTTCTTTATTATTATTATTATTGTTATTGTTATTATTATTATTATTATTATTATTAGTACTACTACTACTATTATTATTATTATTATTATTATTATTATTATTATTATTATTAGTATTATTATTATTATCGTTATTACTATTATTGTTGTTTATAATTGTTGTTTATAATTTGTACAATTAACCTCCCTGTGGTTCGACCCCGGTCTTGCCGGGTTATTTATTACTTCGACACTCCTGCACTTGGGAGAAGACATCAATCTTTTAGTCGTGTCACTTACTTTGATAATTTTCCTAATGAAAAATGAATCAACTGGTTTGAATGATCTTGTAGATAAAGGTTGATTATTTTGTTTTTTTTTCTCACATTATTTTCGTGTTTCTTTTTGAGTGATTTTTGATAGTTTCTCTTACCCCGGTCAAATGGCGGATAACGGTACTCCATGACTTAAGTCAGTTCTTTTAGTTTCCCATAATAACTGATATCTGTGTACATATTTGTGCAATTCTTTGAATTCCTCTTCCAATTCTCATTTAAAAATAGGCACTAATCTTGAAAAATTAAAAATGGGTTGCATATTGGATTATTACATTATTTATTTTGTTAAAGGTAACAACTAAGGAAAAGGGATAGTATATAATTAAAAAAAAAGAAAAAAAAGAAAAAAATGATGATAATAAAAATGTAGATAAGTTTGGTTTCGTAGCCTCCTTAACCTAAGCAATTAAGCCCAAAAGGGTGTTTTAACACCTAATACCCTAAAGTCAACTGACTTGGGAGCTATTGACCTAACGCTTGTTACATGGGTTGAGGAGAAAAGTTTAAGGGAATCAAACATTGCACTATCTACATATCAGTATCTACGACCCGAGTTATTAAGCTCGTAGGGATGTCTCAACACCTAATGTCCTAAGACCAACTAGTCTTGGAGTCATTAGCCGAAAGCTCATTACATGGGTTAAAGATGCATGGTGTTTTAAGTTATATGTGTGTGTGTGTGTGTGTGTATAAAACAAAAAAAAGACAAAAATAATAATCTCAATCTAAGGAAGTTAACCTTAAACATTAGAACAAAAATTGTGTTTTTGTCCAAAAAAAGCTCCATAATTATGTGTTGATAAATTGAGCACAAAAGAAAAGTTTATTAATATCTTGTTAAGAGGTATTGAGCAGATATATAAATTTAATGAGAGTTTGTTTATCTGGATAGATTAATGGAAGTTAAATGATGAATACCTTACTTTATGGAATTTGCAAATTGTTTTTCTATTTTAAAGATTTGATTACTAGGGACTAGTAATAAGCTAGTTAGGGAGTGTGATTAGTACTTAAAAGTGTATTTTTATCATGGTTTTATATCATTATTTTGCATTTGAAGTATCAATAACTTAATTAAATACTTTTAATTTATGGTAAATGTTCATTTTAAATGCAGGACTACCACATAAATGAAAGGATTGATTGATGACTTTAAGAACTTAAATTGCAAAGGGAAAGAGATGACCAAACTTAGAAAAGAGATGTCGGTGCAATCTAAACCGAAATACTATTTAGTAATTAGGTCATATCTAGAGCTATAGATCTCAGATTTAGGTCTACTTTATATGGATGGAAAGGTAAGACATAGGTCTACAACTTTTATATGGAGCCTAAGATCTAAAAAGGTCATTTTCAAGTCCAAATTATAGCAACAATAAAGAAGCCCGAATATGTTCTCCAGCCCGAGCACTATTTAGTATTTTGGCCATATCTGAAGTTCTAGAAGTCGAAATGAGTTGAAGTTTTTACACAAGAAAGATGAGATAATTTTCTACAACTTTTATATTTTCAAGTGGCTCCAATTTTGACATTATCAATGATGTTTTGGGCAGACAAGAGAAGATAAGGATTGTCACCAAGTCAAGAGTTAGTCACCCACTTATTAATTAGTCATCAAATCAATAGTTCCCAATTTTGGCATATAAAAGGAGGTATTTGCCGTGCATTTAGGCATCTTGGTGTCCAGATCAAGATCATGCTCTTGCTTTCTCTCTTTGTATTTTTTGTAATGTTTATGCTTTGCTTTCATTAATATCAAGTTTATGCCTTTCATTTCCTTTCCTTTCCTTAGTTAACTCTTATCTTATTTATGTTCTTATTTTGTTTATTTATTTTTCTTTCTTTCATTATATCTAACTAAGTTAATTATGTCAAGGTGAAAAGGTTACACTAATGGTGTAAGAATAAGTATAATGTAAACTTAATATGGACTTTAATGTTTGATACTAATATGTTTTTTATTTGTTATCTTGTTCACTTTTTAATACTTTGCTTGTTAAATGACTAATCTTGATTTATGTTGTATAACACTTGGTACAACAAATGCTTGACACTTTCATAGTTCATACTGTATGGTATAACTGACACCTCAGCTATGAAAGAAACTTGATTTGTTGTTAACATAAGTTATAATCATGAATGCTTGACGAGATTTACAAGTATTAGCATTAATCGAATAAGATGACTAATGTAATCATGTTAACAATCTATAATCTGATTGGAACCTCCTTTATGTGTGGTTTCCGATTGAATAATAAGAGTTTATATTATACTTGTTTGACATACCATTAGTGGAATCTCTAACCTTGACATTTGTTATTATCATTGTTTAATCGTTACTTTAATATTCCTTCTCAAAATTCTCATCTTCTTCTTCTTCTTCTCCTTCTTTTTATTTATTTATTATTATTATTAGTAGTATTACTACTATTACTACTACTACTACTACTACTATTATTATTATTATTGTTGTTGTTGTTGTTGTTGTATTATTGTTATTTATAATTTGTACAATTAACCTCCCTGTGGTTCGACCCCGGTCTTGTTGGGTTATTTATTACTTCGACAATCCTACAATTAGGAGAAGACATCATTCTTTTAGTCATGTCAGACAACCAATTACAAATAAACTTTCTTTTTCAAACTTTTGTTGCAACTAGGTATCAAATGACGACAACAATGAAATAACATGAAAACTAAAAGATAAATTATATAACTTGATTTTAGAGTTTACTCTAATCTAAAAGATAAATTATATAACTTGATTTTAGAGTTTACTCTGATATCAACTAATGCAAATCACATGAATATAAAGATAAAAAAATGCATAATCAAATCGACTTTTCTTAAGATAGCTAAATACAAGCCTGTGATTGAGCTTAACATAACAATAACCTATATCGAGGTATCAAGACTATAAAAATTAATTCCCTACCCAACGCCTATAAAGAGACATGAATGAGAAGTATGGAAGACATTTTGAAGTTCGGTTAATTCTTTGATAAGTTAGAGTAGTTTAATGAAGAACCAATTTAAGAGAATTCGTCTCACACACACATAATAGATGTGATAATGATATATTATTAAACCTAAAAATAATATCTTACAAAATAATATTTATAATTTGAATAAAGTAAACCCTAGTTGACTTAATAGACTAATATCAATCCAAATTAAAATAAGGCTCTAAGTATCTCAAATAAAGCCCAAAATATGAATAATAATTCTAAAAATAAAATGATTGTTAAATGAAATCTTTTTCTTTTTAAGGATCATTGGCCTAATAGCCCATGATGTTGACTTGTAAGATCTAAAATAAATAAAAAATAATAATTCTTCTTTAGCCTTCTATATTTCCACCCATAATAAAAAATCATCTAATAACTTGGAATCCATAAAACACTTGAAAACAAATAAGCCTTTAGTTGCCAAAATTAAGTAGCCTATAAAGTAGATGAATCAAGCCATTAATACACATAAATTAAGTTAACTAAGGTTTAATCATCATATATTAAAGATGTAGCCTCCTTAAAATTCATCTTGATCTAAATACTATTTATAAGTCTATTGAATATATATTTGAGTTTTTTTGTCATTTATTTTGTGATTGGCCCGTGAAAAACTTTTAATAGATACTTCGGTGTAGTTTGGATGACATCATATAAGAGTTCATATGATTGACTAAAAGATGAAGTTCTACTCTAAAAAAGGTTTGCAATAGTAGAGTATACTAGTAGAGATTATAAATTAGTAAGAAAACACATAATTGCCAAGAAAGATAAGTGATAATAGAGATATAAATTGTATTAGGATTTATGATATGAACACCTTATTTATTATAAACATGTCATATAGGGCTATAAATTATATTTCATATAGGGTTCCATTATATAAAGGTCATTAGTTACTAAAGATAATGTCAAACCTATATACACAATTTCTTAATGCAATTTACCCTCCTTCTACTATTTACCTCTTGGAATTTATACTTTATTTCTCTTACTTTTCGTGCTTTTATAATTTTCTAGATTAATTTCATTATTTGTTTGATTTGTGATACTATTATATGCCTCTATCCAGGGTTTAGTTTCTAATTATAGTTTTTCTTTATTAAAAGGAAAAGGTAAAAAATTAAATAATTTAATTAATTAAAAAAATTATATAACTAATTAATGAAGTAGCATTGTATCTGAGTAGTATTAGATCATTAAATTTAGCTCTTATGCCTACAAAAGTTATGATCGTAAAAGATTTATTTCTCAATATTGTAAGTAAAAATATTTAGTTAATTAGAAAATTATAAGGTGTGCACGAGGGTGGAATGTAAGCTAAGATGAGCCATGATAAATCTTTATGTTTGATCTCTTTATGCACTTCATTTTCTAGTCTTGTGCTTGGATATTGCATTATCTTTAGTATTCCTTGAATTTTGTTTAATTATTTTAATTGTTCTTAGTGTTGTTTTATTTTGTTAAAAATCTTTTAACTCTTTTTCTAGATTGGGTTGTTGATTATATAATATGGCTTTCATTATTCTTTTTTTTTAGATTGATTTTTTTATTGTAAGCAAAAAATTAGTTATTTTTAAATTGATTTTTTTTAGATTTTATTTTTGTTATATTTAACACTGACATTTAATTTTTACTCAACCATGAACACATAATCAAATTAGAATATGTGTATCTTATGATCCATGAAATAACTCAAATTCAAATCTTAAAAAAAAAAAGATGCATGGAAGAGCAAAACTTGCCAAAGTTACACAATAGCACAAGGAACTTAATGTGTTTTTCTAGGAACGATCAAGTAAAAAATGCAACGAGTGAGGGATGAAAATAGTAATTAAGAACTTGTCTAGCCTCTACTGTGTCCACTATGTTCTGATGTTAAACAAATAAAACTATTTAGTAATGAATTGTTGTACTATTTTGTTAGCTAATTGTTTGATAATATATTATTGTGCTATTTGAATTAAAATTAATATAACTTAATTAAACGTTTTTATAAATAACTAAATAATTTCCTTAAGAAAAGAATCTTTTATGTTTTACAAACTCTTAGATATCATAAAAAAATTCTAAAAAAATAGAATAAAAAGAGTAATAGCTATATGACTAAATAATAGTTTATTTCTATGTATATGAAATAAAAATGATAGAGGTTAGTTAATTTAAAAGTATTTAAGATTATTAGATATATAATTAAATATTAGTTAATTTTAAAATACTTAAGATTATTTTTATCTTTTAAATAAAATGAGCAATCTTCTATCTCAAAAAACATTACTTCCTATTCTTTTTAAAGTGGAAGCTAACATACCTTCAACTTACTTCTATAAAAATCATATTTTTGTATAAAAAATATATTCTATCTTTGATATGTATTACCATTAAACTTACAATATTTGAAACATATATAAATTATTATTTTCACTTTGCTTTATAATGAGCATTGATTTTTTTTTTTAACTAACTTAATATGGTAATTTCTTCTCACATCAAAATAATATTGAAAAATATTTGCAATAATATTTGCATCAATCATAAAAAGATAAATCATTGCTAAGAAGATAATATAATTCATTTATGATTTATTCAATCAATAAATTATTTTTCAAAATATATTTAATTATAAAATAAATAACTAAACCAATCATATATTAAATCAAAATATTTGTGTCTAACACAAAGTTAAAATCTAATATGGTTAAAAATATAAAATAATAATTTCACTACAAATTCATTTTTTTTATTATTCAATCCTCTTCTATTCATCATTAAATCGAATTTCTTTGAAAACATGACTAATTTTCATTTCTCTATATCATGTATATTTTAATTATTATATTAATTTGTCAATAATGATATTCTTTTTCTCTAAAAATGTTAAAAAAACTGTGAAATATTTATATAAGCTGTGAAATATTATTAAAAATGATTAAATATTATTAAAACACATCATATAAGTTTTTTTAATAAATAAAACTACTAAATAATTTAATTAAGATTCATATAATTTCAAAAGTAATATACTTAAAATAAAATAATTGATGTTAGTTAATTTTAAAATATTAAGAATATTTATATCATTTTTAAATATATCTTTAATATATTTTTATAAAAATTATCTTTCAACTTTCAAAATTAAAAATAAGTTCTTAACCAAATATTTTACAGTTCTTTGTTTTTTTTTTAAAAAGTAAAAATAAGAAAAGTAGAGAGTATTGTTTTATATAAAAATTATTTTTCAAGCTGAAATTTATTTTAAAAATCTTTAACATTTTTTTTTTATAATTAAATAAATTTAAAATTTATATTGTGATAATGATTGTTTTTTAAAATAATTTATATTTAAAAATTTATTAAAATAATATTTTTTATTTTTTAAAATTTATTTTCAACATATCACTTCAAAAAAAATTTAAAAAATAAAAACAAATTCTCAAAATAATCTTAATGTAAATTATTAAAATATTTTGATGTGCTTCAACTAATTGCAGTTAGCACACCACACCAACGCCAACGCGAACGCCAACTAGGGTTTCCGAGAAAAAATTGTTAGCTTTGCCATTTAAATTTTGAAGCAATCAAATTCTCAAATTATCTCTCGCGCTCCTCAAGCTCTAAGAAAAACCCTAAAAACGAAAAGAAAGCAGAAACGGGCCGTCGAAAGAATAGTCAGACCTCAATGAGCTACCAGGCTATCAAAATCCGCTTCAATGACGAAGAAGAGGAGGAGGAGAGCTCCAATCTCGATGACTCTATTGTAGCCACTGAAAAACCCATTGCTATCGATGACGTATCTATGCAAGACCCCGACGTCTCCTTTGTCGACGGCTGCGATGATGATAAAACCAGCGCCGATTATTACTTCGATTCTTACTCTCACTTTGGTAATACTACTCTCCTTGGCTCAGTTTCCCTTCTTCGTTTGTGTTTTGGTCCCCCCCCCCCCCCCTCAAGTTTTGAGCTTGACTCCCGGTAATAGCATACTAGGTTCAGTTGACTTCAAAAGTTTCTGTGTTTTATACTCGTAATGAATGGGGTCTTTGGCGTAGAAAGTTTTTGTATCGTAATGAATGGGGTCTTTGGCGTAGAAAGTTTTTGTATCTGTCTTAACCGCTTTTCTTCTTCTTCTTCTTTTTGCAGGTATTCATGAAGTAATTGTCTCGTAACTGGATAAAGTTTTTGTAACTTGATGTTGCTGTTTTGTTAATTTTTTTTTAAAATCTCATAATACCCACAAGCACTTGTTATTATATGATATACTTCTATTTTTTTCTGCGGCTTTCTCTGCATTCTATCAGTTAAGATTTTGTTATTTAACTTTGTGTATCTAAAAAATTCATGAAGTTGATTGTCTGGTGATATGTTTATGTACTTTGCTTGTTGTTGATGTTTCCCCACCCACCCTTACACTGCAGGAAATGCTGAAGGATGTTGTGAGAACTAAAACATACCAAAATGTTATTTATCAGAATAAATTTTTATTCAAGGATAAAGTGGTACTTGATGTTGGTGCTGGGACTGGAATTTTATCCTTATTCTGTGCCAAAGCTGGGGCTGCCCATGTTTATGCGGTATGCATTTTCCTTTCCTTTTCCCTATCTTTTTCCCTATCACATCCTGCATCCACTAAGCTGAATTTTTATACGCTAAATATGGTTTTTGCCAACATTTCTATTTCCAGGTCGAGTGCTCCCATATGGCTAACATGGCAAAAGAGATTGTTGAATCAAATGGATATTCCAATGGTAATGCTATTTCTTCATATAGTCTGCTAATTTTCTCTCATTACGTTGCCTCAAAGGGCAATTCTGACTACTTACTCGTGTTTCAATATTACAGTTATAACAGTTTTGAAGGGAAAGATTGAAGAGATTGAGCTACCAGTTGCTAAAGTGGACATAATTATTTCAGAGTGGATGGGATATTTTCTGTTGTTTGAGAACATGTTAAACTCAGTCCTGTACACACGTGATAAATGGCTTGTAAGTTGCAATCACACTTTTCTTTTCTGATTTATAACTTGTTATTCAATGCAACGTTAGAATAAATGCTAGCCAGTTGGTTTGAATATGATGGTTTTGTTTGATGCCTGACGCATTGTGTCTCTCGGGTTCTGAAACTTGTAGATTTGGCTGTTTCTTGGCTGTACCTGTTTGATTTTATTTTTTCTCTAGTTTCTTGATTGGGATTTAATGCGAAGAAAAGAAAAAAGTATTAATTCTGATAGCACCATTCATTGGCAATTTCAAGGAATTTCCTTCCGGATAAAGGAGGCTCACTGTATCCACATAAAACTTACTGATCAGGGGGTATTTTTAGAATGGAAATCTTGTGGATGAGAATATGGCTTTCTTGGGATAATAATGCAATGGTGTTTGCTGGTACTTTAATATTCACAAAAAACAAGAGTCTCTGTGCTCTTTGGCTTTCGGTCAACTGGATGCATGCACCATTGGAAGGAAGGGTAAAAATGCCAACCAACTTTTAGGTCATTCATTAATCTGGAACAACTATAATATTTTAGTGATCAAAAGTTCTTTTAGCTATTATTATACTCCATGGGATCATCATTGGAGATGCTGAAAAACTTCTAATCAGAAATATCAGCCTTTATTTTTCATTATTTGCTTTTCCAGGTCAATGATGGAATTGTGCTGCCAGACAAAACTTCTCTCTATTTGACAGCCATCGAGGATGCAGAATACAAAGAAGATAAGATTGAATGTAAGACTATGATCTGTCTAATGTGTGTAGATGAAATCATTTTCCTGCAGATCCACAATATGTGTGGAATTTGCCAGCACAGCCCAGACTTTGATAGATGAAAGCTGTGGGGAAGTCACCCCAGTTGCATGCTGGGTTTCATCTGCTATTTGAATTAATTTTCCAACTCAAAATGTTTAGTGGGGTGGCATTTAATTAGTTCTTATATCTGTTTCGTTGCCTTGGCCTTCATGTTTGCTCCAGTTTGGAATAATGTCTATGGCTTCGATATGACCTGCATCAAGAAGCAGGCCATGGGGGAACCTCTTGTTGACACTGTTGATCAGAATCAAATTGTTACAAATTGCCAGAAGCTGAAGGTCAGATATGCATTTGTCTGTGCTTGGGCACTCGCTCGCATGCATGTTTGCGTATGGTTGTGCTCATTTCTCCAGCCTGATTTTGGTGGCTGTTCTTTGCTTTTCTGGCTAATGTGTGATATTTTGATATTCATCATTTCAGACAATGGACATCTCTAAGATGGTATCTGGGGATGCATCCTTCACAGCTCCTTTTAACCTTGTAGCAGAACGTGATGATTACATCCATGCATTAGTAGCCTACTTTGATGTATCATTTACGAAATGTCACAAGTTGATGGGCTTCTCTACAGGTCAAGCCTTTTTTTTTCTTTAGCCTATTCTGTTATGTTTTTCTCATCTTCCAGTACAAAGTTTTGTTTTACTACAAACAGTGAAATCCAGTGAGTCAAGGGAACCTATTTTATCATGGGCTAGCATTACCTGTTCCTTTCCATGAATTGGCTCATTTCATGGGTAAATAAGCCTCTATAAGCTCCATCACTTGATTGTGGTGATGCACTAATAATTTTATTATTTGTGAAGCTCAAAATTAACTATCTCTAACACTGAGGTAGAGAGTAATGCTTTTAAGTTTCTGAGAGTGTATTCTCAATGAAATACTATCATAAAATAAGCACAGGAATCAGAAATCAGAAATAACAAGTGTATTCTCAAATTAACACACAAATCAGAAATCAAACCTGCCAGTTAACAGTCCAGTGGAATGCCTAAATAACCTTCCTGATGAACTTGTATGCTGCAGGGCCCAGATCACGAGCTACACACTGGAAGCAAACAGTCTTGTACCTAGAAGATGTGCTAACCATTTGTCAAGGGGAGGCACTAAGTGGAAGTATGACTGTGGCACCGAACAAAAAGAATCCTCGTGACATTGACATAATGATCAAATATTCATTGAATGGTCGTCGTTGTGTGGCCTCAAGAACTCAACATTATAAAATGCGATGAGTTGCATGAACGGACCTTCAAGTTGCAAGAGTTGGTGGGTTGACACCGATGCTCAAACTGCTACCTGTTATTGGGAAACATGCATCTCTTTCTTTTATTTCCAGGAATGAGAGAAATGTGTTGGTTGGCCAAAATGTCACCTGTTTGTAGTTTAATCGCTTCCCATTTGGCAAAATGCAATGGGTGATTGCAATCGTCCTGGAATTTCTAAATTTTCATGTTCAATATCATTCCATTACGTGATGATTCCCTTATTGATATTTAGCTTCAGCTTTTTCAGCCTGTGAGTTTTTATCCCTTGGCTTTATTGACAGTTGTCTTCAACTTGTGGGCTATTATTCCCTGCTTTATCTACTATATTCCTCCAATCTTGCAAATAATATCCTTCCACTACCTCTACATTTATTTTATCATAAGTGCAAGCTATGCTTCTGAAAGCATAGCCGCTCTCTGCCTTCACTATTCTCTTTTCAATACTCTCTTTTCAATATTCCCTAGCTGGATTCTAGATCTGATATTTTTCACAATGTTTATATCATAATGTTTGCACATGATTCTTATTATTCAATCCCCACATTACATTTCATAAAATCTATTAGTTTTATTTTCATCATATATAAAAATATTCACTTTCCTTGTCAAATTTTACAGCCCTAACATAATTTTATACTTTATGCTGAATACAAATTTTTTTTCTTACACTTTACCATTAATAATCTTAACTCTTAATGTACATTACTCATGACATAGTTATGTAAACAAACCCACATAGCCTCATTTCTTTTATGACCTATGCCATAACTACTTTTCCCCTATCTTTCCCTTTATCATATCCTTGCCTCTATTCTGCGTAATAATCACACCCTCCATTCATTAAATTTTCCTTCTCCCTTGACTGGCCATTCAAGCACATTTTTCCTCCTCCATCGCATTTTTTCCCCTACCATCTTCTAATTTCACATCAACATAAACCATAAAAGCCAATTTCAAAGTATATCCTACCAGCATTAATGCAACCCTAACTTTCTGAAATATAGTAATTTCATAGAACCATACGAAAAACATAAGAAATCAAGCAGTTGTTACTTTAAAACAACTTACCTAAGTGTATTAAACAAGAATCAAGGCTCATTGCAATATCCTAGTTCTTATTTATCATCTTCCTCATTCAAAGTCTACTTTCTCCCTCTAGAACTTCAATTTGTCTCCCAAGTTTCCTTGTTCCTTCTTTTCTCTCTTGTTCCTTGTTGATTTCTAGCTAAAACCATTTTTCCTAACACAATTTTAGGGTTCCTTGTCTTTTCTCTCTTTCTCACCCAAGCTCTCTTTTCTCTCCTTTTCTCTTCATTTTTTTTCCTGCCCAGCCGTAGGTGTAAGGAAGAAGAGAGCTGCTAGAAATTTCCAGCTCATTAAGCGTATTTAGGAAATTATCATTAATGAATTTCATGTAAAATTAATCTGATTGCTATAAAATTTTAACTTCATATAAAATTATGTATTAAAGGATTCTTTATAAAATTTCAGTCAATTCTAACATTCAAATTAAACATTATATTCAATAGCACAAAATTAATGAATAAATAATTTTACATAAGAAAATTCAAAATTTTTTATTTAACCCTTAAAAAAATCATATCAATTAGTCCTCTAAATCCTAGGGATCATTTTATTATTTTTTAAAAATATATAATAAATTTTTTATCTTTAAAAAATCTAGAGATTTGCATTCTCTTTTTCTAACAAAAATTTCATCCTTAAAATTTTAGAAACTCAATCTTTCTATGTAAAAGTTATCACCCATTCTTAAAAATAATGCATTATGTTTCTTCATTATTTCTAATTTTCTTTTCCATGTCTCTTCTTTGATCCGAGAATTTCCCCACAATTCAAGGTAGTTTTTTATTCCTTAACTTCTTCAATCTTTGGTCAATTATCTTGATCAGCTTCATTTCTATGATTAGATCTTCATGAATTTTTATTGGTCATCTTTTGCACATCTTGTTCTTGTATTCTTAATTGGTGATATCCAAATCTTAAATCAATCTTAGAGAACACTTGAACTCCTTTCAATTGATCAAACAAGTTGTCAATTCTCGAAAATAGATATCTATTATTAATATTTACCCTGTTTAATTGCCTATAACCAATGCAAAGTCCTAGGATGCTTGCCATCTTTCTTCTTAACGAAAAAAAATGAGCTCCCTAAAAAGAGTTGTGGGATCACATAAATTCTTTATCAAGTAACTCTTGTATTTACACCTTCAGTTTTGTTAGCTCCGAATCAAAGCTATCCTATAAGAGGATTGGGATATAGGTATGATTCTAGGAAATACATTAATTGACACTTCAACCTCTCTTTAGGTGGTAACCGTGGTAACTCATCTAAAAAAATATCTCAAAACTCCTTTACTACAAGGATACGATCTAATTCTTAAGTTTGTTTTGCTCTATCAACTACATGCGCTAACCATGCCACGTATCCCTTGTTAAGTATCCTTGCCTTCATCACCGATATTAAACTATTATGTATCACACTCCTCTCACCATAAAAATTTACCATTTTCCCATCAACTACTCTAATAGTAATAACCTTATTTTTGCATCAACTACTCTAATAGTAATAAACTTAGTATAATAGTTCATTATAGCTCAACTAATCCATCCCTAGAATTATATCAAAATCAACTATCTCTAAAGATATTAAATCTATATTGAATTCATAATCTTCTATCAGTACCTTATACCCTTTATAAACATTATTCACTTCTACAATTTCTCTTAATGGTGTAATAATAGCTAACCTCATTTCTAACTTGCTTATAATACTTTTAGGTTGTTTACAAATTTACGGGCTACAAATGAGTGAGTAGCTCCATGATCAAATAAAACATACCTTAGTTGTGCATTTATAGTATTCATATATGTCACTATATTTGTTGAAGCCTTAGTAGCTTCTTGACTGATTAGTACTTAAAAGTGCATTTTTATCATAGTTTTATATCATCATTTTGCACTTGAAGTATCAATAACTCCTTAACTAAAACATGTTTTATAATAATATATCTAATAATATAAGATACCTTTAATTTATGGGAAATGTTCATTTTAAATGCAGGCCTATCAAATAAATGAAAGGATTGATTGATGACTTTAAGAACTTAAATTGCAAGGGCAAAGAGATGACCAAAATTAGAAAAAAGACGTCAGTGCAATCCAAACTGGAACACTATTTGGTAATTGGGTTATATCTGGAGGTATAGATCTCAGATTTAGGTTTACTTTATATGGATGGAAAGGTAAGACATAGGCCTACAACTTTTATATGGAGCCCAAGATCTACAAAGGTCATTTTCAAGTCTAAATTATTGCAACAACAAAGAAGCCCGAAGCTATCCTCCAACCCGAGCACTGTTCAGTATTTTGGCCATATCTGGAGTTGTAGAAGTCCAAATCAGCTGAATGTTTTACACAACAAAGCTGAGATAATTGTATACAACTTTCATGTTTTTGAGTGGCTCCAATTTTAACGTTATCAATGACATTTTAGGCAGACAAGAGAAGATAAGGATTGTCACCAAGTCAAGAGTTGGCCACCCACTCATCAATTAGTCATCAAATCAATAGTTCCCAATTTTGGCCTATAAAAAGAGGCATTTGCCATGCATTTAGGCATCTTGGTTTCCAGATCAAGATCATGCTCTTGTTTTCTCTCTTTGTATTTTTTGTAATGTTTATACTTTGCTTTCATTAATATCAAGTTTTGCTTTCCTTTCCTTTCCTTTACTTTGTTAACTATTATCTTATTTATGTTCTTATTTTGTTTATTTATTTTTCTTTCTTTCATTATATGTAGCTAAGTTTATTATGTCAAGGTGAAAAGGTTACACTAATGGTGTAAGAATAAGTATAGTGTAAACTCAATATAGACTTTAATGTTTGATACTAACATGTTTTGTATTTGTTATCTTGTTCACTCTTTAATACTTTGCTTGTTAAATGACTAATCTTGATTTATGTTGTATAACACTTGGTAGAACAAATGCTTGGCACTTTCATAGCCCATATTGTATGGTATAACCGACACCTAAGCTATAAAAGGAACTTGATTTGTTGTTAACATAAGTTATAATTATGAATGCTTGACGAGATTTACAAGTATTAGCATTAATGAAATAAGATGACTAATGTAATCATGTTAACAATCTATAATCTGATTGGAACCTCCTTTGTGTGTGGTTTCCAATTGACTAATAAGAGTTTATACTATACTTGTTTGACATACCATTAGTGGATCCTCTAACCTCGACATTTATTGTTATCGTTGTTAAATCTTTACGTTAATATTTCATCTCAAAGTTCTCATCTTCTTCTTCTTCTTTATTATTATTATTATTATTATTATTATTGTTACTACTACTACTACTACTACTACTACTACTACTATTATTATTATTATTATTATTATTATTAATATTATTGTTATTACAATTATTGTTGTTGTTGTTGTTGTATTATTGTTATTTATAATTTGTACAATTAACCTCCTTGTGGTTTGACCCCGGTCTTGCTGGGTTATTTATTACTTCGACAGTCCTACACTTGGGAGAAGACATCAATCTTTTCATCGTGTCTTTGACCGAGATGGTAACTTTTCCTTGAGTCCTAGTTCCTTGGCCACGACCTCTCCCCTTACTAGCACTAGCTCTTGACTAAGTAGGTCTTATCTGCTCTCCACTAGGTTTATCAACAATATGTGATTTTTGCTAGCTCTAGGTCTGAAATTTGTTAGGGTAATTTTTTTTTAAATGACCATCACTTTTATATAAGAAAAATCCCTTTAAATATTTTTATTTTTTCATTCATGACCTTGCTACTTGCATACAATACACCTCCCTCTTGTAACTTTGCAATTGCTTGGGTGTGCTCGATTACATGTCACAAACTGTGTTCCGAGGATTAGTTCCTAGAGAATTTCCTCCCCTGTTTAACCGAAATGAAGAGTTTTAAAAATAGATGGGGTTTAGTTTAATGAATGATAAGGAGGTAAATTTACCATAAAAGAAAGTCAAAAGAGGTAATAGATTTATATGTTTATATATATATATATATATATATATATATAAAATTACACGATATTTCCAATATTATGAGAAAAGGCTAGGGTAGTGTTTGGTAAGATGAATTGGACAAGATAATTGTTTTATGAAGTTGTTTGGGGCATTTCTATACAATAACAAAATTAATTTTTATCCTTGTCTAAAGTTGTTCTAGTGGAGTGATTGATACTTAAAAGTATATTTTTATCAAGATTTTATATTATCATTTTGCACTTGAAGTATCAATAACTCCTTAACTAAAACATGTTTTATAATAATATAAGATACCTTTAATTTGTTGTAAATGTTCATTTTAAATACAAGCCTATCACATAAATAAAAGGATTGATTGATGAATTTAAGAACTGAAATTGAAAGGATAAAGAGATGGCCAAACATAGAAAAGAGATGCCGGTGCAATCCAAACCGGAACACTGTTTGGTAATTGGCTTATATTTGAAGCTATAGATCTCAGATTTAGGTTTACTTTATAAGGATGGAAAGGTAAGATATAGGCCTACAACTTTCATATGGAGCTTAAGATCTAAAAAGGTCATTTTCAAGTCCAAATTGTAACAACAACAAAGAAGCTCGAATCTATTCTCCAGACCGAGCACTGTTCAATATTTTGGCCATATCTGGAGTTCTGGAAGTCGAAATGAGCTAAATTGTTTACACAAGAAAGCTGAGATAATTTCCTACAACATTCATGTTTTTAAGTGGCTCTAATTTTGATTTTATCAATGACGTTTTGGGCAGACAAGAGAAGATAAGGATTGTCACCAAGTCAAGACTTGGTCACCTACTCATCAATTAGTCATCAAATCAATAGTTCCTAATTTTGGCTTATAAAAGGAGGCATTTTCCATGCATTTAGGCATCTTGGTTTCCAGATCAAGATCATGGTCTTGTTTTCTCTCTTTGTATTTTTTGTAATGTTTATGCTTTGCTTTCATTAATATCAAGTTTATGCCTTCATTTCCTTTCCTTTACTTAGTTAACTCTTATCTTATTTATGTTTTTATTTTGTTTATTTTTCTTTCTTTCTTTTATTATGTTTAACTAAGTTTATTATGTCAAGGTGAAAAGGTTACACTAATGGTGTAAGAATAAGTATAGTGTAAACTTAATATGGACTTTAATGTTTTATGCTAACATGTTTTATATTTGTTATCTTATTCACTTTTTAATACTTTGCTTGTTAAATGACTAATCTTGATTTATGTTGTATAACATTTGGTACAAAAAATACTTGGCACTTTCATAGCCCATACTGTATCGTATAACTGACACCTGAGTTATGAAAGGAACTTGATTTGTTGTTAACATAAGTTATAATCATGAATGCTTGATGAAATTTACAAGTATTAGCATTAATTGAATAAGATGACTAATGTAATCATGTTAACAATCTATAATCTGATTGCAACCTCCTTTGTGTGTGGTTTCCAGTTGAATAATAAGAGTTTATACTATACTTGTTTGACATACCATTAGTGGATCCTCTAACCTTGACATTGTTTGTTATCATTATTTAATCCTTATGTTAATTTTTCATCTCAAAGTTCTCATCGACTTTTCTTTTTCTTTTTCTTTTTCTTTATTATTGTTATTATTATTATTATTATTACTACTACTACTACTAGTATTATTATTAGTATTATTATTGCTACTATTATTATTGTTGTTGTTATTGTTACTATTGTTGTTGTTTATAATTGTTGTTTATAATTTATACAATTAACCTCCTTGTGGTTCGACCCCTGTCTTGCCGGGTTATTTATTACTTAGACACTCCTGCACTTGGGAGAAGATATCAATCTCTTAGTCGTGACATGGAGAAATTTTTGTCTCCCTAAAAGAGATTGGACAATTCTGTGTATAAAGGTTAATATAGTTGATCTAGGTCAATGTAAGAAAAAAAATAATTATTATCATAATTTTAAAACTTGACTAGGAGTCGACCTAGGATAAGACTTGGGTCACAGGCTAGGTTGACTATCAACCTGGATCAATGTAAGGATAAGAAAAGTTATTATCATAGTTTTAAAACATGATATGAGGTTTGAACGAGGCCAAGCCTAGGTCATTGGTTGGATTGACCATCAACTTAGGTCAATGTAAGAATAAAAATTATTATTATTATAGTTTTAAAACTCAACTCAAGGCCAAGGTGGGGTTGTGGGTCGGGATCATTAACTCAAGTTAACATAAGGATAAAAATTGTTATTATCATAGTTTTGAACCCGACTTAGGGGTCGACTTAGGGCTTTATAGGTTAGTTTGACCATTAATCTAGGTCAATGTAAAGATAAAAGTGGTTATTATTATAATGTTAAAATCTAACTTGGAGGTTGATCTAAGGCTAAGCTCGGGTTACGTGTCGATTTGACCGTTGACTCGGGTCAATGTAAGGATAAAAATAATTATTATCATAGTTTTAAAAAACCTGACTTAGGATCAACCCGGAGCCAGACCCATGTCATAGGTCAAGTTGACCATTAAGCCGGGTCAACTTAAAGATAGAAATGATTATTATTATTATTTTAAAACTCAACTTAATTGCCGACCCTGAGTTAGGTCCAGGTCATAGGTCGAGTTTATCATTAACTCGAGTTAATGTAAGGATAAAAAAGACTAATATTTTTAAAATCCAACTTGTGAGTTGGCCCGAGGCTAGACCCGAGTCATGAGCTAGGTTGACCATGACCTGGTCAATATAAGAATAAAAATAGTTATTATCATAGTTTTAAGAATCTACTTAAGGGTCACATCAAGACCAGACTCAAGTCATGAACCAGGTTGATTATTAACTAACACGACCAAAAGATTGATATTTTCTTTCAAGTGTAAGAGTGTCGAAGTAATAAACAACCCGGCAAGACCGGGTTCGAATCACAAAGAGGTTAATTGTATAAATTATAAACAATAACAATATAATAATAACAACAACAACAACAACAATAGTAATAATAATAGTAATAAACTAGTAATAGTAATAGTAATAATAAAGAAGAAGTTGATGAGAACTTTGGAATTGAAGATTAATGTGAGGATTAAACAATGATAAAAACAAATGTTAAGTATAAACTCTTATTATTCAAGTAAGTATAGTATAAACTCTTATTATTCAACTAGAAACCACACTTAAAGGATGTTCTAATCGGATTATAAATTATTAATATTATTACATTAGTTTTCTTATTTGAATAATGCTAATATTTGTAAATTTTGTCAGACATTCATGATTATACACTATACTTATTCTTATACCATTAGTGTAATCTTTTCACCTTGATATAATAAACTTAACTAAACATAAACAAGAGAAGAATATAAATAAGATAAAAGTTAACTAAGTAAAGGAAAGGAAAGAAGAAACATAAACAAGAGATTAATATAAGCAAAACTTAAGCATTACAATAAAGAGAAAACAAGTGCATGATATTGATTTGAAAACTAAGATACCTAAATACATGGCAAATGCCTCCTTTTATAAACTAAAATTAGAAAGTATTGATTTGATGACAAATTATTGAATGGGTGGTGACACGACGAAAAGATTGATATCTTCTCCCAAGTGCAGGAGTGTCGAAGTAATAAATAACCCGGCAAGACCGGGGTTGAACCACAGGGAGGTTAATTATACAAATTATAAATAACAATAATAATAGTAATAACAATAATAATACTAATAACAATAACAATAACAATAATAATAATAATAATAATAATAATAATAATAATAATAATAATAATAATAATAAAGAAAAAAGAAGAAGAAGAAGATGAGAACTTTGAGATGAAATATTAATGAAAGGATTAAACAATGATAATAACAAATGTCAAGGTCAGAGGATCCACTAATGGCATGTCAAACAAGTATAGTATAAACTCTTATTATTCAATTGGAAACCACACACAAAGAAGGTTCCAATCAGATTATAGATTGTTAACATGATTACATTAGTCATCTTATTCAATCAATGCTAATACTTGTAAATCTCGTCAAGCATTCATGATTATAACTTATGTTAAAAACAAATCAAGTTCCTTTCATAGCTTAGATGTCGGTTATGCCATACAGTATAGGCTCTGAAAGAGCCAAGCATTTGTTGTACCAAGTGTTATACAACATAAATCAAGATTAATCATTTAACAAGCAAAGTATTAAAGAGTGAACAAGATAACAAATATAAAACATGTTAGTATCAAACATTAAGGTTCATATTAAGTTTACACTATACTTATTCTTACACTATACTTTTCACCTTGACATAATAAACTTAGCTAAACATAATGAAAGAAAGAAAAATAAATAAACAAAATAAGATCACAACTAAGATTAAAGTTAACTAAGTAAATAAAAGGAAATCAAAGGCATAAACTTGATATTAATAAAAGCAAAGCATAAAAATTACAAAAAATACAAAGAGAGAAAGGAAGAGCATGATCTTGATCTGGAAACCAAGATGCCTAAATGCATGGCAAATGCCTCCTTTTATAGGCCAAAATTGGGAACTATTCATTTGATGACTAATTGATGAGTGGCTGACCAACTTTTAACTTGGTGACAATCTTTATCTTCTCTTATCTGCCCAAAACCTCATTGATAACATCAAAATTGGAGCCACTCAAAAACATGAAAGTTGTAGGAAATTGTCTCAGCTTTCTTGTGTAAAACATTCTGCTTATTTGGACTTCTAGAACTCCAGATATGGCCATGACACGACCAAAAGATTGATGTCTTCTCCCAAGTGGAGGAGTGTTGAAGTAATAAATAACCCGATAAGACCGGGGTCGAACCACAAGGAGGTTAATTGTATAAATTATAAATAACAATAATACAACAACAATAACAATAACAATACCAATAATAATAACAGTAGTAGTAGTAGTAGTAGTAGTAGTAGTAGTAGTAGTAATAGTACTAATAATAATAATAATAATAATAATAAAGAAGGAGAAGAAGAATAAGAAGATGAGAACTTTGAGAAGGAATATTAATGTAACGATTAAACAATAATAATAACAAATGTCAAGGTTAGAGATTCCACTAATGGTATGTCAAACAAGTATAGTATAAACTCTTATTATTCAATTGGAAACTACATATAAAGGAGGTTCCAATCAGATTATAGATTGTTAACATGATTACATTAGTCATCTTATTCGATTAATGCTAATACTTGTAAATCTCGTGAAGCATTCATGATTATAACTTATGTTAACAACAAATCAAATTCCTTTCATAGCTCAGGTGTCGGTTATACCATACAGTATATGAACTATGAAAGTGCCAAGCATTTGTTGTACCAAGTGTTATACAACGTAAATCAAGATTAGTTATTTAACAAGCAAAGTATTAAAGAGTGAACAAGATAACAAATATAAAGCATGTTAGTATCAAACATGTAAGTCCATATTAAGTTTACATTATACTTATTCCTACACCATTAGTGTAACCTTTTCACCTTGACATAATAAACTTAGCTAGACATAATGAAATAAAGAAAAATAAATAAACAAACTAGGAACATAAATAAGATAAGATTTAACTAAGTAAATGAAAGGAAATGAAAGGCATAAACTTGATATTAATGAAAGCAAAGCATAAATATTACAAAAAATACAAAGAGAGAAAGGAAGAACGTGATCTTGATCTGGACACCAAGATGCCTAAATGCATAACAAATACCTCCTTGTCTCAGCTTTCTTGAGTAAAACATTTAGTTCATTTGGACATCTAGAACTCTAGATATGGCCAAAATACTGAACAATGCTCGGGCTGGAGGACAAATTTGGGCTTCTTTATTGTTGCTACAAGTTAGACTTGAAAATGACCTTTTTAAATCTTGGGCTCCATATGAAAGTTGTAGGACTATGTCTTACCTTTCCATCTATATAAATTATATCTAAATCTGAGATCTATAGCTCCAGATATGACCCAATTATCAAATAGTGTTCCAGTTTGGATTGCACCGACATCTCTTTTCTAAGTTTGGCCATCTCTTTATCCTTTCAATTTCAGTTCTTAAAGTCATCAATCAATGCTTTTATTTATGTGATAAGCTTGCATTAAAAATGAACATTTACCATAAATTAAAGGTATCTTATATTATTAGATATATTATTATAAAACATGTTTTAGTTAAGGTGTTATTGATACTTCAAGTGCGAAGTGATGATATAAAACCATGATAAAAATGCACTTTTAAGTACTAATCACACCACCCAACCAGCTTATTACTAGTCTCTAGTAATCAAAGCGTTAGAATAAAAAAACAATTTGTAAATTTCACAAAGTAAGGTATTCATCATTTAACTTCCATTAATCTATCCAGATAAACAAACTCTCATTAAATTTATATATCTACTCAATAGCTCTTAACAAGATATTATAAACCTTTCTTTTGTGCTCAATGTATCAACACATAATTATAGGGCTTTTTTTGGAAGAAAACAAAATTTTTGTTCTAATGTTTAAGGTTAACTTCCTTGGGTTGGGATTATTATTTTTGTCTTTTTTTTTCTTTTTTTTTAAATATATATATATATATATATAATTTAAAAACATCATGCTTCTTTAACCCATGTAACGAGCTTTCAGCTAATGACTCCCAGACTAGTTGGTGAAGTATCAATACTTGTAAATCTCGTGAAGCATTCATGATTATAACTTATGTTAACAACAAATCAAGTTCCTTTCATAGCTCAGGTGTCGGTTATACCATACATTATGGGCTATAAAAGTGTCAAGCATTTGTTGTACCAAGTGTTATACAACATAAATCAAGATTAGTCATTTAACAAGCAAAGTATTAAAGAGTGAACAAGATAACAAATATAAAACATGTTAGTATCCAACATTAAAGTCCATATTAAGTTTACATTATACTTATTCTTACACCATTAGTGTAACCTTTTCACCTTGACATAATTAACTTAGCTAGACATAATGAAAGAAAGAAGAATAAATAAACAAAATAAGAACATAAAAGTTAATTAAGTAAAGGAAAGGAAATGAAAGGTATAAACTTGATATTAATGAAAGCAAAGCATAAACATTACAAAAAATACAAAGAGAGAAAGGAAGAGTATGATCTTGATCTGAACACCAAGATGCCTAAAAGCATGACAAATGCCTCCTTTTATAGGCCAAAATTGGGAACGATTGATTTGATGACTAATTGATAAGTGGGTGGCCAACTTTTGACTTGGTGACAATCCTTATCTTCTCTTGTCTTCCCAAAACGTCATTGATAACGTCAAAATTGGAGCTAGTTGCAAACATGAAAGTTGTAGGAAATTGTCTCATATTTCTTGTGTAAACAATTCAGCTCATTTGGACTTCTAGAACTCCAGATATGGCCAAAATACCGAACAGTGCTCGGGCTGGAAGACAGATTCGGGCTTCTTTGTTGTTGCTATAATTTGGACTTGAAAATGGTCTTTTTAGATCTTGGGCTCCATATGAAAGTTGTAGGCCTATATCTTACCTTTCCATTCATATATAGTGGACCTAAATCTGAGATCTGCAACTCCAGATATGATTCAATTACCAAACAGTGTTCCGGTATGGACTACACCGACATCTCTTTTCGGAGTTTAGCCATCTCTTTGTCCTTTCAATTTCAATTCATCAATCAATCCTTTCATTTATGTGATTAGGCCTGCATTAAAAATAGATATTTACCACAAATTATAGGTATCTTATATTATTAGATACATTATTATAAAACATATTTTAGTTAAGGAGTTATTGATACTTCAAGTGCAAAATGATGATATAAAACCATGATAAAAATGCACTTTTAAGTACTAATCACACCCCCCAACAAGCTTATTACTAGTCCCTAGTAATCAAAGTGTTAAAATTGAAAAACAAATTTGCAAATTCCACAAAGCAAGGTACTCATCATTTAACTTCCATTAATCTATCCAAATAAACAAACTCTCATTAAATTTATATATCTGCTCAATACCTATTAACAAGATATTAATAAACGTTTTTTTTGTGCTCAATGTATCAACACATAATTATGGGGCTTTTCTTGGAAGAAAACAAAATTTTTGTTCTAATGTTTAAGGTTAACTTTCTTGGGTTGGGATTATTATTTTTGTCTTTTTTTTTCTTTTTTTTATTATATTTTTTTTTAACTCTATATACATATAATTTAAAAACATCATGCAACTTTAACCCATGTAACGAGCTTTCAGCTAATGACTCCTAGACCAGTTGGTCTTAGGGCATTAGGTGTTAAGACACCCCTACGAGCTTAGTAACTCGGGTCGCAGATACTGATAAGTAGATAATGTAATGTTTGATTCCCTTAAGCTTTTCTCCTTAACCCATGTAACAAGTGCTTGACCGCTTTTTATGATCGGCTTGTTTTAACTCGCAAGTGCACGAGTGTGCGATGTAGCAATTAACTCGGTAAGATCGAGGTCATATCCACAGAGAGCTAGATCTGGAAATTAAGCTAAGTAACAAAAAAAAACTCAAGAGAAATTAAATTAACAATAACTTGGTTGAAAATAATTGATGGATTTGTTTTCAAAGATAAAAAAAAAAATGTAAATAGATTTTAAATGACAAGAAAAGTAAGTCTTGGTCCAAATCAATTTTAATGGTGATGTATTGGTGATTTCTTCAACATATATAAGCTAACTCAACCTAATCTCAACGATGGTGATATTAGATCGGAAGATATTACAATGAAGATTAGAAAGATGAAGATTGATTATTGCTTAAGAATGAACAAGTACTTTCATATTAAGTAAGACATTGAATCAAGCAATCTCTATACCAAAACTAAAGTTTGTGCATAAAAATTCAAGATTATAACATTACCTAAATGATTTCTAAAATTTCTTTACAATAATAAATCATTCATGAAGAAAATAAGAAGATAAACATTAAGATTCATTCATATCCTAAAGAACTCACCTCAATCACCATTATCCTTGATTTGGATCCAAGAAAGAGTTTAGCCAACCATGATTATATATAAGAACACTTCAATAAACATGAAAGAACTTGAATCCAACTGAAAAAATAATTTTTACAAACTAAAGAACCGAAATCTAAAAAGAAGAACACAATACAATTTCAGAAAAAATTCGGACACAAATCTGACTCTAACTTTGGACAGCAATTCGACCCTCTTATAAGCTTTTTTTGGAGAAGTCTATTAGAGACATATTTATAGGAAATTTTGTCACCTTTCCAGATCATTAAAGAATAGCTCATTTGGACACCTGAGTCAAAAGTTATGGGTAAAACACTGAAAAGTGTTCTGAAAAATCAAATCAAGACAGCTTTACAACTACTTTGGTGCACGTTTTTCTTCCTCATTTATGAGGTGTCTCTTTCTTCTTTTTGACCCAAAATAATGTTAAAATATCCCCTCCAGCTTTCCATCCATGTGCTTGCCTTCTTGGATCAATGGATTACCCAAAATAAATCAATTGTTATTTGTTGTGTGGACATGTAAGATCATGGATTGTGTTTGGGTTGATTTGAAGGTTGATTTGGGGTTGATTTAGGGCTGATTTGGGGCTGATTTTTGGGCTGAATTTGAGCATCAAATAAGTATACAAATGTACTTATTATTTGGGCTAAGATTGACATTGAAACCTTGAGTGTTTAATGGTTGAAGTTTGCACACAACATAAGGCAAGTTTGGGCTTGAAATAAATCATATGATATTCTTTTCTAGAATTGGAATAGAATTGATTTTTGGGACAAATTTGGAGCACTTATTTGAACCAAGATTTGCTTCAATCTTCAACTAAATGTCTCTTCAATTCTTTGTTCTGAATTCCGACATTGAATTTTCTGAATTAATTCATTTAAGCTCCAAAAACCTATCGAAACATTAAAACAAACTTCATTACTAAAAAACACATCAATTATTATAAAAACAACCAAATAAAAACAATAAATACATATGTAAAACAAGAGACTTAATGACACTTTTGATGCACAATCACACCCCCCAACTTAGATTTTGCTAGTCCTCAAGCAAAACAAAACATAAAACCTTTAAAATAAAAAAAATAATAATAACAACCATAATTAGGCTCGATTCATCACACTTGAAGGACCTATCATGCAAACATTGGTATCTTTAACTTAGTGTACACAATAGCAAATAAAGAAAAATAAGCATACTCACATTCTCTAAATCAAACATCCATACAAAATTTCCAAATTCAGTCATATTTATCGTGCAACCAACATAATTGATTCATACAAAAACTCAACTTGTAATCTTCCATTCTCACCAACACAAACAAGGTAGCAAACTAGAGAAATATCTATATATTTTCTTTCTTTCTTTTTTCTTTCTTTGTTTTTTTTTTTTTGAAGATATGATTTATTTTTTGTCTTTAAGTAGTCACTTCCCTTTTGACGCGAATACAAACATTTGTGATGAATGCACCCGGTTACTCACAAAGTCACAAACTTAAAGTGCTTTGCATACTCATATTTTAAGCTGCCGTTTGACGTAAAGATAAACATTTGTGATGAATACCCCTAGTTACTGAGCAACTCAAAACATTGGAGTAGATAGAACTTTGTACACATTTATTTATTTATTCGTGTAATAATTATTACTCTATTTACTTAAACCTTGTTTAGGACTGGATCAAAAGGGATAATCACAAGTAAAGCATCATACTCATCTTTCATGCATATTCACACAACTCACACAACTTTTACAAGGAAAGATGTATTTCAGTAATCTTAAAAAAAAGTATGCTATATCTTGCTTTATAAGATATTATCTATCCCAAATTAAAGTATGCAATGTTCAACATAATAATGAATCCAAAAATGTAATGATGATCCTAAACAAGTCTCATTCACATACGAATGCAAGTTTTTTTTTTTTTAACAAGCATGGTTATCTCAAGCATTCAACATAATGAAATATCTAAAATTAAGTTTTACATTATCCTCAATGTAAAAGAGAAAGAGAAGAAAAGTATAAAGATTAGAAAATTGTTACTCCCCTTCTGTTTTCAAGGATGAATGTCTGATTGAATTGAGCATGAGCTGACTTCTTGCTTGATTTTTTTTTAACCTGCATATCACAACTAAAAGAAAACATTGATTTTTTTTTTGAAAATAAAGAACCTCACACCCCCCAACTTAAAATAATGCATTGTCCCGAATGCATGAACACGAAAATATAAGAGATGGAAGAAAGAAGAAAAAATAATAAAAATAAAAATAAAAATAAAAATAAAAATAAAAACTCATTACTTCTAATACTACAATGGTATTGGATCTTGAAGATCCAATGTCTCAACTTCAGCCACAACATTTTCAAGATAAGGTTTCAATCGATGACCATTTACTTTGAAAATATTTCCATTCTTGGGATTTTCTACCTCAAATACACCATGCTCAGAGATGGATTTAATCACAAATGGACCAGTCCATTTTGTCCTCAACTTCCCAGGAAAGAGATGTAATCGTGAATTATACAAGAGAACCTTTTGACCAACATGAAAGGATTTTCTAAGAATATGTTTATCATGCAAAGTTTTCATCTTATGTTTTGAAATTTTTGCATTTTCAAATGCATCATTTCTCAACTCCTCTAATTCATCCAATTGAAGCTTTCTATTTTTGCCAACCTCGTTTTCATTGTCATTGAATTGCCGAATGGCCCAATATGCACGGTGCTCAATCTCAACAGGGAGATGACAAGGCTTTCCATAAACTAGCCTATAAGGAGACATTCCTAAAGAGGTCTTATAAGCAATGCGATATGCCCACAAAGCATCAACTAGTCGTAGGGACCAATCTTTACGATTTGGATTGACTGTTTTCTCTAAAATGTTCTTGATCTCCCTATTTGCCAACTCAGCTTGGCCACTAGTCTGTGGGTGATAGGGGGTACTAACCTTGTGAATTACACCATATTTTCTCATCAAAATCCCAACGGGCTTGTTACAAAAATGTTTTCCCCCATCACTAATCATAGCCCGAGGCATGCCAAAACGAGAGAAAATATTTTCTTTCAAGAATTTGACCACAACTCGATGGTCATTGGTTCGAGATGCAATGGCCTCCACCCATTTAGACACATAATCAACAGCTACAAGGATGAATTGGTAACCAAATGAACTTGGAAAAGGTCCCATGAAATCAATCCCCCAACAATCAAATATTTCCAAAACAAGGATGGGGTTAAGGGGCATCATGTTACGCCTAGTGAGGCTACCTAGTCGTTGGCATCGGTCACATGCAGCACAAAAGGCATGAACATCTTTAAACATGGTAGGCCAATAAAAACCACACTGCAAGATTTTGGCAATGGTTTTCTTGGAAGAGAAATGCCCACCACAGGCTAATGCATGACAAAAATTAATGACCCTTGGAATTTCATGATCAGGGATGCACCGCCTAATAATTTGGTCAGGACAATATTTAAATAGGTAGGGGTCATCCCCAAAAAAGGTGCGCACATTGCGCAAGAATTTTTGTTTGTCAAGTTTAGACCAATGAGAAGGGATCTGACTTGTGGCTAGGTAATTTGCTATGTCAGCATACCATGGAGAACCAATGTAAGAGACAGTACCTGCACAAAATAAATTTTCATCAGCAAAGAGTTTATTTATTGGAGATTCATCAATTATGGTCTTATAACTTGAAAGACGAGATAAATGATCAGCCACTACATTCTCTACTCCCTTTTTATCTCGAATTTCAATGTTAAACTCTTGGAGTAGAAGGATCCATCGAATCAAACGTGGTTTGGCATCTTGTTTTGTGAGCAAATATTTCAATGCTGCATGATCAGTGAAAACAATAACAAGAGATCCAACCAAATAAGACCTAAACTTGTCTAATGCAAAGACCACAGCTAAGAGTTCTTTTTCAGTTGTAGTGTAATTCAATTGAGCATCATTCAAAGTCTTGCTAGCATAATATATGACATGAGGTTTCTTGTCTTTTCTTTGCCCTAAAGCAGCCCCAACCGCAAAATCACTAGCATCACACATCAGTTCAAATGGTAAAGACCAATCAGGAGCTTGTATGATTGGTGCAGTTGTCAACAACCCTTTAAGCTTTTCAAAAGCTTCTTGACATTTTGATGTCCAATAAAATGAGACATCTTGTGACAACAAGTTACACAATGGTTTGGCAATGGTACTAAAAGAATGAATGAATCTTCGATAAAAACCAGCATGTCCTAAAAAGGATCTCACATCTTTCACAGTCTTAGGGGTAGTTAATTTTTGAATGACTTCCACTTTTGACTTATCTACCTCTATCCCTTTTGAAGAGACAATGTGACCTAAAACAATGTCATGTGTCACCATAAAATGACACTTCTCCCAATTGAGTACAAGATTGCTCTCTTCACACCTTTCAAGAACTTTTTCTAGATTCATTAGACACAACTCATAGGAATCCCCATAAACTGAAAAATCATCCATGAAAACTTCCAAAAATTTTTCCACCATGTCACTAAAGATACTCATCATACACCTTTGAAAAGTGGCTGGGGCATTACACAAACCAAATGGCATTCTTCTATAAGCATAAGTACCAAAAGGACAAGTGAAAGTGGTTTTTTCTTGGTCTTCTAAAGAAATCTCAATTTGGTTGTAACCTGAGTATCCATCCAGAAAATAATAGAAAGCTCTTCCAGCTACTCTTTCAAGCACTTGGTCTAAAAATGGAAGCGGAAAATGGTCCTTCCTAGTCACCATGTTCAATTTACGATAATCAATGCACATACGCCATCCAGTTTGGATTCTAGTTGGTACCAGCTCATTATTTTCATTCTTCACTACCGTGACTCTAGATTTTTTTGGGACAACTTGGGTTGGACTAACCCATTTTGAGTTTGCAATAGGGTAAATGATACCTGCATCAAGTAGCTTAAGCACTTCACTTCTCACTACTTCCTTCATGTTTGGGTTCAATCGTCTTTGCATTTGCCTCACAGATTTAGCCTCTTCTTTAAGATAGATTCTATGTGTACATAAAAGAGGGCTAATTCCTTTCAAGTCAGTAATTTTCCACCCAATTGCTTTCTTGTGTTTTCTCACCACTCTCAAAAGTTTTTGTTCTTGCTCTATGCTAAGTTTTGATGAGATCACAATAGGATATGATTCATCTTCCCCTAGAAATGCATACTTAAGATCACTCGGTAAAGGCTTCCTTTCTAGTTTATCAGGCTGGACAAGAGATTCCTCAACTTTCACTTGGGGTGAAATCAAAGGCTCAAATGATGGGGTCCATTGACCTATTGACATGATAGGCATTGGATCTAGATAAGTCTCGAGTTTTCTTACTTCCTCATCAACACATTCCAAAGAACAAAATCTTTCATCATGAATTAAAGTTCTCTCCAATGGATCCTTGATCCACACTCTCTCAAAGTGTTCTTGACAAACTGTTTGGATGAAATCTACCTCTCTAATGTCCTCATGTTCCCCGATTTGTTTGGAGACATTGAATATGTTCATCTCCACAGTCATATTCCCAAAAGACAATTTCATCACCCCATTCCTACAGTTAATTAAGGCATTGGATGTAGCTAGGAAAGGTCTCCCTAAGATGACTGGGATGGGGGCATTAGAACCTTGAATTGGTGCGGTGTCTAATACTACAAAATCAACAGGAAAGTAGAATTTATCTACTTGGACCAACACATCCTCAACGATACCCCTGGGAATCTTGATTGACCTATCAGCTAATTGAAGGGTGATTCGAGTAGGCTTGATTTCTCCTAAACCTAATTGTTCATAAACAGTGTAGGGTATTAAATTCACACTTGCTCCTAAATCCAACAAAGCTTGATCTATCTTATGACTTCCAATAATGCATGAAATGGTAGGACAACCAGGATCTTTGTATTTGGGAGGGGTCTTAAACTGGATGATGGCACTAGCATGTTCAGTTAGAAAGGCTCTTTCTTTCACATTCAATCTCCTTTTGACTGTGTATAAATCCTTAAGAAACTTTACATAAGATGGAACTTGTTTAATTGCATCAAGGAGTGGAATATTGACTTTCACTTATTTAAACAATTCATAGATTTCTAAGTTCATATGATCTTGCTTAGGTTTCCCTAACCTTTGTGGAAATGGTGCTCTAGGAACAAATTCTAAGTCACTCACTTTGACTTCAATTTTTCTTGAATCATCTCCTTTCTCACTCATCTCTTTCTCATTTAGCTCACCTTCTTTATCTCTCAAACTCTCATTTGTCACTTGTGTTTTGATTCCCTCTTCACTTTCCCTAGATTTCTCCTCCACAATACCTTTAGGAATCCTAAAACCTACACCTTTATCAACAATCTTTCCACTTCTAAGGGTAGTGATGGCTTGGACTTGTTCATGGTTTGAAGGTTCACTAGGTGAGGATTCACTCATGTGTACCTGACCTCTAGGATTGGGCATTGGTTGAGCTGGGATTTTTCCCTTCTCTTGAATGCTTAGTGATTGAGTCAACTTAGTTAGTTGACTTCGAATGTCATCTAAGGTCCTATTGGTCTGGTCTTGGAATTTGTAAACTTGGTTGTTGATTCCTCCTTGCGTTTGCATGAATTGTTGAAGAGTATCCTCTAAGGATCTCTTATGAGGTGGTTGGTATGTGTTATGTGTGGGAGCATGAAATGGTTGGGGTGGAGGTTGAAATGTTTGAGGTACTGAAGAGCCCTCATTTCTCCATCCAAAATTTGGGTGGTTCCTCCATCCAGGATTATAGGTCTCAGAGTAGGGATTGCCTACTTGGTTTGGAAATGGCTTTCTAACATTACTTGAATCAGAAGTTTGGCCATATAGCACTTCCTTGAAGGCTGGAATGGTAGGACATTCAGTTGTCATATGCCCTTTGCTTTCACAAACAACACAACTTTCCTCTTGTTGTTCACTTATGACATGCACTTTTTTAATCTCAAGAGACTCTACTTTCCTAGCCAATGAGGCTAATCTAGCAATGAGGATTGAAACTTCCCACTTGAATGAGAAATGGTGTTTCTAGACTCAACATGAACTGGGAGAGAAGTCTCCCATTGCTTTGTGTTTTCAGCCAATTGATCAAAAAAATCAAAGGCCTCACTTGGTTCTTTGTCATAAAACTCACCATTACACATGGTTGACACTAGCTTTTTAAAATCTGCGGTAAGAGAGTCATAAAAGAAACTCACTAACCTCCACATCTCAAAACCATGGTGAGGGCATGCATTTAACAAGTCTTTGAACCTTTCCCAAGCTTGGTGAAATGACTCATTTGGACTACAAGAAAAATTCATCATTTGACGTTGTAAGGCTGCTGTCCTATGAGTGGGGAAGTATTTTTTCAAAAATTCAGCTTGCATTTCTCTCCATGTACCTATAAACCTAGGACGCAAAGAGTTTAGCCAAAGCTTGGCTTTATCCTTTAGAGAGAATGGGAACAATTTAAGTCGAATGGTTTCCTCTATGCATGTTCTATCAATAGAAGTATTACATACCTCTTCAAAGTCTTTAATGTGTATGTATGGATTTTCAGAATCCATACCATGAAATGTGGGAAGAAGTTGAATCATGCCCGGTTTCAAATTGAAAGCTTGTTGGTTAAGAGGTAAGATAATACACGAAGGTGTATTTTGTCTAGCCGGGTGAAGATACTCTCTAAGAGTTCGAAAATTAGGTTGATCATTGAATTGTGGAGGTCCATTACCTTGAACACTCCCTTCACCCTCTACATCTTCAACATTAGCCATGATAAAATAATAATAATAATAATAATAATAATATAAAAATTATATGAATATGAAAAGAAAGGAAAGAAAAAGAAAAAAAATTGCAAATAAAAGTAATAGCTCAAAAATAAAAATACAACAAATTAAGAAATTCACTCTCCAACTAATAAACACTATTAACAACAATAAACATTAAAAGATAATTATAACAAACTTGAATAAAAAGCCGGTAATACCAGCCAAGCACTTCAAACAATATATATAAGAAAAATAATCATAACAAAACAACAAAATAAAATGAAATAAACAAGAGGCGGTAATACCGGCCAAGCACTTCAAACAATAATTATAAGAAAAATAATCACAACAAAACAACAAAATAAAATGAAATAAACAAGAGGCGGTAATACCGGCCAAGCACTTCAAACAATAAATATAAGAAAAATAACAACAATAAACATTAAAAGATAATTATAACAAGCATGAATAAAAAGGCGGTAATACCGGCCAAGCACTTTAGACAATAAATAAAAACAATATCAATAAAATAAAATGAAATAAACAAGAAAAATATTAGAAACTAATAAGAATAGACAATAAAAGAAAAATGGTTGAACCAACCAAAATCCAACAATTAATAGTCCAGTCCACAGTCCAATATCCGAAACGTTAAGGTCAAATTTTTTTTTAGGCGGTAAAACCAGCCAATTGAATTTTTTTTATATGATTTTTTTTTAGTTTTCCAATAATCAAATCTAAATTTGTTACCTTTGCTTGCTAGCTCCCTGGCAATGGCGCCAAAATTGCTTGACCGCTTTTTATGATCGGCTTGTTTTAACTCGCAAGTGCACGAGTGTGCGATGTAGCAATTAACTCGGTAAGATCGAGGTCATATCCATAGAGAGCTAGATCTGAAAATTAAGCTAAGTAACAAAAAAAAACTCAAGAGAAATTAAATTAACAATAACTTGGTTGAAAATAATTGATGGATTTGTTTTCAAAGATAAAAAAAAAATGTAAATAGATTTTAAATGACAAGAAAAGTAAGTCTTGGTCCAAATCAATTTTAATGGTGATGTATTGGTGATTTCTTCAACATATATAAGCTAACTCAACCTAATCTCAACGATGGTGATATTAGATCGGAAGATATTACAATGAAGATTAGAAAGATGAAGATTGATTATTGCTTAAGAATGAACAAGTACTTTCATATTAAGTAAGACATTGAATCAAGCAATCTCTATACCAAAACTAAAGTTTGTGCATAAAAATTCAAGATTATAACATTACCTAAATGATTTCTAAAATTTCTTTACAATAATAAATCATTCATGAAGAAAATAAGAAGATAAACATTAAGATTCATTCATATCCTAAAGAACTCACCTCAATCACCATTATCCTTGATTTGGATCCAAGAAAGAGTTTAGCCAACCATGATTATATATAAGAACACTTCAATAAACATGAAAGAACTTGAATCCAACTGAAAAAATAAGTTTTACAAACTAAAGAACCGAAATCTAAAAAGAAGAACACAATACAATTTCAGAAAAAATTCGGACACAAATCTGACTCTAACGTTGGACAGCAATTCGACCCTCTTATAAGCTTTTTTTGGAGAAGTCTATTAGAGACATATTTATAGGAAATTTTGTCACCTTTCCAGATCATTAAAGAATAGCTCATTTGGACACCTGAGTCAAAAGTTATGGGTAAAACACTGAAAAGTGTTCTGAAAAATCAAATCAAGACAGCTTTACAACTACTTTGGTGCACGTTTTTCTTCCTCATTTATGAGGTGTCTCCTTCTTCTTTTTGATCCAAAATAATGTTAAAATATCCCCTCCAGCTTTCCATCCATGTGCTTGCCTTCTTGGATCAATGGATTACCCAAAATAAATCAATTGTTATTTGTTGTGTGGACATGTAAGATCATGGATTGTGTTTGGGTTGATTTGAAGGTTGATTTGGGGTTGATTTAGGGCTGATTTGGGGCTGATTTTTGGGCTGAATTTGAGCATCAAATAAGTATACAAATGTACTTATTATTTGGGCTAAGATTGACATTGAAACCTTGAGTGTTTAATGGTTGAAGTTTGCACACAACATAAGGCAAGTTTGGGCTTGAAATAAATCATATGATATTCTTTTCTAGAATTGGAATAGAATTGATTTTTGGGACAAATTTGGAGCACTTATTTGAACCAAGATTTGCTTCAATCTTCAACTAAATGTCTCTTCAATTCTTTGTTCTGAATTCCGACGTTGAATTTTCTGAATTAATTCATTTAAGCTCCAAAAACCTATCGAAACATTAAAACAAACTTCATTACTAAAAAACACATCAATTATTATAAAAACAACCAAATAAAAACAATAAATACATATGTAAAACATGAGACTTAATGACACTTTTGATGCACAATCAACAAGCGTTAGGCCAATAGCTCCCAAGTCAGTTGACTTTAGGGTATTAGGTGTTAAAACACCCCTTCGGGCTTAATTGCTTAGGTTAGGGAGCCTACGAAACCAAACTTATCTGTATATTTATTATCATCATTTTTTTCTTTTTTCATTTTTCATTTTTTTTTCTTTTTTCATTTTTTTTCATGTTTTTTTTTCTTAATTATATACAATCCCTTTCCCTTAGTTGTTACCTTTAACAAAAGAACATAAATAATGTAATAATCCAATATGCAACCCACAATCATATGCTAAAGTGTGTGTGTGTAAATTAAAGTTTAAGAATACATGTTAAATAAGTATATGAGCAGAATTAAGTGATAACAATGCGAGAGTTTGTAAATTTGAATATTTCAGGAAGTATTATAATAGACCTTGTTAAGAATGGTTACTAAGATGCGTCTCAAGAGTCACTTTAACAAAAGAGCTCTTTTACTCTGTCATCCTAGTAACAACAATTATGCACATGCTTTATGAAATGAAGAACAATTTTTTTTTATCAACTACTACCCTCTCCCCCCAATCAAAACAAGACATTGTTCTCAATGTTCTAAGGTAAAAAGATAGAGTATAAAAGATATTACCTGAAATAACGAACACTGACAAAACCTGAAACACTCTAAAACAAAAATAAGAAATAACAAAACACAATAATAAAACCAAAAGACACAAAAATTCACAAATGAAGGCTCAAATCCAATCTAAGCTTTTTACGACTTCCCTTAGATGACCAATCTATGCGACTCATGGAAGGATCAATCACAGGAATGAATTGTAGTTGGTCAATCAATTGTTCAGCAGTAGAAGCAGAGATTATGATTTGTCGTGCAGAAGATGTTAGAAATTCTTGTTCCACAGCATGATCAAGAAAAGACAACAACTTATCATAATAACCATTAACATTTAACAAACCTATGGGTTTATGGTGAATGTGCAATTGAGCCCAAGAGGAAATATGAAAGATCTCTTCCAATGTGCTTAGACCACCTGGTAAAGCAATGAAGGCATCAACATGGTTAAACATTGCATCATTCGAGCCGATATTGTGGAGACCTGAAGTTCCTCTCTAATTGTTTTTCCAATGATGTCTCTTTGTGCTAAAGCTTCGGGGACGACCCCCAAAACTTGACCACCTCCTAAAAATGCAACTATTGACACACCTCCCATTAACCCAAGACTGCCTCCCCCATATACCAAATGAATCTTTCTCTTAGCTAGCACCTGACCAAGATGATTTGCTGATTCTAAAAACTCCTTTTCTTTCCCAAGACTAAATCCACCAAAAACACAAATATTTCTTAAATGATGACTTGAGGAACTTGCCATTTCTACACACTTCTGTATTTGTTGAATGTATGGGTTTAGTAGAAATGAAAAGAAGGAAGAGAGGGTTTTATAGATGAGAAATTAGAAAGGCAATCATAACACCTATATGTAGGCTAGCTGGAGTCTCACACTCTCTCTCTCTCTCTTTTTATTTATTTATTTATTTACTTTTGAAAAAGCATGTGTATGTACAGGTAGTTGTGATTGTGGCTCACATCTTCCCTTAGTTTTACATCCAAGAACGGCTTAAACGCCCTCTATGGGTCGGGGATAGGCTTCCCATCCAGTTTTTTTAAAAACTGGCAAACAGGGTCTTTTTTAGTCAGATTCCGAAGACTAAGTCGATCATGTTCTTTATGAAATAATGGCTATAAATCATGAATTACACAATGCACATCTCCACTAGGATGCGTCTCTTGTGTAAATAATTCAGCTCATTTGGACTTCTAGAACTCCAGATATGGCCAAAATACCGAACAGTGCTCGAGCTGGAAGACAGATTCGGGCTTCTTTGTTGTTGCTACAATTTGGACTTGAAAATGACTTTTCTAGATCTTCGGCTCCATATGAAAGTTGTAGGCCTATGTCTTACCTTTCCATCCATATAAAGTAGACTTAAATCTGAGATCTACAACTCCAGATATGATCCAATTACCAAACAGTGTTCCGGTGTGGACTACACCGACATTTCTTTTCGGAGTTTAGCCATCTCTTTGTCCTTTCAATTTCAATTCATCAATCAATCCTTTCATTTATGTGATAGGCCTGCATTAAAAATAGACATTTACCACAAATTATAGGTATCTTATATTATTAGATACATTATTATAAAATATATTTTAGTTAAGGAGTTATTGATACTTCAAGTGCAAAATGATGATATAAAACCATGATAAAAATGCACTTTTAAGTACGAATCAATTACATTAGTCATCTGATTCAATTAATGCTAATACTTATAAATCTCGTCAAGCATTCATGATTATAACTTATGTTAACAACAAATCAAGTTTCTTTCATAGCTCAGGTGTCGGTTATACCATACAGTATGAACTATGAAAGTGCCAAGCATTTGTTGTACCAAGTGTTATACAACGTAAATCAAGATTAGTTATTTAACAAGCAAAGTATTAAAGAGTGAACAAGATAACAAATATAAAACATGTTAGTATCAAACATGTACGTCCATATTAAGTTTACATTATACTTATTCTTACACCATTAGTGTAACCTTTTGCACCTCGACATAATAAACTTAGCTAAACATAATGAAAGAAAGAAAAATAAATAAACAAAATAGAAACATAAATAAGATAAGAGTTAATTAAGTAAATGAAAGGAAATGAAAGGCATAAACTTGATATTAATGAAAACAAAGCATAAACATTACAAAAAATACAAAGAGAGAAAGCAAGAGCATGATCTTGATCTGGAGACTAAGATGCCTAAATGCATGACAAAAGCCTCCTTTTATAGGCTAAAATTGGGAACTATTGATTTGATGACTAATTGATGAGTGGGTGACCAACTCTTGACTTGGTGACAATCCTTATCTTCTCTTATCTGCTCAAAATGTCATTAATAACGTCAAAATTGAAGCCACTTGAAAACATGAAAGTTGTAGGAAATTGTATCAGCTTTCTAAAACATTCAGCGTATTTCGACTTCTAGAACTCCAGATATGGCCAAAATACTAAACAGTGCTGGAGCTGGAGGACAGATTCAGGCTTCTTTGTTGTTGCTACAATTTAAACTTGAAAATAACCTTTATAGATCTTGGGCTCCATATGAAAGTTGTAGGCCTATGTCTTATCTTTCCATCCATATAAAACAGAACTAAATCTGAGATCTATAGCTCCAAATATGACCCAATTACTGAACAGTGTTCCGGTTTAGATTGCATCGACATCTCTTTTCTAAGTTTGGCCATCTCTTTATCCTTTCAATTTCAGTTCTTAAATTCATTAATCAATGTTTTCATTTATGTGATAGGCCTGAATTTAAAATGAACATTTACCATAAATTAAAGGTATCTTATATTATTAGATATATTATTATAAAACATGCTTTAGTTAAGGAGTTATTGATACTTCAAGTGCAAAATGATGATATAAAACCTTGATAAAAATACACTTTTAAGTATCAATCAAGTGACCAATTCTTGACTTCATGACAATTCTTATCTTCTTGTCTACAAAAAATATCGTTAATAACATCAGAATTTGAACCAGCCTTGCTCATAAAAGTTCTAGGAAATTGTCTCAGTTTTTGAAGAAAAAAAATTGAGGTCATTTGGACTTATAAAACTCAAGATATGGGTTGAACACTAAACAGTATCTAGGCTACAAGATAGATTTTATGTTGTTCCTAAGATTTGGACTTCCAAATATCAGAATTGAGTCTTGCCTTTCTCATGAAAGTTTTAAGCCCATGTCGTAGCTTTCTATCCATATAAAACAAACTTAAATCCAAGTTCTACAGCTCCAGTTATAATTCAGTTATCGAACAGTGTTCTAGTTTGAACTAAACCAGCGTCTCTTTTCTAAACTCCACCTTCTCTTTGCCTTTCAATTTCAGTACTTCAACTCATCAAGCAATCCTTTCATTTATGTAATAGGCCTGCATTTAAAATGAATATTTACCATAAATTAAAAATATTTTATGGTATCGGACTTGTTATTATAAAACATGTTTTAATTAAGGAGTTATTGATACTTCAAGGGCAAAATAATGATATAAAACCTTGAAAAAAATACATTTTTAAGTACTAATTATAGACCTGAATTAATATAAGAATAAAAATAATTATTATTATAGTTTTTAAATCCAACTCAAAGATTAACTTGAGGTAAAACTCGAGTTACAACTTGAAAGAATCAACCAAAGTTAACCAAAAAAATAATTAAAGCAACCTTATTTTGATTAAAAGATATAAAAACATCAATGGCAAAAACAAAAATCATCAAAACAACCTTATTTTTTAAAAAAAAAAATCAATGAATATTTTACTCATTTTATCTATAATTGACTCAAGTTTTTAACTAGGTCAAATCAAATTAATCATTTTTATATTTTTTTTAAAACCCAAAACAATATAGAACTTGAGTTGGCTAAATCTTGTGCAATGACTATCAAATGCAAAATAGTTGAAATAAAACATAAGACAAATAATCATTTGTATAATCTAACATAAAAAAGAAACTAGATGCCATTTCGAAGTTTCAATAACAATAATTACTATTTTAGTTTGTACTGTAAATTCACATGGTATGATAACGTAATTATTATTAGTTGCAGTATCAATGAAATTTCATTTTCCTCCCTCTATATAAAGAATACCATTTTAATGCTACCAGATTCGCAATTACAGATGCAGAGCTTGGTGAGGATTCATTAGCTAAATATGATCCTGTTGAATGAATTCCAGCTTTGTCAGCACAAAATCAATTTCGAATCAACTCATTCAGATATAAAATCATTATCAGATGGTGTAGACAAAAATGCGTGCCTCTAAAAAATGAAAACAGAAGTTTCAAGAAGAGTTAGTTCAGTTCATGTTGTAATCAGTTCCTACTGGCTCAAGTTTTCTGGTATCTAATACCGAAAAACCAAAAGACCAGTTCACTTTAATAAACTAAGGATGTGCAAGCCCTTGCTGTGTAACTGCAGTAATTCCTTTACAAGTCCATTTTTGCTCAGAGTTCTCTCACTGCATTGTAAAGCCATTTAGTGGTCCTAAAGTTCTGATTTGCCAGTCTTTGAATTCTTCTTTGCAGGCGCTGCACGTATTCCTTTCCACCATTTCTGTATCTGCTTGGACACTATATTTGTATGCCTCTTCAATGCCTCAACTGTGCCTTTTATCCCTCCGAAGATCTTCTGTTTCCAGTCAACTTTCATGTCCTGCTTCTCTCTTAAAACTTTTCCCTGCAAAAGATTAGTTGCGACAGTTTAAGAAAACAATGAAGTATTGAAGAAAAGTATTAATGAGCTCTGAAATCTGTCAATTACCATATTTGAGGGGAACTGTTCATCTTCATCGTCTTCATCATCAGCATCTTCATTACCAAAATTGTTCATTCCCATTAAATCTTCCCTTGAATACATTTTCATGCCAGGAGCTCCAGGCATACCCTAAAGCAAAGGGGAACAAATTATAGGCCCAAATCAACATATAACAACATGCAGAAATTTTAAGCAAATTACCTCCATAGATCTCATAATCTTTTCCATTTCAACCTCTTTAGATGGTTTAGGCACAAAAGGTTCCCCAGGCATCCTGTCCTGAAAAACATGAAAAAACAAGGATTATACTTGAGTTTTTTGTTCTGAAATGGAATGTGCAAGACAAAGTAAGAGGTGTGAAGTCATGAGTTGTTCTGCTCTCTGGAAAGATAGACATGGATTTTACAATATTATAGAACTCAAGTGAAATAATATTGGTCAACATGAAATGCAAGTGCAGAATATTAGGAGCCGAACATTTGAAGGTATAGGGAAAGAAAAAGAATAGTGCTTAAAAAAGTAATTCTGTCATTATGTTTTTCTAATTAGAGAAAAATTGCCATGACTCGTGTTTCTCACTAAATTTAATGGAAAACAAACACACAACAGTAACCTAAAACAAAAATGACTTGAGAATGACCATTTCATAGAACTAATATATTCTGCAAAGTTATTGGCTATAGCCTTGGACACAAGTATGATGGAATAGGGTGGAAAAAAGCAGCTAATTCAGAGACAACATTCTAGCCAGAAGAAGTGCTTTGATTAGAAGCATGGTTAGGATAGGGAGATTGATGCAAGAGCTAGAACTGCAGTAGCTTTCATATGATTAGGATTTTTCTTTTAATAATTTATGGTAGTAGCTTGGATGACTAAGATTTAGTTAATTTTAAGGGGAGATATTTATTTTTTTACTTGATTTACTAGAAATCGAAGGGCCTGCTACTAGTGTATAGTTAAAAACAAATTTGATATTTTGATAATTTTATAAATAATTTGTTCTCTTTTTCTGGCTTTTCAAACCAAACAAGACTTAAAAACAACTTTGATATTTTGATGATTTTATAAACAATTTGTTCTCTTTTTCTGGCTGTTCAATCCAGACAATCAGACTTTGGCTAACTTAGTGTTCTTTTGCCTTTTACTTCCTACACCAGAGATTCTCTTTATTACTCCTTTTCTTCCCAAGAACTCTATTAACTAGAGAAAAATTAAAAGTTCTGGAATTTTTGAATTTCACATCCATTTATGCTTCACTGATTTTCAGATATAAATTGGTTTTTGAGTTTTGAGAACACGTGGAAAACTAGTGGCAGTAAAGCATTTTCCTCTGATGTGCCTTCATGTTATTGAAATTCATAGATGTAGAGAATTGTTAAAATCAATTTCTAAAATTCAGAGGTTGAGTGTCACTCCAGAAAGCCAATATACAGCAGAAACTCTTCTCAATATAATTAGAAAAGGAGAGAAAGGCTTCATTCACATAAAGTTGAACATGCAACAAGCAGAGAATTATTGCTGTCAGATTCAGATTATTAGCAAAAGCATGCCATTTCCAATCGATGTGGAACAATTACCATAGAGCAGTACACAACTATGTTGAAGCTTCCAAGCCTTTTCAAATTCTTTCTGAGAATCAGTGAAGGCAGCATGAAAATTTCATATCTGATAAGTTTTCTATCATCATATATCAAGGACATGCAAAATCATGAATTTTAAGATCACAAAATGAAAGCACTGAGATTGACAAGTCAAAATGGTCCCTAAGAAAAGCTATATCAATCACCTATGACTGTCAAAAATGAGTGCAGCTACCTTGGGGACTGGAGGTGGTTTCTTAGTACAAGAAGTAGTCAGATCTTTGCAGAGATGTTTCACCAATAAATCAATCTGAGGCTTGGTAGTATATATATATTCAGCAACATCAGTGTCGACGTAGTCCATGACCTGGAAAGCCCTCAAACAAATAAGCAATTATTTGACATTTAGCAATTGAGGATGGTCCCAACATATAACCAGTAGTAATTTAAGGAAAGCCATCAGCAGACAAATTTCTAAACTTCCACAATCAAGAGAACAGACAGTCACCAACTAAACTGATTTCCATAAAAACTCTCAATATAATGTCAGTTCCAAACTCACCTGTTGGCAAGTTTGCTCGATTGTCTTGCATTCTGAATTGCATTGACCTTCAGTATCTTGTTCTATCAGCTACAGATTTAAGAAGAAAAAAAAGAGAAGAAAATTAATATTCTTAGGAATTAGCATGCCAATCTCGACCAATTGTCCGTACTTGCAGTACCCACAAGTCCTACTCCATTGATTAATTATCACTATAGTTCTAGTTTATGACCTGTGAAGCCATACACACACACACACACACACACACACACCCGATTTAGAGCATATGAAGATGAAAATAGGAACTATAAATATAAATATATATATATATATATATCATACCTCTAGTTTATCACCCTGCTCCATTATATCCAATTTCATTATCCAATCAGCTTCTTCCTTCTTCAAATTGCATACGTTCTCCGCAATCTCAATCACTTGGTACTCGCTGATCTATCATAGTACCCAAAAGATAAATGAAAGAAAAAAAGCAAGACAATTATTTTACAATCAAATCCAACAAAACCCATAAAAAAAATCAAAGCAAACCTAGATTTCAGAATTAGTTAGGCTTAGCACCTTCTGGGGAGAGATCTGATCCTGCTTCTTTTGAGCTTGCCGGTACAACTGTGAGGCAACCTTTTCACAAACTTGGCATTTGATGTACGGTATATCATCTTTTCTCGCAACAATGAGAGGTTTGTCTGTTTTAGCACTCTCCGAGACTGGTATCCATGTTGATACCACCGACAGTGTCACCAAGACAACCACTGTCTGCTTGATCAATGCCATAACGCCCCTCTCTCCTCTCTATCTCTAAATTGAAATAACAAGAATTTCCGTGGGAGAACCTCTCCTCAAAGGCAGATTTTCTACTGATGTGTGGAATCTTAACTTTAAATGTTTGGAATCATGCGTGGGGGTTTCCCTGAGACTCTATGGAAGTTTCGAGATTTTTTCTTTTTATATTTTTTATTTAAAAATATATTAAAATAATATTTTTATATTTTTAATATTACCATATTAAAATAATAAAAAAAACTAAATGTTTAACTATTTTTTATAATCAGCGTGTTTTAACTCGAAAGTACACGAATATGCAATATAGTAATTAACTCGGTAAAATCGAGGTCATATCTACAAAGAGCTAGATTTGAAAATTAAGAGAGCTAGATTTGAAAATTAAGTTAGGTAAAAAAAAAAACTCAAGAGAAATTAAATTAACAATAACTTGATTGAAAATAATTAATGGATTTCTTTTTAAAGATAAAAAAATATAAATAGATTTTAAATGACAAGAAAAAGTAAGTCTTGATCTAAATCAATTTTAATGGTGATGTATTGATGATTTCTTTAACATATATAAGATAACTCAACCTAATATCAACGATGGTGATATTAGATCGAAAGATATTATAATGAAGTTTAGAAAGATGAAGATTTATTATTGCTTAAAAATGAACAAGTATTTTCATATTAAGTAAGACATTGAATCAAGCAATCTCTATACCAAAACTAAAGTTTGTGCATAAAAATTCAAGATTATAAAATTTACCTAAATAATTTCTAAAATTTCTTTGCAATAATAAATCATTCATGAAAAAAATATGAAGATAAACATTAAGATTTATTCATATCCTAAAGAACTCACCTCAATTACCATCATCCTTAATTTGGATCCAAGAAATAGATTAGCCAACCATGATTATATATAAAAATACTTCAATAAACATGAAATAACTTGAATCAAACTGAAATAATAAGTTTTACAAACTAAAGAATCGAAATCTATAAAGAAGAACACAACACAATTTCAGAAAAAATTCAGACACAAATCTGACTCTAAATTGGGACAACAATTAGACCCTCTTAGAAGCCTCCCATCGAGATGTCTATTAGAGACATATTTATAGTAAATTCTGTCACTTTTCCAGATAATTAAAGAATAGCTCATTTGGACACTTGAGTCCAAAGTTATGGGTAAAACACCGAAAGGTATTTTGAAAAATCAAATCAGAACAGGTTTGTAACCACTTTGGTGCACGTTTTTCTTCCTCATTTATGAGCTATCTCTTTCTTCTTTTTGACCCAAAATAATGTAAAAATGTCCCCTCCAACTTTCCATCCATGTGCTTGCCTTCTTAAATTAATGGATTACCCAAAATAAATCAATTGTTATTTGTTATGTGGACATGTAAGATCATGAATTATATTTGAGCTGATTTGAAGGTTGATTTTGGGTTGATTTTGGGCTGAATTTAAGCATCAAATATGTATACAAATGTACTTATTATTTGGGCTAAGATTGATATTGAAACCTTGAGTGTTTAATGGTTGAAGTTTGCACACAACATAAGGCAAGTTTGGGCTTGAAATAGATCATATGATATTCTTTTCTAGAATTAGAATAGAATTGATTTTTGAGACAAATTTGAAGCACTTATTTGAACCAAGATTTGCTTCAATCTTCAACTAAATGTCTCTTCAAATTTTTGTTCTGAATTTCGACGTTGAATTTTTTTGAATTAATTCATTTAAGCTCCAAAAACCTATCGAAACATTAAAACAAACTTCATTACTAAAAAACACATCAATTATTATAAAAAAACCAAATAAAATAAATAAATACATATGTAAAATAAAAGACTTAATAACACTTTTGATGCACAATCACTAAACATTATTAATTAAAAACATTTTTCCATAAATTCAAGAGTTTTAAAGAATATGATCCAACCATATTCATTTTTAATAAATATAGATGTATTTTTAAATTTCTAATGGGAAAACATTGATAATAATAGCATTTGATAATCATCTCTGATTGTTTTTTTAATTGTTTTTTAAATCTATTTATTAGTTGAATTTATATTACATTTTGGACTAAGTTTTCAATTTATTCTTATAAATTTAATTGCATTTTAAATTTCGAATAGATTTATTGAATAATTTTATTGTATTTAAAAAGTAATTAATAGCATTTTATCAATTATTTCACTTTATTTATTTTAAATAAATAAATAAATAGAAATAGAAATGAAAAAACATAAGTAAAGATATATTAATCACTTTTAATGGATTCTATATTTGATTTTGTTTATTATATATGTATTAGTTTTTAAAAAAAAAATCAAATGAGTTAGTGGAGTAACTAATATAATATTATTAATTATTCATATCATAAATGTTTTTGAATATGATATGTTAGACTAGACATGATACAAATAGAAATGGATTTGAAAATTATTTTGATTCTTCAAAATTATTTAAAATTTTATTTCAGTTTATATATTTTATTTTTGTGCATTTTAGTTCTTATTGAAAAGATTTTGCTCCTCTAATTTTATATATGTGTAGTTTAGTCCCTACATAAGAAAAAATGCAATTAATCCCTACATGTAAATATTCTTTTTAATGAAATAGTTGAAATTTTAGTTTACCAAATTAAAATTAAATGAGTGATAAACAAATAATTGGTAATATGAAAAATTAAAAAAATAATAATTTCTACCCATGGCTTTAATGATCAAAAATAATTTTCTAGATCAATTATGATATATGTTTTTCATTTTTCACTTTCTATGTGAAGAAATTATAACTAATACTTAATTTCAAAAAAAAAAAAAACTTGAATAAGAAAGAAAGCTCTAGATAAAAGTGTTAAAGGAAGAAAGATAAATTTGCAGAAAAAGTTGTAAAATACATAAATAAATTATATTATGAATATGAGACTTATCATCTTTCTTAATAATTTGATTGTCTATTTATATCTTATAATATTTGAATTTTTCTTAAAGATCTAATTTGAGTTCTATACTAATAGATTCTAAATTTATTTCTGTTAATAACAATATAAATCCTAATTATTTTATAATTTTAATAAGCTTAATCTATTACATACTCTCATTTTAAATATGATTGAATTTTATTATTATTTGTATAACTTAAACTCTTGTGGTTAATCACTTCCTTCTAATCAATTATAATTCTTGATTGATTAATTGATTACTCCATATCTTTTCTAATCGATTAAGATTTTTGAAACTGAACAATTCTATTTCATAATTGATTTTAACTTTTCTTATTTTTTTTAGTTTATTGCCTATATCAAATGACATCTAATCAAATTAATTTAGACAAGTGTCATCTAACTATTTTGGACATTATATTTAGGTTTTCACTATTACTTTATAATTTTAGTATTAACTTTTTAATTTTTCATCTTCTATTTGAAAAACACTAATTCTTTTTTCAAAAACTTAGAAAAGTTTTTCAATAAGAAAAGAATCAAGATCCCTAAACATCATCCAACTCCTAAAAAACACCAAAATGACAACCCTAAACCCTATTCTATCAAAATCTATACTTATTACCAGCTTTTAAAATTATGCAAATTACTTATTTCATGTCAAATGATCTATTACCAATGTTGCATGAAAAAACACAAATAGAGTGTGTAGATCCATTTTACTAAAAGACACCATAAGAAGAAAAATGTCACTACTTTGCTTTAATACATGAAAGAAATTAGTTTTAATATGGCATAACATTGCTTGTGTAGATTATATCAAATGATTAGATAGGATGCAATAAAATTTTAGTAAATAATAAAAATATTAATGGATTTTCCACATCATTTAGTTATCTAGAATCACTATAAAGTCTAATAAAGAACTACAAGCCATTATCCCTCTTTTTTAGTTGAAATTCAATAATAATTTTTTTTTAAATCTATAAATTTTAACAAGTCCTTTTGTAGAGGTAATATACTAGGTGCATCTAAGCTCAATTCATCATGGATTCCATGTTATAGTGAATATATAGATATCTAAAATGTTGTAGGTTAAAAAAAATCAACCAAAGTATACTTGAAGATGAAAGTAACATTGATTAAGGGCAGATTAGTTGTTTGAAGACCTTTATATATTAAGCCATATTTACAAGGCATTAGGAGAACGCCAAGTTAGATGTAAAAATCAAACCTTTATTATGAAAAGTAATATTTATAGAGTATTATTATGGGTTCATACATGAATAACTATTTTTTTATATGATTTAGTAGTGTGAAATCAATTATTAACCTAAACTCCATTTGCTAAGGGTTATGCTCGTTAAAATTCTCCTTTTATGACTTTTCTTTTAAGAAGTATATAGCCTAACAAATATGAGTATTATAGATATAACTTCTTTTGCAATAATAAGGACAAGATCTTAAGAGGCGTTACTCTCTTAACACTAAATGACATATACTAAAAAGGGAAAAAACACTATAATTTGGAGAAGTATCCTAACTTGTGGGGATTTTCACTTTAGGCTAGTGATAGATCTAATTTCAAAGAACAACTATTGTTCTTACAAGACATATAAGCCTCATTTCATAACTATACAATTAGGATTCATAAGTACATTATGTTCCCAATATTCTACATTGTTAACAAGACTCGTCAATATAAGGTGATTATTTATAATCTACAACAAGTGAAAAAAGTGATAGAAATAATATAGTTTCACTTTAGATACTTTTAAGTAAGGGATTTTTGTCTAGCTATAGGCCATCAACCATGATTTTTCCTATTGTATAGTAAGACATCTTTAATTACATTTTAGAAAAAATAGTAGTTAAATTTTTCTTTCAAGAAAATCCATCTAGCTAAAGAAGTAAAAAGAAAATATTAAAAAACCTAGTTAGGAAGCCAAGTAAAAAGCTTACACTTGAAGCTATTAGACATTAGTAAGAACATATTGGTTTTTAGTTTGTTTAATTATGTGTTTTAATTTGTTTGATTACGAGTTCTTTATGTAGTTTCTCATATCTTTTCACCATTAGTGGCATTTAGTCCTATTAAACATTAACATCCTCTAATAATTAAAAATAAAATAAAGATGATGGGCCTTTATTATTAGGTTAAAAACTAGGCATAGAATATATGCATCTTAATCAAAGTATTATGTGTTTTGATTTTTTTTTTTAAACTCTAGCTCACCTTATATATCTTATAATTATTAGGTATCAACTTCTAATATTGTTTTGTCTTTATTAACCCCTATTGTGGAGATGATACTACAATAGTTTCCTTTTACCTTGATTGGGTTATACTCCTTCCTAGAAGTTGCATAACTAACTAATGTTATTGTTATTGGTGTTCTTAAGAAAGTGACACAACCAATAACTATTATTGTCTTTTCTAAATATTCTTCTACTTGTCCTATAAATATCAAATATAGATCTCCTCATTTACCATCAAATGAATCTTTCAAGCTTATAGTCACTTTCACCTTTATTTCTAAAAAAGAAACTTTGAGAATTCATTCTTTGTTCATTGACTATTCTAAAGACAATATGGACATAATCATAGAAGAAAAATCTATCACATCCCCATTTATCAGTGTTGTTAGTGAGGCTACCATAAAAAATGGTAAATAGACTAATTCAAGTTGTCTTAAGAAAAAAAAAAGATTGGTGAAGTAAGAACAAGTTCTATTACAGCTTCTTAGAGCACAATTATACTTAAATTTCCTTAAGATAGAATAAGGATTGAAGATGTTATGGGTGAATATCAACCAACACTAATAGATTCTTAGCAAAAACCTGTAGAAGGTAAATCTATTAGCATATTATTAGTTGTAAAGGATAAAGAGACTAGAGTTTCTCTTCTTTTTGTAGTCAATGAAGATAAACAACTAGCACTCATAATCAATCAATCTATTAGCATATTTATATTTTTGTCTTATTTATTTATATTTCTCTATTTTATTATGTTTAGTTAAGTTTATTATGTCAAGGTGAAAAGGTTGCACTAATAGTATAAGAATAAGTATAGTGTAAACTTAACATGAACTTTAATGTTTGATACTAACATGTTTTGTATTTGTTATCTTATTTACTTATTAAATTATTAATCTAGATTTATATTGTATAACACTTGGTATAACAAATACTTGACACTTTTATGGCCTATATTGTATGGTATATTCGGCACTTATGTTGTGAAAAGAACTTGATTTATTGTTAATATAAGTTATAATCATGAATGTCTGACAACATTTATAAGTATTAGCATTATTTGAATAAAACAATTAATGTAATCATACTAACCATTTATAATATGATTGGAACCTTCTTTGTGTGTGGTTTCCAAATGAGTAATAAAAAGAGTTTATATTATACTTATTTAAAATACCATTATTGGATCCTCTAACCTTGACATTTGTTGTTATCATTGTTTAATCCTTACATTAATCTTTCATCTCAAAGTTCTCATTAATTTCTTCTTCTATTATTATTACTATTACTACTACTCTTCCTCCTCCTCCTCCTACTACTATTAGTATTAGTATTATTACTATTATTGTTGTTATTATTGTATTGATGTTATGTATAATTTATACATTTAATCTTTTGATCATGTCAAGTTTTTGGTGCCATTGCCAAGTAGGTAAATTCTTATATAGATTATAGCATTTATTTTATTTTCTCTTTTTACTTTTTTTGTATCTAACTTTGTTTTTTTTGTTTGTTTTATTTCTCCTTATTTTTTTTCTTTTTTCTTTTATTCTATTGTTACACATGCATGATAATGTGATCACATACATTAAATAATAGACTTTGTAGGGTATTCTCATCGTTTTCAGAAAATAGGGCCAAGGAAAATAACTAGTTGCTTCATATTGAGAATAATGAGATTAATTGAGTTAGAACACTTAGAGACTACATGAATCCTACAAGAATAAATGCATCATCATGTATAGTTTCCCCCTCTAATGTCTCATTTTAATTTTAAGCCAGACGTTATTCAACTTTTACTTTCTTTTCATGGTTTAGATTTAGAAAATCCATACTTGTATTTAAGGGAATTTGAGGAGGTCTGCAACACGTATAATAACTCAAATTATAGCATAAACACCATCAAATTAAAGTTTTTTCTTTTTTCGTTAAAAGATAAAGCTAAAGCATGGGTATAAAATTTAAGATCTAGATTTATTTGTGCTAGGGATGAAATGCAACAACAGTTTTTAAAGAAGGTTTTTCCTTCTTATAGAAGTTTTTCCCTTCTTATAGAACAAATTCTTTCAAAAGACAAATCACCACTTTCACTCAAAAACCAGGAGAAATATTTTACCAATGTTGGGATAGATATCAAGACTTGCTTAATACTTGCCCTCATCATGGTTTTGAAATATGGAGATTGATTTCATATTTTATGAAGGGTTAACACCAAGAGATAGATAAATGGTTAAATTGATGTGCAATTGAACTTTTGAAGATAAAGACCTGGTAAAGCAATGAAGTACTTAGACTTGTTAACTGAAAATGCTCAAAATTATAACATCACAGGTATTTATGAGACACCGAGTAAATCTCAACTTCATACATCTAGTGGAAGTATGTACAACCCTAGGATAAATCATGACCTTCAAGCCAAGTTTGCATCTTTAGCTAGAAAAGTCGAGCCACTAGAATTAAAAAAGAATGGTTAATTAAAATATGTTCAACACATTGTGTATCAAATCTTTGAAACAAATTAACACTTAACTAATAACTGTCCAACTTTGCCTTATTTTAAGGAACGTCTCCATGAACAAGTACATGTTTTAAATAGTTTTCAAAGACCCAATCATAACCCTGGTTGGAGAAATTACCTAAATTTAGTTAAAAGAATGATAATAATAATGCACAAACTTTACAACCACCATTTCAAGCACACTATAATTTCCAAAATTCTCATGGATATGCAGCTCCTTATACTCTATCTCCTAGAAGAAATCTTGAAAAAACATTACATGTATTCATTGAAAAGGTAAAACATAGACCTATAACTTTTATATGGAGCCCAAGACTTAAAAAGGTCATTTTCAAGTCCAAATTATAGCAATAATAAAAAAAGTCTGAATTTGTCTTCCAGCTCGAGCACTATTCAGTGTTTGGCATATATCTAGAGTTTTAGAATTTCAAATGACCTAAAGTTTTTACACAAGAAAGTTGAGACAATTTCCTACAACTTTCATGTTTTCAGGTGGCTTCAATTTTGACGTTATCAATGATTTTTTTGGGCAGAAAAGTGAAGATAAGAATTGTCACCAAGTCAAGAGTTGGCCACCCACTTATCAATTAGTCATCAAATCAATAATTTCCAATTTTGGCCTATAAAAGGAGGCATTTGCCATGCATTTAGGCATCTTAGTCTCCAGATCAAGATCATGCTCTTGCTTTCTCTCTTTGTATTTTTTGTAATGTTTATGCTTTGCTTTCATTAATATCAAGTTTATGCCTTTCATTTCCTTTCCTTTCCTTTCCTTAGTTAACTCTTATCTTATTTATGTTCTTATTTTGTTTATCTATTTTGCTTTCTTTCATTATGTCTAGCTAAGTTAGTTATGTCAAGGTGAAAAGGTTACACTAATGGTGTAAGAATAAGTATAATGTAAACTTAATATGGACTTTAATGTTTGATACTAACATGTTTTATATTTGTTATCTTGTTCACTCTTTAATACTTTGCTTGTTAAATGACTAATCTTGATTTATGTTGTATAACACTTGGTACAACAAATGCTTGGCACTTTCATAGCCCATAATGTATGGTATAACCGACACCTGAGCTATGAAAGGAACTTGATTTGTTGTTAACATAAGTTATAATCATGAATGCTTGACGAGATTTACAAGTATTAGCATTAATTAAATAAGATGACTAATGTAATCATGTTAACAATATATAATCTCATTGGAACCTCCTTTGTGTGTGGTTTCCAATTCAATAATAAGAGTTTATACTATACTTGTTTGATATACCATTAGTGGAACCTCTAACCTTGACATTTGTTATTATTATTGTTTAATCCTTACATTAATTTTCCATCTCCAAGTTCTCATCATCTTCTTCTTCTTCTCTTTCTTTATTATTATTATTATTACTACTACTATTACTACTACTATTATTATTATTATTATTATTATTATTATAGTTGTTGTTATTATTGTTATTGTTGTTGTTATTATTGCTATTATTGTTGTTTATAATTGTTGTCTATAATTTGTACAATTAACCTCCCTGTGGTTCGACCCCGGTCTTGCTGGTTTATTTATTACTTCGACACTCCTGCACTTGGGAGAAGACAATAATCTTTTAGTCGTGTCATTAACATAAGTTATAATCATGAATGCCTGACAACATTTATAAGTATTATCACAATTCAAAGAACATAATTAATGTAATCATGTTAACCATTTATAATCCGATTGAAACCTCCTTTATCTGTGGTTTTCAGATGAATAATAAAAAGAGTTTATATTATACTTATTTGAAATACCATTAATGGATCCTTTAACCTTGATATTTGTTTTTATCATTATTTAATCTTCACATTAATTGACACGACGAAAAGATTGATGTCTTCTCCCAAGTGCAGGAGTGTCGAAGTAATAAATAACCCGGCAAGACCGGGGTCGAACCACAGGGAGGTTAATTGTACAAATTATAAACAACAATTATAAAACAACAATAATAACAACAACAATAGTAGTAGTAATAATAATAATAATAATAATAATAATAATAATAATAATAATAATAATAATAAAGAAAGAGAAGAAGAAGATGATGATGATGATGAGAACTTAGAGATGAAATATTAAAGTAAGGATTAAACAATAATAATAACAAATGTCAAGATTAGAGGTTCCACTAATGGTATATCAAACAAGTATAGTATAAACTCTTATTATTGAATTGGAAACCACACACAAAGCAGGTTCCAATCAGATTATATATTGTTAACATGGTTACATTAGTCATCTTATTCAATTAATGCTAATACTTGTAAATCTCGTCAAGCATTCATGATTATAACTTATGTTAACAACAAATCAAGTTACTTTCATAGCTCAGGTGTCGGTTATACCATACATTATGGGCTATGAAAGTGCCAAGCATTTGTTGTACCAAGTGTTATACAACATAAATCAAGATTAGTCATTTAACAAGCAAAGTATTAAAGAGTGAACAAGATAACAAATATAAAACATGTTAGTATCAAACATTAAAGTCCATATTAAGTTTACACTATACTTATTCTTACACCATTAGTGTAACCTTTTCACCTTGACATAATTAACTTAGCTAGACATAATGAAAGAAAGCAAAATAGAAAAACAAAATAAGAACATGAATAAGATTAAAGTTAACTAAGTAAATGAAAGAAAATGAAAGGCATAAACTTGATATTAATGAAAGTAAAGCATAAACATTACAAAAAATACAAAGAGAGAAACCAAGAACATGATCTTGATCTGGAAACCAAGATGCCTAAATGCATGGCAAATGCCTCCTTTTATAGGCCAAAATTGGGAACTATTGATTTGATGACTAATTGATAAGTGGGTGGCCAACTTTTGACTTGGTGACAATCCTTATCTTCTCTTGTCTGCCCAAAACGTCATTGATAACGTCAAAACTGGAGTCAGGTGCAAACATGAAAGTTGTAGGCAATTGTCTCAGCTTTCTTGTGTAAAACATTCAGCTCATTTGGACTTCTAGAACTCCAGATATGGCCAAAATACCGAACAGTGCTCGGGCTGGAAGACAGATTCGGGCTTCTTTGTTGTTGCTACAATTTGGACTTGAAAATGGCCTTTTTAAATCTTGGGCTCCATATAAAAGTTGTAGGCCTATGTCTTACCTTTCCATCCATATAAATTGGACCTAAATCTGAGATCTGTAGCTCCAGATATGACCCAATTACCAAACAGTGTTCCGGTTTGGATTGCACCGACATTTCTTTTCTAAGTTTGACCATCTCTTTGCCTTTGCAATTTAAGTTCTTAAAGTCATCAATCAATATTTTCATTTATGTGATAGGCCTGCATTTAAAATGAATATTTATCATAAATTAAAGGTATCTTATATTATTAGATATATTATTATAAAACATGCTTTAGTTAAGGAGTTATTGATACTTCAAGTGCAAAATGATGATATAAAACCATGATAAAAATGCACTTTTAAGTGCTAATCATTAATCTTACCATCTTAAAGTTTTCATCAACTTCTTCTTCTTTATTATTATTGTTGTTGTTGTTGTTGTTGTTTATAATTTATACAATTAACCTCCCTATGGTTCAACGTCAGTCTTGCCAGATTATTTATTACTTCGACACTCCTGCACTTGGAAGAAGACATTAATCTTTTGGTCGTGTTATCTCTCTTTTCTTTTTATATTTTTTTCTCTCTCTTCATCATTTTTCCCCTTTCCAACTTCATGGTTTAACCTAAAAAACTAATTTTTTTCTCTTTAATTAGTTTTCTTTTTTATTTTTTTTCTTATCTACTACCTATTAGTTTAAAATAGTCTTATGTTAAACTCTTTTTTTTACCTTTTTCTATGTTTTTTCTCTCTCTATGTTTACTCTTCTTATTTCTTGCTTTGTCATTCTATTTATTGGCAATGACGAAGCTTTTAAAACTTTTCTTAGTAGAATGATCTTTGTCATTGGATCAATCTCAACTCTCCATTATACTTGTAGACTTTCCCAAACATGTTTGTGTTGGCCTATTTGTACCAATTATGCAAGGTTTTCACAAGATTCTAGTGTGTGTTTTTTTCTAAAGAGAAAGAAATGCACATATAGAGAAAGAGATTGGTGTGTTTTTTAATATTTGTGAGAGGGATAGAAAAGAAAAGAAAAAACCAAAATATGACAAAAAGTCATGAAAAACAAAAGAATTATAGGCTATCATGGAAAAAAGAGACATTGTTTTAGCCATGCACTAAAACGACCTCGTTTTGACGAGTGGCATCTGTTCTTTTTCTTTTTCTTTTTTTCTATTCTAAGTGAAACAACATTATTTCCTTTGAAATCACTCAACTTTTTTTTAATATGAAACAATACCAATTTAACATATAAAAATTTCAAAAATATCCTTTAATTTCAATGCCTTTTTTAATTTGGTTTTTGAATCTTTAATTTTTTTATTCTTTCAATTTCAACATTTTTCTCTTTATTTCATCCCTAATTACATTTGAATCTTTAATTTTTTTTATTCTATCAATTTCAACACTTTTCTCTTTATTTCATTCCTAATTACATTAAAACAACCATTGTATTTTTCTACCTCTTTCAATTCAATATTTGGCTTTTTAATTTTTAATTATTTAATCATTTAGTCATTTTCTCTTAATTTCATCATTGATTGCATTAGTCCTTACATTTTGCCACATCTTCTAATTCAATCATTGGCTTTTAAATTTTTAATTATTTAGCTAATTTCAATAATTTTCTCTCAATTTCATCTTAAATTTGTCACTAATTTCTTATTTTTATTCTTTTATTTTTTAAGATATTTTTTTATTAAAATACCTATTCTTCCAATTATTAGTTTTTTCTTTTTGTATTGAAACAGTTTCTTTTCCGGTATACTTGATAGGGATCAAAGATTAAGTTATAACATAAATTATGCGCTTAGTTCTAAAAGTATTTCTACACCTTGAGCCTAATATTTCCCTTAATCATTAGAGAAATAAAAACTAAGATAAAACTATAAGGTCACTTTATGACTTACTAAAAAGATTATTATCACCTTTACATTGTCTTATGCTTATTTTTCAATTCATTAAACCATAACTACCATGGAATAGGCATAGTCATAATAATATCAATGTCTTGTTCCAATTCATAATTGATATCAAGGTAAAGAGGATTAAAAACAAATCAACTAAATCTTGGACTTTAACAAAGATTTTTTAGTATGTAATGTAAATTAAACTTAGATAATGCTAAAGTCCACTGATATGACTGAAAAATTAATGTCTTCTCTTAAGTGTAGGAGTGTCGAAGTAATAAATAACCCTGCAAGACCGAGATCGAACTATAGGGAGGTTAATTGTATAAATTATAGATAATAACAATAACAATAATAGTAGTGGTAGTAGTGATAATAAAAAAAAAATAAGAAGAAGAAGAAGTTGATGAGAACTTTGAGATGGAAGATTAACGTAAAAATTAAACAATGATAACAATAAATGTCAAGGTGGATGTGAAAATTAAGGTTTGAGAATACATGTTAAATGAGTATATGAGCACAATTAAGTGATAATAATGCGAGAGTTTGTAAACTTAAATATTTCAAAAAGTATTAGGATAGATCTTGTTAAGAATAGTTACTAAAATACGTGTCAAGAGTCACTTTAACAAAAAAAACTTATTTACTCTGTCATCCTAATAACAACAATTTTACATATATTTTGTGAAATAAAAAACATAATTAGTTAAAAAAATTTTATCAACTACTACTCTATCCCTCCAACCAAAATAAAATATTATTCTCAATGTTCTAAGGTAGAAAAATAAAGTATAAAAAATATCATCTAAAATATTAAATACTAACAAATCTGAAATATAATTAAACAAATATAAAATATAATAAAATTAAAAAATATAAAAATTTATAAATAAAGACTCAATCCAATCTATTTTTTATTTTGCCCATACTACAACACTTAAATTTTTCTCTAGATCGACCCATTTCAGTGCCTTGGTTGACTTCACTTTGAGTAGTGAACTGAACTTTGATTATTATTATTATTATTTTATTATTTACCCCCTTACAGGGGCTTCAATTACTCTTTGAGTTCTGATATGTTTCTTGACCATGTCCTCTGTATCAGACTAGTTGATCGTTTTAATTAAGAACTTAATGGTGGCTGTCCTAACTTAGATAACATTCCTCCACGTTTCCATTACTTAAATCGCCAATGATTGTAGCTCCTTTACAATCGCGCATATATATATATATATATATAAGTTTAGAAGCTTGCCTGCCCGGTGGCAATATAGACTCCGTTCGTCCCAGAACCTTCCTCCTTTGAACACAGAGCTGGACCTGTCCTCCTTAATTCCGCAACTTTCCTAAAATCCACAGATATTCAAACTCCCTTTCCTCACTAGAGACACCTTTTCTCTCCCTAGAATTCGATGAGCATCTCCGAACTGTGCTTGAAGTACTGTAACTAAAGGAGCTTTAGAGCTGGAAAATCGTAAACCTTGAGCATATACAACACTTCACAGCCAAATTGCGAGTTAATCACTACTATAGAAATGCAGGAATCTCCTTATGAACATGAAAGTCCAGGGAAGATCAATGGAAATATACATGTGATTCTATTTGTTCTAGTTCAACATAATTTATAGTCTATAGATTAATTAATATGCATTTATATTTATTTATAGACCGTCCAAAAACGACTAGTATTGAAGCGTTGACTATGATATTTTTATTCTCAATGAACATGGTCAGCTCCCATTGCGACAACTTGATGACCGTCAATATTGTTTTTTTTTTTTTCCTCTGCTAAAGAATAAATGTGGGGATATGGCAATTTGGCCCCCTTTAAGAATATCCATCTTACTCATTTAATAAATTATGGTTTATTATTTTTTATATTTATTTAAATATATTTCAAATTTATTAGTATTTGATGTTTTAGATAATGTTTTTTACTCAGGTTAGAAGATAAATTCTAATTTTTTTTATTGTTGTTACAATTTGAAAATGACTTTTTTAGATCTTTAGCTCCATATAAACGTTGTAAGCATATATCTTACCTTTCCAGCAATATAAAATAGACCTAAATCTGAGATCTACAGCTCTAGATATGACCCAACTACCGAACAATGTTTCAGTTTTGTTTTTGTTTTTTTAGCTACTACCCTCTCCCTCCAACTAAAACGAGACATTGTCATCAATGTTCTAAGGTAGAAAGATAGAGTATAGAAGATATCACCTGAAATAACAAACACTAACAAACTTGAAACACACTGAAACAAATAAAAGAAACACTAAAACACAATAATAAAATCAAAAGACACAAAGATTCACAAATGAAGGCTCAAATCCAATCTAAGCTTTTTATAGCTTTTCTTAGTTGACCAATTAATACGACTCATGGAGGGATAAATTACAGGAATGAAAGATTGTAGTTGGTCAATCAATTGTTCAGTAGTAGCAACAGAGATTATGATTTGTCATGCAGAAGATGTTAGAAATTCTTGTTCCACAGCATTATCAAGAAAAGACAACAACTTATCATAATAACCATTAACATTTAACAAACCTATGCGTTTATGGTGAATGTGTAGTTGGGTCTAAAAGAAAATATGAAAGATCTCTTCCAATGTGCCTAAACCACCTGGTAACAATGAAGAAATCAGCATGGTTAAACATTGTATTCATTCGAGCAGACATTATAGAGACTTGTAGTTCCTCTCCAATTGTTTTTCCAATGATGTCCCCTTGTGCTAAAGCTTCGGGGACCACCCCAAAACTTGACGACCTCCTAAAAATGCAGCTATTAACACACTTCTTATTAACCCAAGACTGTTTCCCCCATACACTAAATGAATCTTTCTCTTAGCTAGCACATGAACATGATAATTTACTGATTCTAAAAAATCCTTTTCTTTCCCAAGACTAGATCCACCAAAAACACAAATACTTTTTATTTGATGACGTGAGGAACTTGCGATTTCTACATATTTCTATATTTGATGAATGTATGGGTTGAGTGGAAATGAAGGGAAGAAAGAGAGGATTTTATAAATGAAAAATTAAAAGGGCAATCATACCACCTATGTGTAGCCTAGCTAGAGTCTCACACACACACACACACTCTCTCTCTCTATTTATTTATTTATTTATTTTTGAAAAAGCATGTGTATATACAGGTAGTTGTGATTATGCCTCACATCTTCCCTTGGTTTTATGTCCAAGAACGGCTTAAATGCCTTTTATGGGTCAAGGATAGGCTTCCCATCTAGTTTTCTTAAAAAATGGCAAATAGAATCTTTTTTAGTCAGATTTCTAAGACTAAATTTCACATGTTCTTTATGAAATAGTGGTCATAAATCATGAATTACACGATGTACATCTCCACTAGGATGCATCTCAAGAGTTAATAGAAGATTATCTAAAGACTTCTTACTCAGGCCATCCTTAATGAATTGTATTTTAGCTTCACGGTTTATAGATACTGATTAGTACTTAAAAGTGCATTTTTATCATGGTTTTATATCATCATTTTCCACTTGAAGTATCAATAACTTCTTAACTAAAGCATGATTTATAATAATATATCTAATAATATAAGATACCTTTAATTTGTGGTAAATGTTCATTTTAAATGTAGGCCTATCACATAAATGAAAGGATTGATTGATGACTTGAAGAACTTAAATAGCAAGGATAAAAAGATGGCTAAACTTAGAAAAGAGATGTCGGTGTAATCCAAACCGGAATACTGTTCGGTAATTGGGTCATATCTGGAGCTATAGATCTCAGATTTAGGTCCAATTTATATAGATGGAAAGGTAATACATAGGCCTACAACTTTTATATGGAGCTCAAGATCTAAAAAGGCCATTTTCAAATCCAAATTGTAGCAACAACAAAGAAGCCCGAATCTGTCTTCCAGCCCGAGCACTGTTCAGTATTTTGGCCATATATGGAGTTCTAAAAGTCCAAATGAGCTGAATGTTTTGCACAAGAAAGACGAGACAATTGCCTACAACTTTCATGTTTTTTACTGGCTCCAATTTTGAAGTTATCAATGATATTTTGGGCAGACAAGAGAAGATAAGGATTGTCACCAAGTCAAGAGTTGACCACCCACTTATCAATTATTCATCAAATCAATAGTTCCTAATTTTGGCCTATAAAAGGAGGCATTTGCCATGCATTTAGACATCTTGGTTTCCAGATCAAGATCATGCTCTTCCTTTCTCTCTTTGTATTTTTTGTAATGTTTATGCTTTGCTTTCATTAATATTAAGTTTATGCTTTTCATTTCCTTTCATTTACTTAGTTAACTTTTATGTTCTTATTTTGTTTATCTATTTTTCTTTCTTTCATTATGTCTAGCTAAGTTAATTATGTCAAGGTGAAAAGGTTACACTAATGGTGTAAGAATAAGTATAATGTAAACTTAATATGGACTTTAATGTTTGATACTAACATGTTTTATATTTGTTATCTTGTTCACTCTTTAATACTTTACTTGTTAAGTGACTAATCTTGATTTATGTTGTATACCACTTGGTACAACAAATGCTTGGCACAACAAATGCTTGGCACTTTCATAGTTCATACTGTATGGTATAACCGACACCTGAGCTATGAAAGGAACTTGATTTGTTGTTAACATAAGTTATAATTATGAATACTTGATGAAATTTACAAGTATTAGCATTAATCGAATAAGATGACTAATGTAATCATGTTAACAATCTATAATCTGATTGGAACCTCCTTTATGTGTGGTTTCCAATTGAAAAATAAGAGTTTATATTATACTTGTTTGACATACCATTAGTGAAATCTCTAACCTTAACATTTGTTATTATCATTGTTTAATTGTTACATTAATATTCCATCTCAAAGTTCTCATCTTCTTCTTCTCCTTCTTTTTCTTTATTATTATTATTATTATTATTATTATTGTTGTTGTTGTTGTTGTTGTTGTTGTTGTTGTTGTTGTTGTTGTTGTTTATAATTTGTACAATTAACCTCCCTGTGGTTCGACCCCCGTCTTGCCGGGTTATTTATTACTTCGACACTCCTGCACTTGGGAGAAGACATCAATTTTTTCGTCATGTCAGATACTGATTAGTACTTAAAAGTGTATTTTTATCATGGTTTTATATCATCATTGTACTCTTTAAGTATCAATAACTCCTTAACTAAAGCATGTTTTATAATAATATATCTAATAATATAAGATACCTTTAATTTGTGATAAATGTTCATTTTAAATGCATGCCTATAACATAAATGAAAGGATTGATTGATGACTTGAAGAACTTAAATTGCAAGGATAAAAAGATGGCCAAACTTAGAAAAGAGATGTCGGTGCAATCCAAACCGGAATATTGTTCGGTAATTGGGTTATATCTAGAGCTATAAATCTCAGATTTATGTCCAATTTATATGGATGGAAATGTAAGACATAGGTCTACAACTTTCATATGGAGCCTAAGATCTAAAAAGGATATTTTCAAGTCCCAATTGTAGCAACAACAAAGAAGCCCGAATCTGTTTTCCAGCCCGAGCACTGTTCCGTAGTTTGTCCATATCTGGAGTTTTAGAAGTCCAAATGAGCTGCATTGTTTACACAAGATAGCTGAGACAATTGCCTACAACTTTCATGTTTTCAACTAGCTCCAATTTTGACGTTATCAATGACTTTTTGGGCAGAGAAGATAAGATAAGGATTGTCACCAAGTCAAGAGTTGGCCACCCACTTATCAATTAGTCATCAAATCAATAATTTCCAATTTTGGCCTATAAAAGGAGGCATTTGCCATGCATTTAGGCATTTTGGTGTTCAGATCGAGATCATGCTCTTGCTTTTTCTCTTTGTATTTCTTGTAATGGTTATGCTTTGTTTTCATTAATATTAAGTTTATGGCTTTCATTTCCTTTCCTTTACTTAGTTAAATTTTATGTTCTTATTTTGTTTATCTATTTTTCTTTCTTTCATTATGTCTAGCTAAGTTACTTATGTCAAGGTGAAAAGGTTACACTAATGGTGTAAGAATAAGTATAATGTAAACTTAATATGGACTTTAATGTTTGATACTAACATGTTTTGTATTTGTTATCTTGTTCATAATTTAATACTTTCCTTGTTAAATGACTAATCTTGATTTATGTTGTATAACACTTGGTACAACAAATGCTTGGAACTTTCATAGCCCATAATGTATGGTATAACCGACACCTGAGCTATGAAAGTAACTTGATTTGTTGTTAACATAAGTTATAATCATGAATGCTTGACGAGATTTACAAGTATTAGCATTAATTGAATAAGATGACTAATGCAATCATGTTAACAATATATAATCTAATTGGAACCTCCTTTGTGTGTGGTTTCCAATTGAATAATAAGAGTTTATACTATACTTGTTTGACATACCATTAGTGGAACCTCTAACCTTGACATTTGTTATTATCATTGTTTAATCGTTACATAAATATTTCATCTCAAAGTTCTCATCATCATCTTATTTTCTTCTTCTCTTTCTTTTTCTTTATTATTATTATTATTATTATTATTATTATTATTATTATTATTATTATTATTATTATTATTACTACTACTACTACTAGTATTATTATTATTGTTATTGTTATTGTTGTTGTTGTTATTATTATTGTTGTTTATAATTGTTGTTTATAATTTGTACAATTAACCTCCCTGTGGTTCGACCCCAGTCTTACCGGGTTATTTATTACTTCGACACTCCTGCACTTGGGAGAAGACATCAATCTTTTGGTCATGTCAGATACCATTCCTAAAGAATGACATTGTGCATTACAAGTCCATTTGGCACATTGATGACAGACTTTCAGTCGTTTTGCACGATGTTTCTTTACAAAAGTGCTTTTACCTGTTCGAGGCATGTGTGAAATGAAGCAATTAGAGGACTTACCTGATAATTAGACCTTTACTTCAATCAACCAACGAATATCTTCAGGAATTCCATGATTCATTAACAACCTCAATCTTGCACATCTAGCACAGTAAATTTTTATAATCGTAATCTGAGGCAGAGTTGGAAAATTCTTTTTTGATTTTTCAAGATTAGTGTCCATTTTCAAATGAGAATTGGAAGAGAGATTCAAAGAATTGCACAAATATATACACAAATATTAGTTGTTATGGGAAACTGAAAGAACCGACTTAAGCCACAAAGTACTATTGTCTGTCATTTGACCGAGGTGAGAGAAACTTCCAAAAATCACTCAAAAAAACATAAAAAAATGTGAGAAAAAAATCAATCTTTATCTAAAAGATCATTCAAACCAGTTGAATTCTCAATATAAAGGTCTTGTAAGGATACACATGTTTCTTAATAAATGGACTGCCCCATCTTGATCTTAGCTTTCTAGGGAATAAATGGAGTTGAGAATTATAAAACAAAACTTTTTTACCAGTATCAACTTTTTGATAATTTTCACAAGTTTTGCAGAATGCATGAGTGTCAATAAACATGGTCGACCAATAAAATCCATTTTGAAAGATTTTTGCAGCTGTCATTTTTTACAAGAAATAACTCTCACACACTTCAGAATGATAAATTTTAATGACACTACTTACCTCATTGTCGGGAATGAATCTTTGAAATATTTGATCGAGATAATATTTGAATAAGTTAGGGTCATCCCAATAAAAGTTCTTCACTTCGTTCAAAAACTTTTCTTTGTCTTCGGTACTCCAATCAGCTGGCAAATCTCCTAAAGCAAGAAAATTGATATTTTTATCATACCAAAGCATTGGACTAAGAGAATGTAAGGATTCATTAGGAAAGTAATCATCGATTGGTGTGATGTCAGATGTCAAATTTGTTGTTACTTTTGATAAAAGATTCGCATCAATATTTTTGGAGCGTTTTTCACTGTGATTTCTTCCTCAGAATAAATCATTTGTAAATCTTCAAATTGATCCAACTCATTTTTACTTAAAGTAGATTCAAATTGATCATAAACTAATTCGTCAATATGATCTACTTTTTATAAATCATTATCATCTTCAGGTTGCTTACAAATGTTGAAAATATTCATCTCCAATATCATGTTTCCAAATGATAGCTTCATCAGTCCATTCCTACAATTAATCAATGCATTAAAAGTTGCAAGAAACGAACATCCTAAAATAATAGGAAATGAATTACATGCTTGAACAGGTTTTGTATCCAAGTTAACAAAATCCACAGAATAAATGAATTTATCGACTTGTACTAACACATCTTCGACTATTCCTTTAGGTACTTTTACAGATCTATTGGCAAGTAAAAGAATTATAGAAGTTAGTTTTAACTCACCTAGATTAAGACTCTGAAAAACTGAATATGAAAGTAAATTCACACTACAGCTTCAGATATGACCCAATTATTGAACAGTGTTTCGGTTTGGACTGCACCGACGTCTCTTTTCTAAGTTTGGCCATCTCTTTGTCCTTTCAATTCCAGTTTTTAAATTCATCAATCAATCCTTTTATTTATGTGATAGGCTTGTATTTAAAATAAATATTTACCATAAATTACAGGTATCTTATATTATTAGATATATTATTATAAAGCATGTTTTAGTTAAGGAGTTATTGATACTTCATGTGGAAAATAATGACATAAAACTTTAATAAAAATGCACTTTTAAGTACTAATTATCTTTTATACTCAATCTTTCTACCTTAGAACATTAAGGACAATGTCTTATTTTGGTTGGAGGGAGAGGGTAGTAGTTGACAAAAAAAAAAATTAACTAACTGTGTTGTTAACTTATAAATTTTGTCAAACATTCATGATTATAACTTATGTTAACAACAAATCAAGTTCCTTTCATAGCTCAGGTGTCGGTTATACCATACAGTATGGGCTATGAAAGTGCTAAGCATTTGTTGTACCAAGTGTTATACAACATAAATCAAGATTAGTCATTTAACAAGCAAAGTATTAAAAAGTGAACAAGATAACAAATATAAAACATGTTAGTATCAAACATTAAAGTCCATATTAAGTTTACACTATACTTATTCTTACACTATTAATGTAATCTTTTCACCTTGACATAATAAACTTAGCTAAACATAATGAAAGCAAGAAAAATAAATAAACAAAATAAAAACATAAATATGATAAAAGTTAACTAATTAAAGGAAAGGAATTGAAAGGCATAAACTTGATATTAATGAAAGCAAAAATTAAGCATTAAAAAAATACAAAGAGAGAAAGCAAGAGCATGATCTTGATCTAGAAACCAAGATGCCTAAATGCATGGTAAATGCCTCCTTTTATAAGCCAAAATTAAAAACTATTAATGAGTGGGTGGCCAACTCTTGACTTGGTGACAATCCTTATCTTCTCTTGTCTACCCAAAATGTCATTGATAATATTTGAATCGGAACCACTTGAAAACATAAACGTTGTCTGAAATTCTCTCAGCTTTCCAGAAAAAAAACTAAGGTCATTTGGATTTATAGAACTCCAAATATAGGCCAAACATTGAACAATATACGAGTTATAGGATAGATTCAGACTTCTTTGTTATTGCTACAATTTGTTATTACTACAATCTTGGACTCTATATGAAAGTTGTAGGCGTTGTAGGATAGATTCAGACTTCTTTGTTATTGCTATAATTTGGACTTGAAAATGGCCCTTTTAAATCTTAGACTCCATATGAAAGTTATAGACCTATGTCTTACCTTTTCATCCATATAAAGTAGACGTAAATCTGAGATTTATAGCTCCCCGATATGACCCAATTACCAAATAGTGTTCTTGTTTAGACTGCACTAACATCTATTTTCTAAGTTTGGCCATCTTTTTGTCCTTTCAATTTCACTTCTTAAACTCATCAATCAATCCTTTCATTTATATGATAAGTCTGTATTTAAAATGAACATTTATCAAAATTAAAGGTATCTTATATTATTAGATATGTTATTATAAAACATGTTTTAGTTAAGGAGTTATTGATACTTCAAATGCAAAATGAAGATATAAAATCTTGATAAATATGCACTTTTAAGTACTAATCATCCACTTACCAATATTACTTCATAAGAAAGGTTTAGACGACATGTATTTTATTAGATATATCTTGCAAATTACATACACATTTATAGGCATTATGTACTAGTGAAGCTTTACATAAGGAAAATATAAGGATAAAAAAGTTCTATTGAAGTATAAAGTTCTTCAACATTTATAATAGATGGTTAGCTCATGTTCAATTTCATTTTGTTATTCCAACATGTTGCCAATTAACCCTTTTGCTTCTAAAATAAATAGCTAAAAGCTTATGGGTTTAATACTAGAGGTTTATTTATATAAGTTTGTATATGTTTAAAAGCATTTTATTACTTTTCAATCTATCATTTCTTTCAATTCATCAGAGTTATTACCCTTTAATAACTCAATAAATGGTATGTCTTATAAACCTCCTTAGAAAATCAATCTTGCTAATAAGGTTTTGAAATTGTTTCTTAGTTTAAGGTCTTGCTTTTATAATTACTTATGATTTATTTTTTTCCTCTTTTATGTCTTATTGATGCATTAAGAATTAGATTTCTACTTGGACACCAAACATAGATTTTAAAGGGAAATTTTTTAAATTGTATACCTTTATATGCTCAAAGGTAGCATATAGCTTGTTTAGATAGGCAGGTTTGAACTTTAATTTTACTACGATATTATTAATATAAACATAAATGTTATGGTTAATCATGTCATGAAAAATTATATTCATCACCTTATGGTTAGTAGCACCAATATTTTTTAATCCAAATGAAATTATCATTTATTTAAACATCCCTAATGAACAAGGATATTTGAAAGTAGTTTCAATCGTATCTTCTTCCAAAATGAATATATGTTAATAGTCTGAATGTTCATACATAAAGCTAAAAATTCAATTGCTTCTTATTAAATCGATTAACATATAAGCTATTTAGAATTGATAGATTTAAGTTTCTAAAATATATACATACACTAAATATTTCATATTTTTTTTTTACAACTAGAACTTTATTAGATATCCATTCATCATATTTTATTGTCCTAATAAATCCATCTTCTAAAATGAGTTTAATTTTTTATTTCACATAATCAATCACATCTAGAGCCATTCTTCATAAAGGCTATTTATCTGGCTTAAACTTAGACTTGATTATTAATAAATGCTTAATCAAAAACTTGTTTAAACCAGGAATTTCACTATAATTCAGGACAAAGTAATGTTTATAACGTGCAATAGTGATACCTAACCCTTTTAAAATTCCCCTAGTAAATTTTCACTTATAAAATTTGATCCCTAAGTTAACTTTTATTAAAAGGTTCTAAACTTTAGCTTGTTTATCATCCATATTTGGTGGTGCTGAAAAAATTCCCTTATCAAGCATAATCAAGTGATAATCTTGATCTAGTTTTATTGACCAATTTCTATTTTTCTGTCTAATAAGTTTACAAGCTTCATCAAAAGATTTAAAACATTAAAATAAGCTATAATGACTCATTTATTTCTATGTTTGAATCTCTCTCTGGTCATTACCTTCCAATTGTAAGTTACTTAGCCTAATAAAGTCTATTGTTAGTCATTTATATTAAAGAATCAATTGGGTGACTTATATTGTCTATACTCATAAACTAGACTAAGTTTATATCATTGTTATATATTCATGCATATGTCATACTTGAGTTGACATCAAATGTATGAATTAAAATATTTTTGATGGAGGGATTATTAAATATATAGAGAAATTGGTCATTAAATGGTTATGTCAAACTACATATGATTTTTCTAATATTTAAGAGATTATGAAAAATTGTTAGACATTGCACTTAATTTTCAAATATAAATCAATCAATATATCAAATTGATAATAATTTAAATTATTTTTTAATTATTATTATAATTTATTTTTAGGTCAACATATTAAGAACCTAATAGGTCATGGATATTCAAAATTATTTATTGAAATTAAATTAGAATGATTAATCAAGTGGGACTTTATTACAAATAAATTTTGAAAAATAAGAACTACAATGTAATTTATATAAAGAATTACTATTTTATATCTAGAAAATTCAAGTAAGGAATTAATTGTATAAATTTCTAAAACTATCATGAAATAATATATATAATACTTTTCAGGGGGCAAAGTGATATTTTGCTATTAATAGGGTTGTCAGGTTTTTTCTATAAATAGAATGCTATGACTCAATTTTTTTTTATGTATGATTAGACAAAAACACATTATATATATTAGATACACCTATAAAAATAGATAAAGTAGAGAAAAAAAAAGCTAGCACTCAAGATATAACATTTCTTCTCTTCTAAAAGTAGAGATGACAATTTCATATAAACCTTATGAAAACCCGAAACCTACCCTAATTAGTGGTTTTTTTTTTTTTTTGATAGTTATCTCATCCGAAAAGTAATAGATAAGGTATGGATATTGTTAAACTTGACCCAAAGCTAACCAAAACTAAGCCAATCAATGTACATACATACGTCAAATATATTTATTGCTATTTTATTTTATGTTAAATTTAATTATTCAGTCTCTAACAGTATCCATATGAACTACCAAGTCAAAAATTTCTTAAAAATCTATAGGGCATATACATTAGTAATCTCTCACCTAAACTAAAACCAATTACTTTTTTATCTAATACCATATCGCTCGATATACAATGATGCCTTTTATTGGGACAATGCCTCAATAAAGGATTTGCAAGATTCTTCTTAGTGGTTACTTATTCTATTTTTACATATTTTTTTTATTATTCTTTAATTAAATGGAATTACATAAGTAAATGTTTGGATCATTAATGATATCTTGGTTCCTTTTCCTTATGCAATGGCTTCATTGTGATTATGATATATGACTATTGGATTAAGAATGATTGGAATCACACATAGTTTAGTGATGAACTTCTTGATCCAAACAACCTCTTTTGTCCCTTTTAAATACAAAAAGATACTCAATTTCAATTATATAATTTTTTATGATCTCTTGTTTATAACTATTTCAACTCACAACATTATCATTTAAAGTAAAAATATGTCATGATTAAAATTTGCTATCATTAATAGTTGATTGAAAATTAATATTTGAATAACTATGAATTATAAGTTCATCTTCTTCATGCATTCAAAAATCATTTTTAGTTCTTTTTAAATATTTAGGAATGTTTTTAACTATCTTCTATTAACTTTCACTTGGATTGTGTTGACATCTTCTCATTATGTTTAAAGCTTAAGATATATTTAGTCTTGTATTTATATCACATTCATAATAGATTTTATATTCAAAGCATATGAAATTATTTTCATCCTCTCTCTATTAATTTATGTCTGAGGGCATAATTTTTTTGGAGAAACATACCTTATGTAAAATAGGTAAATATCTTGTTTTAGATTCTTTTATGCTAAACCGTTTTAGCATATTGTCTGTATATATGGATTAGAATAACTCAAGTAACATTCTAAATATATCTTTGTAAATATTTATCTCTAGTATATGGTTGCTTCTCCCATATATTTTATGGAAAAATTCTTGGACAACCAAGTCTTTACTAACTGGAGTAATGAGATGTTATTTTTTATCAATAATATATCGCTTACATATGATATTAGGAAATTAAATCCATTTCTACTAACCATTTTATAAACACAAGGCTAATCCATATTTGTAATGAAATCAACTATTTGATTATCTTATAAAAATGGATATTTCAACTCCTAAAAGCTTGCTTAAGTCCATAATTGATTGGAAAGTTTATTAGATTCAAAGCCTTTTATGTTATATACACATCTTTGTGAAGATTCTAATTCAGTAATGCAGTTTTAATATTCATTTTTCAAATGTTATAATCATGGTATGTTGTTACAGTAAGCAAGATCCTTATAGATTTTAATATAACTACCGATGAAAAGGTTTTATCAAAGTCACCCCTTCTCCATGTTTGTAACCTTTGGCAACTAGTCTAGCTTTATATATTTGCACATTTTCATCCATGTCAACCTTTCTCTTAAAGGTTTTAATAGGTTTTATTCTTTTTTCTACGTTAACCAATATCCATGCTTGGTTGGTGTACATGGAATCCATCTCAAATTTCATATACTGATATCATTTCTAGGAATTAATATTAAATATTATTTCTAAGTAGTTGGTAGGTTTAACAATTATAATCAACTTGTCGTTTTTAATTTCCATGACAATCCATATTTTATTGGTACATGATATGTTCTACCATATCTATAAAGTTCTTGTATTTTTTAGCTCCAATTTGAACATCTAATGTTATATACCTGTGGGTTTGGGCTTTATTTTTCTAAGAATATAAGATGTTATGAAACATATCTCTTTTATTTGTTAGGATCGTAAAAATAAAATTCAACAATTTCTTTTGAATATCCCATAAATTTACATTTATTTAACTAAGCTTTCATCTTTATAGGTATAATACATTTCATATAAGTATCACATCTTTAAATTTTTAAGTATGATAAATTTGGTATCTGACACGACTAAAAGGTTGATGTCTTCTCCCAAGTGCAGGAGTGTCGAAGTAATAAATAACCCGGCAAGACCGGGGTCGAACCACAAGGAGGTTAATTGTATAAATTATAAATAACAAAAATACAACAACAACAACAACAACAATAATAATAATAATAATAATAATAATAATAATAATAATAATAATAGTAGTAGTAGTAGTAGTAGTAGTAATAATAATAATAATAATAAAGAAAGAGAAGAAGAAGAAGATGATGAGAACTTGGAGATGAAAAATTAATGTAAGGATTAAACAATAATAATAACAAATGTCAAGGTTAGAGGTTCCACTAATGGTATATCAAACAAGTATAGTATAAACTCTTATTATTGAATTGGAAACCACACACAAAGGAGGTTCCAATCAGATTATATATTGTTAACATGATTACATTAGTCATCTTATTCAATTAATGCTAATACTTGTAAATCTCGTCAAGCATTCATGATTATAACTTATGTTAACAACAAATCAAGTTCCTTTCATAGCTCAGGTGTCGGTTATACCATACATTATGGGCTATGAAAGTGCCAAGCATTTGTTGTACCAAGTGTTATACAACATAAATCAAGATTAGTCATTTAACAAGCAAAGTATTAAAGAGTAAACAAGATAACAAATATAAAACATGTTAGTATCAAACATTAAAGTCCATATTAAGTTTACACTATACTTATTCTTACACCATTAGTGTAACCTTTTCACCTTGACATAATTAACTTAGCTAGACATAATGAAAGAAAGAAAAATAGATAAACAAAATAAGAACATAAAAGCTAATTAAGTAAAGGAAAGGAAATGAAAAGCATAAACTTAATATTAATGAAAGCAAAACATAAACATTACAAAAAATACAAAGAGAGAAAGGAAGAGCATGATCTTGATCTAGAAACCAAGATGCCTAAATACATGGCAAATGCCTCCTTTTATAGGCCAAAGTTGGGAACTATTGATTTGATGACTAATTGATAAGTGGGTGGCCAACTTTTGACTTGGTGACAATCCTTATCTTCACTTGTCTGCCCAAAACGTCATTGATAATGTCAAAATTGAAGCCAGTTGTAAACATAAAAGTTGTAGGCAATTGTCTCAGCTTTCTTATGTAAAACATTTAGCTCATTTGGACTTCTAGAACTCTAGATATGGCCAAAATACCGAACAGTGCTCGGGCTGGAAGACAGATTCGGGCTTCTTTGTTGTTGCTACAATTTGGACTTGATAATGGCCTTTTTAGATCTTGGGCTCCATATGAAAGTTGTAGGCCTATGTCTTACCTTTCCATCCATATAAATTGGATCTAAATCTGAGATCTGTAGCTCCAGATATGACCCAATTACCGAATAGTGTTCCGGTTTGGATTGCGCCGACATCTCTTCTCTAAGTTTGACCATCTCTTTATCCTTGCAATTTAAGTTCTTCAAGTCATCAATCAATCCTTTCATTTATGTGATAGGCCTCCATTAAAAATAGACATTTACCACAAATTATAGGTATCTTATATTATTAGATACATTATTATAAAACATATTTTAGTTAAGGAGTTATTGATACTTCAAGTGCAAAATGATGATATAAAACCATGATAAAAATGCACTTTTAAGTACTAATCACACCCCTCAACCAGCTTATTACTAGTCCCTAGTAATTAAAGCGTTACAACAATTTGCAAATTTTACAAAGCAAGGTATTCATCATTTAACTTCCATTAATCTATCCAGATAAACAAACTCTCATTAAATTTATATATCTGCTCAATACCTCTTAACAAGATATTAATAAACCTTTCTTTTGTGCTCAATGTATCAACACATAATTATGGGGCTTTTCTTGGAAGAAAACAAAATTTTTGTTCTAATGTTTAAGGTTAACTTCCTTGGGTTGGGATTATTATTTTTGTCTTCTCTTTTTTTTCTTTTTTTCTTTTTAAAAATCTATATACATATAATTTAAAAACATCATGCATCTTTAACCCATGTAACGAGCTTTCAGCTAATGACTCCCAGACCAGTTGATCTTAGGGCATTAGGTGTTAAGACACCCCTACGAGCTTAGTAACTCGGGTCGTAGATACTGATATGTAGATAGTGCAATGTTTGATTCCCTTAAGCTTTTCTCCTTAACCCATGTAACAAGCGTTGGGCCAATAGCTCCCAAGTCAGTTGACTTTAGAGTATTAGGTGTTAAAACACCCCTTCGGGCTTAATTGCTTAGGTTAGGGAGGCTACGAAACCAAACTTATCTACATTTTTATTATCATCATTTTTTTTCTTTGTTTTTTTTTCTTTTTGTTTGTTTTTTATTATATACAATCCCTTTCCCTTAGTTGTTACCTTTAACAAAAGAACATAAATAATGTAATAATCCAATATGCAACCCACAATCATATGTTAAAGTGTGTGTGTGTGTAGATTAAGGTTTAAGAATACATGTTAAATAAGTATATGAGCAGAATTAAGTGGTAACAATACGAGAGTTTGTGAACCTGAATATTTCAGGAAGTATTATAATAGACCTTGTTAAGAATGATTACTAAGATGCGTCTCAAGAGTCACTTTAACAAAAGAACTCCTTTACTCTGCCATCCTAGTAACAACAATTATGCACATGTTTTATGAAATGAAAAACAATTTTTTTTTTATTAACTACTACCCTCTCCCCCCAACCAAAACGAGACATTGTCCACAATGTTTTAAGGTAGAAAGATAGAGTATAGAAGATATCACCTGAAATAATGAACACTGACAAAACCTGAAACACACTAAAACAAAAATAAGAAATAACAAAACACAATAATAAAAGCAAAAGACACAAAAATTCACAAATGAAGGCTCAAATCCAATCTAAGCTTTTCACGACTTCCCGTAGATGACCAATTTATGCGACTCGTGGAAGGATCAATCACAGGAATGAAAGATTGTAGTTGGTCAATCAATTGTTCAGCAGTAGTAGCAGAGATTATGATTTGTCGTGCAGAAGATGTTAGAAATTCCTGTTCCACAGCATGATCAAGAAAAGACAACAACTTATCATAATAACCATTAACATTTAACAAACCTATGGGTTTATGGTGAATGTGCAATTGAGCCCAAAAGGAAATATGAAAGATCTCTTCCAATGTGCCTAGACCACCTAGTAAAGCAATGAAGGCATCAGTATGATTAAACATTGCATTCATTCGAGCCGACATTGTAGAGACCTGAAGTTCCTCTCCAATTGTTTTTCCAATGATGTCCCCTTGTGCCAAAGCTTCAGGGACGACCCCCAAAACTTGACTACCTCCTAAAAATGCAGCTATTGACACACCTCCCATTAACCCAAGACTGCCTCCCCCATAGACTAAATGAATCTTTCTCTCAACTAGCACCTGACCAAGATGATTTGCTGATTCTAAAAACTCCTTTTCTTTCCCAGGACTAGATCCACTGAAAACACAAATATTTCTTATTTGATGACTTGAGGAACTTGCCATTTCTACACACTTTTGTATTTGTTGAATGTATGGGTTGAGTAGAAATGAAAGGAAGGAAAATAGGGTTTTATAGATGAGAAATTGGAAAGGCAATCATAACATCTATATTTGTTAGGATCGTAAAAATAAAATTCAACAATTTCTTTTGAATATCCCATAAATTTACATTTATTTAACTAAGCTTTCATCTTTATAGGTATAATACATTTCATATAAGTATCACATCTTTAAATTTTTAAGTATGATAAATTTGGTATCTGACACGACTAAAAGGTTGATGTCTTCTCCCAAGTGCAGGAGTGTCGAAGTAATAAATAACCCGGCAAGACCGGGGTCGAACCACAAGGAGGTTAATTGTATAAATTATAAATAACAAAAATACAACAACAACAACAACAACAACAACAACAACAATAATAATAATAATAATAATAATAATAATAATAATAGTAGTAGTAGTAGTAGTAGTAGTAATAATAATAATAATAATAAAGAAAGAGAAGAAGAAGAAGATGATGAGAACTTGGAGATGAAAAATTAATGTAAGGATTAAACAATAATAATAACAAATGTCAAGGTTAGAGGTTCCACTAATGGTATATCAAACAAGTATAGTATAAACTCTTATTATTGAATTGGAAACCACACACAAAGGAGGTTCCAATCAGATTATATATTGTTAACATGATTACATTAGTCATCTTATTCAATTAATGCTAATACTTGTAAATCTCGTCAAGCATTCATGATTATAACTTATGTTAACAACAAATCAAGTTCCTTTCATAGCTCAGGTGTCGGTTATACCATACATTATGGGCTATGAAAGTGCCAAGCATTTGTTGTACCAAGTGTTATACAACATAAATCAAGATTAGTCATTTAACAAGCAAAGTATTAAAGAGTAAACAAGATAACAAATATAAAACATGTTAGTATCAAACATTAAAGTCCATATTAAGTTTACACTATACTTATTCTTACACCATTAGTGTAACCTTTTCACCTTGACATAATTAACTTAGCTAGACATAATGAAAGAAAGAAAAATAGATAAACAAAATAAGAACATAAAAGCTAACTAAGTAAAGGAAAGGAAATGAAAAGCATAAACTTAATATTAATGAAAGCAAAACATAAACATTACAAAAAATACAAAGAGAGAAAGGAAGAGCATGATCTTGATCTGGAAACCAAGATGCCTAAATGCATGGCAAATGCCTCCTTTTATAGGCCAAAGTTGGGAACTATTGATTTGATGACTAATTGATAAGTGGATGGCCAACTTTTGACTTGGTGACAATCCTTATCTTCTCTTGTCTACCCAAAACGTCATTGATAACGTCAAAATTGAAGCCAGTTGTTAACATAAAAGTTGTATGCAATTGTCTCAGCTTTCTTGTGTAAAAACTTCAGCTCATTTGGACTTCTAGAACTCCAGATATGGCTAAAATACCGAACAGTGCTCGGGCTAGAAGACAGATTCGGGCTTCTTTGTTGTTGCTACAATTTGGACTTGATAATGGCCTTTTTAGATCTTGGGCTCCATATGAAAGTTGTAGGCCTATGTCTTACCTTTCCATCCATATAAATTGGACCTAAATCTGAGATCTGTAGCTCTAGATATGACCCAATTACCGAACAGTGTTCCGGTTTGGATTGCACCGACATCTCTTCTCTAAGTTTGACCATCTCTTTATCCTTGCAATTTAAGTTCTTCAAGTCATCAATCAATCCTTTCATTTATGTGATAGGCCTCCATTAAAAATAGACATTTACCACAAATTATAGGTATCTTATATTATTAGATACATTATTATAAAACATATTTTAGTTAAGGAGTTATTGATACTTCAAGTGCAAAATGATGATATAAAACCATGATAAAAATGCACTTTTAAGTACTAATCAGTATCTCACCTTTACAAATTTTATTACAATTCTATTTAAAAGGTAAGTTTTAAATGTGTGTATAACTCAATATAGACCACACCATATTTAATATGGTGCCCCTTCTCCTTTAATAAACTCTATTATCATGTGATGTTTGGCATAATTCTAAAAAAAAAAAATGTGTGTATAACTTTTTTAATCATTTTATCCAATAAACAAGCTTTATATATTTTATATGATTCTATGATTCATAATAAAAAGAATCAAAATATCTTTCTTTCTGTAACTTAATAATTCATGTTTTATTGATATAACCTAATTTAGAATGTCATAAATAAGATGAATATTGATTATCTAATTTATTTCTCTTATTATTTATATTGAACAAAGGCATTTTTAAATATATACAGACCATTTATATAATTATTAGATGTATAATAAATATCATTATTATAAAAAGAATAATATTTTTTTTTAATAATAAATTTAAATAACAATTATCTATCAACACACTTAGAAAAATTAAACAATAAGTTCTAATGTAGCAAATTTTGCTCAAGTACCAAAACATGGGTCCACTTTACTCTTATATAATCTTCTATTTTTTTTTTACTTTTTATAATTTTCTTTGCAATTGAGAAATCACATCTATTATCTAATATTTGAGAATTACTATACAAAATGCAAAAATAATTCTCATCATAAACAAGACATGAGAGTTTAAAAATGAACCTTTTATCATCTTATAACATTATAATTCTCTGAAGATTACATATTTCTCAGTCATATTAACTATATTAAACTACTATTTGAAATGTATAATTATAAATTATAATATAAACATTTATATTTATATATTATGTTTGAAGTTCAAGCAATATATTAACTAACATCACATATATAATATTTTCATCATCATTAATATTGTATTGATATTTAATCATGACTTCATTATTAGCATCCTTTATATACAATAATTTTAATCCAAATAAAAAATTAATTTTGCAATTAATTTTATTTGAAATTTTAATTTCAATATAGAATCAATATTTTATATATTTAGAGGTAAAATTGTAATTCTACCATTTAAATACCAAATTCTAATTAAGCATAGATTTCTAGAATTATAGTTCAGACCCAAAAAACTCTAAATTGGTTTTAGGGGAATTTTGCCCCTTATTTCCTTCTTCCTGGCTGCAGCTAATGCGGGCACATTACCCTCATTATTGGTAGCCATAGCTGTCACTACGCTATAAGTAGCACAATGCAAACACCATATTTGAGGCATAAGCCTCACGCATGGCTACCCAACAGCGCTTGGCGCTGCTATGGTGAGGTAGTAGCCATGGACTATTGCATTTGCCACCAATGATGAGGTGAATGGGAACATTGAAAAGCCACCACCGGTGGTTATCGTAGCCACTCCAAAACCATTTTTTTTATTTTTCTGTAGATTCCATCAAGATATGGAGAAATTCAACCAGATCTGTTGAAATTATTTTACACATAAATTTGACCTGTAATTAAGTATAATAACAATTAAAATATATAACCAACAACCTTAATTATCTCTAAACCACCTTTAGGTTTCTTAAAACATATAAATAAATAATAAAAAAAACAGTAATTATAAAATCTTCTAGGACTCCCAGGAATTTAATCAAATAATTTAAAATTATTAAAACTTACACAAAGATTATCTGAATATTCATTATTTTTTCTTTGTTTGGTTAACTAGTTATATTATTATAAATTATAAGTTTTTCATTCGTCAATCTTCTAACCTAAATTTTAAATTTTTTAATTGTTCAATATTTAATAGTACCTTACAATAATTATAAAATTTTAAATTTTTTAAAAAAAATAGAATAAAGGGATTGCTGTATATTTAGTATTAACTTTCTTTTCTCTACCTCACATATTTGTGTATGTCTGTGTTCTATATAGAAAATATGAGACATATATGAATCTATTTATTAAAAAAACCTAATAACTCTTTAAATAACAAATGTCAATTTATCCTATAAATAATATCACTTATATTATTTTAAAATAATTTTATAAATTTATTTAATCAAGTTTCTACTAAATTTTTCTAGATATAAAATTATAATTCCTTAAATAGATTATATTATAATATTTAATTAATAAAACTTATTTATAATTGAATTATATTTAATTAATTATTTGTATTTAATATTTTTTTTTCTAAAGTATGTGATCTATTATATTAATTTAAATATAAATCTTAATCTTAATCAACATAAGATTGATTAAATTAAACAATTTAACTTATTATCAATTTAATAAATTTATTTATTTATATTTAAATATCAAATATGCTATTTAAATAACATATTATAATCCTTCAGATATTAAAAAAAAAATCATAATTAATTTCACTTAATCTTTCAGCATCATCTTCTTGAAGTACTTATCTTTTAACACCGAAGCTTTTAACAGGGAAGTCTGCAAACTCGGTGTTCAAGTAGAATGAAATGCTTCAATCAACGTTATTGCATTACGAGCCAAAATTCTTTGCATGTCATACAGCGATTTGAGAAGAGACCCAAACTCTTCTCAGGGGTGCAAGTACATTCTGACTGTGATTCTCTCCGAAGTAATTTCAGCAACAAGTCATAAGGACAAGTCCTGGAAGTTCCTACCTCAGCAGACTCTGCAATTGACAGAACAGCCAGCATATGGAGTCTTCCAGGAGTTAGAAGAGCTTAACTGGGGTGTTTCGGTTTGAGAGGCAGTTCCACAATACATTGCTAAGCCGTACATTCACTTGGCGATTAGTTTCCAATGTCATTTAATGGGTAATATAGACAAAGGATCATCACAAAGGAAAGAGCAGTCAGGAGAATCAGAAATTCAGCGCTGTGGTGGCACTTGCACAATTCAATTTATTGCAAAGGTGACGTGCAGAAACTCTAGGCACGGTTCAATTAGTAGAATGCACCGATGCAGGTCCTTCTACTTGTGCACCGAGGTATATGCTATACGCACCGCCTCCATATTAGAGCCCTGATAAACAGCAGCTAGCAAAGATACGGAGGGAGAGGCATGCACAAAAATTACAAACTTGAGCGGGAATGCTTTGAATTATTTCTAAATGCGAAGATAATTTTCCTTGAGGTTTTCTATTGAATAAAAGAAAGCGATAAAAAAAAGTACCTTATATGCAAGGATAGAAAGCCACCCTGTTTCCTGAAGCATCTCTTCAAAATATTGTTAGCAGCAACAATCAGATGCTCCTTTGCTTTCAGAGTTTTCACGCACTTGATCTGGAGAACTACAAAAATCAGTGCAGAGGAACATCGTAACAATGTCATGTAGAATAATTATCTGGAATATAATGAACATAAAATATCCCAAGCACATTACCAAATATTTGACTCCGGATATGCAAACTTCTGGTCCTTGATGTATATGCTTTGTGGTTTTGCAGAAAAATTACCAACGATCCTGACAAGAGCAGGTGCCTCTCTTGAAATGGTGGAACCGTTTAATGTCACGGACAAGTATTTCCTGATTTGTGATGTCAGAGATAAGCTTCATAAAATCATGGCAATCCTCACAGATTCTTAGATTTTTGAAAATCCGAATTGGTTTCACTGCATTGGTGCTTAGAAGAGCAAAGGCAAGAGCCAATCTTTCACTGTGATAGTAGAGATGCTCCATTTTTTCTTTGTTGGAGACATTATGAAGAACAACTTCTGTTTTTGGCACATAACCTATTGACATCAGACTTTGCCCCAACTTGTCCAGTTTGGCATAAATTTCTCTCATTTTGGGGTGTGAACCATCTTGAGACAAGAAGACGTGAACTTGACCATCAATTTCTACCCAGCTACACCCAGGTTCTTTTTTAATCCCTCGCAGTGTCATCAATGCTCTGATGTTTCTTACATCATCCCACCTACCTTTGCTTGCAAAAATGTTTGATAGCAATATATAACTGGAGTCCATCATAGGTTCCATTTCAAACAGCTTCTTTGCAGCTGTTTCACCAAAGTCAACATTTCCATGCAATTTGCAAGCCCCAAGAACAGTCTCCCAGATCAGGGAATAGGGGGTTAGGTTCATTTCCTCAATAAAGATCTTGACCTCATTGAATTTTCCAGCTCGGCCAAGAATATCAACCATGCAAGCATAATGCTCAATTGAAGGGTTAATCCCATATATTTTACTCATCGAGTCAAAACGCTTTTTCCCCTCTTCAACCAAACCCATGAAACTGCATGCAGAAAGAACACCAATGAAAGTGGCCTCATCAGGCATAATTCCTTCAGATAACATCATCCTGAAGGCTTCAAGAGCCTTCTCCCCCTGACCATGTTGCGAGTACCCAGATATGATAGTGTTCCATGAGACTACATCCCGTGAAATCAAGCCTTTAAAAATTGCCTCGGCATGTTCCATGCAACCGCATTTCCCATACATATCGACCAGTGCACTACCAACAAATATATCACCAAAATGCCCAGCCTTAACTGCCACAGCATGGAGTTGCCGCCCATTTTCCAAGGTTGCCATACGGGAACATCCACTTAAACAGCTGGCAAGAGTGTATTCATTTGGCTTTATACCCTCTCTTTGCATTTGACGAAAATACTTAACAGCCCTTTCTGCTTGATCAGTTTGTGCATAACCAGAAATAATGACTGTCCAAGAGAAAATGTCCCGATTAACCAATCTATCAAAAGCTAAACCTGCATCTTCCAAGAATCTGGCCTTTGCGTACATGTCAACAAGAGCTGTCCCAACAAAGTCATCACCATCGCTGCTGTTTTTTATGATATGAGCATGTACTTGCTTTCCAAACTCTGGATCCAACAGACTAGAACAAGACCTTAAAACACTAATAAATGTGAAAATGTTAGGCTTGAAACCTTCCAAAAGCATCTGGTAGAAGATTCTTGGTCCTCTACCGCAGCTCTGTGAGTCATAGAATCCAGATAAAAGGGCATTCCAGGAAACTAAATCTTGATTGGTCATTGCCTCAAACACCTTGTTACCATCTTCCACACACCTGTTTTTCATGTACATCATGATCAATGGATTGCTGACTAAATTATCAGATTCAACCCCGTATTTGCATATACAACCATGAATGCCTTGACCATAACGCAGGTCACCCATATTAGTAGCCGTGCTAACAAGACTAGAAAGGGTAAATTGGTTAGGTCTAACTCCTTTACGTCTCATCAGATTAAATAACCCAGCCGCTTCTTGGCCATGGCCTTGCTGATCAAGGCCAGAGATCATCGCACTCCAGGCCACTTCATCAGGATTTCTTATCTTTGTAAACACTTTTAACGCATCATAAACCGTCCCACACTTTGAATACATATCAACAAGACTGCAACCCAGAAATTCATCAATCTCACACCCACTTCTGAGTGCCAGAGCATGCAGTACTTTTCCTTCTCTTAAACTCCCTGTATTAGCACAACCTTTCAAGACAGTAGACAAAGTGAATTTACTAAACTTTGTTTCACACTCTTTCATCTTACAAAACAACTTCAAAACCTTCTTACCATCGCCCAGCTGAGCATAACCATTGAGCAGAGCATTCCACGACACGCCATTCTTCTCAGGCATGCCAAAGAACAACCTTTCAGCAAGTTCCATCTCTCCAAATCTAGCATAAAGGTCAACAAGCGCAGACCCGACAAACAAATCCAATAGCAATCCAGCTTTAATTGCTTCCACGTGGACCTGCTTTCCAAACTCTAAATTCAAGCACACGGAGCAAGCTTTCAATGCAGTAGCCAATGCAAACTCATTGGCCCTTACATTCTCCTTTCTCATTTCGCAATATAGACTAACGCCTTCACTTCCACAGCCTTCATTCACAAATCCAGAAATCAGCGCAGTCCATGATACAACGTCTCGCTGGGGCATTTCAGCAAGCACCTTGCGTGCAAATAATCGGCTCCTACATTTTGCATAGAAATTAATCAAAGAAACCCACAAATGTGAATCTAGCTCCACTCCACTTCTAATCAAGTTCCCATGAATAGCCTTCCCCTCTTTTACATCCCCTTTTGAAGCACACTCACGCAGCATAACAGAATATCGTTTTAGCCTCTCCTTTGCATCAAGCCTCACAGGTCTGCCAGTTACGTTACTTTCACTTTTACCATTTAGATTAGGCAAATTCGGACTCCAAAACTTTCTGGATATCTTTGTACTAGCCTCAGGGAGGTGAGCCGGCGAGTTTTGAGGATTGGTGGGATTGAAATCTCTTGTGGGGCTGGGTTCAATCGTACTGAGAGCGGCAGTAGAAACGGAAAAATTTGGCCCAAAAGAAAGCAACAATGAAGTTGAACTTGAATGGGGCTTGTTGGGTAACTTCATAGAAGAAGAATGTCTAGGGCAGAATCGATAATTTAGTGATGGGGAGCGCATTTTCTGGGTAATGAAGTCGCATTCCATGAATTTGAACACTAGAGAGTCGTAGGTCGAGTCGTAGGTGGCCTTGTTGCGACGTCTCTTTTTGGCCGCTGTTAGATGCATAAAAAACGGAACCAAGACAACAAAGGAATTATGTTAGGCAAATGGGAGAAGCAATATATCACACGCCCTTGATATTTCTGAGGGTCTGAGAACGTGATTATGGTAAAAAATATATATATATTTTTTATTAAAAAAATATTAATAATATTTTTTTAATTTTAAAAAAATATTTTTGAAATTAATATATTAAAATAATTTTAAAATATAAAAAATATATTAATTTAAAATAAACATATTTAAAATTTTTAAAAAATATTTTTAAAATACAATATCAAACACCTTTGTATGCCAATGATTTTTATTATCTTTCCATGCCAATGATTGTTATTATCTTTATAGGGTTTGCTTTTTATTTAAGCTTTTTTATTTGCACTTGGTGTGTGATTTTAATAGATATGTGTGTTGATTTGTTCAAGCTTTTCTATTATAACAAAAAGCTAGATATTACAAGAAAATAATTGTAGATTAAAAAAATTATTATAAATTGTAATAATAGTTTAATTATTTTATTTTATTTTATTTTTGTAAAAATTTTCTTTTTTTTTCTAACTAGTGAATGGTACCTACACTATTAAAAATACATGTTTGTTAAACCAAAATAATATAAATCTGACATGTTTATTATATTCAAGTAAACTTAAATCAGATATATTTATTATATTCAAGTAACGTGAATCTTGCATATTGTCAAACCCAAAGTTTAATTAAGTTAGACAACCATGTCTAACTCACACCAAATCTAGTTATTGTTATTGTTATTAGTATTATATTATTATTAGTATGATTATTATTTTTAGTGTTATTATTATTAGTATTAGTATGATTATTATTGTTGTTGTTGTTGTTGTTAATAGTAATAGCAATAGTATTCTTATTATTAGTTTTATTAGTATAATTATTATTGTTGTTGTTGTTGTTGTTGTTGTTGTAATAGTAGTGATATCCTTATTATTAGTTTTATTAGTATAATTATTATTGTTGTTGTTGTTATTAATAGTAATAGTAGTGGTATTCTTATTATTAGTTTTATTAGTATGATTATTATTATTATTCTTTATTATTATTATTATTAGTATGATCATTATTATAAGTATTGAAGTAAACTTGAATTATACATGTTTGTCAGACTAAATAATACAAATTTGATATGTTCTCAAATCCAAATATCTTGGGTTTGGGATATTGTGAGACTCAAGGTGTTTAAGTTTGATAATCATGCTTGATCTAACATGAAAGTATGGCTGATCAAAAGTTTAGTTAAGTCTAGCAACTTGAACTTTTAGTTAGACATGGTTAAATATTACATCAAACATGATTTGATAGACATTGTTGTTGTTGTTGTTATTTTTATTATTTTTTTATTAATAGTATGATTATACTTATTGTTATTATTCATATTATTTGTTTTGATGGTGATGTTGTTGTTATAATTATTATTATTATTGTTATTGTTGTTGTTATGATTAGTGAAGTAAGTTTGAATTATATATTTTTGTCAGATCTAAGTAATATAGGTCTGGCAGGATGCTGACCTCAGTTTAATTGAGTGTGGTATTGTTGTTGTTAGTTTTATTATTAATATAATTGTTGTTATTGTTATTGTTATTATTATTATTGTTTTTGTTGTTATTATTGTTGTTGTTATTGAAATAAACATGAGTTAGAAATGTTTTCAGACCCAAGTAAACTTAAGTTAAATATGTTTGTCAAACTTAAACAATCGTGCGGGTCTAATAAAAATATGATATTCAAGGCGCTTAGGTTTGACATGACTACAAGATATTATTAATATTTATTAATATTTTTTTAAAATAATATTAACTTATTATGGAGTGTGAAAAAATATACTAGTTATAATTTAAATTTAGTTTTACACTTCCTATTGATATATTAAAAATCTAATCTCTTGAATTGATTTTTTCATATTTTCATCCATATTTTATTTAAAATTAATAATAAATTAAAACTTAAACATCCTTAACTTCAATAACTCTTAACTTAATAGATCAATTTTAGTTGTTTTGATAGAATTAATTTCATATTTTGAAAATAAAATATAATACTATAATTTTTAATTTTTTATCTAGAAATTTTTATTATAATTGTTTTTTTTTAAAAAAAGATTTTAAGGAAGAAAGATATAGGCTACTGGTTTCTTTATACAAAATCTTTAAAATGAAATCTTGTAGATAAAGAACTGAAATTAAGTTGGAAATTATTAATATTGAGATATTGAGAATATTTAAATCATTTCATTAGATTTTATATGTATTATATGGACAAAATCTTAGAAAAAATAACATGAAGACTTGATTTCACATGTATACTAGATAAATTATAAGAAGATTAAAACTAAAATTGAGAATATAGAAGTTAATTCTATGACTTTGAGTTCAAAAAAGGTTTCATCAATTTAGCTTTTTCTATTAAAAAAATTCACATATGAAAAAAAAAACTCATACTAAACTGTATACTACAAGGACAAAACTTTACAATTATTTAGTTTAACATATAAAAAAATATTAATTAAATATATATAAAAAATCTTGTTTTGGTACGATTCATAAGAAAATTCCTATAAAATATATATGCATAAAAAGTAAGAGAATATATTGAAATCAGTCAATTTATATTAACTTAGATTCATAAAATCATGTAATTTCTACGGTGACTATAGTTTTGTCATACAATACCTTCAATTGCTCTAGTAGTTTCAAAACTTAAATTATTTAGGAAGTTATTTAGACACATTTTTAATCTTTTTCTCCATCAAAATACCTCAATATACTCATAATGAACATCTAGATCTAATATCTATATTTAAGAAAAAATAACTAAAACTTGTTAGAAACCAATTTTATATTAGAATTTATTATAATTAAGTAGATTAAATTAATTTTATTTGCTAATTGAATTCTTATGTTTTCTTATATTTGAAGTAATTTTCAAAATTATAAGATTCATTTTATTTAAGTTGGTGAAAATACATCATTTATCTAACTTAACCTCTTCCCCAAATTAATCATTTATTTTATATTTTATTTTTGTTATTCTAGCTTTAACCAAACCACCATCTAAATTTCTTCTTGCCAATCCTCTAACTCTTTTTTATTTTTGAAAAATTAAAATCCAACCAAAAAAAAATATTATTATTTTTGTCATTAACAATAATCAAGTTATGTTGAAATTAAAAAGAAAAAGAAATCCAACCCATCAAAATCATGAATTCCACTAGCAAAATCAACTCAAAATTGATTCATGATAGCTATCCCCATCCTTCACCAATAAACCTTGTTGCTATTTGACTATATTTTTTCAACTCATTTGATAAGGGTAATGGGTTTTTATTATGATTATATGGTACGTAACTTTTGGATATCAAAAGTTGTTTTTAGACAAAGATCATCATTTAAGTAAAAATAAAAACAAAAAAAAAATAAAACCTTCTTGCCCATATGAGAGAGAGAGAGAGGTAGTGAGAAATGAGAAGGGATTTTTTGGATTAATTTTTAATTGTAATTTTCATGTTTATAAAAATCTCTGGTTATGATTTATGTAGTTTAAAGATTTCTAAACATTGATGTTAAATTGATTTCATTTATATCCAATTCTTAACTTTCAACGACCTATAAAGGAAAAATAAGGCAATCAAGAGCTGAAAATCTTGTGCTAGCTTTTAAAAGAGAGTATGTATTTAATTAATTGCTAGTGCTTGAATGTGACTATTTGTCCTTGATATAACATGAAAATTCAAATTAATTTGTTTCTTTGTTTTATTCTCAGGAATTTACGAGGCAAAAAGAAATAATTGAGATAAAAAAAACTAACTTAAAGAGTAAGTTGTGATATAATATGAAAATATAAGGACTTAACATTAGATATTTAAAAACAAAGGGATCGATTAATTATTTTATCAAAAACACGAGGTTCAAATAACAATTTACTCTAAAATAAAATAATATATTAGAAAAAAATTAAAAGAAGAGATGAATTTATTTTCTAAGAGTACTATTACTTTGGTGTTTCTGTTTTCAATTTTTTATTTTTCTTTAATTTATCAAAAAGCAGACCCTATCAATTACAAAAAAAATATATATAAAATATGTTTTTTTCCCATTATTCATATACAGTAAAATTTACCCTAGTAGTTACAAAAAATGTGAAATATGTTTTTTTATTATTATTTGTGTACAATAAAATTATGATTTTGACTTTAAATAAAAAAATAAATTGGTATTGTTTAGTATTTTTATACTTTCACATTGATTGTTTTTTATAATTATCAAGGTCATGAATTCTTTTGATATTTGCATGTTAACTTTTAAATTAAAAGAGTTATTGGTGTGGGCTACTCTATTCTTTTCCAGATAATGTGGCGCATCACAATATACATGATGGTTAAATTGTTGAGGCCATCATTATTTTTTTTCTTTTTTATTTTTAAGTAAAATGTATGATTGTTTTTGTTTTTAGTGTTTCAATTTTAGTCTTTATTTTTTTTAATTTAATTTTTATGTTTTTGTAAAAGTTTTATTTTTTTTATCATCTTAATCCTTTAATTACAATATTTTATATGTTTTATTTTTTATTTTGGTCTTTATTTTTTTAATTTTTAATTTTTTTTCTTTTTCATTAAAGTTTTATTGGGTTTCAATTTTATTTTTCAATCAAAGTTTTTATTGAATTTTTTTTATTTGACTCTTTTTTTTTGTTAAAAGTATTTTTCAATTCAATTTAACTCTCCAATTAAAAGTTTTTGTTTGCTTTTTTATTTTTTTTAATTTTCACACTTATTTTTTTTAAATCATTTTGTGTGATTGATATTTTTTTCTTGGTTTTATCTTTCAATGTTTGATTTATTAGGGATTTGGCTTCATGTGATCTTATTTTTCTGTATCAGTATTTTTTTAAAATATTAGTTTTGTGATTTTTTTCAAAATATTTTCTATAAATTTATCCTCATAATTATCATAGATTTTACATGTCTTTTTAGAATATAAGTATTTTTAATTATTTTGTTTATATTTAATTTTTTAAGATATTATTCTAATTCATCTATATTTATTTTATATACAAATAAACATTATTTTTTTAAAATAATATTTATAATGTGATCGGCTTTGCATAATATTTGTTTTAAGATGTATGATTATTTAATTAATTTTATTTATGTTTATTTTTTAAGACATGATTTCTTTATAATATGACTTTATTTTTTATTAATTTAAATAAACAAGTTCAGTGAATATTTTTGGTTGGATATTTTATTTTATGTGACTAAATATCTTGTTTTACATTTACTTTTTAATTTTCTTGATGTTTTTTTTGTTATTATTAATAATTTTTTTATTTAGATGAATGATTTTTAATTTATTTAATTTGATACTAACATGGAATTTTTTATTTTAATTTTGATTTTTTTATATAAAAAAAATCAAAATAACATGTATATATATCTAATATAATTTTTTTTAAAATATTTATAATCCACAGTAGAGTATGGATTTGATAGCTATTATATGTATATTACAGGAAAACCGGAACCTACCGGTGAACCATCAATTGAACAAATGAACTAATGAACCAGCGTTTGTTCAATTTATGTTCGGTTTTGACGACAGGAACACTGACATGGAAGGCAAATGTATATTCGACCAAGGGTCAGACAGTTAAAAGACAGTTAGGATGGATGCGTTTTACATTAAAAAATAGTCGGTGGAGGTTAGTGCAGATCGTCTTTGCAGTTGAGAGAGAAGTTAAAAGTGAGAAAAAATCGGCCAGTATATAACAAGCCATACGCCCAAGCCTAAATTTTAGAGAGAGAAGAGAGGGGGAAGGGGAGATAAAGAGCAAGAAAATCTGAGATTTCTGGGGTTGAATGGGGCATTATTGAGCGAGAAACAGAGAGAGAGAGCCACGGCCATGGCTGAGTCAAACGATTCCGTTTTCGTCGATGTGGAAAAGATCTACCTCGGTGGAAAGGTTTTATGCTTTTCCTTTGGATTTGTCTTTTTTTTTTTCCTTGTTCAATTTGGAGTGGTTTTGCCTTCTGCTTCGATGGGCACTATTCGAAATTCAATATTTTTTTTTCATGAAGGTTGGTTTTGATTTCATTTGGGATTCTGGTTTTGTTTTATATTTTAAAAAGAAAATAACGAGACCCATTTGGATATTTGTGTTTCATTTCTTTTCACAAATGGAATGACAAATATGGGCTAGAAATTCTTCTTCTTCTTGTTTTTTTGCTCCCTTGAGCTGGGTTTTTTTTTTTTTTCATTTTTGGAGATTTGAGTGTCTATAGATCTGTGCTTTTATTGTTTTCATAAACTCATTTGTTTGTTTACTGCATTCATGTACTGATGAGAATTTTGTAATTTTTAACCACTGGTTGTGCTGCAGCTGTTCTTGACATTTTCTTGTTTTTTTCTCCTCCTTATTGAAAATGGTATCGTTTCTTTTCTTGTGCAAGGTTGTAGCTTTCAATGTTTTCTGGATCTGAAGTTCTGTCGAGAAGTTGTTTTTGGATCGTTTATATTTCGTTGGAATAAGTTATTGGAAATTCTGCTGACGCTGTCAATATGTAAAAGAATTAGGCTTTCCTTTTTCTTTTCTTTTTTTATTCTTTTTATATTCCTTCCTTCTGGTTTGATGATTTTGATGTCAATGTTCATTGCTTGTGTTTTAGTCAAAGTCTGTTGCAATTCATTGAAGAAACCTTAACTATACTTTGGCTTGTCTTACACTTAATCATTATTTTAATGTGTAGCTGTCAATTTTATATATCAGTTTTCTTTTTTCAATCATTCTTGGCGAATAACACACAAGTTATTAGAATATCATGGTAGTGAAGTACTTTCTAATTTTATCCTCTTATAGTTGATTGATTGATGGCCATTGAAAACTTCCTTTCGTCTGTTCATGATTTGCCTTGTTTGAACCTATTTCAGGAACATCATGTAAGAACTGGTTGTGGTTCCGTGTCAGTTATAGTGTATGGAGACCAAGACAAGCCAGCACTAATTACTTATCCTGATTTAGCTCTAAATTGTAAGTGCATAATGTCATATCTCTTGTGCTGTTTCTGCATGTTATTTATATAACTATTAAGAATGTATCTGACATAGGCCTTTGGATTTCAGTTCATATTTACTGAGCGGTTTATCATCATGTGTTTTATATATCAGTTTTTTCTCAGTTAGCACATTTCAACGTTCTAACAATGTTTGGATTCCTTTTTGTTTATACTTGCTTATCAGATATGTCTTGTTTCCAAGGCCTATTCTTTTGTCCTGAAGTGGCATCTTTACTGGTACACAACTTCTGCATCTACCACATTAGTCCTCCAGGTCATGAGGTCAGTTAGCTAGTTGACTTGAATGCATCTACATAATGCATCCCTTATTTCCATGAATCATTTTGTTTTCAGCCAATATTTTGCATCACCAACAACTTGTTCACAGAGTTTCTTTTCTGGCACTTTCACAAGAGTTCTTGCAGTTGGGAGCTGCTCCAATTAGTCCTGATGATCCTTTGCCTTCCGTCAATGACCTTGCAGATCAGATCATTGAGGTTCTCAACTATTTCGGGTAAAGTTTGATGCTTCAATGTTTTCTTTGTTAGTTAACTCATTGTGTTTTGAACTCTTCCATCATGTGGTTTTCAGAATGAAATGCGAGCAATTTATCATCCTTGTATGCAGTTGATGCTAATTTAGTCGCTCGTTCCTTTTTCAGGCTTGGTGCAGTGATGTGCATGGGGGTGACAGCTGGTGCCTACATCCTAACCCTATTTGCTGTATGTTCCCTTCTGGAATGTTATAACATTTTCAAACTCCCTCCCACCTTTTTTACTGATCAAGCTTTTGAACTACAGATGAAATATAGACAGCGTGTTCTTGGTTTGATACTTGTGTCCCCTTTATGCAAAACACCCTCTTGGACTGAATGGTTATATAATAAGGTTATTTCTGCAAATCTTTCCATAATTCTTTTACAGAGATTTCCTATAATTTTTATAAGCATGTTTGAGTTCATTTATATTTTTCAGGTGATGTCAAATTTGCTGTATTTCTATGGCATGTGTGGTTTACTTAAGGAGTTTTTGCTTCAGCGGTACTTCAGCAAGGTATTGTAGAGCTCCATGTCCTAGCCATTTATGTAAAAATGTTTTACAGTCCATATCCCATCATTAGTTAGGTTGAATGATGAGAATAGCTATTAATTTTAACAGGATGTTCGCGGTAGTGCAGAAGTTCCTGAGTCGGACATAGCTCAAGCATGTAGAGGAGTTAGTGCTCAACCTTTCATTTGTTTATTTATTTTTCCCTGAATCACATTAGCTTTAATCTGACCTTGCTTTGTTTAATAGGGTCACACTGTTTTGATTCTTGTGACTTGTTTGTTTCTCCAGCTGCTTGATGAGAGGCAGGGTATAAATGTTTTGCGGTTTCTTCAAGCAATTAATCAGTATGAAATTGTCTTGTGGTTATTCTCTGCTCTTCTTCTGCACATAATTCCCTACTTGTGCACTTGAATTTAGATACTTGAAGTTGAAATTGTTGTTTGTAAACCTGCAGGAGACCCGACATTACTAGTGGGTTGAAGAAACTAAGATGCCGCACTCTTGTATTTGTCGGAGATAACTCTCCTTTCCATTCCGAGGCTCTCCACATGATCACGAAGTTGGATCAAAGATATAGTGCCTTGGTTGAGGTGTGTGGTTTAGAGTCTTTAGAATGTTCTATAAGAATTTGTAGACAAAAGGAGTTAACTCTATTTTACCAATAAGTAATTGGTGAATTTCATTCCATGTCATTGCGTTGACAACAGCAGTTGAGCTTGAAACTAGTTACTACGTACAAAACTAGCTCTACATGTTACGAACAAACTTGATGATACTTGAAAGAAAGTGAAAATGGTTTTCATGCTTGCTGCGCAGGTCCAGGCTTGTGGATCTATGGTAACAGAAGAACAACCACATGCAATGTTGATACCTATGGAGTACTTCTTCATGGGGTATGGGTTGTACAGGCCATGCCAACTCAGCGACAGTCCAAGGAGCCCACTCAGCCCCTCTTGTATCTCACCAGAGCTTCTCTCACCTGAAAGCATGGGTTTGAAGCTTAAACCAATAAAAACCCGTGTTTCGCTTGAAGGTTGAGTTGGAGAGGTTTATTATTCGACTTATTTATTCACCTTTTTGACTGAAAAGCTGCTCAATAATTTCTTGTTTCTTTATGAATCCTTAAAGAGTAGAAGATGTTGGAAGAGGTGTAGATATAGGAAGAATTGTCAATGACATAGGAAGATGACCTGCATTTATTTATTCTTTTGGTGTCAGTCACGAAAGAGTCCTTGAGCTGTCTGTAAATTCTAAAGAGGACTGACATTTATTTTATGCTGACGATGATTTAATAATAGAGACAAACTCGACTGTACATGCTCTCGTATTTTAGCACCTCTCTCTTCCTTTTCTCCTTTTGGCCAATGCCATGATCTGTTAATCTATAATTTTAATAAATCCCACGGAAAACTTTTATTTTTATTTTAAATGGAAAAAAATACTCCCTCCATTCCAAAACTCAATTTCAATCACCAAACATGTAATCAGAGGGTCAAGAATCGGCGTGGGAAGATCTTCAGCCTGTTTGTTCACGAGACAACTTGTTCCTCCTTTTCATTCTCTACCGGTCAAGATTTTTCACGAGCTCCAACTGCTAGTGACTGCAAGGATGGCTTTCTTGTGATGCCCAGAATAGATTTGAATCAAAAACTTGAAGACAAACTGGTGCAGGAGGGCTTTTAATGATTTTAAGTAACTTTAGAGCATCTATATTCATATCCTAGAAAGTGATTTCAGTCCATAATGTATGGTATAACCAAGATGCCTAAATGCATGACAAATGCCTTCTTTTATAGGTCAAAATTGAGAACTATTGATTTGATAACTAATTGATAAGTGGGTGGCCAACTTTTGACTTGGTGACAATCCTTATCTTCTCTTGTCTGCCCAAAACGTCATTGATAACGTCAAAATTGGAGCCAGTTGTAAACATGAAAGTTGTAGGCAATTGTCTCAGCTTTCTTGTGAAAAATTTCAACTCATTTGGACTTCTAGAACTCCAGATATGGCCAAAATACCGAACAGTGCCCGGGCTGGAAGACAGATTCGGGCTTCTTTATTGTTGCTACAATTTGGACTTGATAATGGCCTTTTTAGATCTTGGGCTCCATATGAAAGTTGTAGGCCTATGTCTTACCTTTCCATCAATATAAATTGGACCTAAATTTGAGATATATAGCTCCAGATATGACCTAATTACCGAATAGTGTTCCGGTTTGGATTGCACCGACATCTCTTTTCAAAGTTTGACCATCTCTTTGCCTTTACAATTTAAGTTCTTAAAGTCATCAATCAATCTTTTCATTTATGTGATAAGCCTGCATTTAAAATGAACATTTACCATAAATTATAGGTATCTTATATTATTAGATATATTATTATAAAACATGCTTTAGTTAAGGAGTTATTGATACTTCAAGTGCAAAATGATGATATAAAACCATGATAAAAATGCACTTTTAAGTACTAATCACATCCCCCAACCAGCTTATTACTAGTCCCTAGTAATCAAAGCGTTAAAACAATTTGCAAATTTCACAAAGCAAGGTATTCATCATTTAACTTCCATTAATCTATCCAGATAAACAAACTCTCATTAAACAATTTGCAAATTTCACAAAGCAAGGTATTCATCATTTAACTTCCATCCCTAGTAATAAGCTGGTTGGGGGGTGTGATTAGTACTTAAAAGTGCATTTTTATCATGGTTTTATATCATCATTTTGCACTTGAAGTATCAATAACTCCTTAACTAAAGCATGTTTTATAATAATATATCTAATAATATAAGATACCTTTAATTTGTGGTAAATGTCTATTTTAAATGCAAGCCTATCACATAAATGAAAATATTGATTGATGACTTTAAGAACTTCAATTGTAAAGGCAAAGAGATGGTCAAACTTAGAAAAGAGATGTCGGTGCAATCCAAACCGGAATACTATTCGGTAATTGGGTCATATCTAGAGCTACAGATCTCAGATTTAGGTCCAATTTATATGTATGGAAAGGTAATACATAGGCCTACAACTTTTATATGGAGCCCAAGATCTAAAAAGGCCATTTGCAAGTCCAAATTGTAGCAACAACAAAGAAGCCCGAATCTGTCTTCCAGCCCGAGCACTGTTCGGTATTTTGGCTATATCTGGAGTTCTAGAAGTCCAAATGAGCTGAATATTTTACATAAGAAAGCTGCGACAATTGGCTACAACTTTCATGTTTGCAACTGGCTCCAATTTTGACGTTATCAATGACGTTTTGGGCAGACAAGAGAAGATAAGGATTGTCACCAAGTCAAAAGTTGGCCACCCACTTATCAATTAGTCATCAAATCAATAGTTCCCAATTTTGGCCTATAAAAGGAGGCATTTGCCATGCATTTAGGCATCTTGGTTTCCAGATCAAGATCATGCTCTTCCTTTCTCTCTTTGTATTCTTTGTAATATTTATGCTTTGCTTTCATTAATATCAAGTTTATGCCTTTCATTTCCTTTCCTTTACTTAGTTAGCTTTTATGTTCTTATTTTATTTATCTATTTTGCTTTCTTTCATTATGTCTAGCTAAGTTAATTATGTCAAGGTGAAAAGGTTACACTAATGGTGTGACAATAAGTATAATGTAAACTTAATATGGACTTTAATGTTTGATACTAACACCAAGATGCCTAAATGCATGGCAAATACCTCCTTTTATAGGCCAAAATTGGGAACTATTGATTTGATGACTAATTGATAAGTGGGTGACCAACTTTTGACTTGGTGACAATCCTTATCTTCTCTTGTCTGCCCAAAACGTCATTGATAACGTCAAAACTGGAGCCAGGTACAAACATGAAAGTTGTAGGCAGTTGTCTCAGCTTTCTTGTATAAAAAATTCAGCTCATTTTGACTTCTAGAACTCCAGATATGGCCAAAATACCGAACAGTGCTCGGGCTGGAAGACAGATTCGGGCTTCTTTGTTGTTGCTACAATTTGGACTTGATAATGGCCTTTTTAGATCTTGGGCTCCATATGAAAGTTGTAGGCCTATGTCTTACCTTTCCATCCATATAAATTGGACCTAAATCTGAGATCTGTAACTCCAGATATGGCCCAATTACCGAACAGTGTTCTGGTTTGGATTGCACCGACATCTCTTCTCTAAGTTTGACCATCTCTTTATCCTTGCAATTTAAGTTCTTCAAGTCATCAATCAATCCTTTCATTTACGTGATAGACCTGCATTAAAAATAGACATTTACCACAAATTATAGGTATCTTATATTATTAGATTATTATAAAACATATTTTAGTTAAGGAGTTATTGATACTTCAAGTGCAAAATGATGATATAAAACCATGATAAAAATGCACTTTTAAGTACTAATCACACCCCTCAACCAGCTTATTACTAGTCCCTAGTAATTAAAGCGTTAAAACAATTTGCAAATTTCACAAAGCAAGGTATTCATCATTTAACTTCCATTAATCTATCCAGATAAACAAACTCTCATTAAATTTATATATCTGCTCAATACCACTTAACAAGATATTAATAAACCTTTCTTTTGTACTCAATGTATCAACACATAATTATGGGGCTTTTCTTGAAAGAAAACAAAATTTTTGTTCTAATGTTTAAGGTTAACTTCCATGGGTTGGGATTATTATTTTTGTCTTTTTTTTGTCTTTCTTTTTTTTTTTTAAAAAAAAATCTATATACATATAATTTAAAAACATCATTGATTAGTACTTAAAAGTGCATTTTTATCATGGTTTTATATCATCATTTTGCACTTGAAGTATCAATAACTCCTTAACTAAAATATGTTTTATAATAATGTATCTAATAATATAAGATACCTATAATTTGTGGTAAATGTCTATTTTTAATGCAGGCCTATCAAATAAATGAAAGGATTGATTGATGACTTGAAGAACTTAAATTGCAAGGATAAAGAGATGGTCAAACTTAGAGAAGAGATGTCGGTGCAATCCAAACCGGAACACTGTTCGGTAATTGGGCCATATCTGGAGCTACAGATCTCAGATTTAGGTCCAATTTATATGGATGGAAAGGTAAGACATAGGCCTACAACTTTCATATGGAGCCCAAGATCTAAAAAGGCCATTATCAAGTCCAAATTGTAGCAACAACAAAGAAGCCCGAATCTGTCTTCCAGCCCGAGCACTGTTCGGTATTTTGGCCATATCTGGAGTTCTAAAAGTCCAAATGAGCTGAATTGTTTACACAAGAAAGCTGAGACAATTGCCTACAACTTTCATGTTTGCACCTGGCTCCAGTTTTGACGTTATCAATGACGTTTTGGGCAGACAAGAGAAGATAAGGATTGTCACCAAGTCAAAAGTTGGCCACCCACTTATCAATTAGTCATCAAATCAATAGTTCCCAATTTTGGCCTATAAAAGGAGGCATTTGCCATGCATTTAGGCATCTTGGTGTTCAGATCAAGATCATGCTCTTCCTTTCTCTCTTTGTATTTTCTTTGTAATATTTATGCTTTGCTTTCATTAATATCAAGTTTATGCCTTTCATTTCCTTTCCTTTACTTAGTTAACTTTTATGTTCTTATTTTGTTTATTTATTTTCCTTTCTTTCATTATGTCTAGCTAAGTTAATTATGTCAAGGTGAAAAGGTTACACTAATGGTGTAAGAATAAGTATAGTGTAAACTTAATATGGACTTTAATGTTTGATACTAACATGTTTTATATTTGTTATCTTGTTCACTCTTTAATACTTTGCTTGTTAAATGACTAATCTTGATTTATGTTGTATAACACTTGGTACAACAAATGCTTGGCACTTTCATAGCCCATAATGTATGGTATAACCGACACCTGAGCTATGAAAGGAACTTGATTTGTTGTTAACATAAGTTATAATCATGAATGCTTGACGAGATTTACAAGTATTAGCATTAATTGAATAAGATGACTAATGTAATCATGTTAACAATATATAATCTGATTGGAACCTCCTTTGTGTGTGGTTTCCAATTCAATAATAAGAGTTTATACTATACTTGTTTGATATACCATTAGTGGAACCTCTAACCTTGACATTTGTTATTATTATTGTTTAATCCTTACATTAATATTTCATCTCTAAGTTCTCATCATCATCATCTTCTTCTTCTTCTCTTTCTTTATTATTATTATTATTATTATTACTACTACTACTACTACTACTACTACTATTAATAATATTATTATTACTATTACTATTGTTATTATTGTTATTGTTATTGTTGTTGTATTATTGTTATTATAATTTGTACAATTAACCTCCCTGTGGTTCGACCCCGGTTTTGCCGGGTTATTTATTACTTCGACACTCCTGCACTTGGGAGAAGACATCAACCTTTTAGTCGTGTCAAGTTTTTGGCGCCGTTGCCGGGGAGGTAAGTTCTTGTATAAATTATAGTATTTATTTTATTTTCTCTTTTCACTTTTCTTGTATATAACTTTGTTTCTTTTCTTTTGTTTCTTTTTATTTTGTTTTCTTCCTCCTTCTTTTGCTTTCTTCTTCTTTTTTATTTTATTCCTACACGTGCATGAGAGTGTGGTCACGTACATCAAGTGGTAGACTTTGTAGGGTATCCTCATCATTTTCAGAAAATATGGCCGAAGAAGATAATCAATCACTTCATAATGAAAATAATGAGAATAACCGTGCTAGAACACTTAGAGATCATATGAATCCCACAAGAACAAGTGCACCATCATGCATAGTTTTTCCTCCTGATGCATCTCATTTTAATTTTAAACCAGGTATTATTCAACTTTTACCTTCTTTTCATGGTTTAGAATTGGAAAATCCATACTTGCATTTAAGGGAATTTGAAGAGGTCTGCAACACATATAATAATTTAAATTGTAGCATGAACACCATCAGATTAAAGCTTTTCCCTTTTTCATTAAAAGATAAAGCTAAAACATGGCTACAAAATTTGAGACCAGGATCCATTCGTGCTTGGGATGAAATGCAACAACAGTTTTTAAAGAAGTTTTTCCCATCTCATAGAACAAACTCTTTCAAGAGACAAATCACCACTTTCACTCAAAAACCAGGAGAAACATTTTACAAATGTTGGGATAGGTATCGAGACTTGCTTAGTACTTGCCCTCATCATGGTTTTGAAACATGGAGATTGGTTTCACATTTCTATGAAGGGTTAACACCTAAAGATAGGCAAATGGTTGAATTGATGTGCAATGGAACTTTTGAAGATAAAGACCCTGATGAAGCAATAGAGTACTTAGACTTGTTAGCTGAAAATGCTCAAAATTGGGACACTGCGGGTACATATGAGGCACCGAGTAAAACTCAACTTCATACATCTAGTGGAGGTATGTACAACCTTAGGGAAGATCATGACCTCCAAGCCAAATTTGCATCTTTAGCTAGAAAAGTCGAGGCACTAGAATTGAAAAAGAGTGGTCAATTAAAATCTGTTGAAAACATTGTGTGTCAAATCTGTGAAACAAATGAACACTCAACCAACGATTGTCCAACCTTGCCTTCTTTTAAGGAATGTCTCCATGAACAAGCCCATGCTTTAAACAGTTTCCAAAGGCCCAACCACAACCCATACTCCCAAATATACAACCCTGGTTGGAGAAATCACCCAAATTTCAGTTGGAAGAGTGAGAACAACAATGCACAAACTTCACAACCACCGTTTCAAGCACACCACAATTTCCAAAATTCTCATGGATATGCATTTCCTTATGCTCCACCTCCTAGAAGAAATCTTGAGGAAACATTGCATGCATTCATTGAAAAGCAAGAGACAATCAATACTCAACTTGCTCAAAACATGACAGATTTTAAAGATACTCTTGCTAAATTAACATCTGCTCTTAGTTTCCAAGAGAAAGGTAAGTTTCCATCTCAAACACAACAAAATCCCAAAGGGCAATACAATGCAAATGCAAGAAGTTCCGAAAGCCAACACATGGATCAAGTCAAATCAGTCACTACTCTGCGCAGCGGTAAGGTTATTGAAAAACCCTCTTTTGAACCTTATGAGAAAGATGATGAGTCAATCTCTGAGGGTAAGGAAGGGGTTGAATCTGAAAATTGCAACGAAACGACTGATTCACCGCCAGCACTTCCATTTCCTCATGCCATGACTAAACAAAGGAAAGTCAATCACAACTCAGAAATTTTTGAAATTTTCAAACAGGTAAGGATCAATATACCTTTGTTGGATGCTATTAAACAGGTTCCTTCCTATGCTAAATTTTTGAAAGATCTATGCACTGTGAAGAGGAAACTGAATGTGAAAAAGAAAGCCTTTCTAGCCGAACAAGTAAGTGCTATTCTTCAAAACAATAATGCTTTGAAATATAAAGACCCTGGTTGTCCTACAATTTCTTGCTTTATTGGAGAGCATAAAATTGAAAGAGCTTTACTTGATCTTGGTGCTAGTGTGAATTTACTTCCATATTCAGTCTTTCAGAGTCTCAATCTAGGTGAGTTAAAACCAACTTCTATATCTCTTTTACTTGCTGATAGATCTGTAAAAGTGCCTAGAGGAATAATTGAAGATGTGTTAGTACAAGTCGATAAATTCATTTATCCTGTGGATTTTATTGTCTTGGACACAGAACCTGTTGAAGCATGTAATTCATTTTCTGTTATTTTAGGACGTCCGTTTCTTGCAACCTCTAACGCATTGATTAATTGTAGGAATGGACTGATGAAGCTATCATTTGGAAACATGACATTGGAGATGAATATTTTCAACATTTGCAAGCAACCTGGAGATGATAATGATTTACAAGAAGTAGATCATATTGACGAATTAGTTTATGATCAACTTGAATCTACTTTAAGTAAAAATGAATTGGATGAAACTGAAGATTTGCAAATGATTTATCCTGAGGAAGAAATCACGGATGAAACAAGCACCGAAAATGTTGATGCAAATCTTTTGTCAACATTGACAACAGATTCGACATCTAACATCACACCAATCGATGATTACTTTCCTAACGAATCCTTACTTTCTCTTAGTCCAATGCCTTGGTATGATAAAAATATCAATTTTCTTGCTTTAGGAGATTTGCCAACTGATTGGAGTATTCAAGACAAAGAAAAGTTTTTGAACGAAGTGAAGAGCTTTTATTGTGATGACCCTAACTTATTCAAATATTGTCCTAATCAAATCTTTCAAAGATTCATTCCCGACAATGAGGTAAGTAGTGTCATTAAACTTTGTCATTCTGAAGCATGTGGGAGTTATTTTTCTTTAAAAAAGACAGCTGCAAAAATCTTTCAAAATGGATTTTATTGGCCCACCATGTTCAAGGACACGCATGCATTCTGCAAAACTTGTGAAAATTGTCAAAAGATTGATACTGGTCAAAAAGTTTTGTTTTATAATTCTCAACTCTATGCACTCCCTAGAGAGCTAAGAACAGGATGGAGCAATCCCTATGGGGCCTGTGATATTGAGAATTCAATGAATGACAATGATTTTAAGGAAAATGGACATCGTTTGAAAGCTTACTTTGATAATTTTTCTAGTGAAAATGAATCAGCTGGTTTGAATGATCTTGTAGATAAAGGTTGATTATTTTGTTTTTCTCACATTTTCTTTTTTATGTTTCTTTTTGAGTGATTTTTGCAAGTTTCTTTCACCCCGGTCAAATGGCGGATAACGGTACTCCGTGACTTAAGTCGGTTCTTTCAGTTTCCCACAATTACTGATATCTGTGTATATATCTGTGTAATTCTTTGAATCTCTCTTCCAATTCTCATTTGAAAATGGACTCTAATCTTGAAAAATTGAAAAAGTATTTTCCCGCTCTGCCTCAGAATGCGATTACAAAAATTTACCGTGCTAGATGTGCAAGATTGAGATTGTTAATGAATCATGGAATTCCTGAAGATATTCGTTGGTTGATTGAAGCAAAGGTCCGATTATCAGGTGAGTCCTCTAACTTCTTCATTTCACACATGCCTGGAACAGGTAAAAGCACTTTTGCAAAGAAGCGTCGTGCAAAACGATTAGAAGTTTGTCATCGATGTGCTAGATGGACTTGTAATACACAATGTCGTTCTTTAGGAATGGTATCTATAAACCGTGAAGATAAAATACAATTCATTAAGGATGGCCTGAGTAAGGAGTCTTTAGATAATCTTCTATTGACTCTTGAGACGCATCCTAGTGGAGATGTGCATCGTGCAATTCATGATTTATGGCCACTATTTCATAAAGAACATGATCGACTTAGTCTTGGGAATCTGACTAAAAAAGACCCTGTTTGCCAGTTTTTAAGAAAACTGGATGGGAAGCCTATCCCCGACCCATAGAGGGCGTTTAAGCCGTTCTTGGACGTAAAACCAAGGGAAGATGTGAGCCACAATCACAACTACCTGTACATACACATGCTTTTTTTAAAAGTAAATAAATAAATAAATAAAAAGAGAGAGAGAGTGTGAGACTCCAGCTGGCCTATATATAGGTGTTATGATTGCCTTTCTAATTTCTCATCTATAAAACCCTCTCTTCCTTCCTTTCATTTCTACTCAACCCATACATTCAACAAATACAGAAGTTTATAGAAATGGCAAGTTCCTCAAGTCATCAAATAAGAAATATTTGTGTTTTCGGTGGATCTAGTCCTGGGAAAGAAAAGGAGTTTTTAGAATCAGCAAATCATCTTGGTCAGGTGCTAGCTGAGAGAAAGATTCATTTAGTGTATGGGGGAGGCAGTCTTGGGTTAATGGGAGGTGTGTCAATAGCTGCATTTTTAGGAGGTAGTCAAGTTTTAGGAGTCGTCCCTGAAGCTTTGGCACAAGGGGACATCATTGGAAAAACAATTGGCGAGGAACTTCAGGTCTCCACAATGTCGGCTCGAATGAATGCAATGTTTAACCATGCTGATGCTTTCATTGCTTTACCAGGTGGTCTAGGCACACTGGAAGAGATCTTTCATATTTCCTCTTGGGCTCAATTGCACATTCACCATAAACCCATAGGTTTGTTAAATGTTAATGGTTATTATGATAAGTTGTTGTCTTTTCTTGATCATGCTGTGGAACAGGAATTTCTAACATCTTCTGCACGACAAATCATAATCTCTGCTTCTACTGCTGAACAATTGATTGACCAACTACAATCTTTCATTCCTGTGATTGATCCTTCCATGAGTCGTATAAATTGGTCATCTAAGGAAAGCCGTAAAAAGCTTAGATTGGATTTGAGCCTTCATTTGTGAATTTTTGTGTCTTTTGGTTTTATTATGTTTTGTTATTTCTTATTTTTGTTTCAGTGTGTTTCAGGTTTTGTCAGTGTTCGTTATTTCAGGTGATATCTTTTATACTCTATCTTTCTACCTTAGAACATTGAGGACAATGTCTCGTTTTGGTTGGGGGGAGAGGGTAGTAGTTGATAAAAAAAAAAAAATTATTTTTCATTTCATAAAGCATGTGCATAATTGTTGTTACTAGGATGGCAGAGTAAAGGAGTTCTTTTGTTAAAGTGACTCTTGAGACGCATCTTAGTAACCATTCTTAACAAGGTCTATTATAATACTTCCTGAAATATTCAGGTTTACAAACTCTCGTATTGTTACCACTTAATTCTGCTCATATACTTATTTAACATGTATTTTTAAACCTTAATTTACACACACACACTTTAACATATGATTGTGGGTTGCATATTGGATTATTACATTATTTATGTTCTTTTGTTAAAGGTAACAACTAAGGGAAAGGGATTGTATATAATTTAAAAAAAAAAACATGAAAAAAAAAGAAAAAAGAAAAAATAAAAAATGATGATAATAAAAATGTAGATAAGTTTGATTTCGTAGCCTCCCTAACCTAAGCAATTAAGCCCAAAGGGGTGTTTTAACACCTAATACCCTAAAGTCAACTGACTTGGGAGCTATTGGCCCAACGCTTGTTACATGGGTTGAGGAGAAAAGCTTAAAGAAATCAAACATTGCACTATCTACATATCAGTATCTGCGACCCGAGTTACTAAGCTCGTAGGGGTGTCTTAACACCTAATGCCCTAAGACCAACTGGTCTGGGAGTCATTAGCTGAAAGCTCGTTACATGGGTTAAAGATGCATGATGTTTTTAAATTATATGCATATACATTTAAAAAAAAAAGAAAAAAAAAGACAAAAATAATAATCCCAACCCAAGGAAGTTAACCTTAAACATTAGAAAAAAAAAATTGTTTTCTTCCAAGAAAAGCCCCATAATTATGTGTTGATACATTGAGCACAAAAGAAAGGTTTATTAATATCTTGTTAAGAGGTATTGAGCAGATATATAAATTTAATGAGAGTTTGTTCATCTGGATAGATTAATGGAAGTTAAATGATGAATACCTTGCTTTGTGAAATTTGCAAATTGTTTTAACGCTTTGATTACTAGGGACTAGTAATAAGCTGGTTGAGGGGTGTGATTAGTACTTAAAAGTGCATTTTTATCATGGTTTTATATCATCATTTTGCACTTGAAGTATCAATAACTCCTTAACTAAAATATGTTTTATAATAATGTATCTAATAATATAAGATACCTATAATTTGTGGTAAATGTCTATTTTTAATGCAGGCCTATCAAATAAATGAAAGGATTGATTGATGACTTGAAGAACTTAAATTGCAAGGATAAAGAGATGGTCAAACTTAGAGAAGAGATGTCGGTGCAATCCAAACCGGAACACTGTTCGGTAATTGGGCCATATCTGGAGCTACAGATCTCAGATTTAGGTCCAATTTATATGGATGGAAAGGTAAGACATAGGCCTACAACTTTCATATGGAGCCCAAGATCTAAAAAGGCCATTATCAAGTCCAAATTGTAGCAACAACAAAGAAGCCCGAATCTGTCTTCCAGCCCGAGCACTGTTCGGTATTTTGGCCATATCTGGAGTTCTAGAAGTCCAAATGAGCTGAATTTTTTACACAAGAAAGCTGAGACAATTGCCTACAACTTTCATGTTTGCACCTGGCTCCAGTTTTGACGTTATCAATGACGTTTTGGGCAGACAAGAGAAGATAAGGATTGTCACCAAGTCAAAAGTTGGCCACCCACTTATCAATTAGTCATCAAATCAATAGTTCCCAATTTTGGCCTATAAAAGGAGGCATTTGCCATGCATTTAGGCATCTTGGTTTCCAGATCAAGATCATGCTCTTCCTTTCTCTCTTTGTATTTTTTATGCTTTGTTTTCATTAATATTAAGTTTATGCCTTTCATTTCCTTTCCTTTACTTAGTTAACTTTTATGTTCTTATTTTGTTTATTTATTTTCCTTTCTTTCATTATGTCTAGCTAAGTTAATTATGTCAAGGTGAAAAGGTTACACTAATGGTGTAAGAATAAGTATAGTGTAAACTTAATATGGACTTTAATGTTTGATACTAACATGTTTTATATTTGTTATCTTGTTCACTCTTTAATACTTTGCTTGTTAAATGACTAATCTTGATTTATGTTGTATAACACTTGGTACAACAAATGCTTGGCACTTTCATAGCCCATAATGTATGGTATAACCGACACCTGAGCTATGAAAGGAACTTGATTTGTTGTTAACATAAGTTATAATCATGAATGCTTGACGAGATTTACAAGTATTAGCATTAATTGAATAAGATGACTAATGTAATCATGTTAACAATATATAATCTGATTGGAACCTCCTTTGTGTGTGGTTTCCAATTCAATAATAAGAGTTTATACTATACTTGTTTGATATACCATTAGTGGAACCTCTAACCTTGACATTTGTTATTATTATTGTTTAATCCTTACATTAATTTTCCATCTCTAAGTTCTCATCATCATCATCATCTTCTTCTTCTCTTTCTTTATTATTATTATTATTATTATTACTACTACTACTACTACTACTACTACTATTAATAATATTATTATTACTATTACTGATGTAACCATATTATTCGATAGTTTCACCCACTTTTACCTAATGTTTTGTCCATGTTTTATATGTAAAATGCCTTGATATTCTTTGTTTTATGTTTTGAAGGCACTTTTGGATGAAAAATGCAAAAAGGAGTAAATTGGAGATAATTGGCAGATTTGACGTTCAGTCGATGTTTTGTGCAGAGTGTGAGTTCTAGAGATCAAAATGAAGTGATTCCAGTGGCTCTAAAAAGCTAACATCCATACCTTTCTGGAAATGTAATGCAAGAAAAATACAAAGAGGAAGATCATGGAAATCACATCCTTCAAATTCAAATCTCGTATTCTGCCACTGTTGACCTTTGTCCATTCAAAATTCCATATCTGGAGCTATAGAAGTCCAATTGATGCAAATTCAATTTTGTTGGATTCATGACTCAAAGGTCTAGAAACGCTCCAATTTTCAGCCAAAAACGATGTCAGATGAGGGCGATATGATTTTTCAAAGATGACAACTGAATTCTGCCAGCAATCAGGTTTCGTGAAGAAATGAGTCCAAATTATGTTTCGAAGCTTCTAAACTATCATCCAAGTTATAATTTCAGCAATTTAGCCCCTCTAGTAAATCAATCTAGAAGGTCAAGAAAAGTAGCCACCAACCTCAATCCACCAACCTCAAATCACCAACCACAAACCAGCTGCAAGTTGGAATGCTGCCATTGTCAAAGAAGGAGGCTACAATGGTGGGTTGTTTGTGGTGACTACTAATGTCAAAGTTTGGCAAGTTTGGCAGCCACCATTGTTGATAAAGAAGCAAGAGGAGCTGCCATTGAAGCCTATATATAGACATCAAGAGAGCCAAGAAAGAAGAGGAGGGAGTGTAATAGAATCAAAGAAAGGTGGTAGCAACTAGAAGTGAAGAAACACAAACTCTCCTCTCTACATACTAGAAATAATGCTTTCTTTTATCTTTAGGAGTAGTTGTTCAATAGATATGCAAGGCTAAGCTCTTTTCTTGGTTGCAAGGACGCAGAAACTTTCAGATTTCAAGAACTGTGAGATTTATTCTTCCATTTATTTTCAGTTTGTATTATGAATAAGTATGATTGTTTTCCTATGCATATTTTCTATGATTGTTGTTGATAATTGCTAGAGCGGACTCTAAGTTATTATTGTGAACAATCTATTGCTAAGTTTGGTATCAAAACCGGAGTTAGGGTATATAAACTTGTGAAGCAACTAAGCTTGATAATTGTGGCGGAACTACGTTATTAAACTTAGGGAAAACATTCGATCAAAGCAACACAAGCAGACAACTTGGTTGTTAAGATTAATGAATTTATCTAGATCTTAAGGCTGCCATTAGATTAAATCATTAGTGCGGACACTGTGATTATTTGTTGGTTAGGGCTAGTTATACGGCGGATCCGTTAATTAACCAAAGTTAAGAAAAGATAAAAATTCAGAATATAAACTGGAGTTTCGTTTCAAGGATCGGTTCTGATTTCTGTAGGTGGATGTGTGCTTGTGACCAAGGTTTGTTTTCTTGATAAATTTCAGTTTTAATTGATTGTGTTCACTAGTTTAATTTCTTCCATAGTTTAGATTATCACAAATCAAAACCCCCCAATTGCATAACGTATAGCATAAAAATCTAAACTAAATCTTCCTCGTGGGATCGATCCCTTGCTTGCTCTATACTATCTTGTGTGATTTAAGTGTAAGGGTAATTAATTTGTGCGACCGCGACATCGCAACAAATTTTGGCGCCGTTGCCGGGGAAGTAATTTTAGTTAATTCTTGTGCTTATACTGTTATTTTTATTTGCTGTGATTATTATTTAGTATTATTCAGAAAAAAAAAAAAAAAACAAAAAAAAAAAAAGTTTTTTGCTTGCGGCGGTACTGTTCACTTGCCGCAACGGTACTGTTCAAAACAGATTTGTTTGTGGAATTAGGGTTCGACCTTTTGTTTCCTGAAGGGAAATGGCGTTTTGAACAAGACTAGTGGTAAACCACTAACCTTACCATTTCGAGGCCAAATTCCACTGTTATCTAAGGTTTTTAGGCAATTTTAGTTTCCTAGCATTGGATTTTCATATAATTTGCATTATTTTTCGTCTCTTGTGTGGTTTCTTTCTTTTGAATTTTCTTAGCAATTGATGCCTGTGACCCGTTCTACTACTAATCAAATTCAAGTGCAGGTTGATTTTGAAATAGAAAGCACTTTACGCAGGTTAAGAAAGGAAGCTCGCCTCAACACCATGGCTATTGCACGACAACAAACACTCAAGGAGCTTGCTGCTCCTAATGTGGAAAATCAGCCACTATGCATAAACATTGACAATAATGTAAACTTTGAGCTCAAATCTGGTTTTATACATTTGTTACCAACATTTAATGGTCTTGCAGGAGAAGATCCACATACTCATCTCAAGGAGTTCCATATGGTTTGCGTTGGCATGAAACCGAATGGAGTTGATGAAGAACAGGTTAAGTTGAAAGCTTTCCCTTTCTCTTTAAAAGGGGCAGCAAAGGCATGGCTTTTCTCTATTCTCCCAGGATCTATTGGAACTTGGAATGCCATGAAGAAGATTTTCCTTGAGAAGTATTTCCCAGCATCTCGAGTTGCCAACATAAGGAAAGAAATATGTGGGATTCGGCAATCTCATGGAGAGACACTCTCTGAGTATTGGGAAAGATTTGAGCAACTGTGCATTCAATGTCCTCATCATCAAATACCTGATCAGTTGCTCATTCAATATTTCTATGAAGGATTAATGCCTACTGACCGTAGTATCATTGATGCTGCAAGTGGAGGCGCATTGGTGGATAAGACACCCGAGGCTGCACGCCAATTGATCTCAAACATGGCAGCCAACTCAAAACAGTTTGGCACTCGTGGAGACTTCTCCAACAAACGAGTAAATGAGGTAAGTATTTCTAACATTGAGAATAAAGTTAATGATCTTACTTCTCTTGTGCGTTCTTTGGCTTGTGGAAATGTGCTGCAGGTGAAAGTTTGTAGCATATGCTCCTTACAAGGACATGCTTCGGATATGTGCCCAACAATGCAAGAAGATTATATTGAACAAGCTCATGCAATTGATGGAGCATTCAACGGACAGCCCCAGCGTAAATATGATCCCTTTTCCAACACGTACAATCCCGGATGGAGAGATCATCCCAACTTACGCTATGGCAACCCATCCCAACAAGGCAATCAAGGCCGACAATTCCATCCCCATGGATTTCAGCCCCAACAGAATTATCAAGCAAGACAACCCCCTCCATTCACAAACTCCAATGTTACGGGGTCGTCATCCAATGATGATCTTCGTGAGATGATGAAAACTTTGGCTTCTAATACTGTTACCTTGCAACAAAATGTCATGTCTTTTCAACAGGAAACAAGGTCAAGTATTCACAACTTGGAGAAGCAAATGGGGCAAGTAGCTTCAAGTGTAGGGAAATTGGAGGCACAAATGAATGGAAAATTGCCTTCCCAGGCATTGAATCCAAAAGAGAATGTTAGTGCGATCATGCTGAGAAGTGGGAAAGAACTTGAAGAGAAAAGGTCGAAAGAGATTGAGATGGAGGAAGAAGAAGAGATAGAAACTGAATTAAATACAAAGAAGAAACATCCTTCTCCTTTCCAAACTGAAACAACGACCAACACTCCAAAGGTAACTCCTCACTCAATGAATTCTAGTTTTAAAGCAATTCCACCCTTTCCTGTGAGTTCTTCTAGGTCAAAGAAAGAGGACAAAGAAAAAGAAATTTTAGAGGTTTTCAAGAAAGTAGAACTCAACATTCCTTTGCTTGATGCTATCAAGCAAATTCCCAAGTATGCCAAATTTTTGAAGGAGTTGTGTACTACCAAGAGAGCTTTCAAATTGAAAGGTCATGAAATGGTAAGTATGGGTGAAGTTGTGTCTGCTGTTGTTCAAAAGAATATGCCTTTGAAGAAAAAGGACCCAGGTGCGTTTACTATCCCATGTGTTATTGGTAATGCTAGTTTCAAGAGGGCCTTGTGTGATTTAGGTGCATCCATTAGTGTTATGCCCAAACATGTTTATGATTCTCTTAGTCTTGAGCCTTTGCATAAAACTAGCATTGTAATACAACTTGCGGATCGTAGTTTGGTTTACCCACTTGGTGTGATAGAGGATGTCCTAGTCAAGATTGATACTTTGGTTATTCCATGTGACTTTTATATTCTTGATATGGAACATGATTCTTGTGATTCATCAACCAGCACTCCTATATTGTTTGGAAGACCATTCTTGAAAACTGCCAACACAAAGATTGATTGTGGTAAGGATACCTTGTCTATGGAGGTAGGAGATGAAAAAATTGAATTCAATTTTCATGATGCAATGAAATATCCTTATAGCAATGTTTATTCTATCACATGCTATGACCAAATTGATAAGTGTGTGCAGCAAGTTTGTGATTTTGATTGCGAAGATGGATTAAGCATAGCTTTGAGCTATGGCTATGATTTCACCAAGATAGAAGAGATGGAGAGGCACATATGTGTTCCCCAAAACATGCACGAATCAGTATTGGCCTTACAAGCTTTACAAACCGTTCCCCATGGTAATGTCTTTATTGATTTATTACTCTCACATAAAAAGCTTTTGCCATCTATTTTACAGGCCCCTGAGTTAGAATTAAAACCTTTGCCCGATAATTTGAAGTATGTATTCATTGGCGACAACAATACACTTCCTGTTATCATAGCAAAAGGTTTGACAAGTATACAAGAGGAAAAACTTGTGAAGTTGTTGTGTGATCACAAAACGGCCATTGGATGGACTTTAGCTGACATCAAGGGCATTAGTCCCTCAATGTGTATGCATCACATACTATTGGAGGACAACGCAAAACCAACAAGGGAACTGCAAAGGAGGTTGAACCCACCTATGATGGAGGTAGTGAAAGCTGAAATTTTAAAACTGTTAGATGCAGGAGTCATTTACCCCATCACTGACAGTAAATGGGTGGCGCCAATCCATGTGGTGCCTAAAAAGACCGGAATCACATTGGTGAAAAACAAAAATGATGAGCTCATTCCTACTCGCATCTCGAGTGGATGGAGAATGTGTGTTGATTATAGAAAGCTCAATCTTTCTACACGCAAAGATCATTTCCCATTACCATTCATAGATCAAATGCTTGAACGCCTAGCAGGTAAGTCTTTTTATTGCTTTCTTGATGGATATAGTGGATACAATCAGATTGTTATTAATCCTGAGGATCAAGAAAAAACTACATTTACTTGTCCATTTGGTACATATGCATATAGGAGAATGCCTTTTGGTCTTTGTAATGCTCCTGCAACTTTTCAAAGATGCATGATGAGTATTTTTTCTGACTATGTTGAAAGAATAATCGAGGTTTTTATGGATGATTTCACGGTGTATGGTGATTCTTTTGATAAATGTTTAGAAAATTTATCTTTGATCCTAAAAAGGTGCATTGAAACAAACCTTGTCTTGAACTATGAAAAGTGTTATTTTATGGTAGAACAAGGAATAGTTCTTGGGCATGTTGTGTCTTCACGTGGATTACAAGTTGATAAAGCTAAGATAGATGTTATTTCATCATTGCCTTACCCCTCATGCGTGAGGGAAGTTCGTTCTTTTCTAGGTCATGCAGGTTTCTATCGACGCTTTATCAAAGATTTCTCGAAGATTACAGCACCTTTATGCAGACTATTAGCCAAAGAAGTGGATTTTGTGTTTGATCAAGCCTGTAAAGATGCTCATGATGAGCTTAAGAGACGTGTCACATCTGCCCCTATCATCCAACCACCAAATTGGGATGAACCTTTTGAGATAATGTGTGATGCGAGTGACTATGCGGTAGGAGTTGTGCTTGGGCAAAGAATTGGGAAGAATTTGCATGTTATTGCCTACGCTTCTCGCATGTTGGATGGAGCACAATGCAATTACCATACAACTGAAAAGGAACTTTTTGCAGTGGTGTTTGCTCTTGAAAAATTCAGGTCATATCTACTTGGTACAAAAGTCATTATTTTTACTGACCATGCAGCTCTCAGGTATCTTTTGAAGAAGAAGGAGTCCAAACCAAGACTGATTAGGTGGATCTTGCTTTTACAAGAATTCGATCTTGAGATCAAAGACAAAAAAGGTGCCGAAAACCATGTGGCTGATCACTTGAGTCGACTAAGGACCGATGATATTCCAACTGAAACAATAAGAGAAACATTTCCTGATGAACAGTTGTATATATTGCACTCCTCTACAAGACCATGGTATGCTGATTTGGTGAACTATTTAGTCACTAAAGAATTCCCTCCAGGTTTGTCTACATCCCAAAAGGACAAGTTACGAGCTGATGCTAAATATTATTTTTGGGATACTCCTTACTTGTGGAAATTTTGTGTGGATCAAGTAGTAAGGAGATGTGTACCACAGGATGAATTTCATTCTATTCTCACTTTTTGTCATTCTCATTCTTGTGGTGGGCATTTTGGAGCAAAAAGAACAGCCCACAAGGTACTTCAAAGTGGTTTCTATTGGCCTTCTATTTTTAAAGATGCATATCACTTCTGCAAATCATGTGAAAAATGCCAAAGAACAGGTAATATCACTCATAAAAATCAAATGCCTTTAACAAATATTCTTGTAAGTGAAATTTTTGATGTTTGGGGTATTGACTTTATGGGTCCATTTCCTTCTTCTTTTGGAAATCTTTATATTCTTCTTGCTGTTGATTATGTGTCCAAATGGATTGAGGCGAAAGCCACACGAACTAACGATGCTAAGGTTGTTTTAGATTTTGTCAGGACTCACATATTTGATAGGTTTGGCATCCCTAAAGCTATCATCAGTGATCGTGGCACTCATTTCTGCAATCGTTCCATGGAAGCATTGCTACGCAAATATCATGTGACTCATCGAACATCCACAGCATATCATCCGCAAACGAATGGCCAAGCTGAAATTTCCAATCGAGAAATCAAGTCCATTTTGGAGAAAACAGTGCAACCTAACCGACGAGATTGGAGTCTACGCCTTGGAGATGCACTTTGGGCTTATAGGACTGCTTATAAATCACCTATAGGAATGTCACCTTATAGAATGATTTATGGGAAAGCATGTCATCTACCGGTGGAGCTTGAACACAAAGCTTTTTGGGCCATTAAACAATGCAACATGGATTATGATGCTGCTGGGATTGCAAGAAAATTGCAACTGCAAGAGTTGGAAGAAATTCGAAATGATGCTTACGAGAATGCAAAAATTTACAAAGAAAAGACTAAGAATCTTCATGACCGAATGCTTACAAGAAAGGAATTTCATGTTGGAGACAAAGTCCTTCTTTATCATTCGCGTTTAAAACTTTTTCCTGGAAAATTGCGCTCTCGTTGGATTGGACCCTTTGTTGTTTCTAATATTTTTCCTTATGGTGCAGTTGAAATTACAAGTTTAGAAACCAGCAAAGTACTCAAGGTCAATGGACATCGTTTGAAACCTTTCTATGAAGGTTGGACGGCAGAACTCACCGCTTCTGTAGAGTTAGCTGAACCAATCTATGAAGAATGAGCATGCCACATGTCAAGCCAATGACATAAAACAAAAGCGCTTACTGGGAGGCCACCCAGCACAAAAAAAAATATATATCAGATTTGCTTTCTTTTTCCTTATGTTTTACTTTTTTTGTATTTTAATTTATTTTCTGCCATTCTCTTATGTTCCTTTGCTTTTATTTCAACATTGAGGACAATGTTGTGTTTTAAGTGTGGGGGTATTGGGAGAATTTTTATTTTCTTATTTTAGTTTTCTTTGTTGTTCACAAAAAAAAAAAAAAAATTATGTTTGATCTTTTTAACTCCCATTGGTTTTTGAGAATATGAGTATTATGTATGAGAATTAATTGAGATAGATGAAGAGATAAATCAAATGAAAGAGTATGCATGCAAATTTTAAGGTTTAATTGGTGTAGGGATTGACTTTGAGAATATGCCATGTTGATTTTATAGTGTTATACCACTGCAAGTTTTTGAGCCTTCAACATTGTATTCTTTGAGTGTGCATTCTTTCAATGATATGTATCTCTAGAACTTGCTTCATATCTTATTGAGATTATATTCAATTACAAATATACATGAAGATGATAAAGGCATTAGGAATTTCAATCACTTGAACCAAAAAGCCAACCTAAAGCATATTATCCTTAGTGAGCCCTTTTTGAGCTTATTTATCTTTTCTTTATCCATGTATAAGCCTTAACTTTATATATGTTTTCCTTTTCCCCTGGCCAAGGATTAGTAGAGCATATACTTGTGATATTTCATGCAATTATGGTTGGAAATTATGTGAAAAGACAGAAGACGTGATGCTTGATGAAAAGATGGGCAAAATTACAAAAAAAAAACAAAAAAGAAAAAAAAGAAGAAGAAAAAATGTTCCTTTATGTTCTTAAGATTTTATGCTTAAAAACAAAAGTAGTTAAGCATTGGTGATTAAAGATGAAAAATTTATGAGCTTTGATGGAATATCTTGTTGGAAATATCATTTTTCGGAATGCTCTACTTTTTTTGATTTGAACCTTTTCTTTTACTCTCTTTTACCTCACCTTAACCTTAGCCCAATTACAACCGGAAAATAAGACCTTTTGATTCATGCATTGTTTGTAATATATTAATAATGGAGATGAGATTGAAAAGCAAGCTTATGGTAGAACATACTCTTTGATTGAATTTGAGAGATTTAAACACATAAACCCTAAACACATGAGTGTTGGAGTGTATATCAATGAGAGGACCTATCACTTTGGCATGGCATAGATTTCATTTAAATCCCGACGATTGATTGAATTTTGAAGTTTGCATGTAAACAAATTCATAAAAATTTATTTATTTTATCCTTTTTTATTATATTCTTATTTATAATGCATGTACTCTTGGACATTGATGGGAGATTAAGAGATTGATCATGGTTATTTTCAATTTAATTTAATTTATCCTTTCTCGAGGACGAGAAAGAGCTAAGTGTGGGGGTATTTGATGTAACCATATTATTCGATAGTTTCACCCACTTTTACCTAATGTTTTGTCCATGTTTTATATGTAAAATGCCTTGATATTCTTTGTTTTATGTTTTGAAGGCACTTTTGGATGAAAAATGCAAAAAGGAGTAAATTGGAGATAATTGGCAGATTTGACGTTCAGTCGATGTTTTGTGCAGAGTGTGAGTTCTAGAGATCAAAATGAAGTGATTCCAGTGGCTCTAAAAAGCTAACATCCATACCTTTCTGGAAATGTAATGCAAGAAAAATACAAAGAGGAAGATCATGGAAATCACATCCTTCAAATTCAAATCTCGTATTCTGCCACTGTTGACCTTTGTCCATTCAAAATTCCATATCTGGAGCTATAGAAGTCCAATTGATGCAAACTCAATTTTGTTGGATTCATGACTCAAAGGTCTAGAAACGCTCCAATTTTCAGCCAAAAACGATGTCAGATGAGGGCGATATGATTTTTCAAAGATGACAACTGAATTCTGCCAGCAATCAGGTTTCGTGAAGAAATGAGTCCAAATTATGTTTCGAAGCTTCTAAACTATCATCCAAGTTATAATTTCAGCAATTTAGCCCCTCTAGTAAATCAATCTAGAAGGTCAAGAAAAGTAGCCACCAACCTCAATCCACCAACCTCAAATCACCAACCACAAACCAGCTGCAAGTTGGAATGCTGCCATTGTCAAAGAAGGAGGCTACAATGGTGGGTTGTTTGTGGTGACTACTAATGTCAAAGTTTGGCAAGTTTGGCAGCCACCATTGTTGATAAAGAAGCAAGAGGAGCTGCCATTGAAGCCTATATATAGACATCAAGAGAGCCAAGAAAGAAGAGGAGGGAGTGTAATAGAATCAAAGAAAGGTGGTAGCAACTAGAAGTGAAGAAACACAAACTCTCCTCTCTACATACTAGAAATAATGCTTTCTTTTATCTTTAGGAGTAGTTGTTCAATAGATATGCAAGGCTAAGCTCTTTTCTTGGTTGCAAGGACGCAGAAACTTTCAGATTTCAAGAACTGTGAGATTTATTCTTCCATTTATTTTCAGTTTGTATTATGAATAAGTATGATTGTTTTCCTATGCATATTTTCTATGATTGTTGTTGATAATTGCTAGAGCGGACTCTAAGTTATTATTGTGAACAATCTATTGCTAAGTTTGGTATCAAAACCGGAGTTAGGGTATATAAACTTGTGAAGCAACTAAGCTTGATAATTGTGGCGGAACTACGTTATTAAACTTAGGGAAAACATTCGATCAAAGCAACACAAGCAGACAACTTGGTTGTTAAGATTAATGAATTTATCTAGATCTTAAGGCTGCCATTAGATTAAATCATTAGTGCGGACACTGTGATTATTTGTTGGTTAGGGCTAGTTATACGGCGGATCCGTTAATTAACCAAAGTTAAGAAAAGATAAAAATTCAGAATATAAACTGGAGTTTCGTTTCAAGGATCGGTTCTGATTTCTGTAGGTGGATGTGTGCTTGTGACCAAGGTTTGTTTTCTTGATAAATTTCAGTTTTAATTGATTGTGTTCACTAGTTTAATTTCTTCCATAGTTTAGATTATCACAAATCAAAACCCCCCAATTGCATAACGTATAGCATAAAAATCTAAACTAAATCTTCCTCGTGGGATCGATCCCTTGCTTGCTCTATACTATCTTGTGTGATTTAAGTGTAAGGGTAATTAATTTGTGCGACCGCGACATCGCAACAATTACTATTGTTGTTATTGTTATTGTTATTGTTGTTGTATTATTGTTATTATAATTTGTACAATTAACCTCCCTGTGGTTCGACCCCGGTCTTGCCGGGTTATTTATTACTTCGACACTCCTGCACTTGGGAGAAGACATCAACATTTTTATCGTGTTAATCATGCATCTTTAACCCATGTAACGAGCTTTCAGCTAATGACTCCCAGACCAGTTGGTCTTGGGGCATTAGGTGTTAAGACACCCCAACGAGCTTAGTAACTCGGGTCGCAGATACTGATATGTAGATAGTGCAATGTTTGATTCCCTTAAGCTTTTCTCCTCAACCCATGTAACAAGCGTTGGGCCAATAGCTCCCAAGTCAGTTGACTTTAGGGTATTAGGTGTTAAAACACCCCTTCGGGCTTAATTGCTTAGGTTAGGGAGGCTACGAAACCAAACTTATCTACATTTTTATTATCATCATTTTTTCTCTTTTTTTTCTTTTTTTTCATGTTTTTCTTTTTTTAATTATATACAATCCCTTTCCCTTAGTTGTTACCTTTAACAAAAGAACATAAATAATGTAATAATCCAATATGCAACCCACAATCATATGTTAAAGTGTGTGTGTGTAAATTAAGGTTTAAGAATACATGTTAAATAAGTATATGAGCAGAATTAAGTGGTAACAATACGAGAGTTTGTAAACCTGAATATTTCAGGAAGTATTATAATAGACCTTGTTAAAAATGGTTACTAAGATGCGTCTCAAGAGTCACTTTAACAAAAGAACTCCTTTACTCTGCCATCCTAGTAACAACAATTATGCACATGCTTTATGAAATGAAAAACAATTTTTTTTTTATCAACTACTACCCTCTCCCCCCAACCAAAATGAAACATTGTCCTCAATGTTCTAAGGTAGAAAGATAGAGTATAGAAGATATCACCTGAAATAACGAACACTGACAAAAGCTGAAACACACTGAAACAAAAATAAGAAATAACAAAACACAATAATAAAACCAAAATACACAAAAGTTCACAAATGAAGGCTCAAATCCAATCTAAGCTTTTTACGGCTTCCCGTAGATGACCAATTTATGCGACTCATGGAAGGATCAATCACAGGAATGAAAGATTGTAGTTGGTCAATCAATTGTTCAGCAGTAGTAGCAGAGATTATGATTTGTCGTGCAGAAGATGTTAGAAATTCTTGTTCCACAGCATGATCAAGAAAAGACAACAACTTATCATAATAACCATTAACATTTAACAAACCTATGGGTTTATGGTGAATGTGCAGTTGAGCCCAAGAGGAAATATGAAAGATCTCTTCCAATGTGCCTAGACCACCTGGTAAAGCAATAAAAGCATCAGCATGGTTAAACATTGCATTCATTCGAGCCGACATTGTGGAGACCTGAAGTTCCTCTCCAATTGTTTTTCCAATGATGTCCCCTTGTGCCAAAGCTTCAGGGACGATTCCTAAAACTTGACTACCTCCTAAAAATGCAGCTATTGACACACCTCCCATTAACCCAAGACTGCCTCCCCTATACACTAAATGAATCTTTCTCTCAGCTAGCACCTGACCAAGATGGTTTGCTGATTCTAAAAACTCCTTTTCTTTCCCAGGACTAGATCCACCAAAAACACAGATATTTCTTATTTGATGACTTGAGGAACTTGCCATTTCTACACACTTCTGTATTTGTTGAATGTATGGGTTGAGTAGAAATGAAAGGAAGGAAAATAGGGTTTTATAGATGAGAAAGTAGAAAGGCAATCATAACATCTATATGTAGGCCAGCTAGAGTCTCACACACACTCTCTCTCTTTTTATTTATTTATTTATTTACTTTTGAAAAAAACATGTGTATGTACAGGTAGTTGTCATTGTGGCTCACATCTTCCCTTGGTTTTACATCCAAGAACGGCTTAAACGCCCTCTATGGGTCGGGGATAGGCTTCCCATCCAGTTTTCTTAAAAACTGGCAAACAGGGTCTTTTTTAGTCAGATTCCCAAGACTAAGTCGATCATGTTCTTTATGAAATAGTGGCCATAAATCATGAATTACACGATGCACATCTCCACTAGGATGCGTCTCAAGAGTCAATAGAAGATTATCTAAAGACTCCTTACTCAGGCCATCCTTAATGAATTGTATTTTATCTTCACGGTTTATAGATACCATTCCTAAAGAACGACATTGTGTATTACAAGTCCATCTAGCACATCGATGACAGACATCCAGTCGTTTTGCACGACGCTTCTTTGCAAAAGTGCTTTTACCTGTTCCAGGCATGTGTGAAATGAAGAAGTTAGAGGACTCACCTGATAATCGGACCTTTGCTTCAATCAACCAGCGAATATCTTCAGGAATTCCATGATTCATTAACAATCTCAATCTTGCACATCTAGCACGGTAAATTTTTGTAATCGCATTCTGAGGCAGAGCGGGAAAATACTTTTTCAATTTTTCAAGATTAGTGTCCATTTTCAAATGAGAATTGGAAGAGAGATTCAAAGAATTGCATAGATATATACGCAGATATCAGTAATTATGGGAAACTGAAAGAACCGACTTAAGTCACGGAGTACCGTTATCCGCCATTTGACCGGGGTAAAAGAAACTTGCAAAAATAACTCAAAAAGAAACAAAAATAAAATAAAATAAAATAAAATAAAATCAATCTTTATATAAGAAACAAAAATAAAATAAAATAAAATAAAATAAAATCAATCTTTATATACAGGATCACCCAATTCAATAGAGTTATGTTCAACTGAAAAATTATCAAAGTAAACTTTCAGACGATGTCCATTTACCTTGAAAACATTGCCATTCTTTGGATTCTCGATGTCATAGGCCCCATATGGATACACATGTTTCACAATAAAAGGACCGCTCCATCTTGATCTTAATTTTCCAGGAAATAAATGCAGTCGAGAATTATAAAGCAAGACTTTTTGACCAACATTGAAGGTTTTTCTCTGTATTTTCTTGTCATGAAATTCTTTTATTCTTGCTTTATGAATTCTTGAATTTTCATATGCATCATTTCTTATTTCCTCAAGCTCATTTATTTGTAATTTTCACAGTTGACTAGCATCATCCAGATTTGAATTGAAAGTTTTAATAGCCCAATAAGCTTTATGTTCAAGTTCCACAGGCAAGTGACAAGGTTTTCCATAGACTAGTCTATAAGGTGACATACCTAATGATGTTTTATAAGCAGTTCGATAAGCCCAAAGTGCATCATTAAGTCTTAAAGACCAGTCTTTCCTATTAGGGTTCACTGTTTTCTCCAAAATATGTTTGATCTCCCTATTAGCAAGCTCTACTTGTCCACTTGTTTGAGGGTGATAAGGGGTGGCAACTTTGTGTGTGATTCCATATTTCTTCATTAAAGACTCAAATGGCTTGTTGCAAAAATGTGTTCCACCATCACTTATTATGGCTCGAGGGACTCCAAATCGACTCAAAATATTTTCTTTCAAAAACTTTATCACTGTTTTGTGATCATTGTTTCGACTTGGAATTGCCTCTATCCATTTTAAAACATAATCTACTGCGACTAATATGTATAAGAAACCAAATGATGGAGGGAATGGGCCCATGAAATCTATACCCCAACAGTCAAAGATCTCAATGACAATAATAGGGTTTAAAGGCATCATGTGACGTTTTGAAATAGATCCCAACTTTTGACAATTTTCACAAGACTTGCAGAATGCATGTGAGTCTTTGAACATGGTGGGCCAGTAAAATCCACTTTGTAAGATTTTTGCAGTTGTCTTTCTTGATGAGAAATGGCCCCCACATGCCTCAGAATGACAAAATTTAATGACACTACTTACCTCATTGTCAGGAATGCATCTTCGAAATATTTGATCAGGACAATATTTGAATAAATAAGGATCATCCCAATAAAAGTTCTTCACTTCGTTCAAAAACTTTCTTTTATCTTGGGTATTCCAATGAGCTGGCAATTGTCCTGAAACAAGAAAATTGACAATATTAGCAAACCAAGGCATTGTAGTGACAGAAAGTAAAGATTCATCAGGAAAGTAGTCATCGATTGGTGTGATGTCAGTTTTCGAATCTGTTGTCAATCTTGACAAGTGATCTGCGACAACATTTTCGCTGCCTTTCTTATCTTTGATTGTGATATCAAATTCTTGAAGTAATAAAATCCACCGCACCAATCTAGCCTTGGAATCTTTCTTAGAAAGAAGATATTTCAATGCTGCATGATCACTAAAAACAACAACAGGTGAGCCAACAAGATAAGATCTGAATTTTTCACATGCAAATACTACTGCAAGTAATTCTTTTTCAGTGGTGGTATAATTCATTTGAGCACTATTTAAAGTTTTACTTGCATAGTAAATTACATAAGGTTTCTTATCTTTTCTTTGTCCCAAAACAGCACCTACGGCATAATCACTAGCATCACACATTATTTCAAAAGGTAATGACCAATCGGGAGGTTGAATGATAGGAGCACAAGTAAGCAACTTTTTAAGTTTAACAAAGGCTTCTTCACAATGTTCAGTCCATTCAAAAATAGTATCCTTTGTTAGAAGGTTACTTAAAGGCTTAGATATTACACTAAAATCTTTGATGAACCTTCTATAAAAACCAGCATGTCCCAAGAATGATCTAACATCTTTAAGAGATTTTGGTGTTGGCAAGTTTGCAATTAACTCGATTTTAGATTTGTCAACCTCAATTCCTTTCGATGAAACAATGTGACCAAGTACAATGCCGTTTGTTACCATAAAATGACATTTTTCCCAATTCAGCACAAGATTCTTCTCTTCACACCTGGTTAAAACCTTTCCTAAATTAGTCAAACAATCATCAAATGAATTGCCAAAAACAGAAAAATCATCCATGAAAATCTCAAGAAAATGTTCAACCATATCGCTAAATATACTAAGCATGCATCTTTGAAATGTGGCTGGTGCATTACATAATCCAAAAGGCATCCTTCGATATGCAAAAGTACCAAATGGACATGTGAAAGTAGTTTTTTCTTGATCTTCCAATGCAATTTCAATTTGGTTGTAACCCGAATAGCCATCTAGGAAACAATAAAATTCATGACCTGCAACTCTTTCTAGGATTTGATCCATGAAAGGTAAAGGGAAATGATCTTTTCTAGTTGACACGACTGAAAGATTGATGTCTTCTCCCAAGTGCAGGAGTGTCGAAGTAATAAATAACCCGGTAAGACCGGGGTCGAACCACAGGGAGGTTAATTGTACAAATTATAAATAACAATAATACAACAACAATAACAACAATAACAATAATAATAATAACAATAATAATAATAACAATAATAATAGTAATACTAATACTAATAATAATAATAATAATAATAATAATAATAATAATAATAATAATAATAATAATAATAATAATAATAATAATAGTAATAGTAGTAGTAGTAATAATAATAATAATAATAAAGAAAGAGAAGAAGAAGAAGATGATGATAACTTGGAGATGGAAAATTAATGTAAGGATTAAACAATAATAATAACAAATGTCAAGGTTAGAGGTTCCACTAATGGTATATCAAACAAGTATAATATAAACTCTTATTATTGAATTGGAAACCACACATAAAGGAGGTTCCAATCAGATTATATATTGTTAACATGATTACATTAGTCATCTTATTCAATTAATGCTAATACTTGTAAATCTCGTCAAGCATTCATGATTATAACTTATGTTAACAACAAATCAAGTTCCTTTCATAGCTCAGGTGTCGGTTATACCATACATTATGGGCTATGAAAGTGCCAAGCATTTGTTGTACCAAGTGTTATACAACATAAATCAAGATTAGTCATTTAACAAGCAAAGTATTAAAGAGTGAACAAGATAACAAATATAAAACATGTTAGCATCAAACATTAAAGTCCATATTAAGTTTACATTATACTTATTCTTACACCATTAGTGTAACCTTTTCACCTTGACATAACTAACTTAGCTAGACATAATGAAAGAAAGCAAAATAGATAAACAAAATAAGAACATAAAAGTTAACTAAGTAAAAGAAAGGAAATGAAAGGCATAAACTTCATATTAATGAAAGCAAAGCATAAACATTACAAAAAATACAAAGAGAGAAAGGAAGAGCATGATCTTGATCTGGAAACCAAGATGCCTAAATGCATGGCAAATGCCTCCTTTTATAGGCCAAAATTGGGAACTATTGATTTGATGACTAATTGATAAGTGGGTGGCCAACTTTTGACTTGGTGACAATCCTTATCTTCTCTTGTCTGCCCAAAACGTCATTGATAACGTCAAAACTGGAGCCAGGTGCAAACATGAAAGTTGTAGGCAATTGTCTCAGCTTTCTTGTGTAAAACATTCAGCTCATTTGGACTTCTAGAACTCCAGATATGGCCAAAATACCGAACAGTGCTCGGGCTGGAAGACAGATTCGGGCTTCTTTGTTGTTGCTACAATTTGGACTTGATAATGGCCTTTTTAGATCTTGGGCTCCATATGAAAGTTGTAGGCCTATGTCTTACCTTTCCATCCATATAAATTGGACCTAAATCTGAGATCTGTAGCTCCAGATATGGCCCAATTACCGAACAGTGTTCCGGTTTGGATTGCACCGACATCTCTTCTCTAAGTTTGACCATCTCTTTATCCATGCAATTTAAGTTCTTCAAGTCATCAATCAATCCTTTCATTTATGTGATAGGCCTGCATTAAAAATAGACATTTACCACAAATTATAGGTATCTTATATTATTAGATACATTATTATAAAATATATTTTAGTTAAGGAGTTATTGATACTTCAAGTGCAAAATGATGATATAAAACCATGATAAAAATGCACTTTTAAGTACTAATCACTAGTCATTGAATTAAGTTTTCTATAGTCAATGCACATGCGCCAACCAGTAACAGTTCTAGTGGGAATTAACTCATTGTTCTCATTTGTTATCACAGTGACTCCAGACTTCTTAGGTACAACTTGGGTAAGACTTACCCATTTGCTGTCAGAAATAGGATAAATGATTTCATTATCTAGAAGCTTAATGACTTCATTTTTCACTACTTCTTTCATATTAGGATTTAGCCTTCGTTGCATTTCTCTAGAGGGTTTAGCATTTTCCTCTAAATAAATTCTGTGTGTACAAATCAAAGGACTAATTCCTTTTATATCAGCTATGGTCCATCCTAATGCTTTTTTGTGCATTTTCAGAGTTTGTAATAACTTACCTTCTTGATGTGCATTAAGTTTGGAAGAGATTATTACCGGAAAAGTTTCATTTTCTCCCAAAAATGAGTATTTGAGATTGGATGGCAACGGCTTTAAATCAGGTTTTGGTGGTTGAACACTTGAAGGTATGGACTTAATTGGTCGTGGTGGCAATTCCTCAATTTGTGGCCTCCAATTACTTGTCTTTGATTCTTCCTGAAAATAAATCATTTCCAAATCATCAGATTCATCAATCTCAATTTCATTGGAAGTGGTTGGAAATTGATCATGAATTAATTTTTCAGTAAAGTCCACTTCCTGTAAATCATTATCATCTCTAGGTTGCTTGCAAATGTTGAAAATATTCATCTCCAATGTCATGTTTCCAAATGATAGCTTCATCAGTCCATTCCTACAATTAATCAATGCATTAGAAGTTGCAAGAAATGGACGTCCTAAAATAACAGGAAATGAATTACATGCTTCAACAGGTTCTGTGTCCAAGACAATAAAATCCACAGGATAAATGAATTTATCGACTTGTACTAACACATCTTCAATTATTCCTCTAGGCACTTTTATAGATCTATCGGCAAGTAAAAGAGTTATAGAAGTTGGTTTTAACTCACCTAGATTGAGACTCTGAAAAACTGAATATGGAAGTAAATTCACACTAGCACCAAGATCAAGTAAGGCTCTTTCAATTTTATGCTCTCCAATAAAGCAAGAAATTGTAGGACAACCAGGGTCTTTATATTTCAAAGCATTATTGTTTTGAAGAATAGCACTTACTTGTTCGGCTAGAAAGGTTTTCTTTTTCACATTCAGTTTCCTCTTCACAGTGCATAGATCTTTCAAAAATTTAGCATAGGAAGGAACCTGTTTAATTGCATCCAGCAAAGGTATATTGATCCTTACCTGTTTGAAAATTTCATAAATTTCAGAATTGTGATTGACTTTCCTTTGTTTGGTCATGGCTTGAGGAAATGGAAGTGCTGGCGGTGAATCAGTCGTTTCTTTACAATTTTCAGATTCATCCCCTTCCTTACCCTCAGAGATTGACTCATCATCTTTCTCATAAGGTTCAAGAGAGGGTTTTTCAATAACCTTACCACTGCGCAGAGTAGTGACTGATTTGACTTGATCCATGTGTTGGCTTCCGGAACTACTTGCATTTGCATTGTATTGCCCCTTGGGATTTTGTTGTGTTTGAGATGGAAACTTACCTTTCTCTTGGAAACTAAGAGCAGATGTTAATTTAGCAAGAGTATCTTTAAAATCTGTCATGTTTTGAACAAGTTGAGTATTAATTATCTCTTGCTTTTCAATGAATGCATGCAATGTTTCCTCAAGATTTCTTCTAGAAGGTGGAGCATAAGAAGGTGCATATCCATGAGAATTTTGGAAATTATGGTGTGCTTGGAATGGTGGTTGTGAAGTTTGTGCATTGTTGTTCTCACTCTTCCAACTGAAATTTAGGTGATTCCTCCAACCAGGGTTGTATGTTTGGGAGTATGGGTTGTGGTTGGCCCTTTGAAAACTGTTTAAAGCATGGGCTTGTTTATGGAGACATTCGTTAAAAGAAGGCAAGGTTGGACAATCGTTGGTTGAGTGTTCATTTGTTTCACAGATTTGACACACAATGTTTTCAACAGATTTTAATTGACCACTCTTTTTCAATTCTAGTGCCTCGACTTTTCTAGCTAAAGATGCAAATTTGGCTTGAAGGTCATGATCTTCCCTAAGGTTGTACATACCTCCACTAGATGTATGAGGTTGAGTTTTACTTGGTGCCTCATAAGTACCCGCGGTGTCCTAATTTTGAGCATTTTCAGCTAACAAGTCTAAGTACTCCATTGCTTCATCAGGGTCTTTATCTTCAAAAGTTCCATTGCACATCAATTCAACCATTTGCCTATCTTTAGGTGTTAACCCTTCATAGAAATGTGAAACCAATCTCCATGTTTCAAAACCATGATGAGGGCAAGTACTAAGCAAGTCTCGATACCTATCCCAACATTTGTAAAATGTTTCTCCTGGTTTTTGAGTGAAAGTGGTGATTTGTCTCTTGAAAGAGTTTGTTCTATGAGATGGGAAAAACTTCTTTAAAAATTGTTGTTGCATTTCATCCCAAGCACGAATGGATCCTGGTCTCAAATTTTGTAGCCATGTTTTAGCTTTATCTTTTAATGAAAAAGGAAAAAGCTTTAATCTGATGGTGTTCATGCTACAATTTAAATTATTATATGTGTTGCACACCTCCTCAAATTCCCTTAAATGCAAGTATGGATTTTCCAATTCTAAACCATGAAAAGAAGGTAAAAGTTGAATAATACCTGGTTTAAAATTAAAATGAGATGCATCGGGAGGAAAAACTATGCATGATGGTGCACTTGTTCTTGTGGGATTCATGTGGTCTCTAAGTGTTCTAGCACGGTTATTCTCATTATTTTCATTATGAAGTGATTGATTATCTTCTTCGGCCATATTTTCTGAAAATGATGAGGATATCCTACAAAGTCTACCACTTGATGTACGTGACCACACTCTCATGCACGTGTTGGAATATAATAAAATGAAGAAGAAAACAAAAGAAGAAGGAAGAAAACAAAATAAAAAGAAACAAAAGAAAAGAAACAAGTTATTTACAAGAAAAGTGAAAAGAGCAAATAAATACTATAATTTATACAAGAACTTACCTCCCCGGCAACGGCGCCAAAAACTTGACACGACTAAAAGGTTGATGTCTTCTCCCAAGTGCAGGAGTGTCGAAGTAATAAATAACCTGGCAAGACCGTGGTCGAACCACAGGGAGGTTAATTGTACAAATTATAAACAACAATTATAAAACAACAATAATAGTAATAACGATAACAATAATAATAATAATAATAACAATAATAATAATAATAATACTAGTAGTAGTAGTAGTAGTAGTAGTAGTAGTAGTAGTAGTAGTAGTAGTAGTAGTAGTAATAATAATAATAATAATAATAATAATAAAGAAAGAGAAGAAGAAGAAGATGATGATGATGAGAACTTAGAGATGAAATATTAAAGTAAGGATTAAACAATAATAATAACAAATGTCAAGGTTAGAGGTTCCACTAATGGTATATCAAACAAGTATAGTATAAACTCTTATTATTGAATTGGAAACCACACACAAAGGAGGTTCCAATCAGATTATATATTGTTAACATGATTACATTAGTCATCTTATTCAATTAATGCTAATACTTGTAAATCTCGTCAAGCATTCATGATTATAACTTATGTTAACAACAAATCAAGTTCCTTCCATAGCTCAGGTGTCGGTTATACCATACATTATGGGCTATGAAAGTGCCAAGCATTTGTTGTACCAAGTGTTATACAACATAAATCAAGATTAGTCATTTAACAAGCAAAGTATTAAAGAGTAAATAAGATAACAAATATAAAACATGTTAGAATCAAACATTAAAGTCCATATTAAGTTTACATTATACTTATTCTTACACCATTAGTGTAACCTTTTCACCTTGACATAATTAACTTAGCTAGACATAATGAAAGAAAGCAAAATAGATAAACAAAATAAGAACATAAAAGGTAACTAAGTAAAGGAAAGGAAATGAAAGGCATAAACTTCATATTAATGAAAACAAAGCATAAAAATTACAAAAAATACAAAGAGAGAAAGGAAGAGCATGATCTTGATCTGAACACCAAGATGCCTAAATGCATGGCAAATGCCTCCTTTTATAGGCCAAAATTGGGAACTATTGATTTGATGACTAATTGATAAGTGGGTGGCCAACTTTTGACTTGGTGACAATCCTTATCTTCTCTTGTCTGCCCAAAACGTCATTGATAACGTCAAAACTGGAGCCAGGTGCAAACATGAAAGTTGTAGGCAATTGTCTCAGCTTTCTTGTATAAACAATTCAGCTCATTTTGACTTCTACAACTCCAGATATGGCCAAAATACCGAACAGTGCTCGGGCTGGAAGACAGATTCGGGCTTCTTTGTTGTTGCTACAATTTGGACTTGATAATGGCCTTTTTAGATCTTGGGCTCCATATGAAAGTTGTAGGCCTATGTCTTACCTTTCCATCCATATAAATTGGACCTAAATCTGAGATCTGTAGCTCCAGATATGGCCCAATTACCGAACAGTGTTCCGGTTTGGATTGCACCGACATCTCTTCTCTAAGTTTGACCATCTCTTTATCCTTGCAATTTAAGTTCTTCAAGTCATCAATCAATCCTTTCATTTATGTGATAGACCTGCATTAAAAATAGACATTTACCACAAATTATAGGTATCTTATATTATTAGATACATTATTATAAAACATATTTTAGTTAAGGAGTTATTGATACTTCAAGTGCAAAATGATGATATAAAACCATGATAAAAATGCACTTTTAAGTACTAATCAGACATCAATCTTTTAGTCGTGTCAAGTTTTTGGCGCCGTTACCGGATATTGAGAATTCAATGAATGACAATGATTTTAAGAAAAATGGACATCGTTTGAAAGCTCACTTTGATAATTTTCTTAATGAAAATGAATCAACTGGTTTGAATGATTTTGTAGATAAAGGTTGATTTTTTTTTTCTCACATTGTTTCTGTGTTTCTTTTTGAGTGATTTTTACTAGTTTCTCTCACCCCGGTCAAATGGCGGACAACGGTACTCCGTGACTTAAGTCGGTTCTTTCAGTTTCCCATAATTACTGATATTTGTGTAGATATTTGTGTCATTCTTTGAATCTCTCTTCCAATTCTCATTTGAAAATGGACACTAATCTTGAAAAATTAAAAAAGTATTTTCCCGCTCTGCCTCAGAATACGATTACAAAAATTTACCGTGCTAGATGTGCAAGATTGAGATTGTTAATGAATCATGGAATTTCTGAAGATATTCGCTGATTGATTGAAGCAAAGGTCCGATTATCAGGTGAGTCCTTTAACTTCATTTCACACATGCCTGGAACAGGTAAAAGCACTTTTGCAAAGAAGCGTCGTGCAAAATGATTGGATGTCTGTCATCGATGTGCTAGATGGACTTGTAATACACAATGTCGTTCTTTAGAAATGGTATCTATAAACCGTGAAGATAAAATACAATTCATTAAGGATGGCCCGAGTAAGGAGTCTTTAGATAATCTTCTATTGACTCTTGAGACTCATCCTAGTGGAGATGTGCATCGTGGAATTCATGATTTATGGCCACTATTTCATAAAGAACATGATCGACTTACTCTTGGGAATTTGACTAAAAAAGACCCTGTTTGCCAGTTTTTAAGAAAACTGGATGGGAAGCCTATCCCCGACCCATAGAGGGCGTTTAAGCCGTTCTTGGACGTAAAACCAAGGGAAGATGTGAGCCACAATCACAACTTCCTGTACATACACATGCTTTTTCAAAAGTAAATAAATAAATAAATAAAGAGAGAGAGAGTGTGAGACTCCAGCTGGCCTACATATAGGTGTTATGATTGCCTTTCTAATTTCTCATCTATAAAACCCTCTTTTCCTTCCTTTCATTTCTACTCAACCCATACATTCAACAAATAGAGAAGTGTGTAGAAATGGCAAGTTCCTCAAGTCATCAAATAAGAAATATTTGTGTTTTCGGTGGATCTAGTCCTGGGAAAGAAAAGGAGTTTTTTAGAATCAGCAAATCATCTTGGTCAGGTGCTAGCTGAGAGAAAGATTCATTTAGTGTATGGGGGAGGCAGTCTTGGGTTAATGGGAGGTGTGTCAATAGTTGCATTTTTAGGAGGTACTCAAGTTTTGGGGGTCGTCCCCAAAGCCTTAACACAAGGGGACATCATTGGAAAAACAATTGGAGAGGAACTTCAGGTCTCCACAATGTCAGCTCGAATGAATGCAATGTTTAACCATGCTGATGCCTTCATTGCTTTACCAGGTGGTCTAGGCACATTGGAAGAGATCTTTCATATTTCCTCTTGGGCTCAATTGCACATTCACCATAAACCCATAGGTTTGTTAAATGTTAATGGTTATTATGATAAGTTGTTGTCTTTTCTTGATCATGTTGTGGAACAGGAATTTCTAACATCTTCTGCACGACAAATCATAATCTCTGCTGTTACTGCTGAACAATTGATTGACCAACTACAATCTTTCATTCCTGTGATTGATCCTTTCATGAGTCGCATAAAGTGGTCATCTAGGGGAAGCCGTAAAAAGCTTAGATTGGATTTAAGCCTTCATTTGTGAATTTTTGTGTCTTTTGGTTTTATTATTGTGTTTTGTTATTTGTTATTTTTGTTTCAGTGTGTTTCAGGTTTTGTCAGTGGTCGTTATTTCAGGTGATATCTTCTATACTCTATCTTTCTACCTTAGAACATTGAGGACAATGTCTCTTTTTGGTTAGGGGGAGAGGGTAGTAGTTGATAAAAAAAAATGTTTTTCATTTCATAAAGCATATGCATAATTGTTGTTACTAGGATGGTAGAGTAAAGGAGTTATTTTGTTAAAGTGACTCTTGAGACGCATCTTAGTAACCATTCTTAACAAGGTCTATTATAATACTTCCTGAAATATTCAGGTTTACAAACTCTCGTATTGTTACCACTTAATTCTGCTCATATACTTATTTAACATGTATTCTTGAACCTTAATTTACACACACACACTTTAACATATGATTGTGGGTTGCATATTGGATTATTACATTATTTATGTTCTTTTGTTAAAGGTAACAACTAAGGGAAAGGGATTGTATATAATTAAAAAAACAAAAACATGAAAAAAAAAGAAAAAAAAGAAAAAAAAATGATGATAATAAAAATATAGATAAGTTTGGTTTCGTAGCCTTCCTAACCTAAGCAATTAAGCCCGAAGGGGTGTTTTAACACCTAATACCCTAAAGTCAACTGACTTGGGAGCTATTGGCCCAACGCTTGTTACATGGGTTGGGGAGATAAGCTTAAGGGAATCAAACATTGCACTATCTACATGTCAGTATCTGCGACCCGAGTTACTAAGCTCGTAGGGGTGTCTTAACACCTAATGCCCTAAGACCAACTGGTCTGGGAGTCATTAGCTGAAAGCTCGTTACATGGGTTAAAAATGCATGGTGTTTTTAAATTATATGTATATAGATTTTTTTTAAAAAAAGAAAAAAAAGACAAAAATAATAATCTCATCCCAAGGAAGTTAACCTTAAACATTAGAACAAAAATTTTGTTTTCTTCCAAGAAAAGCCCCATAATTATGTGTTGATACATTGAGCACAAAAAAAAGGTTTATTAATAACTTGTTAAGAGGTATTGAGCAGATATATAAATTTAATGAGAGTTTGTTTATCTGGATAGATTAATGGAAGTTAAATGATAAATACCTTGCTTTGTGAAATTTGCAAATTGTTTTAACGCTTTGATTATTAGGAACTAGTAATAAGCTGGTTGGGGGGGGTGTGATTAGTACTTAAAAGTGCATTTTTTTTCATGGTTTTATATCATCATTTTGCACTTGAAGTATCAATAACTCCTTAACTAAAGCATGTTTTATAATAATATATCTAATAATATAAGATACCTTTAATTTGTGCTAAATGCTCATTTTAAATGCAGGCCTATCACATAAATGAAAGGATTGATTGATGACTTTAAGAACTTAAATTGGAAGGGCAAAGAGATGGTCAAACTTAGAGAAGAGATGTCGGTGCAATCTAAACCAGAACACTGTTTGGTAATTGGGTCATATCTGGAGCTATAGATCTCAGATTTAGGTCCTATTTATATGGATGGAAAGGTAAGACATAGGCCTACAACTTTCCTATAGAGCCCAAGATCTAAACAAGTATATCAAACAAGTATAGTATAAACTCATATTATTGAATTGGAAACCACACACAAAGGAGGTTCCAATTAGATTATATATTGTTAACATGATTACATTAGTCATCTTATTCAATTAATGCTAATACTTGTAAATCTCGTCAAGCATTCATGATTATAACTTATGTTAACAACAAATCAAGTTCCTTTCATAGCTCAGGTGTCGGTTATACCATACATTATGGGCTATGAAAGTGCCAAGCATTTGTTGTACCAAGTGTTATACAACATAAATCAAGATTAGTCATTTAACAAGCAAAGTATTAAAGAGTGAACAAGATAACAAATATAAAACATGTTAGTATCAAACATTAAAGTCCATATTAAGTTTACATTATACTTATTCTTACACCATTAGTGTAACCTTTTCACCTTGACATAACTAACTTAGCTAGACATAATGAAAAAAAAGCAAAATAGATAAACAAAATAAGAACATAAAAGTTAACTAAGTAAAAGAAAGGAAATGAAAGGCATAAATTTAATATTAATGAAAGCAAAGCATAAAAATTATAATAAATACAAAGAGAGAAAGGAAGAGCATGATCTTGATCTGGAAACCAAGATGCCTAAATGCATGGCAAATGCCTCTTTTTATAGGCTAAAATTGGGAACTATTGATTTGATGACTAATTGATAAGTGGGTGGCCAACTTTTGACTTGGTGACAATCCTTATCTTCTCTTGTCTGCCCAAAACGTCATTGATAACGTCAAAACTGGAGCCAGGTGCAAACATGAAAGTTGTAGGCAATTGTCTCAGCTTTCTTGTGAAAAATTTCAGCTCATTTGGACTTCTAGAACTCCAGATATGGCCAAAATACCGAACAGTGCTCGGGCTGGAAGACAGATTCGGGCTTCTTTGTTGTTGCTACAATTTAGCCTTGATAATTGCCTTTTTAGATCTTGGGCTCCATATGAAAGTTGTAGGCCTATGTCTGACCTTTCCATCCATATAAATTGGACCTAAATCTGAGATATATAGCTCCAGATATGACCCAATTACCGAACAGTGTTCCGGTTTGGATTGCACCGGCATCTCTTTTCAAAGTTTGACCATCTCTTTGCCTTTCAATTTCAATTCTTAAATTCATCAATCAATCTTTTTATTTATGTGATAGGCCTGCATTAAAAATAGACATTTACCACAAATTATAGGTATCTTATATTATTAGATACATTACTATAAAACATGTTTTAGTTAAGGAGTTATTGATACTTCAAGTGCAAAATGATGATATAAAACCATGATAAAAATGCACTTTTAAGTACTAATCATGAAGCATGGATAACAAATCTAGTAATCTTTATAGTCTAAAAAAACAATTGAGTTTTTAGAACCTTATGGTTAATTATGGTTGGAGTGAAAAAAATGAGAGACATTCTACCATGGAGCATGGACCCATTTATATTCATTTCCCAATGTAATTATGCCATATGAAATAGTTAAAAGATTTATACCGCAATTAAGCCACTTTTATCCATTACCTACACACATATACATATTATGGCATCATCCTAGAAGGCTATTATTGTAAATCCTCATATAAATATAGAATTGAAAATAGTAAGACCTCGATGAGTAAGGGAAAACTCAAAAGAAAAAGAGATAGAAAAAAATGTGATGTATAATGGAGGGAATAAACTATATAAATAAATTTAAAGGTATATTAATGTTAAAATGAGAAATAAAAATAACAATATTGTAAAACCATAATAAGTATATAGATAAAATAAATGATATGAGTCTACTTACACCATTGATTAGGCTTAATAAAAGGTCTAAATTGAAGAGGATCCAATAAAAAGCAAATAGGCTAAATTTAGAGGTTTGGGTTAAAAGGAGGCAAATCTATCACATTGGACCTTTAGATGTTGTTTGGTCTATATCTCGAGCTTTAGAGAGATTTTCATTTCATTTCTAGTTGTGTTGGAAAATAGATATTTGTACATTTTAGCAATAAATGGTAAGCTCAATAATTCATCAAAACAAGAGAAAATAATGTGTTTAAAGTTGGGTTTGAAATCAAATTTGGGTTGTAATTTCAGTACCATCCAGTTTTGTCATTTCTAATCATTTGCTTGAAATTGGGTATAATTGTGTGTTTAAAGTAGTTAAGTATTATAGGACTAAGCATGACAAATAGATTTTTAAAGGAAAGATGGAGTGGAACTTAATTTTGTATAATTGTGTGTTTAAAGCAGTTAAGTATTATGTGACTAAGCGTGACAAATAGATTTTTAAAGGAAAGATGGAGTGGAACTTAAGGAATGATTATAACTTTGATAAGTTTGATTTTTTATGGAACTGTGATAATTTATTTGTTAATTGACTTAAAAATATGAATTGGATAGAAATTAGAATGAGATTCTTATGGTTGTTGATATCTTATAATGTAGATATTCATGTTGATATTGGAAAGCCAGTCAAGATAAGACAATAACAGAGAACATCAGACATACTATAAGAAAAATAAACAAAGGAAATAGGAAAGACTGAAAGAGTTGAACTTGTTGGCTTACTTATGACACGATGAAAAGATTGATACCTTTTCCCAAGTGCAGGAGTGTCGAAGTAATAAATAACCCGGCAAGACCGGGGTTGAACCATAGGGAGGTTAATTGTACAAATTATAAAAAATAATTATAAATAATAATAATAGCAATAACAACAATAACTATAATAATAATAATAAAAATAATAATAAAGAAAAAAAGGAGAAGAAGAAGATGAGAACTTTGAGATGGAATATTAATGTAACAATTAAACAATGATAATAACAAATGTCAAGGTTAAAGATTCCACTAATGGTATTTCAAACAAGTATAATATAAACTCTTATTATTCAATTGGAAACCACACATAAAGGAGGTTCCAATCAGATTATAAATTGTTAACATGATTACATTAGTCATCTTATTCGATTAATGCTAATACTTGTAAATCTCGTCAAGCATTCATGATTATAACTTATGTTAACAACAAATCAAGTTCCTTTCATAGCTCACGTGTCGGTTATACCATACAGTATGAGCTATGAAAGTGCCAAGCATTTGTTGTACCAAGTGTTATACAACATAAATCAAAATTAGTCATTTAACAAGCAAAGTATTAAAGAGTGAACAAGATAACAAATATAAAACATGTTAGTATCAAACATTAAAGTCCATATTAAGTTTACACTATACTTATTCTTACACCATTAGTGTAACCTTCTCACCTTGATATAATAAACTTAGCTAGACATAATGAAAGAAAGAAAAATAAATAAATCAAATAAGAACATAAATAAGATAAGAGTTAACTAAGTAAAGGAAAGGAAATGAAAGGCATAAACTTGATATTAATGAAAGCAAAGCATAAACATTACAAAAAATACAAAGAGAGAAAGGAAGAACATGATCTTGATTTGGAGACCAAAATGTCTAAATGCATGGCAAATGCCTCCTTTTATAGGCCAAAATTGGGAACTATTGATTTGATGACTAATTAATAAGTGGGTGACCAACTCTTGACTTGGTGAGAGTTGTAGAAAATTGTCTCAGCTATCTTGTGTAAAACATATAGCTCATTTGGACTTCTAGAACTCCAAATATGGCCAAAACACTGAATAGTGCTCGGGCTGGAGGACAGATTCAGGCTTCTTTGTTGTTGCTACAATTTGGACTTCAAAATGGCCTTTTTAGATCTTGAGCTCCATATGAAAGTTGTAGACCTATGTCTTACCTTTCCATCCATATAAAATGGACATAAATATGATATCTATAGCTCTAGATATGACCCAATTACCGAATAGTGTTCTGGTTTGGATTGCACTGACATCTCTTTTCGAAGTTTGGCCATCTCTTTATCCTTGCAATTTAAGTTCTTATAGTCATCAATCAATCCTTTCATTTATGTGATAGACCTGCATTTAAAATGAACATTTACCATAAATTAAAGGTATCTTATATTATTAGATATATTATTATAAAACATGCTTTAGTTAAGGAGTTACTGATACTTCAAGTGCAAAATGATGATATAAAACCATGATAAAAACGCACTTTTAAGTACTAGGAATGATCTAACATCTTTAAGAAATTTTGGTGTTGGCAAGTTTGCAATTAACTCGATTTTAGATTTGTCAACCTCAATTCCTTTTGATGAAACAATGTGACCAAGTGTTTCCATAAAATGACATTTTTTCTAATTCAACACAAGATTCTTTTCTTCATACTTGGTCAAAACCTTTCTTAAGTTAGTCAAACAATCATCAAATGAATCGCCAAAAATAGAAAAATCATCCATGAAAATCTCAAGAAAATGATTAACCATATCACTAAATATACTAAGCATGCATCTTTGAAATGTGGCTAGTGCATTACATAATCCAAAAGGCATCCTTCGATATGCAAAAGTACCAAATGGACATGTGAAAGTAGTCTTCTCTTGATCTTCCAATGCAATTTTAATTTGGTTGTAACCCGAATAGCCATCTAGGAAACAATAAAATTCATGACCTGCAACTCTTTCTAGGATTTGATCCATGAAAGGTAAAGGAAAATGATCTTTTCTAGTCATTGAATTAAGTTTCCTATAGTCAATGCACATGAGCCAACTAGTAACAGTTCTAGTAGGAATTAACTCATTATTCTCATTTGTTATCACAGTGACTCCAGACTTCTTGGGTACAACTTGGGTAGGACTTACCCATTTGCTGTCAGAAATAGGATAAATTATTTCATTATCTAGAAGCTTAATGACTTCATTTTTCACTACTTCCTTCATATTAGGATTTAGCCTTCGTTGCATTTCTCTAGAGGGTTTAGCATTTTCCTCTAAATAAATTCTATGTGTACAAATCAAAGGACTAATTCCTTTTATATCAGCTATGGTCCATCCTAATGCATTTTTGTGCATTTTCAGATTTTGTAATAATTTATCTTCTCGATGTACATTAAGTTTGGAAGAGATTATTACTGGCAAAGTTTCATTTTCTCCCAAAAATGAGTATTTGAGATTGGATGGCAATGGCTTTAAATCAGGTTTTGGTGGTTGAACATTTGAAGGTATGGACTTAATTGATCGTGGTGGAAATTCCTCAATTTGTGGCCTCCAATTACTTGTCTTTGATTTTTTTTGAAAATAAATCATTTGCAAATCATCAGATTCATCAATCTCAATTTCACTAGAAGTGGTTGGAAATTGATCATGAATTAATTTTTCAGTAAAGTCCACTTCCTGTAAATCATTATCATCTCTAGGTTGCCTGCAAATGTTGAAAATATTCATCTCCAATGTCATGTTTCCAAATGATAGTTTCATCAGTCCATTCCTACAATTAATCAATGCATTAGAAGTTGCAAGAAATGTATATCCTTAAAAGAAGGCAAGGTTGGACAATCGTTGGTTGAGTGTTCATTTGTTTCACATATTTGACACACAATGTTTTCAACAGATTTTAATTGACCACTCATTTTCAATTCTAGTGCCTTGACTTTTCTAGCTAAAGATGCAAACTTGGCTTGAAGGTTATGATCTTTCCTAAGGTTGTACATACCTCCACTAGATGTATGAGGTTGAGTTTTACTCGGTGCCTCATAAGTACCCGCGGTGTCCCAATTTTGAGCATTTTCAGCTATCAAGTCTAAGTACTCCATTGCTTCATCAGGTTCTTTATCTTCAAAAGTTCCATTGCACATCAATTCAACCATTTGCCTATCTTTAAGTGTTAACCCTTCATAGAAATGTGAAACCAATCTCCATAGTTTGATTATTCAATTGGAAACCACACATAAAGGAGGTTCCAATCAGATTATAAATTGTTAACATGATTACATTAGTCATCTTATTCGATTAATGCTAATACTTGTAAATCTCGTCAAGCATTCATGATTATAACTTATGTTAACAACAAATCAAGTTCCTTTCATAGCTCAAGTGTCGGTTATGCCATACAGTATGAGCTATGAAAGTGCCAAGCATTTGTTGTACCAAGTGTTATACAACATAAATCAAGATTAGTCATTTAACAAGCAAAGTATTAAAGAGTGAACAAGATAACAAATATAAAACATGTTAGTATCAAACATTAAAGTCCATATTAAGTTTACACTATACTTATTCTTACACCATTAGTGTAACCTTTTCACCTTGACATAATAAACTTAGCTAGACATAAAGAAAGAAAGAAAAATAGATAAACAAAATAAGAACATAAAAGTTAACTAAGTAAAGGAAAGGAAATGAAAGGCAGAAACTTGATATTAATGAAAACAAAGTATAAACATTGCAAAAAATACAAAGAGAGAAAGGAAGAGCATGATATTGATCTGGACACCAAGATGCCTAAATGTATGGCAAATGCCTCCTTTTATAGGCCAAAATTGAGAACTATTGATTTGATGACTAATTGATATGTGGGTAGTCAACTCTTGACTTGGTGACAATCCTTATCTTCTCTTGTCTGCCCAAAACGTCATTGATAACATCAAAATTAAAGCCACTCAAAAACATGAAAGTTTTAGGCAATTGTCTCAGGTATCTTGTGTAAAAAATGTAGCTCATTTGGACTTCTAGAACTTTAGATATGGCCAAAACACTAAACAGTGCTCAGGCTGGAGGACAGATTCGGGCTTCTTTGTTGTTGCTACAATTTGAACTTGAAAATGGCCTTTTTAGATCTTGGGCTCCATATGAAAGTTATAGGCCTATGTCTTACCTTTCCATCCATATAAAGTGGACCTAAATCTAAGATCTATAGCTCTACATTTGACCCAATTACCGAACAGTATTCCGGTTTGGATTGCACTGACATCTCTTTTCTAATTTTGGCCATCTCTTTATCCTTACAATTTAAATTGTTAAAGTCATCAATCAATCCTTTCATTTATGTGATAGACCTGCATTTAAAATGAACATTTACCACAAATTAAAGGTATCTTATATTATTAGATATATTATTATAAAACATGTTTTACTTAAGGAGTTATTGATACTTCAAGTGCAAAATGATGATATAAAACCATGATAAAAATGCAATTTTAAGTACTAATCAACTAACCATTTACTTTTTATTCAATGTATTTATAGAGTATTATATGTAACAAACTATAGAAAATCAAGGAGTACAAATAAATGATTTACAACTAACATTAATATGTTGTTTTAATCACAACAAAATGAGAAAAATCTAGAGGTGGTTTGTTTGCTGCATAGTTGTCAACTTGATCTGATCTCTACAACTTCTCCTTTAATTCTCTCAATAGATATTTGATCGAGTCATTACATGCTTTCACACTCTCTTACAAACAGATGGGGAGTTGACAAACCATGAGTTTGGACTCAAAAATTGAAATCGAGTTGTTGTTTGTTCCTTGATAAATATATCTGCTAACTGGTCTTTTGTTGAGATATGTTTAACCAATATATCTTTATTAACTATCTTTTCTTTAATGAAATGATAATCAATTTCCACATATTTGGTTTTAGAATGGTAATCAATTTGTTCTTTGATATGGTATCAAATCCTTGATGACCAACCGATCACGAGTTTGAATATCAATATCCTTATTTATTTGATAAAAACTAAGCACAAGGTAGTGTGGGTCTGTGCAAATTTCAAACTTGAACGACTTTCACTTGAGAAGGTATGTTCGAGAATAATATAAATCATATCCTAGAATCTTACCTAAAAAGCTTAAGTTATTGGGTTGAGATGGTTCTTTGATACATACAAGCTCCAGGTAGGTGTTTGACAACTCATTACATATTTAAAGTCTTAAATATTATATTTTTAATGTTTTTCTATGCATGGTTTGAGTTCGAATAATAAAAATATTATAGAAAGGGAAGAAAGCAAAAAAATAATGAAATTAAATACTAGACGGAATGTTGGTAACTTAAAAGGTAGTTGGAGTTATTAGCAATCCGTAAGGAAATTGCTACAATGATTGGCAACCAAAAAGATAGATTGAGTTGTTGGCATTCTATAAGGGAATTTCTAGAATGATTGACAATTTACAAGGTAGTCGGAGTTATTAACATTCCATAAAAAAATCGCTAGATTAAGGAAATTGAAAGGGTAGCCTAAGTTATTGGTATTCCATAAAGGAATTGCCAGATTAGTTAGAAACTAAAGGAGTTAGCTAGAGTTAATGACATTAATAAGGGATTACAAGATTTATAGGTATTCATTAAGATTAATTTGAGATGGGAATATTCATAAAGGGTGGTTTAGTTTGAATTGATTTTTGAAATGATTGGATTAATGATCAACTATCAAATGAAGAGATCATTTGAATGGAAAGAAAAAGAAAAGAAATAAAAGGAAAATTGAATAATTTATTAAAAGATGTTGTGTATATGAATCACTATCGATAGTGGTGATAAACCCTTGTGTGGATGATCGGTATCATAACCCAATTTTGGATTTCTTAGAAACTATCATTTTCTTTTAAATAAAAATAAAAAACAAAAAGGGAAAAGGGTTGAAAAAAAAAAAACAGGATGACCAGCAACTTAGTTGATAAGAATAGATTGAAGAATGATCTAGATGTAATAATAATAATAATAATAATAATAATAATAATAATAATAATAATAATAATAAGTTAAAAAGGACTTTGAGATGTAAGATTAATGTGAGGATTAAACAATGATAAAAAAAATATCAAGGTTAGAGGATCTACTAATGATATTTCAATTAAGTATAGTATAAAGTCTTTTTATTATTCAACTAGAAACCACATATAAAAGAGGTTCCAATCCGATGATTTATCCTTAATAGTTTATTATAAGTTTTTAACATGATTGACACGACTAAAAGATTGATGTCTTCTCCCAAGTGCAGGAGTGTCGAAGTAATAAATAACCCGGCAAGATCGGGGTCGAACCACAGGGAGGTTAATTGTACAAATTATAAACAACAATTATAAAACAACAACAATAACAACAACAACAACAACAACAACAACAACAACAACAACAACAACAACAACAACAACAACAATAATAATAATAATAATAATAATAATACTAGTAGTAGTAGTAGTACTAATAATAATAATAATAATAATAATAATAATAATAATAATAATAAAGAAAGAGAAGAAGAAGAAGATGATGATGATGATGAGAACTTAGAGATGAAATATTAATGTAAGGATGAAACAATAATAATAACAAATGTTAAGGTTAGAGGTTCCACTAATGGTATATCAAACAAGTATAGTATAAACTCTTATTATTGAATTGGAAACCACACACAAAGGAGGTTCCAATCAGATTATATATTGTTAACATGATTACATTAGTCATCTTATTCAATTAATGCTAATACTTGTAAATCTCGTCAAGCATTCATGATTATAACTTATGTTAACAACAAATCAAGTTCCTTTCATAGCTCAGGTGTCGGTTATACCATACATTATGGGCTATGAAAGTGCCAAGCATTTGTTGTACCAAGTGTTATACAACATAAATCAAGATTAGTCATTTAACAAGCAAAGTATTAAAGAGTGAACAAGATAACAAATATAAAACATGTTAGTATCAAACATTAAAGTCCATATTAAGTTTACACTATACTTATTCTTACACCATTAGTGTAACCTTTTCACCTTGACATAATTAACTTAGCTAGACATAATGAAAGAAATAAAAATAGATAAACAAAATAAGAACATAAAAGTTAACTAAGTACATGAAAGGAAATGAAAGGCATAAACTTGATATTAATGAAAGCAAAGCATAAACATTACAAAAAACACAAAGAGAGAAAGCAAGAGCATGATCTTGATCTCGAGAGACCAAAATGCCTAGATGCATGTCAAATGCCTCCTTTTATAGGCCAAAATTGGGAACTATTGATTTGATGACTAATTGATAAGTGGGTGGCCAACTTTTGACTTGGTGACAATCCTTATCTTCTCTTGTCTGCCAAAAACGTCATTGATAACGTCAAACTTGGAGCCACTCGAAAACATGAAAGTTGTAGCCAATTGTCTCAGCTTTCTTGTGTAAAAAATTCAGCTCATTTGGACTTCTAGAACTCCAGATATGGCCAAAATACCGAACAGTGCTCGGGCTGGAAGACAGATTCGGGCTTCTTTGTTGTTGCTACAATTTGGACTTGATAATGGCCTTTTTAGATCTTGGGCTCCATATGAAAGTTGTAGGCCTATGTCTTACCTTTCCATCCATATAAATTGGACCTAAATCTGAGATATATATCTCCAGATATGACCCAATTACCGAACAGTGTTCCGGTTTGGATTGCACCGACATCTCTTTTCTAAGTTTGGCCATTTCTTTATCCTTGCAATTTAAGTTCGTCAAGTCATCAATCAATCCTTTCATTTATGTGATAGGCCTGCATTAAAAATAGACATTTACCACAAATTATAGGTATCTTATGTTATTAGATACATTATTATAAAACATATTTTAGTTAAGGAGTTATTGATACTTCAAGTGCAAAATGATGATATAAAACCATGATAAAAATGCACTTTTAAGTACTAATCACACCCCTCAACCAGCTTATTACTAGTCCCTAGTAATCAAAGCGTTAAAACAATTTGCAAATTTCACAAAGCAAGGTATTCATCATTTAACTTCCATTAATCTATCCAGATGAACAAACTCTCATTAAATTTATATATCTGCTCAATACCTCTTAACAAGATATTAATAAACCTTTCTTTTGTGCTCAATGTATCAACACATAATTATGGGGCTTTTCTTGGAAGAAAACAATTTTTTTTTTTCTAATGTTTAAGGTTAACTTCCTTGGGTTGGGATTATTATTTTTGTCTTTTTTTTTCTTTTTTTTTTAAATGTATATGCATATAATTTAAAAACATCATGCATCTTTAACCCATGTAACAAGCTTTCAGCTAATGACTCCCAAACCAGTTGGTCTTAGGGCATTAGGTGTTAAGACACCCCTACGAGCTTAGTAACTCGGGTCACAGATACTGATATGTAGATAGAGCAATGTTTGATTCCCTTAAGCTTTTCTCCTCAACCCATGTAACAAGCGTTGGGCCAATAGCTCCCAAGTCAGTTGACTTTAGGGTATTAGGTGTTAAAACACCCCTTTGGGCTTAATTGCTTAGGTTAGGGAGGCTACGAAACCAAACTTATCTACATTTTTATTATCATCATTTTTTTTCTTTTTTTTCTTTTTTTTATGTTTTTCTTTTTTTTTTCTTGTTTTTGTTTTTTAATTATATACAATCCCTTTCCCTTAGTTGTTACCTTTAACAAAAGAACATAAATAATGTAATAATCCAATATGCAACCCACAATCATATGTTAAAGTGTGTGTGTGTAAATTAAGGTTTAAGAATATATGTTAAATAAGTATATGAGCAGAATTAAGTGGTAACAATACGAGAGTTTGTAAACCTGAATATTTCAGGAAGTATTATAATAGACCTTGTTAAGAATGATTACTAAGATGCGTCTCAAGAGTCACTTTAACAAAAGAACTCCTTTACTCTGCCATCCTAGTAACAACAATTATGCACATGCTTTATGAAATGAAAAATAATTTTTTTTTATCAACTACTACCCTCTCCCCCCAACCAAAACGAGACATTGTCCTCAATGTTCTAAGGTAGAAAGATAGAGTATAGAAGATATCACCTGAAATAACGAACACTGACAAAACCTGAAACACACTAAAACAAAAATAAGAAATAATAAAACCAAAAGACACAAGTTTGTACAAACAAAAAAAATTCAAATCGCAGTTGTGAATGTGGCTCACATCTTCCCTTGGTTTTACGTCCAAGAACAGCTTAAACGCCCTCAATGGGTCGGGGATAGGCTTCCCATCCAGTTTTCTTAAAAACTGGCAAACAGGGTCTTTTTTAGTCAGATTCCCAAGACTAAGTCAAGTATGTTCTTTATGAAAATGGGTTCATAAGTCATGAATTACACGATGCTTATCTCGACTATGATGAGACTTAAGAGTCAATAGAAGATTATCTAAAGACTCTCTGTGTTTTGAAATAAATCCCACCTTCTGAGAATTTTCACAGTTTTTGCGGAATGCATCTGACTCCTTGAATATGATGGGCCAGTAAAATTCATTTTGTAAGATTTCTACAATCCTCTTTTTTGATGAGAAATGATCCCCACATGCCTTAGAGTAACAAAATTTAATGAAATTACTTACCTCATTGTCGAGAATGCATTTTTGAAATATTTGATCAGGACAATAATTGAATAAGTAAGGGTCATTCCAATAAAAATTTTGCTCGTTGCTCAAAAATTTTCTTTTGTCTTCAATACTCCAATGAGTTGGCAAAAATCCTGAAGCAAGAAAATTGATATTTTTAGCAAACCAAGGCATTGAATTAAAAGAAAGTAGAGATTCATCAGGAAAGTAATCATCGATTGGTATGATGTCGGGTGTCGAATCTGTTGTCACTTTTGATAAAAGATTCGCATCAACCTTTTCGATGCCTTTTTCATCCTCGATTTCTTCCTGATTGGTCATGGCATGAGAAAATAGAAGTGCTGGCGGAGAATCAGTCGTTTCTTTGCAATTTTTAGATTCAACCCCTTCCTTTCCCTTAGAAATTGACTCATCATCTTTCTCATAAGGTTCAAGAGAGGGTTTTTCAATAACCTTACCATTGCGTAGAGTAGTGACTGATTTGACTTGATCCATGTGTTGGCTTCTGGAACTACTTGCATTTGCATTGTATTGCCCCTTAGGATTTTGTTGTGGTTGAGATGAAAACTTACCTTTATCTTGGAAACTGAGAGCAGATGTTAATTTTGCAAGAGTATCTTTAAAATCTGTCATGTTTTGAGCAAGTTGAGTGTTGATTATCTCTTGCTTTTCAATGAATGCATACAAAGTTTCCTCAAACTTTCTTGTAGGAGATGGAGCATAAGGAGGTGCATATCCATGATAATTTTGGAAATTATGGTGTGCTTGAAACTGTGGTGGTGAAGTTTGTGCATTGTCACTCTTCCAACTGAAATTCAGGTGATTTCTCCAACCAGGATTGTATGTTTGTGAGTATGGGTTATAGTTGGGCCTTTGGAAACTATTTAAAGCATGAGCTTGTTCATGGAGACATTCCTTAAAAGAAGGCAAGGTTGGACAATCGTTGGTTGAGTGTTCATTTGTTTCACAGATTTGACACACAATGTTTTCAATAGATTTTAATTGACCACTCTTTTTTAATTCTAGTGCCTCGACTTTTCTAGCTAAAGATGCAAACTTGGCTTGAAGGTCATGATCTTCCCTAAGGTTGTACATACCTCCACTAGATGTATGAGGTTGAGTTTTACTCGGTGCCTCATATGTACCCGCAATGTCCCAATTTTGAGCATTTTCAGCTAACAAGTCTAAGTACTCCATTGCTTCATCAGGGTCTTTATCTTCAAAAGTTCCATTGCACATTAGTTCAACCATTTGCCTATCTTTAGGTGTTAACCCTTCATAGAAATGTGAAACCAATCTCCATGTTTTAAAACCATGATGAGGGCAAGTACTAAGCAAGTCTCGATACCTATCCCAACATTTGTAAAATGTTTCTCCTGGTTTTTGAGTGAAAGTGGTGATTTGTCTCTTAAAAGAGTTTGTTCTATGAGATGGAAAAAACTTCTTTAAAAACTGTTGTTGTATTTCATCCCAAGCACGAATGGATCCTGGTCTTAAATTTTGTAGCCATGTTTTAGCTTTATCTTTTAATGAAAAAGGAAAAAGCTTTAATCTGATGGTGTTCATGCTACAATTTAAGTTATTATATGTGTTGCAGACCTCCTCAAATTCACTTAAATGCAAGTATGGATTTTCCAATTCCAAGCCATGAAATGAAGGTAAAAGTTGAATAATGCCTGGCTTAAAATTAAAATGAGATGCATCAGGAGGAAAAACTATGCATGATGGTGCACTTGTTCTTGTGGGATTCATGTGGTCTCTAAGTGTTCTAGCACGGTTATTCTCATTATTTTCATTATAAAGTGATTGATTATCTTCTTCGGCCATATTTTCTGAAAATGATGAGGATATCCTACAAAGTCTACCACTTGATGTACGTGACCACACTCTCATGCACGTGTAGGAATAAAATAAAAATGAAGAAGAAAGCAAAAGAAGGAGGAAGAAAACAAAATAAAAAGAAACAAAAGAAAAGAAACAAAGTTATATACAAGAAAAGTGAAAAGAGAAAATAAAATAAATACTATAATTTATACAAGGACTTACCTCCCCGGCAACGGCGCCAAAAACTTGACACGACTAAAAGATTGATGTCTTCTCCCAAGTGCAGGAGTGTCGAAGTAATAAATAACCCGGCAAGACCGGGGTCGAACCACAGGGAGGTTAATTGTACAAATTATAAACAACAATTATAAAACAACAATAACAACAACAACAACAACAACAACAACAACAATAATAATAATAATAATAATAATAATAATAATACTACTAGTAGTAGTAGTAGTAGTAGTACTAATAATAATAATAATAATAATAATAATAATAATAATAATAAAGAAAGAGAAGAAGAAGAAGATGATGATGATGATGAGAACTTAGAGATGAAATATTAATGTAAGGATGAAACAATAATAATAACAAATGTTAAGGTTAGAGGTTCCACTAATGGTATATCAAACAAGTATAGTATAAACTCTTATTATTGAATTGGAAACCACACACAAAGGAGGTTCCAATCAGATTATATATTGTTAACATGATTACATTAGTCATCTTATTCAATTAATGCTAATACTTGTAAATCTCGTCAAGCATTCATGATTATAACTTATGTTAACAACAAATCAAGTTCCTTTCATAGCTCAGGTGTCGGTTATACCATACATTATGGGCTATGAAAGTGCCAAGCATTTGTTGTACCAAGTGTTATACAACATAAATCAAGATTAGTCATTTAACAAGCAAAGTATTAAAGAGTGAACAAGATAACAAATATAAAACATGTTAGTATCAACCATTAAAGTCCATATTAAGTTTACACTATACTTATTCTTACACCATTAGTGTAACCTTTTCACCTTGACATAATTAACTTAGCTAGACATAATGAAAGAAATAAAAATAGATAAACAAAATAAGAACATAAAAGTTAACTAAGTACATGAAAGGAAATGAAAGGCATAAACTTGATATTAATGAAAGCAAAGCATAAACATTACAAAAAACACAAAGAGAGAAAGCAAGAGCATGATCTTGATCTCGAGAGACCAAAATGCCTAGATGCATGTCAAATGCCTCCTTTTATAGGCTAAAATTGGGAACTATTGATTTGATGACTAATTGATAAGTGGGTGGCCAACTTTTGACTTGGTGACAATCCTTATCTTCTCTTGTCTGCCAAAAACGTCATTGATAACGTCAAACTTGGAGCCACTCGAAAACATGAAAGTTGTAGCCAATTGTCTCAGCTTTCTTGTGTAAAAACTTCAGCTTATTTGGACTTCTAGAACTCCAGATATGGCCAAAATACCGAACAGTGCTCGGGCTGGAAGACAGATTCGGGCTTCTTTGTTGTTGCTACAATTTGGACTTGATAATGGCCTTTTTAGATCTTGGGCTCCATATGAAAGTTGTAGGCCTATGTCTTACCTTTCCATCCATATAAATTGGACCTAAATCTGAGATATATATCTCCAGATATGACCCAATTACCGAACAGTGTTCCGGTTTGGATTGCACCGACATCTCTTTTCTAAGTTTGGCCATTTCTTTATCCTTGCAATTTAAGTTCGTCAAGTCATCAATCAATCCTTTCATTTATGTGATAGGCCTGCATTAAAAATAGACATTTACCACAAATTATAGGTATCTTATGTTATTAGATACATTATTATAAAACATATTTTAGTTAAGGAGTTATTGATACTTCAAGTGCAAAATGATGATATAAAACCATGATAAAAATGCACTTTTAAGTACTAATCAATGATCATATTAATTATTTTATTTAAATAACTGACACGACTAAAAGGTTGATGTCTTCTCCCAAGTGTAGGAGTGTCGAAGTAATAAATAACCCGGCAAGACCGGGGTCGAACCACAGGGAGGTTAATTGTACAAATTATAGACAACAATTATAAGCAACAATAATAGCAATAATAACAATAACAATAACAATAACAACAACAACTATAATAATAATAGTAATAATAAAGAAAGAGAAGAAAAAGAAGATGATGAGAACTTGGAGATGGAAAATTAATGTAAGGATTAAACAATAATAATAACAAATGTCAAGGTTAGAGATTCCACTAATGGTATATCAAACAAGTATAGTATAAACTCTTATTATTGAATTGGAAACCACACACAAAGGAGGTTCCAATCAGATTATATATTGTTAACATGATTACATTAGTCATCTTATTCAATCAATGCTAATACTTGTAAATCTCGTCAAGCATTCATGATTATAACTTATGTTAACAACAAATCAAGTTCCTTTTATAGCTCAGGTGTCGGTTATACCATACATTATGGGCTATGAAAGTGCCAAGCATTTGTTGTACCAAGTGTTATACAACATAAATCAAGATTAGTCATTTAACAAGCAAAGTATTAAAGAGTGAACAAGATAACAAATATAAAACATGTTAGTATCAAACATTAAAGTCCATATTAAGTTTACATTATACTTATTCTTACACCATTAGTGTAACCTTTTCACCTTGACATAACTAACTTAGCTAGACATAATGAAAGAAAGCAAAATAGATAAACAAAATAAGAACATAAAAGTTAACGAAGTAAAGAAAAGGAAATGAAAGGCATAAACTTAATATTAATGAAAGCAAAGCATAAACATTACAAAAAATACAAAGAGAGAAAGGAAGAGCATGATCTTGATCTGGAAACCAAGATGCCTAAATGAATTACATGCTTCAACAGGTTCTGTGTCCAAGACAATAAAATCCACAAGATAAATGAATTTATCGACTTGTACTAACACATCTTCAATTATTCCTCTAGGCACTTTTACAGATCTATCGGCAAGTAAAAGAGATATAGAAGTTGGTATTAACTCACCTAGATTGAGACTCTGAAAAACTGAATATGGAAGTAAATTCACACTAGCACCAAGATCAAGTAAGGCTTTTTCAATTTTATGCTCTCCAATAAAGCAAGAAATTGTAGGAGAACCAGGGTCTTTATATTTCAAAGCATTATTGTTTTGAAGAATGGCACTTACTTGTTCAGCTAGAAAGGCTTTCTTTTTCACATTCAGTTTCCTCTTCACAGTGTATAAATCTTTCAAAAATTTAGTATAGGAAGGAACCTGTTTAATAACATCCAGCAAAGGTATATTGATTCTTACCTGTTTGAAAGTTTCAAACATTTCAGAGTTGTGATTGACTTTTCTTTGTTTAGTCATGGCATGAGGAAATGGAAGTGCTGGCGGTGAATCAATCATTTCTTTGTAATTTTCAGATTCAACCCCTTCCTTACCTTCAGAGATTGACTTATCATCTTTCTCTTAAGGTTCAAGAGAGGGTTTTTCAATAACCTTACCAGTGCGCAGAGTACTGACTGATTTGACTTAATCCATGTGTTGGCTTCCGGAACTACTTGCATTTGCATTGTATTGCCCCTTGAGATTTTGTTGTGGTTGAGATGGAAACTTACCTTTCTCTTGGAAACTAAGAGCAGATGTTAATTTAGCAAGAGTAGCTTTAAAATCTGTCATGTTTTGAGCAAGTTAAGTATTGATTGTCTTTTGCTTTTCAATGAATGCATGCAATGTTTCCTCAAGATTTCTTCTAAGTGGTGGAGCATAAGGAGGTGCATATCCATGAGAATTTTAGAAATTGTGGTGTGCTTGAAATGGTGGTTGTGAAGTTTGTGCATTGTTGTTCTCACTCTTCCAACTGAAATTTAAGTGATTTCTCCAACCAGGGTTGTATGTTTGGGAGTATGGGTTGTGGTTGGGCCTTAGGAAACTGTTTAAAGTATGGGCTTGTTCATGGAGACATTCCTTAAAAGAAGGCAAGGTTGGACAATCATTGGTTGAGTGTTCATTTATTTCACAGATTTGACACACAATGTTTTCAACAGATTTTAATTGACCACTCTTTTTCAATTCTAGTGCCTCGACTTTTCTAGCTAAAGATGCAAACTTGGCTTGAAGGTTATGATCTTCCCTAAGGTTGTACATACCTCCACTAGATGTATGAGGTTGAGTTTTACTCGGTGCCTCATATATACCCGTGGTGTCCTAATTTTGAGCATTTTCAGCTAACAAGTCTAAGTACTCCATTGCTTCATCAGGGTTTTTATCTTAAAAAGTCCCATTGCACATCAATTCAACCATTTGCCTATCTTTAGGTGTTAACCTTTCATAGAAATGTGAAATCAATCTCCATGTTTCAAAACCATGATGAGGGCAAGTACTAAGCAAGTCTCGATACCTATCCCAACATTTGTAAAATGTTTCTCCTAGTTTTTTAGTGAAAGTGGTGATTTGTCTCTTGAAAGAGTTTGTTCTATGAGATGGGAAAAACTTCTTTAAAACTGTTGTTGCATTTCATCCCAAGCACGAATGGATCCTGGTCTCAAATTTTGTAGCCATGTTTTAGCTTTATCTTTTAATGAAAAAGGAAAAAGCTTTAATCTGATGGTGTCCATACTACAATTTAAATTATTATATGTGTTGCAGATCTCCTCAAATTCTCTTAAATACAAGTATGGATTTTCCAATTCTAAACCATGAAAAGAAGGTAAAAGTTGAATAATACCTGGTTTAAAATTAAAATGAGATGCATCGGGAGGAAGAACTATGCATGATGGTGCACTTGTTCTTGTGCGATTCATGTGGTCTCTAAGTGTTCTAGCATGGTTGTTCTCATTATTTTCATTATGAAGTGATTGATTATCTTCTTCGGCCATATTTTCTAAAAATAATGAGGATACCCTACAGAGTCTACCACTTGATGTACGTGACCACACTCTCATGCACGTGTAGGAATAGAATAAGAGGAAGAAGAAAACAAAAGAAGAAGAAACACGAGAAAAGAAACAAAGTTATATACAAGAAAAGTGAAAGGAGAAAATAAAATAACTACTATAATTTATACAAGTACTTACCTCCCCGGCAACGGCGCAAAAAAATCGACACGACTAAAAGGTTGATGTCTTCTCCCAAGTGTAGGAGTTTCGAAGTAATAAATAACCCGGCAAGACCGGGGTCGAACCACAGGGAGGTTAATTGTACAAATTATAGACAACAATTATAAGCAATAATAATAGCAATAATAACAATAACAATAACAATAACAACAACAACTATAATAATAATAATAATAATAGTAGTAGTAGTAGTAATAATAAAGAAAGAGAAGAAGAAGAAGATAATGAGAACTTGGAGATGGAAAATTAATGTAAGGATTAAACAATAATAATAACAAATGTCAAGGTTAGAGATTCCACTAATGGTATATCAAACAAGTATAGTATAAACTCTTATTATTGAATTGGAAACCACACACAAAGGAGGTTCCAATCAGATTATATATTGTTAACATGATTACATTAATCGTCTTATTCAATCAATGCTAATACTTGTAAATCTCGTCAAGCATTCATGATTATAACTTATGTTAACAACAAATCAAGTTCCTTTGATAGCTCAGGTGTCGGTTATACCATACATTATGGGTTATGAAAGTGCCAAGCATTTGTTGTACCAAGTGTTCTACAATATAAATCAAGATTAGTCATTTAACAAGGAAAGTATTAAAAAGTGAACAAGATAACAAATATAAAACATGTTAGTATCAAACATTAAAGTCCATATTAAGTTTACATTATACTTATTCTTACACCATTAGTGTAACCTTTTCACCTTGACATAATTAACTTAGCTAGACATAATGAAAGAAAGAAAAATAGATAAACAAAATAAGAACATAAAAGTTAACTAAGTAAAGAAAAGGAAATGAAAGGCATAAACTTGATATTAATGAAAGTAAAGCATAAACATTCCAAAAAATACAAAGAGAGAAAGGAAGAGCATGATCTTGATCTGGAAACTAAGATGCCTAAATGCGTGGCAAATGCCTCCTTTTATAGGCCAAAATTAGGAACTATTGATTTGATGACTAATTGATAAGTGGGTGGCCAACTCTTGACTTGGTGACAATCCTTATCTTCTCTTGTCTGCCCAAAACATCATTGATAACTTCAAAATAGGAGCCAGTTGAAAACATGAAAGTTGTAGGAAATTGTCTCAGGTATCTTGTGTAAAAGATTCAGCTTATTTCGACTTCTAGAACTCCAGATATGGCCAAAATACCGAACAATGCTCGGGCTGGATGATAGATTCGGGCTTCTTTGTTGTTGCTACAATTTGGACTTGAAAATGGCCTTTTTAGATCTTGAGCTCCATAGGACAATTGTTGGCCTATGTCTTACCTTTCCATCCATATAAATGGGACCTAAATCTAAGATCTATAGCTCCAGATATGACCCAATTACCGAATAGTGTTCCGGTTTGGATTGCACCAACATCTCTTTTCTAAGTTTTGCCATCTCTTTATCCTTGCAATTTAAGTTCTTAAAGTCATCAATCAATCCTTTCATTTATGTGATAGGCCTATATTTAGAATGAACATTTACCACAAATTAAAGGTATCTTATATTATTAAATATATTATTATAAAACATGCGTTAGTTAAGGAGTTATTGATGCTTCAAGTGCAAAATGATGATATAAAACCATGATAAAAATGCACTTTTAAGTACTAATCAATAACACCAAATTTTTAAATATTACCAGGAATTCATGATGCTAACTTATGTTAACAACAAATCAAGTTCTTTTCATAGCATATGTGTAAGTATACCATATGGTTGGCTATAAAAGTGATAAGTATTTGTTATACCAAGTGTTATACAATATAAACTTAGATTAACCATTTAACAAGCAAGATATTAAGAGTGAACAAGATAACAAATACAAAACATGTTAGTTTCAAACATTAACATCCATGTTAAGTTTATACTATACTTATTCTTGCACCATTAGTGTAACATTTTCATCTTAACATAATAAACTTAACTAAACATAATAAAAGAGATAAATGCCTTCTTTTATAGGCTATATTTGGGAATGATTGATTTGTTGATCAATTGTTGAGTGGGTAATCACATCTTGACTTGGTGACAATCCTTATCTTGTTATCTGAACAAAACATCATTGTTAACATCAGAATTTGGATAGACTTAATCATAAAAATTCTAGAAAATTATCTGATCTTTCTAGGAAAAACAATTGAGGTCATTTGGACTTCTAGAACCTATGATATAGGTTGAAAACTAAATAGTGTCTAGGTTACAAGATAGATTCAAACTTCTCCGTTGTTGCTAAGATTTGGACTTTTAAACAACAAAATTGAGTCTTGCCTTTTCATAAATGTTTAGGCTTATGTCTTAGCTTTCCATCTATATAGAGTAGACCTAAATCCAAGATCTACAGCTCCAGATATAACCCAATGAGCAAACAGTGTTCTAGTTTAGGTTGAACCAACATCTCTTTTTTAAGTTTGACCATTTCTTTGTCCTTTCAATTTCAATACTTAAACTCATCAATCAATTCTTTTATTTATATAATAGGCCTGCATTTAAGATAAAAATTTACCATAAATTAAAGATATCTTATGGTATCACACTTGTTATTATAAAACATGCTATAGTTAAGGAGTTATTGATACTTCAAGTGCAAAATGATAATATAAAACCTTCATAAAAATACACTTTTAAGTACTAATCAATTATTTATATAAATAATAATAATAATAATAAGTTAAAGAGGACTTTGAGATGTAAGATTAATTTGAGGATTAGACAATGATAAAAACAAATGTGAAAGTTAGGGGATCCACTAATGATATTTCAAATAAGTATAATATAAACTCTTTTTATTACTCAACTGGAAACTACACATAAAGAAGGTTCAATCGAATGATTTATCCTTAATAGTTCATTATAAATTTTTAACATGATCATATTAATTATCTTATTTAAGTAATACTAAACTTTAAAATATTATCAGGAATTCATAATGCTAACGTATGTTAACAACAAATTAAGTTTCTTTTATAGCACATGTATAGATTATACCATACGATTAGCTATGAAAGTGCTAAGCATTTGTTGTACCAAGTGTTATACAACACAAATCTAGATTAACCATTTAGTAAGCAAGGTATTAAGAATGAGTACGATAAAAAGATAAGATATGTTAATAAGAAATTTTCTTGGATATAAACATTGAAGTTCGTATTTAATTTATATTATACTTATTTTAACACCATTAGTGAAACATTTTCACCTTGACATAATGAACTTAGCTAAACATAATGAAAAAGAGAAATATAGATAAACAAGATAAGAACATGATTATATAAGTATAATAAAGGAAAGGAAAGTCTTAAGTATATAAAGAAAGAAAGCAAGAACATAATCTTGATTTGAAAATCAAGATACCTATATACATGGCAAATGCGTGTTTTTATAGGCCAAAATTTAAAACTCATGATATGTTGATGATTAGTACTTAAAAGTGCATTTTTATCATGGTTTTATATCATCATTTTGCACTTGAAGTATCAATAACTCCTTAACTAAAACATGCTTTATAATAATATATATAATAATATAAGATACCTTTAATTTGTGGTAAATGTTCATTTTAAATGCAGGCCTATCACATAAATGAAAGGATTGATTGATGACTTTAAGAACTTAAATTGCAAGGGTAAAGAGATTACCAAAATTAGAAAAGAGATGTCGGTGCAATCGAAACTGGAACATTATTCGGTAATTGGGTCATATCTAGAGCTATAGATCTCAGATTTAGGTCTACTTTATATGGATGGAAAGGTAAGACATAGGCCTACAGCTTTCATGCCCAAGATCAGAAAAAGCCATTTTCAAGTCCAAATTGTAGGAATAACAAAGAAGCCCGAATCTGTCCTCCAGCCCGAGCACTGTTCAGTATTTTGGCCATATCTGGAGTTCTAGAAGACAAACTGAGCTAAAGTTTTTACACAAGAAAGCTGAGACAATTGACTACAACTTTGATATTTTGCATGGCTCCAATTGTGACGTTATCAATGACCTTTTGGGCACACAAGAGAAGATAAGGATTGTCATCAAGTCAAAAGTTGGCCACCCACTCATCAATTAGTCATCAAATCAATAAGTTTTAATTTTGGCCTATAAAAGAAGACATTTACCATGCATTTAGGCATCTTGGTGTCCAGATCAAGATCATACTTTTGCTTTGTCTCTTTTTATTTTTTGTAATCTTTATGCTTTGCTTTCATTAATATCATGTTTATGCCTTTCCTTTCCTCTACTTAGTTAAATTTTATCTTATTTATATTCTTATTTTGTTTTTTTATTTTTCTTTCTTTCATTATGTCTAGCTAAGTTTATTATGTCAAGGTGAAAATGTTACATTAATGGTGTTAGAATAAGTATAGTGTAAACTTAATATGGACTTTAATGTTTGATAGTAACATGTTTTGTATTTGTTATCTTGTTCACTCTTTAATACTTTGTTTGTTAAATGACTAATCTTTATTTATTGATTAGTACTTAAAAGTGCATTTTTATCATGGTTTTATATCATCATTTTGCACTTGAAGTATCAATAACTCCTTAACTAAAGCATGTTTTATAATAATATATCTAATAATATAAGATACCTCTAATTTCTGGTACATGTTCATTTTAAATGTAGGTCTATCACATAAAAGAAAGGATTGATTGATCAATTTAAGAACTTAAATTGCAAGGGCAAAGAGATGATGAAAATTAGAAAAGAGATGTCGGTGCAATCGAAACTAGAACACTGTTCAGTAATTGGGTCATATCTAGAGCTATAGATCTTAGATTTAGGTCTACTTTATATGGATGGAAAGGTAAGACATAGGCCTATAACTTTTCTATGGAGCCCAAGATCTAAAAAGACCATTTTCAAGTCCAAATTGTAGCGACAACAAAGAAGTTCGAATCTGTCCTCCAGCCTGAGCACTATTCAGTATTTTGGCCATATTTGGAGTTCTAGAAGTCCAAATGAGCTGAATGTGTTACACAAGAAAATTGAGACAATTGGCTACAACTTTCATGTTTTCGAGTGGCTCCAAGTTTGACGTTATCAATGACGTTTTGGGCAGATAAGAGAAGATAAGGATTGTCACCAAGTCAAGAGTTGGCCACCCACTCATCAATTAGTCATCAAATCAATAGTTCCCAATTTTGGCCTATAAAAAGAGGCATTTGACATGCATCTAGGCATTTTGGTCTCTAGATCAAGATCATGCTCTTGCTTTCTCTCTTTGTGTTTTTTGTAATGTTTATGCTTTGCTTTCATTAATATCAAGTTTATGCCTTTCATTTCCTTTCATGTACTTAGTTAACTTTTATCTTATTTATGTTCCTATTTTGTTTATTTATTTTTCTTTCTTTTATTATGTCTAGCTAAGTTTATTATATCAAGGTGAAAAGGTTACACTAATGGTGTAAGAATAAGTATAGTGTAAACTTAATATGGACTTTAATGTTTGATACTAACATCTTTTATATTTGTTATCTTGTTCACTCTTTAATACTTTTCTTGTTAAATGACTAATCTTGATTTATGTTATATAACACTTGGTACAACAAATGCTTGACACTTTCATAGCCCATATTGTATGGTATAACCAACACCTGAGCTATGAAATGAACTTGATTTGTTGTTAACATAAGTTATAATCATGAATGCTTGACGAGATTTACAAGTATTAGCATTAATTGAATAAGATGACTAATGTAATCATGTTAACAATCTATAATTTGATTGGAACGTCCTTTGTGTGTGGTTTCCAATTGACTAATAAGAGTTTATCCTATACTTGTTTGACATACCATTATTGAATCCTCTAACCTTGACATTTATTGTTATCGTTGTTTAATCCTTACGTTAATTTTCCATCTCAAAGTTCTCATCAATTTATCGTCTTCTTCTCCTCCTCCTTTTTTTTCTTAATTATTATTATTATTATTATTACTACTACTACTACTACTACTATTATTATTATTGTTGTTGTTGTTGTTGTTGTTGTTGTTGTTGTTGTTGTTATTATTGTTGTATTATAATTTGTACAATTAACCTCCTTGTGGTTCGACCCTGGTCTTGCCAGGTTATTTATTACTTCGACACTTCTGCACTTGGGAGAAGATATTAATCTTTTCATCGTGTCAAGTTTTTGGTGTCGTTGTTGGGGAGGTAAGTTCTCGTATAAATTATAGTAGTTATTTTATTTTTTCTTTTCACTTTTCTTGTATATAACTTTGTTTCTTTTCTCTTATTTCTTCTTCTTTTGTTTTCTTCTTCCTTTTATTCTTTTCCTACATGTGCATGAGAGTGTGGTCGTGTACATCAAGTGGTAGACTTTGTAGGATATCCTCATTATTTTCAAAAAATATAGCCGAAAAAGATAATCAATCACTTCATAATGAGAATAATGAGAATAACCGTGCTAAAACACTTAGAGACCACATGAATCCCATAAGAACAAGTGCACCTTCATATATAGTTTTTCCTCTCAATGCATCTCATTTTAATTTTAATCCAGACATTATTCAACTTTTACCATCTTTTCATGACTTGGAATTGGAAAATCCATACTTGCATTTAAAGGAATTTGAGGAGGTCCATGACACATATAATAACTTAAATTGTAGCATGAACACCATCAGATTAAAGCTTTTTTCTTTTTCATTAAAAGATAAAGCTAAAACATGGTTACAGGATCTATTCGTGCTTGGAATGAAATGTAACAACAGTTTTTAAAGAAGTTTGTCCCATCTCATAGAACAAACTCTTTCAAAAGTCAAATCACCATTTTCACCCAAAAACCAGGAGAAACATTTTACCAATGTTGGGATAGGTATCAAGACTTGCTTAATAGTTGCCCTCATCATGGTTTTGAAACATGGAGATTGGTTTCATATTTCTATGAAGGGTTAACACTTAGAGATAGGCAAATGGTTGAATTGATGTGCAATGAAACTTTTAAAGATAAAGATCCTAACGAAGCAATGGAGTACTTAGACTTGTTAGCTGAAAATGCTCAAAATTGGAACACCGCGGGTACTTATGAGGCACCAAGTAAAACTCAACCTCATATATCTAGTGGAGGTATGTAAAACCTTAGGGAAGATCATGACCTTCAAGCCAAGTTTGAATCTTTAGCTAGAAAAGTCGAGGCACTAGAATTGAAAAAGAGTGATCAGTTAAAATCTGTTAAAAACATTGTGTGTCAAATATGTGAAACAAATGAACACTCAACCAATGATTGTCCAACCTTGCCTTCTTTTAAGGAATGTCTCCATGAACAAGCCCATGCTTTAAACAGTTTCCAAAGGGCCAACCACAACCCATACTCACAAACATACAACCTTAGTTGGACAAATCACCAAAATTTTAGTTAGAAGAGTGATAATGCACAAACTTCATAACCATAATTTCAAACACACCATAATTTCCAAAATTATCATGGATATGCACCTCCTATAAGAAATTTTGAGGAAACTTTGTATGCATTCATTGAAAAGCAAGAGACAATCAACACTCAACTTGCTCAAAGCATAACAGATTTTAAAGATACTCTTCTCCCAAAAGGTTGATGTCTTCTCCCAAGTGCAGAGTGTCGAAGTAATAAATAACCCGGCAAGACCGGGGTCGAACCACAAGGAGGTTAATTGTACAAATTATAAACAACAATAACAACAACAACAACAATAATAATAGTGGTAGTAGTACTAATAATAATAATAATAATAATAATAATAAAGAAAGAGAAGAAGAAGAAGATGATGATGATGAGAACTTAGAGATGGAAAATTAATGTAAGGATTAAACAATAATAATAACAAATGTCAAGGTTAGAGGTTCCACTAATGGTATATCAAACAAGTATAGTATAAACTCTTATTATTGAATTGGAAACCACACACAAAGGAGGTTCCAATCAGATTATATATTGTTAACATGATTACATTAGTCATCTTATTCAATTAATGCTAATACTTGTAAATCTCGTCAAGCATTCATGATTATAACTTATGTTAACAACAAATCAAGTTCCTTTCATAGCTTAGGTGTCGGTTATACCATACATTATGGGTTATGAAAGTGCCAAGCATTTGTTGTACCAAGTGTTATACAACATAAATTAAGATTAGTCATTTAACAAGCAAAGTATTAAAGAGTGAACAAGATAACAAATATAAAACATGTTGGTATCAAACATTAAAGTCCATATTAAGTTTACATTATACTTATTCTCACACCATTAGTGTAGCCTTTTCACCTTGACATAATTAACTTAGCTAGACATAATAAAAGAAAGCAAAATAGATAAACAAAATAAGAACATAAAAGTTAACTAAGTAAAGGAAAGGAAATGAAAAGCATAAACTTAATATTAATTAAAGCAAAGCATAAACATTACAAAAAATACAAAGAGAGAAAGGAAGAGCATGATCTTGATCTGGAAACCAAGATGCCTAAATGAATGGCAAATGCCTCCTTTTATAGGCCAAAATTGGGAACTATTGATTTGATGACTAATTGATAAGTGGGTGGCCAACTTTTGACTTGGTGACAATCCTTATCTTCTCTTGTCTGCCCAAAACGTCATTGATAACGTCAAAACTGGAGCCAGGTGCAAACATGAAAGTTGTAGGCAATTGTCTCAGCTTTCTTGTGTAAAACATTCAGCTCATTTGGACTTCTAGAACTCCAGATATGGCCAAAATACCGAACAGTGCTCGGGCTGGAAGACAGATTCAGGCTTCTTTGTTGTTGCTACAATTTGGACTTGAAAATGGCCTTTTTAGATCTTGGGCTCCATATGAAAGTTGTAGGCCTATGTCTTACCTTTCCATCCATATAAATTGGACCTAAATCTGAGATATATAGCTCCAGATATGACCCAATTACCGAACAGTGTTCCGGTTTGGATCGCACCGACATCTCTTTTCTAAGTTTGGCCATCTCTTTATCCTTGCAATTTAAGTTCTTCAAGTCATCAATCAATCCTTTCATTTATATGATAGGCCTGCATTAAAAATATACATTTACCACAAATTATAGGTATCTTATATTATTAGATACATTATTATAAAACATATTTTAGTTAAGGAGTTATTGATACTTCAAGTGCAAAATGATGATATAAAACCATGATAAAAATGCACTTTTAAGGACTAATCACACCCCTCAACCAGCTTATTACTAGTCCCTAGTAATCAAAGCGTTACAACAATTTGCAAATTTCACAAAGCAAGGTATTCATCATTTAACTTCCATTAATCTATCCAGATAAACAAACTCTCATTAAATTTATATATCTGCTCAATACCTCTTAACAAGATATTAATAAACCTTTCTTTTGTGCTCAATGTATCAACACATAATTATGGGGCTTTTCTTGGAAGAAAACAAAATTTTTGTTCTAATGTTTAAGGTTAACTTCCATGGGTTGGGATTATTATTTTTGTCTCTTTTTTTTTGTCTTTTTTTTTAAAAAACAAATATATATACATATAATTTAAAAACATCATGCATCTTTTACCCATGTAACGAGCTTTCAGCTAATGACTCCCAGCCTAGTTGGTCTTAGGGCATTAGGTGTTAAGACACCCCAACGAGCTTAGTAACTCGGGTCGTAGATACTGATATGTAGATAGTGCAATGTTTGATTCCCTTAAGCTTTTCTCCTCAACCCATGTAACAAGCGTTGGGCCAATAGCTCCCAAGTCAGTTGACTTTAGGGTATTAGGTGTTAAAACACCCCTTCGGGCTTAATTGCTTAGGTTGGGAGGCTACGAAACCAAACTTATCTACATTTTTATTATCATCATTTTTTCTCTTTTTTTTCTTTTTTTTTTTCATGTTTTTCTTTTTTTTTGTAATTATATACAATCCCTTTCCCTTAGTTGTTACCTTTAACAAAAGAACATAAATAATGTAATAATCCAATATGCAACCCACAATCATATGTTAAAGTGTGTGTGTGTAAATTAAGGTTTAAGAATAGATGTTAAATAAGTATATGAGCAGAATTAAGTGGTAACAATACGAGAGTTTGTAAACCTGAATATTTCAGGAAGTATTATAATAGACCTTGTTAAAAATGGTTACTAAGATACGTCTCAAGAGTCACTTTAACAAAAGAACTCCTTTACTCTGTCATCCTAGTAACAACAATTATGCACATGCTTTATGAAATGAAAAACAAATTTTTTTTTTATCAACTACTACCCTCTCCCCCCAACCAAAACGAGACGTTGTCCTCAATGTTCTAAGGTAGAAAGATAGAGTATAGAAGATATCACCTGAAATAACGAACACTGACAAAACTTGAAACACACTGAAACAAAAATAAGAAATAACAAAACACAATAATAAAACCAAAATACACAAAAGTTCACAAATGAAGGCTCAAATCCAATCTAAACTTTTTACGGTTTTTCGTAGATGACCAATTTATGCGACTCATGGAAGGATCAATCACAGGAATGAAAGATTGTAGTTGGTCAATCAATTGTTCAGCAGTAGTAGCAGAGATTATGATTTGTCGTGCAGAAGATGTTAGAAATTTGTGTTCCACAGCATGATCAAGAAAAGACAACAACTTATCATAATAACCATTAACATTTAACAAACCAATGGGTTTATAGTGAATGTGCAATTGAGCCCAAGAGGAAATATGAAAGATCTCTTCCAATGTGCCTAGACCACCTGATAAAGCAATGAAAGCATCAACATGATTAAACATTGCATTCATTCGAGCCGACTTTGTGGAGACCTGAAGTTCCTCTCCAATTATTTTTCCAATGATGTCCCCTTGTGCCAAAGCTTCAGGGACGATTCCTAAAACTTGACTACCTCCTAAAAATGCAGCTATTGACACACCTCCCATTAATCCAAGACTGCCTCCTCCATACACTAAATGAATCTTTCTCTCAGCTAGCACCTGACCAAGATGGTTTGCTGATTCTAAAAACTCATTTTCTTTCTCAGGACTAGATCCACCAAAAACACAGATATTTCTTATTTGATGACTTGAGGAACTTGCCATTTCTACACACTTCTGTATTTGTTGAATGTATGGGTTGAGTAGAAATGAAAGGAAGGAAAAGAGGGTTTTATAGATGAGAAAGTAGAAAGGCAATCATAACATCTATATGTAGGCCAGCTAGAGTCTCACACACTCTCTCTCTCTTTTTATTTATTTATTTATTTACTTTTGAAAAAAACATGTGTATGTACAGGTAGTTGTGATTGTGGCTCACATCTTCCCTTGGTTTTACGTCCAAGAACGGCTTAAACGCCCTCTATGGGTCGGGGATAGGCTTCTCATCCAGTTTTCTTAAAAACTGGCAAACAGGGTCTTTTTTAGTCAGATTCCCAAGACTAAGTCGATCATGTTCTTTATGAAATAGTGGCCATAAATCATGAATTACACGATGCACATCTCCACTAGGATGCGTCTCAAGAGTCAATAGAAGATTATCTAAAGACTCCTTACTCAGGCCATCCTTAATGAATTGTATTTTATCTTCACGGTTTATAGATACCATTCCTAAAGAACGACATCGTGTATTACAAGTCCATCTAGCACATCGATGACAGACATCCAGTCGTTTTGCACGACGCTTCTTTGCAAAAGTGCTTTTACCTGTTCCAGGCATGTGTGAAATGAAGAAGTTAGAGGACTCACCTGATAATCGGACCTTTGCTTTAATCAACCAGCGAATATCTTCAGGAATTCCATGATTCATTAACAATCTCAATCTTGCACATCTAGCACGGTAAATTTTTGTAATCGCATTCTGAGGTAAAGCGGGAAAATACTTTTTCAATTTTTCAAGATTAGTGTCCATTTTCAAATGAGAATTGGAAGAGAGATTCAAAGAATTGCACAGATATATACACAAATATCAGTAATTATAGGAAACTGAAAGAACCGACTTAAGTCACGGAGTACCGTTATCCGCCATTTAACCGGGGTGAGAGAAACTAGCAAAAATCACTAAAAAAGAAACACAAAAACAATGTGAGAAAAAAATAATAATCAACCTTTATCTACAAAATCATTCAAACCAGCTGATTCATTTTCACTAGGAAAATTATCAAAGTAAGCTTTCAAATGATGTCCATTTTCCTTAAAATCATTGTCATTCATTGAATTCTCAATATCACAGGCCCCATAAGGATTGGTCCATCTTAATCTTAGCTCTTTAGGGAGTGCATAGAGTTGAGAATCATAAAACAAAAATTTTTGACCAGTGTCAATTTTTTGACAATTTTCACAAGTTTTACAGAATGCATGTGTGTCCTTGAACATGGTGGGCCAATAAAATCCATTTTGAAAGATTTTTGCAGCAGTCTTTTTTGACGAGAAATAACTTCCACATGCTTCAGAATGACAAAGTTTAATGACACTACTTACCTCATTGTCGGGAATGAATCTTTGAAATATTTGATGAGGACAATATTTGAATAAGTTAGGGTCATCACAATAAAAGCTCTTCACTTCGTTCAAAAACTTTTCTTTGTCTTGGGTACTCCAATCAGCTAGCAAATCTCCTAAAGCAAGAAAATTAATATTTTTATCATACCAAGGCATTGAACTAAGAGAAAGTAAGGATTTGTTAGGAAAGTAATCATCAATTGGTGTGATGTCAGATGTTGGAATCTGTTGTCACTGTTGACAAAAGATTCGCATCAACATTTTCGATGCTTATTTCATTCGTGATTTCTTCCTCAGAATAAACCATTTGCAAATCTTCAGTTTCATCCAATTCATTTTTACTTAAAGTAGATTCAAGTTGATCATAAACTAATTCATCAATATGATCTACTTCTTGTAAATCATTATCATCTCCAGGTTGCTTGCAAATGTTGAAAATATTCATCTCCAATGTCATGTTTCCAAATGATAGCTTCATCAGTCCATTCCTACAATTAATCAATGCGTTAGAGGTTGCAAGAAATGGACGTCCTAAAATAACAGGAAATGAATTACATGCTTCAACAGGTTCTGTGTCCAAGACAATAAAATCCATAGGATAAATGAATTTATCGACTTGTACTAACATGTCTTCAATTATTCCTCTAGGCACTTTTACAGATCTATCGGCAAGTAAAAGAGATATAGAAGTTGGTTTTAACTCACCTAGATTGAGACTTTGAAAAACTGAATATGGAAGTAAATTCACACTAGCTCCAAGATCAAGTAAGGCTTTTTCAATTTTATGGTCTCCAATAAAGCAAGAAATTGTAGGACAACCAGGGTCTTTATATTTCAAAGCATTATTGTTTTGAAGAATAACACTTACTTGTTCGGCTAGAAAGGCTTTCTTTTTCACATTCAGTTTCCTCTTCACAGTGCAGAGATCTTTCAAAAATTTAGGATAGGAAGGAACCTATTTAATTGCATCCAGCAAAGGTATATTGATCCTTACCTGTTTGAAAATTTCATAAATTTCAGAATTGTGATTGATTTTCCTTTGTTTGGTCATGGCTTGAGGAAATGGAAGTGCTGGCGGTGAATTAGTCGTTTCTTTGCAATTTTCAGATTCAACCCCTTCCTTACCCTCAGAGATTGACTCATCATCTTTCTCATAAGGTTCAAGAGAGGGTTTTTCAATAACCTTACCACTACGCAGAGTAGTGACTGATTTGACTTGATCCATGTGTTGGCTTTCGGAACTACTTGCATTTGCATTGTATTGCCCTTTGGGATTTTGTTGTGTTTGAGATGGAAACTTACCTTTCTCTTAGAAACTGAGAGCAGATGTTAATTTAGCAAGAGTATCTTTAAAATCTGTCATGTTTTGAGCAAGTTGAGTATTGATTGTCTCTTGCTTTTCAATGAATGCATGCAATGTTTCCTCAAGATTTCTTCTAGGAGGTGGAGCATAAGGAGGTGCATATCCATGAGAATTTTGGAAATTGTGGTGTGCTTGAAACGGTGGTTGTGAAGTTTGTGCATTGCTGTTCTCACTCTTCCAACTGAAATTTGGGTGATTCCTCCAACCAGGGTTGTATGTTTGGGAGTATAGGTTGTGGTTGGGCCTTTGGAAACTGTTTAAAGCATGGGCTTGTTCATGGAGACATTCCTTAAAAGAAGGCAAGGTTGGACAATCGTTGGTTGAGTGTTCATTTGTTTCGCAGATTTGACACACAATGTTTTCAACAGATTTTAATTGACCACTCTTTTTCAATTCAAGTGCCTCAACTTTTCTAGCTAAAGATGCAAATTTGGCTTGAAGGTCATGATCTTCCCTAAGGTTGTACATACCTTCACTAGATGTATAAGGTTGAGTTTTACTCGGTGCCTCATATGTACCCGCAGTGTCCCAATTTTGAGCATTTTCAGCTAACAAGTCTAAGTACTCCATTGCTTCATCAGGGTCTTTATCTTTAAAAGTTCCATTGCACATCAATTCAACCATTTGCCTATCTTTAGGTGTTAACCCTTCATAGAAATGTGAAACCAATCTCCATGTTTCAAAACCATGATGAGGGCAAGTACTAAGCAAGTCTCGATACCTATCCCAACATTTGTAAAATGTTTCTTCTTGTTTTTGAGTGAAAGTGGTGATTTGTCTCTTGAAAGAGTTTGTTCTATGAGATGGGAAAAACTTCTTTAAAAATTGTTGTTGCATTTCATCCCAAGCACGAATGGATCCTGGTCTTAAATTTTGTAGCCATGTTTTAGCTTTATCTTTTAATGAAAAAGGAAAAAGCTTTAATCTGATGGTGTTCATGCTACAATTTAAGTTATTATATGTGTTGCACACCTCCTCAAATTCCCTTAAATGCAAGTATGGATTTTCCAATTCTAAACCATGAAAAGAAGGTAAAAGTTGAATAATACCTGGTTTAAAATTAAAATGAGATGCATTAGGAGGAAAAACTATGCATGATGGTGCACTTGTTCTTGTGGGATTCATGTGGTCTCTAAGTGTTCTAGCACGGTTATTCTCATTATTCTCATTATGAAGTGATTGATTATCTTCTTCGGCCATATTTTCTGAAAATGATGAGGATATCCTACAAAGTCTACCACTTGATGTACATGACCACACTCTCATGCACGTGTAAGAATAAAATAAAAAAAGAAGAAGAAAGCAAAAGAAGGAGGAAGAAAATAAAATAAAAAGAAATAAAAGAAAAGAAACAAAGTTATATACAAGAAAAGTGAAAAGAGAAAATAAAATAAATAGTATAATTTATACAAAACTTACCTCCCCGGCAACGGCGCCAAAAACTTGACACGACTAAAAGGTTGATGTCTTCTTCCAAGTGCAGGAGTGTCGAAGTAATAAATAACCCGGCAAGACCGGGGTCGAACCACAGGGAGGTTAATTGTACAAATTATAAACAACAATTATAAAACAACAACAACAACAACAACAACAACAACAATAATAATAATAATAAGAATAATAGTACCGAAGACAAAATAAAATTTTTGAGCAACGTGCAAATTTTTTATTGGGATGACCTTTACTTATTCAATTATTATCTTGATCAAATATTTCAAAGATGCATTCCCGACAATGAGGTAAGTAATTTCTTTAAATTTTATCACTCTAAGGCATGTGGAGATCATTTCTCGTAAAAAAAAGGATTGTAGAAATCTTACAAAGCAGATTTTATTGGCCCACCATATTCAAGGAATCACATGCATTCCGCAAAACCTGTGAAAATTGTCAAAAGGTGGGATTTATTTCAAAACACAAAGTCTTTAGATAATCTTCTATTGACTCTTAAGTCTCATCATAGTCGAGATAAGCATCGTGTAATTCATGATTTATGAACCCATTTTCATAAAGAATATGCTTGACATAGTCTTGGGAATCTGACTAAAAAAGACCGTGTTTGCCAATTTTTAAAAAAACTGGATGGGAAGCCTATCCCCGACCCATAGAGGGCGTTTAAGCCTTTCTTGGACGTAAAACCAAGGGAAGATGTGAGCCACAATCACAACTACCTATACATACACATGCTTTTTCAAAAGTAAATAAATAAATAAATAAAAAGAGAGAGAGTGTGTGAGACTCTAGCTGACCTATATATAGGTGATATGATTGCCTTTCTAATTTCTCATTTATAAAATTCTCTCTTCCTTGTTTTCATTTCTACTAATCCCATACATTCAACAAATACAGAAGTGTGTAGAAATGGGAAGTTCCTCAAGTCATCATATAAGAAATATTTGTGTTTTCGATGGATCTAGTCCTGGGAAAGAAAAGGAGTTTTTAGAATCAGCAAATCATCTTGGTCACGTGCTAGCTGAGAGAAAGATTCATTTAGTGTATGGGGGAGGCAGTCTTGGGTTAATGAAAGGTGTGTCAATAGCTGCATTTTTAGCAGGTAGTCAAGTTTTGGGGGTCGTCCCTGAAGCTTTAGCACAAGGGGACATCATTAGAAAAACAATTAGAGAGGAACTTTAGGTCTCCACAATGTCAGCTCGAATGAATGCAATGTTTAACCATGCTCATTCCTTCATTGCTTTACCAGGTGGTCTAGGCATATTGGAAGAGATCTTTCATTTTTTCTCTTGGGCCCAACTGCACATTCACGATAAACCTATAAGTTTGTTAAATGTTAATGGTTATTATGATAAGTTGTTGTCTTTTCTTGATCATGCTGTGAAACAGGGATTTCTAACATCTGCATGACAAATCATAATCTCTGCTGCTACTGCTGAACAATTGATTGACCAACTACAATATTTCATTCCTGTAATTGATCCTTCCATGAGTCGTATAAATTGGTCAACTAAGGAAAACCGTAAAAAGCTTTGATTGGATTTGAGCTTTCATTTGTGAATCTTTGTGTCTTTTGGTTTTATTATTGTGTTTTTATTGTTACTTGTATTTGTTTCAGTGTGTTTCAGGTTTGTCAGTATTTGTTATTTTAGGTGATAGCTTTTATACTCTATATTTCTACCTTTAAACATTAAGGACAATGTCTTGTTTTAGTTGGGGGGAGAGTTGACACGACCAAAAGATTGATGTCTTCTCCCAAGTGTAGGAGTGTCGAAGTAATAAATAATCGGCAAGACCAGGGTCGAACCATAGGGAGGTTAATTATACAAATTATAAATAACAATAATAATAACAACAACAACAATAATAATAGTAATAACAATAACAATAATAATAATAATAATAATAATAATAATAATAAAGAAAAAGAAGGAGAAGAAGAAGATGATGATGAGAACTTAGAGATGAAATATTAATGTAACGATTAAACAATGATAATAACAAATATCAAGGTTAGAAGATCCACTAATGGTATGTCAAACAAGTATAGTATAAACTCTTATTAGTCAATTGAAAACCACAGGAGGTTCCAATCATATTATAGATTGTTAACATGATTACATTAGTCATCTTTTTGATTAATGCTAATACTTGTAAATCTCGTCAAACATTCATGATTATAAATTATGTTAACAACAAATCAAGTTCCTTTCATAGCTCAGGTGTCGGTTATACCATACATTATGGGCTATGAAAGTGCCAAGCATTTGTTGTACCAAGTGTTATACAATATAAATCAAGATTAGTCATTTAACAAGCAAAGTATTAAAGAGTGAACAAGATAACAAATATAAAACATGTTAGTATCAAACATTAAAGTCCATATTAAGTTTACACTATACTTATTCTTACACCATTAGTGTAACCTTTTCACCTTGATATAATAAACTTAGCTAGACATAATGAAAGAAAGAAAAATAAATAAATAAAATAAGAACATAAATAAGATAAGAGTTAACTAAGGAAAGGAAATGAAAGGCATAAACATTACAAAAAATACAAAGAGAGAAAGGAAGAACATGATCTTGATTTGGAGACCAAAATGCCTAAATGCATGGTAAATGCCTCCTTTTATAGGCCAAAATTGGTAACTATTGATTTGATGACTAATTGATAAGTGGGTGACCAACTCTTGACTTGGTGATAATCCTTATCTTCTCTTGTCTGCCCAAAACTTCATTGATAACATCAAAATTGGAGCCACTCTAAAACATGAAAGTTGTAGGCAATTGTCTCAGCTATCTTGTGTAAATAATTCAGCTCATTTGAACTTTTAGAACTCCAGATATGGCCAAAATACTGAACAATGCTCGGGCTAGAGGACAGATTCGGGCTTCTTTGTTATTGCTATAATTTGGACTTGAAAATGATCTTATTAGATCTTGGGCTCCATATAAAAGTTGTAGGTCTATGCCTTATCTTTCCATCCATATAAAGTAGACCTAAATCTGAGATCTATAACTCTAGATATGACCCAATTACAGAACAGTATTCCGGTTTGGATTACACCGATATCTCTTTTCTAATTTTGGTCATATCTTTGCCCTTGCAATTTAAATTCTTAAAGTCGTCAATCAATCCTTTCATTTATGTGATAAGCCTGGATTTAAAATGAACATTTACCACAAATTAAAGATATCTTATATTATTAGATATATTATTATAAAACATGCTTTAGTTAAGGAATTATTGATACTTCAAGTGCAAAATGATGATATAAAAGCATAATTTATTTGAGCACTATTTAAAGTTTTACTTGCATAGTAAATTACATAAGGTTTCTTATCTTTTCTTTGTCTCAAAACAGCACCTACGACATAATCACTAGCATCACACATTATTTCAAAAGGTAATGACCAATCGGGAGGTTAAATGATAGGAGCACACGTAAGCAAGTTTTTAAGTTTAACAAAGGCTTCTTCACAATGTTCAGTCCATTCAAAAATAGTATCCTTTGTTAGAAGGTTACTTAAAGGCTCAGATATTACACTAAAATCTTTGATGAACCTTCTATAAAAACAAATTTGTCTTGTTTTGAGCAAATTGAGCATTGATTGTCTCTTGCTTTTCAATGAATGCATGCAATGTTTCCTCAAGATTTCTTGTAGGAGGTGGAGCATAAGAAGGTGTATATTCATGAGAATTTTAGAAATTGTGGTGTTCTTGAAATAATGGTTGTGAAGTTTGTGCATTGTTGTTCTCACTCTTCCAACTAAAATATGGGTGATTTCTCCAACCAGGATTGTATGTTTGTGAGTATGGGTTGTGGTTGGCCCTTGAAAACTATTTAAAGCATGGGTTTGTTCATAGAGACATTCCTTAAAAGAAGGCAAGGTTGGATAATTGTTGGTTGAGTGTTCATTTGTTTCAAAGATTTGACACATAATGTTTTCAACAGATTTTAATTTACCACTCTTTTTCAATTCTAGTGCCACAACTTTTCTAGCTAAAGATGCAAACTTGGCTTGAAGGTCATGATCTTCCCTAAGGTTGTACATAGCTCCACTAGATGTATGAGGTTGAGTTTCACTCGGTGCCTAATAAGTACTCGCGGTGTCCTAATTTTGAGTATTTTCAGCTAATAAGTCTAAGTACTCCATTGCTTTGTTAGGATATTTATCTTCAAAAGTTCCATTGCACATTAATTCAACCATTTGCCTATCTCTAGGTGTTAACCCTTCATAGAAATGTGAAACCAATCTCCATGTTTCAAAACCATGATGAGGGCAAGTACTAAGCAAGTCTTGATACCTATCCTAACATTGGTAAAATGTTAATCGAATAAGATGACTAATCTAATCATGTTAACAATCTATAATCTGAGTGGAACCTACTTTATGTGTGGTTTCCAATTGAATAATAAGAGTTTGTACTATACTTGTTTGGCATATCATTAGTGGAACCTCTAACCTTGACATTTGTTATTATCATTATTTAATCCTTACATTAATATTCCATCTTGAAGTTCTCATCATCTTATTCTTCTTCCCCTTTTTTTTTGTATTATTATTGTTGTTGTTATTATTGTCATCTATAATTTGTAATTTTTTGTTTATAATTTGTACAATTAACCTCTCTATGGTTTCTCATAAGCTAACATATGGATCAAGTTAAATCAGTCACTACTCTTCATAGTGGTAAGGTTATTGAAGATGATAAGTCAATCTTTAAGGGTAAGGAAGGGGTTAAATCTGAAAATTGCAAAGAAATGATTGATTCCCTACTAGCACTTCCATTTCCTCAAGCCATGACCCAACAAAGGAAAGTCAATCACAACTCTAAAATTTTTGAAACTTTCAAATATATAAGAATCAATATATATTTGGTGCATGCTATTAAACAGGTTTCTTCCTATGCTAAATTTTTAAAAGATCTATATGCACTATAAAGAGGAAACTGAATGTGAAAAAGAAAGTCTTTTTAGTCGAACAAGTGTCATTCTTCAGAACAATAATGCTTTGAAATATAAAGACCCTGATTATCCTACAATTTCTTACTTTATTGGAGAACATAAAATTGAAAGAGCCTCACTTGATCTTAGAGCTAGTGTGAATTTACTTCCATATTCAATTTTTTAGAGTCTCAATCTAGGTGAGTTAAAACCAACTTCTATAACTCTTTTACTTGTCGATAGATCTATAAAAGTGCCTAGAGGAATAATTGAAGATGTGTTAGTACAAGTCGATAAATTTATTTATCTTATGGATTTTATTGTCTTGGACATATAACCTGTTGAATAATATAATTCATTTCCTGTAATTTTAGGACGTTCGTTTCTTACAACTTCTAATGCATTGATTAATTGTAGGAATGAATTGATGATGCTATCATTTAGAAACATGACATTGGAGATGAATATTTTCAACATTTGCAAGCAACCTAGAGATGATAATGATTTATAAGAAGTGGACTTTACTGAAAAATTAATTCATAATCAATTTCAAACCACTTCTAATAAAATTGAAATTGATGAATCTAATGATTTGCAAATGGTTTGTTTTCATGAAGAATCAAAGGCAAGTAATTCGAGACCACAAATTGAGGAATTGCCACCACGATCAATCAAGTTCATACCTTCAAGTGTTTAACCACCCAAACCTAATTTGAAGCTGTTGCTGTTCAATCTCAAATACTCATTTTTAGGAGAAAATGAAACTTTTTTGATAATATTCTCTTCCAAACTTAATGCACATCAAGAAGGTAAGTTATTACAAACTCTGAAAATGCATAAAAATATATTTGGATGGACCATAGCTGACATAAAAGAAATTAGTCTTTTGATTTGTACACACAAAATTTATTTGGAAGAAAATGCTAAACCCTCTAGGGAAATGCAACAAAGGTTAAATCCTAATATGTAAGAAGTAGTGAAAAATAAAGTCATTAAACTTCTAGATAATGAAATCATTTATCCTATTTCTGACTGCAAATGGGTAGGTCCTACCCAAGTTGTACCTAAGAAGTCTAGAGCACTGTGATAATAAATGAGAACAATGAGTTATTTCTCACTAGAATTGTTACTGGTTGGCGCATGCGTATTCACTATAAAAAACATAATTCAATGACTAGAAAAGATCATTTTCCTTTACCTTTCATTGATCAAATCCTAGAAATAGTTGTAGGTCATAAATTTTATTGTTTCCTAGATGGCTATTCAAGATACAACCAAATTGAAATTGCTTTGGAAGATCAAGAGAAGACTACTTTCACATGTCCATTTGGTACTTTTGCATATCGAAGGATGTCTTTTGGATTATCTAATGCACCAGCCACGTTTCAAAGATGCATGCTTCATATATTTAGTGATATGGTTAAACATTTTCTTGAGATTTTCATGGATGATTTTTCTGTTCTTGGCGATTCATTTGATGATTGTTTAACTAACTTAGAAAAGGTTTTGACCACGTGTGAAGAGTAGAATCTTGTGCTGAATTGGGGAAAATGTCACTTTATGGTAAGAAACGGCTTTGTACTTAGTCACATTGTTTCATCAAAAGAAATTAAGGTTGACAAATCTAAAATCGAGTTAATTGCGAACTTGCCAACACCAAAATCTATTAAAGATGTTAGATCATTCCTAGGACATGCTGGTTTTTATAGAAGGTTCATCAAAGATTTTAGTGTAATATCTAAGCCTTTAAGTAACCTTCTAACAAAGGATACTATTTTTGAATGGACTAAACATTGTGAAGAAGCCTTTGTTAAACTTAAAAACTTGTTTACTTGTGCTCTTATCATTCAACCTCCCAATTGGTCATTACCTTTTGAAAAAATATGTGGCGCTAGTGATTATGCTGTAGGTTCTATTTTGAGACAAAGAAAAGAAAAGAAAAGAAACTTTATGTGATTTACTATGCAAGTAAAACATTAAATAGTACTCAAATGAATTATACCACCACTGAAAAAGAATTACTTGTAGTAGTATTTGCCTGTGAAAAATTTAGGTCTTATCTTGTTGGCTCACCTGTTGTTGTTTTTAGTGATCATGCAACATTAAAATATCTTTTTTCTAAGAAAGATTTTATGGCTAGATTGGTGCAGTGAATTTTGTTTCTTCAAGAATTTGATATCACAATCAAAGATAAGAAAGGCAGCGAAAATGTTGTTGCAGATCACTTGTCACGATTAACAATAGATTTGAAAACCGACATCATACCAATTGATGACTACTTTCCCGATAAATTTTTACTTTCTGTCTCTACGATGCCTTGGTTTGCTAATATTATCAATTTTCTTGTTTTAGGACAATTGCCAACTCATTGGAGTACCCAAGATAAAAGAAAGTTCTTGAACAAAGTGAAGAACTTTTATTAGGATGACTCTTATTTTTTGAAATATTGTCCTGATAAAATATTTTGAATATGTGACACGACTAAAAGGTTGATGTCTTCTCCCAAGTGCAGGAGTGTCGAAGTAATAAATAACCCGGCAAGACCGGGGTCGAACCACAGGGAGGTTAATTGTACAAATTATAGACAATAATTATAAACAACAATAATAGCAATAACAACAATAGTAATAATAATAATAATAATAATAATAATAATAATAATAATAATAATAATAATAAAGAAAGAGAAGAAGAAGAAGATGATGATGATGAGAACTTAGAGATGAAATATTAATGTAAGGATTAAACAATAATAATAACAAATGTCAAGGTTAGAGGTTCCACTAATGGTATATCAAACAAGTATAGTATAAACTCTTATTATTGAATTGGAAACCACACACAAAGGAGGTTCCAATCACATTATATATTGTTAACATGATTACATTAGTCATCTTATTCAATTAATGCTAATACTTGTAAATCTCGTCAAGCATTCATGATTATAACTTATGTTAACAACAAATCAAGTTCCTTTCATAGCTCAGGTGTCGGTTATACCATACATTATGGGCTATGAAAGTGCCAAGCATTTGTTGTACCAAGTGTTATACAACATAAATCAAGATTACTCATTTAACAAGCAAAGTATTAAAGAGTGAACAAGATAACAAATATAAAACATGTTAGTATCAAACATTAAAGTCCATATTAAGTTTACATTATACTTATTCTCACACCATTAGTGTAACCTTTTCACCTTGACATAATTAACTTAGTTAGACATAATGAAAGAAAGCAAAATAGATAAACAAAATAAGAACATAAAAGTTAACTAAGTAAAGGAAAGGAAATGAAAGACATAAACTTGATATTAATGAAAGCAAAGCATAAACATTACAAAAAATACAAAGAGAGAAAGGAAGAGCATGATCTTGATCTGGAAACCAAGATGCCTAAATGCATGGCAAATGCCTCCTTTTATAGGCCAAAATTGGGAACTATTGATTTGATGACTAATTGATAAGTGGGTGGCCAACTTTTGACTTGGTGACAATCCTTATCTTCTCTTGTCTGCCCAAAACGTCATTGATAACGTCAAAATTGGAGCTAGTTGTAAACATGAAAGTTGTAGGCAATTGTCTCTGCTTTCTTGTGTAAAAACTTGAGCTCATTTGGACTTATAGAACTCCAGATATGGCCAAAATACAGAACAGTGCTCGGGCTGGAAGACAAATTCGGGTTTCTTTGTTGTTGCTACAATTTGGACTTGCAAATGGCCTTTTTAGATCTTGGGCTCCATATGAAAGTTGTAGGCCTATGTCTTACCTTTCCATCCATATAAATTGGACCTAAATCTGAGATCTGTAGCTCCAGATATGACCCAATTACCGAACAGTGTTCCGGTTTGGATTGCACCGACATCTCTTCTCTAAGTTTGACCATCTCTTTATCCTTGCAATTTAAGTTCTTCAAGTCATCAATCAATCCTTTTATTTATGTAATAGGCCTGCATTAAAAATAGACATTTACCACAAAAAATAAAAACAATAATAATCTTAACCCAAAGAAGTTAACCCTAAACATTATAATAAAATTTTTATTTTCTTCCAGGAAAAGCCCCATAATTATGAGTTGATATATTGAGCATAAAAGAAAGGTTTATTAATATTTTGTTAAGAGGTATTAAGTAGATATATAAATTTAATGAGAGTTTGTTTATCTAGATAGATTAATGGAAGTTGAATGATGAATACCTTACTTTGTGAAATTTGTAAATTGTTTTTCTATTTTAATGCTTTAATTACTAGAGACTAGTAATAAGCTGGTTGGGGGTGATTAGTACTTAAAAGTGTATTTTTTTATTAAGGTTTTATGTCATTATTTTGCACTTGAAGTATTAATAACTCCTTAACTAAAGCATGTTTTATAATAATATATCTAATATTATAAGATTCTTTTAATTTGTGGTAAATGTTCATTTTAAATGCAGGCCTATCACATAAATGAAAGGATTGATTGATGAATTTAAGAACTGAAATTGAAAGGACAAAGAGATGGACAAAGAGATGGACAAAGAGATGTCACTGAACTGAAATCCAAACCAGAACACTGTTCGGTAATTGAGTCATATCTGGAGCTGTAGATCTCATATTTAGGTGTACTTTATATGGATGGAAAGGTAAGACATAGGCCTACAACTTTCATATGGAGTCCAAAACTTAAAAAGTCTATTTTCAAGTCCAAATTATAGCAACAACAAAGAATTTCAAATCTGTCTTTCAACCCGAGCATTGTTCAGTGTTTGACCCATATCTGGAGTTCTAGAAGTCCAAAGGACCTGAAGTTTTCTTACAAGAAATATGAGATAATTTTCTACAACTTTCATGCTTTTAAGTGGCTCTAATTTTGACGTTATCAATGATGTTTTGGGCAGAAAAGAGAAGATAAGGATTGTCACCAAGTCAAGAGTTGGCACCCACTTATCAATTAGTCATCAAATTAATAGTAAGGAGCATATGCTACAAACTTTCACCTGCTATACATTTCCATAAGCCAAAGAACGTATAAGTAAGAGAAGTAAGATCATTAACTTTACTTTCAAGGTTAAAAATACTTACCTTATTTACACTTTTATTTGCAAAGTCTCCTCATGTGCCAAATTATTTCAAGTTGGCTACCATATTTAAGATCAATTGGCATGCAGCCTTGGGTGTCTTATCTGCCAATGCCCCTCCACTTGCAGCATCAATGATACTACGGTCAGTAAGCATCAATGATAATACGATCAGTAGGCATCAGTCCTTTATAGAAATATTGAATGAGCAGATGATCGGGTATTTGATGATGAACGCATTGAATACATAGTTGCTCAAATCTTTCCTAATACTCAAAAAATGTTTATCCATAAGATTGGCAACTTGAGATGCTGTGAAATATTTCTCAAGGAAGATCTTCTTTATGCCATTCCAAGTTCCAAATGAACTTGGGAGAATAGAGAAAAGCCATGCCTTTGCTATCCCTTTTAAAGAAAAAAAAAAGAGAAAAAGCTTTCAACTTAACCTGTTCTTCATCTACTCCATTCGGTTTCATGCCAAAACAAACCATATGGAACTCCTTGTGATAAATATGAGGATCTTCTCTTATAAGACTATTAAATATTGGTAACAAATGTATAAAACCAGATTTGATCTCATAGTCGATGTTTATGCACAATGGTTGATTTTCCATGTTAGGAAGCTCCTAAATGTTTGTTGTCATGCAATAACCATGTTGAAGCGAGCTTTCTTTCTTAACATGCGTAAAGTTTTTTCTATTTTGAGATCCAACTGCACTTGACTTTGATTAGTAGAATAGGTTATTGACATAAATCATCAAGAAAACTTGAAAGAAAACTCAAGAAACCAACCACACGAGATTGTAAACAATGCAAATTGTAAAAAAATCATATGCTAGAAACTAAAACTGCCTAGACAAGTTAGGGTTAGTGGTTTGCTACTAGTCTTGTTTAGAACATCATTTTCCTTTAGGAAACAAAAGGTTGATACCTAATTCCACAAAACAGTCTGTTTTGAATAGTACCTCTGTAGTAAATGAACAGTACCGCAGCAAGCAAAAATTTTGTTTTTTTTTAAGAAAAATAAATAGCAATCACAGTAAATAAAAATAATAGCACAAGAATCAACTAAAATTATTTCCTCAGCAACGTTGCTAAAATATGTTACGATGTCGCAATCGCACAAACTAATTACCCTAACTTCAAACACAACACACAAGATAGTATAGAACAAACAAGGGGTCGATCCTATAAGGAAGGTTTATGTCAGATTTTTATGCTAGATGATATACAACTTGGGAGGGTTTTGGACATTATCTAGGTGACACGACCAAAAGATTGATGTCTTATTCCAAGTGCAGGAGTGTCGAAGTAATAAATAACTTAGCAAGATCGGGATCGAATCACATAGAGGTTAATTATATAAATTATAGATAATAGTAGTAGTAGTAGTAGTAGTAGTAGTAGTAGTAAAGAAGAAGAAGAAGAAGAAAAGGAAGAAGAAGATTTTGATGAGAACTTTGAGATGAAAGATTAACGTAAGGATTAAACAATGATAACAACAAATGTCAAGGTTAGAGGATTCACTAATGGTATGTTAAACAAGTATAGTATAAAACTCTTATTATTCAATTGGAAACCACACATAAAGAAGGTTCCAATCAGATTATAAATTGTTAACATGATTACATTAGTCATGTTATTCGATTAATGCTAATACTTGCAAATCTCGTCAAGCATTCATGATTATAACTTATGTTAACAACAAATCAAGTTCCTTTCATAGCTGAGGTGTCGATTATACCATACAGTATGAACTATGAAAGTGCCAAGTATGAACTATGAGGTGTCGATTATACCATACAGTATGAACTATGAAAGTGCCAAGTATGAACTATGAGGTGTCGATTATACCATACAGTATGAACTATGAAAGTGCCAAGTATGAACTATGAGGTGTCGATTATACCATACAGTATGAACTATGAAAGTGCCAAGTATGAACTATGAGGTGTCGATTATACCATACAGTATGAACTATGAAAGTGCCAAGTATGAACTATGAGGTGTCGATTATACCATACAGTATGAACTAGCTTTTATGTTCTTATTTTGTTTATCTATTTTTCTTTCTTTCATTATGTCTAGCTAAGTTAACTATGTCAAGGTGAAAAGTTTACACTAATGGTGTAAGAATAAGTATAATGTAAACTTAATATGGACTTTAATGTTTGATACTAACATGTTTTATATTTGTTATCTTGTTAAATGACTAATCTTGATTTATGTTGTATAACACTTGGTACAACAAATGCTTGGCACTTTCATAGCCCATATTGTATGGTATAACCGACACCTGAGCTATGAAAGGAACTTGATTTGTTGTTAACATAAGTTATAATCATGAATGCTTGACGAGATTTACAAGTATTACATTAATTGAATAAGATGACTAATGTAATCATGTTAACAATCTATAATCCAATTGGAACCTTCTTTATGTGTGGTTTCCAATTGAATAATAAGAGTTTATATTATATTTGTTTGACATACCATTAGTGGAATCTCTAACCTTAACAATTTTTATTATCATTGTTTAATCATTACATTAATATTCCTTCTCCAAGTTCTCATCATCATCATCTTCTTCTTTTTCTTTATTATTATTATTATTATTATTATTATTATTATTATTATTATTATTATTAAAGTTAACTTCTTTGGGTTGGTATCATTGATGCTGCAAGTGGAGGCGCATTGGTGGATAAGACACCCGAGGCTGCACGTCAATTGATCTCAAACATGGCAGCTAACTCAAAACAGTTTGGCACTCATGGAGACTTCTCTAACAAACGAGTAAATGAGGTAAGTATCTCTAACCTTGAAAATCAAGTTAATGATCTTACTTCTCTTGTGCGTTCTTTGGCTTGTGGAAATGTGCAACAGGTGAAAGTTTGTAGCATATGCTCCTTACAAGGACATACTTCGGATATGTGCCCAACAATGCAAGAAGATTACATTGAACAAGCTCATGCAATTGATGGAGCATTCAACGGACAACCCCAGCGTAAATATGATCCCTTTTCCAACACGTACAATCCCGGATGGAGAGATCATCCCAACTTACACTATGGCAACCCATCCCAACAAGGCAATCAAGGCCGACAATTCCATCCCCATGGATTTCAACCCCAACAGAATTATCAAGCAAGACAACCCCTTCCATTCACAAACTCCAATGTTACGGGGTCGTCATCCAATGATGATCTTCGTGAGATGATGAAAACTTTAGGTTCTAATACTGTTACCTTGCAACAAAATATCATGTCTTTTCAACAGGAAACAAGGTCAAGTATTCACAACTTGGAGAAGCAAATGGGGCAAGTAGCTTCAAGTGTAGGGAAATTGGAGGCACAAATGAATGGAAAATTACCTTCCCAAGCATTGAATCCAAAAGAGAATGTTAATGCGATCATGCTGAGAAATGGGAAAGAACTTGAAGAGAAAAGGTCAAAACAAATTGAGATGGAGGAAGAAGAAGAGATAGAAACTGAATTGAGTACAAAGAAGGAACATCATCCTTCTCCACAAACTAAAACATCGACCAACACTCCAAAGGTAACTCCTCACTCAATGAATTCTAGTTTTAAAGCAATTTCACCCTTTCCTGTTAGTTCTTCTAGGTCAAAGAAAGAGGACAAAGAAAAAGAAATTTTAGAGATTTTCAAGAAAGTAGAACTCAACATTCCTTTGCTTGATGCTATCAAGCAAATTCCCAAGTATGCCAAATTTTTGAAGGAGTTGTGTACTACCAAGAGAGCTTTCAAACTGAAAGGTCATGAAATGGTAAGTATGGGTGAAGCTGTGTCTGCTATTGTTCAAAAGAATATGCCTTTAAAGCAAAAAGACCCAGGTGCGTTTACTATCCTATGTGTTATTGGTAATGCTAGTTTTAAAAGAGCTTTATGTGATTTAGGTGCATCCATTAGTGTTATGCCTAAACATGTTTATGATTCTCTTAGTCTGGAACCTTTGAATAAAACTAGCATTGTAATACAACTTGCAGATCGTAGTTTTGTTTACCCACTTGGTGTGATAGAAGATGTCCTAGTCAAGATTGATAGTTTGGTTATTCCATGTGATTTTTATATTCTTGATATGGAACATGATTCTTGTGATTTATCAACCAGCACTCCTATATTGTTTGGGAGGCCATTCTTGAAAACTGCCAACACAAAGATTGATTGTGGTAAGGATACCTTGTCTATGGAGGTAGGAGATGAAAAAATTGAATTCAATTTTCATGATGCAATGAAATATCCTTATAGCAATGTTTATTCTATCACATGCTATGACCAAATTGATAAGTGTGTGCAGTAAGTTTGTGATTTTGATTGTGAAGATGGATTAAGCATAGCTTTGAGCTATGGCTATGATTTCACCAAGATAGAAGAGATGGAGAGGCACATATGTGTTCCCCAAAACATGCACGAATCAGTATTGGCCTTACAAGCTTTACAAACCGTTCCCCATGGTAATGTCTTTATTGATTTATTACTCTCATATAAAAAGCTTTTGCCATCTATTTTACAGGCCCCCGAGTTAGAATTAAAACCTTTGCCCGATAATTTGAAGTATGTATTCATTGGCGACAACAATACACTTCCCGTTATCATAGCAAAAGGTTTGAGAAGTATACAAGAGGAAAAACTTGTGAAGTTGTTGTGTTATCACAAAACGACCATTGGATGGACTTTAGCTGACATCAAGGGCATTAGTCCCTCAATGCGTATGCATCACATACTATTGGAGGACAACACAAAACCAACAAGGGAAATGCAAAGGAGGTTGAACCCACCTATGATGGAGGTAGTGAAAGCTGAAATTTTAAAACTGTTAGATGCAGGAGTCATTTACCCCATCACTGACAGTAAATGGGTAGCACCAATCCATGTGGTGCCTAAAAAGACCGGAATCACGTTGGTGAAAAACAAAAATGATGAGCTCATTCCTACTCGCATCTCGAGTGGATGGAGAATGTGTGTTGATTACAGAAAGCTCAATCTTTCTACATGCAAAGATCATTTCCCATTACCATTCATAGATCAAATGCTTGAACGCCTACTAGGTAAGTCTTTTTATTGCTTTCTTGATGGATGTAGTGAATACAATCAGATTGTTATTAATCCTGAGGATCAAGAAAAAACTACATTTACTTGTCCATTTGGTACATATGCATATAGGAGAATGCCTTTTGGTCTTTGTAATGCTCCTGCAACTTTTCAAAGATGCATGATGAGTATTTTTTCTGACTATGTTGAAAGAATAATTGAGGTTTTTATGGATGATTTCACGGTGTATGGTGATTCTTTTGATAAATGTCTAGAAAATTTATCTTTGATCCTAAAAAGGTGCATTGAAACAAACCTTGTCTTGAACTATGAAAAGTGTTATTTTATGGTTGAACAAGGAATAGTTCTTGGGCATGTTGTGTCTTCACGTGGATTACAAGTTGATAAAGTTAAGATAGATGTTATTTCATCATTGCCTTACCCCTTATGCGTGAGGGAAGTTCGTTCTTTTCTAGGTCATGCAGGTTTCTATCGACGCTTTATCAAAGATTTCTCGAAGATTACAGCACCTATGTGCAGACTATTAGCCAAAGAAGTTGATTTTGTGTTTGATCAAGCATGTAAAGATGCCCATAATGAGCTTAGGAGATGTGTCACATCTGCCCCTATCATCCAACCACCAAATTGGGATGAACCTTTTAAGATAATGTGTGATGCGAGTGACTATGCAGTAGGAGTTGTGCTTGGGCAAAGAATTGGGAAGAATTTGCATGTTATCGCCTACGCTTCTCGCATGTTGGATGGAGCACAATGCAATTACCATACAACTGAAAAGGCACTTTTTGCAGTGGTGTTTGCTCTTGAAAAATTCAGGTCATATCTACTTGGTATAAGAGTCATTGTTTTTACTGACCATGCAGCTCTCAAGTATCTTTTGAAGAAGAAGGAGTCCAAATCAAGACTGATTAGGTGGATCTTGCTTTTACAAGAATTCGATCTTGAGATCAAAGACAAAAAAGGTGCCGAAAACCATGTGGCTGATCACTTGAGTCGACTAAGGACCGAGGATATTCCAACTGAAACAATAAGAGAAACATTACCTGATGAATAGTTGTATATGTTGCACTCCTCTATAAGACCATGGTATGCTGATTTGGTGAATTATTTAGTCACCAAAGAATTCCCTCCAAGTTTGTCTACATTCCAAAAGGACAAGTTACGAGCTGATGCTAAATATTATTTTTGGGATACTCTTTACTTATGGAAATTTTGTGTGGATCAAGTAGTAAGAAGATGTGTACCACAAGATGAATTTCATTCCATTCTCACTTTTTGTCATTCTTATTCTTGTGGTGGGCATTTTGGAGCAAAAAGAACAACCCATAAGGTACTTGAAAGTGGTTTCTATTGGCCTTCTATTTTTAAAGATGCATATCACTTCTACAAATCATGTGAAAAATGCCAAAGAACAGGTAATATCACTCATAAAAATCAAATGCCTTTAACAAATATTCTTGTAAGTGAAATTTTTGATGTTTAGGGTATTGACTTTATGGGTCCATTTCCTTCTTCTTTTGGAAATCTTTAGATTCTTCTTACTATTGATTATGTGTCTAAATGGATTGAGGCGAAAGCCACACGAACTAACGATGCTAAGGTTGTTTTAGATTTTATCAGGACTCACATATTTGATAGGTTTGGCATTCCTAAAGCTAACATCAGTGATCGTGGCACTCATTTCTGCAATCGTTCCATGGAAGCATTGCTACGCAAATATCACGTGACTCATCGAACATCCATAGCATATCAACTTAGTTAGCTTATATTATGTTTATGTTCTTATATTGTTTATTTATGTTTTTCTCCTTCTTAATGTTTAGCTAAGTTAATTATGTCAATGTGAAAAGGTTTCTCTAATGGTGTTACAATAGGTATAATATAAACTCAATATGGGTTTTAAATGTTTATATCCAAGAAAGATTGTTATTAACATGTTTTATCTTTTTATCTTACTAATTCTTAATACCTTGTTTATTAAAGGGTTAATCTAGATTTGTGTTGTATAATACTTGGTACATCAAATGCTTGATCCTTCATAGTCTTCAACTGACATCGTTATTATGATAGGAACTTAATATATTGTTAACATAAACTAGCAACATGAATGCATGATGATATTTATAAGTATAGTGTTACTTAGATAACTGATTAGTACTTAAAATTGTATTTTTATCATGGTTTTTTATTAGTACTTAAAAGTGTATTTTTATCATGGTTTTATATCATCATTTTGCACTTGAAGTATCAATAACTCCTTAACTAAAGCATGTTTTATAATAATATATCTAATAATATAAGATACCTATAATTTGTGGTAAATGTTCATTTTAAATGCAGGCCTATCACATAAATGAAAGGATTGATTGATGACTTTAAGAACTTAAATTGCAAGGATAAAGAGATGGCCAAACTTAGAAAAAAGATGTCGGTGCAATCTTTAGGTCCAATTTATATGGATGGAAAGGTAAGACATAGGCCTACAACTTTCATTTGGAGCCCAAGATCTAAAAAGGCCATTATCAAGTCCAAATTGTAGCAACAACAAAGAAGCCCGAATCTGTCTTCCAGCCCGAGCACTGTTTGGTATTTTAGCCATATCAGGAGTTCTAGAAGTCCAAATGAGCTGAATTTTTTACACAAGAAAGCTGAGACAATTGCCTACAATTTTCATGTTTTCAACTCGCTCCAATTGTGACGTTATCAATGACGTTTTGGGCAAACAAGAGAAGATAAGGATTGTCACTAAGTCAAAAGTTGGCCACCCACTTATCAATTAGTCATCAAATCAATAGTTCCCAATTTTGGCCTATAAAAGGAGGCATTTTCCATGCATTTAGGCATCTTGGTGTTCAGATCAAGATCATGCTCTTCCTTTCTCTCTTTGTATTTTTTGTAATGTTTATGCTTTGCTTTCATTAATATTAAGTTTATGCTTTTCATTTCCTTTCCTTTACTTAGTTAACTTTTATGTTCTTATTTTGTTTATCTATTTTGCTTTCTTTTATTATGTCTAGCTAAGTTAATTATGTCAAGGTGAAAAGGCTACACTAATGGTGTGAGAATAAGTATAATGTAAACTTAATATGGACTTTAATGTTTGATACCAACATGTTTTATATTTGTTATCTTGTTCACTCTTTAATACTTTGCTTGTTAAATGACTAATCTTGATTTATGTTGTATAACACTTGGTACAACAAATACTTGGCACTTTCATAGCCCATAATGTATGGTATAACCGACACCTGAGCTATCAAAGGAACTTGATTTGTTGTTAACATAAGTTATAATCATGAATGCTTGACGAGATTTACAAGTATTTACATTAATTGAATAAGATGACTAATGTAATCATGTTAACAATCTATAATCCAATTGGAACCTTCTTTATGTGTGGTTTCCAATTGAATAATAAGAGTTTATATTATACTTGTTTGACATACCATTAGTGGAATTTCTAACCTTGACATTTGTTATTATCATTGTTTAATTGTTACATTAATATTTCATTTCTAAGTTCTCATCATCATTATCTTCTTCTTCTGTTTCTTTATTATTATTATTATTATTATTATTATTATTATTATTACTACTATTACTACTACTACTGCTGCTGCTGCTGCTGCTGCTGCTGCTATTATTATTATTATTATTGTTGTTGTTGTTATTGCTATTATTGTTGTTTATAATTTGTACAATTAACCTCCCTGTGGTTCGATCCCGATCTTGCCGGGTTATTTATTACTTCGACACTCCTGCACTTGGGAGAAGACATCAATCTTTTAGTCGTGTCAATAACATGATTAATATGATCATGTTAGTAATTTATAATGAGCTAATAACGAGAAATTATTCGATTGGAACCTCCTTTAGGTGTGGTTTCTAGTTGAGTAATAAAAAGAATTTATATTATATTTATTTGAAATACCATTAGTGAATCCTATAACCTTGACATATGTTTTGTTATTGTTTAATCCGTACATCAATATCACATCCCAAAACTTTCTTTAACTCTTTTTTTGTTATTATTCTCTTCAAATCTTTTTCTTTGTTTGTAATTTATATAATTCACCTCCTTATGGATAGACCTCGGTCTTGCCGAGTTATTTTACTTTGACACTCCTGCACTTGGGATAAGACATCAACTCTTTTATTGTGTCAAGTTTTTGGCGTCGTTGCAGGGGAGGTAAGTTATTGTATAAATTCAATATTTTATTTTATTTTATTTTCACTTTTATTTGTTTTCTAATTGTTGTTTCTTTTTCTTTTTCTTTTTCTTTTTTCTTTTTTCTTTTCTTTTCTTTTGTATTTGCATGAGAATTTGGACACGTACATTAAGTAGTAGACTTTCTAGAAAATCCTCATTTTCTTCAAAAAACATGACCGAAAAAAATAACCAATCAATTCATAATGAGAATAATCGTGTTAGAACACTTAGAGATCATATAAATCCAACAAGAACAAGTGCACCATCATGTATTGTTTTTCCTCCTGATGCATCTCATTTTAATTTTAAGCCAGGTATTATTCAACTTTTACCCACTTTTCATGGCTTGGAATTAGAAAATCCATACTTGCATTTAAGAGAATTTGAAGAAGTTTGTAACACTTATAATGACTTAAAGTGTAGCATAAACACCATCAGATTAAAACTTTTTCCTTTTTCATTAAAAGATAAAGCTAAAACATGGCTACAAAATATTAGGTCAGGATCCATTCATGCTTCGGATGAAATGCAACAATAATTTTTAAAGAAATTTTTCCCTTCTCATATAACAAACTCTTTCAAAAGACAAATCATCACTTTTACTCAAAAACCAGGAGAAACATTTTACAAATATTGGGATAGATATAACCACTTGCTTAATACCTGTCCTCATTATGGTTTTGAAACATGGAGATTGGTTTCACAATTTTATGAAAGGCTAACACCTAAAGATAGGTAAATGGTGGAATTGATGTGCAATGGAACTTTTGAAAATAAAGACCCTAATGAAGCAATGGAGTACCTAGACTTGCTAGCTGAAAATGCTCAAAATTGGGACACCACAGGTACTTGTGAGGCACCAGGTAAAACTCAACCTCATACATCTAATGGAGGCATGTATAGCCTTAGGGAAGATCATGATCTCCAAGCTGAATTTACATCTTTAGCTAGAAAAGTTGAGGCACTAGAATTCAAAAAGAGTGGTCAATTAAAATCTGTTCAAGAAATTGTGTCAAATTTGTGAAACCAATGAACACTCAACCAATGATTATCCCACTTTACCTTCTTTTAAGGAATGTCTCCATGAACAAGCCAATGCTTTAAATAGTTTCCAAAGACCAAGTCATAACCCGTACTCACAAACGTACAACCCTGGTTGGAGAAATCACCTAAATTTCAGTTGGAAGAGTGGTAACAATAATTCATAAACTTCACAACCACCATTTCAAACACAATATAATTTTCAAAATTCTCATGGATATGCACCTCCTTATATTCCCCCTCCTAGAAGAAATCTTGAGGAAACATTAAATGCATTCATTGAAAAGCAAGAGACAATCAACACTTAAAATGCTCAAACCATGGCTGATTTGAAAGATACTCTTGCAAAGTTCACATCTGCTCTCAGTTTTTAGGAGAAAGGTAAGTTTTCATCTCAACCCCAGCAAAATCCCAAGGGGCAATACAATTCAAGTACAAGCAGTTCTGGTAGCCAACATCTAGATCAAGTCAAATAAGTCATTACTCTCCGTAGTGGTAAGGTTATTAAAAAACTTATTCTTGAACCTTGTGAGAAAGAAGTTGAGTTAGTCTCCAAGGGTAAGGAAATGGTTGAACCTGATTATTGCAAGGAAGAGACTGATTCCCCACCAGCACTTCCATTTCCTCATATCATGACCAAACAAAGGAAAGTCAATCACAATTCTGAAATCTTTAAAACTTTTAAACAGGTAAGGATTAATATACCTTTGCTAGATGCTATTAAACAGGTACCATTTTATGCTAAAATTTTGAAATATCTATGCACTGTAAAGAGAAAATTGAATGTGAAAAAGAAAGTCTTCTTAGCCGAACAAGTAAGTGTCATTCTTCAGAACAATAATGCTTTGAAATATAAAGACCCTGGTTGTCCTACAATTTCTTACTTTATTGGAGAACATAAAATTGACAGAGCTTTACTTGATCTTGGAGCTAGTGTAAATTTACTTCCATAATCAGTTTTTCAAAGTCTCAATCTAGGTGAGTTAAAACCTACTTCTGTAACTCTTTTACTTGCTAATAGATCTATAAAAATGCCAAGAGGAATAGTTGAAGATGTGTTAGTACAAGTTGATAAATTCATCTTTCTTGTGGATTTTATTGTCTTGGATACACAACATGTTGAAGCATGCAATTCAATTCCTGTTATTTTAGGACGTCCATTTCTTGCATCTTCTAATGCATTGATTAATTGTAGGAATGGAGTGATGAAGTTATCTTTTGGAAACATGACATTAAAAATGAATATTTTTAACATTTGCAAGCAACCTGGAGATGATAATGATTTACAGGAAGTAGATTTTATTAAAAAATAATTTACAATCAATTTGAAAATTCTTCCAATGAAACTGAGTTTAATGAATCTGAAGATTTATAAATGGTTTGTTTTCAGGAAGAATCAAAGGCGAATATTTGGAGACCAAAAATTGAGGAATTGCCACCATGATCAATTGGGTCCATAACTTCAAGTGTTCAACCACCAAAACCCGATTTAAAGCCATTACCATGTAATCTCAAATACTTATTTTTAGGAGAAAATGAAACTTTTCTAATAATAATTTCTTCCAAACTTAATGTTCATTAAGAAGGTAAGTTATTACAAACTCTGAAAATGCACAAAAATACATTAGGATGGACCATAGCTGACATAAAGGAATTAGTCCTTTGATTTGCACACATAAGATTTATTCGGAGGAAAATGCTAAACCCTCTAGAGAAATGCAATGAAGACTTAATCCTAATATGAAAGAAGTAGTGAGGAATGAAGTCATTAAATTTCTAAATAATAGAATCATTTATCCTATTTCTGATAACAAATGGGTAAGTCCTACCCAAGTTGTACCTAAAAAGTCTGGAGTTACTGTGATAACAAATGAGAAAAATGAGTTAATTCCAACGAGAAATATTATTGGTTGGCGCATGTGCATTGACTATAGGAAACTTAATTCAATGACCAGAAAAGATCACTTTCCTTTACTTTTCATGGATCAAATTCTAGAAAGAGTTGCAAGTCATGAATTTTATCATTTTCTAGATAGTTATTCAGGTTACAACCAAATTGAAATTGCATTTGAAGATCAAGAGAAAACTACTTTCACATGTCCATTTGGTACATTTGCATACCAAAGGATGCCTTTTGGATTATGTAATGCACCAGCCATGTTTCAAAGATGCATACTTAGCATATTCAGTGATATGGTTGAATGTTTTCTTGAGATTTTTATGGATGATTTTTTTTTTTGGTGATTCATTTGATAATTGTTTAACTAATTTGGAAAAGGTTTTGAACAGGTGTGAAGAGAAGAATCTTATGTTGAATTGGAAAAAATGTCATTTTATGGTAACAAACGACATTGTACTTGGTCATATTGTTTCATCAATTGGAATTGAGGTTGATAAATCTAAAATTGAGTTAATTACCAACTTGCCAACACCAAAATCTATTAAAAATGTTAGATCATTTTTAGGACATGTTGGTTTTCATAGAAGGTTTATCAAAGATTTTAGTGTAATATCTAAGCCATTGTGTAACCTTCTAACAAAGGATAATGTTTTTGAATTGACTGAATATTGTGAAGAAGCCTTTGTTAAACTTAAAAACTTGATTTCATCTGCTCATGTCATTCAACCTCCTGATTGGTCATTACCTTTTGAAATAATGTGTGATGCTAGTGATTATACCGTGGGTGTTGTTTTAGGATAAAGAAAAGATAAGAAACCCTATGTGATTTACTATGCAAGTAAAACCTTAAATAATGCTCAAATAAATTACATAACCACTAAAAAGGAATTACTTGCTGTAGTATTTGCATGTGAAAAATTCAGATCTTATCTTGTTAGCTCACCTGTTATTGTTTTTAGTGATCATACAACGTTGAAATATCTTCTTTCTAATAAAGATTCTAAAGCTAGATTGGTATGGTGGATTTTGTTACTTTAAGAATTCGATATCACAATCAAGGATAAGAAAGGCACCGAAAATGTTGTTGCATGATTAATATGATCATGTTAGTAATTTATAATGAGCTAATAACGAGAAATCATCCGATTGAAACCTTCTTTGTGTGTGGTTTCTAGTTAAGTAATAAAAAGAGTTCATATTATATTTATTTGAAATATCATTAGTGAATCCTATAACCTTGACATATGTTTTGTTATTGTTTAATCCTTACATCAATATCACATCCTAAAACTTTCTTTAACTCTTTGTCTGTTATTATTCTCTTCAAATCTTTTTCTTTATTTGTAATTTATATAATTCACCTCCCTATGGTTTGACCCCGGTCTTGTCGGGTTATTTTACTTTGACACTCCTACACTTGGGATAAGACATCAACTTTTTGATCGTGTCAACTTCGTTCAATTTTTTTTTATCTTAGCAATTGATATGATTAGGAAACCAAGATATTAGACTAAGAGAAAGTACGAATTCATCAAGAAAGTAATTATCAATTGGTGGGACGTCAGATGTCAAATCTATTATTAATTTTGACAAATAACTCGTACCAACATTCTGGGTGCCTTTCTTATCCTTAGTTTCTTCTTGAAAATAAATCATCTGTAATTCTTCAGATTCATCAAACTCAGTTTTACTCAAAGTAAATTCAAATTGATCATAAATTAATTTTTCAATATGATCTACTTATTGTAAATCATTATCATCTCAAAGTTGTTTATAAATGTTGAAAATATTCATCTTCAACGTCATGTTTCCAAATGATAGCTTCATTAGTCCATTACTACAATTAATTAGTGTATTAAAAGTTGCAAGAAATGAACATCCTAAAATAACAGGAAATGAATTACATGATTCAACAAGTTGTATGTCGAAGATAATAAAATCCACAAGATAAATGAATTTATCAACTTGTACTAACACATCTCTAACTATTCCTCTAAGGACTTTTACAGATATATTGGTAAGTAAGAGAGTTACAGAAGTTAATTTCAACTTACCTAGATTGAGACTTTGAAAAACTAAATATGAAAGTAAATTCACACTAGCTCCAAGATCAAGTAAAGCTTTTTCAATTTTATATTCTACAATAAAGCAAGAAATTATAGGACAAGCAAGGTTTTTATATTTCAAAGCATTATTGTTATGAAGAATAACACTTACTTATTTGGCTAAAAAGGCTTTCTTTTTCACATTTATTTTTCTCTTCACAATGCACAGATCTTTCAAAAATTTAGCATAAGAAGATATATGTTTAATACCACCCAGCGAAGGTATATTGATCCTTACTTGTTTGAAAGTTTCAAAGATTTTAGTGTTGTGATTGACTTTTCTTTATTTGGTCATGGTATGAAGAAATGAAAATGTTAGCGAAGAATTAGTCTTTTCTTTATAATGTTCAGATTTAACCCCTCCATTACCCTCAGAGATTGACTCATCATCGTTCTTAGAAAGTTCAAGAATGAGTTTTTCAATAAACTTATCACTATGAAGAGTAATGACTAATTTAACTTGATCCATTTATTGGCTTCTAGAACTACTTGTATTTGTATTGTATTAGCTCTTGAGATTTTATTGTGGTTGAGATAAAAACTTACATTTATCTTGAAAACTGAAAGCATATATCAATTTTGCAAGAGTATCTTTAAAGTTTGTTATGCTTTGAGCAAGATGAGTGTTGATTGTCTCTTACTTTTTAATGAATGCATGCAATGTTTCCTTAAGATTTCTTCCAGGAGAGGGAGCATAAAGAGGTGTATATCCATGAGAATTGTGGAAATTATGGTGTGCATGAAATGATGGTTGTGAAGTTTATGCATCACTTTTATAACTAAAATTTGAGTGATTTTTCCAATCAGAGTTATATGTTTGTGAGTATAGGTTATGATTGGGCCTTTAGAAACTATTTAAAACATGAGCTTCTTCATGGAAGCATTCCCTAAAAGAAGGCAAAGTTAGATAGTTATTGGTTGAATGTTCATTAGTTTCATATATTTAACACACATTATCTTGAACAAATTTTAATTAACCACTCTTTTTTAATTGTAATGCCTCGACTTTCTAGCTAAAGATGCAAAGTTAGCTTGGAAGTCATGAACTTCTCTAAGGTTGTACATACCTCTACTAGATATACGAGGTTGAGTTTTACACAATGACTCATAAGTACCTGCGGTGTCCTAATTTTGAGCATTTCCAGCTAACAAGTCTAAGTTCTCCATTGCTTCATCAAGGTCTTTATCTCTAAAAGTTCCATTATACATCAATTCCACCATTTACCTATCTCTAGGTATTAACCCTTCATAAAAACGTGAAACCAATCTTCATGTTTCAAAACCATGATGAGGGCAAGCATTAAGCAAGTCTTGATACCTATCCCAACATTGATAAAATGTTTCTCCTAGTTTTTGAATGAAAGTGGTGATTTGTCTTTTGAAAGAGTTTGTTCTATGAATAGGGAAAAACTTCTTTAAAAATTGTTATTATATTTCATCCAAAGCACGAATGGATCCTAGTCTCAAATTTTATAGTCATATTTTAGCTTTATCTTTTAAAGAAAAAGAAAAAGCTTTAATATGATGGTGTTCATGCTACAATTTGAGTCATTATATGTGTTGCAGACTTCCTCAAGTTCCCTTAAATGCAAGTATGAATTTTCTAAATCTAAGCCATGAAAAAAAGGTAAAAGTTGAATAATATTTAGCTTAAAATTAAAATAAGGTGCATTAGAGGGGAAACTGTACATGATTATGCACTTGTTCTTGTGGGATTCATGTGATCTCTAAGTGTTCTAACACGGTTATTCTCATTATTCTCATTATGAAGTGACTGGTTATCTTCTTCAGCCATATTTTCTGAAAATAATAAGGATAACCAACAAAGTCTATTACTTAATATACATGACCACACTCTTGTGCACATGTAGGAATAGAATAAAAGAAAGAAGAACAAAAGAAGAAGAAGAAACAAGAGAAAAGAAACAAAGTTATATATAAGAAAAGTGAAAAGTGAAAAGAAAAAATAAAATAAATACTATAATTTGTACAAGAATTTATCTCCCTGGTAACAGTGCCAAAAACTTAACACTACTAAAAGATTGATGTTATCTCCCAATTGTAGAAGTATCAAAGTAAAATATAATCCGGCAAGACTGGGGTTGAATCATAGGGAAATTAACTATTAATAATAAAAATAATAAGTTAAAGAGGACTTTGGGATGTAAAATTAATATGAAGATTAAGCAATAAAAACAAATATCAAGGTCATAGGATCCACTAATGGTATTTCAAACAAGTATAGTGATTAGTACTTAAAAGTGCATTTTTATCATGGTTTTATATCATCATTTTGCACTTGAAGTATCAATAACTCCTTAACTAAAATATGTTTTATAATAATGTATCTAATAATATAAGATACCTATAATTTCTGGTAAATGTCTATTTTTAATGCAGGCCTATCACATAAATGAAAGGATTGATTGATGACTTGAAGAACTTAAATTGCAAGGATAAAGAGATGGTCAAACTTAGAGAAGAGATGTCGGTGCAATCCAAACCGGAACACTGTTCGGTAATTGGGTCATATCTAGAGCTACAGATCTCAGATTTAGGTCCAATTTATATGGATGGAAAGGTAAGACATAGGCCTATAACTTTCATATGGAGCCCAAGATCTAAAAAGGCCATTATCAAGTCCAAATTGTAGCAACAACAAAGAAGCCCGAATCTGTCTTCCAGCCCGAGCACTGTTCGGTATTTTGGCCATATATGGAGTTCTAGAAGTCCAAATGAGCTGAAGTTTTTACACAAGAAAGCTGAGACAATTGTCTACAACTTTCATGTTTACAACTGGCTCCAATTTTGACGTTATCAATGACGTTTTGGGCAGACAAGAGAAGATAAGGATTGTCACCAAGTCAAAAGTTGGCCACCCACTTATCAATTAGTCATCAAATCAATAGTTCTCAATTTTGGCCTATAAAAGGAGGCATTTGCCATGCATTTAGGATCTTGGTGTTCAGATCAAGATCATGGTCTTCCTTTCTCTCTTTGTATTTTTTGTAATGTTTATGCTTTGCTTTCATTAATATTAAGTGTATGCCTTTCATTTCCTTTCCTTTACTTAGTTAACTTTTATGTTCTTATTTTGTTTATTTATTTTGCTTTCTTTCATTATGTCTAGCTAAGTTAGTTATGTCAAGGTGAAAAGGTTACACTAATGGTGTAAGAATAAGTATAATGTAAACTTAATATGGACTTTAATGTTTGATACTAACATGTTTTATATTTGTTATCTTGTTCACTCTTTAATACTTTGCTTGTTAAATGACTAATCTTGATTTATGTTGTATAACACTTGGTACAACAAATGCTTGGCACTTTCATAGCCCATAATGTATGGTATAACCGACACCTGAGCTATGAAAGGAACTTGATTTGTTGTTAACATAAGTTATAATCATGAATGCTTAACGAGATTTACAAGTACTAGCATTAATCGAATAAGATGACTAATGTAATCATGTTAACAATCTATAATTTGATTGGAACCCCCTTTTATGTGTGGTTTCCAATTGAATAATAAGAAGTTTATACTATACTTGTTTGACATACCATTAGTGGAACCTCTAACCTTGACATTTGTTATTATTATTGTCTAGTCCTTACATTAATTTTCCATCTCCAAGTTCTCATCATCATCTTCTTCTTCTCTTTCTTTATTATTATTATTACTACTACTACTACTACTACTACTACTACTACTACTACTATTATTATTATTATTATTATTATTATTGTTATTGTTGTTATTGTTATTGTTATTGTTGTTGTATTATTGTTATTTATAATTTGTACAAATAACCTCCCTATGGTTCGACCCCGGTCTTACCGGGTTATTTATTACTTCGACACTCCTGCACTTGGGAGAAGACAACAATCTTTTCGTCGTGTCATATAGTATAAACTCTTTTTTATTACTCAATTGAAAATTACACATAGACTTCAATCCTTGGTGACACAATCTTTATCCTTTTGTATGAACGAAACGTTATTTCTAACCTTAGAATTTGAATAGACTCCAATCATAAAAGTTCTAGAAAACTATCTCAGCTTTCCAACAAAAAACAATTAAGCTCATTTGGACTTCTAGAACTTAAGATATGTGTTAAACACTAAATAATATCTGGGTTGCAGAACAGATTCTAACTTCTCTTTTGATAATAAAATTTGGACTTTCAAATGACAGAATTGAGTTTTTGATCATGAATATTTTAGGGCTATATCTTAGCTTTCCATATATATAGAGCAAACTCAAATCCAAGTTCTACAGCTCTAGATATGACCCAATGACTGAATAGTATTCCTATTTGGATTGCACCAGCATCTCTTTTCTGAGCTTAGCCTTCTCTTTGTCTTCTCAATTTCAGTAGTTAAACTCATCAATCAATCATTTTATTTATGTGATAGTCTTGTATTAAGATTGATATTTACCATAAATTAAAAGTATCTTATAATATTAGATATGACATTATAAAACATGTTCTAGTTAAGAAGTTATTAATATTTCAAGTGAAAAAATAATGATATAAAATCTTAATAAAAATACACTTTTAAGTGCTAATCAGCATGATTTAAAAGGTTCTATTAATTGAATCAATACCTTAATCAAATAAATATTTTACTTTATAATTGATCCTTATTTTAATTAAAAGGGTTTTGGAATCCAATGGCCTTTTTGAAATGTGAGAAAAATTAAAGGATTATTTTTAAATCAGGTTAGGGACCAAATCAAAATGTTTTCTTTGTTTGATTTTAATTATAGGATCATTCAAACAAAAATAAAAATATAAGAATATTAACTTTAAAAAGGCATTAATTGATAAGGTTTGCTTTGAAGTTTATCTTGCCTATACAATGCTATTTTTGGTAGCTCATATATAACTACTAACTGCCTCTTCATCTTTTTGCCTTCTTTCAATGAAAAATTTATAACCCTAGTTGTTCCTCTAACATGACCAAAAAATTGATATTTCTTCCAAGTGTAGGAGTGTCGAAGTAATAAATAACCCGGCAAGACTAAGGTCAAACCATAAAAAGGTTAACTATATTATTATTATTATTATTATTATAAGTTAAAGAGTACTTTGAGATGTAAGATTAATGTGACAATTAAACAATGATAAAAATAGTTGTCAATGTTAAAGGATATACTAATGGTATTCCAAATAAGTATAATATAAACTCTTTTTATTACTGAACTAGAAACTAGGCACAAAGAAGGTTCCAATCGAATGATTTGTCATTAATAACTCATTATAAATTGTTAACATGATCATATTAATTAATTTTTTAAGTACTTTTAAATATTGTCAGGAATTCATAATGCTAACTTATATTAATAACAAATCAAGTTCCTTTCATAGTACAAGTGTAGATTATACCATTGATTAGTACTTAAAAGTGCATTTTTATCATGGTTTTATATCATCATTTTGCACTTCAAGTATCAATAACTCCTTAACTAAAATATGTTTTATAATAATGTATCTAATAATATAAGATGCCTATAATTTGTGGTAAATGTCTATTTTTAATGCAGGCCTATCACATAAATGAAAGGATTGATTGATGACTTGAAGAACTTAAATTGCAAGGATAAAGAGATGGTCAAACTTAGAGAAGAGATGTCGGTGCAATCCAAACCGGAACACTGTTCGGTAATTGGGTCATATTTGGAGCTACAGATCTCAGATTTAGGTCCAATTTATATGGATGGAAAGGTAAGACATAGGCCTACAACTTTCATATGGAGCCCAAAATCTAAAAAGGCCATTATCAAGTCCAAATTGTAGCAACAACAAAGAAGCCCGAATCTGTCTTCCAGCCCGAGCACTATTCGGTATTTTGGCCATATCTGGAGTTCTAGAAGTCCAAATGAGCTGAATTGTTTACACAAGAAAGCTAAGACAATTGCCTACAACTTTCATGTTTTCACCTGGCTCCAGTTTTGACGTTATCAATGACGTTTTGGGCAGACAAGAGAAGATAAGGATTGTCACCAAGTCAAAAGTTGGCCACCCACTTATCAATTAGTCATCAAATCAATAGTTCCCAATTTTGGCCTATAAAAGGAGGCATTTGCCATGCATTTAGGCATCTTGGTTTCCAGATCAAGATCATGTTCTTCCTTTCTCTCTTTGTATTTTTTGTAATGTTTATGCTTTACTTTCATTAATATCAAGTTTATGCCTTTCATTTCCTTTTCTTTACTTAGTTAATTTTTATGTTCTTATTTTGTTTATCTATTTTTCTTTCTTTCATTATGTCTAGCTAAGTTAATTATGTCAAGGTGAAAAGGCTACACTAATGGTGTGAGAATAAGTATAATGTAAACTTAATATGGACTTTAATGTTTGATACTAACATGTTTTATATTTGTTATCTTGTTCACTCTTTAATACTTTGCTTGTTAAATGACTAATCTTGATTTATGTTGTATAACACTTGGTACAACAAATGCTTGGCACTTTCATAGCCCATATTGTATGGTATAACCAACACTTGAGCTATGAAAGGAACTTGATTTTTTGTTAACATAAGTTATAATCATGAATGCTTGACGAGATTTACAAGTATTAGCATTAATTGAATAAGATGACTAATGTAATCATGTTAACAATATATAATCTGATTGGAACCTCCTTTGTGTGTGGTTTCCAATTCAATAATAAGAGTTTATACTATACTTGTTTGATATACCATTAGTGGAACCTCTAACCTTGACATTTGTTATTATTATTGTTTAATCCTTACATTAATATTTCATCTCTAAGTTCTCATCATCATCATCTTCTTCTTCTTCTTTTTTATTATTATTATTATTATTATTATTATTAGTACTACTACTACTACTACTACTACTATTAGTATTATTATTATTATTATTATTATTATTATTATTATTATTATTATTATTGTTGTTGTTGTTATTGTTATTTTATAATTGCTGTTTATAATTTGTACAATTAACCTCCCTGTGGTTCGACCCCGGTCTTGCCGGGTTATTTATTACTTCGACACTCCTGCACTTGGGAGAAGACATCAACCGTTTAGTCGTGTCAACCATACAGTTGGCTATGAAAGTGTCAAGCATTTGTTGTACCAAGTGTTATACAACACAAATCTAGATTAACAATTTAACAAGTAAAATATTAAGAATTAATAAGATAAAAATAATAAGACATGTTAATAGCAAGTTATTTAGGATATAATTGAAGTCCATATTGAGTTTCTATTATACTTATCCTAACACCATTAGTGAAACCTTTTCACCTTGACATAATAAACTTAGCTAAACATAAAAAAAGAAGCATAGATAAACAATATAAGAACATAATTATAGTGAAGAAAATAAAAAGCATAAGCAAGAGATTAAGAAAAATATAACATGAAATAAAACTTAGACATTACAAAAATATAAAGAAAGAAATAAAGAGCATGATCTTGATCTGAAAAACAAGATGCCTAAATACATGACAAATACCTCCTTTTATAGGCCAAAATTTGAAACTATTGATTTGTTGACTAATTGTTGAGTGGATGATCACATCTTAATTTGGTAACAATCTTTATCTTCTTGTCTTAACAAAATGTCATTACTAATATAAAAATTTGAACAAATTATCTTCATGAAAGTTTTAGGAAATTGTTTTAGTTTTTTAACAAAAACAAATTAGTGCTTTATACTTCTAAAACTCGAGATATGCGTTGAACACTGAATAATGTCTAGGCTGCATGACAGATTCAGACTTTTCCGTTATTGCTATAATTTAAACTTGAAAATGACTTTTTTGAATCTTAAACTCTCATAAAAGGTTTAGCCCTATGTCTTAGCTTTTCATCTATATAGAGCAGACCTAAATCCAAGTTCTATAACTCCAGTTATGATCTAATAATCAAATGATGTTCTAGTTTGGACTGAACCAACATCTTTTTTTTTTTTAATTTTAGCACTCTTTTTATCTTCTCAATTTTAGTAGTTAAACTCGTCAATCAATACCTTGATTTATATGATAGGCCTACATTTAAGATGAATATTTACCATAAATTAAAGGTATCTTAAATTATTAGATTTGTTATTATAAAGCATGCTCTAGCTAAAGAGTTATTGATTCTTCAAGTGCAAAATGATGTTATAAGACCTTGATAAAAATGTACTTTTAAGTACTAATCAGTCTCTCATCTAATTCTGAACCTATTCTTATTGTTAACATCATTTTTCTCAATTAAATGTCACCTTAGTCAATTTAAAATTTATCCCCTCCAAACTTTAGTGTCGTTTATTCTTACATTGATTGAGTTTGTAAGTTATGCACCTGTTTATGGTTTTAGTGTCCTTATCATAATTTATCATTGTCCTTTAGTTTTGGCCAAGAGTATTTTGCTCATGTATTGACCTAACTAACTTTGTATGTTGCTTGACCGCTTTTTATGATCGGCTTGTTTTAACTCGCAAGTGCACGAGTGTGCGATGTAGCAATTAACTCGGTAAGATCGACGTCATATCCACAGAGAGCTAGATCTAGAAATTAAGCTAAGTAACAAAAAAAAACTCAAGAGAAATTAAATTAACAATAACTTGGTTGAAAATAATTGATGGATTTGTTTTCAAAGATAAAAAAAATGTAAATAGATTTTAAATGACAAGAAAAGTAAGTCTTGGTCCAAATCAATTTTAATGGTGATGTATTGGTGATTTCTTCAACATATATAAGATAACTCAACCTAATATCAACGATGGTGATATTAGATCGGAAGATATTACAATGAAGATTAGAAAGATGAAGATTGATTATTGCTTAAGAATGAACAAGTACTTTCATATTAAGTAAGACATTGAATCAAGCAATCTCTATACCAAAACTAAAGTTTGTGCATAAAAATTCAAGATTATAACATTACCTAAATGGTTTCTAAAATTTGTTTGCAATAATAAATCATTCATAAAGAAAATGAGAAGATAAACATTAAGATTCATTCATATCCTAAAGAACTCACCTCAATCACTATTATCCTTGATTTGGATCCAAGAAAGAGTTTAGCCAACCATGATTATATATAAGAACACTTCAATAAACATGAAATAACTTGAATAAAATAGAAATAATAAGTTTTACAAACTAAAGAACCGAAATCTATAAAGAAGAACACAATACAATTTCAAAAAAAATTCGGACACAAACCTGACTCTAACTTTGGACAGCAATTTGACCTCTTAGAAGCTTTTTTTCGAGAAGTCTATTAGAGACATATTTATAGGAAATTCTTTCATCTTTCCAGATAATTAAAGAATAGCTCATTTGGACACCTGAGTCAAAAGTTATGGGCAAAATACCGAAAGGTGTTCTGAAAAATCAAATCAAGACAGCTTTACAACTACTTTGGTGCACGTTTTTCTTCCTCATTTATGAGGTGTCTCCTTCTTCTTTTTGACCCAAAATAATGTTAAAATATCCCCTCTAGCTTTCCATCCATGTGCTTGCCTTCTTGGATCAATGGATTACCCAAAATAAATCAATTGTTATTTATTGTGTGGACATGTAAGATCATGGATTGTGTTTGGGTTGATTTGAAGGTTGATTTGGGGCTGATTTTGGGCTGAAGTTGAGCATCAAATAAGTATACAAATGTACTTATTATTTGGGCTAAGATTGACATTGAAACCTTGAGTGTTTAATGGTTGAAGTTTGCACACAACATAAGGCAAGTTTGGGCTTGAAATAAATCATATGATATTCTTTTCTAGAATTGGAATAGAATTGATTTTTGGGACAAATTTGGAGCACTTATTTGAACCAAGATTTGCTTCAATCTTCAACTAAATGTCTCTTCAATTCTTTGTTCTGAATTCTGACGTTGAATTTTCTGAATTAATTCATTTAAGCTCCAAAAACCTATCGAAACATTAAAACAAACTTCATTACTAAAAAACACATCAATTATTATAAAAACAACCAAATAAAAACAATACATACATATGTAAAATAAGAGACTTAATGACACTTTTGATGCACAATCATATGTCCTTTTCTTATCTTTGTTTTATGAACGACCATATTTGATTTTGAATGATCATATTTGGTTCTAAATGATCCTAGGGTTATGTTTTTTCTATAACTTCTAGGTTAAGTCAGTCCCCATCATGTAGTAAATAGACCATAGTTTTTATAAAGGAAGAGAAAAATTGATGGATCCATAATGAGATTAGGAATTACAAAAGGACAATAGAAGAGAGGAATTCTCATAGAGAAATATATGAAAATCTATTTTTTTTTAAATACACTTTTAAGTACTAATCAGGAACAAAGTTGAACCATCTAAAGCTATGATTCTGGGTTGCATATTGGATTATTATATTATTTATGTTCTTTTGTTAAAGGTAACAACTAAGGGAAAGGGATTGTATATAATTAAAAAAAAAGAAAGAAAAAAAAAGAAAGAAAAAAGAAAAAAGAAAAAAAATGATGATAATAAAAATGTCGATGGTTCAACTTTGTTCCTGATTAGTACTTAAAAGTGCATTTTTATCATGGTTTTATATCATCATTTTGCACTTCAAGTATCAATAACTCCTTAATTAAAGCATGTTTTATAATAATATATCTAATAATATAAGATACCTTTAATTTATGGTAAATGTTCATTTTAAATGCAGGCCTATCACATAAATGAAAATATTGATTGATGACTTTAAGAACTTAAATTGCAATGGCAAAGAGATGGTCAAACTTAGAAAAGAGATGTCGGTGCAATCCAAACCGGAACACTATTCGGTAATTGGGTCATATCTGGAACTACAGATCTCAGATTTAGGTCCAATTTATATGGATGGAAAGGTAAGACATAGGCCTACAACTTTCATATGGAGCCCAAGATCTAAAAAGGCCATTATCAAGTCCAAATTGTAGCAACAATAAAGAAGCCCGAATCTGTCTTCTAGCCCGAGCACTGTTCGGTATTTTGGCCATATCTGGAGTTCTACAAGTCCAAATGAGCTAAATTTTTTACACAAGAAAGCTGAGACAATTACCTACAACTTTCAGGTTTTCACCTGGCTCCAGTTTTGACGTTATCAATGACGGTTTGGGCAGACAAGAGAAGATAAGAATTGTCACCAAGTCAAAAGTTGGCCACCCACTTATCAATTAGTCATCAAATCAATAGTTCCCAATTTTGGCCTATAAAAGGAGGTATTTGCCATGCATTTAGGCATCTTGGTTTCCAGATCAAGATCATGGTCTTCCTTTCTCTCTTTGTATTTTTTGTAATGTTTATGCTTTACTTTCATTAATATCAAGTTTATGCCTTTCATTTCCTTTTCTTTACTTAGTTAATTTTTATGTTCTTATTTTGTTTATCTATTTTTCTTTCTTTCATTATGTCTAGCTAAGTTAATTATGTCAAGGTGAAAAGGCTACACTAATGGTGTGAGAATAAGTATAATGTAAACTTAATATGGACTTTAATGTTTGATACTAACATGTTTTATATTTGTTATCTTGTTCACTCTTTAATACTTTGCTTGTTAAATGACTAATCTTGATTTATGTTGTATAACACTTGGTACAACAAATGCTTGGCACTTTCATAGCCCATATTGTATGGTATAACCGACACTTGAGCTATGAAAGGAACTTGATTTGTTGTTAACATAAGTTATAATCATGAATGCTTAACGAGATTTACAAGTATTAGCATTAATTGAATAAGATAACTAATGTAATCATGTTAACAATATATAATCTGATTGGAACCTCCTTTGTGTGTGGTTTCCAATTCAATAATAAGAGTTTATACTATACTTGTTTGATATACCATTAGTGGAACCTCTAACCTTGACATTTGTTATTATCATTGTTTAATTGTTACATTAATATTTCATCTCAAAGTTCTCATCATCATCATCATCTTCTTCTTCTCTTTCTTTATTATTATTATTATTATTATTATTATTATTATTATTAGTACTACTACTACTACTACTACTACTACTACTACTACTTTTATTATTATTATTATTATTATTATTATTACTATTGTTGTTGTTGTTATTATTGTTTTATAATTGTTGTTTATAATTTGTACAATTAACCTCCCTGTGGTTCGACCCCGGTCTTGCCGGGTTATTTATTACTTTGACACTCCTCCACTTGGGAGAAGACATCAATCTTTTAGTCGTGTCAAGTTTTTGGCGCCGTTGCCGGGGAGGTAAGTTCTTGTATAAATTATAGTATTTATTTTATTTTCTCTTTTCACCTTTCTTGTATATAACTTTGTTTCTTTTCTTTTGTTTCTTTTTATTTTGTTTTCTTCCTCCTTCTTTTGCTTTCTTCTTCTTTTATTTTATTTTATTCCTACACGTGCATGAGAGTGTGGTCACGTACATCAAGTGGTAGACTTTGTAGGATATCCTCATCATTTTCAGAAAATATGGCCGAAGAAGATAATCAATCACTTCAAAATGAGAATAATGAGAATAACCGTGCTAGAACACTTAGAGACCACATGAATCTCACAAGAACAAGTGCATCATCATGTATAGTTTTTCCTCCTGATGCATCTCATTTTAATTTTAAACCAGGTATTATTCAACTTTTACCTTCTTTTCATGGTTTAGAATTGGAAAATCCATACTTGCATTTAAGGGAATTTGAGGAGGTGTGCAACACATATAATAACTTAAATTGTAGCATGAACACCATCAGATTAAAGCTTTTTCCTTTTTCATTAAAAGATAAAGCTAAAACATGGCTACAAAATTTGAGACCAGGATCCATTCGTGCTTGGGATGAAATGCAACAACAGTTTTTAAAAAAGTTTTTTCCATCTCATATAACAAACTCTTTCAAGAGACAAATCACCACTTTCACTCAAAAACTAGGAGAAACATTTTATAAATGTTGGGATAGGTATCGAGACTTGCTTAGTACTTGCCCTCATCATGGTTTTGAAACATGGAGATTGGTTTCACATTTCTATGAAGGGTTAACACCTAAAGATAGGCAAATGGTTGAATTGATGTGCAATGGAACTTTTGAAGATAAAGACCCTGATGAAGCAATGGAGTACTTAGATTTGTTAGCTGAAAATGCTCAAAATTAGGACACTGCGGGTACATATGAGGCACCGAGTAAAGCTCAACCTCATACATCTAGTGGAGGTATGTACAACCTTAGGGAAGATCATGACCTTCAAGCCAAGTTTGCATCTTTAGCTAGAAAAGTTGAGGCACTAGAATTGAAAAAGAGTGGTCGATTAAACTCTGTTGAAAACATTGTGTGTCAAATCTATAAAATAAATGAACACTCAACCAATAACTGTCCAACCTTGCCTTCTTTTAAGAAATGTCTCCATGAACAAGCTTATGCTTTAAATAGTTTCCAAAGGCCCAACCATAACCCATACTCACAAACATACAATCCTGGTTGGAGAAATCACCTGAATTTCAGTTGGAAGAGTGACAATGCACAAACTTCACCACCACAGTTCCAAGCACACCATAATTTCCAAAATTATCATAGATATACACTTCCTTATGCTCCATCTCCTACAAGAAAGTTTGAGGAAACTTTGTATGCATTCATTGAAAAGCAAGAGACAATCAACACTCAACTTGCTCAAAACATGACAGATTTTAAAGATACTCATTTAAAATTAATATCTGCTCTCAGTTTCCAAGAGAAAGGTAAGTTTCCATCTCAACCACAACAAAATCCCAAGGGGCAATACAATGCAAATGCAAGTAGTTCTGGAAGCCAACACATGGATCAAGTCAAATTAGTCACTACTCTGCGTAGTGGTAAGGTTATTGAAAAACCCTCTCTTGAACCTTATGAGAAAGATGATGAGTCAATTTCTAAGGGAAAGGAAGGGGTTGAATCTGAAAATTGCAAAGAAACGACTGATTCTCCGCCAGCACTTCCATTTTCTCATGCCATGACCAATCAGGAAGAAATCGAGGATGAAAAAGGCATCGAAAAGGTTTATGCGAATCTTTTATCAAAAGTGACAACAGATTCGACACCCGACATCACACCAATCGATGATTACTTTCCTGATGAATCTCTACTTTCTCTTAATTCAATGCCTTGGTTTGCTAAAAATATCAATTTTCTTGCTTCAGGATTTTTGCCAACTCATTGGAGTATTGAAGACAAAAGAAAATTTTTGAGCAACGAGCAAAAATTTTATTGGGATGACCCTTACTTATTCAATTATTGTCCTGATCAAATATTTCAAAAATGCATTCTCGATAATGAGGTAAGTAATTTCATTAAATTTTGTTACTCTAAGGCATGTGGGGATCATTTCTCATAAAAAAAGAGGATTGTAGAAACCTTACAAAGTGAATTTTACTGGCGCATCATATTCAAGGAGTCAGATGCATTCCGCAAAAACTGTGAAAATTGTCAGAAGGTGAGATTTATTTCAAAACACAGAGAGTCTTTAGATAATCTTCTATTGACTCTTAAGTCTCATCATAGTCGAGATAAGCATCGTGTAATTCATGACTTATGAACCCATTTTCATAAAGAACATACTTGACATAGTCTTGGGAATCTGACTAAAAAAGACCCTGTTTGCCAGTTTTTAAGAAAACTGGATGGGAAGCCTATCCCCGACCCATTGAGGGCGTTTAAGCTGTTCTTGGACGTAAAACCAAGGGAAGATGTGAGCCACATTCACAACTGCGATTTGAATTTTTTTTGTTTGTAAAAACTTGTGTCTTTTGGTTTTATTATTGTGTTTTGTTATTTCTTATTTTTGTTTTAGTGTGTTTCAGGTTTTGTCAATGTTCGTTATTTTAGGTGATATCTTCTATACTCTATCTTTCTACCTTAGAACATTGAGGACAATGTCTCATTTTGGTTGGGGGGAGAGGGTAGTAGTTGATAAAAAAAAAATTGTTTTTCATTTCATAAAGCATGTGCATAATTGTTGTTACTAGGATGGCAAAGTAAAGGAGTTCTTTTGTTAAAGTGACTCTTGAGACGCAGCTCAGTAACCATTCTTAACAAGGTCTATTATAATACTTCCTGAAATATTCAGGTTTACAAACTCTCGTATTGTTACCGCTTAATTCTGCTCATATACTTATTTAACATGTATTCTTAAACCTTAATTTACACACACACACTTTAACATATGATTCTGGGTTGCATATTGGATTATTACATTATTTATGTTCTTTTGTTAAAGGTAACAACTAAGGGAAAGGGATTGTATATAATTAAAAAAAAAAAGAAAGAAAAAAAAAGAAAGAAAAAAGAAAAAAGAAAAAAAATGATGATAATAAAAATGTCGATAAGTTTGGTTTCGTAGCCTCCCTAACCTAAGCAATTAAGTCCGAAGGGGTGTTTTAACACCTAATACCCTAAAGTCAACTGACTTGGGAGCTATTGGCCCAACGCTTGTTACATGGGTTGAGGAGAAAAGCTTAAGGGAATCAAACATTGCACCATCTACATATCAGTATCTGCGACCCGAGTTACTAAGCTCGTTGGGGTGTCTTAACACCTAATGCCCTAAGACTAATTGGTCTAGGAGTCATTAGCTGAAAGCTCGTTACATGGGTTAAAGATGCATGACGTTTTTAAATTATATGTACATAGAGTTAAAAAAAGAAAAAAGAAAAAAGAAAAAAGACAAAAATAATAATTCCAACCCAAAGAAGTTAACCTTAAACATTAGAACAAAAATTTTGTTTTCTTCCAAGAATAGCCCTATAATTATGTGTTGATACATTGAGCACAAAAGAAAGGTTTATTAATATCTTGTTAAGTGGTATTGAGCATATATATAAATTTAATGAGAGTTTGTTTATCTGGATGGATTAATGGAAGTTAAATGATGAATACCTTGCTTTGTGAAATTTGCAAATTGTTTTAACGCTTTGATTACTAGGGACTAGTAATAAGCTGGTTGAGGGGTGTGATTAGTACTTAAAAGTGCATTTTTATCATGGTTTTATATCATCATTTTGCACTTGAAGTATCAATAACTCCTTAATTAAAGCATGTTTTATAATAATATATCTAATAATATAAGATACCTATAATTTGTGGTAAATGTCTATTTTTAATGCAGGCCTATCACATAAATGAAAGGATTGATTGATGGCTTGAAGAACTTAAATTGCAAGGATAAAGTGATGGTCAAACTTAGAGAAGAGATGTCGGTGCAATCCAAACCGGAACACTGTTCGGTAATTGGGTCATATTTGGAGCTACAGATCTCAGATTTAGGTCCAATTTATATGGATGGAAAGGTAAGACATAGGCCTACAACTTTCATATGGAGCCCAAAATCTAAAAAGGCCAGTATCAAGTCCAAATTGTAGCAACAACAAAGAAGCCCGAATCTGTCTTCCAGCCCGAGCACTGTTTGGTATTTTGGCCATATCTGGAGTTCTAGAAGTCCAAATGAGCTGAATGTTTTACACAAAAAATCTGAGACAATTGCCTACAAGTTTCATGTTTTCACCTGGCTCCCGTTTTGACGTTATCGATGACGTTTTGGGCAGACAAGAGAAGATAAGGATTGTCACCAAGTCAAAAGTTGGCCACCCACTTATCAATTAGTCATCAAATCAATAGTTCCCAATTTTGGCCTATAAAAGGAGGTATTTGCCATGCATTTAGGCATCTTGGTTTCCAGATCAAGATCATGTTCTTCCTTTCTCTCTTTGTATTTTTTGTAATGTTTATGCTTTACTTTCATTAATATCAAGTTTATGCCTTTCATTTCCTTTTCTTTACTTAGTTAATTTTTATGTTCTTATTTTGTTTATCTATTTTTCTTTCTTTCATTATGTCTAGCTAAGTTAATTATGTCAAGGTGAAAAGGCTACACTAATGGTGTGAGAATAAGTATAATGTAAACTTAATATGGACTTTAATGTTTGATACTAACATGTTTTATATTTGTTATCTTGTTCACTCTTTAATACTTTGCTTGTTAAATGACTAATCTTGATTTATGTTGTATAACACTTGGTACAACAAATGCTTGGCACTTTCATAGCCCATATTGTATGGTATAACCGACACTTGAGCTATGAAAGGAACTTGATTTGTTGTTAACATAAGTTATAATCATGAATGCTTGACGAGATTTACAAGTATTAGCATTAATTGAATAAGATGACTAATGTAATCATGTTAACAATATATAATCTGATTGGAACCTCCTTTGTGTGTGGTTTCCAATTCAATAATAAAAGTTTATACTATACTTGTTTGATATACCATTAGTGGAACCTCTAACCTTGACATTTGTTATTATCATTGTTTAATTGTTACATTAATATTTCATCTCAAAGTTCTCATCATCATCATCATCATCTTCTTCTCTTTCTTTATAACCTCTAACCTTGACATTTGTTATTATCATTGTTTAATTGTTACATTAATATTTCATCTCAAAGTTCTCATCATCATCATCATCTTCTTCTTCTTTTTCTTTATTATTATTATTATTATTATTATTACTACTACTACTACTACTACTACTACTACTACTACTACTATTATTATTATTATTATTACTACTACTACTACTACTACTACTACTACTACTACTACTACTATTATTATTATTATTATTACTACTACTACTACTACTACTACTACTACTACTACTACTACTACTACTACTACTACTATTATTATTATTATTATTATTATTATTATTATTACTATTGTTGTTGTTGTTATTGTTATTTTATAATTGTTGTTTATAATTTGTACAATTAACCTCCCTGTGGTTCGACCCCGGTCTTGCCGGGTTATTTATTACTTCGACACTCCTACACTTGGGAGAAGACATCAATCTTTTAGTCGTGTCAGTCTTTGTGACTCTAAGATTTTAAGGGTAAGAAAATTTTGAATATTTTAGTGTGGGAAATTGAGAAATTTAGGTTTCAAAGCAAGAAACCTAGGAGTCTTAATTCACATTTCAATTCAACTCAATCATTAGTTGGCGTCCAACTTAGGTATATTTCTTTTGTATTTCTCTTATTTTTATTTGTTTTTTTTAAATGTTTTAGTTTACATGTTTGTAATAATGTCTTGTGTGATAGATAACTATTTGTGTGGCCTACTATGAAGTGAAGGTTTTTGCGTTTACGAATTTTATAATGTCATTAAAATTATAATATGAGATTGTCATTGTTTGTGAATCTTAAAGATGTCATTGTTATGGTTAAAAGAGAATGTTTATAAAATTTTGGACTTTTGAGTTGGATTCTAAGCTATTAGGGGTTTATTATTTTGATATAGATGGTTTTATTCACCTTGTGTATGCTTATAAAAATAGAAGTTTTGAATTAGGTATATGTTAGCTTTAATAGTTGATGTGATAAACAACTATTGAATACTAAAGTTTATTGACACTAAAAAATAAAGGCTTAAAAGTATCTTAGATTTTCATATTGTTTGGAAAGATTTCTTTATGTTTGTTTATCCTTTGTTTTTAAATATATGCAACCGTGGAGGAGCCTGTGGTTTTTCTATTGATATTTCTTACATTGTAGATTTAGTCTGGTTTTATTCTTGTTCTTTAAAGTTAGTATAAGCCAACCGAAATAGATCTTTAAAAAGATCTATATATTTCCCAAGTTCTATGTTTTATAAATTTATTTTCTCTTGTTTTTTCAAGGTAATGTTTTTGTCAGGACCCTTTTTTTTTCATATTGCATTTGGTGTGTCTTTAGTCATTTACATATTGTTACTACATTAAGCTTCTATTTAAATGGAATCTTCATAAAAACAATGCCATTTTTCACGTTGTTTATTTTTAGTTTCAGTCTAAAACGTATCAAAGTGACTCGTTCATACATCATAAGGCATTGGAACAAATTAGTAAGGTCCATTAGGTTTCGGCCAACATTAAAAGACCTAATGAGCCAACATTTACATTTTTCAAAACAATCCATCTTTGTTTTTTTTTTTAAAAAATCACAAATCATATCCAAAATGTTTGTTATTCACTCTTAGTGTTTAGGGTAAATGAACTCAACATAGACCATTGTTTTAGATATCCCTTTATTTCAAAAATAAATTTTAAAAATGTTTAAGTTTAATATTGACAAGACGAAAAGATTGATGTCTTCTCCCAAGTGCAGGAGTGTCGAAGTAATAAATAACCCGGCAAGACCGGGGTCGAACCACAGGGAGGTTAATTGTACAAATTATAAACAACAATTATAAAACAACAACAACAACAACAACAACAACAACAACAACAAGAATAATAATAATAATAAGAATAATAGTAATACTAATAATAATAATAATAATAATAATAATAGTAGTAGTAGTAATAGTAGTACTAATAATAATAATAAAGAAAGAGAAGATGATGAGAACTTGGAGATGGAAAATTAATGTAAGGATTAAACAATAATAATAACAAATGTCAAGGTTAGAGGTTCCACTAATGGTATATCAAACAAGTATAGTATAAACTCTTATTATTCAATTGGAAACCACACACAAAGGAGGTTCCAATTGCATTATAGATTGTTAACATGATTACATTAGTCATCTTATTCAATTAATGCTAATACTTGTAAATCTCGTCAAGCATTCATGATTATAACTTATGTTAACAACAAATCAAGTTCCTTTCATAGCTCAGGTGTCGGTTATACCATATATTATGGGCTATGAAAGTGCCAAGCATTTGTTGTACCAAGTGTTATACAACATAAATCAAGATTAGTCATTTAACAAGCAAAGTATTAAAGAGTGAACAAGATAACAAATATAAAACATGTTAGTATCAAACATTAAAGTCCATATTAAGTTTACATTATACTTATTCTCACACCATTAGTGTAACCTTTTCACATTGACATGATTGACTTAGCTAGACATAATGAAAGAAAGAAAAATAGATAAACAAAATAAGAACATAAAAGTTAACTAAGTAAAGGAAAGGAAATGAAAGGCATAAACTTGATATTAATGAAAGTAAAGCATAAACATTACAAAAAATACAAAGAGAGAAAGGAAGAGCATGATCTTGATCAGAACACCAAGATGCCTAAATGCATGGCAAATGCCTCCTTTTATAGGCTAAAATTGGGAACTATTGATTTGATGACTAATTGATAAGTGGGTGGCCAACTTTTGACTTGGTGACAATCCTTATCTTCTCTTTTCTGCCCAAAACGTCATTGATAACATCCAAATTGGAGCCAGTTGTAAACATGAACGTTATAGGCAATTGTCTCAGCTTTCTTGTGTAAACAATTCAGCTCATTTGGACTTCTAGAACTCCAGATATGGCCAAAATACCAAACAGTGCTCGGGCTGGAAGACAGATTCGGGCTTCTTTGTTGTTGCTACAATTTGGACTTGATAATGGCCTTTTTAGATCTTGGGCTCCATATGAAAGTTGTAGGCCTATGTCTTACCTTTCCATCCATATAAATTGGACCTAAATCTGAGATCTGTAGCTCCCGATATGACCCAATTACTGAACAGCGTTTTAGTTTGGATTGCACCGACATCTCTTCTCTAAGTTTGACCATCTCTTTATCCTTGCAATTTAAGTTCTTCAAGTCATCAATCAATCCTTTCATTTATGTGATAGGCCTGCATTAAAAATAGACATTTACCACAAATTATAGGTATCTTATATTATTAGATACATTATTATAAAACATATTTTAGTTAAGGAGTTATTGATACTTCAAGTGCAAAATGATGATATAAAACCATGATAAAAATGCACTTTTAAGTACTAATCATACCCCTCAACCAGCTTATTACGAGTCCCTAGTAATCAAAGCGTTACAACAATTTGTAAATTTCACAAAGCAAGGTATTCATCATTTAACTTCCATTAATCTATCCAGATAAACAAATTCTCATTAAATTTATATATCTGCTCAATACCTCTTAACAAGATATTAATAAACCTTTTTTTTGTGCTCAATGTATCAACACATAATTATAGGGCTTTTCTTGGAAGAAAATAAAATTTTTGTTCTAATGTTTAAGGTTAACTTCCTTGGGTTGGGATTACTATTTTTGTCTTTTTTTTTTCGTTTTTTTTTGTTTTTTTTTTTAAATCTATATACATATAATTTAAAAACATCATGCATCTTTAACCCATGTAACGAGCTTAGTAACTCAGGTCGCAGATACTGATATGTAGATAGTGCAATGTTTGATTCCCTTAAGCTTTTCTCCTCAACCCATATAACAAGCGTTGGGCCAATAGCTCCCAAGTCAGTTGACTTTAAGGTATTAGGTGTTAAAACACCCCTTCGGGCTTAATTGCTTAGGTTAGGGAGGCTACGAAACCAAACTTATCTACATTTTTATTATCATCATTTTTTTTCTTTTTTCTTTTTTCTTTTTTTTCTTTTTTTTTTAATTATATACAATCCCTTTCCCTTAGTTGTTACCTTTAACAAAAGAACATAAATAATGTAATAATCCAATATGCAACCCACAATCATATGTTAAAGTGTGTGTGTAAATTAAGGTTTAAGAATACATGTTAAATAAGTATATGAGCAGAATCAAACGGTAACAATACGAGAGTTTGTAAACCTGAATATTTCAGGAAGTATTATAATAGACCTTGTTAAGAATGGTTACTAAGATGCGTCTCAAGAATCACTTTAACAAAAGAACTCCTTTACTCTGCCATCCTAGTAACAACAATTATGCACATGCTTTATGAAATGAAAAACAATTTATTTTTTTTTATCAACTACTACCCTCTCCCCCCAACCAAAACGAGACATTGTCCTCAATGTTCTAAGGTAGAAAGATAGAGTATAGAAGATATCACCAGAAATAATGAACACTGACAAAACCTGAAACACACTGAAACAAAAATAAGAAATAACAAAACACAATAATAAAACCAAAATACACAAAAATTCATAAATGAAGGCTCAAATCCAATCTAAGCTTTTTACAGCTTGCCGTAGATGACCAATTTATGCGACTCATGGAAGGATCAATCACAGGAATGAAAGATTGTAGTTGGTCAATCAATTATTCAGTAGTAGTAGCAGAGATTATGATTTGTCGTGCAGAAGATGTTAGAAATTCCTGTTCCACAGCATGATCAAGAAAAGACAACAACTTATCATAATAACCATTAACATTTAACAAGCCAATGGGTTTATGGTGAATGTGCAATTGAGCCCAGGAGGAAATATGAAAGATCTCTTCCAATGTGCCTAGACCACCTGGTAAAGCAATGAAAGCATCAGCATGGTTAAACATTGCATTCATTCGAGCCGACATTGTGGAGACCTGAAGTTCCTCTTCAATTGTTTTTCCAATGATGTCCCCTTGTGCCAAAGCTTCAGGGACGATTCCTAAAACTTGACTACCTCCTAAAAATGCAGCTATTGACACACCTCCCATTAACCTAAGACTGCCTCCCCCATACACTAAATGAATCTTTCTCTCAGCTAGCACCTGACCAAGATGGTTTGTTGATTCTAAAAACTCCTTTTCTTTCCCACGACTAGATCCACCAAAAACACAGATATTTCTTATTTGATGACTTGAGGAACTTGTCATTTCTACACACTTCTGTATTTGTTGAATGTATGGGTTGAGTAGAAATGAATGGAAGGAAAAGAGGGTTTTATAGATGAGAAATTAGAAAGACAATCATAACATCTATATGTAGGCTAGCTAGAGTCTCACACACTCTCTCTCTCTTTTTATTTATTTATTTATTTACTTTTGAAAAAAACATGTGTATGTACAGGTAGTTGTGATTGTGGCTCACATCTTCCCTTGATTTTACGTCCAAGAACGGCTTAAACGCCCTCTATGGGTCGGGGATAGGCTTCCCATCCAGTTTTCTTAAAAACTGGCAAACAGGGTCTTTTTTAGTCAGATTCCCAAGACTAAGTCGATCATGTTCTTTATGAAATAGTGGCCATAAATCATGAATTAAACGATGCACATCTCCACTAGGATGCGTCTCAAGAGTCAATAGAAGATTATCTAAAGACTCCTTACTCAGGCCATCCTTAATGAATTGTATTTTATCTTCACGGTTTATAGACACCATTCCTAAAGAACGACATTGTGTATTACAAGTCCATCTAGCACATCGATGACAGACATCCAGTCGTTTTGCACGACGCTTCTTTGCAAAAGTGCTTTTACCTGTTCCAGGCATGTGTGAAATGAAGTTAGAGGACTCACCTGATAATCGGACCTTTGCTTCAATCAACCAGCGAATATCTTCAGGAATTCCATGATTCATTAACAATCTTAATCTTGCACATCTAGCACGGTAAATTTTTGTAATCGCATTTTGAGGTAGAGCGGGAAAATACTTTTTCAATTTTTCAAGATTAGTGTCCATTTTCAAATGAGAATTCGAAGAGAGATTCAAAGAATTGCACAAATATATACACAAATATTAGTTACTGTGGGAAACTGAAAGAACCAACTTAAGTCACGGAGTACCGTTGTCCGCCATTTGACCGGGGTGAGAGAAACTAGCAAAAATCACTCAAAAAGAAACATAAAAAAGAAAATGTGAGAAAAACAAAATAATCAACCTTTATCTACAAGATCATTCAAACCAGCTGATTCATTTTCACTAGGAAAATTATCAAAGTAAGCTTTCAAACGATGTCCATTTTCCTTAAAATCATTGTCATTCATTGAATTCTCAATATCACAGGCCCCATAAGGATTGGTCCATCTTAATCTTAGCTCTTTAGGGAATGCATAGAGTTGAGAATCATAAAACAAAACTTTTTGACCAGTGTCAATTTTTTGACAATTTTCACAAGTTTTGCAGAATGCATGTGTGTCCTTGAACATGGTGGGCCAATAAAATCCATTTTGAAAGATTTTTGCAGCAGTCTTTTTTGACGAGAAATAACTTCCACATGCTTCAAAATGACAAAGTTTAATGACACTACTTACCTCATTGTCCGGAATGAATCTTTGAAATATTTGATCAAGACAATATTTGAATAAGTTAGGGTCATCACAATAAAAGCTCTTCACTTCGTTCAAAAACTTTTCTTTGTCTTGAATACTCCAATTAGTTGGCAAATCTCCTAAAGCAAGAAAATTGATATTTTTATCATACCAAGGCATTGGACTAAGAGAAAGTAAGGATTCGTTAGGAAAGTAATCATCGATTAGTGTGATGTTAGATGTCGAATCTGTTGTCACTGTTGACAAAAGATTCGCATCAACATTTTTGGTGCTTGTTTCATCCGTGATTTCTTCCTCAGAATAAACCATTTGCAAATCTTCAGTTTCATCCAATTCATTTTTACTTAAAGTAGATTCAAGTTGATCATAAACTAATTCATCAATATGATCTACTTCTTGTAAATCATTATCATCTCCAGGTTGCTTGCAAATGTTGAAAATATTCATCTCCAATGTCATGTTTCCAAATGATAGCTTCATCAATCCATTCCTACAATTAATCAAGGCGTTAGAGGTTGCAAGAAACGGACGTCCTAAAATAACAGGAAATGAATTATATGCTTCAACAGGTTCTGTGTCCAAGACAATAAAATCCACAGGATAAATGAATTTATCGACTTGTACTAACACATCTTCAATTATTCCTCTAGGCACTTTTACAGATCTATCGGCAAGTAAAAGAGATATAGAAGTTGGTTTTAACTCACCTAGATTGAGACTCTGAAAAACTGAATATGGAAGTAAATTCACACTAGCACCAAGATCAAGTAAGGCTCTTTCAATTTTATGTTCTCCAATGAAGCAAGAAATTATAGGACAACCAGGGTCTTTATATTTCAAAGCATTATTGTTTTGAAGAATAGCACTTACTTGTTCGGCTAGAAAGGCTTTCTTTTTCACATTCAGTTTCCTCTTCACAATGCATAGATCTTTCAAAAATTTAGCACAGGAAGGAACTTGTTTAATAGCATCCAGCAAAGGTATATTGATCCTTACCTGTTTGAAAATTTCATAAATTTCAGAATTGTGATTGACTTTCCTTTGTTTGGTCATGGCTTGAGGAAATGGAAGTGCTGGCGGTGAATCAGTCGTTTCTTTGCAATTTTCAGATTCATCCCCTTCCTTACCCTCAGAGATTGACTCATCATCTTTCTCATAAGGTTCAAGAGAGGGTTTTTCAATAACCTTACCACTGCGCAGAGTAGTGACTGATTTGACTTGATCCATGTGTTGGCTTCCGGAACTACTTGCATTTGCATTGTATTGCCCTTTGGGATTTTGTTGTGTTTGAGATGGAAACTTACCTTTCTCTTGGAAACTAAGAGTAGATGTTAATTTAGCAAGAGTATCTTTAAAATCTGTCATGTTTTGAGCAAGTTGAGTATTGATTGTCTCTTGCTTTTCAATGAATGCATGCAATGTTTCCTCAAGATTTCTTCTAGGAGGTGGAGCATAAAGAGGTGCATATCCATGAGAATTTTGGAAATTGTGGTGTGCTTGAAACGGTGGTTGTGAAGTTTGTGCATTGTTGTTCTCACTCTTCCAACTGAAATTTGGGTGATTCCTCCAACCAGGGTTGTATGTTTGGGAGTATGGGTTGTGGTTGGCCCTTTGAAAACTGTTTAAAGCATGAGCTTGTTCATGGAGACATTCTTTAAAAGAAGGCAAGGTTGGACAATCGTTGGTTGAGTGTTCATTTGTTTCACAGATTTGACACACAATGTTTTCAACAGATTTTAATTGACCACTCTTTTTTAATTCTAGTGCCTCGACTTTTCTAGCTAAAGATGCAAACTTGGCTTGAAGGTCATGATCTTCCCTAAGGTTGTACATACCTCCACTAGATGTATGAGGTTGAGTTTTACTCAGTGCCTCATAAGTACCCGCGGTGTCCTAATTTTGAGCATTTTCAGCTAACAAGTCTAAGTACTCCATTGCTTCATCAGGGTCTTTATCTTTAAAAGTTCCATTGCACATCAACTCAACCATTTGCCTATCTTTAGGTGTTAACCCTTCATAGAAATGTGAAACCAATCTCCATATTTCAAAACCATGATGAGGGCAAGTACTAAGCAAGTCTCGATACATATCCCAAGATTTGTAAAATGTTTCTCCTGGTTTTTGAGTGAAAGTGGTGATTTGTCTCTTGAAAGAGTTTGTTCTATGAGATGGGAAAAACTTCTTTAAAAACTGTTGTTGCATTTCATCCCAAGCACGAATAGATCCTGGTCTCAAATTTTGTAGCCATGTTTTAGCTTTATCTTTTAATGAAAAAGGAAAAAGCTTTAATCTAATGGTGTTCATGCTACAATTTAAATTATTATATGTGTTGCAGACCTCCTCAAATTCCCTTAAATGCAAGTATGGATTTTCCAATTCTAAGCCATGAAAAGAAGGTAAAAGTTGAATAATGCCTGGTTTAAAATTAAAATGAGATGCATCAGGAGGAAAAACTATGCATGATGGTGCACTTGTTCTTGTGGGATTCATGTGGTCTCCAAGTGTTCTAGCACGGTTATTCTCATTATTTTCATTATGAAGTGATTGATTATCTTCTTCAGCCATATTTTCTGAAAATGATGAGGATACCCTACAAAGTCTACCACGTGATGTACGTGACCACACTCTCATGCACGTGTAGGAATAAAATAAAAAAGAAGAAGAAAGCAAAAGAAGGAGGAAGAAAACAAAATAAAAAGAAACAACAGAAAAGAAACAAAGTTATATCAAAGAAAAGTGAAAAGAGAAAATAAAATAAATACTATAATTTATACAAGAACTTACCTCCCCCGCAACGGCGCCAAAAACTTGACACGACGTAAAGATTGATGTCTTCTCCCAAGTGCAGGAGTGTCAAAGTAATAAATAACCCGGCAAGACCGGGGTCGAACCACAGGGAGGTTAATTGTACAAATTATAAACAACAATTATAAAACAACAACAACAACAACAATAACAACAACAACAACAACAATAATAATAATAAGAATAATAGTAATACTAATAATAATAATAGTAGTAGTAGTAGTAGTAATAGTAGTAGTAGTAGTAGTAGTAGTACTAATAATAATAATAAAGAAAGAGAAGAAGATGAAGATGATGAGAACTTGGAGATGGAAAATTAATGTAAGGATTAAACAATAATAATAACAAATGTCAAGGTTAGAGGTTCCACTAATGGTATATCAAACAAGTATAGTATAAACTCTTATTATTCAATTGGAAACCACACACAAAGGAGGTTCCAATTGCATTATAGATTGTTAACATGATTACATTAGTCATCTTATTCAATTAATGCTAATACTTGTAAATCTCGTCAAGCATTCATGATTATAACTTATGTTAACAACAAATCAAGTTCCTTTCATAGCTCAGGTGTCGGTTATACCATACATTATGGGCTATGAAAGTGCCAAGCATTTGTTGTACCAAGTGTTTTACAACATAAATCAAGATTAGTCATTTAACAAGCAAAGTATTAAAGAGTAAACAAGATAACAAATATAAAACATGTTAGTATCAAACATTAAAGTCCATATTAAGTTTACATTACACTTATTCTCACACAATTAGTGTAACCTTTTTACCTTGACATAATTGACTTAGCTAGACATAATGAAAGAAAGAAAAATAGATAAACAAAATAAGAACATAAAAGCTAACTAAGTAAAGGAAAGGAAATGAAAGGCATAAACTTAATATTAATGAAAGTAAAGCATAAACATTACAAAAAATACAAAGAGAGAAAGGAAGAGCATGATCTTGATCAGAACACCAAGATGCCTAAATGCATGGCAAATGCCTCCTTTTATAGGCCAAAATTGGGAACTATTGATTTGATGACTAATTGGTAAGTGGGTGGCCAACTTTTGACTTGGTGACAATCCTTATCTTCTCTTGTCTGCCCAAAACGTCATTGATAACGTCAAAATTGGAGCCAGTTGTAAACATGAAAGTTATAGGCAATTGTCTCAGATTTCTTGTGTAAACAATTCAGCTCATTTGGACTTCTAGAACTCCAGATATGGCCAAAGTACCGAACAGTGCTCGGCTGGAAGACAGATTCGGGCTTCTTTGTTGTTGCTACAATTTGGACTTGATAATGGCCTTTTTAGATCTTGGGCTCCATATGAAAGTTGTAGGCCTATGTCTTACCTTTCCATCCATATAAATTGGACCTAAATCTGAGATCTGTAGCTCCAAATATGACCCAATTACCGAACAGTGTTTTGGTTTGGATTGCACCGACATCTCTTCTCTAAGTTTGACCATCTCTTTATCCTTGCAATTTAAGTTCTTCAAGTCATCAATCAATCCTTTCATTTATGTGATAGGCCTGCATTAAAAATAGACATTTACTACAAATTATAGGTATCTTATATTATTAGATACATTATTATAAAACATATTTTAGTTAAGGAGTTATTGATACTTCAAGTGCAAAATGATGATATAAAACCATGATAAAAATGCACTTTTAAGTACTAATCAAATATTTTCTAAACAATTAGGAGTATTGGTTTTTTAATAAATTTTCATATATGTCTGTTGATAATCAGTTTGTTTACTTGCTATGAATGTATATACACGCGTCATACACCGATGTGTACAAACACTAATAAGGGGCAACCAATAAAAAACTAAATCATAAGAAGGTGATTCTTAAATAACACACCTTAAACATAAATGAAACCTAAAAGGGTTATTTGTCAAAATTTAATCCATAAGAAATCCTCATGTCACTGAATCCTATTCCAAAACTCATAATTGTCATTGTTTGGTAGGACTGGGTGACACGACTAAAAGGTTGATGTCTTCTCCCAAGTGCAGGAGTGTCAAAGTAATAAATAACCCAGCAAGACCGGGGTCGAACCACAAGGAGGTTAATTGTACAAATTATAAACAACAATTATAAAACAACAATAACAACAACAACAATAGTAGTAGTAGTAGTAATAATAATAATAATAATAATAATAATAATAATAATAATAATAATAATAATAATAGTAGTAGTAGTAGTAGTAGTAGTAGTAGTAGTAGTAGTAGTAATAATAATAATAATAAAGAAAGAGAAGAAGAAGAAGATGATGATGATGAGAACTTAAAGATGAAATATTAATGTAACAATTAAATAATGATAATAACAAATGTCAAGGTTAGAGATTCCACTAATGGTATGTCAAACAAGTATAATATAAACTCTTATTATTCAATTGGAAACCATACATAAAGAAGGTTCCAATTGGATTATAGATTGTTAACATGATTACATTAGTCATCTTATTTAATTAATGCTAATACTTGTAAATCTCGTCAAGCATTCATGATTATAACTTATGTTAACAACAAATCAACTTCCTTTCATAACTCAGGTGTCAGCTATACCATACAATATGGGCTATGAAAGTGTCAAGCATTTGTTGTACCAAGTGTTATACAACATAAATCAAGATTAGTCATTTAGCAAGCAAAGTATTAAAGAGTGAACAAGATAACAAATATAAAACATGTTAGTATCAAACATTAAAGTCCATATTAAGTTTACGTTATACTTATTCTTACACCATTAGTGTAACCTTTTCACCTTGATATAATTAACTTAGCTAGACATAATGAAAGAAAGAAAAATAGATAAACAAAATAAGAACATAAAAGCTAACTAAGTAAAGGAAAGGAAATGAAAAGCATAAACTTAATATTAATGAAAGCAAAGCATAAACATTACGAAAAATACAAAGAGAGAAAGGAAGAGCATGATCTTGATCTGAACACCAAGATGCCTAAATGCATGACAAATGCCTCCTTTTATAGGCCAAAATTGGAAACTATTGATTTGATGACTAATTGATAAGTGGGTGGCCAACTCTTGACTTGGTGACAATTCTTATCTTCTCTTGTCTGCCCAAAACGTTATTGATAACATCAAAATTGGAGCCAGTTGAAAACATGAAAGTTGTAGGAAATTGTCTCAGCTTTCTTGTGTAAAAACTTTAGCTCATTTGGACTTCTAGAACTCCAGATATGGCTAAAATACCGAATAGTGCTCGGGCTGGAAGACAGATTCGGGCTTCTTTGTTGTTGCTACAATTTGGACTTGAAAATGGCATTTTTAGATCTTGGGCTCCATAGGAAAGTTATAGACCTATGTCTTACCTTTCCATCCATATAAATTGGACCTAAATCTAAGATCTATAACTCTAGATATGACCCAATTACCAAATAGTGTTCCGGTTTGGATTGCACCGACATCTCTTGGCCATCTCTTTATCCTTGCAATTTAAGTTCTTAAAGTCATCAATCAATCCTTTCATTTATGTGATAAGCCTACATTTAAAATAAAAATTTACCACAAATTAAAGGTATCTTATATTATTAGATATATTATTATCAAACATGCTTTAGTTAAGGAGTTATTGATACTTCAAGTGTAAAATAATGATATAAAACCATGATAAAAATGCACTTTTAAGTACTAATCACACCCCCAACCAGCTTATTACTAGTCCCTAGTAATCAAAACATTAAAATAGAAAACAAATTTGCAAATTTCACAAAGCAAGGTATTCATCATTTAACTTCCATTAATCTATCCAGATAAACAAACTCTCATTAAATTTATATATCTGCTCAATACCTCTTAACAAGATATTAATAAACCTTTCTTTTGTACTCAATGTATCAACACATAATTATGTGGCTTTTCTTGGAAGAAAACAAAATTTTTGTTCTAATGTTTAAGGTTAACTTCCTTAGGTTAGGATTATTATTTTTGTCTTCTTTTTTTTTAAAAAAAATATATATACATATAAGTTAAAAGCATCATGCATCTTTAACCTAGGTAACGAGCTTTCAGCTAATGACTCCCAGACCAGTTGGTCTTAGGGCATTAGGTGTTAAGAAACCCCTACGAGCTTAGTAACTCGGGTCGTAAATACTGATATATAGATAGTGCAATGTTTGATTCCCTTAAGCTTTTCTCCTCAACCCATGTAATAAGCGTTGGGCCAATAGCTCCCAAGTCAGTTGACTTTAGGGTATTAGGTGTTAAAACACCCCTTCAGGCTTAATTGCTTAGGTTAGGGAGGCTACGAAACCAAACTTATCTACATTTTTATTATCATCATTTTTTTTTCTTTTTTTCATTTTTCTCTTCTTTTTTTTCATTTTTTTTTAATTATATACAATCTCTTTCCCTTAGTTGTTACCTTTAACAAAAGAACATAAATAATGTAATAATCCAATATGCAACCCACAATCATATGTTAAAGTGTGTGTGTGTGTAAATTAAGGTTTACGAATACATGTTAAGTAAGTATATGAGCAGAATTAAGTGATAACAGTGCGGGAGTTTGTAAATCTGAATATTTCAGGAAGTATTATAATAGACCTTGTTAAGAATGGTTACTAAGATGTGTCTCAAGAGTTACTTTAACAAAAAAGCTCCTTTACTCTGTCATCCTAGTAACAACAATTATGCACATGCTTTATGAAATGAAAAATAATTTTTTTTTCTTATCAACTACTACCCTCGCCCCCCAACCAAAACGAGACATTGTCCTCAATGTTCTAAGGTAGAAAGATAGAGTATAGAAGATATCACCTGAAATAACGAACACTCACAAAACCTGAAACACACTGAAACAAAAATAAGAAATAACAAACACAATAATAAAACCAAAAGACACAAAAATTCACAAATGAAGGCTCAAATCCAATCTAAGCTTTTTACGACTTCCCTTAGATGACCTATCTATGTGACTCATGGAAGGATCAATCACAGGAATGAAAGATTGTAGTTGGTCAATCAATTGTTTAGCAGTAGTAGCAAAGATTATGATTTGTCGTGCAGAAGATGTTTGAAATTCCTGTTCCACAGCATGATCAAAAAAAGACAACAACTTATCATAATAACCATTAACATTTAACAAACCTACGGGTTTATGGTGAATGTGCAATTGAGACCAAGAGGAAATATAAAAGATCTCTTCCAATGTGCCTAGACCACCTGGTAAAGCAATGAAGGCATCAGCATGGTTAAACATTGCATTCATTCGAGCCGACATTGTGGAGACCTGAAGTTCCTCTCCAATTGTTTTTCCAATGATGTCTCCTTGTGCTAAAGCTTCGGGGACAACCCCCAAAACTTGACTACCTCCTAAAAATGCAGCTATTGACACACCTCCCATTAACCCAAGACTACCTCCCCCATACACTAAATAAATCTCTCTCAGCTAGCACTTGACCAAGATGATTTGCTGATTCTAAAAACTCCTTTTCTTTCCCAAGACTAGATCCACCGAAAACACAAATATTTCTTATTTGATGACTTGAGGAACTTGCCATTTCTACACACGTCTGTATTTGTTGAATGTATGGGTTGAGTAGAAATGAACGGAAGGAAGAGAGGGTTTTATAGATGAGAAATTAGAAAGACAATCATAACACCTATATGTAGGCCAATTGGAGTCTCACACTCTCTCTCTCTCTCTTTATTTATTTATTTATTTACTTTTGAAAAAGCATGTGTATGTACAGGTAGTTGTGATTGTGGCTCACATCTTCCCTTGGTTTTACGTCCAAGAACGGCTTAAACGCCCTCTATGGGTCGGGGATAGGCTTCCCATCCAGTTTTCTTAAAAACTGGCAAACATGGTCTTTTTTAGTCAGATTCCCAAGACTAAGTCGATCATGTTCTTTATGAAATAGTGGCCATAAATCATGAATTACACGATGCACATCTCCACTAGGATGCGTCTTAAGAGTCAATAGAAAATTTTTTAAAGACTCCTTACTCAGGTCATCCTTAATGAATTGTATTTTATCATCACCGTTTATAGATACCATTCCTAAAGAACGCCATTGTGTATTACAAGTCCATCTAGCACATCGATGACAGACTTCTAGTCGTTTTGCACGACGCTTCTTTACAAAAGTGGTTTTACCTGTTCCAGGCATGTGTGAAATGAAGGAGGTAGAAGACTCACCTGATAATCGGACCTTTGCTTTAATCAACCAGCGAATATCTTCAGGAATTTCATGATTCATTAACAATCTCAATCTTGCACATCTAGCACGATAAATTTTTGTAATCGCATTCTGAGGTAGAGCGGGAAAATATTTTTTTAATTTTTCAAGATTAGTGTCCATTTTCAAATGAGAATTGGAAGAGAGATTCAAAGAATTGCACAGATATATACACAGATATCAGTAATTGTGGGAAACTGAAAGAACGAACTTAAGTCATGGAGTACCGTTATCCGCCATTTGACCGGGGTGAGAGAAACTAGCAAAAATCACTTAAAAAGAAACACAAAAAAATGTGAGAAAAACAGAATAATCAACCTTTATCTACAAGATCATTCAAACCAGCTGATTCATTTTCACTAGGAAAATTATCAAAGGAAGCTTTCAAACGATGTCTATTTTCCTTAAAATCATTGTCATTCATTGAATTCTCAATATCACAGGCCCCATAAGGATTGCTCCATCTTAATCTTAGCTCTTTAGGGAATGCATAGAGTTGAGAATCATAAAACAAAACTTTCTGACTAGTGTCAATTTTTTGACAATTTTCACAAGTTTTGCAGAATGCATGTGTGTCCTTGAACATGGTGGGCCAATAAAATCCATTTTGAAAGATTTTTGCGGTTGTCTTTTTTGACGAGAAATAACTTCCACATGCTTTAGAATGACAAAGTTTAATGACACTACTTACCCCATTGTCGGGAATGAATCTTTGAAATATTTGATCAGGACAATATTTGAATAAGTTAGAGTCATCACAATAAAAGCTCTTCACTTCATTCAAAAACTTTTCTTTGTCTTGAGTACTCCAATCAGCTGGCAAATCTCCTAAAGCAAGAAAATTGATATTTTTATCATACCAAGGCATTGGACTAAGAGAAAGTAAGGATTCGTTAGGAAAGTAATCATCGATTGGTGTGATGTTAGATGTCGAATCTGTTGTCACTGTTGACAAAAGATTTGCATCAACATTTTCTGTGCGTTTTTCATCCATGATTTCTTCCTCAGAATAAATCATTTACAAATCTTCAGATTCATCCAATTCATTTTTACTTAAAGTAGATTCAAGTTGATCATAAACTAATTCGTCAATATGATCCACTTCTTGTAAATCATTATCTTCTCCAGGTTGCTTGCAAATGTTGAAAATATTCATCTCCAATGTCATGTTTCCAAATGATAGCTTCATCAGTCCATTCCTACAATTAATCAATGCATTAGAGGTTGCAAGAAACAGACGTCCTAAAATAACAGGAAATGAATTACATGCTTCAAGAGGTTCTATGTCCAAGACAATAAAATCCACAAGATAAATGAATTTATCAACTTGTACTAACACATCTTCAATTATTCCTCTAGGCACTTTTACAGATCTATCGGCAAGTAAAAGAGATATAGAAGTTGGTTTTAACTCACCTAGATTGAGACTTTGAAAAACTGAATATGGAAGTAAATTCACACTAGCTCCAAGATCAAGTAAGGCTCTTTCAATTTTATGCTCTCCAATAAAGCAAGAAATTGTAGGACAACTAGGGTCTTTATATTTCAAAGCATTATTATTTTGAAGAATGGCACTTACTTGTTCAGCTAGAAAGGCTTTCTTTTTCACATTCAGTTTCCTCTTCACAGTGCATAGATCTTTCAAAAATTTAGCATAGGAAGGAACCTATTTAATAGCATCCAGCAAAGGTATATTGATTCTTACCTGTTTGAAAGTTTTAAAGATTTCAGAGTTGTGATTGACTTTCCTTTGTTTAGTCATGGCATGAGAAAATGGAAGTGCTGGCAGTGAATCAGTTGTTTCTTTGCAATTTTCAAAATCAACCCCTTTCTTACCCTCGGAGATTGACTCATCATCTTTCTCATAAGGTTCAAAAGAGGGTTTTTCAATAACTTTACCACTACGCAGAGTAGTGACTGATTTGACTTGATACATGTGTTGCCTTCCGGAACTACTTGCATTTGCCTTGTATTGCACCTTGGGATTTTGTTGTGGTTGAGATGGAAACTTACCTTTCTCTTGGAAACTAAGAGTAGATGTTAATTTAGCAAGAGTATCTTTAAAATCTGTCATGTTTTGAGCAAGTTGAGTATTGATTGTCTCTTGCTTTTCAGTAAATACATGCAATGTTTCCTCAAGGTTTCTTCTAAAAGGTGGAGCATAAGGAGGTGTGATTAGTACTTAAAAGTGTATTTTTATCATGGTTTTATATCATCATTTTGCACTTGAAGTATCAATAACTCCTTAACTAAAACATGTTTTATAATAATATATCTAATAATATAAGATACCTTTAATTTATGGTAAATGTTTATTTTAAATGTAGGCCTATCACATAAATGAAAGGATTGATTGATGAGTTTAAGAACTTAAATTGCAAGGATAAAGAGATGGCCAAACATAGAAAAGAGATGTCAGTGCAATCCAAACCAGAACACTATTCGGTAATTGGGTCATATCTGGAGCTATATATCTCAGATTTAAGTCCAATTTATATGGATGGAAAGGTAAGACGTAGGCCTACAACTTTTATATGGAGCCCAAGATCTAAAAAGGCCATTATCAAGTCCAAATTGTAGCAACAACAAAGAAGCCCGAATCTGTCTTCCAGCCCGAGCACTGTTCGGTATTTTGGCCATATCTGGAGTTCTAGAAGTCCAAATGAGCTGAATGTTTTACACAAGAAAGCTGAGACAATTGCCTACAACTTTCATGTTTGCAACTGGCTCCAATTTTGACGTTATCAATGACGTTTTGGGGCAGACAAGAGAAGATAAGGATTGTCACCAACTCAAAAGTTGGCCACCCACTTATCAATTAGTCATCAAATCAATAGTTCCCAATTTTGTCCTATAAAAGGAAGCATTTGCCATGCATTTAGGCATCTTGGTGTTCAGATCAAGATCATTGACACGACTAAAAGGTTGATGTCTTCTCCCAAGTGTAGGAGTGTCGAAGTAATAAATAACCCGGCAAGACCGGGGTCGAACCACAGGGAGGTTAATTGTACAAATTATAAACAACAATTATAAACAACAATAATAGCAATAATAACAATAACTATAATAATAATAATAATAATAATAATAATAATAATACTAGTAGTAGTAGTAGTAGTAGTAGTAGTAATAAAGAAAGAGAAGAAGAAGAAGAAGATGAGAACTTGGAGATGGAAAATTAATGTAAGGATTAAACAATAATAATAATAACAAATGTCAAGGTTAGAGGTTCCACTAATGGTATATCAAACAAGTATAGTATAAACTCTTATTATTGAATTGGAAACCACACACAAAGGAGGTTCCAATCAGATTATATATTGTTAACATGATTACATTAGTCATCTTATTCAATTAATGCTAATACTTGTAAATCTCTTCAAGCATTCATGATTATAACTTATGTTAACAACAAATCAAGTTCCTTTCATAGCTCAGGTGTCGGTTATACCATACATTATGGGCTATGAAAGTGCCAAACATTTGTTGTACCAAGTGTTAAACAACATAAATCAAGATTAGTCATTTAACAAGCAAAGTATTAAAGAGTGAACAAGATAACAAATATAAAACATGTTAGTATCAAACATTAAAGTCCATATTAAGTTTACATTATACTTGTTCTTACACCATTAGTGTAACCTTTTCACCTTGACATAATTAACTTAGCTAGACATAATGAAAGAAAGAAAAATAGATAAACAAAATAAGAACATAAAAGCTAACTAAGTAAAGGAAAGGAAATGAAAGGCATAAACTTAATATTAATGAAAGTAAAGCATAAACATTACAAAAAATACAAAGAGAGAAAGGAAGAGCATGATCTTGATCAGAACACCAAGATGCCTAAATGCATGGCAAATGCCTCCTTTTATAGGCCAAAATTGGGAACTATTGATTTGATGACTAATTGATAAGTGGGTGGTCAACTCTTGACTTGGTGACAATCCTTATCTTCTCTTATCTGCCAAAAACGTCATTGCTAACGTCCAAATTGAAGCTAGTTGTAAACATGAAAGTTGTAAGCAATTGTCTCAGCTTTCTTGTGTAAAACATTCAGCTCATTTGGACTTCTAGAACTCCAGATATGGCCAAAATACCGAACAGTGCTCGGGCTGGAAGACAGATTCGGGCTTCTTTGTTGTTGCTACAATTTAGACTTGATAATGGCCTTTTTAGATCTTAGGCTCCATATGAAAGTTGTAGGCCTATGTCTTACCTTTCCATCCATATAAATTGGACCTAAATCTGAGATCTGTAGCTCCAAATATGACCCAATTACCGAACACTGTTCCGGTTTGGATTGCACCGACATCTCTTCTCTAAGTTTGACCATCTCTTTATCCATGCAATTTAAGTTCTTCAAGTCATCAATCAATCCTTTCATTTATGTGATAGGCCTACATTAAAAATAGACATTTACCACAAATTATAGGTATCTTATATTATTAGATACATTATTATAAAACATATTTTAGTTAAGGAGTTATTGATACTTCAAGTGCAAAATGATGATATAAAACCATGATAAAAATGCACTTTTAAGTACTAATCAATCATGCTCTTCCTTTCTCTCTTTGTATTTTTTGTAATGTTTATGCTTTGCTTTCATTAATATGAAGTTTATGCCTTTCATTTCCTTTCCTTTACTTAGTTAGCTTTTATGTTCTTATTTTGTTTATCTATTTTTCTTTCTTTCATTATGTCTAGCTAAGTTAATTATGTCAAGGTGAAAAGGTTACACTAATGGTGTAAGAATAAGTATAATGTAAACTTAATATGGACTTTAATGTTTGATACTAACATGTTTTATATTTGTTATCTTGTTTACTCTTTAATACTTTGCTTGTTAAATGACTAATCTTGATTTATGTTGTATAACACTTGGTACAACAAATGCTTGGCACTTTCATAGCCCATAATGTATGGTATAACCGACACCTGAGCTATGAAAGGAACTTGATTTGTTGTTAACATAAGTTATAATCATGAATGCTTGACGAGATTTACAAGTATTAACATCAATTGAATAAGATGACTAATGTAATCATGTTAACAATCTATAATCCAATTGGAACCTTCTTTATGTGTGGTTTCCAATTGAATAATAAGAGTTTATATTATACTTGTTTGACATACCATTAATGGAATCTCTAACCTTGACATTTGTTATTATCATTGTTTAATCGTTACATTAATATTCCATCTCAAAGTTCTTATCTTCTTCTTCTCCTTCTTTTCCTTTATTATTATTATTATTGTTGTTGTTGTTGTTGTTGTTTATAGTTGTTATTTATAATTTATACAATTAATCTGCCTGTGTTTCGACCCCCGTCTTGCCGGATTATTTATTACTTCGACACTCCTGCACTTGGGAGAAGACATCAACCTTTTAGTCGTGTCAAGTTTTTGGCGCCGTTACCGGGGAGGTAAGTCCTTGTATAAATCATAATATTTATTTTATTTTCTCTTTTCACTTTTCTTGTATATAACTTTATTTCTTTTCTCTTGTTTCTTCTTCTTTTGTTTTCTTCTTCTTTTTATTCTATTCCTACACGTGCATGAGAGTGTGGTCACGTACATCAAGTGGTAGACTTTGTAGGGTATCCTCATCATTTTCAAAAATATGGCCGAAGAAGATAATCAATCACTTCATAATGAGAATAATAAGAATAGCCGTGCTAGAACACTTAGAGACCACATGAATCCCACAAGAACAAATGCACCATCATGCATAGTTTTTCCTCCCGATGCATCTCATTTTAATTTTAAACCAGGTATTATTCAACTTTTACCTTCTTTTCATGGTTTAGAATTGGAAAATCCATACTTGCATTTAAGGGAATTTGAGGAGGTCTGCAACACATATAATAATTTAAATTGTAGCATGAACACCATCAGATTAAAGAGTTTTCATTTTTCATTAAAAGATAAAGCTAAAACATGGCTACAAAATTTGAGACCAGGATCCATTCGTGCTTGGGATGAAATGCAACAACAGTTTTTAAAGAAGTTTTTCCCATCTCATAGAACAAACTCTTTCAAGAGACAAATCACCACTTTCACTCAAAAACCAGGAGAAACATTTGACAAATGTTGGGATAGGTATCGAGACTTGCTTAGTACTTGCCCCCATCATGGTTTTGAAACATGGAGATTGGTTTCACATTTCTATGAAGGGTTAACACCTAAAGATAGACAAATGGTTGAAGATAAAGACCCTGATGAAGCAATGGAGTACTTAGACTTGTTAGCTGAAAATGCTCAAAATTAGGACACCACGGGTACATATGAGGCACCGAGTAAAACTCAACCTCATACATCTAGTGGAGGTATGTACAACCTTATGGAAGATCATGACCTTCAAGCCAAGTTTGCATCTTTAGCTAGAAAAGTCGAGGCACTAGAATTGAAAAGAGTGGTTAATTAAAATCTGTTGAAAACATTGTGTGTCAAATCTGTGAAACAAATGAACACTCAACCAACGATTGTCCAACCTTACCTTCTTTTAAGGAATGTCTCCATGAACAAGCTCATGTTTTAAACAGTTTTCAAAGGGCCAACCACAACCCATATTCCCAAACATACAACCCTAGTTGGAGAAATCACCCAAATTTTAGTTGGAAGAGTGAGAACAACAATGCACAAACTTCACAACCACCATTTCAAGCGCACCACAATTTCCAAAATTCTCATGGATATGCAACTCCTTATGCTCCACCGCTTAGAAGAAATCTTGAGGAAACATTGCATGCATTCATTGAAAAGCAAGAGACAATCAATACTCAACTTGCTCAAAACATGACAGATTTTAAAGATACTCATTTAAAATTAATATCTGCTCTCAGTTTCCAAGAGAAAGGTAAGTTTCCATCTCAACCACAACAAAATCCCAAGGGACAATACAATGCAAATGCAAGTAGTTCTGGAAGCCAACACATGGATCAAGTCAAATCAGTTGATTAGTACTTAAAAGTGCATTTTTATCATAGTTTTATATCATCATTTTGCACTTGAAGTATCAATAACTCCTTAACTAAAATATGTTTTATAATAATGTATCTAATAATATAAGATACCTATAATTTGTGGTAAATGTCTATTTTTAATGCAGGCCTATCACATAAATGAAAGGATTGATTGATGACTTGAAGAAATTAAATTGCAAGGATAAAGAGATGGTCAAACTTAGAGAAGAGATGTCGGTGCAATCCAAACCGGAACACTGTTCGGTAATTGGGTCATATATGAAGCTACAGATCTTAGATTTAGGTCCAATTTATATGGATGGAAAGGTAAGACATAGGCCTACAACTTTCATATGGAGCCCAAGATCTAAAAAGGCCATTATGAAGTCCAAATTGTAGCAACAACAAAGAAGCCCGAATCTGTCTTCCAGCCCGAGCACTGTTCGGTATTTTGGCCATAGCTGGAGTTCTCGAAGTCCAAATGAGCTGAATTTTTTACACAAGAAAGCTGAGACAATTGCCTACAACTTTCATGTTTACAACTGGCTCCAATTTTGACGTTAGCAATGACGTTTTGGGCAGACAAGAGAAGATAAGGATTGTCACCAAGTCAAAAGTTGGCCACCCACTTATCAATTAGTCATCAAATCAATAGTTCCCAATTTTGGCCTATAAAAGGAGGCATTTGCCATGCATTTAGGCATCTTGGTTTCCAGATCAAGATCATGCTCTTCCTTTCTCTCTTTGTATTTTTTGTAATGTTTATGCTTTGCTTTCATTAATATCAAGTTTATGCCTTTCATTTCCTTTCATTTACTTAGTTAACTTTTATGTTCTTATTTTGTTTATCTATTTTGCTTTCTTTCATTATGTCTAGCTAAGTTAGTTATGTCAAGGTGAAAAGGTTACACTAATGGTGTAAGAATAAGTATAATGTAAACTTAATATGGACTTTAATGTTTGATACTAACATGTTTTATATTTGTTATCTTGTTCACTCTTTAATACTTTGCTTGTTAAATGACTAATCTTGATTTATGTTGTATAACACTTGGTACAACAAATGCTTGGCACTTTCATAGCCCATAATGTATGGTATAACCGACACCTGAGCTATGAAAGGAACTTGATTTGTTGTTAACATAAGTTATAATCATGAATGCTTGACGAGATTTACAAGTATTAGCATTAATTGAATAAGATGACTAATGTAATCATGTTAACAATATATAATCTGATTGGAACCTCCTTTATGTGTGGTTTATGTGTGGTTTCCAACTCAATAATAAGAGTTTACACTATACTTGTTTGATATACCATTAGTGGAACCTCTAACCTTGACATTTGTTATTATTATTGTTTAATCCTTACATTAATTTTTCATCTCCAAGTTCTCATCATCTTCTTCTTCTTCTCTTTCTTTATTATTATTATTATTATTATTATTATTATTATTATTATTATTGTTATTATTATTGTTGTTGTTGTTGTTGTTGTTGTTATTGTTATTGTTATTGTTATTGTTATTGTTGTTGTATTATTATTATTTATAATTTGTACAATTAACCTCCCTGTGGTTCGACCCCGGTCTTCCCGGGTTATTTATTACTTCGACACTCCTGCACTTGGGAGAAGACATCAACCTTTTAGTCGTGTCATCAGTCACTACTCTGCGTAGTGGTAAGGTTATTGAAAAACCCTCTCTTGAACCTTATGAGAAAGATGATGAGTCAATCTCTGAGGGTAAGGAAGGGGTTGAATCTGAAAATTACAAAGAAACGACTGATTCACCGCCAGCACTTCCATTTTCTCATGCCATGACCAAACAAAGGAAAGTTAATCACAACTCTGAAATTTTTGAAATTTTCAAACAGGTAAGGATCAATATACCATTGTTGGATGCTATTAAACAGGTTCCTGCCTATGCTAAATTTTTGAAAGATCTATGCACTGTGAAGAGGAAACTGAATGTGAAAAAGAAAGCCTTTCTAGCCGAACAAGTAAGTGCTATTCTTCAGAACAATAATGCTTTGAAATATAAAGACCCTGGTTGTCCTACAATTTCTTGCTTTATTGGAGAGCATAAAATTGAAAGAGCCTTACTTGATCTTGGAGCTAGTGTGAATTTACTTCCATATTTAGTTTTTCAAAGTCTCAATCTAGGTGAGTTAAAACCAACTTCTATATCTCTTTTACTTGCCGATAGATCTGTAAAAGTGCCTAGAGGAATAATTGAAGATGTGTTAGTACAAGTTGATAAATTCATTTATCTTGTGGATTTTATTGTCTTGGACATAGAACCTGTTGAAGCATGTAATTCATTTCCTGTTATTTTAGGACGTCTGTTTCTTGCAACCTCTAACGCATTGATTAATTGTAGGAATGGACTGATGAAGCTATCATTTGGAAACATGACATTGGAGATGAATATTTTCAACATTTGCAAGCAACCTGGAGATGATAATGATTTACAAGAAGTGGACTTTACTGAAAAATTAATTCATAATCAATTTCCAACCACTTCCAGTGGAATCGAGATTGATGAATCTGATGATTTAGAAATGATTTATTTTCAGGAAGAATCAAAGACAAGTAATTGGAGGCCACAAATTGAGGAATTGCCACCACGATCAATTAAGTCCATACCTTCAAGTGTTCAACCACCAAAACCTGATTTGAAGCCGTTGCCATCCAATCTCAAATACTCATTTTTGGGAGAAAATGAAACTTTTCCGGTAATAATCTTTTCCAAACTTAATGCACATCAAGAAGGTAAGTTATTACAAACTCTGAAAATGCACAAAAAAGCATTAGGGTGGACCATAGCTGATATAAAAGGAATTAGTCCTTTGATTTGTACACACAGAATTTATTTAGAGGAAAATGCTAAACCCTCTAGAGAAATGCAACGAAGGCTAAATCCTAATATGAAAGAAGTAGTGAAAAATGAAGTCATTAAGCTTCTAGATAATGAAATCATTTATCCTATTTCTGACAGCAAATGGGTAAGTCCTACCCAAGTTGTACCTAAGAAGTCTGGAATCACTGTGATAACTGATTAGTACTTAAAAGTGTATTTTTATCATGGTTTTATATCATCATTTTGCACTTGAAGTATCAATAACTCCTTAACTAAAGCATGTTTTATAATAATATATCTAATAATATAAGATACCTTTAATTTATGGTAAATGTTCATTTTAAATGCAGGCCTATCACATAAATGAAAATATTGATTGATGACTTTAAGAACTTAAATTGCAAAGGCAAAGAGATGGTCAAACTTAGAAAAGAAATATCGGTGCAATCCAAACCGGAACACTGTTCGGTAATTGGGTCATATCGGGAGCTACAGTTCTCAGATTTAGGTCCAATTTATATGGATGGAAAGGTAAGACATAGGCCTACAACTTTTATATGGAGCCCAAGATCTAAAAAGGCCATTATCAAGTCCAAATTGTAGCAACAACAAAGAAGCCCGAATCTGTCTTCCAGCCCGAGCACTGTTCGGTATTTTGGCCATATCTGGAGTTCTAGAAGTCCAAATGAGCTGAATGTTTTACACAAGAAAGCTGAGACAATTGCCTACAACTTTCATGTTTTCACCTGGCTCCAATTTTGACGTTATCAATGACGTTTTGGGCAGACAAGAGAAGATAAGGATTGTCACCAAGTCAAAAGTTGGCCACCCACTTATCAATTAGTCATCAAATCAATAGTTCCCAATTTTGGCCTATAAAAGGAGGCATTTGCCATTCATTTAGGCATCTTGGTTTCCAGATCAAGATCATGCTCTTCCTTTCTCTCTTTGTATTCTTTGTAATGTTTATGCTTTGCTTTCATTAATATCAAGTTTATGCCTTTTATTTTCTTTTCTTTATTTAGTTAGCTTTTATGTTCTTATCTTGTTTATCTATTTTGTTTTCTTTCATTATGTCTAGCTAAGTTAATTATGTCAAGGTGAAAAGGTTACACTAATGGTGGAAGAATAAGTATAGTGTAAACTTAATATGGACCTTAATGTTTGATACTAACATGTTTTATATTTGTTATCTTGTTCACTCTTTAATACTTTGCTTGTTAAATGACTAATCTTGATTTATGTTGTATAACACTTGGTACAACAAATGCTTGGCACTTTCATAGCCCATAATGTATGGTATAACCGACACCTGAGCTATGAAAGGAACTTGATTTGTTGTTAACATAAGTTATAATCATGAATGCTTGACGAGATTTACAAGTATTAGCATTAATTGAATAAGATGACTAATGTAATCATGTTAACAATATATAATCTGATTGGAACCTCCTTTGTGTGTGGTTTCCAATTCAATAATAAGAGTTTATACTATACTTGTTTGATATACCATTAGTGGAACCTCTAACCTTGACATTTGTTATTATTATTGTTTAATCCTTACATTAATATTTGATCTCCAAGTTCTCATCATCATCATCTTCTTCTTCTTCTCTTTCTTTATTATTATTATTATTATTATTATTATTATTATTATTATTATTATTATTATTATTATTAGTACTACTACTACTACTACTATTATTATTGTTATTATTATTATTATTATTAGTACTACTACTACTACTACTACTACTATTATTATTATTATTACTATTGTTGTTGTTGTTATTGTTGTTTTATAATTGTTGTCTATAATTTGTACAATTAACCTCCCTGTGGTTCGACCCCGGTCTTGCCGGGTTATTTATTACTTCGACACTCCTGCACTTGGGAGAAGACATCAAACTTTTGGTCGTGTCAATAACAAATGAGAACAATGAGTTAATTCCCACTAGAACTATTACTGGTTGGCGCATGTGCATTGACTATAGGAAACTTAATTCAATGACTAGAAAAGATCATTTTCCTTTACCTTTCATGGATCAAATCCTAGAAAGAGTTGCAGGTCATGAATTTTATTGTTTCCTAGATGGCTATTCGGGTTACAACCAAATTGAAATTGCATTGGAAGATGACACGACTAAAAGGTTGATGTCTTCTCCCAAGTGCAGGAGTGTCGAAGTAATAAATAACCCGGCAAGACCGGGGTCGAACCACAGGGAGGTTAATTGTACAAATTATAAACAACAATTATAAAACAACAATAACAACAACAATAGTAGTAGTAGTAGTAGTAATAATAATAATAATAATAATAATAATAATAAAGAAAGAGAAGAAGAAGAAGATGATGATGATGAGAACTTAGAGATGAAATATTAAAGTAAGGATTAAATAATAATAATAACAAATGTCAAGGTTAGAGGTTCCACTAATGGTATATCAAACAAGTATAGTATAAACTCTTATTATTGAATTGGAAACCACACACAAAGGAGGTTCCAATCAGATTATATATTGTTAACATGATTACATTAGTCATCTTATTCAATTAATGCTAATACTTGTAAATCTCGTCAAGCATTCATGATTATAACTTATGTTAACAACAAATCAAGTTCCTTTCATAGCTCAGGTGTCGGTTATACCATACATTATGGGCTATGAAAGTGCCAAGCATTTGTTGTACCAAGTGTTATACAACATAAATCAAGATTAGTCATTTAACAAGCAAAGTATTAAAGAGTGAACAAGATAACAAATATAAAACATGTTAGTATCAAACATTAAAGTCCATATTAAGTTTACAGTATACTTATTCTCACACCATTAGTGTAACCTTTTCACCTTGACATAATTAACTTAGCTAGACATAATGAAAGAAAGAAAAATAAATAAACAAAATAAGAACATAAAAGTTAACTAAGTAAAGGAAAGGACATGAAAGGCATAAACTTGATATTAATGAAAGCAAAGCATAAATATTACAAAGAAAATACAAAGAGAGAAAGGAAGAGCATGATCTTGATCTGAACACCAAGATGCCTAAATGCATGGCAAATGCCTCCTTTTATAGGCCAAAATTGGAAACTATTGATTTGATGACTAATTGATAAGTGGGTGGCCAACTTTTGACTTGGTGACAATCCTTATCTTCTCTTGTCTGCCCAAAACGTCATTGATAACGTCAAAACTGGAGCCAGGTGCAAACATGAAAGTTGTAGGCAATTGTCTCAGCTTTCTTGTGTAAACAATTCAGCTCATTTGGACTTCTAGAACTCCAGATATGGCCAAAATACCGAACAGTGCTCGGGCTGGAAGACAGATTCGGGCTTCTTTGTTGTTGCTACAATTTGGACTTGATAATGGCCTTTTTAGATCTTGGGCTCCATATGAAAGTTGTAGGCCTATGTCTTACCTTTCCATCCATATAAATTGGACCTAAATCTGAGATCTGTAGCTCCAGATATGGCCCAATTACCGAATAGTGTTCCGGTTTGGATTGCACCGACATCTCTTCTCTAAGTTTGACCATCTCTTTATCCTTGCAATTTAAGTTCTTCAAGTCATCAATCAATCCTTTCATTTATTTGATAGGCCTGCATTAAAAATAGACATTTACCACAAATTATAGGTATCTTATATTATTAGATACATTATTATAAAACATATTTTAGTTAAGGAGTTATTGATACTTCAAGTGCAAAATGATGATATAAAACCATGATAAAAATGCACTTTTAAGTACTAATCACACCCCTCAACCAGCTTATTACTAGTCCCTAGTAATTAAAGCGTTAAAACAATTTGCAAATTTCACAAAGCAAGGTATTCATCATTTAACTTCCATTAATCTATCCAGATAAACAAACTCTCATTAAATTTATATATCTGCTCAATACCACTTAACAAGATATTAATAAACCTTTCTTTTGTGCTCAATGTATCAACACATAATTATGGGGCTTTTCTTGGAAGAAAACAAAATTTTTGTTCTAATGTTTAAGGTTAACTTCCTTGGGTTGGGATTACTATTTTTGTCTTTTTTTTTTTTTTTTTAACTCTATATACATATACTTTAAAAACATCATGCATCTTTAACCCATGTAACGAGCTTTCAGCTAATGACTCCCAGACCAGTTGGTCTTAGGGCATTAGGTGTTAAGACACCCCTACGAGCTTAGTAACTCGGGTCGCAGATACTGATATGTAGATAGTGCAATGTTTGATTTCTTTAAGCTTTTCTCCTCAACCCATGTAACAAGCGTTGGGCCAATAGCTCCCAAGTCAGTTGAAAGGCAATCATAACATCTATATGTAGGCCAGCTAGAGTCTCACACTCTCTCTCTCTCTTTTTATTTATTTATTTATTTACTTTTAAAAAAGCATGTGTATGTATAGGTAGTTGTGATTGTGGCTCACATCTTCCCTTGGTTTTACGTCCAAGAACGGCTTAAACGCCCTCTATGGGTCGGGGATAGGCTTCCCATCCAGTTTTCTTAAAAACTGGCAAACAGGGTCTTTTTTAGTCAGATTCCCAAGACTAAGTCGATCATGTTCTTTATGAAATAGTGGCCATAAATCATGAATTGCACGATGCACATCTCCACTAGGATGCGTCTCAAGAGTCAATAGAAGATTATCTAAAGACTCCTTACTCAGGCCATCCTTAATGAATTGTATTTTATCTTCACGGTTTATAGATACCATTCCTAAAGAACGACATTGTGTATTACAAGTCCATCTAGCACAACGATGACAGACATCCAGTCGTTTTGCACGACGCTTCTTTGCAAAAGTGCTTTTACCTGTTCCAGGCATGTGTGAAATGAAGAAGTTAGAGGACTCACCTGATAATCGGACCTTTGCTTCAATCAACCAGCGAATATCTTCAGGAATTCCATGATTCATTAACAATCTCAATCTTGCACATCTAGCACGGTAAATTTTTGTAATCGCATTCTGAGGCAGAGCGGGAAAATACTTTTTCAATTTTTCAAGATTAGTGTCCATTTTCAAATGAGAATTGGAAGAGAGATTCAAAGAATTGCATAGATATATACACAGATATCAGTAATTGTGGGAAACTGAAAGAACCGACTTAAGTCACGGAGTACCGTTATCCGCCATTTGACCGGGGTGAAAGAAACTTGCAAAAATCACTCAAAAAGAAACAAAAATAAAATAAAATAAAATCAATCTTAATATAAGAAAAAAAAATAAATAAAATAAAATAAAATAAAATCAATCTTTATATATAGGATCACCCAATTCAATAGAGTTATGTTCAACTGAAAAATTGTCAAAGTAAACTTTCAGACGATGTCCATTTACCTTGAAAACATTGCCATTCTTTGGATTCTCGATGTCATAGGCCCCATATGGATACACATGTTTCACAATAAAAGGACCGCTCCATCTTGATCTTAATTTTCCAGGAAATAAATGCAGTCGAGAATTATAAAGCAAGACTTTTTGACCAACATTGAAGGTTTTTCTCTGTATTTTCTTGTCATGACATTCTTTTATTCTTGCTTTATGAATTCTTGAATTTTCATATGCATCATTTCTTATTTCCTCAAGCTCATTTATTTGTAATTTTCGCAGTTGACTAGCATCATCCAGATTTGAATTGAAAGCTTTAATAGCCCAATAAGCTTTATGTTCAAGTTCCACAGGCAAGTGACAAGGTTTTCCATAGACTAGTCTATAAGGTGACATACCTAATGATGTTTTATAAGCAGTTCGATAAGCCCAAAGTGCATCATTAAGTCTTAAAGACCAGTCTTTCCTATTAGGGTTCACTGTTTTCTCCAAAATATGTTTGATCTCCCTATTAGCAAGCTCTACTTGTCCACTTGTTTGAGGGTGATAAGGGGTGGCAACTTTGTGTGTGATTCCATATTTCTTCATTAAAGACTCAAATGGCTTGTTGCAGAAATGTGTTCCACCATCACTTATTATGGCTCGAGGGACTCCAAATCGACTCAAAATATTTTCTTTCAAAAACTTTATCACTGTTTTGTGATCATTGTTTCGACTTGGAATTGCCTCTATCCATTTTGAAACATAATCTACTGCGACTAATATGTATAAGAAACCAAATGATGGAGGGAATGGGCCCATGAAATCTATACCCCAACAGTCAAAGATCTCAATGACAATAATAGGGTTTAAAGGCATCATGTGACGTTTTGAAATAGATCCCAACTTTTGACAATTTTCACAAGACTTGCAGAATGCATGTGAGTCTTTGAACATGGTGGGCCAGTAAAATCCACTTTGTAAGATTTTTGCAGTTGTCTTTCTTGATGAGAAATGGCCCCCACATGCCTCAGAATGACAAAATTTAATGACACTACTTACCTCATTGTCAGGAATGCATCTTCGAAATATTTGATCAGGACAATATTTGAATAAATAAGGATCATCCCAATAAAAGTTCTTCACTTCGTTCAAAAACTTTCTTTTATCTTGGGTATTCCAATGAGCTGGCAATTGTCCTGAAACAAGAAAATTGACAATATTAGCAAACCAAGGCATTGTAGAGACAAAAAGTAAAGATTCATCAGGAAAGTAGTCATCGATTGGTGTGATGTCAGTTTCCGAATCTGTTGTCAATCTTGACAAGTGATCTGCGACAACATTTTCGCTGCCTTTCTTATCTTTGATTGTGATATCAAATTCTTGAAGTAATAAAATCCACCGCACCAATCTAGCCTTGGAATCTTTCTTAGAAAGAAGATATTTCAATGCTGCATGATCACTAAAAACAACAACAGGTGAACCAACAAGATAAGATCTGAATTTTTCACATGCAAATACTACTGCAAGTAATTCTTTTTCAGTGGTGGTATAATTCATTTGAGCACTATTTAAAGTTTTACTTGCATAGTAAATTACATAAGGTTTCTTATCTTTTCTTTGTCCCAAAACAGCACCTACGGCATAATCACTAGCATCACACATTATTTCAAAAGGTAATGACCAATCGGGAGGTTGAATGATAGGAGCACAAGTAAGCAAGTTTTTAAGTTTAACAAAGGCTTCTTCACAATGTTCAGTCCATTCAAAAATAGTATCCTTTGTTAGAAGGTTACTTAAAGGCTTAGATATTACACTAAAATCTTTGATGAACCTTCTATAAAAACCAGCATGTCCCAGGAATGATCTAACATCTTTAAGAGATTTTGGTGTTGGCAAGTTTGCAATTAACTCGATTTTAGATTTGTCAACCTCAATTCCTTTTGATGAAACAATGTGACCAAGTACAATGCCGTTTGTTACCATAAAATGACATTTTTCCCAATTCAGCACAAGATTCTTCTCTTCACACCTAGTTAAAACCTTTCCTAAATTAGTCAAACAATCATCAAATGAATCACCAAAAACAGAAAAATCATCCATGAAAATCTCAAGAAAATGTTCAACCATATCGCTAAATATACTAAGCATGCATCTTTGAAATGTGGCTGGTGCATTACATAATCCAAAAGGCATCCTTCGATATGCAAAAGTACCAAATGGACATGTGAAAGTAGTTTTTTCTTGATCTTCCAACGCAATTTCAATTTGGTTGTAACCCGAATAGCCATCTAGGAAACAATAAAATTCATGACCTGCAACTCTTTCTAGGATTTGATCCATGAAAGGTAAAGGAAAATGATCTTTTCTAGTCATTGAATTAAGTTTCCTATAGTCAATGCACATGCGCCAACCAGTAACAGTTCTAGTGGGAATTAACTCATTGTTCTCATTTGTTATCACAGTGACTCCAGATTTCTTAGGTACAACTTGGGTAGGACTTACCCATTTGCTGTCAGAAATAGGATAAATGATTTCATTATCTAGAAGCTTAATGACTTCATTTTTCACTACTTCTTTCATATTAGGATTTAGCCTTCGTTGCATTTCTCTAGAGGGTTTAGCATTTTCCTCTAAATAAATTCTGTGTGTACAAATCAAAGGACTAATTCCTTTTATATCAGCTATGGTCCATCCTAATGCTTTTTTGTGCATTTTCAGAGTTTGTAATAACTTACCTTCTTGATGTGCATTAAGTTTGGAAGAGATTATTACCGGAAAAGTTTCATTTTCTCCCAAAAATGAGTATTTGAGATTGGATGGCAACGGCTTCAAATCAGGTTTTGGTGGTTGAACACTTGAAGGTATGGACTTAATTGGTCGTGGTGGCAATTCCTCAATTTGTGGCCTCCAATTACTTGTCTTTGATTCTTCCTGAAAATAAATCATTTCCAAATCATCAGATTCATCAATCTCCATTTCATTGGAAGTGGTTGGAAATTGATCATGAATTAATTTTTCAGTAAAGTCCACTTCCTGTAAATCATTATCATCTCTAGGTTGCTTGCAAATGTTGAAAATATTCATCTCCAATGTCATGTTTCCAAATGATAGCTTCATCAGTCCATTCCTACAATTAATCAATGCATTAGAAGTTGCAAGAAATGGACGTCCTAAAATAACAGGAAATGAATTACATACTTCAACAGGTTGTGTGTCCAAGACAATAAAATCCACAGGATAAATGAATTTATCGACTTGTACTAACACATCTTCAATTATTCCTCTAGGCACTTTTATAGATCTATCGGCAAGTAAAAGAGTTATAGAAGTTGGTTTTAACTCACCTAGATTGAGACTCTGAAAAACTGAATATGGAAGTAAATTCACACTAGCACCAAGATCAAGTAAGGCTCTTTCAATTTTATGCTCTCCAATAAAGCAAGAAATTGTAGGACAACCAGGGTCTTTATATTTCAAAGCATTATTGTTTTGAAGAATAGCACTTACTTGTTCGGCTAGAAAGGCTTTCTTTTTCACATTCAGTTTCCTCTTCACAGTGCAGAGATCTTTCAAAAATTTAGCATAGGAAGGAACCTGTTTAATTGCATCCAGCAAAGGTATATTGATCCTTACCTGTTTGAAAATTTCATAAATTTCAGAATTGTGATTGACTTTCCTTTGTTTGGTCATGGCTTGAGGAAATGGAAGTGCTGGCGGTGAATCAGTTGTTTCTTTGCAATTTTCAGATTCATCCCCTTCCTTACCCTCAGAGATTGACTCATCATCTTTCTCATAAGGTTCAAGAGAGGGTTTTTCAATAACCTTACCACTGCGCAGAGTAGTGACTGATTTGACTTGATCCATGTGTTGGCTTCCAGAACTACTTGCATTTGCATTGTATTTCCCTTTGGGATTTTGTTGTGTTTGAGATGGAAACTTACCTTTCTCTTGGAAACTAAGAGCAGATGTTAATTTAGCAAGAGTATCTTTAAAATCTGTCATGTTTTGAGCAAGTTGAGTATTGATTGTCTCTTGCTTTTCAATGAATGCATGCAATGTTTCCTCAAGATTTCTTCTAGGAGGTGGAGCATAAGGAGGTGCATATCCATGAGAATTTTGGAAATTGTGGTGTGCTTGAAACGGTGGTTGTGAAGTTTGTGCATTGTTGTTCTCACTCTTCCAATTGAAATTTGGGTGATTTCTCCAACCAGGGTTGTATGTTTGGGAGTATGGGTTGTAGTTGGCCCTTTGGAAACTGTTTAAAGCATGGGCTTGTTCATGGAGACATTCCTTAAAAGAAGGCAAGGTTGGACAATCGTTGGTTAAGTGTTCATTTGTTTCACAAATTTGACACACAATGTTTTCAACAGATTTTAATTGACCACTCTTTTTCAATTCTAGTGCCTCGACTTTTCTAGCTAAAGATGCAAATTTGGCTTGGAGGTCATGATCTTCCCTAAGGTTGTACATACCTCCACTAGATGTATGAGGTTGAGTTTTACTCGGTGCCTCATAAGTACCCGCGGTGTCCCAATTTTGAGCATTTTCAGCTAACAAGTCTAAGTACTCCATTGCTTCATCAGGGTCTTTATCTTCAAAAGTTCCATTGCACATCAATTCAACCATTTGCCTATCTTTAGGTGTTAACCCTTCATAGAAATGTGAAACCAATCTCCATGTTTCAAAACCATGATGAGGGCAAGTACTAAGCAAATCTCGATACCTATCCCAACATTTGTAAAATGTTTCTCCTGGTTTTTGAGTGAAAGTGGTGATTTGTCTTTTGAAAGAGTTTGTTCTATGAGATGGGAAAAACTTCTTTAAAAATTGTTGTTGCATTTCATCCCAAGCACGAATGGATCCTGGTCTCAAATTTTGTAGCCATGTTTTAGCTTTATCTTTTAATGAAAAAGGGAAAAGCTTTAATCTGATGGTGTTCATGCTACAATTTAAATTATTATATGTGTTGCAGACCTCCTCAAATTCCCTTAAATGCAAGTATGGATTTTCCAATTCTAAACCATGAAAAGAAGGTAAAAGTTGAATAATACCTGGTTTAAAATTAAAATGAGATGCATCAGGAGGAAAAACTATGCATGATGGTGCACTTGTTCTTGTGGGATTCATATGATCTCTAAGTGTTCTAGCACGGTTATTCTCATTATTTTCATTATGAAGTGATTGATTATCTTCTTCGGCCATATTTTCTGAAAATGATGAGGATACCCTACAAAGTCTACCACTTGATGTACGTGACCACACTCTCATGCATGTGTAGGAATAAAATAAAAAGAAGAAGAAGAAAGCAAAAGAAGGAGGAAGAAAACAAAATAAAAAGAAACAAAAGAAAAGAAACAAAGTTATATACAAGAAAAGTGAAAAGAGAAAATAAAATAAATACTATAATTTATATAAGAACTTACCTCCCCGGCAACGGCGCCAAAAACTTGACACGACTAAAAGGTTGATGTCTTCTCCCAAGTGCAGGAGTGTCGAAGTAATAAATAACCCGGCAAGACCGGGGTCGAACCACAGGGAGGTTAATTGTACAAATTATAAACAACAATTATAAAACAACAATAACAACAACAATAGTAGTAGTAGTAGTAGTAATAATAATAATAATAATAATAATAATAATAAAGAAAGAGAAGAAGAAGAAGATGATGATGATGAGAACTTAGAGATGAAATATTAAAGTAAGGATTAAATAATAATAATAACAAATGTCAAGGTTAGAGGTTCCACTAATGGTATATCAAACAAGTATAGTATAAACTCTTATTATTGAATTGGAAACCACACACAAAGGAGGTTCCAATTAGATTATATATTGTTAACATGATTACATTAGTCATCTTATTTAATTAATGCTAATACTTGTAAATCTCGTCAAGCATTCATGATTATAACTTATGTTAACAACAAATCAAGTTCCTTTCATAGCTCAGGTGTCGGTTATACCATACATTATGGGCTATGAAAGTGCCAAGCATTTGTTGTACCAAGTGTTATACAACATAAATCAAGATTAGTCATTTAACAAGCAAAGTATTAAAGAGTGAACAAGATAACAAATATAAAACATGTTAGTACCAAACATTAAAGTCCATATTAAGTTTACATTATACTTATTCTCACACCATTAGTGTAACCTTTTCACCTTGACATAATTAACTTAGCTAGACATAATGAAAGAAAGAAAAATAGATAAACAAAATAAGAACATAAAAGCTAACTAAGTAAAGGAAAGGAAATGAAAAGCATAAACTTAATATTAATGAAAGCAAAGCATAAACATTACAAAAAATACAAAGAGAGAAAGGAAGAGCATGATCTTGATCTGAACACCAAGATGCCTAAATGCATGGCAAATGCCTCCTTTTATAGGCCAAAATTGGAAACTATTGATTTGATGACTAATTGATAAGTGGGTGGCCAACTTTTGACTTGGTGACAATCCTTATCTTCTCTTGTCTGCCCAAAACGTCATTGATAACGTCAAAACTGGAGCCAGGTGCAAACATGAAAGTTGTAGGCAATTGTCTCAGCTTTCTTGTGTAAACAATTCAGCTCATTTGGACTTCTAGAACTCCAGATATGGCCAAAATACCGAACAGTGCTCGGGCTGGAAGACAGATTCGGGCTTCTTTGTTGTTGCTACAATTTGGACTTGATAATGGCCTTTTTAGATCTTGGGCTCCATATGAAAGTTGTAGGCCTATGTCTTACCTTTCCATCCATATAAATTGGACCTAAATCTGAGATCTGTAGCTCCAGATATGGCCCAATTACCGAATAGTGTTCCGGTTTGGATTGCACCGACATCTCTTCTCTAAGTTTGACCATCTCTTTATCCTTGCAATTTAAGTTCTTCAAGTCATCAATCAATCCTTTCATTTATTTGATAGGCCTGCATTAAAAATAGACATTTACCACAAATTATAGGTATCTTATATTATTAGAAACATTATTATAAAACATATTTTAGTTAAGGAGTTATTGATACTTCAAGTGCAAAATGATGATATAAAACCATGATAAAAATGCACTTTTAAGTACTAATCAGAAGATCAAGAAAAGACTACTTTCACATGTCCATTTGGTACTTTTGCATATCAAAGGATGCCCTTTGGATTATGTAATGCACCAGCCACTTTTCAAAGATGCATGCTTAGTATATTTAGTGATATGGTTGAACATTTTCTTGAGATTTTCATGGATGATTTTTCTGTTTTTGGCGATTCATTTGATGATTGTTTGACTAACTTAGGAAAGGTTTTGACCAGGTGTGAAGAGAAGAATCTTGTGCTGAATTGGGAAAAATGTCATTTTATGGTAACAAACGGCATTGTACTTGGTCACATTGTTTCATCAAAAGGAATTGAGGTTGACAAATCTAAAATCGAGTTAATTGCAAACTTGCCAACACCAAAATCTCTTAAAGATGTTAGATCATTCTTGGGACATGCTGGTTTTTATAGAAGGTTTATCAAAGATTTTAGTGTAATATCTAAGCCCTTAAGTAACCTTCTAACAAAGGATACTATTTTTGAATGGACTGAACATTGTGAAGAAGCCTTTGTTAAACTTAAAAACTTGCTTACATGTGCTCCTATATTTCAACCTCCTGATTGGTCATTACCTTTTGAAATAATGTGTGATGCTAGTGATTATGTCGTAGGTGCTGTTTTGGGACAAAAAAAAAGATAAGAAACCTTATGTAATTTACTATACAAGTAAAACTTTAAATAGTGCTCAAATGAATTATACCACCACTGAAAAAGAATTACTTGCAGTAGTATTTGCATGTGAAAAATTCAGATCTTATCTTGTTGGCTCACCTGTTGTTGTTTTTAGTAATCATGCAGCATTGAAATATCTTCTTTCTAAGAAAGATTTTAAGGCTAGATTGGTGCAGTGGATTTTATTACTTCAAGAATTTGATATCACAATCAAAGATAAGAAAGACAGTGAAAATGTTGTCGCAGATCACTTGTCAAGATTGACAACAGATTCGAAAACTGACATCACACCAATCGATGACTACTTTCCCGGTGAATCTTTACTTTCTGTCTCTACAATGCCTTGGTTTGCTAATATTGTCAATTTTCTTGTTTCAGGACAATTGCCAGCTCATTGGAGTACCCAAAATAAAAAAAAAGTTCTTGAATGAAGTGAAAAACTTTTATTGGGATGATCCTTATTTATTCAAATATTGTCCTGATCAAATATTTCGAAGATGCATTCCTGACAATGAGGTAAGTAGTGTCATTGAATTTTATTATTCTAAGGCATGTGGGGGCCATTTCTCGTCAAGAAAGACAACTGCAAAAATCTTACAAAGTGGATTTTACTGGCCCACCATGTTCAAAGATTCATATGCATTCTACAAGTCTTGTGAAAATTGTCAAAAGTTGGGATCTATTTCAAAACGTCACATGATGCCTTTAAATCCTATTATTATCATTGAGATCTTTGATTGTTGGGGTATAAATTTCATGGGTCCATTCCCTCCATCATTTGGTTTCTTATATATATTAGTCGTAGTAGATTATGTTTCAAAATGGATAGAGGCAATTCCAAGTCGAAACAATGATCACAAAACAGTGATAAAGTTTTTGAAAGAAAATATTTTGAGTCGATTTGGAGTCCCTCGAGCCATAATAAGTGATGGTGGAACACATTTTTGCAACAAGACATTTGAGTCTTTAATGAAGAAATATGGAATTACACACAAAGTTGCCACCCCTTATCACCCTCAAACAAGTGGACAAGTAGAGCTTGCTAATAGGGAGATCAAACATATTTTGGAGAAAACAGTGAACCCTAATAGGAAAGACTGGTTTTTAAGACTTAATGATGCACTTTGGGCTTATCGAACTACTTATAAAACATCATAGGTATGTCACCTTATAGACTAGTCTATGGAAAACCTTGTCACTTGCTTGTGGAACCTGAACATAAAACTTATTGGGCTATTAAAGCTTTCAATTCAAATTTGGATCATGCTAGTTGATTAGTACTTAAAAGTGCATTTTTATCATGGTTTTATATCATCATTTTGCACTTGAAGTATCAATAACTCCTTAACTAAAATATGTTTTATAATAATGTATCTAATAATATAAGATACCTATAATTTGTGGTAAATGTCTATTTTTAATGCAGGCCTATCACATAAATGAAAGGATTGATTGATGACTTGAAGAACTTAAATTGCAAAGGCAAAGAGATGGCCAAACATAGAAAAGAGATGTCGGTGCGATCCAAACCGGAATACTGTTCGATAATTGGGTCATATCTGAAGCTATATATCTCAGATTTAGGTCCAATTTATATGGATGGAAAGTAAGACATAGGCCTACAACTTTCATATGGAGCCCAAGATCTAAAAAGGCCATTATCAAGTCCAAATTGTAGCAACAACAAAGAAGCCCGAATCTGTCTTCCAGCCCGAGCACTGTTTGGTATTTTGGCCATATCTGGAGTTCTAGAAGTCCAAATGAGCTGAAGTTTTTATACAAGAAAGCTGAGACAATTGCCTACAACTTTCATCAACTGGCTCCAATTTTGACGTTATCAATGACGTTTTGGGCAGACAAGAGAAGATAAGGACTGTCACCAAGTCAAAAGTTAGCCACCCACTTATCAATTAGTCATCAAATCAATAGTTCCCAATTTTGGCCTATAAAAGGAGGCATTTGCCATGCATTTAGGCATCTTGGTTTCCAGATCAAGATCATGCTCTTGCTTTCTCTCTTTGTATTTTTTATAATGTTTATGCTTTACTTTCATTAATATCAAGTTTATGCCTTTCATTTCCTTTCCTTTACTTAGTTAGCTTTTATGTTCTTATTTTGTTTATTTGTTTTCCTTTCTTTCATTATGTCTAGCTAAATTAATTATGTCAAGGTGAAAAGGTTACACTAATGGTGTGAGAATAAGTATAATGTAAACTTAATATGGACTTTAATGTTTGATACTAACATGTTTTATATTTGTTATCTTGTTCACTCTTTAATACTTTGCTTGTTAAATGACTAATCTTGATTTATGTTGTATAACACTTGGTACAACAAATGCTTGGCACTTTCATAGCCCATAATGTATGGTGTAACCGACACCTGAGCTATGAAAGGAACTTGATTTGTTGTTAACATAAGTTATAATCATGAATGCTTGACGAGATTTACAAGTATTAGCATTAATTGAATAAGATGACTAATGTAATCATGTTAACAATATATAATCTGATTGGAACCTCCTTTGTGTGTGGTTTCCAATTGAATAATAAGAGTTTATACTATACTTGTTTGACATACCATTAGTGAAACCTCTAACCTTGACATTTGTTATTATTATTGTTTAATCCTTACATTAATTTTCCATCTCCAAGTTCTCATCATCATCTTCTTCTTCTCTTTCTTTATTATTATTATTATTATTATTATTATTATTATTACTACTACTACTACTACTACTACTACTAATACTACTACTATTATTATTATTATTATTATTATTATTATTATTATTATTATTATTATTATTATTATTATTATTATTATTATTATTGTTATTGTCATTGTTGTTATTATTGTTATTACTATTATTATTGTTGTTGTTTATAATTGTTATTTATAATTTGTACAATTAACCTCCCTGTGGTTCGACCCCAGTCTTGCAGGGTTATTTATTACTTCGACACTCCTGCACTTGGGAGAAGACAACAATCTTTTCGTCGTGTCAAGCTAGTCAACTGCGAAAATTACAAATAAATAAGCTTGAGGAAATAAGAAATGATGCATATAAAAATTCAAGAATTCATAAAGCAAGAATTAAAGAGTTTCATGACAAGAAAATACAGAGGAAAACCTTCAATGTTGGTCAAAAAGTCTTGCTTTATAATTCTCGATTGCATTTATTTCCTGGAAAATTAAGATCAAGATGGAGCGGTCCTTTTATTGTGAAACATGTGTATCCATATGGGGCCTATGACATCGAGAATCCAAAAAATGACAATGTTTTTAAGGTAAATGGACATCGTCTGAAAGTTTACTTTGATAATTTTTCAGTTGAACATGACTCTATTGAATTGGGTGATCCTGTATATAAAGATTGATTTTATTTTATTTTATTTTTGTTTTTTTTTAGTGATTTTTACAAGTTTCTCTCACCCCGGTCAAATGGCAGACAACGGTACTCCATGACTTAAGTCAATTCTTTCAGTTTCCCACAATAACTGATATTTGTATATATATTTGTACAATTCTTTGAATCTCTCTTCTAATTCTCATTTGAAAATGGACACTAATTTTGAAAAATTGAAAAAGTATTTTCCTGCTCTACCTCAGAATGCGATTACAAAAATTTACCGTGCTAGATGTGCAAGATTGAGATTGTTAATGAATCATGGAATTCCTGAAGATATTTGCTGGTTGATTGAAGCAAAGGTTTGATTATCAGGTGAGTCCTCTAACTCCTTCATTTCACACATGCCTGGAACAAGTAAACCCACTTTTGCAAAGAAGCGTCGTGCAAAACGACTAGAAGTCTGTCATCGATGTGCTAGATGGACTTGCAATGCACAATGTCGTTCTTTAGGAATGGTGTCTATAAACCGTGAAGATAAAATACAATTCATTAAGGATGGCCTAAGTAAGGAGTCTTTAGATAATTTTCTATTGACTCTTGAAACGCATCCTAGTGGAGATGTGCATCGTGTAATTCATGATTTATGGCCACTATTTCATAAAGAACATGATCGACTTAGTCTTGGGAATCTGACTAAAAAAGACCCTGTTTGCCAGTTTTTAAGAAAACTGGATGGGAAGCCTATCCCCGACCCATAGACGGCGTTTAAGTCGTTCTTGGATGTAAAACCAAGGGAAGATGTGAGTCACAATCACAACTACCTGTACATACACATGCTTTTTCAAAAAGTAAATAAATAAATAAAAAGAGAGAGAGAGAGAGAGAGTGTGAGACTCCAGCTGTGCATAATTGTTGTTTTTCATTTCATAAAGCATGTGCATAATTGTTGTTACTAGGATGGAAGAGTAAATGAGTTTTTTTGTTAAAGTAACTCGTGAGACGCATCTTAGTAACCATTCTTAACAAGGTCTATTATAATACTTCCTGAAATATTCAGATTTACAAACTCTCGCATTGTTATTACTTAATTCTGCTCACATACTTATTTAACATGTATTCTTAAACCTTAATTTACACACACACACTTTAACATATGATTGTGGGTTGCATATTGGATTATTACATTATTTATGTTCTTTTGTTAAAGGTAACAACTAAGGGAAAGGGATTGTATATAATTAAAAAAAAAAAGAAAAAGAAAAAAATGATGATAATAAAAATGTAGATAAGTTTGGTTTCGTAGCCTCCCTAACCTAAGCAATTAAGCCCGAAGGGGTGTTTTAACACCTAATACCCTAAAGTCAACTGACTTGGGAGCTATTGGCCCAACGCTTGTTACATGGGTTGAGGAGAAAAGCTTAAGAGAATCAAACATTGCACTATCTACATATCAGTATCTGCGACCCGAGTTATTAAGCTAGTTGACACGACCAAAAGATTGATGCCTTCTCCCAAATGCAGGAGTGTCGAAGTAATAAATAACCCGGCAAGACCGGGGTCGAACCATAGGGAGGTTAATTGTACAAATTATAAACAACAATTATAAACAACAATAATAGTAATAATAATAATAATAATAATAATAATAATAATAATAATAATACTAGTAGTAGTAGTAGTAGTAGTAGTAGTAGTAGTAGTAGTAGTACTAATAATAATAATAATAATAATAATAATAATAATAAAGAAAGAGAAGAAGAAGAAGATGATGATGATGAGAACTTGGAGATGAAATATTAATGTAAGGATTAAACAATAATAATAACAAATGTCAAGGTTAGAGGTTCCACTAATGGTATATCAAACAAGTATAGTATAAACTCTTATTATTGAATTGGAAACCACACACAAAGGAGGTTCCAATTAGATTATATATTGTTAACATGATTACATTAGTCATCTTATTTAATTAATGCTAATACTTGTAAATCTCGTCAAGCATTCATGATTATAACTTATGTTAACAACAAATCAAGTTCCTTTCATAGCTCAGGTGTCGGTTATACCATACATTATGGGCTATGAAAGTGCCAAGCATTTGTTGTACCAAGTGTTATACAACATAAATCAAGATTAGTCATTTAACAAGCAAAGTATTAAAGAGTGAACAAGATAACAAATATAAAACATGTTAGTACCAAACATTAAAGTCCATATTAAGTTTACATTATACTTATTCTCACACCATTAGTGTAACCTTTTCACCTTGACATAATTAACTTAGCTAGACATAATGAAAGAAAGAAAAATAGATAAACAAAATAAGAACATAAAAGCTAACTAAGTAAAGGAAAGGAAATGAAAAGCATAAACTTAATATTAATGAAAGCAAAGCATAAACATTACAAAAAATACAAAGACAGAAAGGAAGAGCATGATCTTGATCTGGAAACCAAGATGTCTAAATGCATGGCAAATGCCTCCTTTTATAGGCCAAAATTGGGAACTATTGATTTGATGACTAATTGATAAGTGGGTGGCCAACTTTTGACTTGGTGACAATCCTTATCTTCTCTTGTCTGCCCAAAACGTCATTGATAACGTCAAAATTGGAGCCAGTTGAAAACATGAAAGTTGTAAGCAATTGTTTCAAATTTCTTGTGTAAACAATTCAGCTCATTTAGACTTCTAGAACTCTAGATATGGCCAAAATACCGAACAGTGCTCGGGCTGGAAGACAGATTCGGGCTTCTTTGTTGTTGCTACAATTTGGACTTGATAATGGCCTTTTTAGATCTTGGGCTCCATATGAAAGTTGTAGGCCTATGTCTTACCTTTCCATCCATATAAATGGGACCTAAATCTGAGATCTGTAGCTCCAGATATGACCCAATTACCGAACAGTGTTCTGGTTTGGATTGCACCGACATCTCTTTTCTAAGTTTGACCATCTCTTTGCCTTTGCAATTTAAGTTCTTAAAGTCATCAATCAATATTTTCATTTATGTGATAGGCCTGCATTTAAAATGAACATTTACCATAAATTAAAGGTATCTTATATTATTAGATATATTATTATAAAACATGCTTTAGTTAAGGAGTTATTGATACTTCAAGTGCAAAATGATGATATAAAACCATGATAAAAATGCACTTTTAAGTACTAATCACACCCCCCAACCAGCTTATTACTAGTCCCTAGTAATCAAAGCGTAAAATAGAAAAACAATTTGTAAATTTCACAAAGCAAGGTATTCATCATTTAACTTCCATTAATCTATCCAGATAAACAAACTCTCATTAAATTTATATATCTGCTCAATACCACTTAACAAGATATTAATAAACCTTTCTTTTGTGCTCAATGTATCAACACATAATTATGGGGCTTTTCTTGAAAGAAAAGAAAATTTTTGTTCTAATGTTTAAGGTTAACTTCCTTGGGTTGGGATTATTATTTTTGTCTCTTTTTTTTTCTTTCTTTTTTTTTAAAAAAAAAATCTATATACATATAATTTAAAAACATCATGCATCTTTAACCCATGTAACGAGCTTTCAGCTAATGACTCCCAGACCAGTTGATCTTAGGGCATTAGGTGTTAAGACACCCCTACGAGCTTAGTAACTCAGGTCGCAGATACTGATATGTAGATAGTGCAATGTTTGATTCCCTTAAGCTTTTCTCCTCAACCCATGTAACAAGCGTTGGGCCAATAGCTCCCAAGTCAGTTGACTTTAGGGTATTAGGTGTTAAAACACCCCTTCGGGCTTAATTGCTTGGGTTAGGGAGGCTACGAAACCAAACTTATCTACATTTTTATTATCATTATTTTTTTTCTTTTTTTTTTCTTTTTGTTTTTTTTATTATATACAATCCCTTTCCCTTAGTTGTTACCTTTAACAAAAGAACATAAATAATGTAATAATCCAATATGCAACCCACAATCATATGTTAAAGTGTGTGTGTGTAAATTAAGGTTTAAGAATACATGTTAAATAAGTATATGAGCAGAATTAAGTGGTAACAATACGAGAGTTTGTAAACCTGAATATTTCAGGAAGTATTATAATAGACCTTGTTAAGAATGATTACTAAGATGCGTCTCAAGAGTCACTTTAACAAAAGAACTCCTTTACTCTGCCATCCTAGTAACAACAATTATGCACATGCTTTATGAAATGAAAAACAATTTTTTTTTATCAACTACTACCCTCTCCCCCCAACCAAAACGAGACATTGTCCTCAATGTTCTAAGGTAGAAAGATAGAGTATAGAAGATATCACCTGAAATAACGAACACTGACAAAACCTGAAACACACTAAAACAAAAATAAGAAATAACAAAACACAATAATAAAACCAAAAGACACAAAAATTCACAAATGAAGGCTCAAATCCAATCTAAGCTTTTTACGGCTTCCCGTAGATGACCAATTTATGCGACTCATGGAAGGATCAATCATAGGAATGAAAGATTGTAGTTGGTCAATCAATTGTTCAGCAGTAGTAGCAGAGATTATGATTTGTCGTGCAGAAGATGTTAGAAATTCCTGTTCCATAGCATGATCAAGAAAAGACAACAACTTATCATAATAACCATTAACATTTAACAAACCAATGGGTTTATGGTGAATGTGCAATTGAGCCCAAGAGGAAATATGAAAGATCTCTTCCAATGTGCCTAGACCACCTGGTAAAGCAATGAAGGCATCAGCATGATTAAACATTGCATTCATTCGAGCCGACATTGTGGAGACCTGAAGTTCCTCTCCAATTGTTTTTCCAATGATGTCCTCTTGTGCCAAAGCTTCAGGGACGACTCCTAAAACTTGACTACTGATTAGTACTTAAAAGTACATTTTTGTCATGGTTTTATATCATCATTTTGCACTTGAAGTATCAATAACTCCTTAACTAAAGCATGTTTTATAATAATATATCTAATAATATAAGATACCTTTAATTTGTGGTAAATGTTCATTTTAAATGCAGGCCTATCACATAAATGAAAATATTGATTGATGACTTTAAGAACTTAAATTGCAAAGGCAAAGAGATGGCCAAACTTAGAAAAGAGATGTCGGTGCGATCCAAACCGGAACACTGTTCGGTAATTGGGTCATATCTGAAGCTATATATCTCAGATTTAGGTCCAATTTATATGGATGGAAAGGTAAGACATAGGCCTACAACTTTCATATGGAGCCCAAGATTTAAAATGGTTATTTGCAAGTCCAAATTGTAGCAACAACAAAGAAGCCCGAATCTGTCTTCCAGCCCGAGCACTGTTCGGTATTTTGGCCATATCTGGAGTTCTAGAAGTCCAAATGAGCTGAATGTTTTATACAAGAAAGCTGAGACAATTGCCTACAACTTTCATGTTTACAACTGGCTCCAATTTTGACGTTATCAATGACGTTTTGGGCAGACAAGAGAAGATAAGGATTGTCACCAAGTCAAAAGTTGGCCACCCACTTATCAATTAGTCATCAAATCAATAGTTCCCAATTTTGGCCTATAAAAGGAGGCATTTGCCATGCATTTAGGCATCTTGGTTTCCAGATCAAGATCATGCTCTTCCTTTCTCTCTTTGTATTTTTTGTAATGTTTATGCTTTGCTTTCATTAATATTAAGTTTATGCCTTTTATTTCCTTTCCTTTACTTATTTAACGTTTATGTTCTTATTTTGTTTATCTATTTTTCTTTCCTTCATTATGTCTAGCTAAGTTAATTATGTCAAGGTGAAAAGGTTACACTAATGGTGTGAGAATAAGTATAGTGTAAACTTAATATGGACTTTAATGTTTGATACTAACATGTTTTATATTTGTTATCTTGTTCACTCTTTAATACTTTGCTTGTTAAATGACTAATCTTGATTTATGTTGTATAACACTTGGTACAATAAATGCTTGGCACTTTCGTAGCCCATAATGTATGGTATAACCGACACCTGAGCTATGAAAGGAACTTGATTTGTTGCTAACATAAGTTATAATCATGAATGCTTGACGAGATTTACAAGTATTAGCATTAATTGAATAAGATGACTAATGTAATCATGTTAACAATCTATAATCTGATTGGAACCTCCTTTGTGTGTGGTTTCCAATTGAATAATAAGAGCTTATACTATACTTGTTTGATATACCATTAGTGGAATCTCTAACCTTGACATTTGTTTTTATCATTGTTTAATTGTTACATTAATTTTCCATCTCAAAGTTCTCATCATCATCATCTTCTTCTTCTTCTCTTTCTTTATTATATTATTATTATTATTATTACTATTGTTGTTGTTGTTATTGTTGTTTTATAATTGTTGTTTATAATTTATATAATTAACCTCCCTATGGTTCGACCTCGGTCTTGCCGGGTTATTTATTACTTCGACACTCCTGCACTTAGGAGAAGACATCAACCTTTTAGTCGTGTCAACGAGATTTACAAGTATTAGCATTAATTGAATAAGATGACTAATGTAATCATGTTAACAATCTATAATCCAATTGGAACCTCCTTTATCTGTGGTTTCCAATTGAATAATAAGAGTTTATATTATACTTGTTTGACATACCATTAGTGGAATCTCTAACCTTGACATTTGTTATTATCATTGTTTAATTGTTACATTAATATTTCATCTCAAAGTTCTCATCATCATCATCATCATCATCATCTTCTTCTTCTTCTCTTTCTTTATCACTACTACTACTACTACTACTATTATTATTATTATTATTATTACTACTATTGTTGTTGTTGTTATTGTTGTTTTATAATTGTTGTTTATAATTTGTACAATTAACCTCCCTGTGGTTCAACCCCGGTCTTGCCAGGTTATTTATTACTTCGACACTCTTACACTTGGGAGAAGACATCAACCTTTTAGTCGTGTCAATCCTCATATTGATCTTCCATCTCAAAGTTCTCATCAATTTTTTTTCTTCTTCTTTACTACTACTGTTGTTATATTATTGTTGTTTATAATTTATTCAACGAACCTTTATGTTGTTCGATCCCGGTCTTGCGGGGTTATTTTATTAGTTTAATAGTCCTGCACTTATAAGAAGATATCAATCTTGTAATCGTGTCAAACAGTTAAGCTTTCACCAACTACAAAGGGTTTAACTCATAGCAATATACTCATTATTATCCATATAGATAAATGACACGACTAAAAGGTTGATGTCTTCTCCCAAGTGCAGGAGTGTCGAAGTAATAAATAACCCGGCAAGACCGGGGTCGAACCACAGGGAGGTTAATTGTACAAATTATAAACAACAATATAACAACAACAACAATAATAACAACAACTATAATAATAATAATAATAATAATAATAATAATAATAATAATAATAGTAGTAGTAGTAGTAGTAGTAGTAGTACTAATAATAATAATAATAATAATAATAATAATAATAAAGAAGAAAGAGAAGAAGAAGAAGATGATGATGATGAGAACTTGGAGATCAAATATTAATGTAAGGATTAAGCAATAATAATAACAAATGTCAAGGTTAGAGGTTCCACTAATGGTATATCAAACAAGTATAGTATAAACTCTTATTATTGAATTGGAAACCACACACAAAGGAGGTTCCAATCAGATTATATATTGTTAACATGATTACATTAGTGATCTTATTCAATTAATGCTAATACTTGTAAATCTCGTCAAGCATTCATGATTATAACTTATGTTAACAACAAATCAAGTTCCTTTCATAGCTCAGGTGTCGGTTATACCATACATTATGGGCTATGAAAGTGCCAAGCATTTGTTGTACCAAGTGTTATACAACATAAATCAAGATTAGTCATTTAACAAGCAAAGTATTAAAGAGTGAACAAGATAACAAATATAAAACATGTTAGTATCAAACATTAAAGTCCATATTAAGTTTACATTATACTTATTCTCACACCATTAGTGTAACCTTTTCACCTTGACATAATTAACTTAGCTAGACATAATGAAAGAAAGCAAAATAGATAAACAAAATAAGAACATAAAAGTTAACTAAGTAAAGGAAAGGAAATGAAAGGCATAAACTTGATATTAATGAAAGCAAAGCATAAACATTACAAAAAAATACAAAGAGAGAAAGGAAGAGCATGATCTTGATCTGGAAACCAAGATGCCTAAATGCATGGCAAATGCCTCCTTTTATAGGCCAAAATTGGGAACTATTGATTTGATGACTAATTGATAAGTGGGTGGCCAACTTTTGACTTGGTGACAATCCTTATCTTCTCTTGTCTGCCCAAAACGTCATTGATAACGTCAAAACTGGAGCCAGGTGCAAACATGAAAGTTGTAGGCAATTGTCTTAGCTTTCTTGTGTAAACAATTCAGCTCATTTGGACTTCTAGAACTCCAGATATGGCCAAAATACCGAACAGTGCTCGGGCTGGAAGACAGATTCGGGCTTCTTTGTTGTTGCTACAATTTGGACTTGATAATGGCCTTTTTAGATCTTGGGCTCCATATGAAAGTTGTAGGCCTATGTCTTACCTTTCCATCCATATAAAGTGGACCTAAATCTGAGATATATAGCTCCAGATATGACCCAATTACCGAACAGTGTTCCGGTTTGGATTGCACCGACATCTCTTTTCTAAGTTTGGCCATCTCTTTATCCTTGCAATTTAAGTTCTTCAAGTCATCAATCAATCCTTTCATTTATGTGATAGGCCTGCATTAAAAATAGACATTTACCACAAATTAAAGGTATCTTATATTATTAGATATATTATTATAAAACATGCTTTGGTTAAGGAGTTATTGATACTTCAAGTGCAAAATGATGATATAAAACCATGATAAAAATGCACTTTTAAGTACTAATCACACCCCCCAACCAGCTTATTACTAGTCCCTAGTAATCAAAGCGTTAAAATAGAAAACAAATTTGCAAATTTCACAAAGCAAGGTATTCATCATTTAACTTCCATTAATCTATCCAGATAAACAAACTCTCATTAAATTTATATATCTGCTCAATACCACTTAACAAGATATTAATAAACCTTTCTTTTGTGCTCAATGTATCAACACATAATTATGGGGCTTTTCTTGGAAGAAAACAAAATTTTTGTTCTAATGTTTAAGGTTAACTTCCTTGGGTTGGGATTATTATTTTTGTCTTTTTTTTTTCTTTTTTTTTAACTCTATATACATATACTTTAAAAACATCATGCATCTTTAACCCATGTAACGAGCTTTCAGCTAATGACTCCCAGACCAGTTGGTCTTAGGGCATTAGGTGTTAAGACACCCCTACGAGCTTAGTAACTCGGGTCGCAGATACTGATATGTAGATAGTGCAATGTTTGATTCCCTTAAGCTTTTTTCCTCAACCCATGTAACAAGCGTTGGGCCAATAGCTCCCAAGTCAGTTGACTTTAGGGTATTAGGTGTTAAAACACCCCTTCGGGCTTAATTGCTTAGGTTAGGGAGGCTACGAAATCAAACTTATCTACATTTTTATTATCATCATTTTTTTTTCTTTTTTTTTCTTTTTTTTTCATGTTTTTTTTTAATTATATACAATCCCTTTCCTTCAGTTGTTACCTTTAACAAAAGAACATAAATAATGTAATAATCCAATATACAACCCACAATCATATGTTAAAGTGTGTGTGTGTAAATTAAGGTTTAAAAATACATGTTAAATAAGTATATGAGCAGAATTAAGTGGTAACAATACGAGAGTTTGTAAACCTGAATATTTCAAGAAGTATTATAATAGACCTTGTTAAGAATGGTTACTAAGATGCGTCTCAAGAGTCACTTTAACAAAAGAACTCCTTTACTCTGCCATCCTAGTAACAACAATTATGCATATGCTTTATGAAATGAAAAACAATTTTTTTTTTTTTTTATCAACTACTACCCTCTCCCCCCAACCAAAACGAGACATTGTCCTCAATGTTCTAAGGTAGAAAGATAGAGTATAAAAGATATCACCTGAAATAACGAACACTGACAAAACCTAAAACACACTGAAACAAAAATAAGAAATAACAAAACATAATAATAAAACCAAAAGACACAAAAATTCACAAATGAAGGCTCAAATCCAATCTAAGCTTTTTACGGCTTTCCTTAGATGACCAATTTATACGACTCATGGAAGGATCAATCACAGGAATGAAAGATTGTAGTTGGTCAATCAATTGTTCAGCAGTAGTAGCAGAGATTATGATTTGTCGTGCAGAAGATGTTAAAAATTCCTGTTCCACAGCATGATCAAGAAAAGACAACAACTTATCATAATAACCATTAACATTTAACAAACCTATGGGTTTATGGTGAATGTGCAATTGAGCCCAAGAGGAAATATGAAAGATCTCTTCCAATGTGCCTAGACCACCTGGTAAAGCAATGAAAGCATCAGCATGGTTAAACATTGCATTCATTCGAGCCGACATTGTGGAGACCTGAAGTTCCTGTCCAATTGTTTTTCCAATGATGTCCCCTTGTGCCAAAGCTTCAGGGACGATTCCTAAAACTTGACTACCCCCTAAAAATGCAGCTATTGACACACCTCCCATTAACCCAAGACTGCCTCCCCCATATACTAAATGAATCTTTCTCTCAGCTAGCACCTAACCAAGATGATTTGCTGATTCTAAAAACTCCTTTTCTTTCCCAGAACTAGATCCACCGAAAACACAAATATTTCTTATTTGATGACTTGAGGAACTTGCCATTTCTACACACTTCTGTATTTGTTGAATGTATGGGTTGAGTAGAAATGAAAGGAAGGGAAAGAGGGTTTTATAGATGAGAAAGTAGAAAGGCAATCATAACATCTATATGTAGGCCAGCTAGAGTCTCACACACACTCTCTCTCTTTTTATTTATTTATTTATTTACTTTTGAAAAAAACATGTGTATGTACAGGTAGTTGTGATTGTGGCTCACATCTTCCCTTGGTTTTACGTCCAAGAACGGCTTAAACGCCCTCTATGGGTCGGGGATAGGCTTCCCATCCAGTTTTCTTAAAAACTGGCAAACAAGGTCTTTTTTAGTCAGATTCCCAAGACTAAGTCGATCATGTTTTTTATGAAATAGTGGCCATAAATCATGAATTGCACAATGCACATCTCCACTGGGATGCGTCTCAAGAGTCAATAGAAGATTATCTAAAGACTCCTTACTCAGGCCATCCTTAATGAATTGTATTTTATCTTCACGGTTTATAGATACCATTCCTAAAGAACGACATTGTGTATTACAAGTCCATCTAGCACATCGATGACAAACTTCTAATCGTTTTGCACGACGCTTCTTTGCAAAAGTGCTTTTACCTGTTCCAGGCATGTGTGAAATAAAGAAATTAGAGGACTCACCTGATAATCGGACCTTTGCTTCAATCAACCAGCGAATATCTTCAGGAATTCCATGATTCATTAACAATCTCAATCTTGCACATCTGGCACGGTAAATTTTTGTAATTGCATTCTGAGGCAGAGCGGGAAAATACTTTTTCAATTTTTCAAGATTAGTGTCCATTTTCAAATGAGAATTGGAAGAGAGATTCAAAGAATTGCACAGATATATACACAAATATCAGTAATTATGGGAAGCTGAGAGAACCGACTTAAGTCACGGAGTACCGTTATCCGCCATTTGACCGGGGTGAGAGAAACTAGCAAAAATCACTCAAAAAAAAAAAAACAATGTGAGAAAAAAAATCAACCTTTATCTACAAGATCATTCCAACCAGTTGATTCATTTTTACTAGGAAAATTATCAAAGTAAGTTTTCAAACGATGTCCATTTTCCTTAAAATCATTGTCATTCATTGAATTCTCAATATCACAGGCCCCATAAGGATTGCTCCATCTTGGTCTTAGCTCTCTAGGGAATGCATAAAGTTGAGAATTATAAAACAAAACTTTTTGACCAGTATCAATTTTTTGACAATTTTCACAAGTTTTGCAGAATGCATGCGTGTCCTTGAACATGGTGGGCCAATAAAATCCATTTTGAAAGATTTTTGCAGCTGTCTTTTTTGACGAGAAATAACTTCCACATGCTTCAGAATGACAAAGTTTAATGACACTACTTACCTCATTGTCGGGAATGAATCTTTGAAATATTTGATTAGGACAATATTTGAATAAGTTAGGGTCATCACAGTAAAAGCTCTTCACTTCGTTCAAAAACTTTTCTTTGTCATGGGTGCTCCAATCAGCTGGCAAATCTCCTAAAGTAAGAAAATTGATATTTTTATCATACCAAGGCATTGGACTAAGAGAAAGTAAGGATTCGTTAGGAAAGTAATCATCGATTGGTGTGATGTTAGATGTCGAATCTGTTGTCAATGTTGACAAAAGATTTGCATCAACATTTTTGGTGCTTGTTTCATCCGTGATTTCTTCCTCAGAATAAATCATTTGCAAATCTTCAGTTTCATCCAATTCATTTTTACTTAAAGTAGATTCAAGTTGATCATAAACTAATTCATCAATATGATCTACTTCTTGTAAATCATTATCATCTCCAGGTTGCTTGCAAATGTTGAAAATATTCATCTCCAATGTCATGTTTCCAAATGATAGCTTCATTAGTCCATTCCTACAATTAATCAATGCGTTAGAGGTTGCAAGGAACGGACGTCCTAAAATAACAGGAAATGAATTACATGCTTCAACAGGTTCTGTGTCCAAGACAATAAAATCCACAGGATAAATGAATTTATCGACTTGTACTAACACATCTTCAATTATTCCTCTAGGCACTTTTACAGATCTATCGGCAAGTAAAAGAGATATAGAAGTTGGTTTTAACTCACCTAGATTGAGACTCTGAAAAACTGAATATGGAAGTAAATTCACACTAGCACCAAGATCAAGTAAGGCTCTTTCAATTTTATGCTCTCCAATAAAGCAAGAAATTGTAGGACAACCAGGGTCTTTATATTTCAAAGCATTATTGTTTTGAAGAATAGCACTTACTTGTTCGGCTAGAAAGGCTTTCTTTTTCACATTCAGTTTCCTCTTCACAGTGCAGAGATCTTTCAAAAATTTAGCATAGGAAGGAACCTGTTTAATAGCATCTAATAAAGGTATATTGATCCTTACCTGTTTGAAAATTTCAAAAATTTCAGAGTTGTGATTAACTTTCCTTTGTTTGGTCATGGCTTGAGGAAATGGAAGTGCTGGCGGTGAATCAGTCGTTTCTTTGCAATTTTCATATTCAACCCCTTCCTTACCCTCAGAGATTGACTCATCATCTTTCTCATAAGGTTCAAGAGAGGGTTTTTCAATAACCTTACCACTGCGCAGAGTAGTGACTGATTTGACTTGATCCATGTGTTGGCTTCCGGAACTACTTGCATTTGCATTGTATTGCCCTTTGGGATTTTGTTGTGTTTGAGATGGAAACTTACCTTTCTCTTGGAAGGTAAGAGCAGATGTTAATTTAGCAAGAGTATCTTTAAAATCTGTCATGTTTTGAACAAGTTGAGTATTAATTGTCTCTTGCTTTTCAATGAATGCATGCAATGTTTCCTCAAGATTTCTTCTAGGAGGTGGAGCATAAGGAGGTGCATATCCATGAGAATTTTGGAAATTATGGTGTGCTTGAAACGGTGGTTGTGAAGTTTGTGCATTGTTGTTCTCACTCTTCCAATTGAAATTTGGGTGATTTCTCCAACCAGGGTTGTATGTTTGGGAGTATGGGTTGTAGTTGGCCCTTTGGAAACTATTTAAAGCATGGGCTTGTTCATGGAGACATTCCTTAAAAGAAGGCAAGGTTGGACAATCGTTGGTTAAGTGTTCATTTGTTTCACAAATTTGACACACAATGTTTTCAACAGATTTTAATTGACCACTCTTTTTCAATTCTAGTGCCTCGACTTTTCTAGCTAAAGATGCAAACTTGGCTTGAAGGTCATGATCTTCCCTAAGGTTGTACATACCTCCACTAGATGTATGAGGTTGAGTTTTACTCGGTGCCTCATATGTACCCGCGGTGTCCCAATTTTGAGCATTTTCAGCTAACAAGTCTAAGTACTCCATTGCTTCATCAGGGTCTTTATCTTCAAAAGTTTCATTGCACATCAATTCAACCATTTGTCTATCTTTAGGTGTTAACCCTTCATAGAAATGTGAAACCAATCTCCATGTTTCAAAACCATGATGGGGGCAAGTACTAAGCAAATCTCGATACCTATCCCAACATTTATAAAATGTTTCTCCTGGTTTTTGAGTGAAAGTGGTGATTTGTCTTTTGAAAGAGTTTGTTCTATGAGATGAGAAAAACTTCTTTAAAAACTGTTGTTGCATTTCATCCCAAGCACGAATGGATCCTGGTCTCAAATTTTGTAGCCATGTTTTAGCTTTATCTTTTAATGAAAAAGGAAAAAGCTTTAATCTGATGGTGTTCATGCTACAATTTAAATTATTATATGTGTTGCAGACCTCCTCAAATTCCCTTAAATGCAAGTATGGATTTTCCAATTCTAAACCATGAAAAGAAGGTAAAAGTTGAATAATACCTGGTTTAAAATTAAAATGAGATGCATCAGGAGGAAAAACTATGCATGATGGTGCACTTGTTCTTGTGGAATTCATGTGGTCTCTAAGTGTTCTAGCACGGTTATTCTCATTATTCTCATTATGAAGTGATTGATTATCTTCTTCGGCCATATTTTCTGAAAATGATGAGGATACCCTACAAAGTCTACCACTTGATGTACGTGACCACACTCTCATGCACGTGTAGGAATAAAATAAAATAAAAAGAAGAAACAAAAAAAGGAGGAAGAAAACAAAATAAAAAGAAACAAAGTTATATACAAGAAAAGTGAAAAGAGAAAATAAAATAAATACTATAATTTATACAAGAACTTACCTCCCCGGCAACGGCGCCAAAAACTTGACACGACTAAAAGGTTGATGTCTTCTCCCAAGTGCAGGAGTGTCGAAGTAATAAATAACCCGGCAAGACCGGGGTCGAACCACAGGGAGGTTAATTGTACAAATTATAAACAACAATATAACAACAACAACAATAATAACAACAACTATAATAATAATAATAATAATAATAATAATAATAATAATAATAATAATAATAGTAGTAGTAGTAGTAGTAGTACTAATAATAATAATAATAATAATAATAATAAAGAAGAAAGAGAAGAAGAAGAAGATGATGATGATGAGAACTTGGAGATCAAATATTAATGTAAGGATTAAGCAATAATAATAACAAATGTCAAGGTTAGAGGTTCCACTAATGGTATATCAAACAAGTATAGTATAAACTCTTATTATTGAATTGGAAACCACACACAAAGGAGGTTCCAATCAGATTATATATTGTTAACATGATTACATTAGTGATCTTATTCAATTAATGCTAATACTTGTAAATCTCGTCAAGCATTCATGATTATAACTTATGTTAACAACAAATCAAGTTCCTTTCATAGCTCAGGTGTCGGTTATACCATACATTATGGGCTATGAAAGTGCCAAGCATTTGTTGTACCAAGTGTTATACAACATAAATCAAGATTAGTCATTTAACAAGCAAAGTATTAAAGAGTGAACAAGATAACAAATATAAAACATGTTAGTATCAAACATTAAAGTCCATATTAAGTTTACATTATACTTATTCTCACACCATTAGTGTAACCTTTTCACCTTGACATAATTAACTTAGCTAGACATAATGAAAGAAAGCAAAATAGATAAACAAAATAAGAACATAAAAGTTAACTAAGTAAAGGAAAGGAAATGAAAGGCATAAACTTGATATTAATGAAAGCAAAGCATAAACATTACAAAAAAATACAAAGAGAGAAAGGAAGAGCATGATCTTGATCTGGAAACCAAGATGCCTAAATGCATGGCAAATGCCTCCTTTTATAGGCCAAAATTGGGAACTATTGATTTGATGACTAATTGATAAGTGGGTGGCCAACTTTTGACTTGGTGACAATCCTTATCTTCTCTTGTCTGCCCAAAACGTCATTGATAACGTCAAAACTGGAGCCAGGTGCAAACATGAAAGTTGTAGGCAATTGTCTCAGCTTTCTTGTGTAAACAATTCAGCTCATTTGGACTTCTAGAACTCCAGATATGGCCAAAATACCGAACAGTGCTCGGGCTGGAAGACAGATTCGGGCTTCTTTGTTGTTGCTACAATTTGGACTTGATAATGGCCTTTTTAGATCTTGGGCTCCATATGAAAGTTGTAGGCCTATGTCTTACCTTTCCATCCATATAAAGTGGACCTAAATCTGAGATATATAGCTCCAGATATGACCCAATTACCGAACAGTGTTCCGGTTTGGATTGCACCGACATCTCTTTTCTAAGTTTGGCCATCTCTTTATCCTTGCAATTTAAGTTCTTCAAGTCATCAATCAATCCTTTCATTTATGTGATAGGCCTGCATTAAAAATAGACATTTACCACAAATTAAAGGTATCTTATATTATTAGATATATTATTATAAAACATGCTTTGGTTAAGGAGTTATTGATACTTCAAGTGCAAAATGATGATATAAAACCATGATAAAAATGCACTTTTAAGTACTAATCAATAAACCACTAATAGATAAGACATACTAATATATTACAAATAAAAGACAATAATAACAATGCAATTTATTTTAGATAGAATATTTTTGGATGGTAATTATCTTCTTTTTAACATAAATAATTTTTTACAAACTCTATATATAGATAAAAAAAATTATAGTTTTCATCAACTTTATGAGCATATATATAAACAAATAAATTTGAGATTGAGCAAATGTTGATTTTTGGATCAAGTAAAGTAGTTTTCATTACCCGCTTGGAACTTGACTTTATCCTTTCAAGTTTTACCCGAACCTAACCTATAAAATAATTATTTATAAAATAGCTAACTCATTTAAATCGGTTTGGGTAGATATTAATCAGGTTCAAGTGAAACTATCGTTTCTATATATTACCAAAGATGACTAAATATGAATAATTTGTATTAGGGTCTTATACCTAATTATAGAACCTAGTCCTACTAGGCAGATTAACTAAAAAAATTAAGACTAAAAAAATTAAGACGTAGAACTTGATATATGTTAGGTTTCTAATTAATCATATAAAAAATTAACTTGGTAAAATTTAATTAGTTTTAATAAATTTTTTAGTAATTTAATTAACCTAAGAGGGTTAATATAAAAAGAAAAAGAATATAGTTATTTTAATAAAAATAATAACATGATTTAATTAAAAATTAAGAGTTGAATTTCATGACCTAAATCTTTTTCCTAGTTAAGTCTTGAGAACAATGTTTGTTGATGATTTAAATTTTATTTGTTTTTATATTTTAAAAATATTTTAATATATTGATATTAAAAATAATTTTAAAAAAATTAAAAAATTATTTTAATATATTTTTAAATAAAAATACTTTAAAAACATAACTAGTCTCGAATAAAGATAAACAAAAACATCAAAAAATCAATTAAATTAAAAAAAATAATTAAAAAAAACTAAAATATGAAAAAACTGATTAAAATTTTGAGAAAACTGATGGTTTGATTCAGATTTAATTTTTTAAGTCTAAAATCAAAAAATAAATCGAATCTAAACTGAAAAATAAAATCAAACTGAAAAAATTAAACAAAATTAAACTAAACTAAAAAACAAAACTAGCTTAAATTGATTTTTATATTAAAAATAAACCAAATTAAAATTAATAGGTTTGAATTAATTTTTATTTTTTTATAAAAACTAATGGAAAAAAATAATAATTATGTGTTTAAAATATTATAAAGTGTACAGGGCTAGTCTAGGCAATAAATTAAGTTACACGGTCTCATGGCGACATATATAAAAAGCGAGCCCACGTTTAGGTTTATAGAAAGTAGAGGGGAGAGAGAGATTAGAAACGCAAGGCCGCGCCACTCTCTCTCTTCCGGCTCCAGCCAGCTTTTATTTTTTATTTTTTTTTGTCTCTCTCTCTCTCTCTCTTCTCTTTACCTTCTTCCCTCTCTTTCTCATAACCCATCTAGGGTTCTAGCTCCTCGCTTCTCTCAAAACCCCCCACACCCCCTCCTCTTTCTCACTTACCTCACTCTTTTCTGTTTACTCTTTCAACATGAGCAACGACAAGGATAACTTCAAGATGGCTGATCTCAGCGCCGGTGGTTACCAAAACCCTAATTCTTCTTTTCTGTCACTTTCCACTCTTTCGATTTTTTATAATAAAAGTTGTTTTTTCGTTTTCTTTTTTGGTTGCAGCTCTTAATGATGAGGATCGAGCTGGCCTTGTTAATGCTCTCAAGGTCGTTTTGTAACTGACTTTGTATTTCTGTGTTGGCTTTTTTTTTTTTGTTGGGTTCTTTTTATGGTTCGACTATGGAGAATATGAAAAAAGGATACTTGATGTTTCGCTTCCTTAAGTAGCCTCTCGTTAAATTTTATGTTTGTGATTGGTGGTTGGACTTTGATTAACCTCTATCTGGTCACTCTTTGGCTATGCTTTCTTTTTGTTTTTGTCTCTCTCAATGTTGTTTCTGTTTACTCTTCCTATTATGATTTAGGATATTGCAATGGCTACAGAGTTTGACTGGATGAATTTTTTTGCTCTTTGTCCAGAATAAGCTACAGAGTTTGACTGGAAAGCACTCTGAATTGCTCGAGAATCTGTCTCCAACTGTTAGGAAGCGTGTTGAGGATCTCAGAGGGATCCAGGCATGTTCTTTTTGTTGTCAAACCTGATTTTATGTGGTGTAATTGAGATCTGTGCCCTTCTAGCCTGTGGTGTATTGATTTTCTATAATTGTGTTTCTACAGCTTGCGGTTTATTGATTTTGTTTATGAGGTTGTGTTGTTTTTCCATTGTGTGATAATGCAGTTTTTTGTACTTTAGATTGCGTGAATTGGAATGTAAATAATCTTACTCATCAATCCAGCTTTGATATAGTTTCTTCTGATAGCTTTTCAGAATTAATTTTATATTAGAATGAAATTTATTGAATTAATTTTCATTTGTAAGATGATTTACTTAAGTTAAATTTATGTGCTTGGAATAAAATTTGAAAAGATAGAATTATGTTAAAGACTTGAAGTTACTGTGTGGAATTGAGTTATTTTTTCCCATATCATTACTCCTCTTTGATAATTCTATGCAAACAAGAAACAGAGGATGAGGTCAGTTTTGGGAGAATGTGTTGAGCTCTATTTCAATGACGTTTCCAAACATGGTAATTGGACCTAATAGAATTTAATTGAGTTAAATTTAATACTTAAAACAGAACTTTTGGATGGTATATTTTAAGATTTTCTTTCTGTAAGATGGCAAGAATGCAGAGAGGTTTGATGACTAGCAGAAGTTGTGCCATCTCGTAAAGGTTATTTTTCTGTAAAGCTACCTTTGAGGTTGTGGATGGAAGAATTTTGAGGCAGCCCATCCCTCTTTAACAATTTTGCATGAAATTGATGCTTTCGAGACTTGAATTTGCCCATGTGCTTGCTTCATTCTCAGTCTTTGGAAAATTGAATATGCTGCTTATTTTGGGTAGTTGAGGAAAGTTTGTTAGCTGTGGTTTTTCTCTATTTCATTTCTTTGCATTAAATTACTTAATATTCACCATTGTTCTCATTCGTGCATGATTAACCAGTGGCTTTAGTCTTTTATATATGAGTTTTTTCAATGTTCAGAGTCAACATGATGAGTTAGAGGCAAAATTCTTTGAGGAGAGAGCAGCCCTTGAAGCGAAGTATCAGAAATTGTACCAACCATTATACACTAAGGTAAGATATACTTGGAGCCCATTATTGTTTTGTTCTAATACACTTGTCATCTAAATTATCCTATGAAAGGATGTTTTTAATTCTGCTTCTCTGCCTACTTACAGCGATATGAGATTGTGAATGGTGTAGCTGAATTTGAAACTAAAAATGAAGTGGCAATGGACCAAGAGGGGGAAAAGGCTGCTGAAGGTACTGGCATTCTGCTTATTTTTCATTAGTCATTTCTTTTACTGACAAGTATGTGTAGCTTGATATTTAAATGCATCTGATGTAGAGAAAGGTGTTCCTGATTTTTGGCTTGTCGCAATGAAGAACAATGAAGTGCTAGCTGAGGAGGTTTGTGTCTTTTGTTTGCTTGTATCATGTCTTGATTTCAATGCTTCTGCTGACATGGTTTCAACTTTTTTATGGTATTGTCATCAGATTTCTGAGCGTGATGAAGGAGCTCTCAAGTACCTTAAAGATATTAAGTGGCATAGGATAGGAGATCCCAAGGGATTTAAGCTTGAGTTCTTCTTTGATTCCAACCCTTATTTCAAGAACTATGTTTTGACAAAGACATACCACATGATTGATGAAGATGAGCCCATTCTTGAGAAAGCAATAGGGTAAGTTCTATTTTCTATCTCTTGATTATGCTGACAAGCTGTGGCCATTTATCTTTGTTGTAATACCAACATTGGAGAAGGCTTGGTCTCGAACTGAAATATTTTTGCTACCTGGTGTGTTGTAGGACTGAGATTGAATGGTATCCAGGGAAATGCTTGACCCAGAAGCTTCTTAAGAAGAAGCCCAAGAAAGGATCGAAGAATGCCAAGCCAATTACCAAAACTGAAGATTGTGAAAGTTTTTTCAACTTCTTCAGTCCACCAGAAGTTCCTGAGGATGATGAAGATATTGATGAAGATACTGTAATGACAAGTTTTATTACATCTATTGAAATGATTAATGATAACTCATTGCTTCTTGTTTTTAATTCTGGTTTCTGTTTTTATTTTATTTTTTTGAACAGGCTGAGGAACTTCAAAATCAGATGGAGCAAGATTATGACATTGGGTGAGGGTAATTTTTTTTTTTCAACTATTCACTTCATGTCATGGACTGGGTTTCCAAGTGGCAATCAGCTAAATTTTATTTTTAAATGTTAAAGAGTCCCAAATCTGCTAGCCACAGTTTCCCTTTCTTTTTCACTTGAACTTCATATATGTGTCTTTGTTTGAACTATGATCAAGGTCGACCATTCGAGACAAGATCATCCCCCATGCTGTGTCATGGTTTACTGGGGAGGCAGTTCAGGGGGATGAGCTTGGATTGGATGATGATGATGATGATGGCGAGGATGATGATGAGGATGACGAGGATGATGAGGATGAGGATGATATTGACGAGGATGAGGATGACGAGGATGAGGACGATTTTGACGAGGATGATGAAAGCAAGACCAAAAAGAAGGTTTGATTGTCTTGAAATTTGAGTTCACATTGTATTTCTTTTTCCTTGTCATCTGTTTAAAGTTTGGTATGATACTAACTTTTTTTGGTTGTTTGGGCTGAAATTTTGCGGTAGTCATCTGCTGGGAACAAGGTATTGCTTCTATTCAATACTCTTTTGCTTTCGATCATCTCACTTCTCCAATTGCAACTTAGTTGAATTTAACTTATTTTTTCACCTATGATTCTACAGCCGAAAAGTGGAAAGGGACAGGTTGGGGATGGTCAGCAGGGTGAGCGGCCTCCAGAATGCAAGCAGCAGTGAAGTTTGATTGCAGCAGCATACTTGTCAAGTGTTGATGCCATGTTTGGAAGAGGAGATAGGAAGGGGCGTTGAATTTTTGGATGTTCATTCATTTCTTTTCTTTTCTTTTTATCTTTATTTTTTTTTCACTTTTACATTAGTATGCCATACTCTGAACGAATGGTCTGGACTTCATTTTATCCCCTGTTGGTTTGGAGGGGAATGTGGTGAACTAGGTTATTAGAGGTTTTTATGCTTTTGATTTTGTTTTCCTACTGGGATTTCCTTCTACTATTAAATGAACTCTTCTACCCTTTTGTTTTCTGAATTTTTCAATTTGTTTTATGCCCTCTCTTTAATCCATTATTGCGAGCCCTCTTCCCTGCCCAATGCCATTTTGGCAGCAGGTGGCACTTGTTATTGATTCACTGTCTTGAGAACGCCGGTGGTCTGGATGTTTTATTTTTATTTTTTTCTGTTATTTTTCAAGTTATGCCGGGACTTTCATGCTTCATTTGTATGTCATATTCTCTTTACACGCGCGCGCGCGCACACTGGACACAATTCACGGGTTAATATATCATTTCATGCATTTTTGATTAAAACCATGTGGCAGCTTTGGTTAAAAGAGAGGTCGCAAGTTTAAGTCCCTTGCAGCTGTGTAACTCGCATGGATGACATGTATTTGGGGTGTTTTTTTTGAAATTATTATTATTGAAGAAAAGGGTGGATGACCATTATACAAAGCAAGATTTTTTTTTTTTAAAAAAAAAGCACGATGGCCTCCGGTGTTCGTTTTGTTGGCCCAATGCAACTTTTTTTTTAAGCTATTTTGCATGTTTTTTTTAATTTTATTTTCAATACTATGATTTAAAATGAGGTTTTTATTTAATTTTATTTTTGTATTAAATTGATAGTGAATTATTTTTTATTTTTTTGTTATATAATAAAAATATTTAATTGATCAAGTGGAGTTTATAACATGAATCATGAGTTTGTGAGTTTGAAAAATAGATAAAATATTAATTAAAAAGTAAGATTGAGATTTTTTGAAATTTTATTTTATATGTTTTGTTTTTTTTTGCTAATTTTATTATTTAATATTAAATTGATAATAATTAATTTTAATATTTTTTATCATATAATAAAATAAAAAGGTAATTTGACCGGTGGATTCTATAATTCAATCTTCATGATTGACATACTAATTAAATATCAATTAAAAAGTTGAGTTGAGATTTTTCAAATTCAATTATTATATCAAATTTAACGACAATGTCATAGAGTTTCTAACAGTTTAATGTTTTGTTTTTAGATTTTAAAAAGTATGTGTCTGACTAACAACAAAAACACGAGCAAATAAACTAGTCTTATCTAATTGATTTAGGGATTCAAGTGTCTGACTAACAACAAAAACACGAACAAATAAACTAGTCTTATCTAATTGATTTAGGGATTCAAGTATGATATTATATTATGCTCGCTTGAACCTCTCCATTTTGTATTAGCTTTTAACTTATCCCTTTAATGCAAGTACAAGATTAGTTGTTTTTTGTTTTTTTTCTAATACAACTTTTGGAGATAGGATAGTGTTTTTTTAGTTTGGATAGTTGATTGTACATAAAAAATATCATTAAATTTTTTATTTTACATATATATATTTATTGTTTTTATTTGGGTTTTTTATAATAATTGATGTGCTTTTTAGTAATGAAGTTTCTTTTAATGTTTAGATAAATTTTTAAAGCTTAAATGGATTATTTCAGAAAATTTAATGTCGAAATTCAGAATAAAGAATTGAAGAGAAATTTAGTTAAACTTTAAAGCAAATCTTGGTTCAAATAGGTGCTTCAAATTTGCTCTAAAAATCAATTTTATTCCAATCCTAGAAAAAAAAATCATATAATCTATTTTAATCTCAAACTTGCCTTATATTGTGTGCAAACTTCAACCATCAAACATTCAAGATTTCAATATCAATCTTAGCCTAAATAATAAGTACATTTGTATCCTTATATAATGCTTAAATTCAGCTCTAAATTAGCCTTCAAATCAGTCCAAACACAATCCATGATGTTATATGTCTATACAGTAAATAATATTTGATTTATTTTGGGTAATTCATTGATCCAAGAGATTAGCACATGAATGAAAAGTTGGAGGGGATATTGTTATATTATTTTGAGTTAAAAAAAAGAAAGAGACAACTTATAAAAGAGGAAGAAAAACGTGGACTAAAGTGGTTTCCAAGCTAGTTTGATTTGATTTTCCAAGATATCTTTTGGTGTTTTGTCCATAACTTTTGACTTAAATGTCCAAATGAGTTGTTCTTAATTATCAGGAGAGCTAATATATTTTCCTATAAATATATATCTTATAGCCATCTCTAGAAAAGGCTTCTAGAAGGGTCAAAATTATTGTCCAAAGTTAACATCATATTTGTGTTTGAATTTTTACTAAAACTGTATTGTGTTCTTCTTTGTAGATTTCAGTTCTTTAGCTCATAAAATTTATTATTTTAGTTTGATTCAAGTTATTTTATATTTATTAAAGTGTTTTTATATATAATCATGATTGACTAATTTCTTTCTTAGATCCAAATAAAAAATGATGGTAGTTGAGATAAGTTCTTTAAAAGATGAATGAATCTTAATATTTATCTTCTCATTTTCTTCGTGAATGTTTTATTATTGCAAAGAAATTTTAGAAATCATTTAGGTAATGTTATAATCTTGAATTTTTATGCATAAACTTTAATTTTAGTATAAAAATTGCTTGATTCAATGTCTTACTGAATATGAAAGTACTTGTTTATTATTAAGTAATAATCAATTTTCATCTTTTTAAACTTCATTGTAATATCTTCCGATCTAATATCACCATCATTGATATTAGGTTGAGTTATCTTATATATGTTGAAAGAATCACCAATACATCACCATTAAAATTGATTTGGACCAAAATTTACTTTTTCTTGTCATTTAAAATAACCGTGATCTTACCCAGTTAATTGCTACATCGCACACTCGTATACTTGCGAGTTAAAACAAGCCAATCATAAAAAGTGGTCAAGTAATTTTCATGCCATTGCAGGGAAGCTAGCAAGCAAAGGTAACAAATTTAAATTTGATTATTGAAAAACAAAAAAAAATTCATATAAAAAAATCTATTGATTGGTTTTGCCACCTAAAAAAAATAAAATAATAATAACTCAAATGGCTGGTTTTACTGTCTAAAAAAATTTGACCTCAACTTTTCAAATATTAGACTATAGACTAGACTATTAATTATTAGATTTTGGTTGATTCAACCATTTTCTTTTAATGTCTATTCTAATTAGTTTCTAATATTTATTGTTTGTATTATAAAGCTAGTTTTATAGCCTTTTGTTTATTTTATGTTATCTTATTGTTTTGTTGTGATTTTGTTTTTATATTTATTGTTTGAAGCACTTGTCTGGTATTATTGTCTTTTTATTCATGCTTGTTATAATTATCTTTTAATGTTTATTGCTGTTAATATTGCTTATTAGTAGAGTGAATTTTCTAATTTGTTATATTTTTATTTTTGAGCTATTACTTTATCTTTTACGTTGCATTTACTTTTATTTGCAATCTTCTTCTTTTTTTTCCTTTCTTTTTACATTTATATAATTTGTAGAGTATGAAAGTTGTAGGCTTATGTCTTACCTTTTCATTCATATAAAGTAGACCTAAATCCGAGATCTACAACTCCAGATATGACCTAATTACAGAGTAGTGTTCCGGTTTGGACTGCATTAACATATTTTTTCTAAGTTTGGTCATCTCATTGTCCTTTCAATTTCAGTTCTTAAACACGTCAATTAATTCTTTTATTTATGTGATAGACCTGTATTTAAAATGAATATTTACCACAAATTAAAGGTATCTTATATTATTAGATATGTTATTATAAAACATGCTTTAGTTAAGGAATTATTGATAATTCAAGTGCAAAATGATGATATAAAACCTTGATAAAAATGCACTTTTAAGTACTAATCACCCCCAACCAGCTTATTACTAGTCCCTAGTAATCAAAGCGTTAATATAGAAAAATAATTTGTAAATTCCACAAAGCAAGGTATTGATCATTCAACTTTCATTAATTTATCTAGATAAACAGACTCTTAGTAAATTTATATATCTGCTCAATACCTCTTAAACAAGATATTAATAAACCTTTCTTTTATGCTTAATATATCAACATATAGTTATTGGGCTTGTCTTGGTAGAAAACAAAATTTTTGTTCTAATGTTTAAGGTTAACTTTTTTAGGTTGGGATTATTATTATTATTATTTAAAAATATATACATATAACTTAAAACACCATGCATCTTTAACCCATGTAATGAGCTTTCGGCTAATGACTCCCAGACCAGTTGGTCTTAGGACATTAGGTGTTGAAACACCCCTACGAGCTTAGTAACTCAGGTTGCTGATACTGATACGTAGATAGTGCAATGTTTGATTTCCTTAAACTTTTCTCCTCAACCCATGTAACAAGCGTTATGCCAATAGCTCTCAAGTCAGTTGACTTTAGGGTATTAGGTGTTAAAGTACCTCTTCAGGGTTAATTGCTTAGGTTAGGGAGGTTGCGAAACCAAACTTATTTACATTTTATTATCATTAATTTTTTTTTCTCTTTTTCTTTTCAAATTATATACTATCTCTTTCCCTTCGTTGTTACCTTTAACAAAAGAACATAAATAATATAATAATCTAATATGCAACCCACAATCATATGATAAAGTATATGTGAGAAAATTAAGGTTTAAGAATACATGTTAAATGAGTATATGAGCAGAATTAAGTGATAATAATGCGAGAGTTTGTAAACCTAAATATTTCAAGAAGTATTATAATAGACTTTGTTAAGAATGGTTACTAAGATGTGTCTCATCAATTAGTCATCAAATCAATAGTTCCTAATTTTGGCCAATAAAAAGAGGCATTTGTCATGCATTTAGACATCTTGATCTCCAGATCAAGATCACGCTCTTGCTTTCTCTCTTTGTATTTTTTGTAATGTTTATTTTTTGCTTTCATTAATATCAAGTTTATGCCTTTCATTTTCTTTCATTTATTTAGCTAACTTTTATCTTATTTATGTTCTTATTTTATTTATTTATTTTTCTTTCTTTCATTATGTTTAGCTAAGTTTATTATGTCAAGGTGAAAAGGTTATACTAATGGTGTAGGAATAAGTATAATGTAAACTTAATATGGACTTTAATGTTTGATACTAACATGTTTTGTATTTGTTATCTTATTCACCTTTAATACTTTGCTTGTTAAATGACTAATCTTGATTTATGTTGTATAACACTTGATACAACAAATGCTTGGCACTTTCATAGCCCATACTGTATGGTATAACCAACACCTAAGCTTTGAAAGGAACTTGATTTGTTGTTAATATAAGTTATAATCATGAATGCTTGACGAGATTTACAAGTATTAGCATTAATTGAATAAGATGACTAATGTAATCATGTTAACAATCTATAATCTGATTGGAACCTCCTTTGTGTGTGGTTTCCAATTGAATAATAAGAGTGTATACTATACTAGTTTAACATACCATTAGTGAATCCTTTAACATTGACATTTGTTGTTATCATTATTTAATCCTTACGTTAATCTTCCATCTCAAAGTTCTCATCTTATTTAAGAGGTATTAAGCAAATATATAAATTTAATGGGAATTTTTTTATTTGGATAAACTAATGGAAGTTGAATGATGAATACCTTGCTTTGTGGAATTTACATATTGTTATTTTATTTTAACGCTTTGATTATTAGGAACTAGTAATAAGCTGGTTGAGAGGTGTTATTAGTACTTAAAAGTTTATTTTTATCAAGGTTTTATATCATCATTTTGCACTTGAAGTATCAATAACTCCTTAATTAAAACATGTTTTATAATAACATATCTAATAATATAAGATACCTTTAATTTGTAATAAATATTCATCTTAAATACAGGCCTATCATATAAATGAAAGGATTGCTTGATGAGTTTAAGTACTGAAATTGAAAGGACAAAGAGATGACCAAACTTAGAAAAGAGATGATAGTGCAGTCTAAACTGGAACACTGTTCGACAATTATATCATATCTAGAGCTGTAGATCTCGGATTTAAGTCTACTTTATATGGATAGAAAGGTAAGACATAGGCCTATAACTTTCATTGTCTATAATTTAAAAAGATAATTTTCAAGTCCAAATTATAGCAACAATGAAAAAGTCTGAATCTGTCCTGGAACCTAAATATTTTTGAATGTTCAGGTCATATCTTGAGTTTTAGAAGTTCAAATAACCTCAATGTTTTTTTCTAAAAAGCTGAGACAATTGTCTACAACTTCATGTGGAGGTCTGATTCAGATTCTGGCATTATCAATGATATTTTGGGCAGACAATAAGATAAGAATTGTCACCATATCAAGAGTTGGTCATCCACTCAATAATTAGTTATCAAATCAACAGTTCCTAATTTTGATCTATAAAAGGAGACATTTACCATGCATTTAGGCATCTTGATTTCCAGATCAAGATCAAGATCATGCTCTTGCTTTATCTCATTGTATTTTTGTAATGCTTAAGTTTTGCTTTTATTAATATCTTATTTATGTCTTTCATTTCCTTTCATTTACTTAGTTAACTTTTATCTTATTTATATTCTTATGTTGTTTATTTATGTTTCTCTCTTTCATTGTATGTAGCTAAGTTTATTATATCAAGGTGAAAAGGTTATACCAGTGGTGTAAGTGATTAGTACTTAAAAGTGCATTTTTATCATGATTTTATATCATCATTTTGCACTTGAAGTATCAATAACCCCTTAACTAAAACATGTTTTATAATAATATATCTAATAATATAAGATACCTTTAATTTGTGGTAAATGTTCATTTTAAATGCAGGCCTATTATATAAATGAAAGGATTGATTGATGACTTTAAGAAATTAAATTGCAAGGGGAAAGAGATGACCAAACTTAGAAAAGAAATGTCGGTGCAATCCAAACCGGAACATTATTCAGTAATTGGATCATATCTAGAGCTGTAGATCTCAAATTTAGGTCTACTTTATATGGATGAAAAGGTAAAACATAGGCCTACAACTTTTATATGAGCTCAAGACTTAAAAAGGTCATTTTTAAGTTCAAATTGTAGAAACAACAAATAAGTTTGAATTTGTCCTCTAGCCCAAGCACTGTTTAGTGTTTCACCTATATTTGGAATTTTAGAAATCCAAATGACCTTAATTATTTACACAAGAAAGCTGCAATAATTTCCTACAACTTTCATGTTTTCAAGTGGTTCCAATTTTGACGTTATAAATAACGTTTTGGGCAAATAAGAGAAGATAAGGATTGTCACCAAGTCAAGAGTTGACACCCACTCATCAATTAGTCATTAAATCAAGGGTTTCTAATTTTGGCCTATAAAAAGAGGTATTTTCCATGCATTTAGACATCTTGGTTTCCAGATCAAGATCATACTCTTGCTTTCTCTCTTTGTATTTTTTTGTAATGTTTATGCTTTGCTTTCATTAATATCAAGTTTATGCCTTTCATTTCCTTTCATTTACTTAGTTAACTTTTATCTTATTTATATTCTTATTTTTTTATTTACTTTTTTTTTCTTTCATTATGTTTAGGTAAGTTTATTATGTCAAGGTGAAAAGGTTACAATAATGGTGTAAGAATAAGTATAGTGTAAACTTAATATGGACTTTAATGTTTGATACTAACATGTTTAATATGGATTGAAAGTCTGTCATCGATGTGCTAGAAGGTCTTGTAATACACAATGTTGTTCTTTAGGAATGGTATCTATAAACCGTGACGATAAAATACAATTCATTAAGGATGGTCTGAGTAAGGAGTCTTTAGATAATCTTCTATTGACTTTTGAGACGCATCCTAGTGGAGATGTGCATCGTATAATTCATGATTTATGGCCACTATTTCATAAAGAACATGATCGACTTAATCTTGGGAATCTGACTAAAAAAGAACCTGTTTGCTAGTTTTTAAGAAAATTGGACGGGAAGCCTATCCCCGACCCATAGAGAGCGTTTAAGTCGTTCTTGGACGTAAAACCAAGGGAAGATGTGAGTCACAATCACAACTACCTGTACATACACATGCTTTTTCAAAAGTAAATTAATAAATAAATAAAAAGAAAGAGAGAGAGAGAGTGTGAGACTCTAGCTGACCTACATATAGGTGTTATGATTGCCTTTCTAATTTCTCATCTATAAAACCCTTTCTTCCTTCCTTTCATTTCTACTCAACCCATACATTCCACAAATAGAGAAGTGTGTAGAAATGGCAAGTTCCTCAGGTCATCAAATAAGAAATATTTGTGTTTTCAGTGCATCTAGTCCTGGGAAAGAAAAGGAGTTTTTAGAATCAGCAAATTATTTTGGTCAGGTGCTAGCTGAGAGAAAGATTCATTTATTGTATGGGGGAGGCAGTCTTGGGTTAATAAGAGGTGTGTCAATAGCTTCATTTTTAGGAGGTAGTCAAGTTTTGGGGGTCGTCCCTGAAGCTTTGGCACAAGGGAACATCATTGGAAAAACAATTGGAGAGGAACTTCAGGTCTCCACAATGTCAGCTCGAATGAATGCAATGTTTAACCATGCTGATGCCTTCATTGCTTTACTAGGTGGTCTAGACATATTGGAAGAGATCTTTCATATTTCCTCTTGGGCTCAAGTGCATATTCACCATAAACCTATAGGTTTGTTAAATGTTAATGGTTATTATGATAAGTTGTTGTCTTTTCTTGATCATGCTGTGGAATAGGAATTTCTAACATCTTCTGCACGACAAAACATAATCTTTGCTGCTACTATTGAACAATTGATTGACCAACTACAATCTTTCATTCCTGTAATTGATCTTTCCATGAGTCGTATAAATTGGTCAACTAAGGAAAGCCGTAAAAAGCTTAGATTGGATTTGAGCCTTGATTTGTGAATCTTTGTGTCTTTTGGGTTTATTATTGTGTTTTGTTGTTACTTATATTTATTTCAGTGTGTTTCAGGTTTGTCAGTGTTTGTTATTTCAGGTAATATCTTCTGTACTATATATTTCTACCTTTAAACATTGAGGACAATGCCCTGTTTTAGTTGGGCGGAGAGGATAACAGCTAAAAAAAAAACTGTGTTTTCTATTTCATAAAGCATCTGCAAAATTATTGTTACTATGATGGCAGAGTAAGGAGAACTTTTATGACTCTTGAGACGCATCTTAGTAATCATTCGTAACAAGGTCTATCATAATACTTCTTGAAATATTTAGATTTACAAACTCTCATATTGTTATCACTTAATTCTGCTCATATACTTATTTAACATGTATTCTTAAACTTTAATTTACACATACACTTTAACATATGATTGTGGGTTGCATATTGGATTATTACATTATTTATGTTCTTTTGTTAAAGGTAACAACTAAGAAAAATGGATAATATATAATTAAAAAAAAAAGAAAAAAAAGAAGAAAAAAAAGAAAAAAAATAATGATAATAAAAATATAGATAAGTTTGGTTTCGTAGCCTCCCTATCCAAAGCAATTAAGTCCGAAGGGGTGTTTTAACACCTAATACCCTAAAGTCAACTAACTTGGGAGCTATTGGTCCAATGCTTGTTACATGGGTTGAGGAGAAAAGCTTAGGGGAATCAAACATTGCACTATCTACATATCAGTATCTAGGACCCTAGTTACTAAGCTCGTAGGGGTGTCTTAACACCTAATGCCCTAAGACTAACTGGTCTGGGAGTCATTAGTCGAAAGCTCGTTACATAGGTTAAAGATGCATAGTGTTTTAAGTTATATGTATATATATAAAAAAGAGAAAACAAAGAAAAAAAAGACAAAAATAATAATCCCAACCCAAGGAAGTTAACCTTAAACATTAAAACAAAAAAAAATTTCTTCCAAGAAAGCCCCTATAATTATGTGTTGATAAATTGAGCACAAAAAAAAAGTTTATTAATATCTTGTTAAGAGGTATTGAGCACAACTTTTAGAGGTCTTATTTTTACAAATTTTATTTTTAAGTCCAAATAGTAGCAACAAGAAAGAAATTTGAGTCTCTCCAGCAGCTTAGATACTATTCAGTGTTCAACCTATATCTTAAGTTCTAGAAGTCCAAATGACCTCAATATTTTTTTTCTAGAAAGTTAAGAAAATTTCCTACAATTTCATATGGAAGTCTGGTTCAAATTATGATGTTATCAATGATATTTTATTTAGTGAAAAGAAGGTAAGGATTGTTACCAAGTCAAGAGTTGGCCACCCACTCATCAATTAGTTATCAAATCAATAGTTCTCAATTTTGGCTTATAAAAGGAGGCATTTGCCATGCATTTAAGTATCTTGGTTACTAGATCAATATTATGCTCTTGCTTTCTTTCTTTGTATTTTTATAATGCTTAAGTTTTATTTTCATTAATATCTTGTTTATGCTTTTCAATTTTAAATTCCTTTCCTTTACTTGGTTAACTTTTATCTTATTTATATTCTTATCTTGTTTATTTATGTTTCTCCCTTTCATTATATTTAGTAAGTTTATTATGTCAAGTGAAAAGGTTATACTAATGGTGTAAAAATAAGTATAGTGTAAACTTAACATGGACTTTAATATTTAATACTAACATGTTTTTTATTTGTTATCTTGTTCACTCTTTAATACTTTGCTTGTGAAATGACTAATCTAGATTTATATTGTGTAACACTTGGTACAACAAATGCTTGGTTCTTTCATAGCACAAACTGTATAGTATAACCAACACCTATACTATGAAAGGAACTTGAGTTGTTGTAAACATAAGTTATAATCATGAATACCTAACAATATTTATAAGTATTAGCATTATTCAAATTAGATAAATAATATACTCATGTTAACAATTTATAATCTGACTAGAACCATCTTTGTATGTGGTTTTCATTTGAGTAATAAGAGTTTATACTATACTTGTTGAAATACCTTTAGTGGATCCTTGATTAGTACTTAAAGTGTATTTTTATCATGGTTTTATATCATTATTTTGCACTTGAAATATCAATAACTCCTTAAGTAAAGCATGTTTTATAATAATATATCTAATAATATAAGATACATTTAATTTGTGGTAAATGTTCATTTTAAATATATATTTCATCATATAAATGAAAGGATTGATTGATGACTTTAAGAAATTAAATTGCAAGGGGAAAGAGATAATCAAACTTAGAAAAGAGATATTGGTGCAATCCAAACTAGAATACTATTCGGTAATTGGGTCATATCTAGAGTTATAGATCTCAGATTTAGGTTTACTTTATATGGATGGAAAGGTAAGACATAGGCCTACAACTTTCATATGGAGCCTAAAATCTAAAAAGGTCATTTTCAAGTCCAAATTGTTGCAACAACAAAGAAGCCTGAATCTATCCTCCAACCCGAGCATTGTTCAGTATTTTGGCTATATCTGGAGTTCTAGAAGTTGAAATGAGTTGAATGTTTTACACAAGAAATCTAAGACAATTTCCTACAACTTTCATGGTTTTAAATTACTTTAATTTTTACGTTATCAATGACGTTTTAGGTAGACAAGAGAAGATAAGGATTGTCACTAAGTCAAGAGTTGGTCACCCACTCATTAATTAGTCATCAAATCAATAGTTCCTAATTTTGGCCTATAAAAGGAGGCATTTTCCATGCATTTAGGCATCTTGGTGTCCAGATCAAGATCATGCTCTTGCTTTCTCTCTTTGTATTTTTTGTAATATTTATGCTTTGTTTTCATTAATATCAAGTTTATGCCTTTCATTTCCTTTCATTTACTTAGTTAACTTTTATCTTATTTATGTTCTTATTTTGTTTATCTATTTTTCTTTCTTTCATTATATCTAGCTAAGTATATTACGTCAAGGTGAAAAGGTTACACTAATGGTGTAAGAATAAGTATAGTGTAAACTTAATATGGACTTTAATGTTTGATACTAACATGATTTATATTTGTTATCTTGTTCACTCTTTAATACTTTGCTTGTTAATTGACTAATATTAATTTATGTTGCATAACACTCGATACAATAAATGTTTGGCACTTTCATAACTTAAACCGTATGGTATAACCAACACCTATGCTAGGAAAGGAACTTGATTTGTTGTTAACATAAGTTATAATCTAACACATGACAACATTCACAAGTATTAGCATTATTCAAAATAAGATGACTAATGTAATCATGTTAACAATCTATAATCTGATTGGAACCTTCTTTGGTGTGGTTTCCAATTGAATAATAAGAGTTTATACTATACTTGTTTGACATACCATTAGTGGATCCTCTAACCTTGACATTTGTTATTATCATTATTTAATCGTTACATTAATATTCCATCTCAAAGTTCTCTTCTTCTTCTTCTTCTTCTTCTCCTTCTTTTTCTTTATTATTATTATTATTATTATTATTATTATTATTATTATTATTATTAGTAGTAGTAGTAAACAATAATAGTAATAACAATAATAATAATAATAATAATATTAGTAGTAGTAGTAGTAGTAGTAGTAGTACTACTACTACTACTAATACTATTATTATTATTATTATTGTTATTACTATTATTGTTGTTGTTATTATTATTATTACTACTACTACTACTAGTATTATTAGTATTAATAATAATATATCTAATAATATAAGATACCTTTAATTTATGGTAAGTGTACATTTTAAATGCAGGCCTATCATATAAATGAAAGGATTGATTGATGACTTTAAGAACTTAAATTGCAAGGGGAAAGAGAGGACCAAACTTAGAAAAGAGATGTCGATGCAATCCAAACCGGAATACTATTCAGTAGTTGGGTCATATCTGGAGTTATAGATCTCAGATTTAGGTCTACTTTATATGGATGGTAAGGTAAGACATAGGCCTACAACTTTCATATGGAGCCCAAGATTTAAAAAGTCCAGTTTCAAGTCCAAATTGTAGCAACAACAAAAAAGCCTGAACCTGTCCTCTAGCCTGAGCACTGTTCAGTATTTTGGCCATATATAGAGTTCTAGAAGTTCAAATGAGCTGAATTGTTTACACAAGAAAGCTGAGACAATTGCCTACAATTTTCATGTTTTCAAGTGGCTTTAATTTTGATGTTATCAATGACTTTTTAGGCAGACAAGAGAAGGTAAGGATTATCGCCAAGTCAAGAGTTGGCCACCCACTCATCAATTAGTCATCAAATCAATAGTTCCCAATTTTGGCCTATAAAAGGAGGCATTTGCCATGCATATAGGTATCTTGGTCTCCATATCAAGATCATGCTCTTCCTTTCTCTCTTTGTATTTTTTGTAATGTTTATGCTTTGCTTTCATTAATATTAAGTTTATGCCTTTCATTTCCTTTCCTTTACTTAGTTAACTTTTATGTTCTTATTTTGTTTATCTATTTTGCTTTCTTTCATTATGTCTAGCTAAGTTAGTTATGTCAAGGTGAAAAGGTTACACTAATGGTGTAAGAATAAGTATAATGCAAACTTAATATGGACTTTAATGTTTGATACTAACATGTTTTATATTTGTTATCTTGTTCACTTTTTAATACTTTACTTGTTAAATGACTAATCTTGATTTATGTTGTATAACACTTGGTACAACAAATGCTTGACACTTTCATAGCCCATAATGTATGGTATAACCAACACCTGAGCTATGAAAGGAACTTGATTTGTTGTTAACATAAGTTATAATCATGAATGCTTGACCAGATTTACAAGTATTAGCATTAATTGAATAAGATGACTAATGTAATCATGTTAACAATATATAATCTAATTGGAACCTCCTTTGTGTGTGGTTTCCAATTTAATAATATGAGTTTATACTATACTTGTTTGACATACCATTAGTGGATCCTTTAACCTTGACATTTATTATTATCATTGTTTAATCCTTACACTAATATTCTATCTCCAAGTTCTCATCTTTTTCTTCTTTTTTCTCTTTCTTTCTTTATTATTATTATTATTATTACTACTACTACTACTACCACTATTATTATTATTGTTGTTGTTGTTATTGTGATTGTTACTCTTGTTGTTATTGCTATTATTGTTTTTTTATATAATTTGTACAATTAACCTCCCTGTGGTTCGACCCCGATCTTGTCGGGTTATTTATTACTTTGACACTTCTGCACTTGGAAGAAGACATCAATCTTTTAGTCGTGTCAAGTTTTTGGCGTTGTTGTCGGGGAGGTAAGTCTTGTACAAATTATAATATTTATTTAATTTTTTCTTTTCACTTTTCTTGTATATAACTTTGTTTCTTTTCTCTTATTTCTTCTTCTTTTGTTTTCTTTTTCCTTTTATTCTATTCCTACATGGGCATGAGAGTGTGGTCATGTATATCAAGTGGTAGACTTTATAAGGTATCCTCATCATTTTCAGAAAATATGGCCGAAAAAGATAATCAATCACTTCATAATGAGGATAATGAGAATAACCGTGCTAGATCACTTAGAGACCACATGAATCCCACAAAAACAAGTGCACCATCATGCATAATTTTTTCTCCTGATGCATCTCATTTTAATTTTAAGACAGGGATTATTCAACTTTTACCTTTTTTTTATGGCTTAGAATTGGAAAATCCATACTTGCATTTAAAGGAATTTGAGGAGGTCTCCAACACATATAATAATTTAAATTGTAGCATGAACACGATCAGATTAAAGTTTTTTCTTTTTCATTAAAAGATAAAGCTAAAACATGGCTACAAAATTTAAGCCCAGGATCCATTCGTGCTTGGGATGAAATGCAACAACAGTTTTTAAAGAAGTTTTTCCCATCTCACAGAACAAACTCTTTCAAAAGACAAATCATCACTTTTACTCAAAAACTAGGAGAAACATTTTACCAATGTTGGGATAGGTATCGAGACTTGCTTAGTACTTGCCCTCATCATGGTTTTGAAACATGGAGATTGGTTTCACATTTATATGAAGGGTTAACACCTAAAGATAGGCAAATGGTTGAATTGATGTGCAATGGAACTTTTGAAGATAAAGACCCTGATGAAGCAATGGAGTACTTAGACTTGTTAGTTGAAAATGCTCAAAATTAGGACACTGCGGGTACTTATGAGGCACCGAGTAAAACTCAACCTCATATATCTAATGGAGGTATGTACAACCTTAGGGAAGATCATGACCTTCAAGCCAAGTTTGCATCTTTAGCTAGAAAAGTCGAGGCACTAGAATTGAAAAAGAGTGGTCAATTAAAATCTGTTGAAAACATTGCGTGTCAAATCTGTGAAACAAATAAACACTCAACCAACAATTGTCCAACCTTGCCTTCTTTTAAGGAATGTCTCCATAAACAAGCCCATGCTTTAAATAGTTTCCAAAGGGCCAACCACAACCCATACTCCCAAACATACAACCCTGGTTGGAGAAATCACCCAAATTTCAGTTGGAAAAGTGAGAACAATAATGCACAAACTTCACAACCACCATTTCAAGCACACCACAATTTCCAAAATTTTCATGGATATGCACCTCCTTATGCTCCACCTTCTAAAAGAAATCTTGAGGAAACATTGCATGCATTCATTGAAAAGCAAGAGATAATCAATACTCAACTTGCTCAAAACATGATAGATTTTAAAGATACTCTTGCAAAATTAATGAACGAACACTCAACCAATGATTTTCCAACCTTGTCTTCTTTTAAGGAATGTCTCCATGAACAAGGGCATGCTTTAAACAGTTTCCATAACTCATACTCCCAAACATACAACCCTAGTTGGAGAAATCACCCAAATTTCAGTTGGAAGAGTGAGAACAACAATGCATAAACTTCACAACCACCGTTTTAAGCACACCACAATTTCCAAAATTCTCATGGATATGCACCTCCTTATGCTCCACCTCCTAGAAGAAATCTTGAGGAAACATTGCATGCATTCATTGAAAAGTAAGAGACAATCAATACTCAAGTTGCTCAAAACATGACATATTTTAATGATACTCTTGCAAAATTAACATCTGCTCTCAGTTTCCAAGAGAAAGGTAAGTTTCCATCTCAACCACAACAAAATTTCAAGGGGCAATACAATGCAAATGCAAGTAGTTCCGGAAGCCAACACATGGATCAAGTCAAATCAGTCACTACTCTGCACAGTGGTAAGGTTATTAAAAAACTCTCTTTTGAACCTTATGAGAAAGATGATGAGTCAATCTCTGAGGGTAAGGAAGGGGTTGAATATGAAAATTACAAAGAAAAGACTGATTCTCTGCCAGCACTTCCATTTCCTCAAGCCATGACCAAATAAAGGAAAGTCAATCATAACTCTGGAATTTTTGAAATTTTCAAACAGGTAAGGATCAATATACCTTTGTTGGATGCTATTAAATAGGTTCCTTCCTATGCTAAATTTCTAAAAGATCTATGCACTGTAAAGAGAAAATTGAATGTGAAAAAGAAAGCCTTCCTAGCCGAACAAGTAAGTGTTATTCTTTAAAACAATAATGCTTTGAAATATAAAGACCCTGGTTATCCTACAATTTCTTGCTTTATTAGAGAGCAAAAAATTAAAAGAGCCTTACTTGATCTTGGTGCTAGTGTGAATTTACTTCCATATTCAGTTTTTTAGAGTCTCAATCTAGATGAGTTAAAACCAACTTCTATATCTCTTTTACTTGTCGATAGGTCTGTAAAAGTGCCTAGAGGAATAATTGAAGATGTGTTAGTACAAGTCAATAAATTCATTTATCCTATGGATTTTATTATCTTGGACACAGAACCTGTTAAAGCATGTAATTCATTTCCTATTATTTTAGGACGCCCGTTTCTTACAACCTCTAACTCATTGATTAATTGTAGGAATGGACTGATAAAGCGATCATTTAGAAACATGACATTGGAGATGAATATTTTCAACATTTGCAAGCAACCTGACGATGATAATGATTTACAAGAAGTAGATCATATTGACGAATTAGTTTATGATCAACTTGAATCTACTTTAAGTAAAAATGAGTTGGATGAATCTGAAGATTTGCAAATGATGTATTTCGAGGAAGAAATCACGGATGAAAAAAGCACCAAAAATGTTGATGTGAATCTTTTATCAAAACTAACAATAAATTCGACATCTAACATCACACCAATCAATGATTACTTTCCTAATGAATCCTTACTTTCTCTTAGTCCAATGCCTTGGCATGATAAAAAATATCAATTTTCTTGCTTTAGGAGATTTGCCAGCTGATTGGAGTACCCAAGACAAAGAAAAGTTTTTGAATGAAGTGAAGAACTTTTATTGTGATGACCTTAATGACACGACGAAAAGATTGATGTCTTCTCCCAAGTGCAGGAGTGTCGAAGTAATAAATAACCCGGCAAGACCGGGGTCGAACCACAGGGAGGTTAATTGTACAAATTATAAAACAACAATAACAACAACAACAATAGTAATAATAATAATAATAATAATAATAATAAAGAAAGAGAAGAAGAAGAAGATGATGATGATGAGAACTTAGAGATGAAATATTAAAGTAAGGATTAAACAATAATAATAACAAATGTCAAGGTTAGAGGTTCCACTAATGGTATATCAAACAAGTATAGTATAAACTCTTATTATTCAATTGGAAACCACACACAAAGGAGGTTCCAATCAGATTATATATTGTTAACATGATTACATTAGTCATCTTATTCAATTAATGCTAATACTTGTAAATCTCGTCAAGCATTCATGATTATAACTTATGTTAACAACAAATCAAGTTCCTTTCATAGCTCAGGTGTCGGTTATACCATACATTATGGGCTATGAAAGTGACAAGCATTTGTTGTACCAAGTGTTATACAACATAAATCAAGATTAGTCATTTAACAAGCAAAGTATTAAAGAGTGAACAAGATAACAAATATAAAACATGTTAGTATCAAACATTAAAGTCCATATTAAGTTTACATTATACTTATTCTTACACCATTAGTGTAACCTTTTCACCTTGACATAATTAACTTAGCTAGACATAATGAAAGAAAGAAAAATAGATAAACAAAATAAGAACATAAAAGCTAACTAAGTAAAGGAAAGGAAATGAAAGGCATAAACTTAATATTAATGAAAGCAAAGCATAAACATTACAAAAAATACAAAGAGAGAAAGGAAGAGTATGATCTTGATCTGGAAACCAAGATGCCTAAATGCATGGCAAATGCCTCCTTTTATAGGCCAAAATTGGAAACTATTGATTTGATGACTAATTGATAAGTGGGTGGCCAACTTTTGACTTGGTGACAATCCTTATCTTCTCTTGTCTGCCCAAAACGTCATTGATAACGTCAAAATTGGAGCCAGTTGCAAACATGAAAGTTGTAGACAATTGTCTCAGCTTTCTTGTGTAAACAATTCAGCTCATTTGAACTTCTAGAACTCCAGATATGGCCAAAATACTGAATAGTGCTCGGGCTGGAAGACAGATTCGGGCTTCTTTGTTGTTGCTACAATTTGGACTTGATAATGGCCTTTTTAGATCTTGGGCTCCATATGAAAGTTGTAGGCCTATGTCTTACCTTTCCATCCATATAAATTGGACCTAAATCTGAGATCTGTAGCTCCAGATATGACCCAATTACCGAATAGTGTTCCGGTTTGGATTGCACCGACATCTCTTCTCTAAGTTTGACCATCTCTTTATCCTTGCAATTTAAGTTCTTCAAGTCATCAATCAATCCTTTCATTTATGTGATAGGCCTGCATTAAGAATAGACATTTACCATAAATTATAGGTATCTTATATTATTAGATACATTATTATAAAACATATTTTAGTTAAGGAGTTATTGATACTTCAAGTGCAAAATGATGAATAAAACCATGATAAAAATGCACTTTTAAGTACTAATCACACCCCTCAACCAGCTTATTACTAGTCCCTAGTAATCAAAGCGTTAAATAGAAAAACAATTTGCAAATTTCACAAAGCAAGGTATTCATCATTTAACTTTCATTAATCTATCCAGATAAACAAACTCTCATTAAATTTATATATCTGCTCAATACCTCTTAACAAGATATTAATAAACCTTTTTTTTGTGCTCAATATATCAACACATAATTATGGGGCTTTTCTTGGAAGAAAACAAAATTTTTGTTCTAATGTTTAAGGTTAACTTCCTTGGGTTGGGATTATTATTTTTGTCTTTTTTTTAAAAAAAATCTATATACATATAATTTAAAAACATCATACATCTTTAACCCATGTAACGAGTTTTCAGCTAATGACTACCAGACCAGTTGGTCTTAGGGCATTAGGTGTTAAGACACCCCTACGAGCTTAGTAACTCGGGTCGTAGATACTGATATGTAGATAGTGCAATGTTTGATTCCTTTAAGCTTTTCTCCTCAACCCATGTAACAAACGTTGGGCCAATAGCTCCCAAGTCAATTGACTTTAGGGTATTAGGTGTTAAAACACCCCTTCGGGCTTAATTGCTTAGGTTAGGGAGGCTACGAAACCAAACTTATCTATATTTTTATTATCATCATTTTTTTTTCATTTTTTTTCCTCTTTTTTTTTTCATGTTTTTGTTTTTTTTTTAATTATATACAATCTCTTTCCCTTAGTTGTTACCTTTAACAAAAGAACATAAATAATGTAATAATCCAACATGCAACCCACAATCATATGTTAAAGTGTGTGTGTGTAAATTAAGGTTTAATAATACATGTTAAATAAGTATATGAGCAGAATTAAGTGATAACAATGCGAGAGTTTGTAAACCTGAATATTTCAAGAAGCATTATAATAGACCTTGTTAAGAATGGTTACTAAGATGCGTCTTAAGAGTCACTTTAACAAAAGAGCTTCTTTACTCTGCCATCCTAGTAACAACAATTATGCACATGCTTTATGAAATTTTTTTTTTATCAACTACTACCCTCTCCCCCCAACCAAAACGAGACATTGTCCTCAATGTTCTAAGGTAGAAAGATAGAGATAGAAGATATCACCTGAAATAATAAACATTAACAAACCTGAAACACACTGAAACAAAAATAAGAAATGACAAAACACAAATATTATGCTATTAATAAAAAGAAAAGACACAAATTTTTACAAGCTAAGACTCAAATCGCAGTTGTGATTGTGGCTCACATCTTCCCTTGGTTTTACGTCCAAGAACGACTTAAACGCCCTCAATGGGTCGGGGATAGGCTTCCCATCCAGTTTTCTTAAAAACTGGCAAACATGGTCTTTTTTAGTTAGATTCCCAAGACTGAGTCGATCATGTTCTTTATGAAAATGGGTTCATAAGTCATGAATTGCATGATGCTTATCTCGACTATGATGAGACTTAAGAGTCAATAGAAGATTATCTAAAGACTCTCTGTGTTTTGAAATAAATCCCACCTTTTGACAATTTTCATAGTTTTTACGGAATGCATGTGACTCCTTGAATATGGTGGGCCAGTAAAATCCACTTTGTAAGATTTCTTCAATCCTCTTTTTTGACGATAAATGATCCCCACATGCCTTAGAGTAACAAAATTTAATGAAATTACTTACCTCATTGTCGAGAATACATTTTTGAAATATTTGATCAGGACAATAATTGAATAAGTAAGGGTCATCCCAATAAAAATTTTGCTCGTTGCTCAAAAATTTTCTTTTGTCTTCAATACTCCAGTGAACTGGCAAAAATCCTGAAGTAAGAAAATTGATATTTTTAGCAAACCAAGGCATTGAACTAAGAGAAAGTAGAGATTTATCAGGAAAGTAATCATCGATTGGTGTGATGTCGGGTGTCGAATCTGTTGTCACTTTTGATAAAAGATCCGCATCAACCTTTTCAGTGCCTTTTTCATCCTCGATTTCTTCCTGATTGGTCATGGCATGAGAAAATGAAAGTGCTGGCGGAGAATCAGTCATTTCTTTGCTATTTTCAGATTCAACCCCTTCCTTACCCTTAGAGGTTGACTCATCATCTTTCTCACAAGGTTCAAGAATTGGTTTTTGAATAACCTTTCCACTACGAAAAGTAATGACTGATTTGACTTGATCCATGTGTTGACTTCCATAACTACTTACATTTGCATCGTATTGCCCCTTGAGATTTTGCTGTGGTTGAGATGGAAACTTACCTTGCTCTTGAAAACTGAGAGCAGATGTGAATTTTGCAAGAGTGTCTTTAAAATCTGTTATGCTTTGAGTAAGTTGAGTGTTGATTGTCTCTTGCTTTTCAATGAATGCATACAAAGTTTCCTCAAAATTACTTCTAAGAGGTGGAGCATAAGAAGGTGCATATTCATAAGAATTTTGGAAATTATGGTGTGCTTGAAACTGTGGTTGTGAAGTTTGTGCATTATCACTCTTCCAACTGAAATTTTGGTGATTTCTCCAACCAGGGTTGTATGTTTGCAAATATGGGTTATGATTGGGCCTTTCAAAACCGTTTAAAGCATGGGCTTGTTCATGGAGACATTCCTTAAAAGAAGGCATGGTTGGACAGTTACTAGATGAGTGTTCATTTGTTTCACATATTTGACATACAGTGTTTTCAACAGATTTTAATTGACCACTCTTTTTCAATTCTAGTGCCTCGACTTTTCTAGCTAAAGATGCAAACTTGGCTTGCAGGTCATGATCTTCCCTAAGGTTGTACATACCTCCACTAGATGTATGAGGTTGAGTTTTACTCGGTGCCTCATATGTACCTGCGGTGTCCCAATTTTGAGCATTTTCAGCTAACAAGTCTAAGTACTCCATTGCTTCATCATGGTCTTTATCTTCAAAAGTTCCATTGCACATCAATTCAACCATTTGCCTATCTTTAGGTGTTAACCCTTCATAGAAATGTGAAACCAATCTCCATGTTTCAAAACCATGATGGGGGCAAGTACTAAGCAAGTCTCGATACCTATCCCAACATTTATAAAATGTTTCTCCTGGTTTTTGAGTGAAAGTGGTGATTTGTCTCTTGAAAGAGTTTGTTCTATGAGATGGGAAAAACTTCTTTAAAAATTGTTGTTGCATTTCATCCCAAGCACGAATGGATCCAGGTCTTAAATTTTGTAGCCATGTTTTAGCTTTATCTTTTAATGAAAAAGGAAAAAGCTTTAATCTGATGGTGTTCATGCTACAATTTAAGTTATTATATGTGTTGCACACCTCCTCAAATTCCCTTAAATGCAAGTATGGATTTTTCAATTCTAAACCATGAAAAGAAGGTAAAAGTTGAATAATACCTGGTTTAAAATTAAAATGAGATGCGTCAGGAGGAAAAACTATGCATGATGGTGCACTTGTTCTTGTGGGATTCATGTGGTCTCTAAGTGTTCTAGCACGGTTATTCTCATTATTTTCATTATGAAGTGATTGATTATCTTCTTCGGCCATATTTTCTGAAAATGATAAGGATATCCTACAAAGTCTACCACTTGATGTACGTGACCACACTCTCATGCACGTGTAGGAATAAAATAAAAAAAAAAGAAGAAAGCAAAAGAAGAAGGAAGAAAATAAAATAAAAAGAAACAAAAGAAAAGAAACAAAGTTATATACAAGAAAGGTGAAAAGAGAAAAAAAATAACTACTATAATTTATACAAGAACTTACCTCCCCGGCAACGGCGCCAAAAACTTGACACGACGAAAAGATTGATGTCTTCTCCCAAGTGCAGGAGTGTCGAAGTAATAAATAACCCGGCAAGACCGGGGTCGAACCACAGGGAGGTTAATTGCACAAATTATAAACAACAATTATAAAACAACAATAACAACAACAACAATAGTAATAATAATAATAATAATAATAATAATAATAAAGAAAGAGAAGAAGAAGAAGATGATGATGATGAGAACTTAGAGATGAAATATTAAAGTAAGGATTAAACAATAATAATAACAAATGTCAAGGTTAGAGGTTCCACTAATGGTATATCAAACAAGTATAGTATAAACTCTTATTATTCAATTGGAAACCACACACAAAGGAGGTTCCAATCAGATTATATATTGTTAACATGATTACATTAGTCATCTTATTCAATTAATGCTAATACTTGTAAATCTCGTCAAGCATTCATGATTATAACTTATGTTAACAACAAATCAAGTTCCTTTCATAGCTCAGGTGTCGGTTATACCATACATTATGGGCTATGAAAGTGACAAGCATTTGTTGTACCAAGTGTTATACAACATAAATCAAGATTAGTCATTTAACAAGCAAAGTATTAAAGAGTGAACAAGATAACAAATATAAAACATGTTAGTATCAAACATTAAAGTCCATATTAAGTTTACATTATACTTATTCTTACACCATTAGTGTAACCTTTTCACCTTGACATAATTAACTTAGCTAGACATAATGAAAGAAAGAAAAATAGATAAACAAAATAAGAACATAAAAGCTAACTAAGTAAAGGAAAGGAAATGAAAGGCATAAACTTAATATTAATGAAAGCAAAGCATAAACATTACAAAAAATACAAAGAGAGAAAGGAAGAGTATGATCTTGATCTGGAAACCAAGATGCCTAAATGCATGGCAAATGCCTCCTTTTATAGGCCAAAATTGGAAACTATTGATTTGATGACTAATTGATAAGTGGGTGGCCAACTTTTGACTTGGTGACAATCCTTATCTTCTCTTGTCTGCCCAAAACGTCATTGATAACGTCAAAATTGGAGCCAGTTGCAAACATGAAAGTTGTAGACAATTGTCTCAGCTTTCTTGTGTAAACAATTCAGCTCATTTGAACTTCTAGAACTCCAGATATGGCCAAAATACTGAATAGTGCTCGGGCTGGAAGACAGATTCGGGCTTCTTTGTTGTTGCTACAATTTGGACTTGATAATGGCCTTTTTAGATCTTGGGCTCCATATGAAAGTTGTAGGCCTATGTCTTACCTTTCCATCCATATAAATTGGACCTAAATCTGAGATCTGTAGCTCCAGATATGACCCAATTACCGAATAGTGTTCCGGTTTGGATTGCACCGACATCTCTTCTCTAAGTTTGACCATCTCTTTATCCTTGCAATTTAAGTTCTTCAAGTCATCAATCAATCCTTTCATTTATGTGATAGGCCTGCATTAAAAATAGACATTTACCATAAATTATAGGTATCTTATATTATTAGATACATTATTATAAAACATATTTTAGTTAAGGAGTTATTGATACTTCAAGTGCAAAATGATGAATAAAACCATGATAAAAATGCACTTTTAAGTACTAATCACTTAACTTATTCAAATATTTTTCCTGATCAAATATTTCAAAGATTCATTCCCGACAATGAGGTAAGTAGTGTCATTAAACTTTGTCATTCTCAATCATGTGGAAGTTATTTCTCGTTAAAAAAGACAGCTGTAAAAATCTTTCAAAATGGATTTTATTGGCCCACCATGTTTAAGAACACACATGCATTCTGCAAAACTTGTGAAAATTGTCAAAAAGTTGATACTGGTCAAAAAGTTTTGTTTTATAATTCTCAACTCTATGCATTCCCTAGGGAGCTAAGATCAAGATGGAGCAATCCTTATGGGGCCTGTAATATTAAGAATTTAATGAATGACAATGATTTTAAGGAAAATGGACATCGTTTGAAAGCTTACTTTGATAATTTTTCTAGTGAAAATGAATCAACTGGTTGGAATGATCTTGAAGATAAAGGTCTCACATTGTTTTTGTGTTTCTTTTTGAGTGATTTTTGCTAGTTTCTCTCACCCCGGTCAAATGGCGGACAACGGTACTCCGTGACTTAAGTCAATTCTTTCAGTTTCCAACAATAACTGATATTTATGTATATATTTGTGCAATTCTTTAAATCTCTCTTCCAATTCTCATTTGAAAATGGACATTAATCTTGAAAAATTGAAAAAGTATTTTCCCGCTCTGCCTCAAAATAGTATTACAAAAATTTACCGTGTTAGATATGCAAGATTGAGATTGTTAATGAATCATGGAATTCCTAAAGATATTCGCTGGTTGATTAAAGCAAAGGTTTGATTATTAGGTGAGTCCTCTAATTCCTTCATTTCACACATGCCTGGAACAGGTAAAAGCACTTTTGCAAAGAAACATCGTGCAAAACGACTAAAAGTCTATCATCGATGTGCTAGATGGACTTGTGAGGAGTCTTTAGATAATCTTCTATTGACTCTTGAGACGCATCCTAGTAGAGATGTGCATCATGTAATTTATGATTTATGTCCATTATTTTATAAAGAACATGATCGACTTAGTCTTGGAAATCTGACTAAAAAAGACCTTATTTGCCAGTTTTTAAGAAAACTGGATGGAAAGCCTATCCCCAACCCATAGAGGGCATTTAAGCCATTCTTGGACGTAAAACCAAAGGAAGATGTGAGCCACAATCACAACTACCTATACATACACATGCTTTTTCAAAAGTAAATAGATAAATAAATAGAGAGAGAGAGAGAGAGTGAGACTATAGTTGGCCTACATATAGGTAGTATGATTGCCTTTCTAATTTCTCATCTATAAAATCCTATCTTCCTTCCTTTCATTTCTACTCAACCCATATAATCAACAAATACATAAGTGTGTAGAAATGGCAAGTTCCTCAGGTCATCAGATAAGAAATATTTGTGTTTTGGGTGGATCTAGTACTGGAAAAGAAAAGGAATTTTTAGAATCAGCAAATCATCTTGGTAAAGCGCTAACTGAGAGAAAGATTCATTTAGTGTATGGGAGAGGCAGTCTTGGGTTAATGGGAGGTGTGTCAATAGCTGCATTTTTAGGAGGTAGTCAAGTTTTGGGGGTCGTCCCCGAAGCTTTAGTATAAGGGGACATCATTGGAAAAACAATTGGAGAGGAACTTTAGGTCTCCACAATGTCGGCTCGAATGAATGCAATGTTTAACCATGTTAATGCCTTCATTGCTTTACCAGGAGGTCTAGGCACATTGGAAGAGATCTTTCATATTTCCTCTTGGGCCCAACTGCACATTCACCATAAACCTATATGTTTGTTAAATGTTAATGGTTATTATGATAAGTTGTTGTCTTTTCTTGATCATGCTGTAGAACAAGAATTTCTAACATCTTCTGCATGACAAATTATAATCTTTGCTGCTACTACTGAACAATTGATTGACCAACTACAATCTTTCATTCCTGTAATTGATCTTTCCATGAGTCGTATAAATTGGTCAACTAAGAAAAACCGTAAAAATCTTAGATTAGATTTGAGCCTTCATTTGTGAATCTTTATGTCTTTTGGTTTTATTATTGTGTTTTGTTGTTTCTTATATTTGTTTTAGTGTGTTTCAAGTTTGTTAGTGTTCATTATTTCAGGTGATATCTTCTATACTCTATCTTTCTACCTTTAAACATTGAGGACAATGTTTTGTTTTTGTTGGGGGGAGAGGGTAGTAGCTAAAAAAAAACTGTGTTTTCTATTTCATAAAGCATGTGCAAAATTATTGTTACTATAATGGTAGAGTAAGGAGAACTTTTATGACTTTTGAGACGATCTTAGTAACCATTCTTAATAAGGTCTATCATAATACTTCTTGAAATATTCAAGTTTACAAACTCTCGCATTGTTATCACTTAATATTGCTCATATACTTATTTAACATGTATTCTTAAACCTTAATTTATACACACACACACTTTAACATATGATTGTGGGTTGCATATTGGATTATTACATTATTTATGTTCTTTTGTTAAAGGTAACAACTAAGAAAAAGGGATAATATATAATTAAAAAAAAGAAAAAAAATACTGATAATAAAAATATAGATAAATTTGGTTTCATAGCCTCCCTAACCTAAGCAATTAAGCCCGAAAGGGTGTTTTAACACCTAATACCCTAAAATCAACTAACTTCGGAGCTATTAGCCTAACGCTTGTTACATGGGTTGAGAAGAAAAGCTTAAGGGAATCAAACATTGCACTATCTACATATCCGTATTTGCGACCCGAGTTATTATACTCGTAATGGTGTCTTAACACCTAATGCTCTAAGACCAACTGGTTTGGGAGTTATTAGCTGAAAACTCGTTACATGGGTTACAGATGCATGATGTTTTTAAATTATATGTATATATATTTTAAAAAAAAGACAAAAATAATAATCCCAACCCAAGGAAGTTAACCTTAAACATTAGAATAAAAAATTTGTTTTCTTCCAAGAAAAGCCCCATAATTATGTGTTAATACATTGAGCATAAAAGAAAGGTTTATGAATATCTTGTTAAGAGGTATTGAGCAGGTATATAAATTTAATGAGAGTTTGTTTATCTAGATAGATTAATGGAAGTTAAATGATGAATATCTTGGTTTGTGGAATTTGCAAATTGTTTTTCTATTTTAACACTTTGATTAGTAAGGACTAGTAATAAGCTAGTTGGGGGTTATGATTAGTACTTAAAAGTGTATTTTTATCATGGTTTTATATCATCATTTTGCACTTGAAGTATCAATAACTCCTTCACTAAAGCATGTTTTATAATAATATATCTAATAATATAAGATACCTTTAGTTTGTGGTAAATGTTCATTTTAAATGCAGGTCTATTATATAAATAAAAGGATTGATTGATGACTTTAAGAAATTAAATTGCAAGGGGAAAGAGATGACCAAACTTAGAAAAGAGATGTCGGTGCAATCCAAACCGGAACATTGTTCAGTAATTGGATCATATCTAGAGCTGTAGATCTCATATTTAGGTCTACTTTATATGGATGAAAAGGTAAAACATAGGCCTACAACTTTCATATGGAGCCCAAGATCTAAAAAGGCCATTTTCAAGTCCAAATTGTTGCAACAATAAAGAAGCCTGAATATGTCCTCCAACCCGAACACTGTTCAGTATTTTGGCCATATCTGGATTTCTATAAGTTGAAATGAGCTGAATGTTTTACATAAGAAAGCTGAGATAATTTCTTACAACTTTCATGTTTCAAGTGGCTTTAATTTTGACGTTATCAATGACGCTTTGGGCAGACAAGAGAAGATAAGGATTGTCACTAAGTCAAGAGTTGGCCACCCACTCATCAATTAGTCATCAAATCAATAGTTCCCAATTTTAGCCTATAAAAGGAGGCATTTGCCATGCATTTAGGCATCTTGGTCTCCAGATCAAGATTATGCTTTTGCTTTCTCTCTTTGTGTTTTTTGTAATGTTTATGCTTTGCTTTCATTAATATCAAGTTTATACCTTTCATTTCCTTTAATTTATTTAGCTAACTTCAAGAACTCCAGATATGGCCAAAATACTGGACAATGCTCGGGCTGGAGGATAGATTCGGGTTTCTTTGTTGTTGCAACAATTTAGACTTGAAAATGACCTTTTTAGATCTTAGGCTCCATATGAAAGTTGTAGGTCTATGTCTTACCTTTCCATCCATATAAAGTAGACCTAAATCTGAGATCTATAGCTCCAGATATGACCCAATTACCGAACAGTATTCTGGTTTGGATTGCACCAATATCTCTTTTCTAAGTTTGGTCATCTTTTTCCCCTTGCAATTTAATTTCTTAAATTCATCAATCAATCCTTTCATTTATATGATGAAACATGCATTTAAAATGAACATTTACCACAAATTAAAGGTATCTTATATTATTAGAGATATTATTATAAAACATGCTTTAGTTAAGGAGTTATTGATACTTTAAGTGCAAAATGATGATATAAAACCTTGATAAAAATATACTTTTAAGTATCAATCAATAACTAATGTACTCATGTTAACAATTTATAATCTAATTGGAACCTCCTTTCTTTGTGGTTTCCATTTAAGTAATAAAAGTTTATACCATACTTGTTTGAAATACCATTAGTGGATCCTCTAACCTTGACATTTGTTGTTATCATTGTTTAATCTTTACATTGATCTTACATCTCAAAGTTCTCATCAACTTCTTCTTCTATTGTTGTTGTTACTACTAGTAGTAGTAGTAGTATTGTTGTTGTTGTTGTTGTTGTTGTATTATTGTTATTTATAATTTATATAATTAACCTCCTTGTGATTCGACCTCGATCTTATCAAGTTATTTATTACTTCGACACTCATGTACGTGGGAGAAGACATCAATCTTTTAGTCATGTGATATATATATATATATATATATATATATATATATATATATATATATATATATATATTGCTATCATAACTTCTTTTTCTTTTTCATATGATTCAAATCAAGCCAACTTATTTAGTTGGTCGGGACTATAACTCGAGTTATTGGATTTCTCTTTTTAAATAAAATGCTCTTACAACGTCTAAATATTTTAATAGAAAAATAATATGGAACTGCAGTTTAGCGTGAATAATAGTTAAGTTCTAAACTAAAAGATAACATATTCGATTAGATTAAATGTAAATTCTCGACTAGAATTTTTCCGAGTTAGTAAAATATAAAAAAAATTACCCGATAATAAAGTAGATTAAATTAAATTAAAGAAACTTAAGCAAGGTAAATGGGGTGAACATAATGAAATGAAGAGTGAATATAATACTAAATTGTTAGAAAAAAAACACTTCACGGGGATAAAATATAATAGGTAATACCAATAGGGGTCAATATATAAATACAAAAAGGTAAGGGTCAATATGTATTTAACAAGAATATGACATATTTTTCTTTTAGAACAAATAGAAGGTTTAGCATTCCTTGATTTCTTTTTCTCATTTCTTGATGAAATCTTCAACAAAAAGCTCATTTATGGTGATTAAAAGACTTATTAAATTATCAAAATGAGGTATTTGGGTGTCTTAGAGAGTTTGAAGCTTAAAAGAAGCATTTTGGTGTTGGAATGAGAGGAAATCATTAATGAAGAGAAGTTTTTGTTCTTCCTATTTCTCTTTTTATTCCTTGTTATTTCAAAGTAAGAACAACTTCTATTGAGTTTGATTGTGAAAACTTAACATATTTGGGTTTATTAAATGTTTTGAGTATAATGGACCTAGATGAATCCTTGTGTATATGATGGTTGTAGGAGTATATGTTGTTATAAACAAGTTTTGAAGCTTGAATAAAGATTAGGCAAGTAGGAAATTATATAAATTTGAAGAAAAAAACTCATACTCGTTTCATGTTGGTGCATTCAGCTATATAGAGAAAGAAGATAAAAAACTTTTAGAACCAGAAATGGTCTAGTTGTTTTGAGAAATGATAAGATTGATTTAAAAAAACAATCAAACCATTTCTCAAAATCATTAAACCATTTTGGCTACTATCTAGTTTTGACATGATTTTGTATTTTGGTGTTTTCTTAGTTTTCTTTGGTTCTTTTAGGTTCGTTTAAGAGAGATGAAAATTGTTTGATGTAATTTAGGATAATATGTATGTTTATCAATTATGATTGAAACACTTAATGTAAGGTTGAGGATCAAATTGCAAATACAAAGAAATGAATATTTATGCATGACCAGAATTTATAATTTTCAATGCAATTAAATTGAGAATTCAAAATCTATATGAAGAATGAAATTGACCTTTATGGTGATGAGTAGCAAATGATATATTGATTCTACTAGTATAGGAGAGGTCGTGAGATTTTATCAATAGTAAAGGGTCATTTCACGCGCTCAGATATTATATGGGTGCTCGACACCTTAAAACTATAATATTAGTTAAATTTTAATTGTAATTTTCTTTCATTGTATCTTGATTTTTATTTGAAAAATATTAAATAATTAGAGAAACTAATTCCGTAGTTAATGAGATTAGTATCCTAGTTAATGAGCAATTATAGAAACTAATTTTCAAGTTAATGGTATTAATATTGTGGTTAATAGGTGACACAACCAAAAGATTGATGTATTCTCCCAAGTACAGGAGTGTCGAAGTAATAAATAACCCGGTAAGACCGGGGTCGAACCACAGGGAGGTTAATTGTACAAATTATAAATAACAATAATAACAACAACAACAACACTAATAATAGTAATAACAATGATAATAACAATGATAATAATAACAATAGTAGTAGTAGTAGTAGTAGTAGTATTAGTAATACTAATAATAATAGTAATAATGATAAAGATAAAGAAAGAGAAGAAGAATATGATGATGAGAACATTGAGATGGAATATTAATATAACGATTAAACAATGATAATAATAAATGTCAAGGTTAGAGGATCCACTAATGGTATATCAAATAAGTATAGTATAAACTCTTATTATTCAATTGGAAACCACATACAAAGGAGGTTCCAATCAGATTATAGATTCTTAATATGATTACAATAGTCATCTTATGCAATTAATGCTAATACTTGTAAATCTCGTCAAGCATTCATGATTATAACTTATGTTAACAACAAATCAAGTTCCTTTCATAGCTCAGGTGTCGGTTATACCATACAGTATGGGCTATAAAAGTTGCAAGCATTTGTTGTATCAAGTGTTATACAATATAAATCAAGATTAGTCATTTAACAAGCAAAGTATTAAAGAGTGAACAAGATAACAAATACAAAATATGTTAGTATCAAACATTAAAGTCCATATTAAGTTTACACTATACTTATTCTTACACCATTAGCGTAACCTTTTCACCTTGACATAATAAACTTAGCTAGACATAATGAAAGAAAGAAAAGTAGATAAACAAAATAAGAATATAAATAAGATAAAAGTTAACCAAGTAAAGGAAATGAAATGAAAGGCATAAACTTGATATTAATGAAAGCAAAGCATAAACATTACAAAAAATACAAAGAGAAAAAAGAAGAGCATGATCTTGATCTGAAAACCAAGATGCCTAAATGCATGGCAAATGCCTCCTTTTATAGGCCAAAATTAGGAACTATTGATTTGATGACTAATTGATGAGTGGATAGCCAACTCTTGACTTGGTGATAATCCTTATTTTCTCTTATCTGCCCAAAACGTCATTGATAACGTCAAAATTAGAGCCACTCGAAAACATGAAAATTGTAAGAAATTGTCTCAGCTTTCGTGTGTAAAAACTTTAGCTCAGTTGGACTTTTAGAACTCCAGATATGGCCAAAATACTGAACAGTGCTCGGGCTGGAGGACAGATTCGGGCTTCTTTGTTGTTGTAACAATTTGGACTTGAAAATGGCCTTTTTAGATCTTAGGCTCCATATGAATGTTGTAGGCCTATGTGTTACCTTTCCATCCATATAAAGTAAACCTAAATCGGATAGCTATAGCTCCAGATATGACCCAATTACTGAACACTGTTCTGGTTTGGATTGCACCGACATCTTTTTTCTAATTTTGGTCATCTCTTTCCCCTTGCAATTTAAGTTCTTAAAGTCATCAATCAATCATTTTATTTATGTGATAGGTCTGCATTTAAAATGAATATTTACCATAAATTAAAGGTATCTTATATTATTAGATATATTATTATAAAACATGGTTTAGTTAAGGAGTTATTGATACTTCAAGTGCAAAATGATGATATAAAACCATGATAAAAATGCACTTTTAAGTACTAATGACACCCCCCAACCAGCTTATTACTAGTCCCTAGTAATCAAAACGTTAAAATAGAAAAACAATTTGCAAATTCCACAAAGCAAGGTATTCATCATTTAACTTCCATTAATCTATCTAGATAAACAAACTCTCATTAAATTTATATATCTTCTCAATACCTCTTAACAAGATATTAATAAACCTTTCTTTTGTACTCAATGTACCAACATATAATTATGGGGCTTTTCTTAGAAAAAAAACAAAATTTTTGTTATAATGTTTAAGGTTAACTTCCTTAGGTTGAGATTATTATTTGTCTTTTTTTTCTTCTTTTTTTAAAATATATATATATATATATACATATAATTTAAAAACATCATGCATCTTTAACCCATGTAACGAGCTTTTAGCTAATGACTCCCAAACCAGTTGGTCTTAGGGCATTAGGTGTTAAGACACCCCTACAAGCTTAGTAACTCGGGTCGTAGATACTAATATGTAGATAGTGCAATGTTTGATTCCTTTAAACTTTTCTCCTTAACCCATGTAACAAGCGTTGGGCCAATAGCTCCCAAGTCAGTTGACTTTAGGGTATTAAGTGTTAAAACACCCCTTCGGGCTTAATTGCTTAGGTTAGGGAGGCTATAAAACCAAACTTATCTATATTTTTATTATTATCATTTTTTTCTTTTTTTTTCTTTTTTTTAATTATATACAATCCCTTTCCCTTAATTGTTACCTTTAACAAAAGAACATAAATAATGTAATAATCCAATATGCAACCCACAATCATATGTTAAAGTGTGTGTGTGTGTAAATTAAGGTTTAAGAATACATGTTAAATAAGTATATGAGCAGAATTAAGTGATAACAATGCGAGAGTTTGTAAACCTGAATATTTCAAGAAGTATTATAATAGACCTTGTTAAGAATGGTTACTAAGATGCGTCTCAAGAGTCACTTTAACAAAAGAGCTCCTTTACTCTGTCATCCTAGTAACAACAATTATGCACATGCTTTATGAAATAAAAAACAATTTTTTTTTATCAACTACTACCCTCTTCCCTCAACCAAAATGAGATATTGTCCTCAATGTTCTAAGGTAGAAAGATAGAGTATAGAAGATATCACCTGAAATAACAAACACTGACAAACTTGAAACACACTAAAAAAAATATAAAAAACAACAAAACACAATAATAAAACCAAAAGACATAAATATTCATAAATGAAGGCTCAAATCTAATCTAAGCTTTTTACGGCTTTCCTTAGATGACCAATTTATATGACTCATGGAAGGATCAATCACAGGAATGAAAGATTGTAATTGGTCAATCAATTGTTCAACAGTAGCAGCAGAGATTATGATTTGTTGTGCAGAAGTGTTAGAAATTCCTGTTCCACAGCATGATCAAGAAAAGACAACTTATCATAATAACCATTAACATTTAACAAACCTATAAGTTTATGGTGAATGTGCAGTTGAGCCTAAGACAAAATATGAAAGATCTCTTCCAATATGCCTAGACCACCTAGTAAAGCAATGAAGGCATCAGCATGGTTAAACATTGCATTCATTCGAGCCGACATTGGGGAGACCTAAAGTTCCTCTCCAATTGTTTTTCCAATGATGTCCCCTTGTGCTAAAGCTTCAAGGACGACCCCCAAAACTTGACTACCTCCTAAAAATACAGCTATTGGCACACCTCCCATTAACCCAAGATTGCCTCCCCCATACACTAAATGAATCTTTCTCTCAGCTAGCACTTGAAAAAGATGATTTGCTGATTCTAAAAACTCCTTTTCTTTCCTAGGACTAGATCCACTGAAAACACAAATATTTCTTATATGATGACTTGAGGAACTTGCCATTTACACACACTTCTGTATTTGTTGAATGTATGGGTTGAGTAGAAATGAAAGGAAGGAAGAGAGGGTTTTATAGATAAGAAATTAGAAAGGCAATCATAACACCTATATGTAGGCCAGCTATAGTCTCACACTCTCTCTCTCTCTCTTTTTATTTATTTATTTATTTACTTTTGAAAAAGCATGTATATGTACAGGTAATTGTGGTTGTGGCTCACATTTTCCCTTGGTTTTACGTCCAAGAATGGCTTAAACGCCCTCTATGGGTTGGGGATAGGCTTCCCATCCAGTTTTCTTAAAAACTGGCAAACAGAGTCTTTTTTAGTCAGATTCCCAAGACTAAGTCGATCATGTTCTTTATGAAATAGTGGCCATAAATCATGAATTGCATGATGTACATCTCCACTAGGATGCGTCTCAAGAGTCAATAGAAGATTATCTAAAGACTCCTTACTCAGGCCATCCTTAATGAATTGTATTTTATCTTTACAGTTTATAAATACCATTCCTAAAGAACGACATTGTGTATTACAAGTCCATCTAGCACATCGATGACAGACTTTCAGTCATTTTGCATAACGCTTCTTTGCAAAAGTACTTTTACTTGTTCCAAGCATATGTGAAATGAAGGAGTTAGAGGACTCACCTAATAATCAGACCTTTGCTTCAATCAACCAGCGAATATCTTCATGAATTCCATGATTTATTAACAATCTCAATCTTGCACATCTAGCACGGTAAATTTTTGTAATTGCATTTTGAGGCAGAGCGGGAAAATACTTTTTTAGTTTTTCAAGATTAGTGTTCATTTTCAAATGAGAATTGGAAGAGAGATTCAAAGAATTGCATAAATATATACACAAATATCAGTTATTGTGGGAAACTGAAAGAACCGACTTAAGTCACGGAGTACCGTTGTCCGCTATTTGACCAGGGTGAGAGAAACTAGCAAAAATCACTAAAAAAAACACAAAAACAATGGGAAAAAAATAATAATTAATCTTTATCTACAAGATCATTCAAACTAGTTGATTCATTTTCACTAGGAAAATTATCAAAGTAAGCTTTCAAACGATGTCCATTTTCCTTAAAATCATTATCATTCATTGAATTCTCAATATCACAGGCCCCATAATGATTGCTCCATCTTGGTCTTAGCTCTCTAGGGAATGCATAAAGTTGAGAATTATAAAACAAAACTTTTTGACTAGTATCAATTTTTTGACAATTTTCACAAGTTTTGCAGAATGCATGCGTGTCTTTGAACATGGTGGGCCAATAAAATCCATTTTGAAAGATTTTTGCAGCTGTCTTTTTTGACGAGAAATAACTTCCACATGCTTCAGAATGACAAAGTTTAATGACACTACTTACCTCATTGTCGGGAATGAATCTTTGAAATATTTGATTAGGACAATAATTGAATAAGTTAGGGTCATCACAATAAAAATTCTTCACTTCGTTCAAAAACTTTTCTTTATCTTGGGTACTCCAATCAGCTGCCAAATCTCTTAAAGCAAGAAAATTGATATTTTTATCATACCAAGGCATTGGACTTAGAGAAAGTAAGGATTCGTTAGGAAAGTAATCATCAACATTTTCGATACGCTTTTCATCCGTGATTTCTTCCTCAGAATAAATCATTTGCAAATCTTCAAATTCATTTTTACTTCAAGTAGATTCAAGTTGATCATAAACTAATTCGTCAATATGATCTACTTATTGTAAATCATTATCATCTTCAAGTTGCTTGCAAATGTTGAAAATATTGATCTCTAATGTCATGTTTCCAAATGATAGCTTCATCAGTCCATTCCTACAATTAATCAATGCTTTAGAGGTTGCAAGAAACGGACGACCTAAAATAACAGGAAATGAATTACATGCTTCAACAGGTTCTGTGTCCAAGACAATAAAATCCACAAGATAAATGAATTTATCGACTTGTACTAACACATCTTCAATTATTCCTCTAGGCACTTTTACAGATCTATCAACAAGTAAAAGAGATATAGAAGTTGGTTTTAACTCACCTAGATTGAGACTCTGAAAAACTGAATATGGAAGTAAAATCACACTAGCACCAAGATCAAGTAAGGTGACACGACTAAAAGGTTGATGTCTTCTCCCAAGTGCAGGAGTGTCGAAGTAATAAATAACCCGACAAGACCGGGGTCGAACCACAGAGAGGTTAATTGTACAAATTATAAATAACAGTAATACAACAACAACAACAACAACAACAACAATAATAATAATAGTAGTAGTAGTAGTAGTAGTAGTAGTAGTAGTAGTAGTAGTAGTAGTAGTAGTAGTAGTAGTAGTAGTAATATTAGTAGTAGTAATAATAATAATAATAAAGAAAGAGAAGAAGAAGAAGATGATGAGAACTTGAAGATGGAAAATTAATGTAAGGATTAAACAATAATAATAACAAATGTCAAGGTTAGAGGTTCCACTAATGGTATATCAAACAAGTATAGTATAAACTCTTATTATTGAATTGGAAACCACACATAAAGGAGGTTCCAATCAGATTATATATTGTTAACATGATTACATTAGTCATCTTATTCAATTAATGCTAATACTTGTAAATCTCGTCAAGCATTCATGATTATAACTTATGTTAACAACAAATCAAGTTCCTTTCATAGCTCAGGTGTCGGTTATACCATACATTATGGGCTATGAAAGTGCCAAGCATTTGTTGTACCAAGTGTTATACAACATAAATCAAGATTAGTCATTTAACAAGCAAAGTATTAAAGAGTGAACAAGATAACAAATATAAAACATGTTAGTATCAAACATTAAAGTCCATATTAAGTTTACACTATACTTATTCTTCCACCATTAGTGTAACCTTTTCACCTTGACATAATTAACTTAGCTAGACATAATGAAAGAAAGGAAAACAAATAAACAAAATAAGAACATAAAAGGTAACTAAGTAAAGGAAAGGAAATGAAAGGCATAAACTTGATATTAATGAAAGTAAAGCATAAACATTACAAAAAATACAAAGAGAGAAAGGAAGAGCATGATCTTCATCTGAACACCAAGATACCTAAATACATGGAAAATGCCTCCTTTTATAGGCCAAAATTGGGAACTATTGATTTGATGACTAATTGATAAGTGGGTGGCCAACTTTTGACTTGGTGACAATCCTTATCTTCTCTTGTCTGCCCAAAACGTCATTGATAACGTCACAATTAGAGCCAGTTGTAAACATGAAAGTTGTAGGCAATTGTCTCAGCTTTCTTGTGTAAACAATTCATCTCATTTGGACTTCTAGAACTCCAAATATGGCCAAAATACTGAACAGTGCTCGGGCTGGAAGACAGATTCGGGCTTCTTTGTTGTTGCTACAATTTGGACTTGATAATGGCCTTTTTAGATCTTGGGTCCATATGAAAGTTGTAGGCCTATGTCTTACCTTTCCATCCATATAAATTGGACCTAAATCTGAGATCTGTAGCTCCAGATATGACCCAATTACCGAACAGTGTTCCGGTTTGGATTGCACCGACATCTCTTCTCTAAGTTTGACCATCTCTTTATCCTTGCAATTTAAGTTCTTCAAGTCATCAATCAATCCTTTCATTTATGTGATAGGCCTGCATTAAAAATAGACATTTACCACAAATTATAGGTATCTTATATTATTAGATACATTATTATAAAACATGCTTTAGTTAAGGAGTTATTGATACTTCAAGTGCAAAATGATGATATAAAACCATGACAAAAATGCACTTTTAAGTACTAATCATATAAATGAAAGGATTGATTGATGACTTTAAGAACTTAAATTGCAAGGGTAAAGAGATGACCAAAATTAGAAAAGAGATGTCGATGCAATCCAAACCGGAACGCTATTCGGTAATTGAGTCATATCTGAAGTTATATATCTCAAATTTAGGTGTACTTTATATGGATCAAAAGGTAAGACATAGGCTTACAACGTTCATATGGAGCCCAAGATCTAAAATGACCATTTTCAAGTCCAAATTATAGCAATAACAAAGAAGCCCGAATCTGTTCTCCAGCCCGAGCACTGTTCAGTATTTTGGAGTTCTAGAAGTCCAAATGAGTTGAATTGTTTACACAAGACAACCGAGACAATTGCCTAAAACTTTTATGTTTTCGAGTGGCTCCAATTTTGACGTTATCAATGACGTTTTAGGCAGACAAAAAAAGATAAGGATTGTCACCAAGTCAAGAGTTGGCCACCCGTTTATCAATTAGTCATCAAATTAATAGTTCCCAATTTTGGCCTATAAAAGGAGGCATTTGCCATGCATTTAGGCATCTTGGTGTCCAGATCAAGATCATGCTATTCCTTTCTCTCTTTGTATGTTTTGTAACGTTTATACTTTGCTTTCATTAATATCAAGTTTATGCCTTTTATTTCCTTTCCTTTACTTAGTTAACTCTTATCTTATTTATGTTCTTATTTTGTTTATTTATTTTTCTTTCTTTCATTATGTCTAGATAAGTTTATTATGTCAAGGTGAAAAGGTTACACTAATGGTGTAAGAATAAGTATAATGTAAACTTAATATGGACTTTAATATTTGATTCTAACATGTTTTATATTTGTTATCTTATTCACTCTTTAATACTTTACTTGTTAAATGACTAATCTTGATTTATGTTGTATAACACTTGGTACAACAAATGTTTGGCACTTTCATAGTTCATACTGTATGGTATAACCGACACCTAAACTATGAAAGGAACTTGATTTGTTGTTAACATAAGTTATAATCATGAATGCTTGACGAGATTTACAAGTATTAGCATTAATCGAATAAGATGACTAATGTAATTATGTTAATAATCTGTAATCTAATTGGAACCTCCTTTGTGTGTGGTTTCCAATTGAATAATAAGAGTTTATATTATACTTGTTTGACATACCATTAGTGAAATCTCTAACCTTGACATTTGTTATTATCATTGTTTAATCGTTACATTAATATTCCTTCTCAAAGTTCTCTTCATCTTCTTCTTCTCCTTCTTTTTCTTTATTATTATTATTATTATTATTATTATTATTATTATTATTATTATTATTATTACTATTAGTATTACTATTATTATTATTATTGTTACTATTATTATTACTATTATTATTACTATTACTATTATTGTTGTTGTTGTTGTTGTTATTGTTATTGTTATTGTTGTTGTATTATTGTTATTTATAATTTGTACAATTAACCTCCCTGTAGTTCGACCTTGGTCTTGCCAGGTTATTTATTACTTCGACACTCCTGCACTTGGGAGAAGACATCAATCTTTTGATCGTGTCAAGTTTTTGGCGCCGTTGCCGGGGAGGTAAGTTTTGTATAAATTATAATATTTATTTTATTTTCCCTTTTCACTTTTCTTGTATATAACTTTGTTTCTTTTCTCTTATTTCTTCTTTTTTTGTTTTCTTTTTCCTTTTATTCTATTCTTACACGTGCATGAGTGTGTGGTCACGTACATCAAGTGGTAGACTTTGTAGGATATCCTCATCATTTTCAGAAAATATGGTTAGAATACTTAGAGACCACATGAATCCCACAAGAACAAGTGCACCATCATGAATCCCACAAGAAGATAATCAATCACTTCATAATGAGAATAATAAGAATAACCGTGCTAGAACACTTAGAGACCACATGAATCCCACAAGAATAAGTGCACCATCATGCATAGTTTTTTCTCCCGATGCATCTCATTTTAATTTTAAATCAGGTATTATTCAACTTTTACCTTCTTTTCATGGCCAAGAATTAGAAAATCCATAATTGCATTTAAGGGAATTGAGGAGGTTTGCAACACATATAATAATTTAAATTGTAGCATGAACACCATCAGATTAAAGCTTTTTTCCTTTTTCATTAAAAGATAAAGCTAAAACATGGCTAGAAAATTTAAGACCAGGATCCATTCGTGCTTGGAATGAAATGCAACAACAGTTTTTAAAGAAGTTTTTCCCATCTCATAGAACAAACTCTTTAAAAAGACAAATCACCATGTTCACTCAAAAACCAGGAGAAACATTTTACCTATATTGGGATAGGTATCGAGACTTGCTTAGTACTTGCCCTTATCATGGTTTTGAAACATAAAGATTGGTTTCACATTTCTATGAAGGGTTAACACCTAAAGATAGACAAATGGTTGAATTGATGTGCAATGAAACTTTTGAAGATAAAGACCCTAATGAAGCAATGGAGTACTTAGACTTGTTAGCTGAAAATGCTCAAATTTGGGATACTGCAGGTACATATGAGTCATCGAGTAAAACTCAACCTTATACATCTAGTGGAGGTATGTACAACCTTAAGGAAAATCATGACCATCAAGCCAACTTTGCATCTTTAGTTAGAAAAGTCGAGGCACTAGAATTAAAAAAGAGTGTGACACGACTAAAAGGTTGATGTCTTCTCCCAAGTGCAGGAGTGTCGAAGTAATAAATAACCCGGCAAGACCGGGGTCGAACCACAGGGAGGTTAATTGTACAAATTATAGACAACAATTATAAACAACAATAACAACAACAATAATAGTAGTAGTGGTAGTAATAATAATAATAATAATAATAGTAGTAGTAGTAGTAGTAGTACTAATAATAATAATAATAATAATAATAATAATAATAAAGAAAGAGAAGAAGAAGAAGATGATGATGATGAGAACTTAGAGATGAAATATTAATGTAAGGATTAAACAATAATAATAACAAATGTCAAGGTTAGAGGTTCCACTAATGGTATATCAAACAAGTATAGTATAAACTCTTATTATTGAATTGGAAACCACACACAAAGGAGGTTCCAATCAGATTATATATTGTTAACATGATTATATTAGTCATCTTATTCAATTAATGCTAATACTTGTAAATCTCGTCAAGCATTCATGATTATAACTTATGTTAACAACAAATCAAGTTCCTTTCATAGCTCAGTGATTAGTACTTAAAAGTGCATTTTTATCATGGTTTTATATCATCATTTTGCACTTGAAGTATCAATAACTCCTTAACTAAAATATGTTTTATAATAATGTATCTAATAATATAAGATACCTATAATTTGTGGTAAATATCTATTTTTAATGCAGGTCTATCACATAAATGAAAGGATTGATTGATGACTTGAAGAACTTAAATTGCATGGATAAAGAGATGGTCAAACTTAGAGAAGAGATGTCGGTGCAATCCAAACCGGAACACTGTTCGGTAATTGGGCCATATCTGGAGCTACAGATCTCAGATTTAGGTCCAATTTATATGGATGGAAAGGTAAGACATAGGCCTACAACTTTCATATGGAGCCCAAGATCTAAAAAGGCCATTATCAAGTCCAAATTGTAGCAACAACAAAGAAGCCCGAATCTGTCCTCCAGCCCGAGCATTGTTCGGTATTTTGGCCATATCTGGAGTTCTAGAAGTCCAAATGCGCTGAAGTTTTTACACAAGAAAGATGAGATAATTTCCTACAACTTTTATGTTTTTAACTGGCTCCAATTTTGACGTTATCAATGAAGTTTTGGGCAGACAAGAGAAGATAAGGATTGTCACCAAGTCAAAAGTTGGCCACCCACTTATCAATTAGTCATCAAATCAATAGTTCCCAATTTTGGCCTATAAAAGGAGGCATTTGCCATGCATTTAGGCATCTTGGTTTCCAGATCAAGATCATGCTCTTCCTTTCTCTCTTTGTATTTTTTGTAATGTTTATGCTTTACTTTCATTAATATCAAGTTTATGCCTTTCATTTCCTTTCCTTTACTTAGTTAACTTTTATGTTCTTATTTTGTTTATTTATTTTTCTTTCTTTCATTATGTCTAGCTAAGTTAATGATGTCAAGGTGAAAAGGTTACACTAATGGTGTAAGAATAAGTATAGTGTAAACTTAATATGGACTTTGATGTTTGATACTAACATGTTTTATATTTGTTATCTTGTTCACTCTTTAATACTTTGCTTGTTAAATGACTAATCTTGATTTATGTTGTATAACACTTGGTACAACAAATGCTTGGCACTTTCATAGCCCATAATGTATGGTATAACCGACACCTGAGCTATGAAAGGAACTTGATTTGTTGTTAACATAAGTTATAATCATGAATGCTTGACGAGATTTACAAGTATTAGCATTAATTGAATAAGATGACTAATGTAATCATGTTAACAATATATAATCTGATTGGAACCTCCTTTGTGTGTGGTTTCCAATTCAATAATAAGAGTTTATACTGTACTTGTTTGATATACCATTAGTGGAATCTCTAACCTTGACATTTGTTATTATTATTGCTTAATCCTTACATTAATATTTGATCTCCAAGTTCTCATCATCATCATCTTCTTCTTCTTCTCTTTCTTTATTATTATTATTATTATTATTATTATTATTATTATTATTATTAGTACTACTACTACTACTACTACATTTATTATTATTATTATTACTATTGTTGTTGTTGTTATTGTTGTTTTATAATTGTTGTTTATAATTTGTACAATTAACCTCCCTGTGGTTCGACCCCGGTCTTGCCGGGTTATTTATTACTTCGACACTCCTGCACTTGGGAGAAGACATCAACCTTTTAGTCGTGTCAAGTTTTTGGCGCCGTTGCCGGGGAGGTAAGTTCTTGTATAAATTATAGTATTTATTTTATTTTCTCTTTTCACTTTTCTTGTATATAACTTTGTTTCTTTTCTTTTGTTTCTTTTCTTCCTCCTTTTTTTGCTTTCTTCTTCTTCTTTTTTTTATTTTATTCCTACACGTGCATGAGAGTGTGGTCACGTACATCAAGTGGTAGACTTTGTAGGGTATCCTCATCATTTTCAGAAAATATGGCTGAAGAAGATAATCAATCACTTCATAATGAAAATAATGAGAATAACCGTGCTAGAACACTTAGAGACTACATGAATCCCAGAAGAACAAGTGCACCATCATGCATAGTTTTTCCTCCCGATGCATCTCATTTTAATTTTAAACTAGGTATTATTCAACTTTTACCTTCTTTTCATGGTTTAGAATTGGAAAATCCATACTTGCATTTAAGGGAATTTGAGGAGGTGTGCAACACATATAATAACTTAAATTGTAGCATGAACACAATCAGATTAAAGCTTTTTCCTTTTTCATTAAAAGATAAAGCTAAAACATGGCTACAAAATTTAAGACCAGGATCCATTCGTGCTTGGGATGAAATGCAACAACAATTTTTAAAGAAGTTTTTCCCATCTCATAGAACAAACTCTTTCAAGAGACAAATCACCACTTTCATTCAAAAACCAGGAGAAACATTTTATCAATGTTGGGATAGGTATCGAGACTTGCTTAGTACTTGCCCTCATCATGGTTTTGAAATATGGAGATTGGTTTTACATTTCTATGAAGGGTTAACACCTAAAGATAGGCAAATGGTTGAATTGATGTGCAATGGAACTTTTGAAGATAAAGACCCTGATGAAGCAATGGAGTACTTGGACTTGTTAGCTGAAAATGCTCAAAATTGGGACACCGTGGGTACATATGAGGCACCGAGTAAAACTCAACCTCATACATCTAGTGGAGGTATGTACAACCTTAGGGAAGATCATGACCTTCAAGCCAAGTTTGCATTTTTAGTTAGAAAAGTCGAGGCACTAGAATTGAAAAAGAGTGGTCAATTAAAATTTGTTGAAAACATTGTGTGTCAAATCTGTAAAACAAATGAACACTCAACCAACGGTTGTCCAACCTTGCCTTCTTTTAAGGAATGTCTCGATGAACAAACCCATGCTTTAAACAGTTTCCAAAGGCCTAACCACAACCCATACTCCCAAACATACAACCCTGGTTGGAGAAATCACCTAAATTTCAATTGGAAGAGTGAGAACAACAATGCACAAACTTCACAACCACCATTTCAAGCACACCACAATTTCCAAAATTCTCATGGATATGCACCTCCTTATGCTCCACCTCTAAGAAGTAATTTTGAGGAAACTTTGTATGCATTCATTGAAAAGCAAGAGACAATCAATACTCAACTTACTCAAAGCATAACAGATTTTAAAGAAACTCTTGCAAAACTCACATCTGCTCTTAATTTTCAAGAGCAAGGTAAGTTTCCATTTGAACCACAGCAAAATCTCAAGGAGCAATATAATGCAAATGCAAGTAGTTATGGAAGTCAACACATGGATCAAGTCAAATCAGTCACTACTCTATGCAGTGGTAAGGTTATAGAAAAACCCTCTCTTAAACCTTATGAGAAAGATGATGAGTCAATTTCTAAGGGAAAGGAAGGGGTTGAATCTGAAAATTGCAAAGAAACGACTGATTCTCCGCCAGCACTTCCATTTTCTCATGCCATGACCAATCAGGAAGAAATCGAGGATGAAAAAGGCATCGAAAAGGTTGATGCGAATCTTTTATCAAAAGTGACAACAGATTCGACACCCGACATCACACCAATCGATGATTACTTTCCTAATGAATCTCTACTTTCTCTTAATTCAATGCCTTGGTTTGCTAAAAATATCAATTTTCTTGCTTCAGGATTTTTGCCAACTCATTGGAGTATTGAAGACAAAAGAAAATTTTTGAGCAACGAGCAAAATTTTTGTTGGGATGACCCTTACTTATTCAATTATTGTCCTGATCAAATATTTCAAAAATGCATTCTCGACAATGAGGTAAGTAATTTCATTAAATTTTGTTACTCTAAGGCATGTGGGGATCATTTCTCATCAAAAAAGAGGATTGTAGAAATCTTACAAAGTGAATTTTACTGGCCCATCATATTCAAGGAGTCAGATGCATTCCGCAAAAACTGTGAAAATTGTCAGAAGGTGGGATTTATTTCAAAACACAGAGAGTCTTTAGATAATCTTCTATTGACTCTTAAGTCTCATCATAGTCGAGATAAGCATCGTGTAATTCATGACTTATGAACCCATTTTCATAAAGAACATACTTGACTTAGTCTTGGGAATCTGACTAAAAAAGACCCTGTTTGCCAGTTTTTAAGAAAACTGGATGGGAAGCCTATCCCCGACCCATTGAGGGCGTTTAAGCTGTTCTTGGATGTAAAACCAAGGGAAGATGTGAGCCACAATCACAACTGCGATTTGAATTTTTTTTTTGTTTGTTTGTAAAAACTTGTGTCTTTTGGTTTTATTATTGTGTTTTGTTATTTCTTATTTTTGTTTTAGTGTGTTTCAAGTTTTGTCAGTGTTCGTTATTTCAGGTGATATCTTCTATACTCTATCTTTCTACCTTAGAACATTGAGGACAATGTCTCGTTTTGGTTGGGGGGAGAGGGTAGTAGTTGATAAAAAAAAAATTGTTTTTCATTTCATAAAGCATGTGCATAATTGTTGTTACTAGGATGGCAGAGTAAAGGAGTTCTTTTGTTAAAGTGACTCTTGAGACGCATCTTAGTAACCATTCTTAACAAGGTCTATTATAATACTTCCTGAAATATTCAGGTTTACAAACTCTCGTATTATTACCGCTTAATTCTGCTCATATACTTATTTAACATGTATTCTTAAACCTTAATTTACACACACACACTTTAATATATGATTGTGGGTTGCATATTGGATTATTACATTATTTATGTTCTTTTGTTAAAGGTAACAACTAAAGGGAAAGGGATTGTATATAATTAAAAAAAAGAACAAAAAAAGAACAAAAAAAGAAAAAGAAAAAAAATGATGATAATAAAAATGTAGATAAGTTTGGTTTCGTAGCCTCCCTAACCTAAGCAATTAAGCCCGAAGGGGTGTTTTAACACCTAATACCCTAAAGTCAACTGACTTGGGAGCTATTGGCCCAACGCTTGTTACATGGGTTGAGGAGAAAAGCTTAAGGGAATCAAACATTGCACTATCTACATATCAGTATCTGCAACCCGAGTTACTAAGCTCGTAGGGGTGTCTTAACACCTAATGCCCTAAGACCAACTAGTCTGGGAGTCATTAGCTGAAAGCTCGTTACATGGGTTAAAGATGCATGATATTTTTAAATTATATGTATATAGATTTAAAAAAAAAAGAAAAAAACGAAAAAAAAAAAGAAAAAAATATTAATCCCAACCCAAGGAAGTTAACCTTAAACATTAGAACAAAAATTTTGTTTTCTTCCAAGAAAAGCCCCATAATTATGTGTTGATACATTGAGCACAAAAGAAAGGTTTATTAATATCTTGTTAAGTGGTATTGAGCAGATATATAAATTTAATGAGAGTTTGTTTATCTGGATAGATTAATGGAAGTTAAATGATGAATACCTTGCTTTGTGAAATTTGCAAATTGTTTTAACGCTTTAATTACTAGGGACTAGTAATAAGCTGGTTGAGGGGTGTGATTAGTACTTAAAAGTGCATTTTTATCATGGTTTTATATCATCATTTTGCACTTGAAGTATCAATAACTCCTTAACTAAAATATGTTTTATAATAATGTATCTAATAATATAAGATACCTATAATTTGTGGTAAATATCTATTTTTAATGCAGGTCTATCACATAAATGAAAGGATTGATTGATGACTTGAAGAACTTAAATTGCATGGATAAAGAGATGGTCAAACTTAGAGAAGAGATGTCGGTGCAATCCAAACCGGAACACTGTTCGGTAATTGGGCCATATCTGGAGCTACAGATCTCAGATTTAGGTCCAATTTATATGGATGGAAAGGTAAGACATAGGCCTACAACTTTCATATGGAGCCCAAGATCTAAAAAGGCCATTATCAAGTCCAAATTGTAGCAACAACAAAGAAGCCCGAATCTGTCCTCCAGCCCGAGCATTGTTCGGTATTTTGGCCATATCTGGAGTTCTAGAAGTCCAAATGAGCTGAATTTTTTACACAAGAAAGCTGAGACAATTGGCTACAACTTTCATGTTTGCACCTGGCTCTAGTTTTGACGTTATCAATGACGTTTTGGGCAGACAAGAGAAGATAAGGATTGTCACCAAGTCAAAAGTTGGCCACCCACTTATCAATTAGTCATCAAATCAATAGTTCCCAATTTTGGCCTATAAAAGGAGGCATTTGCCATGCATTTAGGCATCTTGGTTTCCAGATCAAGATCATGCTCTTCCTTTCTCTCTTTGTATTTTTTGTAATGTTTATGCTTTACTTTCATTAATATCAAGTTTATGCCTTTCATTTCCTTTCCTTTACTTAGTTAACTTTTATGTTCTTATTTTGTTTATTTATTTTTCTTTCTTTCATTATGTCTAGCTAAGTTAATGATGTCAAGGTGAAAAGGTTACACTAATGGTGTAAGAATAAGTATAGTGTAAACTTAATATGGACTTTGATGTTTGATACTAACATGTTTTATATTTGTTATCTTGTTCACTCTTTAATACTTTGCTTGTTAAATGACTAATCTTGATTTATGTTGTATAACACTTGGTACAACAAATGCTTGGCACTTTCATAGCCCATAATGTATGGTATAACCGACACCTGAGCTATGAAAGGAACTTGATTTGTTGTTAACATAAGTTATAATCATGAATGCTTGACGAGATTTACAAGTATTAGCATTAATTGAATAAGATGACTAATGTAATCATGTTAACAATATATAATCTGATTGGAACCTCCTTTGTGTGTGGTTTCCAATTCAATAATAAGAGTTTATACTGTACTTGTTTGATATACCATTAGTGGAATCTCTAACCTTGACATTTGTTATTATTATTGCTTAATCCTTACATTAATATTTGATCTCCAAGTTCTCATCATCATCATCTTCTTCTTCTTCTCTTTCTTTATTATTATTATTATTATTATTATTATTATTATTATTATTAGTACTACTACTACTACTACTACATTTATTATTATTATTATTACTATTGTTGTTGTTGTTATTGTTGTTTTATAATTGTTGTTTATAATTTGTACAATTAACCTCCCTGTGGTTCGACCCCGGTCTTGCCGGGTTATTTATTACTTCGACACTCCTGCACTTGGGAGAAGACATCAACCTTTTAGTCGTGTCACTCAGGTGTCGGTTATACCATACATTATGGGCTATGAAAGTGCCAAGCATTTGTTGTACCAAGTGTTATACAACATAAATCAAGATTAGTCATTTAACAAGCAAAGTATTAAAGAGTGAACAAGATAACAAATATAAAACATGTTAGTATCAAACATTAAAGTCCATATTAAGTTTACACTATACTTATTCTTCCACCATTAGTGTAACCTTTTCACCTTGACATAATTAACTTAGCTAGACATAATGAAAGAAAGGAAAACAAATAAACAAAATAAGAACATAAAAGTTAACTAAGTAAAGGAAAGGAAATGAAAGGCATAAACTTGATATTAATGAAAGTAAAGCATAAACATTACAAAAAATACAAAGAGAGAAAGGAAGAGCATGATCTTGATCTGAAAACCAAGATGCCTAAATGCATGGCAAATGCCTCCTTTTATAGGCCAAAATTAGGAACTATTGATTTGATGACTAATTGATAAGTGGGTGGCCAACTTTTGACTTGGTGACAATCCTTATCTTCTCTTGTCTGCCCAAAACGTCATTGATAACGTCAAAACTTGAGCTAGGTGCAAACATGAAAGTTGTAGGCAATTGTCTCAGCTTTCTTGTGTAAAAAATTCAGCTCATTTGGACTTCTAGAACTCCAGATATGGCCAAAATACCGAACAGTGCTCGGGCTGGAAGACAGATTCAGGCTTCTTTGTTGTTGCTACAATTTGGACTTGATAATGGCCTTTTTAGATCTTGGGCTCCATATGAAAGTTGTAGGCCTATGTCTTACCTTTCCATCCATATAAATTGGACCTAAATCTGAGATCTGTAGCTCCAGATATGGCCCAATTACCGAACAGTGTTCCGATTTGGATTGCACCGACATCTCTTCTCTAAGTTTGACCATCTCTTTATCCATGCAATTTAAGTTCTTCAAGTCATCAATCAATCCTTTCATTTATGTGATAGACCTGCATTAAAAATAGACATTTACCACAAATTATAGGTATCTTATATTATTAAATTATTATAAAACATATTTTAGTTAAGGAGTTATTGATACTTCAAGTGCAAAATGATGATATAAAACCATGATAAAAATGCACTTTTAAGTACTAATCACACCCCTCAACCAGCTTATTACTAGTCCCTAGTAATTAAAGCGTTAAAACAATTTGCAAATTTCACAAAGCAAGGTATTCATCATTTAACTTCCATTAATCTATCCAGATAAACAAACTCTCATTAAATTTATATATCTGCTCAATACCACTTAACAAGATATTAATATACCTTTCTTTTATGCTCAATGTATCAACACATAATTATGGGGCTTTTCTTGGAAGAAAACAAAATTTTTGTTCTAATGTTTAAGGTTAACTTCCTTGGGATGGGATTATTATTTTTGTCGTCTTTTTTTTTTTTACTTCTTTTTTTTTTTTTAAATGTATATACATATAATTTAAAAACATCATGCATCTTTAACCCATGTAACGAGCTTTCAGCTAATGACTCCCAGACCAGTTGGTCTTAGGGCATTAGGTGTTAAGACACCCCTACGAGCTTAGTAACTCGGGTCACAGATACTGATATGTAGATAGTGCAATGTTTGATTTCCTTAAGCTTTTCTCCTCAACCCATGTAACAAGCGTTGGGCCAATAGCTCCCAAGTCAGTTGACTTTAGGGTATTAGGTGTTAAAACACCCCTTCGGGCTTAATTGCTTAGGTTAGGGAGGCTACGAAACCAAACTTATCTACATTTTTATTATCATCATTTTGTTTTTTTTTCTTTTTTTTTATGTTTTTCTTTTTTTTTTAATTATATACAATCCCTTTCCCTTAGTTGTTACCTTTAACAAAAGAACATAAATAATGTAATAATCCAATATGCAACCCACAATCATATGTTAAAGTGTGTGTGTGTAAATTAAGGTTTAAAAATACATGTTAAATAAGTATATGAGCAGAATTAAGTGGTAACAATACGAGAGTTTGTAAACCTGAATATTTCAGGAAGTATTATAATAGACCTTGTTAAGAATGGTTACTAAGATGCGTCTCAAGAGTCACTTTAACAAAAAAACTCCTTTACTCTGCCATCCTAGTAACAACAATTATGCACATGCTTTATGAAATGAAAAACAATTTTTTTTTTTTTATCAACTACTACCCTCTCCCCCCAACCAAAACGAGACATTGTCCTCAATGTTCTAAGGTAGAAAGATAGAGTATAAAAGATATCACCTGAAATAACGAACACTGACAAAACCTGAAACACACTAAAACAAAAATAAGAAATAACAAAACACAATAATAAAACCAAAAGACACAAAAAATTCACAAATGAAGGCTCAAATCCAATCTAATCTTTTTACGGCTTCCCGTAGATGACCAATTTATACGACTCATGGAAGGATCAATCACAGGAATGAAAGATTGTAGTTGGTCAATCAATTGTTCAGCAGTAGTAGCAGAGATTATGATTTGTCGTGCAGAAGATGTTAGAAATTCCTGTTCCACAGCATGATCAAGAAAAGACAACAACTTATCATAATAACCATTAACATTTAACAAACCTATGGGTTTATGGTGAATGTGCAGTTGAGCCCAAGAGGAAATATGAAAGATCTCTTCCAATGTGCCTAGACCACCTGGTAAAGCAATAAAAGCATCAGCATGGTTAAACATTGCATTCATTCGAGCCGACATTGTGGAGACCTGAAGTTCCTCTCCAATTGTTTTTCCAATGATGTCCCCTTGTGCCAAAGCTTCAGGGACGACTCCTAAAACTTGACTACCTCCTAAAAATGTAGCTATTGACACACCTCCCATTAACCCAAGACTGCCTCCCCCATACACTAAATGAATCTTTCTCTCAGCTAGCACCTGACCAAGATGATTTACTGATTCTAAAAACTCTTTTTCTTTCCCAGGACTAGATCCACCGAAAACACAAATATTTCTTATTTGATGACTTGAGGAACTTGCCATTTCTACACACTTCTGTATTTGTTGAATGTATGGGTTGAGTAGAAATGAAAGGAAGGAAAATAGGGTTTTATAGATGAGAAAGTAGAAAGGCAATCATAACATCTATATGTAGGCCAGCTAGAGTCTCACACACTCTCTCTCTCTTTTTATTTATTTATTTATTTACTTTTGAAAAAAACATGTGTATGTACAGGTAGTTGTGATTGTGGCTCACATCTTCCCTTGGTTTTACGTCCAAGAACGGCTTAAACGCCCTCTATGGGTCGGGGATAGGCTTCCCATCCAGTTTTCTTAAAAACTGGCAAACAGGGTCTTTTTTAGTCAGATTCCCAAGACTAAGTCGATCATGTTCTTTATGAAATAGTGGCCATAAATCATGAATTGCACGATGCACATCTCCACTAGGATGCGTCTCAAGAGTCAATAGAAGATTATCTAAAGACTCCTTACTCAGGCCATCCTTAATGAATTGTATTTTATCTTCACGGTTTATAGATACCATTCCTAAAGAACGACATTGTGTATTACAAGTCCATCTAGCACATCGATGACAGACATCCAGTCATTTTGCACGACGCTTCTTTGCAAAAGTGCTTTTACCTGTTCCAGGCATGTGTGAAATGAAGAAGTTAGAGGACTCACCTGATAATCGGACCTTTGCTTCAATCAACCAACGAATATCTTCAGGAATTCCATGATTCATTAATAATCTCAATCTTGCACATCTAGCACGGTAAATTTTTGTAATCGCATTCTGAGGCAGAGCGGGAAAATACTTTTTCAATTTTTCAAGATTAGTGTCCATTTTCAAATGAGAATTGGAAGAGAGCTTCGAAGAATTGCACAGATATATACACAGATATCAGTAATTATGGGAAACTGAAAGAACCGACTTAAGTCACGGAGTACCGTTATCCGCCATTTGACCGGGGCGAGAGAAACTAGCAAAAATCACTCAAAGAGAAACACAAAAACAATGTGAGAAAAAAAAATCAACCTTTATCTACAAGATCATTCCAACCAGTTGATTCATTTTTACTAGGAAAATTATCAAAGTAAGTTTTCAAACGATGTCCATTTTCCTTAAAATCATTATCATTCATTGAATTCTCAATATCACAGGCCCCATAATGATTGCTCCATCTTGGTCTTAGCTCTCTAGGGAATGCATAAAGTTGAGAATTATAAAACAAAACTTTTTGACTAGTATCAATTTTTTGACAATTTTCACAAGTTTTGCAGAATGCATGCGTGTCTTTGAACATGGTGGGCCAATAAAATCCATTTTGAAAGATTTTTGCAGCTGTCTTTTTTGACGAGAAATAACTTCCACATGCTTCAGAATGACAAAGTTTAATGACACAACTTACCTCATTGTCGGGAATGAATCTTTGAAATATTTGATCAGGACAATATTTGAATAAGTTAGGGTCATCACAGTAAAAGCTCTTCACTTCGTTCAAAAACTTTTATTTGTCTTGCGTACTCCAATCAGCTGGCAAATCTTCTAAGGCAAGAAAATTGATATTTTTATTATACCAAGGCATTGGACTAAGAGAAAGTAAGGATTCGTTAGGAAAGTAATCATCGATTAGTGTGATGTTAGATGTCGAATCTGTTGTCAATGTTGACAAAAGATTCGCATCAACATTTTCGGTGCTTGTTTCATTCGTGATTTCTTCCTCAGAATAAACCATTTGCAAATCTTCAGTTTCATCCAATTCATTTTTACTTAAAGTAGATTCAAGTTGATCATAAACTAATTCATCAATATGATCTACTTCTTGTAAATCATTATCATCTCCAGGTTGCTTGCAAATGTTGAAAATATTCATCTCCAATGTCATGTTTCCAAATGATAGCTTCATCAATCCATTCCTACAATTAATCAAGGCGTTAGAGGTTGCAAGAAATGGACGTCCTAAAATAACAGGAAATGAATTACATGCTTCAACAGGTTCTGTGTCCAAGACAATAAAATCCACAGGTGATGTAACCATATTATTCGATTGTTTCACCCACATTTACCTAATGTTTTGTCCATGTTTTATATGTAAAATGCCTTGATATTCTTTGTTTTATGTTTTGAAGGCACTTTTGGATGAAAAATGCAAAAAGGAGTAAATTGGAGATAATTGGCAGATTTGATGTTCAGTCGATGTTTTGTGCAGAGCGTGATTTCTAGAGATCAAAATGAAGTGATTCCAGTGGCTCTAAAAAGCTAACATCCATACCTTTCTGGAAATGTAATGCAAGAAAAATACAAAGAGGAAGATCATGGAAATCACATCCTTCAAAGTCAAATCTCGTATTCTGCCACTGTTGACCTTTGTCTATTCAAAATTCCATATCTGGAGCTATAGAAGTCCAATTTATGCAAACTCAATTTTGTTGGATTCCTGACTCAAAGGTCTAGAAACGCTCCAATTTTCAGCCAAAAACGATGTCAGATGAGGGCGATATGATGTTTCAAAGATGACAACTGAATTCTGCCAGCAATCAGGTTTCGTGAAGAAATGAGTCCAAATTATGTTTCGAAGCTTCTAAACTATCATCCAAGTTATAATTTCAGCAATTTAGCCCCTCTAGTAAATCAATCTAGAAGGTCAAGAAAAGTAGCCACCAACCTCAATCCACCAACCTCAAATCACCAACCACAAACCAGCTGCAAGTTGGAATGCTGCCATTGTCAAAGAAGGAGGCTACAATGGTGGGTTGTTTGTGGTGACTACTAATGTCAAAGTTTGGCAAGTTTGGCAGCCACCATTGTTGATAAAGAAGCAAGAGGAGCTGCCATTGAAGCCTATATATAGACACCAAGAGAGCCAAGAAAGAAGAGGAGGGAGTGCAATAGAATCAAAGAAAGGTGGTAGCAACTAGAAGTGAAGAAACACAAACTCTCCTCTCTACATACTAGAAATAATGCTTTCTTTTATCTTTAGGAGTAGTTGTTCAATAGATATGCAAGGCTAAGCTCTTTTCTTGGTTGCAAGGACGCAGAAACTTTCAGATTTCAAGAACTGTGAGATTTATTCTTCCATTTATTTTCAGTTTGTATTATGAATGAGTATGATTGTTTTCCTATGCATATTTTCTATGATTGTTGTTGATAATTGCTAGAGCAGACTCTAAGTTATTATTGTGAACAATCTATTGCTAAGTTTGGTATCAAAACCGGAGTTAGGGTATATAAACTTGTGAAGCAACTAAGCTTGATAATTGTGGCGGAACTACGTTATTAAACTTAGGGAAAACATTCGATCAAAGCAACACAAGCAGACAACTTGGTTGTTAAGATTAATGAATTTATCTAGATCTTAAGGCTGCCATTAGATTAAATCATTAGTGCGGACACTGTGATTATTTGTTGGTTAGGGCTAGTTATACGGCGGATCCGTTAATTAACCAAAGTTAAGAAAAGATAAAAATTCAGAATATAAACTGGAGTTTCGTTTCAAGGATCGGTTCTGATTTCTGTAGGTGGATGTGTGCTTGTGACCAAGGTTTGTTTTCTTGATAAATTTCAGTTTTAATTGATTGTGTTCACTAGTTTAATTTCTTCCATAGTTTAGATTATCACAAATCAAAACCCCCCAATTGCATAACGTATAACATAAAAATCTAAACTAAATCTTCCTCGTGGGATCGATCCCTTGCTTGCTCTATACTATCTTGTGTGTTTTAAGCTAGGGTAATTAATTTGTGCGACCGCGACATCGCAACAACAGGATAAATGAATTTATCGACTTGTACTAACACGTCTTCAATTATTCCTCTAGGCACTTTTACAGATCTATCGGCAAGTAAAAGAGATATAGAAGTTGGTTTTAACTCACCTAGATTGAGACTCTGAAAAACTGAATATGGAAGTAAATTCACACTAGCACCAAGATCAAGTAAGGCTCTTTCAATTTTATGCTCTCCAATAAAGCAAGAAATTGTAGGACAACCAGGGTCTTTATATTTCAAAGCATTATTGTTCTGAAGAATAGCACTTACTTGTTCGGCTAGAAAGGCTTTCTTTTTCACATTCAGTTTCCTCTTCACAGTGCATAGATCTTTTAAAAATTTAGCATAGGAAGGAACCTGTTTAATAGCATCCAACAAAGGTATATTGATCCTTACCTGTTTGAAAGTTTCAAAAATTTCAGAGTTGTGATTAACTTTCCTTTGTTTAGTCATGGCATGAGGAAATGGAAGTGCTGGCGGTGAATCAGTCGTTTCTTTGCAATTTTCAGATTCATCCCCTTCCTTACCCTCAGAGATTGACTCATCATCTTTCTCATAAGGTTCAAAAGAGGGTTTTTCAATAACCTTACCGCTGCGCAGAGTAGTGACTGATTTGACTTGATCCATGTGTTGGCTTCCGGAACTACATGCATTTGCATTGTATTGCCCTTTGGGATTTTGTTGTGTTTGAGATGGAAACTTACCTTTCTCTTGGAAACTGAGAGCAGATGTTAATTTAGCAAGAGTATCTTTAAAATCTGTCATGTTTTGAGCAAGTTGAGTATTAATTGTCTCTTGCTTTTCAATGAATGCATGCAATGTTTCCTCAAGATTTCTTCTAAGAGGTGGAGCATAAAGAGGTGCATATCCATGAGAATTTTGGAAATTGTGGTGTGCTTGAAATGGTGGTTGTGAAGTTTGTGCATTGTTGTTCTCACTCTTCCAATTGAAATTTGGGTGATTTCTCCAACCAGGGTTGTATGTTTGGGAGTATGGGTTGTGGTTGGGCCTTTGGAAACTGTTTAAAGCATGGGCTTGTTCATGGAGACATTCCTTAAAAGAAGGCAAGGTTGGACAATCATTGGTTGAGTGTTCATTTGTTTCACAGATTTGACACACAATGTTTTCAATGGATTTTAATTGACCATTCTTTTTCAATTCTAGTGCCTCGACTTTTCTAGCTAAAGATGCAAACTTGGCTTGAAGGTCATGATCTTCCCTAAGGTTGTACATACCTCCACTAGATGTATGAGGTTGAGTTTTACTTGGTGCCTCATATGTACCCGCAGTGTCCCAATTTTGAGCATTTTCAGCTAACAAGTCTAAGTACTCCATTGCTTCATCAGGGTCTTTATCTTCAAAAGTTCCATTGCACATCAATTCAACCATTTGCCTATCTTTAGGTGTTAACCCTTCATAGAAATGTGAAACCAATCTCCATGTTTCAAAACCATGATGAGGGCAAGTACTAAGCAAGTCTCGATACCTATCCCAACATTTATAAAATGTTTCTCCTGGTTTTTGAGTGAAAGTGGTGATTTGTCTTTTGAAAGAGTTTGTTCTATGAGATGGGAAAAACTTCTTTAAAAATTGTTGTTGCATTTCATCCCAAGCACGAATGGATCCTGGTCTCAAATTTTGTAGCCATGTTTTAGCTTTATCTTTTAATGAAAAAGGAAAAAGCTTTAATCTAATGGTGTTCATGCTACAATTTAAATTATTATATGTGTTGCAGACCTCCTCAAATTCCCTTAAATGCAAGTATGGATTTTCGAATTCCAAACCATGAAAAAAAGGTAAAAGTTGAATAATACCTGGTTTAAAATTAAAATGAGATGCATCGGGAGGAAAAACTATGCATGATGGTGCACTTGTTCTTGTGGGATTCATGTGGTCTCTAAGTGTTCTAGCACGGTTATTCTCATTATTCTCATTATGAAGTGATTGATTATCTTCTTCGGCCATATTTTCTGAAAATGATGAGGATACCCTACAAAGTCTACCACTTGATGTGCGTGACCACACTCTCATGCATGTGTAGGAATAAAATAAAAGGAAGAAGAAAATAAAAGAAGAAGAAACAAGAGAAAAGAAACAAAGTTATATACAAGAAAAGTGAAAAGAGAAAATAAAATAAATATTATAATTTATACAAGGACTTACCTCCCCGGCAACGGCGCCAAAAACTTGACACGACTAAAAGGTTGATGTCTTCTCCCAAGTGCAGGAGTGTCGAAGTAATAAATAACCCGGCAAGACCGGGGTCGAACCACAGGGAGGTTAATTGTACAAATTATAGACAACAATTATAAACAACAATAACAACAACAATAATAGTAGTAGTGGTAGTAATAATAATAATAATAATAATAATAATAATAATAATAGTAGTAGTACTAATAATAATAATAATAATAATAAAGAAAGAGAAGAAGAAGAAGATGATGATGATGAGAACTTAGAGATGAAATATTAATGTAAGGATTAAACAATAATAATAACAAATGTCAAGGTTAGAGGTTCCACTAATGGTATATCAAACAAGTATAGTATAAACTCCTATTATTGAATTGGAAACCACACACAAAGGAGGTTCCAATCAGATTATATATTGTTAACATGATTATATTAGTCATCTTATTCAATTAATGCTAATACTTGTAAATCTCGTCAAGCATTCATGATTATAACTTATGTTAACAACAAATCAAGTTCCTTTCATAGCTCAGGTGTCGGTTATACCATACATTATGGGCTATGAAAGTGCCAAGCATTTGTTGTACCAAGTGTTATACAACATAAATCAAGATTAGTCATTTAACAAGCAAAGTATTAAAGAGTGAACAAGATAACAAATATAAAACATGTTAGTATCAAACATTAAAGTCCATATTAAGTTTACACTATACTTATTCTTCCACCATTAGTGTAACCTTTTCACCTTGACATAATTAACTTAGCTAGACATAATGAAAGAAAGGAAAACAAATAAACAAAATAAGAACATAAAAGTTAACTAAGTAAAGGAAAGGAAATGAAAGGCATAAACTTGATATTAATGAAAGTAAAGCATAAACATTACAAAAAATACAAAGAGAGAAAGGAAGAGCATGATCTTGATCTGAAAACCAAGATGCCTAAATGCATGGCAAATGCCTCCTTTTATAGGCCAAAATTAGGAACTATTGATTTGATGACTAATTGATAAGTGGGTGGCCAACTTTTGACTTGGTGACAATCCTTATCTTCTCTTTTCTGCCCAAAACGTCATTGATAACGTCAAAACTTGAGCCAGGTGCAAACATGAAAGTTGTAGGCAATTGTCTCAGCTTTCTTGTGTAAAAAATTCAGCTCATTTGGACTTCTAGAACTCCAGATATGGCCAAAATACCGAACAGTGCTCGGGCTGGAAGACAGATTCAGGCTTCTTTGTTGTTGCTACAATTTGGACTTGATAATGGCCTTTTTAGATCTTGGGCTCCATATGAAAGTTGTAGGCCTATGTCTTACCTTTCCATCCATATAAATTGGACCTAAATCTGAGATCTGTAGCTCCAGATATGGCCCAATTACCGAACAGTGTTCCGGTTTGGATTGCACCGACATCTCTTCTCTAAGTTTGACCATCTCTTTATCCATGCAATTTAAGTTCTTCAAGTCATCAATCAATCCTTTCATTTATGTGATAGACCTGCATTAAAAATAGACATTTACCACAAATTATAGGTATCTTATATTATTAGATTATTATAAAACATATTTTAGTTAAGGAGTTATTGATACTTCAAGTGCAAAATGATGATATAAAACCATGATAAAAATGCACTTTTAAGTACTAATCAGAGTGGTCAATTAAAATCTATTGAAAACATTGTGTGTCAAATCTATGAAAGAAATGAACAGTCAACCAACGATTATCCAACCTTGCCTTCTTTTAAGGAATGTCTCCATGAACAAGCCAATGCTTTAAACAGTTTCCAAAAGGGTAACCGCAACCCATACTCCCAAACATACAACCCTGGTTGGAGAAATCACCTAAATTTTAGTTTGAAGAATGAGAACAACAATGCATAAACTTCACAACCACTATTTCAAGCACACTATAATTTTTAAAATTCTCATGGATATGCAGCTCCTTATGCTCCACCTCCTAGAAGAAATCTTGAGGAAATATTGCATGCATTCATTGAAAAGCAAGAGACAATCAATACTCAACTTGCTCAAAACATGACAGATTTTAAAGATACTCTTGCAAAATTAACATCTGCTCTCAGTTTCCAAGAGAAAGGTAAGTTTTCATCTCAACCACAACAAAATCCCAAGGGGCAATACAATACAAATGCAAGTAGTTCCGGAAGCCAACACATGAATCAAGTCAAATCAGTCACTACTTTGTGTAGTGGTAAGGTTATTGAAAAACCCTCTCTTGAACCTTATAAGAAAGATGATGAGTTAATCTCTGAGGGTAAGGAAGGGGTGGAATCTGAAAATTACAAAGAAACAACTGATTCACCACCAGCACTTCTATTTCCTTAAGCCATGACCAAACAAAGGAAAGTCAATCAGAACTCTGAAAGTTTTGACATTTTCAAACAGGTAAGGATCAATATACCTTTGCTGGATGCTATTAAACAAGTTCCTTCCTATGCTAAATTTTTGAAATATCTATGCACTGTGAAGAGGAAATTGAATGTGAAAAAGAAAGCCTTTTTAGCCGAACTAGTAAGTGCTATTCTTCATAACAATAATGCTTTGAAATATAAAGACCCTGGTTGTCCTAGAATTTCTTACTTTATTGGAGAACATAAAATTGAAAAAGCCTTACTTGATCTTGAAGCTAGTGTGAATTTACTTTCATATTCAGTTTTTCAAAGTCTCAATCTAGGTGAGTTAAAACCAACTTCTATATCTCTTTTACTTGCCGATAGATCTGTAAAAGTGCCTAGAGGAATAATTGAAGATGTGTTAGTACATGTCGATAAATTCATTTATCCTATAGATTTTATTGTCTTAGATATAGAACCTGTTGACGCATGTCATTCATTTCCTGTTATTTTAGGACGTTCGTTTCTTGCAAGCTCTAACGCATTGATTAATTGTAGGAATGGACTGATGAAGCTATCATTTGGAAACATGACATTAGAGATGAATATTTGCAACCTAAGCAAGCAACCTTGAGATGATAATGATTTACAAGAAGTAGATCATATTGACGAATTAGTTTATGATCAACTTGAATCTACTTTATGTAAAAATGAATTGAATGAATTTGAAGATTCGCAAATGATTTATTCTAAGGAAGAAATCACGGACAAAAAACGCACCGAAAATGTTGATGCAATCTTTTGTCAATAGTGACAACAGATTCGACATCTGACATCACGCCAATCGATGGTTACTTTCCTAACGAATCCTTACTTTCTCTTAGTCCAATGCCTTGGTATGATAAAAATATCAATTTTCTTACTTTAGGAGGTTTGCCAGCTGATTGGAGTACCCAAGACAAAGAAAAGTTTTTGAATGAAGTGAAGAGCTTTTATTGTGATGACCCTAACTTATTCAAATATTGTCCTGATCAAATATTTCAAAGATTCATTCCTGACAATGAGGTAAGTAGTGTCATTAAACTTTGTCATTCTAAAGCATGTGGAAGTTATTTCTCGTCAAAAAAGACAACTGCACAAATCTTTCAAAATGGATTTTATTGGCCCACCATGTTCAAGGACACACATGCATTATGCAAAACTTGTGAAAATTGTTAAAAAGTTGACACTGGTAAAAAAGGTTTGTTTTATAATTCTTAACTCTATTCATTCCCTAGAGAGCTAAGATCAAGATGGGACAATCCTTATAGGGCCTGTGATATTGAGAATTCAATGAATGACAATATTTTTAAGAAAAATGGAGATCGCTTAAAAGTTTACTTTGATAATTTTGCTAGTGAAAATGAATCAACTAGCTTGAATGATCTTGTCGATAAAGGTTGATTATTTTGTTTTTCTCATATTGTTTTTATGTTTCTTTTTGAGTGATTTTTGCTAGTTTCTCTCACCCCGGTCAAATGGCGGATAACGGTACTCCGTGACTTAAGTCGGTTCTTTCAGTTTCCCACAATAACTGATATCTATGTTTATATTTGTGCAATTCTTTGAATCTCTCTTCCAATTCTCATTTGAAAATGGACACTAATCTTGAAAAATTGAAAAAGTATTTTCCCGCTTTGCCTTAGAATGCGATTACAAAAATTTACCCTGTTAGATGTGTAAGATTGAGATCGTTAATGAATCATGGAATTCCTGAAGATATTCGCTGGTTGATTAAAGCAAAGGTCCGATTATCAAGTGAGTCCTCTAACTCCTTCATTTCACACATGCCTGGAACAGGTAAAAGCACTTTTGGAAAGAAGCGTCGTGCAAAACAACTGAAAGTTTGTTATCGATGTGCTAGATGAACTTATAATACACAATGTCGTTCTTTAGGAATGATATCTATAAACTTTAAAGATAAAATACAATTCATTAAGGATGACCTGAGTAAGGAGTCTTTAAATAATCTTTTATTGACTTTTGAGATGCATCCTAGTGGAGATGTGCATCGTGTAATTCATGATTTATGGCCACTATTTCATAAAGAACATGATCAACTTAGTCTTGGGAATCTGACTAAAAAAGACCTTGTTTGCTAGTTGACACGACTAAAAGGTTGATGTCTTTTCCCAAGTGCAGGAGTGTCGAAATAATAAATAACCCGGCAAGACTGGGGTCGAACCACAGGGAGGTTAATTGTACAAATTATAAACAACAATTATAAAACAACAATAACAACAACAACAATAGTAATAATAATAATAATAATAATACTAGTAGTAGTAGTAGTAGTAGTAATAATAATAATAATAATAATAAAGAAAGAGAAGAAGAAGAAGATGATGATGATGAGAACTTAGAGATGAAATATTAATGTAAGGATTAAACAATAATAATAACAAATGTCAAGGTTAGAGGTTCCACTAATGGTATATCAAACAAGTATAGTATAAACTCCTATTATTGAATTGGAAACCACACACAAAGGAGGTTCCAATCAGATTATATATTGTTAACATGATTACATTAGTCATCTTATTCAATTAATGCTAATACTTGTAAATCTCGTCAAGCATTCATGATTATAACTTATGTTAACAACAAATCAAGTTCCTTTCATAGCTCAGGTGTCGGTTATACCATACATTATGGGCTATGAAAGTGCCAAGCATTTGTTGTACCAAGTGTTATACAATATAAATCAAGATTAGTCATTTAACAAGCAAAGTATTAAAGAGTGAACAAGATAACAAATATAAAACATGTTAGTATCAAACATTAAAGTCCATATTAAGTTTACATTATACTTATTCTCATACCATTAGTGTAACCTTTTCACCTTGACATAATTAACTTAGCTAGACATAATGAAAGAAAGCAAAATAGATAAACAAAATAAGAACATAAAAGTTAACTAAGTAAAGGAAAGGAAATGAAAGGCATAAACTTGATATTAATGAAAGCAAAGCATAAACATTACAAAAAATACAAAGAGAGAAAGGAAGAGCATGATCTTGATCTGGAAACCAAGATGCCTCAATGCATGGCAAATGCCTCCTTTTATAGGCTAAAATTGGGAACTATTGATTTGATGACTAATTGATAAGTGGGTGGCCAACTTTTGACTTGGTGACAATCCTTATCTTCTCTTGTCTGCCCAAAACGTCATTGATAACATCAAAATTGGAGCCTGTTGTAAACATGAAAGTTGTAGGCAATTGTCTCAGCTTTCTTGTGTAAACAATTCAGCTCATTTGGACTTCTAGAACTCCAGATATGGCCAAAATACCAAACAGTGCTCGGGCTGGAAGACAGATTCGGGCTTCTTTGTTGTTGCTACAATTTGGACTTGATCATGGCCTTTTTAGATCTTGGGCTCCATATGAAAGTTGTAGGCCTATGTCTTACCTTTCCATCCATATAAATTGGACCTAAATCTGAGATCTGTAGCTCCAGATATGACCCAATTACCGAACAGTGTTCCGGTTTGGATTGCACCGACATCTCTTCTCTAAGTTTGACCATCTCTTTATCCTTGCAATTTAAGTTCTTCAAGTCATCAATCAATCCTTTCATTTATGTGATAGGCCTGCATTAAAAATAGACATTTACCACAAATTATAGGTATCTTATATTATTAGATACATTATTATAAAACATATTTTAGTTAAGGAGTTATTGATACTTCAAGTGCAAAATGATGATATAAAACCATGATAAAAATGCACTTTTAAGTACTAATCATAAGGTTCTTTATATTTCAAAGCATTATAGTATTATTGTTTTGAATAATAGCACCTACTTGTTCGGCTAGAAAGGCTTTCTTTTTCACATTCAGTTTTCTCTTTACAGTACATAGATCTTTCAAAAATTTAGCATAGGAAGGAACCTGTTTAATAACCTTACCACTGTGCAGAGTAGTGACTGATTTGACTTGATCCATGTGTTGGTTTCTGGAACTACTTGCATTTGCATTGTATTGCCCCTTGGAATTTTGTTGTGGTTGAGATGGAAACTTACCTTTCTCTTGGAAACTGAGAGCAGATGTTAATTTTGCAAGAGTATCTTTAAAATATGTCATGTTTTGAGCAAGTTGAGTATTGATTGTCTCTTGTTTTTCAATGAATGCATGCAATGTTTCCTCAAGATTTCTTCTAGAAGGTGGAGCATAAGGAGGTGCATATCCATGAGAATTTTGGAAATTATGGTGTGCTTAAAACGGTGGTTGTAAAGTTTATGCATTATTGTTCTCACTCTTCCAACTGAAATTTGGGTGATTTCTCCAACCAGAGTTGTATGTTTGGGAGTGTGGGTTATGGTTGGCCCTTTGGAAACTGTTTAAAGCATGGGCTTGTTCATGGAGACATTCCTTTAAAGAAGGCAAGGTTGGAAAATCATTGGTTGAGTGTTCATTTATTTCATAGATTTGACACAATGTTTTCAATAGATTTTAATTGACCACTCCTTTTCAATTCTAGTGCCTCGACTTTTCTAGCTAAAGATGCAAACTTGGCTTGAAGGTCATGATCTTCCCTAAGGTTGTACATACCTCCACTAGATGTATGAGGTTGAGTTTTACTCGGTGCCTCATAAGTACCCACGGTGTCCCAATTTTGAGCACTTTCAGCTAACAAATCTAAGTACTGCATTGCTTCATCAGGGTCTTTATCTTCAAAAGTTCTATTGCACATCAAATCAATCATTTGCCTATCTTTAGGTGTTAACCCTTCATAGAAATGTGAAACCAATCTCCATGTTTCAAAACCATAATGAGAGCAAGTACTAAGCAAGTCTCGATACCTATCCCAACATTGGTAAAATGTTTCTCCTAGTTTTTGAGTGATTTGTCTTTTGAAAGAGTTTGTCCTGTGAGATGGGAAAAACTTCTTCAAAAACTATTGTTGCATTTCATCCCAAGCACGAATGGATCCTGAGAGGAAAAACTATGCATGATGGTGCACTTGTTCTTGTGGGATTCATGTGGTCTCTAAGTGTTCTAACACGATTATTCTCATTATGAAGTGATTGATTATCTTCTTCGGCCATATTTTCTGAAAATGATGAGGATACCCTACAAAGTCTACCACTTGATGTACGTGACCACACTCTCATGCATGTGTAGGAATAGAATAAAAAGAAGAAGAAAACAAAAGAAGAAGAAACAAGAGAAAAGAAATAAAGTTATATACAAGAAAAGTGAAAAGAGAAAATAAAATAAATATTATAATTTATACAAGAACTTACCTCCCCGGTAATGGCGCCAAAAACATGACACGACCAAAAGATTGATGTCTTCTCCCAAGTGCAGGAGTGTCGAAGTAATAAATAACCCGGCAAGACCGAGGTCGAACCATAGGGAGGTTAATTGTACAAATTATAAATAACAATAATACAACAACAATAATAATAACAACAACAACAACACTAATAATAGTAATAACAATAATAATAATAACAATAATAATAACAATAGTAGTAGTAGTAGTAATACTAATAATAATAGTAATAATAATAAAGATAAAGAAGGAGGAGAAGAAGAACATGATGATGATGAGAACTTTGAGATGGAATATTAATGTAATGATTAAACAATGATAATAATAAATATCAAGGTTAGAGGATCTACTAATGGTATGTCAAACAAGTATAGTATAAACTCTTATTATTCAATTGGAAACCACACACAAAGGAGGTTCCAATCAGATTATAGATTGTTAACATGATTACATTAGTCATCTTATTCAATTAATGCTAATACTTGTAAATCTCGTCAAGCATTCATGATTATAACTTATGTTAACAACAAATCAAGTTCCTTTCATAGCTCAGGTGTCGGTTATACCATACATTATGGGCTATGAAAGTGCCAAGAATTTGTTGTACCAAGTGTTATACAATATAAATCAAGATTAGTCATTTAACAAGCAAAGTATTAAAGAGTGAACAAGATAACAGATATAAAACATGTTAGTATCGAACGTTAAAGTTTATATTAAGTTTACACTATACTTATTCTTACACCATTAGCGTAACCTTTTCACCTTGACATAATAAACTTAGCTAGACATAATGAAAGAAAGAAAAATAGATAAACAAAATAAGAACATAAAAGTTAACTAAGTAAAGGAAAGGAAATGAAAGGTATAAACTTGATATTAATGAAAGCAAAGCATAAACATTACAAAAAATACAAAGAAAGAAAGGCAGAGCATGATCTTCATCTGAAAACCAAGATGCCTAAATGCATGGAAAATGCCTCCTTTTATAGGCCAAAATTAAAAACTATTGATTTGATGACTAATTGATGAGTGGGTGGCCAACTCTTGACTTGGTGACAATCCTTATCTTCTTTGTCTGCCCAAAACATCATTGATAACATCAAAATTAGAGCCATTCGAAAACATGAAAGTTGTAGGCAATTGTCTTAGCTTTCGTGTGTAAAAACTTTAGCTAAGTTGGACTTTTAGAACCCCAGATATGGCCAAAATACTGAACAGTGCTCGGGCTGGAGGACAGATTCGGGCTTCTTTGTTGTTGCTACAATTTGGACTTGAAAATGGCCTTTTTAGATCTTGGGCTCGATATGAAAGTTGTAGACTTATGTGTTATCTTTCCATCCATATAAAATAGACCTAAATCTGATATCTATAGCTTCAGATATGACCCAATTACCGAACAGTGTTCCAGTTTGGATTGCACCGACATCTCTTTTCTAATTTTGGTCATCTCTTTGCCCTTGCAATTTAAGTTCTTAAAGTCATCAATCAATCCTTTCATTTATGTGATAGGCCTGCATTTAAAATAAAAATTTACCATAAATTAAAGGTATCTTATATTATTAGATATATTATTATAAAACATGCTTTAGTTAAGGAGTTAGTGATACTTCAAGTGCAAAATGATGATATAAAATTATGATAAAAATACACTTTTAAGTATTAATCAATAGGTAATTGAAGAAACTAATTCCATAGTTAATAGGATTAATGCCCTAGATAGTGGATAATATGAGAAATTGATTTCCTAGTTAATGAGATTAGTACCTTGATTAATGAGCAATTGTAGAAACAGATTTCATGATTAATAGGATTAGTACCCTGAATAATGGGCAATAGGAGAAACTATTTCCCTAGTTAATAAGCAATTGTAGACACTAATTCTTAGGTTAATGAGATTGGTGTTCTGGTTAATGGACAATTAGATAAACGAATTCCCTGATTAATGGGGATTGGTATCCTAAATAGTAGATGATATGAGAAACTAGTTCCTTAGTTGATGAGATTGGTGTCCTAATTAATGGGTAATTAAAGAAACTAATTATATGATCAATAAGATTAGTGTCATGATTAATGGATAATTGGAGAAACTAATTGATTTAGAAATATAATAAATATCTGCTTTGGGCTAGAGATGATTTTGATATGTCCTTAAAATTGTGCTAATGACATTGATTTGCAAAGATAACTTGTATATTAAGAAATTAATTATTTGATAAATGATGCAGCAAAATAATATTAAATTATCATTAGTATAAAATTAATTACATTTGATATTAAATAAACTTTTAGGTGGCTCACAGCACTGTGCTGAATAGTAGATTCATGAATTTATATCTTTTTTTAATCAAATGATGTAGTTGGAAGAATGAATATTTTATTTTGTATTATCATTTTATATTTACATATCTAAATTAATTATGGATAAAGTATCTAAAGTACTTGTTTTTAAAGCATGTCTATAATTTTATTGCACTTCTCTTTAAAGGTTCCTCCATTTTTTTTTTTTGGTGAAATGAATATATGGTCTTGACTTAAGTATTTGAGTAAATAATTTAGAAAATTGGAAGTTGTTATTATGGTTAAGTTAAGAAAGTCTTAAATAGCAGGATGGTGGGATAAATGTTAGAATGACTATTTGCAAATTGTGAAAACTATGGAATTAATAAGTTGGTATTAAAAATATAAGGAACTATACCAGATTTTTTATTGAATCAAAAGAATCTTGTACTTTCAATAATAATAAAATAAATATATAGAATGATGTGTAATTAAATTGAGATTGTTACATTAAATGTTTAGATAAAAAAAATTATTAAAGTTTAACTACTCGACCTTGACTGTAAGCTTTATGAATTTTTTTCTAAATAGATAAATGAGACATCATAAGGATTTTATTCTAATAAAAATTAATAATAACTAAAGGGATTTGTTTGAAAATAAAAAAGAAGATATTCAAAAGAACCTGATTAGCTATTCTGAGTATTTAGGTAACTAATAATGTTAATGAATTTTATTTATATCAATATTTCTAATAAAACTTGATTAGTTGTTTCTAAAGAAAGGCTAATGATATCAAAATATTTTCTTGACATCAACATTTTCAAATAATAGGCTTAAAATACATGGAGAGAGATTGATTAGTTATTCCTAATCTGGATAAATAATGATATCAATAGGATATATTAATTTCAACATAAATTTCTAATTCTAATTATTCGATTCTAAGTGATGGAGAAAATAATGTAGGTAAGATTACAAGCATCGATAAGATCTTAAATACGAAACAAAAAAAATAATTATAATGAGTAAATAGAAATAAAATAAGGATGTATAACTAACAATTTAAAAGATTAACCAATACTATTTTTAATGCATTTTTATAATAATGATATTTGTTTTACATAGCATTCTTTATTACGCCAGTAGTCTTTTGTTTATCCTGTTGTATTATTATAAACTAGAAGTAATGTATTCTATTTTAATATGAATTGTAATTTTATTTAATTATATTTAATGATTTATAAACTTTAATTTATTTTATGAATAACATAATCAAACAAATTATTACTACATGTTTCTATGACTTGGATGATTATATTTTAAATTTTATTTTTCTTAGGTTGTGTAACTAATTGTGAGTATAATTATAAATGTTGAATTGAAATGAAGAGTATTATTGATGTGGGGTAAAATTTAAGATGATTAAATCATGTTTTGAAATTATATATACAAGAGTAACATGATATAGTTGATAATTTAAGAATTTCAAATATACGGGAAACTCTATCAAAAAATTTGTAGATTAAAAAAAATGGTTTGAATAAGTATAAATATATTCTTTTATTCAATTATTTTGGGAATGTTACATTTACAAGTTTCCTCCCAAAGTTATCAAAAATATATTTTTTATACTATCTAAAAATTACAATGTAAACTTATAATAAAAACAAATCTTAAAATTTTAAAAATTTAAATAAATTATATATATATATAGATATATATATATATAATTCAATCATTTTAAAATATATGTTCCAAGTAAAAATATTAATAGTCATAAATTATATAAATTGTAATTTTATTTAATGATTTATAAACTCTAATTTCTTTTATGTATAACATAAATAAACAAATTATTACTACAATGTTTCTATGACTTGGATGATTATATTTTAAATTTTATTTTTCTTAGGTTGTGTAACTAATTGTGAATATAATTATAAATGTTGAAGTGAAATGAAGAGTATTATTGATGTGGGGTAAAATTTAAGATGATTAGATCATGTTTTGAAATTATATATCATATTTGATAATTTAAGAATTTCAAATATATGGGAAACTCTATCAAAAATTTTATAGATTAAAAAAACTCTATCCAATATATTCTTTTATTCAATTATTTTGGGAATGTTACATTTACAAGTTTCATCCCAAAGTTATCAAAAATATATTTTTTACACTATCTAAAAATTACAATGTAAACTTATAATAAAAACAAATCTTAAAATCTTAAATAAATTATATATATATATATAATTCAATTATTTTAAAATATATGTTCCAAGTAAAAATATTAATAGTCATAGATGCTAAATTAGTTATTAAAAATGTTACTGTGATTGTTTTTAAAATATTTTTTTTATTGAAATATATTAAAAAAATATTTTTTCTTTGTTTTATTATGATGCCTTAATTTTTCATGCTTAATTACCATTCAGCAGCAACAAAAACATTTTTCCTTTGTTTTATTATGATGCCTTAATTTTTCTTGTATCATGATGAGAAATAAATGTACAGAATCATGGAAAGCTAAAGCAAAAATTGATTTCGAAAGGGCTACAAAATAAAACCCCATAATAACATGAAGAAATTTTATATAATATGATAGTGAATATTTTTTAAAGTGTATTTTTTTAATATATTAAATAATATCTTTTTATTTTTAAAATTTTTTAAAGTTAATATATCAAAATAATATGAAATCATTATAAAATTATTAATTTAAATTACAAAAATAAAATAAAAATAAAAATAAATTACAAAAATAAAATCTCTAAGAAATGTTACATAATAACATTGAAAATAACAATATATTGATAGATATCAGCAACTTCAAAAACACAAGCAAATTATTTAATCTGAAAAAAATAATTTAATTGATTAAATTCAAAGTGAACAAATAATTTTAAGTGGTGTAGTTTAATTAATTAAATTTTAAATTTGTTTTTTAAATATTATTAGTTTAAATTTTATAAATTTCAGAAATACTAAAACTTTATATAATTATTAATTTTAAATGTATAAAATTAATTAAAAAATATATAAACTAGCAAAAAATAAACACAAGCAGATTAATTAATTCTGTAGCAAAATAGACAACAATAGATATCCATCACCTTTTACTTGGAAAGAGAAGCATCGGTTAACAAGGGAGAATTTGTTTGATACCGTGGTTGTAAGTTATTTTATAACTAATTTCTTGTATTAAAAAATATATATTAATAATATTTTTTTAATTTTTTAAAATTATTTTTGATATTAATATATGATTTGAGAATATTAAAAATATATTAATTTAAAATAAATAAAAAATAAAAAATTTAAATGTTTTTAAAAATACTTTCAAAATAGAGAAATAAACAAGCTTGCTCGGAGCTCACTGAAAATCAATGGCGGGAAATAAACTCTGAAACCCTAAAAATAGGGCACAGAGTCAGAACTCAGAAGTCAGAACCTCAATCTTTCCATTTTCTAAAATTCTCTTAACTGTCTTATTTTTTATTTTCTGGCATGCAATAATAAGTAAGTATATTCCTACTCTTCCTTTTCGCTTCTTTCTTTTTTCCATTACAGTCCGCCAACCAAAAAAAAAAGAAAAAAATTAATTTTCATGGCGAGGCTTGTTACACTGAGACGCGCTCTTTTTGTTCCCGAGGTACCTTATCTCTACATTTCTGTTTGATGTTTATTTAAGGTGCCTGATCATTTTTACTACTGCTCGTTTCACCTACAGTATTATTATCCATACGCTTGATTTTTTTTCCGGTGGAACTCTCCATGTTTCATTCTATATTTGTTGTTTAAACAGGGTTGCTTTGCGTGTATTAATTGTGTGTGTGTGTGTGTATCAGGGACTAAGGAGAGTTGTGCTGGGAACTTCTTCTCAGACACGCAATTTTGCTACAAAAGGTATTGAAAGTTGATGAAATGGACAAGTTATACTCGAACTTAAGAGTTTATAGTTCATATGAGTAATTCTGTAATTGTAATTAACAAGCCGTGTCACTCAGTATGGCGTGGATTATTTTTTTTCATTTTTCAAGCAACATTGTGGATTTGTAACAAATGTCTACCTTTTTTTTCTTATTTAAAACCATTATTGATAAGGCAAAAGAAAATCCAAGTCAGATGGAAGCGAGTCTGGTGAAGAAAATACGTCAAAGAAAGATTTGGCTTTACAACAAGCCCTTGATCAAATTACTAGTCAATTCGGAAAGGGATCTATCATGTGGTTTGGCCACTCTGAAGCTCCCAAAAATGTTCCGGTCGTGTCTACAGGTTCCTTTGCTCTTGATATAGCACTTGGATGTGGTGGATTTCCAAAGGTTTGACTGAACACTTTTCATTCAAGCATTTTGTTGCTTTGTTTTTGTTAACAATACTCTGTTTTGCAACGCATAAAGTTTCTTAAACAAAAAATGCTTTGACTGGTTACTGTTTTGCAACTTTTATCCCTTGAAATAGCTTAAAAGTGTATTAGTTTTGTAAGGAGATCTATTTTGAGTTTATTGTGCTTTAACTGAACGTTTAGGGTTGTAGTTGATAGTTCATTTCTGGTTCTGTGAATTCTGAACCTCCATATATTTAATGCAAACAAGAATCAAACCCCACAGTTTCGTGTTTTTTTTTTTGGCGGCATATTACATATTGAAATTGGATTTCAACAGGGTCGTGTGGTCGAGATTTTTGGTCCGGAGGCTTCTGGGAAAACCACTCTTGCTTTACATGTAATTGCTGAAGCACAAAAGCAAGGAGGTTACTTCTTAAATGCCTACAAGATTTATTTTTAATTCTTATGCCAGTAGTAGCTAGTTGTTAGGACTAACTAATAAATTATTTATAATGAAAATATAAAGTAAGGACATGACATGTCAATTTTTGTACCATTCATCATTAAGTTGTCAAGCTATTTTATTAGTAAGTTCAGAAAAAGATTCAAGTATTAATCTTTCTCCAGTAACATACGTAGAATATTGGATACTGCAAATTGTTTCAGAGGATTTTAAGTCAAAGAATTTTGCTGAATTGTCAAGAACTCGATTTCAATTCTTCCATGGCATTAACATGTCTACTTCTTTGCAGGTTACTGTGTTTTTATGGACGCTGAGCATGCCCTTGATTCATCATTAGCTAAGGCTATTGGGGTGAACACTGAGAACTTGCTTCTTTCGCAACCTGATTGTGGCGAACAAGCTCTCAGTCTTGTGGACACTCTCATCCAGAGTGGTTCTGTTGATGTCATTGTTGTTGATAGTGTAAGTAAGGTGCTTTATTGGCTTATAATCTTACATGTTATCAAGTCCTCTCTTAGTTAAAGTTTCATGTATTCAATGGATGAGGCTTTGTAGTTATAGTTTCTTGTATTCAATGAATCAGTGTTTGTATAATGTAATACTTGGTAAGATAATTCATTCCCTTTACCATCCCCCTCTTACTCACCTTCTCATATGCCCTATTTAATGGTTATCATCTTAGCAGAGTTGTGTTAACCGTTATGCCTGCAGCTTTTGCTGCAGATAGCGCGAGCGCACATGTATTAGACATCAATGCTTGGTTAAAGTTTATTTGTTTAGAATTATCCATACCAATGAATTTCAGACTACAGTTTGGAATTAAGTCTTGTTTTTATTTTTCTATTGTGAATAATGACAGGTAGCTGCACTTGTGCCTAAAAGTGAACTTGATGGAGAGATGGGTGATGCTCATATGGCAATGCAAGCCAGATTAATGAGCCAGGCACTTCGCAAACTGAGCCACTCTTTATCACAGTCACAGACTGTTCTGATCTTTATCAATCAGGTGCTATTTTGAAGTATTAGTTCTATCATTTTAGGTTTAGTTTTATATATATATAATAGGAGATCTGTACTGATTTACCATGAAACTATAAAAGATGTATTTGTACATTCATTTTAGGTACTTAAAAGACGCAGCATTTATTTGCATTCAAAACTAAAGATTGGTCATTTACCAAATCTGGTCCAGATGTCATGCCAAATGGATTTTTTTCCCAATCAAAGAAACTTCTTGTATGAGTTTTCATTCAGGCTGTCAATTTGGCTCAGTAGAGTAAAATAATTGCATGCCAGGATTGTAATTGAGTTGAGTATTATACTGTTCAGGCTTGGTTTGTTCAAATTAAAATCAAGTGAGTTGGACTTAAGTTTATTATCCTGCCAAAAAAATGTAGAAGCTTCGTTTACTACCTCCTTGAATGAATTTGAGCTTGTACATGAATGTAATGATTAACTAATGTAAACAACCCCCCCCTCCCCCCCCCCCCCCCCCCCCCCCCCACACACACACACACACAAGTATCTTTGGTCTATTTAGGAGTCCTAATTGATGCTTGTGGTGGCTGACCTACATTAGAGCTTGTTCAAGGTTTTGGCCAGAACTTGTGTGTAATGGCTGTCTAATTGAGATTTGACTCGTGAATCAAAAAGGTAAATTTTTGGGATTGTGAATCTTATCAAATTGTGAATCATAAAATTTAGTAACAAATGATAATGACATTAATAAAATATAAATAACATAGTAACTCTTGTCATTTAAATTTTTATTTCTTAGTCATTTAATTACTTAAGTCTCAAAATTCAACATATTGTTCATTGCTACTTGATTAGTCTAAAGACTCAATAATCTTGTTCTTCCCCAACAATCATGTCATCTTTGTAGTTCCTTGTCCTTGACACTCTTGCTTTCACTGTTTTCTTTTTTTGTGAAAATTTAATTTATAATTCATTTAAGTTTCTAGTAGAAATATTTATTGAAGAAGATTGTTTACATGTTGACATACATGACCTCTTGACTTAGCATTCCTATTCTTACCACCTCTCTTAAAATTATGCATTTTATTTCAATTTTCTATTTGAGAGGACTTGTAAAGCTCAATGAATTGTATTGAATCAAATCAAATCAAATCCTTACTGAATTGTAAGATTCAACAGAACAAGGAGATCTAGAGAAAATAGAGCTAGCATAAAACTCAACAATCTAGCTACCATTGAAACAGTAGAGTGAAAGTAGGATGAGGCATGCCTTTACCCTTCGTGTTAGTAGGAGTGGATTAGTTAGAATGGGTAAGAGGTATTAGTCAACACCTTTGGGCTTGTGTCAGGTAAGTTAATAAATGACACACCAGTAGGTAACAAAGGAGATTTCTGTGATCTTCACTGTATCCGTGTCGAAGATGCGACAAAGTGTTTGAATCATTGTGGATTGTCCAAATCAAATGCCTAGTTGCCTGATCAAAGCCAATAGTCATAAGCTATGTCCTTCATCATGATGTCAAACAAAACTATCCATGGAATCGTTATAATGTACCAAAGCAAGGAGTAAATCAGTTGAAAGCCATGTTCTTTCTAGCAAGCAAATCAAAGGAGTTGTCAAGCCTGGGCAAGCTAATTTTCAGTAGTATACCAAAGAGTTGCAGCTGGGGCACTAGTTAAAAGGAAGTTAGGCTCAAGTTCAGTTTCTTAACAAGATATCAGACAAGGTTGGGAAAACTAGTGAATTAGTTGAAGTTCAACCATCTCTTGTTTGTGAAAGGATAATTGCATTCTACTTATCTAACCATTGTCAGGTAACAGGTTGAGGGAGTATGTTCCCTCATTTGTAAATCTTGTATATGAATATGCTGGTTCTCTAGCCTTGTATATTTTTTGATATGATATATATTTACTTACCTTTGAAAAAAAAAATGATAATTGCTTTCTGTCTATCCAATTGCATAAGCACATCTGGTTCTAGCGTCGAATGGGAGTCCTCTTTATTTTTGTCTCTTCTGTCTTTAGAGTTTCTTATTGTGTTTAAGAAGCCCCTAATCTTTTCTATCAGTACTATTGGTGAGCTAACATGCTAACAGTAGTTATAAACTAGTCTTTATTAAGGTTTCCTTTTTACCTAGCATGATAACAAAATAACTAACAAGCTTAGAAGACTAGTAGTAGTTCTACTAATAGGACAAGACTGAGTTGGATTTTCTTGTCCTTTGCATTTCTTCCTCTGATCTGATTGTGCTAATTTAGAAGGGCCTAAAGAATGTTAATAGTTATCTGAGGCAAGTGCATAAGAGAGCAAGCTTGTATTAGAGAGGACCAAGAATAGTACTAAATCTATTGGCACTTTAAAAAAATTTCTAAATGGAAAAACGTATCTACTGTGTTGACCCTTTCTAACTGAAAGACCAACACTACTTTTAGTCTAAATAGCTAGATAAACTCCCAGCCAATAGGCAAGGACAAGCTATTTGTCTTTCAAGCAAGCTATGGATAAGAGGGATAGGTCAAAGGTTAAGGACCCAAAGTTATTTGATTTGAGACTCTTAAGCTAGTTCAATTCTTTTTCACATTGATGCCCTCATTGAAAACCTAGTTGTCAAGTGTAAAGAGAACATGAAAGTTGCTCAACAAAAGAAATACGATGATTTAAACTATGTTGGTTATTTTGATTACACGTTTGATATCATCAGAGGTAGAATTGTACAAAGGATACATGGATACAACACATATTGATGAAGCAAGTTAACCTTTGCTATTCATTACTCTGGAAATTGATGGAAGAGAAAAAACAAAAAAACCAGTAGTTTTTCTGGTGCAAGCTTTTTTATGGAGGAACTTAAGCTAATTTCTAGACTTGTTGTACACTTGGGAGTGAAGAAAGAAAATGGGTTGGCGATTCCTGATTGGACACACGAGATTGAGGCAAGAATGGTTTTGGTCCAAGGATGGGTTTCTTCCTACTCACAGAGAATGATGCAGGAGTTGTATTTATAATTTAATCTATTTTGCTTATGATATTGAGGATGTTTAATTAATCTAGGGTCGTGTGATTAGCATTTGACTTTTAAAGTATTTCCTTGGAGGTTAAATTATTTTAATTGGAGCCCAAGACTAGAAATCCTATCCCTACAAGGATCTAGGGCTTTAACTATGTATTAATAAGGGTGCTAGGTTTAATATATAGACTTTCTTTGTTATTTTATCAATCTATTCAGATTTTAGAGTATTCTTCTCTCCCTTTTTTTTCCCTGTTATGTATTCTTTCTTGTATCTTTTTCTTTGACGTGTAATTTAATTCCTTCCCTTCTGTTGCCCTGGTAGCATAGTCAAAAGTAAGCAGTCAATATCGAGCTTACCCTTTTCTGATATTAATGGCTCCATGATTCTGGATATGAATTTTGGATCCATTTATAAATTAGTGTGCTGATAATGAGTCCATTGTAATTGGAATTGAGACTGGCTGTGCTAGTAATGGCATGAAATTATACCGGTACCGTCAGAATTTATTGCAATATGATGCTTGTATGTGTGTATGTATAATGCTTGGTTCGTTAACTTTATCTGTCAACAGGTGAGAGCAAAGCTTTCAACTTTTGGATTTGGTGGGCCCACTGAAGTAACCTGTGGTGGTAATGCTCTGAAGTTCTATGCTTCTGTACGCCTAAACATAAGAAGGGTAGGGTTTATCAAGAAGAGAGAAGAGGTATAGCTGTTTATCTTTTTCTCAACCTGTGAATTTGAACCGTGTCAAGATGAGGAACTTTTGTGATACTTAATTACGACACTAGGTGAAATAGACTAAATTTGCATTAGCTCCACCCTGCTTTGGGCTCCTTTAGACAATATATTCTTGGCTTTGATTCTGGTCTTGTTCATTGTTTTTCAAACAAGGTGCCAGACATGCAACAAAGCTTAAGACACTTGCTGGTGTAAGCTTTTGCTTGAATGGGATACAGGCTTGATCTATGATGTCAGAAAAATATAGGGTTGACAAAGGAATTGAAAAGGGAGGGATGGATTCCTCTATTTTGCAAATCAGTGTATCTTTTTACAGAGAGTTTTCTGGAAGTGACTGTCAGTTCCCTCACTGTTTCTTGGCTTGAGAACTGTTTGTTTTAACCACCTCTGCATGCTTAGTCGCCCATGAAGACGTTTAGAAGATTGTTGTTGACAATTGGTTTATGTCTCATTCAAGATGAGTAAACAAGTGAAATGAATGACCTCGGATCTAGTGACTTTTGACTATACATTGTCTTTGGATCTCGTAACTGTCTATATTTTGGATTGAAGCTGGTTTACTCTTTGTTTTTTTGTTCAGAAATGGTGAAGGGATGGGGTGGGGGAAGCAAGACGTGCAGATTGTAGATTATTAGGTTTAAATCTCATCAATTATACATTTTTGGTTACAGAGGTTCGCATTACTTTGTCTTCTTTGTGTCAAAGTGTTGATTCTTACTTTGTTTTTCTTTTGCAGACAACAGGAACTCAAGTTCAAGTGAAGATAGCGAAGAATAAGCTTGCCCCTCCATTTAAAACTGTTCAGTTTGAGCTTGAGTTTGGCAAGGGAATAAGTCGTGAATCGGAGATCATAGAATTGGCAGTGAAACACAAATTCATCAAGAAAAATGGTGCGTTTTATGACTGTAATGGTTGCAAGTACCATGGCAAGGAAGCACTGAGGGAGTATCTAGCTCATAATGATGATGTCCAGGAAGAGCTTATGATGAAGCTCAGGGAGAAGCTACTTGAAGCTGAGACTGATCAGGAACTGAAAGATGAGACTACAGATGGAGAACCAACTCAAGAAACCATCCCACCTGATTCTACCGATGAAGTATTTGCTGCAGCTGAAGCATATACGTGAACGACTTCAGAACTGTAGATGGAGGTTTATTCTGCTAAATCCCATGGCATCGCCCAGTTTTCTATGGAGTCCTGCCATCCCATCTCCTGCTCATCAACAGCACCAGCATTTCCAGTGGGCACAAATTGAAGGATTCGGAAAGCATCAGGTTTATTATTACTAAAAACTGCCCTAGCTTGTGACAGGACACATGGTTTGTGATTGTGCCGCAGCTGAGATTTTTTAATCGTCAGTGTAGGTTTTGGTTCTAGAATGGATCAAAGTTTTGCGGGTCTAGATGATCTGTCTGTGAATGGGGCCAATTTTTTTTTTTTTAATTTATTTAGTAATTAAAAATCCAGCGCAGTATCCTATTTAATGCATCCCTGTCATTGTGTTTTATGTGGGTACTTTTTGAACTGTTAAGAGGCTAGGGCATCAGAGTTGGTCGGAACAGATGAAAATGGCGTCCATGCTAGCAAATAAATCCTTTTCCTCGTTGTGGTTTCTGCTCCATACTGTCGGCCATGACTCCGTCGGCTATAAATATCGGTGATCGCACAGTCCGGTATTGCCCCAAGCTCTTAAATTATATCTCAACTTAGTACCTTTAAATTCATTTCATGGAAATCCGACTTGGAAACAAATTCAGCTACGTCTTAAACTACAATACCTTCTTATACGGTTCTAATACTTGTTTGATAATATATTCAAGCTATCTGTATCTGTTGATGAATTAATCAAGCCGTGTATACAATTTAGAACATTATATTACACCTTGAAAGTGTTGGGAAAAACATTGTACTGTGAATATACAGTCATGGTATTGTTAAATAGGAAACAGTAACTGAGAAGGAAAGCAGACGAAACACTCACAATTCATTTATAAATACAAGAAAGTACGATATTATATTAACTTTGTTGAAGGTCATAACATTGCATTGTGGTGGTTGCCAATCGATGGTCTTTTTAGGAATTTGCAGGGGATTGGGATTCGATTCTAGAGTGGTGGGGACGAGGCTCAGTTGTTGAGGGCCTAAAGAAAAAGAGAAGGCTTTCCTTTTGGGCTTGGTCCAGACAGCATGCTATTTTTAAACTGACAATCACCCTGCCGTTCGGGACTGGCCCAAACGGCTGGGCTGTCAATTTTCTTTTTTCTTTTTCCTGCTGAACTATCTTCATTTGTATATCTCCTTTTCCGCTCTTAGTTGACGATGCTTTGATGCATATGGATATGGGAAATAACTGAGTTAAGAAATGACATTTTTTTATGAACTTTAAATGTCTTCTGTTAAAATCTAGGAGGAGATGGAAGCTGGCAAGATAGTTGTAGATAAAGCATCCAGTAGTTGATGACGCTTCTGTTCCCAATGAAGACGAAGAGGTAAATGGCTATTTAGTAGACTTTCCTGACTGGTGCATTTAACATTTGTTTGATTCGATTCTTGTTGAGAAGTGCTTTTATGTCTGTCACCGTCACGTAGTTGCAAGCTGAGCGTGGCACTAAGCCGTAATCGGTAGATTTGCTCTATTCCCTGTTTTGGCACCAGCAGCTTTTAATCATTTGAATGTCTTTTCTTTGGGAAATCGTTAGAATATATCATCCTTGAAGGGCGTTAAGAGATAAATAATTCATGTAGTCGTTCTAGATATGTTGTTCTTATGTCCATGATGTAAAATTATTAACTTTTAATCTTCCCTAGACTGGCAATGAACCACGCTGGCCCCATTCTGTAGGGAACTTCAATCTCGAAGCTGGAGCTTGCCTGCCTTCGTCTTTTGTTTATTTACCATGTTAGGATAGCATACTTGAAATTAAACATAGGATTTTAATTGCAATTGTGTGTTATAAGGGGAAGAAAAGGCCTATCTCGAAGCACTGAGAGTGATGAGGACGAGCTAGAAGAGCAGTCTATAATTCCCAACTGATTGCAACTCGAGATATCAATAATTTCTACTCGCCAAGCTCTGGACAAGATAATTGTGCGGAAGAAGGCTTCCTCGGATTACATAGTACACTGGAGATCAAGAAAAAAGCATCCCATATCAAGGATAGTAGCCGAAGCAATCATCTCTTCCTGCTTCCATGCAAAGGTTAGGATCAGCATAGTGGGCTGGAACTACATGTAATAATCATGGCAAAATCTTGCACAGTTGATATAATTTATCAGGCGTCTGGCCCTTCTTTCATGTGATTCTTGTTCATGCGAGCGTATAAGACCTGTTTCTATTTCCATGAAAAATGATGAAATAAAAATTGCTTGTCTTCGTTACTGACCATCCGCAGCAAATAGAATGCACGAGTTCATCTTTTAGGGCCGGCACACGACCAAAATAGCGCCGTCACTGTCCTCGTCCGCATGATTCATCAGATCACGCATGCAACATTTTGTCCTATCATTGATTTCAAAATCTAAACATTGAAAAACTCTGATATTCTTCTTTTTTGTCTCGACAAAATCTGTAATAAAAGAGATACCAAACACCAACGAAATAATCAGATTCGAAATTTTCATACTCGGACGTGTAGTTGCTTCATAACCAATTATTTTTTGGATGCCGAGCACCATGGTGAGCTGACTATCAGCCAATTGTTTTCAAATTATTACCATGATGTGCTACAAGTGATGTTTACGATTTCAATACAATCTAGAATCTTGATGCGCACCACTACCTAGCTGGGTTTACCCTTAGTCCTGCTGTAAGGTTGCCTTCATTAACTTCAAAACAACAGCTGCTAATTCAGTTTGATGTGAAGTGTAGCTATGATTTGCTCCTTCTATGATGTGTAGACTGTGATTTGGTATGATCTTGGCAAACTCTAATGCGTCCCCCACTGGGATGATTTCATCAGCAGATCCATGAATAGTGAAGACCCTGCATGCAGAATAGTGGTAATGAAGGCACAAACAATACACAGACAGAGACACACCAGTGTAAAATTCATTATAAAGCATTGACAGAAATTGAAAATAGATTAAACAGAACAAGAAGCAAGCAATTGGCTATAACAAAGAAATTGCCAATCTAGGAACTAAAGAGATGCAGCAGCACTTCTTTGGATAAAAAATGTGTCATCGCCTGAATTATGCTTCAAGCAACATCACCAAAACGGATTTCCAGCAGCAAAAAACAAGAAGACCAAATTGTTTATTTGTGCAATAAAATAGCATGGTGCATTTTCACAAGAAAATCACTCTCTCATTCATCACGATTAGAAAATTCTTGTTTCCTTTCTTCTTGTGCTTTGAGAGCATCCGTGGGGTTGCCTGTCATTAGTGTGTTAATTTCATTTCATCAAGTCTAGGGATCTCATTTTGCTTATTAGCATCTAGCTTATGGATAGATTTTCGCAAAAACATTACAACTGGTACTAAGTTTGACACAACAGACATGCTTGTCAAGCAAAAGCAAAGATAACAAGCTACTTAAAGATGGAAGCGCTCACCTGCAGTCCTTATTGATTACAAGGCATGCTTTATGAATATCAGTATTCAGGCGATCCATCAAACTTTCCTCAGTCACACGATACATAACACTTCCTGCAGAAGGTTATGTCAGGCAGTTTGCAAAATCTTTCACTTAAGAAGTTAATTTACATATATTCTGGAAACAAAAATGGATTACCTGTTCTATTCTTAACATTGATGAATCCATCTTGTTTTATCTTTTCCATAAAGTCTTTTCCGATCCGTTCTTCAATGCCTCTCTTCAGATCATAACGGCCAGAAACATTGAAAACGGTAGTGATATCCTGATATTTGGAAGCATATAGGAGCACCACATCGCCTCCTGCAATTACATTGTTGGCGTGACCACTTTCAAAGAGAGGATTATAATTTACATAAACTTATTATTTATCATAGCAGACTTTGCACACTAGACTTCCAAAACAGATGAGTTGAATAGAATGTGAAATTGACACAGCTAATCATGAGAAGCTTTATTACTAAACTGCCCTTCATTTCCACTAAAAAAAACAGGCCCACTTTTTCCATGCATTATATTACTGAAACCCTTCATATTCTGGGCTTCTTTCTTTAGAATTCCCATCTGAGTCTCAATCTTAGATTAGGCACAGAAGACGAGTAGGCATCTTTAGAAGTATTTGTATGACATTCTGCGTGGAGATTTAATATGAAGACTTTGGACTATAAGCTTGTCGTTTAAAAGGTTCCATCCAAAATTGACATTTGATAGATAAATAATACCCCTACACCATGTCTCGTTGGAGCTTAAAACATATATCAGAAGTGAATAAATTAACGACATTCATGGCAGTGTTGACTGCCCGCCAACATCGCTGAGAGCCAAAAAATAGAGAATGTTCCAGTCAAGCAGTAGCCAAGAGCACTACCTGGAGCATCCGTTGCCACCTCAAATGACTTCCCACTTCTGCCACTATGGCAACAGCATCAGCACACACATTTCCAAGGGAAAATTTATCTCCAGTCAACATTGCCACCCAGCAGTCACCCTTTTACTACAAGTGGATGCATCATGAGTGCTGTGTCATCATCAATGGTATGCATGCCACAGCCAATTTTCCATCGCCTCATCAACCCAAGTGTTATTACATTCAGAACAACCTCAATGCCTTTCACGCCTTATTCCTAATCACTCTTTTCTACTATCACATGATTCACTACATCAACTATGCATGTCAACTTCTATTGCCTCCATCTTACTACAGCAACGGAAATTCAACAACAGTGGTATTATCTGCATTAACATTGTAGGCTTAAAAAACTTAACTTCATCTTGGCAGTGGCGTCTACACAATTTAGATGTTGAATAATCATATGCACACCTTTACTATGCCCAAGAATTGCACTTATGGCACGGCTTGCTCCACGGAAGTATTCCATTACAGAACGTAAATCATCAGCCTCTCTCCAATAGCTACCATATGCAAATGAACCTTCACTTTCCCTGGTAAAAAATATTACAACAAAATCAGCATGAAACTAAATGATTATTGTTTGCAGCAAGAATTGAACTGTGTGCCAGCGATTCAGGCAATTGGAATCTACCACGGTAAACACAGATTTAATTCTTCCAGGTTGAGAACAAACAACCACTAACTGATCTGAAAATATTTCCACTATAACTGATATCTAAACAATTCAATTATAAACATGAAAGTCCTGGAAGAAATCAAGCATGATAAATTTGGTAAAATATCAAATTGATCTTGGATTCTTTTTAAAGGAGACCCCTACGGATCACAGAAATAACAATCAGAAATCAACCCACAATTCTCTTTGCTTTGATTGATTCTAAAGCGTTGGAAAAATAGAAAGGTCCTTCGACATTAAATTGGTCATCAGCTTCCACAAAGAGAACAAATCAAGTAGCAGATTGTAAGACCAAAAGGAGGAGAATTTTGATCATTCTTTCCATGGCATCTAGACACGTTATGTGCCACAATTACTCCCTTTCATGATTGATGATGCCTGCTAAAAAGGTTGTATTACCTATTAAGACAAACTACACGATCAGCAATCTCCTCTGGTGCAGTTATCACGTCATTTTTTGTTCGAGTTCTGATCAATTATATACATATGGGAAAAAAGTGGCGAGCAAAAAAATAAAATATCATGTACATATCAGTAAAAACAAACAAAAAACAACTTACCCATTTCCAGCAAAGTCGAAGCGGAAGGAAGAGGTTCCTTCCTTTTCTAATGCCTTGGCAAGATTCACCATAGTATCGTTTCCCTTGAGATAGAGAGAAAATACAACAAACCCAAGTCAGCTTTTACTTCTTTTCTTGTTTTTGTATGAAACAGACACAATATGAAATCAAATATGAAAGCAGACAACCTTTGTGGAACGAAAACCATGACACAATATAACAATCTCGTTGGATCCAGTGTCATGTAATAAGCCCACCAGTTTTTCACCATGTTTGTTTGATATGATCACTTTCTGCTGCTCAACAACTGTAAGCAAACCCGCCAATAATGTACATATTTGACATCATCCATAAACAAATGCTAATACACGCACATGTATAATCATATTACCTGGGTTTTCGCGAGAGGGAGGGAGAGCCATCCTTAATGTCACGCTGCGATTGAACAAGGATGAGAAGAAGCGTAGATGGCGAAGAGGAGATGTAGGTGAAGAGGGGGGCTTTTTTGAGATTAATGAATTCTTTACTACCACTGGACAATTATTACAAACAATTAGGTTTTCCATTTATTTTTTGTACTCCCTATTAAACCAGCGATTGGGTTTGTTGGTCTATGGTTTGAGCTCTCGCTTGTGACTTGTGAGTGAATGGTCTTGTCCGTTGCTTCGATCCAATTACATTACTTTGTATTATTATTATTATTATTATTATTATTATTATTATTATTATTATTAATCCACTTTTTTTCTTTTCTTTTTTTCCTCTACTCTTTTTATTAAACGTGGTTACATGCACTTCATGTTTTCTTTCTCTTCTTTCTTTATTCACAGTAGTCAGCAGAACAATACTTTGCCTTCACATGCCTTTTCTACACTCCTTGTGATTCCTCTCCTTCACTGGAAGCCTAACAACCACCCATTTCAATCATCGATCACAAACCAATATGTTGTGTCATTGATCTCTGACCAACCAGCCGACAAAGACTGATAACCTTAGGTGGGCGGTGAGCTTATTTCTCTGTATTTGTTCTTTTAATATTGCATTTTTGTTGTTGTTGTTTTGTGTTGCATTTCAATTTCTTTTGTTGCTTGCTAGGATTTTTCTATTGCTTGGATCTAGCAAATTTGATTCATTTCTATGTTTTGTTTGTTTGCTACAGATTTTGTTCTTTCTTCTTTTTTTAGTTACTTCATCACAGCCTCCATTGTCTCTTCTTTCTTTTTTTTCTTTTTTTTTTTTGTTTAATCACTGTTGTGTGTTGTATGTTTTCTATCGGTGCTCTACTTAGTTCAAGTTTATTTGTTCTATTAATTTCTCTCATTTCCTTTCTATTCAACTATTGAAGTTATGCTTGAATTTGATTAGTTTTATTCTTTATTTTGTTTTATTTTGATTAATTCTTTAGCTTTTATTTTTCTGTTGTTCATGTTTTTATATAGGATGAGATTTTATTAACGACTAAATCATGACCACTAATAGTCCTTCTTGCACTTGGAGGTTTTCAATTATTTTTATTTTTACTTATTTTTGTTTTTTATTGTTGTTATGTGTTGGTTGTTTTTATTTTTAGTAAAATTCTTTACTCTTGCATCGATATTCATCTAATTAATTCCCTTAATTAAAAAAACAAATATATAGCTTTATCATGAATTTAAAAAAAAAAAAAAACAAAAGCATATATTGAGCCTTCTAGCCTATTTGTTTCTGCGTTTTAAAAACATTTTTGAAAAAAATTAAATTTTTTTATTTTTTTTATTTTCTTCAAATTAATATGTTTTTAGTGTTTTCAAATCATTTTGATGTGTTGATATGAAAAATCATTTTAAAAAAATAAAAAAAAATATTGGCATATATTTTAACACAAAAAGTTATTTAAAAAACAACTGTATTCACAATCGTGACTACCTTCCCAAACAAGTTCCAAGAGTCCTTTCTTAGGATTGTTTGCTTTCTAAGAGGAATACATGCTAATTAAATAGTGTTGCATGAGTGGTAAATGAATGGGTGTTTTCTTCATGTTTTTCTAGCTTTTGGCTTGTAGATACTGTTATATGATATTGTCTTAGCCATGTTGTTTTCATTTTTAATTTTTTTTCCTTTCATCGAGGGGGAGAGATTCTTATAGGAACTACCAATTTCATTTCTTTGCCTAAGTTTTTGCATTGCCTTCTGTTTCATTTCTTTGTTTAAGTTTTTGCATTGCCTTCTGTTTTATCAGCTCTTAACATTGTTTGTTTTTCTTAAATAGTTTTATAGTTTGAATTTATTATTATTGTACTTAGGGTTTGTTGGTGTTTTGCCATGGATTTTTGCTTTATTTAAGTGTGTGTTTTGGCCTTTTTTATTAATATTTTTCATAATGTGGTAAGTGACACGGCTAAAAAATTGATATCTTCTTCCAAGTGCAGGAGTGTCGAAGTAATAAATAACTCGACAAGACCGGGATCGAACCACAGGGAGGTTAATTGTATAAATTATAAATAGCAACAACAACAACAACAACAACAACAACAACATTAATAGTAGTAGTAGTAGTAGTAAAGAAAAAGAAAGAGAAGAAGAAGAAGATGATGAGAACTTTGAGATGAAATATTAATGTAATGATTAAACAATGATAATAACAAATGTCAAGGTTAAAGGATCCATTAATAGTATGTCAAACAAGTATAGTATAAATTCTTATTATTCAATTGGAAACACACATAAAGGAGGTTCCAATCGGATTATAGATTGTCAACATGATTACATTAGTCATCTTATTCAATTAATCCTAATACTTGTAAATTTCGTCAAGCATTCATGATTATAACTTATGTTAACAATAAATCAAATTCCTTTCATAGCTCAGGTGTCAGTTATACCATACAGTATGGGCTATGAAAGTGCTAAGCATTTGTTGTATTAAGTGTTATACAACATAAATCAAGATTAGTTATTTAACAAGCAAAGTATTAAAGAGTGAACAAGATAACAAATATAAAACATGTTAGTATCAAACATTAAAGTCCATATTAAGTTTACACTATACTTATTCTTACACCATTAGTGTAACCTTTTCACCTTGACATAATAAATTTAGCTAGACATAATAAAAGAAAAAAAAAATAAACAAAATAAGAACATAAGTAAGATAAGAGTTAAGTAAGTAAAGGAAAGGAAATGAAAGGCATAAACTTGATATTAATGAAAGCAAAGCATAAACATTACAAAAAATACAAAGAGAGAAAGCAAAAGTATGATCTTGATCTGGAAATCAAGATACCTAAATGCATGGCAAATGCCTCCTTTTATAGGCCAAAATTGAAAACTATTGATTTGATGACTAATTGATGAGTGGGTGGCCAACTCTTGACTTGGTGACAATCCTTATCTTCTCTTGTTAGCCTAAAACTTCATTGATAATGTCCAAATTAGAGCCACTTGAAAACATAAAAATTATAGACAATTGTCTCAGCTTTCTTGTGTAAACAATGCAGCTCATTTGGACTTCTAGAACTCCAAATATGGCCAAAATACTGAACAGTGCTCGGGCTAGAGGACAAGTTCGAGCTTCTTTGTTGTTGCAACAATTTGGACTTGAAAATGGCCTTTTTAGAGCATATGAAAGTTGTAGGCCTATGTCTTACCTTTCCATCCATATAAAGTAGACCTAAATCTGAGATCTATACCTCCAGATATGACCCAATTACCGAACAGTGTTCCGGTTTGGATTGCACCGACATCTCTTTTCTAATTTTGGTCATCTCATTGCCCTTGCAATTTAAGTTCTTAAAGTCATCAATCAATCCTTTCATTTATGTGATAGGCCTGCATTTAAAATGAACATTTACCACAAATTAAAGGTATCTTATATTATTAGATATATTATTGTGAAACATGGTTTAGTTAAGGAGTTATTGATACTTCAAGTGCAAAATAATGATATAAAATCATGATAAAAATGCACTTTTAAGTACTAATCAGTAAGCCTATTAAGACATTTTACAAAGAAATTTCCTTGGGCATAGTTTTTAAGAAGTTTATGGATAAAAAAATTTTTTATTCGTTTAATGGGAAAAGCATTTAATATACTTAAGTTGTGTTTTTTTTTACTTTTGTATTTGTATTTGCTATAAGATACAATTCTTCATAGCAAAAATCATAAGATCAAAAACAACAAATTCATGTTATTAATGCCATGTTTTTTTTCTTTTAATAATAATTTCACTCTAAAAACAAATATAACAGCAAAAATAAATATACACTTAATAGCCCCGCATCGAGAAAAGGTGCATATAAGCTCCGAATGTGTTTTTGGCTTTATCATCTCTCTAGTTTATTTTTCTTTCTTTATATTGGTTTATTTTAAACATGAGAGGAAATAGATAAATTATGAGACACTAAAATAGTTAGTAAAACAAGTCCATTCCAAGTTCTAAATCAAATCGTTTAGGATTGAGATAAATGAATGGATTTTTAACGACCATCAACTATAAATAAGCATATTAATGCATAAGACTAGCACCTATTACAAGGTGCAGGTACCAATACTAGTATAAATCAGATAACCGACCCTTTGATTTTGATCAACGACAACCTTAAAATTTTGTTATAAAAGTTTTTTTGGAGAGAAATTATTGTATGCTCCTGATTTTTTTTTTTTACAAACATAAAGTCATTGAGGTCTTGTAAAAAAAAAACTTAGAAAGGAGTATATATTCAACTTATTGAATAGTTTCTTTTAGCTCATTCCAAAATCTTACCATTCATTTTTTATCCAATTCTCTAAATAAATTAGGTGAGAGAAAACAAATATAAAAGCAAATTTGATTATAACTTAGACTAATAAACATAACCAAATATAAATGATAACAATCCTAGATACTTTTCTTTGATAAAATCATGTTTTACAAGGGTGTTTCTGTCAATGAATTATAGCAAAATTGATATTAATATCCCCTCTCTCTTTAAGAACTCTTAAGTTTGAATTTCTCTAGATTTATTGGTTAGTAGCCAACAAAGTAGCAACCAAGCACAAGGCTACTGCCTCATGCTTCTTGTAGCCTTGCACAAGGCACCACCCTTGTATTGTTGGTTTGTGGCAGCAGCCTTGGCTATATCATTATTGTGGCTATTGTCGGCATAGATGGTGTGCCCATGTCTCCAATAGCAAAAGATATAAGACGAGATTAGAGAAAAAATTATAATTTTACCCCTATAAAATATTTTTAAGGTTTTGAGCAAAATTATAATGATGCCCCTTCAATTTATAATAAAGGTATTTTGTGCATAATTATAAAATTTATCCTTACATAGATAAATTTTTTATGTTATATTAAAATTTAAACTTTAAATTAAATTAATCTTTCTAATTGGATTATGATTGAATTAAGTATTTAATTCAAAATGTCTTGATTTGAAATATCCTAATTGGATTAGGATTTGGTTAAAATATTTAATAATTGAAATACACCTGCAAGGCAGTTTTGGTCGCTGGTCAATTTACCTTGTTTCAACTATTGGATTGTGTCTATTTTTGAATATGTGGTGTGCCTAGATGTTGCCTTCATTCTGAACAGTGGAGATCAAAAATATACTCTCTAGTAAGGTGTTGCTCATGTTAAATAGTAGCTAGTTAAATTTTATTTTAGCTCGGTTTTATTCAGATCTAGGGAGATCTAACCGTTAGAATATTCTGATTTTGAGATATATTGTGCATGATTCTAATATCTATATTCTAATTGTTGTGTTCTAAAATAAAATCTAAGGTGGATGACTTATTGCATTTTAAATTTATTACTAATTTTGATGAAATTTAGAAAACTTGATTAAATACATGTTTTGATGAAATGAGAATTGTATTGGTGTTAGGGTTTATGAAAGATATAATGGTAAAATATGTTCTTATTAATAATATTATTATGGATTAATTGTGTATTTTTTTTATATAAGGGGAAGTATGATTATATTGTAAGAATAGGACGAAACATTGTTATATGAATATATTGATTGAATAAAAGGCTAATGACACGACTAAAAGATTGATGTCTTCTTCCAAGGGCAGGAGTGTCGAAGTAATAAATAACCCGGCAAGACCGGAATCTAACTACAAGGAGATTAATTATATAAATTATAGATGATAATAATACAATAACAACAACAACAACAACAACAACAACAACAACAATAGTAGTAGTAGTAGTAGTAGTAGTAGTAGTAAAAAAAAAAAGAAGGAGAAGAAAAAGAAGATGATGAGAATTTTGAGATGAAATATTAATATAAGGATTAAATAATGATAATAACAAATGTCAAGGTTAGAGGTTCCACTAATGGTATGTCAAACAAGTATAATATAAACTTTTATTATTCAACAGGAAACCACACACAAAGGAGGTTTCAATCTGATTATAGATTGTTAACATGATTACATTAATCATCTTATTCGATTAATGCTTTAATACTTGTAAATCTCGTCAGGCATTCATAATTATAACTTATGTTAACAATAAATCAAGTTACTTTCATAGCTGAGGTGTCGATTATACCATACAATATAGGTTATGAGAGTGTCAAGTATTTGTTGTACTAAGTGTTATATAACATAAATCTAGACTAGTCATTTAACAAGCAAAGTATTAAAAAGTGAACAAGATAACAAATACAAAATATATTAGTATCAAACATTAAGATTCATATTGAGTTTACATTATACTTATTCTTATACCATTAGTGTAACCTTTTCACCTTAATATAATAAACCTAGCTAAATATAATGAAAGAAATAAAAATAAATAAACAAAATAAGAACATAAATAAGGTAAAAGTTAATTAAGTAAATGAAAGGAAATGAAAGTCATAAACTTGATATTAATGAAAGCAAAGTATAAACATTACAAAAAATACAAAAAGAGAAAGCAAGAGCATAATCTTGATCTGGAAACCAAGATGTCTAAATATATGGCAAATACCTTCTTTTATAGAAAAAAAATTGAGAACTATTGATTTGATGACTAATTGATGATTGGGTGACCAACTTTTAACTTGGTGACAATCCTTATCTTCTCTTGTCTACCCAAAACATCATTGATAACGTCAAAATTAGAACCACTTGGAAACATGAAAGTTGTAGAAAATTATCTCAGATTTCTTGTATAAAATATTGAGGTCATGTGGACTTCTATAACTCTAGATATAGGTCAAACACTGAATAGTGCTCTAGTTGGGGAACAGATTCAAACTTCTTTATTGTTGCTACAATTTGGACTTGAAAATGACCTTTTTAAGTTTTAGGATCCATATAAAAATTATAGGTCTATGTCTTACCTTTCCATCCATATAAAGTAGACTTAAATCTGAGATCCACAGTTTCAGATATGACCCAATTACTGAATAGTGTTCCAATTTAGGCTACACCAATATCTCTTTTTTATGTTTGACCATCTCTTTATCCTTTTAATTTCAGTTCCTAAATTCATCAATCAATCCTTTTATTTATGTGATAGGCCTACATTTAAAATAAACATTTACCATAAATTAAAGGTATCTTATATTATTAGATATGTTATTATAAAACATGTTTTAATTAAGAAGTTATTGATACTTTAAGTGCAAAATGATGATATAAAACTTTGATAAAAAATGCACTTTTAAGTACTAATAACACCCCTCCAACCAGCTTATTACTAGTCTCTAGTAATCAAAGCGTTAAAATAAAAAAATAATTTACAAATTCCACAAAGTAAGGTATTCATCATTAAACTTTCATTAATCAATTCAGATAAACAAACTCTTATTAAATTTATATATCTGCTCAATACCTCTTAAACAAGATATTAATAAACCTTTCTTTTATGTTCAATATATCAACACATGGTTATAGGTCTTTACTTGGAAGAAAACAAAATTCTTGTTCTAATGTTTAATGTTAACTTCTTTGGGTTGAGATTTTTTTTTCTTTTTTCTTTTTAAATATATATACATATAACTTAAAACACAATGCATCTTTAACCCATATAGTGAGCTTTCGACTAATGACTCCCAAATTAGTTGGTCTTAGGGCATTAGGTGTTGAGACACGCCTACGAGTTTAGTAACTAAGGTTGCAGATATTGATACATAGATAATACAATGTTTAATTTCCTTAAGTTTTTCTCCTTAATTCATGTAACAAGCGTTGGGTCAATAGCTTCTAACTCAGTTGAATTTAGGGTATTAGGTGTTAAAACACCCCTTCGAGCTTAAATGCTTAGGTTAGGGAGGCTACGAAACCAAATTTATCTATATTTTTATTGACTGGACCGACATCTCTTTTCTAAGTTTAGCCATCTCTTTGTCCTTTCAATTTCAGTTCTTAAATTCATCAATCAATCCTTTCATTTATGTGATAGACCTGCATTTAAAATAAACATTTACCATAAATTAAAGGTATCTTATATTATTAGCTATGTTATTATAAAACATGCTTTAATTGAGTTATTGATACTTCAAGTGCAAAATGATGATAAAAAATCTTGATAAAAAATGCATTTTTATGTACTAATAACACCCCTCAACCAGCTTATTACTAGTTTTTAGTAATCAAAGTGTTAAAATAGAAAAACAATTTATAAATTCCACAAAGCAAGGTATTCATCATTAAACTTCCATTAATCTATCCAGATAAACAAACTCTCATTAAATTTATATATCTGCCAAATACCTCTTAAACAAGATATTAATCAACACATGGTTATGGGTTTTTACTTAAAAGAAAACAAAATTCTTGTTCTAATGTTTAAGGTTAACTTATTTAGGTTGGTTTTTTTTGTTTTTTTTTTTTAAATATATATACATGTAACTTAAAACACAATGCATCTTTAACCCATCTAACGAGCTTTCGGCTAGTGACTCCCAAATCAGTTGGTCTTAGGGCATTAGGTGTTAAGACACCCCTACGAGCTTAGTAACTCGGGTTGCAGATATTGATACATAGATAGTGCAATGTTTAATTCCCTTAAGCTTTTCTTCTCAACTCATGTAACAAGCGTTGGACCAATAGCTTCTAAGTCAGTTAACTTTAGGATATTAGGTGTTAAAACACCCCTTCGAGCTTAATTGCTTAGGTTAGGGAGGCTACGAAACCAAATTTGTCTATATTTTTATTGACTGGACCAACATCTCTTTTCTAAGTTTAGCCATCTCTTTGTCCTTTCAATTTTAGTTCTTATATTCATTAATCAATCCTTTCATTTATGTGATAGACCTGTATTTTAAATAAACACTTACCATAAATTAAAGGTATCTTATATTATTAGATATGTTATTATAAAACATAATTTAATTAAGGAGTTATTGATACTTCAAGTGCAAAATGATAATATAAAACCTTGATAAAAAATGCACTTTTAAGTACTAATCAACTAACTTGTTGGTTATATAGATATGAATTGGGTGGAACCATGAAAAAATTGAAATGAAACATATTTAAGGTTGATCATAATTATGTTTTTGGCAAATTGATTAGTTAATGAAGATTACCATAGATTCCAATTAGTAGGGTGAAATTATTATTATGATTTAAATGATATCAAATGACCTTGGTTAATGTTGTTTATGCATGAAAATAAGTTGGAAGTTGAAAAGAATTTTCAAGGGATGAAAATTCTCGTTGTCTAAAATTTTAGCTATAAAGGAAGGATTGTTATGATTATTGATTTTGAGTCTTAAAACAAAATAATTTGAAGTTGATTTCTTTATGAAAGTTGTATTATAGAGACAAATCAAGCCTAAAATGGAGTTTTACAACTTTAGTTATGATTAAAACACTAGATAGTGTTTTGAGTTGGTTAATCTAAATTGATCAAAATTAGATAATTTTTAATCTTTGTTTGGAATCATTGTAGAGTGATGATTTTAATAACAAAATTATAAGAATGAATATGAACAAGAAAATGAGTAACATTATGAGATCCTAATAAAATTCTTTGTGATTGGTTTGAGAATACTAATTAAATAAGAATTAAATGAAGATGTGATGTTGATTGTATTATTGATAAAAACTGAATCACTTGTGGTATAGGTGAAGTTGTTGGGATTAAACAATTACGTGGAGTGGTAGCACATGCACCTATTCTAAATAGCTCATTCATCACCTTATTTTATAACTATTAGTTTTCCTTAAATATATGTGTTGTTTATTTAATTGATGTTAAAAGAAATTACTAATGGTAAATTATGAGAAATTACTAAAATTATTTGGCTAACAAAAAAGGTTAGTCGAATGTTGGGTAATTCGTATGGAATTGCATGATTAATTTTGACAACCAAGATGGGTTAGCTGGTTTATTGGTTAACATAAAAGTTAACTGGATATTGATAATTCACATGAAATTACCGGATTGATTTTGGCAACCAAGACAGGTTAGTGGGATTTGTTAGGTAATTAAGAGAATTACCGGTGTTGTAACCCATTTTTGGCTCCCCGTACAAAAAAAAAGAAAATGCAAAAAAAATAAAAAAAAAATAAAAATAATAGTAGTGAAAAAAGGATGCCAAATGCCTAAACAATGGCCAAAAAGTAATTGAGGAGATTCAAAAATACAAATGTTAAAATTTGATAGTATTTTGTTGATTGATGAGAGCCATGTTGATTAAAAAAAATTGATTTGAGGAAGAAAAGTCCAAGATCAGATATTTATGGGCTCAATTAAATTTTATTTGAAGGTTTAGTTAAATTTATGAATGGTTTGATTGCAAGAAAAAATGATTTTGATGTCAATTTGGGCTTTAATTGGAAAAAAATTAAAGTTTTGGGTCAAATTATTATTTTGAGAGTTAATTTGGTCAAATCAGGGGCTTAATTACATAAATATTAAAGTTTGATTGCCAATTAGGGACATAAGTAAAGAAATTCAAAACCAGAGGCACTGAAATTGACTGGATCAGGGACTAAATTGAAGAAAATTGGAAGTTGTTAATCAATTAAGGGTCAAATTGCATAAATTAGAAATCAAAGACCGAAATAAAGAAAGTGACTAACTTTAGGGTAGTTGTTTGATATTTCGGCAAGGATGCTATTGCATTGATTTGTAAATCAAAATTGCAATTTAGGACTTGATTGAACAAATTAAAAATTAAATATTGGTTTGGACTTAAATTTTACCGCATTTTTCTTTTAAATGAAACGATGCATATTTATCTAAAATGACATCGTTTCATACACTGCTTATTAAAAAAAAGCCTGAAACAATGTCGTTTTAAACGGCACCATGGATGTTCTTCTTTCTCTAGAGACACGAGGCAGGGTAAGGAGAAGAAGAGTTTTTCTCCCTTTTTTTTCTCCAAAAATCATTAAAAAGACAGTATTGATTAAAATAGGTGTCGATTATACCATAAGGTTTATGCTATGAAAGTGTCAAGTATTAGATTAATCATTTAATAAGCAAAGTATTAAGAGTGAACAAGATAACAAATATAAAATATATTAGTATCAAACATTAAGGTTCATGTTGAGTTTACACTATACTTATTCTTACACCATTAGTGACACCTTTTCATCTTAACATAATAAACTTAGTTGAACATAATGAAAAAAAACATAAATAAACAAAATAAAAATATAAATAAAATAAAAGTTAACTAAGTAAAGGACAGGAAATGAAAACTAGGTAAAGGACAGGAAATGAAAGGCATAAACAAAATATTAATGAAAACAAAACTTAAGCATTACAAAAATACAAAGAGAAAAAGCAAGAGCATGATTTTGATCTGGAAACCAAGACACCTAAATACATGAAAAATGCTTTCTTTTATAGGTTAAAATTAGAAGCTATTGATTTGATGACTAATGGATGCGTGGGTGACCATATCTTGATTTAGTGACAATCCTTATCTTCTTGTCTAAATAAAACATCATTGATAACGTTAGAATTTGAACCAGACTTCCACATGAAAGTTGTAGAAAATTATCTCAGCTTCCAAAAAAAAAATTAAGGTAATTTGAACTTCTAAAGCTTAAGATGTGGGCTGAATACTAAATAGTGTCTAAGCTGCAACACAGATTCGGACTTCTACATTGCTGCTAAGATTTGGATTTTTAAAAAGTAGAATTAAGTCTTAACTTTCCCATAAAAGTTTTAGGCCTATGTCTTAGTTTTCTATCCATATAGAACAGATCTAAATCCAAGATCTACAGCTCTAAATATGACCTAATTACCGAATAGTGTTCCACTTTGGACTATAGTAGCATCTCTTTTTTAAGTTTAGTCATTTCTCTGTCCTTTCAATTTCAATATTTCAACTCATCAATTAATCCTTTCATTTATGTGATAGACCTGTATTGAGGATGAACATTTACTATAAATTAAAGGTATCTTATGGTATCAGACTTTTTTTTATAATACATGCTTTAGTTAAGGAGTTATTGATACTTCAAGTGCAAAATAATGACATAAAACGTTGATAAAAATATGTTTTTAAGTGTTCATCAAGACAACTTATGATCTAGTGCACCCTTAACAATAATTGATGAGTAATGTTGCACTTGAAGGACATCTTCATATCATTATCCTTTAATATATGGATATTGATCAATGTGGGCATACAATTGCATTTGAATGAATGACAAAAAATGTAATTCATCAAGACTAACTGTGGAGCAAGGACATACCTAGAGGACATCTTCAAATCGTTATCCTTTTAAACATGACTATCAATTAATGCTGTCATGATTGCATTTGAATGAATGTTAAAAAAATGCACATCACTAAGGCTAATTGTAGAACAATGCTGCATTAAAAGATCTTTATCTGGGGTTATCCTCTAAAACATGGTCATAACTCTTGAAATGGTGTTATCATATAGCTGCCATAAAATGAATGCCATAAAGGCACCACCACCAAAACCGAGTGAGGGACCATCTATTTTGAAGCAAAACCGAACCTCACTGCATGAGTATGAGTGATAAAGGCAAAATTATTGATAAGGCTAAGACATTTCTTTTCACAATCTTATTAGAGGAGATTAGGAGAATCTACTAAGAAGAACTTTGAGCATACAACGATGAGCCTTTACTGCAAACTATGATATCTATGTCTAAATGACTTATAGTTTCAAAAAGGCTGATGATACTATGCATTTGAAGGGCATGTTACAACTAGAAGCAAGTTTGTGGGTGATTGACAATCCAGGATATGGTCGATAATAGAAAATCTCTTGATGAGTGTTAGCACAATGCACACAATTAATGAGAGAACAATTCTTAAGAGAATTTAGGAGATGGATAATTTGTTCAAACTCCTTCATAATGAATCAAGCAACACCATACTTGGAGGGCATGGTCATTATGCTTGTTAAGTAACAAGAGTAGTAATCATCACAAATAGCCTACGATAAACACTGCATTTATAATTAAATAGATAGTTGGCACACGAATGAGTTAACACAGAAAAACAAGAAAGGCTTCAAATAACAAACAAAGAAGTGTTAAAGGGGAAGACCTATATTTCTCATATAAGTATATATGCATATCAATCATAATGCATTGCTTTCATTATTGACATATCGATGTTACACCATCACTTCTAGGGTAGTGCGTTTTCTGACCCTACCTCTTTTTGAATGTGTATTTGAGCCCTCACTTCCATTTTCAACTACTTCTTTGTGTGCCCACTCCCTTTTGAGTGCATTTTTTAGCCCTAACCTTATGGGTAATGCGTTTTCTAACCCTACTTCCTTTCAAGTGCATTTTTAAGCCCTCACTTTTCTTTTTCCACCTGGGTAGGTCACCGATTATAATGAGACAATTCTTCATGTTTTTTATATGGGTAAGTCACCTATTACAATGAGGTCATTCTCTTTTTTTTTTTTAATCTAAATAGGTCACCCATTACAATGAGACCTACTCTTTTCTCTTTCCACTGAGGTAGGTCACCCATTATAATGAAATCACTTTTTCCTTTTTCCACCAAAGTAGGTCACCTATTACAATGAGATCATTATTTTTATAGGTAGGTCACCCATTATAAAGAGACCATTTTTCTAACTTCCACTCTTCACTTTTTTTTTTTCATCTGGGTAGGTCACCCATTACAATAAAACCATCACATAATTTTCATCCATACACAGAATTTAGGTTCTAGTTAAAGGAGATTGGTAAAAGAAATCTCAATTTAGCCCAACCACATATAGAATTTTGATTTTGGTTAAAGGAGATTAGCGAAAGGAATCTCAATTTAGCCCAATCATATAGGAGTTTGGTTTTGTGAGTGTTTGTTATCGTGTAACAGTCATGATGTTGACGCGAGCTTCCTTTTATAACCTGCATTAAGTGTTTTCTATTTTGAGATCTACCTACACTTGACTCTGGTTAGTAAAATGAGTTACAAGCATAAATCATTGAGAAAACTAAAAAAAAAAAAAAACAATCATACAAGAGATCAAAAACAATACAAAATGTACAAAAAAGTACACTAGAAAACTAAAATTGCTTAAAAACCCTAAAAAACAAATGAATGTAGCCTCAACAGGGTAGGGCTAGTGGTATTCCATAAGTCATATTTAGAACATCATTATCATTTAGGAAATAAAAGTCCAATACCTTATTGCACCAAAAAATCTATTCTAAATAGTACAATTATCATAAATGAACAGGACCGCAGCAAGCAAAAATTCTATTTCTTTTTTTTTTTAGAAAAATAAATAACAATTACAGTAAATAAAAATAATAGCATAAGAATCAGCTAAAATTACTTCCCTGACAACGACGCCAAAATTTATTGGGATGTCGCAATCATACAAATTAATTATCCTAACTTCAAACATAACACACAAGAATATAGAGTAAGTAAGGGGTCGATCCCAAGAGGAATGTTCAAGTCAGATTTTTATGCTATATGATATGAAATTTAGGGGGTTTGAACGTTATCTAGGTTAAAGCAAAAGAAAATAGAAACTATCAAACAAAATTTAATAAAATTAGAAAATTATCAAAAGAACAAACCTTGATTGCAAGCACACATCCACCTAAAAAAATTAGAACTGACCATGGAAATGAAACATCAATTTATATTTTGAATATTTATCTTCTCTTAACATTGATTAGTTAACAGATTCGTCGTATAACTAACTCTAACCATTAAACAACCATAGTGTCCGCACTAATAATTTAATTCAATGGCAGTCTTAAGAACAAGATAAGTTGATTAATCAAGAAAACATAACTATTCCTAGTCTATATTTGATTTGATTAAATGTTCTTCCTAAGATTAAGAACGTAGATCTGCCATAATTATTAAACTCACTTGCTTCACAAGTTCATATACCACAACTCCAGTTTTGAAATCAAACTTAGTAATAGATTATCTACAATAATAATTTAAAGTCCACTCTAGCAATTAAAATAAACAATCAAAGAAAAAATAAGCATAGGAGAACAAACAGATTTATCATATAAACTGAAAAAAAAAAGTAAAATAAATCTCATAGTTCTTGAAATTCGAAGCTTTCTATATCCTTGTAACCAATAAAACGAGTTTAACCTTGCATGTTTGTTGAACACTTAATAAAAAAGGAGGACAAATACATGATTTCAGGTTTCGTAGAGGAAGGGAGTGTTTTTCTTCTCTTGGCTGGCTGCCCCCTTTTCTTCTCTCATTCTTTTTATATCCTAAGAAACCCTAATCTCTATTTTACAAAATAGTTCTCACTTAAGTAAACTACTTACATTTAAGTACTTCAATAGTTATTTTTCTAAAAAAAAGAAATAGCTTTGCATGATAATTTGGTCTTGTTTTTTCATGAAACCTGTTTGCTGACAAAATTTAATTGTCATCTTTAAAAAAATTATATCTCCCTCATAAGGGAATACAAAAAACTTCAGAGTGTTTATAGGCTTTTGAGTTAGGAATACAAAAAAAAAATTATTTTGCATCAATTAAACTTTTGTAGCTTCAAATATTCAAGTCAGAATAGTCGAAGGTCAACACTAGCAGATTACAATATTTGACTTCAAAGGTTGCGATTTCCATGCTCTTTCTTATTTTATTTTCTTGCCTTAGATGTAGAGAAAGGTATGGATGTTAGCTTTTTAATGCCACTAGAATCACTTCATTTTGATCTCTAGAGCTCACGCTCTGTATAAAATATCGACTGAAGATCCAATATGTCAATTACCTCTAATTTACTCATTTTTACATCTTTCATCAAAAAGTGCCTTCAAAACATAAAATAAAGAATATCAAGGCATTTTATATATAAAACATAAGCAAAACACTAGTTAAATATGGACAAAACTATCAAATAATATGGCTGCATCATGCTCTGAAGCCTAAGGAAAAAAAAGAGGTTGGAGGGACCGAACAAAAAAAGAAAAAAATAAGGGAGGTTTACAAACGAAGAAAAAAACATAGAGAAAAAGAAAGAAGAAACTGTCGTTCACCTGCCACCCTCAACTGCCCAACAACACCGCTACCACCAGTAGCACCACCTCGACACCACCCCAAGTAAGCTCATGTTGCCCCATTTATTTTCTTCTTGCTCAACCCCTGCCTGTATTTGCATACAAAACATAAATAATTCACGTTTTACAATAAACGAGGAAAAGGGTTGGTTACTATGCTTATGCACAGTAACCAGCCCATTTGGTATAGGCTCGAGTCTAGCCTAGTTTCAAAAAAAAATAAATGCTTATGCACAGTTACTATGCTCTAGCAATTTTTTATGTTGTTTTATTTAATCTTAGTCTATATTTTTTTATTTTAAAAAAATACAAATCCAGTATTAAAATACCCAGTTTTCATTAGCTTAAAAAAAATTGAAAAAAGAAAAAAATATTTTTGTGTAGACCAAGAAAAAATCATAGTATTTTTCCATATACCAAGAAAAAAATGTTTTGGCATGTATTTTAATTTTAATAACCAATCTATTAAAGTTAAAAGAACAATGGTCAAAATTTTGAAAATAAAAAAATTTTATTTTATTTATCTTTTAGTATCCAGAGCATTGATAAACCAGTAGTGGAAAAAGAAGGATTGGTTACGTGAAGAACTAGTTAAGAAGAAGAAGTTGTTATTTTAGGATTGCTATTAATTATTTTCTTCTTTTTAGAACTACCTATAACAGAATTGTAACCAATTCTAACCACTTCATAACTACCTTAGCAGCAGTTATTATAATTGTCATTCAAAAAGGAAGGAATTCTCAATTTCTATCTTTCATTTTCAATTCAGTTATGACTTCTGCTTCAAGTCACTCCTCTTTAACCTCCAATCCTCTTAGATCTGGGCAAACCACAATATTGGTACTCACTTCATCCTATCAGCAGTTCAACCATGCATTACCACTAAAACTTGATTGAAACAACTATGTTTTGTGGAAATCTCAAATTAATAATATTATTTTTGCTAATTACTTTGAGGATTTTATAAATGGCACCCCTGTCTGTCCAGAAAAAGAATTGACTACAAGTGTAATCAATCCAGGTTTCATTACTTGGAGAAGACAAGATCGCTCAATCCTTAGCTGGATCTACTCATCTCTCACACCAGCTATCATAACACAGATCATTAGACACACTACCTCTTAGTCTGCCTAGAATGCATTGGAGAAAACCTTTTCTTCTTCTTCAAGAGCCAAAATAATACAACTAAGGCTTGAATTATAATCCAAAAAGAAAGGATCTTTGTCTATGATAGACTACATCATAAAGGTGATAGGAGCTACAGATAGTCTAGCAACCATTGAAGAACCTATATTTGAACAGGATCAAGTCATGAATCTACTTGAAGGACTCAGTTTTGACTACAATGCATTAGTTATAGCCATCAACATTAGAGATGATAAAATCTCAATTGAAGCAATTCATAGTATGCTCCTAACATTTAAAAATCAACTTGAACAATAAAGCTTAGTGGATCAAATTTCTGCAATGGTAGCCAATTATGCCTATTCCTCTAATAACAGAGGTGGTGGAAGGAGATACAATCGCAGTAGAGGACATAGTTATGCAAGCTTCATTCCAGATGCCAGCAATTACAACTATAAAACTGTGGTCGCAAGGGCATATACACATAGAGTGGAAGACATAATTCAATCAATTCAAAAAAGCCACAGTGTTAGTTTTGTGGCAAATTTGGGCATACAGTACATGTTTGCTATCACAGATTTGACATTTCCTATCAAAACTCTTCCAATAGTGGAACTAACTCTATGAATAAGAATATCAGAAATTGACATGACAAAAAAAATTGTCTTCTCTCAAGTGTAGAAGTATCAAAATAATAAATAACCTATCAAGACCGGAGTCAAACCATAGAGAGGTTAATTGTATAAATTATATATAACAATAATACAACAACAACAATAGTAACAATAGTAGTAGTAGTAGTAGTAGTAGTAGTAGTAGTAGTAGTAGTAGTAAAGTTGATGAGAACTTTGAGATTAAAGATTAACGTAAGGATTAAACAATGATAACAACAAATATCAATGTTAGAGGATCAACTAATGGTATGTTAAACAAGTATAGTATAAACTCTTATTATTCAATTAGAAACCATACACAAAAGAGGTTCCAATCATATGATAATCCAAAAGGCATCCTTCAATATGTAAAAGTACCAAATGGACATGTGAAAGTAGTCTTTTCTTGATCTTCCAATGCAATTTTAATTTGGTTGTAACCTGAATAGCTATCTAGAAAACAATAAAATTCATGACATGCAACTCTTTTTAGGATTTGATCCATGATAGGTAAAGGAAAATGATCTTTTTTAGTCATTGAATTAAGTTTCTTATAGTCAATACACATGCACCAACCAATAACAGTCATAGTAGGAATTAACTCATTGTTCTTATTTGTTCTGCTCAGGTAATAATGCCTTAGTTGAATTTCGATGTAATAGTTTCCTTGTGAAGGATCTGCATACAAAAAAGATACTGGTATGAGGTAGACTTGAGAATGAAATTTACAAGTTCCCAACACTGAACAATGAGAAGATGGTATATGTTGGCATTAAAGACTTCTTTGTTTTTCATTCTCCAATCTCTAGAACCACTCATAATAAAATGGACATATGGCATCACAAACTAGGCCATGCTGCCACTGATGTTGTAGTCCAAATATTACAAAGCTATAATGTTTCCTATGAAAATAATAAAGCCACTAATTTTTCTACTATATATTCTTCCTATCAACTTGCATAGTGTCTCAGACTGCCAACTCGTCTATCCTTCTCTCATGTTTGATTTGAGGGCCCACCTTAGAAAAATCCACTTCTAGTGCTAAGTATTTTATTATATTCTTACATGATTTCTCACAAAACACATAATTCTATCCATTACATACAAAGGATCAAGCTCTCCTAATGTTTCAACAATTCAAACTTCAAGTAGAGAATCAATTTGATAATAATATAAAACATGTGCAATCTGAAAATGGAGATAGGTTCAAATCCCTCATAACCTTTCTTCAATAGGCTGGTATTGTGCATCGTTTTTCCTACCCTTATAACTCAGCTAAGAATGAAAGAGTTGAAAAGATGCATAGACATGTTGTAGAGACTGGATTGGCCTTGTTGGCTCATGTTTCATTGCTTATAAAGTTCTAGCAGTATGTCTTTCAATCAACCACATTCCTCATTAACAAAATTGATTAGTACTTAAAAGTGCATTTCTATCAAGGTTTTATATCATCATTTTGCACTTGAAGTCTCAATAACTCCTTAACTAAAGTATGTTTTATAATAACATATCTAATAATATAAGATACCTTTAATTTATGGTAAATGTTCATTTTAAATGCAGGCCTATCATATAAATGAAAGGATTGATTGACGAGTTCAAGAGCTGAAATTGAAAGGACAAAGAGATGACCAAACTTAGAAAAGAGATGCCGGTATAGTCCAAACCAAAACACTGTTCGGTAATTGGATCATATCTAGAGCTGTAGATCTTAGATTTAGATCTACTTTATATGAATGGAAAGGTAAGACATAGGCCTACAACTTTCATAGGAGCCCAAGACTTAAAAATATCATTTTCAAGTCCAAATTATAGCAATAACAAAGAAGTCTGAATCTATCCTCTAGCTTGAGCACTGTTCAGTGTTTGACTCATATATGGAGTTCTAGAAGTCCAAATGACCTCAAGTGTTTACCCTAGAAAGCATAGACAATTTCCTACAACTTTCATGTTTTCAAGTGGTTCCAATTTTGACATTAGCAATGATGTTTTGGGCAGACAATAGGAGATAAGGACTGTCATTAAGTCAAGAGTTGGCCACCCACTCATCAATTAGTCATCAAATTAATAGTTTCCAATTTTGGCTTATAAAAAAAAGCATTTGTCATGCATTTAGGCATCTTGGTTTCTAAATCAAGATCATGCTTTTGCTTTCTCTCTTTATATTTTTGTAATGTTTACATTTTGTTTTACTTAATATCAAGTTTATGTCTTTCATTTAATAAGTTAACTTTATCTTATTTATGTTCTTATTTTGTTTATTTATTTTTCTTTCTTTCATTATGTTTAGTTAAGTTTATCATGTCAAGGTGAAAAGGTTACACTATGGTGCAAAAATAAGATTAGTAATTTAACAAGCAAAGTATTAAAGAGTGAACAAGATAACAAGTACAAAACATGTTAATATTTATTTTAACACCATTAGTGTAACTTTTTCACCTTGACATAATAAACTTAACTAAACATAATGAAAGAAAAATAAATAAATAAACAAAATAAGAACATAAATAAGATATGAGTTAACTAAGTAAAGGAAAGGAAATAAAAGGCATAAACTTGATATTAATGAAAACAAAGCATAAACATTAAAAAAAAAATACAAAGAGAGAAAGCAAGAGCATGATCTTGATTTCAAAACCAAGATGCTTAAATGCATGGAAAATACCTCTTTTTATAGGCCAAAATTAGGAACTATTGATTTGATGACTAATTGATGAGTGGGTGACCAACTCTTGACTTGGTGACAATCATTATCTTCTCTTGTTTGCCCAAAACATCATTGATAGCGTCAAAATTGGAGCTACTCGAATATGAAAGTTGTAGGTAATTGTCTCAACTTTCTTGTGTAAATAATTCAACTCATTTTTGACTTCTAAAACTCCAGATATGGCCAAAATACTGAATAGTGCTCGGGTTGGAGGACACATTCGGGCTTTCTTGTTCTTGCAACAATTTGGACTTGAAAATGGCCTTTTTAGATCTTGGGCTGCATATGAAAGTTGTAGACCTATGTCTTACCTTTCCATCCATATAAAGTAGACCTAAATCTGAGATTTATAGCTCCAGATATGACCCAATTATCGAACAGCATTCCGGTTTGGATTGCACCGACATCTCTTTTCTAAGTTAGGCCATTTCTTTATCCTTTCAATTTCAGTTCTTAAATTCATCTATCAATCATTTCATTTATGTGATAGGCCTGTATTTAAAATGAACATTTACCACAAATTAAAGGTATCTTATATTATTATAAAACATGCTTTAGTTAAGGAGTTATTGATACTTCAAGTGTAAAATAATGATATAAAACCTTGATAAAAATACACTTTTAAGTATCAATCACCCCCCCAACTAGCTTATTACTAGTCCCTAGTAATCAAACCGTTAAAATAGAAAAATACTTTGCAAATTTCGCAAAGTAAGGTAGTCATCATTTAACTTCCATTAATCTATCCAAATAAACAAACTCTCATTAAATTTATATACCTGCTCAATACCTTTTAATAAGATATTCATAAACCTCACTTTTGTGCTCAATGTATCAACACATAGTTATAGGGCTTTTCTTGGAAAAAAACAAAATTTTTGTTCTAATGTTTAAGGTTAACTTCCTTGGGTTGGGATTATTATTTTTGTCTTTTTTTTTCTTTTTAAATATATATACATATAATTTAAAACACCATACATCTTTAACCCATGTAACGAGCTTTTAGCTAATGACTCCCAAACCACTTAGTCTTAGGGAATTAAGTGTTAAGACACCCCTACGAGCTTAGTAACTCGGGTCGCAGATACTGATATGTAGATAGTGCAATGTTTGATTCACTTAAGCATTTCTCCTCAACCCATGTAACAAGCGTTAAGCCAATAGCTCCCAAGTTAGTTGACTTTAGGGTATTAGGTGTTAAAACACCCCTTCAGGCTTAATTGCTTAGGTTAGGGACGCTACGAAACCAAACTTATCTACATTTTTATTATTATCATTTTTTCTTTTTCTTTTTTCTTTTTTTTAATTATATATTATCTGTTTCCCTTAGTTGTTACCTTTAACAAAAGAATATAAATAATGTAATAATCCAATATGCAACCCACAATCATATGTTAAAACTGTGTGTAAATTAAGGTTTAAAAATACATGTTAAATAAGTATATGAGCAAAATTAAGTGATAATAATATGACAATTTGTAAATCTAAATAATTCAAGAAGTATTACGATAGACCTTGTTACGAATAATTACTAAGATGCGTCTCAAGAGTTATAAAAAGTTCTCCTTACTCTGCCATCATAGTAACAACAATTTTGCACATGCTTTATGAAATAGAAAACACAGTTAGTTTTTTTTTTTTAGCTACTACCCTCTCCCCCCAACTAAAACGAGACATTGTCCTTAATGTATAAAGGTAGAAAGATAGAGTATAAAAGATATCATCTGAAATAATGAACATTGACAAACTTGAAACACACTAAAAAAAATATAAGAAACAACAAAACACAATAATAAAACCAAAGGACACAAAGATTCACAAATGAAGGCTCAAATCCAATCTAAACTTTTTACGGCTTTTCTTAGTTGACCAATTTATAATACTCATGGAATGATCAATTACAAGAATAAAAGATTGTAGTTGGTCAATCAATTATTCAGCAATAGCTGCAAAGATTATGATTTGCCGTGCAGAAGATGTTAGAAATTCCTATTTCACAGCATGATCAAGAAAAGACAACAACTTATCATAATAACCATTAACATTTAACAAACCTATAGATTTATGGTGAATGTGCAGTTGGGCCCAAGAGAAAATATGAAAGATCTCTTCTAATGTGCCTAGACCACCTGGTAAAGCAATGAAGACATCAGTATGGTTAAACATTGCATTCATTCGAGCCGACATTATGGAGACCTGAAGTTCCTCTCTAATGGTTTTTCCAATGATGTCCTCTTATGCTAAAGCTTCGGGGATGACCCCTAAAACTTCACTACCTCCTAAAAATGCAGCTATTGACACACCTCCTATTAATTCAAGACTGCCTCCCCCATATACTAAATAAATCTTTTTCTCAGCTAGCACTTGACCAAGATGATTTGCTGATTCTAAAAACTCATTTTCTTTCTTAGGACTAGATCCACCGAAAACATAAATATTTCTTATATGATGACCTGAGGAACTTGTCATTTCTATACACTTCTGTATTTGTTGAATGTATGGATTGAGTATAAATGAAAGGAAAGAAGAGAGGATCTTATAGATGAGAAATTAGAAAGGTAATCATACCACCTATATGTAGGTCAACTAGAGTCTCACATATACTCTCTCTCTCTTTATGTATTTATTTATTTACTTTTGAAAAAGCATGTGTATATACAGGTAGTTGTGATTGTGGCTCACATCTTTCCTTGGTTTTACGTCCAAGAACGGCTTAAACGACCTTTATGGGTCGGAGATAGGCTTCCCATCCAGTTTTCTTAAAAACTAGCAAACAAAATCTTTTTTAGTCAGATTCCCAAGACCATGTCAAGCATGTTCTTTATGAAAATGGGTTCATAAGTCATGAATTGCACGATGCTTATCTCGACTATGATGAGACTTAAGAGTCAATAGAAGATTATCTAAAGACTCTTTGTGTTTTGAAATAAATCCCACCTTTTGACAATTTTCACAGGTTTTGTGGGATGCATGTGATTCCTTGAATATGGTGAGCTAGTAAAATCCGCTTTATAAGATTTGTACAATCCTTTTTTTTAATGAGAAATGATCCCCATGTGCCTTAGAGTGATAAAATTTAATGAAATTACTTATCTCATTGTCAGGAATGTATTTTTGAAATATTTGATCAGGACAATAATTGAATAAGTAAAGGTCATCCCAATAAAAAATTTGCACGTTGCTCAAAAATTTTCTTTTGTCTTCGGTACTCCAGTAAGTTGGGCAAAAATTCTAAAGTAAGAAAATTGATAATTTTAGTAAACCAAGGCATTGAACTAAGAGAAAGTAGAGATTATCAGGAAAGTAATCATCGATTGGTGTGATGTCGGGTGTCGAATGTGTTGTCACTTTTGATAAAAGATCTGCATCAATATTTTTTGTGCCTTTTTCATCCTTGATTTCTTCCTGATTGATCGAATGAGAAAATAGAAATGCTGGAGGGGAATCAGTCTTTTCTTTGTAATTTTTAGATTCAACCCCTTCCTTACCCTTAGAGATTGACTCATCATCTTTCTTATAAGGTTCAAGAGAGGGTTTTTCAATAATCTTACCACTACGAAGAGTAGTGACTGATTTGACTTGATCCATGCGTTGGCTTCCAGAACTACTTGCATTTATATTATATTGCCCCTTGAGATTTTGTAGTGGTTGAGATGGAAACTTACCTTTCTCTTGGAAACTGAGAACATATGTTAATTTTGCAAAAGTATCTTTAAAATTTGTCATGTTTTGAGCAAGTTGAGTATTGATTGTCTTTTGCTTTTTAATGAATGCATGCAATGTTTCCTCAAGATTTCTTCTAGGAGGTGGAGCATAAGAAAGTGTATATCCATGAGAATTTTAGAAATTATGGTGTGCTTGAAATAATGGTTGTGAAGTTTGTGTATTGTTGTTCTCACTCTTCCAACTAAAATTTGGGTGATTTCTCCCACTAGGGTTGTATGTTTGTGAGTATGGGTTGAGGTTGGCCCTTTAGAAACTATTTAAAACATGGGCTTGTTCATAGAGACATTCTTTAAAAGAAGGCAAGGTTGGGCAATTGTTGGTTGAGTGTTCATTTGTTTCACAGATTTGACACGCAATGTTTAATTTACCACTCTTTTTCAATTTTAGTGCCTCGACTTTTCTAGCTAAAGATGCAAACTTGGCTTGAAGGTCATGATCTTCCCTAAGGTTGTACATACCTCCACTAGATGTATAAGGTTGAGTTTTTCTCGGTGCCTCATAAGTACCCGCGGTGTCCTAATTTTGAGCTTTTTCAGCTAATAAGTCTAAGTACTCCATTGCTTCATCAGGATCCTGGTCTTAAATTTTATAGCTATGTTTTATAATAACATATATAATAATATAAGATACCTTTAATTTATGGTAAATGTTTATTTTAAATGCAGGCCTATCAAATAAATGAAAGAATTGATTGATAAATTTAAAAACTGAAATTGAAAGGACAAATAGATGACCAAACTTAGAAAAGAAATGTCTATGCAATCCAAACCGGAACACTGTTTAGTAATTAGGCCATATCTGGAGTTGTAGATCTCGAATTTAGGTCTACTTAATATAGATGGAAAGGTAAGACATAGACATACAACTTTTATATAGAGTCCAAGACTTAAAAAGATAATTTTCAAGTCCAAATTGTAGCAACAACAAAGAAGTCTGAATTTGTCCTCTAGCCCAAGCACTATTCAGTGTCTGGCCCATATCTCAAGTTATAGAAGTCCAAATGACCTAAATGGTTTACACAAGAAAGCTGAGACAATGTCCTACAACTTTCATGTATTCAAATGGTTTCAATTTTGACGTTATCAATGACGTTTTGGGCAGACAAAAGAAGATAAGGATTGTCACCAAGTCAAGAGTTGGTTACCCACTCATCAATTAGTCATCAAATCAATAGTTCCCAATTTTGGCCTATAAAAGGAGGCATTTGCCATGCATTTAGGCATTTTGGTTTCCAGTTCAAGATTATGCTTTTGCTTTCTCTCTTTGTATTCTTGTAATGTTTAGGTTTTGTTTTCATTAATATCAAGTTTATACCTTTTATTTACTTAGTTAACTTTTATCTTATTTATGTTCTTATTTTATTTATTTATTTTTCTTTCTTTCATTATGTTTAGTTAACTTTTTTACGTCAAGGTGAAAAGGTTATACTAATGGTGTAAGAATAAGTATAGTGTAAACTTAATATGGACTTTAATGTTTGATAATAACATGTTGTATAACATTTGGTACATCAAATGCTTGGCACTTTCATAGCTCATACTGTATGGTATAACCGATACCTAAGCTATGAAAAGAACTTGATTTATTGTCAACATAAGTTACAATCATGAATGTCTGACAAAATTTACAAGTATTAGCATTAATCAAATAAGATAACTAATGTAATCATATTAACAATTTATAATCTGATTAAAATCTCCTTTGTGTGTGGTTTCCAAATGAATAATAAAAGTTTATACTATACTTGTTTGACATACCATTAGTGGATCCTCTAACCTGAACATTTATTGTTATCACTGTTAAATCCTAACGCTAATCTTTAATCTCAAAGTTCTCTTCAACTTCTTCTTTTTCTTCTACTATTATTATTATTATTATTACTACTACTACTATTACTACTACTACTACTACTACTACTAATATTATTATAATTGTTATTGTTGTTGTTATTATTATTATTATTATTATTATTATTACTATTGTTGTTGTTGTTGTTGTTGTTGTATTATTGTTGTATTATTGTTATTTATAATTTATACAACTAACCTCCCTGTGTTTCGATCCCGGTCTTGCCGGGTTATCTATTATTTTGACACTCCTATACTTGGGAGAAGACATTAATCTTTTGGTCGTGTCAAGAATGCCTAGCAAGGTACTCGACAATGCTTCACCTTATCTAACTCTTTTTTTAGAAACTGCTTGACTACAAGTCTCTAAGAGTATTTGGTTGCTTATGTTATCCCTTCATTCACCTTTATAACAACCATAAACTGCAATATCAATCTGTTCAGTGCATCTTTCTTGGTTATACACTCAGCAACAAAGAATATTTGTGTCTTGATTATCTTACTAGACGAGTTTACGTCATACCTCATATGGTGTTTGATGAAACACAATTCCCTTTCACCAATAAAACTCCTAGGGCTATTAGATAGAATTTATCTAAATTTGATGATGAGCCTATAAAAGATGCTTTTGGTTATCGCAATGTAGTGGGTGCTCTTCAATATCTCATAATTATAAGGCCTAACACCAGTTTTGCTGTTAATAAAACATGTCAGTTTATACAACAACTAACTTCAGCACATTGGTTTTTTGTTAAATGAATTCTTTGATACCTACATGGGACTATGAATGATGGCTTACTCTTAAGTTCATCAAATCAGTTGACAATCGAAGGATTCACCGATGCTAATTGGGGGGCTCAACCTAACGATTGAAGAAGTGCTAGTGGCTACCTCATTTATCTAGGGTGTAATCTAATTTCTTGGTCCTCTACCAAGGAAAAATTAGTCTCTCACAGCAATATAGAATCAAAGTATAAAGGGCTTGTTTTGGCTACTGCGGAAATTATTTGGATCCAAGTCTTGCTATAAAGAACTATGTGTTCCTACCCCTACTGTCCCCATACTCTAGTATGACAACATTAGTGCCTATCATATGGCCAAACATTCTATGTTTCATGCCCAAACAAAACATATAGAAATTAATCGACACTTCATTCATGATAAAGTTCTACAAGGGAAAATAGAATTACAATTCAATCCAACTAAATACCAGTCTACAAATCTCTTAACTAAACATCTTACAAGCTCAAAGTTCTTGTTTCTGAAAACACAGTCGTGTCTCGTTCCAAGACCCTTTCACTTGCAAGGGGATGATAAACTAATAGTGGAAGAAGAAGGATTGGTTACGTGAAGAACTAGTTAAGAAGAAGATGTTGTTACGTCAGGATTGTTGTTAATTATTTTCTTCTTCTTATAACTACCAATAACAGAACTGTAACAAATTATAACTACTTCATAACTGCCCTAACAGTAGTTATTATAACTGTCATGACAGTTACAATTTGTAACTATATATATATATATATATATATATATATATATATATATATATAGTGTATGTGTATATACAACATATACATGTGAAATATAACCTTCAGAAAAAAGGGAATTCTTAATTTCTATCTTGTATGACATTACACGTAATATGCATTCTAGATAATAATTTTTTTTGAAACACTAGAACGATTAGGTTTTTTCCTATTAAGATAATGACTAGTACTTAAAAGTGTATTTTTATCAAGGTTTTATATCATTATTTTACACTTAAAGTATCATTAAACTCCTTGCATGTTTTATAATAACAAGTATGATAATATAAGATAATTTTAATTTATGATAAATGTTCATTTTAAATGCTGGTATATCTCACAATTCAAAGGATTGATTGATGTGATTAACTATTGAAAGTGAAATGACAAAAAAATATATTAAGCTTAGAAAAAAATATTAATTTAATTCAAATTGGAACACTGTTCAGTCATTAGGTTATATCTGGAGCTCTAGATCTTGGATTTCAGTTTCGTTTATATGGTTAGAAAGCTAAGACATAGGCTAGAAACATTCATGTAGAGTCCAGGACTTAATTTTGTCGTTTGTAAGTCCAAATTTTAGCATCAAAAGATAGGTCTAAATATGTCCTATAGCCTAGACACTATTCAATGTTCAACCCATATCTCGAGTTCTAGAAGTTCAAATACACCGATTTATTTTTTATTGAAAAACCGAGACAATTTCTCAGAACTTTTATAAAGACTATTTGTTTAAATTCTGATGTTAACAATGATATTTTCTACAAACAAGAAAATAAGGATTGTTATCAAGTCAAGAGGTGGTTACCCACTCAATTATTAGACATAAAATCAACAGTTCTAAATTTTACCTTATAAAAGGAAACATTTGTCATGCATTTAGGTATTTTGGTTGTCAAACCAAGATTATGTTTTTGCTTTTATATATATATATATATATATATATATATATATATATATATATTCTAGTGCTTAAGTTTTGCTTTCATTAATCTCTTGTTTATGCATTTCATTTTCTTTACTCATATAATCATATTCTCCTTTTTATTATATTTAGCTAAATTTATTATGTAAAGGTAAAAATATTTCACTAATAGTATTAGAATAAATATAATATAAATTCAATATGGACTTCAATGCTTACATCCAAGAAAGTTTGTTATTAACATGTCTTATCATTTTTATCTTATTAATTCTTAATACCTTACTTGTTAAATAATTAATCTAGATTTGTGTTGTATAAAACTTGGTACAATAAATGTTTAATCCTTCATAGCCAACTATATGGTATAATTAGCACCTATGCTATAAAAGGAATTTGATTTGTTGTTAATATAAGCTAGCATTATAAATTATTGACAATATTTAAAAGTATCAGTGTTACTTAAATAAGACAACTAATATGATCATATTAATAATTTATAATGAGCTATTAGTGACAATGATCCTATTGAAACTTTGTTTGTGTGTAGTTTTCAATTAAGTAATTAAAAGAGCTTATATTATACTTATTTAAAATATCATTAATGGATCATTTAGCCTTGACAACTGTTTTTATCATTATTTAATCTTCACATTAATCTTACATCTAAAAATCCTCTTTAACTCATTATTATCATCATCATTATTAATATAGTTAAACTCCCTATAGTTCGACCCGATCTTACCGAGTTATTTATTAATTCGATACTCTTACACTTAGAAGAAGATATCAAACTTTTTAATTGTGTCGGATAAGAACCTCCTTATTTAGGAGGTCTTTTCTTGAATATTAGATAGACAAGACCAATAATTAAAAAATACAAACAAATCTTAGATTTTAATAAAATAAATAAAACAATGAAGACTTAAAAAGTTAAAATTTTTGTGTTTGTATAACGAAGACTTAAAAAATTAAAATTCAGCTCATAAAACATCATAAAAGTTCAAGATAAAAAATTTTAGAATAAATATAATTGATATTGAAGCCACACTCATGAGCTTGTATTTAAATTTATTATACAATAATTTTTATTTTTTAGTTTAGAAAGATTATTATTTTAGTCCATTAATAATACCTATATAGATTCATTGAATTTATCTTATTAGCTTCTTTTATTTAGTACCTTGATACTCTTACAGTCTTAAACATTTGTATTAAAATGTCAATTGCTTGTAAAAAAAAAAATCAATGCTTTTAGTAAATTAAAAATTGACAGAATTAGTTCTCTTAATTCAAAATTATTTACACCGGCTTGGTTCCTACATCTATTTGCGATGGTACCTTTTTTTCTTTTTTCTTTTTCCTTTTTCCTTTTTCTTTTTTTTTTTTTGTTTTTGTTTTTGTTTTATCTAATTCGTTTGCCTTTTTTCTAGCTGCTTCTGTTTGGATGATGCAATGACATGGCTATTTTCCTGGTTTTCTAGTAATTATCCTTGTTTTCGTTACCTTTTTGGTGGAGATTCAACGATTTGATTGATTACATTAGGAATAAATGCACTCAAGGAGGCAGATAGTGACCGGTTAGAAAACACTTACGCCATTGACTACGAGGCTGATCGATTTAGGGTAAGCGTTAAGTAGAAGCTGGTTTTTAAAATATTTTTATTTAAAAATTATTTTTATTTTTATTTTTTAAAATTATTTTTTATATTAATATATCAAAACAATTTAAAAATATAAAAAATAAATCTTTTAAAAACATAATTTTAACCATATTTTCAAATGCACGCTATTTACGCATCACACATCACTATAAAAAGTAAATTTGGACTTCTCCTCCACCGCCACAATCAAAGAGGATCACATCGTTCACGTCTTGAATCTTTTAATTTAGAAGGAAGAATTTGGTATATTGAATAAGATAGGATAGAAAAAAAGATAACAATGAACTTAATTAGATTAGATAGCAGTTGAAAGTGAATTGGAAAATATGTATTCTTGTCTTATTATTATAATGTTATGTTTGTTATATTCTAGAGGACGATTTAATAATTCATTTGCATCCTAAAAATAGATTTTCAATTACAAATCTTGTAACGACCACAAAAAAAAATATATTATACATACTTGAAAAAAAAATTGTAATAGTTAAATTATTTTAAAAAAAAACTAGTAAAGTAAAATGAAATTTTTGTTCATAATTTTTAAGAAATTTTTATAATTTTGACTTAAATGAATATTCAAAATTTTCTACCGCTTGTTAATTCAAAATATTCTTTAGTACTAATATATAAGAAGCTTTTTGTATTTACATTTAGTGTCACATTCATGTTTATATATACATATACATACATACATATATATATACATATACATACATACATATATATATACATATACATACATACATATATATATCTCAATGGTAATAATAAGATAAAAAATAAATTAATAATATATTTGGTTAAGAATAAATTTTAGATAATTTTTATATGACGAATATATCAACAAACATAATAAATTTATAAAAATAATCAAGAAAAAAATAAAATGAAGACTAGATTAACTATTTATTTTAGTACTTCTATAAACCTTTATATCTTGCATAATAACATAATTAAAATAAATTTATATACTCCACTCTACATGTATTAAAGGATTGATAATAAAATAAAATATAGATAGTTCTAAAAATTCATTTAAGTTGAACTGATAAATCTACCTTGCATGAACCAGTCGATTGTTTGATGTGGCTAAATTAATCGGTTAACTATTTATATATTAGTGATGAATACCTAAGAATTTTATAGGAATCAATCAACTGATTAACATGACCAATCTAAACCAATCGACTATTTAAATTGTTAATTAGATTATAATGACTAGTTTTTTTATATAAAAAAAACATATATATAGCTTATAAAAGGAAGAATATAAACATATATCATATACAAGTTATTTTAAAAGAAAAACAACTACAAAATCATCAGTTATTAATCATACTATAATTTATGCTATTAAACATTTATATTCTAGTATAATAATATTCAATTTTATTTTCATATAAATACTTTTATATTTGATAAGTGCTATCAAGTCAGGTATAGAGATATTAGAATTTTAATTATAATATATAATATATTAAGAGATATTATTGTGAAAACAAATCATCCTTATAAATTTTTGAAAGTTAGGTAAAAACTTCTAATATTGGTTAGATAATTTCATCAAAGAAATTTTTTTAAAGATAATATATTTTCAATTAACAAAATCTTAAAAAGAATATATTTTTAAATAATATAAAAATCTTAATATAAATTTATTAAGTGATTATTATATTCTTGAACTTTAACTAGTAAAAAAATTAAATATTCAAATATAATTTTGCATTTAAGGTGTAATTGTAAGTTTGCTAAACTATGTTAAAAATAATTTTGCAATTTTATTTTTTATTTTTTATATTTTAATTATATAATTAATTATTATATTTATTTGAAGTAATTTGGATTATCGGGAGAAGATAGTGAGACACACGTAATTCACCATCTTAAATGCTAAGTTTACCTAACCATTAACCATTAGAACAACACTTTATTCCTTAATTACTTTTCTCTTAACTTGTTGATTCATCCGTCCATCTTTTGTTAAGGAGAAAAGTAAAAAAATTTCCGGACAACACAAGTGAAGTGTCAACATTCTTTGATATTTAGTGGCACATGCAGCACCTTATTCTCAAAGGATCAACAGGAAAACCAGCAGCCTAGAAAATGGAGTCGAGCAACCCCAGTAAACAATCCCAGGGTAAATTCAACCCCACCAAGTTATTTCCATTGACACACCACTTAAATCTAATCTTTCCCATTAATTTATATTTTATACTCTAACCACCACCCTCTCTTTCTCTCTGCCCCACCTAACTGTCCATACCTTTTTATGCCTTCTGTTACACAGCACAGTCGCTGTTAGTCGCCTGTTCTGTTCTGTGGGTTTTTATTTATTTATTTATGATTCTTTTAATTTTGTTGGAATCATGTCAGTGAAAACAGTTTCATTGGCAATTTCCATCTTAGTTAACTTCAAATAAAACTGGGTTCTATGGGTTTTTCTTAATAAGAATCACCTTGTCTTTGCTTTTTCTACACGGTTTTTGTGTCTGTTTGTGTGTGCGGGTGCTAATCCAATTTAACCTCCTTTTTGTTATTGATTCAAGTTGTTTAAAAGACAACGGAAGGAAAAAAAGAAATGAAAAACCTCTTCTTTCTTCGCTATATAGTTTTATTTTAATTGTTTTGTGGTTTCTTCATTAGTAGCGAGGAGGGTCTTCCAAAGTTTTTTGAAAGTTTGGTGCTTGATGTCATGGGGCTGGTGATGGTGCCACCCATTCTTCAGCTGCTGGGGAAGCTCTCTGCCATTGGCTTTTTTTTCACAGTTCAAGGATCTACTGGTAAATTTATGATGCTAGCTCTTCTTTGTTAGGATTGGATTGAATTAGGAGAAATTTATGTTGTTTAAGGTTTTTTTTTTTTTATTAATCAATCATTTTGCTATCTGGGCCTTCTAACTTCATGTTGCCAACGCTAATGTGAAGAAGCTGACAATACATGTGCGAGTTGATACGAGCCAAATTGGACTGTGGTGTCTTTGTTGACCTGGGATTGTTTACTAATAGTGAACCAGAAACTAAAAAAATGTCCCCCCCACAATTATGTAACCATAGATCAGAGCTTGTTGGTAAAAAGCTCAAGTAATTGAGACAATGAAGGGAGCTCATAGTTATGCCAAATCTTTCTCCCTCTCTTAGAGGACTGACGGCTAGTTAACATTGTCAGTTACGCTCAACTATGGAAATGCATTACAAGTATCTTTAGCTGCTTATATAATTCTATGTTTCTTTAGAACTTCATACACTCCAGCCATTTCTGCCACTGCTTTGATATCTCATCTTGCTCAGATTCCGTTGTCTACAGTCTGATTTACTAAAGATATTTCGTTATGGAGTTTTAAATTCAACAGAGAGCAGATCTAATGGGTTGTCTTTGAACTCTTCCTGTACATAGACTAGAAAACATGAATACTAAACCCCATAAGAGAGACAATTCTCCACCACTGATATAAGCAGAAGCAAATCATAAATGCTAATTTTGTAAAGACACAGCCCTTACGTCTGTTCTGATTGATATATTTTAGTTTGAAACTTACTATAGATACCATATTGCATTTATATGTGGTTTTAAATCTGGTATTATATCTAATTTTCAGCTGACAATATATCCCCAACTCCAGCAATTTTTTCTGATATTCCTCCAATAAAAGGAACGCCTGGTCCCCAACTCCAGCCATTCAGAAGCAGTGTGCCAGCCTCAGAGTCTCTGTCAACTGGTAACTTGCATAAACTGTTACTGTAGATTGTTTACTAATCTTGAGATCGTTTTAATATGATTCTGGTTTCAAATACAGGGTCAAACTTACATCCTCCACTTGCATTGCCACCACTCACCTCTGCCCCAGTGCCCCAAACAATCACAGGGCATGTACCATCATATTCTCCTAGTCCTCTGATAGTAACAAAACCACATAATAGAGCTCCTCCTCCCTTGATTTCTCAAGGACATGTACCATCCTTGTCACCAAGTTTTTCAGTTATATCTCCAACTTATAATACAGCTCCTCCACCCACACTTAATCAAGGGCATGAGCCACCCAAGCCACCAAATGCTCATCAAAGAGAGGCAGCAGTTAGACAGACTCCTGTCTCTGCATCAAGTGCGCCAGGTGCATAACTTACTAATGCTTGGTTTTTTTAGTAATTTTCAAGTTGACTTTTTGTTCTATAACAAGTGCCTTTGTTACAATGTCTGGTTCTAGCTGCAGCACCTTCAAGACAGTCACCAGAAAATTCACCATTCAGCCAATCAAATGCACCTGAAGCTTCATCACTAAGTACTCATAAAAAAGATGTATCCTTCAGTGGGGCTCCTGTCCCAGATTCAGTTTCTCCAGGTATACAATAAGTGTTCTATTGTTCTCTGACTCTTCTGGTGGATTCTAATTCAACAGGTTTCTAATTCATTTTCTTGTTTTGGTATAGAATTAGTGTTCTATTCTTATGTGACTCTTCTGATAGATTCTATTTCAAGAGGTTCCTAATTCTTTTTCTTGTTTTCCTGCATTTTTATTTTACAAAATACAATATCAGCTGCATCTCAATCAAGGAAATCAAAAGAAAATCAACCAGCAGCCCCCCCTATTGCACCAGCAACGATGCCATCTGGTGTGCATTGATATGTTCTATATATGTGGATAATCCCTTTCTTTTTATTTTTTCCTTCCAAAAGTTCAAACTAAACAATCATGTAGGATCTTTTTTATTTTGATAACAACAGCTCCGGTTGTATCACCAATGGGAGCCATGCCACAAAATTCACCAGCAACCCACCCAGTCATGCCTGGAGAATCCCCTGCTATATTATCAGGTTTTACTCGAGTGACTTCAAATTTATGTTGGTTATGAAGCTGTTCCTTTAGCATCGAACCATTTCACATCTTCATTTTCAATGTCTGCTAAACTTTGTCATATAATGTATGTGTCAATAGATAGTCCATGGCTGAAGAAATGAACAATAGTTCCTTTCTGCAACCTTCTTTTGCTTAGTTTATAGCGATGCCTCACTAAGGCCTGTTATAAAACATGGACAAAGTGATTGAAACAATAATGATGCTATAAATATTTTCTGAAAATTTCCATTACAAACCACAAAATTGTTGGAATGCAGCTTCATTCCATGATCTGTATTTAGAAAAAAGCCACTTGATATATCTTCCTTGTTCTTTTCAACTTACATTCAAAAAGGTCACTTTGAGTATTATGAAAATCTCATTTTCTTATTTTTCTTATGTGTTTTCTTTTAATTGCTCTTCCCAATTAAGCAACTAATCATTTCAGTTGTGTTGCATTCTATGATTTAATAACCATGATCTTGAATAACGTTTGATGCATACTGGGAAAAAGCCACTAGATTATCTTCTTTTTTTCTTTTAAACATTCACTTAAACAAGCCCAGTTTTCAGCATCATGAAAACTTCATTTCCTTTTTTCCTTCATTTATTTTATTCATTTTTCCATCTGAATGACTACTTTTTGTGTGGGTGTGGCAATGTATGATTTGATGACCAAGGCATGGATTACAAGACTAGGTGGTATTTCCATATTGTTTTCCTGGCACTATTTTCATATATGCAAACTCTTTACACTTAGGTAATGGTACATTTTATTGGCTCTCATATGCCATTTCAGGTCCAAATGCCCCCCATCCATCTGCTCCTACCCCAAGCATTGATGATAAGAAAGATGGAATTCCAGTTTCTGCACCGCCAAATGAAACACCCACACCTTTATCTCCCATGAGCCATTTTCCAGCAAAAGGTATGCATTATTAAACTGAAAATTTCACCAAGATCAATTATATGAAGCACTAGTATGAAGACTTGGAATTTAACAATAAAATTTTCAGGTTCTTTTTCTGGTGTAGCTCCTTCTGCACACAATGCTATGAGGCACTCTAATGACTCTCCCATTTCTCCATCATCACTGAAAACTCCTCTGGATAAACAGCATCACTCTTCTGCACCTTCACCGTCTATCCCATTTCATAAACAGAACCATGAAAGCAGCAAAATCAGTGAATCTGCTCCTGCATCCTCAAATCCAACATTTCCGCCCTCTTCAAAACAGCAAGGTGCTTCTTTCATGCTTGAGAAGTTCCCCAATCGATAACCATTTGGTTTGCTATGTACTTAACGTTCATATATATGATTTTGTTTTATTTTGATGCTCTTTACAGGTCCAGTCATGCCTCCATCATTTCTTCCAACAAGCAGGCACAAACAGTATGCTTTCTCACCCCTTGGTACTCCAGGTATCATAATAGTGACTATTTTAGTGGTTCATATTTGGAGCATTTATCTTGAAGGTCTCTTCAGTTTCTAATGCAGTTCTTCTATGGTAGATTCTTCAAATAATGCATCACACTACCGCTATCCTAAACCAGTGATCATTGTCTCACCCACTCCTTCACCCTCTCAAACTGCAGCATCTGGATGGGCAAAAAGTAAGGAAAGCTCATATTCCTTACAATTCGTTTTCCCCTTTTTCCAAGTTGATTATGCATTACATTTACTTCATTCATGCTTACCTTTTGATTATTGTTGCCTTTCCAAGTGCCAGCTCTTTCCCCTAAAGCTTCTCCTTCTGGGTTCTCTTCAACTCCCAAGATGCCCCCCCTGCCACCACTCCACACATTGCCAACTCCACCTCCTAATGAAGGTACACAGATCCATGCTTCTCTTGCTTTGAAGTTTGTTTATGTTTTCCCTTCAATGTTCTTTGTCTTCCTCAATGTAATGCATGGGCTCATCAAATCTGCAGATTGTTCAACGACTGTGTGTACAGAGCCGTACACAAATACTCCTCCTGGGTCACCATGTCGCTGTGTCTTGCCCATGCAAGTAGGACTGGGTGTTAGTGTTGCACTGTATACCTTTTTCCCTTTAGTTTCAGAGCTTGCTCAGGAAATCGCTGCTGGTGTTTATATGAAACAAAGTCAAGTTCGTATTATAGGGGCCAATGCCCCCAGCCAGCAACCAGAGAAGACAATCGTCCTTATTGACTTGGTTCCCCTTGGAGAAAGATTTGACAATTCAACTGCCTTTTTGACTTATCAAAGATTCTGGAAAAAACAAGTTGTTATAAACCCTTCTTTTTTTGGTGACTATGAAGTATTATATGTGCGTTATCTAGGTAAACAATTTTTAAATGTGAAGAGTTTTTCCTTTTCCTTTTCTTTTTATTCCTTCCCTGGATATTTATAGAAGTGCTACGTTTATAGGTTTACCTCCACCTCCACCTATGGCACCTTTTGGAATTGCAATAATAGATGATGGGCCATATTCTGGCAATGACAACAATGCAAGGATGATAAAGCCCCTAGGGGTTGATGTCCATAAAAGGAAGCGTAAAGATGGGCTCGCCGGTGGTGTCATTGCTATTATTGCTGTGTCTGGTTCTGTAGCACTAGTTTTATTCTCTGCTGTTGCTTTGGCATTGTGGTTTAAACATGGAGATCATGCTAGTCAACCGGCATCAGTCCTGCAGCCTTTGCCACCTTCGGTTGTGAAACCATCAGGTAATAGCATTTAAAGCCTTGTATAGTTAGCCCATCTGCTTGATGGATCAATGGTTTTGCAGAGTAAAACACTAAACTTATAGAACATACAGAATTGGACTAATTAGCTAGCACAGTGATTGAACTTGGCAAGGTAAAATAGAAAGAAAAAGAAACTGTAGAATGTTGTGAAATACTAAGGTTGTACAAATATGGCATGCATATATTAGACTTAAGATTGTCTTGGAATGTTGTGAAATATGACGTGTATATTAGACTTAAAATTGTCTTAATTTTGTATTTCCATGTTGTCCTTCTCTAATTAACATGCTTTGTTGGATAACCATTTTCTTTCTATTCTAATATGTTTGATTTAGTAATATCTGGCAATTTGAACAATTCAAAAATCTTGCTTAGTTTTGCAATGAAAAAGGAAAACTAATTTGCAGGTATTGCTGGGTCATTGATTGAAAGTGGTCTTAGTTCTGCCTCATTGTCCTTTGCATCTAGTATTCCAGTGTACACAGGATCTGCTAAGACCTTCAGCAAATGTGACATAGAGCGGGCCACTAGTAGCTTTGATGCTTCAAGAATACTCGGGGAGGGTGGCTTTGGGCTTGTTTACAGTGGTGTTTTAGAAGACGGGACCAAAGTTGCTGTAAAAGTTCTAAAGAGAAATGATCATCAAGGTGGTCGAGAATTCTTGGCAGAAGTTGAGATGCTTAGCCGCCTTCATCACAGAAATTTAGTCAAGTTGATTGGAATATGCACAGAGGAATGTTCACGCAGCTTGGTCTACGAGCTCATAGCAAATGGCAGTGTTGAATCTCATCTACATGGTAGTAGCCTTGCTCTTTCTGAGTTTTCATATTTGGATCAAGAAAGTTATCTCTTAGATAAGGAGTAAATGTTCCATAACATGAATATGCTTGTCTGTAAGTTGTTTAATTACCAGGGGTTGATAAAGAATCTGTTTGGGTCAAGAAAGTTATCTCTTAGTCAATGTTCTATAACATGAATATGCTTGTCTGTATGTTGTTTACTTACCAGGGGTTGATAAAGAATCTGCTCTTAATTGGGATGCTAGGATCAAGATAGCACTTGGTGCAGCTCGAGGTCTAGCTTATCTACATGAGGATTCGAGCCCTCGTGTGATACACAGGGACTTCAAGTCAAGCAACATTTTGTTGGAACATGATTTCACACCAAAAGTCTCTGACTTTGGTTTGGCTAGGACTGCCTTGGATGAGGAAAATAGGCACATATCAACGCAGGTCATGGGCACTTTTGGGTAAGAATTCGTCTTTCAGGCTTCATGAAGTCTTATTGTATAACTTGTTATATGATTCCCCACCTAACACCAACTCCTTACAAGGTCATGCCCATGTTTGTTTGCTTGCCATACCGTAATCATGTATTAAGTGCTAAATATCCCTGAGACAACAATAGATGGAGGTGGCATGCTCACTGCATAGTAGATCCAAGTACCTGCATGATTGCTCAGCATTCTGGATGTTGCTGGCTGTCCCAGATTTAGGTTACACAGACTGAAGTTTTTTTATATGACCATATGATGTTTTGGAAGGTACCAACCGAGTTAGCTCCTGCTCCTTGTTCTAGAAAGTAAAATAGCTGCCACGACATTGTCTTCTAATTAGAATGTTAAAGAACATCCATGAATACAAGCATGCATACAAACATAGCTCATTGTCCAGATCTCTGTTGTGCAGAATCTTCTCTTAAGCTTGTCTAATGACTCAATGCTCATCCTAAACCACATGCATACAAATATCCATTTGTAATTCAGAATAAAATTAAAATATGTTTATGGCAATATAAATTTGAAAGTCCGTAACTTCAATTATATGTATAGGTTGCAAATGAAATTAAAGCTCATTGACATGATGCCAAGGTGAACTTTTGAATTTCGATATTATTCAACCTAGACATCTTGGTTGGCAGTGCTAGTATGGACCTGCATAAAATCATAAATATGTAGTTGCTCCTTTTTGGTGATAAAGAACTCTTGGACCAGTTCAATATTTTTTTTTTCTAGAAAAAGGATAGTGAGGACACACAAGACACCTTTTTAACATTTAGGCAACCTTCAAGCTGATATAGGCTTGCTTTAAGTTCCTTCATTTGAATTGTATTGGAGTTTATTGAATTTGATGTATCTATTTGCCTGATGAATATTTAATCTAGGTATGTCGCTCCAGAGTATGCAATGACTGGCCATCTTCTTGTGAAGAGTGATGTTTACAGTTATGGTGTAGTCCTTCTTGAGCTCCTAACAGGACGAAAACCAGTGGATATGTCCCAGCCACCTGGTCAAGAGAATCTAGTTGCATGGGCTCGTCCATTTCTAACAACTAAAGAAGGGCTTGAAGTAATTATAGATCCGACTCTAGCACCTGATGTACCTTTTGATAGTGTGGCCAAAGTAGCAGCTATTGCATCAATGTGTGTTCAACCAGAGGTATCACACCGTCCTTTTATGAGTGAGGTTGTTCAGGCCTTAAAACTAGTATCTAATGAGTGTGATGAGGCAAAGGAACTGGATTCCAGGAGTTCCAGCCAAGATTTATCTATTTACATGGATGCTGAGGTCAGTGCAGTCTCAGGACAGCTGCGGGATTCTTTGCGAAGTCAGGCCCTAGTACATAATTATGATTCCGAGCCAGATATAGAAAGGGGACACGTGGATTCATATTTTTTCAGTACATCAGACAGGTGTGGGAGGCAGGGCTCTGGATCATTGAGGAGATGCTCCTCAGGTCCATGGAAAACAGGAAGGAGCAGAGTGAGATTGACAGGGGAAAGTGTGAGTGAACGTGGAACCATCTTCAAAATGTGGCCAGGTTCACATTAAGAGGTAGATCGTCCCTCTTTTTTGTGAATATTGACTTCCCGTTTTTCAATCTTAAAATCCTGTCCTGCAAGCAGGCATTCAGTCCTCCATAAGAACAAGAATTGGTTGCGGCCTTGAAGGAGCCTGGACAACGAAGCTATTATTATGGAATGCAGAATGCCAAAATCCGTCACTTCAGGACAGTTGCAGCATGCGTTTTGATCTCACTCCAAATGAGTTAAATTTCAAGTAAGGTTCGAAGGTAACAGGACGTGAGCCCATACTAGGCTTTCGTTGTCTATACTCAACTGCACGGGCGGGATTGCGGCAGTAACACGATGATGTGGAGATATCTGAATTCAATGGTGTATCAACATATTTAATACTTCCAAGTCTGCCAGGCATCAGCAGCAGGATATTTCCTTCCTTCCCGTCTGTAAGATTTTTTCATCAAATCAAGTTAAAATACATGGTAGCATTTCTCACTTTCACTGTAGAAATATTCAGCTTCTTTTTCAAAAAATAAAAATAAATTGGGACGTGCATATAGTAGTTTAATAAGTTTCCTTATAGTTTTCCAGCAACGTTGGAGACATCTTCTTGGATTAATGGACTGGAGGCTCATGAAATTTACTCTTGACCTTCATTGTGCTCCTTTAAGCTGTAATTTTTAAGAAACAAGCAATGTCCTATGTTCGTATCAAATCCCGTTCTGATGCACAAGTAATATTTCAACTTGTTGAAGCTCCTGGTTGAGTTACATCGCTGCCATTGGAAGGCAGCACTTCCAGGATTCAATGTTACAGCTTTTAAAATCTTCGTTTTCATATTAAAATCTTCCCGTCTAACCTTTTCTACAACTAATATTTCATTGTTAACCATATTCAACTAGTTAAATTTTATTTTATTTTTCCGTGCGAAGATGGCTGATTATTTTGAAAATTTATTTTTATTTAATTTTGAAATTATTAAAATAATTATTTGAAAGAATTTCAATTATTTAAATTGTAGAGTAAAAGTGTATTTATGAAGTCAAAAGTTTTTCTTATTTATGTATTTTTTTTAACATAGCCATGACTTTTTTTTATGAATGGTATGGGTTTTTCAATAACAATCTAAAGCAATTAAAATAGAAATTTATATGAATTGAATTAATTTAAATTTATGAGAAAAAATTGTATTTTTTTTTTGGAAAAACTCCTCTTTTTTTTTTTTAAATCAGAAGGTTGGTTCTTCACATATTCCCAATTCTAACATATTAAAATTGAAGGCAATAGAGTTGCTCATTTGCTTGCTTGGAGGGCTCTATCTAGTGTAGATGATATTGTTGATTCGTGAATTATTATATGTAAAGAAATTAAAAAAAATTGTTGTGAACTGACAGGATATTGAAAAATTGTTCATACATGAACTCATAAATTCTTAATAGTATACCTTTTTTAATGCTTACTACCCGAAAATTGGACAAAGTTGATGGAATATTCAGTTGATGTTTAGGCTAAATTCATTTGGTATTTTTATCTTATTGATTTACCAATAAAAACATTTCAAATCTTTGTTTTTATCCACAATTAAAAAACCAATAAAATAATCATGTAAAAAAATAAGCTTTTCCAGCTTATTTTTTGTTAGAAATTAAATTGCTAAAAACAATTTTTGTTGCTGATATTTTTAGGAAGCTTTAAACATTTTACATGTCATGTTAAATTTTTTAAAATGATACAAATATTTTAATGAAATTACTAACAAAGAAGTCAATAAAATTATTTTTTTATCGATGAGTTTCACTATTTATTTTGTTATTTTATTAGATATTATTAATGTCAAGCCTACAATTTTTACCTAAACAACAACAATCAATCAATCAATAAACCACAACCACAATTCACAATAAATTACAACAAAAATACATATTTAAAACAAAATTTACTTATAGAAAAATCACATTATATTTAAAAAGTTTATAATAATAAGATAAACAATATTTCATACCTAATCAATTTTTAAACAAAATATATATTAATAACATATTAAAAAATTTAAAATTTTCAACTAAAAGGTTCAAGAAATGGAGGAAAAGGTATGCCCATATATAAACTTTTCTAAGCCTAATACATCTTGGTTTCTTGTTGAAGTTACACTTCCATTTTTGTCATCATTTCTATTTTTGTCATCATTTATGCTTTGAAATCTACTCGTAGATCTTCTATCATTTTTTCTCTTATTTTTGCTTCTAAATGGACAATTGTTCATGAACATTCTTCTTAACTTATTCATTAAAGTTTTGTAATTTATTACTTAGATCAAAATGTGGTGTGCCTATAATTAAAATAATTTAGTCTGACTTTATTTTTTAAACTGATGTTGAAGGTGTTTGGTATTGTGATTGTGAGTGAAATTCACCCACAGCCACAACTATTAATATTTGATAAAGCAAGAAAATTACTTTGTCTTCATGGGACCCACTTGTAACTATGGTACGCCACAAGTTTGCTAGAAGCAGTTAGGACCTGCTTCTTGTAAAAGGAATAAAATGTGGGTTTTATTCCTTTTTATTCCATGAACAGTGGAGCATGGCTCCGCTGTTCATGGGTTTTATTTCTTGAATAGTGGAGCATGCTCCATTGTTTTGGTCGGATCGGTCTAGTTCAAAGCTATTGAACCAAGTCCGACCCAACAAAATAAATATATATATTTTAATTGTGTTTTAATAAAAAAACTAGTATTAAATATTATTTAATGATATTATATAAATTAGATGAAGATCACATGATGATGTAGAATTTGTAAAGTTTGATCGCAATTCCAATTTTATTTCTGATTATATTTTACCTAGTTTTGTTGTGCTCTTAATAAATTTATGAAAAATATAGTTCTTATTGGATGTATTTCATACATGATGAAATTATAGATAGTTTAATAGAATAAAAAAATATTTTATATAAAATATTATTTATTTCATGATGTAATAGTAATAGTTAAATCTATAATATTTAAATTAAAAACCATCAATATTAATATATATTTTTTAAGATTATTTTATAACCTTAATTTCAAAAGCATTATTAATCAAACACATTAAACTACTTTTTGGCCAACCTCAATTTTAACTATAATTTTAACCAAACATATATTTTTTTAAACCAATCTCAACTAAAAGTACTTTTTATAAAAAAAAAAAACAACTTTATTTCAAACCATAACCACAATAATAACCGCAATAGCAAACACACCCATCATAGGCCTAATATAAAGTTAATTCTTAAAACCAATCTCAACTAAAAGTACTTTTTATAAAAAAAAAAAACAACTTTATTTCAAACCATAACCACAATAATAACCGCAATAGCAAACACACCCATCATAGGCCTAATATAAAGTTAATTCTTATCAGGTCCATCACTTGCAACAGCCTTTAACCATAGTTGAGGATTGTAAGGAGGATGAGCAGAAGTGTCCTTACCAAATTTTGCATTCAAGCTAACATTATATGTCTTATGCAAAATAAGAAAAAAGTAAGTTAAATTCCAAAATTCAATTATATTTTATATTATTGATCGAAACAAATGTTATTAAAGCTATGATAACTATTAAAAGACTTACAAGCGAACACTTTTACTCTTGTATCAATAAAAAATTTCTTTTTTTCCTTACCCCTTCTCTATATAAGTTTCCTCATATAACTCCATTAGAATCGATTCACACCTAAACTGTTTTTTCTGAAATTAAATAACTTGTTAAAAGCTTCACAAATAAATATTTAATTAAAACTTAAATAAAAAAATAAAATATATAACAACAAACTCTTACTAGGTTATTTACATGGTTGACAAATTGAATCACTCATCTAAAATGTGTTTGGCAGTGTGACTGCGTTTGTTTTTTAAATAACTTTTTGTATCAAAATGCATGTCAATAATATTTTTTTTTATTTTTAAAAAATTATTTTTGACATCAGCACATCAAAACGATCGAAAACATACAAAACATATTAAATTTTATCAAAACAATTTGAATTTTTTGGGAACACGATTTGCACCGCTTTCCCAAATGATGTCCTAGTACACTTGCTTATTGAACTATGAGTTTTTTTTATTTCTATTTTGTGTACTGAATTAGGAGAAGTTTCTAAAACTTTTTGTTTATACAAATTGTTGAAACAATACTTAATTACTCTCTATGACATGTTTCAGTTTATATCTTTTTCATTTCTCAACATCATCAAAGTTGGCTTTCCTAATTGTTTATTTATAGGCATCATACCATAAATCACTCAACCTGATATAAAAATTTATTAAATAAGAATAAAGTGAGAAAGCAAAAGAATATGAATTTATAATATTATAACATTATTTGATTTAAACTTACCTAGTTGCACTGTTATTTTTTCACACTCTCTTAATAAGCGTCTTATTGCTCTTGTCCCACTAAATTTTTTTCCTAATTGATTTCATAGATTAATTAGTTTTTAAAATTTTAAAAACCAGTAACTCAAATTAAAGATTATTTATTTAGCCTAAAGTTTTATCCACCAACCATTTACCATATTAATTCATTTAGAATGATCATAAAGCTGACTTAATTAAAACAATGTTTTTTCAAATGACCACTTCATTGTAAGGGTGATTAGACATGCAAACGTTAATACTATTGGACCTAAAACCCAATTCATCAATTTCATTTTCATGTAATATAAAACTTAAAATAACTTAATACAAATAAATAACTTCAATATTAAAACAAAAAAATTATTATATAGAGAGGTTGTCTTTCTATTCTGTAATAATTTTGCTTAAAATAAACTTTATCAAATAAAGGATAAACACTCTATTTTTTTTATTGGTTTAGTCTTGGTTGATAACTTTTATAGTAGATGGTGCCTCTTCATAATAATCATCTAGATTTACAACACGATCACATACACTACTATATGATGAAGTAACAACACTTTTATTGAACTTGGACCAGTTTCTTCTTATATACATGGTGTATAATAGAAAACAATGAACATATTATATTAATAGCAGTTTAGAGCGTAGAACTTGATGCTTAATCGATAAAACCCATTTTTATATTTGTGTATTTTAAATTTGCATTTCACAATTCCACTATTAAAGAAGCAGCACTTATGGTACCAATTGCACTATGGTGTTGATGTTTTATTCGTTTAGTTTTTTTCTATAATTAACAATTATCTATCTTAATGACCTTTTAATCTCTACAACACCATCTAAGAAAGGACACACAACTTCCTAATAACAATACTAATGCTTGTTATTGGTATAATCATAATCAAAATCTAGTATATGAATCTACAACATTAAAGTGCACAAAAAGAAGAGTGATCATGAATTTAACTATCTTTACTAAAAAGATATTACTAACTATGCTTCTTTGATGTCTAATCATAAAGATGGTAGGCAATGACCTTGTTATACATAAATATATAACCATTTTAACCTTATCTTTTTAATAAACTGAGCACAACCATGTAGTCATTAAACATACAAGCGTGAGAGTGTTAAAACACATAACCATGATTCACACACACACATTAGATTCCATCATTTAAAATTTTTGATAAGTTGGCTTGTTTTGAAAATATTTAATGTCTTATAGCTTTCATCCACCCCTCTAATACATAATAAAAAATCAAAAATATTTGGATATTTAAAACATCCTAAACATAATATTTTCAACCCAAATCATATAGAGAAAAATAGTAATATAAAAGGCATATTTTTACATTTACAAGGCTAAAGCATAAAATATTCAACCAAACTCAAGCAAAGGGAAAATCAAAAGAAAATGATAGTAAAGTTTTTAAAACCAAAACATGAAAAAAATCAAAAACTAAAAAAATCAACTTTATCAAAGCTTATAAGTAAAATATAGTAGTATTTTTGTTGCCTTAAAACCATTTCAAACAAAATTTTTAAACACAAACTCACTAAAAATACAAAGAATGTAGCAATAACTCTCTAATGTGCTTTAGATAAACAATCAAACATGAATCCATCATCGAGAAGCTTAATAAAGGTCTCAAACCCTATATATTTGAGAAAATTTTCAAATACACATAAAAACATTCAAAATTCAGGCCTCATATATCATATTTATATCAACCAAATTAATAAGAACAATCCTCAAGATTCAATTCATGCAGATGTCATTATTAAACAAAATCAATCTCCCATTTGATTTTCACATGACACAACATCCAAACCAATGAAAACAAACACACAAAAAATGAAAATCAAAATATTTTGAAAAAGCAATATGAAGTTATTTGTTGCAATCCAAACTTAAATTGAAAAAAAAAATAAAAGCCTTGTGTAAAGTAATTGATAAATTTACCAGGAAACTAAAGTAAACAAGAAATCAAACTTAAGATGAGGAGAGATGTATTATTGGTGTTAGATTTATAAAGGGGTTATCGGTAGTAATTAATTTGATGTTTTGAGGAGAAAAAAGAAAGTGGGGGAAAAAAAGGACTATTAGATTTTAATTTAGTTTAAAATCATTGATGGAATATTTGTTAGCAATTCTATTAGTAATTTCACATGCCAGCTATGCCAATGAAATTTCTTTTATTCCATCATTGTTTTCATTAGAAACTACAAACATAAATTTTTCATCGTAATTTTTATCTATAAACGATGAATTATTTTTCATTGAAACTTTTTGTGATTTTTTTTATATTTTTTAGTAGTGTTGTGTCCTTTTTATTTGAGATATGAGGATGTAAAAAAAATAGGAAGATAAATTGATAAAATGAAAGCATGTAGAGAATGTACATTTATGACCAAACATATAAGACTTTAATTGCCACTTACAAATGATATGGGAAAAAAATGGTATTAATTTAAAGATATAACTTATCATATGACTCTTTTGATATTTCCTACACTCTACTTTTTAGCTCCTATAACACTACTTGATAAGTGATAATTTTTTATAAAACACATAAAAGCTAGTGAGTAGAAACACGTCCAGTTAGATCAATAATACAATATATAAATCATACTAGTTTTACTTTGCAATAAAATACTTCCTTATATGCATTACAATACACTATTTTTTAGTATAAGTATTTTATTTGTAAATAAACTTTATAAATGAACTTCTAATAAGTTATTCAGATGCAACTTTATATATCCTAATGGATATAAAAATAATACTTTATATTTATAAAATATCACAGTCAACTTTCAAATTTAATTCATTTGTTAAAAAATATCTTCAGTTCATAAAGTTTCATAAAATATTTTTCAAATAGTAATTTATTTGTAATATTATCCAACTATTTCAACTACCATCTCAATCTCATTATATATAATCACGACAATCCCCTTACCACTACTCCTTTTTCATTATCATCATAATTATCACATTACCACCTCCTCTTTAACCACATTTATTGAGAAATATATTTTACAAGAAAATATTTTTTAAGCTAAACACTGGAAAATATCTTAAATGTAAAATATTTTTCATTTGAAAACATATTTTACACGAAACAAACAAACCCTAGTAATTAGGTTTTTATGATTTTTTAGTCATATATTTTCAATTCATATGAAATTTTCAATTTTTAGTTAAAATTTTTAATGGAGTCATAAAAAGCTTTTACAACACCAACTTATTTTTTTTCTTGTATTAAAAATTAATTTTAAATCTTATTTGCAACCTAGCATAGGTACTGGTTAGTTACAAAAGAAACTAAAAGTCATTAGTAAAACATTGTAACCCTAGACTTATTACACTATAAATTGGAACAATCTAATCACAATTTTGTCATTTAAAAAAAATAACAAGGATTACTATTAGGGGTAATGTCGATTATTCCACAAGATCCATTAAACATTACTAAATTGATTGAGAACAAACTAATCTATCATATTTTTTGCCATGGTAAAATGACTTTATTACTGTTATGAACAAAATTTTTAAAATTATGGTTTAGGGATGTTTTTCCAGTATAATGAAATAACTACATTATGCTTGAAAGAAAAAACATAAAAATAGATGTCTAGAGGCTTCTTCACAATTTAATCAGATTTTTTAGTTACAAGCAAATGAGGGGTAAATTAATCTTTTCACATATATAAAAAAACAAAAATGGGTTAGCTCGGAAGCACCCATGCTTTTTGGATTGTGTATGTCGCGCGCCTAAGCAATCAAACGCTGCCTTTTATAATGGTGGTGGAACTGCCATGTCATCCTCTTTATGGTGTTCAACATATGTGCATAATAGAGCAACAATTAGTCTTATGGTGACAAACTAGTCTTTTTACATATATATATATATATATATATATATATATATATAAAGAGCTGGAGCAAAGGCTCTCATGCTTTTTAGATAGCATGAGCGTTGCATCTAAGTAGTCAAACGCTACCTTCTATGATAATGTTAGAAGTGTCACGCTATACGACACAACTAAAAGATTGATATATTCTCCCAAGTATAAGAGTGTTGAAGTAATAAATAACCCGACAAAACCGGGGTTGAACTATAGGGAGGTTAATTGTACAAATTATAAACAACAATTATAAACAACAATAACAACAACAACAACAACAACAATAACAATAATATTAGTAGTAATAGTAGTAGTAGTAGTAGTAGTAGTAGTAGTAAAAAAAAGAAGAAGAAAATGATGAGAACTTTGATATGGAATATTAATTTAAGGATTAAACAATGATAATAACAAATGTGAAGGTTAGAGGATCCACTAATAATATGTCAAACAAGTATAGTATAAACTCTTATTATTTAATTGGAAACTACACATAAAGGAAGTTCCAATCAAATTATAGATTGTTAACATGATTACATTAGTCATCTTATTCTATTAATGCTAATATTTGTAAATCTTGTCAAGCATTCATGATTATAACTTATGTTAACAACAAATCAAGTTCCTTTCATAGCTTAAGTGTCGATTATACCATATAGTATGTACTATGAAAGTACCAAATATTTGTTGTACCAAGTATTATACAATATAAATTAAGATTAGTCATTTAACAAGCAAAGTATTAAAGAGTGAACAAGATAACAAGTACAAAATATGTTAGTATCAAACATGAAAGTCCATATTAAGTTTACACTATATTTATTTTTACACCATTAGTGTAACCTTTTTACCTTGACATAATAAACTTAACTAAACATAATGAAAGAAAAAAAATAAACAAAATAAGAACATAAATAAGATAAAAGTTAACTAAGTAAATGAAAGGAAATGAAAGGGATAAACTTGATATTAATGAAAGTAAAGCATAAACATTACAAAAAATACAAAGAGAGTGATTAGTACTTAAAAGTGTATTTTTATCATGGTTTTATATCATCATTTTGCACTTGAAGTATCAATAACTCCTTAACTAAAATATGTTTTATAATAATGTATCTAATAATATAAGATACCTATAATTTGTGGTAAATGTCTATTTTTAATGCAGGCCTATCACATAAATGAAAGGATTGATTGATGACTTGAAGAACTTAAATTGCAAGGATAAAGAGATGGTCAAACTTAGAGAAGAGATGTCGGTGCAATCCAAACCGGAACACTGTTCGGTAATTGGGTCAAATATAGAGCTACAGATCTCAGATTTAGGTCCAATTTATATGGATGGAAAGGTAAGACATAGGCCTACAACTTTCATATGGATCCCAAGATCTAAAAAGGTCATTATCAAGTCCAAATTGTAGCAACAACAAAGAAGCCCGAATCTGTCTTCCAGCCCGAGCACTGTTCGGTATTTTGGCCATATCTGGAGTTCTAGAAGTCCAAATGAGCTGAATTTTTTACAAAAGAAAGCTGAGACAATTGTCTACAACTTTCATGTTTACAACTGGCTCCAATTTTGACGTTATTAATGACGTTTTGGGCAGACAAGAGAAGATAAGGATTGTCACCAAGTCAAAAGTTGGCCACCCACTTATCAATTAGTCATCAAATCAATAGTTTCCAATTTTGGCCTATAAAAGGAGGCATTTGCCATGCATTTAGGCATCTTGGTTTCCAGATCAAGATCATGCTCTTCCTTTCTCTCTTTGTATTTTTTGTAATGTTTATGCTTTGCTTTCATTAATATCAAGTTTATGCCTTTCATTTCCTTTCCTTTACTTAGTTAACTTTTATGTTCTTATTTTGTTTATTTATTTTGCTTTCTTTCATTATGTCTAGCTAAGTTAATTATGTCAAGGTAAAAAGGTTACACTAATGGTGTAAGAATAAGTATAATGTAAACTTAATATGGACTTTAATGTTTGATACTAACATGTTTTATATTTGTTATCTTGTTCACTCTTTAATACTTTGCTTGTTAAATGACTAATCTTGATTTATGTTGTATAACACTTGGTACAACAAATGCTTGGCACTTTCATAGCCCATAATGTATGGTATAACCGACACCTGAGCTATGAAAGGAACTTGATTTGTTGTTAACATAAGTTATAATCATGAATGCTTGACGAGATTTACAAGTATTAGCATTAATCGAATAAGATGACTAATGTAATCATGTTAACAATCTATAATCTGATTGGAACCTCCTTTATGTGTGGTTTCCAATTGAATAATAAGAGTTTATACTATACTTGTTTGACATACCATTAGTGGAACCTCTAACCTTGACATTTGTTATTATCATTGTTTAATCGTTACATTAATATTCCATCTCAAACTTCTCATCATCTTCTTCTTCTTCTTCTCCTTCTTTTTCTTTATTATTATTATTATTATTATTATTATTATTATTATTATTATTATTATTATTATTACTATTATTATTGTTATTGTTGTTATTATTGTTGTTGTTGTTGTTGTTGTTGTATTATTATTATTTATAATTTGTATAATTAACCTCCCTGTGGTTCGACCCCGGTCTTGCCGGGTTATTTATTACTTCGACACTCCTGCACTTGGGAGAAGACATCATTCTTTTAGTCGTGTCAGAGAGAAAGCAAGAGCATGATCTTGATCTGGAAACTAAGATGCCTAAATGCATGGTAAATGCCTAATTTTATAGGCCAAAATTGGGAACCATTGATTTGATGACTAATTGATGAGTGGGTGACCAACTCTTGACTTGATAACAATCATTATCTTCTCTTGTCTGCCCAAAACATCATTGATAACGTCAAAATTGGAGCCACTTGAAAACATAAAAGTTGTAGACAATCGTCTTAAATTTCTTGTATAAAAACTTCAGATTATTTAGACTTTTAGAACTCAAGATATGAGCTAAACACTGAACAGTGTTTGGGTTAGAAGACAGATTCAGACCTCTTTGTTGTTGCTCCAATTTGGACTTGAAAATGATATTTTTAGTTCTTGGGCTCCATATGAAAGTTGTAGGCCTATGTCTTACCTTTCTATCCATATAAAGTAGACCTAAATCTGATATTTACAGCTTCATATATAACCCAATTACCGAACAGTATTTTGGTTTGGATTTCACCGACATCTCTTTTTTAAGTTTGGCTATCTCTTTGTCTTTTCAATTTCAGTTCTTAAATTCATCAATCAATCCTTTTATTTATGCAATAAACTTGTATTTAAAATGAATATTTATCATAAATTAAAAGTATCTTATATTATTAGATACGTTATTATAAAACATGTTTTAGTTAAGGAGTTATTGATACTTCAAGTGCAAAATAATGATACAAAACCTTGATAAAAATACACTTTTAAATATTAATCACTATAATCTTCCTATTAGTTAATGCGTGAGCATGACGGAGCAATAGTTGGGTTTTGTGAGCTTTTTTTCTTATCTTCCCTCTTTTCTATATCCCTACTTTGAATTTCATGTCAATCCTTCCAAAAATTAAATGCGCCTTCTAATTTATATTTATATCAAATTCTAGTCCTTATTTTTTTATTACTATTTATTTTGTTTTAATACCTTTTGAAGTTGATTTTTTTTAAAGTTTCATCCCTAAGCATTTTGTTTCATTTAATTTTTAATCCAATTTGACCCTTGTTCTTTTGATTGTTATTGGTTTTTTATCTTTTTTTTGTTTTTTTTTTCAATTTCATCCATCAACATTTAATTTTTGCATCCAACTTGGTTCTTATTCTTTTTATTGTTATTTTTTTTATTTTCTTGATTTTTTTTATTTTTCAATTTAGTCTCTCATTGTTTTCTTTCATTTATTTTTCATACTAGAATTAGTCCTCATTATTTTAATTATTATATATTTTGTTTTTAATTTTTTTATGATTAAGAATTTTGCTTTGTAATTTTTTTTATATTTTTTATGGGATAATCTCGATTTCATGTCCTGAATTTCTGGTTTTGAAAATTAGCCTGATTTAAATTTGATTTCTTTTAGGTTTTTTTTTTTAAAAAAAAATTTTCAGCTTTAACTTTCAACATTAGATTATTGAGTATTAAGTTTTATTATTTTTTATGCTTTTGCTTCTATGAATTTATCCTGAACTCATATTCCAGGTCACATATTAATCAAGTTAAGAGTTAATCTAGACTGTTTTTTTAATTGATTTTCTTTTTAATTTTAAGATATTAGGTTATTAAACTTTAAAATTCATGATTTTTCGGCTTTTTTTTCTTTATGGGCTTATCTAATCTTATATATTAGATTGTAAGTTTGTTGACTTATTTAAAAAAAATATTGATTTTTTTTTAGTTTTATTATTTAACGTAAGATTATTAAGTTTTAAACTTTATGATGTTTCCACTTCTTTTTTAGTGAGGTCATCTTCATCTCATATTTTTAATAATAAAATAATCAAGTTAATTTAATTTAATTTGAGTTTTTTTATTTATATATATAATTTTACTTATCATTATTTTATTGGCTTAAAATGGATTTTTATTATTTTATTTCAATTCTTCTATGAAAAATTATCCTAGTATCATGGTAGGATTATGATTTTGATATGTAAATTCTAGTCAAGTTTTTTATTTTTTTAGTCTTTCAATGATTGATTTATTATTATTTAAACATTAGAAGTTTTTTATTTTTTTAAGGTTATTTTATTCATATTTAGTTTTTATTTTGTTATTTCATAATATTGTAGAGATATTTTTAGAAGTTGTAAATGATATTTTCTTATAATATGAAAAAATCTTTTTTATTATTATTTATTTATTTTTAATTATATTATTAAATTTAACTGCATAAAAAAGTTTTAGAAAAACAAAACACTGCATTCACCTGTAGAAAAATTGACCCGCCGGCGACTTATCACTAGACACCTATCAAGTCTTTACTATTAGACAGGGGCAGGCAGTCCATCTTCTCAGGGTTTTAGTTCTCACCCATAACAGAAGAGAATTACTGTGTCTTTGAAATGGAACCTGCTACCACTACTGCTCACGTGCCGAAGAAGAGAGGCCGAAAGCCGAAGCCCAAAGAAGATCAGCAGCAGCAGCAGCAGCAGCAGCAAGGTGCTGGTGCCCGAATGAAAGAGGGAAGAAAGGCACAGCAACCCTCTATTGATGACAAGTACACTCAGTGGAAGTCTTTAGTTCCTGTTCTTTATGACTGGCTAGCCAATCACAACCTCGTCTGGCCATCTCTCTCTTGCCGGTATTGTTTCTCTCTCTTTTTACTAGGTTTTCCTTACATTTCTTGATTGTCAGATGCTTTCTCCCCTTTTCTCTGTATTTTTAACGTTCTTTCTTGTCTAGGGCTTTTATTTTACCTTTGGTTTTGAGTGAACCAAAGCTAGGGTTTTTCAATTTGGTTACTTTGCTCCATTTCCATGGCTGTACCACGATTAAAGCTCAGTATGTTTTTTGTTTTTAATCGATCGATGATGCTGTGATTAGGTGGGGCCCACAGCTTGAGCAAGCTACTTACAAGAATCGCCAGCGCCTCTATCTCTCCGAGCAGGCAAGTTTTTTTACTTATACTATATGAGCCAAACATCTGAAACTTCTATGATGGTAATGAACGAAATGCTCTAATTTATTTTTCAGCAATAAATAAATTACGGAAGAGAACTATTCATCTGCTTAATCTGAGCAAGATGGCTAAAATCTCACTGCTCAAATGAGTCTTGAAGGCTGAAGAAATAAGCATTGTGCCATGCACATTGAATTTTTGCGATTCTGTCCCATCCCAATTAATGGACAATTAATTGCATCCTTACACTGAAACAACATTGAAACTTCAAGGTTTTAATGGTAATAATTGGAGCCTATGGGTTTGGTGTGCAATTGGTCATTCTTTTAGCTTGGAAAGGGCATTTTAATTTACCCTGTGACATCTCTTTCTAGCTGATGCAAAGTGAGATTTTGGGTGCTTTAGAGATTTTGGTACTCTGTTGATGGATTATGACTTGCGGTGCTGTGTTTACTTTCTTAATATCTTTCCTGTAAGACAGTTTCTATAATGTCGTGGTTACTGTTTTTGTGTCCATTCCAATGTTAACCTTGCCAATAAATATTACCTTTCATGATAATTTAGATTTTATTTGGTCACTTTTCTTCAGAACTGTTTTTTTCCTTTTTCTGGTTATATTTCATTATCCAACTTCTTTTGTGTGGCCAGACTGATGGTAGTGTTCCAAATACTTTGGTCATTGCAAATTGTGATGTTGTCAAGTCTAGAGTTGCTGCTGCGGAACACATATCTCAGGTGATTAATTTTTTTCTGTTGTGTTCTTTCTTCTACCTGCGCTTAACTTTTATTCAATGTTTGGGAGCCGAATATGAGGGAAAGGAAACTGAAATCATTGAAAATGAAGGGAAAGGAAGTTACAGGAGAAAAGTAATTTCCTCTCGTTGTTTTGGTGGAAGGAATTTGGAGGAGAATTAATGTGTAGAGAAATTTTATAAAATCCTTTTTACCTTTCATTTTTGTGGAATATAAAATTTATTATAAGGGTGAATGAGTAACCCTTTTCCATTATCTTTCCATTTTCTCTTTAAATTGGAGATCAATTTTTGGTGAGCCCAAGGAAAATTTTCACTCCACTTTCATCTCCTCCCCTCATTTTCTCTCTTGCCCAAACAAATTTAAGTAACTCTCCCCCGTCACATTCCTTTCCCCACATTCCTTTCCCCTGAATTCTTTTCCCTTGTATCTATCCTCCAATTACTTTGTCAAGTTCCTCAAATGTTTCTACAACTTAGTTTATGTTGTTAACATCTAATTTATTTACTTAATACCATTTGCTTTATCTTTTCAGTTTAATGAAGAAGCACGCTCTCCATTTGTTAAGAAGTACAAGACCATCATACATCCTGGAGAGGTATAGATCTCACATACAGATGTACACAGCCATAATATATGTAGTTATTAAAGTTGCATGCAATGATGCAGATACATCAGCTGATTATAAACTTTTGACATTTTTTTGTATAAAATAAGTATCTACTTGATCTCTCTATTAAGTTTGTTGTAAAAGGAGTATAGACTTATACTTTTGCTGCATTGGCTCTTTACTCATGTCCACCCTGATCTTAAAGTTTTGCTCTGCTTTTGAAAGGCAGGAAATCCCATTTGAACGTGTTCTTCATAGATTTTTTTGATATACTTTTTCAGGTAAACAGAATCAGAGAACTGCCCCAGAATAGTAAGATAGTGGCTACTCATACTGACAGCCCTGATGTGAGTGTCTTAGGAACCTATTGGTTTCTTTATTTAGGCTGAACCTATGCTGTTTTTTATTGTTTTTATCGTTTTGTTAGTTCCCATAATTTAATTTTTCCAGTGTTGTACTTGTAAAACTTCAGGTTCTTATATGGGATGTTGAAGCACAGCCTAATCGCCATGCTGTTCTTGGAGCTACAAATTCTCGTCCAGATTTGGTAATTTGATTTTGAAATGCAGGATGCAGCATTTTGTTTATTTACTTATATATCAAGTCTATCTTTTTATATTTATAATCTGCACTCTGAGTAGTTTTTGTTTTTTTATTGGTTTCGCTACAATGGAAAGTAGGGTTGTTTAGATTTTTGCCTTCTAGATATAAAAGAGTGTTGTAAATTGTGGACAATCATATGCAAATGCTATCGTGTTTACATGATCCTCTCCATAAAGCATTTTCTTGTACTACAGCTGCATTCCAGGCATATCATCATGCATTTGCACACCCTTTTTATATTTCTAGGGATTCAGATTCATAATTTTCTATCAAAATGACCCTTTTTCTTTGTGTCGCGTGCTAAACCATGTCAACTTGGAACTTTTTCCTACAGATTTTGACTGGACATCAAGACAATGCTGAGTTTGCCCTTGCAATGTGCCCAACTGACCCCTATGTGCTTTCTGGAGGTTGAAAATCTATTTTTAAGTTCTTTTTTCTTGTTTCTTTTTTTTTCCTTGTGATGAATGAATTTGGGGTGGATTGCTACTTGTGCTTGGTTAGAATATGAAATTTGTCCAGCAACTTATTAGTGTTATTCTGTGTTTCTCCTTTTGTTGTCAATTTTTTTCTTCTTCTTTTGGATACATATGATGGTGTTTACTTATTAATAAATGACTTTCTTAAAAGTTAGGACTAGATTGCTACTTGCACCAAACAGCATATTTGTCTTATTACATATTTCTTTCCTTCTGGTTGAAATATGTATCGTGGTGTGTACTGTTATGTTGTGTCTCTGTAGTTTGGTTGGATGTTCATGATTCTTGTAGGCACATCTAGATTGCTTGGATGGGGACTATGACAAACTTGATTTATATTGACAAAGATTTTCTTCAAGTATGGGTTGTTAATTGCAGGGAAGGACAAGCTGGTAGTTTTGTGGAGTATCCAGGACCATATAACATCATCTGCCTCTGATCCAGCAACTAAGTCTCCAGGATCCGGTGGATCAATCATTAAAAAGACTGGGGATGGCAGTGATAAAGCCACTGATGGTCCTTCTGTTGGACCACGAGGTATCTACCAAGGGCATGAGGATACAGTTGAAGACGTGGCATTCTGTCCATCCAGGTATCTCACATGGCCCTGGTTAAATGCATGTAGTCATCTCATTGTTTATTGTCTTTCATGTATAATATACATCTTTCATGAAATTATGAATTTTTTAGTCATCATTTATAATATGTTATTATATTCAATTTGTTATGCAAATAATTGAAAATGTGGCTGTAAAATTAATCTCGTTAATATGCTGTTATACTTTTCTTTAATTATAGCATTGTAAAAGCATTTATGATATGGCTTTTTATTTCTGATTGAGTTTATATGTCTTCTGAAGTGCGCAGGAGTTTTGTAGTGTAGGAGATGATTCTTGCCTTATATTATGGGATGCTAGAGCTGGTACTAGCCCAGCTGTAAAGGTTGTTTGCCTCTGCTTTATATTCTTGGTCTTGTTATTAGCATCTGTCTTTGTAAATTTTTCTTGGATTATGGTTGACAAATCTTGTGGGTATTTATGAAGGCATTCCCAGTATTGATGAAGTGAAAACCTGATCTCATTGTTCTGAATGATGTTAATACTAGTATACTATTCCTTACTCTCTGCACCTGACTGTACTGACTTTTTATTTATTTATTTTACCATAATCTGTTCACATTGATTGGGTGTAGAGTTTTGATCTAGAAACTGAGTTATAACTTCTTTTTTTAATTATTTCTTTTTAATATCTACTTCATTGAACCAAAGTACCATTCATGTTTTGTATGCCTTTTTATCTGGTCACCATTCAATGGTATTCTGTAGATTGTGCTTATTCAGTTTTAAAATATCATTCATGTAAAAGCTCAGCTCTGACTATCTGTGTTTTCCTGTTCTCCACTGATTTTGGTTTCTGGTCAACAGGTTGAAAGGGCACATAATGCTGATCTTCACTGTGTTGATTGGAATCCTCAAGATGACAATCTCATTTTAACGGGGTATGTTTCAATTTTATGCTTCCTGCAGCTATGCTGTGTTGTCAAGGTTGGACAAGATAAACATTTTTAGTTTGGTTGATGTTTTGTGCTTGTAAGGAAAAAATTAAATGCCAAAGATTTTTTTTAAGCTCTGCTTGATTTTTCTTCAGGTCTGCAGATACTTCTGTTTGCATGTTTGATCGAAGGAATCTCACTTCTAATGGAGCTGGTTTGCCTGTCTATAAATTTGAGGGTCACAAAGCTGCTGTTCTCTGTGTACAGGTACTCATCAACCTCCTTTTGTTCTTCTCATACCCCAAGCCTTTTTCTTCAAAATTTTAGTTGGAAGTCATTCGTTGGCCCTGGAAGCTAGCTGTAAATGTTTACTTCATTAATCTCCATTTCTTTTTCAGTGGTCTCCAGATAAGGCATCTGTTTTTGGGAGTTCTGCGGAGGATGGTCTCTTAAATATTTGGGATTATGAGAAGGTTTGTATGTCCAATCTCCATACATGAGCTGGATTGCCCGTGCATGGGCATCAACCCATCTAATTGAATGCAAAATAGATCTCTTGCGATGTAGGTCTGTTTGACAAATCATTGTGAAAGTTAACGAATCCTCAAGAGAAGGGGAAAATGAAAAGGATTGCATACACCTTTTTCTTGTTTGAAATGCTCTTAAGAAATATTTAACTAATTATTTTCTAAGAAGCTGAAGAAATGACCAAACTGTTCATCTATTTTTCATTGCATGAACCCAGGGTATATAGTCGCTTTGGACTCCTCTGCAAGAATGCATAGTTCTGAATACATATGTAACTTGTCTTCTAGAAGTCCTGTTCGGTTTCTGGATCATCACATTGAAATAAAAGAAATTTTTAGTGTGTGTGGGGATGCTTCCCATCGTTTGTTTGCTGCATGGGTGGGGGATTCTTATCCCAATTGTTCTTGAGCATAGCCCAGCTTTCTTTATGGTGCTTTTGAGCTACACCTCATTTTAGTGAAAGCTTTTCCTCCATCTCTGCCTCAGATTTCAAAAGTTCTAATTAAAGATGCTTTGACTGTTTGGTTGCATTGTTGCTTGCTTTGCTGTGTGATTGGAACTTGGGTGATGTTTTACGTCCTCTATGTTTTTCTGTTCTTACAGGTTGGCAAAAAGACAGAGCGTCCGGCTAGAGCACCAAGTTCTCCTGCAGGATTGTTTTTCCAGCATGCTGGACACAGGTTTGTACCTGATAGTTTTTCTCCTTGAAAACAGTTCCTTAATTGCTAGCAATTCTCAATGGTTTGTAATTGTTTTCTTATTTGTCTCAAGGATTCCTTTTTGAATACCTTGAATATATGTTTCTCAAACCAGCATCTATCACTTGCAATTGAAAAAAGGAAATACTCATCATTCAATATGGTGCATTAGCATGTCATTTCATACGGTTTCTTTATCATTTTTCTCCTCCATGCAGCTACATGAACCTCAATTTCTCTAGCTGCTGACTGGTCTTTGTTGGATGCAGCCATCTCACCTGATTGTCTCTTTGCCTTGAATGCCTACCATATCTATATGTGAAAGACACTATTTTCTTCTACTTTCTGAATTTAGCTTTTAGGAATCATTGGCAACATTTCTTTGTTGCAAGAAATATTTTTATGAAATGTGTTGAACCTGATCTCTCTATCTTGTTAGCTTTCTGAAGGTTCTTCTCTCCTGAGTTTCGTAGACTGCTAATGCACTATTAGGTGTGGCTGGCTGATGCATGAATGGTGAAAGCTCTGACCAACCACATTCATACTCTTAACCTCACAAATGTTTGTGATTTAAGATTACATACAATGTTAAAACACATGCCTATCAAATTAAGGAAAGCTCAAATGGCCTCAACCTTTTTATGTTTAAGTGTTTGTTAATGTCTTATCTACCTTGGTTTAAAGATTCTCATGGTTTATTGAAATCAACTAACAGCTCTAAATTCACTGTAAATAAGCCTTTGTCTCATCTTTTGCTTTGGTCATCACATGTTTATTGTATTTTTCCCAGTCATATTTAATCTACTTTATATGTTTGATTGATAGCAAATCGCATCTTCAATATTTGAATCCTTGATTCTTTTTTAAAATTCTCACGTATTTCTTTATGGGCTGATAAGTAGTCATATATTTTCTTTTACTGTCATTTAGGGATAAAGTTGTTGATTTCCATTGGAATGCATCTGATCCTTGGACGGTGGTTAGTGTCTCTGATGACTGTGATACCACTGGCGGGGGAGGGACACTGCAGGTAATAGTTGCTTTCCATGGAAATGTCTTATTGTGCTAGTGTATGGATAAGTTGGTAAAACATATAGAGCATGAAGGATGGGAATGGAGTTTCAAAATTTTGTGTCACTAATGTAAACTTCTAGAGATAACATTACTTTCTCATTTTCTCTTGGAATACTTTTAAAGATGTTTCTAATGTGAGTCATTGGGGTAATGCTTAAATTTGATTAATAAAATGTGTGCAGATATGGCGCATGAGTGATTTGATCTACAGGCCAGAAGATGAGGTTTTGGCAGAGCTTGAGAAGTTCAAGTCACATGTGGTTTCCTGTGCTTCGAAGCCTTGACATGACTTCCAACAAGACCTGTATGATTATGGGAATTAACACTAGTTTATCGTATGGATTTTTAGCTGTATTCTGTTTTCTTGTCTTGGACCGATAGCAATTAGAGAGGACGGATGCCTGTGTAGGTGGATTTTTTAAGAGATGAGACTTTTAGTTGAATATTTGTGCACCTCTTCTGCCCTTTCCAGATTAAATTCGGATGTTTTCTGGATTTAAGACTTTTAAATCTGCTTTGCTTTGGTCAATAATTTGGCGTGGATAATATGACAGGAAAAAGGGACCCGAGCAGCCTGCAACTTTGCAGGGGTTTATATTGTTGCTGTTGTCATTTGTTGATCTCAGTCTAATTCGTGTGTGGTGTAGATAGCATGCATGTCCAATTAAGCATATTGCAGAAATGAAGATGACTGCTACTGTCTCTAATCTCAATGAAGTCTTTCGGGAAGAAACTAAGAATGAATATTTCACTCTCAAAAGAAAAACTCTTACTTGTTGAAATTGCTAATTAAACGTGGATCATTTAAAATACTTTGATAAGTTGTCTACTTTTAATTTATATTTTGTAACATTTTCTTTGTATCTTCATGGACAGGGATTTATTCTCCAATCTTCCATTCCCTTGAAATTGTTCAGTTTGGGTTTGCATTTTTGAGAATTTATTGATGGATTGGCTTTCAACTTATAAACAAAATCATACATTACTTATTTTTGAAACCCCTCAAAAAAATAAAAAATAATTGTAAAAAAAAAAACCAAAAAATATATACAAATGAGAAGAAGATATAGAGGTATCAAGAAAATAGCTAAAGATTAGTTGAAAAGGTTAAAAAATATAAACTTTGAAATTAGACAATATATTTTTGATAAATAAAGGTTTTATTGACAAAATAAAATCAATTTGAGAAAGAAAAATTCAACAATAGATATTTAAAAACTCAATTTGATTTTATTGAGAAATTAATTAAGTTTATGAAGGGTTTGATTGCAAGAAAAATTGATTTTTAAGTTAATTTAGGTTTTAATTGAAAGAAATTAAATTTTAGAGTCAAAATACAATTTTTAAGAGTTAATTTAGTTAAATCAGGTGTTTAATTGTATAAATATTAAAGTTTGATGGGCAATTAGAGACTTGATTAAATAAATCTCAAATCAAGAACCAAATTGGAAAAGACGAGCAAGTATAAAGGCTAAAATTAATTGAATCAAGGGCTAAATTGAAAAATTTGAGAATTTATTGATTAATTAAAGGTCAAAACATACATATTCAGAATCAAAGAACAAAGTAAAAAAAATGACCAACTTCAGGGTAGACATTTGAATTTAGCAGAGATGCAATTGAATTGATTCTTAAAATTAAAATCTTAATTGAGGGTTTGATTGAACAACTTAAAAATAAGACTAATTTGGAAACAAAAAAATTTCAGTGCCCTTTTCTTATAAAATAAAACATCGTGTTTTGCTTGAAACAACGCCATTTCCATTACTTATTAAAAAAAAAAAAAAAAGAGTTGCAAATGATATTGTTTTAATGGCGCTGTTTGCCATCATCTTCCTCTAAACACACAAAGGCAAAGGAAAAAAGGTTTTCCTTCCCTTCTTTTTCAAAAACCCCAACACAACCTACATCCCATCATAGCCTACCATCATGAAAAAAGAGGTAGAGAAAACAAGCCCTATGGGTGGTTGCATAGAGACCCATTCACCTACCCTACCTTTTCACCATGATTGGACAAGGGTAGGGTAGCTCTCTCCCCCACTATCCTTTATAAATACCCCCTTACTAGATGGTAAGAAGGAGATGAAAAAGGAAAAAAACATAAAGAAAAAGGAAAAAAAGGGGATGAGAAGATGAGAGATGAAGAAAGGAGACTAAAAAATACAAAAAAGAAGAAAGGAAAACAAAAGGTGAAAAAAAGAGAGAAAAACATGGGAGAAAGAGGACAAAACATAAAGAAAAAAACAAAGGAACAAGAGGGGTTTAAGAAAGAAAAGAAAAGGAAGCACAAAAGATAAGAGAAAGAAGAGAACAGAAGAAAAACAGTAACCTTTCTCTCTCTATCTCTTTTTATGTTGTTTAAAACACCATTTTTATTATTTTGTCTAGTCACCACTAGTATCACCATCAAGAACACTATCAGGTTAGCTTCCCCTTTTATTGTTGTTCCTTCTCTAATGTTCTACTAGTAAATAGTGGAGAGTGAATTATAATTCACTCTCCACTGTTCATATAGTATGTGAATAGTAGGGAGTCTTCTCCAAAATAACCGGGTCGGGTTCAGCCCGGTTCCATAGAAAACTCCTATCTTAGGCCGATGTTGGCCCAATTTTTTTAGGTCAAGCTCGACCTAATTTTTTATAGGTTGATTTTGACCCCAACACACACACACACATATAAACAAAAATTTCAAAAAAAAATATTCAAAATCCTTTCAAAACAATTTATGGAAAAACAAAAAAAAATATCATGTTTTCATGCATATGATCAAATCTCTCAAAACATAAAAAAATATCTCATATCTTATTTTCATACAAAATAAAATTAAAAAAATATTTATTAGTATGCATTTTGGGTTTTAATAACCAATTTATTAAAGCCATAAGAATTAGGCCTATATTTTAAAAATACCAAAAAAATATTTTGTTTCTTTTAGTATTTGAGATTATGAACTTATACGTAAAATATATTCTTGATATTAAAATGGTAGTTCTTTTTTTATTAATATTACAACAGTTAAATTTTTAACCAATAATATAAGGATCTATTTACTGAGAAGGATTTGTCTTCAACCTTAGATAACCAAATAATCAAAGAACTAGTTTAATCAAATAAGTAAATAATACAATTTATTTTAGGTAACGTGTATTAAAAGTGTTAATACTTTCTCATTATACAACTAGTCTTTATGTTCGATTCTTTAATATTAATTAATGTTTTTAGTAACCAAAATATTAGGTGACGATTCTTTTTTTTTTTTTCCATTGATAAATGATAAAAATTCCTTATCTTGTTCATTTCCCCACACCATACACACTTGGACCTTACTAGGAGGACATTCGCTAAGACATCGTACACGTATGATAATAATAATTTTTTCATATTTTTTTGAATAATTTAAATATTTATACTGTTTAATATCGTCAGTTATATGTAATGATATTAAGATATATCATTTATAGATAATAATTAAGTTTTAACCTACATGATAAATTAATATTTGAGAAAATTACCCTTAACATTCTATAATTTAGTTGGAATTGAACTTATCAAGTTTTGGATAATTATAATTTCCAACCTAAACTTTAATGTGTGCATAATAGTTTACATGTATACATGGTGCAACAAAAAAAAAATAACAAAAATTATCTATTTTTTTACAAGTTTGTCATTATTTTTTTTTAATAACTAAAGAGGTCCTATTGCATTAAAATAATAAATAGATTCTTAACCTTTACCTCGAATCTAAATCTACATCATCCATCCATATCTACACATTAACACTTCACCTTATATATATATATATATATTCTTGTATCTCTCTTTTTTTATCATACACAGCTCATAATTTTTTTTTCTCGGATCCATGCATTCTTTGAAAAAGAAAAATTTTATGAAAACCTATTTTTTTCTTAAAGTCTAGGATCTAAAATCTAGAAAATCTCCTTTGACATGAAAACATATCTTGAAAAGATATAATCTTTTATTGGAATCAAGAGATGTTGAGCAGCGTAAATAAAAATAAAATGTAGAAGTATAGCATATATGTAAATATTGAGCTTTTTAAATAAGTCTAAGAATCATGTATAAGGAAATAAGAATGTACTTTTCTTGACAACATAAATTAAAGAATCTAAAAAAGATCAATCTTTTAAGAATTTGAAGAAAAACATGAAAAAAATGAAAAATATAATCTTTTGGCAAGAAATTAGCCCACGAGAGAGGGGAAAAAGAAGAAGGAAAAACCCATATGAAAATGTGAAGCAAATATTAAGGAAAATAAATATATCTAAGTATTTTGACAAGGAAAAAGAATGAAGTTGTGTGTGTAATTAGATAGGAAGATTCCACCACCCAATATAAATAATCACGTTAAAACATGATTCAATGCAAAAACTCATATTCAATAATAATTTTGTTATTTGATTTGGAAAAAATTACATTCTCTTCACTATTTATTAGCCTGAGAGAAATGATCTGTTGGTTAGTATCTCTAATTTTTTTACTCGGATTATAAACTATAATTTTTCAAGATAATAAGCAAATATAATTTTAAATTAATTAGAAAATGTTAAAGGTAATTTTTTCTTAATATTTATATCACATTGATAATTATATGTATCCCTAATGTATAATGTATAGTTTATTTTTTCAAACTTTGATTTTGTTGGAGTTTTTTTATTTTTCATTCTTTAATAATACCTTTCAAATAGTAAATTACAAAATCAAGGAAGATGGGAAAAACCAGTACCCATTTAGCTTCAAAAACTTTCCACGTGTTACAACAATCTAAAATTGCCACCACGTGTCACAATACTTATGTATGACTCATATCGACTTCTTTCCATTTAGTGCCGACGCAAAATAGGATTCAACTAAATCATTAACTTGTGTTATATTTGGATTATTTTTTTAATATAAAATATATCTAGATTTTGTTATTATTTTTTTAATTAAAAAATAAATTTTAAATTTTATAATAATTGATTTAATATGATCCAGTTAACTTAATATGTTCAAAAACAATATGGATAACTTATAAAAATATAATTTAATTTAAAATAAATATTTAAAATAATATTTTTTATAAATATTAAAACGATAATATATTGAATTAATTCAAGATAATCTAAATTAACATTTCAATCCATATATAGTGTCATGAGACCATCATCTTCATATTAAAAAAATTAAAATAAATTATAAAACTCAATTTCTAATAAATTTAATGTTGAAAGATAAATTTGAAAAACAAAATTAATTAAAAAACATTACTCGAGTCAACTCAAGTAACCTATCAAATTTAAATCGTGTGGGAATTGATCTAATGTTAATCAGTCAACTTAATAAGATAACACGAGTAACGTAAAAACATAATTTGGCTCAAAACAATATTCAAGATGATATTTTATTTTATAAATATTGAGATGGTAAAATATTAAATTGATTCGGGATATCTTATGTTAACCTATCAATTCACATACGAATCATATGACCATAAGAACCTAAAAAAATTAAATTATAAAACTCAATTTCTAATAAACTTGTTATTGAAGGGTAAAATTAAAAAACAAAATCAGTTTAAAAAAAACAAAAAAACAAATCAAATCAACTTGAGATAACTTGTCAAACTTGCGACTTAAATCATGAGACTGGGATAACCTAATAGAAAAAAAAACAAATTATAAAACTCAATTTTTAATAAACATAATGTTGAATGATGTAATTGAAATAAAAAAAAACATGAAAAAAAAACTCAAATCAACTTCAATTAACCAGCTAAACTCGTGATCCGATTCATAAAACAAAAATAACTTTATAGAAAACAAACCAAAATAAATCAAAAAACTTATTCTTAGTCAATCTAATATTAAAAGATAAAATTAATAAAAAAAAAGCTAAATTTTTTAAAGATTTTTTATTATCATAATGTAGTTAACCTTCAACTTTCACTCTTGTCTCTTATTTTTTTAGAGATTTTCTTTTTTTTCTTTTAAACTCAAGAATCAAAACATAAACAAAATAAATTTTTTAACCAAAACATAAAATGCTAAAATTAAAAATGCTAAAATTAAAAAGACAAAAAAAATCATCGAATAATATGCAGACAAAACATAAGCTCTATCCCCTAATTAAGTTCAAGAATATAATTAAAATATTAACTCTCAAGAATATGCAAATAGATCGACCATAAACTAAAAACATTACAACTAGTACATGCAAGGATACACCTCTTTTAGAAAATAGTTTTCTTTGTAATTGTAATGATCTAGGTTGCACAGTGTTCAACAAAAATGACCCAAATGATAACTTATATAGATGCATTCATTATAACATTGTAAATATGAAAATAATTTGAAAAATTAAAGGAAAAAAATAAATATAGTTTTTTTTATGTTTTTTGAAGTATTATTGTTATTCAATTCTTTTGTTAATTGTTTTTTTAATGGTATGTGGCGAATAAAAAGTCATAAATAAGAAAAATAATTTGATTGCATATTAGGTTTTAGGACTAGAAAATAAAAAGAGAAGGAAAACAAATGTTTTGTGACAGTCACCTAGGACAGAGGGCCAAGTTATAAACGTGGAATGAATACATGAATTCGGTTAAAACAAAAAACGGACTCAGTCAAAACTTTAAGTAGTGCAGGATAAAACCCATACAAATCCAGGAAATGACACACAGCATCATTCAACATCCAAATCCCACAAGACTTATTCATCAAATGTGCTCATGAATCCACCGATAAAGCCAGCTCCGTTACAACTTCCACACAAAATCTCCCTTTTACCTCTGCAAGGAAATACACGTTTAAGAGATCAGCTTACTAGAGCCATGGAGGAAGCTCATCTGTTTGTGGATTGGTCAAAACAGAAATTTGACACCCAGCTAGCTAAGACTACAACGTTTTAAATCTTGTTAAATAGAGGTTGGATCATATCCACCCAGTGAGAAGGGTGCATGAGAAGATACATTTCCTTGTCTAATGCAATTATCGGCACCTATATTTAGTTTAGCAAGCCAACAAGGCAGGTGTTTATGAACCCCGCACGTGAATACCTCAAGGTTCCTTCTCAGTGAAAGCAAATGTTTTGAACTCTACAGCCTACACAGTTTTTGAAAATAGTAGATATTTTGGAAGAACCACATTAATGCGGGCCAAGCTTGACGGAATGATACAGCAATTAATGTTAGTGGTACTTTTACTGGTTTATCACTATGTAGCAAGCAGATAATTGTGAGAGGACAACTTGCTTCCTTTACCTGCAGAGCCAACATAATCCACCAGCTTTAAACTGTCCATTGAAGTGGTCCACAGAATTAACTCCCGAACCTTTGCATTGAGTACACGATATTGCACCTGGTAATGTGATAGAAAGGTATAAAGTTACACGAGCTAAAACTTTCTTAGGATAGTATTAACAGGCGATTACAAGCTTTTGACTCAAGTTAATGAAGATGACACTTCACAGAAAACTCATGCAGGGTATCAAAGGGAAGACAAAATCCCAACGTACAATATTCTAAATGAACTATGGAACCGTCTGGATCAATAGGAAAGTTCTGTTTGTAATTTCATTGACCAAAAACTTTGTGAAAGATTAATTATGCCAGCAGGAGATTCATTAGATAATTTACATCTGTAATCACATTAAACAATCAGTAATGGTTTATTGCAGACATCAAGACCAAGAAAGCTCCATCCAATTTGTCTGGAAATCAGTATCAGCATGCATACCAGGAATGGAAATGAAAGTGATGCTAAAACAGAACGAAATTCTAAGAACAGCCAATCATAAGACAAGCATGCATAGATTGAAGCTCAACTTCTACAGGGCCACATACAGCAAGTACAATTGCAAGAAACTTGCAGCCGAGCTGTCAAACTGACAAGAAGACACGACACTGAAAATATAACAATCCAATAAAGGAGAAATGAAAAAAGAAAACAAAAAGTAGATATAGAGAGTAAATTACAACTAACCATTTCCATCACAATCAGCACAGACTATGCTATTTGGTTTGGTGCCTTTGCTGCTTTTGTTACTACCATCTGTAGCCTGTCAAACAAATCTGAAGTGACTTTCCGGAAAAGAGTATCTCAAAATAGAAAAGAAAAGAATAGGTGAAGACAATCAAGCTTCACACATTTTCACCATGAGAAGTATTATGTGAACCATAGGCATTTAACATTGGCAGCTGGCCATGGAAATATTACAACAAATGTCTAAAATCTAAATATATTTCACCATGGTGTTAGTCATTTAACTCCATATCAGTTTGGTGTTGGTATTTTAAGTTTCGAGTGTTTGAATCTTTAGTTTTGCATATTCTTTCAGGAATTTGAATCTTTATAAGCCCACTTGTTGGCAGCCATGTCCCCCGTCCCCTCAAAAGGTCAGGTTGAAGCCTCTCTTCCTTCTTTTATCAAGTATGAAAAAGACATTTTAACTTAAATTGAACAAGTGGTCATTTCTTTTCTTGACAGGGATTGCAATGTTACTGTAAAAGCATCCCACATTCCCCCCATTGTTAGTTTTACTTTAACACACCCATTAAGGATCGTTTGATTAAAGATCTGTCAACATGTCAGACTGAGGTATAGAGAAGAAGAAAACCCCACCCCTAATGCTTAACCTATAAATTATGCAGTACAAAGTGGATTGAAAAGGTAATGCTTTTTATGATAAATTAAAGGCATTGCACTCCTAGGTGAAGTTGAAGAGCAATACGCACAACAAGATAAGCCTAAAATGAACACTTGGGAACACAAAAAATAAAAACAGAAAAGCAATTTTTGTTGATCAATTATAATTGAGATGAATGGAAAGTTCCATTCATAAAGAGAAAGAGACATGATATGCCAAAATATACTGAGTTTAACAAACTCTCACTGGGTTGAATGAAACCAGTGAAAAAAATGACCTCCTCTTATCTTGTGAGTTTGAACCAGTACATAAACAAATAAATGGTTTCAATCTTAATGCTTGGCAGAAAAACATGGCAATATAGTTCCCCGAAAGGCCTTTGTCGTAGAAAGTTTTCTCATGTTTCTCCATTAATATACATTAAGAACCAACAAGCACTTGTCGCGGTTCTGACAGCAAGTTAAAGTATTGCATTAGCAAAAATGATGATTTAACTCCAACTACATTCGCTAAGTTATATCAAACTTGGGATTATTACTTTGATGTATGAAGTTTGATCAGCAACAACTCTTTCAAGGCTCTAACATAGCAATTATCCTATAGAGCACTCGATGAAAAATTAGAAAAATAAAATACAGGAATCTTTACTTTAAGAGAGAGCATAATTATAATAAGTACACTCACCTTGACCTCCAAGGATGGAAATCTACAAGTATGGAACACTGGCTTCGCCCGAAGAAACTTCCCAGGAACCGAATTCCCGATAAGTGCTGCTTAGAATGACAGAAACCCAAATACTGTCAACGTTTATTTGAAAGCGAGAGGGGGAGGGGGGGAGAGGGGGAGGGAGAGAGAGAGAGAGAGAGTTGCCTGGACGTTTTAGAGAAACAGAGGAGCAAAGGGGCGTTGAATTCACAACGGTTGCCATTCTGAAGAGATTGCTATCGAGGAGGATGAGATAGAAGAGTTCTTGCGAAAGTGCGTTTCAATTTTCAAATATTTATGAGGAAGGGAAAGGTAGGGAAGGGGACTCATCAGATAAGGCTCCCTCCTTCCTAATTTCATTGGCCCAACCAAAAAAACCCTGAAAATCAAAGGCGTCGTTTACAAGTTTGAAAGATGTGTCGTTTGAGTTTTTAATCCACTAGCCAAAATCTGCTTTGTAGTTTTTTCACCCCTTTTTTTATTGATTGAATATTTTAACAAATGAATCTGACTTTTTAATTTTATATCAATGAACTGCGTATTCCTCGTATTTTTCAGGTTTTTTCAAGTGAATTTGCTATCAAAATTTTCTTTTTTTATTTATAATTAATTAATGTGAAAATTTTGTTTAAGAATTAATTAATTTATTATCTATATATCTTTTACCATAAACCACATATATACCATAAACTTAAGTATGAACAGTAAAAAATATCATAAAAATTATTTTTATGAATCAAAATAAATAGATTGATAAATAGATAAAATATCAAAGTTTTAATTAATAAAACTATATAGGAAAATGAAATATTATTTGCCGAGTAGCGTGAAGCCATTTGTCATTCATTATAGAATTATAGTTTGTTGGAAATTATAATAAAAATTATTTTTTAAATATTTTTTATTTGAAAATATATCAAAATAAATTTAAAAAAATCATTTTGACATCAACACAATAAAATAATCCAAAAAAAGAATTTATATTAAAAAAAATTCAAATTTTTTCAAGACATGAATTGTTATTGATCCACATAAACACATACACATCTATATTTATAGACTTAACAATTTATTATAATCATATCTAAAATGATTATTAATAAATGTTATTGATAACACATGTGCATATGTGTTTGTGTATATAGACTTAATAATTTATTAGATTTTTTTATTATTTATAATAAAAGGGTGATAATTATATTCAATAAACAAGTTTCATAATCAAATAGATTAAAATATCTATTTTTATATAATTTAGTGATTCTTATTTTATTTATATGATCTAATGATATAGATACCTTTAAAGATACACTAAAATTAGATTTAAATAGTTTGCAACTCGATCTAATAAGAACATGCCTTGGAGAATTGACACAATCAAATAATTGATATTTTCTTTTAAATAAGGAGTATGAAAGTAATAAATAACTTGACATGATTAAAATTAATCTATATGGAGGTTAAGGATATAAAACCATAAATAATAAAAGAAATAAAGTTAAAAAATATCCAAAAAAATATGATATTAATATAAGGATTTAATATAAATAAAATAATTATCAATGTTAAAGGATTACTCAACTGGAAATCACTTACAAATAAGGATCTAAATGGATGTTTTATCATTATTGACTCGGTTTAAGTTATTAACATGAGTATTGTAATAATATTTAATTATCTTATTTAAGTAACATCAACACTTGTAAATGTTGTCAAATATTTATGATGTTAACTTATATCAATAACAAATTAAGGTTTTTTCATAGCACCAATGTCAGTTCTCCATATAAAAGGTTATGAAAGAATAAAGTATTTATTATATCAAGAATTGTACACCAAGAATCAAGACTCACCACTTAATAAAGAAGGTATTAAAATTGATTAAATTAACAAATATAACACATGCTAATAACAATTTTTTTTTTAATGTAAACATTAAAATCAAATATATCATTGAGTTCTAGCTTTGTTTTTTTTTTTATTATTATTACAGGTGTTTATGTAACTAACATAGTTTTTATATTTAGTGCATAAAAAATAAAAGGTATGACATTTTGTTTATAAAGAAATCTAAAAATTCTATAAATTATAAAATATGAATTTGTCTTTTAAATAACATTACATTTATTATTTCAAAAAAAATTTATAAATTTATTTAATCAAGCCTTATTTGATTTTTTCTAGGTCTAGAATTGTAATCCCCTATATTAATTACATTATAGTCTATTTCTAAAACTTATTTATAATCAAATCACTCTTGATTAATCATCTTATTTTAATTTTTGACAAGTAAATCTTATATATGTGATTCATTAGGTTCTCTAATAAGTTGTTCTAACTATAAATTATGATTTTAAATAAAATAAGATTAAATAAATTAAATAATTTAATTTATTATTATTTCAATAATTAACCGATTTATATTTAAAGATCAAGTATAATGTTTACTAACCTAATATGATTCTTCAAATATTAGAAAAAATATAAGTGGTTTGATTTAACATTTCAGTTACTATTTTCTTAGTGTAATTATTATTTCTTTATCAAAAATATTTTAATTTAGATATTATAGCATAGAATATGTCTGTTTTGTTAAATTATTTTTGTTCTCAACACTATAATCATTGACTCTTTAAATAAGATTTGAAACTCTTTTTAAATTTCATTTTACCTTGATCAAGAATCTCATAATTAATATTATTTGAGAACATTTAAAATATTTTCTCTAATTCATTTAGAATGAAAAATCTTTTCTTGATTACTAAAATATATTCAGATAGTTTATATTATACTTAATATCTTCTTATTTTTTGTCTTTTATTATGACAATGTGCAATTAAGATCAAGACATAACACTTTTTATACAATATAACTTAGTGACTTCAAATCTAATGATTATTTGCATAACTGTTTCATGAACATTTTTATAGATACAAAATGATTTTTTCAAATAAAATTCTTATGTAAGTTATTTTAATGTATATATCATCTAACAAATACTAATATATTAATTACAAGTATTTTTTATATTTTAGTTTTTAAGAACAATTGCTTTCTTACATCAAGAAAGCATATAATATTCATTGGTCTCAACAACTTTAATTAAAGTTTAATCTTATTAGAACCTCTTGACCAAAAATTTTTTATGAATAATGTTTTAATATAATATAAATATTATAGTTATAACAACTTTATGATTTTCTTTGTAAATCAGTTTGTTTTAAGGACTTTATCTTTTCTTTAGATTAATTAATAAAATATGAACTAATATTAAAAATAAAAAATTCTTTATTAATAATAAATATATTTTACATGAATAAAATCAGTATTGTGTATAATTAATCAATTAGTTACATGACATTTTCACTAACAAATAAATCATCTATTAATCTTTTAAATATGTTTATATAATTTATATTATACTTAATATATATCAATTTGATAATCTTGATTAAAACAATTCATGATCAATATCAAAATATAGTTCTTCTCATATAAGATAAGTTGTTGATATCAAACTTAACAATTATATACACAATCACAATATAAATCTTTTTATAAATATATGTAATTTTTTTTAATGAAATTCTTATTATTGGGTTGCTTTTGTCTCAAAAGTTTCTAATCAGTGCATGCTAAAGAGTCTTCACATTATTGTAATAAAAATAAAAGGGTAGTTTTAATATCTAAGAAATTTATAGTTATGATAGTTAAGCCTCAATAAATTCCTTGTTGTGACAATTTTCATGCATGGAACTAAAAATCATCATAAAGAGTTGAATCTGGGTTTTTTTTTTTTTTATTATAAGAAATAATTTTGAAGTAAAAAGGTACATTAATGATTGTTAAAGTATAATTCAACGGCAAAGTTGCTTTTGATTAGTGCTCGAGTAAAACCAACCAACCCGACACGGACAGGGAATCTTCAGGGAGGAGGGGATTTGAATATGGGAGAAAACATTGGGATTTCTCCTAAAAATCGCTTGGAACATTTTGCGGAAAAAGGTGTATAATATTGATAATTACATTTTGATCCATTCAGAACCATCGATGAAGGTAAGTGAAGTAAAGGGCTTCGCTTCCGAGTCAGTGAGTTCTCTTGACCATGACACCCTCCCTGCGAAGCGTGCTCCAGGCCCTGTGCATTTGTATTGCCCGTAGAACACAGTCCTGCCACGAAACAAATCATAGTAAGGAACCCGAATAATTAACGTCATTAGCAATATGCTTCCAAACACACACACAAACACACTCTATCGCATACAACAATCTAGCTATACATGGGCAAACAAGAAAAGTCAGCATCAACATCTTCCCTTTCATTTGATAGTTTTCCCCTCCCCCCTAACACGGTGGCCGGAGGCTTTCAGCCTCTCGCAAATACATCCTAAGAAAAACAGCTCTTACAGCGTTAAGTTTGATATTGTCCTCTCTGTGCTCTCTCTGGGGCAGTGGAGAACCAGATTTATATCCGCATCTGCTTGGCTTATAAGGTTTTGCTTTACTTGTTAAAAAAAAATCATTTTGGTCTAATTATTTAAATTATTAAGGAAGATTAGAAGATATAATTTATATTATTTTTTAATATATTTTATCAAATAAAAAATTTTTAAAATTAAAATTTATATAAGTTTATATTATTTTTTATTAAATAAATAAAAATAATAAAATTTAAATTTATGATCACTTTATTATCAAAATTTTATATTATATTAAAAAAAATTTAATCTAATAATTTAAATTGTCAAATAAAATTTAATATATAATTTATATCATCTCTTAAATAATATACACTTATTGATATTTTTAATTAAATGATTAAGAATAAATAAATATATGCCATGCATGTGGGAATGACTTAACATTTCTTACTGAATTATAGTTGGAAATGCAGAGAGACAGAGAGAGAGAGAGATTTACAATTCACGGTTAGGATCTCCCCAATTATACCAGCCCTTGGGAATGATAATGTTGTCCATGTAAGTGTAAGCAAAGACGACCCGAGAAAAGGGGCCCCATGCCCTCCCCAGGTAAAGAGCACCTGAGCCCGTGACCTTACAGTTCACAAATGAGAAGCCCGTGTCTTCTAGAAGACTGCTCCTCCCTTGTGCCGTTAGGGCCCCAGTGAATTGAGCTATTGCATGCACGTGACACCCCTTCATTCACACCATATGATATCGTTAATTATTTAATACTGCCAGGTAGGACAACGTTACATCAACGACACAACTCCTTACATCCTTAATTTCAGACAAGAGGTTGCAATGATTTTTTTCTTCTTCAATACAATATTTTATGACTTTAGTCATAGCTACCGCCAAATCTAAAACAATCCACGAATTATTGTTTATCCAATACAAATAATCAAAACCTATCTAGCTAATCTAGCTTATTATAATTTTATAATAGTTATTAAATATCGTAAGTTACACAAAAAAATAATATTAGTTTTCCAGCTTTTTTTTTCCTTTTCAATTAATTAAAGGCATCACTACTCTACTATTTCATTGGAAATCTTATTCCAACTCCTAAAATATTTTTATTCTTTTCATTTAAAATCTTTATTAACTGGAAAGACACGTGTTACAATTAGAAATGATATCTATTGGTGTTGTAAATGGTAAGTTATAGTTTTCATTATTTTATTTCATGAGAATTCAATTGGAATAATATATATAGATTTATTTGTAATTAAATAGCTATGTTCCTTTCTCAGAAAATAATAATAATGACGATAATAAATCACAATTAAAAGTAATTAATTAGTAATGAATGATTCTAACCTCAAATAAGGACAACCCGTTACCAAAAATGAAATCCACAGAACCTTCAATGTAGCAGTCCTTGTAATAATGCCTGCCCACATGATCATATAGCGTGTCCTGCGCTCCCAAGAATTTGCAACCCAGGAAAGCTGCTGTATCTGCCGATATTCTTAATGCTACCGCTTGCTTTCCCATGGCTCCCGGCGCCGGCAGCGGCGCCGTGTTCTGCACCACAATTTCCCTTACAACATGAAGCACTCGGGGCAAATATAATATGTATTTTGTAGGTTCACAGAAAAATATATATTACCTTGAATGTGATGTTCTTGGCAACAAAAAACGGGGCATTCACAGCAAAAGTAGCCGAACTGTAGGTTCCCATGGGTTGTCCTCTAGCCCCTGGTGTTTGAGCAGTGTCTCCCCATTGAACAATTGTATTATCTGCTCCTGCTCCCTCTATAGTTATGAAGGATTTTAATGGAGGTATATTCACCTTTTCTCTGTAAAAGCATGCAAGAACATCTATCCTTGATCAATTTTCATTAATTTTGAAGGGGAGTTTTGTCAGCTAAAACAAGCTACAGTGCCCTGTTGATCCAACAAGACTCGTACCGACAATTTTGAAAAAAGGAAGACTTATATGTCTATGCTGGTAGTTTATAGTTGCTTAAGAGTTGCTAACCAAGAAGAAAAACTGGAAATCAAGAAGAAAATTAAAAATAGTTAGATTATCATAAATATAAAAAATTAAAATAAATATTTTAAATTATGGTTTTGATTTTTCTTACAATGGTTATAATCTTAATATTTTTCTTATTCTTTTAGAAAAATCCTCAACATTCTCGACAATGAAGACAACTTTAATTTTTCATTGAAAACAGACACTGAAAATATTTTTATATATGTTACTAAACAAGACCATGCTTTTGATTGCTTGATAGAAAATCATTACAAGTATGTAGAAAAAAACCCAAAAAACACCCATATGTTTGTATTATTTCAGCAAATTAACTCGAGTAAATTGTAATCTCTTATCATAAGTATTACAAATATAATAGTAATTAAGGGTATTTTGACTTCAAAAGATGATTTATATAATATTTTCATGGACATTAAAAGGATTTAATGTTAAATTACAAAATAACTACCAATTAACAATATTTTGGACAAGTGTAAGAAAAAGAATATTGATTAAGGAAAATAATAAAATCTTAAAAATTCAAAGGCATAAAAAAATAATATTTATTCATGATAATACTCCAAACATTATAAAACAAATTCATACAATATTCCATCATTAAAAAATTTAGAAATATCTTAATATATATTTCTTATTTTAATATTTTTAAGGAATTAAGAATTTTGCAATGCTCTTGAAAAATGTTTTTCTAAAGTTACAGACATTAAAATTTCTAAAAGTGACTAAGAAATTACAAGATATTCGTTTAGAAAAAAATATGATTTTTTTTTTAAATTTTGAGGAAATAATGTTTCTTCGGAATTCTCATAAATTATTATTTTGAAATATTTAAGGAATAAAAACTATAAAAAAAACGAAAATTGTTGCAATAATGTTTGAAATATAATTTTAAGTTATAAAAATTCTTTAAAATTTCACTTTTTTCTCCATGAAAAGTTTGAAATTAGTTTAATGTATGAGAATTCATTAAAATACATTATTCCTTCAGAGGTTTAGGGATTTTTAATATTTAGATAAATTTAAAGTTTTATTTAAAAAAATTCTTAAAGTTTCAGAGGTTGGGAACCATGCCACGTGGCCCTATTCCAATCACTGAGATTGAGCTTTAAAATCACAAAGAATTTAACAATATTCCATCTAAAATTGGGAGAATCTCACTTTCCCTGGTAGCTGACATTGTTAGTTTTTTTTTCACTTAGTTGCTCTTATTTTAATTCTAAGTGGAATAACATGTACTTATGTTTACTGAAAATAATACATTTGTTATAGGCTTATAATTTATAATTGCTCTTATTTTAATTCTATGTGGAATAACATGTACTTATTTTTACTGAAAATAGTACATTTGTTATAGGCTTATAATTTATTCGAACAACAATATGTACTTAATTAATGACTTTATGAAATTCAAGATTAATTATATATATAATATAATTGTTGATGAATTTATTACCTCGCTTTATAGCTATGAATTAATAAAGTAAGATTTTTAGATTTTGGAACTCTAAATCTTGGGATGAAATAGTAAATTTGTTTAAATTCCTCGTCAAATGCCTACATAAATGAAATGCAATAAAGACATATTACTAAAAATAGTTAATTGAAACCAAACATAAATAATCACATGTCCAGCAACCATATTCCACGAAAGGATATCCAAAAATTTGCATACCAAATAATCTTTATACATAATTAATGTCAATTTGAATAAAAAAAAATTTATCATCAAATATAAAAATGGTTTAATTTGAAGCGATTTCATAAAAAATAATTTAATAAAATTAATTAAGTAACAAAATATATCAAAAAATCATCTCAATTTAAAATTTTAATTTTAATTTTAATTATTATTAGATTAGATTTGATAAATAATTTTATATTATTTTTTAATATAAATTTTTGAGTAAAACCCTTTTGAAAATTTTTACAAACCCTTTGTTATTTTGTATTTAATTTTATTAATTTGACAAGAGAGAATAAAAATATCAAGATTAAATGATGCTAAATAATATAATTATCCCCCCCAAAAAAAACTTAAGCTTTTAAATCATATTATAAAAATGATTTTATATTAGTTTCCATACCTTTCAAAATCATTTTTCTATAGAAATACAAAACTGAAGCCTGATAAAAGTTTGAATTAGAGGGAGTGATTCTTTGAACAGCCGCTGTGTTTAGAAATTCAGCTGTGGAATCATCAATTCAATGCACAAGGGTTTGTTATAAGTGATTTCCGGGTGAGTGTTAGGCAGATTTAATGTTGGTATTTGAGAGAAAATTGAAAGAAAATCTGCCTTGTAGAAAGAAATTATGCGATGAATGTTACCGATATCAAGTCAGAGAAACTAAACGAAAACAAAGATTGATTTCCTTCGCTTCAAAAGGTAAAACAACATAAAAGAACATACACAGACAAACTCCAGAAGTGTTTCAGCAGAATCAGACCAGTTTGTAAAGGCTAATGCAGAACACGCGATGAGGAAAAGATACAGATAATAAATTATTATCATAACCCATTAAAACTCACTTGTAAACTCCTGCACGGATTTTTATGATCACCCTCACAAGATTGATGAAGGGAAGAGAATCAATGGCCTCTTGAATTGTTGTGAAGTCTCCGGCGGATGGATTCTTAGCGACAATAAGGGTGTAAGAAGGGAATATCTTATTCTTTGCTGCTTTGAAAACAGAGTGTTTAAGACTACCAACGAACGAGACCCACTTCATGAATTGCTGCTCCGAGAATTGAACTCTGCTCGCATTCATCATCGGTTGCACCCCTCGGGGATTTCTTGTTCTTAACCCTTTGGTGTGGCATAGTGTTTGGCCGGAATTGAGGAGGAGAATAGTAAGAACGAAGAGGTGGACAGAGTTGCATCGACAGTTTGACATTGTTGAATATGAGAATGAGAGGAAGTGTGAGCTGTGAACAATGGAAAGAATATTAATGCTGGCTGTGGCTGTGGCTTTGGCTGTGTGGTGCTGCTATGTGGTTTATATACCTGATTTGTTTTTTAGGAGGGCAGCCTATTCCACGCCATTTAGGTATCTCTGCATTTGAAAACATAATACCTAGAACCAGAACTACTACCAGCCAATAACATGGTGCCATAACTTGAATCTAAGCTCTTTCACCACCGAACCAAACCAAACCAAACCCTATTTTGTTATGGAGGCACCACTATTTTTACTTTACGTGGAAAGGGGTGTCCACAATCATACACATGAGGGAAGTGATCACGGGCGGCGCTTCCGCTAAGAGACAGAGAGGAGCGAACAATCTAGGCCACAAATGGTAGCACTTTATGTCTTAAAAAAATGGATAGATACGATTTCAAACAGCCCGTATTCTTTTTTTCTTCTTGTTTTTGTGCTCGTGAACCTCTGCTTCTGTTTGTGTGTGGAGGTGAATATTCGTTATGGAATGATGGGCTTTGTTTCCCTGCATACCCTCTTCTGGGGCTGTTACGTGCCTGTATCTGTATCATGACATTGGCCACGAATAAAACCTAGTTTATTGGACTAAAAGGTTGGGATAATTAAGCATATTATCGTAATTTGAGCACTTTGTATGGTTCAGATCAATCCGGCTGCCCGTAGAAAAGTAATAGTTGATTAAAGCGTGGAGAGGCGTTCCGACATTTGGTTCCAAGATGACTTTTTTAAATTGCAAGCACATTGGTTTTCGGTAACGAGAGGCCACTTCCTCTTCTATGGAAAAAAAAAACAAAAACACGAAAATTAAAGAAAAGAAGATGATTTTCTAAGAGTTTAATAAAATAAAGTGATCTTATTTTTTACAATAAGAAAGATATAGTTTTCCGTACACCAAAGAATAAATTTCAGAAACTTTTACTGAAAACAAAATTTCTTATATATTGAAACAATCTTGTTTTTTTAGAGAGCTATCAAAGTCACACAAATAAATAACACATTATAAATCTATAGAATTTTAATGTTGTTTTAGAAAGAACAAACAAAGATATTATGTGAGAATTTTTTTTTTATTGATAAAAAAATATCAAAGAGTCCATATTAGGACTCTTTCAAATAAGAGTTCAATATTAAGTTGACTCTCCCAACTTAATCATGGTAAAGCTACACTCTATTCTACAAACATAATATTTATACAAACATTTATCTACGTCTCCTAAATATTAGGCATTCTAAGCTATGACCTCGTTCTTATAATGAGACATCTCTTTTGTTCTTTTATTCATACAAGAAAAGGAATGTGCGACCAAAAGAGAAAAGCAGGTAAGAGAAATGTTATATTAAACTATTATAAAAACTAACATAATATTATTGTTAATTTATATATCTTATAGTCAATCATATGGTTATATGTGATATTATTTTTTCATGTAAAACATATTTAATTTTATTAAATAAAAGTATTATTTATCTTTAATATTCATTTAAATTTAATTTATAAATTTGATGTTTGAAAAATAAATCTAGAATAAAAATAAAATTTATGGAACAAAAAAACTTTGCAAATGAAATTATAAAGATGTTATAATTATCAGATTCTTACTGCATCAAAATATTATTTTTAAATGTTCTTACTCAATTCACTATTAATAATAAATATTTATTAAAATTATCAAAACTAATACATATTATTTTTTTTTATGAAATAAAACAGTTGATCTCATTAGCTGAAGTATGAGGGACACCTAGAACTAATATGTAAGCACTTGTCAGATGACATGCACATTGAATTGACCGCATAATAATTCTATATGGATATATCATTTATGTCTATAGACTAATATGATAATTGTATAAGTGATCCTTAAACTTAAGATTACTAAGTTATCTTATATATAAAGAGTGTTATGTTTTGATCTCATTACATGTTATCTTGGTAAAGGTAATAAATGAGCAGACACTAGATATAATATAAACTATATAAAAGTATTTGAGTAATCAAGAGAAGATTCATCACTCTAGCTGAATCAGAGAAAATGTTCCACATGTTCTTAAATATTATTGATGGTTAAATTTTTGCATAAGGTGAAATGAGATTTGAAAAAAGGTTCAAATCTTATTTAAATGATCAATGACTATAATATTGCGAACAAATATGATTTGATATGGCAGACACACTCCATGCTAAAATATTTAAATTAAACATTATCAATGAATGGATAATAATTACATTGACAAAGTGGTAATTGAAAAGTTAAGTTAAACCACTTATAAATTTTTTAATATTTAGAGGATCATGACACATTGTTAGACAAAACACTTAATCAATTATTGAATTGATAATAAACTAGATTTTTTAATTAATTTAATTTAATTTATTAGAATTATAATTTATATTTTGGCTAACAAATTAAGAACCTAATAGGTCACACACATTAAAAACCATTAGTCAGATCTCAAACTGAGATAATTAATCAAGTGTGAGTTGATTGAAAATAATTTTAGAAATTAAGCACTAGAATATATTTAATTCAAGGATTATAATTCTAGTTTTAGAATAATCAAGTAGGGACTTGATTGATGAAATTTCTAAAATTATCTTTAAATAATATATGGATATTATTTTAATGTAACTATATTATTTGATAGTTTCACCCATATTAACTAGTTTTTTGTCTATATTTGTTATATAAAAAGCATTGATATTCTTTATTTTATGTTTTGAAGAAACTTTTGAATGAAAGATGCAAAAAGGAGTATATTGAAGGTAATTGGTATATTTGACCTGTAGTCGATGTTTTGTGCAGAACGTGAGCTTTAGAGATCGAAATGAAGTGATTCCTGTGGCATTAAAAAGCTAACATCCACACTTTTTTGTATATCTAAGGCAAGAAAATAAAATAAAAAAGAGCACGAAAATTGTAAACTTCAAAGTTAAATCTCGCAATATGTTAATGTTGACCTTCAGACATTCTGACTTGAATATCTGGAGCTACAGAAGTCTAATTAATGCAAACTCAATTTTTTTAGATTTCTAAACCAAAGTCCTATAAACTGCAAATTTAAGAAAAAAAATGATGACATATAAGGGAGATATGATTTTTCAAAGATGACAACTAATTAAATTTTACTAGTAAACAGATTTTGTAAAGAAACGAGTTCAAATTATGTTCCGAAGCATCTAAATCGATATCCAAGTTTTTATTTTAGCAATTTAGCTCCTTTAAGTCAAAGCTTGAAGATTTCATGCAAGCATATTTCTTTTTTTTTAGAAAAATAGTTATTGAAGTACTTAAATATAAATAATCTACTTAAGGGATGATTATTTTGTAAAATAGAGACTAGGGTTTTCTATGATATAAAAAGAATGAGAGAAGAGAAGGGGGGCAACCAGTCAAGAGGAGAAAAACGGCCCCTTCTTCTAAGAAACCGAAATCATGCATTTTTTTTTTTGAGTAATTATTCAACAAAAATGCAAGGCTAAACTCGTTTTCTTGGTTGCAAGGACATGGAAACTTTTAGATTTCAAGAACTGTGAGATTTATTTTACCTTTTCTTTTATATGATGAATATGTTTGTTCTCCTATACTTATTTCTTCTATGATTGTTTATTTTAATTGCTAGAATGAATTCTAAGTTGTTATTATTATAGATAATCTATTACTAAGTTTGATATCAAAATTAGAGTTGTGGTATATGAACTTGTGAGGCAACTGATTTTAATAATTATGATGGATCTACATTATTAATCTTAGAAAGAATATTCAATCAAATCAAACATAGACTACAAACAGTTATGTTTGCTTAATTAATCAACTTATCTAGTTTTTAAAGCTATCATTAAATTAAATTACTAGTGTGAATATTGTGGTTATTTGATGGTTATGATTAGTTATACAGCATATCCGTTAACTAACCAATGTTAAGAAGAGATAAATATTTAGAATACAAATAGATGTTTCGTTTCCATGATCAGTTCTGATTTCTGTAGGTGGATGTGTGCTTATGACTAAGGTTTGTTCTTTTGATAATTTTCTGATTTTATTAAATTTCATTTGATAGTTTTCTATGTTCTTTTTCTTTAGCCTAGATAACGCTCAAACCCCTAAAATTACATATCATCTAATATAAAAATCTAACTTGAACCTTTCTCGTGGGATCGACTCCTTGCTTACTCTATACTATCTTGTGTGTTGTGTTTCAAGTTAGGGTAATTAATTTGTGTGACCGTGACATCGCATCGTATTTTAGAGGAAAGTTGATATTTTATCATTTATAAGTTTTTAGGATTCCCTATAAATATAAAATTAAGCCTATTATTTTGACGAAGAAATAAAAGTTATGTTAGGTAATTTTTACAAAAAAAAAAAAAACATAACTACAAAATTAGAGTTAGCACTTTAAGCTTAGTAAATCTCTTTCTTCTAAATAAAAATTTAATAGAATTCTCATTGGTGGTTCATGTTAATTACCATTGAAGGCCGAACAATTGAAACTTGTAGTTTCCTTCTAAGTTTTTTTTAATTATATTTGGTATTTTAGCATACTCTCAAACATAAACATCTTGGGTTTCCTTTTATAATCTTAACATGCATGACACTTTTTATTATTTTAAATAATCTAAGAAAGAGTAGATTTATTTCATTACATGTATATATATCTTGTGATGTATGTTATAACTTCAGTTATGCGATAAATCATAAGTAAGGTTTGGCCTATAATACAACACCTTGCTTAACAAAGGTAAAATTTCAATTTCTTTCATAAAATTTTCAATTTTCAATTTTCAAGCTTTCTTTCTTTTAAAAAATATATAAAATAAATGATTTTTCATTTTGTTATCCACATATAATGCCTAAGGTAAATGAACCATAATAGGTCATTAATTTTAGGTATCAATTAGAGGTACTACTTTTTTTCATGAAAATACTTTGGTTTAAAAAAAAATAAAACTTTTTTATTCAAAGTAAGAATGTATAAGTTGTCAAGTTTTACTTATGATGCAAATAATAACACTAGTTATAATTATAAATACTTTGATCTTCAAGATTGTTCATCGAGTATACATGTATATTAATGAGTCTTTGCATATTGTTATGTGCATGTTTGATCGAAGACAATATGCTAAAATAAATAAATAATAAGTATGTAAATACACCAATATGCTTTAGGATAAATAAACCTTAATAGGTATCTTGATAATGTATGTATTTAAGTCCAATAAGAGTGTTTATTTTGTTAGGTACCTCTAGATCTCACTTTCAAGTTGATGAATTGTCAATTTAAGTACCTTTAGATCCTACTTTCAAGTTGATGAATCGTCAATAGTTGATATTTTGATACTTGGAACTAGGATACTAAAAAACATTTAACAAAATAAGTATGATCTTTCATCGAGGATAAATGAATCCTCACCAGTCGTTATCCTAGAATCTTGATTTCATAAACATTACCCCACGCATGCATGCTTTGTTGCTTAAAAGATCATTGCTTAAGCATCAATTAGAGATAACATATCTCCTATAACTATACTAAAAGATAAGTCAATTCACTAATCATTTATGGGATAAAAGTGTCATAACAAGCCATTATCCTAAAAGAAATTAGGAATTATAAGATGATTTAACCCTAGGTAAGAGAGACATTGACCTAACCATCCATCCCTTTACTTTAATGTTTAATCCTGTGCATTATACCCATTGTCGTGATGTGTACGATGTTGAATGGTGGAACTGCCTCTTAAAATTGAAGGGTTTTTTTTTTTTTTAATTTAATCATGCAATTATGATTTGAAGGAGTCACTACCTAGTTTTATTGTCACTAAAAAACCTAATGGTCTATGAAAGTCTGGTAATTAGTACTTAAAAGTGCATTTTTATCAAGGTTTTATATCATCATTTTGCACTTGAAATATTAATAACTTTTTAACTAAAGCATGTTTTATAATAACACATCTAATAATATAAGATACCTTTAATTTATGGTAAATATTTATTTTAAATGCAGGCCTATCACATAAATGAAAGGATTGATTGATAAATTTAATAACTGAAATTAAAAGGACAAAGAGATGGCCAAACCTAGAAAAGAGATGTCGGTGCAGTCCAAACCAAAATACTGTTCTGTAATTAGATCATATCTAGAGTTGTAGATCTCAAATTTAGGTCTACTTTATATGGATGGAAAGTTAAGATATAGGCCTCCAACTTTTATATGGAGCCCAAGATTTAAAAAGGTTATTTTCAAGTTCAAATTATAGCAACAACAAAGAAATCTGAATTTTTCCTTTAACTCGAGCACTGTTTAATGTTTACCCCATATCTAGAGTTATAAAAATCCAAATGACCTCAATGTTTTACACAAGAAACATAAGATAATTTTCTACAACTTTCATGTTTTCAAGTGACTCTAATTTTGACGTTATCAATGATGTTTTGGGCAGACAAGAGAAGATAATGATTGTCACCAAGTCAAGAGTTGATCACCCACTCATTAATTAGTCATCAAATCAATAGTTTTCAATTTTGGCCTATAAAAGGAGGCATTTGCCATGCATTTAGGCATCTTGGTTTCCAGATCAAGATCATGCTCTTGCTTTCTCTCTTTGTATTTTTTGTAATGTTTATGCTTTGGTTTCATTAATATCAAGTTTATACCTTTCATTTCCTTTCATTTATTTAGTTAACTTTTATCTTATTTATGTTCTTATTTTGTTTATTTATTTTTCTTTCTTTCATTATGTCCAGCTAAGTTTATTATATCAAGGTGAAAAGGTTACACTAATGGTGTAAGAATAAGTATAATGTAAGTTTAATACAGACTTTAATGTTTGATACTAACATGTTTTGTATTTGTTATCTTGTTCACAATTTAATACTTTGCTTGTTAAATGACTAATCTTGATTTATGTTGTATAACACTTGGTACAATAAATACTTGACACTCTCATAACTCATACTGTATGGTATAAGCGATACTTGAGCTATAAAAGGAAGTTGATTGGTTGTTAACATAAGTTATAATCATGAATGCCTGACGAGATTTACAAGTATTAGCATTAATCAAATAAGATAAGTAATGTGATCATGTTATCAATTTATAATATGATTTGAACCTTCTTTGTGTGTGGTTTCCAATTAAATAATAAGAGTTTATACTTACTTATTTGACATACTATTAGTAAAACCTCTAACTTTGATATTTGTTATTATCATTGTTTAATCTTTATATTAATATTCCATCTCAAAGTTCTTATCTTCTTCTTCTCTTTTTTTCTTTATTATTATTATTATTATTATTATTATTATTACTACTAACATTGTTGTTGTTGTTGTTACTATTATTATTGTTGTTGTATTATTGTCATCTATAATTTATACAATTAACCTTCTTATGGTTCGACCTCGGTCTTACCAGGTTATTTATTACTTAGACACTCCTACACTTGGTAGAAGACATCAATCTTTTAGTCGTGTCATCTGGGTAAAAGGACTATTAGTGCAAAGAAAAGACGCACCATCCTCGGTACATCTTATTTATGGTAATTTGCATGATTGATTGATTGCTAATCTAAGACATAATTTTATTTGTTAGTTAACACGATGAAAAGATTGTTGTCTTCTCTGAAGTGCAGGAGTGTCAAAATAATAAATAACCCGACAAGACCAGGGTCGAACCACAGAGAGATTAATTGTACAAATTATAAACAACAATAACAATAACAATAACAATAACAATAACAACAACAACAACAACTATAATAATAATAGTAGTAGTAGTAATAGTAGTAGTAGTAGTAGTAGTAGTAGTAGTAGTAGTAATACTAATAAAGAAAAAGAAGGAGAAGAAGAAGAAGAAGAGAACTTTGAGATGAAATATTAATGTAACGATTAAACAATGATAATAACAAATGTCAAGGTTAGAGGATCCACTAATGGTATGTCAAACAAGTATAGTATAAACTCTTATTATTCAATTGGAAATCACACACAAAGGAGGTTCCAATATGATTATAGATTGTTAACATGATTACATTAGTCATCTTATTTGATTAATGCTAATACTTGTAAATCTCGTCAAGCATTCATGATTATAACTTATGTTAACAACAAATCAAGTTCCTTTCATAGCTCAGGTGTCGGTTATACCATACAGTATGGGCTATGAAAGTGCTAATCATTTGTTGTACCAAGTGTTATACAACATAAATCAAGATTAGTCATTTAACAAGCAAAGTATTAAAAAGTAAACAGGATAACAAATATAAAACATGTTAGTATCAAACATTAAAGTCCATATTAAGTTTACATTATACTTATTCTTACACCATTAGTATAACCTTTTCACCTTGACATAATTAACTTAGCTAGATATAATGAAAGAAAGAAAAATAGATAAAAATAAATGAAAACATAAAAGTTAACTAAGTAAAGGAAAGGAAATGAAAGGCATAAACTTGATATTAATGAAAGCAAAACATAAATACTACAAGAAATACAAAGAGAGAAAGGAAGAGCATGATCTTGATCTGGAAACCAAGATGCTTAAATGCATGGCAAATTCCTCCTTTTATAGGCCAAAATTGAGAACTATTGATTTGATGACTAATTAATGAGTGGGTGACCAACTCTTGACTTGGTGACAATCCTTATCTTCTCTTGTCTGCCCAAAACATCATTGATAATGTCAAAATTGGAGCCACTTGAAAACATGAAAGTTGTAGGCAAATGTCTCAGCTATCTTGTGTAAAACATTCATCTTATTTTGACTTCTAGAACTCCAGATATGACCAAAATATAGAACAATGCCTGGGTTGGAGGATAGATTCGAGCTTCTTTGTTGTTGTAATCATCTGGACTTAAAAATGACCTTTTTAGATCTTGGGATCCATATGAAAGTTGTAGGCCTATGTCTTACCTTTCCATCCATATAAAGTAGACCTAAATCTGATATCTATAGCTCTAGATATGACCCAATTACCGAACAGTGTTCCGGTTTGGATTGCACCGATATCTCTTTTCTAAGTTTAGCCATCTCTTTATCCTTTCAATTTCAGTTATTAAATTTATCAATCAATCCTTTCATTTATGTGATAGGCCTGCATTTAAAATAAACATTTACCACAAATTAAAGGTATTTTATATTATTAGATATATTATTATAAAACATGCTTTAGTTAAGGAATTATTCATACTTTAAGTGCAAAATGATGATATAAAACCTTGATAAAAATGCACCTTTAAGTACTAATCACACCCCCCAATCAGCTTATTACTAGTCCCTAGTAATCAAAGTGTTAAAATAGAAAAATAATTTACAAATTCCACAAAGTAAGGTATTCATCATTTAACTTCCATTAATCTATCTAGATAAACAAACTCTCGTTAAATTTACATACCTGATCAATACCTCTTAACAAGATATTCATAAACCTTTCTTTTGTGCTCAATGTATCAACACATAATTATGAGGCTTTTCTTGGAAGAAAACAAAATTTTTATTCTAATGTTTAAGGTTAACTTTCTTGGGTTGAGATTATTATTTTTGTCTTTTTTTCTTTTTTTTTTTCAAATATATATACATATAATTTAGAAACACCATGCATCTTTAACCCATGTAACGAGCTTTCAGCTAATGACTCCCAGACCAGTTGGTCTTAGGGCATTAGGTGTTAAGACACCCCTACGAGCTTAGTAATTCGGGTCACAGATACTGATATGTAGATAGTGCAATGTTTGATTTTCTTAAACTTTTCTCCTCAACCCATGTAACAAGCGTTGGGCCAATAGCTTCCAAGTCAATTGACTTTAGGGTATTAGGTGTTAAAGCACCCCTTCGAGTTTAATTGCTTAAGTTAGGGAAACTATGAAACCAAACTTATCTATATTTTTATTATTATCATTTTTTTCTTTTTCTTTTAATTATGTACTATCCATTTTCCTTAGTTGTTACCTTTAATAAAAGAACATAAATAATATAATAATCCAATATGCAACCCACAATCATATGTTAAAATGTGTGTGTGTAAATTAAGGTTTAAGAATACATGTTAAATAAGTATATGAGTAGAATTAAGTGATAAGAATGTGAAAGTTTGTAAATCTAAATATTTCAAGAAGTATTATGATAGACCTTTTTATGAATGATTACTAAGATGAGTCTCAAGAGTCATAAAAAGTTCTCCTTACTCTGCCATCATAGTAACAACAATTTTGTACATGCTTTATAAAATAAAAAACACAGTTTTTTTTTGTTTTGTTTTTTAGCTACTACCCTCTCCCCCCAACTAAAACGAGACATTGTCCTTAATGTTTAAAGGTAGAAAGATAGAGTATAGAAGATATCACCTGAAATAGCGAACACTGACAAACCTGGAACACACTAAAACAAATATAAGAAACAACAAAACACAATAATAAAACCAAAAGACACAAAGATTCATAAATAAAGGCTCAAATTCAATCTAAACTTTTTACGGCTTTCCTTAGTTGACCAATTTATGCGACTCATGGAAAGATCAATTACAGGAATGAAAGATTATAGTTGGTCAATCAATTGTTCAGCAGTAGCAGCAGAGATTATGATTTGTCATGCAGAAGATGTTAGAAATTCCTGTTCCACAGCATGATCAAGAAAAGACAAGAACTTATCATAATAACCATTAACATTTAACAAACCTATGGGTTTATGGTGAATGTGTAGTTGGGCCCAAGAGAAAATATGAAAGATCTCTTCAAATGTGCCTAGACCACCTAGTAAAGCAATGAAGGCATCAACATGGTTAAACATTGCATTCATTAGAGCTGACATTGTGGAGACCTGAAGTTCCTCTCCAATTATTTTTTCAATGATGTCCCCTTGTGCTAAAGTTTTGGGGACGACCCCCAAAACTTGACTACCTCCTAAAAATACAACTATTGACACACCTCCCATTAACCCAAGACTGCCTCCCTATTTATTATGGAAAACTGAAAGAACCGACTTAAGTCACAGAGTATCGTTGTCCGCCATTTGACTGAGGTGAGAGAAACTAACAAAAATCACTCAAAAAGAAACATAAAAACAATGTGAGAAAAACAAAATAATGAACCTTTATCTACAAGATCATTCCAACCATTTGATTCATTTTCACTAGGAAAATTATCAAAGTAAGCTTTTAAACGATGTCCATTTTCCTTAAAATCATTGTCATTAATTGAATTCTCATTATCACAGGCCCTATAAGGATTGCTGCATCTTGGTCTTAGCTCTCTAGGGAATGCATAGAGTTGAAAATTATAAAACAAAACTTTTTGACCAGTATCAACTTTTTGACAATTTTCACAAGTTTTGCAGAATGCATGCGTGTCTTTGAACATGGTAGGCCAATAAAATCCATTTTGAAAGATTTTTATAGCTGTCTTTTTTTACGAGAAATAACTTCCACATGCTTTAGGATGACAAAGTTTAATGACACTACTTACCTCATTTTCGGGAATGAATCTTTGAAATATTTGATCAGGACAATATTTGAATAAGTAAGGGTTATCACAATAAAAATTCTTCACTTTGTTCAAAAACTTTTCTTTGTCTTGAGTACTCCAATCAGCTGGCAAATCTCCTAAAGCAAGAAAATTGATATTTTTATCAGACCAAGGTATTGGACTAAGAGAAAGTAAGGATTCATTAGGAAAGTAATCATCGACTGGTGTGATGTCAGATGTCAAATCTATTATCACTATTGACAAAAGATTCACATCAATATTTTCGATGCTTGTTTCATCCATGATTTCTTCCTTAGAATAAATCATTTGCAAATCTTCAAATTCATCTAACTCATTTTTACTTAAAGTAGATTCAAGTTGATCATAAACTAATTCGTCAATATGATCTACTTCTTGTAAATCATTATCATCTCCAGGTTGCTTGCAAATGTTGAAAATATTCATTTCCAATGTCATGTTTCCAAATGATAGCTTCATCAGTCCATTCCTACAATTAATCAATGTGTTAGAGGTTGCAAGAAACAAACGTCCTAAAATAACAGGAAATGAATTACATGCTTTAACAGGTTCTGTGTCCAAGACAATAAAATCCACAGGATAAATGAATTTATCAAATTGTACTAACACATCTGCAATTATTTCTCTAGATACTTTTACAGATTTATCGACAAGTAAAAGAGATATAGAAGTTGGTTTTAACTCACCTAAATTGAGACTCTGAAAAACTGAATATGGACGTAAATTCACACTAGCAACAAGATCAAGCAAGGCTCTTTCAATTTTATGTTCTCCAATAAAGCAAGAAATTGTAGGACAACCAGGGTCTTTATATTTCAAAGCATTATTGTTCTGAAGAATGACACTTACTTGTTCTGCTAAAAAGACTTTCTTTTTCACATTCAGTTTCCTTTTCACAGTGCATAGATCTTTTAAAAATTTAGCATAGAAAGGAACCTGTTTAATAGCATCCATCAAAAGTATATTGATTCTTACCTATTTGAAAATTTCAAAAATTTCAGAGTTGTGATTGACTTTCCTTTGTTTGGTCATGACATGAGGGAATGGAAGTGCTGGTGGTGAATCAGTCATTTTTTTGTAATTTTCAGATTCAACCCCTTCCTTACCCTTAGAGATTGACTCATCATCTTTCTCATAAGGTTCAAGAGAGGGTTTGTCAATAACCTTACCACTGCACAGAATAGTGACTGATTTGACTTGATTCATGTGTTGGCTTCCAGAACTACTTGTATTTGCATTGTATTGCCCCTTGGGATTTTGTTGTGGTTGAGATGGAAACTTACCTTTCTCTTGGAAATTGAGAGCATATGTTAATTTTGCAAGAGTATCTTTAAAATCTGTCATGTTTTGAGCAAGTTGAGTATTGATTGTCTTTTCTTGTCAATGAATGCATGCAATGTTTCCTCAAGATTTCTTCTAGGAGGTGGAGCATAAGGAGGTGCATATCCATGAGAATTTTAGAAATTATAGTGTGCTTGAAATGATGGTTGTGAAGTTTGTGCATTGTTGTTCTCACTCTTCCAACTAAAATTTAAGTGATTTCTCCAACCAGGATTGTATGTTTGTGAGTATGATTTGTGGTTGGACCTTTGGAAACTGTTTAAAGCATGAGCTTGTTCACAAAGACATTCCTTAAAAGAAGGCAAGGTTGGACAATTATTGGTTGAGTGTTTATTTGTTTCATATATTTGACACACAATGTTTTCAACATATTTTAAGTGACCACTCTTTTTTAATTCTAATGCCTCGATTTTTCTAGCTAAAGATGCAAACTTGGCTTGGAGGTCATGATCTTCCCTAAGGTTGTACATACCTCCACTAGATGTATAAAGTTGAGTTTTACTCGGTGCCTCATACATACCCGCGGTGTCCCAATTTTGAGCATTTTCAGCTAACAAGTCTAAGCATTCCATTGCTTCATTAGGATCTTTATCTTTAAAAGTTCCATTACACATCAATTTAACCATTTGCATATCTCTACGTGTTAACCCTGCATAGAAATGTGAAACCAATCTCCATGTTTCAAAACCATAATAAGAGCAAGTACTAAGCAAGTCTCAATACCTATCCTAACATTGGTAAAATGTTTCTCCTGGTTTTTGAGTGAAAATGGTGATTTGTCTTTTGAAAGAGTTTATTCTGTGAGATGGGAAAAACTTCTTTAAAAACTACTGTTGCATTTCATCCCAAGCATGAATGGATCCTGGTCTTAAATTTTATAGCCATGTTTTAGCTTTATCTTTTAATGAAAAAAGAAAAAGGCTTTAATCTGATGGTATTCATGCTACAATTTAAGTTATTATATGTGTTGCAGACCTCCTCAAATTCCCTTAAATGCAAGTATGGATTTTCCAATTCTAAACTATGAAAAGAAGGTAAAAGTTGAATAATGTCTGACTTAAAATTAAAATGAGATGCATCGGGAGCAAAAACTATACATGATGATGCACTTGTTCTTGTGGAATTCATGTGGTCTCTAAGTGTTCTAGCACGGTTATTCTTATTATTCTCATTATGAAGTGATTGATTATCTTCTTCGGCCATATTTTCTGAAAATGATGAGGATACCCTATAAAGTCTACCACTTGATGTACATGACCACACGCTCATGCACGTGTAGGAATATAATAAAAGGAATAAGAAAACAAAAGAAGAAGAAATAAGAGAAAAGAAACAAAGTTATATACAAGAAAAGTGAAAAGTGAATAAAATAAATATTATAATTTATACAAAACTTACCTCCCCGGCAACGACGCCAAAAACTTGACACGACGAAAAGATTGTTGTCTTCTTCCAAGTGCAGGAGTGTCGAAGTAATAAATAACCCGGCAAAACCGGCGTCGAACCATATGGAGGTTAATTGTACAAATTATAAACAATAACAATAGCAATAACAATAACAATAACAATAACAACAACAACTATAATAATAATAATAATAATAATAATAATAATAATAATAATAATAAAGAAAAAGAAGGAGAAGAAGGAGAAGAAGAAGAAGAAGAAGAAGAGAACTTTGAGATGGAATACTAATGTAATGATTAAATAATGATAATAACAAATATCAAGGTTAGAGGATCCACTAATGGTATGTCAAACAAGTATAGTATAAACTCTTAGTATTCAATTAGAAACCACACACAAAGAAGGTTCCAATCTGATTATAAATTGTTAACATGAATACATTAGTCATCTTATTCGATTAATGCTAATACTTGTAAATCCTAATAGATGATCATAAATTGGTTATAATATCTATTTTTTATTTTTTAAAACATGATAAAAATGCATTTGTTTTTTAGAAAGAATGCATGCAATTGTTTTAGAATTTGGTGTATGCAATTAAAACATTTCCGATAATTAAAACTTTTTTATCTTTTTCCTCTTTTGTTTTTTTACCATCTATTTAATGCAAAATAAAAAGAAAATGTAACTTTCACACACCTTCTCTTTTTAGTATATTTTACTTACACACCCCACAAGTACATGTTTATAAACCACAAAAATTCAAAAATTTAACAATAATTTAAATACACAATAAAAATTCAAAAACTTGCAAAATGATCATTTCAAAGGTTGCAAACAAGTTAAAGAAATTAATGGGAACTCAAGAAGCATATTAGAAGATTTTAGGACTGCTAGAATAGTGACAACATATGCATTTCCACATTGCTACCAACCATGGCGTATGGGTTCACATGCCGTCATTAGGGAGGACCAAAAATGGGTGGATCAGGTAGATCTTCTATTCTTCTTCATCTCTGTACTAGTGATGAGGGGTATTGCGACCTATAAAACAAAGAAAAATCACAAACAATCGCTTTTATTTTTTTTAAATCTACCTCTCTCCTTTTTTACTATAACTTTTGTTCTTATATCATCAAATCTCCTCCTTTCTATTTGTTGTAAACAATGGTTGTTGTGAGTGGAGGGAGGCTGACGACGCTACCATAAAAAAAAAAAAACAAGAGGAAGTTACTGTGCTATTATGGCTGACGATGATGATCAAGAGCTATTAGTGAAGGGTCATGACTAGTGCTAATAAGGGTGATTGATACCTGAAAGTATATTTTTATCAAGGTTTTATATCATCATTTTGCACTTGAAGTATCAATAACTCCTTAACTAAAGCATGTTTTATAATAATATATCTAATAATATAAAATACCTTTAATTTATGGTAAATGTTCATTTTAAATGTAAGCCTATCACATAAATGAAAGAATTGATTGATGAATTTAAGAACTGAAATTGAAAGGACAAAGAGATGGTCAAACTTAGAAAAGAGATGTCGGTGCAGTCCAAACTGAAACACTGTTCAGTATTTGGATCATATCTAGAGCTGTAGATCTCAGATTTAGGTCTAGTTTATATGAATGAGAAGCTAAGTCATAGGCCTACAACTTTAAGATGGAGCCCAAGATCTAAAAAGGCTATTTTCAAGTTCAAATTGGAGCAACAACAAAGAAGTCTAAATCTGTCCTCTAGCCCGAGTAGTGTTTAGTGTTTGACTCATATCTAGAGTTATAAAAGTCCAAATGACCTCAATGTTTTACACAAGAAAGATGAGATAATTTCCTACAATTTTCATCTTTTCAAGTGGTTTGAACTTTGACGTTATCAATGACGTTTTGGGTAGACAAGAGAAGATAAGGATTGTCACCAAGTTAAGAGTTGATCACCCACTCATTAATTAATCATCAAATCAATAGTTTTCAATTTTGGCCTATAAAAGGAGGCATTTGCTTAAGACTACAATAATTTAAAAAAAAAACTGAAAAAAAATGAAGACCAATTCAAAATTAATTAAATATTGAAGAATAAAATTAATAAAAAACCAAAAAGAATTCAATCAAAAGAAAAAAACTTAGAAGATGGATTTAAAAAAAAACTATTTGATATGGTTATCAAACCGGTCAATCTTTAAACCTCCAGACCCAACTTTTTACCTAACTTAGATTTAGAATTAAATTGTATGAGAGTTGACTCTACGTAATTCAATAGTCTTGGTAGGTTCAAAGGTAAATCAGATGACCAGTAAAAACATAATTCAACTTTATTTTTTTTTTCAAAATGATATTTTTTTTAATATTGAGATAAATAGATATTTAATCAGTCTGAGTTTTATAGCTAAACTTGCAAAATTAGTAATCCAGATTATGGACTCTGTTGAGTTTAAAATCTTATTTTTTTAACTAATTTTTATTTAATAATATGATATAAAAAATAGATATTTGTAAAAATTAAATCAATTAAATGGTAAGATATATATTTGAGAATACGACAATTTTATAAAAAAATTGAAATAATTAATTTAAAATTAATAAAATATTGAAAGAAGTAAGTGGAAGTTAGAATTTAAAAGTTTGAAAAATTAATGATAATAATAATAAATTTCCAGCAATAGCCACGTATTTGAAGCTAATTTCGAATTTCAGTGCGCGGTCTTCCGTTTGTTTGAATTTGATAGATACATACTCCTCCTGCTATTGTGTAGTCTCCTAACAACTACACAGTTAGGGTGAGGAGCGCTCTTGTCTTTCGAAAATAAAAAAAACTAAGAAAGAAAACCCTAAGTTCGAAGATGAAGAGCAAGAAGCCACTGCAGCAACTCAAGCTGACCGTACCAGCTCAAGAAACATCAATCGCTTCCTTCTTGTAAGAGTCAATTTCAACGTTCCTTTTCTTTTTGTTGTTGATGATAAATATAGTGTTAATTTCGATATTTTTAAATTAAATTAAAAATATCAGGACCGCAAGTGGTACATTTCATGACGGAGATTTGCTATTAAATCAGAAAGGTTTGCGGCTTATCTCTGAAGAAAACATAAAGGAATCCCGTGTTGTAAGTTCTTAATTAATTGTTTACTCCACTTGATTTGATCTATCATTTAATCTTTTCTTATTATTATTTTTTAAATTAATCATCTATTTGTGCAGCCTTTCGACAGCAAAGAAGTTGATTTTGATTTCTCATTGGAAGACCTTGAGACCATCAAAGTAATTGGTAAAGGGAGTGGAGGTGTTGTGCAGCTGGTTCGCCATAAATGGGCTGGCTCACTGTTTGCCTTGAAGGTCATTGTCCCCCCCAGCAATCTTTTTTATTTTTACCTTTTCTCCACATTTGAAATCATGGGCGTTCAGTTTGTTCATTTCACATAAATCTCTGTGTCTTCACAGCTCCTTTTTATTTTTTACTTAAAAAAGTAAATCAACGACAACTCTAATCTGTCTTCACAGGTGATCCAGATGAATATACAAGAAGATATTCGTAAACAAATTGTTCAGGAGCTGAAGATAAACCAAGCTTCACAGTGTTCACATGTTGTTGTTTGCTACCACTCCTTCTATCACAATGGGGCCATTTCTCTTGTATTAGAATACATGGATCGTGGGTCGCTGGCAGATGTGATCAGACAAGTTAAAACAATCCTTGAACCTTATCTGGCTGTCGTTTGTAAGCAGGTTTGATTCTTCTTTCTTGGAATTTAGAGATTTGAGCACGAAATAAAAGTCCTTGCGCTTGTTTCATGTTCTCTTTTTCCCCTGGCTCAACATTTATGTATGCATTTCAGGTTTTGCAGGGTCTTGTTTACCTGCACCATGAGCGGCATGTCATACACAGAGACATTAAACCATCCAATCTGTTGGTAAACCAGAAGGGGGAAGTGAAGATAACTGATTTTGGTGTGAGTGCAATGCTAGCTAGCTCTATGGGCCAAAGGGATACTTTTGTTGGTACTTATAATTACATGTCGGTATGTATAGGTTTTAATTTTCTGTTGCTTCATATCACTAAGTTTCTTTTTTGGTAGTTATGTTGATCAGTATACTATCTTATTGTTATTTTCATTTAATCACCTGTATTGGTTTCTATATCTTTCATATTTTTTCTGCACACCACTGATTCGAGATGTAATTTGTATATAACCAGTCTTTGCTCTGCTTTTGTTGTTTGATAGCCTGAGAGAATCAGCGGGAGGGCCTATGACTATAGCAGTGATATTTGGAGTTTAGGCTTGGTAGTACTTGAGTGTGCAATTGGACATTTTCCTTACATGCAATCCGAAGATCAACAAGGCTGGCCAAGCTTTTACGAGCTTTTAGAAGCCATCGTGCACAGCCCACCGCCATCTGCCCCAGCAGATCAGTTCTCTCCTGAGTTCTGTTCATTTGTATCAGCCTGGTAACAGCTTGTATAAATTCATTTCAAAGTTTAATAATCTATGAGCGCATGCCGTGACTCTGTCTTATATATTTTATCTATTGTTCCTTTTATGTGGCTTCTGGATTCTATCTGCTTCTATAATTCTGCTTTTGAAGTTCATTATTTTACATTGACTGTGGATGGCTCATGTGGTTGAACTAGTAGATATCACGGTTCCAATGGCTAAAATAGACCGTACCAATCGGCTTCACATACATAAGAACATTTAACATTTTCTTTTTCGTAAAATCTTTTATTTGTAAATCTCGAAGTGCACTTACTGTTAATTTTCCTGATCTTGTCTTTTATGGTATTTGCAGTATACAAAAGGATCCTCAGGGAAGGTTGTCATCTTTGGACCTATTGGTTAGTAACTTAGTATATTGTTTCCTCTATTTGGAAATTCATGTTTTAGCACTTTTCACCAAAAAGGAAAAGAAGCAGAATCTTGATTGTTGTTCCTTTTATGCTTCCAGAGTCACCCTTTCATCAAAAAGTTCGAAGACAAAGACATTGATCTGGAAATTTTGGTTGGTAGCTTGGAACCTCCTGTGAATTACCCAAGATAGTTACTCTCTGAAGATATTTCTCGTGTAATGTCATGTTGTACCAAGTTATTCTGTCTTTTGAATATATTAAATGTTTTAATTCATGAATCAGCGAGCCACACCCAAAATTTCATAAGTTACCTATAGAAATTTATATTTATATACATCTCTCTTGCATGTCGACGAGATCCTGCTGTTATTGGACATCAATTATTCTCTGACCGAGAGCCTGAGTTTAGGGAAGACAATGCTGTGCCGAGGCTGGGATTTGTTTTTTAATATATTTATACTTTATATATTATATAAAGAATTTAGATATTTATAAATTATTTATCAGATTTTGAATATCTATATAAATATTTATTATTTAATAAAAATTAAAATAGTTAATATAATATTTGAAGTATGTATATGCATATCAATAATGATGAATAGTATATATCTACATGTGTTATATATATTAAATTTTTTAAAATGATTTACATAACAGAGACATTGACTTAAATTTGTATGTTTCAGGTTGGGTTTGATAATATTTATACTATACTAATTATTAAAAAAAACATCCATTATTTCTTTGAATTAAATTATCATCATGAGTGAAAATGGTGCTCCATTATTAGTTTGTACGAATAATTGTTGGTTTAATGCCAATAATGCCAGCCGAGTGTGCGAATAAATGTCGGTTTGGTGCCAATGATGCCAGTCGAGTGCACGAATAACTTTCGGTATGATGCCAATAATGCCAGCCGAGACTGCAAGCGCACAAATACACATTTTTTGACACCCCAATTCCTTGTAGATTTATGGAATTTGATCAACCTTGCTGATATGTGGAGTCGAATCATGTATCGCTGCTATTTTGATGAGCTTTTCGCCACCTTTCATGGAGCTTCCAGCTCGTTTTCAACCAAATATCGGGTCCATGTCCAACCGTATGAAAGTTCATTGAGAACCGAACCACATCCAGTTTAACAAAAAACGTACCTCTACAGACCGGGAAAAGGGTCGATAAGAAATGGCTGGAACTCCTGCAGCTATGGGAATTAGGATAAAAAAGGAAACCAATTGCATCTTTTATCGTCCTTTGAGCTTCATCTGCAGGTTCTGTTATTCTTAAGCTGGTATCTGACAAACACAGGCAGTGTTAAAAGAAGACTGATCCAAACTTGCAAGATGAAAAGAGAACAAACCATACAATTAAGATGGATGAGTCTTGCATTCCTCTAAACAAGTACTAAATCATACAAAACTAGGATGGCGGATAGCTCCTTGACAGATGCGTTTTTTCTCAGGATATACACAAGCCAAAAAAAAAAAAAAAAAAAATTCAAAACGATGCCTCTTGCCTCTCACCACACGGTCCATTGTTTTCTGGTCGACTTCACTGCGCCTGCATGATCCTGCTTCCATGTCCATTACTAATGTTCAAAAGATAAAAAGTACACAACGCAGGTCATTAGAAGAAAACTAGAAATCCATGCACAGGCTTCATTCTGGGTGGAGGAGGAAGTTGAGGCAATGGCTGTTGTGTTACTTGCTGCTGTTTTGTTGCTCCTGAGTGATAAATTCAAAATATTTTGCCACGTTATAACAACAGGAGTGATGTTGAAATCAAAACGATGGTTGTCAAACTTACCCAGTGATCATATACATGCAATTATCATAGCCTGCAAAATAGACAGCCAGTTTTTCAGTGAGTGTTTCAAGGTTCATCCAGACTCTTGAGTAAAAGATGATAAAATAAACATCGAAGTCTAATCAGACATCCAACAAAGGCATACAGATGCAGAAATGTTTTACAATCAGGGGAAAATATCAACCCGTCAAACATAAATCACAGGTATGTAATTTACTAATAAGTTCTGCGAACCAAAGACAATTATGAGTTAAACGTAGAGGTTTACTGGGCTAACAAAAAATAAATAAGATAGCCATATTGGAGCACTGTGAAGAAGCTTTTTAATGCTCCTGCTAAATCAAATCCCGCAAAAGGAAGGGTAATTTGGCAGTGCCAATTCATAATATTTCAAACTGAGAAACACTGGTACTTCCAAGCAAACAGGGATAGAACTCCTGCACGTGAAACAAGAAAAACCAACTAAGGAGTGAGATTTGAACCAAAATGGAGAATGTCAGATACTTACTTGGATCCTTGTTGACTTTAACTCCTGTACCTCCAAAACTGCAAGCAACATCAGAAGCCCCATTTTGCTGGTAGTAACTGTTGAACGCATACGATGCATGGGAGACAAGAGTGTCTGGCTCAAAACATGGTTGACTAGGCTGAATAGCAGAGCAATCCACATTGCCAGAGCCACATGCCCAATCTAAGGCATTCTGCAAGTCAAGTTGGGAAGCATTATTTGAAGCAATGCACCAAGTTGTGCCATTAAAACTGGTCAAACTTTTGTTTGCAGGCACATCAAGGACACCTTTTCCAGAGAAATCCAGACTATAGACACTTGTTTGATCTGGATAAAATAATCCCCAGTTCCTCTCAGATTCCATACCAGGCTTCCTGTTCTCATTGAACAATGAGAAAATATAAACATCTAGTTCCTCCCCAAGCTTTGCAGGAGTACCAGAGTTATTGATGACATGACGAATTAAATTGGTGTTGTAAATCTGGGCATTATCAGGAGTTGCAGCTTTCTCCTTTGATGACCCTTTGGATGGCCAGCCTGTCTCAGTGACCATTACTTTAATTGTTCTGAAATTCAGAGCCATCAGGGCAAAATAAATGGCATCAATCTGAGCATCAAACATGTTTGTATAAAGCAAACCCGTGTTTGGATCGATCACTTCTGAAGACGACTCAAATAGAGCATAATCCAAAGACACATTATTTGGGGAATCTCTATAAGCATAGTAAGGATAAATATCAATCATGAAAGGAGATTGGTTTTCAGCGAGGAATTCCAGCATGGGTTTCAGAAAAAATGCATGGCTGCTATTAAAAGCCCCTGCAGATGGTGGGAAAGAACGGGACAAAACCCCAAGAGAATGGGTGCTCGAAACTTTGATCTTTTTATGCAGACCAACTTTTTTTAGGGCCATGAGAACATTGTGCATGGCAGGTACAACTAGGGCAGAGGCATTACCAGGGCCTTCTGTTACTTCAGCACCAACAGTTATGTATGTGATCCTTGCAGCCGGGTAGTAAGGAAGGACACTGTTTTTCAACCATGTATCTACATTGGATTGGAATTGAGAGAATGGTAGTAGGTCGGAGTTTGTAATTCCAATCATAAGTTCAACTCCAGTGTTTGCAAAAGCCTTGAGAACCTGGATACTAGAGTCATAAATCCTCAAGTATTTAATTTTATGTTGTTGAACCAACTGAGCAACCTTATCAGGAGTTGGGAGGTCATCAGCATTTCTTCCATAGCAAACTCCAATTGTGCTTCCTCTGCACAAAACTGCAAAATAAAATGATTTTTTTTTGTTTGTTTGTGGAGGTGTTTGAAATGAGAGTACAACCAGCAAGCTAGAACAGCAAAGCTGGAAAGTTCTCGTACATGTAAATAAAAGCAAAATTGTCAGAAATAGTATTAAGTTATGGATATTTTCCTATAACATGTTCCATAGCAAACTCCAATTGTGCTTCCTCTGCACAAAACTGCAAAATAAAATGATTTTTTTTTGTTTGTTTGTGGAGGTGTTTGAAATGAGAGTACAACCAGCAAGCTAGAACAGCAAAGCTGGAAAGTTCTCGTACATGTAAATAAAAGCAAAATTGTCAGAAATAGTATTAAGTTATGGATATTTTCCTATAACATGTTCACAACTACTGAAACAATCAACCATGCATCATTTATTGTAACTATCAATGGGAGCTTTAAGGAGTCAGTGCAGTTACTGAAACAGTCTCAAACACATTGCCAAATGCAAATAATTGCTTGTGTTGATTTCATTTTGTAGGTGATTGATGAAACTACTTTTACCCTGCGATGGATTACCCTTCTCATCAACATAACACTACAATGACTAGATGCTGGGGCTTTAATGTAGGGAAATTGGAGATGGAAAAAAGAACGGAAGACAGGAAAATATGCTTATTACTTCATGGGGACATGCATCTAAATATGCTGAATGCTTTGGTTCACATCACTGCTAGAATGGATAATCCTGTAGGGGTTGCATATTTTTATTTGATACTCACCAAGATGAAATGAAACTAAATGCACTGAAGACACACTGTCCTCATATGTTATCTCCAACATCAATCCGGAAAATAATTTAAGAATCAACTACTGTTTAAATAAAAATGGTGATGTAATATTTTCACATATTGTCCTCACATATACATTCATCACAAACTTGTTAGTATCGGGAATCCTATCACTAGTTGTTTTCATCATAAATCTTTGATGTGATTCAGGTTCTTTGATGAACTTGATATAGACAAAGCCTCCATTATGACTAAAACTTGACTATATAATGTAGAACGAGTTGGAAGAGAATAGAAGGAAAGACAAATGAGAGATCAACAAGAGGAATCCACTTCTTAAACAAAAGAGCATTAGGATCCACCTCAAAATGCTCGAGAACAACATCATCGGTAAATTTAAAATTTTAATTCTTTATCCTCAATCACAAAAATTGTTCCTTAATATAGGTTATAAGAAGGTAATACTGAATTTAATACTTTACAATGCTACATAAAATAGATAAGGGAATCTAAAAAACTCCATCTTGATACAGATTGACAAGAGGAAAAATCTTAAATAATAAATCTCCAAATGATTCTTCTTCTTCAATGCATGAAAGTAAAGTACAACATCTGGTTAGCCACTATAGCTTTCTCTTAAATGCAGGTAGACTGGTGAAATAAATGTAAAGATATAAAGTGACATCTCATTGTTACAACCAATTCTTCAGCAAGCTCCATTTACTCTAGAATGGGTAATATGCTACAAAGGTGAACCTACAAATATTTTGAATTTCTTCCATTATAACTTGGCCCATTTCACTTAAAAGGAAGTTAATTTGTAGAAAAGAACGAAGAACAGTAGCTTATTTGAGGAGTTAATCATTTTTAGTTTATGGAGAAATCAAGTTTATACATAACACAAGAACCCCAAAGATGAGAGCCTTAACACACTAAAACATGGTCAGTCACATAACGATGAGCTAATTCATTTAGTCAATTACACATTCACATGGTTAGCTAATCTATCTCACGATATAAATAAATTGGATTGACTGTAATCATATCTAGTGCCTAATAGTAATGAATCAGTAATACATTCACTATTTAGTCTTCTAGGCTGAAAATGTTGCAAATACAGCTCCTGGTAATTAATAAACACTAGTTTTGATTGGCATTACTTGAACAAACAGACACCAACCCAATTTTTCTTTTTTTGTTCTTTTTTAAATAAAAGCATATATATATATATATATATATATATATATATATATATATAACCGTTTCAGTAAGAAAAATGAACAAGTCCACATTATAAAAAAAAGAGACTGCATACACATTGGCTCTTCAAAACCATAAAAGGTAGAATTTTCAGAACAGACATTGGAAGGTAGGATTTTCAGTACAGACATTGAAAGAAACAGAGGGTAAAATGATTAGTACAAAGAAATGAAGAAGAAGAAGAAGAAGAAGAAGAAGAAGAAGAAGAAGAAGACATACCCAGAAGAGTAAGTAACACTGATATTAAGAAGATAAGCTGCTCGACTCCTCTCGCCATTGCCCTGCAAGTGAACTACCTTTGTTTTCGTTTATATAAAATGCTTTTAAGAGATTCTTTTGTTTTCTACTTTACTCTTTTTGTCAGCGATTGCAACGGTCATGGAATGCTACAGGAATCAAGAGACTCCCTATCTGAGATCGTGAACAGAGAGACAGCAACCAAGCTTTAGTTGGCGTGGACGCATTGGTCGAATTTCGTGTCGGACAGACAGTAGAGCTACAGGACCGGATTTCAGAAATATACTGTAAAATATAGCTAAGAAGTGCCTCGATTCCGCTAATTGGCATGTCTGTCCCCCACTATTTTTTTGAATATTTTATTTTAAAAAAAAATTAGAACAGTTTTTTAAGAGTTTTAGTAGAGTAAAACTATTTAAGAAAGATCCGATGAAATAAACTTTCTAAGTATAATAAAATAATTTTTATATTTTAGAATAATAATATTTAATAAATATTAAAATTTTAAAATATAAAAAAATAAAACTCAAATTGTTCAGTTCAATTAGTCCATTAGTTAATTTAATTATCTAACCTGGTTGTCATTTCCCATAAAAATTAAAATCTTATAATTATTTAAAATATATTTTATGAATCAAGTATACTTATTTTTTTTAAATTATAGACTGGAAAATTAACTCCATCTAAAATTTTAAAAATTATTATTTATACAATAATTATTTTTTATTTTTTAATATCAATGATGTAGTAAGACTTTCAATAATAAATGATTTTAAACAGTTTGATATGTAACTGTTATAATTAAATAAAAATATGTTCAAAATAAATTAGATGGATAACTTAACAAATATATTTATAGACTAGTAAGATAGGTTTAAGTCTAAGAGAAAGCCTGGATGCGTTAATCTAGAATAATAGCTCAATAAAACCATAATTTTTAATATAATAATTAGATTATACTCAAATTCTAATAGAAGTTTCTAGAAATTGTTTTTTATATAATAGTGACTACAGACCATCGGATTTTTAAATATCAAAAATCTTGTTGGAATCTTTTGATTTTGACAATTTTGAAATTCTTTTTATTATTTTTGAAACATGATAACTAATTTTATTAATCATTATAAACTAGTTGATTAATTAGTCTAAGATTTAATTGAAGTTGTGGTGGTGAACTGCAACATCAATTAAATTTTTGTCATGGTTTCAATCATAACATTTAATTAATATCCCAATTTAAAACAGTAATATCCAAAAATATGCTATTTTGTTAAAACTTTTTGCTAATAATACACACACTAGATTTGAATAGTTGAATTATTATATTATAATTAATTAGATTATTTTAATATTTTTACTATTTAGTTGTCAAAACATTCATAATAACTATAAACTTGAATTCACCCAATAAATTATTCAAGACTAGAATGATCCACGCTCAGACTAGTCTAGTTTGAGAAAAACAAAAATAGTTGATCCAGTTAAAACTTGAATTAATTCATTGATCTGATCAACTTGAATATGAATTGCTCAAAACCCAATGCTTAATTTATTGATTTTTTTCTTCAAAATAATGCTATTTTGTTTTTAATTTGTTTAGGTCAACCCACTTGATTGGGACCTAGGTCTTATCTCCCAATAGATTACTTAAGACTATGTTGACCTAGAGCTTAGATTAGTCTAATTTGAGAAAAAAATAGAAAAAATAAAATAAAATTAGTTGATCTAGTTAAAAACTCGAATTGATTCATTGACTTGATCAATTTGGATATGAATCAGTTAAAACTCGACCCTTAACTTGTTGAATTTTTTTTTCAAAATAATATTGTTTTTTTTTTTAATTTTTTTAGGTCGATCCTCTCGATTAAGACTTAGATCTTACCTCGAATTGATCCAAAATTAGGTTTTACAACTATAACTTAAACATATGAAAATGATAAAAAATTACATGCTCTTTGACATAATCAAAGATTTGATGTCTTATCCTAAGTATAGAAGTGTCAAAGTAATAAATAATCTAAGAAGACCAGGGTCGAATCACAAAGAGGTTAGCTATCTAAATTAATAATAATAATAATAATGATAATGATAATAAAGAGTTAAAGAGAATTGTGAGATGTAAAATTAATGTAAGAATAAAAACAAAGATAAAATAATTTTCAAGGTTAAAGGATCTACTAATAGTATATAGAGATAAGTAAAGTATAAACTCTTTATAAATTATCAATATGATAATATTAATCATATTTATGTAACACCATACTTATAAATTTTATTAGGTATTTATAATGCTAACTTATGTTGCAACAAATTAAGTTCCTGTTATAACAACGATGTTGACTAAAGACTATAAAGGATCGAGCATTTTATACAACACACATCTAGATTAACCATTTAACAAGTAAGATATAAAGGATTGTTAAGATAAAAAGATATGACATGTTAATATCAAACTTTCTTGGATATAAACATTGAAGTACATGTTGAGTTTATATTATACATGTTCTAACACAATTAGTGAAACCTTTTCATATTGACATAATTAACTTAGTTAGACATTATGAAGAAGAAGAACATAAATAAACAACATAAGAATATAGTTAACTTAGTAAAGGAAACAAAAAAACATAAATAAGAAATTGCTATAATATAAAATGAAACTTAAACACTATAAAAATATAAAGAAAGCAAGAATATGATCTTGATATACGAATCAAGATGTCTAAATGAATGACAAATATCTTTTTTTATAAACTAAGATTTAGAAATATTCATTTGGTAATTGATTATTAATATAGTGGCCAACTATTGATTTAGTGAAATTGTGATTAGTACTTCAAAGTACATTTTTATCAAGGTTTTATATCATTATTTTGCACATGAAGTATCAATAACTCCTTATCTAAAGCATGTTTTATACTAACTGATATGACTAAAAGATTGATGTCTTCTCCCAAGTGTAGGAGTGCCGAAGTAATAAATAACCAGCAAGACCGGGGTCGAACCACATAGAGCTTAATTGTACAAATTATAAATAAAAATAACACAACAACAACAACAATAACAACAACAATAATAGTAGTAGTAGTAGTAGTAATAATAACAACAAAAATAATAATTAAAAAAAAGAAGTAGAAGAAGAAAAAGATGATGAGAACTTTGAGATGAAATATTAATGTAAAGATTAAACAATGATAATAACAAATGTCAAGGTTAGAGGTTTCACTAATGGTATGTCAAACAAGTATAGTATAAACTCTTATTATTCAATTAGAAACCACACACAATGGGGGTTTCAATTAAATTATAGATTGTTAACATAATTACATTAGTCATTGACACGACTAAAAGATTGATGTTTTCTCCCAAGTGCAGGAGTGTCGAAGTAATAAATAACCCGGCAAGACCGGGGTCGAACCACAGGGAGGTTAATTGTACAAATTATAAACAACAATTATAAAACAACAATAACAACAACAACAACAACAACAACAACAACAACAACAACAACAACAACAACAATAATAATAATAATAATAATAATAATAATAATAATAATAATAAAGAAAGAGAAGAAGAAGAATATGATGATGATGAGAACTTAGAGATGAAATATTAATGTAAGGATTAAACAATAATAATAACAAATGTCAAGGTTAGAGGTTCCACTAATAGTATCTCAAACAAGTATAATATAAACTCTTATTATTGAATTGGAAACCACACACAAAGGAGGTTCCAATCAGATTATATATTGTTAACATGATTACATTAGTCATCTTATTCGATTAATGCTAATACTTGTAAATCTCGTCAAGCATTCATGATTATAACTTATGTTAACAACAAATCAAGTTCCTTTCATAGCTCAGGTGTCGGTTATACCATACATTATGGGCTATGAAAGTGCCAAGCATTTGTTGTACCAAGTGTTATACAACATAAATCAAGATTAGCCATTTAACAAACAAAGTATTAAAGAGTGAACAAGATAACAAATATAAAATATGTTAGTATCAAACATTAAAGTCCATATTAAGTTTACACTATACTTATTCTCACACCATTAGTGTAACCTTTTCACCTTGACATAATTAACTTAGCTAGACATAATGAAAGAAAGCAAAATAGATAAACAAAATAAGAACATAAAAGTTAACTAAGTAAAGGAAAGGAAATGAAAGGCATAAACTTGATATTAATGAAAGCAAAGCATAAACATTACAAAAAATACAAAGAGAGAAAGGAAGAGCATGATCTTGATCTGGAAACCAAGATGCCTAAATGCATGGCAAATGCCTCCTTTTATAGGCCAAAATTGGGAACTATTGATTTGATAACTAATTGATAAGTGGGTGGCCAACTTTTGACTTGGTGACAATCCTTATCTTCTTTTGTCTGCCCAAAACATCATTGATAACGTCCAAATTGGAGCTAGTTGTAAACATGAAAGTTGTAAGCAATTGTCTCAGCTTTCTTGTGTAAACAATTCAGCTCATTTGGACTTCTAGAACTCCAGATATGGCCAAAATACCGAACAGTGCTCGGGCTGGAAGACAGATTCGGGCTTCTTTGTTGTTGCTATAATTTGGACTTGATAATGACATTTTTAGATCTTGGGCTCCATATGAAAGTTGTAGACCTATGTCTTACCTTTCCATCCAGATAAATTGGACCTAAATCAGAGATCTGTAGCTCCAGATATGACCCAATTACCGAACAGTGTTCCGGTTTGGATTGCACCGACATCTTTTTTCTAAGTTTGACCATCTCTTTGCCTTTGCAATTTAAGTTCTTCAAGTCATCAATCAATCCTTTCATTTATTTGATAGGCCTGCATTAAAAATAGACATTTACCACAAATTATAGGTATCTTATATTATTAGATACATTATTATAAAACATATTTTAGTTAAGGAGTTATTGATACTTCAAGTGCAAAATGATGATATAAAACCATGATAAAAATGCACTTTTAAGTACTAATCAGTCATCTTATTCGATTAATACTAATACTTGTAAATCTCGTCAAGCATTCATGATTATAATTTATGTTAACAACAAATCAAGTTCCTTTCATAGCTTAGGTGTCGGTTATACCATGCAGTATGAACTATGAAAGTGCCCAGCATTTGTTGTACCAAATGTTATATAACATAAATCAAGATTAGTCATTTAATAAGCAAAATATTAAAGAGTGAACAAGATAACAAAAACAAACCATGTTAGTATCAAACATTAAAGTCCATATTAAGTTTGCATTATACTTATTCTTACATCATTAGCGTAACCTTTTCACCTTAACATAATAAACTTAACTAAACATAATAAAAAAAAGAAAAAAGAAATAAACAAAATAAAAACATAAATAAGATGAAAGTTAACTAAGTAAATGAAAGAAAATGAAAGATATAAACTTGATATTAATGAAAGCAAAGCATAAACATTACAAAAAATACAAAGAGAGAAAGCAAGAGCATGATCTTGATCTGAAAACCAAGATGCCTAAATGCATGGCAAATACCTCCTTTTATAGGCCAAAATTAGGAACTATTGATTTAATGACTAATTGATAAGTGGGTGGCCAACTCTTGACTTGGTGACAATCCTTATCTTCTCTCATCTGCCCAAAATATAATTGATAACGTCAAAATTGGAGCCACTTGAAAACATGAAAGTTGTAGGAAATTATCTTAGCTTTCTTGTATAAACATTCAAGTCATTTGGACTTCTAGAACTCTAGATATGGGCCAAACACTGAATAGTGCTCAAGTTGGAAGACAGATTCAGACTTCTTTGTTAGTACAATTTGCACTTGAAAATGACATTTTTAAGTCTTGGGCTCTATATGAAAGTTATAGGTTTATGTCTTACCTTTTCATCCATTTAAAGTATATCTAAATTCAAGATTTATAGCTGCAGATATGGCTTAATTACCAAACAGTATTCTAGTTTGGACTGCATCGGCATCTCTTTTCTAAGTTTGGCCATCTTTTTGTCCTTTCAATTTCAGTTCTTAAATTCACTAATCAATCCCTTCATTTATCTGATAGGCCTGCATTTAAAATGAACATTTATCATAAATTAAAGGTATCTTATATTATTAGATATATTATTATAAAACATGCTTTAGTTAAGGAGTTATTGATACTTCAAGTGCAAAATGATGATATAAAACCTTGATAAAAAATACAGTTTTAAGTACTAATCACTAACATATCTAATAATATAAGATACCTTTAATTTATAGTAAATATTCATTTTAAATGCAAGCCTATCACATAAATGAAAGGATTGACTGATGAGTTTAAGAACTAAAATTGAAAGGACAAAAAGATGGCCAAACTTAGAAAAGAGATACTGGTGCAGTCCAAACCAGAATACTGTGCAGTAATTAGGCCATATCTGGAGTTGTAAATCTCGAATTTAGATATACTTTATATGGATGGAAAGCTAAAACATAACGCTACAACTTTCATATAGAGTTCAAGATTTAAAAAGACCATTTTCAAGTCTAAATTGTAGCAATAACAAAGAAGTCCTAATCTGTTCTGCAGCCCGAGTACTGTTCAATTTTTAGCCTACATCTGGAGTTCTAGAAGTCCAAATGACCTCCATTTTTTTCCTAGAAAGTTGAGATAATTCCTACAACTTTCATGTTTTTAAATAATTCCATTATGATATTTGATTAGTACTTAAAAGTGCATTTTTATCATGGTTTTATATCATCATTTTGCACTTGAAGTATCAATAACTCCTTAACTAAAGGATATTTTATAATAATATATCTAATAATATAAGATACCTTTAATTTATGATAAATGTTCATTTTAAATGCAGCCCTATCACATAAATGAAAGGATTGACTGATGAGTTTAAGAACTAAAATTGAAAGGACAAAAAGATGGCCAAACTTAGAAAAGAGATACTGGTGCAGTCCAAACCAGAATACTGTGCAGTAATTAGGCCATATCTGGAGTTGTAAATCTCGAATTTAGATATACTTTATATGGATGGAAAGCTAAAACATAACGCTACAACTTTCATATAGAGTTCAAGATTTAAAAAGACCATTTTCAAGTCTAAATTGTAGCAATAACAAAGAAGTCCTAATCTGTTCTGCAGCCCGAGTACTGTTCAATTTTTAGCCTACATCTGGAGTTCTAGAAGTCCAAATGACCTCCATTTTTTTCCTAGAAAGCTGAGATAATTTCCTACAACTTTCATGTTTTTAAATAATTCCATTATGATATTTGATTAGTACTTAAAAGTGCATTTTTATCATGGTTTTATATCATCATTTTGCACTTGAAGTATCAATAACTCCTTAACTAAAGGATGTTTTATAATAATATATCTAATAATATAAGATACCTTTAATTTATGGTAAATGTTCATTTTAAATGCAGCCCTATCACATAAATGAAAGGATTGACTGATGAGTTTAAGAACTTAAATTGCAAGGGCAAAGAGATGACCAAAATTAGAAAAGAGATGTCGATGCAATCCAAACCGGAACGCTATTCGGTAATTGAGTCATATCTGGAGTTATATATCTCAAATTTAGGTGTACTTTATATGGATCAAAGGTAAGACATAGGCTTACAACGTTCATATGGAGCCCAAGATCTAAAATGACCATTTTCAAGTCCAAATTATAGCAATAACAAAGAAGCCCGAATCTGTTCTCCAGCCTGAGCACTGTTCAGTATTTTGGAGTTCTAGAAGTCCAAATGAGTTGAATTGTTTACACAAGACAACCGAGACAATTGCCTACAACTTTTATGTTTTCGAGTGGCTCCAATTTTGACGTTATCAATGACGTTTTAGGCAGACAAAAGAAGATAAGGATTGTCACCAAGTCAAGAGTTGGCCACCCGTTTATCAATTAGTCATCAAATTAATAGTTCCCAATTTTGGCCTATAAAAGGAGGCATTTGCCATGCATTTAGGCATCTTGGTGTCCAGATCAAGATCATGCTATTCCTTTCTCTCTTTGTATGTTTTGTAATGTTTATACTTTGCTTTCATTAATATCAAGTTTATGCCTTTTATTTCCTTTCCTTTACTTAGTTAACTCTTATCTTATTTATGTTCTTATTTTGTTTATTTATTTTTCTTTCTTTCATTATGTCTAGATAAGTTTATTATGTCAAGGTGAAAAGGTTACACTAATGGTGTAAGAATAAGTATAATGTAAACTTAATATGGACTTTAATATTTGATTCTAACATGTTTTATATTTGTTATCTTATTCACTCTTTAATACTTTACTTGTTAAATGACTAATCTTGATTTATGTTGTATAACACTTGGTACAACAAATTGTTGGCACTTTCATAGTTCATACTGTATGGTATAACCGACACCTGAACTATGAAAGGAACTTGATTTGTTGTTAACATAAGTTATAATCATGAATGCTTGACGAGATTTACAAGTACTAGCATTAATCGAATAAGATGACTAATGTAATTATGTTAATAATCTGTAATCTAATTGGAACCTCCTTTGTGTGTGGTTTCCAATTGAATAATAAGAATTTATATTATACTTGTTTGACATACCATTAGTGAAATCTGTAACCTTGACATTTGTTATTATCATTGCTTAATCGTTACATTAATATTCCTTCTCAAAGTTCTCATCATCTTCTTCTTCTCCTTCTTTTTCTTTATTATTATTATTATTATTATTATTATTATTATTATTACTATTAGTATTACTATTATTATTATTATTATTACTATTACTATTATTGTTGTTGTTGTTGTTGTTGTTGTTGTTGTTATTGTTATTGTTGTTGTATTATTGTTATTTATAATTTGTACAATTAACCTCCCTGTGGTTCGACCTTGGTCTTGCCAGGTTATTTATTACTTCGACACTCCTGCACTTGGGAGAAGACATCAATCTTTTGGTCGTGTCAAGTTTTTGGCGCCGTTGCCGGGGAGGTAAGTTTTGTATAAATTATAATATTTATTTTATTTTCTCTTTTCAATTTTTTTGTATATAACTTTGTTTATTTTCTCTTATTTCTTCTTTTTTTGTTTTCTTTTTCCTTTTATTCTATTCCTACACGTGCATGAGAGTGTGGTCACGTACATCAAGTGGTAGACTTTGTAGGATATCCTCATCATTTTCAGAAAATATGGTTAGAATACTTAGAGACCACATGAATCCCACAAGAACAAGTGCACCATCATGAATCCCACAAGAAGATAATCAATCACTTCATAATGAGAATAATAAGAATAACCGTGCTAGAACACTTAGAGACCACATGAATCCCACAAGAAAAAGTGCACCATCATGCATAGTTTTTTCTTCCGATGCATCTCATTTTAATTTTAAATCAGGTATTATTCAACTTTTACCTTCTTTTCATGGCCAATAATTAGAAAATCCATAATTGTATTTAAGGGAATTGAGGAGGTTTGCAACACATATAATAATTTAAATTGTAGCATGAACACCATTCGTGCTTGGAATGAAATGCAACAACAGTTTTTAAAGAAGTTTTTCCCATCTCATAGAACAAACTCTTTCAAAAGACAAATCACCACTTTCACTCAAAAACCAGGAGAAACATTTTACCAATGTTGGGATAGGTATCGAGACTTGCTTAGTACTTGCCCTTATCATGGTTTTGAAACATGAAGATTGGTTTCACATTTTTATGAAGGGTTAACACCTAAAGATAGACAAATGGTTGAATTGATGTGCAATGAAACTTTTGAAGATAAAGACCCTAATGAAGCAATGGAGTACTTAGACTTGTTAGCTAAAAATGCTCAAAATTGGGATACTGCGGGTACTTATGAGTCATCGAGTAAAACTCAACCTTATATATCTAGTGGAGGTATGTATAACCTTAGGGAAGATCATGACCTTCAAGCCAACTTTGCATCTTTAGTTAGAAAAGTCGAGGCACTAGAATTGAAAAAGAGTGGTCAATTAAAATCTATTGAAAACATTGTGTGTCAAATATATGAAAGAAATGAACACTCAACCAATGATTGTCCAACCTTGCCTTCTTTTAAGGAATGTCTCCATGAACAAGCCCATGCTTTAAACAGTTTCCAAAAGGGCAACCGCAACCCATACTCCCAAACATACAACCCTGGTTGGAGAAATCACCCAAATTTTAGTTTGAAGAATGAGAATAACAATGCATAAACTTCACAACCACTGTTTCAAGCACACTATAATTTTTAAAATTCTCATGGATATGCAGCTCCTTATGCTCCACCTCCTAGAAGAAATCTTGAGGAAATATTGCATGCATTCATTGAAAAGCAAGAGACAATCAATACTTAACTTGCTCAAAACATGACAGATTTTAAAGATACTCTTGCAAAATTAACATCTGCTCTCAGTTTTCAAGAGAAAGGTAAGTTTCCATCTCAACCACAACAAAATCCCAAGGGGCAATACAATACAAATGCAAGTAGTGCCGGAAGCCAACACATGAATCAAGTCAAATCAGTCACTACTTTGTGTAGTGGTAAGGTTATTGAAAAACCCTCTCTTGAACCTTATGAGAAAGATGATGAGTTAATCTCTAAGGGTAAGGAAGGGGTGGAATCTGAAAATTGCAAAAAAACAACTGATTCACCACCAGCACTTCTATTTCCTCAAGCCATGACCAAACAAAGGAAAGTCAATCACAACTCTGAAATTTTTGAAATTTTCAAACAGGTAAGGATCAATATACCTTTGCTGGATGTTATTAAACAAGTTCCTTCCTATGCTAAATTTTTGAAATATCTATGCACTGTGAAGAGGAAATTGAATGTGAAAAAGAAAGCCTTTTTAGCCGAACAAGTAAGTGCTATTCTTCAGAACAATAATGCTTTGAAATATAAAGCTTGTCCTAGAATTTCTTACTTTATTGGAGAACATAAAATTGAAAAAGCCTTACTTGATCTTGAAGCTAGTGTGAATTTACTTCCATATTCAGTTTTTCAAAGTCTCAATCTAGGTGAGTTAAAACCAACTTCTATATCTCTTTTACTTGCCGATAGATCTATAAAAGTGCCTAGAGGAATAATTGAAGATGTGTTAGTACATGTCGATAAATTCATTTATCCTGTGGATTTTATTGTCTTAGATATAGAACCTGTTGACGCATGTAATTCATTTCCTGTTATTTTAGGACGTTCGTTTCTTGCAAGCTCTAACGCATTGATTAATTGTAGGAATGGACTGATGAAGCTATCATTTGGAAACATGACATTGGAGACGAATATTTGCAACCTAAGCAAGCAACCTTAAGATGATAATGATTTATAAGAAGTAGATCATATTGACGAATTAGTTTATGATCAACTTGAATCTACTTTAAGTAAAAATGAATTGAAGGAATCTGAAGATTCGCAAATGATTTATTCTAAGGAAGAAATCACGGACAAAAAACGCACCGAAAATGTTGATGCGAATCTTTTGTCAATAGTGACAACAGATTCGACATCTGACATCACGCCAATCGATGGTTACTTTCCTAACGAATCCTTACTTTCTCTTAGTCCAATGCCTTGGTATGATAAAAATATCAATTTTCTTACTTTAGGAGGTTTTCCAGCTGATTGGAGTACCCAAGATAAAGAAAAGTTTTTGAATGAAGTGAAGAGCTTTTATTGTGATGACCCTAACTTATTCAAATATTGTCCTGATCAAATATTTCAAAGATTCATTCCTGACAATGAGGTAAGTAGTGTCATTAAACTTTGTCATTCTAAAGCATGTGGAAGTTATTTCTCATAAAAAAAGACAGCTGCAAAAATATTTCAAAATGGATTTTATTGGCCCACCATGTTCAAGGACACACATGCATTATGCAAAACTTGTGAAAATTGTTAAAAAGTTGACACTGGTAAAAAAGGTTTGTTTTATAATTCTTAACTCTATTCATTCCCTAGAGAGCTAAGATCAAGATGGGACAATCCTTATAGGGCCTGTGATATTGAGAATTCAATGAATGACAATGTTTTTAAGAAAAATGGACATCGTTTAAAAGTTTACTTTGATAATTTTGCTAGTGAAAATGAATCAACTAGCTTGAATGATCTTGTCGATAAAGGTTGATTATTTTGTTTTTCTCATATTGTTTTTATGTTTCTTTTTGAGTGATTTTTGCTAGTTTCTCTCACTGACACGACTAAAAGGTTGATGTCTTCTCCCAAGTGCAGGAGTGTCGAAGTATTAAATAACCCGGCAAGACCGGGGTCGAACCACAGGGAGGTTAATTGTACAAATTATAAACAACAATTATAAAACAACAATAACAACAACAACAATAGTAGTAGTAGTAATAATAATAATAATAATAATAATAATAATAATAATAATAATAATAATAATACTAGTAGTAGTAGTACTAATAATAATAATAATAATAATAATAATAATAATAATAATAATAATAATAATAATAATAAAGAAAGAGAAGAAGAAGAAGATGATGAGAACTTGGAGATGAAATATTAATGTAAGGATTAAACAATAATAATAACAAATGTCAAGGTTAGAGGTTCCACTAATGGTATATCAAACAAATATAGTATAAACTCTTATTATTGAATTGGAAACCACACACAAAGGAGGTTCCAATCAGATTATATATTGTTAACATGATTACATTAGTCAGCTTATTCAATTAATGCTAATACTTGTAAATCTCGTCAAGCATTCATGATTATAACTTATGTTAACAACAAATCAAGTTCCTTTCATAGCTCAGGTGTCGGTTATACCATACATTATGGGCTATGAAAGTGCCAAGCATTTGTTGTACCAAGTGTTATACAACATAAATCAAGATTAGTCATTTAACAAGCAAAGTATTAAAGAGTGAGCAAGATAACAAATATAAAACATGTTAGTATCAAACATTAAAGTCCATATTAAGTTTACACTATACTTATTCTCACACCATTAGTGTAACCTTTTCACCTTGACATAATTAACTTAGCTAGACATAATGAAAGAAAGCAAAATAGATAAACAAAATAAGAACATAAAAGTTAACTAAGTAAACGAAAGGAAATGAAAGGCATAAACTTAATATTAATGAAAGCAAAGCATAAACATTACAAAAAATACAAAGAGAGAAAGGAAGAGCATGATCTTGATCTGGAAACCAAGATGCCTAAATGCATGGCAAATGCCTCCTTTTATAGGCCAAAATTGGGAACTATTGATTTGATGACTAATTGATAAGTGGGTGGCCAACTTTTGACTTGGTGACAATCCTTATCTTCTCTTGTCTGCCCAAAACGTCATTAATAACATCCAAATTGGAGCCAGTTGTAACATAAAAGTTGTAGGCAATTGTCTCAGCTTTCTTGTGTAAAAAATTCAGCTCATTTGGACTTCTAGAACTCCAGATATGGCCAAAATACCGAACAGTGCTCGGGCTGGAAGACAGATTCGGGCTTCTTTGTTGTTGCTACAATTTGGAATTGATAATGGCCTTTTTAGATCTTGGGATCCATATGAAAGTTGTAGGCCTATGTCTTACCTTTCCATCCATATAAATTGGACCTAAATCTGAGATCGGTAGCTCCAGATATGCCTCAATTACCGAACAGTGTTCCAGTTTGGATTGCACCGACATCTCTTCTCTAAGTTTGACCATCTCTTTATCCTTGCAATTTAAGTTCTTCAAGTCATCAATCAATCCTTTCATTTATGGGATAGGCCTGCATTAAAAATAGACATTTACCATAAATTATAGGTATCTTATATTATTACATACATTATTATAAAACATATTTTAGTTAAGGAGTTATTGATACTTCAAGTGCAAAATGATGATATAAAACCATGATAAAAATGCACTTTTAAGTACTAATCACACCCCCCAACCAGCTTATTACTAGTCCCTAGTAATCAAAGCGTTAAAACAATTTGCAAATTTTACAAAGCAAGGTATTCATCATTTAACTTCCATTAATCTATCCAGATAAACAAACTCTCATTAAATTTATATATCTGCTCAATACCACTTAACAAGATATTAATAAACCTTTCTTTTGTACTCAATGTATCAACACATAATTATGGGGCTTTTCTTGGAAGAAAACAAAATTTTTATTCTAATGTTTAAGGTTAACTTCCTTGGGTTGAGATTATTATTTTTGCCTTTTTTTTTCTTTCTTTTTTTTTTTTAAAAAAATCTATATACATATAATTTAAAAACATCATGCATCTTTAACCCATGTAACGAGCTTTCATCTAATGACTCCCAGACCAGTTGGTCTTAGGGCATTAGGTGTTAAGACACCCCTACGAGCTTAGTAACTCGGGTCGCAGATACTGATATGTAGATAGTGCAATGTTTGATTCCCTTAAGCTTTTCTCCTCAACCCATGTAACAAGCGTTGGGCCAATAGCTCCCAAGTCAGTTGACTTTAGGGTATTAGGTGTTAAAACACCCCTTCGGGCTTAATTGCTTAGGTTAGGGAGGCTACGAAACCAAACTTATCTACATTTTTATTATCATCATTTTTTTTCTTTTTTTTTAATGTTTTTTTTTAATTAATTATATACAATCCCTTTCCCTTAGTTGTTACCTTTAACAAAAGAACATAAATAATGTAATAATCCAATATGCAACCCACAATCATATGTTAAAGTGTGTGTGTGTAAATTAAGGTTTAAGAATACATGTTAAATAAGTATATGAGCAGAATTAAGTGGTAACAATATGAGAGTTTGTAAACCTGAATATTTCAGGAAGTATCATAATAGACCTTGTTACGAATGGTTACTAAGATGCGTCTCAAGAGTCACTTTAACAAAAGAACTCCTTTACTCTGCCATCCTAGTAACAACAATTATGCACATGCTTTATGAAATGAAAAACAATTTTTTTTTTATCAACTACTACCCTCTCCCCCCAACCAAAATGAGACATTGTCCTCAATGTTCTAAGGTAGAAAGATAGAGTATAAAAGATATCACCTGAAATAACAAACACTGACAAAACCTGAAACACACTGAAACAAAAATAAGAAATAACAAAACACAATAATAAAACCAAAAGACACAAGTTTTTACAAACAAAAAAAATTCAAATCGCAATTGTGAATGTGGCTCACATCTTCCCTTGGTTTTACGTCCAAGAACAGCTTAAACGCCCTCAATGGGTCGGGGATAGGCTTCCCATCTAGTTTTCTTAAAAACTAGCAAACAGGGTCTTTTTTAGTCAGATTCCCAAGACTAAGTCAAGTATGTTCTTTATGAAAATGGGTTCATAAGTCATGAATTACACGGTGCTTATCTCGACTATGATGACACTTAAGAGTCAATAGAAGATTATCTAAAGACTCTCTGTGTTTTGAAATAAATCCCACCTTCTGACAATTTTCACAGTTTTTGCGGAATGCATCTGACTCCTTGAATATGATGGGCCAGTAAAATTCACTTTGTAAGATTTCTACAATCCTCTTTTTTGATGAGAAATGATCCCCACATGCCTTAGAATAACAAAATTTAATGAAATTACTTACCTCATTGTCGAGAATGCATTTTTGAAATATTTGACCAGGACAATAATTGAATAAGTTAGGGTCATCCCAATAAAAATTTTGCTCGTTGCTCAAAAATTTTCTTTTGTCTTCGGTATTCCAATGAGCTGGCAAAAATCCTGAAGTAAGAAAATTGATATGTTTAGCAAACCAAGGCATTGAACTAAGAGAAAGTAGAGATTCATTAGGAAAGTAATAATTGATTGGTGTGATGTCGGGTGTCGAATTTGTTGTCACTTTTGATAAAAGATCCGCATCAACATTTTCGGTGCCTTTTTCATCATCGATTTCTTCCTGATTGGTCATGGCATGAGGAAATGAAAGTGCTGGTAGGGAATCAGTCTTTTCCTTGCAATATTCAGATTCAACCCCTTCCTTACCCTTAGAGATTGACTCATCATCTTTCTCACAAGGTTCAAGAGTGGGTTTTTTAATAACCTTACCATTGCGAAGAGTAATGACTGATTTGACTTGATCCATGTGTTGACTTCCATAACTACTTGCATTGGCATTATATTACTTCTTGAGATTTTGCTGTGGTTGAGATGGAAACTTACCTTTTTCTTGAAAATTAAGAGCAGATGTGAATTTTGCAAGAGTATCTTTAAAATCTATTATGCTTTGAGCAAGTTGAGTGTTGATTGTCTCTTGCTTTTCAATGAATGCATACAAAGTTTCCTTAAAATTACTTCTAAGAGGTGGAGCATAAGAAGGTGCATATCCATAAGAATTTTGGAAATTATGGTGTACTTGAAACTGTGGTGGTGAAGTTTGTGCATTGTCACTCTTCCAACTGAAATTTAGGTGATTTCTCCAACCAGGATTGTATGTTTGTGAATATGGGTTGTGATTGGACGTTTCGAAACTGTTTAAAGCATGGGCTTGTTCATGGAGACATTCCTTAAAAGAAGGCAAGGTTGGACAATCGTTGGTTGAGTGTTTATTTGTTTCACAGATTTGACACACAATGTTTTCAACAGATTTTAATTGACCACTCTTTTTCAATTCTAGTGCCTCGACTTTTCTAGCTAAAGATGCAAACTTGGCTTGAAGGTCATGATCTTCCCTAAGGTTGTACATACCTCCACTAGATGTATGAGGTTGAGTTTTACTCGGTGCCTCATAAGTACCCGCGGTGTCCCAATTTTGAGCATTTTCAGCCAACAAGTCTAAGTACTCCATTGCTTCCTTAGGGTCTTTATCTTCAAAAGTTCCATTGCACATCAATTCAACCATTTGCCTATCTTTAGGTGTTAATCCTTCATAGAAATGTGAAACCAATCTCCATGTTTCAAAACCATGATGAGGGCAAGTACTAAGCAAGTCTCGATACCTATCCCAACATTGGTAAAATGTTTCTCCTAGTTTTTGAGTGAAAGTGGTGATTTGTCTCTTGAAAGAGTTTGTTCTATGAGATGGGAAAAACTTCTTTAAAAAGTGTTGTTGCATTTCATCCCAAGCACGAATGGATCCTGGTCTTAAACTTTGTAGCCATGTTTTAGCTTTATCTTTTAATGAAAAAGAAAAAAGCTTTAATCTGATGGTGTTTATGCTACAATTTAAGTTATTATATGTGTTGCAGACCTCCTCAAATTCCCTTAAATGCAAGTATGGATTTTCTAATTCAATAACAACAACAACAACAACTATAATAATAATAATAATAATAATAATAATAATAATAATAATAATAATAATAATAATAATAATAATAATAATAATAATAATAATAATAATAATAATAATAGTAAAGAAAGAGAAGAAGAAGAAAATGATGACAACTTGAAGATGAAATATTAATGTAAGGATTAAACAATGATAATAACAAATGTCAAGGTTAGAGGTTCCACTAATGGTATATCAAACAAATATAGTATAAACTCTTATTATTGAATTGGAAACCACACACAAAGGAGGTTCCAATCAGATTATATATTGTTAACATGATTACATTAGTCATCTTATTCAATTAATGCTAATACTTGTAAATCTCGTCAAGCATTCATGATTATAACTTATGTTAATAACAAATCAAGTTCCTTTCATAGCTCAGGTGTCGGTTATACCATACATTATGGGCTATGAAAGTGCCAAGCATTTGTTGTACCAAGTGTTATACAACATAAATCAAGATTAGTCATTTAACAAGCAAAGTATTAAAGAGTGAACAAGATAACAAATATAAAACATGTTAGTATCAAACATTAAGGTCCATATTAAGTTTACATTATACTTATTCTCACACCATTAGTGTAACCTTTTCACCTTGACATAATTAACTTAGCTAGACATAATGAAAGAAAGCAAAATAGATAAAAAAAATAAGAACATAAAAGCTAACTAAGTAAAAGAAATGAAAGGAAAGGCATAAACTTGATATTAATGAAAGCAAAGCATAAATATTACAAAGAATACAAAGAGAGAAAGGAAGAGCATGATCTTGATCTGGAAACCAAGATGCCTAAATGCATGGCAAATGCCTCCTTTTATAGGCCAAAATTGGGAACTATTGGTTTGATGACTAATTGATAAGTGGGTGGCCAACTTTTGACTTGGTGACAATCCTTATCTTCTCTTTTCTGCCCAAGACGTCATTGATAACGTCCAAATTGGAGTCAGTTGTAAACATGAAAGTTGTAGGCAAATGTCTCAGCTTTCTTGTGTAAACAATTCAGCTCATTTGGACTTCTAGAACTCCAGATATGGCCAAAATACCGAATAGTGCTTGGGCTGGAAGACAGATTCGGGCTTTTTTGTTGTTGCTACAATTTGGACTTGATAATGGCCTTTTTAGATCTTGGGCTCCATATGAAAGTTGTAGGCCTATGTCTTACCTTTCCATCCATATAAATTGGACCTAAATCTGAGATCTGTAGCTCCAGATATGACCCAATTACCGAACAGTGTTCCGGTTTGGATTGCACCGACATCTCTTCTCTAAGTTTGACCATCTCTTTATCCTTGCAATTTAAGTTCTTCAAGTCATCAATCAATCCTTTCATTTATGTGATAGGCCTGCATTAAAAATAGGCATTTACCACAAATTATAGGTATCTTATATTATTAGATACATTATTATAAAATATATTTTAGTTAAGGAGTTATTAATACTTCAAGTGCAAAATGATAATATAAAACCATGATAAAAATACACTTTTAAGTACTAATCAGTAGACTTTGTAGGATATCCGCATTATTTTCAGAAAATATGGTCAAAGAAGATAATCAATCACTTCATAATAAGAATAATAAGAATAACCGTGCTAGAACACTTAGAGACCACATGAATCCCACAAGAACAAGTACACCATCATCTATAGTTTTTCCTCCCGATGCATTTCATTTTAATTTTAAACCAGGTATTATTCAACTTTTACCTTCTTTTCATGGCGTGGAATTGGAAAATCCATACTTGCATTTAAGGGAATTTGAGGAGTTTTGCAACACATATAATAATTTAAATTGTAGTATGAACACCATTAGATTAAAGCTTTTTCCTTTTTCATTAAAAGATAAAGTTAAAACATGGCTATAAAATTTGAGACCAGGATCCATTCGTGCTTGGGATAAAATGCAACAACAGTTTTTAATGAAGTTTTTCCCATCTCATAGAACAAACTCTTTCAAAAGACAAATCACCATTTTCACTCAAAAACCAGGAGAAACATTTTACAAATATTGGGATAGGTATCGAGACTTGCTTAGTACTTGCCCTCATCATGGTTTTGAAACATGGAGATTGATTTTACATTTCTATGAAGGGTTAACACCTAAAAATAGGTAAATGGTTGAATTGATGTGCAATGAAACTTTTGAAGATAAAGACCCTGATGAAGCAATGGAGTACTTAGACTTGTTAGCTGAAAATGCTCAAAATTAGGACACCGCGGGTACTTGTGAGGCACCGAGTAAAACTCAACCTCATACATCTACTAGAGGTATGTACAACCTTAGGGAAGATCATGACCTTTAAGCCAACTTTGCATCTTTAGCTAGAAAAGTCGAGGCACTAGAATTGAAAAAGAGTGGTCAATTAAAATCTATTGAAAACATTGTGTGTCAAATCTGTGAAACAAATGAACACTCAACCAACGATTGTCCAACCTTGCCTTCTTTTAAGGAATGTCTCCATGAATAAGCCCATGCTTTAAACAGTTTCCAAAAGGCCAACCACAACCCATACTCCCAAACATACAACCCTAGTTGGAGAAATCACTTAAATTTTAGTTGGAAGAGTGAGAACAACAATGCACAAACTTCACAACCACCGTTTCAAGCACACTATAATTTCCAAAATTCTCATGGATATGCACCTCCTTATGCTCCACCTCATAGAAGAAATCTTGAGGAAACATTGCATGCATTCATTGAAAAGCAAGAGACAATCAATACTCAACTTGCTGAAAACATGATAGATTTTAAAGATTGATTAGTACTTAAAAGTGCATTTTTATCATGGTTTTATATCATCATTTTGCACTTGAAGTATCAATAACTCCTTAACTAAAATATGTTTTATAATAATGTATCTAATAATATAAGATACCTATAATTTGTGGTAAATGTCTATTTTTAATGTAGGCCTATCACATAAATGAAAGGATTGATTGATGACTTGAAGAACTTAAATTGCAAGGATAAAGAGATGGTCAAACTTAGAGAAGAGATGTCGGTGCAATCCAAACCGGAACACTGTTCGGTAATTGGGTCATATCTAGAGCTACAGATCTCAGATTTAGGTCCAATTTATATGGATGGAAAGGTAAGACATAGGCCTACAACTTTCATATGGAGCCCAAGATCTAAAAAGGCCATTATCAAGTCCAAATTGTAGCAACAACAAAGAAGCCCGAATCTGTCTTCCAACCCGAGCACTGTTCGGTATTTTGGCCATATCTGAAGTTCTAGAAGTCCAAATGAGCTGAATTGTTTACACAAGAAATCTGAGACAATTGCCTACAACTTTCATGTTTACAACTGGCTTCAATTTTGACGTTATCAATGACGTTTTGGGCAGACAAGAGAAGATAAGGATTGTCACCAAGTCAAAAGTTGGCCACCCACTTATCAATTAGTCATCAAATCAATAGTTCCCAATTTTGGCCTATAAAAGGAGGCATTTGCCATGCATTTAAGCATCTTGGTTTCCAGATCAAGATCATGCTCTTCCTTTCTCTCTTTGTATTTTTTATGCTTTGTTTTCATTAATATTAAGTTTATGCCTTTCATTTCCTTTCCTTTACTTAGTTAACTTTTATGTTCTTATTTTGTTTATCTATTTTTATTTCTTTCATTATGTCTAGCTAAGTTAATTATGTCAAGGTGAAAAGGTTACACTAATGGTGTAAGAATAAGTATAATGTAAACTTAATATGGACTTTAATGTTTGATACTAACATGTTTTATATTTGTTATCTTGTTCACTCTTTAATACTTTGCTTGTTAAATGACTAATCTTGATTTATGTTGTATAACACTTGGTACAACAAATGCTTGGCACTTTCATAGCCCATAATGTATGGTATAACCAATACCTGAGCTATGAAAGGAACTTGATTTGTTGTTAACATAAGTTATAATCATGAATGCTTGACGAGATTTACAAGTATTAGCATTAATTGAATAAACTGACTAATGTAATCATGTTAACAATATATAATCTGATTGGAACCTCCTTTGTGTGTGGTTTCCAATTCAATAATAAGAGTTTATACTATATTTGTTTGATATACCATTAGTGGAACCTCTAACCTTGACATTTGTTATTATTATTGTTTAATCCTTACATTAATATTTCATCTCCAAGTTCTCATCATCTTCTTCTTCTTCTCTTTCTTTATTATTATTATTATTGTTACTACTAGTATTACTACTACTACTACTACTACTACTACTACTACTACTACTAGTATTATTATTAATATTATTGTTGTTGTTGTTGTTATTGTTATTGTTATTTATAATTTGTACAATTAACCTCCCTGTGGTTCGACCCCGGTCTTGCCGGGTTATTTATTACTTCGACACTCCTGCACTTGGGAGAAGACATCAACCTTTTAGTCGTGTCAAGTTTTTGGCGTCGTTGCCGGGGAGGTAAGTTCTTGTATAAATTATAGTATTTATTTTATTTTCACTTTTCACTTTTCTTGTATATAACTTTGTTTCTTTTCTTTTGTTTCTTTTTATTTTGTTTTCTTCCTCCTTCTTTTGTTTTCTTCTTTTTATTTTATTTTATTCCTACACGTGCATGAGAGTGTGGTCACGTACATCAAGTGGTAGACTTTGTAGGGTATCCTCATCATTTTCAGAAAATATGGCTGAAGAAGATAATCAATCACTTCATAATGAAAATAATGAGAATAACCATGCTAGAACACTTAGAGACCATATGAATCCCACAAGAACAAGTGCACCATCATGCATACTTTTTCCTCCAGATGCATCTCATTTTAATTTTAAACCAGGTATTATTCAACTTTTACCTTCTTTTCATGGTTTAGAATTGGAAAATCCATACTTGCATTTAAGGGAATTTGAGGAGGTGTGCAACACATATAATAATTTAAATTGTAGCATGAACACCATCAGATTAAAGCTTTTTCCTTTTTCATTAAAAGATAAAGCTAAAACATGGCTACAAAATTTGAGACCAGGATCCATTCGTGTTTGGGATGAAATGCAACAACAATTTTTAAAGAAGTTTTTCCCATCTCATAGAACAAACTCTTTCAAGAGACAAATCACCACTTTCACCCAAAAACCAAGAGAAACATTTTACCAATGTTGGGATAGGTATCAAGACTTGCTTAGTACTTGCCCTCATCATGGTTTTGAAACATGGAGATTGGTTTCACATTTTTATGAAGGGTTAACACCTAAAGATAGGCAAATGGTTGAATTGAAGATAAAGACCCTAATGAAGCAATGGAGTACTTAGACTTGTTAGCTGAAAATGCTCAAAATTAGGACACCGCGGGTACTTATGAGGCACTGAGTAAAACTAAACCTCATACATCTAGTGGAGGTATGTACAACCTTAGGGAAGATCATGACCTTCAAGCCAAGTTTGCATCTTTAGCTAGAAAAGTCGAGGCACTAGAATTGAAAAAGAGTGGTCAATTAAAATCTGTTGAAAACATTGTGTGTCAAATCTGTGAAACAAATGAACACTCAACCAATGAGTGTCCAACCTTGCCTTCTTTTAAAAAATGTCTCCATGAACAAGTCCATGCTTTAAACAGTTTTCAAAGGGCCAACCACAACCCATACTCCCAAACATACAACCCTGGTTGGAGAAATCACCTAAATTTTAATTGGAAAAGTGAGAACAACAATGCACAAACTTCACAACCACCATTTCAAGCACACCATAATTTCCAAAATTCTCATGGATATGCACCTTCTTATGCTCCACCTCATAGAAGAAATCTTGAGGAAACATTGCATGCATTCATTGAAAAGCAAGAGATAATCAATACTCAACTTGCTCAAAACATGACAGTTTTTAAAGATACTCTTGCTAAATTAACATCTACTCTCAGTTTCCAAGAGAAAGGTAAGTTTCCATCTCAACCACAGCAAAATCCCAAGGGGCAATACAATGCAAATGCAAGTAGTTCCGGAAGCCAACACATGGATCAACTCAAATCAGTCACTACTCTACGCAGTGGTAAGGTTATTTAAAAACCCTCTCTTGAACCTTATGAGAAAGATGATGAGTCAATCTCTGAGGGTAAGGAAGGGGTTGAATCTGAAAATTGCAAAGAAACGACTGATTCACCGCCAGCACTTCCATTTCCTCATGCCATGACCAAACAAAGGAAAGTCAACCATAACTCTGAAATTTATGAAATTTTCAAACAGGTAAGGATCAATATACCTTTGCTGGATGCTATTAAACAGGTTCCTTCCTATGCTAAATTTTTGAAAGATCTATGCACTGTGAAGAGGAAACTGAATGTGAAAAAGAAAGCCTTTCTAGCCGAACAAGTAAGTGCTATTCTTCAAAACAATAATGCTTTGAAATATAAAGACCCTGGTTGTCCTATAATTTCTTGCTTTATTGGAGAGCATAAAATTGAAAAAGCCTTACTTGATCTTGGTGCTAGTGTGAATTTACTTCCATATTCAGTTTTTCAGAGTCTCAATCTAGGTGAGTTAAAACCAACTTCTATATCTCTTTTACTTGCCGATAGATCTGTAAAAGTGCTTAAAGGAATAATTGAAGATGTGTTAGTACAAGTCGATAAATTCATTTATCCTGTGGATTTTATTGTCTTGGACACAGAACCTGTTGAAGCATGTAATTCATTTCCTGTTATTTTAGGACGTCCGTTTCTTGCAACCTCTAACGCATTGATTAATTATAGGAATGGACTGATGAAGCTATCATTTGGAAACATGACATTGGAGATGAATATTTTCAACATTTGCAAGCAACCTGGAGATGATAATGATTTACAAGAAGTAGATCATATTGACGAACTAGTTTATGATCAACTTGCATCTACTTTAAGTAAAAATGAGTTGGATGAATCTGAAGATTTGCAAATGATTTATTCTGAGGAAGAAATCACGGATGAAACAAGCACCGAAAATGTTGATGCGAATCTTTTGTCAACAGTGACAACAGATTCGACATCTAACATCACACCAATCGATGATTACTTTCCTAACGAATCCTTACTTTCTCTTAGTCCAATGCCTTGGTATGATAAAAATATCAATTTTCTTACTTTAGGAGATTTGCCAGCTGATTGGAGCACCCAAGACAAAGAAAAGTTTTTGAACGAAGTGAAGAGCTTTTATTGTGATGACCCTAACTTATTCAAATATTGTCTTAATCAAATATTTCAAAGATTCATTCCCGACAATGAGGTAAGTAGTGTCATTAAACTTTGTCATTCTGAAGCATGTGGAAGTTATTTCTCGTAAAAAAAGACAGCTCTAAAAATATTTCAAAATGGATTTTATTGGCCCACCATGTTCAAGGACACGCATGCATTCTGCAAAACTTGTGAAAATTGTCAAAAGATTGATACTGGTCAAAAAGTTTTGTTTTATAATTCTCAACTCTATGCATTCCCTAGAGAGGTAAAACCAAGATGGAGCAATCCTTATGGGGCCTGTGATATTGAGAATTCAATGAATGACAATAATTTTAAGGAAAATGGACATCGTTTGAAAGCTTACTTTGATAATTTTCCTAGTGAAAATGAATCAGTTGGTTTGAATGATCTTGTAGATAAAGGTTGATTATTTTATTTTTCTCATATTTTTTTTTGTGTTTCTTTTTTAGTGATTTTTGCTAGTTTCTCTCACCCCGGTCAAATGGCGGATAACGGTACTCCGTGATTTAAGTCGGTTTTTTTCAGTTTCCCACAATAACTGATGTCTGTGTATATATCTGTGCAATTCTTTAAATCTCTCTTCCAATTCTCATTTCAAAATGGACACTAATCTTGAAAAATTGAAAAAGTATTTTCCCGCTCTGCCTCAGAATGCGATTACAAAAATTTATCGTGCTAGATGTGCAAGATTAAGATTGTTAATGAATCATGGAATTCCTGAAGATATTCGCTGGTTGATTGAAGCAAAGGTCCGATTATCAGGTGAGTCCTCTAACTTCATTTCACACATGCCTGGAACAGGTAAAAGCACTTTTGCAAAGAAGCGTCGTGCAAAACGACTGGATGTCTGTCATCGATGTGCTAGATGGACTTGTAATACACAATGTCGTTCTTTAGGAATGGTATCTATAAACCATGAAGATAAAATACAATTCATTAAGGATGGCCTGAGTAAGGAGTCTTTAGATAATCTTCTATTGACTCTTGAGACGCATCCTAGTGGAGATGTGCATCGTGCAATTCATGATTTATGGCCACTATTTCATAAAGAACATGATCGACTTAGTCTTGGGAATCTGACTAAAAAAGACCATGTTTGCCAGTTTTTAAGAAAATTGGATGGGAAGCCTATCCCCGACCCATAGAAGGCGTTTAAGCCGTTCTTGGACGTAAAACCAAAGGAAGATGTGAGCCACAATCACAACTACCTGTACATACACATGCTTTTTCAAAAGTAAATAAATAAACAAATAAAGAGAGAGAGAGAGTGTGTGAGACTCCAGCTGGCCTATATATAGATGTTATGATTGCCTTTCTAATTTCTCATCTATAAAACCCTCTTTTCCTTCCTTTCATTTCTACTCAACCCATACATTCAACAAATACAGAAGTGTGTAGAAATGGCAAGTTCCTCAAGTCATCAAATAAGAAATATTTGTGTTTTCGGTGGATCTAGTCCTGGGAAAGAAAAGGAGTTTTTAGAATCAGCAAATCATCTTGGTCAGGTGCTAGCTGAGAGAAAGATTCATTTAGTATATGGGGGAGGCAGTCTTGGGTTAATGGGAGGTGTGTCAATAGCTGTATTTTTAGGAGGTAGTCAAGTTTTGGGGGTCGTCCCTGAAGCTTTGGCACACGGGGACATCATTGGAAAAACAATTGGAGAGGAACTTCAGGTCTCCACAATGTCGGCTCGAATGAATGCCATGTTTAACCATGCTGATGCCTTCATTGCTCTACCAGGTGGTTGACACGACTGAAAGATTGATGTCTTCTCCCAAGTGCAGGAGTGCTGAAGTAATAAATAACCCGGCAAGACCGGGGTCGAACCACAGGGAGGTTAATTGTACAAATTATAAACAACAATAATAGTAATAACGATAACAATAATAATAATAATAATAACAATAATAATAATAATACTAGTAGTAGTAGTAGTAGTAGTAGTAGTAATAATAATTATAATAATAATAATAATAATAATAATAAAGAAAGAGAAGAAGAAGAAGATGATGGTGATGAGAACTTAGATATGAAATATTAATGTAAGGATTAAACAATAATAATAACAAATGTCAAGGTTAGAGGTTCCACTAATGGTATATCAAACAAGTATAGTATAAACTCTTATTATTGAATTGGAAACCACACACAAAGGAGGTTCCAATCAGATTATATATTGTTAACATGATTACATTAGTCATCTTATTCAATTAATGCTAATACTTGTAAATCTCGTCAAGCATTCATGCTTATAACTTATGTTAACAACAAATCAAGTTCTTTTCATAGCTCAGGTGTCGGTTATACCATACATTATGGGCTATGAAAGTGCCAAGCATTTGTTGTACCAAGTGTTATACAACATAAATCAAGATTAATCATTTAACAAGCAAAGTATTAAAGAGTGAACAAGATAACAAATATAAAACATGTTAGTATCAAACATTAAAGTTCATATTAAGTTTACATTATACTTATTCTTACACCATTAGTGTAACCTTTTCACCTTGACATAATTAACTTAGCTAGACATAATGAAAGAAAGAAAAATAGATAAACAAAATAAGAACATAAAAGCTAACTAAGTAAAGGAAAAGAAATGAAAGGCATAAACTTAATATTAATGAAAGCAAAGCATAAACATTACAAAAAATACAAAGAGAGAAAGGAAGAGCATGATCTTGATCTGGAAACCAAGATGCCTAAATGCATGGCAAATGCCTCCTTTTATAGGCCAAAATTGGGAACTATTGATTTGATGACTAATTGATAAGTGGGTGGCCAACTTTTGACTTGGTGACAATCCTTATCTTCTCTTGTCTGCCCAAAACGTCATTGATAACGTCAAAACTGGAGCCAGGTGCAAACATCAAAGTTGTAGGCAATTGTCTCAGCTTTCTTGTGTAAAAAATTCAGCTCATTTGGACTTCTAGAACTCCAGATAAGGCCAAAATACCGAACAGTGCTCGGGCTGGAAGACAGATTCGGGCTTCTTTGTTGTTGCTACAATTTGGACTTGCAAATGGCCTTTTTAGATCTTGGGCTCCATATGAAAGTTGTAGGCCTATATCTTACCTTTCCATCCATATAAATGGGACCTAAATCTGAGATCTGTAGCTCCAGATATGACCCAATTACCGAACAGTGTTCCGGTTTGGATTGCACCGACATCTCTTCTCTAAGTTTGACCATCTCTTTATCCTTGCAATTTAAGTTCTTCAAGTCATCAATCAATCCTTTCATTTATGTGATAGGCCTGCATTAAAAATAGACATTTACCACAAATTATAGGTATCTTATATTATTAGATACATTATTATAAAACATATTTTAGTTAAGGAGTTATTGATACTTCAAGTGCAAAATGATGATATAAAACCATGATAAAAATGCACTTTTAAGTACTAATCACACCCCTCAACCAGCTTATTACTAGTCCCTAGTAATCAAAGCGTTACAACAATTTGCAAATTTCACAAAGTAAGGTATTCATCATTTAACTTCCATTAATCTATCCAGATAAACAAACTCTCATTAAATTTATATATTTGCTCAATACCTCTTAACAAGATATTAATAAACCTTTTTTTTTTATGCTCAATGTATCAACACATAATTATGGGGCTTTTCTTGGAAGAAAACAAAATTTTTATTCTAATGTTTAAGGTTAACTTCCTTGGGTTGAGATTATTATTTTTGCCTTTTTTTTTTCTTTCTTTTTTTTTTAAAAAAAATCTATATACATATAATTTAAAAACATCATGCATGTTTAACCCATGTAACGAGCTTTCATCTAATGACTCCCAGACCAGTTGGTCTTAGGGCATTAGGTGTTAAGACACCCCTACGAGCTTAGTAACTCGGGTCGCAGATACTGATATGTAGATAGTGCAATGTTTGATTCCCTTAAGCTTTTCTCCTCAACCCATTTAACAAGCGTTGGGCCAATAACTCCCAAGTCAGTTGACTTTAGGGTATTAGGTGTTAAAACACCCCTTCGAGCTTAATTGCTTAGGTTAGGGAGGCTACGAAACCAAACTTATCTACATTTTTATTATCATCATTTTTTTTTCTTTTTTTCTTGTTTTTCATGTTTTTTTTTTTGCTTAATTATATACAATCCCTTTCCCTTAGTTGTTACCTTTAACAAAAGAACATAAATAATGTAATAATCCAATATGCAACCCACAATCATATGTTAAAGTGTGTGTGTGTAAATTAAGGTTTAAGAATACATGTTAAATAAGTATATGAGTAGAATTAAGTGGTAACAATACGAGAGTTTGTAAACCTGAATATTTCAGGAAGTATTATAATAGACCTTGTTAAGAATGGTTACTAAGATGCGTCTCAAGAGTCACTTTAACAAAAGAACTCCTTTACTCTGCCATCCTAGTAACAACAGTTATGCACATGCTTTATGAAATGAAAGCATCAGCATGGTTAAACATTGCATTCATTCGAGCCGACATTGTGGAGACCTGAAGTTCCTCTCCAATTGTTTTTCCAATGATGTCCCCTTGTGCCAAAGCTTCAGGGACGACTCCTAAAACTTGACTACCTCCTAAAAATGCAGCTATTGACACACCTCCCATTAACCCAAGACTGCCTCCCCCATACACTAAATGAATCTTTCTCTCAGCTAGCACCTGACCAAGATGATTTGCTGATTCTAAAAACTCCTTTTCTTTCCCAGGACTAGATCCACCGAAAACACAAATATTTCTTATTTGATGACTTGAGGAACTTGCCATTTCTACACACTTCTGTATTTGTTGAACTTGCAAATCTTCAGATTCATCCAACTCATTTTTACTTAAAGTAGATGCAAGTTGATCATAAACTAGTTCATCAATATGATCTACTTCTTGTAAATCATTATCATCTCCAGGTTGCTTGCAAATGTTGAAAATATTCATCTCCAATGTCATGTTTCCAAATGATAGCTTCATCAGTCCATTCCTACAATTAATCAATGCGTTAGATGTTGCAAGAAACGGACGTCCTAAAATAACAGGAAATGAATTACATGCTTCAACAGGTTCTGTGTCCAAGACAATAAAATCCACAGGATAAATGAATTTATCGACTTGTACTAACACATCTTCAATTATTCCTCTAGGCACTTTTACAGATCTATCGGCAAGTAAAAGAGATATAGAAGTTGGTTTTAACTCACCTAGATTGAGACTCTGAAAAACTGAATATGGAAGTAAATTCACACTAGCACCAAGATCAAGTAAGGCTCTTTCAATTTTATGCTCTCCAATAAAGCAAGAAATTGTAGGACAACCAGGGTCTTTATATTTCAAAGCATTATTGTTTTGAAGAATAGCACTTACTTGTTCGGCTAGAAAGGCTTTCTTTTTCACATTCAGTTTCCTCTTCACAGTGTCAAGATCTTTCAAAAATTTAGCATAGGAAGGAACCTGTTTAATAGCATCCAGCAAAGGTATATTGATCCTTACCTGTTTGAAAATTTCATAAATTTCAGAATTGTGATTGACTTTTCTTTGTTTGGTCATGGCTTGAGGAAATGGAAGTGCTGGTGGTGAATCAGTCGTTTCTTTGCAATTTTCAGATTCATCCCCTTCCTTACCCTCAGAGATTGACTCATCATCTTTCTCATAAGGTTCAAGAGAGGGTTTTTCAATAACCTTACCACTGCGCAGAGTAGTGACTGATTTGACTTGATCCATGTGTTGGCTTCCGAAACTACTTGCATTTGCATTGTATTGCCCCTTGGGATTTTGTTGCGGTTGAGATGGAAACTTACCTTTCTCTTGGAAACTAAGAGCAGATGTTAATTTAGCAAGAGTATCTTTAAAATCTATCATGTTTTGAACAAGTTGAGTATTAATTGTCTCTTGCTTTTCAATGAATGCATGCAATGTTTCCTCAAGATTTCTTCTAGAAGGTGGAGCATAAGAAGGTGCATATCCATGAGAATTTTGGAAATTATGGTGTGCTTGAAATGGTGGTTGTGAAGTTTGTGCATTGTCGTTCTCACTCTTCCAACTGAAATTTGGGTGATTTCTCCAACCAGGGTTGTATGTTTGGGAGTATGGGTTGTGGTTGGGCCTTTGGAAACTGTTTAAAGCATGGGCTTGTTCATGGAGACATTCCTTAAAAGAAGGCAAGGTTGGACAATCGTTGGTTGAGTGTTTATTTGTTTCGCAGATTTGACACACAATGTTTTCAACAGATTTTAATTGACCACTTGATTAGTACTTAAAAGTGCATTTTTATCATGGTTTTATATCATCATTTTGCACTTGAAGTATCAATAACTCCTTAACAAAAGCATGTTTTATAATAATATATCTAATAATATAAGATACCTTTAATTTGTGGTAAATGTTCATTTTAAATGCAGGCCTATAACATAAATGAAAGGATTGATTGATGACTTTAAGAACTTAAATTGCAAGGATAAAGAGATGGCCAAACTTAGAAAAGAGATGTCGGCGCAATCCATACTGGAACACTGTTTGGTAATTGGATCATATCTGGAGTTGTAGATCTCATATTTAGGTCCAATGTATATGGATGGAAAGGTAAGACATAGGCCTACAACTTTCATATGGATCCCAAGATCTAAAAAGGCCATTTTCAAGTCCAAATTGTAGCAACAACAAAGAAGCTCGAATCTGTCTTCCAGCCCGAGCACTGTTCAGTATTTTGGCCATATCTGGAGTTCTAGAAGTCCAAATGAGCTGAATTTTTTACACAAGAAATCTGAGACAATTGCCTACAACTTTCATGTTTTCAACTGGCTCCAATTGTGACGTTATCAATGACGTTTTGGGCAGACAAGAGAAGATAAGGATTGTCACCAAGTCAAAAGTTGGCCACCCACTTATCAATTAGTCATCAAATCAATAGTTCCCAATTTTGGCCTATAAAAGGAGGCATTTGCCATGCATTTAGGCATCTTGGTTTCCAGATCAAGATCATGCTCTTCCTTTCTCTCTTTGTATTTTTTATGCTTTGTTTTCATTAATATTAAGTTTATGCCTTTCATTTCCTTTCCTTTACTTAGTTAACTTTTATGTTCTTATTTTGTTTATCTATTTTTATTTCTTTCATTATGTCTAGCTAAGTTAATTATGTCAAGGTGAAAAGGTTACACTAATGGTGTAAGAATAAGTATAATGTAAACTTAATATGGACTTTAATGTTTGATACTAACATGTTTTATATTTGTTATCTTGTTCACTCTTTAATACTTTGCTTGTTAAATGACTAATCTTGATTTATGTTGTATAACACTTGGTACAACAAATGCTTGGCACTTTCATAGCCCATAATGTATGGTATAACCGACACCTGAGCTATGAAAGGAACTTGATTTGTTGTTAACATAAGTTATAATCATGAATGCTTGACGAGATTTACAAATATTAGCATTAATTGAATAAGATGACTAATGTAATCATGTTAACAATATATAATCTGATTGGAACCTCCTTTGTGTGTGGTTTCCAATTCAATAATAAGAGTTTATAATATACTTGTTTGATATACCATTAGTGGAACCTCTAATCTTGACATTTGTTATTAATATTGTTTAATCCTTACATTAATATTTCATCTCCAAGTTCTCATCATCTTCTTCTTCTTCTCTTTCTTTATTATTATTATTATTATTATTATTATTATTATTATTAGTACTACTACTACTAGTATTATTATTATTATTATTATTATTATTATTATTATTATCATTATTATTGTTGTTGTTGTTATTGTTGTTGTATTATTGTTATTTATAATTTGTACAATTAACCTCCCTGTGGTTCGACCCCGGTCTTGCCGGGTTATTTATTACTTCGACACTCCTGCACTTGGGAGAAGACATCAACCTTTTAGTCGTGTCAAGTTTTTGGCGCCGTTACCGGGGAGGTAAGTTCTTGTATAAATTATAGTATTTATTTTCTCTTTTCACTTTTCTTGTATATAACTTGTTTCTTTTCTTTTGTTTCTTTTTATTTTATTTTCTTCCTTCTTCTTTTGTTTTCTTCTTCATTTTATTATATTCCAACACGTGCATGAGAGTGTGGTCACGTACATCCAGTGGTAGACTTTGTAGGATATCCTCATCATTTTCAGAAAATATGGCCGAAGAAGATAATCAATCACTTCATAATGAAAATAATAAGAATAATCGTGCTAGAACACTTAGAGACCACATGAATCCCACAAGAACAAGTGCACCATCATGTATAGTTTTTCCTCCTGATGCATCTCATTTTAATTTTAAACCAGGTATTATTCAACTTTTACCATCTTTTCATGGTTTGGAATTGGAAAATCCATACTTGCATTTAAGGGAATTTGAGGAGGTGTGCAACACATATAATAATTTAAATTGTAGCATGAACACCATCAGATTAAAGCTTTTTCCTTTTTCATTAAAAGATAAACCTAAAACATGGCTACAAAATTTAAGACCAGGATCCATTCGTGCTTGGGATGAAATGCAACAACAATTTTTAAAGAAGTTTTTCCCATCTCATAGAACAAACTCTTTCAAGAGACAAATCACCACTTTCACTCAAAAACCAGGAGAAACATTTTATCAATGTTGGGATAGGTATCGAGACTTGCTTAGTACTTGCCCCCATCATGGTTTTGAAATATGGAGATTGGTTTCACATTTCTATGAAGGGTTAACACCTAAAGATAGGCAAATGGTTGAATTGATGTGCAATGGAACTTTTGAAGATAAAGACCCTGATGAAGCAATGGAGTACTTAGACTTGTTAGCTGAAAATGCTCAAAATTGGGACACTGCGGGTACATATGAGGCAACGAGTAAAACTCAACCTCATACATCTAGTGGAGGTATGTACAACCTTAGGGAAGATCATGACCTTCAAGCCAAATTTGCATCTTTAGCTAGAAAAGTTGAGGCACTAGAATTGAAAAAGAGTGGTCAATTAAAATCTGTTGAAAACATTGTGTGTCAAATCTGTGAAACAAATGAACACTCAACCAACGATTGTCCAACCTTGCCTTCTTTTAAAGAATGTCTCCATGAACAAGCTCATGCTTTAAACAGTTTTCAAAGGGCCAACCACAACCCATACTCCCAAACATACAACCCTGGTTGGAGGAATCACCCAAATTTCAGTTGGAAGAGTGAGAACAATAATGCACAAACTTCACAACCACCGTTTCAAGCACACCATAATTTCCAAAATTCTCATGGATATGCACCTTCTTATGCTGCACCTTCTAGAAGAAATCTTGAGGAAACATTGCATGCATTCATTGAAAAGCAAGAGACAATCAATACTCAACTTGCTCAAAACATGACAGATTTTAAAGATACTCTTGCTAAATTAACATCTGCTCTCAGTTTCCAAGAGAAAGGTAAGTTTCCATCTCAAACACAACAAAATCCCAAAGGGCAATACAATGCAAATGCAAGTAGTTCCGGAAGCCAACACATGGATCAAGTCAAATCAGTCACTACTTTGCGCAGTGGTAAGGTTATTGAAAAACCCTCTCTTGAACCTTATGAGAAAGATGATGAATCAATCTCTGAGGGTAAGGAAGGGGATGAATCTGAAAATTGCAAAGAAACGACTGATTCACCGCCAGCACTTCCATTTCCTCAAGCCATGACCAAACAAAGGAAAGTCAATCACAATTCTGAAATTTATGAAATTTTCAAACAGGTAAGGATCAATATACCTTTGCTGGATGCAATTAAACAGGTTCCTTCCTATGCTAAATTTTTGAAAGATCTCTGCACTGTGAAGAGGAAACTGAATGTGAAAAAGAAAGCCTTTCTAGCCGAACAAGTAAGTGCTATTCTTCAAAACAATAATGCTTTGAAATATAAAGACCCTGGTTGTCCTACAATTTCTTGCTTTATTGGAGAGCATAAAATTGAAAGAGCCTTACTTGATCTTGGTGCTAGTGTGAATTTACTTCCATATTCAGTTTTTCAGAGTCTCAATCTAGGTGAGTTAAAACCAACTTCTATAACTCTTTTACTTGCCGATAGATCTATAAAAGTGCCTAGAGGAATAATTGAAGATGTGTTAGTACAAGTCGATAAATTCATTTATCCTGTGGATTTTATTGTCTTGGACACACAACCTGTTGAAGTATGTAATTCATTTCCTGTTATTTTAGGACGTCCATTTCTTGCAACTTCTAATGCATTGATTAATTGTAGGAATGGACTGATGAAGCTATCATTTGGAAACATGACATTGGAGATGAATATTTTCAACATTTGCAAGCAACCTAGAGATGATAATGATTTACAGGAAGTGGACTTTACTGAAAAATTAATTCATGATCAATTTCCAACCACTTCCAATGAAATTGAGATTGATGAATCTGATGATTTGGAAATGATTTATTTTCAGGAAGAATCAAAGACAAGTAATTGGAGGCCACAAATTGAGGAATTGCCACCACGACCAATTAAGTCCATACCTTCAAGTGTTCAACCACCAAAACCTGATTTGAAGCCGTTGCCATCCAATCTCAAATACTCATTTTTGGGAGAAAATGAAACTTTTCCGGTAATAATCTCTTCCAAACTTAATGCACATCAAGAAGGTAAGTTATTACAAACTCTGAAAATGCACAAAAATGCATTAGGATGGACCATAGCTGATATAAAAGGAATTAGTCCTTTGATTTGTACACACAGAATTTATTTAGAGGAAAATGCTAAACCCTCTAGAGAAATGCAACGAAGGCTAAATCCTAATATGAAAGAAGTAGTGAAAAATGAAGTCATTAAGCTTCTAGATAATGAAATCATTTATCCTATTTCTGACAGCAAATGGGTAAGTCCTACCCAAGTTGTACCTAAAAAGTCTGGAGTCACTGTGATAACAAATGAGAACAATGAGTTAATTCCCACTAGAACTGTTACTGGTTGGCGCATGTGCATTGACTATAGGAAACTTAATTCAATGACTAGAAAAGATCAAATTGAAATTGCATTGGAAGATCAAGAAAAGACTACTTTCACATGTCCATTTGGTACTTTTGCATATCGAAGGATGCCTTTTGGATTATGTAATGCACCAGCCACATTTCAAAGATGCATGCTTAGTATATTTAGCGATATGGTTGAACATTTTCTTGAGATTTTCATGGATGATTTTTCTGTTTTTGGTGATTCATTTGATGATTGTTTGACTAATTTAGGAAAGGTTTTAACCAGGTGTGAAGAGAAGAATCTTGTGCTGAATTGGGAAAAATGTCATTTTATGGTAACAAACGGCATTGTACTTGGTCACATTGTTTCATCAAAAGGAATTGAGGTTGACAAATCTAAAATCGAGTTAATTGCAAACTTGCCAACACCAAAATCTCTTAAAGATGTTAGATCATTCCTAGGACATGCTGGTTTTTATAGAAGGTTCATCAAAGATTTTAGTGTAATATCTAAGCCTTTAAGTAACCTTCTAACAAAGGATACTATTTTTGAATGGACTGAACATTGTGAAGAAGCCTTTGTTAAACTTAAAAACTTGCTTACTTGTGCTCCTATCATTCAACCTCCCGATTGGTCATTACCTTTTGAAATAATGTGTGATGCTAGTGATTATGCCGTAGGTGCTGTTTTGGGACAAAGAAAAGATAAGAAACCTTATGTAATTTACTATGCAAGTAAAACTTTAAATAGTGCTCAAATGAATTATACCACCACTGAAAAAGAATTACTTGCAGTAATATTTGCATGTGAAAAATTCAGATCTTATCTTGTTGGTTCACCTGTTGTTGTTTTTAGTGATCATGCAGCATTGAAATATCTTCTTTCTAAGAAAGATTCCAAGGCTAGATTGGTGCGGTGGATTTTATTACTTCAAGAATTTGATATCACAATCAAAGATAAGAAAGGCAGCGAAAATGTTGTCGCAGATCACTTGTCAAGATTGACAACAGATTCGGAAACTGACATCACACCAATCGATGACTACTTTCCTGATGAATCTTTACTTTCTGTCTCTACAATGCCTTGGTTTGCTAATATTGTCAATTTTCTTGTTTCAGGACAATTGCCAGCTCATTGGAATACCCAAGATAAAAGAAAGTTTTTGAACGAAGTGAAGAACTTTTATTGGGATGATCCTTATTTATTCAAATATTGTCCTGATCAAATATTTCGAAGATGCATTCCTGACAATGAGGTAAGTAGTGTCATTAAATTTTATCATTCTGAGGCATGTGGGGGCCATTTCTCATCAAGAAAGACAACTGCAAAAATCTTACAAAGTGGATTTTACTGGCCCACCATGTTTAAAGACTCACATGCATTCTGCAAGTCTTGTGAAAATTGTCAAAAGTTGGGATCTATTTCAAAACGTCACATGATGCCTTTAAACCCTATTATTGTCATTGAGATCTTTGACTATTGGGGTATAGATTTCATAGGCCCATTCCCTCCATCATTTGGTTTCTTATACATATTAGTCACAGTAGATTATGTTTCAAAATGGATAGAGGCAATTCCAAGTCGAAACAATGATCACAAAACAGTGATAAAGTTTTTGAAAGAAAATATTTTGAGTCGATTTGGAGTCCCTCGAGCCATAATAAGTGATGGTGGAACACATTTCTGCAACAAGCCATTTGAGTCTTTAATGAAGAAATATGGAATCACACATAAAGTTGCCACCCCTTATCACCCTCAAACAAGTGGACAAGTAGAGCTTGCTAATAGGGAGATCAAACATATTTTGGAGAAAACAGTGAACCCTAATAGGAAAGACTGGTCTTTAAGACTTAATGATGCACTTTGGGCTTATCGAACTGCTTATAAAACATCATTAGATATGTCACCTTATATACTAGTCTATGGAAAACCTTGTCACTTGCCTGTGGAACTTGAACATAAAGCTTATTGGGCTATTAAAGCTTTCAATTCAAATCTGGATGATGCTAGTCAACTGCGAAAATTACAAATAAATGAGCTTGAGGAAATAAGAAATGATGCATATGAAAATTCAAGAATTCATAAAGCAAGAATAAAAGAATGTCATGACAAGAAAATACAGAGAAAAACCTTCAATGTTGGTCAAAAAGTCTTGCTTTATAATTCTCGACTGCATTTATTTCCTGGAAAATTAAGATCAAGATGGAGCGGTCCTTTTATTGTGAAACATGTGTATCCATATGGGGCCTATGACATCGAGAATCCAAAGAATGGCAATGTTTTCAAGGTAAATGGACATCGTCTGAAAGTTTACTTTGACAATTTTTCAGTTGAACATAACTCTATTGAATTGGGTGATCCTGTATATAAAGATTGATTTTATTTTATTTTATTTTATTTTATTTTTGTTTCTTATATAAAGATTGATTTTATTTTATTTTATTTTTGTTTCTTTTTGAGTGATTTTTGCAAGTTTCTTTCACCCCGGTCAAATGGCGGATAACGGTACTCCGTGACTTAAGTCGGTTCTTTCAGTTTCCCACAATTACTGATATCTGTGTATATATCTATGCAACTCTTTGAATCTCTCTTCCAATTCTCATTTGAAAATGGACACTAATCTTGAAAAATTGAAAAAGTATTTTCCCGCTCTGCCTCAGAATGCGATTACAAAAATTTACCGTGCTAGATGTGCAAGATTGAGATTGTTAATGAATCATGGAATTCCTGAAGATATTCGCTGGTTGATTGAAGCAAAGGTCCGATTATCAGGTGAGTCCTCTAACTTCTTCATTTCACACATGCCTGGAACAGGTAAAAGCACTTTTGCAAAGAAGCGTTGTGCAAAACGACTGGATGTCTGTCATCGTTGTGCTAGATGGACTTGTAATACACAATGTCGTTCTTTAGGAATGGTATCTATAAACCGTGAAGATAAAATACAATTCATTAAGGATGGCCTGAGTAAGGAGTCTTTAGATAATCTTCTATTGACTCTTGAGACGCATCCTAGTGGAGATGTGCATCGTGCAATTCATGATTTATGGCCACTATTTCATAAAGAACATGATCGACTTAGTCTTGGGAATCTGACTAAAAAAGACCATGTTTGCCAGTTTTTAAGAAAACTGGATGGGAAGCCTATCCCCGACCCATAGAGGGCGTTTAAGCCGTTCTTGGACGTAAAACCAAGGGAAGATGTGAGCCACAATCACAACTACCTGTACATACACATGCTTTTTTAAAAGTAAATAAATAAATAAATAAAAAGAGAGAGAGAGTGTGTGAGACTCCAGCTGGCCTATATATAGGTGTTATGATTGCCTTTCTAATTTCTCATCTATAAAACCCTCTCTTCCTTCCTTTCATTTCTACTCAACCCATACATTCAACAAATACAGAAGTTTGTAGAAATGGCAAGTTCCTCAAGTCATCAAATAAGAAATATTTGTGTTTTCGGTGGATCTAGTCCTGGGAAAGAAAAGGAGTTTTTAGAATCAGCAAATCATCTTGGTCAGGTGCTAGCTGAGAGAAAGATTCATTTAGTGTATGGGGGAGGCAGTCTTGGGTTAATGGGAGGTGTGTCAATAGCTGCATTTTTAGGAGGTAGTCAAGTTTTAGGAGTCGTCCCTGAAGCTTTGGCACAAGGGGACATCATTGGAAAAACAATTGGCGAGGAACTTCAGGTCTCCACAATGTCGGCTCGAATGAATGCAATGTTTAACCATGCTGATGCTTTCATTGCTTTACCAGGTGGTCTAGGCACATTGGAAGAGATCTTTCATATTTCCTCTTGGGCTCAATTGCACATTCACCATAAACCCATAGGTTTGTTAAATGTTAATGGTTATTATGATAAGTTGTTGTCTTTTCTTGATCATGCTGTGGAACAGGAATTTCTAACATCTTCTGCACGACAAATCATAATCTCTGCTTCTACTGCTGAACAATTGATTGACCAACTACAATCTTTCATTCCTGTGATTGATCCTTCCATGAGTCGCATAAATTGGTCATCTAAGGAAAGCCGTAAAAAACTTAGATTGGATTTGAGCCTTCATTTGTGGATTTTTGTGTCTTTTGGTTTTATTATGTTTTGTTATTTCTTATTTTTGTTTCAGTGTGTTTCAGGTTTTGTCAGTGTTTGTTATTTCAGGTGATATCTTTTATACTCTATCTTTCTACCTTAGAACATTGAGGACAATGTCTCGTTTTGGTTGGGGGGAGAGGGTAGTAGTTGATAAAAAAAAAAAATTGTTTTTCATTTCATAAAGCATGTGCATAATTGTTGTTACTAGGATGGCAGAGTAAAGGAGTTCTTTTGTTAAAGTGACTCTTGAGACGCATCTTAGTAACCATTCTTAACAAGGTCTATTATAATACTTCCTGAAATATTCAGGTTTACAAACTCTCGTATTGTTACCACTTAATTCTGCTCATATACTTATTTAACATGTATTTTTAAACCTTAATTTACACACACACACTTTAACATATGATTGTGGGTTGCATATTGGATTATTACATTATTTATGTTCTTTTGTTAAAGGTAACAACTAAGGGAAAAGGATTGTATATAATTAAAAAAAAACATGAAAAAAAAAAGAAAAAATAAAAAATAAAAAATGATGATAATAAAAATGTAGATAAGTTTGATTTCGTAGCCTCCCTAACCTAAGCAATTAAGTCCGAAGGGGTGTTTTAACACCTAATAGCCTAAAGTCAACTGACTTGGGAGCTATTGGCCCAACGCTTGTTACATGGGTTGAGGAGAAAAGCTTAAAGAAATCAAACATTGCACTATCTACATATCAGTATCTGCGACCCGAGTTACTAAGCTCGTAGGGGTGTCTTAACACCTAATGCCCTAAGACCAACTGGTCTGGGAGTCATTAGCTGAAAGCTCGTTACATGGGTTAAAGATGCATGATGTTTTTAAAGTATATGTATATAGAGTTAAAAAAAAAAAAAAAGACAAAAATAGTAATCCCAACCCAAGGAAGTTAACCTTAAACATTAGAACAAAAATTTTGTTTTCTTCCAAGAAAAGCCCCATAATTATGTGTTGATACATTGAGCACAAAAGAAAGGTTTATTAATATCTTGTTAAGTGGTATTGAGCAGATATATAAATTTAATGAGAGTTTGTTTATCTGGATAGATTAATGGAAGTTAAATCATGAATACCTTCCTTTGTGAAATTTGCAAATTGTTTTAACGCTTTAATTACTAGGGACTAGTAATAAGCTGGTTGAGGGGTGTGATTAGTACTTAAAAGTGTATTTTTATCATGGTTTTATATCATCATTTTGCACTTGAAGTATCAATAACTCCTTAACAAAAGCATGTTTTATAATAATATATCTAATAATATAAGATACCTTTAATTTGTGGTAAATGTTCATTTTAAATGCAGGCCTATAACATAAATGAAAGGATTGATTGATGACTTTAAGAACTTAAATTGCAAGGATAAAGAGATGGCCAAACTTAGAAAAGAGATGTCGGCGCAATCCATACTGGAACACTGTTTGGTAATTGGATCATATCTGGAGTTGTAGATCTCATATTTAGGTCCAATTTATATGGATGGAAAGGTAAGACATAGGCCTACAACTTTCATATGGATCCCAAGATCTAAAAAGGCCATTTTCAAGTCCAAATTGTAGCAACAACAAAGAAGCTCGAATCTGTCTTCCAGCCCGAGCACTGTTCCGTATTTTGGCCATATCTGGAGTTCTAGAAGTCCAAATGAGCTGAATGTTTTACACAAGAAATCTGAGACAATTGCCTACAACTTTCATGTTTTCAACTGGCTCCAATTTTGACGTTATCAATGACGTTTTGGGCAGACAAGAGAAGATAAGGATTGTCACCAAGTCAAAAGTTGGCCACCCACTTATCAATTAGTCATCAAATCAATAGTTCCCAATTTTGGCCTATAAAAGGAGGCATTTGCCATGCATTTAGGCATCTTGGTTTCCAGATCAAGATCATGCTCTTCCTTTCTCTCTTTGTATTTTTTATGCTTTGTTTTCATTAATATTAAGTTTATGCCTTTCATTTCCTTTCCTTTACTTAGTTAACTTTTATGTTCTTATTTTGTTTATCTATTTTTATTTCTTTCATTATGTCTAGCTAAGTTAATTATGTCAAGGTGAAAAGGTTACACTAATGGTGTAAGAATAAGTATAATGTAAACTTAATATGGACTTTAATGTTTGATACTAACATGTTTTATATTTGTTATCTTGTTCACTCTTTAATACTTTGCTTGTTAAATGACTAATCTTGATTTATGTTGTATAACACTTGGTACAACAAATGTTTGGCACTTTCATAGCCCATAATGTATGGTATAACCGACACCTGAGCTATGAAAGGAACTTGATTTGTTGTTAACATAAGTTATAATCATGAATGCTTGACGAGATTTACAAGTATTAGCATTAATTGAATAAGATGACTAATGTAATCATGTTAACAATATATAATCTGATTGGAACCTCCTTTGTGTGTGGTTTCCAATTCAATAATAAGAGTTTATAATATACTTGTTTGATATACCATTAGTGGAACCTCTAACCTTGACATTTGTTATTAATATTGTTTAATCCTTACATTAATTTTCCATCTCCAAGTTCTCATCATCTTCTTCTTCTTCTCTTTCTTTATTATTATTACTACTACTACTACTACTACTACTACTATTATTATTATTATTATTATTATTATTGTTATTATTATTATTATTATCATTATTATTGTTGTTGTTGTTATTGTTGTTGTATTATTGTTATTTATAATTTGTACAATTAACCTCCATGTGGTTCGACCCCGGTCTTGCCGGGTTATTTATTACTTCGACACTCCTGCACTTGGGAGAAGACATCAACCTTTTAGTCGTGTCACCACTCTTTTTCAATTCTACTGCCTCAACTTTTCTAGCTAAAGATGCAAATTTGGCTTGAAGGTCATGATCTTCCCTAAGGTTGTACATACCTCCACTAGATGTATGAGGTTGAGTTTTACTCGGTGCCTCATATGTACCTGTAGTGTCCCAATTTTGAGCATTTTCAGCTAACAAGTCTAAGTACTCCATTGCTTCATCAGGGTCTTTATCTTCAAAAGTTCCATTGCACATCAATTCAACCATTTGCCTATCTTTAGGTGTTAAGCCTTCATAGAAATGTGAAATCAATCTCCATGTTTCAAAACCATGATGAGGGCAAGTACTAAGCAAGTCTCGATACCTATCCCAACATTGGTAAAATGTTTCTCCTGGTTTTTGAGTGAAAGTGGTGATTTGTCTTTTGAAAGAGTTTGTTCTATGAGATGGGAAAAACTTCTTTAAAAATTGTTGTTGCATTTCATCCCAAGCACGAATGGATCCTGGTCTTAAATTTTGTAGCCATGTTTTAGCTTTATCTTTTAATGAAAAAGGAAAAAGCTTTAATCTGATGGTGTTCATGCTACAATTTAAGTTATTATATGTGTTGCACAACTCCTCAAATTCCCTTAAATGCAAGTATGGATTTTCCAATTCTAAACCATGAAAAGAAGGTAAAAGTTGAATAATACCTGGTTTGAAATTAAAATGAGATGCATCAGGAGGAAAAACTATGCATGATGGTGCACTTGTTCTTGTGGGATTCATGTGGTCTCTAAGTGTTCTAGCACGGTTATTCTCATTATTCTCATTATGAAGTGAATGATTATCTTCTTCGGCCATATTTTCTGAAAATGATGAGGATATCCTACAAAGTCTACCACTTGATGTACGTGACCACACTCTCATGCACGTGTAGGAATAAAATAAAAAAAAGAAGAAGAAAGCAAAAGAAGGAGGAAGAAAACAAAATAAAAAGAAACAAAGTTATATACAAGAAAAGTGAAAAGAGAAAATAAAATAAATACTATAATTTATACAACTTACCTCCCCGGCAACGGCGCCAAAAACTTGACACGACTGAAAGATTGATGTCTTCTCCCAAGTGCAGGAGTGTTGAAGTAATAAATAACCCGGCAAGACCGGGGTCGAACCACAGGGAGGTTAATTGTACAAATTATAAACAACAATAATAGTAATAACGATAATAATAATAATAATAATAACAATAATAATAATAGTACTAGTAGTAGTAGTAGTAGTAGTAGTAGTAGTAATAATAATAATAATAATAATAATAAACAAAGAGAAGAAGAAGAAGATGATGGTGATGAGAACTTAGAGATGAAATATTAATGTAAGGATTAAACAATAATAATAACAAATGTCAAGGTTAGAGGTTCCACTAATGGTATATCAAACAAGTATAGTATAAACTCTTATTATTGAATTGGAAACCACACACAAAGGAGGTTCCAATCAGATTATATATTGTTAACATGATTACATTAGTCATCTTATTCAATTAATGCTAATACTTGTAAATCTCGTCAAGCATTTATGCTTATAACTTATGTTAACAACAAATCAAGTTCCTTTCATAGCTCAGGTGTCGGTTATACCATACATTATGGGCTATGAAAGTGCCAAACATTTGTTGTACCAAGTGTTATACAACATAAATCAAGATTAATCATTTAACAAGCAAAGTATTAAAGAGTGAACAAGATAACAAATATAAAACATGTTAGTATCAAACATTAAAGTCCATATTAAGTTTACATTATACTTATTCTCACACCATTAGTGTAACCTTTTCACCTTGACATAATTAACTTAGCTAGACATAATGAAAGAAAGAAAAATAGATAAACAAAATAAGAACATAAAAGCTAACTAAGTAAAGGAAAGGAAATGAAAGGCATAAACTTAATATTAATAAAAGCAAAGCATAAACATTACAAAAAATACAAAGAGAGAAAGGAAGAGCATGATCTTGATCTGGAAACCAAGATGCCTAAATGCATGGCAAATGCCTCCTTTTATAGGCCAAAATTGGGAACTATTGATTTGATGACTAATTGATAAGTGGGTGGCCAACTTTTGACTTGGTGACAATCCTTATCTTCTCTTGTCTGCCCAAAACGTCATTGATAATGTCAAAACTGGAGCCAGGTGCAAACATGAAAGTTGTAGGCAATTGTCTCATCTTTCTTGTGTAAAATATTCAGCTCATTTGGACTTCTAGAACTCCAGATATGGCCAAAATACCAAACAATGCTCGGGCTGGAAGACAGATTCGGGCTTCTTTGTTGTTGTTACAATTTGGACTTGCAAATGGTCTTTTTAGATCTTGGGCTCCATATGAAAGTTGTAGGCCTATATCTTACCTTTCCATCCATATAAATGGGACCTAAATCTGAGATCTGTAGCTCCCGATATGACCCAATTACGGAACAGTGTTCCGGTTTGGATTGCACCGACATCTCTTCTCTAAGTTTGACCATCTCTTTATCCTTGCAATTTAAGTTCTTCAAGTCATCAATCAATCCTTTCATTTATGTGATAGGCCTGCATTAAAAATAGACATTTACCACAAATTATAGGTATCTTATATTATTAGATACATTATTATAAAACATATTTTAGTTAAGGAGTTATTGATACTTCAAGTGCAAAATGATGATATAAAACCATGATAAAAATGCACTTTTAAGTACTAATCACACCCCTCAACCAGCTTATTACTAGTCCCTAGTAATCAAAGCGTTACAACAATTTGCAACCCAACCCAATAATAATAACAAATGTCAAGGTTAGAGATGGGTTAAAGATGCATGATATTTTTAAATTATATGTATATAGATTTTTTTTTAAAAAAAAAAGAAAGAAAAAAAAGAGACAAAAATAATAATCCCAACCCAAGGAAGTTAACCTTAAACATTAGAATAAAAATTTTGTTTTCTTCCAAGAAAAGCCCCCTAATTATGTGTTGATACATTGAGCACAAAAGAAAGGTTTATTAATATCTTGTTAAGAGGTATTGAGCAGATATATAAATTTAATGAGAGTTTGTTTATCTGGATAGATTAATGGAAGTTAAATGATGAATACCTTGCTTTGTGAAATTTGCAAATTGTTTTAACGCTTTGATTACTAGGGACTAGTAATAAGCTGGTTGAGGGGTGTGATTAGTACTTAAAAGTGTATTTTTATCATGGTTTTATATCATCATTTTGCACTATCATTTTGCACTTGAAGTATCAATAACTCTTTAACTAAAATATGTTTTATAATAATGTATCTAATAATATAAGATACCTATAATTTGTGGTAAATGTCTATTTTTAATGCAGGCCTATCACATAAATGAAAGGATTGATTGATGACTTGAAGAACTTAAATTGCAAGGATAAAGAGATTGACACGACTAAAAGGTTGATGTCTTCTCCCAAGTGCAGGAGTGTCGAAGTAATAAATAACCCGGCAAGACCGGGGTCGAACCACAGGGAGGTTAATTGTACAAATTATAGACAATAATTATAAGCAACAATAATAGCAATAATAACAACAACAATAACAATAACAACAACAACTATAATAATAATAATAACAATAATAATAATAATAATAATAATAATAATAATAATAATAATAATAATAATAATAATAATAATAATAAAGAAAGAGAAGAAGAAGATGATGATGAGAACTTGGAGATGAAAAATTAATGTAAGGATTAAACAATAATAATAACAAATGTCAAGGTTAGAGGTTCCACTAATGGTATATCAAACAAATATAGTATAAACTCTTATTATTGAAGTGGAAACCACACACAAAGGAGGTTCCAATCAGATTATATATTGTTAACATGATTACATTAGTCATCTTATTCAATTAATGCTAATACTTGTAAATCTCATCAAGCATTCATGATTATAACTTATGTTAACAACAAATCAAGTTCCTTTCATAGCTCAGGTGTCGGTTATACCATACATTATGGGCTATGAAAGTGCCAAGCATTTGTTGTCCCAAGTGTTATACAACATAAATCAAGATTAGTCATTTAACAAGCAAAGTATTAAAGAGTGAACAAGATAACAAATATAAAACATGTTAGTATCAAACATTAAAGTCCATATTAAGTTTACACTATACTTATTCTCACACCATTAGTGTAACCTTTTCACCTTGACATAATTAACTTAGCTAGACATAATGAAAGAAAGCAAAATAAATAAACAAAATAAGAACATAAAAGTTAACTAAGTAAAGGAAAGGAAATGAAAGGCATAAACTTGATATTAATGAAAGCAAAGCATAAACATTACAAAAAATACAAAGAGAGAAAGGAAGAGCATGATCTTGATCTGGAAACCAAGATGCCTAAATGCATGGCAAATGCCTCCTTTTATAGGCCAAAATTGGGAACTATTGATTTGATGACTAATTGATAAGTGGGTGGCCAACTTTTGACTTGGTGAAAATCCTTATCTTCTCTTGTTTGCCCAAAACGTCATTGATAACGTCAAAATTGGAGCCAGTTGTAAACATGAAAGTTGTAGGCAATTGTCTCAGATTTTTTGTGTAAAACATTCAGCTCATTTGGACTTCTAGAACTCCAGATATGGCCAAAATACCGAACAGTGCTCGGGCTGGAAGACAGATTCGGGCTTCTTTGTTGTTGCTACAATTTGGACTTGCAAATGGCCTTTTTAGATCTTGGGATCCATATGAAAGTTGTAGGCCTATGTCTTACCTTTCCATCCATATAAATTGGACCTAAATCTGAGATCTCTAGCTCTAGATATGACCCAATTACCGAACAGTGTTCCGGTTTGGATTGCACCGACATCTCTTCTCTAAGTTTGACCATCTCTTTATCCTTGCTATTTAAGTTCTTCAAGTCATCAATCAATCCTTTCATTTATGTGATAGGCCTGTATTAAAAATAGACATTTACCACAAATTATAGGTATCTTATATTATTAGATACATTATTATAAAACATATTTTAGTTAAGGAGTTATTGATACTTCAAGTGTAAAATAATGATATAAAACCATGATAAAAATGCACTTTTAAGTACTAATCACACCCCTCAACCAGCTTATTACTAGTCCCTAGTAATCAAAGCGTTAAAACAATTTGCAAATTTCACAAAGCAAGGTATTCATCATTTAACTTCCATTAATCTAGCCAGATAAACAAACTCTCATTAAATTTATATATCTGCTCAATACCTCTTAACAAGATATTAATAAACCTTTTTTTTATGCTCAATGTATCAACACATAATTATGGGGTTTTTCTTGGAAGAAAACAAAATTTTTGTTCTAATGTTTAAGGTTAACTTCCTTGGGTTGGGATTACTATTTTTGTCTTTTTTTTTTTTAACTCTATATACATATAATTTAAAAACATCATGCATCTTTAACCCATATAACGAGCTTTCAGCTAATGACTCCCAGACCAGTTGGTCTTAGGGCGTTAGGTGTTAAGACACCCCTACGAGCTTAGTAACTCGGGTCGAAGATACTGATATGTAGATAGTGCAATGTTTGATTGCCTTAAGCTTTTCTCCTCAACCCATGTAACAAGCGTTGGGCCAATAGCTCCCAAGTCAGTTGACTTTAGGGTATTAGGTGTTAAAACACCCCTTCGGGCTTAATTGCTTAGGTTAGGGAGGCTACGAAATCAAACTTATCTACATTTTTATTATCATCATTTTTTATTTTTCTTTTTTCTTTTTTTTTTCATGTTTTTTTTTTTAATTATATACAATCCCTTTCCCTTAGTTGTTACCTTTAACAAAAGAACATAAATAATGTAATAATCCAATATGCAACCCACAATCATATGTTAAAGTGTGTGTATGTAAATTAAGGTTTAAAAATACATGTTAAATAAGTATATGAGCAGAATTAAGGGGTAACAATACGAGAGTTTGTAAACCTGAATATTTCAGGAAGTATTATAATAGACCTTGTTAAGAATGGTTACTAAGATGCGTCTCAAGAGTCACTTTAACAAAAGAACTCCTTTACTCTGCCATCCTAGTAACAACAATTATGCACATGCTTTATGAAATGAAAAACAATTTTTTTTTTTATCAACTACTACCCTCTCCCCCCAACCAAAACGAGACATTATCCTCAATGTTCTAAGGTAGAAAGATAGAGTATAGAAGATATCACCTGAAATAATGAACACTGACAAACCTGAAACACACTGAAACAAATATAAAAAACAATAAAACACAATAATAAAACCAAAAAACACAAGTTTTTAGAAACAAAAAACTCAAATCGCAGTTTGTGATTGTGGCTCACATCTTCCCTTGGTTTTACGTCCAAGAACAGCTTAAACGCCCTCAATGGGTCGGGGATAGGCTTCCCATCCAGTTTTCATAAAAACTGGCAAACAGGGTCTTTCTTTAGTCAGATTCCCAAGACTATGCCAAGCATGTTCTTTATAAAAATGGGTTCCTAAGTTATGAATTGCACGATGCTTATCTTGACTATGATGAGACTTAAGAGTCAATAGAAGATTATCTAAAGACTCTCTGTGTTTTGAAATAAATCCCACCTTTTGATAATTTTCACAGTTTTTGCAAAATGCATGTGACTCCTTGAATATGGTTGGCCAGGAAAATCCACTTTGTAAGATTTCTACAATCCTCTTTTTTGAAGAGAAATGATCCCCACATGCCTTAGAGTGACAAAATTTAATGAAATTACTTACCTCATTGTCGAAAATGCATTTTTGAAATATTTGATCAGGACAATAATTAAATAAGTAAGGGTCATCCCAACAAAAAATTTGCTTGTTGCTCAAAAATTTTCTTTTGTCTTCAATACTCCAGTGAGCTGGGAAAAATCCTGAAGCAAGAAAATTGATATTTTTAGCAAACCAAGGCATTGAAATAAAAGAAAGTAAAGATTTATCAGGAAAGTAATCATCGATTGGTGTGATGTCGGGTGTCGAATCTATTGTCACTTCTGATAAAAGATCTGCATCAACCTTTTTGGTGCCTTTTTCATCCTCGATTTCTTCCTGATTGGTCATGGCATGAGAAAATGAAAGTGCTGGCAGAGAATCAGTCTTTTCTTTGCAATTTTCAGATTCAACCCCTTCCTTATCCTTAGAGATTGACTCATCATCTTTCTCATAAGGTTCAAGAATTAGTTTGTGAATAACCTTACCACTACAAAGAGTGATGACTGATTTGATTTGATCCATGTGTTGACTTCCAGGACTACTTGCATTTGCATCATATTGCCCCTTAAGATTTTGCTGTTGTTGAGATGGAAACTTACCTTGCTCTTGAAAACTGAGAGCAGATGTGAATTTTGCAAGAGTGTCTTTAAAATCTGTTATGCTTTGAGTAAGTTGAGTGTTGATTGTCTCTTGCTTTTCAATGAATGCATACAAAGTTTCCTCAAAATTACTTTTAAGAGGTGGAGCATAAGAAGGTGCATATCCATAAGAATTTTGGAAATTATGGTGTGCTTGAAACTGTGGTTGTGAAGTTTGTGCATTATCACTCTTCCAACTGAAATTTTGGTGATTTCTCCAACCAGGGTTGTATGTTTGCAAATATGGGTTGTGGTTGGGCCTTTGGAAAGTGTTTAAAGCATAGGCTTGTTCATGGAGACATTCCTTAAAAGAAGGCAAGGTTGGATAATCGTTGGTTGAGTGTTCATTTGTTTCACAGATTTGACACACAATGTTTTCAACAGATTTTAATTGACCACTCTTTTTCAATTCTAGTGCCTCGACTTTTCTAGCTAAAGATGCAAACTTGGCTTGAAGGTCATGATCTTCCCTAAGGTTGTACATACCTCCACTAGATGTATGAGGTTGAGTTTTACTCGGTGCCTCATAAGTACCCGCGGTGTCCCAATTTTGAGCATTTTCAGCTAACAAGTCTAAGTACTCCATTGCTTCATCAGGGTCTTTATCTTCAAAAGTTCCATTGCACATCAATTCAACCATTTGCCTATCTTTAGGTGTTAACCCTTCATAGAAATGTGAAACCAATCTTCATGTTTCAAAACCATGATGAGGGCAAGTACTAAGCAAGTCTCGATACCTATCCCAACATTGGTAAAATGTTTCTCCTGGATTTTGAGTGAAAGTTGTGATTTGTCTTTTGAAAGAATTTGTTCTATGAGATGGGAAAAACTTCTTTAAAAACTGTTGTTGCATTTCATCCCAAGCACGAATGGATCCTGGTCTTAAATTTTGTAGCCATGTTTTAGCTTTATCTTTTAATGAAAAAGGAAAAAGCTTTAATCTGATGGTGTTCATGCTACAATTTAAATTATTATATGTGTTGCAGACCTCCTCAAATTCCCTTAAATGCAAGTATGGATTTTCCAATTCTAAGCCATGAAAAGAAGGTAAAAGTTGAATAATACCTGGTTTAAAATTAAAATGAGATGCATCAGGAGGAAAAACTATGCATGATGGTGCACTTGTTCTTGTGGGATTCATGTGGTCTCTAAGTGTTCTAGCACGATTATTCTCATTATTCTCATTATGAAGTGATTGATTATCTTCTTCGGCCATATTTTCTGAAAATGATGAGGATATCCTACAAAGTCTACCACTTGATGTACGTGACCACACTCTCATGCACGTGTAGGAATAAAATAAAAAAAAGAAGAAGAAAGCAAAAGAAGGAGGAAGAAAACAAAATAAAAAGAAACAAAGTTATATACAAGAAAAGTGAAAAGAGAAAATAAAATAAATACTATAATTTATACAAGAACTTACCTCCCCGGCAACGGCGCCAAAAACTTGACACGACTAAAAGGTTGATGTCTTCTCCCAAGTGCAGGAGTGTCGAAGTAATAAATAACCCGGCAAGACCGGGGTCGAACCACAGGGAGGTTAATTGTACAAATTATAGACAATAATTATAAGCAACAATAATAGCAATAATAACAACAACAATAACAATAACAACAACAACTATAATAATAATAACAATAATAATAATAATAATAATAATAATAATAATAATAATAATAAAGAAAGAGAAGAAGAAGAAGATGATGAGAACTTGGAGATGAAAAATTAATGTAAGGATTAAACAATAATAATAACAAATGTCAAGGTTAGAGGTTCCACTAATGGTATATCAAACAAATATAGTATAAACTCTTATTATTGAAGTGGAAACCACACACAAAGGAGGTTCCAATCAGATTATATATTGTTAACATGATTACATTAGTCATCTTCTTCAATTAATGCTAATACTTGTAAATCTCGTCAAGCATTCATGATTATAACTTATGTTAACAACAAATCAAGTTCCTTTCATAGCTCAGGTGTCGGTTATACCATACATTATGGGCTATGAAAGTGCCAAGCATTTGTTGTACCAAGTGTTATACAACATAAATCAAGATTAGTCATTTAACAAGCAAAGTATTAAAGAGTGAACAAGATAACAAATATAAAACATGTTAGTATCAAACATTAAAGTCCATATTAAGTTTACACTATACTTATTCTTACACCATTAGTGTAACCTTTTCACCTTGACATAATTAACTTAGCTAGACATAATGAAAGAAATAAAAATAGATAAACAAAATAAGAACATAAAAGTTAACTAAGTAAAGGAAAGGAAATGAAAGGCATAAACTTGATATTAATGAAAGCAAAGCATAAACATTACAAAAAATACAAAGAGAGAAAGGAAGAGCATGATCTTGATCTAGAAACCAAGATGCCTAAATGCATGGCAAATGCCTCCTTTTATAGGCCAAAATTGGGAACTATTGATTTGATGACTAATTGATAAGTGGGTGGCCAACTTTTGACTTGGTGAAAATCCTTATCTTCTCTTGTTTGCCGAAAACGTCATTGATAACATCAAAATTGGAGCCAGTTGTAAACATGAAAGTTGTAGGCAATTGTCTCAGATTTGTTGTGTAAACAATTCAGCTCATTTGGACTTCTAGAACTCCAGATATGGCCAAAATACCGAACAGTGCTCGGGCTGGAAGACAAATTCGGGCTTCTTTGTTGTTGCTACAATTTGGACTTGATCATGGCCTTTTTAGATCTTGGGATCCATATGAAAGTTGTAGGCCTATGTCTTACCTTTCCATCCATATAAATTGGACCTAAATCTGAGATCTGTAGCTCCAGATATGACCCAATTACCGAACAGTGTTCCGGTTTGGATTGCACCGACATCTCTTCTCTAAGTTTGACCATCTCTTTATCCTTGCTATTTAAGTTCTTCAAGTCATCAATCAATCCTTTCATTTATGTGATAGGCCTGTATTAAAAATAGATATTTACCACAAATTATAGGTATCTTATATTATTAGATACATTATTATAAAACATATTTTAGTTAAGGAGTTATTGATACTTCAAGTGTAAAATAATGATATAAAACCATGATAAAAATGCACTTTTAAGTACTAATCAGAGATGGTCAAACTTAGAGAAGAGATGTCGGTGCAATCCAAACCGGAACACTGTTCGGTAATTGGGTCATATCTGGAGCCACAGATCTCAGATTTAGGTCCAATTTATATGGATGGAAAGGTAAGACATAGGCCTACAACTTTTATATGGAGCCCAAGATCTAAAAAGGCCATTATCAAGTCCAAATTGTAGCAACAACAAAGAAGCCCGAATCTGTCTTCCAACCCGAGCACTGTTCGGTATTTTGGCCATATCTGGAGTTCTAGAAGTCCAAATGAGCTGAATTTTTTACACAAGAAATCTGAGACAATTGCCTACAACTTTCATGTTTACAACTGGCTCCAATTTGGACGTTATCAATGACGTTTTGGGCAGACAAGAGAAGATAAGGATTGTCACCAAGTCAAAAGTTGGCCACCCACTTATCAATTAGTCATCAAATCAATAGTTCCCAATTTTGGCCTATCAAAGGAGGCATTTGCCATGTATTTAGGCATCTTGGTTTCCAGATCAAGATCATGCTCTTCCTTTCTCTCTTTGTATTTTTTATGCTTTGTTTTTATTAATATTAAGTTTATGCCTTTCATTTCCTTTCCTTTACTTAGTTAACTTTTATGTTCTTATTTTGTTTATCTATTTTTATTTCTTTCATTATATCTAGCTAAGTTAATTATGTCAAGGTGAAAAGGTTACACTAATGGTGTAAGAATAAGTATAGTGTAAACTTAATATGGACTTTAATGTTTGATACTAACATGTTTTATATTTGTTATCTTGTTCACTCTTTAATACTTTGCTTGTTAAATGACTAATCTTGATTTATGTTGTATAACACTTGGTACAACAAATGCTTGGCACTTTCATAGCCCATAATGTATGGTATAACCGACACCTGAGCTATGAAAGGAACTTTATTTGTTGTTAACATAAGTTATAATCATGAATGCTTGACGAGATTTACAAGTATTAGCATTAATTGAATAAGATGACTAATGTAATCATGTTAACAATATATAATCTGATTGGAACCTCCTTTGTGTGTGGTTTCCAATTCAATAATAAGAGTTTATACTATACTTGTTTGATATACCATTAGTGGAACCTCTAACCTTGACATTTGTTATTATTATTGTTTAATCCTTACATTAATATTTCATCTCCAAGTTCTCATCATCTTCTTCTTCTTCTCTTTCTTTATTATTATTATTATTGTTACTACTAGTATTACTACTACTACTACTACTACTACTACTACTACTACTACTACTACTACTACTATTATTATTAATATTGTTGTTGTTGTTGTTGTTGTTGTTGTTGTTATTATTGTTATTTATAATTTGTACAATTAACCTCCCTGTGGTTCGACCCCGGTCTTGCCGGGTTATTTATTACTTCGACACTCCTGCACTTGGGAGAAGACATCAACCTTTTAGTCGTGTCAAAGATATTCTTGCAAAATTAACTTCTGCTCTCAGTTTCCAAGAGAAAGGTAAGTTTCCATCTCAACCACAACAAAATCCCAAGGGGCAATACAATGCAAATGCATGTAGTTTCGGAAGCCACCACATGGATCAAGACAAATCAGCCACTACTTTGCGCAGTGGTAAGGTTATTGAAAAACCCTCTCTTGAACCTTATGAGAAAGATGATAAGTCAATCTCTGAGGGTAAGGAAGGGGTTGAATATGAAAATTACAAAGAAACGACTGATTCACCGCCAGCACTTCCATTTCCTCAGGTCGTGACTAAACAAAGGAAAGTCAATTACAACTCTGAAATTTTTAAAATTTTTAAATAGGTAAGAATCAATATACCTTTGCTGGATGCTATTAAACAAGTTCCTTCCTATGCTAAATTTTTGAAAGATCTATGCACTATGAAGTGGAAACTGAATGTGAAAAAGAAAGCCTTTCTAACTGAACAAGTAAGTGCTATTCTTCAGAACAATAATGCTTTAAAATATAAAGACCCTGGTTGTCCTACAAGTTCTTGCTATATTGGAGAGCATAAAATTAAAAGAGCCTTACTTGATCTCGATGCTAGTGTGAATTTACTTCCATATTCAGTTTTTCAGAGGCTCAATCTAGGTGAGTTAAAACCAACTTCTATAACTCTTTTACTTGCCGATAGATCTATAAAAGTGCCTAGAGGAATAATTGAAGATGTGTTAGTACAAGTCGATAAATTCATTTATCCTGTGGATTTTATTGTCTTGGACACACAACCTGTTGAAGTATGTAATTCATTTCCTGTTATTTTAGGACTTCCATTTCTTGCAACTTCTAATGCATTGATTAATTGTTGGAATGGACTGATGAAACTATCATTTGGAAACATGACATTAGAGATGAATATTTTCAACATTTGAAGTAACCTATAGATGATAATGATTTACATGAAGTGGACTTTACTGGAAAATTAATTCATGATCAATTTCCAACCACTTTCAGTGAAATTGAGGTTGATGAATCTGATGATTTGCAAATGATTTATTTTCAGGAAGAATCAAAGACAAGTAATTGGAGGCCATAATTTGAGGAATTGCCACCACGATCAATTAAGTCCATACCTTCAAATGTTCAACCACCAAAACCTGATTTGAAGCCATTGCCATCTAATCTCAAATACTCATTTTTAGGAGAAAATGAAACTTTTTCGGTAATAATCTTTTCCAAACTTAATGCACATCAAGAAGGTAAGTTATTACAAACTCTAAAATGTACAAAAATGCATTAGGATGGACCATCGCTGATATAAAAGGAATTAGTCCTTTGATTTGTACACACAGAATTTATTTAGAGGAAAATGATAAACCCTCTAGAGAAATGCAACGAAGGCTAAATCCTAATATGAAGGAAGTAGTGAAAAATGAAGTCATTAAGCTTCTAGATAATGAAATCATTTATCCTATTTCTGACAGCAAATGGGTAAGTCCTACCCAAGTTGTACCCAAGAAGTCTGGAGTCACTATGATAACAAATGAGAACAGTGAGTTAATTCCCACTATAACTGTTACTAGTTGGCGCATGTGCATTGACTATAGGAAACTTAATTCAATGACTAGAAAAGATCATTTTCCTTTACCTTTCATGGATCAAATCCTAGAAAGAGTTGCAGGTCATGAATTTTATTGTTTCCTAGATGGCTATTTGGGTTACAACCAAATTGAAATTGCATTAGAAGATCAAGAGAAGACTACGTTCACATGTCCATTTGGTATTTTTGCATATCGAAGGATGCCTTTTGGATTATATAATGCACCAGCCACATTTCAAAGATGCATGCTTAGTATATTTAGTGATATGGTTGAACATTTTCTTGAGATTTTCATAGATGATTTTTCTGTTTTTGGCGATTCATTTGATGATTGTTTGACTAACTTAGGAAAGGTTTTGACCAGGTGTGAAGAGAAGAATCTTGTGCTAAAATGGGAAAAATGTCATTTCAAATAATGTGTGATGCTAGTGATTATGCCGTAGGTGCTGTTTTGGGACAAAGAAAAGATAAGAAACCTTATGTAATTTACTATGTAAGTAAAACTTTAAATAGTGCTCAAATGAATTATACCACTACTGAAAAAGAATTACTTGTAGTAGTATTTGCGTGTGAAAAATTCAGATCTTATCTTGTTGGCTCACCTGTTGTTGTTTTTAGTGATCATGCAGCATTGAAATATCTTCTTTCAAGGAAAGATTCTAAGGCTAGATTGGTGCGGTGAATTTTATTACTTTAAGAATTTGATATCACAATCAAAGATAAGAAAGGCAGCGAAAATGTTGTCGCAGATCACTTGTCAAGATTGACAACAGATTCGAACACTGACATCACATCAATCAATGACTACTTTCCCGATGAATCTTTACTTTCTGTCTCTACAATGCCTTGGTTTGCTAATATTGCCAATTTTCTTATTTCAGGACAATTGCCAGCTCATTGGAGTACCCAAGATAAAAGAAAGTTCTTGAATGAAGTGAAGAACTTTTATTGGGATGATCTTATTTATTCAAATATTATCCTAATCAAATATTTCGAAGATGCATTCCTGATAATGAGGTAAGTAGTGTCATGAAATTTTTTCATTCTGAGGCATGTGGGGGCCATTTCTCGTCAAGAAAGACAACTGCAAAAATCTTACAAAGTGGATTTTACTGGCCCACCATATTCAAAGACTCATATGCATTCTGCAAGTCTTGTGAAAATTGTCAAAAGTTGGGATCTATTTCAAAACGTCACATGATGCCTTTAAATCCTATTATTGTCATTGAGATCTTTGATTGTTGGGGTATAGATTTCATGGGTCCATTCCCTCCATTATTTGGTTTCTTATACATATTAGTCGCAGTAGATTATGTTTCAAAATGGATAGAGGCAATTCCAAGTCGAAACAATGGTCACAAAACAGTGATAAAGTTTTTGAAAGAAAATATTTTGAGTCGATTTGGAGTCCCTCGAGCCATAATAAGTGATGCTGGAATACATTTCTAGAACAAGCCATTTGAGTCTTTAATGAAGAAATATGGAATCACACACAATGTTGCCACCGCTTATCATCCAAAAACAAGTGGACAAGTAGAGCTTGCTAATAGGGAGATCAAACATATTTTGGAGAAAACAGTGAACCCTAATAGGAAAGACTGGTCTTTAAGACTTAATGATGCACTTTGGGCTTATCGAACTGCTTATAAAACATCATTAGGTATGTCACCTTATAGACTAGTCTATGGAAAACCTTGTCACTTGCCTGTGGAACTTGAACATAAAGCTTATTGGGCTATTAAAGCTTTCAATTCAAATCTAGATGATGCTAGTCAACTGCGAAAATTACAAATAAATGAGCTTGAGGAAATAAGAAATGATGCATATGAAAATTCAAGAATTTATAAAGCAAGGATTAAAGAGTTTCATGACAAGAAAATACTGAGAAAAACATTCAATGTTGGTCAAAAAGTCTTGCTTTATAATTCTCGACTGCATTTATTTCCTGGAAAATTAAGATCAAGATGGAGCGATCCTTTTATTGTGAAACATGTGTATCCATATGGGGCCTATGACATCGAGAATCCAACAAATGGCAAAGTTTTCAAGGTAAATGGACATCGTCTGAAAGTAAATAGAGGGCGTTTAAGCCATTCTTGGACGTAAAACCAAGGGAAGATATGAACCACAATCACAACTACCTGTGCATACACATGCTTTTTCAAAAGTAAATAAATAAATAAATAAATAAATAAAAAGAGAGAGAGAGAGTGTGAGACTCCACCTGACCTACATATAGGTGTTATGATTGCCTTTCTAATTTCTCATCTATAAAACCCTCTCTTCCTTTCTTTCATTTCTACTCAACTCATACATTCAACAAATACAGAAGTGTGTAGAAATGGCAAATTCCTCAAGTCATCATATAAGAAATATTTGTGTTTTCGGTGGATCTAGTCCTGGAAAAGAAAAGGAGGTTTTAGAATCAGCAAATCATCTAGGTCAAGTGCTAGTTGAGAGAAAGATTTATTTAATGTATGGGGAGGCAGTCTTATGTTATTGACACGACTAAAAGGTTGATGTCTTCTCCCAAGTGCAGGAGTGTCGAAGTAATAAATAACCCGGCAAGACCGGGGTCGAACCACAGGGAGGTTAATTGTACAAATTATAGACAACAATTATAAGCAACAATAATAGCAATAATAACAACAACAATAACAACAACAACAACAACTATAATAATAATAATAGTAGTAGTAGTAGTAGTAGTAGTAGTAGTAATAGTAATAATAATAATAATAATAATAATAATAATAATAATAATAATAAAGAAAGAGAAGAAGAAGAAGATGATGAGAACTTGGAGATGGAAAATTAATGTAAGGATTAAACAATAATAATAACAAATGTCAAGGTTAGAGGTTTCACTAATGGTATATCAAACAAGTATAGTATAAACTCTTATTATTGAATTGGAAACCACACACAAAGGAGGTTCCAATCAGATTATATATTGTTAACATGATTACATTAGTCATCTTATTCAATTAATGCTAATACTTGTAAATCTCGTCAAGCATTCATGATTATAACTTATGTTAACAACAAATCAAGTTCCTTTCATAGCTCAGGTGTCAGTTATACCATACATTATGGGCTATGAAAGTGCCAAGTATTTGTTGTACCAAGTGTTATACAACATAAATCAAGATTAGTCATTTAACAAGCAAAGTATTAAAGAGTGAACAAGATAACAAATATAAAACATGTAAGTATCAAACATTAAAGTCTATATTAAGTTTACACTATACTTATTCTTACACCATTAGTGTAACCTTTTCACCTTGACATAATTAATTTAGCTAGACATAATGAAAGAAAGGAAAATAAATAAACAAAATAAGAACATAAAAGTTAACTAAGTAAAGGAAAGGAAATGAAAGGCATACACTGATATTAATGAAAGTAAAGCATAAACATTACAAAAAATACAAAGAGAGAAAGGAAGAGCATGATCTTGATCTGAACACCAAGATGCCTAAATGCATGGAAAATGCCTCCTTTTATAGGCCAAAATTGGGAACTATTGATTTGATGACTAATTGATAAGTGGGTGGCCAACTTTTGACTTGGTGACAATCCTTATCTTCTCTTGTCTACCCAAAACGTCATTGATAACGTCACAATTGGAGTCCATTGTAAACATGAAAGTTGTAGTCAATTGTCTCAGCTTTCTTGTGTAAAACATTCAGCTCATTTGGACTTCTAGAACTCCAGATATGGCCAAAATACCGAACAGTGCTCGGGCTGGAAGACAGATTCGGGCTTCTTTGTTGTTGCTACAATTTGGACTTGATAATGGCCTTTTTAGATCTTGGGCTCCACATGAAAGTTGTAGGCCTATGTCTTACCTTTCCATCCATATAAATTGGACCTAAATTGGAGATATATATCTCTAGATATGACCCAATTACCGAACAGTGTTCCGGTTTGGATTGCACCGACATCTCTTTTCTAAGTTTGGCCATCTCTTTATCCTTGCAATTTAAGTTCTTCAAGTCATCAATCAATCCTTTTATTTATGTGATAAGCCTACATTAAAAATAGACATTTACCACAAATTATAGGTATCTTATATTATTACATACATTATTATAAAACATGCTTTAGTTAAGGAGTTATTGATACTTCAAGTGCAAAATGATGATATAAAACCATGATAAAAATACACTTTTAAGTACTAATCACACCCCCCAACCAGCTTATTACTAGTCCCTAGTAATCAAAGCGTTAAAACAATTTGTAAATTTCACAAAGGAAGGTATTCATGATTTAACTTCCATTAATCTATCCAGATAAACAAACTCTCATTAAATTTATATATCTGCTCAATACCACTTAACAAGATATTAATAAACCTTTCATTTGTGCTCAATGTATCAACAGATAATTATGGGGCTTTTCTTGGAAGAAAACAAAATTTTTGTTCTAATGTTTAAGGTTAACTTCCTTGGGTTGAGATTATTATTTTTGTCTTTTTTTTCTTTTTTTTTAAAAAAATCTATATACATATAATTTAAAAACATCATGCATCTTTAACCCATGTAACGAGCTTTCAGCTAATGAATCCCACACCAGTTGGTCTTAGGGCATTAGGTGTTAAGACACCCCAACGAGCTTAGTAACTCGGGTTGCAGATACTGATATGTAGATAGTGCAATGTTTGATTCCCTTAAGCTTTTCTCCTCAACCCATGTAACAAGCATTGAGCCAATAGCTCCCAAGTCAGTTGACTTTAGGGTATTAGGTGTTAAAACACCCCTTCGGGCTTAATTGTTTAGGTTAGGGAGGCTACAAAACCAAACTTATCTACATTTTTATTATCATCATTTTTTTTTCTTTTTTTCTTGTTTTTCATGTTTTTTTTTTTTGCTTAATTATATACAATCCCTTTCCCTTAGTTGTTACCTTTAACAAAAGAACATAAATAATGTAATAATCCAATATGCAACCCACAATCATATGTTAAAGTGTGTGTGTGTAAATTAAGGTTTAAGAATACATGTTAAATAAGTATATGAGTAGAATTAAGTGGTAACAATACGAGAGTTTGTAAACCTGAATATTTCAGGAAGTATTATAATAGACCTTGTTAAGAATGGTTACTAAGATGCGTCTCAAGAGTCACTTTAACAAAAGAACTCCTTTACTCTGCCATCCTAGTAACAACAATTATGCACATGCTTTATGAAATGAAAAATAATTTTTTTTTTATCAACTACTACCCTCTCCCCCCAACCAAAATGAGACATTGTCCTCAATGTTCTAAGGTAGAAAGACAGAGTATAGAAGATATCACCTGAAATAACGAACACGAACAAAACCTGAAATACACTAAAACAAAAATAAGAAATAACAAAACACAATAATAAAACTAAAAGACAGAAGTTTTTACAAACAAAAAAAATTCAAATCGCAGTTGTGAATGTGGCTCACATCTTCCCTTGGTTTTACGTCCAAGAACAGCTTAAACGCCCTCAATGGGTCGGAGATAGGCTTCCCATCCAGTTTTCTTAAAAACTGGCAAACAGGGTCTTTTTTAGTCAGATTCCCAAGACTAAGTCAAGTATGTTCTTTATGAAAATGGGTTCATAAGTCATGAATTACACGATGCTTATCTCGACTATGATGACACTTAAGAGTCAATAGAAGATTATCTAAAGACTCTCTGTGTTTTGAAATAAATCCCACCTTCTGACAATTTTCACAGTTTTTGCGGAATGCATCTGACTCCTTGAATATGATGGGCCAGTAAAATCCACTTTGTAAGATTTCTACAATCCTCTTTTTTGATGAGAAATGATCCCCACATGCCTTAGAGTAACAAAATTTAATGAAATTACTTACCTCATTGTCGAGAATGTATTTTTGAAATATTTGATCAGGACAATAATTGAATAAGTAAGGGTCATCCCAATAAAAATTTTGCTCGTTGCTCAAAAATTTTCTTTTGTCTTTAATACTCCAATGAGTTGGCAAAAATCCTGAAGCAAGAAAATTGATATTTTTAGCAAACCAAGGCATTGAATTAAGAGAAAGTAGAGATTCATCAGGAAAGTAATCATCGATTGGTGTGATGTCGGGTGTCGAATCTGTTGTCACTTTTGATAAAAGATTCGCATCAACCTTTTCGATGCCTTTTTCATCCTCGATTTCTTCCTGATTGGTCATGGCATGAGAAAATGGAAGTGCTGGCGGAGAATCAGTCGTTTCTTTGCAATTTTCAGATTCAACCCCTTCCTTTTCCTTAGAAATTGACTCATCATCTTTCTCATAAGGTTCAAGAGAGGGTTTTTCAATAACCTTACCACTGCGTAGAGTAGTGATTGATTTGACTTGATCCATGTGTTGGCTTCTGGAACTACTTGCATTTGTATTGTATTGCCCCTTAGGATTTTGTTGTGGTTGAGATGGAAACTTACCTTTCTCTTGGAAACTGAGAGCAGATGTTAATTTTGCAAGAGTATCTTTAAAATCTGTCATGTTTTGAGCAAGTTGAGTGTTGATTGTCTCTTGCTTTTCAATGAATGCATACAAAGTTTCCTCAAACTTTCTTGTAGGAGATGGAGCATAAGGAGGTGCATATCCATGATAATTTTGGAAATTATGGTGTGCTTGGAACTGTGGTGGTGAAGTTTGTGCATTGTCACTCTTCCAACTGAAATTCAGGTGATTTCTCCAACCAGGATTGTATGTTTGTGAGTATGGGTTGTGGTTGGGCCTTTGGAAACTGTTTAAAGCATGGGCTTGTTCATGGAGACATTCCTTAAAAGAAGGCAAGGTTGGACAATCGTTGGTTGAGTGTTTATTTGTTTCACAGATTTGACACACAATGTTTTCAACAGATTTTAATTGACCACTCTTTTTCAATTCTAGTGCCTCGACTTTTCTAGGTAAAGATGCAAACTTGGCTTGAAGGTCATGATCTTCCCTAAGGTTGTACATACTGCTTGACCGCTTTTTATGATCGGCTTGTTTTAACTCGCAAGTGCACGAGTGTGCGATGTAGCAATTAACTCGGTAAGATCGAGGTCATATCCACAGAGAGTTAGATCTGAAAATTAAGCTAAGTAACAAAAAAAAAACTCAAGAGAAATTAAATTAACAATAACTTAGTTGAAAATAATTGATGGATTTGTTTTCAAAGATAAAAAAAAAAATGTAAATAGATTTTAAATGACAAGAAAAGTAAGTCTTGGTCCAAATCAATTTTAATGGTGATGTATTGGTGATTTCTTCAACATATATAAGATAACTCAACCTAATCTCAACGATGGTGATATTAGATCGGAAGATATTACAATGAAGATTAGAAAGATGAAGATTGATTATTGCTTAAGAATGAACAAGTACTTTCATATTAAGTAAGACATTGAATCAAGCAATCTCTATACCAAAACTAAAGTTTGTGCATAAAAATTCAAGATTATAACATTACCTAAATGATTTCTAAAATTTCTTTACAATAATAAATCATTCATGAAGAAAATAAGAAGATAAACATTAAGATTCATTCATATCCTAAAGAACTCACCTCAATCACCATTATCCTTGATTTGGATCCAAGAAAGAGTTTAGCCAACCATGATTATATATAAGAACACTTCAATAAACATGAAAGAACTTGAATCCAACTGAAAAAATAAGTTTTACAAACTAAAGAACCGAAATCTATAAAGAAGAACACAATACAATTTCAGAAAAAATTCGGACACAAATCTGACTCTAACTTTGGACAGCAATTCGACCCTCTTAGAAGCTTTTTTTGGAGAAGTCTATTAGAGACATATTTATAGGAAATTATGTCACCTTTCCAGATCATTAAAGAACAGCTTATTTGGACACCTGAGTCAAAAGTTATGGGCAAAACACCGAAAGGTGTTCTGAAAAATCAAATCAAGACAGCTTTACAACTACTTTGGTGCACGTTTTTCTTCCTCATTTATGAGGTGTCTCCTTCTTCTTTTTGACCCAAAATAATGTTAAAATATCCCCTCCAGCTTTCCATCCATGTGCTTGCCTTCTTGGATCAATGGATTACCCAAAATAAATCAATTGTTATTTGTTGTGTGGACATGTAAGATCATGGATTGTGTTTGGGTTGATTTGAAGGTTGATTTGGGGTTGATTTAGGGCTGATTTGGGGCTGATTTCTGAGCATCAAATAAGTATACAAATGTACTTATTATTTGGGCTAAGATTGACATTGAAACCTTGAGTGTTTAATGGTTGAAGTTTGCACACAACATAAGGCAAGTTTGGGCTTGAAATAAATCATATGATATTCTTTTCTAGAATTGGAATAGAATTGATTTTTGGGACAAATTTGGAGCACTTATTTGAACCAAGATTTGCTTCAATCTTCAACTAAATGTCTCTTCAATTCTTTGTTCTGAATTCCGACGTTGAATTTTCTGAATTAATTCATTTAAGCTCCAAAAACCTATCGAAACATTAAAACAAACTTCATTACTAAAAAACACATCAATTATTATAAAAACAACCAAATAAAAACAATAAATACATATGTAAAATAAGAGACTTAATGACACTTTTGATGCACAATCACACCCCCCAACTTAGATTTTGCTAGTCCTCAAGCAAAACAAAACATAAAACCTTTAAAATAAAAATAATAATAATAACAACCATAATTAGGCTCGATTCATCACACTTGAAGGACCTATCATGCAAACATTGGTATCTTTAACTTAGTATACACAATAGCAAATAAAGAAAAATAAGCATACTCACATTCTCTAAATCAAACATCCATACAAAATTTCCAAATTCAGTCATATTTATCGTGCAACCAACATAATTGATTCATACGAAAACTCAACTTGTAATCTTCCATTCTCACCAACACAAACAAGGTAGCAAACTAGAGAAATATCTATATATTTTCTTTCTTTCTTTTTTCTTTCTTTGTTTTTTTTTTTTAAAGATATGATTTATTTTTTGTCTTTAAGTAGTCACTTCCCTTTTGACACGAATACAAACATTTGTGATGAATGCACCCGGTTACTCACAAAGTCACAAACTTAAAGTGCTTTGCATACTCATATTTTAAGTTGCCGTTTGACGTAAAGATAAACATTTGTGATGAATACCCCTAGTTACTGAGCAACTCAAAACATTGGAGTAGATAGAACTTTGTACACATTTATTTATTTATTCGTGTAATAATTATTACTCTATTTACTTAAACCTTGTTTAGGACTGGATCAAAAGGGATAATCACAAGTAAAGCATCATACTCATCTTTCATGCATAATCACACAACTCACACAACTTTTACAAGGAAAGATGTATTTCAGTAATCTTAAAAAAAAGTATGCTATATCTTGCTTTATAAGATATTATCTATCCCAAATTAAAGTATGCAATGTTCAACATAATAATGAATTCAAAAATATAATGATGATCCTAAACAAGTCTCATTCACATACGAATGCAAGTTTTTTTTTTTTTTTAAACAAGCATGGTTATCTCAAGCATTCAATATAATGAAATATCTAAAATTAAGTTTTACATTATCCTCAATGTAAAAGAGAAAGAGAAGAAAAGTATAAAGATTAGAAAATTGTTACTCCCCTTCTGTTTTCAAGGATGAATGTCTGATTGAATTGGGCATGAGCTGACTTCTTGCTTGATTTTTTTTTTTAACCTGCATATCACAACTAAAAGAAAACATTGATTTTTTTTATTTTTTATTTTTGAAAATAAAGAACCTCACACCCCCCAACTTAAAATAATGCATTGTCCCGAATGCATGAACACGAAAATATAAGAGATGGAAGAAAGAAGAAAAAATAATAAAAATGAAAAATAAAAATAAAAATAAAATAAAAATAAAAACTCATTACTTCTAATACTACAATGGTATTGGATCTTGAAGATCCAATGTCTCAACTTCAGCCACAACATTTTCAAGATAAGGTTTCAATCGATGACCATTTACTTTGAAAATATTTCCATTCTTGGGATTTTCTACCTCAAATGCACCATGCTCAGAGATGGATTTAATCACAAATGGACCAGTCCATTTTGTCCTCAACTTCCCAGGAAAGAGATGTAATCGTGAATTATACAAGAGAACCTTTTGACCAACATGAAAGGATTTTCTAAGAATATGTTTATCATGCAAAGTTTTCATCTTATGTTTTGAAATTTTTGCATTTTGAAATGCATCATTTCTCAACTCCTCTAATTCATCCAATTGAAGCTTTCTATTTTTGCCAACCTCATTTTCATTGTCATTGAATTGCCGAATGGCCCAATATGCACGGTGCTCAATCTCAACAGGGAGATGACAAGGCTTTACATAAACTAGCCTATAAGGAGACATTACTAAAGAGGTCTTATAAGCAGTGCGATATGCCCACAAAGCATCAACTAGTTGTAGGGACCAATCTTTACGGTTTGGATTGACTGTTTTCTCTAAAATGTTCTTGATCTCCCTATTTGCCAACTCAGCTTGGCCACTAGTCTGTGGGTGATAGGGGGTACTGACCTTGTGAATTACACCATATTTTCTCATCAAAATCCCAACGGGCTTGTTACAAAAATGTTTTCCCCCATCACTAATCATAGCCCGGGGCATGCCAAAATGAGAGAAAATATTTTCTTTCAAGAATTTGACCACAACTCGATGGTCATTGGTTCGAGATGCAATGGCCTCCACCCATTTAGACATATAATCAACAGCAACAAGGATGAATTGGTAACCAAATGAACTTGGAAAAGGTCCCATGAAATCAATCCCCCAACAATCAAATATTTCCAAAACAAGGATGGGGTTAAGGGGCATCATGTTACGCCTAGTGAAGCTACCTAGTCGTTGGCATCGGTCACATGCAACACAGAAGGCATGAACATCTTTAAACATGGTAGGCCAATAAAAACCACACTGCAAGATTTTGGCAATGGTTTTCTTGGAAGAGAAATGCCCACCACAGGCTAATGCATGACAAAAATTAATGACCCTTGGAATTTCATGATCAGGGATGCACCGCCTAATAATTTGGTCAGGACAATATTTAAATAGGTAGGGGTCATCCCAAAAAAAAGTGCGCACATTGCGTAAGAATTTTTGTTTGTCAAGTTTAGACCAATGAGAAGGAATTTGACTTGTGGCTAGGTAATTTGCTATGTCAGCATACCATGGAGAACCAATGTAAGAGACAGTACCTGCACAAAATAAATTTTCATCAGCAAAGAGTTCATTTATTGGAGATTCATCAATTATGGTCTTATAGCTTGAAAGACGAGACAAATGATCAGCTACTACATTCTCTACTCCCTTTTTATCTCGAATTTCAATGTTAAACTCTTGGAGTAGGAGGATCCATCGAATCAAACGTGGTTTGGCATCTTGTTTTGTGAGCAAATATTTCAATGCTGCATGATCAGTGAAAACAATAACAAGAGATCCAACCAAATAAGACCTAAACTTATCTAATGCAAAGACCACAGCTAAGAGTTCTTTTTCAGTTGTAGTGTAATTCAATTGAGCATCATTCAAAGTCTTGCTAGCATAATATATGACATGAGGTTTCTTGTCTTTTCTTTGCCCTAAAACAGCCCCAACCACAAAATCACTAGCATCACACATTAGTTCAAATGGTAGAGACCAATCAGGAGCTTGTATGATTGGTGCAGTTGTCAACAACCCTTTAAGCTTTTCAAAAGCTTCTTGACATTTTGATGTCCAATCAAATGGGACATCTTGTGACAATAAGTTACACAATGGTTTGGCAATGGTACTAAAAGAATGAATGAATCTTCGATAAAAACCAGCATGTCCTAAAAAGGATCTCACATCTTTCACAGTCTTAGGGGTAGTTAATTTTTGAATTACTTCCACTTTTGACTTATCTACCTCTATCCCTTTTGAAGAGACAATGTGACCTAAAACAATGGCATGTGTCACCATAAAATGACACTTCTCCCAATTGAGTACAAGATTGCTCTCTTCACACCTTTCAAGAACTTTTTCTAGATTCATTAGACACAACTCATAAGAATCCCCATAAACTGAAAAATCATCCATGAAAACTTCCAAAAAATTTTCCACCATGTCACTAAAGATACTCATCATACACCTTTGAAAAGTGGCTGGTGCATTACACAAACCAAATGGCATTCTTCTATAAGCATAAGTACCAAAAGGACAAGTGAAAGTGGTTTTTTCTTGGTCTTCTAAAGAAATCTCAATTTGGTTGTAACCTGAGTATCCATCCAGAAAACAATAGAAAGCTCTTCCAGCTACTCTTTCAAGCACTTGGTCTAAAAATGGAAGCGGAAAATGGTCCTTCCTAGTCACCATGTTCAATTTACGATAATCAATGCACATACGCCATCCAGTTTGGATTCTAGTTGGTACCTGCTCATTATTTTCATTCTTCACTACCGTGACTCCAGATTTTTTTGGGACAACTTGGGTTGGACTAACCCATTTTGAGTTTGCAATAGGGTAAATGATACCTGCATCAAGTAGCTTAAGCACTTCACCTCTCACTACTTCCTTCATGTTTGGGTTCAATCGTCTTTGCATTTGCCTCACAGATTTAGCCTCTTCTTCAAGATAGATTCTATGTGTACATAAAAGAGGGCTAATTCCTTTCAAGTCAGTAATTTTCCACCCAATTGCTTTCTTGTGTTTTCTCACCACTCTCAAAAGTTTGTGTTCTTGCTCTATGCTAAGTTTTGATGAGATCACAATAGGATATGATTCATCTTCCCCTAGAAATGCATACTTAAGATCACTCGGTAAAGGCTTCCTTTCTAGTTTATCAGGCTGGACAAGAGATTCCTCAACTTTCACTTGGGGTGAAATCAAAGGCTCAAATGATGGGGTCCATTGACCTATTGACATAATAGGCATTGGATCTAAATAAGTCTCGAGTTCTCTTACTTCCTCATCAACACATTCCAAAGAACAAAATCTTTCATCATGAATTAAAGTTCTCTCCAATGGATCCTTGATCCACGCTCTCTCAAAGTGTTCTTGACAAACTGTTTGGATGAAATCTACCTCTCTAATGTCCTCATGTTCCCCGATTTGTTTGGAGACATTGAATATGTTCATCTCCACAGTCATATTCCCAAAAGACAATTTCATCACCCCATTTCTACAATTAATTAAGGCATTGGATGTAGCTAGGAAAGGTCTCCCTAAGATGACTGGGATGGGGGCATTAGAACCTTGAATTGGTGCGGTGTCTAATACTACAAAATCAACAGGAAAGTAGAATTTATCTACTTGGACCAACACATCCTCAACGATACCCCTGGGAATCTTGATTGACCTATCAGCTAATTGAAGGGTGATTCGAGTAGGCTTGATTTCTCCTAAACCTAATTGTTCGTAAACAGTGTAGGGTATTAAATTCACACTTGCTCCTAAATCCAACAAAGCTTGATCTATCTTATGACTTCCAATAATGCATGAAATGGTAGGACAACCAGGATCTTTGTATTTGGGAGGGGTCTTAAACTGGATGATGGCACTAGCATGTTCAGTTAGAAAGGCTCTTTCTTTCACATTCAATCTCCTTTTGACTGTGCATAAATCCTTAAGAAACTTTGCATAAGATGGAACTTGTTTAATTGCATCAAGGAGTGGAATATTGACTTTCACTTGTTTGAACAATTCATAGATTTCCGAGTTCATAAGATCTTGTTTAGGTTTTCCTAACCTTTGTGGAAATGGTGCTCTAGGAACAAATTCTAAATCACTCATTTTGACTCCAATCTTTCTTGAATCATCTCCTTTCTCACTTATCTCTTTCTCATTTATCTCACCTTCTTTGTCACTCAAACTCTCATTTGTCACTTGTGTTTTGATTCCCTCTTCACTTTCCCTAGATTTCTCCTCCACAATACCTTTAGGAATCGTAAAACCTACACCTTTATCAACAATCTTTCCACTTTTAAGGGTAGTGATGGCTTGGACTTGTTCATGGTTTGAAGGTTCACTAGGTGAGGATTCACTCATGTGTACCTGACCTCTAGGATTGGGCATTGGTTGAGCTGGGATTTTTCCCTTCTCTTGAATGCTTAGTGATTGAGTCAACTTAGTTAGTTGACTACGAATGTCATCTAAGGTCCTATTGGTCTGGTCTTGGAATTTGTAAACTTGGTTGTTGATTCCTCCTTGCGTTTGCATGAATTGTTGAAGAGTATCCTCTAAGGATCTCTTATGAGGTGGTTGGTATGTGTTATGTGTGGGAGCATGAAATGGTTGGGGTGGAGGTTGAAATGTTTGAGGTACTGAAGAGCCCTAATTTCTCCATCCAAAATTTGGGTGGTTCCTCCATCCAGGATTATAGGTCTCAGAGTAAGGATTGCCTACTTGGTTTGGAAATGGCTTTCTAACATTACTTGAATCAGAAGTTTGGCCATATAGCACTTCCTTGAAGGCTGGAATGGTAGGACATTCAGTTGTCCTATGCCCTTTGCTTTCACAAACAACACAACTTTCCTCTTGTTGTTCACTTATGACATGCACTTTTTTAATCTCAAGAGACTCTACTTTCCTAGCCAATGAGGCTAATCTAGCATTGAGGTCATCAGTCTCTTTCAATTGAAACTTCCCACTTGAATGAGAAATGGTGTTTCTAGACTCAACATGAACTGGGAGAGAAGTCTCCCATTGCTTTGTGTTTTCAGCCAATTGATCAAAAAAATCAAAGGCCTCACTTGGTTCTTTGTCATAAAACTCACCATTACACATGGTTGACACTAGCTTTTTAAAATCTGCGGTAAGAGAGTCATAAAAGAAACTCACTAACCTCCACATCTCAAAACCATGGTGAGGGCATGCATTTAACAAGTCTTTGAACCTTTCCCAAGCTTGGTGAAATGACCCATTTGGACTACAAGAAAAATTCATCATTTGACGTTGTAAGGCTGTTGTCCTATGAGTGGGGAAGTATTTTTTTAAAAATTCAGCTTGCATTTCTCTCCATGTACCTATAGACCTAGGACGCAAAGAGTTTAGCCAAAGCTTGGCTTTATCCTTTAGAGAGAATGGGAACAATTTAAGCCGAATGGTTTCCTCAGTGCATGTTCTATCAATAAAAGTATTATATACCTCTTCAAAGTCTTTAATGTGTATGTATGGATTTTCAGAATCCATACCATGAAATGTGGGAAGAAGTTGAATCATGCCCGGTTTCAAATTGAAAGCTTGTTGGTTAAGAGGTAAGATAATACACGAAGGTGTACTTTGTCTAGCCGGGTGAAGATACTCTCTAAGAGTTCGAAAATTAGGTTGATCATTGAATTGTGGAGGTCCATTACCTTGAACACTCCCTTCACCCTCTACATCTTCAACATTAGCCATGATAAAATAATAATAATAACAATAATATAACAATTATATGAATATGAAAAGAAAGGAAAGAAAAAGAAAAAAAATTGAAAATAAAAGTAATAGCTCAAAAATAAAAATACAACAAATTAAGAAATTCACTCTCCAACTAATAAACACTATTAACAACAATAAACATTAAAAGATAATTATAACAAGCTTGAATAAAAAGGCGGTAATACCAGTCAAGCACTTCAAACAATAAATATAAGAAAAATAATCATAACAAAACAACAAAATAAAATGAAATAAACAAGAGGTGGTAATACCGACCAAGCACTTTAGACAATAAATATAAGAAAAATAACAATAATAAACATTAAAAGATAATTATAACAGGCATGAATAAAAAGGCAGTAATACCGGCCAAGCACTTCAAACAATAAATATATATAAAAAATAAGCATAACAAAACAACAAAATAAACTGAAATAAACAAGAGGCGGTAATACCAGCCAGCACTTCAAACAATAAATATAAGAAAAATAATCATAACAAAACAACAAAATAAAATGAAATAAACAAGAGGCGGTAATACCGACCAAGCACTTTAGACAATAAATATAAGAAAAATAACAATGATAAACATTAAAAGATAATTATAACAGGCATGAATAAAAAGGCGGTAATACCGGCCAAACACTTTAGACAATAAATAAAAACAATATCAACAAAATAAAATGAAATAAACAAGAAAAATATTAGAAACTAATAAGAGTAGATAATAAAAGAAAAATGGTTGAACCAACCAAAATCCAACAATTAATAGTCCAGTCCAATATCCGAAACGTTAAGGTAAATTTTTTTTAGGCGGTAAAACCAGCCAATTGATTTTTTTATATGATTTTTTTTAGTTTTCCAATAATCAAATCTAAATTTGTTACCTTTGCTTGCTAGCTCCCCGGCAACAGCGCCAAAATTGCTTGACCGCTTTTTATGATCGGCTTGTTTTAACTCGCAAGTGCACGAGTGTGCGATGTAGCAATTAACTCGGTAAGATCGAGGTCATATCCACAGAGAGCTAGATCTGAAAATTAAGCTAAGTAACAAAAAAAAAACTCAAGAGAAATTAAATTAACAATAACTTGGTTGAAAATAATTGATGGATTTGTTTTCAAAGATAAAAAAAAAATGTAAATAGATTTTAAATGACAAGAAAAGTAAGTCTTGGTCCAAATCAATTTTAATGGTGATGTATTGGTGATTTCTTCAACATATATAAGATAACTCAACCTAATCTCAACGATGGTGATATTAGATCGGAAGATATTACAATGAAGATTAGAAAGATGAAGATTGATTATTGCTTAAGAATGAACAAGTACTTTCATATTAAGTAAGACATTGAATCAAGCAATCTCTATACCAAAACTAAAGTTTGTGCATAAAAATTCAAAATTATAACATTACCTAAATGATTTCTAAAATTTCTTTACAATAATAAATCATTCATGAAGAAAATAAGAAGATAAACATTAAGATTCATTCATATCCTAAAGAACTCACCTCAATCACCATTATCCTTGATTTGGATCCAAGAAAGAGTTTAGCCAACCATGATTATATATAAGAACACTTCAATAAACATGAAAGAACTTGAATCCAACTGAAAAAATAAGTTTTACAAACTAAAGAACCGAAATCTATAAAGAAGAACACAATACAATTTCAGAAAAAATTCGGACACAAATCTGACTCTAACTTTGGACAGCAATTCGACCCTCTTAGAAGCTTTTTTTGGAGAAGTCTATTAGAGACATATTTATAGGAAATTATGTCACCTTTCCAGATCATTAAAGAACAGCTTATTTGGACACCTGAGTCAAAAGTTATGGGCAAAACACCGAAAGGTGTTCTGAAAAATAAAATCAAGACAGCTTTACAACTACTTTGGTGCACGTTTTTCTTCCTCATTTATGAGGTGTCTCCTTCTTCTTTTTGACCCAAAATAATGTTAAAATATCCCCTCCAGCTTTCCATCCATGTGCTTGCCTTCTTGGATCAATGGATTACCCAAAATAAATCAATTGTTATTTGTTGTGTGGACATGTAAGATCATGGATTGTGTTTGGGTTGATTTGAAGGTTGATTTGGGGTTGATTTAGGGCTGATTTAGGGCTGATTTCTGAGCATCAAATAAGTATACAAATGTACTTATTATTTGGGCTAAGATTGACATTGAAACCTTGAGTGTTTAATGGTTGAAGTTTGCACACAACATAAGGCAAGTTTGGGCTTGAAATAAATCATATGATATTCTTTTCTAGAATTGGAATAGAATTGATTTTTGGGACAAATTTGGAGCACTTATTTGAACCAAGATTTGCTTCAATCTTCAACTAAATGTCTCTTCAATTCTTTGTTCTGAATTCCGATGTTGAATTTTCTGAATTAATTCATTTAAGCTCCAAAAACCTATCGAAACATTAAAACAAACTTCATTACTAAAAAACACATCAATTATTATAAAAACAACCAAATAAAAACAATAAATACATATGTAAAACAAGAGACTTAATGACACTTTTGATGCACAATCACATACCTCCACTAGATGTATGAGGTTGAGTTTTACTCGGTGCCTCATAAGTACCCGCGATGTCCCAATTTTGAGCATTTTCAGCTAACAAGTCTAAGTACTCCATTGCTTCATCAGGGTCTTTATCTTCAAAAGTTTCATTGCACATCAATTCAACCATTTGTCTATCTTTAGGTGTTAACCCTTCATAGAAATGTGAAACCAATCTCCATGTTTCAAAACCATGATGAGGGCAAGTACTAAGCAAGTCTCGATACCTATCCCAACATTTGTAAAATGTTTCTCCTGGTTTTTGAGTGAAAGTGGTGATTTGTCTCTTGAAAGAGTTTGTTCTATGAGATGGGAAGAACTTCTTTAAAAATTGTTGTTGCATTTCATCCCAAGCACGAATGGATCCTGGTCTCAAATTTTGTAGCCATGCTTTAGCTTTATCTTTTAATGAAAAAGGAAAAAGCTTTAATCTGATGGTGTTCATGCTACAATTTAAATTATTATATGTGTTGCAGACCTCCTCAAATTCCCTTAAATGCAAGTATGGATTTTCCAATTCCAAGCCATGAAAAGATGGTAAAAGTTGAATAATACCTGGCTTAAAATTAAAATGAGATGCATCGGGAGGAAAAACTATGCATGATGGTGCACTTGTTCTTGTGGGATTCATGTGGTCTCTAAGTGTTCTAGCACGGTTATTCTCATTATTTTCGTTATGAAGTGATTGATTATCTTCTTCGGCCATATTTTCTGAAAATGATGAGGATATCCTACAAAGTCTACTTGATGTACGTGACCACACTCTCATGCACGTGTAGGAATAAAATAAAAAAAGAAGAAGAAGAAAGGAAAAGGAGGAAGAAAACAAAATAAAAAGAAACAAAAGAAAAGAAACAAAGTTATATACAAGAAAAGTGAAAAGAGAAAATAAAATAAATATTATAATTTATACAAAACTTACCTCCCCAGCAACGGCGCCAAAAACTTGACACGACTAAAAGGTTGATGTCTTCTCCTAAGTGCAGGAGTGTCGAAGTAATAAATAACCCGGCAAGACCGGGGTCGAACCATAGGGAGGTTAATTTTACAAATTATAGACAACAATTATAAGCAACAATAATAGCAATAACAACAACAACAATAATAACAACAACAACTATAATAATAATAGTAGTAGTAGTAGTAGTAGTAGTAGTAGTAGTAGTAGTAATAGTAGTAGTAATAATAATAATAATAATAATAATAATAATAATAATAAAGAAAGAGAAGAAGAAGAAGATGATGAAAACTTGGAGATGGAAAATTAATGTAAGGATTAAACAATAATAATAACAAATGTCAAGGTTAGAGGTTCCACTAATGGTATTGATTAGTACTTAAAAGTGCATTTTTATCATGGTTTTATATCATCATTTTGCACTTGAAGTATCAATAACTCCTTAACTAAAATATGTTTTATAATAATGTATCTAATAATATAAGATACCTATAATTTGTGGTAAATGTCTATTTTTGATGCAGGTCTATCACATAAATGAAAGGATTGATTGATGACTTGAAGAACTTAAATTGCATGGATAAAGAGATGGTCAAACTTAGAGAAGAGATGTCGGTGCAATCCAAACCGGAACACTGTTCGGTAATTGGGTCATATCTGGAGCTACAGATCTCAGATTTAGGTCCAATTTATATGGATGGAAAGGTAAGACATAGGCCTACAACTTTCATATGGAGCCCAAGATCTAAAAAGGCCATTATCAAGTCCAAATTGTAGCAACAACAAAGAAGCTCGAATCTGTCTTCCAGCCCGAGCACTGTTCGGTATTTTGGCCATATCTGGAGTTCTAGAAGTCCAAATGAGCTGAATTGTTTACACAAGAAAGCTGAGACAATTGCCTACAACTTTCATGTTTACAACTGGCTCCAATTTGGACGTTATCAATGACGTTTTGGGCAGACAAGAGAAGATAAGGATTTTCACCAAGTCAAAAGTTGGCCACCCACTTATCAATTAGTCATCAAATCAATAGTTCCCAATTTTGGCCTATAAAAGGAGGCATTTGCCATGCATTTAGGCATCTTGGTTTCCATATGAAGATCATGCTCTTCCTTTCTCTCTTTGTATTTTTTGTAATGTTTATGCTTTGGTTTTATTAATATGAAGTTTATGCCTTTCATTTCCTTTCCTTTACTTAGTTAACTTTTATGTTCTTATTTTGTTTATTTATTTTCCTTTCTTTCATTATGTCTAGCTAAGTTAATTATGTCAAGGTGAAAAGGTTACACTAATGGTGTAAGAATAAGTATAGTGTAAACTTAATATGGACTTTAATGTTTGATACTAACATGTTTTATATTTGTTATCTTGTTCACTCTTTAATACTTTGCTTGTTAAATGACTAATCTTGATTTATGTTGTATAACACTTGGTACAACAAATGCTTGGCACTTTCATAGCCCATAATGTATGGTATAACCGACACCTGAGCTATGAAAGGAACTTGATTTGTTGTTAACATAAGTTATAATCATGAATGCTTGACGAGATTTACAAATATTAGCATTAATGGAATAAGATGACTAATGTAATCATGTTAACAATATATAATCTGATTGGAACCTCCATTATGTGTGGTTTCCAATTCAATAATAAGAGTTTATACTATACTTGTTATTATTATTGTTTAATCCTTACATTAATTTCCATCTCCAAGTTCTCATCATCTTCTTCTTCTTCTCTTTCTTTATTACTACTACTACTACTACTACTACTACTACTATTATTATTATTATTATTATTATTATTATTATTATTATTATAGTTGTTGTTGTTATTGTTATTGTTGTTGTTATTATTGCTATTATTGTTGCTTATAATTGTTGTCTATAATTTGTACAATTAATCTCCCTGTGGTTCGACCCTGGTCTTGCCGGGTTATTTATTACTTCGACACTCCTGCACTTGGGAGAAGACATCAACCTTTTAGTCGTGTCACCATACCACGGTTAGAACTTCTGCAAATGCCACCTCATACTCTTTAGTATATGGAATGAAGGCGGTTGTGCTTTTAGAGATAGAAATCCCATCACTACGGATCCTAAAGGATGCAGAACTGGACGAGTCAGAATGGGCATGGTCAAGATTTGAGCAACTAACCTTGATTGATGAGAGAAGACTAGCAACTATCTGCCATCACCAGTTATACCAAAGCAGGATAGCCAAAGCTTACAACAAGAAGGTCAAACTAAGGGTGTTCAAGGAAGGAGATTTGATGTTAAGGAATGTAAACACCCAAAAGAATATATATATCTATATAGAACTAATGACTCAGTTTTCGCTGCTGATTTCTACATCGGTAGTGACGCAGTTTTCGCTGCTAATTTTCTAATCGATAGTGACGCAGTTTCCGCTGTCGATTTCTGTATGTACAGCGAAGTAGTTTCCACTACCGATTTCTACATCGATAGTGACGCAGTTTTCACTACTGATTTCTCCATCTATAGCGACGTAGTTTTTGCTGCCGATTTATCGATCGGCAGTGACGCAGTTTCCGCTGTTGATTTTTGCATCGGCGGCGACGCAGTTTTCGTTGCTGATTTCTACATCTGCAGTGAAGCAGTTTCGGCTATTGATTTCTACATCTACAGCGAAGTAGTTTCTGCTATCGATTTCTGCATCGGCAGCGACATAGTTCTCGCTGCCAATTTCTGCATTGGCAGCGATGCAGTTTTTGTCTTAAAAATAAAATAATAATAATTTTCTTAAGTAGCTGAGAGGGAGGGGTAAAACTAGTTTTAGATAGACTAAAACAAGGATAAGAACACATCTAAACCAACCCCTAAACACCCACCTCATTTAATAGGGAGTATAAATATAAGGAGGAGAGAGAAGGTAACCCTAGCTTTTCTCAAAGTTGTTGTATCTGTATGTCCAGCTGTATGTTACTCTCCCTTTCTCCTCCCCAACAGAAACCTAAGCCTTGTGAACATGTAAGGGAGAGAGAGGAGACCTTGAGAGAAGATCGGCCAACCACCTAAAGAGAAAGGAGAAGGGAATTAGCATGACAGGAAGAAGAAGGAAGAAAACCAGCGGGAGAGGAGGAAGAACACTGTTAAACCTTCCTCAAACCTAGCTAGATTCACAAGGTGGTGCGGTTGGGATCGGACCATCGTCAAGATAAGAATAAACCACAGGTGGAGCAGGTAGGTGACTTCCAATTTTCTTTTTCATACGTTAAATAATGCGATACTTTAACATGAATGTTGCCATATTGGGTTAGAATAGATAATAGATTGTCAAACATTAAATGTTGTCAAATGGTTGATTAGCTGCGGCTAATGGCATCCGAATGGATGACCGGGACAAAGGAATGATTAGCCTCGACTAATGGCATCCGAATGGATGACCGGGACAAAGGAATGATTAGCCTCGGCTAAAGGCATCCAAAGTGATGACCTGGACAAATGACTAATTAGCCTCAACTAATGGCATCCGAATGGATGACTGGGACAAAAGAATGATTAGCCTTGGCTAAAGGCATCCGAAGTGATGACCGGGACAAATGACTAATTAGCCTCGGCTAATGGCATCCGAATGGATGACCGGGATAAAGGAATGATTAGCCTCAGCTAATGGCATCTGAATGGATGACCGAGACAAGGGAATGATTAGCCTCGGCTAATGACATTTGAATGGATGAACGAGATAAGGGATTGATTAGCCTCGACCAATAGCATCTAAAAGGATGATCGGGACAAGTGATTGATTAGCTTGGGCTAAAGGCATCTGAACTTGATGATCGGGGTGAGTGAATGGTTAACCTCAACAAATGATACCTTGAGAGGATAGTTGGGTTTAAGATTATGGTTGATTACAAGAATTGGTGCATCTATATGTACCATAAATTGTGTATACTATGTATATGAAGAAACTATAAATATCATGCCTTAACCATGGAATAATGTTAATGTTTCATTTTTCTGCCAAACCATTTAATTATCATTATTACTAATAAGCAATTGCATTCTCTTAAATTTTTTGCACTGCAACAGGGACATCACATCAACGAGATACCTAGGAAACCCGATACACGAGAACCTACTTTTGCAAGTTGCATCCTAAATCACGATGTATTTTGTATGAATCAATGTATTAAACGTATAACTTTTATTAAACTCTTTTGTTTAAATTCATGGTGACTATTAGTAGGATAAGAATACAAACTCATGTTTATGGATGTATATTATAATATGAACTTCTAAGCATGCAAACATAATATTATGTGTTTATGTAAATTTCCCTTTTAAAATGAAATGTTGATTGTTGTTGATGTATGGATTGCATTTTGATGATGTGAGAAAAATAGGTTCGCAAATTACCGACACGATGTGTGTCAAGAAAAAACAATTATGTTATTTTAGGGCTTGAAAAGCCGGGTTGTTACAAGGAAGATCCCACTAGCATCAAGAGAAGATCAAAGTAAGTGGGCACCAAACTATGAAGGGCCATATATAGTGAAAAAGGCTTTTTCTGGAGGGGCTGTAATTTTGACTATTATGGATGGAAGGGATCTACCAAGACCTGTAAACTCAGATGTTGTAAAGAAGTACTACACCTGATGTATTTACCTTTGTCAATTAATGAAATTGAAGTTTGGCGAAGATTTCTGTAGTGTGTTTCCCCTAAAATTATGCATGATCTCATGTTTTGATAAAGATTTTTGGGAATTCAAAGTCCTAGTACAAAACTAAAGTCAAATTGATGTTTGTTCTAACAAACAAGTTCTAAGAATTCAAGTGATATCCTGACACTCATAAAAAAAAAACTTGAAAGACAACCCAAGCACCATGAAATAACTTCAAACTGAGTTTTGACTGCATGAATAATGAGAAATTGTTTTGCATATTCGCATGTGGGAAATCAAAGTTTGACGATTCTAACAGCATGCATTTGAAATGAAGAAAGGCCATCTTTGATAACTCTCTCTCAAATTCTAAAAATCCCTTGAAATCCCCTTTTAAGCCTAATACATTTTGTTGAAAAAATAACCTTGGTAGGATCACACCCTACACTGGGGAGAAAGTGCAAAAACAAAAATACTTAATGACTAAAAATGCCCAAACAACCCTGGGGGCATGAAAAAGTCATCAACAATAAAAGTGTCCAAACAAAGCTGGGGAGTATGAAAGAGTTCCAAAAGATTTGAGCGTGCGAAAAAAATCGATAATATAATGATGCTTAAAACCAAAGGAAGGAAAAGCCTAACATTAGGGGGGCATCGTGGACCATTTTGCAAAATCAATTCCGAGGTCCAAAAATGTATGAACAAAAAGTTTGGAATATAAGCACTAGTGATCTTTAATCTTAAAGTCCCTTAAACACCTTTTAAGCTTACAAATATCCTTTTCTTCATAACCAATAGCCCAAGCCTACATTCGTGCCTAATCAAGCCCTTTCTTATCAAAGACAAGCACTATGGATCGATAGGCAATGCTTTCTCATGTGGAACAAAATCATTATTCATGCAAATAAAATGAATGCTTTGAAAGATGGTTCCTAATAACCCTCAAATTGAAATTTCAACCTTTTATGACCAACCAAATGTTACTTTATATTTTTCATCAAAAATCGAAACAACAAGTTTTCATCACTTTTGAAAACCTCTCCATAGGAATCACTTGAATTTCTTCAGAATGAGTTTGCTTTGAATCGATATCAAAATGATTTCTGTGTCTGGAATAGCTTTGAAATTCCAAAAATTCTGCAAGAAAACAACTCCTTGTCAAAGACCAAACCTCCCTTCACCTAGCCTTATCCTCAAACCTGATCTAAATACTTGGGGGCATGATCAAGCTGGAGGACAATTCACCAAAACACATAGGGTTGGCTCCATGATTTCCCTTCTAAGAAAATAGAAAATGGTGGGTTGAGCTGGAAATCCATTCAGATAAAGGTTTAAGGGATAACATGTATATCATATCCTACCTGAGGGTCAAGATCACATGATGCGACTCGAGTAAGCAAGACTGAAAATAGCCATTAAAGCTTACTATCAAACACTCCAACTTTTAAGAAAAGGATATCATGAAGAAATGGGGACCTATATTTCTCAGGTAAGTATACATGCATATTGATCATAATGCATTGCTTTCAATATTTTCAGATCGGTTTCACCATCACCTTTTTGGGTAGTGTGTTTTCTAACCCGACCTTCATTTAAGCATGCCTCAAAGCCCTCAACCACCTTAGGTAATGCATTCTCTAACCCTACCTCTTTTCTATCGTGCCTTTGAACCCTCACCTATGATATAATGTGTTTTTTAACCCTACCACCCATCAAGTATGCTTTTTAGCCTTCATTCCCTTTCAAGTCCTATCTCTTTTCGAACGCTTCGTCGCGCTTCCATTGCTCGAATAATGCACCTTCAAGTCTCATCATGTTGCCTCTTCAAGACATTCCATATTTTTACTTGGGTAGGTCACCCATTACCATACAACCACTCTTCCTTTTTTATCTGGGCAGGTCATCCATTACAACAAGACCTCAAAAAATCTTTGCATTTCTCAACACTTTGAAAAATCTTCGTATTTTTCACCACTTTGAAAAATCTCTATATCTTTCATCTCTTTGAAAAATCTTCATGTTTTTCACCCGGGCAGGTCACCCGTCACAATAAGATCACTTTGAAAAACCTTTGTATTTTTCACTATTTTGAAAAAAAAAAAGAAAAAACCTCTAAAAAATCTGTGTTTTTCACTTGGGTAGGTCACTTATCGCAATCAGACCTCTTCAAAAACTCTTCTCACCTGTTATTTGGGCTGGTTGCTCATTATAATGAAACCATCTTTTGAGAAACTCTTTCGTTTCTTACCACCTCTAAAAACTTCCATTCAAGTCGGTTGCCCATTACAATAAAACTGTTTTGAGAAATCATCGTATTTTTCACCACTTTGAAATCTTCATGTTTTTTTTTTCACTTGGGCAGGTCACGAACATAACAAGATCTCTTTGAAAAATCTTGGTATTTTTCATCATTTAAAAAAAAATCTCTGAAAAATATGTGTTTTTCACATGGGAAAGTCACCCGTTACTTTTCTCCTAGGTAGGTCAACATGATAATTCAACCATTTCAAAAGCTTTGGATTTTCAAAAAAAAAAATCTTCCACTTTTTACTCTGAGTACGCTTTCTAGCCCTTAAAAGGATTCATTATTTCTCAACATGATGAGTCAACCATTTCCTATCCTTCTTTTTCATCTTTACAACGCTTCCTATCTAAAGTCTCTAACGAGACTTTTTATCGCAAACCTTGTAAAGAGGGGGGCAACTATCATAACCCAATTCTAGGTTATTCTCCAAAAGTCACTTTTTTTCAAAACAAAAATCAAAAAATAAAATAAAGACTAACAATGTGGAGAAAACTGATCTAGAAAGACCGCAAAACTAGGCAAAAATCAAGCTGCAATTTTCAGACGAGATTCAAGACCTATTAACACCCCATTGTGCCCAAAATTGGAAAAAAAAAATGCAAATTTGAGATCAAATTAAATGATTATTGGACAAATTTGCATAAAAATTAAGTCCAATAACATAATTAAATTTTTAATAGGCCAATTTGATTTAATCATGGACCAAATTAAATTTTAATTATGTTTAAGAATTAATTTAGGTCCAAATAAAGGATTTAATTATGTGCAAGGACTTAATTATACTTTAAATGGGTCAAATAAATTTTATTTGGTGGAAAAAATTAAGTTTGGAAGCCTAATTTGAGCTTAATTGAGAAGATTAGAATTTTAAGAGACGAAATTTAATTTTTACCAAGTTAATTGATTGAAATCAGGGGCCAAAATTGAAAGAAAATTGAAGTTTTGGGGCCAATTAGGGGTTAAATTGATAAAATCCAAAGCCAAGGACCAATCTGCAAAAGGCGCCGAACTATAGGGGTCAAATTAAAAGTTTAATGGTCAATTAGGGATGAAATTGCATAAATCCGAGACCAAGGACCATATTGCAAAAGGCGTGTAAATCTGGGGCTGAAGTTGAAGTTAAACCGAGACCAAATTGCATTAAATTAGAAGTTTAGGGTCAATTAGGGATTTGACTAAAAGAAATTGAAAGTTAAAAATCAGAAAATCCCTAATTTTAACCCAAAACGTTGTCGTTTTTGGGATTAAAAAAAAAGGACCAGGTGATGCGTTGCCTGGTTGCTATTCATCTTCTTCCCCGTAAAACTGCCCGAGTAGCTGCTTTCCAGGAGCATTTTCTACCTCGTTTGGCCACCAAATCCGACAACGCGTGTACTAACATGTCCACCTGAAACCCCTTTATCCTGGAGAATTGACCAGTCGGGTCGACAAACTTTGAAACGGCTTCGTTTATTGGCCCAAAGTGGCTACCTCGGGTAGCCCGCAGTCTTGGATTTGCTAAATTTGGCAGTTCGAGCTGCACACTTTGAACCAACGGCCTGGATTCCTAGAGTCAAATCAAGGGCTGAGAATTTTTCCCTGTTGAAGATGAGATTACCCTCTTTCCATCCCTATAAATAGGAGCAAATTTCATGCTAAAAAAACGGAGACAATCAAACCCAAATTTGGCTAAAAATCAACTTTTTCTACCCGGTTTTTCCTGCAACCAACCCTCTCTCTTCTTTTTTCTCTCCACTGTGGCCTCCAACCACCACCACTAACCTCGCCGCCATCCTTCCCACAAAACTCCACACCCCATCCATCACCTAGCAACCTCACCAAAGCCTGCAACATCTCTCTCTCTCCCTCTCTTCTCTACAAAACTTTTTCTTCTCTCCACCACCCCACCCCAGCAGTAGTAGCAGCAGCAACCATCCTTCCCAGAAGCTCTCCTCCTTCTCAAAGGCAGCAGGGTAGCAGCTCCCTCCTCAGCTGCACCAACAACTCCAGCTGCGAGCTTTCTTTCTCTCTACTGCAAGTTTTTCTTCTTCTTCTTCTTCTTTCCTCCGCCGACCTCCACCACTACAACCACCAGCCACGCCGTTGTCCTCCACCAGACTGCCGGCTCTCCAACGCCAGGTAAGCCTCCCTGCTTAATTCTCTTCTCCGATCACCCCTCCCCCCTCCCCGTCGTGGCTGCTGCATGCAAATTTTGCATGTAGTAGCTAATTAATTAGCTGTTGGGCTGGGCTAGTTACGGCGCAGCCCATGTGGTCGGGCCTAGCCTGGCCCAAACCAAAATTCTTGGGCCAACATCAGCCCACCCATTTTGGTGTGATTTTGACCCACTTTTCCTGGGCTGAGCCTGGCCCAGCCCACATGTTTTAAAATCATTTTAAAAAATTTGTGATTTTCTTAAATATTTTTCTACCAATTTTGCTTAATATTGGATTGTATACTTATATGCTAAAATACAAGTCTGGTATTAAAATACCCGGTTTTCACTGAAATGTTTAAAAAAATTTCAAAAATAAATAAATAAATAATATTTTATTGCATACGGCCAAGTCCTAAAAATTTTTCCAAGCATGTTTCAAAATAAAAAAATTACATCTTTCTCATGATTTAAAAATCCAAAAAATAAATATCATAACTAGTTTATGATTATCCGTTAAGGTTTGGCCAAAATATCAAAAACCTTTTTTTTCCCTTTTTAACCCCCCCTTTTTTAGGATTCAGATGTAGACTTTAATATTTGTGGGGTGTAAAATTACATGATAAAGTACACCCTCGGGTATTAAAGATACAAGGTGTAAATAAAAGCAATTTTAAAATTCAGACTTTAGAATGGTTAGGATTTAACTCAATAAGGTAGAGACTCCTTTACGAAAGGAGATCTGCCTTGAACTTTAGAAAAGACCAATGAATAGAAACTCGACCTAGAAAAATAATCAAACAAATAATGCAACCTACCTAAGGTAGGGTGCACTAGGGGTGATGTGTTTTCTCTTTGCACAACTAGTCCCTTACTCAGACTCTAGCAGACCATAGGTTCCTAGTGACCATAATACTAGGTGGCGACTCTAAAGAACCAAGCAAAACACAAATAATAATAATAGAAAAAAATCACCAGCCGATGCCGCGCGGATTTTCTGACATGTGAAAAAAATAATCACTTGATGACCCCATAACATTGGAATTTGTAAATGTAAGGGGTTATCTCGCTTGAAAATTCTGTTGGGGCTGAAATCTATAGGGGTGGAATTGTCAACCTTGATTGCATTGTTGAGATAAGTTTTTATAGTGTAAGTTCAAGTGATCTCTTCATTCATGATTGTATATGTTAGAAAATAGATCATGTTTATGCTAGGGCAGGCCATTGAATGGTTCATTAACTGCACTAGCTTATTCAATGTAATCTTTTTGCATTGTTATATATATGATTAGTACTTAAAAGTGTATTTTTATCATGGTTTTATATCATCATTTTGCACTTGAAGTATCAATAACTCCTCAACTAAAGCATGTTTTATAATAATATATCTAATAATATAAGATACCTATAATTTATGGTAAATGTCTATTTTTAATGCAGGCCTATCACATAAATGAAAGGATTGATTGATGACTTTAAGAACTTAAATTGCAAGGATAAAGAGATGGCCAAACTTAGAAAAGAGATGTCGGTGCAATCCAAACCGGAAAACTGTTCGGTAATTGGGTCATATCTGGAGCTACAGATCTCAGATTTAGGTCCAATTTATATGGATGGAAAGGTAAGACATAGGCCTACAACTTTTATATGGAGCCCAAGATCTAAAAAGGCCATTATCAAGTCCAAATTGTAGCAACAACAAAGAAGCCCGAATCTGTCTTCCAGCCCGAGCACTGTTTGGTATTTTGGCAATATCTAGAGTTCTAGAAGTCCAAATGAGCTAAAAGTTTTACACAAGAAAGCTGAGACAATTACCTACAACTTTCATGTTTACAACTAGCTCCAGTTTTGACGTTATCAATGACGTTTTGGGCAGACAAGAGAAGATAAGGATTGTCACCAAGTCAAAAGTTGGCCACCCACTTATCAATTAGTCATGAAATCAATAGTTCCCAATTTTGGCCTATAAAAGGAGGCATTTGCCATGCATTTAGGTATCTTGGTTTCCAGATCAAGATCATGCTCTTCCTTTCTCTCTTTGTATTTTTTGTAATGTTTATGCTTTACTTTCATTAATATCAAGTTTATGCCTTTCATTTCCTTTCCTTTACTTAGTTAACTTTTATGTTCTTATTTTGTTTATTTGTTTTCCTTTCTTTCATTATGTCTAGCTAAGTTAATTATGTCAAGGTGAAAAGGTTACACTAATGGTGGAAGAATAAGTATAATGTAAACTTAATATGGACTTTAATGTTTGATACTAACATGTTTTATATTTGTTATCTTGTTCACTCTTTAATACTTTGCTTGTTAAATGACTAATCTTGATTTATGTTGTATAACACTTGGTACAACAAATGCTTGGCACTTTCATAGCCCATAATATATGGTATAACCGACACCTGAGCTATGAAAGGAACTTGATTTGTTGTTAACATAAGTTATAATCATGAATGCTTGACGAGATTTACAAGTATTAGCATTAATTGAATAAGATGACTAATGTAATCATGTTAACAATATATAATCTGATTGGAACCTCCTTTGTGTGTGGTTTCCAATTCAATAATAAGAGTTTATACTATACTTGTTTGATATACCATTAGTGGAACCTCTAACCTTGACATTTGTTATTATTATTATTTAATCCTTACATTAATTTTCCATCTCCAAGTTCTCATCATCTTCTTCTTCTTCTCTTTCTTTATTATTATTATTATTATTATTATTATTATTAATACTACTAATACTATTACTACTACTACTATTATTATTACTATTATTATTAACATTATTATTATTATTATTATTATTATTGTTGTTGTTGTTGTTGTTGTTGTTGTTATTGCTATTATTGTTGTTTATAATTGTTATCTATAATTTGTACAATTAACCTCCCTGTGGTTCGACCCCGGTCTTGCTGGGTTATTTATTACTTCGACACTCCTACACTTGGGAGAAGACATCAACCTTTTAGTCGTGTCAATATATATGAAATGCATGGCCTTGTAATGAGCATATGCTTCAAACTTTCACTTATTGTACATTTCCACAAGCCAAATAATGTATACGAAAAGTAAGATCATTAATTTTATTTTCAAGGTTAGCAATACTTCGTTTACTCGTTTGCTTAGAAAGTCTCCACACATGCCAAATTATTTCGAGTTGGCTGCCATATTTAAGAGTAATTGGCATGTAGCCTCTAGTGTTTTATATTCCAATGTCCCTCCACTTGTTGCATCAATAATACTAGAGTTAGTAGGCATCAATCCTTTATAAAAATATTGAATAAGCACATGATCCGGTATTTGATGATGAGGACATTGAATGTACAACTACTTAAATTTTTCTTAGTACTCAGAGAGCATTTCCCGATAAGATTGTTGAATTCCACATATTTCTTTCTTTAAGTTGGCAACTTGAGATGTTGGAAAATACTTCTCCAGAAAAATATTTTCATGTCATTTCAAGTTTCAATGAAATTAGGAAGAATGGAGAAAAACCATGTTTTTACTATCCTTTTTAAAAAGAAAGGGCAAGCTTTCAACTTAAATTGTTCTTCATTGACTCCATATGGTTTTATGCCAACACAAACCATATGGAGCTCCTTGGGATGAGTATAAGGGTCCATTGAATATTGGCAATAGGTGTATAAACCCAAACTTAAGCTCAAAGTTGACATTATTGTTAATGTTTATGCACAATAGTTGATTCTCAACATTCAAAGCAATGAGCTCATTAAGTTTTTGTTGTTGTGCAACAACCATAGTGTTAATGCGAGCTTTCTTTTTTAATCTGCACAAAGTGTTTTTTATTTTGAGATCTACTTGCACTTGTTCTTAGTTACAAGTCGAGTTACAAACATAAATACTCATGGAGCTCCTTAAGTTTTTGTTGTTGTGCAACAACCATAGTGTTAATGTGAACTTTCCTTTTTAATCTGCATAAAGTGTTTTTTATTTCAAGATTTACTTGCACTTGTTCTTAGTTAGCGGGTCGAGTTGCAGATATAAATAGTCAAGAAAACTCAAACAAACTAAAAATAAATCAATCACAAGAGAGATTTAAAGTAGTAAAAGTAAATAAAAATCCAACACTAAAACACAAAAAATACTTAAAAGACCTATAAAATAGTGGAATTTTGCCTCAAGAGGCTAGGGCTTATGGCTTAGCCACTAGTCTTACTTGAAACATAATTTTTTTTTTAAGAAACTAAATGTCAAAGCCTAATTCCAACAAAAATTCCATTTTGAATTGTAATGCAACCCTATTTTCTATATTTTTTTCTATTTTTTTACTATTTTCTTTTAAAGGAAATAAATAACAATCACAACACAAAATCAACTAGAATCATGACCCCAGTAAAGACTCCAAATTGTGATATTACGGTCACACAAATTAATTACCCTAGCTTAAACAAATAAGATAATATAAAATAAACAAGGGGTCAATTTCACGAGGAAGATATATTTTCAGGTCTTTATACTAAATGATTCAAAGTTCAAGGGGGTTGAGATTATCTAAGTTATCCTAGGGTAAATGAAATAAAGTAATCAAATTAAATTAAAAAATTAAAACTTATTAAGAGAAAAACATTAGTCTCAAGAACCACCTATGGAAATCAAAATTGACTATTGAAACAATATGTCAATTTATATTCAGAATATTTATCTTTGTTCAACATTAGTTAGTTAACTAATTCATAGTGTAACTAACCCTAACCTTTAAATAACCACAGTATCCGCACTAGTAATTTAATTCAAGGGCAACCTTAACAACTAGATAGGTTGATAAATTTTAAAAAAATAATTGTTTGCAGTCTATGTTTGATTTAACTAAAAGTTTTCCATGAGATTAACAACATAAATCCACCATAATTATTAAACGTAATCACCTCACAAGTTTAAATATCACAACTCTAATTTTGATAGAAAACTTAACAGTAGGTTGTTTTAGAATAATAATTTAGAGTTTGCTCTAACAATCAAACTAAACAGTCCTAAGAAATAAGCATGGGAAACATCTATAATCATCATATAAATTGAAAAGAAAAGATAGAATAGATCTTATAGATTTTGAAATATGAAGGTTTCTATATCTTTTCTACCAAGAAAAATAACTTAGCCTTGCATGTCTATCAAGAAACTAATAAAGAGAAAAGATAAGAATATAATTTTGGGTATAGGAGAAAGGGGTAAGCGTTTTGTTATTCTTTATGGCCACCTCTTACTCTTTCTTTCTCTCTTTGTTTTTATTAGATAGGAACCTTAATCCTCCAATCCCTTTGTATCTTTTAAAAAATAAAATATTCCTTTCTAAAGTAGATAATCTACATTTAAGTAGTATAATAACTATTTTTCTAGAAAAAAAATAGTCTTGCATAAAATCTTTGAGCTTTGACTTTGGATTTAGAGAAGTTAACTTGCCTAAATAAAGACCTTTTTCATAGAAATAAATAATTTTCATGTCAGTTTAGATGTTTTGGAAATAAGTTAGACTTATTTCTTTATAAAAGTTGTCTACTAGCAGAATTTATGGGTTGTCTTAGAAAACTTATATCTCTCTCATATGAGCTCTTTTTCTACTGAAATTTGGTTGTTTGATAGTTTTTGGAGTCATAAATCCAAAAACAAAAAATGAGCTTGAATAAAATAGACTTGTCTAACTTAAGATATTCAAGTTTCGATGGCTAAAGGTCAAAATTGACAGAATGTAATACTTGTCTTTGATGGCTATAATTTCCATCCCTTTTCTTTTTTATTTTTCTTACCATATATGTATAGAGAAATATGGATATTAATTTTCTAATTCCACTTCAATCACTTCATTTTGACCTCTACAACTTAAGTTTTGCATAAAATATCAATAGGAGTTAAATATGCTAATATTCAACACGAGTTGGAATATGGTCTGAATTTAATCTCTAATTTACTTTTTTTCAAATCTTACATCCAAAAGTATCTTCAAAACATAAAAGAAAAAAATTATAAAGGAACTTAATATAAAAGACAGGGATAAAATATTAGGTCAATATGGGTAAAACTGTCAAATAATATAGTTACATCAAATACCCACACATTTAGCTCTTGCTTATCCTTGAGAAATGAGAGAAAAAATCACACTTAAAGAAGTCTGAAGCATAAATAAATAAATAAATAAATAAAATAACTAAGACCAATCTTTTAATCTCTCATCAATGCCCAAGAGTACATGTATTATGAACAAGAATACAATTAAGAAGGATAAAAACATAAAATTTCATGAATTTATTTACATGCGAACTTCAAAACTCAATTAATTGTTAGGATTTAAATGAAACCTATGTCATGCCAAAGCGATAAGTCCTCTCATTGATATATACTCTAACACTTGTGTGTTTAGGTCTTATGTGTTTAAATCTCTCTAAATCAATTAAAGAATATATTCTACAATAAGCTTGCTCTTCAATCTTATATCCATTATTAAAATGTTACAATTAATCCATGAATTAAAAGGTTTTACTTATAATGGGGCTAAGGTTAAGGTGAGGTAAAAAAAAAAAGAGAAAAGGTTAAAACCACATGAAGTAGAGCATTGAATTAAAATTAAATTTTAAAAGAAGATATCTCATCAAAACATACAAATTCACCATCTTTAAGCACTTTTTTTTTTTATTTCAAGCTCCATCAATATTAAACTTTTAGAACATTATGGAACAACTTTTCTTTTCTTTTTCTCCATCTTTAAGCACCAATACTTCTTTTGAATTCAAGCTCCATCAACATAAAACTTTTAGAACATAATAGAACAACTTTTCTTTTCTTTTTCAGTCAACATTTGGCAACTTTGCCCATTCTTTTCATCAAGTAACACTTTTTTCACATACTTTTCAACCATAATCTTATGAGATATCAACAAGTATATGCTCTACTAGTCCTTGGCTAGGAGAAAAGGAAAACATATAAAAAGATAAGACTTATAACATGGGTAAAGCAAATAAAAGATAAACAAGTTGAAATAGGCTTACTAAGGATAATATGTTTTAGGCTAGCTTTTTAGCTCAAGTAGTTAAAATTCATAGTGCCTTTATCATCTTCAAATACACTTGTACTGTGAATATAATCTCAACAAGATATGAAGCAAGTTCTAAAGATATATATCATTGAAAGAATGCACAATCAAATAATATGAAGTTGAAGGCTCGAAAACGTATATTGGTACAACACTATTAAGTCAACATGTATATTTTCAAAGTTAATCCCTAGACTAATTAAACTTTAAAACTTGTATACACATATATTTTCATACACTCATTCATACTTAAAGTCAAGAAACATAAATATTTTTTTTGGCCAAGAAATAACAAAGAATCACATTATTCCCAATGTTGAAATAAAAGAAAAGGAATATAAGAGAATGAAGAACATAAAGTAAAATATGAAGAATAAAAGATAAAAAAAAAAAACAAATGTGGAAAAATTGTTTTTGTTAGGATGCCTTTCAATAAAAGCCCTTTGTTTTAAGTCATTAGCATGACATGTCACATGCTTATACCTCATTGATTGATTCAGCTAACTACATGAACGTGGTGAATTCTTTCATGTAACCTTTATAGAATGTTTTCAATTGATGTCAATTGACCTTGAGCACTTTTTTTATTTTTATTCTTATGATCTCAATTGCAACATAAGGCAAAACATTAGAAATAATTAAAGGTCCAATCCAATGAGAATGCAACTGATTAGTACTTAAAAGTGCATTTTTATCAAGGTTTTATATCATTATTTTGCACTTGAAGTGTAAATAACTCCTTAACTAAAACATGTTTTATAATAACAAGTCTGATACCATAAGATACCTTTAATTTATGATAAATGTTCATCTCAAATACAGGCCTATCATATAAATAAAATGATTGATTGATGAGTTGAAGTATTAAAATTGAAAGGATAAAGAGAGGGCCAAACTTAGAAAAGAGTTGTTAGTGCAATGATTAGTACTTAAAAGTGCATTTTTATCATGGTTTTATATCATCATTTTGCACTTGAAGTATCAATAACTCCTTAATTAAAATATGTTTTATAATAATGTATCTAATAATATAAGATACCTATAATTTGTGGTAAATGTCTATTTTTAATGCAGGTCTATCACATAAATGAAAGGATTGATTGATGACTTGAAGAACTTAAATTGCATGGATAAAGAGATGGTCAAACTTAGAGAAGACATGTCGGTGCAATCCAAACCGGAACACTGTTTGGTAATTGGGCCATATCTGGAGCTACAGATCTCAGATTTAGGTCCAATTTATATGGATGGAAAGGTAAGACATAGGCCTACAACTTTTATATGGAGCCCAAGATCTAAAAAGGCCATTATCAAGTCCAAATTATAGCAACAACAAAGAAGCCCGAATCTGTCTTCCAGCCCGAGCACTGTTCGGTATTTTGGCCATATCTGGAGTTCTAGAAGTCCAAATGAGCTGAAGTTTTTACACAAGAAAGCTGAGACAATTGCCTACAACTTTCATGTTTGCACCTGGCTCCAGTTTTGACGTTATCAATGACGTTTTGGGCAGACAAGAGAAGATAAGGATTGTCACCAAGTCAAAAGTTGGCCACCCACTTATCAATTAGTCATCAAATCAATAGTTCCCAATTTTGGCCTATAAAAGGAGGCATTTGCCATGCATTTAGGCATCTTGGTTTCCAGATCAAGATCATGCTCTTCCTTTCTCTCTTTGTATTTTTTATGCTTTGTTTTCATTAATATTAAGTTTATGCCTTTCATTTCCTTTCCTTTACTTAGTTAACTTTTATGTTCTTATTTTGTTTATCTATTTTTATTTCTTTCATTATGTCTAGCTAAGTTAATTATGTCAAGGTGAAAAGGTTACACTAATGGTGTAAGAATAAGTATAGTGTAAACTTAATATGGACTTTAATGTTTGATACTAACATATTTTATATTTGTTATCTTGTTCACTCTTTAATACTTTGCTTGTTAAATGACTAATCTTGATTTATGTTGTATAACACTTGGTACAACAAATGCTTGGCACTTTCATAGCCCATAATGTATGGTATAACCGACACCTGAGCTATGAAAGGAACTTGATTTGTTGTTAACATAAGTTATAATCATGAATGCTTGACGAGATTTACAAGTATTAGCATTAATTGAATAAGATGACTAATATAATCATGTTAACAATATATAATCTGATTGGAACCTCCTTTGTGTGTGGTTTCCAATTCAATAATAAGAGTTTATACTATACTTGTTTGATACACCATTAGCGGAACCTCTAACCTTGACATTTGTTATTATTATTGTTTAATCCTTACATTAATATTCCTTCTCCAAGTTCTCATCATCATCTTCTTCTTCTCTTTCTTTATTATTATTATTATTATTATTATTATTATTATTATTATTATTACTACTATTACTATTATTATTATTATTACTACTACTACTACTACTACTACTAATACTACTACTAGTACTACTACTACTATTATTATTATTATAGTTATTATTGTTATTGCTATTATTGTTGCTTATAATTGTTGTCTATAATTTGTACAATTAACCTCCCTGTGGTTCGACCCCGGTCTTGCCGGGTTATTTATTACTTCGACACTCCTGCACTTGGGAGAAGACATCAACCTTTTTGTCGTGTCATGCAATCCAAACTAAAACATTATTTGGTGCTTGGGTCATATCTAGAACTGTAGATCTTAGATTTATGTTTGTTTTATATGGATGGAAAGCTAAGACATAGGCCTAAAACTTTCATGGGAAGGCAAGACTCAATTCTGCTATTTGAAAGTCCAAATCTTAGCAACAACATAGAAGTCTAAATGTGTCCTGCAACCCAGACACTGTTCCGTGTTCAGCCCACATTTCAAGTTCTAGAAGTCCAAATGACTATAATTTCTTTTCGTAGAAAGCTGAGACAATTTTCTAGAACTTTTATAAGTGAGATTGGTTCAAATTCTGATGTTATCAATGATGTTTTTGGCAGACAAGAAGATTAGGATTGTCACCAAGCCAAGAGTTGGTCACCCACTCATCAATTAATCATCAAATCAATAGTTCCTAATTTTGACGTATAAAAGAAAACATTTTTTTATACATTTAGGCATCTTGGTTTTCAGATCAAGATCACACTCTTTATTTCTTTCTTTATATTTCTTTATATTTTTCATTTCCTTTACTATACTTGTGTTCTTATGTTATTTATTTTTGTTTCTCTTATTCATTATGTTTAGTTAAGTTTATTATGTTATGGTGAAAAAGTTATATTAATGGTATAATAATAAGTATAGTGTAAACTCAACATGAATTTTAATATTTGATACTAACATGATTTGTATTTATTATCTAGTTCACTCTTTAATACTTTGCTTATTAAATGACTAACCTAGATTTATGTTGTATAACACTTGGTACAACAAATACTTAGCACTTTTATAGCCCAGCCGTATGGTATAACTTACACCTATGCTATGAAGGAACTTGATTTGTTGTTAACATAAGTTATAATCATGAATACCTAACAACATTTACAAGTATTAGCATTATTTGAATAAGATAATTAATGTAATCATTTTAACCATTTATAATCCGATTGGAACCTCCTTTGTGTGTGATTTCCAATTGAGTAATAAAAAGAGTTTATACTATACTCATTTGAAATACCATTAGTGGATTCTCTAACCTTGACATTTGTTGTTATCATTGTTTCATCCTTATATTGATGTTCCATCTCAAAGTTCTCATCAACTTTTTCTTCCTCCATTATTATTATTATTATTATTATTATTATTATTATTCTTGTTGTTATATTATTGTTATTTATAATTTATACAATTAACCTCCTTGTGGTTTGACTCTAATCTTGCTGGGTTATTTATTGCTTCGACACTGTTGCACTTGGAAGAAGACATCAATTTATTGGCCGTGTCACATATGTGATAACATGTAAATATTTCCTTATTCTTTGCCCAAGTACCGCTCCTACTGTGTAGTCACTCTTCTTGTCACATATTATCTTAAAAGATTCATCCTAATTTGGTGGTTGCATGATAGGGGCAGATGTGACACGTCTTATAAGCTTATTTTAGGCATCTTTACACGCTTGATCTAACATAAAATCCACCTCTTTCGCTAACAATTTAGACAAGAGTGCTATTCTTCAAGAAGTATTTGATAAAGTGTCAATAGAAACCTGCATAGCCAAGAAAAGAATGAACCTCCCTCACGCACGAGGGGTAAGGTAGTGATGAAATAACATATATTTTAGCTTTATAAACCTTTAAACCACTTGAAAACACAACATGTCCAAGAACTATTCCTTGTTTTACCATAAAATAATACTTTTTATAGTTCAATACAAGGTTAGTTTCAATACATCTTTTCAAAACTAAAAATAAATTTTCTAAAAACTTATCAAAAGAATTATCATACATCATGAAATCATCCATGAAAACCTTAATTATTCTTTCAACATGCATTACACAAACCAAAGGGCATTATATATATATATATATATATTCTTTCAACATAGTTAGAAAAAATACACATCATTCATCTTTGAAAATTTTCAAGTGCATTACACAAACCAAAGGGCATTATCCTATATATATATACACACCAAATAGACATGTAAAGATAGTTTGTTCTTCATCTTCAAGGTTAAAAATAATCTGATTATATCTACTATATCCATCAAGAAAGTAATAAAAAGACTTACCTACTAGGCATTAAGCATTTGGTCCATGAATGGTAATGAGAAGTGATTTTTCTATGCAGAAAAATTAAGCTTTTTATAATAACCATACATTCTCCAACCACTTGAGATGCGAGTTAGAATGAGTTCATCATCTTCGTTCTTTTTTGGCACCACATGGACTGGCACCACCCACTTATTATCCATGATAAGGTAAATGACTCTTGCATCCAATAGTTTCAAAATTGCAGCTTTCATTACCTTCCTTATAGGTGGATTCAACCCCTTTTACATTTTCTTTCTTGGTTTTGCATTGTCCTCCAATAGTATATGACTCATACACATTAAAGGAATAATGTTTTGATGTCGACTAATGTCTAACCAATGGCTATTTTGTGATTGTGCAACAATTTCAAAAGTTTTTTTTTTGTTCACTTATCAAACCTTTTGCTATGATAACAGGGAGTATATTATTATTGTTGATCAATACATACTTCAAATTATCAAGCAAAGGTTTCAATTCTGACTTGGGTGCTTATAAAATAAATAACAAAAGCTTTTTATGTGAAATTACTAAATCAATAAAAACATTACCATAAGGGCGGTTAGCAAAGCTTACGAAGCCAAGGCTAATTCTTCAATTTTTCTATTGATAAAATATCTTACTTCATCTCCTACTTCTATAAACAAAATATCTTTACCATAATCACTTTTAGTGTTGGCAATGCAAATGGAAACCATGTGGAACTTCTTGAGATGAGTATAAAGGTCTTCTCCAGCAAGTCCATTGAATATTGGTGGTGGTTGTATAAACCAAGATTTGAGCTCGAAGTTGGTGTTGTTGTTGATGTTTATGCACAATAGTTGATTTTCCATGTTACGAGTAGTAAGCTTTTTAAACAACAACTAAAATAGAGATCTTTTTCATACAAAGAAACAATTTTCATGTTGATTTGGATCCTTTGAAAGTAACTTGGATTTGTTTCTTCACAAAACTTGTCTATTGGCAGAATTTATAGGTTGTCTTAAAAAAATCATATATCTCTCATATATACTCTTTTTTCTATTGAAATTTGGTAGATTGATAGGTCTTTGAGTCAATAATTGATTAGTACTTAAAAGTGCATTTTTTTCATGGTTTTATATCATCATTTTGCACTTGAAGTATCAATAACTCCTTAACTAAAGCATGTTTTATAATAATATATCTAATAATATAATATACCTTTAATTTATGGTAAATGTTCATTTTAAATGCAGGCCTATCACATAAATGAAAGGATTGATTGATGACTTTAAGAATTTAAATTGCAAAGGCAAAGAGATGGCCAAACTTAGAAAAGAGATGCCGGTGCGATTCAAACCGGAACACTGTTCGGTAATTGGGTCATAGCTGGAGCTATATATCTTATATTTAGGTCCAATTTATATGGATGGAAAGGTAAGACATAGGCCTACAACTTTTATATGGAGCCCAAGATCTAAAAAGGCCATTATCAAGTCCAAATTGTAGCAACAACAAAGAAGCCCGAATCTGTCTTCCAGCCCGAGCACTGTTTGGTATTTTGGCCATATCTAGAGTTCTAGAAGTTCAAATGAGCTGAATGTTTTACACAAAAAAGCTGAGACAATTTCCTACAACTTTCATGTTTACAATTGGCTCCAATTTTGACGTTATCAATGACGTTTTGGGCAGACAAGAGAAGATAAGGATTGTCACCAAGTCAAAAGTTGGCCACCCACTTATCAATTCGTCATCAAATCAATAGTTCCCAATTTTGGCCTATAAAAGGAGGCATTTGCCATGCATCTAGGCATCTTGGTTTCCAGATCAAGATCATGTTCTTCCTTTCTCTCTTTGTATTTTTTGTAATGTTTATGCTTTGCTTTCATTAATATTAAATTTATGCTTTTCATTTCCTTTCCTTTACTTAGTTAACTTTTATGTTCTTATTTTGTTTATCTATTTTGCTTTCTTTCATTATGTCTAGCTAAGTTAATTATGTCAAGGTGAAAAGGTTACACTAATGGTGTAAGAATAAGTATAATGTAAACTTAATATGGACTTTAATGTTTGATACTAACATGTTTTATATTTGTTATCTTGTTCACTCTTTAATACTTTGCTTGTTAAATGACTAATCTTGATTTATATTGTATAACACTTGGTACAGCAAATGCTTGGCACTTTCATAGCCCATAATGCATGGTATAACCGACACCGAAGCTATGAAAGGAACTTGATTTGTTGTTAACATAAGTTATAATCATGAATGCTTGACGAGATTTACAAGTATTAGCATTAATTGAATAAGATGACTAATGTAATCATGTTAACAATCTATAATCCGATTGAAACCTGCTTTGTGTGTGGTTTCCAATTGAATAATAAGAGTTTATATTATACTTATTTGACATACCATTAATGGAATCTCTAACCTTGACATTTGTTATTATCATTGTTTAATCGTTACATTAATATTCCTTCTTAAAGTTCTCATCTTCTTCTTCTTCTTCTCCTTCTTCTTCTTTTTCTTTATTATTATTATTATTATTAGTACTACTACTACTACTACTACTACTACTACTACTACTATTATTATTATTATAGTTATAGTTATTGTTGTTTATAATTGTTATTTATAATTTGTACAATTAACCTCCTTGTGGTTCGACCCCGGTCTTGCCGGGTTATTTATTACTTCGACACTCCTGCACTTGGGAGAAGACATCAACCTTTTCGTCGTGTCAATAATCCAACAAAATTGATTTTGCATCAAATGGATTTCTTTAACTCAAGATACTCAAGATATTCAAGTTGAAAACTATGATTTCCATCCTCTATCTTATTTATTTTTCTTGTTATATATGTATAGAAAGGTATGAATGTTATCTTTCTAATGTTATTATAATCACTTGATTTTAACTTCTACAACTCAAACTCTGTATAAAACATCGATCAAAGGTCAAATTTTCCAATATTTAACATGGGTTTGAATTTTATCTCCAATTTACTGCTTTTCAAATCTTATATCCAAAGTGCCATTAAAATATAAAAAACAAATTATCAAGGCATTTTATATATAAAACATGGATAAAAAACTAGGTAAATATGGATAAAACTATCGAATAATATGGTTGTCTTAACCCTTTTTTTTAAGTAAAAATCCATAGCTAATGTTCTCAAGGTTTTCTTATCTATTTTGGAGGCTCCCACGAGATATTTCTAGTTTTGCATAATACAACTAAAAGATTGATGTCTTCTCCCAAGTACAAGAGTATCGAAGTAATAAATAACCGTGTAAGACCGGGGTCGAATGACATGACCAAAAGATTGTTGTCTTCTCCCAAGTGCAGGAGTGTCGAAGTAATAAATAACCCGGCAAGACCGGGGTCGAACCACAGGGGGGTTAATTGTACAAATTATAAATAACAATAATACAACAACAATAACAATAAAAACAATAATAATAATAACAACAACAACAACAACAACAACAACAACAACAACAACAACAACAATAATGATAATAATAAAGAAAAAGGAGAAGAAGAAGAAGAAGAAGAAGATGAGAACTTTAAGAAGGAATATTAATGTAACGATTAAACAATGATAATAACAAATGTCAAGGTTAGAGATTCCACTAATGGTATGTCAAATAAGTATACTATAAACTCTTATTATTCAATTGGAAACCACACACAAAGGAGGTTTCAATCGGATTATAGATTGTTAACATGATTACATTAGTCATCTTATTCAATTAATGCTAATACTTGTAAATCTCGTCAAGCATTCATGATTATAACTTATGTTAACAACAAATCAAGTTCCTTTCATGGCTTAGGTGTCGGTTATACCATGCATTATGGGCTATGAAAGTGCCAAGCATTTGCTGTACCAAGTGTTATACAATATAAATCAAGATTAGTCATTTAACAAGCAAAGTATTAAAGAGTGAACAAGATAACAAATATAAAACATGTTAGTATCAAACATTAAAGTCCATATTAAGTTTACACTATACTTATTCTTACACCATTAGTGTAACCTTTTCATCCAGATCAAGATCATACTCTTCCTTTCTCTCTTTGTATTTTTTGTAATGTTTATGCTTTGCTTTCATTAATATCAAGTTTATGCCTTTCATTTCCTTTCCTTTACTTAGTTAACTTTTATCTTGTTTATGTTCTTGTTTTGTTTATTTATTTTTCTTTTTTTAGTTATGTTTAGCTAAGTTAATTATGTCAAGGTGAAAAGGTTACACTAATGGTGTAAGAATAAGTATAGTGTAAACTTAATATGGACGTACTTGTTTGATACTAACATGTTTTGTATTTGTTATCTTGTTCACTCTTTAATAATTTACTTGTCAAATGACTAATCTTGATTTATGTTGTGTAACACTTGGTACAACAAATACTTGGCACTTTCATAGCCCATAATGCATGGTATAACCGACACCTAAGCTATGAAAGGAACTTGATTTGTTGTTAACATAAGTTATAATCATGAATGCTTGATGAAATTTACAAGTATTAGCATTAATTGAATAAGATGACTAATGTAATCATGTTAACAATCTATAATCCGATTGGAACCTCCTTTGTGTGTGGTTTCCAATTGAATAATAAGAGTTTATATTATACTTGTTTGACATACCATTAGTGGAATCTCTAACCTTGACATTTGTTATTATCATTGTTTAATCGTTACATTAATATTCCATCTTAAAGTTCTCATCTTCTTCTTCTTCTTCTTCTTCTCCTTCTTTTTCTTTATTATTATTATTATTATTATTATTATTATTATTGTTGTTGTTGTTGTTGTTGTTGTTGTTGTTGTTATTATTACTATTACTATTACTACTACTACTATTATTATTAGTATTATTATTGCTACTATTGTTGTTATTATTGTTACTATTGTTGTTGTTTATAATAGTTGTTTATAATTTGTACAATTAACCTCCTTATGGTTCGACCTTGGTCTTACCGGGGTATTTATTATTTCAACACTCCTGCACTTGGGAGAAGACATCAATCTTTTAGTCGTGTCAAGTTGTTGGCGTAGTTGCTGGGGAGGTAAGTTTTGTATAAACTGTAGTATTTATTTTATTTTCACTTTTCACTTTTCTTGTATATAACTTTGTTTCTTTTGTTTTGTTTGTCTTTATTTTATCTTCTTCCTTCTTCTTTTGTTTTCTTTTTTCTTTTATTTTATTCTTATACGTGCGTAGAGTGTGGTCACGTACATCAAGTGGTAGACTTTGTAGGATATCCTCATCATTTTCAGAAAATATGGCCGAAGAAGATAATCAATCACTTCATAATGAGAATAATGAGAATAACCGTGTCAAAACACTTAGAGACCACATGAATCCTACAAGAACAAGTGCACCATCATGTATAGTTTTTCCTCCCAATGCATCTCATTTTAATTTTAAACTAGGTATTAATCAAGTTTTACCTTCTTTTCATGGCTTAGGATTGGAAAATCCATACTTGTATTTAAGGGAATTTGAGGAGGTCCGCAACACATATAATAATTTAAATTGTAGCATGAACACCATCAGATTAAAGCTTTTTTCCTTTTTTATTAAAAGATAAAGCTAAAACATGGCTACAAAATTTAAGACCAGGATCCATTCGTGCTTGGGATGAAATGCAACAACAATTTTTAAAGAAGTTTTTCCCATCTCACAGAACGAACTCTTTGAAAAGACAAATCACCACTTTCACTCAAAAACTAGGAGAAACATTTTACCAATGTTGGGATAGGTATCGAGACTTGCTTAGTACTTGCCCTCATCATGGTTTTGAAACATAGAGATTGGTTTCACATTTCTATGAAGGTTTAACACTTAGAGATAGGTAAATGGTTGAATTGATGTGCAATAGAACTTTTGAAGATAAAGATCCTGATGAAGCAATGGAGTACTTAGACTTGTTAGCTGAAAATGCTCAAAATTGGGACACTACGGGTACTTATAAGGCATCGAGTAAAACTCAACCTCATACATCTAGTGGAGGTATGTACAACCTTAGGGAAGATCATGACCTTCAAGCCAAGTATGCATCTTTAGCTAGAAAAGTCGAGGCACTAGAATTGAAAAAGAGTGGTCAAATAAAATCTATTGAAAACATTACGTGTCAAATCTGTGAAACAAATGAACACTCAACCAACGATTGTCCAACCTTACCTTCTTTTAAGGAATGTCTTCATGAACAAGTTCATGCTTTAAACAGTTTTCAAAGTGCCAACCATAACCCATACTCCCAAACATACAACCCTGGTTGGAGAAATCACCAAAATTTCAGTTGGAAGAGTGATAATGCACAAACTCACAACCACAGTTTCAAGTACACCATAATTTCCAAAATTATTATGGATATACACCTCCTTATACTCCACCTCCTACAAGAAATTTTGAGGAAACTTTGTATGTATTCATTGAAAAGCAAGAGACAATCAACACTCAACTTGCTCAAAGCATAACAGATTTTAAAGATACTCTTGCAAAATTCACATCTGCCCTCAGTTTTTAAGAGAAAGGTAAGTTTCCATCTCAACCACAACAAAATCTCAAGGGGCAATACAATGCAAATGCAAGTAGTTCTGGAAGTCAACACATGGATCAAGTCAAATCAGTCATCACTCTTCATAGTGGTAAGGTTATTCAAAAACCCACTCTTGAACCTTATGAGAAAGAGGATGAGTCAATCTCCAAGGGTAAGGAAGGGGTTGAATCTGAATATTGCACGGAAAAGACTGATTCTCTGCCAGCACTTCCATTTCCTCATGCCATGACTAATCAGGAAGAAATCAAGGATGAAAAAGGCACCGAAAATGTTGATGCAGATCTTTTATCAAAAGTGACAACAAATTCAACACCCGACATCACACCAATCGATGATTACTTTCCTGATGAATCTCTACTTTCTCTTAGTTCAATGCCTTGGTTTGCTAAAAATATCTATTTTCTTATTTTAGGATTTTTGCCAGCTCACTGGAGTACCAAAGATAAAAGAAAATTTTTGAGCAATATGCAAAATTTTTATTGGGATGACTCTTACTTATTCAATTATTGTCCTGATCAAATATTTCAAAAATGCATTCCTGACAATGAGGTAAGTAATTTCATTAAATTTTGTCACTCTAAGGCACGTGGGGATCATTTCTCGTAAAAAAAGAGGATTGTAGAAATCTTACAAAGTGGATTTTATTGGCCCACCATATTCAAGGAATCACATGCATTCTGCAAAACCTGTGAAAATTGTCAAAAGGCGGGATTTATTTCAAAACACAGAGAGTCTTTAGATAATCTTCTATTGACTCTTAAGTCTCATCATAGTCGAGATAAGCATCATGCAATTCATGATTTATGGCCAATATTCCATAAGGAACATGCTCGTTATAGTTTTGAGAATCTGATTAAAAAAAGACCCTGTTTGCTGGTTTTTAAGAAAACTGGATGGGAAGCCTATCCCCGACCCATAGAGGGTGTTTAAGTCGTTCTTGGACATAAAACCAAGGGAAGATGTGAGCCATAATCACAACTGTGATTTGAATTTTTGTAAAAACTTGTGTCTTTTGGTTTTATAATAGCATAATATTTGAGTTTTGTTGTTTCTTATATTTGTTTAAGTGTGTTTCAGGTTTGTTAGTGTTCGTTATTTTAAGACCTAATACACTAAAGTCAACTGACTTAGGAGCTATTGGCTCAACACTTGCTACATGGGTTGAGGAGAAAAGTTTAAGGAAATCAAACATTGCACTATCTACATATCATTATCTGCGACCCGAGTTACTAAGCTCGTAGGGGTGTTGACACAACTAAAAGATTGATGTCTTCTCCCAAGTGCAGGAGTGTCGAAGTAATAAATAACCCGGTAAGACCGGGGTCGAACCATAGGGAGGTTAATTGTACAAATTATAAACAACAATTATAAACAACAATAATAGCAGCAACAACAACAACAACAACAACAACAACATATAAAGGAGGTTCCAATAATATTATAGATTGTTAACATGAGTACATTAGTCATCTTATTCGATTAATGCTAATACTTGTACATTTCGTCAAGCATTCATGATTATAACTTATATTAACAACAAATCAAGTTCCTTTCATAGCTCAGGTGTCGGTTATACCATACAATATGAACTATGAAAGTGCCAAGCATTTGTTGTACCAAGTGTTATACAACATAAATCAAGATTAGTTATTTAAAGTCCATTTAAAGTCCATAAATCAAGATTAGTTATTGTCGGTTATACCATACAATATGAACATAAATCAAATATAAAATATGTTAGTATCAAACATTAAAGTCCATATTAAGTTTACATTATACTTATTCTTACACCATTAGTGTAACCTTTTCACCTTGACATAATTAACTTAGCTAGACATAATGAAAGAAAGAAAAATAGATAAACAAAATAGGAACATAAAAGTTAACTAAGTAAAGGAAATGAAATGAAATGAAAGGCATAAAGTTGATATTAATGAAAGCAAAGCATAAACATTACAAAAAATACAAAGAGAGAAAGGAAGAGCATGATCTTGATCTGGATACCAAGATGCCTACATGCATGGCAAATGCCTCCTTTTATAGGCCAAAATTGGGAACTATTGATTCGATGACTAATTGATAAGTGGGTGGGCAACATTTGACTTGGTGACAATCCTTATCTTCTCTTATTTGCCCAAAAGATCATTGATAACGTCACAATTGGAGCTAATTGAAAAAATGAAAGTTGTAGACAATTGTCTCAGCTTTCTTGTGTAAAAACTTTAGCTCATTTGGATTTATAGAACTCCCGATATGGCTAAAATACCGAACAGTGCTCGGGCTGGAAGACAGATTCGGGCTTCTTTGTTGTTGCTACAATGTAGACTTGAAAATGACCTTTTTAGAACTTGGGCTCCATATGAAAGTTATAGGTCTATGTCTTACCTTTCCATCCATATAAATTGGACCTAAATCTGAGATCTATAGCTCCAGATATGACCCAATTACCGAACAGTGTTCCGGTTTGGATTGCACCAACATCTCTTTTCTAAGTTTGGCCATCTCTTTCGCCTTGCAATTTAAGCTCTTAAAGTCATCAATCAATCCTTTCATTTATGTGATAGGCTTGCATTTAAAATGAACATTTACTATAAATTAAAGGTATTTTATATTATTAGATATTTTATTATAAAACATGCTTTAGTTAAGGAGCTATTGATACTTCAAGTGCTAAATGATGATATAAAACCATGATAAAAATGCACTTTTAAGTACTAATCACACGGCATCTATGAATTGTTGGGCCAAACTACCCATCATATGTTCATAGTATGATGTTTTAGTGTGTTAGCAAACAGAGCAACCATTTCCTTTTCCAGGAGAGGGGGGTGGACTTGTTCTGCCAAATCTCTCCATCTTTAAGCATATTCTCTTCTGCTTTCTTTATCTCCTTTCTCCAACTTAGACAGACTAGTTCTGTCAGGAGCAATATCTATGTTGTATTTGTATTGCTTAATGAAAGCATCTACAAAGTCCTTCCATGTATAGATCCTGGTATTATCTAACCTCATATACCAGCTTAACGCTGCTCCACTCAAGCTGTCTTGGAAGAAATGCATTAGTAGCTTCTCATCGTGAACTACTTTTTCCATTTTATTGTAGTAGGATTTGACATAGGTAACCGAGCATTGAGTGTCGGTGTATTTGATAAATTCAGGAACTCAAAATTTCTTTGGCACCACTACATTAAGGACTAGACATATTTTTACAGCTCGTACAGGGTCATATAAGTCTATTCCCTTAATGGCCTTAATCCTGGCCTCTAATGCTGCCATTTTATCTTTATCAACGTCCTTAGATGGCTTGGTTTTATGGGACTCATTGACGAATGCATTTGTGACTGTAGGTGTTGGTATTGGTGTTATTGACTGCACAAATGTTGGATTATGTCGGGGATCTTGTGCATGTTCTCCTATTATTTCTTTAGGTTGGTTGGGAGAGGAGCAGGCCTAGTTGAAGGACCTTCACCTGAGGTGTTCCTTAGTACTTGCTCGAGTAAGCCGGTGAGGTGAGCCACAATATCTTTTAAGAAATCCAACTTTTTTTGGAAACGAGCATCATAGTAAGGATGCTCTTCATCTTCTATGTTCCTTGCTCAAAGTCGGGTGTTGTAAGCTCTTTGGGGACCTATATTTTGACCTGGTGTATGTATGTGTGTTATAATGAATGAATGTGTAAACATGGATATAAATGTATATATATGGATTAAAGAGCTAATCCATGACTTCCTCTGCCAAATATAGGTAACATCCGAAGTCTAAAGTTTGATAATACACAAAGAGGTTTTACCTAATTCCTTTGATTATGAAAGTTACAAAATGGTTCATACAAAGTGTCTTCATTCAAATGATATTCCTCTATTGGCCACATTCTTGATGAAAGAGGAAACTTCATTCAAATATTCCTCGTATCTATAATGGTTGTTGGCAATCCTGATAGCCTTCACTCGTAGCTCATTTGGCTTTCTAGCCACCATGTCAATTAGCCTGTCAGTTTGTTCTATCTTGTAATGGAACATGGTGTTATTTTGAAGTAATGTTCCATTGTTGGCGGCTAATGATTCATTGTTTGTCTAAAAAATTTAAACCATCTTTTCCAACTGTTGAATATGCTTTTTGGCCCTTTGCAATTCTTCCTTCTCTATATCAAGCTAGGTTATCTTAGTGTTTAGTTGTGCATCGAAACTACTGATATAGTCTTGCCATTCCTCAAATTGCTCTTGCATTTCCTTTTCTTCTTCTTCTCGGGAATTTCATCCTTAATTAACCATTAAACATTCAATTTCTTCAATTTGACCCCCGGATTTTGTCAATTAGACCTCTATAGTTCGGCATCTTTTGCAGATTGGTCTTTGGCTTTGGATTTTGTCAATTTAACCCCTAATTGGCCTCAAAACTTCAATTTTCTTTTAATTTGGCCCCTGATTTCAATCGATTAACTTGGTAAACATTAAATTTGGTCTCTTAAAATTCCAATCTTCTCAATTAAGCCCAAATTAGGCTTCTAAACTTAATTTTTTTCACCAATTAAGCCCAAAATAAAATTAATTTGATCCATTTAAAGTATAATTAAGTCCTTACACTTAACTAAATCCTTTATTTAGACCTAAATTAATTTTTAAACATAATTAAAATTTAATTTGGCCCATGATTAAATCAAATTGGCCTATTAAAAATTTAATTATGTTATTGGACTTAATTTTTATACAAATGTTTCCAATAATCATTTAATTTGACCTCGAATTTGCATTTTTTTTTCTAATTTTGGGTACAATAGGGTGCTAATAGGTCTTAAATCTCCTTCAAAAATTGCAGCTTGATTTTTGCCTATTTTTGCGGTCTTTCTAGATCAGCTTTCTCCACATTGCCAGCCATTATTTTATTTTTTGATTTTTATTTTGAAAAAAAAGTGAATTTTAGGGAATAACCTAAAATTAGGTTATGACAATCTTTATGAGATGATGAAAACCTTATCTTCTAATAATATAACTTTACAACTGACACGACGAAAAGATTGATGTCTTCTCCCAAGTGCAGGAGTGTCGAAGTAATAAATAACCCGGCAAGACCGGGGTCGAACCACAGGTAGGTTAATTGTACAAATTATAAATAACAATAATACAACAACAATAACAATAACAATAACAACAACAACAATAATAATAATAACAATAACAATAACAATAACAATAATAATAGTAGTAGTAGTAGTAGTAGTAGTAGTAGTAGTAATAATAATAAAGAAAGAGAAGAAGAAGAAGATGATGAGAACTTGAAGATGGAAAATTAATGTAAGGATTAAACAATAATAATAACAAATATCAAGGTTAGAGGTTCCACTAATGGTATATCAAACAAGTATAGTATAAACTCTTATTATTGAATTGGAAACCACACACAAAGGAGGTTCCAATCAGATTATATATTGTTAACATGATTACATTAGTCATCTTATTCAATTAATGCTAATACATGTAAATCTCGTCAAGCATTCATGATTATAACTTATGTTAACAACAAATCAAGTTCCTTTCATAGCTCAGGTGTCGGTTATACCATACATTATGGGCTATGAAAGTGCCAAGCATTTGTTGTACCAAGTGTTATACAACATAAATCAAGATTAGTCATTTAACAAGCAAAGTATTAAAGAGTGAACAAGATAACAAATATAAAACATGTTAGTATCAAACATTAAAGTCCATATTAAGTTTACTTTATACTTATTCTTACACCATTAGTGTAACCTTTTCACCTTGACATAATTAACTTAGCTAGACATAATGAAAGAAAGAAAAATAGATAAACAAAATAAGAACATGAATAAGATTAAAGTTAACTAAATAAGTGAAAGGAAATGAAAGCAAAGCATAAACGTTACAAAAAATACAAAGAGAGAAAGGAAGAGCATGATCTTGATCTAAACACCAAGATGCCTAAATGCATGGCAAATGCCTCCTTTTATAGGCTAAAATTGGGAACTATTGATTTGATGACTAATTGATAAGTGGGTGGCCAACTTTTGACTTGGTGACAATCCTTATCTTGTCTTATCTGCCCAAAACGTCATTGATAACGTCAAACTTGGAGTCAGGTGAAAACATGAAAGTTGTAGGCAATTGTCTCAGCTTTCTTGTGCAACAAATTAAGCTCATTTGGACTTCTAGAACTCCATATATGGCCAAAATACCGAACAATGCTCGGGCTGGAAGACAGATTCGGGCTTCTTTGTTGTTGCTACAATTTGGACTTGCAAATGGCCTTTTTAGATCTTGAGCTCCATATGAAAGTTGTAGGCCTATGTCTTACCTTTCCATCCATATAAATTGAACCTAAATATGAGATTTGTAGCTCCAGATATGACCCAATTACCGAACAGTGTTCTGGTTTGGATTGCACCGACATCTCTTTTTTAAGTTTGACCATCTCTTTGCCTTTGCAATTTAAGTTCTTAAAGTCATCAATCAATATTTTCATTTATGTGATAGGCCTACATTTAAAATGAACATTTACCATAAATTAAAGGTATCTTATATTATTAGATATATTATTATAAAACATGCTTTAGTTAAGGAGTTATTGATACTTCAAGTGCAAAATGATGATATAAAACCATAATAAAATGCACTTTTAAGTACTAATCAACAACAAAATGTCATGTTTTTTCAATAGAAAACAAGGTCAAGTATTCACAACTTAGAGAAACAAAAAAGGCAAGTAGCTTCATGTGTAGGGAAATTGGAAGCATAAATTAATAAAAAATTACTCTTTTAAGCATTGAATCTAAAAGAGAATGTGTGTGATCACAATGTGAAGTGGGAAAGAACTTGAAGAGAAAATGTCGAAACAAATTGAGATGGAGGAAAAGGAGGAGATAGAAACTCAATTGAGCATAAAGAACAAACATATTTCTCCTCCACAAATTGAAACAACAATCACCACTCTAAAGGTAAGTCCTAACTCATTGAATTCTAATTTCAAAAAAATCCCTCCCTTTTCTTCAAGTTCTTCTATGTATGAGAAAGAGAAAAAAGAAAAAGAGATTTTAGAGGTTTTCAAAAAGCAAAACTCAACATTCATTTGATTAAAGCTATCAAGCAAATTCCTAAATATGCTAAATTTTTTAGAAAGCTATGTATTATCAAAAAAAGCTTACAAGATAAAAGGCTATGAAATGAGAAGTATGGGTGAAGTTATATCTGTTGTTGTTAAAACAAATACCTTTAAAGCAAAAATACATAAGTGCGTTTATTATCTAATGTCTTATTGATAATGCTAGCTTTAAAAGGGCTTTATATGATTTGGGTGTATCCATTAGAGTTACGTCTAAACATGTTATGATTCCCTTAGTCTTAAACCATTCATTAAAACTAGTATTGTAATACAACTTGCGAATTATAGTTTCTTTTAATCAAATATAAAAAATTGTATAGATCAAAAGTGAAACACTGTTAGAGACCAGCAAGTCAAATGTATAGGTATATACAAACAAGTAAAAGGGATTAGACTTCCTTGTACACTAAGGGAACATACTCCTTAAAATAAATAAACTAAAATAGCTAGCCAAAACGTCCAGCAAGCCAACACCATATCACAAAGAAAAAAGAACAACAACAAAAACAAATACCTAAAAAAAAACATCAAAAGGCTGCAAGCCAACCCAAGAAAGTGGCCAAACAACAATAAAGGTGACGCAACCAAAAGTTGATGTCTTCTCCTAAATATAAGAGTGTCAAAGTAATAAATAACCTGGTAAGACCGGGGTTGAATCACAGGAAGGTTAACTATATAATAATAATAATAATAGTAAAAACAACAACATCATCATCATCATCATCAACAACAACAACAACAATAACAATAAGTTAAAGATGACTTTGAGATGTAAGATTAATGTAAAGATTAAACAATGATAAAAATAAATATCAAGGTTAGAGGATCCAATAATGGTATTTCAAACAAGTATAATACAAACTCTTTTTATTACTCAACTAAAAACCAAGAGGACTTTGAGATGTAAGATTAATGTAAAGATTAAACAATGATAAAAATAAATGTTAAGGTTAGAGGATTCAATAATGGTATTTCAAATAAGTATAATATAAACTCTTTTTATTACTCAATTGGAAACCACATACAAAGGAGTTTTTAATTGGATTATAAATTGTTAACATGATTACATTAATTATCTTATTTGAATAATGCTAATATTTATAAATCTTATCAGGTATTCATAATTATATTTTATATTAAAAAAATCAAATTCCTTTCATAGCATAAGTGTTAGGTATATCATACGATTGGGTTATGAAAATGTCAAGTATTTGTTGTACCAAGTGTTATACAACTCAAATTTAGATTAACCATTTAACAAGAAAAGTATTAAAAATGAACAAGATAACAAATAAAAAATATATTAGTATCAAACATTAAGGTTCATGTTGAGTTTACAATTGATTAGTACTTAAAAGTGCATTTTTATCAAGGTTTCATATTAGTATTTTGCACTTGAAGTATCAAGAATTCCTTAACTAAAGTATGGTTTATATTAACAAGTCTGATACTATAAGATACCTTTAATTTATAGTAAATTTTTATCCTAAATACAGGCCTATCACATAAATAAAAGGATTGATTGATGAGTTGAAGTACTTAAATTGAAAAGACAAAGAGAGGGTGAAGCTTAGAAAATAGATGATGATTTCGTCCAAACTAGAACATTGTTCAGTAATTGGATTGTAACTAGAGCTGTAAAACTTAGATTTAGGTTTGCTTTATATGGATGAAAAATTAAGACATAGGCCTAAAACTTTTATAGGAAGTTAAGACTCAACTATGCTGTCCGGAAGTCCAAATCTTAGCAATAACATAGAAGTCCAAATTTGTCCTACAACTCAGATACTATTTAGTGTTCAGCCCATATCTCGAGTTCTAAAAGTCTAAATGACCTTAATCTTTTTTCTGGAAAGATGAAACAATTTACTAGAACATATCTTATTTATTTTCTTATTTTGTTTATTTATGTTTCTCTTCTTTCATTATATTTAGTTAAGTTTATTATGTCAAGGTGAAAAGTTTGCACTAATAGTGTAAGAATAAGAATAGTATAAACTCAATATGAACTTTAATGTTTGAAACTAACATGTTTAATATTGTTATCTTGTTCACTTTTAATACTTTGTTTGTTAAATGGTTAGTCTAGATTTATGTTTTATAGCACTTAATATAACAAATACTTGACACATTCATAGCCCAACCGTATGGTGTAACCAACACTTATTCTATGAAAAGAACTTGATTTGTTGTTAGCATAAGTTATAATCATGAATACTGATTAGTACTTAAAAGTGCATTTTTATCATGGTTTTGTATCATCATTTTGCACTTGAAGTATCAATAACTCCTTAACTAAAATATGTTTTATAATAATGTATCTAATAATATAAGATACCTATAATTTGTGGTAAATGTCTATTTTTAATGCAGGCCTATCACATAAATGAAAGGATTGATTGATGACTTGAAGAACTTAAATTGCAAGGATAAAGAGATGCTCCAACTTAGAGAAGAGATGTCGATGCAATCCAAACCGGAACACTGTTCGGTAATTGGGTCATATCTGGAGCTACAGATCTCTGATTTAGGTCCAATTTATATGGATGGAAAGGTAAGACATAGGCCTATAACTTTCATATGGAACCCAAGATCTAAAAAGGTCATTATCAAGTCCAAATTGTAGCAACAACAAAGAAGCCTGAATCTGTCTTCCAGCCCGAGCACTGTTCGGTATTTTGTGATATCTGGAGTTATAGAAGTCCAAATGAGCTGAATTTTTTACACAAGAAATCTGAGAAAATTGCCTACAACTTTTATGTTTACAACTGGCTTCAAGTTTGACGTTATCAATGACGTTTTGGGTAGACAAGAGAAGATACGGATTGTCACCAAGTCAAAAGTTGGCCACCCACTTATCAATTAGTCATCAAATCAATAGTTCCCAATTTTGGCCTATAAAAGGAGGCATTTGCCATGCATTTAGGCATCTTGGTTTCCAGATCAAGATCATGCTCTTCCTTTCTCTCTTTGTATTCTTTGTAATGTTTATGCTTTGCTTTCATTAATATCAAGTTTATGCCTTTCATTTCCTTTCCTTTACTTAGTTAACTTTTATGTTCTTATTTTGTTTATCTATTTTGCTTTCTTTCATTATGTCTAACTAAATTAATTATGTCAAGGTGAAAAGGTTACACTAATGGTGTGAGAATAAGTATAATGTAAACTTAATATGGACTTTAATGTTTGATACTAACATGTTTTATATTTGTTATCTTGTTCACTCTTTAATACTTTGCTTGTTAAATGACTAATCTTGATTTATGTTGTATAACACTTGGTACAACAAATGCTTGGCACTTTCATAGCCCATAATGTATGGTATAACCGACACCTGAGCTATGAAAGGAACTTGATTTGTTGTTAACATAAGTTATAATCATGAATGCTTGACGAGATTTACAAGTATTAGCATTAATTGAATAAGATGACTAATGTAATCATGTTAACAATATATAATCTGATTGGAACCTCCTTTGTGTGTGGTTTCCAATTCAATAATAAGAGTTTATACTATACTTGTTTGATATACCATTAGTGGAACCTCTAACCTTGACATTTGTTATTATTATTGTTTAAACCTTACATTAATTTTCCATCTCCAAGTTCTCATCATCTTCTTCTTCTTCTCTTTCTTTATTATTACTACTACTACTACTACTACTACTACTACTACTACTACTATTATTATTATTATTATTATAATTACTACTATTGTTGTTCTTGTTATTGTTGTTTATAATTGTTGTCTATAATTTGTACAATTAACCACCCTGTGGTTCGACCCCGGTCTTGCCGGGTTATTTATTACTTCGACACTCCTGCACTTGGGAGAAGACATCAACCTTTTAGTCGTGTCAAGTTTTTGGCGTCGTTGCCGGGGAGGTAAGTTCTTGTATAAATTATAGTATTTATTTTATTTTCTCTTTTCACTTTTCTTGTATATAACTTTGTTTCTTTTCTTTTGTTTCTTTTTATTTTGTTTTCTTCCTCCTTCTTTTGCTTTCTTCTTCTTTTTTATTTTATTCTTACACGTGCATGAGAGTGTGGTCACGTACATCAAGTGGTAGACTTTGTAGGGTATCCTCATCATTTTCAGAAAATATGGCCGAAGAAGATAATCAATCACTTCAAAATGAGAATAATGAGAATAACCGTGCTAGAACACTTAGAGACCACATGAATCCCACAAGAACAAGTGCACCATCATGCATAGTTTTTCCTCCTGATGCATCTCATTTTAATTTTAAGCCAGGCATTATTCAACTTTTACCTTCATTTCATGGCTTGGAATTGGAAAATCCATACTTGCATTTAAGAGAATTTGAGGAGGTCTGCAACACATATAATAATTTAAATTGTAGCATGAACACCATCAGATTAAAACTTTTTCCTTTTTCATTAAAAGATAAAGCTAAAACATGGCTACAAAATTTGAGACCAGGATCCATTCGTGCTTGGGATGAAATGCAACAACAGTTTTTAAAGAAGTTTTTCCCATCTCATAGAACAAACTCTTTCAAGAGACAAATCACCACTTTCACTCAAAAACCAGGAGAAACATTTTACAAATGTTGGGATAGGTATCGAGACTTGCTTAGTACTTGTCCGCATCATGGTTTTGAAACATGGAGATTGGTTTCACATTTCTATGAAGGGTTAACACCTAAAGATAGGCAAATGGTTGAATTGATGTGCAATGGAACTTTTGAAGATAAAGACCCTGATGAAGCAATGAAGTACTTAGACTTGTTAGCTGAAAATGCTCAAAATTGGGACACTGCGGGTACTTATGAGGCACTGAGTAAAACTCAACCCCATACATCTAGTGGAGGTATGTACAACTTTAGGGAAGATCATGACCTTCAAGCCAAGTTTGCATCTTTAGCTAGAAAAGTCGAGGCACTAGAATTGAAAAAGAGTGGTCAATTAAAATCTGTTGAAAACATTGTGTGTCAAATCTGTGAAACAAATGAACACTCAACCAACGATTGTCCAACCTTGCCTTCTTTTAAAGAATGTCTCCATGAACAAGCCCATGCTTTAAACAGTTTCCAAAGGGCCAACCACAACTCATACTCCCAAACATACAACCCTAGTTGGAGAAATCACCCAAATTTCAATTGGAAGAGTGAGAACAACAATGCACAAACTTCACAACCACCGTTTCAAGCACACCATAATTTCCATAATTCTCTTGGATATGCACCTCCTTATGCTCCACCTCCTAGAAGAAATCTTGAGGAAACATTGCATGCATTCATTGAAAAACAAGAGACAATTAATACTCAACTTGTTCAAAACATGACAGATTTTAAAGATACTCTTGGTAAATTAACATCTGCTCTTAGTTTCCAAGAGAAAGGTAAGTTTCCATCTCAAACACAACAAAATCCCAAAGGGCAATACAATGCAAATGCAAGTAGTTCTGGAAGCCAACACATGGATCAAGTCAAATCAGTCACTACTCTGCGCAGTGGTAAGGTTATTGAAAAACCCTCTCTTGAACCTTATGAGAAAGATGATGAGTCAATCTCTGAGGGTAAGGAAGGGGATGAATCTGAAAATTGTAAAGAAACGACTGATTCACCGCCAGCACTTCCATTTCCTCAAGCCATGACCAAACAAAGGAAAGTCAATCACAATTCTGAAATTTATGAAATTTTCACACAGGTAAGGATAAATATACCTTTGCTGGATGCAATTAAACAGGTTCCTTCCTATGCTAAATTTTTGAAAGATCTATGCACTGTGAAGAGGAAACTGAATGTGAAAAAGAAAGCCTTTCTAGCCGAACAAGTAAGTGCTATTCTTCAAAACAATAATGCTTTGAAATATAAAGACCCTGGTTGTCCTACAATTTCTTGCTTTATTGGAGACCATAAAATTGAAAAAGCCTTACTTGATCTTGGTGCTAGTGTGAATTTACTTTCATATTCAGTCTTTCAGAGTCTCAATCTAGGTGAGTTAAAACCAACTTCTATATCTCTTTTACTTGCCGATAGATCTGTAAAAGTGCCTAGAGGAATAATTGAAGATGTGTTAGTACAAGTCGATAAATTCATTTATCATGTGGATTTTATTGTCTTAGACACAGAACCTGTTGAAGCATGTAATTCATTTCCTGTTATTTTAGGACGTCCGTTTCTTGCAACGTCTAACGCATTGATTAAGTGTAGGAATGGACTGATGAAGCTATCATTTGGAAACATGACATTGGAGATGAATATTTTCAACATTTGTAAGCAACCTAGAGATGATAATGATTTACAAGAAGTAGATCATATTGATGAATTAGTTTATGATCAACTTGAATCTACTTTAAGTAAAAATGAATTGGATGAAACTGAAGATTTGCAAATGGTTTATTCTGAGGAAGAAATCACGGATGAAACAAGCACCGAAAATGTTGATGCGAATCTTTTGTCAACAGTGACAACAGATTCGACATCGGACATCACATCAATGGATGATTACTTTCCTAACGAATCCTTACTTTCTCTTAATCCAATGCCTTGGTATGATAAAAATATTAATTTTCTTGCCTTAGAAGATTTGCCAGCTGATTGGAGTACTCAAGACAAAGAAAAGTTTTTGAACGAAGTGAAGAATTTTTATTGTGATGACCCTAACTTATTCAAACATTGTCCTGATGAAATATTTCAAAGATTCATTCCCGACAATGAGGTAAGTAGTGTTATTAAACTTTGTCATTCTGAAGCATGTGGAAGCTATTTCTCGTTAAAAAAGACAATTGCAAAAATCTTTCAAAATGGATTTTATTGGCCTACCATGTTCAAGGACACGCATGCATTCTGCAAAACTTGTGAAAATTGTCAAAAGATTGATACTAGTCAAAAAGTTTTGTTTTATGATTCTCAACTCTATGCAGTCCCTAGAGAGCTAAGACCAAGATGGAGCAATCCTTATGGGGCCTGTGATATTGAGAATTCAATGAATGACAATGATTTTAAGGAAAATGGACATCGTTTGAAAGCTTACTTTGATAATTTTCCTAGTGAAAATGAATCAGCTGGTTTGAATGATCTTGTAGATAAAGGTTGATTATTTTGTTTTTCTCACATTTTCTTTTTTTTTGTGTTTCTTTTTGAGTGATTTTTGCTAGTTTCTCTCACCCCGGTCAAGTGGCGGATAACGGTACTCCGTGACTTAAGTCACTTTTTTTCAGTTTCCCACAATTACTGATATTTGTGTATATATTTGTGCAATTCTTTGAATCTCTCTTCCAATTCTCATTTGAAAATGGACACTAATCTTGAAAAATTAAAAAAGTATTTTCCTACTCTGCCTCAGAATGCGATTACAAAAATTTACCATGCTAGATGTGCAAGCTTGAGATTGTTAATGAATCATGGAATTCCTGAAGATATTCGCTGGTTGATTGAAGCAAAGGTCCGATTATCAGGTGAGTCCTCTAACTTCATTTCACACATGCCTGGAACAAGTAAAAGCACTTTTGCAAAGAAGCGTCGTGCAAAACGACTGGATGTTTGTCATCGATGTGCTAGATGGACTTGTAATACACAATGTCGTTCTTTAGGAATGGTATCTATAAACCGTGAAGATAAAATACAATTCATTAAGGATGGCCTGAGTAAGGAGTCTTTAGATAATCTTCTATTGACTCTTGAGACGCATCCTAGTGGAGATGTGCATCGTGCAATTCATGATTTATGGCCACTATTTCATAAAGAACATGATCGACTTAGTCTTGGGAATCTGACTAAAAAAGACCATGTTTGCCAGTTTTTAAGAAAACTGGATGGGAAGCCTATCCCCGACCCATAGAGGGCGTTTAAGCCGTTCTTGGACGTAAAACCAAGGGAAGATGTGAGCCACAATCACAACTACCTGTACATAAACATGCTTTTTTCAAAAGTAAATAAATAAATAAATAAATAAAAAGAGAGAGAGAGAGAGTGTGAGACTCCAGTTGGCCTACATATAGATGTTATGATTGCCTATACATTCAACAAATACAGAAGTGTGTAAAAATGACAAGTTCCTCAAGTCATCAAATAAGAAATATTTGTGTTTTCGGTGGATCTAGTCCTGGGAAAGAAAAGGAGTTTTTAGAATCAACAAATCATCTTGGTCAGGTGCTAGCTGAGAGAAAGATTCATTTAGTGTATGGGGGAGGCAGTCTTGGGTTAATGGGAGGTGTGTCAATAGTTGCATTTTGAGGAGGTAGTCAAGTTTTAGGAATCGTCCCTGAAGCTTTGGCACAAGGGGACATCATTGGAAAAACAATTGGAGAGGAACTTCAGGTCTCCACAATGTCGGCTCGAATGAATGCAATGTTTAATCATGCTGATGCCTTCATTGCTTTACCAGGTGGTCTAGGCACATTGGAAGAGATCTTTCATATTTCCTCTTGGGCTCAATTGCACATTCACCATAAACCCATAGGTTTGTTAAATGTTAATGGTTATTATGATAAGTTGTTGTCTTTTCTTGATCATGCTGTGGAACAGGAATTTCTAACATCTTTTGCACGACAAATCATAATCTCTGCTACTACTGCTGAACAATTGATTGACCAACTACAATCTTTCATTCATGTGATTGATCCTTCCATGAGTCGTATAAATTGGTCATCTACGGGAAGCCGTAAAAAGCTTAGATTGGATTTGAGCCTTCATTTGTGGATTTTTGTGTTTTTTGGTTTTATTATTGTGTTTTTTATTTCTTATTTTTGTTTTAGTGTGTTTCAGGTTTTGTCAGTGTTCGTTATTTCAGGTGATATCTTCTATACTCTATCTTTCTACGTTAGAACATTGAGGACAATGTCTCGTTTTGGTTGGGGGGAGAGGGTAGTATTTGATAAAAAAAAAATTGTTTTTCATTTCATAAAGCATGTGCATAATTGTTGTTACTAGGATGGCAGAGTAAATGAGTTCTTTTGTTAAAGTGACTCTTGAGACGCATCTTAGTAAGCATTCTTAACAAGGTCTATTATAATACTTCCTGAAATATTCAGGTTTACAAACTCTCGTATTGTTACCACTTAATTCTGCTCATATACTTATTTAACATGTATTCTTAAACCTTAATTTACACACACACACTTTAACATATGATTGTGGGTTGCATATTGGATTATTACATTATTTATGTTCTTTTGTTAAAGGTAACAACTAAGGGAAAGGGATTGTATATAATAAAAAAAACAAAAACAAAAAAAAATAAAAAATAAAAAATGATGATAATAAAAATGTAGATAAGTTTGGTTTCGTAGCCTCCCTAACCTAAGCAATTAAGCCCGAAGGGGTGTTTTAACACCTAATACCCTAAAGTCAACTTAAAAAACAAACGAAAAAAAAAGAGACAAAAATAGTAATCCCAACCCAAGGAAGTTAACCTTAAACATTAGAATAAAAAAAGAGACAAAAAGAAAGGTTTATTAATATCTTGTTAAGAGGTATTGAGCAGATATATAAATTTAATGAGAGTTTGTTTATTTGGATAGAATAATGGAAGTTAAATGATGAATACCTTGCTTTGTGAAATTTGCAAATTGTTGTAACGCTTTGATTACTAGGGACTAGTAATAAGCTGGTTGAGGGGTGTGATTAGTACTTAAAAGTGCATTTTTATCATGGTTTTATATCATCATTTTGCACTTGAAGTATCAATAACTCCTTAACTAAAATATGTTTTATAATAATATATCTAATAATATAAGATACCTATAATTTGTGGTAAATGTCTATTTTTAATGCAGGCCTATCACATAAATGAAAGGATTGATTCATGACTTTAAGAGCTTAAATTGCAAGGCGAAAGAGATGGCCAAACTTAGAAAAGAGATGTCGGTGCAATCCAAACCAGAACACTGTTCGGTAATTGGGTCATATCTGGAGCTACAGATCTCAGATTTAGGTCCAATTTATATGGATGGAAAGGTAAGACATAGGCCTACAACTTTTATATGGAGCCCAAGATCTAAAAAGGTCATTATCAAGTCCAAATTGTAGTAACAACAAAGAAGCCCGAATCTGTCTTCCAGCCCGAGCACTGTTTGGTATTTTGGCCATATCTGGAGTTCTAGAAGTCCAAATGAGCTGAATTGTTTACACAAGAAAGCTGAGACAATTGCCTACAACTTTCATATTTACAACTGGCTCCAATTTTGACGTTATCAATGACGTTTTGGGCAGACAAGAGAAGATACGGATTGTCACCAAGTCAAAAGTTGGCCACCCACTTATCAATTAGTCATCAAATCAATAGTTCCCAATTTTGGCCTATAAAAGGAGGCATTTGCCATGCATTTAGACATCTTGGTTTCCAGATCAAGATCATGCTCTTCCTTTCTCTCTTTGTATTCTTTGTAATGTTTATGCTTTGCTTTCATTAATATCAAGTTTATGCCTTTCATTTCCTTTCCTTTACTTAGTTAACTTTTATGTTCTTATTTTGTTTATCTATTTTGCTTTCTTTCAATATGTCTAGCTAAGTTAATTATGTCAAGGTGAAAAGGTTACACTAATGGTGTGAGAATAAGTATAATGTAAACTTAAGATGGACTTTAATGTTTGATACTAACATGTTTTATATTTGTTATCTTGCTCACTCTTTAATACTTTGCTTGTTAAATGACTAATCTTGATTTATGTTGTATAACACTTGGTACAACAAATGCTTGGCAGTTTCATAGCCCATAATGTATGGTATAACCGACACCTGAGCTATGAAAGGAACTTGATTTGTTGTTAACATAAGTTATAATCATGAATGCTTGACGAGATTTACAAGTATTAGCATTAATTGAATAAGATGACTAATGTAATCATGTTAACAATATATAATCTGATTGGAACCTCCTTTGTGTGTGGTTTCCAATTCAATAATAAGAGTTTATACTATACTTGTTTGATATACCATTAGTGGAACCTCTAACCTTGACATTTGTTATTATTATTGTTTAATCCTTACTTTAATATTTCATCTCTAAGTTCTCATCATCATCATCTTCTTCTTCTTCTCTTTCTTTATTATTATTATTATTATTATTATTATTATTATTATTATTATTATTATTATTATTATTACTATTGTTGTTGTTATTATTGTTGTTTTATAAATGTTGTTTATAATTTGTACAATTAACCTCCCTGTGGTTCGACCCGGGTTATTTATTACTTCGACACTCCTGCACTTGGGAGAAGACATCAACCTTTTAGTCGTGTCAGGTAGCAACTAGAAGTGAAGAAACACAAACTCTCCTCTCTACATACTAGAAATAATGTTTTCTTTTATCTTTAGGAGTAGTTGTTCAATAGATATGCAAGGCTAAGCTCTTTTCTTGGTTGCAAGGACGCAGAAACTTTCAGATTTCAAGAACTGTGAGATTTATTCTTCCATTTATTTTCAGTTTGTATTATGAATAAGTATGATTGTTTTTCTATGAATGTTGTTGATAATTGCTAGAGCGGACTCTAAGTTATTATTGTGAACAATCTATTGCTAAGTTTGATATCAAAACCGGAGTTAGGGTATATAAACTTGTGAAGCAACTAAGCTTGATAATTGTGGCGGAACTACATTATTAAACTTAGGGAAAACATTCGATCAAAGCAACACAAGCAGACAACTTGGTTGTTAAGATTAATGAATTTATCTAGATCTTAAGGCTGCCATTAGATTAAATCATTAGTGCGGACACTATGATTATTTATTGGTTAGGGCTAGTTATACGGCGGATCCGTTAATTAACCAAAGTTAAGAAAAGATAAACATTCAAAATATAAACTAGAGTTTCGTTTCAAGGATCAGTTTAGATTTCTGTAGGTGGATGTCTGCTTGTGACCAAAGTTTGTTTTCTTGATAAATTTTAGTTTTAATTGATTGTATTCACTAGTTTAATTTTTTCCATATTTTAGATTATCACAAATCAAAACCCCCCAATTGCATAATGTATAGCATAAAAATCTGAACTAAATCTTCCTTTTGGGATCGATCCCTTTCTTGCTCTATACTATCTTGTGTGATTTAAGTTAGGGTAATTAATTTGTGCGACCGCAACATCGCAACAACCTCCCTATGGTTCGACCCCGGTCTTGTCGAATTATTTATTACTTCAACACTCTTGCACTTGGGAGAAGATATTAATCTTTTGGTCATGTCAAAAACTGTATCCTTGCTAATGTTTTTCATATGTGAAATTAGTTTTTTCAAGTCGTTTTTCGAGCAACTCATATTTTTGATGGGTGGCAATTTACTATTATCTAGTTTCAAACAATCCTTTTCTAACAACTATAAGGATTCAGAATCTAACCTGTATTCAATAGAAGTCATCTCATTAACGTTGTCCATTTTATTAGCCTTAAGTCTTGCAATTCAAAATGTATACCAATCATTATCAATCCAAGCATTTCATAAAAAGTAGGATGATTTCAAGAACTTGTACCCTAACTGAAAGTTATAGGGTAAGTCGTTACTCCCCCAACTAACTTGAAGTTTTCATATGTATGTATCTCAAAATGATATATCACAAATAAATTAGTGATGCATAAAAATATTCATCCATATCTAATGTATATGTATAAGTAAGATAAAACATGTTAAAGCATAAATAAGTAAAAAAAAAATTAAGCTAAATGTAAAAATTTAAACACATCAAATCATAAACCGCATAAAACACATAAAGCCTAGTCTAATATTATTAAAAACAAAAAGTTCCCAATAAAGTCATCGTCCTATCATATGTGAGCACTAGGTGTGGTAGGACGTTAAGGTGAAGGAGTCACCACCTAGTTTATTGGTTTATGGTCACTAAGAGACTTGAATGGACTGATCTTATTAGAAATTCTAAGGTAAGGGATTGATTTTGGCTAGAGAAGATATTAGCACCCTAAGCGTACCTTACTTAAGGTAAATTATATTGTGTGGTCTAGAAGTGGTTTAAAGGTATTAATGGGTTCTTAGTCAATGATTAGTCTATAGCTCAAAACAAAGATTTACACTCATAAATAAAACAAACTTTTCAAATTTATTATGGGCTTGTATGCCCAAATGAATCTTTATAAGAAGAATCCACGTAAGTTCCTTGATAGTGTTCACCTATCCTAGAAAGCAGAAATGTTTCCCACCTCTTGTATATTATAGTAAAAAATACTTTCAAATAAAATGGATGAATATTTAAAAAAATATGAGAATTTTCTAGTCAACTTTTGATACTTAAATACTAGTCTACATGTAGGTCTAATATTTATATCAGAATGTTGACCATTAACTTTTAGAGAAAAAGGAAAAAAAATTAAACTTAAGGTTATTGAAATATTAGCCAAATCCTTAAGGAATTTCACAAATTTATTGTAGATTCCATAAAAATACAAAGATTTTTTTTTTAAATAATGGTAAAACATTTTTTTATAAATAAAATGCAATTTTTTTATAATGATAAGATCATATGCAATAAGCAGAAATCTTTCTCTTTTTTAAAGTCATATTTGGCAAAAACTCATTTTTCTCTAATATTAAAACTGTTAAATAGAATATGCCAAACAAAACCTTTGACAAAACATTGCCAGCCAAATCGGGTCTTAACCTTTGATCCATTTTTGATACAACTGAGTTGATCTGATCAAGTCAACCCGATCGATTTAACTTAACTGGGTTAAGCTTAATTTTTTTTACTATAAACTGAACCAAAGACATAGATTAACCAGAAAACTAAACCCAAAACAAAATCAAAACTTAAAATAAATCAAAATTAATAAAAAAATCAATTTGTTTTTACCAAAAATGGATAAAATGAAGAAAAAAAATAAAGAATATGAAAAATAATCATAATAATTCCAACAACATAAGTCTCCAACCAAACCAAATATTAGCCAACAAGGCTACTGATATGTTATGAATCATGTAATGTATTTAAAGGCTTTTTAGGCCTTTAAATGTAATGTTTTTGGTCCTTACAAACTACATTATCAATACTAAACATAGTTGAATTAAAATAAGTAATAAAAAAAATCAAATCATCAAAATCATGCACTAGATTCCATTGTCATATCTGCAACCCTAATGATAGCCAACAACAACATCAAATTTCAATTTAAAATTAACTTTATAAAAATTTAGGACCCAAGTAAAGCTTAGGAATAAAGAAAATACACTAATAAATCTTAATGAAGGTTTTCACCACCTATGTAGGGCTTGTTGTTGTGCTTTTATGCCCATATGTTGGACCATTTTAGCTTCTTATCCACATGAATTTGAACAAGATTTGAGAGTGTTCCTTAATAGTTTCTCTTTTTTCCTTCTGAACTTCGTTCTCTTTCAAATTTCTTTTTCCTTAATCGAATCTTTTTTTTCCTACACCTCTGAATGGTTATTTCCACCCTCATACTCACTCATTACTCTTTTAAAAATCATCTTCTAATGACATGCAAGAGCTTTAATGGAGAAAAGTGCAAGAAAAAGAACAGTTGATGTTGAGTTCTAGTCGTTCTTAATAGGGAGGGGAAGGCTCATGCTTTTCTAACTCAAAGTATTTATAGCCCTTCCTAATTAACTCTAGACCATGTTTAGTTGTATCCTATACAAGTAATGTCTCCATCCTTTTAGGGTAAACACCACAACTACAAGTTCAAGGTCATAAATTGGGTAATTAATTTCATATAGCTTAAACTATCAAGACGCATGTGCTATAACTCTTCTGTGTTGCATCAAAGCACACTCAAGCTCTTTTTTCAATGTAAGTTCAAGGTCGTGAACAGGGTAGCTAATTTCATATGGCTTTATTTATTGAGATGCATATGCTATAACTATTTTATGTTGTACCAAAACACATTCAAGCTCTTTTTTCAATGGTAGTGTCAATATAAGAGTGGTGGTAAGTCTCCTCTTTAATTAATGGAAGCCTTTCTCACCTTTCTTTGACCATTTAAACTTCGCCTTCTTTCTAATTAATAGTGTTAAAGAAGTTGCAATAATAAAGAATCCCTAAATAAATTTCTTATAATAAATAACTAGACTAAGAAAACACTAAATTTTTGTTACATTCATCAGTTTCTCCCTGTTCAATATAGATTCTACCTCTTTTAGATCTATAAAGATAACCTTTATTGAAGTTACATGTCCTAAAAAGACCACCTTATTCAACCAAAACTCATACTTGTTTAGTTTCACATATAACTAGTGATCTCTTAAGGTTTGCAACATAACTCTTAAGTGTTGTTCATGCTTTAAAAAGGAGCTAGAATAAATAAGGATATCATTTATGAATACAATTACATATTTATCTAACCAGGGGTGAAAGATTTAGTTTATTAAATCCATAAATACTATTGGAGCATTAATAAACTCAAACAACATTAGTAAGAACTCGTAATGTCCATATCGAATTCTAGTAAGAATTAACCAAAATAAAGAAATTCATCCCCGTGGAATTTCTCCTATTTCTTTTACACACTACATATATTAAAATCATTGTTTAGCATTATTAACACAAAAAAACAATGAACCCTTTATTTTTCACTTTCTCCTTCTAAAATTAAACATATATAACAAACTTGAACGACTAATGTTCTTATATAATTATCACAACAATAGTTTCATTCTAGTAGTTACAATCAATGATAATATTCATTAACTAATCAATTTTCAAAAATGTTTTTATGGCTAGCCTTAAATATATTTTATTTTCCATATTTATTTTATTCCAATTTGTTCATGGTTCTACCTTATTTACATCCACACAGCCTACAAGTTAGTCTTTTATTCATTCAACATGTTTATATAATAATGTTCCTTCCTATTCTTATACCATAATCATCATTCCCCTCGTATAAAGAATACACAATTCATCTACAACAATATTAAATACAAGAACACATTCTGCCACTATATCTTTTATAAACCCTAATACCCATACAATTTCAATTTCATCAAAATATATATTTACTCAAGTTTCCTACATTTTGCAAAAACTAGTAACAACTTTGAAAAATAATAAGCTATTAACTTTAGATTATATTTTCAAAAAAACAATCCAAATATAGAAATTGAAGTCCTGCACAATATATCTCAAAGCCAAAACGATCAAATGGTTACATCTTCCTAGATTGGAACAAAACCAAGTTGACCTGAACATTGACAAGCTACTTTTCAAAATGAATAAAAACTTTTTAGAATGATTTTTTCCAATGTCCGTTGTCTAGAGTGAAGAAACCATCCAGGCACACCACATATCCAAAAGAAAATGTGATCTAATAGTGGTAATGAGAAAACATGGCCGACGACTGAAACTTTCCTATAAGGTGTTTTTCCAGAACATTTATCATGGTGATTTCTTTTAAACAAAAAATGTTCTTACAAATCCCTCCAATAAGATTTTAGAGGGTGGTAAGAAGAAAAATATATCAAAAACTCAACTCGAGCTAAAGATGGATGCCATAAATATGACCACTAGATCGTATGCCCTTCTATAGGTTAGCTTTTCCAAATTCTCCATTTCTCTCTAGTTGATTTTCTCTCTAGTTTCTCATTTTGTTTTTTTTTATTGGATGAACAAGCTAGAAATATCTTAATCTTTATAAAACTATCTTTAATTTTACCCATTTTGTGAATTTTCTTAAAATTTTGGATGAAAGGACTTAAAGCTCTCATTTTCCCCCCTAAGTTAGACTGGTAGGCCTCTATGCTGTTTTAAAAGTAATTTTATCATTAATTACATTTTGGTCCCTAATTTCTATCTTTATGTATTTTGTTTCACGTAAACTATCAGTTTTGTTTCATTATTGGATCGACTTTATGTTTCTTACAGAGGTTTGTCTAGATGTTCTTTTTATTCTGAATGGTGGAGATTAGATTTCAACATTCTTGGAATCTTGGAGTAGCTTTTGTCAATTTTTAGTTGCTATCAAGATATAATTACCAATCATCCATAAACCAGTCAACCGGTTAATCCCACGACCTACTGCTAGTCCCGCTACAATCATATAAAAAGCTTTTACTACCAACTCCAATACCTTAAATAGCATAACCACCACCAAAACCATTCCCTAAAATCCTTAAAAAACTAAGAATATCCCTAAACAACATAAAAAAACCCAACTTATGCCAGCACAAGTTTCCATCACAACTCATAAGAACACTACCACCCTAAACTTTATCTCCAATACTTTATAGGTTGATAAAGTGAAGGTCTCAAATGTTATAACTTGTGCCAAGATAACTTTTTTTTTGTGCAATAAGAAATTGACACCATTTTAAACATTCTAGATAATGTCATTAATGAGATTGCATCAAAATGGAACCAATAATTGGTGTGATTCTTTTATGTTATAAGATGCTTTACCATATAACAAATTCTATTATATTTCGAGTATGGAAAAATTATGGCCTTATAGGTGTCATGATGATACAAGAAGGTTTGTTGATTTTTTGAGTCAAGAGTAAGGATGTTGCCAACTCATTTATAGAGAAAAGGCCATAAATGTTTAGGGGGATATTCATTATCCTCTAACTTTAGCACTAATACTTTTTTCTTAACTAGAATAAAATTTTGAAGGTGCCTATATGAATTTGCCTTTAAACTTTACCTTATTCTCTTTGGAATGAGATAGGCTGAGGCACGACCATAAGTATAATAAGGAGACCATTGGTTTATGATGAATAAATAGTTAATCACACTTAGCTTGACTATGGTAGAATTTATGTTGAATTGGATGCTTCACTACCTATGGTCCATGTTTTTCAGCTTCGATGTAAGTTATCTATAGAGCCTATCATAATTATGGGTGATTATGAATGAAAGCCAAGAGCTTATAAGATTTTTAAAGTTTTTAGCCACTCATACAAGACATTGGTTAAGGGTCCAACCTTATCGATAGAAGACATGCTTGTGATAAAAAAGAATTAGGGGTGCTCTATATGCATGTAACTCACCAGTTGTTATTGCTGAAGGGGTTGCATCCTTTTTTATTGTTGTTGGTACAATGAAATCAGTAACCCAAAAAAATATTTTAGTTGAAACCAATCAACAAGTTCAACCGTCCCAAGAACTAGATGACTGGTTAAACACAACAGAGCTTTTAGGAGCTATTGTACCTAAAAATAGTTAACTAGTTTAAACTTTAAAGAAATTAATTAATTGTTAAAGATGTAGGCTACTGCAAAAGTAGTTGAACCTTATGATTTTTCGAGAGTCAAATTTAATGATGATAAAGGGTCAGAAGCTAACTCAAATCATGATATATTGGCTATCAAAAGGGACCAACACTCTGACCAAGGGTTCTTTAGTTTCTACCTCGACACCTTCTCATCCAAGTAAAACAAGGATGATCCTTCTAGTAATCATGAAACTAGACAAAGTATAGAAAAGGCAAAAAAATGAGGGGGCTTAAGGCTCTTTGATTATTTTCTTTTCTTTTGATATCATGTTTTCTATGTCCATGTATAATATAGGAAGTTGGAATATTAGGAGTTTTAATGGCTCACTAAAATATAAAGCAATAAAGGTTTGATTTAATTATTGTAATATTAGTATAGTAAGTATGTTTGAAACTAAGATTGCATCTAGCCATATAGGGTGTTGAGGTAACTATAAATCCTTTATCATGATAGTTTCTTTTTAATTCTTAGTTAATTCTAATTGCTATATTCTAGATTAATAGGATCAGATGGTATTATGGGTGGTCATTTTCAGTTTGGTTCAGTTTTTACCTATAAAAAACAACCAAACAAGAAAAACAAAAACAAAAACCAAACCAAAACTGGTCCAAACCGACCAATTTCGGTTGGTTTTTAATGTCCAAAACCAAAAAAAACTTATATTATTTTTGTTGGGCTTGTTGTCTTTGTAATGAGCTTTTAATAGATTTATAATGGGCTTGTAATTGATATTAATATTATTTAATTTTTTAAAAAGATTCCAAAGTATATTTAATTTTTTTGCCACTAAATATTCATTTGTATTAAATTATTATTGCCAATCTTGTGTTTATTAAGTTTTTTGGTCATTGAATATTTAATTATATTAAATTATTAGTGTCAATCTTATGTTCAATATATTTTTTATCTTCCTAATATTTTTACTCTTGTCTTTTGTTTCATAAAAAGTTTAAAAAACACACAAACACATCAATAAGTTAAAATCCAAATTACAACGCATTATCTTCAAAGAGTTTAAAGGAAAAAACAACAAATAACATTATCATAAAACACTCCAAGGTGTAAATGCATAAATTTGTGAACTAATGATCATCCGTTGCTTGATGCAACTTAACACCAAATTCAACAAAATAAAAAATTAAATATATTAGAATAAAAATATTTTAATTAATAATTCATGAAATATAAGGTGTAAGTTTATAAAAAGAATTAGAAACATTGAGCTTACAAGAAATAAACTATTAAGAATACATACAAACTCAAGAAATAACCTATTTTTTGTGTTATGCAGTTTAATCATTTGTTCATAATGTTTTCCATGTCATGCAATTTAATGTTGCCTATTGTCTTCATCTTATCATTTACATTAAAAAAACTATAACAAAAAATTAAATTATGAATTAAAAGAAAAAAATTAAATAATACAATTCAATTTCGAATATAATTTGGTTACAAGTAGATAACAAAGATTATCCCTTCTTTTATTTAGTCGAAGGTTCAATTGACCTTTCAATCAGTTATGACAAAGAGCTACAATATAAATTTGTTTTATGTAAATCAAAGAGAGCTCATTTTGTTTCTTCTTTCGCCATAACACTAAATTCACAAAGACAAGATACAAATCATTTCTCATACATTCCGTGGAAAGGTATAAAGAATCAAGAAACCCCTATTAATTATCCAAAGTTCATGGCTTTTCTTTTACCAAACCTCTCCCTTTTCTCTCCTTATCAATGTTATCAATTTCAAATCCTTCAAAGATAGAAAGTAACTAATTATGTACTAAACCTAAACTTTACCCTCTCATTATCAAACTACCATAAAAAAACAACAACTACTAAAACCACCAATACTAACTCTTCTACGTCCCCTCTAGAGCAGGTTAAGACTTCACCAAGTGCATAAGATAAGGAGCAACACCAAAGAGATGAGTTTTATGTAAACCTTGGCATAGTTGTGTGGAAACTCCATGAAGATTTTCGTTGATTTAACAAATTTTCTTAACTCTTTACTATTAAAATAAAAGGAAATAGAGTGTTGGTTTTTTTATGACAAATCATATCGCATTAAATAAGATATCATGCAGTTAAAGAAGAAATCACTCTCTACTACTATAACACATGATGATTTAACAAAATTTAGAAACATTGAGAAATCAAAAACATATGTCAAAGAAAAAAAATTAACATAGAGAGAAATCTTACTGTAAAAACCTGAAGAAATGTGTTTAAATGGATTAATGTTGAGGCTTGGCTGCTTAGAGGTGTTGCTGGGATGCTAGATCTTGAAATGTCTAGCATTGGAAGGTTTTCTTGCTAGATCTGGTTCAAACATTGAGAAATCAAAATCATATGTCAAAGAAAAAATAACACAGAGAGAAATCTTACTGTAAAGAACTGAAAAAGGATGTTTAGATGGATTATTACTAAGGCTTGGCCATTTAGGGGTGTTGCTAGGATGCTAGATTTGAAGATGTCTAACACTAGAAGGTTTTCGTGCTTGATCTTGTTTACGTCTTCGTTCACTACCATAAAAGTTTTTCCTAAACACAGGTGATGGGTCTGTCTGATCATCTGATGTCTAGCATTGGTTGTGGAGTGTTCATAGAGTCGCGGATTAAGGATTGAGTGAAGAGTGAAGAGTGAGGACAAAAAGAAAGATTGTCTGTGTCTCTAAAAGTCTAAAACTTTAGAGGGACGGGGTGGCTTTGTTAACTAAGTTAATCTACTACTAAGGTTAATGAGAATTAAGCTAATTATTGTCTATTAGTCTTATAAAGCTTTTTTTTTTTTAATTTCTAAACCTGACTAGTTTGGTTTAGTTCAATTTGGTTTGCCCAGTTTAAGTAGTATAAAATTAGAAACCAAACTGAACCAAATATTTCTCTAAATATTTTAATTGGTTTAATCAAAATTTTTTTCACGCTTCAGTTTTTTCGGTCATTTTTTTTGTTTTCTTTATTAAATGAGTTTTTGATTGTTTTGCTCACCCCTAGATGGTATTTAGTGTTATCTGCTTGCCTTTTTCTCAACAATGGATAACTTATGAGGGAGTTTGGTTGAAGGGTGTTTTTTTGGTGTCACTTTTATTTTTGGCCGCAATACACCTTTAGCGTGTTAGAACCTATAGGATTACTTGAGGTTTCATACTACTATATTTTGGTCAACATCATTGCTTATTTTAGGAGATTTTATGTTATGTTAAGCTCTATTAACAAGTGTGGGGGTGATTTTACTTGATATGATCACCTAGATAATTTTGGCAGTTGCATTCAGGTAGTGAAATTGGTTAGAGTTCTTATTTCGGCCTGAGATACACTTGGCACAATGGTTAGAGTTCTTATTTCGGCCTGAGATACACTTGGCACAATGGTTAACATGGTAGGGGTATTATTCTTAAGAAGTTAGATTAGATATTTGGCAACTCATATTGGTTCTTTACTTGAACAACTACTTATTCTGAATTCTTACCTAGAGACTCCTCATATCACAATACTATGTTTTTCCAATTTGTTTTTCCTCTTCCTAAGCTAGAAGCATCTTTTAATTTTTTGAATTTATAGGCTGACAAGGATAATTTCTTAGGTTTAGTTGTGGATAAATAGAAGATTCATGTGAATGGTAACCCTATATATAGTTTAATCAAAAGACTTGGATTATTAAAGTTTAAGTTGAAGTCTTTACATCACTAACATATTAGCCATATCACTAGTCATGTGGTTGAGACAAAGACTAAACAGACCATAACATAGAATCTTCTTAATGGTTTTCATCGAATTAATTACTATCAATTAGCAAAGAAAGAGCTTGTTAAGGAGTTCTTTTAATTAAGAAAGGATGAGAAAGCTTTTTACAAACAAAGATCTTAGATTCAATGGTTAAACATAGGAGATAAAAATACTAAGTTCTTTCATATATCATTCCTTTATAGATAAGTTCAGAACAAGATCTATTGGTTGACTGATGAGATAAGATCTCAGGTTTATGATCAGCAAGGTCTGGGTTAGTTAGAAGTCCATTCTTTCTAATGATTACTTTTTACACACCTAACTATCATTTTAGAGGATGTATCTAGTACTTCTCTAATATAATTCCTTCTAACATTGTTCCTCTTTTGGAGTCATACATCACAGTTGATGAGATCAAGAATTTTTCATTCTAAATGATAAAGTTTCCAGTCTAGATGGTTATATGTTTTTATTCTTAAAAAGAAATTAGGACATTATTGATAGATACTTCATTAATATTGTGAGGTATTTCTTTAATTCCTTTACTCTGCCTAGGTGTGTTAATACTACTAGGGTTTTTTTAGTTTGTTAAATTACAACACCCATAACTATAAATGACTTTAGACCTATCTTACATTGTAACATGATGTACAAATGCATATCTAATTGAAGAGGATTTTTTTAGATGTTATTAGTCCTACTCAGACTACTTTTATTCTAGGTAGATAGATATTAAATTCTATCTTGTTGACTTAGAAGCTCATGTATAACTATCACCCAACTAGTCCTATGCCTAGATATGCTTTGAAAATAAACATAAGAAAAGGTTTTGATATGGTTAGTTAGGAATTTATCCGTACGAGTTTAGGGTTATAAGAGTCTTTGATGCCATAGTTAGATAGATAAAGATGTGCATGTTTACAACTTATTTCTCTATGGTCATGAATGGAGAGAGATAGTTTTTTCCCATCTTTCATCGGTCTTCAATAAGGTGATCCTTTGACTCCTTACCTATTTATTATGGCTATGGATGACTTATGAGGCATTCTTAGAAAAGCTTTACATAACCCGAGGTTTTGATATCATTAGAAGTGCCAATAGACTGTCATTACTTATTTGTGCTTTGTAGATGACCTTATAATTTTTTAGGTAGATAAAGACTCAGTTTCAATTATAAGAAGGGTTTTAGATTAAATTAGAGGTTGTATGAACTTCTTACAAATCTAGAAAAAAGTCATGTCTTCTTATCATGAGTTGATGATGAGTTTGTGACCTCTTTGTATAATCTTTTAGGTTTCAAGCTAGGTTCTTTCTTGGTCAAGTAACTAGGTGTCTCATTGATATCTACTAGATTGACACATATTAATCGTATGCCTTTAGTAGAACATATTCTCTCTAAGATTAAGTTGTGGACCTTAGCTTCTCTTACATATGTTAGGCATACTCAACTTATCAAATTTGTTCTCTTCTCCATCCAAGTATAATAGTCCTCTATATTCATTCTTGTTTTATTATTAAAAAGATTGAGAGTATCTTAATTGTCTTTCTTTGGAAATATCGCTCTTTTTTCCCACTCAGGGGATAAGGTCACTTGGGCCTATGTTTGTTATCTCTCTGAAAGAGGGTGGCATAGAAATTAAAAGGGTTTAGATTTGAAATAGAGTAGCCATTCTTAACCATGTTTGAAGACTTTTTTCAGATAGATCATCAATTTGGTCAGTATGGGTCAATAACATTTTGTTTAGAAGTAGATATTTATGGTATGTTAGGTCTTCTTTAGTACGACACCTATTTGATAAGTAGATAGCATAATCTATAGTTTTGGCCTAAAACTCTTTAGGAATTTTCTTAGTTTTGAGCATGCTTCTTGCTATATTAAGGATGCTTTTATTATTTCTCTTTCCCATGCCATTTTATTAAGAGGATTTAGGCACCGTTAGAAGTCTCTTTATACCATAATCTTAAAATTCACCCCTTATCCGTCGTATGTGAATTTATAAAACAATCACTTTTTTTCAATTAATTCCATAAACTTTTTAAAACAACTAAACACATTAGGTTTTTTTTTTAAGAAGTATACCTAAGTTTTTCTACTATAATCACTAGTAAAAAGAAAAAAATAGAAATTTTTATCAAATGAACATGGTTTGATAGAACCACAAATATCTGCATGTATCTCTTGAAAAGGTTGACTTGCTCTAGATGTAGACTCATGTGGAAAACTTTTATAGAATTGCTTGCTTATTTAAATCCTTAACACAATTGATTTGATATATAATAGATGATAGACCCTTTAATGTCTCTTTTTGTGCCATCATCTTCAAGTTATCAAATTTTACATGCCCAACTCTCATATGCCAAAACTAAGTCTCATCTTTGACACATGTCTTTAAACATTTAGGCACAATTATCTTTATGTTTAGCAAAAAAATTCTATTCTTTATTATATCTACCTTTGAAATCATAACTTTATAAGTATCAAGTATTGTCAAGGTATGATATTTCATCTTAATCTCATAACCTTTCTTTAATAATTTGCTTTTAACACTAGAGATGTAATAGACAACACTAACAAATTGATGACTTTATTTTTTTAATTTTATGATAATCGTACCTTTTTCTTTGATGAAAAATTTGGAATGATCTACGAAGGTGATATTACCTTTAATTAATTCATCAAGTTCCATGAACTCGTCTTTATCTCCAAACATATGATTGTTGGCACCATTGTCTAGATACCATATGTTCTCTTTGACTTGTTTTTTTTCGTCGTAGACTAGTAATAGGGTGATTTTTTTCTTGTCCTTTACAACAAGATTTAACCTTTCTAGTTAGATTCCAACAATCCCTAGCATAATGATATACATTTTGAAAATTATAGTATTTAACATTTGTTTTGTTAAACCCTGATTTTAGATTGCTATTGTTAGTGTAACCAACCAACCTTTATGCAATTAACTAGTGGATATGCTGAGGCTACCATGACCTTCTCTTGTAAATTTACCTTTTCTTCCTCTTCCTCTGCCTTGTCCATGTTTTCAACCCTAATAGGATTATCCAAAACCATCATGCTTTAAAAAAGATGCTTGTGTATCCATATCTTCTTGAACTTCATTAACTCTTTCCTCACATGATTGTAATTTTTTCATGAGACCTTGTATTAAAAGAACATCCATATTTTATGACTCCTTTATCATGACTACCTCTTGATAGAACATCTTTCACAACATGTGTAGGATTTTCTCTACTGACACGACCAAAAGATTGATGTCTTCTCCCAAGTGCAGGAGTGTCGAAGTAATAAATAACCCGGCAAGACCGGGGTCGAACCACAGGGAGGTTAATTGTACAAATTATACATAACAATAACAACAACAACAATAATAATAGTAATAACAACAATACTAATAATAATAATAATAATAATGATAATAATAGTAGTAGTAGTAGTAGTAGTAGTAGTAGTAGTAGTATTGGTAGTACTAATAATAATAATAATAGTAATAGTAATAGTAATAATAATAATAATAATAATAATAATAAAGAAAAAGAAGGAGAAGAAGATGATGATGATGATAACTTTGAAATGAAATATTAATGTAACAATTAAACAATGATAATAACAAATGTCAAGGTTAGAGATTCCACTAATGGTATGTCAAACAAGTATAATATAAACTCTTATTATTCAATTGGAAACCACACATAAAGGAGGTTCCAATTGGATTATAGATTGTTAACATGATTACATTAGTCATCTTATTCAATTAATGCTAATACTTGTAAATCTCGTCAAGCATTCATGATTATAACTTATGTTAACAACAAATCAAGTTCCTTTCATAGCTCAGGTGTCGGTTATACCATACAATATGGGCTATGAAAGTGCCAAGCATTTGTTGTACCAAGTGTTATACAACATAAATCAAGATTAGTCATTTAACAAGCAAAGTATTAAAGAGTGAACAAGATAACAAATATAAAACATGTTAGTATCAAACATTAAAGTCCATATTAAGTTTACATTATACTTATTCTTACACCATATATATTGGTGATGTATTGGTGATTTCTTCAACATATATAAGATAACTCAACCTAATCTCAACGATGATGATATTAGATCGGAAGATATTACAATGAAGATTAGAAAGATGAAGATTGATTATTGCTTAAGAATGAACAAGTACTTTCATATTAAGTAAGACATTGAATCAAGCAATCTCTATACCAAAACTAAAGTTTGTGCATAAAAAGTCAAGATTATAACATTACCTAAATGATTTCTAAAATTTCTTTACAATAATAAATCATTCATGAAGAAAATAAGAAGATAAACATTAAGATTCATTCATATCCTAAAGAACTCACCTCAATCACCATTATCCTTGATTTGGATCCAAGAAAGAGTTTAGCCAACCATGATTATATATAAAAACACTTCAATAAACATGAAAGAACTTGAATCCAACTGAAAAAATAAGTTTTACAAACTAAAGAACCGAAATCTATAAAGAAGAACACAATACAATTTCAGAAAAAATTCGGACACAAATCTGACTCTAACTTTGGACAGCAATTCGACCCTCTTAGAAGCTTTTTTTGGAGAAGTCTATTAGAGACATATTTATAGGCAATTATGTCACCTTTCCAGATCATTAAAGAACAGCTCATTTGGACACCTGAGTCAAAAGTTATGGGCAAAACACCGAAAGGTGTTCTGAAAAATCAAATCAAGACAGCTTTACAACTACTTTGGTGCACGTTTTTCTTCCTCATTTATGAGGTGTCTCCTTCTTCTTTTTGACCCAAAATAATGTTAAAATATCCCCTCCAGCTTTCCATCCATGTGCTTGCCTTCTTGGATCAATGGATTACCCAAAATAAATCAATTGTTATTTGTTGTGTGGACATGTAAGATCATGGATTGTGTTTGGGTTGATTTGAAGGTTGATTTGGGGTTGATTTTGGGCTGATTTGGGGCTGATTTTGGGCTGAATTTGAGCATCAAATAAGTATACAAATGTACTAATTATTTGGTCTAAGATTGACATTGAAACCTTGAGTGTTTAATGGTTGAAGTTTGCACACAACATAAGGCAAGTTTGGGCTTGAAATAAATCATATGATATTCTTTTCTAGAATTGGAATAGAATTGATTTTTGGGACAAATTTGGAGCACTTATTTGAACCAAGATTTGCTTCAATCTTCAACTAAATGTCTCTTCAATTCTTTGTTCTGAATTCCGATGTTGAATTTTCTGAATTAATTCATTTAAGCTCCAAAAACCTATCGAAACATTAAAACAAACTTCATTACTAAAAAACACATCAATTATTATAAAAACAACCAAATAAAAACAATAAATACATATGTAAAACAAGAGACTTAATGACACTTTTGATGCACAATCACACCCCCCAACTTAGATTTTGCTAGTCCTCAAGCAAAACAAAACATAAAACCTTTAAAATAAAAATAATAATAATAACAACCATAATTAGGCTCAATTCATCACACTTGAAGGACCTATCATGCAAACATTGGTATCTTTAACTTAGTGTACACAATAGCAAATAAAGAAAAATAAGCATACTCACATTCTCTAAATCAAACATCCATACAAAATTTCCAAATTCAGTCATATTTATCGTGCAACCAACATAATTGATTCATACGAAAACTCAACTTGTAATCTTCCCTTCTCACCAACACAAACAAGGTAGCAAACTAGAGAAATATCTATATATTTTCTTTCTTTCTTTTTTCTTTCTTTGTTTTTTTTTTTTTGAAGATATGATTTATTTTTTGTCTTTAAGTAGTCACTTCCCTTTTGACGCGAATACAAACATTTGTGATGAATGCACCCGGTTACTCACAAAGTCACAAACTTAAACTGCTTTGCATACTCATATTTTAAGCTGCCGTTTGACGTAAAGATAAACATTTGTGATGAATACCCCTAGTTACTGAGCAACTCAAAACATTGGAGTAGATAGAACTTTGTACACATTTATTTATTTATTCGTGTAATAATTATTACTCTATTTACTTAAACCTTGTTTAGGACTGGATCAAAAGGGATAATCACAAGTAAAGCATCATACTCATCTTTCATGCATAATCACACAACTCACACAACTTTTACAAGGAAAGATGTATTTCAGTAATCTTAAAAAAAAGTATGCTATATCTTGCTTTATAAGATATTATCTATCCCAAATTAAAGTATGCAATGTTCAACATAATAATGAATCCAAAAATGTAATGATGATCCTAAACAAGTCTCATTCACATACGAATGCAAGTGTTTTTTTTTTTTTAACAAGTATGGTTATCTCAAGCATTCAACATAATGAAATATCTAAAATTAAGTTTTACATTATCCTCAATGTAAAAGAGAAAGAGAAGAAAAGTATAAAGATTAGAAAATTGTTACTCCCCTTCTGTTTTCAAGGATGAATGTCTGATTGAATTGGGCATGAGCTGACTTCTTGCTTGATTTTTTTTTAACCTGCATATCACAACTAAAAGAAAACATTGATTTTTTTTTTTTCAAATAAAGAACCTCACACCCCCCAACTTAAAATAATGCATTGTTCCGAATGCATGAACACGAAAATATAAGAGATGGAAGAAAGAACAAAAAATAATAAAAATGAAAAATAAAAATAAAAATAAAATAAAAATAAAAACTCATTACTTCTAATACTACAATGGTATTGGATCTTGAAGATCCAATGTCTCAACTTCAGCCACAACATTTTCAAAATAAGGTTTCAATCGATGACCATTTACTTTGAAAATATTTCCATTCTTGGGATTTTCTACCTCAAATGCACCATGCTCAGAGATGGATTTAATCACAAATGGACCAGTCCATTTTGTCCTCAACTTCCCAGGAAAGAGATGTAATTGTGAATTATACAAGAGAACCTTTTGACCAACATGAAAGGATTTTCTAAGAATATGTTTATCATGCAAAGTTTTCATCTTATGTTTTGAAATTTTTGCATTTTCAAATGCATCATTTCTCAACTCCTCTAATTCATCCAATTGAAGCTTTCTATTTTTGCCAACCTCGTTTTCATTATCATTGAATTGTCGAATGGCCCAATATGCACGGTGCTCAATCTCAACAGGGAGATGACAAGGCTTTCCATAAACTAGCCTATAAGGAGACATTCCTAAAGAGGTCTTATAAGCAGTGCGATATGCCCACAAAGCATCAACTAGTCGTAGGGACCAATCTTTATGGTTTGGATTGACTGTTTTCTCTAAAATGTTCTTGATCTCCCTATTTGCCAACTCAGCTTGGCCACTAGTCTGTGGGTGATAGGGGGTACTGACCTTGTGAATTACACCATATTTTCTCATCAAAATCCCAACGGGCTTGTTACAAAAATGTTTTCCCCCATCACTAATCATAGCCCGAGGCATGCCAAAACGAGAGAAAATATTTTCTTTCAAGAATTTGACCACAACTCGATGGTCATTGGTTCGAGATGCAATGGCCTCCACCCATTTAGACACATAATCAACAGCTACAAGGATGAATTGGTAACCAAATGAACTTGGAAAAGGTCCCATGAAATCAATCCCCCAACAATCAAATATTTCCAAAACAAGGATGGGGTTAAGGGGCATAATGTTACGCCTAGTGAGGCTACCTAGTCATTGGCATCGGTCACATGCAGCACAAAAGGCATGAACATCTTTAAACATGGTAGGCCAATAAAAACCATACTGCAAGATTTTGGCAATGGTTTTCTTGGAAGAGAAATGCCCACCATAGGCTAATGCATGACAAAAATTAATGACCCTTGGAATTTCATGATCAGGGATGCACCGCCTAATAATTTGGTCAGGACAATATTTAAATAGGTAGGGGTCATCCCAAAAAAAGGTGCGCACATTGCGCAAGAATTTTTGTTTGTCAAGTTTAGACCAATGAGAAGGAATTTGACTTGTGGCTAGGTAATTTGCTATGTCAACATACCATGGAGAACCAATGTAAGAGACAGTACCTGCACAAAATAAATTTTCATTAGCAAAGAGTTCATTTATTGGAGATTCATCAATTATGGTCTTATAGCTTGAAAGACGAGACAAATGATCAGCTACTACATTCTCTACTCTCTTTTTATCTCGAATTTCAATGTTAAACTCTTGGAGTAGGAGGATCCATCGAATCAAACGTGGTTTGGCATCTTGTTTTGTGAGCAAATATTTCAATGCTGCATAATCAGTGAAAACAATAACAAGAGATCCAACCAAATAAGACCTAAACTTGTCCAATGCAAAGACCACAGCTAAGAGTTCTTTTTCAGTTGTAGTGTAATTCAATTGAGCATCATTCAAAGTCTTGCTAGCATAATATATGACATGAGATTTCTTGTCTTTTCTTTGCCCTAAAACAACCCCAACCGCAAAATCACTAGCATCACACATCAGTTCAAATGGTAAAGACCAATTAGGAGCTTGTATGATTGGTGCAGTTGTCAACAACCCTTTAAGCTTTTCAAAAGCTTCTTGACATTTTGATGTCCAATCAAATGGGACATCTTGTGACAACAAGTTACACAATGGTTTGGCAATGGTACTAAAAGAATGAATGAATCTTCGATAAAAACCAGCATGTCCTAAAAAGGATCTCACATCTTTCACAGTCTTAGGGGTAGTTAATTTTTGAATGACTTCCACTTTTGACTTATCTACCTCTATCCCTTTTGAAGAGACAATGTGACCTAAAACAATGCCATGTGTCACCATAAAATGACACTTCTCCCAATTGAGTACAAGATTGCTCTCTTCACACCTTTCAAGAACTTTTTCTAGATTCATTAGACACAACTCATAGGAATCCCCATAAACTGAAAAATCATCCATGAAAACTTCCAAAAAATTTTCCACCATGTCACTAAAGATACTCATCATACACCTTTGAAAAGTGGCTGGTGCATTACACAAACCAAATGGCATTCTTCTATAAGCATAAGTACCAAAAGGACAAGTGAAAGTGGTTTTTTCTTGGTCTTCTAAAGAAATCTCAATTTGGTTGTAACCTGAGTATCCATCCAGAAAACAATAGAAAGCTCTTCCAGCTACTCTTTCAAGCACTTGGTCTAAAAATGGAAGCGGAAAATGGTCCTTCCTAGTCACCATGTTCAATTTACGATAATCAATGCACATACGCCATCCAGTTTGGATTCTAGTTGGTACCAGCTCATTATTTTCATTCTTCACTACCGTGACTCCAGATTTTTTTGGGACAACTTGGGTTGGACTAACCCATTTTGAGTTTGCAATAGGGTAAATGATACCTGCATTAAGTAGCTTAAGCACTTCACCTCTCACTACTTCCTTCATGTTTGGGCTCAATCGTCTTTGTATTTGCCTAACAGATTTAGCCTCTTCTTCAAGATAGATTCTATGTGTACATAAAAGAGGGCTAATTCCTTTCAAGTCAGTAATTTTCCACCCAATTGCTTTCTTGTGTTTTCTCACCACTCTCAAAAGTTTTTGTTCTTGCTCTATGCTAAGTTTTGATGAGATCACAATAGGATATGATTCATCTTCCCCTAGAAATGCATACTTAAGATCACTCGGTAAAGGCTTCCTTTCTAGTTTATCAGGCTGGACAAGAGATTCCTCAACTTTCACTTGGGGTGAAATCAAAGGCTCAAATGATGGGGTCCATTGACCTATTGACATAATAGGCATTGGATCTAGATAAGTCTCGAGTTCTCTTACTTCCTCATCAACACATTCCAAAGAACAAAATCTTTCATTATGAATTAAAGTTCTCTCCAATGGATCCTTGATCCACACTCTCTCAAAGTATTCTTGACAAACTGTTTGGATGAAATCTACCTCTCTAATGTCCTCATGTTCCCCGATTTGTTTGGAGACATTGAATATGTTCATCTCCACAGTCATATTCCCAAAAGACAATTTCATCACCCCATTCCTACAGTTAATTAAGGCATTGGATGTAGCTAGGAAAGGTCTCCCTAAGATGACTGGGATGGGGGCATTAGAACCTTGAATTGGTGCGGTGTCTAACACTACAAAATCAACAGGAAAGTAGAATTTATCTACTTGGACCAACACATCCTCAACGATACCCCTAGGAATCTTGATTGACCTATCAGCTAATTGAAGGGTGATTCGAGTAGGCTTGATTTCTCCTAAACCTAATTGTTCGTAAACAGTGTAGGGTATTAAATTCACACTTGCTCCTAAATCTAACAAAGCTTGATCTATCTTATGACTTCCAATAATGCATGAAATGGTAGGACAACCAGGATCTTTGTATTTAGGAGGGGTCTTAAACTGGATGATGGCACTAGCATGTTCAGTTAGAAAAGCTCTTTCTTTCACATTCAATCTCCTTTTGACTGTGCATAAATCCTTAAGAAACTTTGTATAAGATGGAACTTGTTTAATTGCATCAAGGAGTGGAATATTGACTTTCACTTGTTTGAACAATTCATAGATTTCTGAGTTCATAAGATCTTGTTTAGGTTTCCCTAACCTTTGTGGAAATGGTGCTCTAGGAAAAAATTCTAAATCACTCACTTTGACTTCAATTTTTCTTGAATCATCTCCTTTCTCACTCATCTCTTTCTCATTTAGCTCACCTTCTTTATCACTCAAACTCTCATTTGTCACTTGTGTTTTAATTCCCTCTTCACTTTCCCTAGATTTCTCCTCCACAATACCTTTAGGAATCCTAAAACCTATACCTTTGTCAACAATCTTTCCATTTCTAAGGGTAGTGATGGCTTGGACTTGTTCATGGTTTGAAGGTTCACTAGGTGAGGATTCACTCATGTGTACCTGACCTCTAGGATTGGGCATTGGTTGAGCTGGGATTTTTCCCTTCTCTTGAATGCTTAGTGATTGAGTCAACTTAGTTAGTTGACTTCGAATATTGGTCTGGTCTTGGAATTTGTAAACTTGATTGTTGATTCCTCCTTGCGTTTGCATGAATTGTTGAAGAGTATCCTCTAAGGATCTCTTATGAGGTGGTTGGTATGTGTTATGTGTGGGAGCATGAAATGGTTGGGGTGGAGGTTGAAATGTTTGAGGTACTGAAGAGCCCTCATTTCTCCATCTAAAATTTGGGTGGTTCCTCCATCCAGGATTATAGGTCTCAGAGTAGGGATTGCCTACTTGGTTTGGAAATGGCTTTCTAACATTACTTGAATCAGAAGTTTGGCCATATAGCACTTCCTTGAAGGCTGGAATGGTAGGACATTCAGTTGTCCCATGCCCTTTGCTTTCACAAACAACACAACTTTCCTCTTGTTGTTCACTTATAACATGCACTTTTTTAATCTCAAGAGACTCTACTTTCCTAGCCAATGAGGCTAATCTAGCATTGAGGTCATCAGTCTCTTTCAATTGAAACTTTCCACTTGAATGAGAAATGGTGTTTCTAGACTCAACATGAACTGGGAGAGAAGTCTCCCATTGCTTTGTGTTTTCAGCCAATTGATCAAAAAAATCAAAGGCCTCACTTGGTTCTTTGTCATAAAACTCACCATTACACATGGTTGACACTAGCTTTTTAAAATCTGCGGTAAGAGAGTTATAAAAGAAACTCACTAGCCTCCACATCTCAAAACCATGGTGAGGGCATGCATTTAACAAGTCTTTGAACCTTTCCCAAGCTTGGTGAAATGACTCATTTGGACTACAAGAAAAATTCATCATTTGACGTTGTAAGGCTGCTGTCCTATGAGTGGGGAAGTATTTTTTCAAAAATTCAGCTTGCATTTCTCTCCATGTACCTATAGACCTAGGACGCAAGGAGTTTAGCCAAAGCTTGGCTTTATCCTTTAGAGAGAATGGGAACAATTTAAGCCGAATGGTTTCCTCGGTGCATGTTCTATCAATAAAAGTATTACATACCTCTTCAAAGTCTTTAATGTGTATGTATGGATTTTCAGAATCTATACCATGAAATGTGGGAAGAAGTTGAATCATGCCCGGTTTCAAATTGAAAGCTTGTTGGTTAAGAGGTAAGATAATACACGAAGGTGTACTTTGTCTAGTCGGGTGAAGATACTCTCTAAGAGTTCGAAAATTAGGTTGATCATTGAATTGTGGAGGTCCATTACCTTGAACACTCCCTTCACCCTCTACATCTTCAACATTAGCCATGATAAAATAATAATAATAATAATAATAATATACAATTACATGAATATGAAAAGAAAGGAAAGAAAAAGAAAAAAATTGCAAATAAAAGTAATAGCTCAAAAATAAAAATACAACAAATTAAGAAATTCACTCTCGAACTAATAAGCACTATTAACAACAATAAACACTAAAAGATAATTATAACAAGCTTGAATAAAAAGGCGGTAATACCAGCCAAGCACTTCAAACAATAAATATAAGAAAAATAATCATAACAAAACAACAAAATAAAATGAAATAAACAAGAGGCGGTAATACCGACCAAGCACTTTAGACAATAAATAAAAACAATATCAACAAAATAAAATGAAATAAACAAGAAAAATATTAGAAACTAATAAGAATAGACAATAAAAGAAAAATGGTTGAACCAACCAAAATCCAATAATTAATAGTCCAGTCCACAGTCCAATATCCGAAACGTTAAGGTCAAATTTTTTTTAGGCGGTAAAACCAGCCAATTGAATTTTTTTTATATGATTTTTTTTAGTTTTCCAATAATCAAATCTAAATTTGTTACCTTTGCTTGCTAGCTCCCCGGCAACGGCGCCAAAATTGCTTGACCGCTTTTTATGATCGGCTTGTTTTAACTCGCAAGTGCACGAGTGTGTGATGTAGCAATTAACTCGGTAAGATTGAGGTCATATCCACAGAGAGCTAGATCTGGAAATTAAGCTAAGTAACAAAAAAAAAAACTCAAGAGAAATTAAATTAACAATAACTTGGTTCAAAATAATCGATGGATTTGTTTTCAAAGATAAAAAAAAATGTAAATAGATTTTAAATGACAAGAAAAGTAAGTCTTGGTCCAAATCAATTTTAATGGTGATGTATTGGTGATTTCTTCAACATATATAAGATAACTCAACCTAATCTCAACGATGATGATATTAGATCGGAAGATATTACAATGAAGATTAGAAAGATGAAGATTGATTATTGCTTAAGAATGAACAAGTACTTTCATATTAAGTAAGACATTGAATCAAGCAATCTCTATACCAAAACTAAAGTTTGTGCATAAAAAGTCAAGATTATAACATTACCTAAATGATTTCTAAAATTTCTTTACAATAATAAATCATTCATGAAGAAAATAAGAAGATAAACATTAAGATTCATTCATATCCTAAAGAACTCACCTCAATCACCATTATCCTTGATTTGGATCCAAGAAAGAGTTTAGCCAACCATGATTATATATAAGAACACTTCAATAAACATGAAAGAACTTGAATCCAACTGAAAAAATAAGTTTTACAAACTAAAGAACCGAAATCTATAAAGAAGAACACAATACAATTTCAGAAAAAATTCGGACACAAATCTGACTCTAACTTTGGACAGCAATTCGACCTTCTTAGAAGCTTTTTTTGGAGAAGTCTATTAGAGACATATTTATAGGCAATTATGTCACCTTTCCAGATCATTAAAGAACAGCTCATTTGGACACCTGAGTCAAAAGTTATGGGCAAAACACCAAAAGGTGTTCTGAAAAATCAAATCAAGACAGCTTTACAACTACTTTGGTGCACGTTTTTCTTCCTCATTTATGAGGTGTCTCCTTCTTATTTTTGACCCAAAACAATGTTAAAATATCCCCTCCAGCTTTCCATCCATGTGCTTGCCTTCTTGGATCAATGGATTACCCAAAATAAATCAATTGTTATTTGTTGTGTGGACATGTAAGATCATGGATTGTGTTTGGGTTGATTTGAAGGTTGATTTGGGGTTGATTTTGGGCTGATTTGGGGCTGATTTTGGGCTGAATTTGAGCATCAAATAAGTATACAAATGTACTAATTATTTGGGCTAAGATTGACATTGAAACCTTGAGTGTTTAATGGTTGAAGTTTGCACACAACATAAGGCAAGTTTGGGCTTGAAATAAATCATATGATATTCTTTTCTAGAATTGGAATAGAATTGATTTTTGGGACAAATTTGGAGCACTTATTTGAACCAAGATTTGCTTCAATCTTCAACTAAATGTCTCTTCAATTCTTTGTTCTGAATTCCGATGTTGAATTTTCTGAATTAATTCATTTAAGCTCCAAAAACCTATCGAAACATTAAAACAAACTTCATTACTAAAAAACACATCAATTATTATAAAAACAACCAAATAAAAACAATAAATACATATGTAAAACAAGAGACTTAATGATACTTTTGATGCACAATCATGTATCTTTAGCTAAAAAAGTCGAAGCACTAGAATTGAAAAAGACTAGTCAATTAAAATATATTCAATACATTATATGTCAAATATGTGAAACAAATGAACATTCAACCAATAATTGTCTAACTTTGCCTTTTTTTAATAAATGTCTCCATGAACAAGTTTATGCTTTAAACAGTTTCCAAAAGGCCTAATTGTAACCCATACTTGCAAATATACAATCCTGGTTGGAAAAATCACCTAAATTTTAGTTGGAAGAGTGATAATAATAATGCACAAACTTCACAACCACCGTTTCAAGCATAACATAGTTTCTAAAATTATCACAAATAACACAACCTATTGAAGCATGTAATTCATTTCTTGTTATTTTAGGACATTTATTTCTTGTAACTTCCACTATATTAATTTATTGTAGGAATGAACTGATGAAGCAATCATTTGAAAACATGACATTTGAGATGAATATTTTCAACATTTGCAAGCAACCTAGAGATGATAATGATTTACAAGAAGTACATCATATTGAAAAATTAGTTTATGATCAACTTGAATCTACTTTAAGTAAAATTGAGTTGGATGAATATGAAGATTTGCAAATAATTTATTCTCAGGAAGAAATCACGGATGAAAAAGGCACCGAAAATGTTGATATAGATCTTTTGTCAAAAGTGACAATAGATTTGACATCCAAAATCACACCAATCGATGATTACTTTCCTAACAAATCCTTACTTTCTCTTAGATCAATGCTTTGGTTTGCTAATTTTATCAATTTTCTTTCTTTAGAAGATTTGCCAACTCATTAGAGTATCAAAGATAAAAGAAAGTTTTTGAGGGACATGCAAAAATTTTATTGGAATAACTCGTACTTATTCAAATATTAATTCAAATATTATTCAAAGATGCATTCCTGATAATGAGTAAGTAGTGTCATTAAATGTTTTCATTTTGAAGCATGTGGGAGTCATTTCTTGTCATAAAAGACGATTGCAAAAATCTTACAATGTGGATTTTACTGACCAATTATGTTTAAAGACACATATTTGTTATGTAAAGCTTGTGAAAATTGTCTAAAATTAGGATTTATTTCAAAACATAAGGAATCATTAGATAATCTTCTATTGACTTTTAAAATATATCCTAGTGGAGATATGCGTTGTGCATTTCATGACTTAGGACCCCATTTCCATAAAGAACATTATCGACTTAATCTTGGAAATCTAACAAAAAAAGATCATGTTTGTTAGTTTTTAAGAAAACTATATGGGAAGCTTAACCTCGGCCCATAAAAGGCGTTTAAGCTGTTCTTGGACGTAAAACTAAAGGAAGTTATGAGTCACAATCACAACTACCTATACATACACATGTGTTTTTTTTAAAAAAAGTATAATATAAATAAATAAATAAAAAGAGAGAGTGAGTGATTGTAGTTGGCCTATATATAGATGGTATGATTGTATTTTCAAGTTCTCAACTATAAAATTTTTTGTTCATTCCCTTCATTTCTTCTCAATTTATACATTTAACATATATAGAAGTGTGTAAAAATAGCAGGTTTCTCAAGTCATCACATAAGAAACATTTTTATTTTTAGTAAATGTAGTCTTGGGAAGGAAATAAAGTTTTTAGAATTAGCAAATCATGTTGGTTAGGTAATAGTTGAGAGAAAAATTCATTTAGTGTATGTGAGAGGCAGCCTTGGGTTAATAAGAAGAGTGTCAATAGCTGTATTTTTAAGAGGTAGTCAAGTTTTGGGGGTTGTCTCCAAAACTTTAACAAATAGGGACATCATTGAAAAATAATTGGAGAGGAACTATAGGTCTCTACAATGTTTGATCGAATGAATGCAATGTTTAAATACGTTGATGCCTTCATTGCCTTACCAAGTGGTCTAGGCATATTAGAAGAGACCTTTCATATTTTCTCTTAGGCTCAACTGCACATTCACTATAAACCTATAGGTCTGTTAGATGTTAATGGTTTTTATAATAAATTGTTGTCTTTCTTGATCATCCTATGAAATAGGAATTTTTAATATCTTTGGTACGACAAATCATAATTTCTACTGCTACTACTAAACAATTGATTAATCAACTATAATCTTTCACTCTTGTAACTGATCCCTCTATGGTCATATAAATTAGTTAACTAAGAAAACCCGTAAAAAGCTTAGATTAGATTTGAGCCTTCATTTGTGAATCCTTATATCTTTTTGTTTTATTAATAACATATTATTTTGTTTTGTTATTTTTTATATTTGTTTAAGTGTGTTTCAGGTGATGTCTTCTATACTCTATCTTTCTATCTAAGACATTGAGGATAATGTCTCGTTTTGATTGGGAGGAAAGGGTAGTGGTTGATATTAAAAAAAAATTAACTAATTATGTTTTCTATTTCATAAACCATTTACAAAACTATTATTATTACAATGACATAGTAAAAGAGTTCTTTTGTTAAAGTGACTCTTGAGATGCATCTTAGTAAACATTTTTAACAAGGTCTATTAAGATACTTCTTAAAATATTTAGGTTTATAAACTCTCACATTGTTATCACTTAATTCTACTCATATACTTATTTAACAAGTATTCTTAAACCTTTATTTTCATGCACACACTTTAACATATGATTGTAGATTGCATATTGGATTATTACACTATTTATATTCTTTTATTAGAGGTAACAACTAAGGTAAAGGAAAAATATATATATAAAAATGATGATAATAAAAACATATATCAGTTTGATTTTGTAACCTCCCTGACCTAAGCAATTAAGCCCGAAGAGGTATTTTAATACCTAATACCCGAAAGTCAACTAACTTGGGAGCTATTGGCACAACGTTTATTATATGGGTTGAGGAGAAAAGCTTAAGGGAATCAAACATTGCATTATCTGTAACCCGAGTTACTAAACTCGTAGGGATGTCTCAATATCTAATGTTATAAGACCAACTAGTCTAGGAGTCATTAGTCGAAAGCTTGTTACATTGGTTAAAGATGCATTGTATTTTAAGTTATATGAATATATCTATTAAAAAAATATAATAATCATAACCTAATGAAGTTAACGTTAAACTTTAGAACAAAGATTTTGCTTTCTTCCAAGTAAAGCCTTATAACTATACGTTGATATATTGAGCACAAAAGGAAGGTTTATTAATATATTGTTTAAGAGGTATTAAACAGATATATAAATTTAATGAGAGTTTGTTTATCTAGATATGTTAATGAAAGTTGAATAATGAATATCTTTCTTTGTGGAATTTATAAATTAATTTTCTATTTTAATGCTTTGATTATTAGAAACTAGTAATAAGCTGGTTAGGAGGTGTAATTAGTACTTAAAAGTATATTTTTATCAAGGTTTTATATCAGTATTTTACACTTGAAGGATCAAAAACTCCTGAACTAAAGTATGTTTTATAATAACAAGTCTTATACTATAAGATACCTTTAACTTGTAGTAAATATTCATCCTCGATGTAGGCCTATCATATAAATAAAAGGATTGACTAATGAGTTGAAATACTGAAATTAAAAGGATAAAGAAAGGGTGAAGCTTAGAAAAGAAATGTTGGTTTAGTCCAAATTAGAAAACTATTTGGTAATTAGATCATAATTGGAATTGTACAACTTGGATTTATATCTGTTTTTTATGAATGAAAAGTTAAGACATAGGCCTAAATATTTTATAAGAAAGGCAAACTAAATTCTGATATTTAGAAGTCCAAATCGTAACAACAATGCAAAAGTCCAAATATGTCCTGTAGTCATTGTTTAGTGTTCAGCTCATATCTCGAGTTCTAGAAATCCAAATGACCTTAATTTTTTTTGTCTGGAAAGCTGAGACAATTTCCTAAAACTTTCATGAACAAGTTTGTCCAAATTTTGATGTTAATAATAATGTTTTTAGTAGACAAGAAGATAAGAATTGTCACTAAGTCAAGATATGTCCATCTACTCAACAATTAGTCATCAAATCAATAGTTTTTAATTTTGGCCTATAAAAGGAGGCATTTGCTATGCATTTAGACATCTTGGTTTTTAGATTAAGATCATGTTCTTGCTCTTTCTCTTTATATTTTTATTTATGCTTCTCATTTCCTTTCCTTTACGTAGTCAACTTGTATCTTATTTATGTTCTTATTTTGTTTATTTATGTTTTTCTTTTTCCATTATGTTTAGTTAAGTTTATTGTATCAAGGTGAAGAGGTTACACTAATGGTATCAGAATAAGTGTGGTGTAATATGGACTTTAATGTTTGATACTAACATGTTTTGTATTTGTTATCTTGTTCACTTTTAATACTATGCTTGTTAAATGGTTAGTCTAAATTTGTGTTGTATAACACTTGGTACAATAAATACTTGGCACTTTCATAGTCCAACTATATAGTATAACCGACATTTGTGTTATGAAAGGAACTTAAAGGGTTGTTCACATAAGTTATAATTATGAATACCTCATAATATTTACAAGTATTAACATTATTCGAATAAGATAACTAATGTAATCATGTTAACAACTTATAATTCGATTGACCTTTATGTGTGCTTTCCAATTAAGTAATAAAAAGAGTTTATACCATACTTTTTTCAAATATCATTAGTAGATCCTCTAACTTTAACATTTATTTTTATCATTATTTGATCCTCATAATGATCTTCCATCTCAAACTTCTCATCAACTTCTTCTTCTTCTTCTTCTTCTTCTTCTTCTTCTTCTATTATTATTATTTTTTTGTATTATTGTTTTTTATAATTTATATAATTAACCTCCTTGTGGTTCGACCATGTTCTTGCCAAGTTATTTATTATTTTAACACTTCTACACTTGGGAGAAGACATCAATTTTTTGGTCATGTCAATAGAGCTTTTGAATCTTGAAATTTTCAAACAATGTACTAGCTATGTTATTATTTATGAGAAGGTTAGAACCCATATTTCTTTTTAATGTGTTTTGGAATTCAATCATGATAAGAACTTGGTAAATGCTCCTTTACAACAACTAGTTAGACTTAGAAATCCTGCCTAAAAGAGCTATATAAGTCATGAATCAATTTGGAAAGGCTAATCCATATCTAATATACATTGGCATATACATCATGATCATACATTTAACTATGCATTTGTTTATAAATCATCACATATAAGTATAGGTTGAAATATAGGTCTCTGAAATGCTTAAATTTATAGAATTTACAACACTTGACTTCGGTAGAGAATTATAAAAGATGAAAAATATGCTCATTGTGATGCCCACTTCCAAGAAGAGTTGAACTCCCTAAAGGTTAGATGGCCTGCATCGCTAGCTTACTTAAGCAAATGCTCATCAATAACTCTAGTAAGCCCTTTTTAATCAAGCCATCACTTTTTTTCAAATTCAAAAATAAAAAAAGGCTAGATGATTTGTCATTTGTTTACTACAGATCTTCCTCCCAAAAGATCTTGAGAAGGTTGATTTGTCATTTGCCACCTTACAAGACTAAAATCACCCTTATCTCTTTCCCAAACAAGATAATGAACATACCCCTCATACCGTGTGTGTTGTACTCCTGTATCAAAAAAAATAAAAGCTCTTTTACAACACTAAAGGCACCACAAAAAGAAGCCAAAACCTACTCCCCAACCAGCCAGGCTTGCTAATATGCCTTTTTTATTGACTTTAAAACACTAGAAAGCCTGACAGTTAGCCTTAATAAATAGCCTAGATTGATTCTTCTACATCAAGGGAGGAAGAATGGTCTAACTCATAACACCTAAAAGGATCCTAGTGGCCCTTTAAAAACTCATGCAAAAGGTTATACTAGAAGGGAAGGAAAACAAACAATAAAGATTACCTTCTAAATCATTGATCCTCACCTTTTGTTAATGAGCTCTCTATCTCCTCTCAAACACACAACTATATTGCCACATATACAATATCTCAATAAAAAGGTACCAAAAAGACAACATCTTAAGATAAAGTAAGTTTTGAACTTTGATGAGGGGGTGTAGCTTAATAAGCACACTCTCTTTCCATTGTTATCTTATACAATAAGTGTTCATTGTACCTTATTTGTTGTTCTTAGACTTTTGTTAGTGTTTTTTTAGATTGCTTAGGCCAAATGCATGTTGTTAATGGTTAAGAAAATGAAGAATGACTTATGAAACAATGTTATAATATGTTTTTGTTGTGATATAAAACGTAGACTATACTTGTTGTTTTGCCTCTAATTCCATGTTTTTGTTGTTTTAATAATTAAAGTTGTTACTTAAACGTGGTTTGCTAAGTTTAGTATGTTTTCTAAGCTCTTAGTGCATTTTTTTTGTTTGATTGTATATCTGCTATTTTTTTTTTCTAGTCATTTTTGTATATTTTTTTTATATTTAGTGTTCTTAGGAAGAACATTATTGTGGTTACATGACTTGAACTAGTTTTGGTTCATTTCTTTGCATTATCTACTTTGTATGACACCCTTAGCCAGTTTTGTAGACTTTTTTTTGCCTTAAAAACATGTTCATGGTTTTAATTTTAGAGTTTTGATTTTAAATTGAAACCTTCCCTAACCGGATCATGATTTTCTTAGTGATAATCAAAGTGAATAAGTACTAGATTATTAACCTTTGCATGATTTATAATCCTTTTATGCCTTTAATTTAGCTATATATGGCCAATGATAAGAGTAATCGTTTCTAGGTTCACGAATAACATTCATTGTATTCTTTATCTTGTGCATATTAAATTTGTTTTCTTCAAGAAATTTTATGTTTGATGTGGTTTTTTTAGTTGAATCTATTTTTTTAATATTTACTTTATTTTGGGTTTGTTTTTTGGTTAAAAAAAAGTTTTAGGTTTGGTTCGAAGTCAAACCAATAATTTCGGGTCAACCCAGTTAGTTTGGCATCAGGTCAATTAAGTTAGGTCTTGTTAGTTTGGCAAGTATTTTGATAAAGGTTTTCTTAGGCAAACATGTTATTACGCCTATTTTGGCAACTATATTTAGAGAAAAAAAATGTATTTTTTGCTAAATAGGCCCCAAACAAATCTAAAACAATTTGAAAAAAATTCAAGGATTATTTTAAAATTATTTATGGATCCCTTATAAATTTTTCCAAACATTTCACCTAATATCAAGGCTGTAGATTATATTGTAAGATACAAACCCAGTATTAAAAATATTTATTTTTCATTAAAATTTTAAAAAATATCAAAAATTTCTAAAACATTTCTTCATTTCAAAAATATAAAAAATATATTTTATTTTGTGTGCATATGATCAAATTCTAAAATTTTCATGCATATTTCATACATAAAACAAAAATTGCATTTTCATGATACTTTAAAAAATACCAAACAAAATAATAGCTAATGGATATCACAAGTTTGTGATTATCCTTTAGGACTTGAAAAAAATATTCAAATGAAATAAAAAATCATTTTTTTTCTTAGGTTTTAGATTGTTTAATTTTTAACATGGTAAGATAAGAATCTCCTTACCAATAAGGATTTTTCTTAAACTTTAGATATTTTTATAGGATTTTTTTAGAATGGCTACGTTTTAACTTGAAGAGATAAGAATCTTCTTACTAATGATGATTTTTTTAAAACCTTAGATAGACTAACGAATAAAAACATAACTTAGAACAAACAAAAATGTATTTTTTTATAGTTGGGGGTGATATATTTTCTCCTTATGCAATCAATCCCCTTACTCATACTTTCATAGACCATTAATGTTCTTAGTGATTAAAATATTAGGTGGTAACTCTCATTTTTCTCTTTTACTAATAAAGAACAAAAATTCCCTATTATTTTCACCCACATCATTCTTGATAATCCTGCTCTGGAGGGCAATCGCCACGACACCACACATATGTGATAGGATTGATACGCATTTAGCCCGTTCCAATTTTACTAGGCTTAAAACTGAATTTTAAGTTGAACTATTTGATTGTTTGGCCATAACAAATGAAATGATGGACCGTTTGTTCATCATGGATGAACACTTAAGAATTTTCATCTACTAATACAAATATGAAGCCTAGTCTAATATATGTATTTTCATTAGTTATTTTGTTGATTCATACTTTGAATAAGATTATAGTTTTTTAGTATTTGTTAGTTCATACTATATTAATTGATTGTTTCATACTATACTAGTTGATTGTTTCTTTTTAATCAACATAACTTAAGGCTTCTTTGTTAATTGCCCTATTAAATTTTATAGTCAATCAACAACTTTCCTAGCTTAACCAAGCTTAACCAATTCTTCTTATTTATGGTATATTTTAGTTCTTTTTCCTTTCATTGTGATGAAGAATCACAATTCTATATATTTTACTTTTATATATTTATTTTAGATGTAAAGACAATGTAACAAATAGTTTCGCAAAACAAAGTTCAAGTAAAAATAGACTTTTTGTCTAGCTATAATCTATCAATGTTATTTTTCTTGATCATCTTTTGCAAAAAAAATTAGAATATTTAAGAAGTAACCAATGATATCTTATTAATTATTATATACGATCCATTTTAATAAAAGAGACATACATAAAGAAAAAAGAGAATATAATTCATGATCTAATAAGAATATTTTAATTTAGAATTTTTCTTTTCTACTTGTGTTTATTCTTTTTCAAAGTAGTTCATAAAATAAGTAATAATATATTAATACTTACTTGAAAACCATAAAATTTCTCCCATTACTGGGTTTTGTTTTTCATTCTAATACAAAACCATTTCTATTAAATAAATAAATAGACGTCCGTTTTTAACTTGTCTTGAAGCACATAAAGAAGTGGAAAAGGATAGGAACCGATAATATAAAGAAATCACAGACAAACTTTTTATTGCTGAGAAAAGAGATTATAAAAAATCTATATATTCGTATTTTACTATGAGATGAAATAAGAAAAATAAATTAACAACGTTTTTCCTGTAATTTGCACAACCTATTCGTTATATATATATATATATATATATATATATATATATATATATATATATATTTCTGTTCAGATGACAATAAAAGAACTTACACTGGAGAAGTTAAAAAAATAAAATAATAAGAATAGGCACATAAATGGTGATGATTTTCATGCGCGAAGATTTTGCTTTGGGTCTTTGTTTCTCCTATATGTCATTAGACTATTAGAGGGCAGCCTTTCTTGGTTTCTTTTTTTTTATTATTATTTTTTTTTTTCGTTTTTGTGCCCTTTTGTTTTTCTTTTCTTTCTCGCCAACATGGACTGTTGAATAGGTGGTTCAATATAATAAGGCAGGCCCCAGCCCAAGAGAAAATAAAGTAAAAGAGCAACCTCATAAGATGATCTCTTGGTTCTCTTATAGAAAGGAATATCAGGGAAGCTTCAAGTACTGATGATGACGATAATGATAGTGTCTGTATGGGTTTTGTTTTTCCTTCGGTTCTACCCATGATGATCCTGGTTGCCAGGGTCTTGCCAGAAGGAAGAGTACTTCAACCACTCTGCCTCTTGTGGGTTTGCAATGGAAGAATCCTGCAATAAAAATGAAAACATGTGAGAAATTGCTAGCTAGGGTTCTGGTTTGAACAGGAAATGCACTTAAAAACAAATAAATGAAGCTGCGTCTTTTGTCCTTTTAATCTCATCCACAATAAGCTTGTCTGATACTGTATTACCTTGAGAGGACACGCATGATAAAAGTTTTGAAGTCGCTATCATCAACCTTTCTTATTTTAGACACACGCATCCTTTTATTTTAATCTTTAGTTCTTATTTTTATTTTCCTTTTTTTTCTTATGTACTTTCTTAAAATAAATTTGACATACAAAATTAATGCACGCAAATATATATATATATATATATATATATATATATATATATATATATATATATATTCTCTTTTACAAGAATTTTTAATTTGACAAAATGAGGCGTGAGTAAAGTCCCAAACTATAGTTTTTAAAATAAATAAATAACTATTAAAATTGTTTGAGAATTTGTGACTTCAAAGAAAGGTGCAGTCCTTGCATGCTGCCAGGAATAAAGCAACCCGTAGTAAATCTGTAAGTTTATATGTGTTCTTGATTTCAATTTACGCTGTAAATCTTTTAAAATCTTCAACACATGTAATGCACCTTTCCCTGTCAAGTAATAATAAAAAAGAAAAGGGTGCTCTCTACGCTAGCTATCGATTTCTTTACTCGTATATACATACTGTAAGCATGATATTTAAAGCTCAAAACAGGAAAGGAAAAGGAAAATAAAAGACAAAAGAGAGAGAGAAAAGGTTTCCGGTTCCGTATCTTTAGTTTAAAATAACAGTAATCTTCTCCGGTAATAACGAAATTAAATGGTTTTCAATCAGATTTATTTTCTCTTTATTTAAAATATCCCTTCTCACCCTTTCTTCGTTCTTTTTAATTCCTACGAGGAACATGGCTCATGGATTTCAGGGTCAAAAAGTTCATACTCACTTCTTTTACATCATTTGAAGTGCAACCCATGATGAGTTCCTCCAAACCGGATGCAGACCTTCCTCCCAGTTTATGATGCTGCTGCTGCTGCTGTTGCTGCATTCATTTATCCACAATAAATAAATAAATAAAACCTCAAGATTAATCATCATGTCTTCGAAGAGCCTTAAAAAGAGAGAAGACAGTTTATTGCATCCAATTTAGTAGACAATACAAGTTAGTGAGTTTCCCATCTCGTAGACTACAAAATGACCAACACCAATTGGTTCAAGCTCTGAGAATGAAAAATTATTCATTGAACTAGAGGAGGGGGAGGGCCAGGGTGGAAGAGGAAGAGTCCTAGTGTTGGTAGCTGGCTTCTCTATATATCACCTGGGATACCGACTTTCTTCCCTCTATATCATTCCGGCACCAGGTCAAACTTAATATAAGTACACAGTCTTATTATTATTATTCTCTAGAGATGTGTGTTTTGATGAACAGTTTCCTGGACATTGTGGTTAACAACTTTATGTTAACAGACGTGCATTTACTCTAAAATTTCGTGTACCATATGGTGAAATTCTAGTACTGCTATAAAAGAAATGGGAATTAAGTGTTAATAAGAGATACGTTAAGACCAATTAATCATAGTCATATAAGAATTTGATTCAATTTAATAGTGTGTGATTAGATTTGAAAGAAAGTTGGAGGAGATGTGATTAGTAATTAGGTTGATCAACTTACCTGGATTTCATTTTGAAGTATCATTCTGGACACATGATACGGGTCCTCATCAAGCATTATGGAGTGACTGAGGGGAGGTGGAGAGATGATGGGGGAGAAGGGATGGGAAGGCGTGCTGAAGTGAAACGCAGTATTTGCAAACTGGTGATCCGCCGTTTGGTGGTGGTGGTAGTGGTGTTGCTGCTGCTGCGTCTGTTGTTGATGGGGATCATGGGCCACATGATGTGGCCTCTGATGGTGCTCTCGAATTTCATCGCATATGCCTGATGCTGACGCTTCCCTTGCTACTGAAGCCTCTGCTATCCCCACCTGAAATGGTTGCAACCCCCATGACGAAGTTTGATAGTTAGTCTATTTTCAGACCTCTTCGACTCAGGATCTTTCTTATTATTTTTTCTTTCCGCTTTAGTTCCTACTTTACCTTTTCTATTTACATGCCTTTGCTCAATCTATCAGTTTTAATTTGAATATTGGTTTCATTCTCATTAATGCACGTTGTAACTTACAATTCGGTCTCTTCTTCGATGGTTTAGTTAGCTGACAAAGATAATCAAGTGAGGTCTAAAGAGTTTTTCATGCTGAATTTGCAAGCAATGAAATGAGAAGATTAAGTAAACCCAGCTAGAAATTTCTTCTTCTTCCTTTTTTATTATTCCTCTTCTTTTACTTTCGTTAATCTATCTTGCATGAGAAATATGCTAGAAACAAGGACGTTACAGTCATGTCAATTTTTTCGTTATATAAAACTTTATAATTTAGAATACAATTCCTTATTTTTTACAGGCACTATATAATTAATACATGCAATATCCTTGGATTTGCAAATCTTGTTTGATGAATAAATATATACGAAAGAAGTACTTGTATGTTCGTGTGTGCGTTTGTGAATGAGTAAATATACCTCATCGAAGCTCTTCCTGAATGGAGTAAAGCAAAAATGATCAGATTTCAGTTGTTGAATATCCATGGCGGTGTAACTTGTTAGTGACGAGGCAACTGTCCCAGTTCCTGAGATTTCATCTCCATGAAGAGATATTTCCTTGGAAGAACAACTCACACTACCACCGTCTCTTCTGCTGTTAGGCTCACTGCTTCCTTCACCAACGCTTGCAGCTCTATCAGTGTAATTGCATTGCCTTGGCTGTGTCTGATAGAAAATCTTAGAAACCACGAGCTCTCCTTCTTTCTCTTCTTCATGCTGACCAAGGTGGTACTGATGCATGACCCAATTAGTCTTTTCGGGTCTTCGATTTTTCCCAAAATTGGTGTAGAGGACTAGGATTTTCTTGCATCCTTTTTGTTTGCCATTCACCATGACTGGCCTTGTCTTGCCCGTTTTGTGCCACCTTGTTTCCCCACCTTGCAAGTCACATTCGGTTTGAATTTTTCTTCTTTTTCTTGTTCCAGTGGTGTAAGCTTTTGAAGGCCTGTGGAAGAAATGCCTGCTGAGCCCATCTCTCGTGACTCCTGCATGAAAAGAAGAAAAGGTTCGGTTCACTTAGGTGCAACAAACTGAGACACGATATATACAAGTCTCCTCCAAAGTCATGGCAAATTTACAAGAACACCCAATAACAAGCCGTACATGAATAAATCATCAGCTAGGTTTCTTGTTTTTCTTTTTCATGAATTTGGGATATAATAATAATATGGCAAAACCTAACAACTTTGAACAATGAAGAGAGAGGAGGTGATGATAGAACTGAGAGTTTTGACCTGGTAGTTTCTCAGGATGGGTATAACAAATCCCATCTTCCCCTTCTATTGTAGGGATGAACTCATCTATCAAAGGGTGAGACCTCATGTCTTTGGCTTCTACCTTTGCTTCAAGGTGCTCAATCAGCTCTTGGTCTGTTGGATCAAATTTCACTCCTGCTGGTAGACCTAACCAGTCCTGAAAATTAACTCCAATTAATCAAAACCAAGTTAAAACAAAAGCTCAACTTAAGAATTTGAAAATTACAGTTTTTTTTAATTTACAATTACATTGATTAATCAATACCTAAAAAAGAAAAGCTAAAAGGGTAAAAACCCCAGAATAAAACAGAAAAAGCATGCTAGTCATTTTTGCTTTGCAATATTCTTGTGTGTCGAAATCTATTTGGAAAGAAGGAAAGAATATTTATGAGGAAATTATCCATATCAATTACCGGCTTTCCTTCGAGCTTGTGTCCACAACCGGGACACTGCTTAGATCCACACAGCTGATGCTCTTCAAGCTTCGCATCGATGAGATCAGAGCTGCTGATGGAAGCCATGCTACACCTAGTACTCATGCTTCTTTCTCAGACAGCTAATGCTATGTGTACATGTATCTTCTTTCTCCCAAGCCTAACTTTTAAAAACTTAAACAACAACTTGCTATTCATATCCTGCGAGCTTTCTATACAGCACAAATCATGAATTTGATTTATGAACTCATGTTAAGAAAAGCACGTACATTTATTATAGCTATTAATTAAGAATAAGCTTTAATATTTGTCTTGAAAACAAAAATATGCATATAATATACGGCTTTCTTTTGAGATAAGATTCAAAGAAAAACAACTTGAAAGACTTGCAGATGTTGATTCAATCAAGAATCATAAAATTAACTCAACAACTATATATGTGTGTGTGTGTGTGGAACGGAAATATACGAGCACTATACAGCCTCGATACTTTCAACAGAGGAAAAAGTAGTAAGACAAAAACAAAAAGAAACCCAGATGAGAAATATCTCCGAAACAGAAGTACAAATGTTTTAAATTCGTTAAGGGAAAAGAAAACTTGTAGTAAGAGGGGATAGGAACGAAGTTGGAGGAGGAAGAGCCCGAGAAGAGGAAACTATGGCTGTGGAATTTAGGTATAAGCCTGGTGCTTCAACCATTGAAATCACCAGAAATCGCTCTCTCTAGTCTCTTACTTTAACCGAAGTCAGTGAGAAAAAGGAAAAGGCTTCCTCAAGCCGAGCTAGGCACTCACCTTTAAGAGTCTTTGCCAATTTAAGTAGCCCACTGTAAGCGGTTTGTGTGTGTGTGTGTGTGTTTGTGCGTGTGTGTGTGTGTGTGTGAGAGAGAGAGAGAGAGAGAGAGAGACATTCCAGTTGGATTTTCTAAAGATTAAGGAACCTTCTCTCTCATATACTCCTTTTGTTTCGAGGGCTTGACTACTAAAGCAAAAGGAAAGAAACAGATTTCATAGCTGTTACTTAAGCCCTACAATCAAAAGCATGTTATATATATATATATATATATAAACGTTTTGCTCTACTACATATAATTATCTTCTTCTTCTTCCTTTTTTTTTTTATAAATCACAACTACATAATTTTTTTTATTTGATCAACTTAAATTTAATTACAATCCACTTCCCTTCATTTCAACCAAGAAAATGACTCATCTTATTTAAGTTTAACTATATTTTAAATCCTACTTTCTTTACATTCATTAAATATGTAAAAATCCTTCAAGGACTTATCATATTATTATTGATAATAATATTATATAAAAAATATTATGTCAAAGTCCTTTAAAAGCTTAGTATTTTTTCATCTAAATTAATATATATATCATGAATATTTTCTTTCATTAATACATATACATATATATTTCTTATTAATATTAATATATACGTCAGAAACATTTTTACTTTTTAATATTATCAGGGCAACATTATACTTTAACATCTCATCTCTATATAAAAAAAAAAATCATACGCTATAAATAGATATAATCACTAACTTAAATCAGAATCTCCATTTTCGATTGTATATTTATTTTTAAGATATTTCTTTGTAATATTATTGCATTTTTTCTAATAAAAATCACCAACTTAATTATTAGAAAGTCCACAAATTCATCAAAGAGAATCTTATACTAATATTAGGCATCTGCCTCCAACCACCTTAGTTAGGAAGAATAAATTAAATTACTAAAACCAAAAGATTAACTAATTATCCAATATAAGTCTTGCCCCCAAACTACTTGAATTTTCTAAAACATCATCAATTGCATCATCCATGGAATACTGATAAAAAAGTATTCATATTCTTTCTAATGATATTTCAAAGTCATTCCATGACAAATAACCATGACACACTTGAGCTAGAAAGCTTAATGGATCTACCCGTTATCGCAAACATTTTTATTCATTTGAACTTCCAACAACTTATTAACCAAGTAGAACCTCTCACCCAAGTTGTATTGGCTGCTCAATTGCAAAATCAGGCTTTGCTACCATAGCAAGTTTTGGTACTCATGATGAACCCACCCTTAAAATGGATTGATTAGGGGTTTTTATAATGCAATAGCACCATTCTCTAATAGTTCACTGGAGTCCAATAAATCACATTGAGATATATATATTATCCATGAGAGGATGTAAGTTTAATTTTTAAATTAAAATAATTATCTTTCTGACAAGACTTTTGGATTCTTACACACTTTTCTAAAAGGGATTTTTCCTACTACAATTACATAATCTCCTTAGATTGAGCTCTTCCTAGTGTGATTGCACACTCTCTTTAAAAGGGTTCTCCCTAGTACCATAGATCTACGTTCCATGATAACTTAAGATAGACAATCTTAATAAAGTAATAGAACCCCTGTTCTATAGATAAATATTTAATACAAAGGCTAACTAGAATCTCTAGAACTAAGACAACTTTTTAGATAAGCTCCCAAACCTTATGTTATCTTCAAAAATGATCTTAAATCTCCCATTCTTAGGTTTGGTCTCTTTTTTTAGTGGAAGGCTCTCATGTCCTTTATTATCGCCAATGAGGCTATAAACATGCAACTCTTTAAAAAAATACAGTAACTCTCCAAGGAAAGGATTAACTTGGTCTTCTTAATATAATAACACAACCCTCCTTTGGTTCCCTTACCTTTTTAATTTTTTTTTTAAGTTTGAGCATCAATATGGGTCTGTCCTCTTTATCCATTGAGGATTTTTCAAGTATGAACGTCGATAAGAATTCATTCATGTTAGTCTCTTAAAACATTTTCTAAATATAGACTCATCCTCATTAGGTTTTCCTCAGTCACTTAGAAATTTTATATGCATGGACTCTACCTTTTATGAGTTCCTCTTCACCTATTTTAAAAAAATTTATAAGTTTTTTATGGTTCTTCTAAATATGAGTTCTTTCATAGTTCATCTCTACATACTTAGAAATTATTTTTCTCAAACATCGGGCATACCCCTATATACAAGCACTTTGACATATTAACTAAGGTTTTCACCCCACTTCTTAAAAAGAAAAATTAACAAACTTGTTGTAGTGGGAGCTTTAACAAGCCTTTGCATATAAATATTACAAAAATTTAGGGGGCTACTAATAAAGTCAAAATTAAAGGCCTAAACACCCCTATAAATCCAAACCTCCCTTAAGCTCAGCCAATGACTAACCTCCCTTGGGTGTAACTATATTTTGAATCCTACTCTCTTTACACTCATTAGATGTATAAAAATCCTCTAAGGAGTCATCATATTTCCATCGATATTAATATTGTATAAGAGATAACGTGTAAAAATCTTTTAAGGACCTGCTATATTTTCATCTACATTAATATATATATTAGTAATATTTCCCCACATTAATATATATGTATGAGATATTTCTTATCAACAGTAATACATATATCATTGATATTTTTTCTCTATAATATTATTTGGGTAATGTTACACTTTAGTCTATTATCTTCATAAAAAGACTAATGAGCTATAAATAGACCATGAATCCTTTAAACAAAAAGTTTGAAATCTCGATTCTTGACTATATTTTTATTTTCAGAATATCTCTCTATAATACTATTATATTTTTTTTAGAAAAATCACTAACTTAATCATTAGAGATTCTATAAATTCTATAAAAAAGATCATTTACAAGTATCAGGCATTTTCTTATAATAATTTTAAATTAAAAAAATTAATTAATTAAATTGTTAAAACTAAAAAATTAACTAATAATTATTCAAGATATAAACCTTTTGCCAAACTATTTGAATATTTTTGGGACATCATCACTGTTGTTATTCGACTCATTAGTATTTCTATGGCTAAAGGTTGCAAATGTTTATTCACGAATTAAAGCTGCAGTTTGACAGAGGAATTCGAAACTGGCTGCTAGCTGCCGCTGTAAACATCAAGTAGTAAACAAGATTTTTGGATAATAGTTATTTATCTGCTTCAGATTTTTTTGTCAATTTTTGGTACAGCAGATTAAACTTTTTTATTAAAAAAAAAATATTTGTACAGAGATTGATGGTACTTATTATGGAGAAAGAGATAATACAAGGGAGAGGGATGGTGGGAGCTGACATGGGTTTTGGGCTAGAGTGCTTATTATGATCATGATTCTTTTGCCATGAATTTGCACAGAGAGAGAGAGAGAAAGAGACAGGGAGAGAAATTACGAGGTTGCTTGACATGCAAGGCGAATGAGCAGTGTACTTGATGGACCACCACCATCTAGCCCTCCTTATTAGAAACTACTATGGTATAAAATCATAATTAACGTTATATAACTTTGTACGAGACTTCAAGCTGAAGCATAGGGCCTTTTTTTAATTCAAGCCTTTCATTATACATACAGTATAGTCATTAGCAGCCAAACTATTCAATTGTTTGTGATAATCAATATAAATAGGAACTAATTAATTATTTTCTTAATTATGAAAATAAACTATAATTAACTCATTTATTCAGAGGAAACATAAAGCAAATTGCTCATATATAACTATTTAACAATTTATTTGTTATAAGGGGTTAATTAATAGTTATCTTTTTTATATTTAAGGAATGGAAAGTAAATTATAATCAACTCTTCTAGTGTTATTATTACTCCATATATTTTGAGGAACTATAAGGTAAAATGCGCTTATACAACTATAAGTTGTGAGCATGTGGGCCCATATTTGAAATTATTATCTTAAGCTGTTCAAAGCCTAAAGTTCTCCCCGAAGATTAGATACATGATGTTGTTAGCATTCACGGGTTTAACAGTATTATTTTGATCGGTAGTCAAACAAGAAATGATTAAGGGACCATATGGATGTGTGGCCAGCAGAGAGATGGGCATGCTTGTCTTTGGTCTTCATGCTTTTCATCTTCGTCTTTTTTTCTCCTCTTTTTTTTTCCTCAAATATGATTTAATATATTTTTTTCCCCTTATAAACTAGAGTTAAGACTTGGAAAATCAATGCAACTGTGATATATATGAGCATGCAACAACGAACACAATCCGGTTGGTGGTTCAGAGAGAGTGTGCACTTCAAGCTCCATCTTATAGGCAAAATTAGCCAACCAGTCGGGGCATCGATCACCTTCGTGAAAAGCATCCGTCGTCTGAACTTCCTATGGCTGATGGAGATAGTATTATTGTCTTAGCTTGTGAAAGATAACATCCACCAAAACCTTCTCCTCACGACAATTAAGAGCTGCTTCTGCAACAATTGCAAAATCCACCTCCTCCACCACCACCCTCCTATGACCTTTTCCCAGGCAAAATGCAACCCGTAATACACTACACACAGTTCTGCATGCAAGGAAGAACAAAAACCCAAATATGCATTGAACTCAAACAGCCATCGTCCCTAGCTATTCCTTAAAAAACCCCATGCGGCTGCTAAATCCGGATTTCCCATGGTAGCCCTATCAGTGTTGACCTTAATACATCCACGACTTGGTGGAGACCACGGAATCAGCTGCTGCTCCTTATACACATTCTCAACTGGAAGCTCCCAAAGAAACAGTAGCTAGCATGTAGGATATCCTCTGCATAAAGCAGAATGTACCTGTTCATCAATCCCAGAACTGCCACTCCTAAAGCAGCCACTAGCATTTCTGCATCATCTTTCACATTTTCGAAACTGCAGCGACTAAAAATAGCTTCCATCCATCTAACCCTTTAGTTCCAAAATCAAAATTAGTGTATGTTATGTTGAAAATTAAACTTGATTTATCCTTTTTTTAAAATATAGGTAAGGAATTAGTCAACCGGTTATAATAAATAAATTTATCCACTAGTTTAGAAATAGTTTACTACTTTAACCAGCAAAATATAATTCTTGCTCAGATTAATTAGGATTTTCTTATATTAGTTTAATTTTTTTAATTGTTAAGTATTTTATATCTAAAAAAACTTGTAATTCATCAATATTAAATAGTACAAAAAAGAGAGAATAATTAAAAGAACTTAGAGAGAAGCATTTAATAAAAGCATACATTCCTCTCAATCTTCTTCTTGTTCTTAAGTTTTTGACTTTGCATTATTATTTTTTATTTTATACCATACTTATTCTTTTTCAAACAAATGGTATCAAAGTTTATTTTGATTGTTTATTATGGTCGGTCCAAACTTCCCACTTCAATGTCTTTTTTTAATAAAAAAAAAACAACTACAAAACTTGGTGTATTAGAGTAAAAGTTTAGCTAGGTTTCCAGGATGTATGGGAAACTATTAAGGCTTTGAAGAGCCTATGGAAGCAACAAAGTTGACTTCAACCCGAAAGGAGGTCATGCAAAAGGTATGAAAAAATGATCAACAAGCACTCACAATCATCCATCAACGTTTGGATGATATCACTTTTGAGATAGTGGCAAATACAACCATTGTCAAACAAGCATGTGAAGTTTTGTAATAATCAAACCAAAAGGTAGACAATATGAGAAAGATATGTCTATAAAAGTTATATGGTGACTTTGAAAAGTTATATATGTTTGAATTAAAGAATATTTTAAAATACTTTACAAGAGTATTGGCCATGTACAATCAAATAAAAAGATATGGCGAGAAGATAAAAGAAACACGTGTGGTAGATGATTAGTACTTAAAAGTGTATTTTTATCATGGTTTTATATCATCATTTTGCACTTGAAATATCAATAATTCCTTAACTAAAACATGTTTTATAATAATATATCTAATAATATAAGATACCTTTAATTTATGATAAATGTTCATTTTAAATGCAGGCCTATCACATAAATGAAAATATTGATTGATGACTTTAAGAACTTAAATTGCAAAGGCAAAGAGATGGTCAAACTTAGAAAAGAGATGTCGGTGCAATCCAAACCGGAACACTGTTCGATAATTGGGTCATATATGAAGCTACAGATCTCAGATTTAGGTCCAATTTATATGGATGGAAAGGTAAGACATAGGCCTACAACTTTCATATGGAGACCAAGATCTAAAAAGGCCATTTGCAAGTCCAAATTATAGCAACAACAAAGAAGCCCGAATCTATCTTCCAGCCCGAGCACTATTTGGTATTTTGGCCATATCTGGAGTTCTAGAAGTCCAAATGAGCGGAATGTTTTACACAAGAAAACTGAGACAATTGCCTACAACTTTCATGTTTTCACCTGGCTCCAATTTTGACGTTATCAATGACTTTTTGGGCAGATAAGAGAAGATAAGGATTGTCACCAAGTCGAACGTTGGCCACCCACTTATCAATTAGTCATCAAATCAATAGTTCCCAATTTTGGCCTATAAAAAGAGCCATTTGCCATGCATTTAGGCATCTTGGTTTTCAGATCAAGATCATGCTCTTCCTTTCTCTCTTTGTATTTTTTGTAATGTTTATGCTTTGCTTTCATTAATATCAAGTTTATGCCTTTCATTTTCTTTCCTTTATTTAGTTAACTTTTATGTTCTTATTTTGTTTATCTATTTTTATTTCTTTCATTATGTCTAGCTAAGTTAATTATGTCAAGGTGAAAAGGTTACACTAATGGTGTAAGAATAAGTATAATGTAAACTTAAGATGGACTTTAATGTTTGATACTAACATGTTTTATATTTGTTATCTTGTTCACTCTTTAATACTTTGCTTGTTAAATGACTAATCTTGATTTATGTTGTATAACACTTGGTACAACAAATGCTTGGCACTTTCATAGCCCATATTGTATGGTATAACCGACACCTGAGCTATGAAAGGAACTTGATTTGTTGTTAACATAAGTTATAATCATGAATGCTTGACGAGATTTACAAGTATTAGCATTAATTGAATAAGATGACTAATGTAATCATGTTAACAATCTATAATCCAATTGGAACCTCCTTTATGTGTGGTTTCTAATTGAATAATAAGAGTTTATATTATACTTGTTTGACATACCATTAGTGGAATCTCTAACCTTGACATTTGTTATTATCATTGTTTAATTGTTACATTAATATTTCATTTCAAAGTTATCATCATCATCATCTTCTTCTCCTTCTTTTTCTTTATTATTATTATTATTATTATTATTATTATTATTATTATTATTATTATTACTATTACTATTATTATTATTAGTACTACCAATACTACTACTACTACTGCTACTACTACTGCTACTACTACTACTACTACTACTTCTACTACTACTACTACTACTATTATTATCATTATTATTATTATTATTATTAGTATTGTTGTTATTACTATTATTATTATTGTTGTTGTTATTGTTATTTATAATTTGTACAATTAACCTCCCTATGGTTCGACCCCGGTCTTGCCGGGTTATTTATTACTTCGACACTCCTGCACTTGGGAGAAGACATCAATCTTTTGGTCGTGTCAGTAGAGAAAATCCTACACATGTTGTGAAAGATGTTATATCAAGAGGTAGTCATGATAAAGGAGTCATAAAATATGGATGTTCTTTTAATACAAGGTCTCATGAAAAAATTACAATCATGTGAGGAAAGAGTTAATGAAGTTCAAGAAGATATGGATACACAAGCATCTTTTTTAAAGCATGATGGTTTTGGATAATCCTATTAGGGTTGAAAACATGGACAAGGCAGAGGAAGAGGAAGAAAAGGTAAATTTACAAGAGAAGGTCATGGTAGCCTCAGCATATCCACTAGTTAATTGCATAAAGGTTGGTTGGTTACACTAACAATAGCAATCTAAAATCAGGGTTTAACAAAACAAATGTTAAATACTATAATTTTCAAAATGTATATCATTATGCTAGGGATTGTTGGAATCTAACTAGAAAGGTTAAATCTTGTTGTAAAGGACAACAAAAAAATCACCCTATTACTAGTCTACGATGAAAAAAAACAAGTCAAAGAGAACATATGGTATCTAGACAATGGTGCCAACAATCATATGTTTGGAGATAAAGACGAGTTCATGGAACTTGATGAATTAATTAAAGGTAATATCACCTTCGTAGATCATTCCAAATTTTTCATCAAAGAAAAAGGTACGATTATCATAAAATTAAAAAAATAAAGTCATCAATTTGTTAGTGTTGTCTATTACATCTCTAGTGTTAAAAGCAAATTATTAAAGAAAGGTTATGAGATTAAGATGAAATATCATACCTTGACAATACTTGATACTTATAAAGTTATGATTTCAAAGGTAGATATAATAAAGAATAGAATTTTTTTGCTAAACATAAAGATAATTGTGCCTAAATATTTAAAGACATGTGTCAAAGATGAGACTTAGTTTTGGCATATGAGAGTTGGGCATGTAAAATTTGATAACTTGAAGATGATGGCACAAAAAGAGACATTAAAGGGTCTATCATCTATTATATATCAAATCAATTGTGTTAAGGATTTAAATAAGCAAGCAATTCTATAAAAGTTTTCCACATGAGTCTACATCTAGAGCAAGTCAACCTTTTCAAGAGATACATGCAGATATTTGTGGTTCTATCAAACCATGTTCATTTGATAAAAATTTCTATTTTTTTCTTTTTACTAGTGATTATAGTAGAAAAACTTAGGTATACTTCTTAAAAAAAAAACCTAATGTGTTTAGTTGTTTTAAAAAGTTTATGGAATTAATTGAAAAAAAGTGATTGTTTTATAAATTCACATACGACGGATAAGGGGTGAATTTTAAGATTATGGTATAAAGAGACTTCTAACGGTGCCTAAATCCTCTTAATAAAATGGCATGGGAAAGAGAAATAATAAAAGCATCCTTAATATAGCAAGAAGCATGCTCAAAACTAAGAAAATTCCTAAAGAGTTTTAGGCCAAAACTATAGATTATGCTATCTACTTATCAAATAGGTGTCGTACTAAAGGAGACCTAACATACCATAAATATCTACTTCTAAACAAAATGTTATTGACCCATACTGACCAAATTGATGATCTATCTGAAAAAAGTCTTCAAACATGGTTAAGAATGGCTACTCTATTTCAAATCTAAACCCTTTTAATTTCTATGCCACCCTCTTTCAGAGAGATAACAAACATAGGCCCAAGTGACCTTATCCCCTGAGTGGGAAAAAAGAGCGATATTTCCAAAGAAAGACAATTAAGATACTCTCAATCTTTTTAATAATAAAACAAGAATGAATATAGAGGACTATTATACTTGGATGGAGAAGAGAACAAATTTGATAAGTTGAGTATGCCTAACATATGTAAGAGAAGCTAAGGTCCACAACTTAATCTTAGAGAGAATATGTTCTACTAAAGGCATACGATTAATATGTGTCAATCTAGTAGATATCAATGAGACACCTAGTTACTTGACCAAGAAAGAACCTAGCTTGAAACCTAAAGGATTATACAAAGAGGTCACAAACTCATCATCAACTCATGATAAGAAGACATGACTTTTTTCTAGATTTGTAAGAAGTTCATACAACCTCTAATTTAATCTAAAACCCTTCTTATAATTGAAACTGAGTCTTTATCTACCTAAAAAATTATAAGGTCATCTACAAAGCACAAATAAATAATGACAGTCTATTGGCACTTCTAATGATATCAAAACCTCGGGTTATGTAAAGCTTTTCTAAGAATGCCTCATAAGTCATCCATAGCCATAATAAATAGGTAAGGAGTCAAAGGATCACCTTATTGAAGATCGATGAAAGATGGGAAAAAACTATCTCTCTCCATTCATGACCATAGAGAAATAAGTTGTAAACATGCACATCTTTATCTATCTAACTATGGCATCAAAGACTCTTATAACCCTAAACTCGTACGGATAAATTCCTAACTAACCATATCAAAACCTTTTCTTATGTTTATTTTCAAAGCATATCTAGGCATAGGACTAGTTGGGTGATAGTTATACATGAGCTTCTAAGTCAACAAGATAGAATTTAATATCTATCTACCTAGAATAAAAGTAGTCTGAGTAGGACTAATAACATCTAAAAAAATCCTCTTCAATTAGATATGCATTTGTACATCATGTTACAATGTAAGATAGGTCTAAAGTCATTTATAGTTATGGGTGTTGTAATTTAACAAACTAAAAAAACCCTAGTAGTATTAACACACCTAGGCAGAGTAAAGGAATTAAAGAAATACCTCACAATATTAATGAAGTATCTATCAATAATGTCCTAATTTCTTTTTAAGAATAAAAACATATAACCATCTAGACTGGAAACTTTATCATTTAGAATGAAAAATTCTTGATCTCATCAACTGTGATGTATGACTCCAAAAGAGGAACAATGTTAGAAGGAATTATATTAGAGAAGTACTAGATACATCCTCTAAAATGATAGTTAGGTGTGTAAAAAGTAATCATTAGAAAGAATGGACTTCTAACTAACCCAGACCTTGCTGATCATAAACCTGAGATCTTATCTCATCAGTCAACCAATAGATCTTGTTCTGAACTTATCTATAAAGGAATGATATATGAAAGAACTTAGTATTTTTATCTCCTATGTTTAACCATTGAATCTAAGATCTTTGTTTGTAAAAAGCTTTCTCATCCTTTCTTAATTAAAAGAACTCCTTAACAAGCTCTTTCTTTGCTAATTGATAGTAATTAATTCGATGAAAACCATTAAGAAGATTCTATGTTATGGTCTGTTTAGTCTTTGTCTCAACCACATGACTAGTGATATGGTTAATATGTTAGTGATGTAAAGACTTCAACTTAAACTTTAATAATCCAAGTCTTTTGATTAAACTATATATAGGGTTACCATTCACATGAATCTTCTATTTATCCACAACTAAACCTAAGAAATTATCCTTGTCAGCCTATAAATTCAAAAAATTAAAAGATGCTTCTAGCTTAGGAAGAGGAAAAACAAATTGGAAAAACATAGTATTGTGATATGAGGAGTCTCTAGGTAAGAATTCAGAATAAGTAGTTGTTCAAGTAAAGAACCAATACGAGTTGCCAAATATCTAATCTAACTTCTTAAGAATAATACCCCTACCATGTTAACCATTGTGCCAAGTGTATCTCAGGCCGAAATAAGAACTCTAACCAATTTCACTACCTGAATGCAACTGCCAAAATTATCTAGGTGATCATATCAAGTAAAATCACCCCCACACTTGTTAATAGAGCTTAACATAACATAAAATCTCCTAAAATAAGCAATGATGTTGACCAAAATATAGTAGTATGAAACCTCAAGTAATCCTATAGGTTCTAACACGTTAAAGGTGTATTGCGGCCAAAAATAAAAGTGACACCAAAAAAACACCCTTCAACCAAACTCCCTCATAAGTTTCCATTGTTGAGAAAAAGGCAAGCAGATAACACTAAATACCATCTAGGGGTGAGCAAAACAATCAAAAACTCATTTAATAAAGAAAACAAAAAAAATGACCGAAAAAACTGAAGCGTGAAAAAAAATTTGATTAAACCAATTAAAATATTTAGAGAAATATTTGGTTCAGTTTGGTTTCTAATTTTATACTACTTAAACTGGGCAAACCAAACTGAACTAAACCAAACTAGTCAGGTTTAGAAATTTAAAAAAAAAAAGCTTTATAAGACTAATAGACAATAATTAGCTTAATTCTCATTAACCTTAGTAGTAGATTAACTTAGTTAACAAAGCCACCCCGTCCCTCTAAAGTTTTAGACTTTTAGAGACACAGAGAATCTTTCTTCTTGTCCTCACTCTTCACTCTTCACTCAATCCTTAATCCGCGACTCTATGAACACTCCACAACCAATGCTAGACATCAGATGATCAGACAGACTCATCACCTGTGTTTAGGAAAACCTTTTATGGTAGTGAACGAAGACGTAAACAAGATCAAGCACGAAAACCTTCTAGTGTTAGACATCTTCAAATCTAGCATCCTAGCAACACCCCTAAATGGCCAAGCCTTAGTAATAATCCATCTAAACATCCTTTTTCAGTTCTTTACAGTAAGATTTCTCTCTGTGTTATTTTTTCTTTGACATATGATTTTGATTTCTCAATGTTTGAACCAGATCTAGCAAGAAAACCTTCCAATGCTAGACATTTCAAGATCTAGCATCCCAGCAACACCTCTAAGCAGCCAAGCCTCAACATTAATCCATTTAAACACATTTCTTCAGGTTTTTACAGTAAGATTTCTCTCTATGTTAATTTTTTTTCTTTGACATATGTTTTTGATTTCTCAATGTTTCTAAATTTTGTTAAATCAACATGTGTTATAGCAGTAGAGAGTGATTTCTTCTTTAACTGCATGATATCTTATTTAATGCGATATGATTTGTCATAAAAAAACCAACACTCTATTTCTTTTATTTTAATAGTAAAGAGTTAAGAAAATTTGTTAAATCAACGAAAATCTTCATGGAGTTTCCACACAACTATGCCAAGGTTTACATAAAACTCATCTCTTTGGTGTTGCTCCTTATCTTATGCACTTGGTAAAGTCTTAACCTGCTCTAGAGGGGACGTAGAAGAGTTAGTATTGGTGGTTTTAGTAGTTGTTGTTTTTTTATGGTAGTTTGATAATGAGAGGGTAAAGTTTAGGTTTAGTACAGAATTAGTTACTTTCTATCTTTGAAGGATTTGAAATTGATAACATTGATAAGGAGAGAAAAGGGAGAGGTTTGGTAAAAGAAAAGCCATGAACTTTGGATAATTAATAGGGGTTTCTTGATTCTTTATACCTTTTCACGGAATGTATGAGAAATGATTTGTATCTTGTCTTTGTGAATTTAGTGTTATGGCGAAAGAAGAAACAAAATGAGCTCTCTTTGATTTATATAAAACAAATTTATATTGTAGCTCTTTGTCATAACTGATTGAAAGGTCAATTGAACCTTCAACTAAATAAAAGAAGGGATAATCTTTGTTATCTACTTGTAACCAAATTATATTCGAAATTGAATTGTATTATTTAATTTTTTTCTTTTAATTCATAATTTAATTTTTTTGTTATAGTTTTTTTAATGTAAATGATAAGATGAAGACAATAGGCAACATTAAATTGCATGACATGGAAAACATTATGAACAAATGATTAAACTGCATAACACAAAAAATAGGTTATTTCTTGAGTTTGTATGTATTCTTAATAGTTTATTTCTTGTAAGCTCAATGTTTCTAATTCTTTTTATAAACTTACACCTTATATTTCATGAATTATTAATTAACATATTTTTATTCTAATATATTTAATTTTTTATTTTGTTGAATTTGGTGTTAAGTTGCATCAAGCAACGGATGATCATTAGTTCACAAATTTATGCATTTACACCTTGGAGTGTTTTATGATAATGTTATTTGTTGTTTTTTTCTTTAAACTCTTTGAAGATAATGCGTTGTAATTTGGATTTTAACTTATTGATGTGTTTGTGTGTTTTTTAAACTTTTTATGAAACAAAAGACAAGAGTAAAAATATTAGGAAGATAAAAAATATATTGAACATAAGATTGACACTAATAATTTAATATAATTAAATATTCAATGACCAAAAAACTTAATAAACACAAGATTGGCAATAATAATTTAATACAAATGAATATTTAGTGGCAAAAAAATTAAATATACTTTGGAATCTTTTTAAAAAATTAAATAATATTAATATCAATTACAAGCCCATTATAAATCTATTAAAAGCTCATTACAAAGACAACAAGCCCAACAAAAATAATATAAGTTTTTTTTGGTTTTGGACATTAAAAACCAACCGAAATTGGTCGGTTTGGACCAGTTTTGGTTTGGTTTTTGTTTTTGTTTTTCTTGTTTGGTTGTTTTTTATAGGTAAAAACTGAACCAAACTGAAAATGACCACCCATAATACCATCTGATCCTATTAATCTAGAATATAGCAATTAGAATTAACTAAGAATTAAAAAGAAACTATCATGATAAAGGATTTATAGTTACCTCAACACCCTATATGGCTAGATGCAATCTTAGTTTCAAACATACTTACTATACTAATATTACAATAATTAAATCAAACCTTTATTGCTTTATATTTTAGTGAGCCATTAAAACTCCTAATATTCCAACTTCCTATATTATACATGGACATAGAAAACATGATATCAAAAGAAAAGAAAATAATCAAAGAGCCTTAAGCCCCCTTATTTTTTTGCCTTTTCTATACTTTGTCTAGTTTCATGATTACTAGAAGGATCATCCTTGTTTTACTTGGATGAGAAGGTGTCGAGGTAGAAACTAAAGAACCCTTGGTCAGAGTGTTGGTCCCTTTTCATAGCCAATATATCATGATTTGAGTTAGCTTCTGACCCTTTATCATCATTAAATTTGACTCTCGAAAAATCATAAGGTTCAACTACTTTTGCAGTAGCCTACATCTTTAACAATTAATTAATTTCTTTAAAGTTTAAACTAGTTAACTATTTTTAGGTACAATAGCTCCTAAAAGCTCTGTTGTGTTTAACCAGTCATCTAGTTCTTGGGACGGTTGAACTTGTTGATTGGTTTCAACTAAAATATTTTTTTGGGTTACTGATTTCATTGTACCAACAACAATAAAAAAGGATGCAACCCCTTCAGCAATAACAACTGGTGAGTTACATGCATATAGAGCACCCCTAATTCTTTTTTATCACAAGCATGTCTTCTATCGATAAGGTTGGACCCTTAACCAATGTCTTGTATGAGTGGCTAAAAACTTTAAAAATCTTATAAGCTCTTGGCTTTCATTCATAATCACCCATAATTATGATAGGCTCTATAGATAACTTACATCGAAGCTGAAAAACATGGACCATAGGTAGTGAAGCATCCAATTCAACATAAATTCTACCATAGTCAAGCTAAGTGTGATTAACTATTTATTCATCATAAACCAATGGTCTCCTTATTATACTTATGGTTGTGCCTCAGCCTATCTCATTCCAAAGAGAATAAGGTAAAGTTTAAAGGCAAATTCATATAGGCACCTTCAAAATTTTATTCTAGTTAAGAAAAAAGTATTAGTGCTAAAGTTAGAGGATAATGAATATCCCCCTAAACATTTATGGCCTTTTCTCTATAAATGAGTTGGCAACATCCTTACTCTTGACTCAAAAAATCAACAAACCTTCTTGTATCATCATGACACCTATAAGGCCATAATTTTTCCATACTCGAAATATAATAGAATTTGTTATATGGTAAAGCATCTTATAACATAAAAGAATCACACCAATTATTGGTTCCATTTTGATGCACTCTCATTAATGACATTATCTAGAATGTTTAAAATGGTGTCAATTTCTTATTGCATAAAAAAAAGTTATCTTGGCACAAGTTATAACATTTGATACTTCACTTTATCAACCTATAAAGTACTGGAGATAAAGTTTAGGGTGGTAGTGTTCTTATGAGTTATGATGGAAACTTGTGCTGGCATAAGTTGGGTTTTTTTATGTTGTTTAGGGATATTCTTAGTTTTTTAAGGATTTTAGGGAATGGTTTTGGTGGTGGTTATGCTATTTAAGGTATTGGAGTTGGTAGTAAAAGCTTTTTATATGATTGTAGCGGGACTAGCAGTAGGTCGTGGGATTAACCGGTTGACTGGTTTATGGATGATTGGTAATTATATCTTGATAGCAACTAAAAATTGACAAAAGCTACTCCAAGATTCCAAGAATGTTGAAATCTAATCTCCACCATTCAGAATAAAAAGAACATCTAGACAAACCTCTGTAAGAAAAATAAAGTCGATCCAATAATGAAACAAATCTGATAGTTTACGTGAAACAAAATACATAAAGATAGAAATTAGGGACAAAAATGTAATTAATGATAAAATTACTTTTAAAACAGCATAGAGGCCTACCAGTCTAACTTAGGGGGAAAAAATGAGAGCTTTAAGTCCTTTCATCCAAAATTTTAAGAAAATTCACAAAATGGGTAAAATTAAAGATAGTTTTATAAAGATTAAGATATTTCTAGCTTGTTCATCCAATAAAAAAAAACAAAATGAGAAACTAGAGAGAAAATCAACTAGAGAGAAATGGAGAATTTGGAAAAGCTAACCTATAGAAGGGCATACGATCTAGTGGTCATATTTATGGCATCCATCTTTAGCTCGAGTTGAGTTTTTGATATATTTTTCTTCTTACCACCCTCTAAAATCTTATTGGAGGGATTTGTAAGAACATTTTTTGTTTAAAAGAAATCACCATGATAAATGTTCTGGAAAAACACCTTATAGGAAAGTTTCAGTCGTCGGCCATGTTTTCTCATTACCACTATTAGATCACATTTTCTTTTGGATATGTGGTGTGCCTGGATGGTTTCTTCACTCTAGACAACGGACATTGGAAAAAATCATTCTAAAAAGTTTTTATTCATTTTGAAAAGTAGCTTGTCAATGTTCAAGTCAACTTGGTTTTGTTCCAATCTAGGAAGATGTAACCATTTGATCGTTTTGGTTTTGAGATATATTGTGCAGGACTTCAATTTCTATATTTGGATTGTTTTTTTGAAAATATAATCTAAAGTTAATAGCTTATTATTTTTCAAAGTTGTTACTAGTTTTTGCAAAATGTAGGAAACTTGAGTAAATATATATTTTGATGAAATTGAAATTGTATGGGTATTAGGGTTTATAAAAGATATAGTGGCAGAATGTGTTCTTGTATTTAATATTGTTGTAGATGAATTGTGTATTCTTTATACGAGGGGAATGATGATTATGGTATAAGAATAGGAAGGAACATTATTATATAAACATGTTGAATGAATAAAAGACTAACTTGTAGGCTGTGTGGATGTAAATAAGGTAGAACCATGAACAAATTGGAATAAAATAAATATGGAAAATGAAACATATTTAAGGCTAGCCATAAAAACATTTTTGAAAATTGATTAGTTAATGAATATTATCATTGATTGTAACTACTAGAATGAAACTATTGTTGTGATAATTATATAAGAACATTAGTCGTTCAAGTTTGTTGCATATGTTTAATTTTAGAAGGAGAAAGTGAAAAATAAAGGGTTCATTGTTTTTTTGTGTTAATAATGCTAAACAATGATTTTAATATATGTAGTGTGTAAAAGAAATAGGAGAAATTCCACGGGGATGAATTTCTTTATTTTGGTTAATTCTTACTAGAACTCGATATGGACATTACGAGTTCTTACTAATGTTGTTTGAGTTTATTAATGCTCCAATAGTATTTATGGATTTAATAAACTAAATCTTTCACCCCTGGTTAGATAAATATGTAATTGTATTCATAAATGATATCCTTATTTATTCTAGCTCCTTTTTAAAACATGAACAACACTTGAGAGTTATGTTGCAAACCTTAAGAGATCACTAGTTATATGTGAAACTAAACAAGTATGAGTTTTGGTTGAATAAGGTGGTCTTTTTAGGACATGTAACTTCAATAAAGGTTATCTTTATAGATCTAAAAGAGGTAGAATCTATATTAAACAGGGAGAAACCGATGAATGTAACAAAAATTTAGTGTTTTCTTAGTCTAGTTATTTATTATAAGAAATTTATTTAGGGATTCTTTATTATTGCAACTTCTTTAACACTATTAATTGGACAGAAGGCGAAGTTTAAATGGTCAAAGAAAGGTGAGAAAGGCTTCCATTAATTGAAGAGGAGACTTACCACCACTCTTATATTGACACTACCATTGAAAAAAGAGCTTGAATGTGTTTTGGTACAGCATAAAATAGTTATAGCATATGCATCTCAATAAATAAAGCCATATGAAATTAGCTACCCTGTTCACGACCTTGAACTTACATTGAAAAAGGAGCTTGAGTGTGCTTTGATGCAACACAGAAGAGTTATAGCACATGCGTCTTGATAGTTTAAGCTATATGAAATTAATTACCCAATTTATGACCTTGAACTTGTAGTTGTGGTGTTTACCCTAAAAGCATGGAGACATTACTTGTATAGGATACAACTAAACATGGTCTAGAGTTAATTAGGAAAGGCTATAAATACTTTGAGTTAGAAAAGCATGAGCCTTCCCCTCCCTATTAAGAACGACTAGAACTCAACATCAACTGTTCTTTTTCTTGCACTTTTCTCCATTAAAGCTCTTGCATGTCATTAGAAGATGATTTTTAAAAGAGTAATGAGTGAGTATGAGGGTGGAAATAACCATTCAGAGGTGTAGGAAAAAAAAAGATTCGATTAAGGAAAAAGAAATTTGAAAGAGAACGAAGTTCAGGAGGAAAAAAGAGAAACTATTAAGGAACACTCTCAAATCTTGTTCAAATTCATGTGGATAAGAAGCTAAAATGGTCCAACATATGGGCATAAAAGCACAACAACAAGCCCTACATAGGTGGTGAAAACCTTCATTAAGATTTATTAGTGTATTTTCTTTATTCCTAAGCTTTACTTGGGTCCTAAATTTTTATAAAGTTAATTTTAAATTGAAATTTGATGTTGTTGTTGGCTATCATTAGGGTTGCAGATATGACAATGGAATCTAGTGCATGATTTTGATGATTTGATTTTTTTTTATTACTTATTTTAATTCAACTATGTTTAGTATTGATAATGTAGTTTGTAAGGACCAAAAACATTACATTTAAAGGCCTAAAAAGCCTTTAAATACATTACATGATTCATAACATATCAGTAGCCTTGTTGGCTAATATTTGGTTTGGTTGGAGACTTATGTTGTTGGAATTATTATGATTATTTTTCATATTCTTTATTTTTTTTCTTCATTTTATCCATTTTTGGTAAAAACAAATTGATTTTTTTATTAATTTTGATTTATTTTAAGTTTTGATTTTGTTTTGGGTTTAGTTTTCTGGTTAATCTATGTCTTTGGTTCAGTTTATAGTAAAACAAATTAAGCTTAACCCAGTTAAGTTAAATCGATCGGGTTGACTTGATCAGATCAACTCAGTTGTATCAAAAATGGATCAAAGGTTAAGACCCGATTTGGCTGGCAATGTTTTGTCAAAGGTTTTGTTTGGCATATTCTATTTAACAGTTTTAATATTAGAGAAAAATGAGTTTTTGCCAAATATGACTTTAAAAAAGAGAAAGATTTCTGCTTATTGCATATGATCTTATCATTATAAAAAAATTGCATTTTATTTATAAAAAAATGTTTTACCATTATTTAAAAAAAAAATCTTTGTATTTTTATGGAATCTACAATAAATTTGTGAAATTCCTTAAGGATTTGGCTAATATTTCAATAACCTTAAGTTTAATTTTTTTTCCTTTTTCTCTAAAAGTTAATGGTCAACATTCTGATATAAATATTGGACCTACATGTAGACTAGTATTTAAGTATCAAAAGTTGACTAGAAAATTCTCATATTTTTTTAAATATTCATCCATTTTATTTGAAAGTATTTTTTACTATAATATACAAGAGGTGGGAAACATTTCTGCTTTCTAGGATAGGTGAACACTATCAAGGAACTTACGTGGATTCTTCCTATAAAGATTCATTTGGGCATACAAGCCCATAATAAATTTGAAAAGTTTGTTTTATTTATGAGTGTAAATCTTTGTTTTGAGCTATAGACTAATCATTGACTAAGAACCCATTAATACCTTTAAACCACTTCTAGACCACACAATATAATTTACCTTAAGTAAGGTACGCTTAGGGTGCTAATATCTTCTCTAGCCAAAATCAATCCCTTACCTTAGAATTTCTAATAAGATCAGTCCATTCAAGTCTCTTAGTGACCATAAACCAATAAACTAGGTGGTGACTCCTTCACCTTAACGTCCTACCACACCTAGTGCTCACATATGATAGGACGATGACTTTATTGGGAACTTTTTGTTTTTAATAATATTAGACTAGGCTTTATGTGTTTTATGTGGTTTATGATTTGATGTGTTTAAATTTTTACATTTAGCTTAATTTTTTTTTTACTTATTTATGCTTTAACATGTTTTATCTTACTTATATATATAGATTAGATATGGATGAATATTTTTATGCATCACTAATTTATTTGTGATATATCATTTTGAGATACATACATATGAAAACTTCAAGTTAGTTGGGGGAGTAACGACTTACCCTATAACTTTCAGTTAGGGTACAAGTTCTTGAAATCATCCTACTTTTTATGAAATGCTTGGATTGATAATGATTGGTATACATTTTGAATTGCAAGACTTAAGGCTAATAAAATGGACAACGTTAATGAGATGACTTCTATTGAATACAGGTTAGATTCTGAATCCTTATAGTTGTTAGAAAAGGATTGTTTGAAACTAGATAATAGTAAATTGCCACCCATCAAAAATGTGAGTTGCTCGAAAAACGACTTGAAAAAGCTAATTTCACATATGAAAAACATTAGCAAGGATACAGTTTTTGACATGACCAAAAGATTAATATCTTCTCCCAAGTGCAAGAGTGTTGAAGTAATAAATAATTCAACAAGATCGGGGTCGAACCATAGGGAGGTTGTTGCGATGTTGCGGTCGCACAAATTAATTACTCTAGCTTAAATCACACAAGATAGTATAGAGCAAGAAAGGGATCGATCCCACAAGGAAGATTTAGTTCAGATTTTTATGCTATACATTATGCAATTGGGGGGTTTTGATTTGTGATAATCTAAAATATGGAAGAAATTAAACTAGTGAATACAATCAATTAAAACTGAAATTTATCAAGAAAACAAACTTTGGTCACAAGCAGACATCCACCTACAGAAATCTAAACTGATCCTTGAAACGAAACTCCAGTTTATATTTTGAATGTTTATCTTTTCTTAACTTTGGTTAATTAACGGATCCGCCGTATAACTAGCCCTAACCAATAAATAATCATAGTGTCCGCACTAATGATTTAATCTAATGGCAGCCTTAAGATCTAGATAAATTCATTAATCTTAACAACCAAGTTGTCTGCTTGTGTTGCTTTGATCGAATGTTTTCCCTAAGTTTAATAATGTAGTTCCGCCACAATTATCAAGCTTAGTTGCTTCACAAGTTTATATACCCTAACTCCGGTTTTGATATCAAACTTAGCAATAGATTGTTCACAATAATAACTTAGAGTCCGCTCTAGCAATTATCAACAACATTCATAGAAAAACAATCATACTTATTCATAATACAAACTGAAAATAAATGGAAGAATAAATCTCACAGTTCTTGAAATCTGAAAGTTTCTGCGTCCTTGCAACCAAGAAAAGAGCTTAGCCTTGCATATCTATTGAACAACTACTCCTAAAGATAAAAGAAAACATTATTTCTAGTATGTAGAGAGGAGAGTTTGTGTTTCTTCACTTCTAGTTGCTACCTGACACGACTAAAAGGTTGATGTCTTCTCCCAAGTGCAGGAGTGTCGAAGTAATAAATAACCCGGCAAGACCGGGGTCGAACCACAGGGAGGTTAATTGTACAAATTATAAACAACACTTATAAAACAACAATAATAACAACAACAATAGTAATAATAATAATAATAATAATAATAATAATAATAATAATAATAATAATAATAATAAAGAAAGAGAAGAAGAAGAAGATGATGATGATGAGAACTTAGAGATGAAATATTAAAGTAAGGATTAAACAATAATAATAACAAATGTCAAGGTTAGAGGTTCCACTAATGGTATATCAAACAAGTATAGTATAAACTCTTATTATTGAATTGGAAACCACACACAAAGGAGGTTCCAATCAGATTATATATTGTTAACATGATTACATTAGTCATCTTATTCAATTAATGCTAATACTTGTAAATCTCGTCAAGCATTCATGATTATAACTTATGTTAACAACAAATCAAGTTCCTTTCATAGCTCAGGTGTCGGTTATACCATACATTATGGGCTATGAGAGTGCCAAGCATTTGTTGTACCAAGTGTTATACAACATAAATCAAGATTAGTCATTTAACAAGCAAAGTATTAAAGAGTGAACAAGATAACAAATATAAAACATGTTAGTATCAAACATTAAAGTCCATATTAAGTTTACATTATACTTATTCTTACACCATTAGTGTAACCTTTTCACCTTGACATAATTAACTTAGCTAGACATAATGAAAGAAAGAAAAATAGATAAACAAAATAAGAACATAAAAGTTAACTAACTAAAGGAAAGGAAATGAAAGGCATAAACTTACTATTAATGAAAGCAAAGCATAAACATGACAAAAAATACAAAGAGAGAAAAGAAGAGCATGATCTTGATCTGGAAACCAAGATGCCTAAATGCACGGCAAATGCCTCCTTTTATAGGCCAAAATTGGGAACTATTGATTTGATGACTAATTGATAAGTGGGTGACCAACTTTTGACTTGGTGACAATCCTTATCTTCTCTTGTCTGCCCAAAACGTCATTGAGAACGTTAGAATTGGAGCCAGTTATAAACATGAAAGTTGTAGGCAATTGTCTCAGCTTTCTTGTGTAAACAATTCAGCTCATTTGGACTTCTAGAACTCCAGATATGGCCAAAATACCGAACAGTGCTCGGGCTGGAAGACAGATTCGGGCTTCTTTGTTGTTGCTACAATTTGGACTTGATAATGGCCTTTTTAGATCTTAGGCTCCATATGAAAGTTGTAGGCCTATATCTTACCTTTCCATCCATATAAATTGGACCTAAATCTGAGATCTGTAACTCCTGATATGACTCAATTACCAAATAGTGTTCCGGTTTGGATTGCACCGACATCTCTTCTCTAAATTTGACCATCTCTTTATCCTTGCCATTTAAGTTCTTTAAGTCATCAATCAATCCTTTCATTTATGTGATAGGCCTGCATTAAAAATAGACATTTACCACAAATTATAGGTATCTTATATTATTAGATACATTATTATAAAATATATTTTAGTTAAGGAGTTATTGATACTTCAAGTGCAAAATGATGATATAAAACCATGATAAAAATGCACTTTTAAGTACTAATCACACCCCTCAACCAGCTTATTACTAGTCCCTAATAATCAAAGCGTTACAACAATTTGCAAATTTCACAAAGCAAGATATTCATCATTTAACTTCCATTAATCTATTCAGATAAACAAACTCTCATTAAATTTATATATCTGCTCAATACCTCTTAACAAGATATTAATAAACCTTTTTTTTGTGCTCAATGTATCAACACATAATTATGGGGCTTTTCTTGGAAGAAAACAAAATTTTTGTTCTAATGTTTAAGGTTAACTTCCTTGGGTTGGGATTACTATTTTTGTCTTTTATTTTCGTTTTTTTTTGTTTTTTTTAATTCTATATATATATAATTTAAAAACATCATGCATCTTTAACCCATGTAACGAGCTTTCAGCTAATGACTCCCAGACCAGTTGGTCTTAGGGCATTAGGTGTTAAGACACCCCTACGAGCTTAGTAACTCAGGTCGCAGATACTGATATGTAGATAGTGCAATGTTTGATTCCCTTAAGCTTTTCTCCTCAACCCATGTAACAAGCGTTGGGCCAAGAGCTCCCAAGTTAGTTGACTTTAGGGTATTAGGTGTTAAAACACCCCTTCGGGCTTAATTGCTTAGGTTAGGGAGGCTACGAAACCAAACTTATCTCCATTTTTATTATCATCATTTTTTTTTCTTTTTTTTTCTTTTTTTTTAATTATATACAATCCCTTTCCTTTAGTTGTTACCTTTAACAAAAGAACATAAATAATGTAATAATCCAATATGCAACCCACAATCATATGTTAAAGTGTGTGTGTGTAAATTAAGGTTTAAGAATACATGTTAAATAAGTATATGAGCAGAATTAAGTGGTAAGAATACGAGAGTTTGTAAACCTGAATATTTCAGGAAGTATTATAATAGACCTTGTTAAGAATGGTTACTAAGATGCATCTCAAGAATCACTTTAACAAAAGAACTCCTTTACTCTGTCATCCTAGTAACAACAATTATGTACATGCTTTATGAAATGAAAAACAATTTTTTTTTTATCAACTACTACCCTCTCCCCCCAACCAAAACGAGACATTGTCCTCAATGTTCTAAGGTAGAAAGATAGAGTATAGAAGATATCACCTGAAATAACGAACACTGACAAAACCTGAAACACACTGAAACAAAAATAAGAAATAACAAAACACAATAATAAAACCAAAATACACAAAAATTCACAAATGAAGGCTCAAATCCAATCTAAGCTTTTTACGGCTTTCCGTAGATGACCAATTTATGCGACTCATGGAAGGATCAATCATAGGAATGAAAGATTGTAGTTGGTCAATCAATTGTTCAGCAATAGTAGCAGAGATTATGATTTGTCGTGCAGAAGATGTTAGAAATTCCTGTTCCACAGCATGATCAAGAAAAGACAACAACTTATCATAATAACTATTAACATTTAACAAACCTATGGGTTTATGGTAAATGTGCAATTGAGCCCAAGAGGAAATATGAAAGATCTCTTCCAATGTGCCTAGACCACCTGGTAAAGCGATGAAAGCATCAGCATGGTTAAACATTGCATTCATTCGAGCCGACATTGTGGAGACCTGAAGTTCCTCTCCAATTGTTTTTCCAATGATGTCCCCTTGTGCCAAAGCTTCAGGGACGACTCCTAAAACTTGACTACCTCCTAAAAATGCAGCTATTGACACACCTCCCATTAACCCAAGACTGCCTCCCCCATACACTAAATGAATCTTTCTCTCAGCTAGCACCTGACCAAGATGGTTTGCTGATTCTAAAAACTCCTTTTCTTTCCCAGGACTAGATCCACCGAAAACACAAATATTTCTTATTTGATGACTTGAGGAACTTGCTATTTCTACACACTTCTCTATTTGTTGAATGTATGGGTTGAGTAGAAATGAAAGGAAGGAAAAGAGGGTTTTATAGATGAGAAATTAGAAAGGCAATCATAACACCTATATGTAGGCCAGCTGGAGTCTCACACTCTCTCTCTCTCTTTATTTATTTACTTTTGAAAAAAAAAAGCATGTGTATGTACAAGTAGTTGTGATTGTGGCTCACATCTTCCCTTGGTTTTACGTCCAAGAACGGCTTACACGCCCTCTATGGGTCGGGGATAGGCTTCCCATCCAGTTTTCCTAAAAACTAGCAAACATGATCTTTTTAGTCAGATTTCCAAGACTATGCCAAGTATGTTCTTTATGAAAATGGGTTTATAAGTCATGAATTACACGATGTTTATCTTGATTATGATGAGACTTAAGAGTCAATAGAAGATTATCTAAAAACTCTCTGTGTTTTGAAATAAATCCCACCTTCTGACAATTTTCACAGTTTTTGCGGAATGCATCTGACTCCTTGAATATGATGGGCCAGTAAAATTCACTTTGTAAGATTTCTACAATCCTTTTTTTTAATGAGAAATGATCCCCACATGCCTTAGAGTAACAAAATTTAATGAAATTACTTACCTCATTGTCGAGAATGCATTTTTGAAATATTTGACCAGGACAATAATTGAATAAGTTAGGGTCATCCCAATAAAAATTTTGCTCGTTGCTCAAAAAATTTCTTTTGTCTTCAATATTCCAATGAGCTGGCAAAAATCCTGAAGTAAGAAAATTGATATGTTTAGCAAACCAAGGCATTGAACTAAGAGAAAGTAGAGATTCATTAGGAAAGTAATAATTGATTGGTGTGATGTCGGGTGTCGAATCTGTTGTCACTTTTGATAAAAGATCTGCATCAACATTGTCGGTGCCTTTTTCATCATCGACTTCTTCCTGATTGGTCATGGCATAAGGGAATGAAAGTGCTGGCAGGGAATCAGTCTTTTCCTTGCAATATTCAGATTCAACCCCTTCCTTACCCTTAGAGATTGACTTATCATCTTTCTCATAAGGTTCAAGAGTGGGTTTTTTAATAACCTTACCATTGCGAAGAGTAATGACTGATTTGACTTGATCCATGTGTTGACTTCCATAACTACTTGCATTGGCATTATATTGCTTCTTGAGATTTTGCTGTGGTTGAGATGGAAACTTACCTTTTTCTTGAAAATTAAGAGCAGATGTGAATTTTGCAAGAGTATCTTTAAAATCTACTATGCTTTGAGCAAATTGAGTGTTGATTGTCTCTTGCTTTTCAATGAATGCATACAAAGTTTCCTCAAAATTACTTCTAAGAGGTGGAGCATAAGAAGGTGCATATCCATAAGAATTTTGGAAATTATGGTGTGCTTGAAACTGTGGTGGTGAAGTTCGTGCATTGTCACTCTTCCAACTGAAATTTAGGTGATTTCTCCAACCAGGATTGTATGTTTGTGAATATGGGTTGTGATTGGACGTTTCAAAACTGTTTAAAGCATGGGCTTGTTCATGGAGACATTCCTTAAAAGAAGGCAAGGTTGGACAATCGTTGGTTGAGTGTTCATTTGTTTCATAGATTTGACACACAATGTTTTCAACAGATTTTAATTGACCACTCTTTTTCAATTCTAGTGCCTCGACTTTTCTAGCTAAAGATGCAAACTTGGCTTGAAGGTCATGATCTTCCCTAAGGTTGTACATACCTCCACTAGATGTATGAGGTTGAGTTTTACTCGGTGCCTCATATGTACCCGCGGTGTCCCAATTTTGAGCATTTTCAGCTAACAAGTCTAGGTACTCCATTGCTTCATCAAGGTCTTTATCTTCAAAAGTTCCATTGCACATCAAATCAACCATTTGCCTATCTTTAGGTGTTAATCCTTCATAGAAATGTGAAACCAATCTCCATGTTTCAAAACCATGATGGGGGCAAGTACTAAGCAAATCTCGATACCTATCCCAACATTTGTAAAATGTTTCTCCTGGTTTTTTAGTGAAAGTGGTGATTTGTCTTTTGAAAGAGTTTATTCTATGAGATGGGAAAAACTTCTTTAAACACTGTTGTTGCATTTCATCCCAAGCACGAATGGATCCTGGTCTTAAATTTTGTAGCCATATTTTAGCTTTAACTTTTAATGAAAAAGGAAAAAGCTTTAATCTGATGGTGTTCATGACAATTTAAGTTATTATATGTGTTGCACACCTCCTAAAATTCCTTTAAATGCAAGTATGGATTTTCCAATTCCAAGCCATGAAATGAAGGTAAAAGTTGAATAATGGCTGGCTTAAAATTAAAATGAGATGCATCAGGAGGAAAAACTATGCATGATGGTGCACTTGTTCTTGTGGGATTCATGTGGTCTCTAAGTGTTCTAGCACGGTTATTCTCATTATTTTCATTATGAAGTGATTGATTATCTTCTTCAGCCATATTTTCTGAAAATGATGAGGATACCCTACAAAGTCTACCACTTGATGTACGTGACCACACTCTCATGCACGTGTAGGAACAAAATAAAAAGAAGAAGAAAACAAAAGAAGAAGAAACAAGAGAAAAGAAATAAAGTTATATACAAGAAAAGTGAAAAGAGAAAATAAAATAAATATTATAATTTATACAAGGACTTACCTCCCCGGCAACGGCGCCAAAAACTTGACATGACTAAAAGGTTGATGTCTTCTCCTAAGTGCAGGAGTGTCGAAGTAATAAATAACCCGGCAAGACCGGAGTCGAACCACAGGGAGGTTAATTGTACAAATTATAAACAACACTTATAAAACAACAATAATAACAACAACAATAGTAATAATAATAATAATAATAATAATAATAATAATAATAATAATAATAATAAAGAAAGAGAAGAAGAAGAAGATGATGATGATGAGAACTTAGAAATGAAATATTAAAGTAAGGATTAAACAATAATAATAACAAATGTCAAGGTTAGAGGTTCCACTAATGGTATATCAAACAAGTATAGTATAAACTCTTATTATTGAATTGGAAACCACACACAAAGGAGGTTCCAATCAGATTATATATTGTTAACATGATTACATTAGTCATCTTATTCAATTAATGCTAATACTTGTAAATCTCGTCAAGCATTCATGATTATAACTTATGTTAACAACAAATCAAGTTCCTTTCATAGCTCAGGTGTCGGTTATACCATACATTATGGGCTATGAGAGTGCCAAACATTTGTTGTACCAAGTGTTATACAACATAAATCAAGATTAGTCATTTAACAAGCAAAGTATTAAAGAGTGAACAAGATAACAAATATAAAACATGTTAGTATCAAACATTAAAGTCCATATTAAGTTTACATTATACTTATTCTTACACCATTAGTGTAACCTTTTCACCTTGACATAATTAACTTAGCTAGACATAATGAAAGAAAGAAAAATAGATAAACAAAATAAGAACATAAAAGTTAACTAAGTAAAGGAAAGGAAATGAAAGGCATAAACTTACTATTAATGAAAGCAAAGCATAAACATGACAAAAAATACAAAGAGAGAAAAGAAGAGCATGATCTTGATCTGGAAACCAAGATGCCTAAATGCACGGCAAATGCCTCCTTTTATAGGCCAAAATTGGGAACTATTGATTTGATGACTAATTGATAAGTGGGTGGCCAACTTTTGACTTGGTGACAATCCTTATCTTCTCTTGTCTGCACAAAACGTCATTGATAACGTCAGAATTGGAGCCAGTTGTAAACATGAAAGTTGTAGGCAATTGTCTCAAATTTCTTGTGTAAAAAATTCAGCTCATTTGGACTTCTAGAACTCCAGATATGGCCAAAATACCTAACAGTGCTCGGGCTGGAAGACAAATTCGGGCTTCTTTGTTGTTGCTACAATTTGGACTTGATAATGGCCTTTTTAGATCTTGGGCTCCATATGAAAGTTGTAGTCCTATGTCTTACCTTTCCATCCATATAAATTGGACCTAAATATGAGATCTGTAGCTCCTGATATGACCCAATTACCGAATAGTGTTCCGGTTTGGATTGCACCGACATCTCTTCTCTAAATTTGACCATCTCTTTATCCTTGCAATTTAAGTTCTTTAAGTCATCAATCAATCCTTTCATTTATGTGATAGGCCTGCATTAAAAATAGATATTTACCACAAATTATAGGTATCTTATATTATTAGATACATTATTATAAAACATATTTTAGTTAAGGAGTTATTGATACTTTAAGTGCAAAATGATGATATAAAACCATGATAAAAATGCACTTTTAAGTACTAATCACTACCACCTTTCTTTGATTCTATTGCACTCCCTCCTCTCCTTTCTTGGCTCTCTTGGTATCTATATATAGGCTTTAATGGCAGCTCCTCTTGCTTCTTTATCAATAATGGTGGCTGCCAAACATGCCAAACTTTGACATTAGTAGTCACCACAAACAACTCACCATTGTAGCCTCCTTCTTTGACAATGGCAGCATTCCAACTTGCAGCTGGTTTGTGGTTGGTGATTTGAGGTTGGTGGCTACTTTTCTTGACCTTCTAGATTGATTTACTAGAGGGGATAAATTGCTAAAATTATAACTTGGATGATAGTTTAGAAGCTTCGAAACATAATTTGGACTCATTTTTTCACGAAACCTGATTGCTGGCAGAATTCAGTTGTCATCTTTGAAAACTCATATCGTCCTCATCTGACATCTTTTTTGGCTGAAAATTGTAGCGTTTCTAGACCTTTAAGTCAAGAATCTAAAAACATTGAGTTTGCATCAATTGGACTTCTATAACTCCAGATATGGAATTTTGAATGGACAAAGGTCAACAGTGGCAGAATACGAGATTTGACTTTGAAGGATGTGATTTCCATGATCTTCCTCTTCGTATTTTTCTTGCATTACATTTCCAGAAAGGTATGGATGTTAGCTTTTTAGAGCCACTAGAATCACTTCATTTTGATCTCTAGAACTCACGCTCTGCACAAAACATCGATTGAACGTCAAATCTGCCAATTATCTCCAATTTACTCCTTTTTGCATTTTTCATCCAAAAGTGCCTTCAAAACATAAAACAAAGAATATCAAGGCATTTTACATATAAAACATGGACAAAACATTAGGTAAATGTGGGTGAAACTATCGAATAATATGGTTACATCAGAGGTTAATTGTATAAATAACAACAACAACAATAATAATAATAATACTAGTAGTAGTAGTAGTAGTAGTAGTACTAATAATAATAATAATAATAATAATAATAATAATAAAGAAGTTGATGAGAATTTTGATATGGAAGATCAATGTGAGGATTAAACAATGATAAAAATGAATGTCAAGGTTAGAGGATCCACTAATGGTATTTCAAACAAGTATACTATAAACTTATTTTATTCAAATGGAAACCACACTTAAAGAAGGTTTAAATCAGATTATAAATTGTTAACATGATTATATTAGTTATCTTATTCGAATAATGCTAATACTTGTAAATGTTGTCCAGTATTCATGATTATAACTTATGTTAACAACAAATCAAGTTCCTTTCATAGCACAGGTGTTAGTTATACCATATGGTTTGTGCTGTGAAAGTACCAAGTATTTGTTGTACCAAGTGTTATACAACATAAATCTAGATTAGTCATTTAACAAGTAAAATATTAAAGTCTAAACAAGATAACAAATACAAAACATATTAGCATCAAACATTAAAGTCCATATTAGGTTTACACTATACTTATTCTTACACCATTATTATAACCTTTTCACCTTGACATAATAAACTTAGCTAGATATAATGAAAAAGACAAACATAAATAAACAAGATAAAAACATAAATAAGATAAAAATTAACTAATTAAAGGAAATGAATTAAAAGACATAAACAAGATATTAATGAAAACAAAACTTAAGCATTACAAAAATACAAAGAGAGAAAGCAAGAGTATAATCTTGATCTGGAAACCAAGATGCCTAAATGCATGGCAAATGCCTATTGATTTGATGACTAATTGTTGAGTGGGTGACCAACTTTTAACTTGGTGACAATTCTTATCTTCTTGTTTGCCTAAAATATCATTGATAACGTCAAAATTTAAACCAAGCTTCTACATGAAAGTTGTAGGAAATTGTCTCATCTTTCTAAAAAAAAAGTTGAGGTTATTTGAACTTCTAGAACTCAAGATATGAGCTGAAACCTGAATAGTGTCTAGTCTGTAGGACAAATTCAAACTTCTTTATTGTTACTACAATTTGAACTTAAAAACAGCCTTTTTAAAACCAGATCTCTACATGAAAGTTATGGGCCTATGTCTTACCTTTCTATCATATAAAGTAGATCTAAATCTGAGATCTACAACTTTAAATATGACCTAATTACCAAACAGTGTTCTAGTTTGGACTGCACCAGCATCTCTTTTCTAAGTTTAGCCATCTCTTTGTCCTTTCAATTTCAATACTTAAACTCATCAATCAATTCTTTCATTTATGTGATAGACCTGCATTCAAGATGAATATTTACCACAAATTAAAAGTATCTTATATTATTAGATATGTTATTATAAAACATGCTTTAGTTAAGGAATTAGTGATACTTCACGTGCAAAATGATGATATAAAACCTTGATAAAAATACACTTTTAAGTACTAATAAGTTTTAAAGAAATATGAAAGGATAATGGAGACAAAAAGTTATCCATGTAGAATTTAGCAATTAAATCCTTGTTACATTTTTAGGACCCCAAGTAAAGTGCTTTATTTTTTGGAATGTATGATAAAGTGCTAGTTGAATTGGTAAATTGATCAAAGTTTCAAATCTCTATAAGATAATAGAGAAAAATGTTACTAGCCTAAAGTGGAAGATGATCAAAGTGGTATTTAAAAGGAGGAAGAATGACCCTAGATTTGTTAAAGAAAAAGGTATAATACTTGCTTTAAGAGTTTTTGGTTTGCTATTATTTTCAAACCCCACAAGAATAATTATTGTAGAGGCATGTGTCCTACTTTAGAAGAGTATGGTTTATTGGCCAAATTCTTTCAAAATCTATATAAAGTCTATTTCCACCAAATGTATGATAAAGTGCTAGTTGAATTCCAACAACAGCTTTAACTTTTATTGCATATGAAAACACTCGGATAAATCTCATTGTAGTGGTATTAGAGAAAATTATGTTGATGTTCAACCATTGTAGGAGGGTTATAGTACTTAAAACCTCATTTCTATCAAGGTTTTATATTATCATTTTACACCTGAGGTATCAATAACCTCTAAACTAGAGTATGTTTTATAATAACATGTCTATACTATAAAATACCTTTAATTTATGGTGAATATTCATCCAAAATGCGAGCCTATCATATAAATGAAAGGATTGATTAATGAGTTTAATAACTGAAATTAAAAGGACAAAGAGATGGCCAAACTTAGAAAAGAGATGTTGGTGCAGTCCAAACCAGAACACTATCGGTAATTAGATTATATATGAAGTTGTAGATCTCATATTTAGGTCTATTTTATATGAATGGAAAGTTAAGAGATAGGCCTACAACTTTCATATGGAGCCCAAGATTTAAAAATGTTATTTTCAAGTCCAAATTATAGGAACAACGAAGAAGTCTGAATTTGTCCTACAGCCCGACGAGATTTATAAGTATTAGCATTAATCAAATAAGATAACTAATATAATCATGTTAACAATTTATAATCTGATTTGAACCTCCTTTGTATGTGGTTTCTAATTGAATAATAAGAGTTTATACTATACTTGTTTGACATACCATTAGTGGATCCTCTAACCTTGACATTTGTTGTTATCATCGTTTAATCCTTACGTTAATTTTCCATCTCAAGGTTCTCATCAACTTCTTCTTCTTTAATATTATTATTATTATTATTATTACTACTACTACTACTGCTACTATTATTATTAGTATTATTATTATTATTATTATTATTACTATTATTACTAGTATTATTACTATTACTATTATTAGCAGTATCATTAGTGTTATTACTATTGTTGTTGTTGTGCTATTGTTATCTATAATTTATACAATTAACCTCCCTATGGTTCGACCCCAGTCTTGCCAGGTTATTTATTACTTCGACACTCCTACACTTGGAAGAAAACATCAATCTTTTGATCGTGTCAGATAAAAAGCTAAGAAATAGGTCTAAAACTTTCATGTGGAGTCCAAGATTCAAAAAGGTCGTTTTTAAGTTCAAATTATAGCAACAATGGAGAAGTTGAGATCTGTCCTGCAGCCCAGTTATTGTTCAGTATTCAGCACATATCTCAAGTTCTAGTTGTTCAAATAACCTCTCTCTTTTTTCTTGGAAAGCTGAGATAATTTTTTAGAACTTTTATAACGACTATCTGTTCAAATTCTGATGTTAGCAATGATGTTTTGTTCAGACAAGAAAATAAGAATTGTCTCCAAGTTAAGATGTGGCCACCCAATCAACAATTAATCATCAAATCAATAGTTCCTAATTTTGACGTATAAAAAGAGGCATTTGCCATGCATTTAGGCATCTTGGTCTCCAAATCAAGATCATGCTCTTGTTTCTCTCTTTATATTTTTTGTAATATTTATGCTTTGCTTTCATTAATATCAAGTTTATTCCTTTCATTTCCGTTCACTTACTTAGTTAACTTTAATCTTATTCATGTTCTTATGTTGTTTATTTATTTTTCTTTCTCTCATTATATCTAGCTAAGTTTATTATGTCAAGGTGAAAAGGTTACACTAATGGTGTAAGAATAAGTATAGTGTAAACTTAAGATGGACTTTAATGTTTGATACTAACATATTTTATATTTGTTATCTTGTTGACATCACTAAAAGATTGATGTCTTCTCTCAAGTGCAGGAATGTCGAAGTAATAAATAACCCGATAAGACCGGGGTCAAACCACAGGAAGGTTAATTGTACAAATTATAAACAAAAATTATAAACAACAACAATTGTAATAACAACAATAAAAGCAACAACAACAACAACAACAACAACAACAACAACAACAACAATAATAATAATAATAATAATAATAAAGAAATAGAAGAAGAAAAAGATGAGAACTTGGAGATAGAATATTAGTGTAAAGATTAAACAATGATAATAAGAAATGTCAAGGTTAGAGTTTCCACTAATGTTATGTCAAACAAGTATAGTATAAACTCTTATTATTTAATTGAAAACCACACACAAAGGAGGTTCTAATCTGATTATAGATTGGTAACATGACTACATTAGTCATCTTATTCGATTAATGCTAATACTTGTAAATCCCGTCAAGCATTCATGATTATAACTTATGTTAACAACAAATCAAGTTCCTTTCATAGCTCAGGTGTCAGTTATACCATATAGTATGGGCTATAAAAGTGCCAAGCATTTGTTGTATCAATTCTTATACAACATAAATCAAGATTAGTCATTTAACAAACAAAGTATTAAAAAGTGAACAAGATAACAAATATAAAACATGTTAGTATCAAACATTAAAGTCTATATTAAGTTTACACTATACTTATTCTTACACCATTAGTATAACCTTTTCACCTTGACATAATAAACTTAGCTAGACATAATGAAAGAAAGAAAAATAAATAAACAAAATAAGAACATGAATAAGAGTACAGTTAACTAAGTAAGTGAAAAGAAATGAAAGGCATAAACTTGATATTAATAAAAGCAAAGCATAAATATTACAAAAAGTACAAAGAGAGAAAGCAAGAGCATGATCTTGATCTGCAGACCAAGATGCCTAAATGCATGGCAAATGCCTCCTTTTATAGGCCAAAATTAGGAACTATTCATTTGATAACTAATTGATGAGTGGGTGGCCAACTCTTGACTTGGTGACAATCATTATCTTCTCTTGTCTGCTCAAAACGTTATTGATAACATCAAAATTGGAGCCACTCAAAAACATAAAAGTTGTAGGCAATTGTCTCAACTTTCTTATATAACAAATTCAGCTTAGTTGGACTTCTAGAACTCCAGATATGGTCAAAATACTGAACATTACTCGGGCTGAAGGACAGATTCGGGGTTCTTTATTGTTGCTACAATTTGGACTTGAAAATGGTCTTTTTAGATCTTAGGCTCCATATGAAAGTTGTAGGCCTATGTCTTACCATTCCATCCATATAAAGTAGACCTAAATCTGAGATCTATAGCTCCAAATATGACCCAATTACCGAATAGTGTTCCGATTTAGATTGCACTGACATCTTTTTTCTAATTTTGGTCATCTCTTTGCCCTTGCAATTTAAGTTCTTAAAGTCATCAATCAATCCTTTCATTTATGTGATAGGCCTACATTTAAAATGAATATTTACCACAAATTAAAGGTATCTTATATTATTAGATATATTATTATAAAACATGCTTTAGTTGAGGAGTTATTGATACTTCAAGTGCAAAATGATGATATAAAACCATGATAAAAATGCACTTTTAAGTACTAACCACACTCCCAACTAGCTTATTACTAGTCCCTAGTAATCAAAGCGTTAAAATAGAAAAACAGTTTGCAAATTCCACAAAGCAAGGTATTCATCATTTAACTTCCATTAATCTATCCAGATAAACAAACTCTCATTAAATTTATATATCTGCTCAATACCTCTTAACAAGATATTAATAAACCTTTTTTTTGTGCTCAATGTATCAACACATAATTATGGGGCTTTTCTTGGAAGAAAACAAAATTTGTGTTCTAATGTTTAAGGTTAACTTCCTAAGGTTGGGATTATTATTTTTCTCTTCTTTTTTTTCTTCTTTTTTTTAAATATATATACATATAATTTAAAAACAGCATGTATCTTTAACCCATGTAACGAGCTTTCAGCTAATAACTCCCAGACCAGTTGGTCTTAGGGCATTAGGTGTTAAAACACCCCTACGAGCTTAGTAACTTGGGTCGCAGATACTGATATGTAGATAGGACAATATTTAATTTCCTTAAGCTTTTCACCTTAACCCATATAACAAGCGAGTCAATAGTTCCCAAGTCAGTTGACTTTAGGGTATTAGGTGTTAAAACACCCCTTCAGGCTTAATTACTTAGGTTAGGAAGGTTACGAAACCAAACTTATCTAAATTTTTACTATTATCATTTTTTTCTTTTTTCATTTTTTTCTTTTTTTTAATTATATACAAACCCTTCCCCTTAGTTGTTACCTTTAACAAAAGAACATAAATAATATCATAATCCAATATGCAACTCACAATCATATGTTAAAGTGTGTGTGTGTGTGTGTGTCTAAATTAAGGTTTAAGAATACATGTTAAATAAGTATATGAGCAGAATTAAGTGATAACAATGCGAGAGTTTGTAAACCTGAATATTTCAAGAAGTATTATAATAGACCTTGTTAAGAATGGTTACTAAGATGCGTCTCAAGAGTCACTTTAACAAAAGAGCTCCTTTACTCTGTCATCCTAGTAACAACAATTATGCACATGTTTTATGAAATGAAAAACATTTTTTTTAATCAACTACTACCCTCTCCACCCAACCAAAACGAGACATTATCCTCAATGTTCTAAGGTAGAAAGATAGAGTATAGAAGATATCACCAGAAATAACAAACACTAACAAACCTGAAACACACTGAAACAAAAATAAAGAATAACAAAACACAATAATAAAACCAAAAGACACAAAAAATTCACAAATGAAGGCTCAAATCCAATCTAAGCATAAGGAGGTACACACAATGTTTTCAACAGATTTTAATTGACCACTCTTTTTTAATTCTAGTACCTCGACTTTTCTAGCTAAAGATGCAAACTTAGCTTAAAGGTCATGATCTTCCCTAAAGTTGTACATACCTCCACTAGATGTATAAGGTTGAGTTTTACTCGGTGCCTAATAAGTACCCGCGATGTCCTAATTTTGAGCATTTTCACCTAACAAATCTAAGTACTCCATTGCTTCATCAGGGTCTTTATCTTCAAAAGTTCCATTGCATATCAATTCAACCATTTGCCTATCTTTACATGTTAACCCTTCATAAAAATGTGAAACCAATCTCCATGTTTCAAAACTATGATGAGGGCAAGTACTAAGCAAGTCTCGATACCTATCCCAACATTGGTAAAATGTTTCTCCTGGTTTTTTAGTGAAAGTGGTGATTTGTCTTTTGAAAGAGTTTGTTCTACGAGATAGGAAAAACTTCTTAAAAAACTATTGTTGCATTTCATCCCAAACACGAATGGATCCTAGTCTTAAATTTTATAGCCATGTTTTAGGTTTATCTTTTAATAAAAAAGGAAAAAAGCATTAATCTGATGGTGCTCATGCTACAATTTAAATTATTATATGTGTTGCAGACCTCCTCAAATTCCCTTAAATGCAAGTATGGATTTCCCAATTCTAAGCCATGAAAAGAAGGTAAACGTTGAATAATGCCTGGTGACATGACTAAAAGATTGATGTCTTCTCTCAAGTGTACGAGTGTCGAAGTAATAAATAACCCGGCAAGACCGAGGTCGAACCAGAGGGAGGTTAACTGTACAAATTATAAAAAACAATAACAACAACTACTACTACTACAATGATAATAATTATAATAATAATAATAATAATTATAATAATAATAATTATAATAATAATAATAATACTAATAGTAATAATAATAATAATAATAATAATAATAATAATAATAATAATAATAATAGTTGTAGTAGTGGTGGTAGTAGTAGTAGTAAAGAAAAAAAAGGAGGAAAAGAAGAAGATGATGATGAGAACTTTGAGATGAAATATTAATGTAACGATTAAAGAATGATAATAACAAATGTCAAGGTTAGAGGTTCCACTAATAGTATGTCAAACAAGTATAGTATAAACTCTTATTATTCAATTGGAAACCACACACAAAGGAGGTTCCAATTAGATTATAGATTGTTAACATGATTACATTAGTTATCTTATTCAATTAATGCTAATACTTGTAAATCTCGTCAAGCATTCATGATTATAACTTATGTTAACAACAAATCAAGTTCCTTTCATAGCTCAGGTGTCGGTTATACCATACAATATGAACTATAAAAGTGTCAAGCATTTGTTGTACCAAGTGTTATACAACATAAATCAAGATTAGTTATTTAACAAGCAAAGTATTAAAGAGTGAGTAAGATAACAAATATAAAACATGTTAGTATCAAACATTAAAGTCCATATTAAGTTTACATTATACTTATTCTTACACCATTAGTGTAACCTTTTCACCTTGACATAATTAACTTAGCTAGACATAATGAAAGAAAGAAAAATAGCTAACAAAATAAGAACATAAATAAGATAAAAGTTAACTAAGTAAAGGAAAGGAAATGAAAGGCATAAACTTGATATTAATGAAAGCAAAGCATAAACATTACAAAAAATACAAAGAGAGAAAGGAAGAGCATGATCTTGATCTGGACACCAAGATACCTAAATGCATGGCAAATGCCTCCTTTTATAGGCCAAAATTGGAAACTATTGATTTGATGATAAATTGATGAGTGGGTAGCCAACTTTTGACTTGGTGACAATCCTTATCTTCTCTCGTCTGCCCAAAATGTCATTGATAACATCAAAATTAGAGCCACTCGAAAACATGAAAGGTGTAGGCAATTGTCTCCGCTAGCTTGTGTAAAACCTTCAGCTCATTTGGACTTCTAAAACTCCAAATATGGCCAAAATATTGAACAGTGCTCGGGCTGGAGGACACCTTCGGGCTTCTTTGTTATTGCAATAATTTGGACTTGAAAATGACCTTTTTAGATCTTGGGCTCCATATAAAATTTGTAGACCTATGTCTTACCTTTCCATCCATATAAACGGGACCTAAATCTGAGATCTATAGCTCTAGATATGACCCAATTACCAAACAGTATTCCGGTTTGGATTGCACCGACATCTCCTTTCTAAGTTTGGCCATGTCTTAGCCCTTGCAATTTAAGTTCTTAAAGTCATCAATCAATCCTTTCATTTATGTGATAGGCCTGTATTTAAAATGAACATTTACTATAAATTAAAGGTATCTTATATTATTAGATATATTATTATAAAACATGTTTTAGTTAAGGAGTTATTGATACTTCAAGTGCAAAATGATGATATAAAACCTTGAAAAAAAATACACTTTTAAGTATTAATCACACCCCCAATCAGCTTATTACTAGTCCCTAGTAATCAAAGCGTTAAAATAGAAAAGCAATTTGCAAATCCCACAAAGCAAGGTATTCATCATTTAACTTCCATTAATCTATCCAGATAAACAAACTCTTATTAAATTTATATATCTGCTCAATACGTCTTAATAAGATGTTAATAAACCTTTCTTTTATGCTCAATATATCAACACATAATTATGGGGCTTTTCTTAGAAGAAAACAAAATTTTTGTTCTAATGTTTAAGGTTAACTTCTTTGGGTTGGGATTATTATTTTTGTCTTCTTTTTTTGTCTTCTTTTTTTAAAAAAACATCATGCATCTTTAACCCATGTAACGAGCTTTCAGCTAATGACTCCCAGACCAGTTGGTCTTTGGGCATTAGGTGTTAAGACACCCCTATGAACTTAGTAACTCGGGTCGCAGATACTGATATGTAGATAGTGGAATGTTTGATTCCCTTAAGCTTTTCTTCTCAAGTCATGTAACAAGCGTTGGGCCAATAGCTCCCAAGTTAGTTAACTTTAGGGTATTAGGTGTTAAAACACCCCTTCGGACTTAATTGCTTAGGTTAGGGAGGCTACGAAACCAAATTTATCTACATTTTTATTATTATCATTTTTTTTCTTTTTTTTTCTTTTTTCTTTTTTTTTAAATTAAGGTTTAAAAATACATGTTAAATAAGTATATGAGAAGAATTAAGTGATAACAATGCGAGAGTTTGTAAACCTGAATATTTCAAGAAGTATTATAATAGACCTTGTTAAGAATGGTTACTAAGATGCGTCTCAAGAGTCACTTTAACAAAAGAGCTCCTTTACTCTGTCATCCTAGTAACAACAATTATTCACATGCTTTATGAAATGAAAAATAATTTTTTTTTATCAATTACTGCCCTCTCCTCCCAACCAAAACGAGACATTGTCCTCAATGTTCTAAGGTAGAAAGATAGAGTATAGAAGATATCACCTGAAATAACGAACACTGACAAACCTGAAATACACTGAAACAAATATAAGAAACAATAAAACACAATAATAAAACCAAAAGATACAAATATTCATAAATAAAGGCTCAAATCCAATCTAAGCTTTTTATAGTTTTCCTTAGTTGACCAATTTATGCAACTCATAAAGGGATCAATTACAGGAATGAAGGATTGTAGTTGGTCAATTAATTGTTCAGCAGTAGCAGTAGAGATTATGATTTGTCGTGCAGAAGAGGTTAGAAATTCTTGTTCCATAGCATGATCAAGAAAAGACAACAACTTATCATAATAACCATTAACATTTAACAAAACTATGGGTTTATGGTGAATGTGCAGTTGAGCCCAAGAGGAAATATGAAAAATCTCTTCCAATATGCCTAGACCACCTGGTAAAGCAATGAAGGCATCAGCATGGTTAAACATTGCACTCATTCGAGCCAACATTATGGAGACCTGAAGTTCCTCTCCAATTGTTTTTCCAATAATGTCCCCTTGTGCTAAAGCTTCGGGGATGACCCCCAAAACTTGACTACCTCCTAAAAATATAGCTATTGACACACCTCCTATTAACCCAAGACTGCCTCCCTCATACACTAAATGAATCTTTCTCTCAACTAGCACTTGACCAAGATGATTTGCTGATTTTAAAAACTCATTTTCTTTCCCAGGACTAGATCCACCAAAAACACAAATATTTCTTATATGATGACTTGAGGAACTTGTCATTTCTACACACTTCTGTATTTGTTGAATGTATAGGTTGAGTAGAAATGAAAGGAAGGAAGAGAGGGTTTTATAGATGAAAAATTAGAAAGGCAATTATAACACCTATATGTAGGTCAGCTGGAGTCTCACACACTCTCTCTCTCTCTTTTTTTATTTATTTATTTATTTATTTACTTTTGAAAAAGCATGTGTATGTACAGGCAGTTGTGATTGTGGCTCACATCTTCCCTTGGTTTTACGTCCAAGAACGGCTTAAACGCCCTCTATGGATCGGGGATAGGCTTCCCATCCAGTTTTGTTATAAACTGGCAAACAGGGTCTTTTTTAGTCACACTCCCAAGACTAAGTCGATCATGTTCTTTATGAAATAGTGACTATAAATCATGAATTACATGATGCACATCTCCATTAGGATGCGTCTCAAGAGTCAATAGAAGATTATCTAAATACTCTTTACTCAGGCCATCCTTAATGAATTGTATTTTATCTTCACGGTTTATAGATATCATTCCTAAAGAACAACATTGTGTATTACAAGTCATCTAGCACATCGATGACAAACTTTCAGTCGTTTTGCACGACGTTTCTTTGCAAAAGTGCTTTTACCTGTTTCAAGCATGTGTGAAATGAAGGAGTTAGAGGACTCACCTGATAATCGGACCTTTGCTTCAACAACAACAACAATAATAACAACAACAACAATAATAATAGCAACAACAACAACAACAACAACAACAACAATAACAACAACAACAACAACAACAACAATAATAATAATAATAATAATAATAATAGTAATAGTAATAATAATAAAAAAAAAGAGAAAAAGGAGAAAAAGATGAGAACTTGGAGATAGAATATTAGTGTAAAGATTAAACAATGATAATAATAAATGTCAAGGTTAGAGGTTCCACTAATGGTATGTCAAATAAGTACAGTATAAACTCTTACTATTTAATTAGAAACCACACACAAAGGAGGTACCAATCTGATTATAGATTATTAACATGATTACATTAGTCATCTTATTCGATTAATGCTAATACTTGTAAATCTCATCAAGCATTCATGATTATAACTTATGTTAACAACAAATCAAGTTCCTTTCATAGCTCAGGTGTCGGTTATACCATACAGTATGGGTTATGAAAGTGCCAAGCATTTGTTGTATCAATTGTTATACAACATAAATCAAGATTAGTCATTTAACAAGCAAAGTATTAAAGAGTGAATAAGATAACAAATATAAAACATGTTAGTATCAAACATTAAAGTCCATATTAAGTTTACACTATACTTATTCTTACACCATTAGTGTAACCTTTTCACCTTGACATAATAAACTTAGCTACACATAATGAAAGAAAGAAAAATAAAAAAATAAAATAAGAACATAAATAAGATTAAAGTTAACTAAGTAAGTGAAAGGAAATTAAAGGCATAAACTTGATATTAATGAAAGCAAAGCATAAATATTACAAAAAATACAAAGAGAGAAAGTAAGAGCATGATCTTGATCTGGACACCAAGATGCCTAAATGCATGGCAAATGCCTCCTTTTATAGGCCAAAATTAGAAATTATTGATTTAATGACTAATTGATGAGTGGGTGGCCAACTCTTGACTTGGTGACAATCCTTATCTTATCTTGTCTGCCCAAACCGTCATTGATAACGTCAAAATTGGAGCCACTCAAAAACATGAAAGTTGTAGAAAATTGTCTCAGTCTTCTTGTGTAAAAACTTTAGCTTATTTAGACTTCTAGAACTCCAGATATGGCCAAAATACTGAACAGTGCTTGGGCTAGAGGATAGATTCGGGCTTCTTTGTTGTTGCAATAATTTGGACTTGAAAATGGCCTTTTTAGATCTTGGACTCCATATGAAAGTTGTAGACATATGTCTTACCTTTCCATCAATATAAAGTCGACCTAAATCTAATATCTATAGCTTCAAAAATGACCCAATGACCAAATAGTGTTCCGGTTTGGATTGTACCGACATCTCTTTTCTAAGTTTGGTCATCTCTTTATCCTTTCAATTTAAGTTTTTAAAGTCATCAATCAATCATTTCATTTATGTGATAGGCCTGCATTTAAAATGAACATTTACCACAAATTAAAGGTATCTTATATTATTAGATATATTATTATAAAACATGCTTTAGTTAAGGAGTTATTGATACTTCAAGTGCAAAATGATGATATAAAACCATGATAAAAAAGCACTTTTAAATACTAATCACTTGTTCACTTTTAATACTTTTTTTGTTAAATGGTTAATCTAGATTTATATTATATAATCTTTGGTACAACAAATACTTGCCACTTGGATAGCCCAACCATATGGTATAACCGACATCTATGCTATGAAAGAAACTTAATTTGTTGTTAACATAAGTTAACATCATGAATACCTCACAATATTTACAAATATTAATATTATTCGAATAAAATAACTAATGTAATCATGTTAACAATTTATAATCTGATTGGAACCTTTTTTATGTGTGGTTTCAAGTTAAGTAATAAAAAAATATTTATACTATACTTGTTTGAAATACCGAATCACGGACCCTCTAACCTTGACAATTCTTTTATCATTTTTTAATCCTTACATCAATATCATATCTCAAAACTCTCTTCAACTCCTTTTCTGTTATTATTTATTTCTTTATTTGTAGTTTATATAGTTAACTTTTCTATGGTTCGACCCTGGTCTTGCCGGATTATTTATTACTTTAACACCTCTACACTTAGGAGAAGACATCAACTATTTGGTCATGTCATTTCTCTTGGTTTTTAAGTGAGTGTGGTAATTTGTCTTTTGAAAGAATTTGTTTTATGAGAAAGATAAAACTTCTTTAAAATTTGTTGTTGCATTTCATCTCAAGTACAAATGGGTCTTGGCCTTAGATTTTGTGGTCATGTTTTAGCTTTATTTTTTAATAAAAAATGAAAAAAATTTTCTCTAATGGTGTTCATACCACAATTTAAGTCATTATAGGTTTACAGATCTCCTCAAATTCTCTCAAATACAAGTATGGATTTTCTAGATCTAAGCCATGAAAAATAGATAAAAGTTGAATAATAACTGGCTTAAAATTAAAATGAAATGTATCAGGAGGAAAAAATATACATGATTGTGCACTTGTTCTTGTAGGATTCATGTAGTTTCTCAATGTTTAACTCGATTACTCTCGTTATTCTCATTATGAAGTGATTGATTATTCTTTTCGGCAATGTTATCTAAAAATGATATGGATTTCCTGGAAACTCTACCACCTAATGTATTTGACTAAACTTTCATGCACGTGTACAAAAAGAATAAAAGAAAGAAGAAAACAAAACAAAACAAATAAAAATTTAAATACAAGAAAAATAAATAAATATTATAATTTATACAAGAATTTACCCCTTAGCAACGACACCATAACTTGAAACGACCAAAAGATTGTGTCTTTTTTCAAGTGTAAGAGTGTTGAAATAATAAATAACCCAGCAAAACCGGAGTCGAACCATATTAAAGTTAAATATATAAATTATAAATGATAATGATAATGATGATGAAGTTAACTATACAAATTATAAATAATGATGATGATGATAATGATGATGAGTTAAAAAGGATTTTGAGATGTAAAATTAATATGAAGATTAAACAATGAGAAAAATAGTTGTCAAGGTTAGAGGATCCACCAATGGTATTTTAAATAAGTATAATATAAACTTTTTTTATTACTCAAATGGAAATCACACATAAAGAAAGTTCCAATCAGATGATTTTTCATTAATAACTCATTATAGATTATTAACATAATCATATTAATTATCTTATTTAAGTAATATCAAACTTTTAAATATTATCAGGAATTCATAATGTTAACTTATGTTAACAACAAACTAAGTTTCTTTCATAGTACAGGTGTAGGTTATACCATATGGTTGACTATGAAAGTGCCAAGTATTTATTATACCAAGTGTTATACAACATAAATTTAGATTAATCATTTAAGCAAGGTATTAAGAATTAATAAGATAAAAATGATAAGACATGTTAATATTAAGTTGTTTAGGATATAATCATTGAAGTCCATATTGAGTTTATCTTATACTTATCCTAACACCATTAGCGAAACATTTTTACTCTGACATAATAAACTTAGCTAAACATAATGGAAAAAAAACATAAATAAACAAGAGAAAAACATGATTATATAAGTATAATAAAGGAAATGAAAGGCATAAATAAGAGATTAATGAAAGTAAAACTTAAGCATTACAAAAATATATATAAAAAAAAAGATCAAGAATATGATCTTGATCTAAAAACAAAGATACCTAAATGCATGGTAAATGCCTCATTTTATAGACTAAAATTCAGAACCATTGATTTGATGACTAATTGTTGATTGGGTGGCTATATCTTGACTTAATGACAATCCTTATCTTCTTATCTAAATAAAACGTCATTGTTAATATTAGAATTTGAGCAAATAGTCTCTATAAAAGTTCTAGAAAATTATCTTAACTTTCTAACAAAATAAGAATCGATGTATTTGGACTTCTAGAACTCGAGTTATAAGTTGAATATTAAACAGTGTCTAGACTGTAGGACATATTTCAACTTCTCTGTTGTTACTACCATTTGAACTCGAAAATGGCAGTTTTAAATCTTAGACTCTTTCTAAAATTTTTAGGTCTATGTCTTAGCTTTTCATACATTTATATCAAACCTAAATCCAAGTTCTACAGCTCCAGTTATGATCCAATAACCAAATAGTATTCCAATTTAGACTGAATCAGTATCTACTTTCTAAGATTAGCCATCTCTTTATCTTTTCTATTTTAGTAGTTAAACTCATCAATCAATGTTTTTATCTATGTGATAGGCCTGCATTTAAAATGATCATTTACCATAAATCAAAGGTATATTATTGATTAGTACTGAAAAGTACATTTTTATCAAGGTTTTATATCATCATTTTGCACTTAAAGTATCAATAACTCCTTAACTAAAGCAAGTTTTATAATAATATATCTAATAATATAAGATACCTTTAATTTTTGGTAAATGTTTATTTTAAATGCAAGCCTATCATATAATAAAAGGATTGATTGATAAATTTAAGAATTGAAATTGAAAGGATAAAGAGATGGCTAAACTTAGAAAAGAGATGCTGGTGTAATCCAAACTAGAACACTATTCGGTAATTGGGTCATGCTTGGAGCTGTAGATCTTAGATTTAGGTCAAATTTATATGGATGGAAAGGCAAGACATATTCCTACAACTTTTATATGGAGCCCAAGATCTAAAAAGGCAATTTTCAAGTTCAAATTGGAGCAACAACAAAGAAGTTCGAATTTGTACTCCAGCCCGAACACTGTTCAGTGTTTGGCACATATCTAGAGTTCTAAAAGTCCAAATGATCTGAATTTTTTATATAATTTCCTACAACTTTCATGTTTTTATGTGCTTCCAATTTTGATGTTATCAATGACGTTTTAGGTAGATAAGAGAAGATAAAAATTGTCATCAAGTCAAGAGTTGGTCACCCACTCATCAATTAGTCATCAAATCAATAGTTCTTAATTTTGGCTTATAAAAAGAGGCATTTACCATGCATTTAGGCATCTTGGTTTCCAGATCAAAATCATGCTCTTGCTTTCTCTCTTTGTATTTTTTGTAATGTTTATGCTTTGCTTTCATTAATATCAAGTTTATGCCTTTCATTTCCTTTCCTTTACTTAGTTAACTTTTATCTTATTTATGTTCTTATTTTGTTTATCTATTTTTCTTTCTTTCATTATGTCTAGCTAAGTTAATTATGTCAAGGTGAAAAGGTTACACTAATAGTGCAAGAATAAGTATAATATAAATTTAATATAGACTTTAATGTTTGATACTAACATGTTTTGTATTTATTATCTTGTTCACTCTTTAATACTTTACTTGTTAAATAACTAATCTTGATTTATGTTGTATAACACTTGGTACAACAAATACTTGGCACTCTCATAACCCATACTATATGGTATAACTGACACTTGAGTTGTGAAAGGACCTTGATTTGTTGTTAACATAAGTTATAATCATGAATGCTTGACGAGATTTACAAGTATTAGCATTAATCGAATAAGATGACTAATGAATCATGTTAACAATCTATAATTTGATTGGAACTTCCTTTTTGTATGGTTTCCAACTGAATAGTAAGCGTTTATACTATACTTGTTTGACATACCATTAGTGGAACCTCTAACCTTAACATTTATTGTTATCATTATTTAATCCTTACGTTAATCTTCCATCTCAATGTTCTCATCAAATTTTCTTCTTCTTCTTCTTTTTCATTATTATTATTATTATTATTATTAGTAGTAGTAGTAGTAGTAGTAGTAGTAGTAGTAGTATTGCTACTATTATTATTGTTGTTGTTATTGTTACTATTGTTGTTTATAATTTGTACAATTAACCTCCCTGTGGTTCGACCCTAGTCTTGCCAAGTTATTTATTACTTGGACACTCCTACACTTGAGAGAAGACATCAATCTTTTGGTCGTGTCAAGTTTTTAGCGTTATTGCCTAGGAGGTAAGTTCTTATACAAATGATAGTATTTATTTTATTTTCTCTTTTCACTTTTCTTGTATATAATTTTGTTTCTTGTCTCTTGTTTCTTCTTCTTTTATTTTCTTCTTCCTTTTATTCTATTCCTACATGTGCGTGAGAGCATGGTCATGTACATTAGGTGGTAGACTTTGTAGGGTATCCTCATCATTTCCAGAAAATATGGCCGAAGAAAATAACCAGTCACTTCATAATGAAAATAATAACAATAACTATGTTAGAACACTTAGAGACCACATGAATCCCACAAGAACAAGTGCACCATCATGCATAGTTTTTCCTTCCTGATGCATCTGATTTTAATTTTAAACTAGACATTATTCAACTTTTACCTTCTTTTCATGGCTTAGATTTAGAAAATCCATAATTGCATTTAAGGAAATTTGAAGAGGTTTGCAACACCTATAATGATTCAAATTGCAGCATGAACACCATCAAATTAAAGTTTTTTCCTTTTTCATTAAAAGATAAAGCTAAAACATGGCTACAAAATTTGAGACCAGGATCCATTCGTACTTAGGATGAAATGCAACATCAGTGTTTAAAGAAGTTTTTCCCATCTCATTGAACAAACTCTTTCAAAAGACAAATCACCACTTTCACTCAAAAACCAAGAGCAATATTTTACCAATATTGGGATAGGTATCGAGACCTCCTTAATACTTTCCCTCATCATGGTTTTGAGACATGGACAATGGTTTCATATTTTTATGAAGGGTTAACACCTAGAGATAAGTAAATGGTTGATGTGATGTGCAATGGAACTTTTGAAGATAAAGACCCTGATGAAGTAATAGGGTACTTAGATTTGTTAGCTAAAAATGCTCAAAATTAGGACACCGTAGGTACTTATAAGGCACCGAGTAAAACTCAACCTCATACATCTACTGGAGGTATGTAGAACCTTAGGGAAGATCATGACCTCCAAGCCAAGTTTACATCTTTAGCTAGAAAAGTCGAGGCACTAGAATTGAAAAAGAGTGGTCAATTAAAATCTATTGAAAACATTGTGTATCAAATATGTGAAACAAATAAACACTCAACTAGTAACTATTCAACCTTGCCTTCTTTTAAGGAATGTCTCCATGAACAAGCTCATGTTTTAAATAGTTTCCAAAGGGTCAACCATAACCCATACTCATAAACATACAACTCTGGTTGAAGAAATCACTCAAATTTCAGTTGGAAGAGTGATAATAACAATATACAAACTTCACAATCACCATTTCAAGCACATCATAATTTTCAAAATTCTCATAAATATGCACCTCCTTATGGTCCGCCTCCTAAAAGAAAATTTGAGGAAACATTGCGTGCATTCATTGAAAAGCAAGAGACAATCAATACTCAACTTACTCAAAACATGATAGATTTTAAAGATACTCTTATAAAATTGACATCTGCTCTCAGTTTCTAAGAGAAAGGTAAGTTTCCATCTCAACCATAATAAAATCCCAAGGGGCAATACAATGCAAATGCAGGTAGTTTCGAAAGCCAACATATGGATCAAGTCAAATCAATCACTACTCTTCGCAGTAGTAAGGTTATTGAAAACCCACTCTTGAACCTTATGAGAAATATGATGAATCAATCTCTGATGGTAAGGAAGGGGTTGAATCTAAAATTTGCAAAGAAACGACTGATTCCCCACCAATACTTTCATTTCCTTATGCCATAACCAAACAAAGAAAAGTCAATCATAACTCTGAAATCTTTAAAACTTTCAAACAGATAAGAATCAATATATCTTTATTGGATGCTATTAACCAGATTCCTTCCTATACTAAATTTTTGAAAGATTTATGCAATGTGAAGAGGAAACTGAATGTGGAAAAGAAAGCCTTTTTAGCCAAACAAGTAAGTGTAATTCTTCAGAATAATAATGCTTTCAAATATAAAGACCTTGGTTGTCCTATAATTTCTTGTTTTATTGGAGAACATAAAATTAAAAAAGTCTTACTTGATCTTGGAGCTAGTGTGAATTTACTTCCATATTCAGTTTTTCAAAGTCTCCATTTAGATGAGTTAAAACCAACTTCTGTAACTCTCTTAGTTGTCGATAGATCTATAAAAGTGTCTAGAGGAATAGTCAAAGATGTGTTAGTACAAGTCAATAAATTCATTTACCCTGTAGATTTTGTTATCTTGGACATAGAACCTGTTGAAGTATGTAATTCATTTCCTTTTATTTTAGGACATCTGTTTCTTACAACTTCTAATGCATTGATTAATTATAGAATGGATTGATGAAGCTATCATTTGGAAACATAACATTGGAGATGAATATTTTCAACATTTGCAAGCAACATGGAGATGATAATGATTTACAAGAATTAGATCATATTGACGAATTAATTTATGATCAACTTGAATCTACTTTAAGTAAAAATGAGTTGGATGAAACTGAAGATTTGCAAATGATTTATTTCGAGGAAGAAATCATGGATGAAAAACACACCAAAAATGTTGATGCGGATCTTTTGTCAAAAGTGACAACAAATTCGATATTGACATCGCATCAATTGATGATTACTTTCTTAACGAATCCTTGGTTTCTCTTAATCTAATGCCTTGGCATGATAGAAATATCAATTTTCTTGCTTTAGGAGATTTGCCAGCTGATTGGAGTACCCAAGACAAAGAAAAGTTTTTGAACGAAGTGAAGAAATTTTATTGGGATAACCCTAACTTATTCAAATATTATCCTGATCAAATATTTCAAAGATTCATTCCCCACAAAAAGGTGCGTAGTGTCATTAAACATTGTCATCTTGAAGCATGTGGGAGTTATTTTTCGTCAAAAAAGACAACTGCAAAAATATTTCAAAATGGATTTTATTGGCCCATCATGTTTAAAGACATGCATGCATTCAGCAAAACTTGTGAAAATTGTCAAAAATTTGATATTAGTCAAAAAGTTTTGTTTTATAATTCTTAACTCCATTTATTACCTAGAGAGCTAAGATCAAGATAGGGCAATCCATTTATTAACAAACATGTGTATCTTTATGAGGCCTTTGATATTGAGAATTCAATGAATGACAATGTTTTTAAGGAAAATGGACATCGTTTGAAAGCTTACTTTGATAATTTTCCTAGTGAAAATGAATCAACTAGTTTAAATGATCTGGTAGATAAAGGTTGATTATTTTGTTTTTCTCACATTGTTTTTTTGTTTCTTTTTAAGTGATTTTTACTTGTTTCTCTCACCCCGGTCAAATGGCGGACAACGGTACTCCGTGACTTAAGTTGATTCTTTTAGTTTCCTATAATAACTGATATTTGTGTATATATTTGTGCAATTCTATGAATCTCTCTTCCAATTCTCATTTGAAAATGAACACTAATCTTGAAAAATTGAAAAAGTATTTTCCCACTCTACCTCAGAATGCGATTATAAAAATTTACCGTGCTAGATGTGCAAGATTGACGTTGTTAATGAATCATGGAATTCCTGAAGATATTCACTCATTGATTGATTATCAGGTGAGACCTTTAAATCCTTCATTTCACACATGCTTGGAACAGGTAAAAGCACTTTTGCCAAGAAACGTCATACAAAATAACTAAAAGTCTGTCATCGATGTGCCAAATAGACTTGTAATGCACAATGTTGTTCTTTAGAAATGGTATCTATAAACCATGAAGATAAATTACAATTCATTAAGGATGGCCTGAGTAAGGAATCTTTATATAATCTTTATTAACTCTTGAGACGCATCCTAATGGAGATATGCATCGTGCAATTCATGATTTATGGTCATTATTTCATAAAAAACATGATTGACTTAGTCTTCGGAATCTAACTAAAACAGACTTTGTTTGCTAGTTTTTAAGAAAACTAGATGGGAAGCCTATCCCTAACCCATAGAAGGCGTTTAAGTTGTTCTTGGATGTAAAATCAAGGGAAGATGTGAGCCACAATCACAACTACATGTACATACACATGCTTTTTTAAAAATAAATAAATAAATAAAGAGAGAGAGAGAGAGAGAGAGTGAGACTCCAGTTGGCCTACATATAGGTGGTATGATTGCCTTTTTAATTTCTCATCTATAAAATCCTTTCTTCCTTTCATTTCTACTCAACCCACACATTCAACAAAATTAGAAGCGTGTAGAAATAGCAAGTTCCTCAAGTCATCATATAAAAAATATTTGTGTTTTTGATGGATCTAGTCCTAGGAAAGAAAAAGAGTTTTTAAAATCAGTAAATCATCTTAGTCAGGTGCTAGCTGAGAGAAAGATTCATTTAGTATATGGGGGAGGCAGTTTTGGGTTAATGGGAGGTGTGTCAATAGCTGTATTTTTAGGACGTAGTCAAGTTTTGAGAGTCGTCCCCGAAGCTTTAGCATAAGGGGCATCATTAGAAAAATAATTAGAGAGGAACTACAGGTCTCCACAATATCTGCTCAAATGAATGCAATGTTTAACCATGTTAATGTCTCCATTGTCTTACCAGGTGGTCTAGGCATATTGAAAGAGATATTTCATATTTCCTCTTGGGCCCAACTGCACATTCACCATAAACCCATAGGTCTGTTAGATGTTAATGGTTATTATGATAAGTGATTGATACTTAAAAGTGTATTTTTATCAAGGTTTTATATTATCATTTTGCACTTGAAGTATCAATAACTCCTTAACTAAAGCATGTTTTATAATAATATATCTAATAATATAAGATACCTTTAATTTCTGGTAAATATTCATTTTAAATGTAGGCCTATCACATAAATGAAAGGATTGATTGATGAATTTAAGAACTAAAATTGGAAGAACAAAGAGATGGTCAAACTTAGAAAAGAGATGTCGGTGCAATCCAAACAGAACACTGTTCAGTAATTAGGTCATATCTAGAGCTGTAGATCTCAAATTTAGGTTTATTTTATATGGATAGAAAGGTAAGACATAGGTCTACAACTTTTATATGGAGCCCAAGATCAAAAAATGCTATTTTCAAGTCCAAATTGTAGCAACAACAAAGAAGTATGAATCTATCTTCCAGTCCAAGTACTATTCATTATTTGGCTCATATCTATAGTTCTAGAAGTCCAAATGAGCTGAATTTTTTACACAAGAAATCTAAGATAATTTCCTACAACTTTCATGTTTTCAAAGGTCTCCAATTTTGATGTTATCAATGATGTTTTGAGGAGACAAAAGAAGATAAGGATTGTCACCAAGTTAAGAGTTGGTCACCCACTAATCAATTAGTCATCAAATCAATAGTTCCTAATTTTAACTTATAAAAAGAGGCATTTGCCATACATTTAGGCATCTTGGTTTCCAGATGGGCCTTTGGAAACTATTTAAAGCATGGGTGACACGACTAAAAGGTTGATGTCTTCTCCCAAGTGCAGGAGTGTCGAAGTAATAAATAACCCGGCAAGACCGGGGTCGAACCACAGGGAGGTTAATTGTACAAATTATAAACAACAATTATAAAACAACAAAAACAACAACAACAACAACAACAATAGTAATAATAATAATAATAATAATAATAATAATAATAATAATAATAATAATAATAAAGAAAGAGAAGAAGAAGAAGATGATGATGATGAGAACTTGGAGATCAAATATTAATGTAAGGATTAAGCAATAATAATAACAAATGTCAAGGTTAGAGGTTCCACTAATGGTATATCAAACAAGTATAGTATAAACTCTTATTATTGAATTGGAAACCACACACAAAGGAGGTTCCAATCAGATTATATATTGTTAACATGATTACATTAGTCATCTTATTCAATTAATGCTAATACTTGTAAATCTCGTCAAGCATTCATGATTATAACTTATGTTAACAACAAATCAAGTTCCTTTCATAGCTCAGGTGTCGGTTATACCATACAGTATGAGCTATGAGAGTGCCAAGCATTTGTTGTACCAAGTGTTATACAACATAAATCAAGATTAATCATTTAACAAGCAAAGTATTAAAGAGTGAACAAGATAACAAATATAAAACATGTTAGTATCAAACATTAAAGTCCATATTAAGTTTACATTATACTTATTCTTACACCATTAGTGTAACCTTTTCACCTTGACATAACTAACTTAGCTAGACATAATGAAAGAAAGCAAAATAGATAAACAAAATAAGAACATAAAAGTTAACTAAGTAAAGGAAAGGAAATGAAAGGCATAAACTTAATATTAATGAAAGCAAAGCATAAACATTACAAAAACTACAAAGAGAGAAAGGAAGAGCATGATCTTGATCTGGAAACCAAGATGCCTAAATGCATGGCAAATGCCTCCTTTTATAGGCCAAAATTGGGAACTATTGATTTGATGACTAATTGATAAGTGGGTGGCCAACTTTTGACTTGGTGACAATCCTTATCTTCTCTTGTCTGCCCAAAACGTCATTGCTAACGTCAAAATTGGAGCCAGGTCCAAACATGAAAGTTGTAGGCAATTGTCTCAGCTTTCTTGTGTAAAAAATTCAGCTCATTTGGACTTCTAGAACTCCAGATATGGCCAAAATACCGAACAGTGCTCGGGCTGGAAGACAGATTCGGGCTTCTTTGTTGTTGCTACAATTTGGACTTGATAATGGCCTTTTTAGATCTTGGGCTCCATATGAAAGTTGTAGGCCTATGTCTTACCTTTCCATCCATATAAATTGGACCTAAATCTGAGATCTGTAGCTCCAGATATGACCCAATTACCGAACAATGTTCCGGTTTGGATTGCACCGACATCTCTTTTCTAAGTTTGGCCATCTCTTTATCCTTGCAATTTAAGTTCTTCAAGTCATCAATCAATCCTTTCATTTATGTGATAGGCCTGCATTAAAAATAGACATTTACCACAAATTAAAGGTATCTTATATTATTAGATACATTATTATAAAACATATTTTAGTTAAGGAGTTATTGATACTTCAAGTGCAAAATGATGATATAAAACCATGATAAAAATGCACTTTTAAGTACTAATCACACCCCCCAACCAGCTTATTACTAGTCCCTAGTAATCAAAGCGTTAAAACAATTTGCAAATTTCACAAAGCAAGGTATTCATCATTTAACTTCCATTAATCTATCCAGATAAACAAACTCTCATTAAATATATATATCTGCTCAATACCTCTTAACAAGATATTAATAAACCTTTCTTTTGTGCTCAATGTATCAACACATAATTATGGGGCTTTTCTTGGAAGAAAACAAAATTTTTGTTCTAATGTTTAAGGTTAACTTCCTTGGGTTGGGATTACTATTTTTGTCTTTTTTTTTTTTTTTTTTTTTAACTTTATATACATATACTTTGAAAACATCATGCATCTTTAACCCATGTAACGAGCTTTCAGCTAATGACTCCCAGACCAGTTGGTCTTAGGGCATTAGGTGTTAAGACACCCCTACGAGCTTAGTAACTCGGGTCGCAGATACTGATATGTAGATAGTGCAATGTTTGATTCCCTTAAGCTTTTCTCCTCAACCCATGTAACAAGCGTTGGGCCAATAGCTCCCAAGTCAGTTGACTTTAGGGTATTAGGTGTTAAAACACCCCTTCGGGCTTAATTGCTTAGGTTAGGGAGGCTACGAAATCAAACTTATCTACATTTTTATTATCATCATTTTTTATTTTTTTTTTCTTTTTTTTTTCTTTTTTTTTTTCATGTTTTTTTTTTTTTTTTTTAAATTATATACAATCCCTTTCCCTTAGTTGTTACCTTTAACAAAAGAACATAAATAATGTAATAATCCAATATGCAACCCACAATCATATGTTAAAGTGTGTGTGTGTAAATTAAGGTTTAAAAAATACATGTTAAATAAGTATATGAGCAGAATTAAGTGGTAACAATACGAGAGTTTGTAAACCTGAATATTTCAGGAAGTATTATAATAGACCTTGTTAAGAATGGTTACTAAGATGCGTCTCAAGAGTCACTTTAACAAAAGAACTCCTTTACTCTGCCATCCTAGTAACAACAATTATGCACATGCTTTATGAAATGAAAAACAATTTTTTTTTTTTTTTTCAACTACTACCCTCTCCCCCCAACCAAAACGAGACATTGTCCTCAATGTTCTAAGGTAGAAAGATAGAGTATAGAAGATATCACCTGAAGTAACGAACAGTGACAAAACCTGAAACACACTGAAACAAAAATAAGAAATAACAAAACACAATAATAAAACCAAAAGACATAAACATTCACAAATGAAGGCTCAAATCCAATCTAAGCTTTTTACGGCTTCCCGTAGATGACCAATTTATGCGACTCATGGAAGGATCAATCACAGGAATGAAAGATTGTAGTTGGTCAATCAATTGTTCAGCAGTAGTAGCAGAGATTATGATTTGTCGTGCAGAAGATGTCAGAAATTCCTGTTCCACAGCATGATCAAGAAAAGACAACAACTTATCATAATAACCATTAACATTTAACAAACCTATGGGTTTATGGTGAATGTGCAATTGAGCCCAAGAGGAAATATGAAAGATCTCTTCCAATGTGCCTAGACCACCTGGTAAAGCAATGAAGGCATCAGCATGGTTAAACATTGCATTCATTCGAGCCGACATTGTGGAGACCTGAAGTTCCTCTCCAATTGTTTTTCCAATGATGTCCCCTTGTGCCAAAGCTTCAGGAACAACCCCCAAAACTTGACTACCTCCTAAAAATGCAGCTATTGACACACCTCCCATTAACCCAAGACTGCCTCCCCCATACACTAAATGAATCTTTCTCTCAGCTAGCACCTGACCAAGATGATTTGCTGATTCTAAAAACTCTTTTTCTTTCCCAGGATTAGATCCACCGAAAACACAAATATTTCTTATTTGATGACCTGAGGAACTTGCCATTTCTACACACTTCTGTATTTGTTGAATGTATGGGTTGAGTAGAAATGAAAGGAAGGAAAATAGGGTTTTATAGATGAGAAATTAGAAAGGCAATCATAACATCTATATGTAGGCCAGCTGGAGTCTCACACTCTCTCTCTCTCTCTCTTTATTTATTTATTTATTTACTTTTGAAAAAAACATGTGTATGTACAGGTAGTTGTGATTGTGGCTCACATCTTCCCTTGGTTTTACGTCCAAGAACGGCTTAAACGCCCTCTATGGGTCGGGGATCGGCTTCCCATCCAGTTTTCTTAAAAACTGGCAAACAGGGTCTTTTTTAGTTAGATTCCCAAGACTATGTCGATCATGTTCTTTATGAAATAGTGGCCATAAATCATGAATTGCACGATGCACATCTCCACTAGGATGCGTCTCAAGAGTCAATAGAAGATTATCTAAAGACTCCTTACTCAGGCCATCCTTAATGAATTGTATTTTATCTTCACGGTTTATAGATACCATTCCTAAAGAACGACATTGTGTATTACAAGTCCATCTAGCACATCGATGACAGACATCCAGTCGTTTTGCACGACGCTTCTTTGCAAAAGTGCTTTTACCTGTTCCAGGCATGTGTGAAATGAAGGAGTTAGAGGACTCACCTAATAATCGGACCTTTGCTTCAATCAACCAATGAATATCTTCAGGAATTCCATGATTCATTAATAATCTCAATCTTGCACATCTAGCACGGTAAATTTTTGTAATCGCATTCTGAGGCAGAGCGGGAAAATTCTTTTTCAATTTTTCAAGATTAGTGTCCATTTTCAAATAAGAATTGGAAGAGAGATTCAAAGAATTGCACAGATATATACACAGATATCAGTAATTGTGGGAAACTGAAAGAACCGACTTAAGTCACGGAGTACCGTTATCCGCCATTTGACCGGGGTGAAGAAACTTGCAAAAATCACTCAAAAAGAAAAAAATAAAATAAAATAAAATCAATATTTATATAAGAAATAAAAATAAAGTAAAATAAAATAAAATAAAATCAATCTTTATATACAGGATCACCCAATTCAATAGAGTTATGTTCAACTGAAAAATTGTCAAAGTAAACTTTCAGACGATGTCCATTTACCTTGAAAACATTGCCATTCTTTGGATTCTCGATGTCATAGGCCCCATATGGATACACATGTTTCACAATAAAAGGACCACTCCATCTTGATCTTAATTTTCCAGGAAATAAATGCAGTCGAGAATTATAAAGCAAGACTTTTTGACCAACATTGAAGGTTTTTCTATGTATTTTCTTGTCATGAAATTCTTTTATTCTTGCTTTATGAATTCTTGAATTTTCATATGCATCATTTCTTATTTCCTCAAGCTCATTTATTTGTAATTTTCGCAGTTGAATAGCATCATCCAGATTTGAATTGAAAGCTTTAATAGCCCAATAAGCTTTATGTTCAAGTTCCACAGGCAAGTGACAAGGTTTTCCATAGACTAGTCTATAAGGTGACATACCTAATGATGTTTTATAAGCAGTTCGATAAGCCCAAAGTGCATCATTAAGTCTTAAAGACCAGTCTTTCCTATTAGGGTTCACTGTTTTCTCCAAAATATGTTTGATCTCCCTATTAGCAAGCTCTACTTGTCCACTTGTTTGAGGGTGATAAGGGGTGGCAACTTTGTGTGTGATTCCATATTTCTTCATTAAAGACTCAAATGGCTTGTTGCAGAAATGTGTTCCACCATCACTTATTATGGCTCGAGGGACTCCAAATCGACTCAAAATATTTTCTTTCAAAAACTTTATCACTGTTTTGTGATCATTGTTTCGACTTGGAATTGCCTCTATCCATTTTGAAACATAATCTACTGCGACTAATATGTATAAGAAACCAAATGATGGAGGGAATGGGCCCATGAAATCTATACCCCAACAGTCAAAGATCTCAATGACAATAATAGGGTTTAAAGGCATCATGTGACGTTTTGAAATAGATCCCAACTTTTGACAATTTTCACAAGACTTGCAGAATGCATGTGAGTCTTTGAACATGGTGGGCCAGTAAAATCCACTTTGTAAGATTTTTGCAGTTGTCTTTCTTGATGAGAAATGGCCCCCACATGCCTCAGAATGACAAAATTTAATGACACTACTTACCTCATTGTCAGGAATGCATCTTCGAAATATTTGATCAGGACAATATTTGAATAAATAAGGATCATCCCAATAAAAGTTCTTCACTTCGTTCAAAAACTTTCTTTTATCTTGGGTATTCCAATGAGCTGGCAATTGTCCTAAAACAAGAAAATTGACAATATTAGCAAACCAAGGCATTGTAGAGACAGAAAGTAAAGATTCATCAGGAAAGTAGTCATCGATTGGTGTGATGTCAGTTTTTGAATCTATTGTCAATCTTGACAAGTGATCTGCGACAACATTTTCGCTGCCTTTCTTATCTTTGATTGTGATATCAAATTCTTGAAGTAATAAAATCCACCGCACCAATCTAGCCTTGGAATCTTTCTTAGAAAGAAGATATTTCAATGCTGCATGATCACTAAAAACAACAACAGGTGAGCCAACAAGATAAGATCTGAATTTTTCACATGCAAATACTACTGCAAGTAATTCTTTTTCAGTGGTGGTATAATTCATTTGAGCACTATTTAAAGTTTTACTTGCATAGTAAATTACATAAGGTTTCTTATCTTTTCTTTGTCCCAAAACAGCACCTACGGCATAATCACTAGCATCACACATTATTTCAAAAGGTAATGACCAATCGGGAGGTTGAATGATAGGAGCACAAGTAAGCAAGTTTTTAAGTTTAACAAAGGCTTCTTCACAATGTTCAGTCCATTCAAAAATAGTATCCTTTGTTAGAAGGTTACTTAAAGGCTTAGATATTACACTAAAATCTTTGATGAACCTTCTATAAAAACCAGCATGTCCCAGGAATGATCTAACATCTTTAAGAGATTTTGGTGTTGGCAAGTTTGCAATTAACTCAATTTTAGATTTGTCAACCTCAATTCCTTTTGATGAAACAATGTGACCAAGTACAATGCCGTTTGTTACCATAAAATGACATTTTTCCCAATTCAGCACAAGATTCTTCTCTTCACACCTGGTTAAAACCTTTCCTAAATTAGTCAAACAATCATCAAATGAATCGCCAAAAACAGAAAAATCATCCATGAAAATCTCAAGAAAATGTTCAACCATATCGCTAAATATACTAAGCATGCATCTTTGAAATGTGGCTGGTGCATTACATAATCCAAAAGGCATCCTTCGATATGCAAAAGTACCAAATGGACATGTGAAAGTAGTCTTTTCTTGATCTTCCAATGCAATTTCAATTTGGTTGTAACCCGAATAGCCATCTAGGAAACAATAAAATTCATGACCTGCAACTCTTTCTAGGATTTGATCCATGAAAGGTAAAGGAAAATGATCTTTTCTAGTCATTGAATTGAGTTTCCTATAGTCAATGCACATGCGCCAACCAGTAACAGTTCTAGTGGGAATTAACTCATTGTTCTCATTTGTTATCACAGTGACTCCAGACTTCTTAGGTACAACTTGGGTAGGACTTACCCATTTGCTGTCAGAAATAGGATAAATGATTTCATTATCTAGAAGCTTAATGACTTCATTTTTCACTACTTCTTTCATATTAGGATTTAGCCTTCGTTGCATTTCTCTAGAGGGTTTAGCATTTTCCTCTAAATAAATTCTATGTGTACAAATCAAAGGACTAATTCCTTTTATATCAGCTATGGTCCATCCTAATGCTTTTTTGTGCATTTTCAGAGTTTGTAATAACTTACCTTCTTGATGTGCATTAAGTTTGGAAGAGATTATTACCGGAAAAGTTTCATTTTCTCCCAAAAATGAGTATTTGAGATTGGATGGCAACGGCTTCAAATCAGGTTTTGGTGGTTGAACACTTGAAGGTATGGACTTAATTGGTCGTGGTGGCAATTCCTCAATTTGTGGCCTCCAATTACTTGTCTTTGATTTTTCCTGAAAATAAATCATTTCCAAATCATCAGATTCATCAATCTCAATTTCATTGGAAGTGGTTGGAAATTGATCATGAATTAATTTTTCAGTAAAGTCCACTTCCTGTAAATCATTATCATCTCTAGGTTGCTTGCAAATGTTGAAAATATTCATCTCCAATGTCATGTTTCCAAATGATAGCTTCATCAGTCCATTCCTACAATTAATCAATGCATTAGAAGTTGCAAGAAATGGACGTCCTAAAATAACAGGAAATGAATTACATACTTCAACAGGTTGTGTGTCCAAGACAATAAAATCCACAGGATAAATGAATTTATCGACTTGTACTAACACATCTTCAATTATTCCTCTGGGCACTTTTATAGATCTATCGGCAAGTAAAAGAGTTATAGAAGTTGGTTTTAACTCACCTAGATTGAGACTCTGAAAAACTGAATATGGAAGTAAATTCACACTAGCACCAAGATCAAGTAAGGCTCTTTCAATTTTATGCTCTCCAATAAAGCAGGAAATTGTAGGACAACCAGGGTCTTTATATTTCAAAGCATTATTGTTTTGAAGAATGGCACTTACTTGTTCCGCTAGAAAGGCTTTCTTTTTGACATTCAGTTTCCTCTTCACAGTGCATAGATCTTTCAAAAATTTAGCATAGGAAGGAACCTGTTTAATTGCATCCAGCAAAGGTATATTGATCCTTACCTGTTTGAAAATTTCATAAATTTCAGAATTGTGATTGACTTTCCTTTGTTTGGTCATGGCTTGAGGAAATGGAAGTGCTGGCGGTGAATCAGTCGTTTCTTTGCAATTTTCAGATTCATCCCCTTCCTTACCCTCAGAGATTGATTCATCATCTTTCTCATAAGATTCAAGAGAGGGTTTTTCAATAACCTTACCACTGCGCAGAGTAGTGACTGATTTGACTTGATCAATGTGTTGGCTTCCGGAACTACTTGCATTTGCATTGTATTGCCCTTTGGGATTTTGTTGTGTTTGAGATGGAAACTTACCTTTCTCTTGGAAACTAAGAGCAGATGTTAATTTTGCAAGAGTATCTTTAAAATCTGTCATGTTTTGAGCAAGTTGAGTATTGATTGTCTCTTGCTTTTCAATGAATGCATGCAATGTTTCCTCAAGATTTCTTCTAGGAGGTGGAGCATAAGGAGGTGCATATCCATGAGAATTTTGGAAATTGTGGTGTGCTTGAAACGGTGGTTGTGAAGTTTGTGCATTGTTGTTCTCACTCTTCCAACTGAAATTTGGATGATTCCTCCAACCAGGGTTGTATGTTTGGGAGTATGGGTTGTGGTTGGCCCTTTGAAAACTGTTTAAAGCATGGGCTTGTTCATGGAGACATTCTTTAAAAGAAGGCAAGGTTGGACAATCGTTGGTTGAGTGTTCATTTGTTTCACAGATTTGACACACAATGTTTTCAACAGATTTTAATTGACCACTCTTTTTTAATTCTAGTGCCTCGACTTTTCTAGCTAAAGATGCAAACTTGGCTTGAAGGTCATGATCTTCCCTAAGGTTGTACATACCTCCACTAGATGTATGAGGTTGAGTTTTACTCGGTGCCTCATATGTACCCGCGGTGTCCCAATTTTGAGCATTTTCAGCTAACAAGTCTAAGTACTCCATTGCTTCATCAGGGTCTTTATCTTCAAAAGTTCCATTGCACATCAATTCAACCATTTGCCTATCTTTAGGTGTTAACCCTTCATAGAAATGTGAAACCAATCTCCATGTTTCAAAACCATGATGAGGGCAAGTACAAAGCAAGTCTCGATACCTATCCCAACATTTGTAAAATGTTTCTCCTGGTTTTTGAGTGAAAGTGGTGATTTGTCTCTTGAAAGAGTTTGTTCTATGAGATGGGAAAAACTTCTTCAAAAACTGTTGTTGCATTTCATCCCAAGCACGAATGGATCCTGGTCTTAAATTTTGTAGCCATGTTTTAGCTTTATCTTTTAATGAAAAAGGAAAAAGCTTTAATCTGATGGTGTTCATGCTACAATTTAAATTATTATATGTGTTACAGACCTCCTCAAATTCCCTTAAATGCAAGTGTGGATTTTCCAATTCCAAACCATGAAAAGAAGGTAAAAGTTGAATAATGCCTGGTTTAAAATTAAAATGAGATGCATCAGGAGGAAAAACTATGCATGATGGTGCACTTGTTCTTGTGGGATTCATGTGGTCTCTAAGTGTTCTAGCACGGTTATTCTCATTATTTTCATTATGAAGTGATTGATTAACTTCTTCGGCCATATTTTCTGAAAATGATGAGGATATCCTACAAAGTCTACCACTTGATGTACGTGACCACACTCTCATGCACGTGTAGGAATAAAATAAAAAAGAAGAAGAAAGCAAAAGAAGGAGGAAGAAAACAAAATAAAAAGAAACAAAAGAAAAGAAACAAAGTTATATACAAGAAAGGTGAAAAGAGAAAATAGAATAAATACTATAATTTATACAAGCACTTACCTCCCCGGCAACGGCGCCAAAAACTTGACACGACTAAAAGGTTGATGTCTTCTCCCAAGTGCAGGAGTGTCGAAGTAATAAATAACCCGGCAAGACCGGGGTCGAACCACAGGGAGGTTAATTGTACAAATTATAAACAACAATTATAAAACAACAAAAACAACAACAACAATAGTAATAATAATAATAATAATAATAATAATAATAATAATAATAAAGAAAGAGAAGAAGAAGAAGATGATGATGATGAGAACTTGGAGATCAAATATTAATGTAAGGATTAAGCAATAATAATAACAAATGTCAAGGTTAGAGGTTCCACTAATGGTATATCAAACAAGTATAGTATAAACTCTTATTATTGAATTGGAAACCACACACAAAGGAGGTTCCAATCAGATTATATATTGTTAACATGATTACATTAGTCATCTTATTCAATTAATGCTAATACTTGTAAATCTCGTCAAGCATTCATGATTATAACTTATGTTAACAACAAATCAAGTTCCTTTCATAGCTCAGGTGTCGGTTATACCATACAGTATGAGCTATGAGAGTGCCAAGCATTTGTTGTACCAAGTGTTATACAACATAAATCAAGATTAATCATTTAACAAGCAAAGTATTAAAGAGTGAACAAGATAACAAATATAAAACATGTTAGTATCAAACATTAAAGTCCATATTAAGTTTACATTATACTTATTCTGACACCATTAGTGTAACCTTTTCACCTTGACATAACTAACTTAGCTAGACATAATAAAAGAAAGCAAAATAGATAAACAAAATAAGAACATAAAAGTTAACTAAGTAAAGGAAAGGAAATGAAAGGCATAAACTTAATATTAATGAAAGCAAAGCATAAACATTACAAAAACTACAAAGAGAGAAAGGAAGAGCATGATCTTGATCTGGAAACCAAGATGCCTAAATGCATGGCAAATGCCTCCTTTTATAGGCCAAAATTGGGAACTATTGATTTGATGACTAATTGATAAGTGGGTGGCCAACTTTTGACTTGGTGACAATCCTTATCTTCTCTTGTCTGCCCAAAACGTCATTGCTAACGTCAAAATTGGAGCCAGGTCCAAACATGAAAGTTGTAGGCAATTGTCTCAGCTTTCTTGTGTAAAAAATTCAGCTCATTTGGACTTCTAGAACTCCAGATATGGCCAAAATACCGAACAGTGCTCGGGCTGGAAGACAGATTCGGGCTTCTTTGTTGTTGCTACAATTTGGACTTGATAATGGCCTTTTTAGATCTTGGGCTCCATATGAAAGTTGTAGGCCTATGTCTTACCTTTCCATCCATATAAATTGGACCTAAATCTGAGATCTGTAGCTCCAGATATGACCCAATTACCGAACAATGTTCCGGTTTGGATTGCACCGACATCTCTTTTCTAAGTTTGGCCATCTCTTTATCCTTGCAATTTAAGTTCTTCAAGTCATCAATCAATCCTTTCATTTATGTGATAGGCCTGTATTAAAAATAGACATTTACCACAAATTAAAGGTATCTTATATTATTAGATACATTATTATAAAACATATTTTAGTTAAGGAGTTATTGATACTTCAAGTGCAAAATGATGATATAAAACCATGATAAAAATGCACTTTTAAGTACTAATCAATGGGCTTGTTCATGGAGACATTCCTTAAAAGAAGACAAGGTTGGACAATCGTTAGTTGAATGTTCATTAGTTTCACATATTTGACACACAATGTTTTCAACAGATTTTAAATTACCACTCTTTTTCAATTCTAGTGCCTCGACTTTTCTAGCTAAAGATGCAAACTTGGCTTGAAGGCCATGATCTTCCCTAAGTTTGTACATACCTCCATTAGATGTATGAGGTTGAGTTTTACTCGGTGCCTCATATGTACCCGCGATGTCCTAATTTCGAGTATTTTCAGCTAAAAAGTCTAAGTACTCCATTGCTACATCAGGGTCTTTATCTTTAAAAGTTTCATTGCACATCAATTCAACCATTTGCCTATCTCTAGGTGTTAACCCTTCATAGAAATGTGAAACCAATCTCCATATTTCAAAACCATGATAGGGCAAGTACTAAGCTAGTCTCGATACCTATCCCAACATTGGTAAAATGTTTCTCCTGGTTTTTGAGTGAAAGTGGTGATTTGTCTTTTGAAAGAGTTTGTTTTATGAGATAGGAAAAACTTCTTCAAAAACTGTTGTTGCATTCATCCCAAGCACGAATGAATCCTGGTCTCAAATTTTATAGCCATGTTTTAGCTTTATCTTTTAATGAAAAAGGAAAAAGCTTTAATCTAATGGTGTTCATGCTACAATTTAAATTTTATATGTGTTGCAGAACTCCTTAAATTCCCTTAAATGCAAGTACGGATTTTCCAATTCTAAGCCATGAAAAGAAGGTAAAAGTTGAATAATACCTGATTTAAAATTAAAATGAGATGCATCGGGAGGAAAAACTATGCATGATGGTGTACTTATTCTTGTGGGATTCATGTGGTCTCTAAGTGTTCTAGCACGGTTATTCTCATTATTCTCATTATGAAGTGATTGATCATCTTCTTCGGCCATATTTTCTAAAAAAGATGAGGATATCCTACAAAGTCTACCACTTGATGTGCATGACCACACTCTCATGCACGTGTAGGAATAAAATAAAAGGAAGAAGAAAACAAAAGAAGAAGAAACAAGAGAAAAAAAACAAAGTTAAATACAAGAAAAGTGAAAAGAGAAAATAAAATAAATATTATAATTTATACAAAACTTACCTCCCCAGCAACGGCGCTAAAACTTGACACGACTAAAAGATTGATGTCTTCTCCCAAATGCAGGAGTGTCGAAGTAATAAATAACCCGGCAAGACCGGGGTCGAACCACAGGGAGGTTAATTGTACAAATTATAGATAATAATACAATAACAATAACAACAACAACAACAACAACAACAATAATAACAATACTAGTAGTAGTAGTAGTAGTAGTAGTAGTAGTAGTAGTACTAATAATAATAATAATGAAGAAAGAAATGGAGAAGAAGAAGATGATGATGAGAACTTTGAGATGGAATATTAATGTAAGGATTAAACAATGATAATAACAAATGTCAAAGTTAGAGGTTCCACTAATGGTATGTCAAACAAGTATAGAATAAACTCTTATTATTCAATTGGAAACCACAGACAAAAGAGGTTCCAATCGGATTATAAATTGTTAACATAATTACATTAGTCATCTTCAATTAATACTAATACTTGTAAATTTCATCAAGCATTCATGATTATAACTTATGTTAACAACAAATCAAGTTCCTTTCATATCTCAAGTGTCGGTTATACCACACAATATAGGCTATGAAAGTGTCAAGTATTTGTTGTACCAAGTGTTATACAATATAAATCAAGATTAGTTATTTAACAATCAAAGTATTAAAGAGTGAATAAGATAACAAATACAAAACATGTTAGTATCAAACATTAAAGTCCATATTAAGTTTACACTATACTTATTCTTACACCATTCGTGTAACCTTTTTACCTTGGCATAATAAACTTAGCTAGACATAATGAAAGAAAGAAAAATAAAAAAAAAATAAGAACATAAATAAGATAAAGGTTAACTAAGTAAAGGAAAGGAAATGAAAGGCATAAACTTGATATTAATGAAAGCAAAGCATAAGCAATACAAAAAATACAAAAAAAAAAAGAAAGAGCATGATCTTGATCTGCAGACCAAGATGCCTAAATGCATGGTAAATGCCTCCTTTTATAGGCCAAAATTGGAAACTATTGATTTGATGACTAATTGATGAGTGGGTAGCCAACTCTTGACTTGGTGACAATCCTTATCTTATCTTGTCTGCCCAAACCATCATTGATAACGTCAAAATTGGAGCCACTAGAAAACATGAAAGTTGTAGAAATTGTCTCAGTCTTCTTGTGTAAAAATTTCAGCTTATTTAGACTTCTAGAACTCCAGATATGGCCAAAATACTGAACAGTGATCGGGCTGGAGGATAGATTCGGGCTTCTTTGTTGTTGCTACAATTTGGACTTGAAAATGGCCTTTTTAGATTATGGGCTCCATATGAAAGTTGTAGGCCTATATCTTACCTTTCCATCCATATAAAGTAGACCTAAATATGAGATCTATAGCTCCAGATATGACCCAATTATCGAACAGTGTTCCGGTTTGGATTGCACCGACATCTCTTTTCTAATTTTGGTCATCTCTTTGCGCTTGCAATTTAAGTTCTTAAAGTCATCAATCAATCCTTTCATTTATGTGATAGACCTGCATTTAAAATGAACATTTACCACAAATTAAAGATATCTTATATTATTAGATATATTATTATAAAACATGTTTTAGTTGAGTTATTGATACTTCAAGTGCAAAATGATGATATAAAACCATGATAAAAATGCACTTTTAAGTACTAATCAATTACATTAATAGTGTAAGAGTAAGTATAGTGTAAACTTAATATGGACTTTAATGTTTGATACTAACATATTTTATATTTGTTATCTTGTTCACTCTTTAATACTTTGCTTGTTAAATGACTAATCTTGATTTATGTTGTACAACACTTGGTACAACAAATGCTTGATACTTTCATAGCCCATACTGTATGGTATAACCGACACCTGAGTTATGAAATAAACTTGATTTGTTGTTAACATAAGTTATAATTATGAATACTTGATGAAATTTACAAGTACTAGCATTAATTGAATAAGATGACTAATGTAATCATGTTTACAATCTATAATCTGATTGTAACCACCTTTGTGTGTGGTTTTTAATTGAATAATAAGTGTTTATACTATACTTGTTTGACATACCATTAGTGGATCCTCTAACCTTGACATTTATTGTTATCGTTGTTAAATCTTTACATTAATATTCCATTTCAAAGTTCTCATCTTCTTCTTCTTCTTCTTTTTCTTTATTATTATTATTATTATTATTACTACTACTACTACTACTACTCCTAGTATTATTATTATTATTATTATTAGTAGTAGTAGTAGTAGTAGTAGTAGTAGTAGTAGTAGTATTACTATTACTACTACTACTACTATTATTGCTACTATTATTGTTGTTGTTGTTATTGTTACTACTGTTGTTATTTATAATTTGTACAATTAACCTCTCTGTAGTTCGATCCCGGTCTTGCCGGGTTATTTATTACTTCGACACTCCTACACTTGAAAGAAGACATCAATCTTTTCGTCGTGTCACTTATATTATTAGATATATTATTATAAAACATCCTTTAGTTAAGGAATTATTGATACTTTAAATACAAAATGATGATATAAAACCTTGATTAAAATATACTTTTAAGTATCAATCAGTATTAAAGAGTGAACAAGATAACAAATACAAAACATGTTAATATCAAACATTAAAGTCCATATTGAGTTTACATTATACTTATTCTTACACCATTAATGTAACATTTTCACCTTGACATAATAAACTTAGCTACACATAATGAAAGAAAGAAAAATAATTAAATAAACAAAATAAGAACATAACTATGATAAGAGTTAACTAAGAAAAGGAAAGGAAATGAAAGGCATAAACTTGATATTAATAAAAGAAAAGAGAGAAAGCAAGAGCATGATCTTGATCTGGAAACCAAGATGCCTAAATGCATGGCAAATACCTCCTTTTATAGGCCAAAATTGGAAATTATTGATTTGATGACTAATTGATAAGTGGGTGACCAACTCTTGACTTGGTGGCAATCCTTATCTTCTCTTGTCTGCCCAAAACGGCATTGATAATGTCGAAATTAACCACTTGAAAAACATGAAAGTTGTAGGAAATTGTCTCAGCTTTCTTGTGTAAAAACTTCAGGTCATTTGGACTTCTAGAACTTCAGATAAGGGCCAAACACTGAACAGTGCTCGGGTTGGAAGATAGATTCAGACTTCTTTGTTGTTGCTACAATTTGGACTTCAAAATGACCTTTTTTAGTCTTGGGCTCCATATTAAAGTTGTAGGCCTATATCTTACCTTTCCATCCATATAAACTAGACCTAAATATGAGATTCACAGCTCTAGATATGACCCAATTACTGAATAGTATTCCGATTTAGATTGCACCGGCATCTCTTTTCTAAATTTAGCCATCTTTTTGTCCTTTCAATTTTAGTTCTTAAATTTATCAATTAATCCTTTCATTTATGTGATAATCCTGCATTTAAAATCAATATTTACCATAAATTAAAGGTATCTTATATTATTAGATATATTATTATAAAACATGTTTGAGTTAAGGAGTTATTGATACTTCAAGTGTAAAATGATGACATAAAACCTTGATAAAAAAATGCACTTTTAAGTACTAATCAAGGCACTAAAAATAAAAAAGAATGGTCAATTAAAATCTATTCAAGACATTGTGTGTCATATCTGTGAAACAATTGAACATTCAACCAATGATTGTCTAACATTGCCTTCTTTTAAGGAATGTCTCCATGAACAATCCTAATGCAACAATATTATTTGATAGTTTCACCTATATTTAAGTAGTGTTTTGCCTATGTTTTATATATAAAATGCCTTGATATTCTTTGTTGCATATTTTGAAGGTACTTTTGGATGAAAGATGCAAAAAGAAGTAAATTTGAGGTAATTGGCAAATTTGACCTTTAGTCGATGTTTTGTGCAGAGCGTGAGCTCAAGAGGTCGAAATAAAGTGATTCTAATGGCATTAAAAATCTAACATCCATACCTATCTGGACATCTAAGGCAAGAAAATAAAATAAGAAGGAGCATGGAAATCACAGTTTTCAAAGTAAAATTTACATTCTGCCACTATTGACCTTTGTCCATTAAAAATTCAATATCTGAAGCTATAGAAGTTCAATTGATTCAAACTTAATTTTTTTGGATTCCTGACTCAAAGTTCTATAAACTAAATTTTAGCCAAAAATGATTTCATATGAGGGAGATATGATTTTTCAAAGATGACAACTGAATTCTGCCAACAAACAGGTTTCATGAAGAAACGAGTCCAAATTATATTCTGAAGCTTCTAAACCGACATCCAAGTTTTTATATCAGCAATTTAGCTCCTCTAAGTCAGAGCTTGAAGCTTTTATGCAAGGCTATTTCTCCTTTTTAGGGAAAATAGTTATTGAAGTACTTAAATGTAAACTACCAACTTAAGGGAAGACTATTTTATAAAATAAAGACTAGGGTTTCTTAACATATAAAAAGAAAGAAGAAGGGGCCAGCAGCCACCAAAAAAGAGGAAGAGCAGAAAGAGGCAGCAACTACTCAAAAAGAGAAAAGCACCCCCTTCTCTAAGAAACTAAAAATTATGCATTCTTCCTTCTTTTTTATTAGTTGTTCAACAAACATGTAAGGCTAAACACTTTTTTTTTGTTGCAAGGACACGAAAACCTTCTAATTTTGAATAACTGTGAGATTTATTTTACCTTTTCTTTTCAATTTATATAATGAATATGTTTGTTCTCTTATGTTTATTTTTTCTATGATTGTTTATTTTAATTGCTAGAGCGGACTTTAAGTTATTATATAATCTATTACTAAGTTTGATATCAAAACCAGAGTTGTGGTATGAACTTGTGAAGCAACTAAGTTTGATAATTGTGGCGGATCTATGTTATTAATCTTAGGGAGAACATTCAATCAAATCAAACATAAACTGTGAATAATTATGTTTTCTTGATTAATCAACTTATCTAGATCTAAAGACTACCATTGAATTAAATTACTAGTGTGGACACTGTGGTTGTTTGATAGTTAGGATTAGTTATACGGCGAATCCATTAACTAACCAATATTAAAAAAAGATAAATATTCAGAATATAAATTAATGATTTATTTCCATGATCAGTTTTGATTTCTGTAGGTGAATGTGTGCTTGCGATCAAGGTTTGTTATCTTGATAATTTTCTGATTTTATTTAATTTCACTTGATAGTTTTTTGTTTTCTTTTGCTTTAGCCTAGATAACGTCGAAAACCCCCCAAGTTGCATATCATCTAGCATAAAAATCTAACTTGAACCTTCTTTGTGGGATCAATCCCTTGCTTGCTCTATATTATCTTATGTGTTGTGTTTTAAGCTAGGCTAATTAATTTGTGTGACCACGACATCGCAATAAATTTTGGCATCGTTGCCAAGGAAGTAATTTTAGTTGATTCTTGTGCTATTATTTTTATTTTTTGTGATTGTTATTTATTTTTTTGAAAAAAAAAAAGAAGAAAAGAGAAATAAAATTTTTGCTTGCTGCGTTACTGTTCATTTATGGCAACGGTACTGTTCAAAACAGATTGTTTTATGGAATTAGATATTAGTTTTTTATTTCATGAAGGAAAATGATGTTTTAAACAAGACTAGTGGCCACTAGCCCTACCCTATCAAGGTCGAATTCCACTGTTTTCTAGGGTTTTTAGGTTGTTTTAGTTTTCTAATGTAAGATTTTTGTATAATTTGCATTATTTTCAATCTCTTGTGTGGTTGGTTTGTTTTGAGTTTTCTTGATGATTTATGTCAGTAACCTGTTCTACTAATCAAAGTCAAGTATAGTTAGATCTCAAAATAGAAAAAACTTTACGCAGGTTACGAAAGGAAGCTCGTCTCAACATAGCTATTGCACAACAACAAACACTTAAAGAGCTTGTTGCTCCTAACATGAAAAATCAACCATTATGCATAAACATTGATAATAATGTAAAATTTGAGCTCAAATCTAGTTTTATACATTTGTTACCAACATTCAATAGCCTTCCAAGCGAAGATCCTTATACTCATCTCACGGAGTTTTATATAGTTTGCATTGGCATGAAACCGAATGGAGTTGACGAAGAACAGATTAAGTTGAAAGCTTTCCTTTTCTCTTTAAAAGGGGCAGCAAAGGCATGGTTTTTTTCTATTCTCCTAGGTTCTATTGGAACTTGGAATGCCATGAAGAAGATTTTCCTTGAAAAGTATTTTCTAGCATCTCGAGTTGCCAATATAAGGAAAGAAATATGTGGGATTCAACAATCTCATGGAGAGACACTCTTCAAATATTGGGAAAGATTTGAGCAACTCTGCATTCAATGTCTTCATCATCAAATACCCGATCAACTAGTCATTTAATATTTTTATGAAGAATTGATGCTTACTGACCATAGTATCATTGATGCTGCAAGTGGAGGGGTATTGGTAGATCAGACACTCAAGGCTGCAGGCCAATTGATCTCAAACATGGCAGCTAACTCGAAACATTTTGGCACTCGTGGAGACTTTTTAAACAAATAAGTAAATGAGGTAAGTATTTCTAACCTTAAAAATAAAGTTAATGATCTTACTTCTCTTAGCGTTCTTCGGCTTGTGGCAATGTACAGCAGGTGACAGTTTGTAGCATATGTTATTTACAAGGACATGCTTCAAATATATGCCCAATAATGCAAGAAGATTACATTGAACAAGCTAATGCAGTTGCTGGAACATTTAATGGACAGCCTCAACATGAGTATGATCCTTTTTCCCACACATACAATCCTCGATGGAGAGATCATCCCAACCTATGGTATGGGTGATTAGTACTTAAAAGTGCATTTTTATCATAGTTTTATATCATCATTTTGCACATGAAGTATCAATAACTCCTTAACTAAAATATGTTTTATAATAATGTATCTAATAATATAAGATACCTATAATTTGTGGTAAATGTCTATTTTTAATGCAGGCCTATCACATAAATTAAAGGATTGATTGATGACCTGAAGAACTTAAATTGCAAGGATAAAGAGATGGTCAAACTTAGAGAAGAGATGTCGGTGCAATCCAAACCGGAACACTGTTCGGTAATTGGGTCATATCTGGAGCTACAGATCTCAGATTTAGGTCCAATTTATATGGATGGAAAGGTAAGACATAGGCTTACAACTTTTATATGGAGCCCAAGATCTAAAAAGGCCATTATCAAGTCCAAATTGTAGCAACGACAAAGAAGCCCGAATCTGCCTTCCAGCCCAAGCACTGTTCGGTATTTTGGCCATATCTGGAGTTCTAGAAGTCTAAATGAGCTGAATGTTTTACACAAGAAATCTAAGACAATTGCCTACAACTTGTCAAAGACTGTTAGGGTATAGATTTCATGGGCCCATTCCCTCCATCATTTGGTTTCTTATACATATTAGTCGCAGTAGATTATGTTTCAAAATGGATAGAGGCAATTCCAAGTCGAAACAATGATCACAAAACAGTGATAAAGTTTTTGAAAGAAAATATTTTGAGTCGATTTGGAGTCCCTCGAGCCATAATAAGTGATGGTGGAAAACATTTCTGCAACAAGCCATTTGAGTCTTTAATGAAGAAATATGGAATCACACATAAAGTTGCCACCCCTTATCACCCTCAAACAAGTGGGCAAGTAGAGCTTGCTAATAGGGAGATCAAACATATTTTGGAGAAAACAGTGAACCCTAATAGGAAAGACTGGTCTTTAAGACTTAATGATGCACTTTGGGCTTATCGAACTGCTTATAAAACATCATTAGGTATGTCACCTTATAGACTAGTCTATGAAAAACCTTGTCACTTGCCTGTGGAACTTGAACATAAAGCTTATTGGGCTATTAAAACTTTCAATTCAAATTTGGATGATGCTAGTCAACTGCGAAAATTACAAATAAATGAGCTTGAGGAAATAAGAAATGATGCATATGAAAATTCAAGAATTCATAAAGCAAGAATTAAAGAGTTTCATGACAAGAAAATACTGAGAAAAACATTCAATGTTGGTCAAAAAGTCTTGCTTTATAATTCTCGACTGCATTTATTTCCTGGAAAATTAAGATCAAGATGGAGCGGTCCTTTTATTATGAAACATGTGTATCCATATGGTGCCTATGACATCGAGAATCCAAAGAATGGCAATGTTTTCAAGGTAAATGGACATCGTCTGAAAGTTTACTTTAACAATTTTTCAGTTGAACATAACTCTATTGAATTGGGTGATCCTGTATATAAAGATTGATTTTATTTTATTTTATTTTATTTTATTTTTATTTCTTTTTGAGTGATTTTTGCAAGTTTCTTTCACCCCGGTCAAATGGCGGATAACGGTACTCCGTGACTTAAGTCGGTTCTTTCAGTTTCCCACAATTACTGATATCTGTGTACATATCTGTGCAATTCTTTGAATCTCTCTTCCAATTCTCATTTGAAAATGGACACTAATCTTGAAAAATTGAAAAAGTATTTTCCCGCTCTACCTCAGAATGCGATTACAAAAATTTACCGTGCTAGATGTGCAAGATTGAGATTGTTAATGAATCATGGAATTCCTGAAGATATTCGCTGGTTGATTGAAGTAAAGGTCCGATTATCAGGTGAGTCCTCTAACTTCATTTCACACATGCCTGGAACAGGTAAAAGCACTTTTACAAAGAAGCGTCGTGCAAAACGACTGGATGTCTGTCATCGATGTGCTAGATGGACTTGTAATACACAATGTCGTTCTTTAGGAATGGTATCTATAAACCGTGAAGATAAAATACAATTCATTAAGGATGGCCTGAGTAAGGAGTCTTTAGATAATCTTCTATTGACTCTTGAGACGCATCCTAGTAAAGATGTGCATCGTGCAATTCATGATTTATGGCCACTGATTAGTACTTAAAAGTGCATTTTTATTATGGTTTTATATCATCATTTTGCACTTGAAGTATCTATAACTCCTTAACTAAAATATGTTTTATAATAATGTATCTAATAATATAAGATACCTATAATTTGTGGTAAATGTCTATTTTTAATGCAGGCCTATCACATAAATGAAAGGATTGATTGATGACTTGAAGAACTTAAATTGCAAGGATAAAGAGATGGTCAAACTTAGAGAAGAGATGTCGGTGCAATCCAAACCGGAACACTGTTCGGTAATTGGGTCATATCTAGAGCTACAGATCTCAGATTTAGGTCCAATTTATATGGATGGAAAGGTAAGACATAGGCCTACAACTTTCATATGGAGCCCAAGATCTAAAAAGGCCATTATCAAGTCCAAATTGTAGCAACAACAAAGAAGCCCGAATCTGTCTTCCAGCCCGAGCACTATTCGGTATTTTGGCCATATCTGGAGTTCTAGAAGTCCAAATGAGCTGAATGTTTTACACAAGAAAGCTGAGACAATTTCCTACAACTTTCATGTTTATAACTGGCTCCAATTTTGACGTTATCAATGATGTTTTGGGCAGACAAGAGAAGATAAGGATTGTCACCAAGTCAAAAGTTGGCCACCCACTTATCAATTAGTCATCAAATCAATAGTTCCCAACTTTGGCCTATAAAAGGAGGCATTTGCCATGCATTTAGGTATCTTGGTTTCCAGATCAAGATCATGCTCTTCCTTTCTCTCTTTGTATTTTTTGTAATGTTTATGCTTTACTTTCATTAATATGAAGTTTATGCCTTTCATTTCCTTTCCTTTACTTAGTTAACTTTTATGTTCTTATTTTGTTTATTTGTTTTCCTTTCTTTCATTATGTCTAGCTAAGTTAATTATGTCAAGGTGAAAAGGTTACACTAATGGTGTAAGAATAAGTATAATTTTAACTTAATATGGACTTTAATGTTTGATACTAACATGTTTTATATTTGTTATCTTGTTCACTCTTTAATACTTTGCTTGTTAAATGACTAATCTTGATTTATGTTGTATAACACTTGGTACAACAAATGCTTGGCACTTTCATAGCCCATAATGTATGGTATAACCGACACCTGAGCTATGAAAGGAACTTGATTTGTTGTTAACATAAGTTATAATCATGAATGCTTGACGAGATTTACAAGTATTAGCATTAATTGAATAAGATGACTAATGTAATCATGTTAACAATATATAATCTGATTAGAACCTCCTTTGTGTGTGGTTTCCAATTCAATAATAAGAGTTTATACTATACTTGTTTGATATACCATTAGTGGAACCTCTAACCTTGACATTTGTTATTATTATTGTTTAATCCTTACATTAATATTTCATCTCTAAGTTCTTATCATCATCATCATCTTCTTCTTCTTCTCTTTCTTTATTATTATTATTATTAGTACTACTACTACTACTACTACTACTACTACTACTACTACTATTATTATTATTATTATTATTATTATTACTATTATTGTTGTTGTTATTGTTGTTTTATAATTGTTGTTTATAATTTGTACAATTAACCTCCCTGTGGTTCGACCCCGGTCTTGCCGGGTTATTTATTACTTCGACACTCCTGCACTTGGGAGAAGACATCAATCTTTTCGTCGTGTCAGCCACTATTTCATAAAGAACATGATCGACTTAGTCTTGGGAATCTGACTAAAAAAGACCCTATTTGCCAGTTTTTAAGAAAACTGGATGGGAAGCCTATCCCCGACCCATAGAGGGCGTTTAAGCCGTTCTTGGACGTAAAATCAAGGGAAGATATGAGCCACAATCACAACTACCTGTAGATACACATGTTTTTTTCAAAAGTAAATAAATAAATAAATAAATAAAGAGAGAGAGTGTGTGAGACTCTAGCTGGCCTACATATAGATGTTATGATTGCCTTTCTACTTTCTCATCTATAAAACCCTCTTTTCCTTCCTTTCATTTCTACTCAACCCATACATTCAACAAATACAGAAGTGTGTAAAAATGGCAAGTTCCTCAAGTCATCAAATAAGAAATATCTGTGTTTTTGGTGGATCTAGTCCTGGAAAAGAAAAGGAGTTTTTAGAATCAGCAAACCATCTTGGTCAGGTGCTAGCTGAGAGAAAGATTCATTTAGTGTATGGGGGAGGCAGTCTTGGGTTAATGGGAGGTGTGTCAATAGCTGCATTTTTAGGAGGTAGTCAAGTTTTAGGAGTCGTCCCTAAAGCTTTAGCACAAGAAGACATCATTGGAAAAACAATTGGAGAGGAGCTTCAAGTCTCCACAATGTCGGCTCGAATGAATGTAATGTTTAACCATGCTGATGCTTTCATTGCTTTACCAGGTGGTCCAGGCACATTGGAAGAGATCTTTCATATTTCCTCTTGGGCTCAACTGCACATTCACCATAAACTCATAGGTTTGTTAAATGTTAATGGTTATTATGATAAGTTATTGTCTTTTCTTGATCATGCTGTGGAACAGGAATTTCTAACATCTTCTGCACGACAAATCATAATCTCTGCTACTACTGCTGAACAATTGATTGACCAACTACAATCTTTCATTCCTGTGATTGATCCTTCCATGAGTCGCATAAATTGGTCATCTACGGGAAGTCGTAAAAAGCTTAGATTGGATTTGAGCCTTCATTTGTGAATTTTTGTGTATTTCGGTTTTATTATTGTGTTTTGTTATTTCTTATTTTTGTTTTAGTGTGTTTCAGGTTTTGTCAGTGTTCGTTATTTCAGGTGATATCTTCTATACTCTATCTTTCTATCTTAGAACATTGAGGACAATGTCTCGTTTTGGTTGGGGGGGAGGGTAGTAGTTGATAAAAAAAAAATTGTTTTTCATTTCATAAAGCATGTGCATAATTGTTGTTACTAGGATGGCAGAGTAAAGGAGTTCTTTTGTTAAAGTGATTCTTGAGACGCATCTTAGTAACCATTCTTAACAAGGTCTATTATAATACTTCCTGAAATATTCAAGTTTACAAACTCTCGTATTGTTACCGCTTAATTCTGCTCATATACTTATTTAACATGTATTCTTAAACCTTAATTTACACACACACACTTTAACATATGATTGTGGGTTGCATATTGGATTATTACATTATTTATGTTCTTTTGTTAAAGGTAACAACTAAGGGAAAAGGATTGTATATAATTAAAAAAAGAAAAAAGAAAAAAAAATGATGATAATAAAAATGTAGATAAGTTTGGTTTCGTAGCCTCCCTAACCTAAACAATTAAGCCCGAAGAGGTGTTTTAACACCTAATACCCTAAAGTCAACTGACTTGGGAGCTATTGGTCCAACGCTTGTTACATGGGTTGAGGAGAAAAGCTTAAGGGAATCAAACATTGCATTATCTACATATCAGTATCTGCGACCCGAGTTACTAAGTGATTAGTACTTAAAAGTGCATTTTTATCATGGTTTTATATCATCATTTTGCACTTGAAGTATCAATAACTCCTTAACTAAAATATGTTTTATAATAATGTATCTAATAATATAAGATACCTATAATTTGTGGTAAATGTCTATTTTTAATGCAGGCCTATCACATAAATGAAATGATTGATTGATGACTTGAAGAACTTAAATTGCAAGGATACTAAGCTCGTAGGGGTGTCTTAACACCTAATGCCCTAAGACCAACTGGTCTGGGAGTCATTAGCTGAAAGCTCGTTACATGGGTTAAAGATGCATGATGTTTTTAAATTATATGTATATAGATTAAAAAAATGAAAAAAAAGACAAAAATAGTAATCCCAACCCAAGGAAGTTAACCTTAAACATTAGAACAAAAATTTTGTTTTCTTCCAAGAAAAGCCCCATAATTATGTGTTGATACATTGAGCACAAAAAAAAAGGTTTATTAATATCTTGTTAAGAGGTATTGAGCAGATATATAAATTTAATGAGAGTTTGTTTATCTACATAGATTAATGGAAGTTAAATGATGAATACCTTGCTTTGTGAAATTTGCAAATTGTTGTAACGCTTTGATTACTAGGGACTAGTAATAAGCTGGTTGAGGGGTGTGATTAGTACTTAAAAGTGCATTTTTATCATGGTTTTATATCATCATTTTGCACTTGAAGTATCAATAACTCCTTAACTAAAATATGTTTTATAATAATGTATCTAATAATATAAGATACCTATAATTTGTGGTAAATGTCTATTTTTAATGCAGGCCTATCACATAAATTAAAGGATTGATTGATGACTTGAAGAACTTAAATTGCAAGGATAAAGAGATGGTCAAACTTAGAGAAGAGATGTCGGTGCAATCCAAACCGGAACACTATTCGGTAATTGGGTTATATCTGGAGCTACAGATCTCAGATTTAGGTCCAATTTATATGGATGGAAAGGTAAGACATAGGCTTACAACTTTCATATGGAGTCCAAGATCTAAAAAGGCCATTATCAAGTCCAAATTGTAGCAGCAACAAAGAAGCCCGAATCTGTCTTCCAGCCCGAGCAATGTTCGGTATTTTGGCCATATCTGGAGTTCTAGAAGTCCAAATAAGCTGAAATTTTTACACAAGAAAGCTGAGACAATTGCCTACAACTTTTATGTTTTTGACGTTATCAATGACGTTTTAGGCAGACAAGAGAAGATAAGGATTGTCATCAAGTCAAAAGTTGGCCACCCACTTATCAATTAGTCATCAAATCAATAGTTCCCAATTTTGGCCTATAAAAGGAGGCATTTGCCATGCATTTAGGCATCTTGGTTTCCAGATCAAGATCATGCTCTTCCTTTCTCTCTTTGTATTTTTTATGCTTTGTTTTCATTAATATTAAGTTTATGCCTTTCATTTCCTTTCCTTTACTTAGTTAACTTTTATGTTCTTATTTTGTTTATATATTTTTCTTTCTTTCATTATGTCTAGCTAAGTTAATTATGTCAAGGTGAAAAGGTTACACTAATGGTGTAAGAATAAGTATAATGTAAACTTAATATGGACTTTAATGTTTGATACTAACATGTTTTCTTTTTGTTATCTTGTTCACTCTTTAATACTTTGCTTGTTAAATGACTAATCTTGATTTATGTTGTATAACACTTGGTACAACAAATGCTTGGCACTTTCATAGCCCATAATGTATGGTATAACCGACACCTGAGCTATGAAAGGAACTTGATTTGTTGTTAACATAAGTTATAATCATGAATGCTTGACGAGATTTACAAGTATTAGCATTAATTGAATAAGATGACTAATGTAATCATGTTAACAATATATAATCTGATTGGAACCTCCTTTGTGTGTGGTTTCCAATTCAATAATAAGAGTCTATACTATACTTGTTTGATATACCATTAGTGGAACCTCTAACCTTGACATTTGTTATTATTATTGTTTAATCCTTACATTAATATTTCATCTCTAAGTTCTCATCATCATCATCTTCTTCTTCTTCTCTTTCTTTATTATTATTATTATTAGTACTACTACTACTACTACTACTACTACTACTACTACTACTACTACTACTACTACTACTACTACTATTATTATTATTATTATTATTATTATAGTTGTTGTTGTTGTTATTATTGCTATTATTGTTGCTTATAATTGTTGTCTATAATTTGTACAATTAACCTCCCTGTGGTTCGACCCCGGTCTTGCCGGGTTATTTATTACTTCGACACTCCTGCACTTGGGAGAAGACATCAATCTTTTCGTCGTGTCAATGGGAACCAGCCTCAACAAGGCAATCAAAGCTGACAATTCCATCCTCGTGGATTTTAGCCCCAACAAAAGTATCAAGCAAGACAACCCCTTCCATTTACAAACTCCAATGTTATGGGGTCATCATCCAATGATGATCTTTGCAAGATGATGAAAACAAATAAATAGAGAGAGAGAGAGAGAGAGTGTGTGTGTGTGTAAGAGACTCCAGCTAGCCTATATATAGGTGGTATGATTGCCTTTTTAACTTCTCATCTATAAAACCCTCTCTTCCTTCCTTTCATTTATACTCAACCCATACACTCAACAAATATAGAAATGTGTAGAAATGGCAAGTTCCTCAGGTCCTCATATAAGAAATGTTTGTGTTTTTGGTGGATCTAGTCTTGAGAAAGAAAAGGAGTTTTTAAAATCAACAAATTATCTTGGCCAGGTACTAGTTGAGAGAAAGATTCATTTAGTATATAGGGGAGTCAATATTGGATTAATGAGAGGTGTGTCAATAGCTGTATTTTGTAGAGGTAGTCAAGTTTTGGGGGTCGTCCCCAAACCATTAGCACAAGGGGACATCATTGGAAAAATAATTGGAGAAGAACTACAAGTCTCCACAATATCTACTCAAATGAATGCAATGTTTACCCATATTAATGCCTTCATTGCCTTACCAGGTGCTCTAGGCACATTGGAAGAGATATTTTATATTTTCTCTTGGGCTCAACTGCACACTCACCATAAGCCTATATAGGTTTATTAAATGTTAATGGTTATTATGATAAGTTATTGCCGTTTCTTGATTATGCTGTAGAACAGTAATTTCTAACATCTTTGGTACAACAAATCATAATCTCTACTGCTACTGCTGAATAATTGATTGACCAACTACAATCTTTTCATTCCTGTAATTGATCCTTCCATGAGTCGTATAAATTAGTCATCTATAGAAAGCCGTAAAAAGCTTAGATTGGATTTGAGTCTTCATTTGTGAGTCTTTATATCTTTTGCTTTTATTATTGTGTTTTTTTGTTTCTTATATTTGTTTAAGTGTGTTTCAGATTTGTCAGTGTTTGTTATTTCAGGTGATGTCTTCTATACTCTATCTTTCTATGTTAGCACATTGAGGATAATGTCTCATTTTGGTTAGGGAGAAAGGGTAATAGTTGACCAAAAAAATTAATTAACTATATTTTCTATTTCATAAAATATGTGCAAAATTATTGTTGCTAGGATGGCAAAGTAAAGGCGCTCTTTTGTTAAAGTGACTTTTGAGACGCATCTTAGTAATCATTCTTAACAAGGTCTATCATAATAATTCTTGAAATATTCAGGTTTACAAAATCTAGCATTATTATCACTTAATTATACTCATATAATCATTTAATATGTATTCTTAAACCTTAATTTTTACACACACTTTAACATATGATTGTGGGTTGCACATTAGATCATTACATTATTTATGTTTTTTTGTTAAAGGTAATAACTAAAGGAAAGGGATAGTATATAATCTAAAAAAAATAAAAAAGCAAAAAAAAATGATGATAATAAAAATATAGATTAGTTTGGTTTCATAGCCTACCTAACCTACATAATTAAGTTCGAAGGGGTATTTTAAAACCTAATGCTCTAAAGCCAACTGACTTGGGAGATATTGGTCCAATGCTTGTTATATAGGTTAAGAAGAAAAGCTTAAAAAAATCAAACATTGCACTATCTATATATCAGTATCGGCAACCCGAGTTACTAAGCTCGTAAGGGTATCTCAACACCTAATGCCCTAAGACTAGCTAGTTTGGGAGTCATTAGCCGGAAGCTTGTTATATGGATTAAAGATGCATTGTGTTTTAAGGTACATGTATATATATTTAAAAAAAGAAAAAAAATATCAACCCAATGAAGTTAACCTTAAACATTAGAACAAGAATTTTGTTTTCTTCCAAGTAAAGCCTCATAACCATGTGTTGATATATTGAGCACAAAACGAAGGTTTATTAATATCTTGTTTAAGAGGTATTGAGCAGATATATAAATTTAATAAGTTTGTTTATCTAGATAGATTACTGAAAATTGAATGATGAATACCTTACTTTATGGAATTTGCAAATTATTTTTCTATTTTAACGTTTTAATTACTAAGAACTAATAATAAGCTGTTTGGGGGGTATAATTAATATTTAAAAGTGCATTTTTATTAAGGTTTTATATCATCATTTTGCACTTGAAGTATCAATAAATCCTTAACTAAAGCATATTTTATACTAACATATCTAATAATATAAAATGCCTTTAATGTATGGTAAATATTCATTTTAAATACAGGTCTATCACATAAAATGAAAGAATCAATTGATAAGTTTTAGAACTGAAATTGAAATGACAAAGAGATGGTCAAACTTAAAAAAGAGATGCTGGTCCAATCTAAATCAAAATACTATTCGGTAATTGGGTCATATCTGGAGCTGTAGATCTTGAATTTAGATCTATTTTATATGGATGAAAAGGTAAGACATAGCTCTACAATTTTTATAGGGAGCCCAAGATTTAAAAAGCCATTTTCAGGTTCAAATTATAATAATAACAAAGAAGTCCGAATCTATATTGCAACTCGAACATTGTTCAGTGTTCGGCCCATATCTGGAGTTCTAAAAGTTCAAATGACCTTCATTTTTTTTCTTGGGAAGCTGAGATAATTTACTACAATTTTCATGTTTTCAAGTGGTTTCAATTGTGATGTTATCAATAACGTTTTAGGCAGACAAGAGAAGATAAGGATTATCACTAAGTCAATAGTTGGTCACTCACTCATCAATTAGTCATCAAATCAATAGTTTCTAATTTTAGCCTATAAAAATAAGGCATTTGCTATGCATTTAGGTATCTTGGTTTCCAGATCAAGATCATGTTTTTGCTTTCTCTTTTTATATTTTTCTAATGCTTAAGTTTTGCTTTCATTAATATCTTGCTCATGCCTTTCATTTCCTCTCCTTTACTTAGTTAACTTTTATCTTATTTATGTTCTTATTTTATTTATTTGTATGATATAACCGACACCTGAGTTATGAAAGAAACTTAATTTGTTGTTAACATAAGTTATAATCATGAATGTCTGACAAGATTTACAAGTATTAGAATTAATCGAATAAGATAATTAATGTAATAATGGTAACAATTTATAATCTGATTGGAACCTTTTTTATGTGTGGTTTCCAATTAAATAATAAAAGTTTATACTATATTTGTTTGACATACTATTAGTGGATCCTCTAACCTTGACATTTGTTGTTATCATTGTTTAATCCTTACGTTAATCTTTCATCTCAAAGTTATCATCAACTTCTTTATTATTATTATTATTATTATTATTATTATTATTATTATTATTATTACTACTGCTACTACTACTACTATTATTATTACTATTACTACTAATATTGTTGTTGTTGTTGTTGTTGTATTATTGTTATTTATAATTTATACAATTAACCTACATGTGATTCGACCCTGATCTTGTCGAGTTATTTATTACTTGACACTCTTACACTTGAGAGAAGACATCAATCTTTTGGTAATGTCAAGTTGCAAAAAGATCTCAAATCTACCCAATAACTATCATTGTAAGGATCATATAAGGGCGTTGTAAGGAATATTGAAGGCATGTATGTTCATCATTGTCAAGCAAACACTTAGATCTGAGTTGGGTGTTTCACGAGTCTTGAACCCAAACTGATGATCATAGAATTGATTATTAATTCCTCTCGTATCCTAAATGTTTATATGTGCTCTAAAAAATTAAAGCATGCAATGTATGAAAACATTAATCCATATCCAAAATAAATAAAAAAATGCATGACCAAAATGTATAAAATTTAAAGCATATATGCAAAATTGAAAAAATGCATACTAAAAATAAATAATAAATATATAGACTAAATAATTAAAACTCAACAAATAAATAATTAACAAAGCTTGATTTACGGGAAAGTTTCTAATAGAGTCGTTATTTTATTGCATATATGCAATATCACGACGATTATTTTTTCAGATTAAAATTTTTATGTTGTGTGAAAAAAATAAAAAATTATAAAAATACTTATATTTAGGTAATAATTTTAAATATTAAATATAAAAAATATATATACAAAAAACCTAAAAATAATTGTAAAATAAATCTTTAAATTTAATTAAAACGATGTTTGAATATAAATACAAGGCTTAAAATTTTCCTCAGCCTTCGGCCTTGAAAGCTTGGCATAACCATGTAGATTGGGCTTTCTAGCCCGGTCCAAAGCTAATAATGTATGCATTGATATGCAAGTTGGAACCAAAACAAAAGAGATAGCCCGAAGTCTTTGAGCCTTTTAAGTTAAATGATTTTGTAGGGAGTCCAGTCCATAAACACTAACTGAAAACACATCTCACCCCTCAGACGATTAAAAAATAGGTACTGCAAAAACAAAAATCCAGAACGCATCAAGTGTTTTAAAAACCGAAAACAACATATTCCCTTAATTTCACTCTTCTTTCCAAATTAAAATCATTACTTCATAACTTTATTTGATTACACAATATCACATGCATATCATCTTATTATTCATTGCGTATAACAAATCATGTTTGCGAACCAAACACACAGAAAGGCATGGTGAGCACTCACATAAAAGGAAACCCACAATTTTACTCAACTTTCTACCTCACAGAAGCTGGAGTATCGGTATATGCCACTGTGACTTTTAGGTTTCTTCCAAATATTAGCTTCTATAACTGTTGGGAGAAGTTGCTAGCGCCACCACCACTTCGCAATAGAATGGTCCATGGTCTTTGCTTTCAAATGTGCTTCCAGACCTTCAATTCTCCTTCCTTTTCTTTTCTGTTGCTAGGATTTAAGGACGGTTTGTCAATACCGCTGGTTTTGCCCTTTTGCTACCATCGATGGAGGAGTTGAAGACATTGGAACCGGTGCTGGACTGAGAGGATAAAGCTTGTGAATGTCGGTTAGAACCTCTGCTGTCGTTCATGGTGGAACCAAAAGCTGCTGCACACGGCTGAGTTGGTTCGGAAAAGGAGCTCCTGGATTGTTCTTTTGGATAATTTGATTTTGGTGTTTTTATGGTGGAGAGAAGGGAGATCACGAGTTTGTGGCCTATTTTCTGGTTATCGCCAGAGAGAATTTGTTTGTTCTGTTTTAACAAATCATTACAGCTTTTCCTCCTCTCTTTTTTTTCAAGGCCTTCCTCTCTCTCCCCCTTTCATTTTTGATCTACAGGGAACCAACTTCAACTCTATGATCTACAGGGAACCAACTCCAACTCTTTGATCCTGCTGGTTTTTGATGTTAGTTTTGAAAATCAGCTGGATTTCCTTGCTTCAACACAGTTTTCAAGATGGCTTAGAAATAAAGAAAACCAATATGGGATGTTGGATCATGAAGGAGGCAATCTTGACCATCAATCTAGGCAGTTTTGGTTTGGATTCGTGAGCTGTTGAGGATAGAGGAGAATTTAGAAGGTGGTTTCTTCAAATGGTTTTGAAGAAACGTGAACGGGATGTTACTGTCTTTGTCTATTTTTCGAGTACACTGTAAATGAGATAAATGACCCACAACCATATGATGTAAGAGAGAAATAAAACCACATCATAAACCAATTTATAGCATAGAATTAAAAAAACAATTTTTTTTTTTATTGAAGAAGCTTCATCCTTAAGTATAACCTTTCCAGGTTTTACTTTATAATATTACACATAATCTTTTAATAATACACTCTTATAATATAAATGATAAAATACAAACAATAAGCTAGTAAATTATTAATATTAACCAATAATAAATTCATAATTTGAAGAAAGATTTTTCATGAATAATATGTACTTGTAAAAAGAGCAGAAAATCCCTTGAAATTAAGGTTGTATTTATATATTTAAAAAAAAAGTGTGCAGTCTTCAATGCAGGGAAAATACAACGTAACCGTGGCATTGAAAGTCACAACTTCTCCATGTTTTCTCTCTCATGCCAGATTTTCCCATTGCTTTATTAGGGGTCGGTCTATCATAATTTATTTATTTATTTTATTTGATATAAACCTCAAAATCAACAATTACCATAGTGTAAATTTCGAAAAAAAAATATTAAACCCTCTGCCATTTCCCTTTGTTAAAATTAACCCATGATCTAGTCCTCTTCGGCATGCATTTTCTCTAGTATTTATACTAAAAAAAAAAAAAGAGTCCAAGCGACCTTCTACCGCCTGCGCCTGCCCTATATTAATGCATGGTAGCATGAATTGATTCCATTCCCTGTTCATCAAGTGTTTCTACCTTGATATTGACCTGCAATTTGGATTTTCTTAAAAGAAATAAGTCGTCGAATATGTTCCGGGCTCCAACTAGATGGGAGCATATTAATTATTTATAATCATTTTAATCCCCAAATTGTGTGATAGAGAATTTGATTGTTCGAGAAATGTTATTCCTATAAACACGACATTAAATATTAAGGTTGAAGATAGCAAATATCGAGAAGCAATTCCGTTAACTTCATTGGTTAATATCGTTTTTGGTTGGACTTGAGTGGAAGAAATTTCACCTGAAAAGTGAAAATATTGTTGTGATTGATTTTTAAAATATTTTTTATATTAAAATAATATTTTTTTTTATTTTTAAAAAATTATTTTTAAGATAAATATATCAAAATAATATAAATATAAAAAAATCAAATTTAACAAAAAAAATTACAATTTTTTGACAACACCGTGCAACGTTCTCAGACGGTGGCGCAATCTCCATCCGTCTTTCAACTTGTCGAACCGAATGCTATTCCCCTAAATATTCTTCTGATCAGAGACGACCCATTTGGCACCTGACAACGGGCTATATATGTATATATTTGAGCAAATAGAAATCGATCATGAACACCATAACTTGCTGCAACAAGAATGCTGAGCATGACAGCAACAATCAATGGCTGGCAATGTTCAGGATTTCATTGCAAGCAATATGCAAGGATGCCTGAAATCTCGTTGACATCAAGAGGTGAGTGATTTTGAAGTCGAGTGGGATCAAAATAATTATTGTGTGTACATATATATAAACTATACCAGAAATTAAGAATAGGATAGTTTCCTTTGACCGATCGCTCATTGATTAGTTTTATGGTACTGTATAGGTTTCCTAAAGGTTGGTACGCTTGATTCGAAAACTCCAACTACTGCAGGGCTCAGCTCCTCTGCCCTGCCATACGTTGGAGATGGTTATGCGAGCAGGAACATGAATAGAGGAGGAATTCATGTTGTGTCGCCGGATATATCATCACCTTCACCGGGATTTGCAGTGGAATTTCTTGAAGCATTTGACGATGAATACGATGGAGTCATTATTGATCCAAACAAATTACCTTCCAGTGCTAATGCTTTTGCCTCCGCCCTCCGAGCTGCTTTGTCCAGATGGAAGTTGAAGGTTTGACGACATAAATCTATGCATGCACACACGTACATATACTCGAACACACACGCTATGTCAAGTAATTATAATATAATGAAGCTGCTTGATCAAAAGGGCACTCAAATGATCAGAATTTAATCGTAATGCAGGGGAGAAAAGGAATATGGCTCAAAATACTGTCGGAACAAGTTGATCTTGTTCCCATAGCGATTAAGGTAAACAATTAACTGTGAATTTTTAATCCATATGTTATCAGTTCATTTCTTTATTGTAATCTTGTATACAAAAACCCCAAAGATCCCCATACATCGTAGAGGAATTGATACTCTGTGGGTTGCCTGCCAGGAGGGTTTTCAGTACCACCATGCCGAACCAGGATATGTTATGCTGACTTACTGGATTCCTGATTATCCCTGCATGCTCCCCGCCAGCCCTTCGCATCAAATCGGTGTTGGAGGATTTGTGATTAACGACAAAAAGGAGGTATGCTCGCAAGAATCTGATTCCAGAATTACTAATTATCCCCCCTACAACTCGATTACAGCTTCTCATTAACGTCCTTAGGTCCTAGCTGTGAAGGAGAAATGCCCCTGCAGTTGCTCTAACGTGTGGAAGATGCCTACTGGATATATTAACAAGGTGAGTTGTTTTTAGTCACTTGAATACACACACAAACACACACACTACCTGAAAGCCAATGACAACTTCTGGTTTCAATTTCTTACTAAATATAAATATCAATGTCTCAGTCAGAAGACATATTCTGTGGAGCAATGAGAGAAGTAAAAGAAGAGACCGGAGTAAGCCAAGATACTTGGTTGTCTTTCTTTCTTATCGTTTTGCATCATCACTAGAGCTTGCTGGTCAATGTTGTCATCTAGTTGCCCTCTGTCTGCAGGTCGACACAAGTTTCCTTAAGATGGTTGCTTTCAGGTACATCGATTTTTATGTATTTTACACACCCACCCGCACTCTCCACAGTGTTGCTTGTTTCAGTTCAATTAATACGAGGTGAAAACGACCGAGGAAGATACCTCGAACCATCCCTTTCCGTCTTTTTCTTTTTTCTTTTAAGGTTATTAAGGACTCTAATGCTACAAAAACACAAAGAACATTAATAACACCTTTAAAACACAAATATAATTTTTTTTATGATTGCCGATGCTAATTAATTAACCCACAAGAATAATTGCAGGCACGCTCACATGGTGGCGTTCGACAAATCAGATATACTATTTGTATGCATGCTGAGGCCACTATCTTATGAAATCGCAATCGATGAGAAGGAAATCCAAGCTGCAATGGTCAGTGGTTAATAGTCAGTCACATAAAACTAATTATAATCTTTGTTTTCCATTAATAGTGGTTATAATATGATTGATTTTCCTAGAGAGAATATGTTGAGCTGTCATCTCTCTTTTTTCCCTTCTGGGTTTTCGATTGATCAGTGGATGCCACTAGATGAATTTGTGGGGCAGCCATTCTACGAGGAAGACCATATGTCGAGGAAGGTCATTGATGCCTGTGTTGCCGCCTATGAAGATCGTTATAGTGGGTTCACTGCTCATGAACTAACCTCGAAACTTGATGGCCAATCATCCCTCTTGTATTACGACTGTTCTTCAGGCTGAACGTGCCTGTGTGCGTCACAAGGCAGGCTCGCCAATCTTGACGACCAGAAACCACACGTTCTTGGAATAATGTTGTTTTATTTATCGAACTGATGATGGCGTGATGCGTTTTGGAGTAAATGCATGAACGCCATTTTGATCTTTATTTATTCCAAAATATATATATTAAAAAACAATACCACCTAAATTGTCTACACAAAACACTGGAAAGACAAGAGGAAAGAATTCAGTGTTCTGTATACTATTTATAGACTTCAAACAACAAGATGGAATTATAATTATGTTCTTAATTAAATTAGATATTGTCAATTCGATTTAATTAATTCCAACAGTCACACCTATAAATAAAATAAATAGTCCGATTGATAATTTTAGTTGCCGGTGACAAGTAACATGCCGTCATACTATAAATATCAGACCTATAAGGTGGCCTCTCGGAAAGAGGATCCACTAATCATAGCAACAGCACCACCTTAGTAGAATATTATGAATGAAGCCCATCTTTATAAATAATTGCAAGGAGTGCTTTTCCTTTCTTTCTCTTTTGATCGTGGGACAACCTTCTTTTCTATTATCCTTTACAAAACATTCCAACAATTCAGTACTAGTTTTTTAAATTTCATTATATTATGTTTACATGAAGGTGTTTTTTAATTTAGATCATTAACTATATACATCCCCGCACTTAATCACGGTATTTTTTTCTATCATTGCGTTGAACTTAGTTCATAGCTTAAATATAAAAGATAACATAAATTTTAACAATTAATAATATAAAAAAAATTTCACACAAATCATAAGCAATAATATAAATAAAAAGATTTTAAAATATAAAAAAATTAATAAATAATAAATATATATCAGACGCAAAATGTTGGATCTAATATAATTTTCAGTCACAAGCTAATTTTTATGAGCCAAACAAGGTGATGGTTTTGTTAAAGATTAAAATATTCATATAAATATATTGAACGGTCTTAGAAATTTAATGAATAATTTTTTTTATATTTACCAATAAAAATTTTTTCGCTGGTTATTATTAACAAAAATATTAACATGATTTTTTATCTGTAAATATTATCACAATTTATCAATGATTTTTTTTTTGTTGATATTTCTATTGATATTTGATAATTTTTTAGTAGTGATTTTGATGAAAATTATGAATATTTGTTACTAATTTCAATTGCAAAAAATTATGATGGTGATATTCTTTCCATTCCTACAATAAATGATTTTTGGATTGATTGGTATTTAATATATGAACATTCATTTCATTTGTGCTAAATTGGTTCATGTTTATGCTAAATATGTAAAATAACATAAACTTTAACAACTAACAATATAAAAAGAAATTAATATAAATTATAAGCACTAATATAGATGGAAAGGTTTTAAAAATACAAACGAGTTAAGTTGAATCTAAATAAAAATAAAAGTTTGTTTATTGCAATTTTTTCCAAGTTTATATAACATGGATTTAACATGTTTGTCAAATACAAGATGCTAAACCCAAGTAGCTTAGGTCTAATGCTTAAGATTTGAATAATTTTCATGAGCTCAGCAAATATAATGGTTTTGTTAAGGACTAAAATACTCATGAAAATGTGTTGAATGGTCTCAAAACATCTAACTAACAATTCCTTGTAAATTTCTAATGTATTGTTAAGAAAAAAATAACAAATATCTTTACTAAACACTGCTGAATTTTAATAAATAGATGCAAAATTTAAATTAAACTCTATTATGTTGATACCATTTGTTAGATATATGTCCACGCTCATGTAACTTTAAAAAACTCTAATCAAGAACATAGAAAAATACTCTTATAAGCTTCTCTTGTTAACAACACAAAATATACTTATTATCCTTCAATAAAATTCTAATTCAACATGCTCAAAGTTCTCATGTTCTACCTATTAATTTGTTGTCCAAGCTTTCTATTACACATCTTTAATCCTCCTACTTGGGTCTGGCATAGTTATCAAACCCAAGTCATTTAAATCTGGCATGGTTCTAGACTTATAATATTATGGTCTGGCTTGATTGTCAGACTCAGGATGTTTGGGTTTAGTGTGATATCTTTCCTCTTGTCCTTTGAGTCAGATCCAAGTATCTTTTCTCTTGTCCAATTCACTTTCATTTTTTTCATAAAATAAGAGAGAAGAAGCAATGAATGAGAAGGAAAAAAGTGAAAGAAACTTTTTTTTTCTCATAAAAAGATGAGAAATTAAAAGTAAAATTATTATTAAAATCCACAGTAAAAAATTTCTTGATTCACAGTGATTTTTCCATATCATTTAGCTTTTGTTATAATAATGAAATAATTTCAGTAAAACACAAGGTTTTTCTATTCTTCTTTAATTTTCTATATTTTTTTAATAGTTATTTCAATTCTTTCAAGATGTTCCAAGAATTAACATATCTTGATTTTTTTTCTTTTATTTTTGGGTTTAATTTTTCAAGATTAATTTTTTAAAGATGATTTTTTAAAAAATTAATATTTCTAATGATTGATATATTTTTTCTAAAAAGTAGTATAACAACACGTGAGAGTGAAAAATTATTCTTTAAAATAAGAAGCAAAAACACTTCAACGTATCTCATATATCACTATCCAATTTGTATAGGATACTATTTGATAGTGTATGAAAATAAAAATTTTAAAAATAATCTTAGTCATTCAAATTAGGCCTAAACAAGTAGATTTCCTCATTTTTTAGGTCAGACTCGGATGACTAGCTATCCTAGTGTATGTAACAGTTCCAATTATCAAGACAAACATGCAAACATGTTCACTGAAAATACAAAAATGTTTTTTTTATTGATAACTTGTCAAAATCTTGGCAGAGTCTAACATGTACAAATCATGCATTCATACTACAAATATTTATAGGAAAAAGCTATAAAACATGTAAACATAAAAACAAACAACATATATTATATAAAAATTCCAAAACATTAACATAAAAAAATAGGTTACCAAAAAAAAGGTAGGTCTACTAATTTGATGTGATGAATCTTTAAAAAAAAAGCCATAATAAGACTATTCATAGACTACATGTTGGGGTGGCTGGATTTGTGATGATGGGTGCTAGATATCTGACAAAATAAAAAGGAGGAAAGGTATTGTTTTAAGTTTTATGAGGAAATTCACTAAGTTTTTTCATAATCTTTAAGTCAGAAATGCTATTGTTATAAATTTAATATTACCAATGAATTTCCTAATAAAATTAGTGATAGTAAATTATCATTGGTAATTTCATAAAAAAATATTAATATGTTAGATTTGTCAATGGAATTAACGAGAAAATACCTATCTATTTTTTGAATTCTTTGAATTTTACTAGTAATTCTTTTGGTATTTACTAATAGAAAATTTTCCATCGGTTATTACCAACAAAAATATCAACAGGATTTTTGGTCAGTAAATGTCATTGCATTTTATGAACAATATTTTTTTTCGTCGGTATTTCTATTGATATTTGATAATTTCTAATAGTAACTTTGATTAAAATGATAGATATTTGTTGCAAATTTCAATTGGAGACAATTATAATGATGATATTCTTTCCATTCCTACAATAAATAGTTTTTGGATTGATTGGTATTTAATATATGAATATTCATTTCATTTCACCTTAAATAAAAATCGATTTGATATATATAACTCTTGAAAAGTTCATATTATTTGTTTTAAAGTTGTCATAACTCACTTTTGACTTGTGATTCTATACTTTATTTTATATAAAAGTTACAAAAATTAAAAATATAAAAACAATTTCATCTAATAATTGCTCGATTTTTCAAAGATAAGTTATCACAAATCACAATTAATCTATTTTTATGTCTTGTTATTCTCTTTAGTGTTGGAAAAATATTTTCTCCTCCATGCAATAATAGAGGGGCATGTGATCATTTTTGCAATATTACTAATAACACACTTTAAACCATACAAATCCATTAATTTATTTAGACTCTTTAATTTTTGTTTGTAAATAAGTTGATGTAATAGAAAATTATCGATAAAATAAAATGAAAAAAGAAGAAGAATAAGTTATACTCTTCTAAAGCAAATAGAAAAGGTGTAAACAGGTTGTTTTCCAACTCAGTGATTGAGTTTGGGAGTACATGTGTAAGGAATGGTTTCCTAACCATAGAAAATCAAAGTTACAAACCTTATGGTGATATTCCATTCCAAGTTTTAAAAAGGATCAATGATAATACCTACAAAGTTAATCTTTTAGGTGACTATGATGTTAATAATATTTTTAATGTTATTGATCTTATTTTGTTTGACACATTTTTTAATTCGAGGTTGAATACTTTTGAGCAAAGAAAGGATGATATGGATCAGCCTACAAACACCAAGGAACCATTATAAGGTCTAAAGCGAAGATATTGAAAGAAACATTAAATGGACTGATTATGTAAGTTTCAGATAAGGCTGAACTTGGATCAAAAGGAGGCCTTAACATATTTAATCTAGGTATAGGAAAGATCCAATCCACCCTTATTTGGTTCATAAAGTTTCGATAACAAGGTTGCTAATTTTTTATTAGTTTTGGCCAGCCTTGTTTTGCAATGTTTCCATGTACTTTAAGAATTTCTAACTAGTTTTGGATTTTTTTATTATATTTGAGCATATTAATTATTTCATTTAAATATTCAAATTTATTATTTTTATTTTATTTTTCTTGTCATGTAAAGAGAAAACAAAGGAATCCAAGCTGACTTGGAAAATACATATGGTGGTAAAGAGAAGCATTAAAGATAACATCTTTTTCCTTTAAAAAACAATAAATATAAGCCTAATATTAGAATTTTATTCTAACTTAAAAACCAAAGGAGCAACAACAACTTCTCTTTTATTCACAAGATTATTGAGCAATATTATAAGTTATAAATAAATCTTGTATCAGATCTAAAATTATTTTTCTTTATCTTTTCTTTTCTCACGATAGAACAAGACTTAGATGATTAATACTTAAAAATGCATTTTTATCATGGTTTTATATCATCATTTTGCACTTGAAGTATCAATAACTCCTTAACTAAAGCATGTTTTATAATAATATATCTAATAATATAAGTTACTTTTAATTTGTGGTAAATATTCATTTTAAATGCAGGCCTATCACATAAATGTAAGGATTGATTGATGACTTTAAGAAATTAAATTGCAAGGGCAAGAGATGACCAAAATTAGAAAAGAGATGTCGGTGCAATCCAAATCAGAACACTGTTTGATAATTGGGTCATATCTGGAGCTATAGATCTCAGATTTAGATTTACTTTATATGGATGGAAAGGTAAGACATAGGCCTACAACTTTCATATGGAGCCCAAGATCTGAAAAGGTCATTTTCAAGTCCAAATTATAGCAACAACAAAGAAGCCTGAATTTGTCCTCCAACCCGAGCATTGTTAAGCATTTTGGCCATATCTAGAGTTTTAGAAGTTCAAATGAGCTAAATTATTTACACAAGAAAGCTGAGACAATTTCCTACAACTTTTATATTCGAGTGACTTTAATTTTGACGTTATCAATGACGTTTTGGGTAGATAAGAGAAGATAAGGATTGTCATCAAGTCAAGAGTTGGTCACCCACTTATTAATTAGTCATCAAATCAATAGTTCCTAGTTTTGGCCTATAAAAGGAGGCATTTGCCATGCATTTAGGCATCTTGGTCTCCAGAACAAGATCATGCTTTTGCTTTCTCTTTTTGTATTTTTTGTAATGTTTATGCTTTGCTTTCATTAATATCAAGTTTATGCCTTTCATTTACTTAGTTAACTCTTATCTTATTTATATTCTTATTTTGTTTATTTATTTTTTTTCTTTTATTATGTTTAACTAAGTTTATTATGTCAAAGTGAAAAGGTTACACTAATAGTGTAAAAATAAATATAGTGTAAACTTAATATGAAATTTAATGTTTAATACTAACATGTTTTATATTTGTTATTTTGTTCACTCTTTAATACTTTGCTTGTTAAATAACTAATCTTGATTTATGTTGTATAACACTTGGTACAACAAATGCTTGACACTTTTATAGTTCATACTATATGGTATAACCGACACCTGAGCTATGAAAGGAACTTGATTTGTTGTTAACATAAGTTATAATCATGAATGCTTAACGAGATTTACAAGTATTAGCATTAATTAAATAAGATGACTAATGTAATCATGTTAACAATCTATAATCTAATTGGAACCTCCTTTATGTGTGGTTTCCAATTGAATAATAAGAATTTATAGTATACTTGTTTGACATACTATTAGTGGATCCTCTAACCTTGACATTGTTTGTTATGATTATTTAATCCTTACGTTATTTTTTCATCTCAAAGTTCTCATTATCATCTTCTTCTCCTTCTCCTTCTTTATTATTATTGTTATTGTTATTGTTATTGTTATTGTTGTTATTACTATTATTATTGTTGTTGTTGTTGTAGTATTGTTATTTATAATTTATACAATTAACCTTCTTGTGGTTCGACTCTAGTCTTGCCGGGTTATTTATTAATTCGACACTCCTGTACTTGGGAGAATATATCAACTTTTTAGTCGTGTCATTAGACATACAAGTTTTATTTTTTATTTTTTTGTTAGTTATAACCCAATGTTTATTTAAAGTTAATTAATATTTTGTTTTTAGTTAAAATTCAAGACTTGTTTAAATCAGGGTTTGAGATTACCAGTAAATATTTTGAGTTAATTTTTATAAGTAAATCAATTTAATCCATAAAAATAGATTCATTATAATTAATTTCTCAAAACTATTTAAACATATATAAAACATAAAGTTTGACACCTTTGATGAATAACATTTTTGAATATTTCAATTGAACATGTGAAAAATATTTTTATATTTTTTAATTTTTGAATAAACTAAATTTAACTCATTAAAGATTAGTTAATTTCATGATGTTATTTGACTTTATTCCTATATTGTTAGTGTCTTGTAGCATATTTTTAGATGTTTTTTGGCTTTTTAAAATTAAATTTTAATTTTGATTATATGTTATATAATTACGAGGTTGCATTACAATATTTATTAAAATACAAACAAATATTATATTGATTTCAATGTAATACTACTACTTTAATAGATTGTCTGAAGTAATGGGTCTTCGTTTACCATAATATTTTTTTTAATTAAAAGGTATTGTATTATTAGAAAGAAAAAAAGAACGAAAACATGAGCTATTAGAATGTCAATCGAATACGATTTGTTGATGGATTCAACACCCTTTAATAAATTTTATATGTTTCGGAAATCTCATTCGTATTTCTCAATGCGAAGAAGTATTTATTAAAAAAAGAAAAATTATATGTTAAATCTTTTGTTGTTTTAGACCAATTTATTGGATAAAAGACCAGCAATGGCCTGGTCATCCTTTAAAACAAAATATGTTTAGGAAAAATCAAACAATGATATACAAATAAATAAAATTTATTAAAATGTCATAAAATATGATTTCATTTGTTTTTATAGTATGATTATAGGAGAAAAGACATAAAAAAACCTCGTTTGGTTTGGTGGCTGAGAATTGTAGAAGAGTCAAGCAAAATAACGGTGTTGACCAAGCTTAATTTTGTATAATATGATTATTAATTAATTCTTAAAAATAACGGGGGCTATTTAAATTATATTATTTCAAGACTAAAAGAAACAATTTAAAATTTACTCAAACTATTTTATTTCTTTTTTAAGAATTAATTAATTATCCTTTGACCATGTTGACCAAGCTTAATTTTGTAGTATTTACTCTAAATAAGTGTTCCTTTTTCTCATCGATCTTCCCATGTCATCTTTTTATTGTTGTTTTTTTTCTCTCTTCTTAAAATAAAATAAAAAAAAAGAAAAGAAAAAAAGAAATGGACGGGAAGGACAGGGTTAAATTATAAATGAGTTTAAAATATAGGAAATAAATATACGGGTCATGAAAGGTGTCGAGTGATTGATGGATTTCGATCGACAACAGGTACTGAGTTGTCATTAACTCAAATAATTCTTGGCATTTGGCACACCTCCCACGACATAATTAGTACGGACAGGGGAGCCGCGTCAAGAAAGCATGTGAGGTTCAATCAATTAATTAAAAGAGTTTTTATTTTTATGTTTTAAAAATATTTATAAAAAGTTATGAAATTTTTTTATTTTTATTTAAAATTAATATTATTTTAGTATTTTTAAATTTTACTAGTATCAAAATTAATTTTAAAAAATCAAAAAATATTATTTTAATATATTTTTAAATAAAAATTATTTTAAACTATTTTTAAATATATTATAAGCAGTAGTATTAAATTTTTAAATTGTTTTAATGTATTTATTTTAAAAATAAAAAAAATATTATTTTAATATATTTTTAAAAATAATTATTACTATATTCTTAATTATCTCAGTAATTACACAGTAGGAATCTTTCTAGAACCGAATGCAATAAACTGGACTTTTACTTCCTTTCCTGGTGGGTGTTATACCTTTTGAGAACAATCTACGCGCATCAAATATATTTTTTTAAAAAAATCTTCGCTTGAAAACGCAAAATTAGTTTTGGCTTTGCGGTGGTCTTCACGGTCTGGTAAGGAACCCAAACGGTTTTCTTGTGAGTCCAATCCAATTTCTGTATAAATAATTTATTACCAGAAAAGAGGAATAGTCCGTCTAGAGAGAGAGAGAGAGAGAGAGAGAGAGAGACTAAAACCACTGCTGCAAGTGGAAAGGTAATTGGTCGGTTGCCACCTGTTTGTTTTAGTTTTGGTTCAAAAACCAGCAACACGAAGAGTCTACATAAAAAAAAGCTTGGTCCTCCTTGCGCGGAGCACACCTTCCTCAGGTATACAAGGGTCAACGTTGTCTGTGTGCTGCAACGGTGTCTCGAGAACCCTAAACCTCTATATTTGTTAACTGGTTTACTGCTTGGGTTTCTCTGTCTTTATTTGGATTCGATATATACTCTCGCTCCTACCTCTATATTTGTTAACTGGTTTACTGCTTGGGTTTCTCTGTCTTTATTTGGATTCGATATATACTCTCGCTCCTAAATCATCATCTTTCACTTGAAATTCGCCAGGAAGTCCTCTTTGCTTCGTTTCTACTGCTTCCCTTTCCTTTCGATCTTCATCAACTTGTACATCTTTCGATCTTCATCGCCATGGAATCAAATGGTATCTCCGAGCAGAAGATAGTCACCGGTGATTCTGGTTACATTCTTCAAGACGTTCCTCATTTAACCGATTACATTCCTGATCTCCCGGTATGCTTTTTTTTTCATCAATTGATTGATTGATTATTCTATTGAAAGGAAGAAATGATAAAAAAAAATTATTTTTTTTTGGGTGGGTGGTGCAGACTTATTCCAATCCTCTACAAGACAATCCTGCTTACGCCGTTGTCAAGTAATCTCATTTATCTCTCTTTTTTTTCTCTGGAACTTCCCCTTTTAGAATAGAGGGAGATTAATGGCCTTGAGCAATAATAATTAATTTCACCTGAGTGATTTTATATATATATATATTTTACAGGCAGTATTTTGTCCACGTCGATGACTCTGTTCCACAAAAGGTAAGCAATCCTTCTTCTTCTTTTTTTTTTTTAAATTTATCACATTCTAGATAGTCAAGACAAAGACCAAACTAGATTTCATTAATTAGACTGCAAAAATTCAAAGGTTCTTCGAGTTAAATGTATGGTCTGTAGTTGACGATTTTGATACTTTAATGAATATACTTGTAATGTTAATTCTGTCTTCCCATCTCTTATAGATTGTGGTTCACAAGGATAGCCCCAGAGGGATACATTTCCGCCGTGCCGGACCCCGTCAAAAGGTATGTTTTCATAGCCATCAAGCTTGTTTAATGTTTTTTTTTTTAAAAAAAAATTACGTGCTTCTGCATTTAACACGTTTCTTGGATATATCTCAGATCTATTTTGAGCCAGATGAAGTTCGTGCTTGCATTGTCACATGTGGGGGTCTCTGCCCGGGACTCAATACCGTAATTAGAGAAATAGTGTACAGCTTGTACCATATGTATGGCGTGACTAGAGTGCTGGGGATAGATGTGAGTAATTGTTAAAGATCTGCTCCACCGTATTGCTTTTCTGCTCGTGTCTTCTTATCTCCCTTCTTCTTGTTTGTCGTTCTAGAAATGTTTTTTTTCCTGTTTTTTACTCGTGAAACTGCAATTTTGGTTTTAGTGATTTCACATGAACATATGTTAAACTTATGCACCCTGATAAAAAAAAAATGTCGAACATATCTTGACTGGAAACTGAAAAGAATATACTGTCTGACCTCAACCTACATGTTGCCTTTCCCTGGTTCATTAGACTGGCTAAGCTATAGTGTTGTAATCTCATTGTAATTTTAAGGTTTTGGGATTTTGTTTTCCTCTATTTTTGTAGGTTTATCTTTATTGTTTGTGAACAACAGTATTGCTGTTCCATCGAGTCAGTAGGCTGATTAAATGCTCTTTTCTCCCTACTTAACCACTGGATAATAACTGACAAGGTAATGGAATATACAGGGTGGATACAGGGGTTTTTATGCTCGAAACACGATTCCTCTGACACCTAAGGTTGTGAATGACATTCATAAACGTGGTGGAACCATCCTTGGGACATCACGAGGTGGCCATGATACTTCAAAAATTGTCCACAGCATTCAGGATCGGGGCATTAATCAGGTGAGTGGAAGATATAACTTGCTAGCCAGTTTCTCTTAAGTCCAAAGAGCAAATATTTATCTGTATTTTTCTTGGCAACCAGGTTTACATTATTGGAGGAGATGGAACTCAGAAAGGGGCATCGGTGATTTTTGAGGTAATATGCTTTTTTACGAATTGAGAACTGGGCTTTAGTTGCATCTGGACATTGATGCATAAAAGTGCTCTATAGTCTACAGCTTTGTTTCTTTTACTGATCTTGTTGATCATAATTTGGAGTGAAATAAAAGAGAAAAGAGAGGAATGAAAGGCATGTGCAGAGTTATAAAAGATAAAATTTAACAAAACAAAATATGCAATGGTATCTAAATAAGGAAAATTTGGTAGGGGACTATCATTGACCATGTTTAAAATTGCTTGATTGAAACTATAGTTGATTCCCTCTTCTTTTCTTTCCATAAATTTTAACTCTTCAATCTTGCAGGAAATTAGAAGGCGGGGTCTCAAAGTCGTAGTTGCTGGAATTCCCAAAACCATTGATAATGACATTCCGGTACTTCTTATGGATATTCTTATTTATATGATGTATCATATACCACAAAGCTGCAATACAACACCCATTATAATTCAACATTAACACATTTTAATGTTGTTTTACATGAGGTAGGTTATTGACAGGTCCTTTGGCTTTGACACTGCTGTTGAGGAGGCTCAACGTGCTATTAATGCAGCACATGTTGAGGCTGAAAGTGTTGAGAATGGTATTGGTCTTGTGAAGTTGATGGGTCGTTACAGTGGTATGCTTCAAATCATATCCTGAAATCTTATTTAATATTACTTCCAGTCTTAATTTAATGTGTATAATCAATCTCGAATTACTTAGTAGATTACAAAGAGGTCTACAACACTGCATTATTGACTCATTTTCTTGCAGGAAATGAAAAGGGGGAAATTCTAGCTCTTATGATTGGATTTATAATTCTTTTCAACATTATGCTCATTAAATATGTGAGCCAAACAATAAAGGAAACAGACACATAAAAACATGGAGAAGCTATCTCATAAAAATTGATCTATTAAAATCGATAGATATATATTACTTGACTTGGAATGTTCGACAAGGGTAAGTAAGCACCAAAATCACAAAATAAGATATTTTTTTTAGTGATAAAACAAAAAAGAAAACTTAAAAAGCCAACGGGAATAGGAAAACATGCTGAAATAGTTAATAGTGTAAATAACAAATGTTATTAACATTATGACAAACTGTCCACCAGGTTGAAGAAAATAATTATAGAAACACCCTTTCTACCAGAAACTCTTCATTTATACCCAAATTATCCATAGAAGATTTAAATTTATCTTTTGCATATACATAGCTATTTTATCACTCTAATATTATGATTTCAGGATTAGTTAACAAGAAAGATTGTGTTGAAAATTAAATAGTCTATTGAGGTAAAATCCAATGATTTGTTTTCAACTAAATAATTCATTATTTTTCTTATGTATCTATATTCAATGTGTTTAAAGAAGACCCATTAAGCCTCACACATATATTTGCAAAACATTTGGGGTAGCAAACGATCTGAAAAGTTATATTTGCAGGACTTAATTAACTTCCTAATGTTAAATTTGATTTTTGAGATTTTGAATTGTTTTAACTGTTTTGGTGAGATACTATGACATGCATAGTATTGCGAGGAAAGTATGAGAGAATAGTAAGGGAAAAAAAAAGTGAAACAGTGAGCCTTATGTTTGTTGTATAGGAGCAAAGGGCAAAAATGAAACTTAAAAAAATTATAGGGTTAATGTTGGCAAATTTTAAAATTATGGGGTGAAAATGAATTTTCATAAATCTATTAGGCAAAAATATAGTTTACTCAAAAATTAATTAAGCCCATGTACTGGATATGCATTTTTCTTGTCAATGCAGAGTATCATTTTTTATTATTATTATTATTTCAATACATTAATGCAGGTTATCATGGCTCTTACTCTCCTAGATACTACCTCTAGTGAGTGTTATGACCATTTTGTTGCTTTGCTGCATTTGAAATGCGTATTTGTCCTACTGATGGACTTCCCATTCTATTATTTGTGTTTCAAGCTTCTGCTTTAACCTTGCCTTGTCCTTTCTTTCATTGAAGCAAGGCTGTTATGGTTTTTCATTTTTTTGTTGCTTTGCTGCATTTGAAATGTGTATTTGTCCTACTGTTGGAGTTCCCATTCTATTATTTGTGTTTCAAGCTTCTGCTTTAACTTTAACTTGTCCTTTCTTTCATTGAAGCAAGGCTGTTATGTTTTTTCATTTTTTTTCCATTTATTAATCAAATTGAATTTGACGTGCAGGGTTTATTGCTATGTATGCTACTCTTGCAAGCCGAGATGTGGATTGTTGCTTGATTCCAGAGTCCCCTTTTTATTTAGATGGGAAAGGTGGACTTTATGAATACATAGAGAAACAACTGAAAGAAAATGGGCACATGGTTATTGTGATAGCTGAAGGTGCAGGCCAGGAGCTGCTTTCTGAAAGCATGCAACAAGATGCTTCAGGAAATAAGCTTCTTCAAGATGTTGGGCTGTGGATATCACAGGGGATCAAGGTTCTGAATCTAACTCAAACTGTTCTCCCGCTAGAATTATATATTATCCCAGGAACATGTCATACCATACAGGGACTCAAACTCCCTTTTTCAATCAATTCATATTCAATATCAAATGAGAGTTATATTCTGCTAAATTATTTCTTTTCTTTTCTTTACTGCAGGACTATTTTTCAAAGCAGAAAAAGATGACTATAAACCTCAAATATATAGGTTAGAATTACACATTTTAAGAGATGTTTTTGTTTTATAATTAAGCTTTTTGGCTTACAAAGCTTGTTATTGACTATCATAATGAAATCCTGTAATTTGTTTCTCCTGGCAGATCCTACATATATGATCCGTGCCGTACCAGGCAATGCAGCTGACAATGTTTACTGCACACTTCTGGCTCAAAGTGTTGTGCATGGAGCAATGGCTGGTTATACAGGCTTCACTAGTGGTCTTGTTAATGGCAGACAAACATACATACCCTTCTATGTGAGTTATTCTCTTGCTTATGATAGAACTGCTTCTTCTTTTTTCCCCTTCAGAATAGTAGCACTTGAATTGAGAGGATCATTCTTGTTTGTCTAGAGAGAATGAAAGGCATTATCTTAAGAGAGTTAAATATAAAACAAATTACACCTAATGGCTTAAGTTTTTTAGTTGAGATGGTTTTTTAACACTTAAATTGAGGGGATCATTCTTGATTGTCTAGAGAGCATCAAAGCCAATATGGTCAAATGGTCACTAGTTTAGTTCTTACCATTTCCATTCTTCTAATCAAATGAGAAAATTTCACTTAAACTTTTAAGTTAAGTTGAGATGGTTCTGACACATTAAAATTATGAAATTTTGTGAGTTCTTTCTTATATGGCACTGATGTCCTTTTGGTGCTCACATTTGACATCTGCTATTTGTGACCGCTCCCTCTCCCTATGTCTTTCGCTTCGTTTTCTTCTGTATGTATGTGTTTATTGGTGTATCCTTTTCAGTTATCTTCTACCTACATTTACAAGCTGGGAATTTTACTTTGTACTCTTCTTTCTTTCTTTTACTTTTTTCTAGAGAAAACAAGCATTTTAAACATATCTAATTTGTTCCATGCGATCTCTCATCAAATAACCTTTTAATGTGGTATCTTTTCAAGTTGACTGTGCTTATTACCATATCTATTTTGGTTGAGATACACAAGGTTGTAGGACTCAATAAAATATGATTCATTTCACAATCCAACATCACATGTAGATAATGTTGAGCGTTAAAATTGTGTTACTTTCTTATGTGAGATGTGCGAGTTCCATGACACTGGGAATAATGCATGTTTGGTGTTGTCCTGCAGCGGATCAATGAAAAACAGCACAAGGTGGTTATAACAGATAGGATGTGGGCTAGGCTTTTATCGTCAACAAATCAGCCCAGCTTTATTAGTAATAAAGAGGTCTTCGAAGATAGAAAGGAGCATATCTCTGGAGAAAAGAGAAACGAAGAACCGGCAACCCAGTTGTTGGATGATGAAAATTGTGCTGACGTAGTTCCAGAGAATACAGAGGACAGCTTTCCGTGATCCCGATTAAAACCCTAATGATCAATATCATTGCCTAGCCTACAGTTGTGACTTGTGTGTTCGCCTTGTGTTCCTGCACGCTTTTAGCTCTGTTGCATTAGTCGTATTCCAAGGTCAATTTCTGCCCCCGTTTTATGTAAGTGTATTAGGAAAAGGTAGTCATTCTGCCCAGAGAAAAATAATTTATACCTGTGAGTGACACGGGAAAAGTTAGCTCGTGCTGAACTGCGGATTGCATGTCTGGCATGTATTTTAAGCATTTATTCACTGTAGTTTATGCCCTCCGTTCTTTTTATGGATGGATATGAGCATCATTGATTTCCATTAATATGAATTCCCTTGTGAATTTTATGAAATTCAATCCCCGCTACCCGCTGAAATTGGGAAGCAAAATAATGCTGGAAGGCCTTACTGAATGTTTAGGTGCATGTGTGATGGATATGGTCCTACCCACAAAGTAAGAAATCGAAAGACAATCTGTAATAGTCGTCGCTACCTTCGATGCATGAGAGGGGGGGGGGGGGGATTCTCCGGTTTTGTTAACAATGAAGTATGAAAATAGAGGATTAGCTTTAGAACTTGCAGGTGATGGTGATTAACCAGTGCAATAACATCGACCACCGGATATTTAAGCCGATGACAAGGTGTATTTTCCGATTGAGAAGAGTCACGGCCTCCCCCTTCAGTCTTTTATCGTAGCAACGAGGTCTTCAAAGACAGCTCTCTCCTTTCACTATTTGTTGATGAAATCGTGGTCAAGTTCCTTACTCTTTTACAGGGGGTGCGGTGCTCACGCACCAGAGAAACACCGGTCATTGACTCGGATGGCTCGGCCAAGCTGTATGCTGCCACCCTCCGAACAAAGTTTATGATTATTAGCATTCTAGGAACGACGGTTCCATGGTTGCTTTATAGAACGGAATAAATATTGACTACCTTGTAGCATCATCCAACTTTGAATTCTCTATCTGTGGAAAGATTCATTAAAATAAAAAAACACTCGGTCATTTTCTCCACGCCTTTTATTTAATAGTTTTGTACATCCACGTGCTCTTTGATGTTAAAAGACTCCTATTTCTCGTTTTATATCAACTCTGTGAATTATATTTTTCTCGTGTTATATCTGTTGCCCTAGCCCGTTGAATAATGCCATCTCCTCAGAATATGGAATGTTTCCATGATGTATTTTTATTTTTATACAAGTCCTCATATTTCACGATAATTACAATCCAGTTCTTGATTTTTTTTTCCTGTAGATGTCACTGTAAACTTAGTCAAAATTAGTCAAACAATTTAAATGTGTTAATAGAAAAAGATAAGAGTGAATTAAAATGTTTTTAAAAAAATCAAGAATTGACCATATTTGTAAAAGTATCTTAAAGAAAAGTGCAATAAATTAAAAAATTAAATATAAAAAAATTACAATTAAAAAAATAATATTTTATTCTCATTCAATATTAGTAAGAAAATTATTTAAAAATTATGCATATTAGAATAATACATAATTATTCATAAAAAAGTCCTAATCTTCTTAAAAACAACATCTTTTTTTTTTGTTAGGAACACATTTTTTGAATTAAAGGCAATGATAATTAAAATAAAATTTTGTAAAAAATTTCTTCAATCTATTTTTTTTATTAATGCATCTATTGATTGTTTTAACAAAAGCATATAGCTAAATTGTAAGCACTGTTTTTTTAAATATAAACCTTTAATGTTCTCAAAACCATGATTAAAAAAATCAAAATCAAGTAAAAATCTATTAAAAATTTAAAAACAAAAATTTTATTGTCATCAAATAGGTGCATAATAATTAATTGAAAAAGAAGTAGTTAACATTCCCATGAAGATCTACAATTTCATTTAGGAACCATGGTAAAAATAAATAATAATTTAAATATCATGTTAAGCATTTATTTTATAGTTTATTTCAATCAAAATTACCACAAAAAAAAGGCATAGAAAAGAGCTAAATGCCTAGGCGAAAGAGATGGGATATGTGCGCCTAGCCAAATAAAAAAAAGGCTTTGTAGTGAGGGCACCTCGTGATCATGATCAAAATTTGTTTGTTTGTTTGTTTTTTTTTTAACCATCGGGCCAGGCAAAAGTTTTTTCAACGTACAAAGGAATGCCAAGGAAAAACAATTTGAGACCCGAATCTTCAATTGATAATTCAAATAATATAATTGAAAAATATAATAATAATAATAATAATAATAAAAATAAAAAAAACTCAATCTGAGTAACTAAACACCTTAATGATAAAAAATAAAATTAAAAAATAATTAAAAAATACAATTAAAATAGATTAACACTTAAATTTTGCAATCATGAACATAGAATTGAGACAATTTGATAAAAAACATATCAAAAAAAATTAAATATTAATTTTTAATAAATCAAATGAGAACATGATAACTTTAATATATATATATATATATAAAGCCCAATTTCTAGCAAATAAAATATTAAAGCATCAAAATATAAAAAAAAATATAATTTAAAAAGATTAAAAAACTAAATTCAAGCCTACTCGGATCAAAATGTAAAATTTATAATCTAGTCATGGTAACTAGGTGAATGCATTCAAAAACAAATTAAATAATATCTTGAAGCTCAATATATATATATATATATAGATATATATATATATATAAAACCTTAATGAAAAATAACAAAAAAAATTAATTTAATAAAAAAAATATGAGTTAACTCAAGTTAAAAACCTTGTAACCATGAAAATCATGAAATACTTGAATTAGTTTCAATCAAGAAATTTAATTTTTAATTAATTTAATCTTGAAGAATGAAATTGTTAAAAATATCAACATAGAAAATATGCCAAAAAAAAATAGCAATAAAAAAAATGAAGATCAAATTTGATTTAAAAAAACCTAAAAAGGATAAAATTGTAAAACAAAATAATTGGGATAACTCATAAAAATAAAAAATAATGAGAATCAAATTTTATACGAAAAAACCCTTGGAGGATAAAATTGTAAAAACAATAATCATGATAACCCAATAAAAAAATAAAAACAAAAGTACAATGGATAATTTCCAATAAATTAAATATTAAAAATGAAATTAAAATAATAAAAATTTTAAAAATAATATAAAAAATCAATTCACATTAACCTTTGAAACCAATGATCTTGTTCTTGAATCTTATTCTTGAAACTAAGATTAATCCTATAGAACCAAAAAATAAAATTTTAGTTAACCCGAGTTAATTTGCATACCTCGTGATCCTAGGTAAAAGATCAGGATAACCCAATAAAAAAGAAATGAAAAAAAAAATAAAAAGATTAATTTTAAATAAATTAAATGTTAAAAGATAAAATTAAAATAATTTATTTTGAAAAAAGAACCTAAAAAAATATACCTCATGATCATGGATAAAAAATTAGAATAATCTAATAAAAAATCAATTTCTGTTAACCTTTAAAACTAGTGACGCTAGTAAAGAATTCAAGCCTAATTTTATAGAAGGTACACCATAAAAAATTAATAAAAAAATCTAAAAAATAGCCATATACATACATATATACATACATACATACATACATACATGTATGTATGACTTTAAAAAGAAAAAAAAAGACAATCTAAACAAACTTTTTAAACCTGATTTGATTTCTAAAACTTATAATCTGTGAAATCTTTAAACTAGGTAAGTTCAATCAAAAAGTTTTATTTCTAATTAATTTAATTTTAAAAAATAAAATTGTAAAAAAAATATTCATAATAAATCTTGCTAAAAAAAAGATAACAATAAAAAGAATGATAACTAAATTTAAACGAAAAACAAAAAGCTTAAGAATGATCTCAAATAAAAATAAACAATCAAAATAATATGGATTAAATTTGAAAAATTAAAAATTAAATAGGGATGAAATTAAAAAATATTTATAATTTCATAGTTTATTCATATATATATATATATATATATAAAAGTGAAAATAAATTATAAGAGCTATTCTGATTTTTTTTTAAGAGATTGACATGAAATTGAAGAGTGGGGAAGAGAAAGAAAAGAGATCGAAAAAAAGCTCTTTTAGCCCAAAACTACGAATGGTTCACCCTAGAAGAATGCCGTGCCCTTCCCTGAAGGAGAAATTGTCCGCAAATGCCTCGCTCGCAACGCCCAACAGGTTTTTATTTTCTTCCAGAACAAGAACCCCAAACATTGGATTTCATTTTGAATTGGAATGGATTTCTTCAGGTGTGAGAGTGAATGTGATTGTTGCAGGAATATTTGAAATGGGTCTGACTCCTGATTTCCTTCATCTGCCCGTGATGTTAAAGTGTTCATTTGTAGCGCATCGCAGGCACAAAATCATATACAATCGCTACGCATCATTGTTTTCTTGGTGGGAGTTGACAATATAATGAAGTTCTTATCTTTTCAACTACACAATGCTTCCTTTCTTTTAAGATCATAGCATGCTACTTATTACTATAATCTTCAGGTGCTTGAGTCTGGTAATCACTCAACGATTACATTCTATGCCGTGACATGAATATCTTCTTCCTTTTCATGTCTATGGAGGGTAACAATGATGTCAATAGTGGAGGAAATGGATTGCTGGATTTACAAACGAACACTCTCGGGCTTGCAGATGTGTGTGATTCACAATTACAAACCCTGCGGGGTATTTATACTTAATCCACTGTCTTCACCATAGTCTCCTTTCATTCAATGTTCTTTGTTTCTGGCCATTGCAGAACGAGCTTGCAATTTTGGAATTCATACAACTTGTAGTTGAGACCATGGACGGCCATTTCAGCAATGTGGCAAGTCCACTAATGCCAAGGATGATGTCTTTTTACCCCATGTTGATGGACTAATATTTGGCTCGGTATTGTTTCTATTGGGTTATTTCAGAAATCAAACACATAAATTTATGTGGTTTGACAACTTATCTATTCTATAAATTTTTTGGTTTATATTAATCAATAAAAAAAACAATACAAACAAAAAGAAGAAAAAAAAACTCTTCTCTACTTAACTCACTTTAACTCAAGCGCTCTTTATTATCTTCACTTTCTCTATATTCTTCACAAACGCATCTCTTCACTGAGTGTATATATATAAACCAAGTTGGGAGCAAAGACCATAGATTATGCCATGATTTATGCCTTAAATTAAGCTTCTATTATATGCTAAGTGGAAGATTAGTTATTCCTACTTACATATAATGAAGGTGAGGTATTATTTGTCTCCACTATTAACAATCTTTCACTTGGAGACAAACAATGAAATTATTTTTTATCTTTAAAGACCAACCGAATTTTTACATAACTTAAGTTTATTAAGTGTAACTCTTTTGGTTAACATGTCAGCTAGATTCTTACTTCCACAAACCTCTTCTCGCATTAGTTGCTCATCGTCTAACAATTGTTGGATGAAGTTATATTTGATCTGAATATGCTTAGTCCTCGAGTGAAATATTGGATTCTTGGCAAGGAAGATTACACTCTAACTATTGTTATACAAAATACTATTTCCATTCATTTTACCCAATTCTTTCAGGAAACTTTGTAACCATATGATCTCTTTTGCAGACTTTAAGACTACAACATATTCAACTTCTGTTGTTGAAAGAGTAACGATCTTTTATAAGGTAGAACTCCAAGAGACAGTAGTGCCTTCTAGAGTACATACATATCCTATAGTGTTATTTCTACTACCAACATCTCTTGCTATATCACCATCTACAAAACCTTCAAGTTTCAAACCACCAGCTGTAAAAGTAAGACAAGTCTCTAAGGAACCTTTTAAGTATCTCATGATCCATTTTACTGCCTTTTAATGCTGCTTTCTAATATTGTTTATATATCGGCTTACAACTGCCACTACATGGGTAATGTTTGGTTTGGTACAGACCATAACATATATTAAAGAGCCAATAACTAAGGCATATGGAATCTTATCTATGTATCCACATTTTAGCTCAGTTTTTGGCGACTAATCTTTGTTGAACTGGAAATGATTTCCCAGAAGTGTATTTATTGGTTTAGCATTATCCATATTAAACCTGCTGAGAACCTTTTTGACATACTCTATTTGTGAAAACTTTAATATGCCTATCTTTATCTATGATGATTCTCATGCCAAGTATTTGTTTAGTAGCTCACAAATCCTTTATTTTAAACTATTTTAACAATTGTTGTTTTAACTTGTTTATCTCTTCAATGCTGAATCTTGCTATCAATATATCATTTATATATAATAGGAGAATGATGTAAGAGTTGTTAAAATATTTGACATAATAATAATGATCAGCTTGACATCTTGTGTACCTCGAATTGTATATAAATTGTCAAACTTCTTATACTATTGTCTTGGAACTTGTTTCAAACCATATAGGTTTTTCTTTAGCTTTCATACTTGATTTTTCTTTCTTTGTATTGCAAACCCCTCTAGTTATTGCATATAAATGTCTTCCTCCAAGTCACCATGAAAAAAAATACTATTTTTACATCTAGTTGTTCAAGATATAAATTTTTTGCAGCTACTATCCCCATAATAACTCTGATTGTTATGTCCTTCACAACTAGATAAAATATCTTAGAGTAGTCAATCTCTATCTTTTATTAAAACCCTTTTACAACAAGTCTTACCTTGAAGTGTTTGCTTTCATCATTCTTAGTCTTTACTCTATAAACCCCCTTATTTTGCAAAGTTTTTTTTTCCTTCAGGTAGTGTGGTTAGTTCCCAAGTCTTGTTCTTCAACAAAGAATCCATCTCATCCTTCATGGCTAACTCCCACTTGCTTCATCTTGTAATGATTCTTTATAAGTTTGTGGTTCACCACCATCTGTTAATAGAATATAATTCAGTAGAAGTGTGAACCGTTGTGGGGGCTTTACAGTCTTTGAAGACCTGCGAACATAAACAATAAGTTCTCTTGCCTCTGTATCTTTTTGTGTAGTAATGAGTACAAATATGCTTGAATCTTCTTATAAGGCTCTGAATTTTTTTCTACTTAGTAACATCAAGAAGCCCTTTTAATCTTATAAATTCAGATTTATATGGACTTGTATTTGAATAAGCTATATTAGTTTCTATACTTGATCAGTCTTTGTACAAAACTTTCTCATTGAAGATCATATTCCTGCTTCTAATAATCTTTATATTATGATCATCTATAACCAAAATCTAAATTCTTCATCTTCATATCTGATGAAGAAACATTTATTGGATTTGACATCTAACTTGTTGCGAGCATCAGAATCTATATAAACATAGAAAACATACCCAAAGACCTTTAGATGAGAAAGTTGTATTTCTTTTCTCTCCATACTTCCTCGGGCAATCTAAATTCCAAAGGAACTGATGGTCCATGGTTGATCAACTATAGTATAAACTATGTCAGCCCCCAATGTTTGAGGTAACCCTGAATGCAATCTTATACTTCTAGCCCGTTCATTGATGATCTTGTTCATCCGTTCAGCAATGCCATTTTATTGTGGTGTGCTTGGAACAATCTTTTTCATTTTGATACCATTGACAACGCAATACTCTTTGAAACCTCCATCAATGTATTCTCCTCTATTATTAGATCTCAAGCATTTCAACTTTAAACTTGATTGAATTTCAACCATAGCTTTTTATTTCTTGAATATTTCAAACATATTAGATTTATTTTTTAGAAAGTAGACCCATACCTTCCTGCTGAAATCATCAATAAAAGTCACATAATATCGAGAACCTCTAAGAGATGTTACTAGATAAGGTCCTTATAAATTTATGTGTACCAGTTCTAGGTTTCTTAGTCTTAAAGTCTTGTCAACCTTTAAGAAACTGAGCTTCTTTTATTTTTCAAGAACATAACTTTCACAAATATCTAAATCAACATTTTTTTAGCTCTAGTAGCTTTCCCTTCGACTAAAGTATCTTCATCCCCTTTTGACTTATAAGGTCGAGTCTATAATGTCATAGTTGTGTTTGTTTTTTTGCTTCAGTAGAGGTAATTATGTCTATAAATCTTATGGTCATATACAAGGTGTCGGTTTTCTTTTCATAAGCCAAAACCATTTTTCCTTCAATACTTTCCACATACCTCTAGAAAAAAAGATTGAATGACCATTATCGTCAAGCTGTCTAACAAAGATCAATTTCTTCTTTAATCCAGGAACATGTCTTACATTTTATATGTTCCATATAGCTCTATTCATCATCTTGATTTGCCCATCTTTTATGCCCATGATATTCATTGGTTGTCCATCGGCTAGATAGACTACACCGTGATCTCCAGCGATATAGTTTTGTATAATTTTATGGTGTGGTGTACAATGAAATGAAACACCAGAATCAAAAATCCAGTATCAATTGGACTTTGTACAATAAGAATCAAAGCATCTTGTACCTTATCTGTGGCAGCATTCATAGAGTTAGCTTTAGGTTTTTTTAGTTTTATGTAACTCCTCATATAATGACTAAGTCTACCGCAATTCCAACATTCAACCTACTTTCTAAGTCTAGATTTGCTTTTACTTCTGTATCTTAATTCTGATCCACCTCTAGATGAGCCTCTATCATATCTCCTTCCTCGAGTATTGATATTGAAGGCTAAACCTAAACTTGAATTTGAACTTTCACCTAAGTCTTTTGTTTGTACTTTTTCAGCCAATATCAAATCTCAAATGTCATCATATTTTAGTTTGGATTTTCTGCCTGAGTTACTCACGACTATTCTCATACCTTCCCAACTTCTTGGAAGTGAAGCTAGTAAAATGAGTGCATGAATCTCATCATCAAACTCAATCTTAATAGATGACAATTGATTTGTGATGGTATTGAAGTTGTTGAGATGTTGTGTGATAGAGGTGCTTTCTGTCATCTTCAAGTTCAATAATTTATTTATCAAGTGTACTTTATTATTTGCTGAGAGCTTCTCATACATCCTAGACAAAACTACCATTAATTTTACAGTGGATTTTTCTTTTATAACATTGTGAGAAACTCTTCTTGATAAGGATAACCGGATAATACCCAAAACCTATCTATCAAGAATTAGTCAATTTTCTTCTTGCATATTCTCAGGTTTGCTCCCCAACATAGAAATATGAAGTTTCTTCCTATATAAATAGTCTTCAATTTGTATTTTTTTAATATCCAAAATCTATCCCATCAAATTTTTCAATTCCAACAGCCTTTATTCATCTACCATTTTTAACACTTATTGGATTTGAATCTGCTGAATTTGACCTTAGTGATGTGTCCGGAATGGAAAAAAAATATTGGAAACGACACTTAAATCAGGCAAATCAGACTTTAGATGGCTTAAATCTTATCAATCAACTTGTGGATCACTGGACGATGCAAATAAAGCCGCATGTTAGTTGGAATAGTGTCTGTGACGCACTGGATCAAAACCCAATATGCTAACGTGACTATGATAACGTGTCAGACAAGTAAGCAATACGGACCCACAATTGATTACGTGACAGATCCACATGGATTTTCTAGCAGATGTGCTGTTTACTGATATCATGTCAAGTGACGTGGCTAATGATTGTGTAGAATTATTGTTGTGGCTGCTGACTGGATAATGATGTATTGGGTGAACCTAGTTTAGTTGTAGGTATTCAGGTAAAAAAGAAGCATATAAGGCGTGTGGGCAGTCCTAACGTCGGCGTGCATGGGCATGCAGGACATCTGTTCTTGCCAGGTTTTCACTAGTGGATTCATCTTATCTTCCCCTAAACGATGGTATGTTCAAAAACATATTTTTAGAACTTTGATTTTTGAGTTTGGATCAAATATCTTTTTTTTAAAAAAAACAAACTCTGATATCAGTTGTTAGGTCATTCCAGAAATCAAACATACATAAATTTAAGAGGTTCGTCAACTTGTCTACTCTACGAAGCTACTGATTTGTATTAATCAATCAAAGAAGCAATATAAATAAAAAAGAGAAAAAACTTTTCTCTACTCAATTTACTCTCACTCAAATTCTCTTTATCTTCTTCACTCTCTTTATGTTTCTTCACACTTGCAGCTCTTCACTAAATGTATATATATAGACTAAGTTAAGAACAAAGACCACAAATCATGTCATGATTTATGCCTTAAATTAAGTCTTTATTGTATACCAAGTAAGATATTAGTTATTTTATATAATAAAGGTGGAGGAGCATTATTTGTCTCTACTAGTAATAGTCTTCTGGTTTTCCTTTGTTACCCTCGGATAGAAGCTCACCTTTTCTCTTTTCTTTTTTTTTTTATTTGTTTCATTTATCTACAATGCGAGCTAGAAATCATGTTCCATTTAGAAAAAGCTCATTTCATGCTGGAAGAGATTGTTATGAATGGTTTGCATTGACGAGACAAGCAACTCTAACATTCCGAGCCCGATAATTATACTGATGGATAAGACAACTTAAATGACTGGTCAGGTGCTATCGTTCTTTCTTGGATTCTTGATGAGCTAGCATTTTAGTTTATCCTGTTGTGTATAAATAAGCTTGAACACAGACAGTTCCCCTGAAACATGAAAAACATTGTGTTGATTTTATTGTTGTAATGGTAAAATACTCTGCTGTCTTTAGCACAATCTGGTTTTCATACCTTAATCATTCTGTCCATGTGTAAAGTTCAACTCTTAAGCTCAAGTTCTGTGTGTGTAATGGCTGCACTGTAGCGCCCTTTGCTCTATTCTAGAGGCATCCAATTCCAAGGTGAAGGATTTTTAAGTTGCAGTATCATCAGCCAACATCAAATTTGCAAACAAAATATACGTTTTTTTTTAGAGTTACGCATAAATTGCCTAATCTTCTACAGAATAATAATGTTTCACAGCTGTATTTGCTGCCAATTGGCTACATTTCTTAAAAAACTGACAGATCAAATTGCTGCAGGCCTGCCATCTTTTCTTGGATCGCTCACTGCTGTGAGCGTTCCATGGAGAATTTGGGCATTTACAGAATCTCTCGAATTTTCGCTGTCCACGTGGATAGGGCTTTGGAGGGTCTGAACAACAAGCTGGACAATAGCTCCCCCTGCCTGAGCCAGCAACTGATGACCCCTTTCCTCCAAGAAAGCTTTTCTGTCCCCTGCAAGTTCTATGTGCTTGCCATCTATTACTGTCCAGTTTTCGTACAAGACAGTATTGGGTATTAACTGCTCAAAATCAGATCACATGAAATGTCCGAGTATTAGACGGCATATCATATTTTACCCAGAGAGAAGATGAACATGAATTGACTGTTGAAGCAAGTTTCCTACCTTGTGATAGACCCTTGGACTCTCAACTGCAGTTAAAGGTTCCATCCCCAAGACAAAATGATTAAGAAAGACTTGTATCACCGCTGGAATGATGAAAAGTCCGCCACTACCACCCATGACCCCAGCTAGCTGATCGTCCTGTGGAGTTTACAAAAGTGAGATTACAATAAATGAGGAAGTTAGAGAGGATTTAAGAAATTGATGATGATACATCTGATTCAAGACCAATGAGGTCGAAACTATTGCTGTTGAGCAGCACGAATTTCTAGCTTGGTAGAGAGTAATATATCTATATAAAGCCAAACCTTGGTGATAATAACAGGAGTCATGGAAGATAAAGGTCTCTTGTTGGGTTCGATAAAATTTGCTGGAGCAGGAGGCAGCATGTCAGGAGTTATCTCTGTGGGTGCTGAGAAATCACCCATCTCATTGTTGAGCAAAATTCCAGTAGAGGGCGAGAGAACTCCAGCTCCAAAACCATAATTTATTGTTGTTGTCATTGATACAGCATTTCGCTCTGCATCCACAACGCAAAAGTGGCTGGTTCCATGATCTCTAAGCTGACTCCACCTACTAATTAAGGTCTGAAATCTTTAGAATCATGACACAGTGACAATGATACCAGTAAAGCTTTATTTATAATCAGCAGCAAGTAGTCATACCTTTCCATATTCATGTAATATTCTGGAGGGAATGTGGTATTGTCCACTATCATTTTCTGTATTTTACCGGCGTAAGATTGGGAAAGCATTTCAGACATGTATTTGGCTGTGTTTACGAATGCAGGGTCCCCCAAGTTCATTCTAACAGCAAACATGTGCTTCATTGCTTCAATCAAGCGATGAAGACCAAGATTTCCAACTGCAGCTTTAGAACTTCCATAACTATTGAGGATGTTTAAGACCTGTTTTGCATCAGAATTTAGAGAAATCCAATTCACATAATTCAATAGCTTCACAACCATGAACAGTATTGTAGTCAGAGTAAAATGCAATATCCAAATGCTGAAGTCAGCTCACTAATTAACCCTAGTTTTGTTGGACATCAGTCCTTCAAAGCCAGAGCAGAACAGCCAAAAGATCACTTGATTTTACAGAACAAAATGCTTGATTGAGACAAATATGCATTCATAAGTGAGAAAATATAACCCACCAGAGACATTCCAAGTGTTCCACTTGAAGGTGGTGGCATTCCATATATAGTGTAGCCCGTAAAGTTTGCAGCTAAGGCATCCATTATATCCACCTTGTAATTCTTTAGATCTTCCATCGTTAGAATCCCACCAGCATCTCTGACATCTTTCACTAATTTCTCACCAACAGTGCCATTATAAAAGGCTTGTGGGCCTTGTTCTGCAACTGCTTCCAGGCTTTGGGCTAGCTCCAGATTAAAGCATTTATCACCAGCTTGTAACAACCTCCCATTTGGAGCGAACACTTGCTGCAACCCAGGATCATTCATGATTTTTTTGGCACATTTAGCAATGGAAGATGCAAGATAGGGAGCAACAACAAAACCATCCCTGGCAAGTTTTATGGCAGGTTGGAATAGAGTCCTCCAATTCAAACGGCCATGTTGCAGCCAAGCTTCATGGAGGCCAGCAATCTCGCCGGGAACTCCCATGGACAGGGCACCTGAATACTTGTTATTCAAGTTGTTTGCATACATATTCTATTCATGGACAAATACACCATAAAAGATGAATAAGCGGGCCTTCAAAATGGGCAATGAACGTGCAATCCTGGTAAACAAAATTAAAAAAACAAAGTAGATGGAAGAAAATTCTAGTTGATTTTCTTTATTTTTTTCCCTGATGGATAGGATCTAGCGGATTTACTGGGACAAAGTGTGATGTAGAAAAGTTAGCAAGTGCTGATATTTTAGGTGAAAGAGAAGACTTTGAACCTGTGAAGCTGCCCCGGGAGCAGTTTCTCTCATGTCATAAGCTTGAGTTTTAGAAGTTGATGAAGACCTGACAATCATGAAAGCTCCACCTCCTATTCCACTCCCCACTGGATTAACAACACCAACGCATAAAGCAGTTGACACTGCAGCATCAACAGCATGCCCACCTTGTCTAAGCATTGATGCACCGATTTCAGAACACCGAGCATCATCAGCAGCAACAACACCTTGTTCTGACTCGACAATCTCAGCTTTGTTAACTTCAATCCTTTCACTGTAGTTTTTTCCTCCTCTCAGTACCCAACAAGTGAAGTGGGCTCCAAAAGTTAGCAGGCCTACAGCTGAAGTGCAAACAGTTTGCTTAGGGAGCATTAACTTGGATAATTATAGCATTTTCATGAAAACTAGAAATGATAATCTGAACGTTTTGCATCTTATAGCAAAAGGCATACAGTCGTGCTCCAACAAATAATTAAAAAATGAGATAAAAATTAACAGATCTCGACAGAAACATTGATATAAGGAAATGGTGAGAACAAAAACATAGCATTTGCAATATTTGCCCAAATGAATGATTCTTTATAATTAAACATGGGTAATAACTTATCCTGTGAATCCCATAACAACTATCTTGTTTTGGCTCTGCTAATCTGATTAAACATGCTGTTAGATGGCGGATTGTAATTGGCACAAATTATTGGATGGAGAGGGTTCCAATTATCCTGGAAACCCCACAGAACATGGAAGGAATTCTGAACAACTGTCATATATAAATATATATATGGAAGGAACAAAAACCAAACATACAAGCATAGAGAGAGAGAGAGAGAGAGAGAGAGAGAGAGAGAGAGAGAGTGGTTAGTACTTGTAATAATGGTTACGGATGCAAGAAAGAAGCACAAAGCTTTGCGACTCCAATTCTTCTTGACATAAATATGATAATTTGTTGATGAGATATCAGTGCCCAATAGCGGAGCTACGATGCTCTGTCGCCCCATTATCCCTCCCTTCAACACTCAACAACAATTAGGTGTCTTGATGGAGTTTTACTGGTTGAACCAGAGACCTTTCTTTATTCCTGTGTTAGGCTGTGAGGAATAAAGAAATGAAGGGGTGGTTTTTGAAGTAGATTCATATGTGTACACGATTAAAATAAGATTTTCACAGGAATCCTTCAAACTTTTTCACGATATGACTAATGTGAATAGAATCTTCATTATCATTTTCTAGGATTTTTAATTTTGTCTTTTTTCAAGTTCTTCAATGTTTTATTCAGTATTTTGGGTTTTTCTTGGTTTTTCAAGTAGTTTTATATGTTTTTAAATCTAAAGTGCATAAATCAATCTTTCATATTTTTACTTTATTTTTTATATCACCATATTAAAATTATAAAAAAATACATAAAAAATCCATTTAATATTATTTTCATCAAAAAATTAATTTCAAAAATACCTTTTAAAATAAATTTAATCGAACATAGCCTTAACCGGAGCATGGAAGCCATCGGAGCAACGTTTGTTTTCTTTGTAGCTTCCAAATTTAGCCACGGCAAGCAAATTACAAAACGGTCAATTTTGCATTTTGGGAGTAAAAGGTAGAAACCGGCTAATTTTAAATCCACACGGAAGAACAAGTATTATTATTATTATTATTTTGTTACATCATCCTGAACGATAGCTGCTTTGAAAAATGAAAATAATTGTACCAAAGCAATTAAACAATGTCGTAGAAGGTGACGCAAATAAATAGACCTCCACAAGTTCAAAGTAGAATAATGCACACAAAATAATTGAAAAGTACAAGGACGGTTGAGTATTATTTGTAGTTTCCGAAGTTTCTTTTCCAATTTATGACAATAAAAAAAATGTTACTTTTTTAGAAATCAAATGCAATAATTATATTCCTTAAAGTTTTTTGTTTCTTTTTTTTCCAGTTTAGGATACAAATTTCAATTAAATTCCAACCTATAATTGCTTTGTCAAAATAATTAATCTAGTTAGATGTGATTTGGTGTAAAAATTTCATGCTACATTAGTATTTTAAAACGAGCAAGAAAGATTTAAAAGATTTAAGATTTAGTGACGCACAAAACAAACAAAATGCTATAAAATAAATATTTTATACTTATACTTAATTAATTATTTAATTTAATTAAAAAGAAAAAATACTTTTAAAAAACTAAATTCAATAAAGGCCTAAAAAATAAACCTGAGGTACCCATTTTATCTTCAATACAGTTAAAAATCTCATAAAAAATATTAAAAGATAAAATTAAAAAAAAATAAGTTTAAAAAAAAACTAGGGTGAATCTCTTAAACCAAAACCAATCTTTGATATCTACAATCTGTTAAATTCTAGATCACAGTTTAACTAAAAAGCTCAACAACCTATTAAATTATAAACTTGGACGCAACCTTGAAGCTAAATATCCAAATAAATAAATATTAAAAAATAAAATAATAAAAATATTAATTTTTAATGTAAAAAAATAGCAATAAAAAGAATTAACTTTAATAGGCAAAAGAACTCAAGGAAAATGAAATTGTAAAAAAATAATTATAAATCATTATAAATAAAACAAATCATAATTAAAATAATAAGGACTATATTTGACAAATGAAAAAAGTCTATGGGGATGGAATTGAAAATAAATTATAATTTCATAAATCATCTCCAATAAAAAAAATAAGAAAATAAAATAAGAAAATAAAATAGAAAAGTTGTGTTTGAAAGTTTGAAAGACCAACATGAAAATCAATAAGAAAAAAGAAGAAAAAAGTCACGCATACCAAACCAAAGATAATTAGACTATACAAGTCGTTTAGGTATGAAGAGATCACTAAAAGGTTTCAGTTACTTCCCTAGTAGTAGGTTTTTGGCCATCAAATGACGCCACATGCGACTTTCAAAGCTTATGGTTGCTATTTATAACTCTAATTAAACTTGAGAATAAAAAATATAACCAAATTTAAAAGACTAAAGTACCTTTATATGGAAGCATAAATTTTTAAAATTTAAAAGGCAATAATTTAAATGTTTTTAAATTAAGTAAATGATAGAAAAGCCTTAAACGTTATTTTCCTTTTCTTTTTCTTGTAATCAAGGCTAGATTAATAATTTTACAATTTAAAAAGAAGAAAAGGACTATAAAACCTCTAGAGATATTTTAAACAAATATATAAAGACCTTCTTGCCTCCATTTAATTCTTTGATGACTTTTTTAATATTAGAAAAAAACTATTATACTTCTTATACAAGGCTTAATGATTTTAGAGTGAAGATCAAAATTATCACTTTACTATTATAATTTATAATGAACTTACTCATATGCTATAATAAAAATCAAGATTAAATGATTTATGAGTTGAGATACTTTTTAAAAAATAATTTAGGTTTCTTTAATATAAATCATTCTTAATTTTCATTTAACAACTTGAATTTTTAAATTGAAATAATTTTTTTTATATGATATTAATATTTTTTTAATTAAATGATTATGAATTTAAATTTCATCATGTTCATTCTCTCAAATTAAAATTAAAAGAAAAACTTTAGTATATGTTTATAATTGGTTTGTAAAAATTTTAATTTTAAAGAATTTTTACTTAAAAATATATTAAAAAATGTTATAAAACCATTCATGTGAACTTATCAACAACTAAGACTAAATGATTGTTTTACATATTTTTTATGTAGCAAAAATGGAGGACAATTAGCATCTGGGTTCATTTGAGCTTCAAATTTATATTGAAAGACATTTGTTTATGGCAATTAAAAATGTGATTAATATATTATTTGTATATGAAAGCAATTTATTAAAGAATTGAACATAAACTTTAAAATTGATAAATATATGAAAAGTATCTCGATTCTAAAGCATCAATCAATCCAAGTTAAACATTTCACTAGTGAGAATATATAGATACAACTTAGAAAATAATTAAACTTTAACCATAACATTAATAGATTCGTTGAATGTTAAATATTTTTTATCTGAGAACCAAAAGACCTACTATATAAAGATATAGCACAATTGAATATGAACTTTAAAATTAATAAATTTGTTGTATGTTACGTAGCTAGTTATGTAGACTTTAAAGACGATTAAAGAATGGCTTAACTATATTAAGGGTGATTGGGAAGTGCAATAATTATATTTTTTTTACTTGGAAATATATCAAAAAAATATTTTAATATAGCACATCAAAACAATTTAAAAATATAAAAAGTAATTTTAAATAAAATAAAAATAATTTTTACTATTTATTTAAATCGCAATTCTAAACATAATATAAACCCTAACAAATCAAGTGCATAATCAACCACTAAATTAGCCACTAAACATCACACTAGTTTATAGACATACTCAAAACCTATAGCTTTATAAAAATTGTTTTTAATTTATTAATTTTATTTGATAAATTATATAAATCTCTATATTTGTTTTTGGTAATTTAACCCTTAATCTCTTCATTTTAATTCTTCACTTATATTTTTGTGAATTGCATCAGTTAATCTTGTGATTTGTTTTCTTATTATATTGATGTGATGTGCATGTGATTTATATGATTTATCAAATTAAATCAATTAAAATACTCTTAATTGATAAGATTTAGTTGAAGATACTTAATCTTGCTTGAAGTGTCAAAAAGACTTTATGATCTTCATATGCATTCTTTATGATGCATGCGATATGTGATTTTAGGGTTTTATAAGAGTTTTTTTTTTTTTTTTAAGATTCCATGAATAGTTGAAAAGCCCAAGGAAAGATAATAATTGAAAGAAGAAATGATTAGGTTATGCTCAAATATAACAATAGACAAATTATCTTTTGTAAAACTTTGTTTGGTGTCACTTGTGTCGAATTAGATATTGATGTCTCAATTGTTGTATTGATACGGAGATAGTGCAAGATTCAATTCAATTTCATTTAAAAAAATTGTAATAAATAAAAAGAAAACAAAGAAAAAAATAGAGTTTAATTATCATGTCATTTTCTTTCTAAAACATATATAATTTAAGGGATGAAATTAAATATTTTTTAAAATTTAAAATCATTATAAAATCTTAATAAATGATCCAATAGATATCCGTCTATAATGAACAACTATAAAAAAAGAACACATAGCTTTCTTCTAGTATTACTTTAATATTGAACAATATATGTGTTAGGTTTGCTGAAACATATATACATGGTGAAAACAATCAATTAATTTTTTTTTAGGTATTTCAAGATCCTGTTATATAATCTAAGATTTTTTAGGGTTTATATAAAGATAACCTAAAAATCATATGTTTTATTTTTATTTTTTTCACTAATTGCTTCAAGGTTGGGTTGTTAGAAACTACAAGTCATCCAAGTGTTAGACCTCTAACAGTAATACACTTAAACCACTAATAAAAAATCTCTTAAATCCTTTTTGAAGAGAAGGAGTGTTATGTTTTTGAGTGTTAACTCTTTTCTTTTTTGTTTTTAAGGTGTTTTATATTATTTACTATTGTACTGTTTAGAAAATATAATACATAATATTTTATTTATAGGAAAAACTAAAAACCTTAAAAATATGAAAATATCAATTTTTCCATTGAATAATATTACATATATTATTTCAAGATAATTTTATAAATTTATTCAATCAAGTCTCTACTTGATTTTTTTAAGTCTAGAGTTGTAATTCTCAATATAAATGATATTCTAGTTCTTAATTTCTAATACTTATTTATAATCAAGTCACACTTAATTAATCATATTATTTTAATTTCTAATCAATGATTCTTGTGTGTGAGTGTGATCTCTTAGATTTCTTAATAAGTTGATCCAAATATAAATTATAATTCTAAATAAAATAAGATTAAATAAATAAATTTATTATTAATTCTATAATTAATTAATTTATATTTAAAAATAAAGTATAAATTTATTAAATTTATTGTATAGCAACGTTTCATGATCCTTCAAATATTAAAAAAGTTATTAATGATTTTAGTTAACATTTTAGTGACTAGTTTTTTAATATAATTATTATTTCTTCATCAATATTGTTCCAAATTAAACATTATAGCATAAATGTGTTTATCTTGGAATATCATGTTTGTTCTTAATATCATAATCATTGATTATTTGAATGAAATTTAAATTTTTTTTCAAATCTCATTCCATTTTGTATAGAGATTTACAATCAATAATGTTTTTAGAACAAATATAATATTTTTTTTCTGAAACACCTAACATGAAAAATCTTTCTTGATTACTCAAATACCTTTATATAGTTTGTGTTATATCTAATATATGTTTATTTGTTACCCTTGATCAGGACAATATATAGCACAATCAAAGGATAATATTCTCTATATAAGATAACTTATTGATCTTAAGTATAAAGATCACTTATATAATTATCATGTGAGTCTTTTTATAGGCACATGTGACCTTTTCATATAAGATTCTTATACGTATTAATTTAGTATACATGTTATTTGTCAAGCAATTATATATTAGTTATAAGTGTCCCTAATACTTCATCTTATAAGAATAGATTGCTTTCATTAAAAAAAAAAAGAGCATAATATATATTTGTTTCAATGGCTTTAATTAATATTCACTCTTAATAGAGCATTAATCGAGAATATTTATGAATAATATTTTGAAGTAATAAAAATTCTATAATTATTATAATTTTATAATTTTCTTGCAAAAACTTTTTATCCCTAAAACTTTATCTTTACTCTAAATTTATTAACAAAATTTTAGATGAGTATTAAAGATAAATAAAGCTTGTATTATAAATTAAATATGTTTATATGAATAAAATCATTGTCATATGTAAAAAACTAATTGGTTAAAGAATATATGCACAAACAATCTTCTACTTGCACTAAAGTCAATCACGCATGTATGAAATATTATATCGTTTTCCATGATAATGTTTTTACTAGGGTAATGGTTAATAAAAAGGTCTACAAGATTCTCTTTAGATGAGTCTCACTCTATCTTTATTTCTTTCATTTCTATGATTTTCTAATCAAATGGAATTATTTAAGTATATTTTTAGATTATTGATGAGACCTTGATCCCTTTGCTTTTGCAATGACTCCATTGTGATCACAATATAAGGCTATTGGATAAAAATGCTAGGAATTACACCTATTTCAGTGATGAACTTCTTGATCTAAACAATCTCTTTTATCTCCTTAAACATGGATGTGAGCTCAAATTTAGTTATAGAATCTACTAGCATCATTATTTAGATAAAATATAACTAGACTCAATTTTCTATTTCTAATAAATGGTTTAAAACTTGTATCCAAATAATTATAAACTACTAGTTCATCTCCTTTATAGACCAAAAAATTTAATTCTTCTCGCATACTAAAAAATATTTTTAACTATCTTTTATTGACTTTTTACCTGAATTAGATTGGTATCTACCCATTATACTTAAAGTATAAGACATATTTGGTCTTTATATAATCTTGCATACATTATGGATCATATATCAAAAGTATAGGAAATTGTTTATATCCTATCTCTCTTAATTTATATTTTAAGGAACATGTTATTGGAGAGACGATACTATATGAAATAGATAGGTATTTTCTTTTGGATTCTTCCATGCTAAACTTTTTTAGTATCTTGCCTCTGTATGTGGATTGAAACAATACAAATAACCTTTTAACTCTAAATTTATAGATCTTTATTTCTAGTATATAGGTTCTCTCTTGTATCAATTATTAGACAATTAGATCTTTATAAATTGGAGTAAAGAAATGTCATTTTTTTTAAAATGTCATTTACATAGAATATCAGGAAAATAACTTTACTTTCACTGACCTTTTTATAAACACAAGGCTTGCCTATTTTTTTTAATCAAGTTATTTGATTAGCTCATCAAAATAAAAATTTTAACTCCGTAAAGCTTGCTTAAATCCTTAAATGGGTTTTCCTAGCTTACTTACTTTATTGATAATTTTTTTAGATTCAATGAGTTTTCATAGCTTGCATACTTTATTAATAAAAGTTTTAGATTTAGGAATTTTAGATTGTGTCATATACACATCTTCTTAAACATTTCCATTTAGGAATATTGATATTTATTTGTCAAATCTTATAATCATGGTATGCATCTATAATAAGAAAAATTCTTATATGTGGAATGAACAAAAACCAAACATACAAACATATAGAGAGAGAGAGAGAGAGAGAGAGAATGTGTATGTGTGTGGTTAGTACTTGTAATAATGGTTACGAAGGCATGAAAGAAGCATAAAGCTTTGTGACTTTAATTCTCTAAATTCTCTATATAACATAACTTATTGATCTTAAGTATAAATATTACTTACATAATCATTATGTGAACCTTTTCATAGATACATGTGACTTTTTCATATAAAATACTCATACATATTAATTTAGTATACATGTTATTTGTCAAGCACTTATATTTTAGTTATAGATATCTTTAATAATTCATCTTATGAGAATAGTTCCTTGCTTTCATAAAAGCAAATGAGCGTAATATATATTTGTCTCAATGGTTTTAATTAATATTCATTCTTGATAGAGAATTAACTAAAAATATTTATAAAATACTTCATCTTATGAGAATAGTTCATTTCACAACTAGTCTAGTTTTGTATGTTGATACATTATTGTTCATGTCAATTTATTTTTTTAAGATCCATTTACATCCAATAAATTTATCCTTTTAGATGGATTAATCAAGATCCATACCTGATTAATATAAAGGGAATTCATTTTAGATTTTATGACCTCACACCATTTTTCAAAATCAATATCAGATATTGATTTCATATAATTTGTAAGTTTATCAAATATGAGCAATTCATCATTTTTAACTTCCATAAGAAATCTATATCTCATTTGTAATGCTCTACACTTTCATAAGTGATTATAGTTACTTTCCTATAAAAATACAGGTAATTGTTTTTTCCTATTCTCATATATAAGTCTAACAAAATTTTTATTGAAATTTTGACAGAGTCTCCCCTATATTGGAAGTCCCAAGTTATTCATATATATCTTATTTTCACTTCTAATATCTTACATCTCATACTCAATCATGGCCCAATCATCCTTGGTCTTAATCCCACAAAAATCATCATCAACATCACAACCACAACATATATACCATATATTGAACAATAAGTATCGTTATAGGGGAATAAATGAGATAAACATACATACATGAAATATGATTATATGAATTTCAGAATTAAGTTCATCTATTCAAGTTTAAACATCAATTATACAAATTATATTATATAAAATTTGTAATATTACAAAATACAAGGGTATACTTCTTATAACCAAAATTTCAGTTGAAAGAGTGATAATAACAATGTACAAACTTCACAACCACTATTTCATGTGCACCATAATTTCTAAAATTCTCATAGATATACACCTCTTTATGCTCCACCTCCTAGAAGAAATCTTAAGGAAACATTGCATGCATTCATTGAAAAACAAGAGACAATCAATACTCAACTTGCTCAAAACATGACAGATTTTAAAGATACTCTTGCTAAATTAACATCTGCTCTTAGTTTCCAAGAGAAAGGTAAGTTTCCATCTCAACCACAACAAAATTCCAAGGGGCAATACAATGCAAATGCAAGTAGTTTCGGAAGCCAACACATGGATCAAGTCAAATCAGTCATCACTTTTTGTAGTGTTAAGGTTATTCAAAAACCAATTCTTGAACCTTGTGAGAAAGATGATGAGTCAATTTCTAAGGGTAAGGAAGGGGTTGAATCTGAAAATTGCAAAGAAACGACTGATTCTCCGCCAGCACTTCCATTTTCTCATGCCATGACCAATCAAGAAGAAATCGAGGATGAAAAAGGCATTGAAAAGGTTGATGCGAATCTTTTATCAAAAGTGACAACAAATTCGACACCCGACATCACACCAATTGATGATTACTTTCCTGATGAATCTCTACTTTCTCTTAATTCAATGCCTTGGTTTGCTAAAAATATCAATTTTCTTCCTTCAGGATTTTTGCCAACTCATTGGAGTATTGAAGATAAAAGAAATTTTTTTAGCAACGAGCAAAATTTTTATTGGGATGACCCTTACTTATTCAATTATTGTCCTGATCAAATATTTCAAAAATGCATTCTCGACAATGAGGTAAGTAATTTCATTAAATTTTGTTACTCTAAGGCATGTGGGGATCATTTCTCATTAAAAAAGAGGATTGTAGAAATCTTACAAAGTAGATTTTACTAGCCGATCAATTCAAGGAGTCAGATGCATTCCGTAAAAACTGTGAAAATTGTCAGAAGGTGGGATTTATTTCAAAGCACAGAGAGTCTTTAGATAATCTTCTATTGACTCTTAAGTCTCATCATAGTCGAGATAAGCATCGTCTTGGGAATCTGACTAAAAAAGATCATGTTTGCCAGTTTTTAAGAAAACTGGATGGGAAGCCTATCCCCGACCCATTGAGAGCGTTTAAGCTGTTCTTGGACGTAAAACCAAGGGAAGATGTGAGCTACAATCACAACTGCGATTTGAATTTTTTTGTTTGTAAAAACTTGTGTCTTTTGGTTTTATTATTGTGTTTTGTTATTTCTTATTTTTGTTTTAGTGTGTTTCAGGTTTGTCAGTATTCATTATTTCAGGTGATATATTCTATACTCTATCTTTCTACCTTAGAACATTGAGGACAATGTCTCGTTTTGGTTGGGGGAAGAGGGTAGTAGTTGATAAAAAAAATATTGTTTTTCATTTTATAAAGCATGTGCATAATTGTTGTTACTAGGATGGCAGAGTAAAGGAGCTCTTTTATTAAAGTGACTCTTGAGACGCATCTTAGTAACCATTCTTAACAAGGTCTATTATAACACTTCCTGAAATATTCAGGTTTACAAACTCTCGTATTGTTACCACTTAATTCTGCTTATATACTTATTTAACATGTATTCTTAAACCTTAATTTACACACACACACTTTAACATATGATTGTGGGTTGCATATTGGATTATTACATTATTTATGTTCTTTTGTTAAAGGTAACAACTAAGAGAAAGGGATTGTATATAATTAAGAAAAAAAACATGAAAAAAAATAAAAAAAAAGAAAAAAAATGATGATAATAAAAATGTAGATAAGTTTGGTTTCATAGCCTCCCTAACCTAAGCAATTAAGCCCGAAGAGGTGTTTTAACACCTAATACCCGAAAGTCAACTGACTTGGGAGCTATTGGCCCAACGCTTGTTACATGGGTTGAGGAGAAAAGCTTAAGGGAATCAAACATTGCACTATCTACATATCAGTATCTGCGACCCGAGTTACTAAGCTCGTAGGGGTGTCTTAACACCTAATGCCCTGAGACCAACTGGTCTGGGAGTCATTAGCCGAAAACTCGTTACATGGGTTAAAGATGCATGATGTTTTTAAATTATATGTATATAGAGTTAAAAAAGAAAAAGAAAAAAAAAGATAAAAATAATAATCCCAACCCAAGGAAGTTAACCTTAAACATTAGAATAAAAATTTTGTTTTCTTCCAAGAAAAGCCCCATAATTATGTGTTGATACATTGAGCACAAAAGAGAGGTTTATTAATATCTTGTTAAGAGGTATTGAGCAGATATATAAATTTAATGAGAGTTTGTTTATCTGGATAGATTAATGGAAGTTAAATGATGAATACCTTGCTTTGTGGAATTTGCAAATTTTTTTTTCTATTTTAATGCTTTGATTACTAGGGACTAGTAATAAGCTGGTTAGGGGGTGTGATTAGTACTTAAAAGTGCATTTTTATCATGGTTTTATATCATCATTTTGCACTTGAAGTATCAATAACTCCTTAACTAAAATATGTTTTATAATAATGTATCTAATAATATAAGATACCTATAATTTATGCTAAATGTCTATTTTTAATGCAAGCCTATCACATAAATGAAAGGATTGATTGATGACTTTAAGAACTTAAATTGCAAGGATAAAGAGATGGCCAAACTTAGAAAAGAGATGTTGGTGCAGTCCATACCGGAACACTATTCGGTAATTGGGTCATATCTGGAGCTATATATCTTAGATTTAGGTCCAATTTATATGGATGGAAAGGTAAGACATAGGCCTACAACTTTCATATGGAGCCCAAGATCTAAAAAGGCCATTATCAAGTCCAAATTGTAGCAACAACAAAAAAGCCCGAATCTGTCTTCCAGCCCGAGCACTGTTCGGTATTTTGGCCATATCTAGAGTTCTAGAAGTCCAAATGAGCTGAATTGTTTACACAAGAAAGCTGAGACAATTGCCTACAACTTTCATGTTTGCAACTGGCTCTAATTTTGACGTTATCAATGACGTTTTGGGCAGACAAGAGAAGATAAGGATTGTCACCAAGTCAAAAGTTGGCCACCCACTTATCAACTAGTCATCAAATCAATAGTTCCTAATTTTGGCTTATAAAAGGAGGCATTTGCCATGCATTTAGGCATCTTGGTTTCCAGATCAAGATCATGCTCTTCCTTTCTCTCTTTGTATTTTTTGTAATGTTTATGCTTTGCTTTCATTAATATCAAGTTTATGCCTTTCATTTCCTTTTCTTTACTTAGTTAACTTTTATGTTCTTATTTTGTTTATCTATTTTGCTTTCTTTTATTATGTCTAGCTAAGTTAATTATGTCAAGGTGAAAAGGTTCACTAATGGTGTGAGAATAAGTATAATGTAAACTTAAGATGGAGTTTAATGTTTGATACTAACATGTTTTATATTTGTTTTCTTGTTCACTCTTTAATACTTTGCTTGTTAAATGACTAATCTTGATTTATGTTGTATAACACTTGGTACAACAAATGCTTGGCACTTTCATAGCTTATAATGTATGGTATAACCGACACCTTAACTATGAAAGGAACTTGATTTGTTGTTAACATAAGTTATAATCATGAATGCTTGACGAGATTTACAAGTATTAGCATTAATTGAATAAGATGACTAATGTAATCATGTTAACAATATATAATCTAATTGGAACCTCCTTTGTGTGTGGTTTCCAATTCAATAATAAGAGTTTATACTATACTTGTTTGATATACCATTAGTGAAACCTCTAACCTTGACATTTGTCATTATTATTGTTTAATCCTTACATTAATTTTCCATCTCAAATTCTCATTATCTTCTTCTTCTTCTCTTTCTTTATTACTACTACTACTACTACTACTATTATTGTTGTTGTTGTTGTTGTTGTTGTTGTTGCTATTATTGTTACTTATAATTGTTGTCTATAATTTGTACAATTAACCTCCCTGTGGTTCGACCCCGGTCTTACCGGGTTATTTATTACTTTGACACTTCTGCACTTGAGAGAAGTCATCAACCTTTTAGTCGTGTCAAGTGCCTAGAGGAATAATTGAAGATGTGTTAATACAAGTCAAAAAATTCATTTATCTTGTGGATTTTATTGTCTTGGACACACAACCTGTTAAAGCATGTAATTTATTTCTTATTATTTTAGGTCGTCCATTTCTTGCCATTCTTGATACATTGATTAATTGTAGGAATGGACTGATGAAGCTATCATTTGAAAACATGACATTGGAGATGAATATTTTCAACATTTGCAAGCAACCTAAAGATAATAATGAATTACAAGAAGTAGATCATATTGAGGAATTGATATATGATCAACTTGAATCTACTTTAAGTAAAAATGAGTTGCATGAATTTGAAGATTTGCAAATGATTTATTCTCAAAAAGAAATCATGGATGAAAAAAGCACAAAAAATATTGATGCAGATCTTTTGTTAAGAGTGACAACAGATTCGACATCCAACATCACATCAATCGATGATTACTTTCTTGTTGAATCTTTACTTTCTCTTAGTTCAATGCCTTGGTTTGCTAAAAATATCAATTATTTTTCTTCAGGATTTTTGTCAGCTCATTTGGATAACTAAGACAAAAGAAAGTTTTTGAGCAACGTGCAAAAAATTTATTGGGATGACTTACTTATTCCATTATTGTCCTGATCAAATATTTCAAAAATATATTCCTGACAATGAGGTAAGTAGTGTCATTAAATTTTGTCACTCTGAGGCACGTGGGGATCATTTTCTTTAAAAAAAGAGGACTGTAGAAATCTTATAAAGTGGATTTTACTATCCCACCATGTTCAATAACTCACATGCATTCCGCAAAACATGTGAAAATTATCAAACGGTAGGATTTATTTCAAAACACAAAGAGTTTAGATAATCTTCTATTGACTCTTAAGTCTTATTATAGTGGAGATAAGCATCATGCAATTCATGATTTATGAACTCATTTTCATAAAGAACATGCTTAGCATAGTCTTGGGAATTTGACTAAAAAAGACCATATTAGCCAGTTTGTAAGAAAACTGGATAGGAAGCCTATCCCTAACCTATAGAGGGTGTTTAAGTCGTTCTTGGACGTAAAACCAAGGAAAGATATGAGCTACAATCACAACTGCAATTTGAGTCTTAATTTGTAAAAAAATATGTCTTTTGATTTTATTAATAGTATAATATTTGTGTTTTGTTATTTTTTATATTTGTTTAAGTGTGTTTCAGGTTTGTCAGTAATCGTTGTTTCAGGTAATGTCTTCTATACTCTATCTCTCTACCTTAAAAAATTGAGGACAATGTTTTGTTTTGGTTGGGGGGAGAGGGTAGTAGTTGATATTAAAAAAAAAACTAATTATGTTTTCTTTTTCATAAACCATTTGCAAACTGTTGTTACTAAGATCGTAGAGTAAAGAGAAATTTTATTGACTTTTGAGACATATTTTGGTTGACAATTTTCAATGGTTATTTACATCATTCTTAACAAGGTCTATCATAATACTTCTTGAAATATTCAGATTTATAAATTCTGATATTATTATTACTTAATTCTGCTTGTATACTCATTTAACATGTACTCTTAAACCTTAATTTTCATACACACACTTTAACATATGATTGTGGGTTGCACATTAGATTATTATATTATTTATGTTCTTTTGCTAAAGGTAACAACTAAAGGAAAAGGATTTTGAAAAAAACAAAAAAAAAAGCAAAAAATAAAATAAAAATAAAATAATAAAAATAAAAATATAGATAAGTTTGCTTTTGTAGCCTCCTTAACCTAAGCAATTAAACCTGAAGGGGTGTTTTAACACCTGATACCCTAAAGTCAACTGATTTGGGAGCTATTGGCCCAACGCTTGTTACATGGGTTGAGGAGAAAAGTTTAAGGAAATAAAAAATTATATCATCTACGTATTAGTATCGGCAACCCGAGTTACTAAGCTCGTAGGGATGTCTCAACACCTAATACCCTAAAACCAACTGGTTTGGGAGTCATTAGTCGAAAGCTCATTACATGGGTTAAAGATGCATGGTGTTTTAAGTTATATGTATACATATTAAAAAAATAATGAGAAAAAAAATAATAATTCCAACCCAAGGAAGTTAACCTTAAACATTAGAACAAAAATTTTGTTTTCTTCCAAAAAAAACCCCATAACTATATGTTGATCTATTAAGCACACAAAAAAGGTTTATTAATATCTTATTTAAGAGGTAGTGAGCATATATATAAATTTAATAAGAGTTTATTTATCCGAATAAATTAATGAAAATTAAATTATGAATACCTTGCTTTGTCAAATTTGCAAATTATTTTTCTATGTTAATGTTTTGATTACTAGGCACTATTAATAAGCTGGTTGGGGGGATGTGATTAGTACTTAAAAGTGTATTTTTATTAAGGTTTTATATCATCATTTTGCACTTGAAGTATCAATAACTCATTAACTAAAGCATGTTTTATAATAACATATCTAATAATATAATATACCTTTAGTTTATGGTAAATGTTTATTTTAAATGTAGTCTTATTACATAAATAAAAAGATTGAATGATAAATTTAAGAACTAAAATTGAAATGACAAAGAGATGGCCAAACTTAGAAAAGAGATGTCGATGTAGTCCAAATCGGAACACTGTTCAGTAATTGAGTCATATCTAAAGCTGTAGATCTCAGATTTAGATATACTTTATATGGATGAAAAGGTAAGACATAGGCCTACAACTTTTAAAAGAGCATAATATTTTAGAAGACCATTTTCAAGTGCAAATTGTAACAACAACAAAGAAGTTTGAATCTGTCCTCAGCCAGAGCACTATTCAGTTTTTGGCCAATATTTTGAGTTCTAGAAGTCCAAATGACCTCTATTTTGTCTGAAAAGCTGAGATAATTTCCTATAACTTTGATGTTTTCAAGTGGTTCTAATTTTGACGTTATTAATGATATTTTGGGCAGACAAGAAAGATAAGGATTGTCACCAAGTCAAGAGTTGGCCACCCACTCATCAATTAGTCATCAAATCAATAATTCTCAATTTTTGCCTATAAAAGAAGGTATTTTCCATGCATTTAGACATCTAGGTTTTCATATCAAGATCATGTTTTTGTTTTCTCTTTTTGTATTTTTGTAATGTTTAAGTTTTATTTTTATTAATATCTTATTTATGCTTTTCACTTTATTTCCTTTACTTAGTTAGCTTTTATCTTATTTATGTTCTTATTTTGTTTATTTATTTATTTTTCTTTCATTATATTTAGTTAATTTTATTATGTTAAGGTGAAAAGGTTACACTAATGATGTAAGAATAAGTATAGTGTAAACTTAACATGAACTTTAATGTTTCATACTAAGATGTTTTAGATATGTTATCTTGTTCACTCTTTAATACTTTGCTTGTTAAATAACTATTCTAGATTTATGTTATATAACACTTGGTATAACAAATGCTTCGTACTTATATAGCTCATAATGTATGGTATAACCAACACCTGAGCTATGAAAGGAACTTCCTTGGTTGTTAACATAAGTTATAAGCATGAATGCCTGACGAGATTTATAAGTATTAGCATTAATCGAATAAAATGATTAATGTAATCATGCTAACAATTTATAATCTGATTGAAACCTTGATTAATACTTAAAACTGTATTTTTATCAAGGTTTTATATCATCATTTTGCACTTGAAGTATCAATAACTCCTTAACTAAAGCATGTTTTGTAATAATATATCTAATAATATAAGATACCTTTAATTTATGGTAAATATTCATTTTAAATGCAGGCCTATCACATAAATGAAAGGATTGATTGATGAATTTAAGAACTGAAATTGAAAAGACAAAGAGATAGCCAAACTTAGAAAAGAGATGTTGCTGCAATCTAAACTAGAACACTGTTCGGTAATTGGGTCATATCTGGAGCTCTAGATCTCAAATTTAAGTCTACTTTATATGGATGGAAAGGTAAGACATAGTTCTACAACTTTCATATGGAGTCCAAGATCTAAAAAGGTCATTTTCAAGTCCAAATTATAGCAACAACAAAGAAATCTGAATTTATCTTCCAACCCAAGCACTGTTTAGTGTTTGGACCATATTTAGAATTCTAGAAGTCCAAATGACCTGAATGCTTTACACAAGAAAGCTGAGATAATTTCCTATAACTTTCATATCGAGTGGCTCCAATTTTGCTGTTATCAATGACATTTTAGGCAGACAAGAGAAACTAAGAATTGTTACCAAGTCAAGAGTTGGTCATCCACTCATCAATTAGTCATCAAATCAATAGTTTCCAATTTTTACCTATAAAAGGAGACATTTGTCATACATTTAGGCATCTTGGTTTTCAGATCAAGATCATGCTCTTTATTTCTCTCTTTTTATTTTTTGTAATGTTTATACTTTACTTTTATTAATATCAAGTTTATACCTTTCATTTCCTTTCATTTACTTAGTTAATTTTTATCTTATTTACGTTCTTATTTTGTTTATTTATCTTTCTTTCTTTTATTATGTCTAGCTAAGTTTATTATGTCAAGGTGAAAAGATTATACTAATGGTGTAAGAATAAGTATAGTATAAACTTAATATGGACTTTAATGTTTGATACTAACATGTCTTGTATTTGTTATCTTGTTCACTATTTAATACTTTGCTTGTTAAATGACTAATCTTGATTTATATTGTATAACACTTGGTACAACAAATGCTTGGCACTTTCATAACCCATATTGTAAGGTATAACCGACACCTTAGTTATGAAAGGAATTTGATTTGTTGTTAACATAAGTATTAGCATTAATCGAATAAGATGACAAATGTAATCATGCTAATAAATGCAATCTTATCTCAAAGTTCTCATCAACTTCTTTATTATTATTATTATTATTATTATTATTATTACTACTACTACTACTACTACTACTACTACTACTACTACTACTACTACTACTACTACTACTACTACTAGTATTGTTGTTGTTGTTGTTGTTGTATTATTGTTATCTATTATTTATACAATTAACCTTCCTATGGTTCAACCCTAGTCTTACCGGGTTATTTATTATTTCGACACTCTTGCACTTGGTAAAAGACATTAATTTTTTGGTCGTGTCAGTAAGACTCGATTCTACTATTTGGAAGTTCAAATCTTAGCAACAATGTAGAAGTATAAATCTGTCATGCAGCCTAGACATTGTTCAGTGTTTTGCTCATATCTCAAGTTTTAGAAGTCCAAATGACCTCAATTTTTTTTCTTGAAAAGTTGAGACAATTCCCTAGAACTTTCATCAAATTCTAACATTATCAATAACATTTTCTTCAGACAAGAAGATAAAGATTGTGACTGAGCTCAGAGTTGGCCACCCACTCAACAATTAGTCATCAAATCAATAGTTCTAAATTTTAGCCTATAAAGGGAGGCATTTGCCATATATTTATGTATCTTGGTTTTCATATAAAGATCATACTATTGCTCTCTTTTTATTGTAATGCTTAAATTTTACTTATATTAATCTCTTGTTTATGCTTCTCATTCATTTTCCTTTACTTAGTTAACTTTTATCTTATTTATATTCTTATCTTGTTTATTTATGTTTCTCTCTTTTATTATGTTTAGTTAAGTTTATTATATCAAGGTGAAAAGGTTACACTAACAGTATAAGAATAAGTATAGTGTAAACTTAATATGGAATTTAATGTTTGATACTAACATGTTTTCTATTTGTTATCTTGTTCACTCATAATACTTTGCTTGTTAAATGGTTAATCTAGATTTATGTTCTATAACACTTGCTATAACAAATACTTGACACTTTTATAGCACAACCGTATGGTGTAATCGATACTTGATTTGTTGTTAACATAAATTATAATCATGAATATCTGACAACATTTATAAGTATTAGCATTATTCAAATAAAATAATTAATATAATCATGTTAACCATTTATAATCCGATTGGAACCTTCTTTATATGTGGTTTCTAGTTGTGTAATAAAAAGAGTTTATACTATACTTGTTCGAAATATCATTAGTAAATCCTCTAATATTGACATTTATTATTATTATTATTTGATCCTCACATTGATATTTCATCTTAAAGTTCTCATTAACTTTTTCTTCTTTATTATTATTACTATTATTACTATTACTATTACTATTTTTGGGTTATTGTTGTTGTTTTTATTGTATTATTATTGTTTATAATTTATATAATTAATCCCCATATGATTCAACCTTGGTCTTGCTGGGTGACACTACTACACTTGGAAGAAAAAATCAATTTTTTGTTCGTGTTAGTTACTGTTCAACCTCTCCTCAGATTTCTAATTATATCTAGAGTTATAGAACTTCATTTTAAGAGTAATTATTCTTGTTAGAAAGCTAAGACATGATGCTACAAGTTATCTGAGGAAAGGGAACCCAGTTTTGCCTTTAAAATAGTCAAAATTGCTCAACAAACATTGGACTGTTACTGTCTTCATATTGAGCTATTGTTATTTGACTCTTCTTATATTTCTAACTATATCTAGAGTTATAGAACTTCATTTCAAGTGTGATTGGTGTCATTGAAAAGCTAAGACATGAGATTCTAAGTTCTCTGAAGGAAGGAGAACCTATTTTTGCCTCTAAGATAGTCAAAATTGTTCATCAACAAACATTAAACTATTATTGTCCAACTGTTACTGTCTTGATATTGAATTGTTACTATCCGACCTCTTTTTATATTTTTAATAACATCTAGAGTTATGGAACTCCATTTTAAAAGTGATTAGTCTCGTTGGAAAGTTAAGATATAAAGTTATAAGTTCTTTAAAGAAAGAATAACCTAGTTTTGTCTATAAAAGAGTCAAAATTACTTATTTACAAACTATACCTACTACCTTATAGGGTCTGTCATGTCCAAATGTTGGTTAGTGACATATAGTTGGAGTTCTACAGCTCCAAATTGAGCAAGATCAATTTTTTTAGTTAGCTAACATCCAAAACTATAATTACTATGAAGAAACTTGATCCTAATTTCCTCATTCATCACATATCATTTAAAAGTGTCATAAGAAATCTTTTTAAGAGCTAATTTATCTTATTTATTTTAATCTTCCCTCTTAACGTCAAAATAAAACATTCTTATCAATTTTACAAACTTTCCAAACAATATTCTTCTAAACATAATCCATGATAACAGTTTTAATCAATCATAAATAACAAACTACTAATATTTCAAACAATCCATACGGTTAAGTTATATTACATTATTATAATTATAACATATCCAAATATCAACTTCATCGAATTGACCTCAAACTTGTAGATTTACTATGCAAAAAGCATAATTTATATAACAAGTGTTGGTTTCTGATCTCCAACATTTAGAATCTAGAAAGCAATTGGAAGAACAACATATCCAAATTATAGCCTGATCCAATGGTGGTTGGAGGAGAAAACAGTCAATAAAGAAGACTATCCAGAAGTGTATTTTTCCATAAATTTTCCTTCCATGATATCTCTCAAACATGGACTTATATAGAAAATTCATTTAGTGACAATGTACAAGACATGAAGGAGAACAACATATCTAAATTACATTTTGTTCCAATGGTGAAAGATGGAGTTATAATTGTCAAATGTTCTTCCATTAGTATATATTCTCGTTAGCCTCTCTCTAAAGTCTCTCTTGCACTTACAAGTCACTCCAAAAGAGAAAATAAAATGATATTTATAGTTCTATCATCTTATTAATTGCACATTTATCCTCACCCCTTTTTATCATTTATACATAAATTCCCAACCTACTGTTATTTGAATATTACCCTCTCTTAATCTTACGTATTCATTTTATCCTCATAAATTTTTTTATTTTCAACAATTTAGTACTATATTAACTTTTTATTTCATTAATTTATTATTTTTATCTAGATTTAGGTTTCTTTACTTTAATTTAACCCATATTACTAATGATTTAATTTCTCATATTTTTAAAGGTATCATACCTCTTGGTGCGCTAGCCATATCAAATAACTATTTGAGATATATAATTATTATATAGGCATTCATATTCTTATATTGTGTTTGAAGTTCAAATTACATGCTAGCTAACACATCTAAAAAATTAATGTCTTCTTCCAAGTGTAGGAATGTCGAAGTAATAATTAACCCGGCAAGACCGGGGTAGAACCATAGGAAGGTTAATTATATAAACTACAAATAAATAAATAGAATAATAGAAAAGGAGTTAAAGAGAGCTTTGAGATGTGATATTGATGTAAGGATTAAATAAGGATAAAATAATTATCAAGGTTAGAAGATACACTAATAGTATTTCAAACAAGTATAATATAATCTCTTTTTATTACTCAATTGGAAACCATATATAAAGAAAGTTTCAGTTGGATTATAAATTGTTAACATGATTACATTAGTTATCTCATTCGAATAATGTTAATATTTGTAAATGTTGTCAGGTATTTATAATTATAACTTATGTTAACAACAAATCAAGTTGGGCTATAAAAATGCCCAACTTTCATATTAGCATCGTTCACTTTCATATTAGCATTTTAATGTTTAATATTAATATGTTTTATATTTGTTATCTTGTTCACTTTTAATACATTACTTGATAAATAATTAGTCTATAAATAATTAGTCTAGATTTGTGTTGTATAACACTTGGTACAACAAATACTTGACACTTTCATAGCCTAACCGTATGGTATAACCAACACTTATGCTACGAAAGGAACTTGATTTGTTAACATAAGTTATAATCATAAATACCTAATAATATTTATAAGTATTAGCATTATTCGAATAAGATAACTAATGTAATTATATTAACAATTTAGAATCTGATTGAAACCTCCTTTGCGTGTAGTTTCCAATTGAATAATAAGAGTTTATACTATACTTGTTTGAAATACCATTAGTGGATCCTCTAACCTTGATATTTGTTGTTATCATTGTTTATTCTTTACTGATTTTCCATCTTAAAGTTCTCATTAACTTCTTTATTACTACTACTACTATTATTACTACTACTACTACTGTTGTTGTTATTATTCTTGTTTTATTGTTATTTATAATTTATATAATTAACCTTTTTATAGTTCAACTCCAGTCTTATTAGGTTATTTATTACTTTAACACTCTTGTATTTAAGAGAAGTCATCAATTTTTTTGATAATATCATTGGACTTTAAAATAACTTGGTAATATTAAAGGAGAATGGACTATTAAAGTTTTATTAAATTGAGCCATATGGATCTTTAGTTAATTTGAATAGGGTTGAAGACTCGAATAGGAGTTGTTAAATATAGTACTATCAATTTAAAAATTTAAATTATTATGTGAAATTGATTGAATAATTACAATATTATTCTTTAATAAATTTCATTGTGTTTAACTTAAATAGGGTGATAAGATATGAATTCCTTATTTGATCTTTAAATATTTAATATTATATTAAAAAATCATTCTAATCTCAAAAATTAAACCATTGTTTAATTAAAATCTAATGAATTATTGTATATTCTCAAACACAAATATGCATGGAACTTAAGACATGATGGATAGGTGACAAATATTTTACGAACTATATCTGCATGGCTACGAGGCATCATATCTATACATGCACTTCGCATTATGTGGTAGTGGTGTGTTGTGTACCGACCCTTCATCTGTATAAGATTGAAAAAATGAATGGCTGCTAATTGTATATTCTTTTTTATTAATGTGAATATTCGAGTCAATTTATATATATTTCAATTAATTTAATAAATCATGAAATTAATAACTATATAAGCCTCTAGTAATTCTAAAAGAATATAAATTCATGATTATTAGAAAACAAACTCAATACCTAACTAATTAAGTTACCTCTCAAAGTTTGCTAATTATACATCTTAACTACTTTATTGATACAAAACATCCAATAATATTTTCTATTGGAAAATGAACCATACACAATGCACAATGCATATATAGTGACCCATACTAATTAGTGGTGCTTTGTTTATAATATTTACCAAACTTGACTTTATTCATTTTTAGATTATGGATTTTTTTGGAAATGTTGTAGTGATAGTTTTTTAAAGTGTTTTTTAAAATATATTAAAATAATATTTTTAATTTTTTAAAATTATTTTTTTGATATCAATATATCAAAATAATATAAAAAATTAAAAAAAATCAAGTGAAAAAAATAAACAAACCCTTTAATAATGAGGTCTGCTTACCGCGAGATTGATTGGCCACGGTCCACCAACAAAAAGCCACATTTTTGTTTTAAGTTTTTATTTGTTACATCTTCTTTACTACTGGATGCTCGCGGGTGCTGGTACTTTGTGCAGTGTGCGCACACCTATGAGAATATTGCTCATCAATTGCATGCAATCATCATGCATGTTTGTGATTTTAACTTTTAAGGCCGTTTTCCCTTTAATTGGCTACTTTCTAGAATTAAAGACGGTACGGTGACATGCAAGCTGTACAGATTTCGAATTTATTATTATGAAAACCAAAAAAAAAAACGTGTTGACGCAATTGCACATGCCCTTCCTAATAAATTCCGTGCTTCATATGCTATAAAGATAACTATTCCTTAATTTCAGGGGTAATTCAATTTTAAATTTATTTTTTAAATAGTTATGAGTTTGAGATTTTTTAAATTTATTGTAAATTTATATTATCATTAATTTTAAAATCTAAAAAATTAATAATTAACTCAAATTCCCACATTAATAAAAAAGAATAAATAAATAAATAGTGGAGGCAAAATGTGCATATCACTTCGTAACCCAGCGGACTGCTATATTTTATGACAGATATATCTGCCGGGCTGGCTCCCTCTAAGGTTAGCAACTTGCATATTCCAGCCAACGAGACAATTCCAAGAGAAAGTTACTGCTGCGTTAGATAACAAGCAAATGGCTCGATGACGTGGCTCAATCTGGACCGTCTGCTCCCCCGCACCTCCTCTACTGCGCGTCGAGGGGTGGTTCAATCCGGGTTGCTCGCAGGTCAGCCGTTGATCTCAAGCAACATCAGCCAAAACAATTTTAAAAAAGACCGGGGTATTTTTTATTGTCAAAGGGCTCTTGTTGTGGCATGACTAGATGCTGCGTCAGTGGGCCCTGAAACCAAGCTGTGTATAGCGAAATAAGATATGATATCCACGCAAAGCTGACTCAGGGATGAGCCACCAAATAGCCCCTATTATTATATAGTTATAGGTTTCGAGCCCTTTATGTATTTAGTACAAACTCTTATCCTTGCATGCAAATAAGCAAAGTTTGAGAGGAAACATGGAGGCATGCACGGCCAAATTCAGAAGATTTATCGAAAGAGATATTTACAGCTCAATACTATTTACAGCTCAGAACACGAGTCTTAGTTAGCTATTTTCTTCTGTGGTAGTAAAAACGCTGCGTTTTCCATTAAAAAAGTGACGGTTAGTTGAACAATCATGTTATGTTGTTAGCTAGTCATGTTGTTTGTAAAAAATATAAAATAAAATAGGTTCTTTTTTTCCATTTATTTATATGTAAAAAAAGCATTAATTAAGTTTAAGGGTTGCCATGTATGTTTCTTTGTTTACAAAATTAAAAACAATATACGAAGATTAGAAGAAAATAAAGAAAAGTCAAGATTCATGGAATTTATTATTGGATATAAACTTGATAACTAGTGATATGAAAAAGATGTGGTGATGATTAGATGCAAGAACAATTAGAAGAATTACAAATATAAAATTTTTATAGGTTCGAGAAAATTCCACTTTCTGAGAAGTGTACTTTATAGGTTCAGGTGAGCAAGTAAAATCCCGGTTGTCTTAGACTCTTATAAGAGGTGCACACCTTGACTCGAACTCGAAATCTGCTGTGCAAATCTCAAATCCTTTGTCATCACGCTATGTCCCCTGGGAACACACAAACATAAACCAATATACCTTATTAATATCAAACAAAAAAACATCATTGGTTTGATATATCATGTTGAATTCAACCACTGCATGCTTGCTATGGTACCAAATAAGATATTTTCATATCACTATAGCAAAAAAAAAACTCACATTAAATTACAATAACAATAGTAAAGTTTGGAAGTGAAAAAAACTTATATTAAAGTACACTATGTTGTGTACTAAATCATGATATATATTTTTATTGGTGAAGTCTTAAAGCAATTTAATATGGTGAATCTTCAGTTTTCAATGAAATCACAGAACATGCTTTTTAGGTTATATATAGACGAATTCAATCTTTTCGGGTTATTTGTTGCATTCTATTCTTGTTGGCTGGTGATACTCGCGATTTATAACTTATCACTAAAGAAGTGTATGAAGCTAGAGTCCGTGTTCTTATCTACAGTCATTTTATATCTTTATAGTTCGAGTAAAAATATATATGTTTATCTTTGACCGTTAATTGATAAGTTGAATTAGTTATGGTCATTTGGATTTTGATGCATGTTGTCTCAAGAAAGTAAAATTCCTTAGATGAAGGCAACTTTGATATAGAATATCAATAATTTTCCTGCATATAGGATGGTTCTTTATTGGAGTACATATAAAAAATTATCATATCCAAACTGTATGGAAAATAACAAGGCCTTTGCATTAACAGATGGTTGTAAAATATTTTTTTTAATTATTGTAAGAGATTCTTGCCAGCTAATCATAATTACAAAAAGAACAGAAAAACTTCTTTATAGGTAGAGTTGAAAGGGATGTTGCACCGCCGGTACTGTCAGGTGAAGAATTATATGATATGATCTCACAATACAAGGGTATTGTGTTTGGTTTTCAATTCGGTAAATAGAAATTAGTTGATTTTGGTATGACCCATAATTAGGTAAAACGAAATATTTTTTAAAAGGTTTTTTATTGGAAGACTAATCTCCTCCACCATAATTTAGATGTCATGCATATTAAAAAGAACATATTTGAAAATATTTTTCACACGGTAATAAACATGAAAGGGAAGACAAAGAACAACATGAAGGCTAGAATGTGGAGTTGGTTTATGATGGATCATGAGTTGCAAAACTCAAAGTCAGCTTTAACTTTGACAAGAATACATAATTATTTGTCTACCAATGTCATAAGAGTCTACGTTTTCCTCATAGATATACTTCGAACACATCTAGATTTGTAAATTTAGAGAATGACAGATTATATAAAATAAAGAGTCATGACTGTCATATATTTATGCAAATACCCATTCCATTTACTTACCAGGATTTATTGCCAAAAAGGATATGAGATAGACTCACAGATATCAATCACTTTTTTAGATGTATATGCTCTAACAAGTTAGATACCCAACACATGGAGAAGTTGAAATGAATATCGTCCAGATAATCTCCAAACTTAACATGATATTCCCTTCATTCTTTTTCGACTCATAGAGTATCTACCCATATATTTATCATTTTAGGCAAAAATTGGAGGATATATCCAGTACAAATGAATGTATCCATTCGAGAGGTTAAGGATTACACATGTATCCTAATTAAATTTTTATTATCTTTATTTTTTTAATTTAAAACATTAATTTAATTCCATGCACCATTCAACCTTAAAAAAAAAAAAAGGCACATATTGAGGCTTATATTGTTACAAAGATCTCAATATTTATCTCGTACTATTTTGAGTCTCATTTGAGAACAAGAATTAAATGTGTTCTAAGATATGATGATGTTGGGGAAGTTCCTTCGAGTGAGAATTTATCAATATTTTCCTATCCTAAATGATTTTTATAAAAAAAATACAGTGAGGGAAAGGTACTCGATAAAAACCAAATTCAGACATCCATATAATTATGTGTTATTTAAATGCGATGAATTAAAACCTTTTATTCAGTAAGTGAAATATTTACATCTTATTTTTAAATAATTTCTCTCTTATACTCTCATAAATTAATAAGGTTGACAACGTTGTTTCCAGAAAAGTGTGGGAGAATTACAACGCTATTAAGTAATATTGAATTCAAATTATGATTCTTTTTCAATATTAAAATTTTATTTTTTATAATCTTAATTGATAATTTTTTTCTACAAACTAGGTTGCGTGATTTCTAGTATGAGACCTAGAAAAAAAATAAAAAAAATATGCAAAAGAAAAAGATCTTCTAGGCTGGGAAGATATGGCTATATAGAGTGATTTCAAAACTTTACACATCTCAGAGACTATTTGGGATGCTTATATGTAGCCCATAATGTATAAATGTTTCGTGCAATGGTCACAATTCGGTACAGAGAACCAGACTAAAGAGATTCATGGTATCATTGCCACACATATCAATGAATCTATTTTTTTTTTCATTTTGTGTAAAACGAATGATAAAAATATGTTTTATAAGACATATTTTTAATTATAGTATTATATGAAAATGCTTAATTAACAATAGCTTTCTTTTGTAGGTTGTGATGCTTGGACGTGATTTAAGATTGATAGAGTGTTTTTTGTTGAAACTTACATATGAAATGAGGATTGTGAAAAAAGAGTGCAACATCACATGAATAGCTATGCTTAAAAGTTTGTGATAAATTAGATTTCAACAATTATTTTTTTAAGTTATTAGTTTTTTTAAATTTGTTGACCTTTTTTTTGTAACATATAATACCTAATTATATGAGAGATATAGAGATAATATTTCGACCCATATAAAACTCAATCCGGATTTATAGTTAGAGTCTGAATCGTTTAGCAAACCCAATAAAAATTGAGTTTAAAATATCTCCAACTCTATTGATAATATGTAGATGGGTCCTAATGTATCGATTGTTGTTTTCTCACAGTCAAGATTGAACCAACAATTTTCAATTGTCCAAGCAGTTATATCAGAATAAGTTCAAGCTCAAACAACATAATTTAATGCAAAGATGGATGAAATTGTGTTTGAAATTGACATGTGGGATAAAATGAATGTCTTGAGTAATTGTTGATAGCCCTCATCGGTACATGTTGTCTCCCTCAACTTGCTTCTCTTTATTAGATAAATTATATTTAATAATATTTTTAAATTAATAATAAAAATTTAGTTTTTTATTTTATTCTATATTTTTTTATTCTTGTACTGTTTATTTTATTTAAAAAATATTAAATACAATACTAATGAAATTACAAACAAAATTTACATTACTGAGAGACTAAATATTATGGATTCCACTAAAAATTAAGATAGAAAATATTATGAATTTAATATTTTATAAAATATTCTATGAGTATTATGCAATATTTTTGTTGTTATAAAAGGCTATAGCAAAAATGTAAGAGAAAAAACAAAACAAAAATTCACAACAAATACCTCATTAATAACAAATATATTTGATACAGTCATGATGATGATGCTATTGTTAAGATACACGCGCCCGAAGGGGATGTGAAATTCATTTTGTGATAGGCATGAACTAGCTTGGACCGCTTCCATCGGATTTTAAGAAGACTGAGTTAGGTAGATTTTCAATTGAGGACTCCAAATCTTCCAATTGTCAGGCAAGGACACTTGGTGGTGCTATTAAACCCCCTCCAGCAGCAATCACCTGTGTCACATTCAATTCCAATCCCTTGAGTTCAGACATCCTTCTTCCTTCTATTCTCTGCTTCTCATTTCCATTCAATTTGTTTTCTCCTTTCTTCTTTCTGGTTCTTTGCTAATCATTTGGCGGCAACATGACTATCCTCATTCCCCAACCTGAGCTAAGCGGTATCAAACAATTCTTGCTTCTTCTTAATCTTTTCCTTGAATTTATTGTTGGCTTGCATGAATTTAGAAGTGTTTCAGAAATATTTATTTATATTATTGTGGTGTGACTACAAGCAGAGGGCCATATCGACGATTATGATGCCAAGGAGTTGGTATTAGATGGTGGGTTTGTGGTTCCAAATAAAACTGAAGCATTCGATGCGCCAGAGATCAATTCATTTGGCAACTCCTTCAGGTTTCTCCTATTTTTCTCAATCTTGTTGAAAGCAATGAAGTGCTCTCCCTCCCTCTAATTATATATGCAATTAATGGTGACGACAATTATGCTGCAGGGATTATAATGCAGAGAGTGAAAGGCAAAAGACCGTGGAGGAATTCTACCGACAGCAACACATTAACCAAACATACGATTATGTAAGGAGATTTTCAGAAACATGGAGTACTAGTGGTAAAAGGTTTAACATACGAGGTTTGGATTTGACGTCATGCAAATGAATTAATTGATCCAGGTGATGAAGATGCGAGAAGAGTATGGGAAGCTTGACAAGGCTGTTATGAGCATCTGGGAATGCTGTGAGCTCCTGAATGATGTAGTAGATGATAGCGATCCGGACCTGGATGAACCTCAAATTCAACACTTGCTGCAATCAGCTGAAGCCATCAGGAAAGATTATCCCAATGAGGATTGGTTGCACTTGACTGCTCTTATCCACGGTATATATACCCTTCCCAAAATCCCTGATCTGTGCTAATCCACGTGATTTTAGATCTTTAATCATTCTTTCTTGGAGTGGCCTCAGATCTTGGAAAGGTTCTTCTTCTTCCTCAGTTTGGACAGCTTCCTCAATGGGCTGTTGTTGGTGAGCATCGTTTTTTGGCCATATATATGAACAACTAGTTTTATTTTTTTAATTTACACTTCCTTGAATGCTCAATTTAAGTTTTATGTTTCAGGAGATACATTCCCTCTCGGCTGTGCATTCGACGAATCCAACGTTCATCACAAGGTATTTCTGCTTCTGAACATTTCCGGAAATCTTACCGCTTATAGTAATTGTAGCTGTAAACAATCCAGTTAGACGTTGCTCAACTCTTTTATTTCTTGGTGCAGTATTTCACGGACAACCCTGATTTCAAGAATCCTGCGTACAGCACAAAGAATGGAATTTACGAGGAAGGCTGCGGGCTGGACAATGTGGTGATCTCATGGGGGCATGACGACTACATGTACTTGGTATTTTTTTTTCCCATTCAAACCCCTACAAAACCTTAAGTATCATGAGACGTTTTCAAGTACCAAAACAATGGCTGCCTTTGTTCCTGATCTCTCTTCTAATTATTAATATTTAAATATTAGGTGGCCAAGGAAAATGGAACCACTTTACCCCACGCTGCATTGTTCATTATCCGATATCACTCCCTCTATCGTAAGTGCTATGATCTTCCTTCCCTGTTTATGTTTCATGCAACCAGTTTCATGAATCCATTAATTAACGTAAGGATTTCTTGCGCGATGTAGCTTTACACAAGGCAGGAGCATATAAGCATCTGATGAACGAGGAAGACGAGGAGGATTTGAAGTGGCTCAACATATTCAAGTATATATGCTTGATTTGATTCACCGCTTTGCATTGATTCTCATTTCTTTCCTTGCAATATATCCGCTCATGGCACTAGCCAATCTTAACTTCTCGGACGTTGTGAATGATTTGCAGCAAATATGACCTTTACAGCAAGAGCAAAGTTCTTGTCGATGTTGATGAAGTCAAGCCATACTATCAATCTCTGATCAAGAAGGTGAGTTTTTTTCCTTCTCGAGCTGGTTTTCTAAATTTCTTAACTTCGTCGGTAGCGTTAATCTTATATATTTAAATAATTTCGTTACAGTATTTCACGGAAAAGCTTAGATGGTGATCAATGGCGTGGATTAATTGTACATCATGGGAAAGGCAGGCTGATATTGATGGGCATAACGCATCGGGATTGTCTGCATGGCTACGAGGCCAGAGAGCAACTTAACAGTGAATCAGTCATGCTTGCTTTTTCACCGTCAACAAAACAAGAGATATTGAAAGATTATATGTTTGGTATTTGAAATTTAAATAATTTTATGTAAGTTTGATAATCCCTCATTAAAATATTCGATTTTTCCTATTCTCAAGAGGACAATGTTGAATTCTCCACATATATACTCATTAAATCCATGAGCTACAAGTTACAAGAAACCACACGCTACAAGAAGAGTAGTTTTTACCGACAAAGATTAGTGACGAAACTATATTTTGTTGCCAATTACGGATACAATCAGCAGTGAATTGTCTGTCGCTAATTACAGATGGAATGGCCATGGAAAGGATACCATCACTAATGAGCTCGGGAGAAATGCATGCCTCCCAATTCCTTGAAAGAAGCTCTCTAATATCAACTCTAATATCAGCCCAAGAATGGTTATATCACGTAATTTAATTAATTTAATTAGTTAAATTTTAAATTTATTTTTTAAAAATTATAAATTTTACAACTATTAAAAATTTATCTATTTATTAACTTTAAAGCATTAAAGAATTAGCCCAAATATATATAACCTAATCTAAACACCCATGGTTACCAAAAAACCAAAAATTAGCTCTATCACAAATTACTCGTCTGCCTTGTAGAGGAGGACTAAAAATGATTTTTATCTGTAATTTCTTCTAATATAGTTTACTAATTTTAAATTTTGATTTTTAATTTTAAAAATCAATAAAAAAGTTTTTTTGTTATAAAAAAAAAGTTAATTATTTTTATTAGTAATTCCATAGGTAAATAAAATTCCCTCTAATTTTTATCTATATGTGTGTGTGTTCACTCTCACTCCCTTTTATCCCATTATTTCCTCTCACGCTATCTTTTCATTCACTATAACACCCAACTCTTATTTTCTTCATATTATGTTTCTCTTTTATTTTCTCTTGATATGTCTCAGTCAAATCAGCCATACTTTTATAATTTTTGTCTCAATTCACATTTTTTGTCATCATTACTTTCTCTCTTTATAGTTTTTGTTTTTTTTTACTCTTCTTTTTCCTTTTCTCCTTTTTAACTGTTTTCTTTTCCCTTATTTCTTGTATTCCATCTTTAAAGTTATTTTTTGTAATTCCTTTATGTTAATAGATATTTGTAGCTAATTATATTGTTTTTATATTGTGAGTAGTATGTTTATGTTTTCATTGATTGTTGTCGAATTTTGTTATTGCTTTTATGCATGTAAGATTATATGTGATGATGAAAAATTATATATTTATTTATTTATTAAGGATTGTGATGAATTTGTTGTTTTCTTTGTAATATTGAGGGGCTCGTGTAGTTTTTGGAATTAATTTTTATAATATGACACTTTCTTCATTTGACATGAGTTAAAAAAAAAATATCAATACTAAAAAGAAAAATATTTTATTTTTAATTTCTAATAAAATTTTTAATTTAAAAAAAAATCCATCAGAAAAAATTGTACTTTCACGCTAACTAAATCATCATATGGACCCATCAACCCCACATGCAAGTTCACTATGATTAGTCAAATGGACCATAGAACACAGTCATCAATGTTGACAAAGATCAGTCATACAGACTCTGAAAAATAATATATTTTCAAATAAAAAAGATTTTAAAAAATTATTATCAATGCACTTTCAAACATATTGGTGGGTCTTCCAGCACAGCAGATAGAGACGTGGGGCTGAAATTATTATGGGGAGCCAAGTAAATGATTTTTGAATTATTCTCCTCCGACAATGCAAGGGAGCATGAAGCTCTCCCAGCCAAATGTCTCGATGTTTATCCCCTTCAGATTCACAATGGCTCTCAGTTTATTATGGGATAATTCGAAGGCAAATGAGCTCTCTATGATCAAATCCCAGCGAAGAACACTCTTTCACCTTGTCAATAAAAGGGAAGAGGGAAAAGTGGTTTCAATCGTCAAGATTCCTCAAAAAGAAAATGGCAAGGCTGGTATCTTGTCAGCCAATAAAAATTCATGTTCGTGACTAAGTTATTATTTATCTATGAATTTTAGTATTTTATTTTTATTGGCTTCACATTAATATTATTTTTATTTCATAAAATTATACTTTTATTTTTTACATGCATATATGTGCATAGTGTTTATTAAAAAGAAAAAGGACAAAATAATGTGTACAAGTTTTCATCATACTATACTATGTATTTTTTATTTTATAAAGTTGGGGTTTTAGTTGTTAGGTTGATGTTTCACCTGTTAAAAATAAGATTGAAAATAAAATGCAATTAGAAATAATTGATGTAAATAAAATAATTGTAATTAGAAGAAAAATAGCTGCATCAAAAGAAAAAAAAATTTGAAAGGCTTGTATAATTGTTTGCATAATCAATATGCAATTCGATGAAAATTAAAAAAAAAAACACTTGGTATCACACCAGACCTCACTATTATATATACACCACCCAGAAAAGAAGAAAATATCGAGACCATCAAATGATATAACAAAAGCTTAATTTCAACAATTGTTGTCAATTGCATGCATTGCCCGAAAACAATGAAGCGATTGACGTGTGTCGATAGCCTTTTCTTTTATATGCACAAAACTAAAAATGTCTCTATAAATAAATAATAATAACAAAAAAAAAAATTAAATTAAAATTAAATCCTTAAAGTCAAGGCTAAAAAAATTTGAATGGCAAGTCAATGGAGTAATTTAACTATTCATAAATTTTATATATATATATATATATATATATATATATATATATATATAACAAAAATGCTTTTAGGGTTAAATAATAATAACAAAAAAGTCATTAGAAAATCACAATTAAGCCCTGAAATCAAGACTAACAAATTTGCATGGTAAAGATACTTGTGCAATTCAACTATTCATCATAAAATTAAAATTATCATATGATCCTTGAACCAAAGAATCTAATTGTTTACTTTCCAAGGACAATACAGTAATTGCACTATTATTAAAAAAATAAAAACAATGCTACCCTAAGATAAATAAAAAATAATAAATTGATCATGAACAAAGATCATTTTAGAAAGTAAAGTTTTAAAAATTAAAAAATAAAAGCTAAAAAGATAATTTTATTATAGCTCTAGACACATTACATTATGAACTATTCTGAAAAATCAAAACTATTTTACATCTGCTAGTTATGTTGTAGTAATTTATTTATAATTTAAATAATTGATCTGATTTTGAGGAAATATTTGTATAAAATTTAGAAGCAAAGAATGCTCATTACAGCTCCCACAGCAGTGGTCGCAGTGAAATGCGGACAACACTATTTTTTTAACAATGCCTCGAAACTTTAGTTTTTTTTTAAAAAACAATTATCCATTTTTTGTGTTACTATTTACTCCTCGTTTATGAACTTGAATCAAAGAAAAATTCTATGAGAAACAATTTAAAGTGAAAAATAAAAAAAATTAAAGCAAAAAGGATCAAAATAAAGCCCACCATTAAAAATGCATAAAAACTCTAGTTTCATCTTTGAAGTTTCAATTTAAATTTATTTAGTCTATTTAATTATTTTTGAATTACTGATTATAAATTTTATTTTTATCACATTTTAATCTTGAGTGTTATGAAATGAAAATAAAAATTGTCGGAAAAAAAGATAAAAAAGTCATTTCACAATATTCTAATCATATAAAAAGCTAATTATGGTATTAATATGTTTGTTTTCAAAATGAATTCCATGAAAGTAATTTGTAATTTTCATTTTATCATAAAAAATAGATTAATTATTTGGTATATTTTTTTGGTATTTATATTCTTTTTTTACTGTGTTTTAAGGTTAAAATAAGTTAATTAGATTATTATGATTTATTTTATATTTTTTTAAATGAAAATAAGTTGAAATATATATTTTTAATTAAAAAACAAAACAAACTAAAATTGAAATTAGATGATGCCTCATCATCTAGCATGGCAAACCAAGTGCCTGTGTTTGTTTTTCAGTAGAGGTTTAATGCATGATCTTTTTTAGTATTATTTTTTATTTTTTTAATCAATTTTAAATAAAATTCATTATAAGTAAAATATTGAATTATATTAACTAATTTTATCATAGTTGTCATTTAAAATTATAATTTTTTATGATAATATTAATAATTATTTTTTAAATTATTTGATATAAACCTGATATAAAATATGATATGTTAATGAATATTATATGAAAGAAGTATTTATATTTTTTTAATGTTTTATATAATTTTTTCATATTAATTGTTATTTTATTTATTTTGAATTATGATTTTTTTTTATTTATAATTAAAACTTGCCTTTACAATCAAGCTATTTATATATATATATATATATATATATATATATATATATATATATATATATATATAAAGACAATAATTCTCATAAAAAAAACATGTGTTTTGTCAAGATGAAAAAGAAATAAATGAACAAGAGAGTTTCAATTGACGACACATATTTTTTCGTGTTAATGAAAATAATTGAAATTTTTAAAAAATATGTTACTAATAAAAAAAATCACATTAATATAATATATATTTTTTAAGAATTTAAGTGTGTGTATTAATTATAAGAAAATTAATTTTGAAAAATACTTTGAAGCATCCGGCGGAAAAAAAACTAGTATTTATCTGAAGAAAAAATAAAATAAAAAGAGTTCATGTTGCTGGAATAGGAATAACAAAAAGTGGAGTTGGACAATACAGTAATTTGAGGCAGCAGAATTTCCCGCCAAAACAGACGCCTTGCTTAGTAGGTATCTGGCATCGTGGTTCCTCCACAATCCGCTGTGTGGTGTGTTTAGTGTTTCGAGAGATAGAAAGGTTTAGCAATCAGCAGAGCTGAATAATCGATTATCAGCAGCAAAGCAGAAGGCTAATTCCGATGGTAATTAAATAATTATTTTATCTCTCTACGATTTGTTTTGTTTGATGTAGATCTTGTCAATAAAATGATTGAATCACCAATCCTTTTTTCGTTCTTCGTTTAATTGTTTTTCTTTCTTGCTGCGCATCAACTTCTGCGGCTTGGTAAAAAACTTAAGCTGCTCGATGAAATGTCTAGCTGAATGTAATTTATTCATAACTTAATCGGTTTCTTCTTCTTCGGTATAATGGGCTTTGTGATGCTGTAGTCCAAGAAGCGAGGTCTTTCTTTGGAAGAGAAGCGCGAGAAGATTCTTCAGATCTTTTATGATTCACAAGACTTTTTCCTAGTGAGTGTTATGTTGTTAATTGCTTGCTCTTTGAAATCTCATGCTCAAGGTGCTAACGTCCCCCTTGCCTTCTTTGATTTGGAAACTTGCTGACGCATTCTCATAACTTCAGCTAAAGGAACTTGAGAAATTGGGCCCCAAGAAAGGTGTGATTAGCCAGTCCGTGAAAGATGTTGTCCAGAGTTTAGTGGATGATGACCTTGCTTCCAAAGACAAGATCGGGACTTCTGTGAGTATGCTTTTCCTGATTCACGGTTCAAAATGTGAAGTGTGTAGGTACTTAATGGTTTTCGTAATTTTGAAATTTCAGGTCTACTTTTGGAGTCTTCCTAGCTGTGCTGGAAATCAGGTGAAGTTTTTATGTGTTCTACTTCTTTGCCTGAATTTCACAAACTTGGTTTTATAATCGGTTCATTAACATGAAAACTTTTGGTTTTATAGCTGAGGACTGTGCACCGCAAACTTGATTCTGATTTACAAAGCAGTAAGAAGCGGCATGCAGAACTTGTTGATCAGTGTGATGCATTAAAGAAAGGACGCGAGGAATCTGTGAGTAGACTAGGCTCCATTCCTTATTGTTTTTTGATGATTCTCCTGTTGGGCTGAATTACCTGTCTCTCAAACCTTTTTACTAGGAAGAACGAGAAGATGCTTTGGCTGAGCTGAAAACCATTGAAATGAAGTATAACGAGCTGAAGGTTTATCCTAACCCTTTATTATACATTTAGCAAAATGAGCAGATCACCAATTCTCCCACACTTCTATTTCATCAGGAGGAGATGGAGAAGTACGCAGACAATGATCCTGCTGCCGTCCAAGCAATGAGTAAAGAAATCTCCATCTTTGTTTGATCTCCAAACTCTTGTATTCTGTTCCAAAACATCTTTTTAAAGCTCAGTCAACAGTAATTAGCTCCTTGATCAGTTTATCATCCCTGAAGACATATTGATGGTCCTAATTTCACTATTGCAGAGGAAGCTATTGAAGTTGCCCATGCGGCAGCAAATAGATGGACAGGTTTTGCCATTTACACCTTGTTTATTTCCTTTTTCTTATTATTTATCCTTGATCTGTTTCCATGAAAATTTTAACAACAATGAATCTTGTCTATCATGGAAAAAAAACCCTTACAGATAACATTTTCACATTGCGACAATGGTGTTCAAACAATTTCCCTCAAGCCAAAGAGCAGCTTGAAAAAATGTATCAGGAGGTAAGTTTCATAATTTTTTATTGGTGTTTAAACAATTGTGTCCCATTTTAACATTTGAGCCACAACCTGATGCTGCCTCCAATACCACAAATGAGAAGAACCTGTATTTGCTCCTCCTTTAACTAGGCCCAAATGCCTCCTAGGCATGACACTATCATATGACAGTCATGCGCTCATAGTTTTGAACTTAAAACGGTCCAATTCCCGTCATTTGTAGATCTTTTTGTCTAATTTTCTGGTTGTCCCAGATTGTACATAAAGAGAGCTCTTTGATTTGTCTAAAATCGATGTGTTAATTTCCTGTCAAAATGTGAATATTTTCTTAGATTTGGTCATCCCTTTAACATGCTTGGTCTACATATTTTTGAGCTTGTGTTTCTTTTAGTACTTTGAAGTAGCATGTGTCCACGGGCTCTACTTTTATAGGTTTTGTGTCACTGAGATCTTTCCTTTCAAATCTATGTACAGGCAGGAATAACAGATGAATTTGACTATTTGGAGCTTCTACCAGTTATTTCAGTCGACGCCGTTACTGATCAGATGCTGGAAGGCGACCCTTGATTACTCAGAATGCTGTCTTCCTAGATTTTCAGTTGCAGATGTTGTTTGGACAAGGAATTGGAGAATAGGCCATCTCCTTCTTCATGTACTGGAGTGTCTGAAACGGTAAAATGCTTTTATAGCTATTATATCATTCTCTCATTGATCAAGCCACCTCAGTTGCCACTCCCGCATGCGGATCGCTGGTGTCTGAGGCAGGCTAGCTCGAGCTACTTGTTCTTTACCCTTGAAGTCTGAGGCAGGCAGGCTTACAGTTTATTAATGAACCTTAATAAGTACACGAAAAAAAAATTAAAAAAAAAATGCAGCGCTGCCAGTCGCTTGATCGTGAGTTCAACATTGGGCGATGAGTTTTTCGTTTCTAATTTCTTCCAGGGTTTGCAACTCCATTTTTTACCTCTCAAAAAATCTAGGGATTCAAAGACCTTCACAAATAATTTCCAGCCACATCCCCTGGAAATATCCAGTCACATCCTCAATAATTAAGCTTTCGTTGGTTACAGTAGTTTATATGCTGCTGGGTGTTTTGCGACTGCAGTGGTAATCGGTTTTTAAAATATTTTTTTATTTTAAAATATATTAAAATAATTTTTTTATTTTTTTATTTTTTTTATGTTATTATATTAAAATTATTTAAAATATTAAAATTAAAATTTTTTTTATTTTATTTGATATTCACCAACCATAGTCACTTTGAACAGGTTCAAGCATGTACCATTACTTTCTGAGTTTTAACAATGCCAAATGCATCCCAGTTTTCATAAATTCATAAGAGACCACGATGGATTTGGTATGATAAATATATTTTTTTGAGTTGTTTGATGTATTTTTAGATAATATGAAAGTTAATTTATAGAAAAAAATTTATTTAATTTTCCATACACGATTAATTTAGTGTAACTAAATCAATATAAAAATAAATAAATTATTATAATTTTAAAATTTGATCCAAGACAAAATCTAAAGATATTAATAATAAAAATAAAAATATTTATTTTTAATTTCAAAACTTAATTTAAAAATAGATCAAATTAATTATTAACTTAAATTAATATAAAAATAAAAATATTTATTATTATAATTTTAAAACTTAACTTTAGAATTAACCTAAAACTAGGATTAAATCACAAGTAAGTTGATTATTTATTCAAATTAACATAATAATAAAAATAATAATTATTATAATTTTAAAATTTAATTTAAAAATTAATACATGTCAAAGGCTAAATTAACTATTAACTTGAATCCACATAAAAAAAATAGTTATTATACTTTTAAAATCCTATTTAAGAATTAACTTGAAATACTAATCTAATCATAAATTGAATTGACATTAACTCAAATCAACCAAAAAAATATATATAAATAATAATTATTATTTTAATTTTAAAATCTAACTAAAAAATCAACATAAAAAAAGCCCAAAGTCTAAGCTGACCACCCAATTTAAGAAAACAAAATCAAAGAAGCCTCATCAGAAATTTTTACCTCACCTCTGTTTTATTTTTTGGGTGACCGACTCACTGGTTAACTTGAATTTTTTATCATGTCAATCTTTACTTTATTATTTCTTAAACCCAAACGAGTTCAAATCTTAGAGTCGATCATGTCTAATATCTACCAAACAGAAAATCAGGCAAATTATCTGGTCCAATCCAAAACACATCAACCACAGGTCAAGACACAAAAAACACTTACCTGGTCTCATCCAAAGCACACCAAACACCGGTCAAGACACACCAAACACCGGTCTAGACAGTTATTTGTCCAGTCCTATCCGGTCTGCCAATTCTGATACCACATACCAAACACTACCCAAAAGGACACTAAATGCATTTATTTACTCACTATATTTTAAACGATAATTGAAGGTAACCAAGTTGGTGACACATAATACGAGAAAATTAGTCAAAGAACCCCCCTTGCAAAGAAAGAAATGTTATCGAACACAATAAAAAAGCTTCAAACGGCCGGATACAAATTTTAAGGGGAACCAGATTCAGTTTACGCAATCTTTTATATACATTGTCTATTCACTCCTCGATGCACACTCGATGCGTGGGAGTAGGCAGCAGAAACTCCATAATACAGCATGGACAATCTATAAATAATCTCTTTGTTCTGGAACATGGTACCTGCAACAGCCAACTAAGAAAATCAACTCTACAAGTACTTGCTCACACTGCAGCAATATTCAACGGCATTCATGTGTTATTTTGTTCAGCGGAATAACTTCCAACATGTTTTGTTCAGTGCATCCAATTGCAGTCTACTTTTTCTTAATGGTTTAGCCATCAACTACTAGGTAGTGTATAATGTCTGAAAAGAAGGATCAAATCAACAGTTTAAGAGCAAACAAAAAGTAAACCTGCTCAGAGTGCCATCTCAGCTTGCAAGTCAGCAAGTTCTTCTTCCTCGGCTGTGCGTTTTTGGGGAGCTGGTTTCTTGCCAGCTGGGACGTACACTGGAGCCGCTGGAGCTGTTGTTGCTGGCTGAAGAAGCTGCTCTTCCAATTCAGCTCCTTCCAGTTCTTCTAGTTCTGCCTCCAATTCATCCTGAAAAGGTCCAACTATTTAGATGCTCTGCCAGATGAAAACTTGCGTGCAATTTGGAGAGATATGCTCTCATAACAGGGTTTGGAGTTGAGAGAATTAAAATTTTCCTTGTAAGACACTGACCTCATCAAAATCAGCTGCAGAACCAATGGGGGTTGATAACGCTTCTTGAATCTGTTTCATGTTCTCCGTCTGCTCATTGATCTCATCCATTGTCTTGTCCACATCATCAATATTCCTATAATCCATCATTTTTACAGTTATTAATCACATGTACCATCCAACCTCATTAATCAGATATCACAACTGCAAATAAAATGGAATGGCACACCAAGTTGAAGCCAAATAAAGATGGTGTTTCCTATTAACAGTCATTCAAAAAGAAACACTTAAATTGGACAAGAGAACAAGAATCGTAAATATTTTCAGGGTGAAACAAGCACTATAAATTTACAATTTGGGCACAGCAACCAGGAATGTGAAAATATTGCAACCAAAGACAATAAGCAAACCATGAGTGAAGATTCCATTAATAAGTTTAACTGATATAATTGGTACATACGTTGCTTTCTGCATCGCCTTCATAGCAGATGCACCAGTTCTTAATGCATCTACAGTTTCAGTAGTAGCTTTTGCACCTTCTAGCATTATCATCTGTAAAATTGACATCCAGAGCACAAAATTTCAGGCTCTACCATTCGACCTACACAGATTTATTAAGATGCCGTTGAAAACAAAAGCAATAGCAAGAACGCCAGCTGACCTGATCATGAATGCGTAATTGAAAATTTCCAAGTTGTTCTATTTGCTGCTCATACAGCCTCTTCCTCTTCAAACATTGAATTGCAGCTGGAAAAAAGCATCATCAATCAGTATTTGACTGAAAAGAACCCAAATCCTGTAAATAATGCTGCACAAGGATTTGTTTTTAAGTTACATATTCATGTAATCGATGTCTGTACAGGGAAATCATTAACAATGGTTCTTCACTTGATTACAGTATCAAGATGATACTCCACATCCACAGTCACAGATTCAAGAATCCACGATGCTAAAACATGGAAGCACGTCAAAGTCTAATACTGCCCAGTAGAGTTACGAATTTCAATGAAGGAGTTTTTTTCCAAGACAATATTATCTAAGTAGTACAATTAAAAGAAGTATCAATGTCCAATGTGGATATCAGAAACATGAAAATCCATGAAGATATGAAATCTAGAGTTGGATAACTTCGTCTCTTGAGGTTCCGAGCAAAAACAAAGAGGGGACAATGACAGATAAAAAAAGCAGATGAAGTATCTATTTAGCAATAAAAATGCAAAGGTATAAAACAGCAGCATATATCTGCCAATTTTCAGCAGCCCACCAAGTAGACTTGCATATGCATTGTAAAAGTAATAATTAAAGGAAACGATCAAACCAACCATAAATGGTTACTATGATGTAGCATTATCATACCCCTTTTGTTCTTCCCTCTAGTGTATTCCTTAGCCTTTTCAACTTCGGCCGCTGCCTTTTTAACTAGAACCTTCTCCTTTTTCTCGAGCATTTCAAGTGTCTATATAGAGCATTGACAGTTTAGTTGAAAAAAAATAGGAACATTTTTACAGTACAGATAAAAAAATCCAATCAACACATGAATATTAAACCTGGTTGAATCAATCATAAACAATAACAATCTAATAATAATAAAAACATGTACACAATAATAATTAATTAATTTTTTTTAAAATGAAATCTATCAAACTACGGGGAAAAAAGAACATAAAAATAAAAGGAAAATAACCTCGTTTAATTTGTCTAACGAAGTAAGGGCATTGGTTTCCTGCTTAGGTTTTCCAAATAAGCGGTTAAACATGGTGGATTGTGTTAGGTTTAAGAACCCTGCCTGCCCGTCTGCCTCGCGATCTACTATATTGCAAACACAAAATTCAACGTTAGAAAGTCAAATCAAGCCCCAATTCCAAGAATCAAGACCGATCGATCGACACCAAACTCAATTCAATAAGAGATAATGATAGAAACAGACCTGTGAAAATCGAATCGAGGAAGATCGAATTCAGATATTAGGGCTTTTGATGATGGACACGTTGACGAGAGAATACAGAGAGAGAGAGAGAGAGAGAGAGAGGCAGGTTTTGTTTTGGGGAATTATTTTTTTTTTTATTAATTTCCCTGAAGCGTGATGTGCTTGTGTAGGAGAGAAAAGGGAAGATGTATGGCTGGCCCGTTGCTTCACGGCGTTTCAGGTCACTTTCTTTTGTCGGTCCCACTTATTATTATTATTATTATTATTATTATGTAATAAAATCTGTAACTATATACGGATATCAATTATATAATTTTGAATTTTCATTACATTTGAATTTTCTGATATATTTTAACATTTTTCTTATTTTTTGCATTCTGAGTATTGAAAAATATATAAGAAAATATATATATTTTTTAAAAAAATTATTTTGGATATATATATATATATATATATATATATATGTTTGCTTCGTTGCCTCTTGTTAATTCCATATAATCAAACAAAGTCAACTTATTTATTAGGCGGGACTATAATTTAGGTTATTAATTTTTTTAAAAAAAAAATATTTACAACGCCTAAATATTTTACTAAAAAATAATATGGAATTGCAAAATAACGCGGGCACCAGTTTCGTACATGCAGTTAAAGGAAATGGTTATTTTTTCTTTTACTGTAGAAATGGCACAGTTAAAATTTTCTCCAATTGTTTTACTATGTTGATGGCAAAACTGCAATTTTTATTTTATTTTATTTTTAAGAAAACAAGTTTTTCTTATATTTATTTTCTCTGTATACCGAATACTTTCATTATTTTATACTTGACTTATTTACCACTATTTTTTTTTATTTTCAGTTTTTTTGCAATATTTTTTAGTTTTTCATTTCCACTTTGTTTTAGAAAAATATATTATTTTTTACTTTTTAAACTTAAAATATTTATTACTCTACACTTAACTTATTATACCATTTTTTTTATTTTTATCTTCATTTTTTTGTAATTTTTTTATATTTTTTGAAAAAATATTATATAAAGACAAATGGTGTGATTGCCTTATTTTTTTGATACATTAAAAATAAACTTAAGATGTTACATATTTTTATTGACATATATGATTTTTACTATATTATATTATATATAAATATCAATTTTTTGATTCATCATTATTTTTTTTACTTATTATTAAAAATATATTAATAATATTTACACATTAATTCTTTTGCATTAAAGAAGATTACTTCTACAGTAACTAGATGAGTTATATAAATGCGTTAATATTTTTTTATTTATTGACACAAATAATTTTTGATTTATTTAATTAAATATATGCATAAGTTTTCTTTTTTAATTTATAGCTAGTATTTTTGTTGAAAAAAATATATTTAAAAATATTATATATTTATTATTATTATTTAAAAATATCTGATCAACAACAAAAAAAAAATATGTCAAACGACTAATTCCAAAACTAAAATAAATGTTCTAAATTTGCTTCCTTCACCTTGATTTAAAAAAAAATATCAAAGAATCAACCACTTGCAACAACTATTCATCAACCAATAAATTTTCAAAAAAAAATAATTTGTGGTTAATAGACAGCACAAAAAAATTGCAGTTTATAAATAGAAAACATCATGACCATGGTATCGCAGGTATTTATCGGTTATGAAACCAAGTGAAATTTCTTGAAATCTTCAGGCTCAATGGTAGCCTCGAACACAGTCAGGTTTTTCAAATCTTGAAGCAAAATGTTAGCCATGGCTACGACTCCGTTTGCAAAAATATCTCATGGCCAATGACTGTTGGCTGCGGGTACGTGAATCTGTTCAACCACTGGTTCCAACAAGTTAACTTTGAACATTTTTTTCCTTCTCTTATTCATTATCTTCAGAGTCACTATCCAAACAAGGTATAGCTTAAATATATATATAAAAAAGAACTTTCTTCCGATCCAGAATACTATTAGGCTACATCCTCCAATAGAAAACAAAAGATAGATAAGCTACGAGGGGTATATTTAATATTGTAGTAGTTTTTATAATTGTGATTTGAAAAAATAAAAATTTTGATTAAGGTTAATTTGATATTTATATATATTTGATTAAAATTATGGTTGAAATTAAAGTTGAATAAAAAATAATTTAATGTGTTTGATTAAGAATGTTTTTGAAATTGAGTTTATAAAATAATTTTAAAAAATATATATTAATATTGATAATTTTTAATTTAAATATTGTAAATTTAACGATTATTATTATATCATGAAATAAATAATATTTTATATATAATATTTTTTATTATTTTATTAAACTATCTACAATTCCATCACGTTTGAAATACATCCATCAAGAACTATAGTTTTTTGGGTTTCTTGAACGCGCAATAACATCAGGTAAACACTAGTTATGTAGTGTTATTAAATAATATTATGTCAAATTTTAAAAAATATAATCAGGATTAAAATTGGGATTGTGATCAAATTCTGCAAATTCTACATCATCAAATGATCTTTGTCTAATTTATGTAATATTATTGAATAATGTTAAATACTAGTTTTTTGAATAAAACATAATTAAAAAATAAAAAATGCTTTTTTATTTTTAATGAGTCAAACCCGATTCAATGTATTTTGAGTTTTAGACCGAACCCGATCCAACCGAAACAGTAGAATATGCTTCTACTATTCACGTGAATAGTATAGCATGGCTAACACTGTTCAGTAAACTATAGGAAACGCAAAAATATTATAAGATACATAAATAATAAATTATATTTTTTTCTTTATCAAATAGATGTTTTAAGTAAAACATAGAGACCAACTCCTAAACAGAAGCTACCAAAGTTAAGTGCAAAGTATTTATTCTATTCTAATCAATGACCATATACAAAGAATCAATAAAATGTTTTGCTCACCATTATGATAAATTAAAGCAAAGAATCATTATATTAACACATATATCACTTATCATGATCGTGACTAGCACTGAATCTTTCCTTATTCACCCAATTACCAATAAAAAGAGAATGGAGTGCATAAAAAATTTGATTTACAAGTAAAAATTAAATAAGAGTGATTCTACTTAAAGAATGTAATTAACCTAACTTTTTATTTAGCTCAAGTTTTGAATTAATTATATAAAAATTGATTTAAAATAAATTATTTAATTTAATATATTTAAAAACAACTTGAATAACCAATAAAAATATAATATAATTTTTTTAAAAAACTTTAAAACAATAATTGTTTATATATATATATATATTGAGATAATGTTACCTTGGATCGACATTGGTCACCCTACGACTTGGGTTATGAACTTCAAAAGATTTGATAATTTTATTATTTTTATAAATTATGTTTTTAATTTTATGATAACATTATATGTTTTCAAAATTGAGTATCAACTCTAAAAAAAATTATTTGAAATCATGATAACCTTGTAAAAAATAAAAAAAAAACCATTAATTTTATTTTTCAACTAATCCAATATTGAATAGGAGTGAATTAAAAAAAATAATTAGAAAAATTAAAGGCTTAGAACCTAAAAAAAAAAACATATCAGGTTTGATGGGCAAACCCACTAAACCTATGAATTGGGTAACTCAGTCAATACGTCAAACCCACAAACTAGGTAATGGATTCCATTGCGATTAATAACTTTTTTTTTCTAAACTATTATTTATTTAACTATATGATAACAAAAATAGATGATTGCAAAATCAAGCGTCAAACCAATACTGAGATATTTTTTAAGACTATGATAACCTTATAAAAACTTAATTCTTAATTAGTCCAATATCAAATGTTGAAATAAAAAAATAAATTTATGAAAAAAAAAAAGAAAAAGAAAGAAAAGTTAAACTTATCATACCCATCAATAGGCTTATGGAGTTTCTAAAATTTAATAACATGTTTTTTTTAAACAAAAACTATTTTTTAATATATGATAAAAAAAATATAAACAATCACATAATCGAGTTTAATTAAAAAAAAATACTCTACTAAACCTATAAACCGGGACAACCAAGATTACCTCACCAAACTTGCAAACCAGGTCATTAACTCCACAAAGTTTATTTACCTAATTTTTTTATATCATTTTTTTATAAATATTTTTTTTATAAAATAAACCATAACACAATGCTGAGATATTTTTTTTGAAATTGCAATAATTATATATAAAAAAATTAAAATAAATTATCAACTCTAAACCCCTATAAACATATCATAGAATGAGTAACTTAAGAAAAAAATCAATAACTAAAGGAAAAGAAGGCCAAATGAAAAGGAAAAAAAAAAAACCAACATTGTAGATTACTATTATAATCCATAATACTACTAGGTGTGGGGAAACAATGTTTTCCCTGCATCTTTTAGCTTTATTTATAATAAAGTTTCTTTTTTACTTTTTTTTTTATGGTTTTATAGGTTGGAATTATTTATTATACTTGCAATGTTTTTTACTAACTTGCCATTGTCTTTTTCTTATAAATATTCTATAAATTCTAAGTGCTGTTTTTTTTTTATATTTTTATTAAAGGATTTGCTTCTTAAAGTTATTAACCTTTTGCTCTTTCTTTTAGTTTGCTATATTTGTTTTTTTGTTGCCGTTCTCTATACTTTATTTATGGCCTCTTTAGCTAGCATATTAAACAAGTTTTTTTTTTGTTGATGCTTACATGCCTTTTTTTATTTGTTTTTTTTTACTTTATTCATTTAAGTTAATACATTACAACTACAAATAAAAGAATAAGGTATTTATCTATTCATTCCAATATTTAGTTAGAGACATTAACATTTGGGTTTACATAGTAAATGCCTTCTTGTAAGTCATTATTGGCTTTGTTTGTGTTGGGTTCACTTTATGCCAAAACTCAATTGATGTACACTAAGATTGCAAGCAATTTATCAAAAATATAATAGTTAGAGGTCTTACATTTATCTTAAAAGAATACTTATTTGTCACTTCACTATGCATATCTCTCCTATCATACTACTATGGTCTGCCAAGAAACAAGAAACTAGTTCGTATTGGCACAACATCTCATAAACCCTCATTACAATATTTACTAATAGAAAAAACAATTAAAACCTGCTTATTCACTTTTAGTTTAACAACATCATTCAGTCATTGTAATTCATAGAGTATGAGATGTTTGGCAGTGCACAAGTTCAACTTTCTGATCAATTTAGTATTAGCTATATTAGTGTAACTACTACCATATATAATTAAGCTATGTACCTTATTATGAGCATGATATCTCGTATGGAATATATTCTCCCTCTAACCTTCTAAATAATCCATCTTGATATGAATATCTAGTGCTCTCATCACCATAAATGTCTTTCCCTCAACTAGATACTCAACACAAACATCATCCTTTAATGGTGGCATCTTCTCCCTTTCATCCTCCTCATCATCCTTGACCTGATTTTTAGCTTTTATAACCATGACTTTTTTGTTTGAATATTATGAAGCAATATGATCAAAACTTAAACAACGAAAGTATTTAATATCATGATTACATGAAGTAAGAGTAATGTTATTATCTTTAACAACGATCAAGGTGTATTTCTTCTCTCTAAGGTATTTGACCTTACCCTCCTCATTTTGATGTGATGGAACACCCCTAATGTTAGCCTTCTAATTGGGTTTCTAAAGTTTTGAAAGGTTAATGATTGGCTTTGTAAAATGGTACCTTTTTTTTAAGTTGTTTCTTCATCTTTACAGCTATATGCATCATCTCCTTCAACTACTCATTATAGCCCTAGTGCCTATAATTATCCTTCTGGCCAAAATTATCACCATATCTTTCCTTTACAAACTAACAATTTTGTTGTTATCCAAAATTTTCCTCATAACCTACCAACATATTATTCATGTTTGCATTATCAGCCACAAACTCATCCACATTAATGTTAATTTTTCCACATCCATCCTAACATTAATTTATCTTTGCTTAAGCCTAATTTGAACTTTATCGTGATCATTAATAAGATGCCTCTTTAACCTACCTTTAAATTCACTGGTCATCCGATCTATTCACTGATTTATAATGCGTAACTAAGTTACAATTTTATTTTATCCTCTCTATGTATAATGTTGTTGCTTGCCTTCAATATATTTGAATATAAAAATTGATTTGTTGATAAGAAATATATATTTTTCATCCATTTCCTCATTACCCTTCTCTCATGTTTCATTTAAATATAAGTTTTTTATTCAAATATGTTCGCTATGCCATTTTTCTCTTGTCTTACCTTTTGTTATCTCTTACGGGATTGAAATCAACACCAAATATAACAACTTTAACAGTGTATTCAAATATGTGTTTAAAAATCTAGAAGCAAGAACAATATGAAAACAAATAAAGACAAAGTTACAATTACAATTTCACCAGTAACAAGTGAATTTGTATGAAAAATAAACATTTTTTAAGATGTGAAAGGAAAAAAAAAAGATGAAAAGGTTATATAAAAACTTTAAACATATCAATTATGTGTTATTATACTGTCATAATTGAAAAATTATAGTGGCAAAACAAGTTTGAATTATTGACGCGAATTAGATCCTTTACTACAAATTCCAATCTTGAATTTAGTTCCTATAGCAAACAAATTGCACATGATCTAAAATTTTATATGGTGTGTTGATTAGTACTTAAAAATATATTTTTATCAAGGTTTTATATCATCATTTTGCACTCGAAGTATCAATAACTCCTTAACTAAAGCATATTTTATAATAACATATCTAATAATATAAGTGACACGACTAAAAGATTGATGTCTTCTCCCAAGTGCAGGAGTGTCGAAGTAATAAATAACCCGGCAAGATCGGGGTCGAACCACAAAGAGGTTAATTGTATAAATTATAAACAACAATTATAAACAACAATTATAATAACAATAGTAGTAGTAGTAGTAGTAGTAGTAGTAGTAGTAGTAGTAAAGAAAGAGAAGAAGAAGAAGATGATGAGAACTTGGAGATAGAATATTAATGTAAGGATTAAATAATGATAATAACAAATGTCAAGGTTAGAGGTTCCACTAATGGTATGTCAAACAAGTATAGTATAAACTCTTATTATTCAATTGGAAACCACACACAAATGACGTTCCAATCAGATTATAGATTGTTAACATGATTATATTAGTCATCTTATTCAATTAATGCTAATACTTGTAAATGTCGTCAAGCATTCATGATTATAACTTATGTTAACAACAAATCAAGTTTCTTTCATAGCTCAGGTGTCGGTTATACCATATAATATGGGTTATGAAAGTGCTAAGCATTTGCTGTACCAAGTGTTATACAACATAAATCTAGATTAGTCATTTAACAAGCAAAGTATTAAAGAGTGAACAAGATAACAAATATAAAACATGTTAGTATCAAACATTAAAGTCCATATTAAGTTTATACTATACTTATTCTTACACCATTCGTGTAACCTTTTCACCTTGACATAATAAACTTAGCTAGACATAATAAAAGAAAGAAAAATAGATAAACAAAATAAGAACATAAATAAGTTAAAAGTTAACTAAGTAAAGGAAAGGAAATGAAAGGCCTAAACTTGATATTAATGAAACTAAAGCATAAACATTACAAAAAATACAAAGAGAGAAAGCAAGAGCATGATCTTGATCTGGACACCAAGATGCCTAAATGCATGGCAAATGCCTCCTTTTATAGGCCAAAATTGGAAACTATTGATTTGATGACTAATTAATGACTGGGTGACCAACTCTTGACTTGGTGACAATCCTTATCTTCTTTTGTCTGCCCAAAACTTTATTGATAACGTCAAAATTAGAGTCACTTGAAAATATGAAAGTTGTAGGAAATTGTCTCATTTTTCTTGTGTAAAAACTTCAGCTTATTTTGACTTCTAGAACTCTATATATGGCCAAAATACTGAACAGTGCTCGGGCTGGAAGATAGATTCGGGCTTCTTTGTTGTTGCTACAATTTAGACTTGAAAATGGTCTTTTTAGATCTTGAGCTCCATATAAAAGTTGTAGGTCTATATCTTACCTTTCAATTCATATAAAGTAGACCTAAATCTAAGATCTATAGCTTTAGATATGACCCAATTACCAAACAGTGTTCTGGTTTGGATTGCATCGACATCTTTTTTCTAAGTTTCGCCATCTCTTTATCCTTTCAATTTCAGTTCTTAAATTTATCAATCAATCCTTTCATTTATATGATAGACCTGTATTTAAAATAAATATTTACCACAAATTAAAGGTATTTTACCAAATATGTTTAGTTAAGTTTATTATGTCAAAGTGAAAAAGGTTACACTAATGGTGTAAGAATAAGTATAGTGTAAACTTAATATGGACTTTAATGTTTGATACTAATATATTTTGTAATTGTTATCTTGTTCACCTTTTAATACTTGTTAAATGACTAATCTTGATTTATATTGTATAACACTTGCTACAACAAATGCTCGACACTTTCATAGCCCATACTGTATGGTATAACCGACACCTGAGCTATGAAAGGAACTTGATTTGTTGTTAACATAAGTTATAATCATGAATGCTAACACGACTAAAAGATTGATGTCTTCTTCTAAGTGCAGGAGTGTTGAGGTAATAAATAACCCGGCAAGACCGGGGTCGAACCACAGGGAGGTTAATTGTATAAATTATAAATAACAATTATAAACAACAATAATAGTAACAGTAACAACAACAACAATAATAGTAGTAATAATAATACTAATACTACTACTACTACTACTACTACTAGTAGTAGTAATAATAATAATAATAATAAAGAAAATTAACGTAAGGATTAAATAATGATAACAAACAATGTCAAGGTTAGAGGATCTACTAATGGTATGTCAAACAAGTATAGTATAAACTCTTATTATTCAGTTAGAAACCACACACAAAGGAGGTTCCAATCAGATTATAGATTGTTAACATGATTACATTAGTTATCTTATTCAATTAATGCTAATACTTGTAAATTTTATCAAGCATTCATGATTATAACTTATGTTAACAACAAATCAAGCTCTTTTCATAGCTCAGGTATCAGTTATACCATACAGTATGAGCTATGAAAGTGCCAAGCATTTGTTGTACCAAGTGTTATACAACATAAATCAAGATTAGTCATTTAACAAGCAAAGTATTAAAAAGTGAACAAGATAACAAATATAAAACATGTTAGTATCAAACATTAAAGTCCATATTAAGTTTATTCTATACTTATTCTTACATCATTAGTGTAATATTTTCACCTTGACATAATAAACTTAGCTAGACATAATGAAAGAAAGAAAAATAGATAAACAAAATAAGAACATAAATAAGATAAAAGTTAACTAAGTAAAGGAAAGGAAATGAAAGGCATAAACTTGATATTAATGAAAAAAAGCATAAACATTACAAAAAATATAAAGAGAGAAAGCAGAGCATGATCTGGATCTGGACACCCAGATGCCTAAATGTATGGCAAATGCCTCCTTTTATAGGCCAAAGTTGACTTTAGGGTATTAGGTGTTAAAACACACCTTTGGGCTTAATTGCTTAGGTTAAGGAGGTTACGTAACCAAACTTATCTATATTTTTATGATTATCATTTTTTCTTTTTCTTTTTGTCTTTTTTTTTTAATTATATACTATCCTTTTCCCTTAGTTGTTACCTTTAACAAAAAAACATAAATAATGTAATAATCCAATATGCAACCCACAATCATATGTTTAAAGTGTGTGTGTGTACATTAAGGTTTAAAAATACATGTTAAATAAGTATATGAGCAGAATTAAGTGATAATAATGCGAGAGTTTGTAAATCTGAATATTTCAAGAAGTATTATGATAGACCTTGTTACGAATGATTACTAAGATGCGTCTCAAGAGTCATAAAAAGTTCTCCTTACTCTGTCATCATAGTAACAATAATTTTGCACATGCTTTATGAAATAGAAAACATAGTTAGTTTTTTTTTTAGCTACTACCTTATCTCTTCAACCAAAACGAGACATTGTCCTCATTGTTTAAAGGTAGAAAGATAGAGTATAGAAGATATCACCTGAAATAACAAACACTTACAAACCTGAAACACACTGAAACATATATATGAAACAACAAAACACAATAATAAAACCAAAAGACATAAATATTCACAAATAAAGGCTCAAATCCAATCTAAGTTTTTTATGACTTTTCTTAATTAACCAATTTATGCGACTCATGGAAGGATCAATTACAGGAATGAAAGATTGTAATTGGTCAATCAATTATTCAGCAGTAGCAGTAGAGATTATGATTTATCGTGCAGAAGATGTTAGAAATTCCTATTTCACAGCATGATCAAGAAAAGACAACAACTTATCATAATAACCATTAACATTTAACAAATCTATGAGTTTATGGTGAATGTGCAATTGGGCCCAAGCAGAAATATGAAAGATCTATTTCAATATACCTAGACCACTTGGTAAGGCAATGAAGGCATCAACATAGTTAAACATTGCATTCATTCGAGTAGACATTGTGGAGACCTGTAGTTCTGCTCCAATTGTTTTTCCAATGATGTCCTCTTGTGCCAAACCTTTAGGGACGACCCTCAAAACTTGACTACCTCCTAAAAATACAGCTATTGACACACCTCCCATTAACCCAAGACTGCCTCCCTCATATACTAAATGAATCTTTCTCTCAACTAGCACCTGACCAAAATGATTTGCTGATTCTAAAAACTCCCTTTTCTTTTCGAGGACTAGATCCATCAAAAACACAAATATTTCTTATCGATGACCTAAGGAACTTGTCATTTCTACACACTTCTATATTTGATGAATGTATGGGTTGAGTGGAAATAAAGGGAAGGAAGAAATGATTTTATAGATGAGAAATTAAAAGGGCAATCATACCACCTATGTATAGGCTAGCTAGAGTCTCACACTCTCTCTCTCTTTATTTATTTAATTACTTTTAAAAAAGCATGTGTATGTATAGATAGTTATGATTGTGGCTCACATCTTCCCTTGGTTTTACATCCAAGAATGACTTAAACGCCTTCTATGGGTCGGGGATAGGCTTCCCATTCAGTTTTCTTAAAAACTGGCAAACATGGTCTTTTTTAGTCAGATTCCCAAGACTAAGTCAAGCTTGTTCTTTATGACATAGTGACCATAAATCATGAATTGCACGATACACATCTTTACTAGGATGCCTCTCAAGAATCAATAGAAGATTATCTAAAGACTCCTTACTTAGGTCATCCTTAATGAATTGTATTTTATCTTCACGGTTTATAGATACCATTCTTAAAGAATGACATTGTGTATTAGAAGTCCATCTAGCACATCGATGACAGACTTCAGTCATTTTGCACGACTTTCTTTGCAAAAGTATTTTTACCTGCTCTAGGCATGTGTGAAATGAAGGAGTTAGAGGACTCACCTGATAATTAAACCTTTGCTTTAATCAACCAATGAATATCTTTAGGAATTCCATGATTCATTAACAATCTCAATCTTGCACATCTAGCATGGTAAATTTTTGTAATCGCATTTTAAGGCAAAATGAAAAAATACTTTTTCAATTTTTGAAGATTAGTGTCCATTTTCAAATGAGAATTGGAAGAGAGATTCAAAGAATTGTATAAATATATACACAGATATCAGTTATTGTGGGAGACTAAAAGAACTGACTTAAGTCACGGAGTACCGTTGTCTGCCATTTAACCAGGGTGAGAGAAATTAGCAAAACATCACTAAAAAAGAAACACAAAAACAATATGAGAAAAAAAATAATTAACCTTTATCTACAAGATCATTCAAACTAGTTGATTCATTTTTACTAGGAAAAATATCAAATTAAGCTTTCAAACGATGTCCATTTTCCTCAAAAACACTGTCATTCATTGAATTCTCAATATCACAGGCTCTATAAGGATTTCTCCATCTTAATCTTAGCTCTCTAGAAAATGCATAGAGTTGAGAATTATAAAACAAAACTTTTTAACCAGTATCAATTTTTTGACAATTTTCACAAGTTTTACAGAATACATGAGTGTCCTTGAACATGGTGGGCCAATAAAATCTATTTTGAAAGATTTTTGTAGCTGTTTTTTTACGAGAAATAACTTCCACATGCTTCAGAATGACAAAGTTTAATGACACTACTTACGTCATTGTCGGGAATGAATCTTTGAAATATTTGATCAAGACAATATTTGAATAAGTTAGGGTAATCATAATAAAAGTTCTTCACTTCGTTCAAAAACTTTTCTTTGCCTTGGGTACTTCAATCAGCTGGCAAATCTCCTAAAGCAAAAAAATTGATATTTTAATCATACCAAGGCATTGGGCTAAGAGAAAGTAAGGATTCGTTAGGAAAGTAATCATCGATTGGTGTGATGTCAGATGTCGAATCTGTTGTCACTTTTGACAAAAGATCTGCATCAACATTTTTTATGAGTTTTTCATCTGTGATTTCTTTCTTATAATAAATCATTTACAAATCTTCAAATTCATCCAACTTATTTTTACTTAAAGTAGATTCAAGTTGATCATAAATTAATTCATCAATATGATCTACTTCTTGTAAATCATTATCATCTCCAGGTTGCTTGCAAATGTTGAAAATATTCATCTTCAATGTCATGTTTCCAAATGATAGTTTCATCAGTCCATTCTTACAATTAATCAATGCGTTAGAAGTTGCAAGAAATGAACGTCCTAAAATAACAGAAATGAATTACATGCTTCAATAGGTTCTGTATCCAAGACAATAAAATCCACAGGATAAATGAATTTATCGACTTGTACTAACACATCTTCAATTATTCCTCTAGGCACTTTTAGAGATCTATCCGCAAGTAAATGAGTTATAGAAGTTGGTTTTAACTCACCTAGATTGAGACTGTAAAAAACTGAATATGAAAGTAAATTCATACTAGCATCGAGATCAAGTAAGGCTCTTCCAATTTCATGCTCTCTAATAAAGCAAGAAATTGTAGAACAACCATGGTCTTTATATTTCAAAGCATTATTGTTATGAAGAATAAAACTTACTTGTTCGCCTAAAATTGCTTTCTTTCTCATGTTCAGTTTCCTTTTCACCGTGCATAGATCTTTCAAAAATTTAGCATAAAAAGAAACTTGTTTAATAGCATCCAACAAAGGTATATTAATTCTTACTTATTTGAAAGTTTCAAACATTTTAGAGTTGTTATTGACTTTTCTTTGTTTGGTCATGGCTTGAGGAAATGGAAGTGCTGGTAGAGAATCAGCCTTTTCTTTGCAATTTTCATATTCAATCCCTTCCTTACCCTCAGAGATTGACTCATCATATTTCTCATAAGATTGAAGAGTGGGTTTTTCAATAACCTTACCACTACAAAGAGTAGTGACTGATTTGACTTGATTTATATGTTGGCTTCCGGAACTACTTGTATTTGCATTGTATTGCACGTTAGGATTTTGTTGTGGTTGAGATGAAAACTTACCTTTCTCTTAGAAACTGAGAGCAGATGTCAATTTTGCAACAGTATCTTTAAAATCTGTCATGTTTTGAGCAAGTTGAGTATTGCTTATCTCTTGCTTTTTAATGAATGCATGCAATATTTCCTCAAGATTTCTTCTAGGAGGTGGAGCATAAGGAGGTGCATATCCATGAGAATTTTAGAAATTATGGTGTGCTTGAAATGATGGTTGTGAATTTTATGCATTATTGTTCTCATTCTTCCAACTAAAATTTGGGTGATTTCTCCAACCAAGGTTGTATGTTTGTGAGTATGGGTTGTGGTTGGCCTTTTGAAAACTATTTAAAGCATGGGCTTGTTCATGGAGACATTCCTTAAAAGAAGGAAAGGTTGGACAATTAGTGGTTGAGTGTTCATTTATTTCACATATTTGACACACAATGTTTTCAACAGATTTTAATTGACCACTCTTTTTTAATTCTAGTGCCTCGACTTTTCTAGCTAAAGATACAAACTTGGTTTGAAGGTCATGATCTTCCCTAAGGTTATACATACCTCCACTAGATTTATGAGTTTGAGTTTTAGTCGGTGCCTCATAAGTACCTGTGGTGTCCTAATTTTGAGCATTTTCAGCTAACAAGTCTAAGTACTTCATTGCTTCATCAGGATCTTTATCTTCAAAAGTTCCATTGCACATCAATTCAACCATCTGCTTATCTTCAGGTGTTAACCCTACATAGAAATGTTAACTAATCTCCATGTTTCAAAACCATGATGAGGGCAAGTGAGTAGTACTTAAAAGTGTATTTTTATCATGGTTTTATATCATCATTTTGCACTTGAAGTATCAATAACTCCTTAACTAAAGCATGTTTTATAATAATATATCTAATAATATAAGATACCTTTAATTTATGGTAAATGTTCATTTTAAATGCAGGCCTATCACATAAATGAAAGGATTGATTGATGACTTTAAGAACTTAAATTGCAAGGGCAAAGAGATGACCAAAATTAGAAAAGAGATGTCGGTGCAATCCAAATCGAAACACTGTTTGGTAATTGGGTCATATCTGGAGCTATAGATCTCAGATTTAAGTCTACTTCATATGGATGGAAAGGTAAGACATAGGCCTACAACTTTTATATGGAGCCCAAGATCTAAAAAGGCCATTTTCAAGTCCAAATTATTGCAACAACAAAGAAGCCCGAAGCTGTCCTCCAACCCAAGCACTGTTCAGTATTTTGGCTATATATGGAGTTCTAGAAATTCAAATGAGCTGAAATGTTTACACAAGAAAGCTGAGACAATTGCCTACAACTTTTATGTTTTCAAGTGGCTCCAATTTTGACGTTATCAATGACGTTTTGGGCAGACAAGAGAAGATAAGGATTATCACCAAGTCAAGAGTTGGCCACCCACTCATCAATTAGTCATCAAATCAATAGTTCCCAATTTTGGCCTATAAAAGGAGGCATTTGCCATACATTTAGGCATTGACACGACTAAAAGGTTGATGTCTTCTCCCAAGTGTAGGAGTGTCGAAGTAATAAATAACCCGGCAAGACCGGGGTCGAATCACAGGGAGGTTAATTGTACAAATTATAGACAACAATTATAAGCAACAATAATAGCAATAATAACAAAAACAATAACAACAACAACAACAACTATAATAATAATAGTAGTAGTAGTAGTAGTAGTAGTAGTAGTAGTAGTAGTAGTATTAATAGTAATAATAATAATAAAGAAAAAGAAGAAGAAGATGATGATGAGAACTTGGAGATGGAAAATTAATGTAAGGATTAAACAATAATAATAACAAATGTCAAGGTTAGAGGTTCCACTAATGGTATATCAAACAAGTATAGTATAAACTCTTATTATTGAATTGGAAACCACACACAAAGGAGGTTCCAATCAGATTATATATTGTTAACATCATTACATTAGTCATCTTATTCAATTAATGCTAATACTTGTAAATCTCGTCAAGCATTCATGATTATAACTTATGTTAACAACAAATCAAGTTCCTTTCATAGCTCAGGTGTCGGTTATACCATACATTATGGGCTATGAAAGTGCCAAGCATTTGTTGTACCAAGTGTTATACAACATAAATCAAGATTAGTCATTTAACAAGCAAAGTATTAAAGAGTGAACAAGATAACAAATATAAAACATGTTAGTATCAAACATTAAAGTCCATATTAAGTTTACACTATACTTATTCTTACACCATTAGTGTAACCTTTTCACCTTGACATAATTAACTTAGCTAGACATAATGAAAGAAAGAAAAATAGATAAACAAAATAAGAACATAAAAGTTAACTAAGTAAAGGATAGGAAATGAAAGGCATAAACTTAATATTAATGAAAGCAAAGCATAAACATTACAAAAAATACAAAGAGAGAAAGGAAGAGCATGATCTTGATCTGGAAACCAAGATACCTAAATGCATGGCAAATGCCTCCTTTTATAGGCCAAAATTGGGAACTATTGATTTGATGACTAATTGATAAGTGGGTGGCCAACTTTTGACTTGGTGACAATCCTTATCTTTTCTTGTCTGCCCAAAACGTCATTGATAACGTCCAAATTGGAGCCAGTTGTAAACATGAAAGTTGTAGGCAATTGTCTCAGCTTTCTTGTGTAAAATATTCAGCTCATTTGGACTTCTAGAACTCCAGATATGGCCAAAATACCGAACAGTGCTCGGGCTGAAAGACAGATTCGGGCTTCTTTGTTGTTGCTACAATTTGGACTTGATAATGGCCTTTTTAGATCTTGGGCTCCATATGAAAGTTGTAGGCCTATGTCTTACCTTTCCATCCATATAAATTGGACCTAAATCTGAGATCTGTAGCTCCAGATATGACCCAATTACCGAATAGTGTTCCGGTTTGGATTGCACCGACATCTCTTCTCTAAGTTTGACCATCTCTTTATCCTTGTAATTTAAGTTCTTCAAGTCATCAATCAATCCTTTCATTTATGTGATAGGCCTGCATTAAAAATAGACATTTACCACAAATTATAGGTATCTTATATTATTAGATACATTATTATAAAACATATTTTAGTTAAGGAGTTATTGATACTTCAAGTGCAAAATGATGATATAAAACCATGATAAAAATGCACTTTTAAGTACTAATCAGGCATCTTGGTATTCAGATCAAGATCATGCTCTTCCTTTCTCTCTTTGTATTTTTTGTAATGTTTATGCTTTGCTTTTATTAATATCAAGTTTATGCCTTTCATTTCCTTTCCTTTACTTTGTTAGCTTTTATGTTCTTATTTTGTTTATCTATTTTTCTTTCCTTCATTATGTCTAGCTAAGTTAATTATGTCAAGGTGAAAAGGTTACACTAATGGTGTGAGAATAAGTATAATGTAAATTTAATATGGACTTTAATGTTTGATACTAACATGTTTTATATTTGTTATCTTGTTCACTCTTTAATACTTTGCTTGTTAAATGACTAATCTTGATTTATGTTGTATAACACTTGGTACAACAAATGCTTGGCACTTTCATAGCCCATAATGTATGGTATAACCGACACCTGAGCTATGAAAGGAACTTGATTTGTTGTTAACATAAGTTATAATCATGAATGCTTGGCGAGATTTAAAAGTATTAGCATTAATTGAATAAGATGACTAATGTAATCATGTTAACAATCTATAATCCAATTGGAACCTTCTTTATGTGTGGTTTCCAATTGAATAATAAGAGTTTATATTATACTTGTTTGACATACCATTAGTGAAATCTCTAACCTTGACAATTTTTATTGTTATTGTTAAATCGTTACGTTAATATTCCATCTCAAAGTTCTCATCTTTTTCTTCTTCTTCTTCTTCTTCTTCTTTTTCTTTTTCTTTATTATTATTATTATTATTATTATTATTATTATTATTATTATTATTATTATTATTATTGCTGTTATTACTATTATCATTGTTCTTGTTGTTATTTTTATTGTTGTTGTATTATTGTTATTTATAATTTGTACAATTAACCTCCATGTGGTTCGACCCCGCTCTTGCTGGGTTATTTATTACTTCGACACTCCTGCACTTGGGAGAAGACATCAATCTTTTAGTCGTGTCAAGTTTTTGGCGCCGTTGCCGGGGAGGTAAGTTCTTGTATAAATTATAGTAGTTATTTTATTTTCTCTTTTCACTTTTCTTGTATTTAACTTTGTTTCTTTTCTCTTGTTTCTTCTTCTTTTGTTTTTTTTCTTTTATTTTATTCCTACACGTGTATGAGAGTGTGGTCACGTACATCAAGTGGTAGACTTTGTAGGATATCCTCATCATTTTCAGAAAATATGGCCGAAGAAGATAATCAATCACTTCATAATGAGAATAATAAGAATAACCGTGTCAGAACATTGAGAGACCACATAAATCCCACAAGAACAAGTGCACCATCATGCATAGTTTTTCCTCCTGATGCATCTTATTTTAATTTTAAACCAGGTATTATTCAACTTTTACCTTCTTTTCATGGTTTAGAATTGGAAAATCCATACTTGCATTTAAGGGAATTTGAGGAGGTTTGCAACACATATAATAATTTAAATTGTAGCATGAACACCATCAAATTAAAGCTTTTTCCTTTTTTATTAAAAGATAAAGCTAAGACATGGCTACAAAATTTAAGACCAGGATCCATTCGTGCTTGGGATGAAATGCAACAACAATTTTTAAAGAAGTTTTTCCCATCTCATAGAACAAACTCTTTCAAGAGACAAATCACCACTTTCACTCAAAAACCAAGAGAAACATTTTATAAATGTTGGGATAGGTATTGAGACTTGCTTAGTACTTGCCCTCATCATGGTTTTGAAACATGGAGATTGGTTTCACATTTCTATGAAGGGTTAACACCTAAAGATAGGCAAATGGTTGAATTGACGTGCAATGAAACTTTTGAAGATAAAGACCCTGATGAAGCAATGGAGTACTTAGACTTGTTAGCTGAAAATGCTCAAAATTGGGACACCGCGGGTACTTATGAGGCACCGAGTAAAACTCAACCTCATACATCTAGTGGAGGTATGTACAACCTTAAAGAAGATCATGACCTTCAAGCCAAGTTTGCATCTTTAGCTAGAAAAGTCGAGGCACTAGAATTGAAAAAGAGTGGTCAATTAAAATCTGTTGAAAACATTGTGTGTCAAATCTGTGAAACAAATAAACACTCAACCAATGATTGTCCAACCTTGCCTTCTTTTAAGGAATGTCTCCATGAACAAGCCCATGCTTTAAACAGTTTCCAAAGGCCCAACCACAACCCATACTCCCAAACATACAACCCTGGTTGGAGAAATCATCCAAATTTTAGTTGGAAGAGTGAGAACAACAATGCATAAACTTCACAACCACTATTTCAAGCACACCATAATTTCCAAAATTCTCATGGATATGCACCTCCTTATGCTCCACCTTCTAGAAGAAATCTTGAGGAAACATTGCATTTATTCATTGAAAAGCAAGAGACAATCAATACTCAACTTGCTCAAAACATGACAGATTTTAAACATACTCTTGCTAAATTAACATCTGCTCTTAGTTTCCAAGAGAAAGGTAAGTTTCCATCTCAACCACAATAAAATCTCAAGGGGCAATACAATGCAAATGCAAGTAGTTCCGGAAGCCAACACATGGATCAAGTCAAATCAGTCACTACTCTGCGCAGTGGTAAGGTTATTGAAAAACCCTCTCTTGAACCTTATGAGAAAGATGATGAGTCAATCTCTCAGGGTAAGGAAGGGGTTGAATCTGAAAATTGCAAAGAAAAGACTGATTCTCTGCCAGCACTTCCATTTCCTCAAACCATGACCAAACAAAGGAAAGTTAATCATAATTCTGAAATCTTTGAAACTTTCAAACAGGTAAGGATCAATATACCTTTGCTGGATGCTATTGAACAAGTTCCTTCCTATGCTAAATTTTTGAAAGATCTATGCACTGTGAAGAGGAAACTGAATGTGAAAAAGAAAGCCTTTCTAACCGAACAAGTAAGTGCTATTCTTCAGAACAATAATGCTTTGAAATATAAAGACCCTGGTTGTCCTATAATTTCTTGCTTTATTGGAGAGCATAAAATTAAAAGAGCTTTACTTGATCTTGGTGCTAGTGTGAATTTACTTCCATATTCAGTTTTTCAAAGTCTCAATCTAGGTGAGTTAAAACCAACCTCTATATCTCTTTTACTTGCCGATAGATCTGTAAAAGTGCCTAGAGGAATAATTGAAGATGTGTTAGTACAAGTCGATAAATTCATTTATCTTATGGATTTTATTGTCTTGGACACAGAACCTATTGAAGCATGTAATTCATTTCCTGTTATTTTAGGATGTTCGTTTCTTGCAACCTCTAACACATTGATTAATTGTAGGAATGGACTGATGAAGCTATCATTTGGAAACATGACATTGGAGATGAATATTTTCAACATTTGCATGCAACCTGGAGATGATAATGATTTACAAGAAGTAGATCATATTGACGAATTAGTTTATGATCAACTTGAATCTACTTTAAGTAAAAATGAGTTGGATGAATCTGAAGATTTGCAAATGATTTATTCTGAGGAAGAAATCATGGATAACAAATGCACAGAAAATGTTGATGCAAATCTTTTGTCAACAGTGACAACAGATTCGACATCTGGCATCACACCAATCGATGATTACTTTCCTAACGAATCCTTACTTTCTCTTAGTCCAATGCCTTAGTATGATAAAAATATTAATTTTTTTGCTTTAGGAGATTTGCCAACTGATTGGAGTACTCAAGATAAAGAAAAGTTTTTGAACGAAGTGAAAAGTTTTATTGTGATGACCCAAACTTATTCAAATATTGTCCTGATCAAATATTTCAAAGATTCATTTCTGACAATGAGGTAAGTAGTGTCATTAAACTTTGTAAAAAAAAACAGCTGCAAAAATCTTTCAAAATGGATTTTATTGGCCCACCATGTTCAAGGACACACATGCATTCTGCAAAACTTGTGAAAATTGTCAAAAAGTTGATACTGGTTAAAAAGTTTTGTTTTATAATTCTCAACTCTATGCATTCCTTAAAGAGCTAAGATTAAGATGGAGCAATCCTTATGAGGCCTGCGATATTGAGAATTCAATGAATGACAATGATTTTAAGGAAAATGAACATCGTTTGAAAGCTTACTTTGATAATTTTCCTAGTGAAAATGAATCAGCTGGTTTGAATGATCTTGTAGATAAAGGTTGATTATTTTGTTTTTCTCATATTTTTATGTTTTTTTTTAGTGATTTTTGCTAGTTTCTCTTACCCCGGTCAAATGGCGGACAACGGTACTCCGTGACTTAAGTCGGTTCTTTCAGTTTCCCACAATAACTGATATTTGTGTATATATTTGTGCAATTCTTTGAATCTCTCTTCCAATTCTTATTTGAAAATGGACACTAATCTTGAAAAATTGAAAACGTATTTTCCCGTTCTGCCTCAGAATGCGATCACAAAAATTTATCGTGCTAGATGTGCAAGATTGAGATTATTAATGAATCATGGAATTCCTGAAGATATTCGTTGGTTGATTAAAGCAAAGGTCCGATTATCAGGTGAGTCCTCTAACTTCATTTCACACATGCCTAGAACAGGTAAAAGCACTTTTGAAAAGAAGTGTCGTGTAAAACGACTAAAAGTAGATCATATTGAAGAATTAGTTTATGATCAACTTGAATCTACTTTAAGTAAAAATAAGTTGGATGAATCTGAAGATTTGCAAATGATTTATTCTTAGGAAGAAATCATGGATGGAAAATGCACTAAAAATATTGATACAGATCTTTTGTCAAAAGTGACAATAAATTCAACATCTGACATCATACCAATCGATAATTACTTTCCTGATGAATCCTTACTTTCTCTTAGACCAATGCCTTGGTATGATAAAAATATCAATTTTCTTAGTTTAGGTGATTTGCCAGCTGATTAGAGTATCCAAGACAAAGAAAAGTTTTTGAACAAAGTGAAAAACTTTTATTGGGATGACCATTATTTATTCAAATATTATCCTGATCAAATATTTTAAAGATACATTCCTGATAATAAGGTAAGTAATGCTATTAAATTTTATCATTCTAAGGCATATGGGGGCCATTTCTTATCAAGAAAGACAACTGCAAAAATTTTACAAAGTGAATTTTATTGGCCTATCATGTTCAAAGACCCACATGCATTCTGCAAGTCTTATGAAAATTGTCAAAAGTTGGGATCAATTTCAAAACGTCACATGATGTTTTTCAATCCTATTCTTGTCATTGAGATCTTTAACTGTTGGGGTATAGATTTAATGGGTCCATTTTCTCCATCATTTAGTTTCTTGTACATATTAGTTGCAGTAGATTATGTTTCAAAATGGATAGAGGCAATTCCAAGTCAAAACAATGATCATAAAACAGTGATAAAGTTTTTGAAAGAAAATATTTTGAGTCGATTTGAAATCCCTCGAGCCATAATAAGTGATGATGAAACACATTTCTATAACAAGGCATTCGAGTTTTTAATGAAGAAATATGGAATCACACACAAAGTTGTCACCCCTTATCACCCTCAAACAAGTGGACAAGTAAAGCTTACTAATAGGGAGATCAAATACATTTTAGAGAAAATAGTGAATTCTAATAGGAAAGACTGATTTTTAAGAATTAATGATGCACTTTGAGCTTATTGAACTACTTATAAAACATCATTAGGTTTGTCACCTTATAGACTAGTCTATGGAAAACCTTGTCACTTGCCTGTGAAACTTGAACATAAAGCTTATTGGGCTATTAAAGCTTTCAATTCAAATCTGGATGATGCTAGTCAACTGTGAAAAATACAAATAACTGAGCTTGAGGAAATAATAAATGATGCATATGAAAATTCAAAAATTCATAAAGCAAGAATCAAAGAGTTTCATGACAAGAAAATACTAAGAAAAACATTCAATGTTAGTCAAAAAGTCTTGCTTTATAATTCTCGACTGCATTTATTTCATGGAAAACTAATATTAAGATGGAGTGGTCCTTTTATTGTGAAACATGTGTATCCGCATTTAAGCTATACGGGGCCTGTGATATCGACAATCCAAAGAATGATAATGTTTTCAAGGTGAATGGACATCGTTTGAAAGTTTACTTTGACAATTTTTTAGTTGAAAATGACTATTGAATTGGGTGATCCTGTATATAAAGATTGATTTTTTTTTTCTCATATTATTTTTGTATTTCTTTTTGAGTGATTTTTTTGCTAATTTCTCTCACCCCGGTCAAATGGCAGATAACAGTACTCCGTGACTTAAGTTGGTTCTTTAATTTCTTATAATAATTGATATTTATGTATATATTTATGTAATTCTTTAAATCTCTCTTCCAATTCTCATTGGAAAATGGATACTAATCTTGAAAAAATAAAAAAGTATTTTCCTACTCTACCTCAGAATGTGATTACAAAAATTTACTATGCTAGATGTGCAAGATTGAGGTTGTTAATGAATCATGGAATTCCTGAAGCTATTCGTTGGTTGATTAAAGCAAAGGTCCGATTATCAGTTGAGTCCTCTAATGTCTTTATTTCACACATACCTGGAACAGGTAAAAACACTTTTGCAAAGAAACATCATGTAAAACGACTGAAAGTCTGTCATCGATGTGCTAGATGGACTTGTAATGCACAATGTTGTTTTTTAGGAATGATATCTATAAACTGTGAAGATAAAATACATTTCATTAAGCATGGCCTGAATAAGGAGTCTTTAGATAATCTTCTATTAACTCTTGAGACACATCCTAGTGGAGATGTGCATCATGTAATTTATGATTTATGACCATTATTTCATATAAAAAATATGCTCGACTTAGTCTTGGGAATCTAACTAAAAAAGACCCTTTTGCCAGTTTTTAAGAAAACTGGATAGGAAGCCTATCCCCGACCTATAAAGGGCATTTAAGCTGTTCTTGGAAGTAAAACTAAGAAAAGATGTGAGCCACAATCATAACTATCTGTACATACATATTCTTTTTCAAAAATAAATAAATAAATAAATAAAGAGTGTGTGTGTGTGTGAGAATCCAGCTAGCCTACATATAGGTGGTATGATTGCTTTTTTAATTTCTCATCTATAAAATCCTATCTTTCTTCCTTTCATTTGTACTCAACTCATACATTCAATACATATAGAAGTGTGTAGAAATGGCAAGTTCCTCAGGTCATCACATATGAAATATTTGTGTTTTCGGTGGATCTAGTCCTCGAAAAGAAAAGGAAGTTTTTAGAATCAGCAAATCATTTTGGTCGGGTGCTAGCTAAGAGAAAGATTCATTTGGTGTATGAGGGAGGCAGTCTTGGGTTAATAGGAGTTGTGTCAATAACTGCATTTTAAGGAGGTAGTCAAGTTTTAGGGGTTGTCCTTGAAACTTTAGCACAAGAGGACATCATTGAAAAAATAATTGGAGAGGAACTTCAGATATCCATAATATCAGCTCGAATGAATGCAATGTTTAACCATGTTGATGCTTTCATTGCTTTATCAGGTGATCTAGGCATATTGAAAGAGATATTTCATATTTCCTCTTGGGTCTAACTGCACATTCACCATAAACCCATAAGTTTGTTAAATGTTAATGGTTATTATGATAAGTTGTTGTCTTTTCTTGATCATGTTATGGAACAGGAATTTCTAACATCTTCTGCATGACAAATCATAATCTCTGCTGAATGACACGACTAAAAGGTTGATGTCTTCTCCCAAGTGCAGGAGTGTCGAAGTAGTAAATAACCCGGCAAGACCGGGGTCGAACCACAGGGAGGTTAATTGTACAAATTATAAACAACAATTATAAAACAACAATAACAACAACAATAGTAGTAGTAATAATAATAATAATAATAATAATAATAATAATAATAATAATAATAATAGTACTAGTAGTAGTAGTAATAATAATAATAATAATAATAATAATAAAGAAAAATAAGGAGAAGATGATGATGATGATGAGAACTTAGAGATGAAATATTAATGTAAGGATTAAGCAATAATAATAACAAATGTCAAGGTTAGAGGTTCCACTAATGGTATATCAAACAAGTATAGTATAAACTCTTATTATTGAATTGGAAACCACACACAAAGGAGGTTCCAATCAGATTATATATTGTTAACATGATTACATTAGTCATCTTATTCAATTAATGCTAATACTTGTAAATCTCGTCAAGCATTCATGATTATAACTTATGTTAACAACAAATCAAGTTCCTTTCATAGCTCAGGTGTCGGTTATACCATACATTATGGGCTATGAAAGTGCCAAGCATTTGTTGTACCAAGTGTTATACAACATAAATCAAGATTAGTCATTTAACAAGCAAAGTATTAAAGAGTGAACAAAATAACAAATATAAAACATATTAGTATCAAACATTAAAGTCCATATTAAGTTTACATTATACTTATTCTTACACCATTAGTGTAACCTTTTCACCTTGACATAATTAACTTAGCTAGACATAATGAAAGAAAGAAAAATAGATAAACAAAATAAGAACATAAAAGTTAACTAAGTAAAGGAAAGGAAATGAAAGGCATAAACTTGATATTAATGAAAGTAAAGCATAAACATTACAAAAAATACAAAGAGAGAAAGGAAGAGCATGATCTTGATCTGAACACCAAGATGCCTAAATGCATGGCAAATGCCTCCTTTTATAGGCCAAAATTGGGAACTATTGATTTGATGACTAATTGATAAGTGGGTGGCCAACTTTTGACTTGGTGACAATCCTTATCTTCTCTTGTCTGCCCAAAACGTCATTGATAACGTCAAAACTGGAGCCAGGTGCAAACATGAAAGTTGTAGGCAATTGTCTCAGCTTTCTTGTGTAAAACATTCAGCTCATTTGGACTTCTAGAACTCCAGATATGGCCAAAATACCGAACAGTGCTCGGGCTGGAAGACAGATTCGGGCTTCTTTGTTGTTGCTACAATTTGGACTTGATAATGGCCTTTTTAGATCTTGGGCTCCATATGAAAGTTGTAGGCCTATGTCTTACCTTTCCATCCATATAAATTGGACCTAAATATGAGATCTGTAGCTCTAGATATGGCCCAATTACCGAACAGTGTTCCGGTTTGGATTGCACCGACATCTCTTCTCTAAGTTTGACCATCTCTTTATCCATGCAATTTAAGTTCTTCAAGTCATCAATCAATCCTTTCATTTATTTGATAGGCCTGCATTAAAAATAGACATTTACCACAAATTATAGGTATCTTATATTATTAGATACATTATTATAAAACATATTTCAGTTAAGGAGTTATTGATACTTCAAGTGCAAAATGATGATATAAAACCATGATAAAAATGCACTTTTAAGTACTAATCACACCCCTCAACCAGCTTATTACTAGTCCCTAGTAATTAAAGCGTTAAAACAATTTGCAAATTTCACAAAGCAAGGTATTCATCATTTAACTTCCATTAATCTATCTAGATAAACAAACTCTCATTAAATTTATATATCTGCTCAATACCTCTTAACAAGATATTAATAAACCTCTTTTTTTTTGTGCTTAATGTATCAACACATAATTATGGGGCTTTTCTTGGAAGAAAACAAAATTTTTTTTCTAATGTTTAAGGTTAACTTCCTTGGGATGGGATTATTATTTTTGTCGTCTTTTTTTTTTTTTTTACTTCTTTTTTTTTTTAAATGTATATACATATAATTTAAAAACATCATGCATCTTTAACCCATGTAACGAGCTTTCAGCTAATGACTCCCAGACCAGTTGGTCTTAGGGCATTAGGTGTTAAGACACCCCTACGAGCTTAGTAACTCGGGTCGTAGATACTGATATGTAGATAGTACAATGTTTGATTTCCTTAAGCTTTTCTCCTCAACCCATGTAACAAGCGTTGGGCCAATCGCTCCCAAGTCAGTTGACTTTAGGGTATTAGGTGTTAAAACACCCCTTCGGGCTTAATTGCTTAGGTTAGGGAGGCTACGAAACCAAACTTATCTACATTTTTATTATCATCATTTTTTTTTCTTTTTTTTTCTCTTTTTTTTTATGTTTTTTTTTTTAATTATATACAATTCCTTTCCCTTAGTTGTTACCTTTAACAAAAGAACATAAATAATGTAATAATCCAATATGCAACCCACAATCATATGTTAAAGTGTGTGTGTGTAAATTAAGGTTTAAGAATACATGTTAAATAAGTATATGAGCAGAATTAAGTGATAACAATACGAGAGTTTGTAAACCTGAATATTTCAGGAAGTATTATAATAGACCTTGTTAAGAATGGTTACTAAGATGCGTCTCAAGAGTCACTTTAACAAAAGAACTCCTTTACTCTGCCATCCTAGTAACAATAATTATGCACATGCTTTATGAAATGAAAAACAATTTTTTTTTTTTATCAACTACTACCCTCTCCCCCCAACCAAAACGAGACATTGTCCTCAATGTTCTAAGGTAGAAAGATAGAGTATAGAAGATATCACCTGAAATAACGAACACTGACAAAACCTGAAACACACTGAAACAAAAATAAGAAATAACAAAACACAATAATAAAACCAAAATACATAAAAATTCACAAATGAAGGCTCAAATCCAATCTAAGCTTTTTACGGCTTTCCTTAGATGACCAATTTATGCGACTCATGGAAGGATCAATCACAGGAGTGAAAGATTATAGTTGGTTAATCAATTGTTCAGCAGTAGAAGCAGAGATTATGATTTGTCGTGCAGAAGATGTTAGAAATTCCTGTTCCACAGCATGATCAAGAAAAGACAACAACTTATCGTAATAACCATTAACATTTAACAAACCTATGGGTTTATGGTGAATGTGCAATTGAGCCCAAGAGGAAATATGAAAGATTTCTTCCAATGTGCCTAGACCACCTGGTAAAGCAATGAAAGCATCAGCATGGTTAAACATTGCATTCATTCGAGCCGACATTGTGGAGACCTGAAGTTCCTCTCCAATTGTTTTTCCAATGATGTCCCCTTGTGCCAAAGCTTCAGGGACGACTCCTAAAACTTGACTACCTCCTAAAAATGCAGCTATTGACACACCTCCCATTAACCCGAGACTGCCTCCCCCATACACTAAATGAATCTTTCTCTCAGCTAGCACCTGACCAAGATGATTTGCTGATTCTAAAAACTCCTTTTCTTTCCCAGGACTAGATCCACCGAAAACACAAATATTTCTTATTTGATGACTTGAGGAACTTGCCATTTCTACAAACTTCTGTATTTGTTGAATGTATGGGTTGAGTAGAAATGAAAGGAAGGAAGAGAGGGTTTTATAGATGAGAAATTAGAAAGGCAATCATAACACCTATATATAGGCCAACTGGAGTCTCACACTCTCTCTCTCTTTTTATTTATTTATTTATTTACTTTTAAAAAAGCATGTGTATGTACAGGTAGTTGTGATTGTGGCTCACATCTTCCCTTGGTTTTACGTCCAAAAACGGCTTAAACGCCCTCTATGGGTCGGGGATAGGCTTCCCATCCAGTTTTCTTAAAAACTGGCAAACAGGGTCTTTTTTAGTCAGATTCCCAAGACTAAGTCGATCATGTTCTTTATGAAATAGTGGCCATAAATCATGAATTGCACGATGCACATCTCCACTAGGATGCGTCTCAAGAGTCAATAGAAGATTATCTAAAGACTCCTTACTCAGGCCATCCTTAATGAATTGTATTTTATCTTCACGGTTTATAGATACCATTCCTAAAGAACGACATTGTGTATTACAAGTCCATCTAGCACATCGATGACAGACATCCAGTCGTTTTGCACGACGCTTCTTTGCAAAAGTGCTTTTACCTGTTTCAGGCATGTGTGAAATGAAGAAGTTAGAGGACTCACCTGATAATCGGACCTTTGCTTCAATCAACCAACGAATATCTTCAGGAATTCCATGATTCATTAATAATCTCAATCTTGCACATCTAGCACGGTAAATTTTTGTAATCGCATTCTGAGGCAGAGCGGGAAAATACTTTTTCAATTTTTCAAGATTAGTGTCCATTTTCAAATGAGAATTGGAAGAGAGATTCAAAGAATTGCACAGATATATACACAGATATCAGTAATTGTGGGAAACTGAAAGAACCGACTTAAGTCACGGAGTACCGTTATCCGCCATTTGACCGGGGTGAAGAAACTCGCAAAAATCACTCAAAAAGAAACAAAAATAAAATAAAATAAAATCAATATTTATATAAGAAACAAAAATAAAATAAAATAAAATAAAATCAATCTTTATATACAGGATCACCCAATTCAATAGAGTTATGTTCAACTGAAAAATTGTCAAAGTAAACTTTCAGACGATGTCCATTTACCTTGAAAACATTGCCATTCTTTGGATTCTCGATGTCATAGGCCCCATATGGATACATATGTTTCACAATAAAAGGACCACTCCATCTTGATCTTAATTTTCCAGGAAATAAATGCAGTCGAGAATTATAAAGCAAGACTTTTTGACCAACATTGAAGGTTTTTCTCTGTATTTTCTTATCATGAAACTCTTTAATTCTTGCTTTATGAATTCTTGAATTTTGATATACATCATTTCTTATTTCCTCAAGCTCATTTATTTGTAATTTTCGCAGTTGACTAGCATCATCCAGATTTGAATTGAAAGCTTTAATAGCCCAATAAGCTTTATGTTCAAGTTCCACAGGCAAGTGACAAGGTTTTCCATAGACTAGTCTATACGGTGACATACCTAATGATGTTTTATAAGCAGTTCGATAAGCCCAAAGTGCATCATTAAGTCTTAAAGACCAGTCTTTTCTATTAGGGTTCACTGTTTTCTCCAAAATATGTTTGATCTCCCTATTAGCAAGCTCTACTTGTCCACTTGTTTGAGGGTGATAAGGGGTGGCAACTTTGTGTGTGATTCCATATTTCTTTATTAAAGACTCAAATGGCTTGTTGCAGAAATGTGTTCCACCGTCACTTATTATGGCTCGAGGGACTCCAAATCGACTCAAAATATTTTCTTTCAAAAACTTTATCACTGTTTTGTGATCATTGTTTCGACTTGGAATTGCCTCTATCCATTTTGAAACATAATCTACTGCGACTAATATGTATAAGAAACCAAATGATGGAGGGAATGGGCCCATGAAATCTATACCCCAACAATCAAAGATCTCAATGACAATAATAGGGTTTAAAGGCATCATGTGACGTTTTGAAATAGATCCCAACTTTTGACAATTTTCACAAGACTTGCAGAATGCATGTGAGTCTTTGAACATGGTGGGCCAGTAAAATCCACTTTGTAAGATTTTTGCAGTTGTCTTTCTTGATGAGAAATGGCCCCCACATGCCTCAGAATGACAAAATTTAATGACACTACTTACCTCATTGTCAGGAATGCATCTTCGAAATATTTGATCAGGACAATATTTGAATAAATAAGGATCATCCCAATAAAAGTTCTTCACTTCGTTCAAAAACTTTCTTTTATCTTGGGTATTCCAATGAGTTGGCAATTGTCCTGAAACAAGAAAATTGACAATATTAGCAAACCAAGGCATTGTAGAGACAGAAAGTAAAGATTCATCAGGAAAGTAGTCATCGATTGGTGTGATGTCAGTTTTCGAATCTGTTGTCAATCTTGACAAGTGATCTGCGACAACATTTTCGCTGCCTTTCTTATCTTTGATTGTGATATCAAATTCTTGAAGTAATAAAATCCACCGCACCAATCTAGCCTTGGAATCTTTCTTAGAAATAAGATATTTCAATGCTGCATGATCACTAAAAACAACAACAGGTGAGCCAACAAGATAAGATCTGAATTTTTCACATGCAAATACTACTGCAAGTAATTCTTTTTCAGTGGTGGTATAATTCATTTGAGCACTATTTAAAGTTTTACTTGCATAGTAAATTACATAAGGTTTCTTATCTTTTCTTTGTCCCAAAACAGCACCTACGGCATAATCACTAGCATCACACATTATTTCAAAAGGTAAGGACCAATCGGGAGGTTGAATGATAGGAGCACAAGTAAGCAAGTTTTTAAGTTTAACAAAGGCTTCTTCACAATGTTCAGTCCATTCAAAAATAGTATCCTTTGTTAGAAGGTTACTTAAAGGCTTAGATATTACACTAAAATCTTTGATGAACCTTCTATAAAAACCAGCATGTCCCAGGAATGATCTAATATCTTTAAGAGATTTTGGTGTTGGCAAGTTTGCAATTAACTCAATTTTAGATTTGTCAACCTCAATTCCTTTTGATGAAACAATGTGACCAAGTACAATGCCATTTGTTACCATAAAATGACATTTTTCCCAATTCAGCACAAGATTCTTCTCTTCACACCTGGTTAAAACCTTTCCTAAATTAGTCAAACAATCATCAAATGAATCACCAAAAACAGAAAAATCATCCATGAAAATCTCAAGAAAATGTTCAACCATATCGCTAAATATACTAAGCATGCATCTTTGAAATGTGGCTGGTGCATTACATAATCCAAAAGGCATCCTTCGATATGCAAAAGTACCAAATGGACATGTGAAAGTAGTCTTTTCTTGATCTTCCAATGCAATTTCAATTTGGTTGTAACCCGAATAGCCATCTAGGAAACAATAAAATTCATGACCTGCAACTCTTTCTAGGATTTGATCCATGAAAGGTAAAGGAAAATGATCTTTTCTAGTCATTGAATTAAGTTTCCTATAGTCAATGCACATGCGCCAACCAGTAACAGTTCTAGTGGGAATTAACTCATTGTTCTCATTTGTTATCACAGTGACTCCAGACTTCTTAGGTACAACTTGGGTAGGACTTACCCATTTGCTGTCAGAAATAGGATAAATGATTTCATTATCTAGAAGCTTAATGACTTCATTTTTCACTACTTCTTTCATATTAGGATTTAGCCTTCGTTGCATTTCTCTAGAGGGTTTAGCATTTTCCTCTAAATAAATTCTGTGTGTACAAATCAAAGGACTAATTCCTTTTATATCAGCTATGGTCCATCCTAATGCTTTTTTGTGCATTTTCAGAGTTTGTAATAACTTACCTTCTTGATGTGCATTAAGTTTGGAAGAGATTATTACCGGAAAAGTTTCATTTTCTCCCAAAAATGAGTATTTGAGATTGGATGGCAACGGCTTCAAATCAGGTTTTGGTGGTTGAACACTTGAAGGTATGGACTTAATTGGTCGTGGTGGCAATTCCTCAATTTGTGGCCTCCAATTACTTGTCTTTGATTCTTCCTGAAAATAAATCATTTCCAAATCATCAGATTCATCAATCTCAATTTCATTGGAAGTGGTTGGAAATTGATCATGAATTAATTTTTCAATAAAGTCCACTTCCTGTAAATCATTATCATCTCTAGGTTGCTTGCAAATGTTGAAAATATTCATCTCCAATGTCATGTTTCCAAATGATAGCTTCATCAGTCCATTCCTACAATTAATCAATGCATTAGAAGTTGCAAGAAATGGACGTCCTAAAATAACAGGAAATGAATTACATACTTCAACAGGTTGTGTGTCCAAGACAATAAAATCCACAGGATAAATGAATTTATCGACTTGTACTAACACATCTTCAATTATTCCTCTAGGCACTTTTATAGATCTATCGGCAAGTAAAAGAGTTATAGAAGTTGGTTTTAACTCACCTAGATTGAGACTCTGAAAAACTGAATATGGAAGTAAATTCACACTAGCACCAAGATCAAGTAAGGCTCTTTCAATTTTATGCTCTCCAATAAAGCAAGAAATTGTAGGACAACCAGGGTCTTTATATTTCAAAGCATTATTGTTTTGAAGAATAGCACTTACTTGTTCGGCTAGAAAGGCTTTCTTTTTCACATTCAGTTTCCTCTTCACAGTGCAGAGATCTTTCAAAAATTTAGCATAGGAAGGAACCTGTTTAATAGCATCCAGCAAAGGTATATTGATCCTTACCTGTTTGAAAATTTCATAAATTTCAGAATTGTGATTGACTTTCCTTTGTTTGGTCATGGCTTGAGGAAATGGAAGTGTTGGCGGTGAGTCAGTCGTTTCTTTGCAATTTTCAGATTCATCCCCTTCCTTACCCTCAGAGATTGACTCATCATCTTTCTCATAAGGTTCAAGAGAGGGTTTTTCAATAACCTTACCACTGCGCAGAGTAGTGACTGATTTGACTTGATCCATGTGTTGGCTTCCGGAACTACTTGCATTTGCATTGTATTGCCCTTTGGGATTTTGTTGTGTTTGAGATGGAAACTTACCTTTCTCTTGGAAACTAAGAGCAGATGTTAATTTAGCAAGAGTATCTTTAAAATCTGTCATGTTTTGAACAAGTTGAGTATTAATTGTCTCTTGCTTTTCAATGAATGCATGCAATGTTTCCTCAAGATTTCTTCTAGAAGGTGGAGCATAAGAAGGTGCATATCCATGAGAATTTTGGAAATTATGGTGTGCTTGAAACGGTGGTTGTGAAGTTTGTGCATTGTTGTTCTCACTCTTCCAACTGAAATTTGGGTGATTCCTCCAACCAGGGTTGTATGTTTGGGAGTATGGGTTGTGGTTAGGCCTTTGGAAACTGTTTAAAGCATGAGCTTGTTCATGGAGACATTCTTTAAAAGAAGGCAAGGTTGGACAATCGTTGGTTGAGTGTTCATTTGTTTCACAGATTTGACACACAATGTTTTCAACAGATTTTAATTGACCACTCTTTTTCAATTCTAGTGCCTCGACTTTTCTAGCTAAAGATGCAAATTTGGCTTGGAGGTCATGATCTTCCCTAAGGTTGTACATACCTCCACTAGATGTATGAGGTTGAGTTTTACTCGGTGCCTCATATGTACCTGCAGTGTCCCAATTTTGAGCATTTTCAGCTAACAAGTCTAAGTACTCCATTGCTTCATCAGGGTTTTTATCTTCAAAAGTTCCATTGCACATCAATTCAACCATTTGCCTATCTTTAGGTGTTAACCCTTCATAGAAATGTGAAACCAATCTCCATGTTTCAAAACCATGATGGGGGCAAGTACTAAGCAAGTCTCGATACCTATCCCAACATTTGTAAAATGTTTCTCCTGGTTTTTGAGTGAAAGTGGTGATTTGTCTCTTGAAAGAGTTTGTTCTATGAGATGGGAAAAACTTCTTTAAAAATTGTTGTTGCATTTCATCCCAAGCACGAATGGATCCTGGTCTCAAATTTTGTAGCCATGTTTTAGCTTTATCTTTTAATGAAAAAGGAAAAAGCTTTAATCTGATGGTGTTCATGCTACAATTTAAATTATTATATGTGTTGCACACCTCCTCAAATTCTCTTAAATGCAAGTATGGATTTTCCAATTCTAAGCCATGAAAAGAAGGTAAAAGTTGAATAATACCTGGTTTAAAATTAAAATGAGATGCATCAGGAGGAAAAACTATGCATGATGGTGCACTTGTTCTTGTGGGATTCATGTGGTCTCTAAGTGTTCTAGCACGGTTATTCTCATTATTTTCATTATGAAGTGATTGATTATCTTCTTCGGCCATATTTTCTGAAAATGATGAGGATACCCTACAAAGTCTACCACTTGATGTACGTGACCACACTCTCATGCACGTGTAGGAATAAAATAAAAAAAAAAGAAGAAAGCAAAAGAAGGAGGAAGAAAACAAAAGAAAAGAAACAAAGTTATATATAAGAAAAGTGAAAAGAGAAAATAAAATAAATACTATAATTTATACAAGAACTTACCTCCCCGGCAACGGCGCCAAAAACTTGACACGACTAAAAGGTTGATGTCTTCTCCCAAGTGCAGGAGTGTCGAAGTAGTAAATAACCCGGCAAGACCGGGGTCGAACCACAGGGAGGTTAATTGTACAAATTATAAACAACAATTATAAAACAACAATAACAACAACAATAGTAGTAGTAATAATAATAATAATAATAATAATAATAATAATAATAATAGTACTAGTAGTAGTAGTAATAATAATAATAATAATAATAATAATAAAGAAAAATAAGGAGAAGATGATGATGATGATGAGAACTTAGAGATGAAATATTAATGTAAGGATTAAGCAATAATAATAACAAATGTCAAGGTTAGAGGTTCCACTAATGGTATATCAAACAAGTATAGTATAAACTCTTATTATTGAATTGGAAACCACACACAAAGGAGGTTCCAATCAGATTATATATTGTTAACATGATTACATTAGTCATCTTATTCAATTAATGCTAATACTTGTAAATCTCGTCAAGCATTCATGATTATAACTTATGTTAACAACAAATCAAGTTCCTTTCATAGCTCAGGTGTCGGTTATACCATACATTATGGGCTATGAAAGTGTCAAGCATTTGTTGTACCAAGTGTTATACAACATAAATCAAGATTAGTCATTTAACAAGCAAAGTATTAAAGAGTGAACAAAATAACAAATATAAAACATATTAGTATCAAACATTAAAGTCCATATTAAGTTTACATTATACTTATTCTTACACCATTAGTGTAACCTTTTCACCTTGACATAATTAACTTAGCTAGACATAATGAAAGAAAGAAAAATAGATAAACAAAATAAGAACATAAAAGTTAACTAAGTAAAGGAAAGGAAATGAAAGGCATAAACTTGATATTAATGAAAGTAAAGCATAAACATTACAAAAAATACAAAGAGAGAAAGGAAGAGCATGATCTTGATCTGAACACCAAGATGCCTAAATGCATGGCAAATGCCTCCTTTTATAGGCCAAAATTGGGAACTATTGATTTGATGACTAATTGATAAGTGGGTGGCCAACTTTTGACTTGGTGACAATCCTTATCTTCTCTTGTCTGCCCAAAACGTCATTGATAACGTCAAAACTGGAGCCAGGTGCAAACATGAAAGTTGTAGGCAATTGTCTCAGCTTTCTTGTGTAAAACATTCAGCTCATTTGGACTTCTAGAACTCCAGATATGGCCAAAATACCGAACAGTGCTCGGGCTGGAAGACAGATTCGGGCTTCTTTGTTGTTGCTACAATTTGGACTTGATAATGGCCTTTTTAGATCTTGGGCTCCATATGAAAGTTGTAGGCCTATGTCTTACCTTTCCATCCATATAAATTGGACCTAAATATGAGATCTGTAGCTCTAGATATGGCCCAATTACCGAACAGTGTTCCGGTTTGGATTGCACCGACATCTCTTCTCTAAGTTTGACCATCTCTTTATCCATGCAATTTAAGTTCTTCAAGTCATCAATCAATCCTTTCATTTATTTGATAGGCCTGCATTAAAAATAGACATTTACCACAAATTATAGGTATCTTATATTATTAGATACATTATTATAAAACATATTTCAGTTAAGGAGTTATTGATACTTCAAGTGCAAAATGATGATATAAAACCATGATAAAAATGCACTTTTAAGTACTAATCACTGAACAATTGATTGACCAACTACAATCTATCATTCCTGTAATTGATCCCTCTATGAGTCGTATAAATAGTCATCTAAGGAAAGTCGTAGAAAGCTTAGATTAGATTTGAGTCTTTATTTGTAATTTTTTTATCCTTTTATTTTATTATTGTGTTTTGTTATTTCTTATTTTTATTTCAGTGTGTTTTAGGTTTGTTAGTATTTGTTATTTCAAGTGATACCTTCTATACTCTATTTTTCTATCTTAGAACATTGAGGACAATGTCTCGTTTTGGTTGGGGGGAGAGTTTGGTAGCTAAAAAAAATAAATTAACTAACTGCATTTTCTATTTCATAAAGCATGTGCAAAATTATTGTTACTATGATGGCAGAGTAAAGGAGATCTTTTTATGATTCTTAAGACGCATCTTAGTAGTCATTCTTAATAGTCTATCATAACACTTCTTGAAATATTCAGGTTTACAAACTCTCACATTGTTACCACTTAATTCTGCTTATATACTCATTTAACATGTATTATTAAACCTTAATTTACACACACACACACACACACACACATACTTTAACATATGATTGTGGGTTGCATATTGGATTATCATATTATTTATGTTCTTTTGTTAAAGGTAACAACTAAGGGAAAAAGATAGTATATAATTAAAAAAACATAAAAATAAAAACATAAAAAATAATGATAATAAAAATGTAGATAAGTTTGGTTTCGTAGCCTCCCTAACATAAGCAATTAAGCCCGAATGGATGTTTTAACACTTAATACCCTAAAGTCAACTCACTTGAGAGCTATTGGTCCAACGCTTGTTATATGGGTTGAGGAAAAAAGCTTAAGGGAATCAAACATTGCACTATCTACATATCAATATCTGCGACCCGAGTTACTAAGCTCGTAGGGGTGTCTCAACACTTAATGCCCTAAGACCAACTAGTCTGGGAGTCATTAGCCAAAAGCTCGTTACATGGGTTAAAGATACATGGTGTTTTAAATTATATTTATATGTATTTAAAAAAATAAAGAAAAATAATAAAAAATAATAATTTCAACCCAAAGAAGTTAACCTTAAACATTCGAACAACAATTTTATTTTCTTCCAAGAAAAGCTACATAATTATGTGTTGATATATTGAGCACAAAAGAAAGGTTTATTAATATTTTGTTAAGAGGTATTAAGCAGATATATAAATTTAACGAGAGTTTGTTTATCTAGATAGATTAATAGAAGTTAAATGATGAATACCTTGCTTTGTGGAATTTGCAATTTGTTTTTTTATTTTAACATTTTAATTACTAGAGACTAGTAATAAGTTGGTTGGGAGGTGTGATTAGTATTTAAAAGTGTATTTTTATAAAGGTTTTATATCATCATTTTGCACTCGAAGTATCAATAACTCCTTAACTAAAACATGTTTTATAATAATGTATCTAATAATATAAGATACCTTTAATTCATGGTAAATATTTATTTTAAATGCAGGCCTATCACATAAATGAAAGGATTGATTGATGAATTTAAGAACTGAAATTGAAAGGACAAAGATATGACCAAACTTAGAAAAAAGATGTCAGTGCAATCCAAACCAGAACACTGTTCGGCAATTGGGTCATATTTGGAGCTATAAATCTCAGATTTAGGTCTACTTTATATGGATGGAAAGGCAAGACATAGGCCTACAACTTTTATTGAGCCTAGGATCTAAAAATATCATTTTCAATTCCAAATTGGAGCAACAACAAAGAGGTCCAAATCTGTCTTCTAGCCCGAGCACTGTTCAGCGTTTGACCCATATCTGGAGTTCTAGAAGTCCAAATGACCTGAATTTGTTTACATAAGAAAGCTGAGATAATTTCCTACAACTTTCATGTTTTCAAGTGGCTCCAATTTTGATATTATCAATGACGTTTTGGGCAGACAAGAAAAAATAAGGATTGTCACCAAGTCAAGAGTTAGTCACCTACTCATCAATTAGTCATCAAATCAATAGTTCCCAATTTTGGCCTATAAAAGAAGGCATTTGCCATGTATTTAGGCATTTTGGTTTCCAGATCAAAATCATGCTCTTGTTTTCTCTCTTTGTATTTTTTGTAATGTTTATGCTTTGCTTTCATTAAAATCAAGTTTATGCCTTTCATTTCCTTTCATTTACTTAGTTAACTTTTATCTTATTTATGTTCTTATTTTGTTTATTTATTTTTCTTTCTTTCATTATATGTAGTTAAATTTATTATGTCAAGGTGAAAAGATTACACTAATGGTGTAAGAATAAGTATAGTATAAACTTAATATGGACTTTAATGATTGATACTAACCTGTTTTATATTTGTTATCTTGTTCACTCTTTAATACTTTTCTTGTTAAATAATTAATCTTGATTTATGTTGTATAGCACTTGGTACAACAAATGCTTGGCACTTTCATAGCCCATACTGTATGGTATAACCGATACCTGAGTTATGAAAAGAACTTGATTTGATGTTTATTACTATTACTATTATTATTGTTATTATTATTATTGTTGTTGTTGTTGTTTTTTATTATTATTATTATTACTATTGTTGTTGTTGTTGTTATTATTATATTATTGTTATTTATAATTTGTATAATTAACCTTCCTATGGTTCGATCCCGATCTTGTCAGGTTATTTATTGCTTCAACACTTCTGCATTTAGGAGAAGATATCAATCTTTTAGTCGTGTTAGATGTGATTAGAACTTTAAAACCTAGTATATAAAACTTGAGAAATTTTCTGAATTTATTGGACCTGGAATCCCCTTCTAATATGAATATGATCTATTACGATAAGTTTTAATCCCAACCTTGATTACTATAAAAAACGATCTCTAAATGAGCTTAATTTTTATTTGGGGTGTGATTAGGACTCCTAAAACTAGTATACTAAATTTTAGAATTTTATTAATATTTTTGGTTCAAATTATCCCTTGTTTGTGAACTGTGGCAGATTCGACAAAAAATGACTTTTAGACATTCTTTTTTTTGTTGCACTCTTTATGCTACTAATATATTCTAAGATAAAAATAAACTAAAATAATACCTTTTTATTGTTTTCTTTGAGGATGAAACATGTGTAGTTCGATTTGGGAGAAATAAAAAGTTCATGATTGGTCGTTTGATGTCTCTATTTGTTATAATACTAGTCCATTGGCTCATGCTACGCCATAGCTGGATAAATTTTTTAAATATAAAAAAATTAAGAGCTTGAAGAATTTTTTAATTGTTTATTCAACCTGACTTAATGGGTCAAATTTGAAATCTCGTAATCTAATTATTTGTCTAACTCGAGTTTCAAACTAAATCGTGCAAGAGTTAGCCCAAATTAAATTGATTGATTTCATAGATCTAAATACAATCTTGATAATTGGTAAAAACATGGCTTAACTTTTAACAAAATTTCAAGATGATAACTCTTTTAACAAAAATTATTGAGACAATGACATATTGGATCAATCTTAGTTTGCCAGTAAACCGTGCCATGGATTCTATTGAGTTTACTATTTTTTTTATAAAATATATGATAACAAAATTATGCATCAACCTAAAAATAAAAACTTAGTTGAGACAATCATAATCCTGTAAAAAAAATCAGATAGTTTATTTCTCAACCAATCCAATATTGAAGGATAAAATAAAAAAAAACTATTAAAAACAATTACTGAATAAAATATCAACCTAATACCATAGTTATTAGACTCGGCCCATTAACCTAATAAACCCAAGAAAATTAAAAACAAATTGGGGTTTTAATTTCTCACGTTAAAAATTTAAGAAACAATTCATGTGGATGTAAGTTGTGCGTTGTAAATAATAAACTTTAAAAAATTACTTCAAAAGATTTGTTTTCCATATTAAAAAGATATTATCTTTTTCTATTAAGTTAAAGTATTTAAACCAAAAGGTTTTCTTATCTCATATTGAAAAAACACAACTTTCTTCTTGTAAATATATAATATATATATATATTAATGGGCTTTCAACCCCACATTGAAAAATTAAAAGCTCCTTCTAGTGCTTATATAGTAAACTTTGATAAAAGTTGATAATCAATAAAGAAAAAATTATAGGCTCGTGCGTATAATTTTGGGTCGAGTTAGTAAAAAACCAACGATTAACCCCCAATGCATGCAAGATAACACCTATATTACATATACATTACCTTTTGTCTTTCTTGATAATTTATTTTATTCCACATTCATGCCATATAAAAAATATGCACCTTTAGCAATCCAATGATCCTTTTGTCTATTAATTGATTATTTTGTTTAGAAAAATTGTAACCTTAAAAAAATCACCATAATATAATTCAAACTTAAGCTCAATTTTTATTTTTTGAAAATAACATACCAAATAATGCTTATCATTTAAAAAAACCAAAATTTATAAAGAAATAAAAAAAAACTAGGCCAGGCCAGGCCTAGAGTTCGGCCCATGCCTAAAATCCCTGTACGTGGGCATTTATTATGTTTTTGTTAGATATTGGGGTGGATGAAAATTTATAAAAAATTAAGAAGTGGTAGGCAACACGTTGTTTATCATACCTAAATTTTAGCCACTATCATAGCTAGAGAATTAGGGTGGTTGATTTTTTTTTCTAGAAATCTATTATTAACCTAAAACACCTAAAAACCAACTTGATAACCTTTTTAAACCAATCCCTAACTTTCAAAAGCATAAAAAATAGGTAAAAAAAAATCTAAAATCAACTTGGAAACTAATTTCTTTCCTATCTTAGAGCTTTTTTTTAGAAATTTTCAAGGTAAAAAAACACTCAAGTCAAAATTCCTCCATCATATGGAACCATTTGGAACAAAAATCTAACGTTTTAATAGTTATAATTGAAAAAATGATATTTTTTTTCTTTCGGTTGGATTTTAACCATTTTCTCTCTCTCATCTCACCTACTAATGATTGAAAAATGATGAAAATGAATGCCTTGATTGTTTGTTGTTTCCTATAAACTACTTTCTAAATTTTCTTGTGTTAGTTTGTCATTAGAAAATATGATCATTAGAAAACACTTTCTAGTTATAGAAAAATTTAATTTGATTTCTAGAAAAGTGTTTTTTTTTATTTTGAAAAAAAACACTGTTTGGAAGTTGTGAAAAATTTAAAAATGTCATATTATTTGTTAATTATATTAAATTTGGTCCTCAAACTTTTAATTACTATATATATATATATTATTTTGAATATTTTTTCCAATTTCATCCCTTAGAATTTGATTTTTATATTAATTGTGATTCTTATTTTTATAATTTTTATTTGCTTTTGTCTTATTATTTTTTAATTGAATTTTTTTATCTATCAAATTTGGTCCTCATTCTTTTGATTGTTTTTTATTTTATTTGAAATAATTTATGAAATGATAATCATTATTATTTTAATTTATTCATCTTCAATTTTTTAAGATTTGATTTCTATTATTTTGATTATTATTTATTTTATTTGAGATAATTTATAAAATTATATTTTTTTAATTTCATTCTCATTCAACCTTTTAATTTGTAAGATTTGTTTCTCATTATTTTAATAAAATTAAAAAATAAAACATTAAAAAATTATTTTCCTACTCATTTTTCATAACATAACTAAACATTGAAAACTATTTTCTAACCTATTTTTCATTTCACTACCAAACTTTGAAAAATAATTCATTTTCTCATAATTTACTTTCCTAAAAGAAATTACTTTATAGCAAACAAATAAGGCCAAAGTTTAGTATTGAAATATAATTGTTAAAATGCAAAAAAAAAAAAAAAATATAGGGGACAAAAATATGCTTTACAAATAAATTTGAACTCATCACTTTTATTTTGCACTTTAGTCCCTTGTCTTTTAATTCAACCTTCTCACACAAAAAAACATTTAATTAAGCTTTAATTTGGGTTTAATTGCACTATAAAAAGTTTAAGAATGAAATTAATGTTTTTTAAAATTTTATTATTATAATCCACAATAAAATATGAAAAGAGAAATAATAAAATTATATACATTGAGAAATGCATGAGGTTTATATTGGGATACTATAGTTATTTCATTATATTTAAAATTTGTTTTTGATGAAGTTGTAAATTATAATTTTTAAAAATTTGATAAGCAAATGTAATTTCTATGAAATTATAATAGAATGTCATAAATTATTTTTTCTTAAAAAAATTAAAGTACTCCTAACATGAAATTAAATATTTTAATATGTATTTATTTCTACGCTTCCCCGTCTCATTTGTAGTTATCAAGTTTTTTAAAATATTTTCTGACATCTTTAATAAACAAACAGATTGAATTTTAAGTTTATAATAGTTCCTTTTTACTGTTATAGGACATGAACGTGTTAGTAATAAATTGCATTTTTTTACGTTAAAAAGTAATTTTGACCCAACCGTTGACTAGTAGTGACCTAATGCATGGGCTCCTAGGAGAATCAAAAGATACCAAGCGTTAAGAATCCAACCTTTAAATGGTGGGGCACTTATTCCCTCATAATCAACGGACGCGGAAAGAACCGATCAAACGCTCTGTTCAGAATAGAAGTAAATCAGACCAAAGAATATGATGACACGTATGTTATTTACTATGGCCCTCACTGCCGCTTTTATTCTTCTCTCTCCTTTTTCACCCAATCACAAATAAAATGTGGAGGGAGTGCATGGAAAACTTGAATTAGGGCATTGTTACAGTTTTCTCTGCCTAGAACAAAACCTTAGCCACCAATGGGAGACCCGGCCACGCCGCCAGCATCAGAACTCGCAGCGATGGCCATAATCGACGGCGCATCTCTTAAGCACCCATTTTCAGACAGAGTCCCGGTCCGATCCATCGTGTGTCGTCCCGATGGCGGTGCTGGACTGGCCGGGAATCGAGTCCGCGCTGGTGGGTGGGTGAAGACCGGGAGAGAGCAAGGGAAGGGCTCCTTCGCATTCTTGGAGGTGAACGACGGGTCGTGTCCAGCCAACCTTCAGGTTATCGTGGATGCTGGTGTAGAAGATCTGAGCACGCTTGTGCAGACTGGGACTTGCGTGTCCGTTGAAGGCGTGCTTAAGGTCCCTCCTGAGGGTACAAAGCAGAAGATTGAGCTCCGTGTTGAAAGGGTGCTCCATGTAGGCCCCACCGATCCTGCAAAGTACCCGATTCCCAAAACGAAGCTCTCTCTTGAGTTTTTGAGGGATCATATTCACCTTCGGCCCCGAACTAACACGGTATTATCGAATTCTTGCTTCTTTGTTTATTCTAGTTTGTGTTATTGAATCCTACTAATTCTTGTTTTGAAAGCATAGGCACATGTATGTATGTATGTACTAGCGTTTTTTTTTTTTCATTATGTTGTTGACAGATGTTTCTTTGTAGATTTCTGCAGTTGCTCGAATTCGCAATGCACTTGCTTTTGCCACACACTCTTTCTTTCAAGAGCATGGTTTTCTATACGTTCACACCCCCATCGTCACCACAAGTGATTGTGAAGGTGCCGGTGAAATGTTTCAAGTTACTACCTTGATTAACGAAGCTGAAAAGCTGGACAAGGAGCTGATTGAGAACCCTCCTCCTACAGAGGCTGACATAGAAGCTGCAAGGCTTACTGTTATGCAGAAAGGTGAGGTTGTTGCTCAACTCAAAGCTGCCAAGGCAACCAGGGACGATATTAGTGCTGCAGTCGCAGGACTAAAAATAGCCAAAGAGGATCTCTCAAGGCTGGAGGAAAGAGCTAAGCTTAAACCTGGTATCCCTAAAAAAGATGGCAAGATTGATTATGCTCAGGATTTCTTTTCTCGTCAAGCTTTTTTGACCGTCTCTGGCCAACTTCAAGTTGAAACATATGCCTGTGCTGTCACTAGTGTCTATACATTCGGACCAACCTTTAGAGCTGAGCATTCTCACACTTCAAGGCATTTGGCTGAGTTTTGGATGGTGGAGCCTGAAATAGCATTTGCTGATCTTCAGGTATATTACCACGTGCTATTCTAATTGGTTTATCTGGCTCTTGTACACTCTTAAGACCCTAGATCTCTAGAGTTTGTGCCAGTAATTGCAGGATTTGGTCTTCATTTAACCGAATTGTTAGTGATGTGTTGTTTATCAACGAATTTGCTTAACTACATGATTTATATTATATGCTATGGATCTGTTCAGCTGTCTCATAAAGTATGGCGTTGGGACTCCTATTTTGTGTTTATAAAAACACTATTTTTGAATAAAGACCAACATCTTATGTGTGAAGCAAAGGTTAATTCTTTTAATGTCTCTCTGGATTTTACTAAAGTGAGGGAATCATTTGTGCTTGACATGGAGTAGGATGCTCCCTTCCCTATTTGTTATGTATATATGTTATGTAAAGTATATTTCAGTTGTGAGCAGATTTTGCATGATTTTGTAGGATGACATGAACTGTGCAGAGGCATATGTGAAATATATGTGTCAATGGCTACTCGACAAGTGTTTAGATGACATGGAACTTATGGCAAAGCTTTATGATAAAGGTTGCATTGATCGTCTAAGAATGGTTTCTTCTACCCCTTTTGAGCGTATTTCTTACACAGAAGCAGTGCGACTGCTAGAGGAGGCAGTGAGGGGTGGTAAGGAGTTTGAGAAGAATGTGGAATGGGGGATTGATTTGGCATCCGAGCATGAAAGGTATGGAAATCTGCCTCCATAGCACATTCTGTCCATTTGATTTGCATGCACCAATGGCTTGGTTTGTCTATATACAGATACTTGACAGAGGAGATATTTAAGAAGCCTGTAATTGTGTACAACTATCCGAAAGGAATAAAAGCTTTCTACATGAGGCTTAATGATGATTCAAAGACAGTGGCTGCTATGGATATCCTTGTACCAAAGGTAAACCTTTCCCTGCACACATTTTAAAGTTTGTACGCCATGTGCTCAGTTCTTACATGTAACATGGTAGTTATTTGCCTACCTTTTTTCCCATTCAAATCGGAGTTGTGGTTTATTGCAGGTGGGAGAATTGATTGGTGGAAGCCAAAGGGAGGAGCGCTATGAGGTTATTCAGCAGAGGTATGGGGAGTCTGCTTGAATGGTCCAACATTAGATTATGCAAAGTAACATGCTCCGTTGTTTTTCTTTTAACTGTAAGTTATGCCCTGACGAGTGCCTTTTTTTTTTTTGTTGGGGCATTCTCCATTGCAGAATTGTTGAGATGGGACTGCCGCTTGAGCCATATGACTGGTACCTTGACCTGAGACGTTACGGGACTGTAAAACATTGTGGATTTGGCTTGGGCTTTGAGAGGATGATACTTTTTGCCACTGGAATTGACAATATCAGAGATGTCATCCCATTCCCCAGATACCCGGGCAGAGCAGATCTGTGATACTTTAGTTGATAGTATACACAACAATGTTTTCACTTTGCCTATAGAATTCAACGGTCTGTTCTGCTCTACTTCCCAACCTAAATTGTTTGGTTTTTGATGCAGACCTAATTTGCAAACTCAAATCATAGGTGGTGAGGTTTTCTTGTTTTGTAAAACGTATTTTATGCTATATGGTCAACGATGCTGCTTGAGATTTTCTTCTGGCGATATTTGTCTGTCTCCTATTGCAGTTTTTGGGTACTTACAGCCTCAACTAAGGCTAACTCTTACCAGTATCATTGAAGCTAACTGGCTGATTCTCCCGGTTACTTAATTCGAGTTTGCTTCCTGCAACATTTGTTATTACCTTTACACCTATTGTTTTCTGGAAATAAACAAAAGATATTAAAACACTTTGATTATATTAAATTTTAATTTTAATTTTTTGTTACTGTTATGTATTTTGTTTTGATTTTTTTTTTTAATTTTATCTTTTGAAATTTGATTTTTATATTAATTTTAGTTTTTGATTTTTTAGTTGTTATTTTTTTAGTTATTTTAATTAAAATTTTTTATCTATTAACTTTGTTTTTAAATTTTTTTATAACTATTTATTTTATTTAAAATAATTGATGAAATTATATATATTTTAATTTTTTAATGTTTTACTTGTTAGATTTAATTTTTATTATGATTATTATTATTTATTTATTTTAAATATTTAATGAAATAAGATGTTTTTTAAATTTTATTTTCCTTTAGTTTTTTATTTTATGTTTTAAATTTGGTTTTTATTTTTTTAATAAACCTAAAAGTTATGGTGGGACATAGTAAACTTGTAAGATTAAGAGAGTGTTCAAGAAAGAAGGTAATTGTTTATAAAAATATTTTTTATTTAAAAATATATTAAAATAATATTTTTTTATTTTTTAAAAATTATTTTTGATATTAATATATCAAAAAATATAATAAATAAAATTTTTTTAAATTTTTTAAAAATATTTTTAAAATATAAAAACAAACAAGATTTAAATTAATTGAAATATTTAAACTATTCAGCAATAAATTATGATATTGTAATGTGAATAAATATGTACTATGTTATTTGAATTAAATTGACTATGAAGCACAAAAACTTATTATAATAGCTTTAATAGCTAGATTAATATAAAAAAGATAAATACTATTTTAAATTTTATATAATTTTATATTTGTATTTATTTCTATTTAAAAGTTACATAAAAATTAATTAATTTATATATATTTGACACCATGAATAATATGTAATAAGATAAAATCTTCATTATTATCCAATCTACAATTTTTTATATATAATTATGTACATGTAATGAAAAAAAAACAAATACAAGTTTTCTTTAAATAAAAATTGCAATATTGTTTCTAATTAAATTTACTTAGGATGAAACTTGTGATTAGACAATAACTATTTCTATAAAAAAAAGTGCAGATTTTAGATCTTGAATTCTAAAAAAAAAAATTACTTTCTTCAAAAAGCACCACCTCAAAAGAAGCACATGAGTTTTTTTTGAGAGAGTAGATTTCAAGAATCTTAAAGTGAAGGAAATGAAGAAAGAAATAAACAAAGTAATAAATAAATAAAATGAATAAAAACCCCATAAGAGAAAAGAAAAATAAATTGCAGGAACTTGAATATATAAAGCTAACCATCATTCACAATGCTCAAGGCCTTTTTAATTATGTAAAATTTGAATCATATTTAAACATATAATCTCAATCCTAGATAGATGTTGATATAAAATAAGGAGATTTTATTTAATTTTAATACAAGCTAAACTCTTTTTTTATTGATGCTACATGAATCCTGGGCTAATCTTATAAATTTTTTAAAATTAATTATTCTATTAAGGGCTCTTGTTTTAAATAGAACTAAGCCTTTTGGTTCCATTTAAAATCTATTATTCAATCGGTTTTTTTTAATCAATTATGACTCTTAATCGTTTGATCAAATACTTCCTCAAATCTTTTAGTTAATTGAGACTTTTTCAATAAAATCAATACACTATACTCAATTGATTTTAACTCTTTTTTTTAGTTTGTTAGAACAATAATTGTTCTCATATATTTAACGCATGAGTATTTATTTGTGTAAAAAATGCCTCCTATATTCTTTTATTTAATCATATTTATAATTGAGATCGATCAATCAACTGACTAAAAAAGATGTGGTAAGGGATATTATTTAAACAAAATTAGTAACTATGTTTTAAAATATATTTGACATGACAATTGTTGAGATGTGCTTTGGATTTTCTTGAATAAATTTCTATATTGTGTACTTTTTAACTATTTGTACTCAATAAACAACTCAAATTTTGATGTTATTGAGAATCAACAACAATAAAAAAAAAACTTTATAAATTAGTAATAGTCTAACTATTAGGCTTAATGTATAAGCAATATAGATCTAGAGAGCTTTCCATTTGTGATCTCCAATCCCTTGGTTTCCATAGAAATCTAGAGAATGTTTTGAAAGATCTTGAAACTGTTTGTAAAGAGTCTACAAACAACCTTTGAATTCTTGTCTTTAATATATTTATAAATAAGAACATTTTTTTGTAATATAAATCCTCTATTTATACTGAGTAAAAATATTTAACAATTATTTTATCTTCACTATTTTATGTATTTTTAACCATTTTAACCATAGAGTCTATTTCTTTTCTCACCATTACACCTCTATTATATATCATCTATTACTTATTGATTGATAATCCTTGTAAGGACAATGTTACAATGATTAAAGGCCATTTTATATTCCAACCTATTCTGAGCCAAAACATTCATTTTTGTATTATTTCTACTCATTGAAACACAAGAATTAAATTGGAAAATCTTTTTATTAAGGTTTAAGGCCATTGCATAGTTGATATTTAGCTTACTTCTACATGTAGCTAATTCCTATTTTTTTTTTTAATATTATGGTTGGTCACCTTGTATGACAAGTAGGACACTTGTATACTCCACAAAGATGTTTTTCATAATTTTCTTGTGCCCATAATAATTTAGCCTTATCATGATTGATATACCTTTTATATATAACATTACTAGTGACCAAAGCCTTTGGTATGGTCAAGGCCTAATCTATTGTGTTTTTCTTTTACTAATAAATGTTTTTTATTAAAGTGTAGCTACCATATTTGTCATCTTAGAACAAGAGCTTGAGTGTCTTTTATTTTCATAAATAAATTTAAATCCATGATCGGTATCAATTGATGTTGATCTTTTTTGAAATTTTTATTAAATTATGAATCACCCATTATGACCTCATTTAATTAACCAAATAAGTATATTCTCTTTGTTGGTGAAATATAAATCCATGGAATATAAAAAGGTTGAGATTTCTTTGCTAGAAAGTAATTTATAGGGCATTGATCTTTCCAATTACAAGTTGAGACAGTCATCAATAAGGTGGTTGGTTCATGTAATTGGTCTAAGACTATCTATACATTTATGAAATAAGCGGTACCTCGTGAGTGATCATGCCCATGTTATATTATACTTGCGATGATATCTCTTATGTGGGTATGTGATATTTGGGGTGAGATTGAGTACTTCTAAACATTTATATTAAAGCTCTTGTTATTTTAGAAAATCTTAGGAATTACTTTAGATATGTATAAGCCCATGAATTATAAATTTATTTTGACATAACTCATTTTGTATTAGAGTTAATTGATCAGACTTCGCTTGCACAATTCAATTTTTTGCTATAATCATTATGATATTATTGTGGCAAGTTGTATTTAATGTGTTTTTCATCTCCATTAGAGAACCTTCAGATCAATGTTAGAAATTTTTAACTTATATTATGATACTCATATAGGAGCCACAAATACTGGAATTTGCCACAACTAATTGTGACCATTACATGATGTCATGTGATCCATAGAAAAGATGCGCATATGGTTATGTATGAAGCACCAATACACTTGTCATAATTTATTTTTGGTCATTCCCTAAATTTTATCTTTTTTTCTTCCCCATAAAAAAATAAAAAATAAATAACAATAGCAAGAAAACTGATATTTTGGCAAAAGTAGGTTGAGAAGGATTCCAAATAAACATAAAAATCAAGCTGCAATTTTGAATGAAATTACGAGTTTAATCTTACCCCATTGTATCCAAGACTGGAAAGATAATGTACATTCAAGGTTAAATTAAATAATTATCGAATGGATTTGCATAACAATTAAGTTTAAAAACATAATTAAATTTTTAACATGCCAATTTAATTTAATCACAAGTCAAATTAAAAATTAATTATGTTTAAGAGTTAATTTGGGTCAAATTAAAGAATTTAATTAAGTGTAAGAACTTAATTATATTTTAAATAGATCAAATTAAGTTTGGGATCCCAACTTGGGTTTAATTGAGAATATTAGAATTTTAGGAGATCAAATTTAATTTTATCAAGTCAATTGATTCAAATCCAGAGTAAAATTACAAGAAAATCAAAAGTTTGAGATCAATTAAAAGCTAAATTGAAGAGATTTATAGTCAATGATCATTTTACAAAAGATGTCAAACTATAGAGATTTAATTGATTGAAATCAGAAGTGAAATTGAAAAAAATTAAAAATTTAATAGTCAATTTATATAAATTCAAAATCAAGAATTATTATAAAAAAAATTGAAATTCAAGATTGATATTAAAGTTCAGCAAGGACAAAATTACACAAAATAATTGTCTTTTGCTTCTTATGGCATTTTTCGCTCATAAAATAGGTTAAGAAAATCTTCATCCATGCCATTTCCGTTTGTTTGCAGGAAAGTTGTTTCCTTGTGGAAAGTGAATTTCGAGGAAAATAAATTTCTTAAAAGTAAAGTATTTTTCGATGTTTGGGAGTGTTATGAAAAATGAATTGGAAAATACTTTCCAGTGTTTTGTTATGTTATGGAAAATAAACTGGAAAATAATTTATTAATATTTTATTTTTCTCAAGTTTATTAAAATAACAAGGAATAAATCTTACAAATTAAAAAGTTGAATAATAATAAAATTGAAAAAAAAATAATTTCATTATCTCAAATAAAATAAATAATAATCAAAACAATAAAGATCAAATCTTAAAAAAAAAGATGAAGAAATTAAAATAATAATAATTAACATTTCATAAAGTATTTCAAATAAAATAAATAACAATCAAAAGAATGAGAACCAAATTTGATAGAAAAAAATTTCAATAAAAAAATAATAGGAGAAAAACAAATAACAATTATAAAAATAAGGACCAAAGTAAATATAAAAATTAAATTTTAAGAAATGAAATTGAAAAATAAATATTTAAAACAAAATATATATAGCAATCAAAAGTTTAAGGTTCAAATTTGATATAATCAGCAAATAATGACATTTCTAAACTTTTCATAACTTCCGGAAAGTGTTTTCCTCCCAAATTTTTCAAGAAAACACTTTCCTGAAAATCAAGCCAAATTTTCCTTTGACTGGAAAGTGTTTTCCGTTTACCAACTTTCCTAACAGCAAACAAACACAAGAAAGTTTGGAAAGTGTTTTTCCGGAAACCACTTTCCGGAAAATAAACACAACTAAAAGGAAAACACTTTCCTGAAATCAAGCCAATTTTTTTTTGACTAAAAAATATTTTTGTTGGCCAGAAAGTGTTTTCCGTTGACCGGAAAGTGTTTTCCATTGACCGAAAAGTGTTTTCCGTTGACTGGAAAGTGTTTTCCGTTGACTGGAAAGTGTTTTTTGTTGACCGGAAAGTATTTTCCGTTGACCAACTTTTCTAATGACAAACAAACATAGGAAAGTTTAGAAAATAGTTTCTCGAAAACTGTTTTTCAGAAAACAAACATGGCCCTAATGTAACACTAACAATATAACTTTTTTTAAATTAAATTGATTGGCTAAAGCATTTGTCATGTCAAATATTTTTTAAAACATAATTGATTAATTTTAGAATAACAATGTTCTTTGTCACATTATGCTTGGTTGATTTAACTGACCAATTTCATTACTAGTTTGATGGGTTTAAGATTTCTTCATTGAAGAAACAAAGAATAATGGGGACATTACTTACATTTAAAATAAATATATATATGTTAAATGTGAAGAACATTGGTTGTTCACCGCAAAATAAAGAAATAAAGCTGAAATTAATTATGAGTCAGAAGAAGCAATTGAGTTGGAATAATCCTTGATTGACTAAGAGTACTTAGGAACTAATTAAGCATTTGACCAAGCAATTAAAAGTCACAATCATCCAAAAAAAAAAGATTTGATTGACCAATAGAGTTTTAATGCACCCATAATCAAAAAGATACAATTCTATTTAAAAAATAAATGCTCAGTAGAAAAAAAAAAAGAAAAAGAAGAAGAAGAAGTAAGAGATTAGATTAGTACTCTCTTATGTATTGATAAAGAGATATTTAGTTTGTATTAAAATTTAATAAATCTTTTTATTTGACACCAATACATGCAAAAAATATGTAAGGAGGACCCAAATATCATTATAAACTACGATCAATCCCACATATTCGATTTTCTACAAAAGTTTCCCCATTTGATTTTTATTGCTTTCTCTTACTGCTTTCCTTTATTCTTTTTGTTATTTTCCCACACTTCAATTCCTGAGATCTTCTCTTCTTTGAGCGTGTTTTCTTTAGAAGGCGATGTTTCAAGAACAAGTTATTCTCACTCAGAGTTTGAGCTCTAAAATCCTTGTTTTGTTTGATTAGAGGTAGTGTGGCTGAACCAATCTTCAACCCACCTTTTCATGTTCCGCTTTACTGGAATTGAACTCAACAGTGTGGCTTTCACGCAGAAGCAGGTTGGCTAATGAGAACTACTTGGATTGCTAACTTTCTTGTACCTCAAAGAGAATTTTTGGGCAGATCTCCACCACCTGTTTTCTTGTAAAAGCGAAGCACTGCTCGATGCTTTAAAAGTTGTAATTAGTGAAGTGCAGAGTTGGCTTCTGTTATCTTACGAAAAGCCAATATCGACATTTTTCTACCACTTAGCGAATGATCTTAACAGTTCTTCACCCTTTTGTAATCTCAATACCTATTTGTGCTGGTTTATCTGCATTTATCAGGAATGATAAATGCATTATCTCAAGTGTAGCAGACCGCTGCCACGTCTAACAGTGGATCAGGATCACGATCAACTTCTTTGACAGGTAGCGGTTAGGATGTCAGGTATCGTGGGTGCAACCCACAAAGAACAGAGTAAATTACCACGATTCTAGTCCCTCGAGATAGAGAGAGGGACGAGACAAGCTTACTCTTTATCGTTAATACAGAGCAGATGAGTAACATCTGATGTGGTGTTGTCCAGTTGTTGTGGTCAGAACTTACAAGACTAGCCAAATTGGAGCAGGGATGGTGCGTATCCAAAAAGAATAAAGTAATTCTGAGACTTCATACATGTACGGTAGCTATAAACTGTGAACTGCAAAATTACTGGGGAGCAGATGTTATGTTAAATTGCACCTCGATTTTCAGGGCAAATTCTACCACGCGTTCTGCTCATCAATCTTTCCGTCTCATTTTCTTCCTATCTTTTATCCTTTCTGCAGGGCCCAAATTGCAGGATTTAATGTTCTTCTCCTTGTTGCTTAAGTGCCCAAATTCCAGAATTTAGTGATAGGTTTACTGAATGTGTCCATATTCGATACGACTGCCTCTAAATTGTGTCAGTTTCTACTGCAAAAGCCTACTTTCACCAGAAAGTAAGCGCACACCGACTTCGGAAGAAGAGGTGGGAAGGCACAGCAGAAGCCACCCAGTTTTTCACCCACCAATCGAAAGTGGTCAATGGAATGCCATGGACGCATGGTACGATGGAATGCCAAAGCTCTATATGTTCCGACAAAAAAAATACAGAAGGAAAATCATGGCAAAGAGCACTAGCAATTAACCTCAATAACCACAACCACAAGAAGTAACAAAGTCTAGCAATCCAGATAGTAAATAACAACGATACTAGTTATCTGAATAAAACTGATCTGTCTGAAAACACTCAACAGTCAACCAGACTCCCATTAAACCTTTAGCATAAAATGGTGTTTCTTAAAACACTAGTAGAAGAATCAATCATCCTCTTCAATAACCTTGGTACCAAGCCCCTTCGTTCCTTCTGGTGGGAGTTCTGCAACAGTTACAAGGGAGTAGAGCTCTTCCTTTGCATCTTCATCATCATTTCTCCTGCGAGAAATGCGAACCCTGATCCTCCTTGGAACACTTCGAATCCCTCTGCTCCAGATGTGCTTGTTCAGCTTCACATCCACTCTCACATCCTTGGTTCCCATAGCCTTCAGAGCGAACTTCCTAATCTCTTTTATGGCCTTAGGAGCCTTCTTCTTGAAGGTGCTGTTACACAAAATCAGACATAATATTTCAGTGCTTTATTTGATGTCACAATAGAAAACTGCAATGAACTAAAGATTCCACATATTCCTTTCCACTAGGTTTGAAGGCACCAATTGACAATGGGAGTATAACACCATCCAAATCCATGCAGAAACATCCTAATGATATCTAATAGCAGAATGTGTGCAAACAAACATGTATCAGCAAAGATCAATACCTAATTTGGTGAAGGAAAAATTATGCACACCCAACAAAGTAGCAAACAATTTTTCTTATTGCAATGAGAATACAATAATGTTTGTTCCCACACAAATCATCAGCAGCCCCATGTGCCCAAGGAACCAGGTGACTAAAGGAATTGCTAAAGCTCCCAACCCATGACAGATTAAATTCTATTCTCCAAGATTTACACGAAGAAAGAAAGAAAGAAAGAAAGAAACATACAACAGGGTGAACTAGGCATGTTAATAAGCAAAAAGAAAAATTAAGGGGAAATTACTTGTAGTGCTTTTAGATCAAGCTGAGTGCCCATTTACGAAACTATTGTAAAAACCCTGAAATAGTAATCCATGGAGATGCAAGAAAGTAAACTATTCTATAACCATGAATGAGCTGTAACTAAACTGGCAATATTGTCCTCCCTCCTCCCACATGGTCTCAAGTTCGAAACTCTCCTTTGTAACCCGAAAGGGAGGAAGGTCACCGGTCAACAGAAATATCAGTGATTCTTAACTTCTAATCTTTTCAATGTCGTCTAATCAAATCAATTAACAGGAGAAAATATCTTCAGATTTTGTATTCTGTAAATGGTTACAGCACATCTCTCGAAAAGTGATCATATTATCCCATAAAACTAGATTAAACCTTTGGCAATCCAGAATCCTTAACAGAATTACACTTCCTTCTCTAAATGCGAATACATAACTATTCCAAAGCCTGTAATATATCCGGTGGGAAAAACTAAGGCATTGCCTAATCTCTATAACGCACCACCATTACTTACAAATACCCATTTTTATAGAACCTACTTTATTGACAAACAAAAATGAATATAGCCAAATAATAAACTTTGAACCTTGATGCAGCAAAAATTGAACAAAAAGAAACGTAAGAAGAGTAAAAAAAAAACCATAGCCAAAAAGAAAAGAGAAGAAAATAATACCAGCCATGTAAACGCTTGTGGAGGTTAATGGTATATTCTCTAGTGACCACCTCCTCCTTTCTCCCCTTTGTTTTCTCCACCATTCTTCACTTTCTCTTTCCCTTAAATGTGTTGACTGAGTTGCCTGCATTACAAATTTGCAAAGATCAATAATAAACAAAATAACTCGACTGTAAGCGAGAGACGGAGAGAGACCTTAGTGGTTGAAAGAAGGCAGATGTTTGGGAGAGAGGCGCTACTGAGGCAGAGCTACCACTTAAAATGGCCCAAGTAAGAAAGAAAACCCTAGCTTGTCAACCATCAATATTCATCTATAATAAACGAAATGACTTTTTTATCCTCTCAGTTGCTGTCATGGACGTCCGTCGCAATGCTCTATGGGCCGGTGGCCCATAAACATTCCCAATAGTCAATACACTTGCTCACTTTCCATTTATACCCTTCTGCTTAACCTCAATGGATCAGGGCTTCACCTCTATTAATTATTGTCCTTTTCTTTTCAAACTCAAAACAGCTATTTTCAAGTAGTTTTTATTAACATAAGCAAAAGTAAAATATTTTTTTAAATAAATTATTTTATTTACATTATATAATCATACTTATATTACTAATAAAATAACCAAATTAATTATAGAATACAAAAAATACAATTAACCTAATTAAATAATACGAGTGAGCAATTAATCTCATGAATTATTACAAGTTCTTTTCTTAAATTTGTGTTGAAATAGAAATGTGGTAAAATTAACTTCGAAGAACATCGAATTTTTCATGATATTATTAGGATAATCTATCTTAATTAACTTCATTTGGTAAAAATTCTTTCAAAAATGTAATTTCATAAAGTTTATATGATACGTATTATTGAAAATTAAAATTTTGGAATTTTTTTCTTAATTTAAAGAGAGAAATTGATTTATTAATCCTTAAAATTTTAAAACACTACAAAATCTCAATGAATATTTTGCCGTTGATCTCAATGAGAAAAAAAAATAAAAAAAATAATAATAAGTGATTGATAGAAACTTTTATTTCTAATGAAATTCCAATAATAATTTACTAAAATTAATTCTTAAAATTTCATGTTATAAATATTGAAGACACTTGTCACTCTAAATTTAAGCTATGGATCATATCATTCCTTTGAAATTTTGATTTTATTAACAACCAAAGTTTTATAGCTTCATGATTTCTCAATGGAAGTCTTGCTCCTTACACTAATATGTCACAACTTAGATTAATTTTTTATTAGTTGATTTAAAATACGTTTGAAAATTCATTAAAAGGAACAAACTCCATCCAATGTTTCTAATAATTTTATGAATTAAAATTTTAATCTTTCAGCATTTTATTCCTATAATTATGTTAGAATTATTGTTTTTTATTATCCAATGGTTTATGGCTCAACAAATATTTAAGTTTTTTCTTCTATGTAAATGTGACTAAAATGTATATAAAGTTTTTATTACTCAACTTCAAATTTAATCTAAAATTCAAGAATGAAGAATCTTTTCTTTAATTTTTTTAATAATAATTCAGTGAAAATGACTATCAAAAAGATACTTATACTAAAATTTCATGAGTTATTTTTCTCTTTTTTTTAGAGGAAACAATGTTTTATATATATATAAAAGAAGAAGAAGTTAAATGACACAAAGTCTACTTGTCATATTTTTTTAATGATTTCTTCATCATTAGAAAATTGAACCCTCACATTTTGTTTCTCCAAAAACCTTAAATGTATCCTCCATAACTTTGATAAATCTATTTTTAACTTCAAAATCCATTTAAATCTACCTTAAAATTCTATCAAGGTTTAGAAACCACAATCTTATATCTCTTTCTCAGGAAAAAAAAGGTTTATTTTGGCAATTAAAAGAAACTTACCTTGTTTTTGGATTGAATCCTGTGTTCTTTTTTTTTTTAATTTAGAATTAAGTTAAGAAACATGAAATCTTTGTTTCTCTTCATCTTTGTCTCTCTTGAATGTTCTTCTTCTCTCTCATTGCAGGAAGATAGAGACCAAAATAAAACTTCAAGGATGAAATTAAAATAACAATTAAAAAACTAAATGGTTCATCAAAGTCATGGAAATCACAAAATTGCCATCAACTCAATAGCAAGTTATGTGTGTGAAGTATATTCATTAAATAGTGAATTGTGTTTATGTGAACAATAAACCATTTACAATAACACTATATTTTTAGTAATATATATATACGAAGTTAGTTGACTAGAGTCTACTTGTCATAATTTTTTTTAATGATTTTCTTTTCATTAGAAAATTTAACCCTCACATTTTATTTCTTCAAAAACCTCTCATGTATCCGCACAACCTTTATAAATCTATTTTCAACTTCAAAATCCATTTAAATCCATTCAAAAATTCTATCAAGGTTTAAAAACCAAGATTTTATATCTCTTCCTTGGAAAAAATGGGTTTATTGTGGCAAAACTTACCTTGATTTTGGATCAAATCTTGTATTTCTTTTTATAATTTAGAATTAAGTCAAGAAACATGGAATCTCTCTCCTTCTCTCTCTCTCTCTCTCTCTCAAATGTTCTTCTCTCTCATTGCAAGAAGATAAGGACCAAAACAAAACTCAAATAAACTTCAATGATGAAATTAAAATCACCAATTAAAAAACCAAATAGTACATCAAAGTCATGGAAATTATAAAATTGTCATCAAGTCAATAGTAAATTGTGTTTATGTGAATAGTAAATCATCTACAATAAAACACTATTTTTTAGCATATTGGTTAATATTATAGTATATTATAAAAGAAAAGACAATATATTGTAGTATAAAAATTAGTTTGTATCCCACGCATTGTAGGTAGAGTTTTAAGCTAATTCCTAATGTAAAATAAAATCTTGACAGCTTAGTTACACAATAACGACAAAAAGAGTTTTAAGAAAAGTTTAGGCCATTGTTATTAGTTAAGAAAGAGCAAGCTTTCAAGACATCAAAAGTAGTGAGAGAGGCATTTAAGGCTTAAAAGATGATATCAAAATTGAAAGAAGCAAATGAAATACTTCAAGGATAATACAATTATTAACAAGAGATAATATTTGCTTTTCTAAATAAGCAAATTGATAAGTTCTTTTTTTTTTTTGAGTGCCCATGATGTTAGCAAAAGAAAATATAGAAAGAAAGTAAACAAACTAAACATCTAAGACCATATATTATCATTTACAAGCTAAAAAGGCTAAAGCCTATACCAGGGAACAATGCATAATATATAATAGGAGGTAAGCTAGTCACTCGGGGTGCTTTTTTATAACTCTTCAGTGAGGTAAGAGATGGACTCAACCAAGTTGCATTATATTCTAATATGAAACCTTATTTTAATATGAAACCTTGGGAGGATTAAAATAGTCTTGTTTAAGGCAATTTCTTAATGAAATTCATGATGTATCAAGCTTTTTCATAATAATCAAACCTTTTGGATTAATAAAAAGGAGAATTCTGACACGACTAAAAGGTTGATGTCTTCTCCCAAGTGCAGGAGTGTCGAAGTAATAAATAACCCGGCAAGACCGGGGTCGAACCACAGGGAGGTTAATTGTACAAATTATAAACAACAATTATAAAACAACAATAACAACAACAACAATAGTAATAATAATAATAATAATAATAATAATAATAATAATAATAATAATAATAATAATAATAATAATAATAATAATAGTAGTACTAATAATAATAATAATAATAATAATAAAGAAAGAGAAGAAGAAGAAGATGATGATGATGAGAACTTGGAGATCAAATATTAATGTAAGGATTAAGCAATAATAATAACAAATGTCAAGGTTAGAGGTTCCACTAATGGTATATCAAACAAGTATAGTATAAACTCTTATTATTGAATTGGAAACCACACACAAAGGAGGTTCCAATCAGATTATATATTGTTAACATGATTACATTAGTCATCTTATTCAATTAATGCTAATACTTGTAAATCTCGTCAAGCATTCATGATTATAACTTATGTTAACAACAAATCAAGTTCCTTCCATAGCTCAGGTGTCGGTTATACCATACATTATGGGCTATGAAAGTGCCAAGCATTTGTTGTACCAAGTGTTATACAACATAAATCAAGATTAGTCATTTAACAAGCAAAGTATTAAAGAGTAAATAAGATAACAAATATAAAACATGTTAGTATCAAACATTAAAGTCCATATTAAGTTTACATTATACTTATTCTTACACCATTAGTGTAACCTTTTCACCTTGACATAATTAACTTAGCTAGACATAATGAAAGAAAGCAAAATAGATAAACAAAATAAGAACATAAAAGTTAACTAAGTAAAGGAAAGGAAATGAAAGGCATAAACTTCATATTAATGAAGACAAAGCATAAAAATTACAAAAAATACAAAGAGAGAAAGGAAGAGCATGATCTTGATCTGAACACCAAGATGCCTAAATGCATGGCAAATGCCTCCTTTTATAGGCCAAAATTGGGAACTATTGATTTGATGACTAATTGATAAGTGGGTGGCCAACTTTTGACTTGGTGACAATCCTTATCTTCTCTTTTCTGCCCAAAACGTCATTGATAACGTCAAAACTGGAGCCAGGTGCAAACATGAAAGTTGTAGGCAATTGTCTCAGCTTTCTTGTGTAAAACATTCAGCTCATTTGGACTTCTAGAACTCCAGATATGGCCAAAATACCGAACAGTGCTCGGGCTGGAAGACAGATTCGGGCTTCTTTGTTGTTGCTACAATTTGGACTTGATAATGGCCTTTTTAGATCTTGGTCTCCATATAAAAGTTGTAGGCCTATGTCTTACCTTTCCATCCATATAAATTGGACCTAAGTCTGAGATCTGTAGCTCCAGATATGGCCCAATTACCGAACAGTGTTCCGGTTTGGATTGCACCGACATCTCTTCTCTAAGTTTGACCATCTCTTTATCCATGCAATTTAAGTTATTCAAGTCATCAATCAATCCTTTCATTTATGTGATAGACCTGCATTAAAAATAGACATTTACCACAAATTATAGGTATCTTATATTATTAGATACATTATTATAAAACATATTTTAGTTAAGGAGTTATTGATACTTCAAGTGCAAAATGATGATATAAAACCATGATAAAAATGCACTTTTAAGTACTAATCACACCCCTCAACCAGCTTATTACTAGTCCCTAGTAATTAAAGCGTTAAAACAATTTGCAAATTTCACAAAGTAAGGTATTCATCATTTAACTTCCATTAATCTATCCAGATAAACAAACTCTCATTAAATTTATATATCTGCTCAATACCACTTAACAAGATATTAATAAACCTTTCTTTTGTGCTCAATGTATCAACACATAATTATGGGGCTTTTCTTGGAAGAAAACAAAATTTTTGTTCTAATGTTTAAGGTTAACTTCCTTGGGTTGGGATTACTATTTTTGTCTTTTTTTTTTCTTTTTTTTTTTTAAGTCTATATACATATACTTTAAAAACATCATGCATCTTTAACCCATGTAACGAGCTTTCAGCTAATGACTCCCAGACCAGTTGGTCTTAGGGCATTAGGTGTTAAGACACCCCTACGAGCTTAATAACTCGGGTCGCAGATACTGATATGTAGATAATGCAATGTTTGATTGCCTTAAGCTTTTCTCCTCAACCCATGTAACAAGCGTTGGGCCAATAGCTCCCAAGTCAGTTGACTTTAGGGTATTAGGTGTTAAAACACCCCTTCGGGCTTAATTGCTTAGGTTAGGGAGGCTACGAAATCAAACTTATCTACATTTTTATTATCATCATTTTTTTTCTTTTTTTTTTTAATTATATACAATCCCTTTCCCTTAGTTGTTACCTTTAACAAAAGAACATAAATAATGTAATAATCCAATATGCAACCCACAATCATATGTTAAAGTGTGTGTGTGTAAATTAAGGTTTAAAAATACATGTTAAATAAGTATATGAGCAGAATTAAGTGGTAACAATACGAGAGTTTGTAAACCTGAATATTCCAGGAAGTATTATAATAGACCTTGTTAAGAATGGTTACTAAGATGCGTCTCAAGAGTCACTTTAACAAAAGAACTCCTTTACTCTGCCATCCTAGTAACAACAATTATGCACATGCTTTATGAAATGAAAAACAATTTTTTTTTTTATCAACTACTACCCTCTCCCCCTAACCAAAACGAGACATTGTCCTCAATGTTCTAAGGTAGAAAGATAGAGTATAAAAGATATCACCTGAAATAACGAACACTGACAAAACCTGAAACACACTGAAACAAAAATAAGAAATAACAAAACATAATAAAACCAAAAGACACAAAAATTCATAAATGAAGGCTCAAATCCAATCTAAGCTTTTTACGGCTTTCCTTAGATGACCAATTTATGCGACTCATGGAAGGATCAATCACAGGAATGAAAGATTGTAGTTGGTCAATCAATTGTTCAGCAGTAGTAGCAGAGATTATGATTTGGCGTGCAGAAGATGTTAGAAATTCCTGTTCCACAGCATGATCAAGAAAAGACAACAACTTATCATAATAACCATTAACATTTAACAAACCTATGGGTTTATGGTGAATGTGCAATTGAGCCCAAGAGGAAATATGAAAGATCTCTTCCAATGTGCCTAGACCACCTGGTAAAGCAATGAAGGCATCAGCATGATTAAACATTGCATTCATTCGAGCCGACATTGTGGAGACCTGAAGTTCCTCTCCAATTGTTTTTCCAATGATGTTTCTTTGTGCCAAAGCTTCAGGGACGATTCCTAAAACTTGACTACCTCCTAAAAATGTAGCTATTGACACACCTCCCATTAACCCAAGACTGCCTCCCCCATACACTAAATGAATCTTTCTCTCAGCTAGCACCTGACCAAGATGATTTGCTGATTCTAAAAACTCTTTTTCTTTCCCAGGACTAGATCCACCGAAAACACAAATATTTCTTATTTGATGACTTGAGGAACTTGCCATTTCTGCACACTTCTGTATTTGTTGAATGTATGGGTTGAGTAGAAATGAAAGGAAGGAAAATAGGGTTTTATAGATGAGAAAGTAGAAAGGCAATCATAACATCTATATGTAGGCCAGCTAGAGTCTCACACACACTCTCTCTCTTTTTATTTATTTATTTATTTACTTTTGAAAAAAACATGTGTATGTACAGGTAGTTGTGATTGTGGCTCACATCTTCCCTTGGTTTTACGTCCAAGAACGGCTTAAACGCCCTCTATGGGTCGGGGATAGGCTTCCCATCCAGTTTTCTTAAAAACTGGCAAACAGGGTCCTTTTTAGTCAGATTCCCAAGACTAAGTCGATCATGTTCTTTATGAAATAGTGGCCATAAATCATGAATTGCACGATGCACATCTCCACTAGGATGTGTCTCAAGAGTCAATAGAAGATTATCTAAAGACTCCTTACTCAGGCCATCCTTAATGAATTGTATTTTATCTTCACGGTTTATAGATACCATTCCTAAAGAACGACATTGTGTATTACAAGTCCATCTAGCACATCGATGACAAACTTCTAGTCGTTTTGCACGACGCTTCTTTGCAAAAGTGCTTTTACCTGTTCCAGGCATGTGTGAAATAAAGAAATTAGAGGACTCACCTAATAATCGGACTTTTGCTTCAATCAACCAGCGAATATCTTCAGGAATTCCATGATTCATTAACAATCTCAATCTTGCATATCTAGCACGGTAGATTTTTGTAATCGCATTCTGAGGCAGAGCGGGAAAATACTTTTTTAATTTTTCAAGATTAGTGTCCATTTTCAAATGAGAATTGAAAGAGAGATTCAAAGAATTACACAGATATATACACAGATATCAGTTATTATGGGAAACTGAAAGAACCGACTTAAGTCACGGAGTACCGTTATCCGCCATTTGACCGGGGTGAGAGAAACTAGCAAAAATCACTAAAAAAGAAACACAAAAACAATGTGAGAAAAAAAAAAATAATAATCAACCTTTATCTACAAAATCATTCAAACCAGCTGATTCATTTTCACTAGGAAAAATATCAAAGTAAGCTTTCAAACGATGTCCATTTTCCTTAAAATCATTGTCATTCATTGAATTCTCAATATCACAGGCCCCATAAGGATTGCTCCATCTTGGTCTTAGCTCTCTAGGGACTGCATAGAGTTGAGAATCATAAAACAAAACTTTTTGACCAGTATCAATCTTTTGACAATTTTCACAAGTTTTGCAGAATGCATGCGTGTCCTTGAACATGGTGGGCCAATAAAATCCATTTTGAAAGATTTTTGCAATTGTCTTTTTTGACGAGAAACAACTTCCACATGCTTCAGAATGACAAAGTTTAATGACACTACTTACCTCATTGTCGGGAATGAATCTTTGAAATATTTGATCAGGACAATATTTGAATAAGGTAGGGTCATCACAATAAAAGCTCTTCACTTCGTTCAAAAACTTTTCTTTGTCTTGGGTACTCCAATCAGCTGGCAAATCTCCTAAAGCAAGAAAATTGATATTTTTATTATACCAAGGCATTGGACTAAGAGAAAGTAAGGATTCGTTAGGAAAGTAATCATCCATTGGTGTGATGTCGGGTGTCGAATCTATTGTCACTGTTGATAAAAGATTCGCATCAACATTTTCGGTGTTTGTTTCATCCGTGATTTCTTCCTCAGAATAAACCATTTGCAAATCTTCAGTTTCATCCAATTCATTTTTACTTAAAGTAGATTCAAGTTGATCATAAACTAATTCATCAATCTGATCTACTTCTTGTAAATCATTATCATCTCCAGGTTGCTTGCAAATGTTGAAAATATTCATCTCCAATGTCATGTTTCCAAATGATAGCTTCATCAGTCCATTCCTACAATTAATCAATGCATTAGAAGTTGCAAGAAATGGACGTCCTAAAATAACAGGAAATGAATTACATGCTTCAACAGGTTCTGTGTCCAAGACAATAAAATCCACAGGATAAATGAATTTATCGACTTGTAGTAACACATCTTCAATTATTCCTCTAGGCACTTTTACAGATCTATCGGCAAGTAAAAGAGATATAGAAGTTGGTTTTAACTCACCTAGATTGAGACTCTGAAAGACTGAATATGGAAGTAAATTCACACTAGCACCAAGATCAAGTAAGGCTCTTTCAATTTTATGCTCTCCAATAAAGCAAGAAATTGTAGGACAACCAGGGTCTTTATATTTCAAAGCATTATTGTTTTGAAGAATAGCACTTACTTGTTCGGCTAGAAAGGCTTTCTTTTTCACATTCAGTTTCCTCTTCACAGTGCAGAGATCTTTCAAAAAATTAGCATAGGAAGGAACCTGTTTAATTGCATCCAGCAAAGGTATATTGATCCTTACCTGTTTGAAAATTTCATAAATTTCAGAATTGTGATTGACTTTCCTTTGTTTGGTCATGGCTTGAGGAAATGGAAGTGCTGGCGGTGAATCAGTCGTTTCTTTGCAATTTTCAGATTCATCCCCTTCCTTACCCTCAGAGATTGACTCATCATCTTTCTCATAAGGTTCAAGAGAGGGTTTTTCAATAACCTTACCACTGCGCAGAGTAGTGACTGATTTGACTTGATCCATGTGTTGGCTTCCGGAACTACTTGCATTTGCATTGTATTGCCCTTTGGGATTTTGTTGTGTTTGAGATGGAAACTTACCTTTCTCTTGGAAACTAAGAGCAGATGTTAATTTAGCAAGAGTATCTTTAAAATCTGTCATGTTTTGAACAAGTTGAGTATTAATTGTCTCTTGCTTTTCAATGAATGCATGCAATGTTTCCTCAAGATTTCTTCTAGAAGGTGGAGCATAAGAAGGTGCATATCCATGAGAATTTTGGAAATTATGGTGTGCTTGAAACGGTGGTTGTATGTTTGGGAGTATGGGTTGTGGTTCGCACTTTGGAAACTGTTTAAAGCATGGGCTTGTTCATGGAGACATTCCTTAAAAGAAGGCAAGGTTGGACAATCGTTGGGTGAGTGTTCATTTGTTTCACAGATTTGACACACAATGTTTTCAACAGATTTTAATTGACCACTCTTTTTCAATTCTAGTGCCTCGACTTTTCTAGCTAAAGATGCAAACTTGGCTTGAAGGTCATGATCTTGCCTAAGGTTGTACATACCTCCACTAGATGTATGAGGTTGAGTTTTACTCGGTGCCTCATAAGTACCCGTGGTGTCCCAATTTTGAGCATTTTCAGCTAACAAGTCTAAGTACTCCATTGCTTCATCAGGGTCTTTATCTTCAAAAGTTCCATTGCACATCAATTCAACCATTTGCCTATCTTTAGGTGTTAACCCTTCATAAAAATGTGAAACCAATCTCCATGTTTCAAAACCATGATGAGGGCAAGTACTAAGCAAGTCTCGATACCTATCCCAACATTTATAAAATGTTTCTCCTGGTTTTTGAGTGAAAGTGGTGATTTGTCTTTTGAAAGAGTTTGTTCTATGAGATGGGAAAAACTTCTTTAAAAAATGTTGTTGCATTTCATCCCAAGCACGAATGGATCCTGGTCTCAAATTTTGTAGCCATGTTTTAGCTTTATCTTTTAATGAAAAAGGAAAAAGCTTTAATCTGATGGTGTTCATGCTACAATTTAAGTTATTATATGTGTTGCAGACCTCCTCAAATTCTCTTAAATGCAAGTATGGATTTTCCAATTCTAAACCATGAAAAGAAGGTAAAAGTTGAATAATACCTGATTTAAAATTAAAATGAGATGCATCAGGAGGAAAAACTATGCATGATGGTGCACTTGTTCTTGTGGGATTCATGTGGTCTCTAAGTGTTCTAGCACGGTTATTCTCATTATTTTCATTATGAAGTGATTGATTATCTTCTTCAGCCATATTTTTTTGAAAATGATGAGGATACCCTACAAAGTCTACCACTTGATGTATGTGACCACACTCTCATGCACGTGTAGGAAAAATAAAAAAGAAGAAGAAAGCAAAAGAAGGAGGAAGAAAACAAAATAAAAAGAAACAAAAGAAAAGAAACAAAATTATATACAAGAAAAGTGAAAAGAGAAAATAAAATACATACTATAATTTATACAAGAACTTACCTCCCCGGCAACGGCGCCAAAAACTTGACACGACTAAAAGGTTGATGTCTTCTCCCAAGTGCAGGAGTGTCGAAGTAATAAATAACCCGGCAAGACCGGGGTCGAACCACAGGGAGGTTAATTGTACAAATTATAAACAACAATTATAAAACAACAATAACAACAACAACAATAGTAATAATAATAATAATAATAATAATAATAATAGTAGTAGTAGTAGTAGTACTAATAATAATAATAATAATAATAATAAAGAAAGAGAAGAAGAAGAAGATGATGATGATGAGAACTTGGAGATCAAATATTAATGTAAGGATTAAGCAATAATAATAACAAATGTCAAGGTTAGAGGTTCCACTAATGGTATATCAAACAAGTATAGTATAAACTCTTATTATTGAATTGGAAACCACACACAAAGGAGGTTCCAATCAGATTATATATTGTTAACATGATTACATTAGTCATCTTATTCAATTAATGCTAATACTTGTAAATCTCGTCAAGCATTCATGATTATAACTTATGTTAACAACAAATCAAGTTCCTTCCATAGCTCAGGTGTCGGTTATACCATACATTATGGGCTATGAAAGTGCCAAGCATTTGTTGTACCAAGTGTTATACAACATAAATCAAGATTAGTCATTTAACAAGCAAAGTATTAAAGAGTAAATAAGATAACAAATATAAAACATGTTAGTATCAAACATTAAAGTCCATATTAAGTTTACACTATACTTATTCTTCCACCATTAGTGTAACCTTTTCACCTTGACATAATTAACTTAGCTAGACATAATGAAAGAAAGCAAAATAGATAAACAAAATAAGAACATAAAAGCTAACTAAGTAAAGGAAAGGAAATGAAAGGCATAAACTTGATATTAATGAAAACAAAGCATAAAAAATACAAAGAGAGAAAGGAAGAGCATGATCTTGATCTGGAAACCAAGATGCCTAAATGCATGGCAAATGCCTCCTTTTATAGGCCAAAATTGGGAACTATTGATTTGATGACTAATTGATAAGTGGGTGGCCAACTTTTGACTTGGTGACAATCCTTATCTTCTCTTTTCTGCCCAAAACGTCATTGATAACGTCAAAATTGGAGCCGGTTGTAAACATGAAAGTTGTAGGCAATTGTCTCAGCTTTCTTGTGTAAAACATTCAGCTCATTTGGACTTCTAGAACTCCAGATATGGCCAAAATACCGAACAGTGCTCAGGCTGGAAGACAGATTCGGGCTTCTTTGTTGTTGCCACAATTTGGACTTGATAATGGCCTTTTTAGATCTTGGGCTCCATATAAAAGTTGTAGGCCTATGTCTTACCTTTCCATCTATATAAATTGGACCTAAATCTGAGATCTGTAGCTCCAGATATGACCCAATTACCGAACAGTGTTCCGGTTTGGATTGCACCGACATCTCTTCTCTAAGTTTGACCATCTCTTTATCCTTGCAATTTAAGTTCTTCAAGTCATCAATCAATCCTTTCATTTATGTGATAGGCCTGCATTAAAAATAGACATTTACCATAAATTATAGGTATCTTATATTATTAGATACATTATTATAAAACATATTTTAGTTAAGGAGTTATTGATACTTCAAGTGCAAAATAATGATATAAAACCATGATAAAAATGCACTTTTAAGTACTCATCACACCCCTCAACCAGCTTATTACTAGTCCCTAGTAATCAAAGCGTTACAACAATTTGCAAATTTCACAAAGCAAGGTATTCATCATTTAACTTCCATTAATCTATCCAGATAAACAAACTCTCATTAAATTTATATATCTGCTCAATACCTCTTAACAAGATATTAATAAATCTTTTTTTTGTGCTCAATGTATCAACACATAATTATGGGGCTTTTCTTGGAAGAAAACAAAATTTTTGTTCTAATGTTTAAGGTTAACTTCCTTGGGTTGGGATTACTATTTTTGTCTTTTTTTTTTGTTTTTTTGTTTTTTTTTTAAATCTATATACATATAATTTAAAAACATCATGCATCTTTAACCCGTGTAACGAGCTTTCAGCTAATGACTCCCAGACCAGTTGGTCTTAGGGCATTAGGTGTTAAGACACCCCTACGAGCTTAGTAACTCGGGTCGCAGATACTGATATGTAGATAGTGCAATGTTTGATTCCCTTAAGCTTTTCTCCTCAACCCATGTAACAAGCGTTGGGCCAATAGCTCCCAAGTCAGTTGACTTTCGGGTATTAGGTGTTAAGACACCCCTTCGAGCTTAATTGCTTAGGTTAGGGAGGCTACGAAACCAAACTTATCTACATTTTTATTATCATCATTTTTTTTCTTTTTTTTTTAATTATATACAATCCCTTTCCCTTAGTTGTTACCTTTAACAAAAGAACATAAATAATGTAATAATCCAATATGCAACCCACAATCATATGTTAAAGTGTGTGTGTGTAAATTAAGGTTTAAGAATACATGTTAAATAAGTATATGAGCAGAATTAAGTGGTAACAATACGAGAGTTTGTAAACCTGAATATTTCAGGAAGTATTATAATAGACCTTGTTAAGAATGATTACTAAGATGCGTCTCAAGAGTCACTTTAACAAAAGAACTCCTTTACTCTGCCATCCTAGTAACAACAATTATGCACATGCTTTATGAAATGAAAAACAATTTTTTTTTTTTATCAACTACTACCCTCTCCCCCGAACCAAAATGAGACATTGTCCTCAATGTTCTAAGGTAGAAAGATAGAGTATAGAAGATATCACCTGAAATAACGAACACTGACAAAACCTGAAACACACTGAAACAAAAATAAGAAATAACAAAACACAATAATAAAACTAAAATACACAAAAATTCACAAATAAAGGCTCAAATCCAATCTAAGCTTTTTACGGCTTCCCGTAGATGACCAATTTATGCGACTCATGGAAGGATCAATCACAGGAATGAAAGATTGTAGTTGGTCAATCAATTGTTCAGCAGTAGTAGCAGAGATTATGATTTGTCGTGCAGAAGATGTTAGAAATTCCTGTTCCACAGCATGATCAAGAAAAGACAACAACTTATCATAATAACCATTAACATTTAACAAGCCAATGGGTTTATGGTGAATGTGCAATTGAGCCCAAGAGGAAATATGAAAGATCTCTTCTAATGTGCCTAGACCATCTGGTAAAGCAATGAAAGCATCAGCATGGTTAAACATTGCATTCATTCGAGCCGACATTGTAGAGACCTGAATTTCCTCTCCAATTGTTTTTCCAATGATGTCCCCTTGTGCCAAAGCTTCAGGGACGACTCCTAAAACTTGACTACCTCCTAAAAATGCAGCTATTGACACACCTCCCATTAACCCAAGACTGCCTCCCCCATACACTAAATGAATCTTTCTCTCAGCTAGCACCTGACCAAGATGATTTGCTGATTCTAAAAACTCCTTTTCTTTCCCAAGACTAGATCCACCGAAAACACAAATATTTCTTATTTGATGACTTGAGGAACTTGCCATTTCTACACACTTCTGTATTTTTCGAATGTATGGGTTGAGTAGAAATGAAAGGAAGGAAAAGAGGATTTTATAGATGAGAAATTAGAAAGGCAATCATAACATCTATATGTAGGCCAGCTGGAGTCTCACACTCTCTCTCTTTCTTTTTTTATTTATTTATTTATTTATTTACTTTTGAAAAAAAAACATATGTATGTACAAGTAGTTGTGATTGTGGCTCACATCTTCCCTTGGTTTTACGTCCAAGAACGGCTTAAACGCCCTCTATGGGTCGGGGATAGGCTTCCCATCCAGTTTTCTTAAAAACTGGCAAACAGGGTCTTTTTTAGTCAGATTCCCAAGACTAAGTCGATCATGTTCTTTATGAAATAGTGGCCATAAATCATGAATTGCACGATGCACATCTCCACTAGGATGCGTCTCAAGAGTCAATAGAAGATTATCTAAAGACTCCTTACTCAGGCCATCCTTAATGAATTGTATTTTATCTTCACGGTTTATAGATACCATTCCTAAAGAACGACATTGTGTATTACAAGTCCATCTAGCACATCGATGACAGACATCCAGTCGTTTTGCACGACGCTTCTTTGCAAAAGTGCTTTTACCTGTTCCAGACGTGTGTGAAATGAAGTTAGAGGACTCACCTGATAATCAGACCTTTGCTTCAATCAACCAGCGAATATCTTCAGGAATTCCATGATTCATTAACAATCTCAATCTTGCACATTTAGCACGGTAAATTTTTGTAATCGCATTCTAAGGCAGAGCGGGAAAATACTTTTTCAATTTTTCAAGATTAGTGTCCATTTTCAAATGAGAATTGGAAGAGAGATTCAAAGAATTGCACAGATATATACACAGATATCAGTAATTGTGGGAAACTGAAAGAACCGACTTAAGTCACGGAGTACCGTTATCCGCCATTTGACCGAGGTGAGAGAAACTAGCAAAAATCACTCAAAAAGAAACACAGAAACAATGTGAGAAAAAAAAATAATCAACCTTTATCTACAAAATCATTCAAACCAGCTGATTCATTTTCACTAGGAAAATTATCAAAGTAAGCTTTCAAACGATGTCCATTTCCCTTAAAATCATTGTCATTCATTGAATTCTCAATATCACAGGCCCCATAAGAATTGGTCCATCTTAATCTTTGCTCTTTAAGGAATGCATAGAGTTGAGAATCATAAAACAAAACTTTTTGACCAGTGTCAATTTTATGACAATTTTCACAAGTTTTGCAGAATGCATGTGTGTCCTTGAACATGGTGGGCCAATAAAATCCATTTTGAAAGATTTTTGCAGCTGTCTTTTTTTACGAGAAACAACTTCCACATGCTTCAGAATGACAAAGTTTAATGACACTACTTACCTCATTGTCGGGAATGAATCTTTGAAATATTTGATCAGGACAATATTTGAATAAGTTAGGGTCATCACAATAAAAATTCTTCACTTCATTCAAAAACTTTTCTTTGTCTTGGGTACTCCAATCAGCTGGCAAATCTCCTAAAGCAAGAAAATTTATATTTTTATTATACCAAGGCATTGGACTAAGAGAAAGTAAGGATTCGTTAAGAAAGTAATCATCCATTGGTGTGATGTCAGATGTCAAATCTGTTGTCACTGTTGACAAAAGATTCGCATCAACATTTTCGGTGCTTGTTTCATCCGTGATTTCTTCCTCAGAATAAACCATTTGCAAATCTTCAGATTCATCCAACTCATTTTTATTTAAAGTAGATTCAAGTTGATCATAAACTAGTTTGTCAATATGATCTACTTCTTGTAAATCATTATCATCTCCAGGTTGCTTGCAAATGTTGAAAATATTCATCTCCAATGTCATGTTTCTAAATGATAGCTTCATCAGTCCATTCCTACAATTAATCAATGCGTTAGAGGTTGCAAGAAATGGACGTCCTAAAATAACAAGAAATGAATTACATGCTTCAACAGGTTCTGTGTCCAAGACAATAAAATCCACAGGATAAATGAATTTATCGACTTGTACTAACACATCCTCAATTATTCCTCTAGGCACTTTTATAGATCTATCGGCAAGTAAAAGAGATATAGAAGTTGGTTTTAACTCACCTAGATTGAGACTCTGAAAAACTGAATATGGAAGTAAATTCACACTAGCACCAAGATCAAGTAAGGCTTTTTTAATTTTATGGTCTCCAATAAAGCAAGAAATTGTAGGACAACCAGGGTCTTTATATTTCAAAGCATTATTGTTTTGAAGAATAGCACTTACTTGTTCGGCTAGAAAGGCTTTCTTTTTCACATTCAGTTTCCTCTTCACAGTGCAGAGATCTTTCAAAAATTTAGCATAGGAAGGAACCTGTTTAATAGCATCCAGCAAAGGTATATTGATCCTTACCTGTTTGAAAATTTCATAAATTTCAGAATTGTGATTGACTTTCCTTTGTTTGGTCATGGCTTGAGGAAATGGAAGTGCTGGCGGTGAATCAGTCGTTTCTTTGCAATTTTCAGATTCAACCCCTACCTTACCCTCAGAGATTGACTCATCATCTTTCTCATAAGGTTCAAGATAGGGTTTTTCAATAACCTTACCGCTGCGCAGAGTAGTGACTGATTTGACTTGATCCATGTGTTGACTTCCGGAACTACTTGCATTTGCATTGTATTGCCCCTTGGGATTTTGTTGTGTTTGAGATGGAAACTTACCTTTATCTTGGAAACTGAGAGCAGATGTTAATTTTGCAAGAGTATTTTTAAAATCTGTCATGTTTTGAGCAAGTTGAGTATTGATTGTCTCTTGCTTTTCAATGAATGCATGCAATGTTTCCTCAAGATTTCTTCTAGGAGGTGGAGCATAAGGAGGTGCATATCCATAAGAATTTTAGAAATTGTGGTGTGCTTGAAATGGTGGTTGTGAAGTTTGTGCATTGTTGTTCTCACTCTTCCAATTGAAATTTGGGTGATTTCTCCAACCAGGGTTGTATGTTTGAGAGTATGGGTTGTGGTTGGGCCTTTGAAAACTGTTTAAAGCATGGGCTTGCTCATGGAGATATTCCTTAAAAGAAGGCAAGGTTGGACAATCGTTGGTTGAGTGTTCATTTGTTTCACAGATTTGACACACAATGTTTTCAATAGATTTTAATTGACCACTCTTTTTCAATTCTAGTGCCTCGACTTTTCTAGCTAAAGATGCAAACTTGGCTTGAAGGTCATGATTTTCCCTAAGGTTGTACATACCTCCACTAGATGTATGAGGTTGAGTTTTACTCGGTGCCTCATAAGTACCTGCGGTGTCCCAATTTTGAGCATTTTCAGCTAACAAGTCTAAGTACTCCATTGCTTCATCAGGGTCTTTATCTTCAAAAGTTCCATTGCATATCAATTCAACCATTTGCCTATCTTTAGGTGTTAACCCTTCATAGAAATGTGAAACTAGTCTCCATGTTTCAAAACCATGATGAGGGCAAGTACTAAGCAAGTCTCGATACCTATCCCAACATTTGTAAAATGTTTCTCCTGGTTTTTGAGTGAAAGTGGTGATTTGTCTCTTGAAAGAGTTTGTTCTATGAGATGGGAAAAACTTCTTTAAAAATTGTTGTTGCATTTCATCCCAAGCACGAATGGATCCTGGTCTTAAATTTTGTAGCCATGTTTTAGCTTTATCTTTTAATGAAAAAGGAAAAAGCTTTAATCTGATGGTGTTCATGCTACAATTTAAATTATTATATGTGTTGCAGATCTCCTCAAATTCCCTTAAATGCAAGTATGGATTTTCCAATTCCAAACCATGAAAAGAAGGTAAAAGTTGAATAATACCTGGTTTAAAATTAAAATGAGATGCATCGGGAGGAAAAACTATACATGATGGTGCACTTGTTCTTGTGGGATTCATGTGGTCTCTAAGTGTTCTAACACGGTTATTCTCATTATTTTCATTATGAAGTGATTGATTATCTTCTTCGGCCATATTTTCTGAAAATGATGAGGATATCCTACAAAGTCTACCACTTGATGTGCGTGACCACACTCTCATGCACGTGTAGGAATAAAATAAAAGGAAGAAGAAAACAAAAGAAGAAGAAACAAGAGAAAAGAAACAAAGTTATATACAAGAAAAGTGAAAAGTGAAAATAAAATAAATACTATAATTTATACAAGAACTTACCTCCCCGGCAACGGCGCCAAAAACTTGACACGACGAAAAGATTGATGCCTTCTCCCAAGTGCAGGAGTGTCGAAGTAATAAATAACCCGGCAAGACCGGGGTCGAACCACAAGGAGGTTAATTGTACAAATTATAAACAACAATTATAAAACAACAATAACAACAACAACAATAGTAATAATAATAGTAATAATAATAATAATAATAATAAAGAAAAAGAAGAAGAAGAAGATGATGATGATGAGAACTTAGAGATGAAATATTAATGTAAGGATTAAACAATAATAATAACAAATGTCAAGGTTAGAGGTTCCACTAATGGTATATCAAACAAGTATAGTATAGACTCTTATTATTGAATTGGAAACCACACACAAAGGAGGTTCCAATCAGATTATATATTGTTAACATGATTACATTAGTCATCTTATTCAATTAATGCTAATACTTGTAAATCTCGTCAAGCATTCATGATTATAACTTATGTTAACAACAAATCAAGTTCCTTTCATAGCTCAGGTGTCAGTTATACCATACATTATGGGCTATGAAAGTGCCAAGCATTTGTTGTACCAAGTGTTATACAACATAAATCAAGATTAGTCATTTAACAAGCAAAGTATTAAAGAGTGAACAAGATAACAAATATAAAACATGTTAGTATCAAACATTAAAGTCCATATTAAGTTTACACTATACTTATTCTTCCACCATTAGTGTAACCTTTTCACCTTGACATAATTAACTTAGCTAGACATAATGAAAGAAAGCAAAATAGATAAACAAAATAAGAACATAAAAGCTAACTAAGTAAAGGAAAGGAAATGAAAGGCATAAACTTGATATTAATGAAAACAAAGCATAAAAAATACAAAGAGAGAAAGGAAGAGCATGATCTTGATCTGGAAACCAAGATGCCTAAATGCATGGCAAATACCTCCTTTTATAGGCCAAAATTGAGAACTATTGATTTGATGACTAATTGATAAGTGGGTGGCCAACTTTTGACTTGGTGACAATCCTTATCTTCTCTTGTCTGCCCAAAACGTCATTGATAACGTCAAAATTGGAGCCGGTTGTAAACATGAAAGTTGTAGGAAATTGTCTCAGCTTTCTTGTGTAAAACATTCAGCTCATTTGGACTTCTAGAACTCCAGATATGGCCAAAATACCGAACAATGCTCAGGCTGGAAGACAGATTCGGGCTTCTTTGTTGTTGCCACAATTTGGACTTGATAATGGCCTTTTTAGATCTTGGGCTCCATATAAAAGTTGTAGGCCTATGTCTTACCTTTCCATCTATATAAATTGGACCTAAATCTGAGATCTGTAGCTCCAGATATGACCCAATTACCGAACAGTGTTCCGGTTTGGATTGCACCGACATCTCTTCTCTAAGTTTGACCATCTCTTTATCCTTGCAATTTAAGTTCTTCAAGTCATCAATCAATCCTTTCATTTATGTGATAGGCCTGCATTAAAAATAGACATTTACCATAAATTATAGGTATCTTATATTATTAGATACATTATTATAAAACATATTTTAGTTAAGGAGTTATTGATACTTCAAGTGCAAAATAATGATATAAAACCATGATAAAAATGCACTTTTAAGTACTCATCACACCCCTCAACCAGCTTATTACTAGTCCCTAGTAATCAAAGCGTTACAACAATTTGCAAATTTCACAAAGCAAGGTATTCATCATTTAACTTCCATTAATCTATCCAGATAAACAAACTCTCATTAAATTTATATATCTGCTCAATACCTCTTAACAAGATATTAATAAATCTTTTTTTTGTGCTCAATGTATCAACACATAATTATGGGGCTTTTCTTGGAAGAAAACAAAATTTTTGTTCTAATGTTTAAGGTTAACTTCCTTGGGTTGGGATTACTATTTTTGTCTTTTTTTTTTGTTTTTTTGTTTTTTTTTTTAAATCTATATACATATAATTTAAAAACATCATGCATCTTTAACCCGTGTAACGAGCTTTCAGCTAATGACTCCCAGACCAGTTGGTCTTAGGGCATTAAGTGTTAAGACACCCCTACGAGCTTAGTAACTCGAGTCGCAGATACTGATATGTAGATAGTGCAATGTTTGATTCCCTTAAGCTTTTCTCCTCAACCCATGTAACAAGCGTTGGGCCAATAGCTCCCAAGTCAGTTGACTTTCGGGTATTAGGTGTTAAGACACCCCTTCGAGCTTAATTGCTTAGGTTAGGGAGGCTACGAAACCAAACTTATCTACATTTTTATTATCATCATTTTTTTTCTTTTTTTTTTTAATTATATACAATCCCTTTCCCTTAGTTGTTACCTTTAACAAAAGAACATAAATAATGTAATAATCCAATATGCAACCCACAATCATATGTTAAAGTGTGTGTGTGTAAATTAAGGTTTAAGAATACATGTTAAATAAGTATATGAGCAGAATTAAGTGGTAACAATACGAGAGTTTGTAAACCTGAATATTTCAGGAAGTATTATAATAGACCTTGTTAAGAATGATTACTAAGATGCGTCTCAAGAGTCACTTTAACAAAAGAACTCCTTTACTCTGTCATCCTAGTAACAACAATTATGCACATGCTTTATGAAATGAAAAACAATTTTTTTTTTATCAACTACTAGGTGTCGGTTATACCATACATTATGGGCTATGAAAGTGCCAAGCATTTGTTGTACCAAGTGTTATACAACATAAATCAAGATTAGTCATTTAACAAGCAAAGTATTAAAGAGTGAATAAGATAACAAATAGAAAACATGTTAGTATCAAACATTAAAGTCCATATTAAGTTTACACTATACTTATTCTTCCACCATTAGTGTAACCTTTTCACCTTGACATAATTAACTTAGCTAGACATAATGAAAGAAAGCAAAATAGATAAACAAAATAAGAACATAAAAGCTAACTAAGTAAAGGAAAGGAAATGAAAGGCATAAACTTGATATTAATGAAAACAAAGCATAAAAAATACAAAGAGAGAAAGGAAGAGCATGATCTTGATCTGGAAACCAAGATGCCTAAATGCATGGCAAATGCCTCCTTTTATAGGCCAAAATTGGGAACTATTGATTTGATGACTAATTGATAAGTGGGTGGCCAACTTTTGACTTGGTGACAATCCTTATCTTCTCTTGACTGCCCAAAACGTCATTGATAACGTCAAAATTGGAGCCGGTTGTAAACATGAAAGTTGTAGGAAATTGTCTCAGCTTTCTTGTGTAAAAATTTCAGCTCATTTGGACGTCTAGAACTCTAGATATGGCCAAAATACCGAAAAGTGCTCAGGCTGGAAGACAGATTCGGGCTTCTTTGTTGCTGCCACAATTTGGACTTGATAATGGCCTTTTTAGATCTTGGGCTCCATATAAAAGTTGTAGGCCTATGTCTTACCTTTCCATCTATATAAATTGGACCTAAATCTGAGATCTGTAGCTCCAGATATGACCCAATTACCGAACAGTGTTCCGGTTTGGATTGCACCGACATCTCTTCTCTAAGTTTGACCATCTCTTTATCCTTGCAATTTAAGTTCTTCAAGTCATCAATCAATCCTTTCATTTATGTGATAGACCTGCATTAAAAATAGACATTTACCATAAATTATAGGTATCTTATATTATTAGATACATTATTATAAAACATATTTTAGTTAAGGAGTTATTGATACTTCAAGTGCAAAATAATGATATAAAACCATGATAAAAATGCACTTTTAAGTACTCATCATAGGACCCTTAACACAATCTGCAGTTAATATATAACAAACCTTAGAGAAAATGACACAACGTTTGAGTCTTAATTTGCTACCTATTTTCTTTTCATACAGTCTGTTCCTCCCTTTTAAATACCAAAAATTATGAACTTGATGACTAATGAGTCCTAAAAAATAAAGATAATAAAAGATATTGATTTTTATACGTTATCTACCATAGAAGAAAGGCTTAAAGTTATTGAATGGACAAATCTTTATGATGTGGTAAAGTTTGAGGAAATATGTTTAGTCCCCAAAGTTTTGGTTCTTAAAAATCTTAAAGTTTCATAATTCACTAAATATACTAATACATGGTGTCCTATAACGTATATAAAAGTGTATTGCAACAAAATGTTAGAGGTCATGGATGATAAGAAGTTGTCAATCCATTTCTTCCAGAAAAGTTAAGTGAAGTTGTGCTGAGCTGGTACATGTAGCTAGATAACAATAAAGTTAGAAAATGAAAGGACTTAATGGATATTAACAAAGACCAACTTAAAATCAAATAAGTTTCTTCAATAATTTTGTGAAACTTCTTTTCCATACTTTTTGGTAGTTTTTTTTATCACTTTGAACTTCATTATAAAGAGTATTTCTAAAAGATCTTTTGTTCTGTTAATTTAGGAAGGCTCTTGATGAAGTCGTAAAAATCTCATATTGGATTTAAGCTTTTTGTGATTGTTTCTTAGGCTAAAATATATGAGCTTGTTGTTTCATACTTTTCTGTAAAAACAAGTCCTTTGTCATGAAAGGAGACTCTCTAATACTTAAGTCAATAAATATAATTAAAAGAGCGAGAGCTAAGGAAAGTGAATATTGTGTATAGTTGTGTTGTTTGTTCTGTAGTCTTGTGTTCCATATGTTTACCTAGTGTTGTGAGGTATTTATATACCTTGATTATGTGAAATTACCTTTGTAATGTAGAGTTACAATGCAACTAATTATGAAGAATAATTACTTTACTACACAAGTAATTTATAAAATATGTTGTTAGTTGTTGCATCTCTTTGTGTTATTAGTAGGAAAGGTTGGAGCTCATGGATGATAAAAAGAAAAGTTGGCACCATATTGATAAAAATGTGCTATTTGCAATTAGTAATAGTTATTGAAGAGAAAACTAGGCAACTCACTAGCTTATAAGAGATCGTAACATTGCATTGTGACATGTACCAATCATTGAAATTTTTAAAAATTTGTACAAGATTATCAATCCTAGATGGAAATATTTTTTAAACTTTTGATGAGATTTCTATTTAATTTTATAATTACCTATCTACATTTTATAATTTAATTATAATTTATCTTATAATTTATCATTTACACTACAGTAACATTGACAAATTGATTATATAATTACCCGGGTTCCTTGAAAATTTCTAAATCGAACTTATTTTCAATGAGACTTTGTTTTTCTCTTAATTTAAATTTGGATAGTACTCTCGTTTATTTTCTTTTTGTTTCTCATTTAATTAGGCAAAATATCATATAACTATCTCAACTCAATAACTTAAACTATCAGATGAAGTCCCAAAATATGATTTATATTATTCTCTAACACATCCCGTCAAATGAAAGTCATTCAGACTTAAAACTTGCATAAACTCAAATTATTTTATACTTAATTTTTATCAAATAAATAAAGATGGTAAAATGCAATATAAAAGCTTATAGATAATGATGCTGTAAAAATATAGAAAGGCCAATAGATAATAATAATAATAATAATAATAAGAGTAGCACAAGTTTTTATATTGGATTGATTTTAGAGAATTATAAAGGATTATAAAGAATATAAAATAAGAACGGAACGTCAAAAATTAGAAATTTATGAGAAAAAACATGTGATTTAGAAGGGGGGGAAAATGCAAAGACAAAACATTACAAGGCAAACACGTAACGAGACAGTGTTGATATTATGAAGGAATATTGATATTATGAAATAACTTTTATTGAAATAACAAGACGAAGAGAGAATGATATTAATAGATACAAGACGCATGCCTGAACATTTGATTAACTAAATATTTCAAGATTCGAAGGTGACTGACCAAACAGCTGGCCTCCAAATCTCCCTCATGTAAGAGCAGTGTTTAAAATGAAAGAAAAGCAAGTATTAGTCAAAATTTGAGAAAAATCGGAATATGAACCGAAATGGCCACAGCATCTGCTTTCAAGTAAAGTCATAAGCAAAATACATCATCAAGTATTTTACATCTAAATCAAAGAGTTTCAATTGCATAAAAGTCAATGCTAATAATTTCATTAGCTGTCTAAGAAAATGAATTGTCAAATAAAACAAAGTACTTGCAGGTGGTGGCCAGAAATTCCTCTCCGGCTTCTAGGCTGCAAAATCACCATCTCAGGCATAACATGTCTTGTGCAGTGAAAGCGCCAAACTATCAATTGGCCAATGTATCTGCATGTTTGAGGAGCAATAAAATTGAACCGTAATTGCTACCACAATCTCCAACAGACCCTAAGCCCAGCTCATGGATATCAGACACCCACACACATATAGGTAACTAGCTCCAAAAAACTATAAGCTCTCAAGAAAAATATCCTTGAAATAAGTAAAATAACAATTGCTTACATTTGTAACGACCGTAGACCTTACAAGAAATGCTCAATGTCGATTTCCAAGAAGGAACATGGATCAGTAATGACAAAGTTGTTCAAGACCTGAGTGATCATAGCAAATCAGAAGGATGTTTAAACCATACAAAAGGAGTTGCAGAAAAAGAGAACTTGCAGAAAATTGAATCGTTGTAACTTCTGAATGGAAGACATCTCTGTAGTGTATTAAGCAAGGCCCATCTGCTTTCCGTAATCGAACTCCGAAATTCATTTTTCATTTATTGCATTGATATCAGCATAAAATAAACTTAAATTAAAAAAAAAAATACTGTGTTAAAACAATACTTTTCACCACCACCAAAAATCATAATAAATAGCTGCTGCCAGCCACCAAAAATACTACCAATTATATAAAATATTATCCACAAATGTATGAACAACAAAACATTACACATCACTGTTTTCACCAAAAATCATTTTCACTGAACAACAAAACATTACACATCACTTTTCAACAAAACATTTTTATATGCATCTGTATATAACAATTTGTTACAGTACACAACAAAGTAATCAATAAAAAATGCAAGACTAGAATAATCACTTTCACTGATAAAGGCATATTCAATAAAATTTACAACACATTCCAGATTTTAGCAAATTGATAAGAGGCACACAACAGTACTAGTTACTGACTATTATGATGAAAATCAGTGCATATAAAAAGTTCTTCTAAGCATGAGAGATACCTGGGGGTGCACAATCCCAAAGTTGCCAAAATGCTTCCCTTTGTAAATGATGCTAGCTTGTCTACCGGGAAGAAATTCAGGTTCCTTCAGTAAATACCAAAAAAAGGTAGGTATCATAACCAAGAATACCAGTGACCTGAAGCAATAGCTACACAAAATACTTACATTTGACCGCTGTATATAGTAACCTGTATTGTCACCAATCGGGACGAAAGGGGTTCCCATCACTTCCATGATTCTGTCCACCAAAGAGTGAATAAGCTGCAAACAGGGTTTAAGATGCCATCCATTAACTTAATAGTCTTTATAAATTCTACAAGAGTGACAAAATTCAGAGACAAATTGCTGAATGTGGAGCAGTATAGGGGTAAAGTCGAATGATTTTTCTTGGAGTTTAGGGTTGTAGAATTTTAGGATTATCAACGGGTAGAGCACAAAGAAATACTAGCTGCACACTTGTAGTGTTAAGAAAGCACTCCATTGATTAAAGCCTCGTGCTGTCCAAACAATTAAAGAACTTGGCTGCAATTTTATTCAAAAAATTGTGCATGCTGGAATTAGAAAATAACAAGCATATTTACAGGCTTGCAATATTGCTAATGCAAATGGAGTTTGACTCTTAAAAAGAACACTTCAATTTAGAATTGAAAAAAACATGAGCAAAAAACTTAAAATTTGCTAAGCATGAGATACTTTATGCTTTCTAATTCTAGCTAGAAAAACACTCGCCTCCTAGCAATTACTGAAATTACATTTTGGCCCCTTTACATATTCACAAAATCACACTTAAATCCTTGGGCTAGAAAATGGCTGCACAAAAGCACAAGAATTTGAATAGTGTTTGGTAAAAGCAAAGACATGCCTTCAAATTAGAAAATCAAATTGCCATATCTTTGATGTGGGACAAGATATCAAAATAAGAAACAAATAAACAAAAAATAAAATCAATGAACTAATGGGAGATCAAATAATTAATGTTCAAAACGTGCAATGAAAACTATTCCATACAGAATTGGAAATGAAGCTGAACAACTTAAGAAATTGCACCTCAAATCCTGAGTTTGTGCCACAATACAATGCTGCAAGATGGCGACGGTTTGTTGCACCAACATCTTTACTCTCATCCAATAGGGCTATGTCACCCACTTCAAAAATCTATTGACCAATTTCAAACATGAGAAGTGATCCACACACAGTGAAAAGCAGGAACTTATAATTACAGCAAGAAAATTATTATTGATTCTCATTGTTAAAGCAGCTAACAACAGCATAATGGGGAAGATGTGCAAATGTGCACATTAAAAGGAACAGAATAAAATCCTGATGTGCAATGGAACTGGACTCAAAACACATTAACCAACCAATCTTGGACGTGCATAAAAACATTGTGCCCTAGATAGTTAGTGTGTTAGGTGAAGAGACTTCCTCCTACCACTGAGGATAAATAATATTGCTATTAAATATCTGGAGCTTTATCATACTTGATAAATATTTGAGCACACTCCAGAGGTTAGTAGATTTGTCTATCCATTCAAGTTGTCAAACTAGTATAAGAAATATACAATTATCTAATAATAATGGTTATCAGGAACCAGAAAAAAGTACCTTGATTGGCTTAGGATGGTCTTTGTTATGTCCAATAATTTTCAAAGCACCAGGCATGAGGCTGGTTCGGACAACCTACAGGAATATAAGGGAAACTAAAGTTTTAATACATTGTGAAAAAATTATGGATAGATATGCCAAAAGAGGTAGCAAGCAAAAGCTTCAAAGATTATGGAGACTATGTAATGTCATAGGAGCCAACATAGCAATTCAGACAGTTAATTTCTGCCCATTTTGTCAAGCTTGATTAGAACTCTCTCCATTCCAACGCCAGAACACTTTAAGACAATCACATTATTACCTAACCACAAACACTGCAAAAGCGACTGGTTTGTGATTCACAATATATAACTGATCATGTGAAGTGCCAGTGATGTCTAACAGTCATAAGGATGTATCTTTAAGATATATGCAAGTCTAGCAATAATTGAAACAAACAAGTACATCTGCCAATTGAAAGAATGATTTTTGAAGAGGATATCAACCACACTCCACAATCACATGAGATTACAAAAATATAGGGGTTTTAATATGCAGGCAATATATGGTAAAACCATAGTCCAAACTCCAATACACAATTTACCTACACAATAATTTGATTGTTGGTTCAAAAATCTTTGCAGCAAAACAAGAAAAAGTAGAGGCACAAGTCAGGTAAAAAAGTTAAAACAAGGATGAAGGAAAGGCAGTTCAAAGAGATTGGAATGACCAAATGCCAACTAGACGATGCAAACATAGTAGGCTTGGAACATCACCAAAGACGATTCAGCACAAACCTCAAAATCCGAGGAACGGGGATTTCCAATAATCACTGCACTTGATTGATCATCTTCTCGATTTAATGAGGCAAAATTCTCTCGATAAGAGCATAAAATCCATGTTAAGACCTCTGTAAACCCATTCATTGCAATCTAGAAATTACAGACAAAACAAATAAATAAAAATAAATAAAATAGCCAGGATAATTAAAGTAGAATAATAAAAAGCACAAGAAGAAAAAGCTAGCAAAGCACAGAAGAAATTAGAGAGAGGGAATGAGAGAGAGATCCCCTTTTGGTACCTCTGCTCTGATAAGATCCTCGAGCTGATTCAGGGGCAGTGGCTTCATGGATGGCAGCCTTCTCTTCGGAATGTCATTATACCCATATGCAATTGCAACATCCTTGAGAAAAATAAATAAATAAAAGGATGCCTTGTCATTCACAAAAAGAAAGAATGCAAACTGGCTATATTCTAAAGACAGTATAATAGTAAACATTGCTGTAATTACCTCCATAACATCACAAGGGTGAAGAACATCACTTCTTGTTGGAGGTATTAATACATTGATATTGCATTTGTCATCATCAAATACGGAATGTTCAGCACGCAATTGCATCCGATTTAATAAACTGGTGACCTAAATGATAAGAAAAAAATTACAAAAGAACAAATATTATAATCTCAAATTTTCTTGCATGGATAATGGAACAGTGTCAGCAATAAAATGCCATAATCCATAATCAAATAGCTAACAGAAAATCCAGAAAGTATGCCAGAGGGTTAATATACCCATCAGGTGCAGAAACTCCAAGCACAGAAGGCATGTATTGTACAATATCCTCTGATGAGAGATGGTTTATTCAAGACACAAGTAATTTAGATATGGTCATTGAAAAAAATAAAAAACAAGAAGATTTACTCATACTTTTCTTAAAAATTTACAAGGTAAATGACAATGGAGAAGTAATGAGTACAAGGATAATGACCTATGGAAGTGCAATCCTAAAGAATGAATCAACATGAAATCTATGGCTGTGAACACAGCTTAACAATTCTTAAATCTCAACTGCTTCAAACAACTTGTGTAATTTTTTAAAACTAATCAGAAACTCAATTATTTTCACCGCCTAACCATCTGTTTTCTTTCCTCAACACTGATAGAACATAAAATTACACTTCAAATAGCAGCATTTGTTGATTTCTGTTTTACACGGCTAAAACATCATAGATGACTTCACCTGAAAGCCACTGACTCAAATGAATTAGACATAATCCTAGATTGAATGCTGCCCCAACTTGATACTCCTGATATAAATTGTATGTAAAGTTATGGTGAACCAAGAGAAGAACAAACTAACACAACCCAAGAAAACTAATTCTCTGAAAACTCAAGTTATTTGAATAATCCCTCGTCTTGAATGTCTAACCAGGGTGCTATTTACTGGCATCGAAGCAGCTAGAAAATAGGAAAAATCAAATCCTGATAGAGAATAGGAAAACCAAACCCAATAGGAATAAAAGACTAACCAATAGTCTCTACAAAAATATATAACAATAAGGAAACTAATTAAATTCTAAATTTCTTCCTAAAATAAGAAGTTTATGATTCTTTGGCTGGTGGTTCTTCATCATAGATAGATTCAATATTAACATTTGCTTGAAATAAGCATTGCCTATATTAATCCTCACTTAATAAAAATATCACCAAAAATTAAACATGCTACAATCGAATATAAGCTTACATGCAAGGAACCAACCTGCATTTTCTTGAAAGCTATCCAAAGTTAAATTATAATCTAGCTCATTGAAATCAGACAGACTGTAAAATACAGTACACTAAATCATGTCTTAGATCAGTGAATCTTGTTTTTTTTCCCAGCAAAGCCAAGTGCAAGTATACTTCCAGATATCATTGAGCAGATTTGAAAATCAAAGGAAAATCAAAATCTTAATTTTTCTTAATGTTCTGTGCATTTCAAAGCTTTGTACATTTGAACAATCAACAATGGTCTTTTGCTTCAGAAAAATGAGTAAACTTGACATCAATTATCATTTCAGATTTAAACCTAAAATGATCAGAAGCCGAATTGGTTTACTTCTGCTACATCATTCAATCAGTGACAATTCTGACATAAAATGAGTTGGAACTTCATTTTTAAATGAAGCAGATGCATGCACACTTGCATGTTTTAACACAAACCTGGTAACAAGTGTAAGAATGACAGGAATTAAAATACCTTTTCAGCTGCCAAAGAGACTCCAATTGAGCCAGTGATATATGAAAGAGGAACTTCCATGTTATAGACAGATAAATCAGGGTAGACGTATGACTTTCCATCAGAATATATCACTTTAACAGGTTCCACCTCAAATTTTCTTTGACAATATGCTGAAAAAGTTGTTACCTAAGAAAACAAGGAAAATTCATGAACATAAATCTAATAGGTATCAACCACAACCTATCCAATAAAACAAAACCTGAACTTCACAGTTTCTTACCATTGTGTTCAAAACAATACTGGCCTTTGTCAGATCAGTGGCTGTGCATTCAATGAAAACATTCTTAGTCTTCAGAGTGATAGCTGAATGTGCACCATTAATAATTGGTGGTAGAGATAAAACAGTTCTGCAGAAAGAAACATGCTATACTCAATACATGAATGATCAGAAATTCTTAAAGCACAAATGAGAGATGCAAAGGCTATAAAAGAGCATTGCATTCATACTTAATGATCAAATGAAATATTTCAATAAATACACTAAGATATCCCCAAAAAAATGGCATTACATAGGACTGTTGTCTCCGTAACAGCTTATATCAGCTTTGCCCTGCCTCCCTCTGAAAAATATACAAGGCTGGGCTGCTCATTTTGAAAAACTGATGCACAATGACATAACTTAATTTCATCTGTCATCTGTCTTTGCTCAAATCCATGCCCTCTTTGACAAGATACCCTTCACTAAAATAGGAGCATAAACTAAGATAGAGAGGCAAATAATGCCCAAGGATGAAACGGAAGCAAGAAATAGCAAAAGGAAAAATCTATATGGACCCTAATTCCTGAAATGGGGAGAAGGGAGGGTGATGTGCAGGGGAAATCTAACTTGTGCATCCACATCCTCCATAGGGAGAGGAATCTCTCTTACCAAGGGTCTATAAGGCAAACTGAACATTAAATCAAATTATATAAAACATGTCATTCAATAAAGGAACAGAAACAGAGTAATGAATTCAAAATTATAATGATTACAAGATTTCATTGAGAAACCTACTCACACCTTTTAGAATCATATATGATGGGATACACTGGTGAATTCTCAATTATGTGTAAGAACTTCTTCAGCTTCATATCAGACTGCCAAGTGATGAGTATTAGAACACATAGCAAGACAAAAGGAAAAGTTGCAATTTTTGTGCCTAGTATAAAATTTAATTTTCTAATTCCTGCAAATTACAATAAAATCATGCACGAAGGATAGGCTCAGAACCATCAAGGCCACAATTGTTCAAACATAAACTAACAGTAGAGTCAATATCAAAACTTGACAAAATCACTGATGGACAGCAAAATGAAGACAGCATAATATCAAATTCACCTTGTAAAACTCCATCAGCTCATCAGCTCTGAAGTTTTTCTCCTAAATTACGAGAATCAAAGACAAAGAAATCACCATTAGGTTAGTCATAAACATTTTTGCATTGAAAATGTAAAGCACAAAGCAGATTACAGGCAAAACAGCAGTAAAGAATTGGACACCAAAAGAAACACAAGGAAGCTCCCAATGGAATGCAAATAGGGTTTAAGAAGGCATGCTATATAGATTTCTAACTCCAAAAGTATGCACTCTCACTTCAGATATTCACTGCATGTGAAAGCACACTCAAATATGTAGCAAGAGCATATCAGGAACAAGACATACCTAACACATTACTAGTAAATGGTGCCAAGAACAATCATAAAAAGACATAAGACTCAGCAAAGGGGGAGAAAAAGACACGCTGATATTTCAAATCCCCCTATTATAAACTGGATTCCCAATGACATGGCCAATACTCACCTTTGCTGTGCAGATGGGAATATGTTCAAAACATGAGAATAATAAAATAAATTTCACAGCATAACTTACCTGTTTCAGTGGTACAAAATTTATGCTTTCAGGATGCAAAGCCTGGAAAATAAGCAGACAAAACATTATTGCGCATTCCTTCAATTTCTTGTAAGACAAGCTTGATTTTCAAGAAGCAAATGAAAGCCAGAAAACCTATCAAAGAGACTCATGCAAAACCCACATGGGTGTGCTTTGCAACAAACAATTGTATCCATAAAGAAAAAAGGAAAAATACTCAAGAAGTTTCAACAACGAAATCCAAAGGCCACTATCCACATGTAATTGGACACATTAAAAACATCATTGCAAAAGCATTGAAGCAATCACATCTTACAAGAAGCATCTACTATGCATACTATAATTATAGAAAAGACTTGCAAGGTCCTTTTCTTCCAGACTTGCAGTATAACATTACATCATTGACAATACAAGATGTATGTGAAGAAAGAGATGATTTCAAAGATGTTGATTCTACCTCATAAGTGAAAGGGCCTTGTAATGTATCCAAGTCGTGAGTCCCAATTGCAACTAGGGTTCTTCGCCTAAAACGTATGAATACGATGGATGCAAGCATTATGAGAGGGAGAGAGATAGGAATAATAAAAGAAGATTCAGATAAGAATAATAACATTACCTACAAATGTTTTGATGAAGCTTATCTTGGAGATCAATGAAGCTATTGTAACTTGCTTCATCAAATGTGATATCTCTCAGAACAGCACAAACCACAAAGGGACGAATCAAGGATGTCTGCAGCAGCAGCGACAGTGCCAATCTCCGTGAAATAGATGTTTGTGGCAATTAGGAAAAAAGATTAAAAGAAAACGTATATACCTCTGGTTGGACATGCATCTTAAGCATTGAGTCTTGTGTAATGTTGGCAAGTGTATACGTGGGCGTCTGCTCCTCCTCGTTAAAAATGCGGAGGGCTTGAGCGATCCCCTCAAGGCATAGCAAATCATATCTGAGAATAAATAAATCAGAAAACCCAACCCATAGAAAATAAATTCTCAAATCAAAATTAAAATGGGTGGTGAGCTTAAGCTAGGCAACCTGTTAGCAGGAACTTCAATTTTGTAAATGATTTCTTCATCATCACCTACTTCTTCATCCTCTTCATCCAAGTGCCTCTCTTTTCTAATAATTGCTTTCTCAGTAGTCTGATATCACCATCATATAGTTCAAAAACAAAACACAAATTGATTGATATTTGGAATGTGAATACCATCAATCAAAAGAAATTGGAGAGGGAGGGCTCACCACATCGTCGAGCTCGATACCGAACTTGAAGCACAAATCCTCAAACTCTTCTTGTGCTATAGTACAATACAATCAACGAAACAATTAAATCATTGATTCTTTTATCTTTATTTTATTAATAACAAAAGAGAGATGGATAGAAAGAAATGAGCTTACTGTAAGATTTCCCTAGGGCTGCGAACAAACGATCTCTCCCCACGCTAACTGTCGGCATGCTGCTGCTGCTCCTGCTGCCCTTCCAATGGCTCTTTGGTTCCAAAACTTCGTAAACCCCACTCCCCTAAACTGGTAGGGTTTTTTCTTTCTAGATAATGTGATTCAACTTAATATTTAAAATATTTTTTAAATTATTTTAAATCGAAAAAATATTTTTTAGAAGTTTTTTTATAATTCTAAATGATATTAAAAATAAAATAAAATATTTTAAAATAATTATTTTAAAATTTTTTAATTAAAAAAATATTTTATTATAAAAACAGTATACATGTTTTTGAGTTTTAAAAATATTTTTAAAAAAATTTAAATTTTTTTATTTTTTATTTTAAATTAATATTTTTAAATTATTTTAATATACTATATCAAAAATAATTTAAAAATATTATTTTAATATATTTTTATTAAAAACTAACTATAATCACACTCTCAAACACGCTCATTAATTATTATTATTATTATTTAATTTTTAATTTTATTGTCCACTTTTTATCTTTTGTTTTTTCAAAAGAAAAAATCTAAACTTGCTATTTGCCGAGATATATAATGGTATTTGTTGCTTAAACATTTTTTTTGTTTATTATCTTAAAATTAAAGAAATAAATATAATGAAAATAAAAATAATATTCTTTTTATACCTTATATTTGAAAAATATAAAGATTTTATTTTATATTTTTATATTTATATTTTTATCCCTTTAATCAAACTTTTTTTTTTATTTTACTATCAACATTAAACTATAACTAACTTGTATATTGACAAATCTTTTTTATACTATCTAATAACAAACTTTTTTTTATAAGTGTAATTATATAAAAACATAGTAAAAAATATAAAAGGCATTCCTCACTAATAATAAAGGTTTCTTATTAGGTCTAATTGTTCTTTGGCAATAATAAAAACAAAGCAAGAGTTAAAAGAAGAACAAAAAATCTAAGAACATACAACCAAAACAACATTACGGGGTAGTGATCGATCATAAAACTTAAAATTAATTAATTGGTTATTAAAAAACACATAAAAAATCAAAAATATTTAAAAATTAATTGACTAGTTTCTAGAAAATCCAGAACTAGTTAACCAATTTTATAATAACAATAATACAAAATTCAAAGGTAAACCAGTGTAAAGGGATCCCATGACACTATAAGATGTTATATAAACTTGAAAGTAATTGGAATCTAATACCTTGGTTTGAGCTCTATCAAATGGGACCAAACAAGCTCGAAAATCTTCTTACTAATATCTTGGTAAGGGAATCAAATATGATGGAAGATCTGATTATTCCTTTCAAACTAGACGAAGTAAACCGTAGCTAAGAGAATTAACTGAGCAAGTAGATGCATTAAGTCCTTTGAAGTGTAAGGATGCCCATTGAAGAAAGGTCGTCATGTCATTGTAAACCAACCTGTAAAAGTCTTGTTCATAAGAGTGCCCTAAACCAAAGTAAAGAAAGGGCGCTGAAAAAATAAATGGTCATAAGTCTCAACATGCAACCTACAAAATACACATATCAAGAAAGTGGTAATATGCTAGGCATGAAGTCTATTATGGCATGAAGTCTATTCATAATGTGAAAACAACCTCGACTAGCAAGCCATGTAATAAATAAATGTCTTAGGATGTGACCTGGAAACCAAATAAGATGATGGATAAAGTATTTGAGTCTCGAGTCTCAAAGAAACTCCCAAGCTAAGTTGATAGTAAACTTCCCTAATCAGTGACCTTTTTAGACTTAGAAATCTAGTAAGGCGGTCTTGAGATGAAAATGCATTAAGTCCCAAATAAGCTGTAGCTCCTAACTATCTAAAAGGAAAGTCCAAATACCCTTCTTAATTATGTCTGAAACCTTTGTATAGTAAGGTGACCTCGTGAAGGATAACACCCTAGAAAGAAGTCATAAAAACATTACCTATCCAATAATCAATAATCAAGTCAAGGAGAATCTTCCTTGACTTATGTATAGTTGTTTTATTACTTATGCAAGGGACAAATAATCCTTTGCACCAGTCTCTACTAAGAAGAATCTTCCTCTAGGACTAGGAAGAAGCTAAAGAAAATCTAATATATCATAAAAATCTCCCTCTAAGCCAGGCATTAAGCACTCAAACTATCCAAATAGAAGATTTATTTGATAGGAGCCACTAGACATGTTTAAGAATAATTGCTCTATTCCATGTCCTGACCCTTTTTATCCCCAAACCATTTTCCTTTAGAAAGTAAGAAACAAAATCTTAAGCTACCATAACCTCAAAATAAGAAATGGATGAACTTTTCTAAATGAATGCAACTAAAAGACTCTCAATCCTCCAAACAATAGAGCATGACAAGATAAAAATGGTCAACCAATATATCTAAAAATAGAATATAACAAATTTAATTAGTTGGAGATGACAAGTATAAGTAGGGGATGCTTGTTGTTCTAGGATTAAGAAAACAATAACACCTAAAGGCAGTGAATTAGATATTTCACTAATAATAATAAATATAGCAATTAACTAAATTAAACAAAATTAACCAATAATATAATGAAAATGCTTAAAGTAAAGAGTGTAGATATAGAAATTGCAAACCTGATTTTTAATATAGTTCAGCAAGCCTACATCCACACCTCAACCACTAAATTAATCTTTAATATTATATTTTTTACTAATTCAGGTCAAAGATTATGATGTCCTTGGTAAATCCCCGTCAAGCTTTTTTCCATCACTTGAAGAAATACCCTCTTCAAAAATTTTTACCTTGGTAATATACTTTAATGGTGACCAAGAGTTTTTTACTTGAACTCTTGAAGAATTATAATTATTTAAAATGTAACAACACTCTCTCAAAAAATAAATAATGTAATTGAAGCTTATATCTTTATAGCTCAATTAATAACACTTAGAATGTATGAAAGTATTTAAGTATAGTAAGTATGAGAATTTATGCTCTTACACAAGAATATGAATGTTTTAATACATAAATATGAGTATGATTCATGATTGATGATTTGAAGTTGTTTTTGCTCTTAAAATATTTAAATATAATATATATTCAAATTCAATATTTAATTCTGCAATTAAACAAGCTATATATATAAATTTACCCTATATGTGTGTGTTTCTATCAAAAACTAGTCGTTTTATAGTCGTTAATGTTCCTCTGATAAATGAAACAGTTGACTAATTTAGATTGATCAAGTCAATTAGTCAACCAATTCCTATAGATTTTTAGGTGTTCATTCCTAATGAACAAGCGGTCGACCAGTTCAACTTAAAATCTAGTTTTAGCAGTTTTGAGCTAAGTAAATCTTTAATTGACTAAATACATATCAATCTTATAATATATACGATGTGAAGTGTATGAAATTTTAATTTGTGCTATCAAGTACGATATATAGATTTACATAATTTTTATTAATATGAATCTTTAAAAACTAAGTCTTAATTTGCTTTGCATCTTGGACTTGTTGATTGGTTTCTTCATTTAATTCTTCATGCTTATTGATGTGATCTTTATATAAAACTTGTTTAAATTTATTCTCAACCAAACTTATCATTAGTCCATTTTTATTTAATTATTATTATTAAAATATATAAATATTATTATATGACTGAAAGGTCAACAATCTCCCTCTTTTTTATGATGATAAATCATTAATAAGTATAGATATATATAAAAAAAAGAATGCCCCCTATATTTTGCAATATAGTATCCTTTGGAGACTTTAACAATTATCAACAATCTATACATATAAATTTACCCTTTGATGATATAATTAATATAAATTGTTTTATATCTATTCTCTATTTTTTTCAATTCTATCCGCATGTATCATCAATGAAAAGTAAAAGGAAAGCATAAAAAAAGATGAATATAAAAACATGTCATAATGTTTTAAAATGTAATATACATTACAATTAGGGAAAGAAAATACAAAAAAAATAAAATCATGAAAATGGAAAAATGTTTTTGGTACAATCTCCTAAAATGGTGGATATCGAGAAAGAAGATTTTCTATCATGGTCTTGATATTTTATAAGTTGTCGATTATGTGCTTTTAATTTGCTATATTATGTGTTTGAGAGTCTTAAAGATAGCTCATATCCATCTTAATATGGGTTATGTGATTTTTCATCCTAAATATCTATGAACTAGTACTAGCATTTTTAAAGGAGGAAGTTGTCGGTAGTGTCTTAAACATGTCAGCAAACTCATCATCACCACTAACATATGTTTTTTCTTCCTTATTATGCTCTTCCTAGGCACGAGCTCTCACTTGGTCTATAGTGACCCAAACACGTTATTTAATACAAATTTTATCTTGGTAAGGGTTTTATGATCTATCTCTAGATTTTTAAATACGATGTCCTATTCACATTAGTTAGCACAATATTAAAATGCTAAAAAATAGTGGATAAACGTTGACATAGGGTAATGACTTTTATTTTTTATCACGTGCCATAATCATATTTTTTATCATTATGTATGGCAAATACATAGGTCTTTTTCTAATCATTTAGTCAATTAAGCACATATCCATATAAAAGTAACCTCATGGATAAATGAGAAATTGATCTAAAAAAACATTTTATCAAGTGAAACCCAAAACCATCTAAAAAAATCTATCTCACGTTAAAAAGAACAAAACTTTCATAGTATTTATAAAATGGGTAGTTGAAAAGTTAAAATTGAGCTTAAATGAAATCCAAGCTTTTATAAGGGAGAGATCCTAGGCAAAGTGGGCTTTGTGATTAAACTCACACATACACGTGCTGGTCTAGCCTAACTCATGATTGGGCTCTGGACCGAGTCTAGGCTTGAGTTTGGATTTATTGTAAAATAATATTTTGGTCTATAAAAAGATTTTTTTTTCAACTAAAATTGAGACTTAGGCCTAGTCTATGAAGAAGTATCTCTTCTAAACTATTGTTTATTACTCTAACTCATTGATATTAATAGTTTATTTGATAAGATTTTGTTGCAAATTTGAATTGTTTTTTACAGATTTATAGTTATTATATTCAGATTTGATTCTTTATTTATGATAGTTAATCAAAGGTTAATTATATGAGAATTAATTTTGATTATTACTAGAATTATTTATTTAGCTTTCTAACTTCACAAATACACTATATAAAAAAAAAGGTGAATGAAGAGTTTCCAACAATGTTTTTTATATTTTTTATAGTTTGCGTCACATCAATCTCATTTTTTTCTTTTCTTTTTATACTTTGGTTTCCTTATAAATCTAAAGCTTGGGTTCATTTTGTTAAGAGATAATTGAGTTATTTCACTTTGATTTAAAGACCTTATTTATAAGTATATCTAAATTAAGATGGTGTTGTTGCAATTTTAAGAAACATATTGTAAATATTCTAATTCCACAAGTCATGAGCAATAAAGTCTTAAAGGTAAAAGATTCATCGTTGATGACCATAAAAATTTCATTATTTTAAAATATTTCAATAAGTAAATATCTTTTTTTGTTTTAATTTAAACATAATTATTTTTATTATTAGTATGTATTCTAGGTTTTTTATTTTATATCAATTACAAATTTAAATATATGTATTTGGTATGCATGTTAGTATTCTTTTATTTTTTGTCTATATTGAAAGCATGTTTTACTTGAGTTATGCTTTTGCATCTTTATAAATTTAAAATTATATGGGCTCTAGATTTTTCTGGAATAAATTTTTATATTGTGAATACTATTATTATGAACTAAACATCATTCCTTACTAGTTTAATATATTTATATTTTTAGAAAAAATTGTTGTGTTCATAGTTTTTAAACTCGACCGGTCCAAATTCACAGTTCTGAGTTTTAATCAGAGTAATTTAAAAAAATTAAAACAATGTTGTTTTTGTAAAAAACAAAAGTGAAAGGGTTTCAACCAAGTTTTTGACCGGGTTAATTAGCCGGATTACACTAAGTTTTTTCTTTTCTTATTTTTTCTTTAATCCAGTCTAGTTTCAGCTCTAGATCAACAAAGCCTCAAGTGAACCCGCTAGGCCTAAGAGAGTTTTAAAACTATACTTGTGTTAATGCAATTATTCTTTTTATTCTATATACAATCAATAAATCATTGCAAGCAAAAGTCCAACACATGTTTTTCTATTTCTTCGCCGTGTGATGAGAGACTTGATGAGAGACTTGTTGCAAGGAGACCACGACTTACAATTTGTTTTTTCAGTTCATTTATGATAGGACAACCCTAAGAGATAGAATGGTGGGCAATAATACTTGCTTCCTTCTTTTAACTCTTGATCTAAAAAGTTAAATCAACATCTAAAATAATTTATTAAACTGCTAACTTAATATTATTATTATTATTATTATTATTATTTTGTTGAAATGCATACTACTGAAAAAATACTCCATAAAAGGCGCTTTTATTTTTAAAAATATTTTTCAAGTAACTTTTTATTTTAAAGAACATCAAATTAATATTTTTTAAATGTTTTTCAATAATTTTAAAATACTAATATAAAAAATTAAAAAAAATAATTGTAATACATTTTTAATTAAAAAAAATTTAAAAAAACATCTTACACCACATCAACAAATACACACTAAATCCAATCCAATCCAATCCAATCCAATCCAAATAGCAAAGTTTTATATTTCAAGGCATTTCAGCTGAATCAACCAGAAAATGGTAGTCAGAATTTCATTCCCGATATCATATCTTTTGATCAAGGAGTAAAATGACTCTTATTAAGCTTTCACTCCTTGCATTCACACAGGAGCAAAAGCGAGTATCAGGCAGATATTCAGTAGATTCGCCTGCAAATTGTGATCCCATCACCCAATGGAGCATGTGAGATTTGGACGCGGGAGTCAGCTGCAAGCAATTTGTTAAATTCAATTGTAAGTTGCCTGCCTGCTTTCATATTCTCTGGAGTAGACTCTTCTGACAAAGCAGCTGTCCCTCCCCATAGTGTGTTGTCATAGACAGCTATTCCCCCCACCTTTAACAATTTCATTAGCCTCTCGTGGTAGTTCCAGTAATTGACTTTGTCAGCATCAACAAAAGCAAAATCAAAACTGCCTTCATTTCCATGCTGCAACAAATTTCAAAAACAAAAAACTTACTACCAAAATGAATCTGATATTAATTGAATGAATGGTAGAGGATATTCGGGCAACAAATATTTTAAACCCCTAAGATTCAGTTTGCCTGGTGTTTTTCCTCCCAATGAAATGAACACATACTCTATTGTTCTTCACTTAAATTGTATAAGGACTGTTGTATAGGTTTCAAAAGCAAGAATAAAAATTAAATCATGTTAAAATCTCTCAAGGACTTGAGTCCTTACATGTTCTAATAGCTTGTCAAGAATCGGTTGAGCTTCTGATTCTATGAAGTTAATTTTGTGTTCAACACCAGCATTTCTTATAATTGGTAATCCTATTTCGTAAGCCTCACGATTCACATCTATGGCTGTAATCTGCAGCAAGGATAATCAATTATTGACTGTTCATAGCAAAGATATAAACAATATACTACAATATTACGAGGAAATTAAGCCTTTAAAATACAAAAACCAGTATATACATAACCTTTGGTCGGTTATGGTTAGATTACTTTTAATAAAGAACTTCTTACCTTTCCATCCTTAGGAATTGAAAGAGCAGTGAGGAGAAGGGAGTACCCAGTGAAAACTCCCACTTCAATTGTTTTTTGTGCATTTACTAGCTTCAAGAGCATTGCCATCAACTGACCAGCATCTGGTGCAGTAGCCATCATGGCCCTGGAAATAACAAGAAGCTCATTAATCTTCAAATTTAGTGTCATCATATACCTATGAGAGTAAAAGGCAAATTACTTCTGGTGAACAAGTTGAATGATTTTGTGGTTACCTTGGGTGGGTAGCAGTAAGCATCCTTAGCTCTCTGAGAGGCTCTAGTTCACGCGGGTACACGCTGGTCTCTAGGATATACTGTTGCAAAAAATTTAAGGTAAGCTAAAGCTAGAACGTGACCATGGCATATATAAAGGATAAGAATGAACAGTGCATTCGTGGTGGAAACAAAAAAGACAATAAACACACAAAACTAGGAGATCATATACCTGATACAATTCTTCACTCTGCAACAGCCCCTTTGAAGAAGAAATTGCTTTTTTTGAGTCCATCGCCACTGAAACCTACTTCAAATGCTACCTGGCTAGCCAAAGACTTAATTACCTCAAATGGAAGAAAGCTGCTAGGCTGTTAAGAAATTATACTCCTATATATTATGCTTGTGCAGTCATGCACGCAGGACAGAGAAATATTAACCATCACATTCAATATAATTGATTCGTATATTTGGACAGCACAAAGCTATTGCTACATGCTCCAAATGAAACATCATTTGTTAATTTCTGACTCAAATTCTTAGTTATAGTTCAACAAAAAAATATTGATGGCACTGACATATATTCAAATTAAGTAATGGTGACGTCCCATAACAAGGATTATCATTGAATCAAACATGGATGGGTATGTGATGTGATCTCTAGTTCAGATTGGAGGGGGACAAGTCCAAGGTCTGATGACATGATAAACATTCAAATAGCAATTCGTGAGTGTGAATTATCCCTATACCTGTGAACATGCCTGGGCCTCCACACAAAGTTTAAACCAGTGAGCTCTACCCCCTTTTATTTTCATATCTAACCATAAACTTCTACATTACTACCTGAGAAAACACCATCAGGTGAAAGCATTATGGTCCAAGTAATAAATCCCCAAGTTTCTTTTGGGTCCTAATCCCAATATCATCTAATTGTTGAATCAATTGAAACCCTTAATAATTCCTAGAAGAAGGAATTGGAACTCGTCAATAGGAAATGAATCATTTAATGAACAAAAATTGATAAATCGCGAATATGGTCCAAAGCATGGATACAATGAAGTGAGCAGAGGGGGAGAGAGAGACTACCTGGCTTTGGTCCCGCCGCAATGGTGTTGGCTTTTAGAAGATAGTAACCTTGGAAGAAGATGGGATGGCAATGTTTCCATTTTGTTTTGTAGTTTGGTGCCCCTGATGTTTCCATTGATGTTGACGGTGGATTTTGTCAAGTATGGCAATGACACGTTCGCATGACTCATATTGGTACTGTTAAAATTAAGATTATCTTATATTATTACAATTATTATCAAGTATAGAATATTATTGTAGTGTAGAATATTATTCATCGCAAGAGAATTCATTATTATTGTGTTATATTATATATATATTATTAAGTATAACTGCATTATTTGACAGGATTCTAGTTGAGCGGGAAGGCAGGGTTGACAGCCTGTAGGCAAGTCACCTGGAGCTGTTATCCTCTAGCGCTCGGCCTGCTGAACCTTAAGCTTAGGAGCAGATCCGGGCGCCAGGCGCGTCACCACGTAGCTCTTGATCTGCCCAGCCTTGAGCATAAAAGCAGACCAAGAGCACAAAACTATTATTATTTGTTATGTTAATATTAATTTTTATTATAATTAATAGTATTAATTTCTAAAATATTATTATATTTGATGATATAAATAATATTTTTTTTATATTAATTACTAAAAATATTATTATTTGCATTATAAATATTATTATTTTTATTAAAATTTATAAGATTATAAATATTATAATCAACATTAAATTTTTTTTAAAAATTACCATTACAATTAAAAAAGTAATGTTGGGACACATGGCCTTTGATATCCCTCAAGATAATGGATAGTCTAAGCGCCATATGATGTTTTGCCTGCTTACACTGCGTTGCAGTCCAAGTATTAGGTGACACCGTGGCATAGACACTGCTAGGCATAGTTCAAGAGCCTGTCAAAGTAGAACCTAAAATAGCATTAGGTCTTGGTCACTAGCAGACCACGTGCTACCACACCCACAGGAAGGGCGTCCAAGCGCCGCATTACACTTGCTTTCCTTTTTCTTGGTTGTAGTCCACGCGGCACGTGATGCTCAGACTTTCTAAATTTTTATTATAAATATATTAAAAATATTTTTTTAGTATAATTAATATTTAGAGTATTCATGGTAAAAATATTATTATTTGTTTTTCTATATTATTTTTTTGTTATAATTAATATTAAAAAAATTATTATATTATTTCCTAATTTATTTTGATAGTCTTGTATTGATTTCAAAACTATTATTATTTGTTCTATTAATATTATATTTTAGTATAATTAAAAGATTTAGTCTATAAAATATTATTATATTTGGTGTTATAAATGATATTGTTTTTATAAGAATTCATATTATTGCTACTAAAAATATTATTATTTTTATTATAAATTTTATTATTTTCATTAAAATTTAGAAGACTATATATATTATCATCATCATTAATAAATTAAAAAAAACTATTATTACAATGGAAAAAATCACATTGGGACACGTGGCATGATTAGTACTTAAAACTGTATTTTTAGCAAGGTTTGATATCATCATTTTGCACTTGAAGTATCAATAACTCTTTAATTAAAGCATGTTTTATAATAACATATCTAATAATATAAGATACCTTTAATTTATGGCAAATGTTTATTTTAAATGCACGTCTATCACATAAATAAAAGGATTAATTGATGAGTTTAAGAACTGAAATGGACAGAACAAAGAGATGGCTAAACTTAGAAAAGAGATGTCGATACAGTCCAAACCGGAATACTATTTAGTAATTGGGTCATATCTGGAGCTTTAGATCTTGGATTTAGGTCTACTTTATATGGATGGAAAAGTAAGACATAGGCCTACAACTTTCATATGTAGCTCAAGATTTAAAAAGGCTATTTTCAAGTATACATTGTAGCAATAACAAAGAAGTCAGAATCTGTCCTCCAACTTAAGCACTATTTAGTGTTTGGCTCATATCTGGAGTTCTAGAAGCCCAAATGACCTTAATTTTTTACCCTAGAAAGCTAAGATAATTTCCTACAACTTTTATGTTTTCAAGTAGTTCCAATTTTGACATTATCAATGATGTTTTGGGCAGATATTAGAAGATAAAGATTATCACCAAGTTAAAAGTTGATCACCCACTCATCAATTAGTCATCAAATTAATAGTTTTTAATTTTGACCTATAAAAGGAGGCATTTGCCATGTATTTAGGCATCTTAGTTTTCAAATCAAGATCATACTCTTGCTTTTTCTTTTTGTATTTTTTTGTAATATTTATGCTTTGCTTTCATTAATATCAAGTTTATGCCATTCATTTCCTTTCATTTACTTACTTAACTTTTATTCTTAATTTTTTATTTATTTTTTTCTTTTCTTATGTTTAGTTAAGTTTATTATATTAAGGTGAAAATGTTACATTAATGGTGTAAGAATAAGTATAGTGTAAACTTAATATGGACTTTAATGTTTGATACTAACATGTTTTGTATTTGTTATCTTATTCACTCTTTAATACTTTGCTTGTTAAATTATTAATCTAAATTTATATTGTATAACACTTGGTATAACAAATACTTGGCACTCTCATAACCCATATTGTATAGTACAATCGACACCTAAGCTATGAAATGAACTTAATTTGTTTTTAATATAAGTTATAATCATGAATGCCTAAGGAGATTTACACGTATTAACATTAATCGAATAAGATAACTAATGTGATCATGTTAATAATTTATAATCTGATTGGAACCTCTTTTGTGTGTGGTTTCCAATTGAATAACAAGAGTTTATACTATACTTATTTGATATACCACTAGTGAAACCTCTAACCTTAACATTTGTTATTATTATTGTTTAATCCTTATATTAACATCTTATCTCAAAGTTATCATCATTTTCTTCTTCTTCTCATTTTTTTCTTTATTATTATTATTATTATTATTATTATTGGTATTACTACTAATACTAATACTATTATTGTTGTTGCTGTTGTATTATTGTCATCTATAATTTATACAACTAACCCCCTTGTGGTTCGACCCCGGTCTTGCCAAGTTATTTATTACTTTGACACTCCTACATTTCAGAGAAGACATCAATCATTTTGTCGTGTCAAGTTTTTGGCGCTGTTGCCGGGAAGGTAAGTTCTTGTACAAATTATAGTATTTATTTTATTTTCTCTTTTCACTTTTCTTGTATATAACTTTGTTTCTTTTCTCTTGTTTCTTCTTCTTTTGTTTTTTCTTCCTTTTATTCTATTTCTACATGTGTATGAGAGTGTGCTCACGTATATCAAGTGGTAGACTTTCTAGGATATCCTCATCATTTTTAGAAAATATAGCCGAATAAGATAATCAATCACTTCATAATAAGAATAATGAGAATAACCGTGTTAGAACACTTAGAGACCACATGAATCCCACAAGAACAAGTGCACCATCATGCATAGTTTTTCCTACTGATGCATCTCATTTTAATTTTAAGTCAGACATTATTCAACTTTTACCTTCTTTTCATGGCTTAGATTTAGAAAATTCATACTTGCATTTAAGCAAATTTAAGAAGGTCTGTAACACCTATAATGACTCAAACTGGAGCATGAACACTATCAGATTAAAGCTTTTTTCTTTTTCATGAAAAGATAAAGCTAAAACATGGCTATAAAATTTGAGACCAGGATCCATTCGTGCTTGGGATGAAATGCAATAACAGTTTTTAAAGAATTTTTTCCCATCTTACAGAACAAATTCTTTCGAAAGACAAATCACCACTTTCACTCAAAAACTAGGAGAAATATTTTACCAATGTTGGGATAGGTATTGAGACTTTCTTAATACTTGCCCTCATCATGGTTTTGAAACATGGAGATTGGTTTCACATTTTTATGAAGGGTTAATACCTAGAGATAGACAAATGGTTGAATTGATGTGTAATGAAACTTTTGAAGACAAAGACCTTGATGAAGCAATGGAGTACTTAGACTTGTTAGCTGAAAATGCTCAAAATTAGGACATCGCGGGTACTTATAAGGCACCCAGTAAAACTCAACTTCATACATTTAGTGGAGGTATGTATAACCTTAGGGAAGATCATGACCTTCAAGCTAAGTTTGCATCTTTAGCTAGAAAAATCGAGGCACTAGAATTGAAAAAGAGTGGTCAATTAAAATCTGTTGAAAACATTGTGTGTCAAATATGTGAAACAAATAAACACTCAACCAATAACTGTCCAACCTTGTCTTCTTTTAAGGAATGTCTCCATAAACAAGACCATGCTTTAAACAATTTTTAAAGGGCCAACCAGAACCCATACTCGCAAACATACAACTCTGGTTGGAGAAATCACCCAAATTTCAGTTGGAAGAGTCATAATAACAACGTATAAACTTCATAACCATCGTTTTAAGCACACCATAATTTCTAAAATTTTCATAGATATGCACTTTCTTATGCTCCACCTCCTAGAAGAAATATTGAGGAAACATTGCATGCATTCATTGAAAAGCAAGAGACAATCAATACTCTACTTGCTCAAAACATGATAGATTTTAAAGATACTCTTGTAAAATTGGCATCTGCTTTCAGTTTTTAAGAGAAAGGTAAGTTTCTATCTCAATCACAATAAAATCCCAAGGGGCAATACAATGTAAATACAAGTAGTTCCAAGAGCCAACACATGAATCAAGTCAAATTAGTCACTACTCTTCGTAGTGGTAAGGTTATTGAAAAACCCACTCTTGAACCTTGTGAGAAAGATGATGAGTCAATCTCTGAGGTAAGGAAGGGCTTAAATATGAAATTTATAAAGAAAAGACTGATTCCCCGCCAGCACTTCCATTTTCTCATACCATGACCAAACAAAGAAAAGTCAATCACAACTCTAAAATCTTTAAAACTTTCAAACAAGTAAGAATCAATATACCTTTGCTAGATATTATTAAACAGGTTCCTTCTTATGCTAAATTTTTGAAAGATCTATGCATTGTGAAGAGAAAATTGAATATGAAAAGGAAAACCTTTTTAGCTGAACAAGTAAGTACCATTCTTCAGAATAATAATGCTTTGAAATATAAAGACCCTGGTTGTCCTATAATTTTTTACTTTATTGGAGAACATAAAATTAAAAGAGCCTTACTTAATCTTGGAGCCAGTGTGAATTTACTTCCATATTCAGTTTTTTAAAGTCTCAATTTAGGTGAGTTAAAACCAACTTCTGTAACTCTTTTACTTGCCGATAGATCTATAAAAGTGCCTAGAGGAATAATCAAAGATGTGTTATTATAAGTCAATAAATTCATTTATCCTGTGGATTTTGTTCTCTTGGACACAGAGCCTGGTGAAGCATGTAATTCATTTCTTGTTATTTCAAGACGTCCATTTCTTGCAACTTCTAATGCATTGATTAACTGTAGGAATGGACTGATGAAGCTATCATTTAGAAACATGACATTAGAGATGAATATTTTCAACATTTACAAGCAACTTAGAGATGATAATGATTTACAAGAAGTAGATCATATGGACGAATTAGTTTATGATCAACTTGAATCTACTTTAAGTAAAAATGAGTTAGATAAATATGAAGATTTGCAAATGATTTATTCTAAGAAAGAAATCATGGATGAAAAATACATAAAAAATATTAACGCGGATCTTTTGTCAAAAGTGACAACAAATTTGACATCTAACGTCACACGATTCGATAATTACTTTCCTGACGAATCCTTACTTTCTCTTAGTCTAATGCCTTGGTATGATAAAAATATCAATTTTTTTTGCTTCAGGAGATTTGTCAGCTGATTGGGGTGCCCAAGATAAAGAAAAGTTTTTGAATAAAGTGAAGAACTTTTATTGGGATGACCTTAACTTATTCAAATATTTTAAAGATGCATTCCTGACAATAAGGTAAGTAGTGTCATTCAACTTTCTGAAGCATGTGGGTATTATTTCTCGTTAAAAAAGACATCCACAAAAATCTTTCAAAATAGATTTTATTGGCCCACCATGTTTAAGGACTCATATGCATTCTGCAAAGTTTGTGAAAATTGTCAAAAGTCATGATTCATTTCAAAACATAAGGAATCTTTAGATAATATTTTATTGACTTTTGAGACATATCCTGGTGGAGATGTGCATTGTGCAATTCATGATTTATGACCCCATTTTCATAAAGATCATGATCAACTTAGTCCTGGGAATCTAACTAAAAAAGACCATGTTTGCTAGTTTTTAAGAAAACTAGATGGGAAGCCTATCCTTGACCCATAGAGGAATAGTATATAATTTGTAAAAAAAAAATAGAGCAAAAAAAATGATGATAATAAATATGTAGATAAATTTGGTTTCGTAGCCTCCTTAACCTAAACAATTAAACCTGAAGGGGTGTTCTAACACCTAATACCCTAAAGTCAACTGACTTGGGAGCTATTGGCCCAACTCTTGTTACATGGGTTGAGGAGAAAAGCTTAAGGAAATCAAACATTGCACTATCTACGTATCGGTATCAGCAATCCAAGTTACTAAGCTCGTAGGGGTGTCTCACCACCTAATACCCTAAGACCAACTAGTTTGGGAATCATTAGCCGAAAGCTCATTACATGAGTTAAAGATGTATTAAGTTTTAAGTTACATGTATATGTATTAAAAAAAAAAACAAGAAGAAAAAAGAAGAAAAAATCTCAACCCAAGAAAGTTAACTTTAAATATTAGAACAAGAATTTTATTTTCTTCTAAGTAAAGCCCCATAACTATGTGTTGATATATTGAGCACAAAAAAAAGGTTTATTAATATCTTGTTTAAGAGGTATTGAGCAGATACATAAATTTAATGAGAGTTTGTTTATCTGGATAGATTAATAGAAGTTGAATGATGAATACCTTACTTTGTGGAATTTGTAAATTGTTTTTCTATTTTAACGCTTTGATTACTAGGGAGTAGTAATAAGCTGGTTGGGGGATATGATTAGTACTTAAAAGTGCATTTTTATCAAGGTTTTATATCATTATTTTACACTTGAAGTATCAATAACTCCTTAACTAAGACATATTTTATAATAACATATATAATAATATAAGATACCTTTAATTTATTGTAAATGTTTATTTTAAATGTAGGCCTATCACATAAATGAAAGGATTGATTGATGAGTTTAAGAACTGAAATTAAAAGGACAAAGATATAGCCAAACTTAGAAAAGAGATGTCAGTGTAGTTCAAACTGGAACACTATTTGGTAATTGGGTCATATCTGGAGCTGTAGATCTCGGATTTAGGTCTACTTTATATGGATGGGAAGGTAAGACATAGGCCTACAACTTTTATATATAGCCCAAGATTTAAAAAGGCTATTTTCAAGTTTAAATTGTAGCAACAACAAAAAAGTTTGAATATGTCCTCCAGTCCGAGCACTGTTTAGTGTTTTGCCCATATATGAAGTTCTAGAAGTCCAAATGACCTCAATTTTTTACTTGAGAAAGCTGAGACAATTTCTACAACTTTTATGTTTTCAAATGGTTCTAATTTTGACGTTATCAGTGATGTTTTGGGCAGACAAGAGAAGATAATGATTGTCACCAAGTCAAGAGTTGGCCACCCGCTCATCAATTAGTCATCAAATCAATAGTTTCTAATTTTAGCCTATAAAAAAAGGCATTTGCCATGCATTAAGCCATCTTGATTTCTAGATCAAGATCATGCTCTTACTTTCTCTCTTTGTATTTTTTGTAATGTTTATGTTTTGCTTTCGTTAATATCAAGTTTATGCCTTTCATTTCCTTTCCTTTACTTAGTTAACTTTTATCTTATTTTGTTTATTTATTTTTCTTTCTTTCATTATGTTTAATTAAATTTATTATGTCTAGGTGAAAAGGTTCCACTAATGGTGTAAGAATAAGTATAGTGTAAACTTAATATGGAATTTAATGTTTGATACTAACATGTTTTGTATTTGTTATCTTGTTCACTCTTTAATACTTTACTTGTTAAATGACTAATCTAGATTTATGTTATATAACACTTGATACAATAAATACTTGGCACTTTCATAACTCATATTATATGGTATAAGCAACACCTAAGCTATGAAAGGAACTTGATTTGTTGTTAACATAAGTTATAATCATGAATGCTTGATGAGATTTAGAAGTATTAGCATTAATCGAATAAGATAACTAATGTGATCATGTTAACAATTTATAATCTGATTAGAACCTCCTTTGTGTGTGGTTTCCAATTGAATAATAAGAATTTATACTATACTTGTTTGACATATTACTAGTGAAACTTCTAATCTTGACATTTGTCATTATCATTGTTTAATCCTTACATTAATATTCCATCTCAAAGTTCTCTTCTTCTTCTTCTTCTTCTCCTTCTTTTTCTTTATTATTATTATTGGTATTACTACTAATACTGTTGTTGTTATTGTTGTATTATTGTAATCTATAATTTATACAACTAACCTCTCTATGGTTCGATCCCTGTCTTGTTAGGTTATTTATTACTTTTACACTCCTGCACTTGAAAGAAGACATCAATCTTATAGTTGTGTCATGACACTTAGTTTCCCTTCTAAGAGTGAACACCCTCAAGTACCATCTAGCTTTTAGCTTATTTTCTTTGCGTTGCAATCTAAGCGCTAGATGGTGCTTTGGCATAGACACTGTTAGGCATGGCCCAAGACTATCCTTGGACCTAGCAGGGTAAGATCCAAAATATCATTGGTCTTGGTCGTCGGCAGACCAGGCGCTACCACACCCACATGAAGGGCGACCAAGTGTCACATTGTGCTTGCTTTCCTTTCTCTTGGTTGCAGTCCAAGCGCCATGTGATGCTTGAGCTTTTTATACTTTTAGTATAATTGTATTAAAAATATTCTTTTTTTAGTATGATTAATGTTTAAAGTATTCATGGTAAAAATGTTATTGTTTGTTTTTTGATATTTTTTTAGTATAATTAATATTACAAGAATTATTATGTTATTTCCTAATTTATTTTTATAGTCTAATTAATAGTATTGATCTCAAAATTATTATTATTTGTTTTATTAATATTATTTTTTAGTATAATTAAAAGTATTACTTTCTAAAATATTACTATACTTGGTGTTATAAATGATATTGTTTTTATAATAATTCATATTATTACTACTAAAAATATTATTATTTGTAATATAAATTTTATTATTTTCATTAAAATTTATAAGACTATTCATATCATCATCATCATTAATAAATTTTAAAAAACTACTATTATAATGAAAAAAATCATGTTGGGACACGTGTCACTTGATTTCCCTTCTAATGGTTAATAGCCTAAGCGTCACGGGGTGCTTGACCTGCTTCCTCTATGCTGCAGTCTAAGTGCCGGGTGGTGCTTTGACATGGGCATTGCCAGACATGGTCCAATGCTAGCCTTGAACCTGGTAGGGTATGACCTAAAATAGCATTGGGTCATGGTTGCTAGCAGACCAGGCGCTGCCACACCCATAGGAACCTGGTAGGGTATGACCTAAAATAGCAATGGGTCATGGTCGCTAGCAGACCAGGTGATTAGTACTTAAAAGTGCATTTTTATCATGGTTTTATATCATCATTTTGCACTTGAAGTATCAATAACTCCTTAACTAAAATATGTTTTATAATAATGTATCTAATAATATAAGATACCTATAATTTGTGGTAAATGTCTATTTTTAATGCAGGCCTATCAAATAAATGAAAGGATTGATTGATGACTTGAAGAACTTAAATTGCAAGGATAAAGAGATGGTCAAACTTAGAGAAGAGATGTCGGTGCAATCCAAACCGGAACACTGTTCGGTAATTGAGCCATATCTGGAGCTACAGATCTCAGATTTAGGTCCAATTTATATGGATGGAAAGGTAAGACATAGGCCTACAACTTTCATATGGAGCCCAAGATCTAAAAAGGCCATTATCAAGTCCAAATTATAGCAACAACAAAGAAGCCCGAATCTGTCTTCCAGCCCGAGAACTGTTCGGTATTTTGGCCATATCTGGAGTTTTAGAAGTCCAAATGAGCTGAATTTTTTACACAAGAAAGCTGAGACAATTTCCTACAACTTTCATGTTTGCACCTGGCTCCAGTTTTGACGTTATCAATGACGTTTTGGGCAGACAAGAGAAGATAAGGATTGTCACCAAGTCAAAAGTTGGCCACCCACTTATCAATTAGTCATCAAATCAATAGTTCCCAATTTTGGCCTATAAAAGGAGGCATTTGCCATGCATTTAGGCATCTTAGTGTTCAGATCAAGATCATGCTCTTCCTTTCTCTCTTTGTATTTTTTGTAATGTTTATGCTTTGCTTTCATTAATATCAAGTTTATGCTTTTCATTTTCTTTCCTTTACTTAGTTAGCTTTTATGTTCTTATTTTATTTATTTATTTTTCTTTCTTTCATTATGTCTAGCTAAGTTAATTATGTCAAGGTGAAAAGTTACACTAATGGTGTAAGAATAAGTATAATGTAAACTTAATATGGACTTTAATGTTTGATACTAACATGTTTTATATTTGTTATCTTATTTACTCTTTAATACTTTGCTTGTTAAATGACTAATCTTGATTTATGTTGTATAACACTTGGTACAACAAATGCTTGGCACTTTCATAGCCCATAATGTATGGTATAACCGACACCTGAGCTATGGAAGGAACTTGATTTGTTGTTAACATAAGTTATAATCATGAATGCTTGACGAGATTTACAAGTATTAGCATTAATTGAATAAGATGACTAATGTAATCATGTTAACAATATATAATCTGATTGGAACCTCCTTTGTGTGTGGTTTCCAATTCAATAATAAGAGTTTATACTATACTTGTTTGATATACCATTAGTGGAACCTCTAACCTTGACATTTGTTATTATTATTGTTTAATCCTTACATTAATATTTCATCTCTAAGTTCTCATCATCATCATCTTCTTCTTCTTCTCTTTCTTTATTATTATTATTATTATTGTTATTGTTATTATTATTATTATTATTATTATTAGTACTACTATTATTATTATTATTATTATTATTATTATTATTATTATTATTATTATTATTATTATTATTATCGTTATTACTATTATTGTTGTTTATAATTGTTGTTTATAATTTGTACAATTAACCTCCCTGTGGTTCGACCCCGGTCTTGCCGGGTTATTTATTACTTCGACACTCCTGCACTTGGGAGAAGACATCAATCTTTTAGTCGTGTCACCAGGCACTGCCACACCCACAGGAAGGGTGACCAAGTGCCATGTTGCGCTTGCTTTTCTTTCTCTTGGTTGCAGTCTAAACGCTAGATGGCGCTTGGGCTTTCTATATTTTTAGTATAATTGTATTAAACATATTTTTTTTAGTATAATTAATGTTTAGAGTATTCATGGTAAAAATATTATTGTTTATTTTGTTGATATTATTTTTTTAGTATAATTAATATTAAAAGAATTATTACATTATTTCTTAATTTATTTTTATAGTGTAATTGATAGTATTGATCTCAAAACTATTATTATTTGTTCTATTAATATTATTTTTTAGTATAATTAATAGTATTAGTCTCTAAATTATTATTATGTTTTGTGTTATAAATAATATTATTTTTATAATAATTCATATTATTGCTACTATAAATATTATTATCATCATTAATAAATTTTAAAAAACTACTATTACAATAAAAAAATCACGTTGGGACACATGACGCTTGAGTTCTCTCCTGAAGGCGGACAACCCAAGCGCCACTTGGTGTTTGGGTTGCCTGCACTTTTAGTATAATTACATGTAATAGTATTAAAAATATTATTATTAATTTTTTTAATATTTTTTTATTATAATTAATTTTTAGAGTATTAATAGTAGAAATATTCTTGTTTGTTTTGTTGATATTATTTTTTTAGTATAATTAATATTAAAAGAAAATATTATATTATTTACTAATTTTAACAAATATATTGTAATAATAATTTTATCAAATTATACTTAATTTTATATTTACTATCATTTACAAATTATTAATTGTAGGATTTAAAAATAAACTTGAGTCCTACGTTTGGGTTCTACTCTCATTTATTTTTTAAAGTTAAACGTAAGTTCGCACCATAGCACAGACACCTAACTAGTAATATAGCTAAAATATATAGGAATATAGATAGCTACAATATATTTTTTTGGTTTATGTTTTTTTTTTAAATTATTTTTATCAATTTTATTTTTTAATATCGAGTTAGTTAAGAATTATAATTAGAAAAATATCATAATTTTTTTTACAAATTATAATAAATTACTATAATATTTTTTTCATAAACTAGTCCCTCCTAAGATGAGGAACTATATGATGTTTAAATGAGTAATTTGTATGAGAAAAATAAATAAAAAATTTAAAGATTGAAGTGATATGTTAGAATATGAAAAAATGGTAATTTGTATTAATTTCTAATTATTCAAGATATTTATTGATTTTAATCATATATTTATGAAAATTGATAACAACACATTACTTCCCTTAAAAAAAAAAAAAACACCATGAGTTGAATAGCACATGACATTAGATGCAAATTGTATTAGATGTGGAAACCAAAAGGAAACTACAGTATATGGGCTCCGCGATTGTCATTATCCTCGTGAGATTTGAGTGGCGTGTAATGCTAATTCCATTATCTTTGGTTTCTTCTTTTTACCTTCGATTCCACGGTTATACATGAAATTTCAACCTTTTTATATTTTAAAAATATTTTTAGAAAAAAATAATTTTTTTTATTTTTTTATTTTAAATTAATTTTTTTATATTTTTAGATTATTGTAATATATTAATATTAAAAATAAAATTTTTTAAATAAAACAATATTATTTTAATATATTTTTTAATAAAAAATATTTTGATAAACGATGATAACCAAACTATCAAAACAATAATAATGGTAAGGCTTCTCATAATCTTTTTTGAAACTGTATGCTGATGGATTTGGCAGCATAGGAATAAATTTATATTTGACTGTAATTCATTCCTTCTTTAAATGTTTTAAATTATATTATTGTTAAAGTCGCAAAGAGTTCTCGAACAATGTTAGAGTTGCACAAACTCTAACATTTTTTTTTTAAATTATATTTTTCAGTATATGAATGTGGAGACGGGCAATGGCACCGGCACCATCACAGTTTTTTAACTTCTATTTTATTTTTTTGTGTCATGGAGTCTTAGTTTTATTTTCAAGTATAACTACAGGAATTTTCATCTTATAATTCATGAACAATAATTATAATTTTATGCATGGATTTGAAGTTTACATTTTTTTTTTATGATTTTATGATTCATGAATAAAAATATAATTTATATTTTTAGACTTAAATTTTATTTTTAAAAAATTAATTAAAAATTAAAAAATCGTGAGATGCTCTAAGCATCAATTTGCTGCTTAGCAATTTGTATTTTAGACCTGAATTTTATTTTAGACTCAAAGGCTGCACTTCAGCTTATGTAGGATGTGTAGTTTGCTCTAATTATCAATTTGCTGCTTATTAATTATGCTTGTGAGATGCTCGATAGGCCTCGGCAGGATGCATATCCATGGAGAAGCTAAATTTTATGCTAATTGAATGGTGAATCATGCTTTCTTCCTAGATTTGGGCATTCACTCTTTAATTCGTATCCTTTAGGTTGTTCTAATTTCCTATTTGAAGACACAAGTTAGTTGCCCTAAGTTATTTAAGGGAGATTTTAAAAAATGTTATCAAACTTGACTAGATTTCATCAACTAATATAATAATTTCTCAACCTTATTATTAGCTCAAACTAAATTTTTAATTAAATTAGATAAGAAATGACATAATATAACCCAGCCAACCCATAAAAAATCAACCTAACTTTTTTAAAAGTATTTAAAAGCAAATTTGATATTTTTCTATAATAAAAATATATATTAAAATAATAATGTTTTAAATTGATCTAGTCTGGCTTGCCTATTCCGTGCCTCAAGTCATCTCAAGTTATCATAATAATTTGATTTAAGAATTTTTTTAAAATTTAATTTTTTACATAATTATAAAACAATGCATTAGACATTCACATAAAAGAAAATGAATAAAATTATTGAGGAAAATTGTGTTTTTTAAAATTAAAAATGTATTTTTTTTATATAATATTATTTACAACAAAACAACTTTTTTATTAGCAATATAATTCATTGAATAAAGATAAAAAACAATCATAGAAAAATATTTAGAAAAGCTATAAAGATTTGAACTATAAAGAAAAAACATATTTCTTTAATAAAAAATCTATTTTTGTCATGCATTTATTTTTTTAACAAAAACATTTTTTCACAAGAAATACTACTTTTTAAGATAAAAATCATTAAAATATGAGAACAATATGAGAAAAAACGCATTAAGAAGTCATTAATTTATTATTTTTATACACCTATATGAGAACAATAAATTAGAGAAATATATATAAAATATTTTCAATAAATAAATAATTTTATTTTATTTTATGTTAATATTAATAAGAAAAATTATTTCAAAAATTTGCATATAAAACTAATACAAAGTCAACCATAAAGCAATTGATAACACCATCATAAAAAGCCCTGGTCTTTTAAAATATTTTATTAGTAACACATTGTTTAGAAAGATAAAAAAAGCAATGATAATTAAAATAAAGGTCCATAAAAAAGTTCAATCATTTTAAATAAAGAGCAAAGATGTATCTCTTTAATCTGAACTTGATTTCCTTATTAATGTATTTTTTTATTTTTTCAATAAAAATATATATTTTTAATAAAAAGCACTATCTAAAAAACTTATCATGACATCAAAAGAAAGTCTTAAAAATATTAACATAATATCTTAATATTATACATGCGATTGAAAGCAAAGAAGATTAATTAATGTGATAAAACATGTCAAAATATATTAAAAATGAAAGAAATATAAATTTTATCTTCATTGAATATTCATGAAAATTTTCTTCTTCATTTTTTGCATATTAGGCATATATTAATTGACTCTTTTTTTAACATTCTCATATAAATGGATAAAATTATTTAAGCAATAGGTCAAAAATGAACAATCATTTAAATATCATGCTAGGTATTTTTATTTATAGTATATTTTAACAAAATAAAATAGCCTAAAAATTAAACCCACGAGCATGCCCAATAAAAAGAAGATCTAGCACACATAAGCATGATGCTAGACCAATGTTTTTTTGTCTCTTTTTATTTTTATTTTTATGCTTAAAAATAACCTTTATTTTTATAAAATAAAATAAAATAAATAACATATTATTTGTAGTTGCAGATAATATGTCATTTGCTACTTCGATTCTTGATCATTAGAGAGGTGTCTTAAATGTTGAGTTGAGATTTTTTAGATTAAAAAATTTATTTTTCAACCTATTTCATCTAAAAACATCTAATAAATATCTAATAAACTTAATAAACTAATTCTTAGCTCAAAATCACCTTTATATTGTTTAAAAAATATAAAATTAATCAAAAAAATACATTATTTCTTAACTTTGATCTACCATTTCCAATGAGATGGAATCTTAAAAATACTTGAAAAATATTTTCGTATCACTTTTCTCACCAAGAATAACTTATAAATATCAAAATTAGTTTTTTAACTGCTAAAATATAGTCAGCTGACCACTTTTTTTTTTTTTCAATAATTTTCTCTCTTGTCTCACATTTAAAGGATTGAAATGTAAAACAAATGAAGTTTGTGAGTAAAAAATTAAATCCACAAAACACAAGGATTAAAAATTTAAAAAAACCATTTTCAATTAATTTTTTCCTAAAAACACCCATAAAAAGCTTAATAAACCAATTGCTACCCTAAATCATCCCTAAATTGATTCAAAAATATAAAATTAAACAAAATTTTTTTCCTTAACCCTAATTTATTTTTTCAAGTGAGATGAAAATTCAAAAACATCTTAATGGCACTTATTTGTTAACAGGAGCCTATCAACCCTAAAAATAGCTTTTAAAACTTTAAAATGTAGTTAGCCAATTGATTTCCCTCTTGTCCTTATTTTTCATAAATTTTCTCTTTCTATGTTAATTTTAGAACCTGAAACATAAAAAAAAATGAAATTTAGAAATAAAACCTTAAACCCTAAAAAATTTTTTAGAAGGACCAAAAATCAAAAAATTAAAAAAATTAGAGACGAAAGTGAACTTTTATGCTACTAATGAATGGTAAAAAAGGGATAGCTTTTTCCTTCTGTTAAACTTGTTCATTGTTATTTCAATTTTTTAAATTCAAAAATTTAAATTCTATTCCATGAAAATCCAGCATTAATTCAAAGTTGTTACATCTTTGATACTTCAAATATGATGAATCACGTTAAATCAAAGGAATTATAATGATTTAAATAATATACATATAATATGAAAAGATAAAATAAAAAAAAGTTTCAAGTATGAAATAAATAACTAACCAAGAATCCAAAATAAAATAAAATGAAAAAGGCATATTTTAGCGGTCCATATTACATGTATGATACATTGTTAAAAAAATTATCAAAGTAAGTGTTGTTATCCATTTTTGGATTTCCACAAAACAAAATGAGAAAATACAAAAAAAATATATCAGAAAATATTTGAAAAAAATCCAAAAAATAATAGGAGCGAGAAAAGGATGCTAGAATACCGAGAAATGTCAAAAATTGGTTGAGGAGGTTTAAAAATGCAAAAGTTTAAAATTTGATAGTATATTTTTGACTGATGAGAGCCCTGTTGACAAAGAAAATTCAAGTTGAGAAAAAAAATCTAAACTCAAATGTTTATGGACTCAATTAAATTTTATCTAAGGTTTAATTGAATTTATAGAGGGTTATATTGTAAGAAAATTGATTTTTAAGTCAATTTAGGCTTTTATTGGAAGAAATTAAAAGTTTTGGGGTCCAATTATAATTTTAAAGAGTTGATTTGATTAAATCATAGGCTTAATTGTATTATTGAAGTTTAATAGCCAATTAAGGACTTAATTGAAACAATCCAAAACCAAGAACCAAACTAGAAAGTGCTAAAATCAAAGGATCCAATTACAACATTTTCAGGGGGACTTGATTACAAAATTATAAAAAATATTCAAGGACCAAATCAGAAGTATTATTTTGAAATTAAAAACGGCATCGTTGCATTAAGAATTGCGTGCATTGTTCATGGTTTTCTTTAAAAGAAAGAAACGTCTGGAATTGTTCATGGTTTTCTTCAAAATAAAGAAACGGCTGGAAATAAAGAGATAGGGGAAGCGTTTTTTGCAGAGATAGTGGAGCTATTTCGGGGGAGCATGGCTCACGCCGGTCGTTACCATATGCATGCCATAACGCATGTATCCTCTGGTGCGCATACTGGACCAAAAACAAATACAAATAAAACACAAACAAGCAGATTTACGTGGTTCCACAAAACCGGGTACGTCCACGGAGGCAGCATATTGTATATTATTGGAGGAATGATACAAACACTCAACTCAACCCAGTACAATCCCAAGAAAACCCATTGTTTCACTCTTACACTTGGTGTTTCTCTTAAATCTACATTTTCTCACTCTTACAGTTGCACTCACCATACTTCCGCTGCTCCACTTGTACACACCAAGCATATCTCTCACTCTCACATCTCTGTTTATAGGAGAAATATAAGGGCCTTGGCAGCAACCCATATGCAGCCTAATAAATGTCTATCAACTACTACCTACTACAAAAACAAAGTCATGGTGGTTGGAAAAAAGTTGACAAATTTGTTACAAATCTCCACATTGGCAAGATTTTTCCATCCAATCCTCGTGATCAATCAATACTGCCTTTAACGCGCCATATGGCGCTGCACCCTGAAGGTGCTCATCACCGAGAAATGTTGACCAAGTCCAAACAATGTTGGAACTTGATCCCTAAGACACATTTTGTGAGCATGTCAGCTGGATTATCTGCAGTACCAATCTTCTGTAGCAGAATATCCCCTTCATCCATAATTTCTTGAACAAAATGAAATCGAACATCGATGTGCTTGGTGTGGGAATGATGAACCTGATTCTTTGCAAGACAAAAGCACTTTAGCTATCACAATGAACATTCACGTACTCTTGAACAATTCTCAAATCTTCAATCAACCTATATAACCAAATAGCTTCCTTGAAAGCTTTTGTTACTGCCATGTACTCTGCCTCAGTTATAGACAAAGCTACTATTGATTGTAAAGTTGACCTCTGATTAGTACTTAAAAGTGCATTTTTATCATGGTTTTATATCATCATTTTGCACTTGAAGTATCAATAACTCCTTAACTAAAATATGTTTTATAATAATGTATGTAATAATATAAGATACCTATAATTTATGGTAAATGTCTATTTTTAATGCAGGCCTATCCCATAAATGAAAGGATTGATTGATCACTTGAAGAACTTAAATTGCAAGGATAAAGAGATGGCCAAACTTAGAAAAGAGATGTCGGTGCAATCCAAACCGGAACACTGTTCTGTAATTGGGTCATATCTGGAGCTACAGATCTCAAATTTAGGTCCAATTTATATGGATGGAAAGGTAAGACATAGGCCTACAACTTTCATATGGAGCCCAAGATCTAAAAAGGCCATTATCAAGTCCAAATTGTAGCAACAACAAAGAAGCCCGAATCTGTCTTCCAGCCCGAGAACTGTTCAGTATTTTGGCCATATCTGGAGTTCTAGAAGTCCAAATGAGCTGAATTTTTTACACAAGAAAGCTGAGACAATTGCCTACAACTTTCATGTTTTCAGCTGGCTCCAATTTTGACGTTATCAATGACGTTTTGGGTAGACAAGAGAAGATAAGGATTGTCACCAAGTCAAAAGTTGGCCACCCACTTATCAATTAGTCATCAAATCAATAGTTCCCAATTTTGGCCTATAAAAGGAGGCATTTGCCATTCATTTAGGCATCTTGGTGTTCAGATCAAGATCATGCTCTTCCTTTCTCTCTTTGTATTCTTTGTAATATTTATGCTTTGCTTTCATTAATATCAAGTTTATGCCTTTCATTTCCTTTTCTTTACTTAGTTAGCTTTTATGTTCTTATTTTGTTTATCTATTTTGCTTTCTTTCATTATGTCTAGCTAAGTTAATTATGTCAAGGTGAAAAGGTTACACTAATGGTGTGAGAATAAGTATAGTGTAAACTTAATAGGGACTTTAATGTTTGATACTAACATGTTTTATATTTGTTATCTTGTTCACTCTTTAATACTTTGCTTGTTAAATGACTAATCTTGATTTATGTTGTATAACACTTGGTACAACAAATGCTTGGCACTTTCATAGCCCATAATGTATGGTATAACCGACACCTGAGCTATGAAAGGAACTTGATTTGTTGTTAACATAAGTTATAATCATGAATGCTTGACGAGATTTACAAGTATTAGCATTAATCGAATAAGATGACTAATGTAATCATGTTAACAATATATAATCTGATTGGAACCTCCTTTGTGTGTGGTTTCCAATTCAATAATAAGAGTTTATACTATACTTGTTTGATATACCATTAGTGGAACCTCTAACCTTGACATTTGTTATTATTATTGTTTAATCCTTACATTAATTTTCCATCTCCAAGTTCTCATCATCTTCTTCTTCTTCTCTTTCTTTATTACTACTACTACTACTACTACTACTACTACTACTACTACTACTACTACTATTATTATTGTTGTTGTTGTTGTTGTTGTTTTATAATTGTGTTTATAATTTATACAATTAACCTCCCTGTGGTTCGACCCCGGTCTTGCTGGGTTATTTATTACTTCGACACTCCTGCACTTGGGAGAAGACATCAAACTTTTGGTCGTGTCAACCTCCAACTTACAGGCCCTTTAGTAAGTGTAAACACATAGCCTGTTGATTAGTACTTAAAAGTGCATTTTTATCATGGTTTTATATCATCATTTTTGCACTTGAAGTATCAATAACTCCTTAACTAAAATATGTTTATAATAATGTATCTAATAATATAAGATACCTATAATTTATGGTAAATGTCTATTTTTAATGCAGGTCTATCACATAAATGAAAGGATTGATTGATGACTTGAAGAACTTAAATTGCATGGATAAACAGATGGTCAAACTTAGAGAAGAGATGTCGGTGCAATCCAAACCGGAACACTGTTCGGTAATTGGGTCATATCTGGAGCTACAGATCTCAGATTTAGGTCCAATTTATATGGATGGAAAGGTAAGACATAGGCCTACAACTTTCATATGGAGCCCAAGATCTAAAAAGGCCATTATCAAGTCCAAATTGTAGCAACAACAAAGAAGCCCGAATCTGTCTTCCAGCCCGAGCACTGTTCGGTATTTTGGCCATATCTGGAGTTCTAGAAGTCCAAATGAGCTGAAGTTTTTACACAAGAAAGCTGAGACAATTGCCTACAACTTTCATGTTTACAACTGGCTCCAGTTTTGACGTTATCAATGACGTTTTGGGCAGACAAGAGAAGATAAGGATTGTCACCAAGTCAAAAGTTGGCCACCCACTTATCAATTAGTCATCAAATCAATAGTTCCTAATTTTGGCCTATAAAAGGAGGTATTTGCCATGCATTTAGGCATCTTGGTTTCCAGATCAAGATCATGCTCTTCCTTTCTCTCTTTGTATTTTTTGTAATGTTTATGCTTTGCTTTCATTAATATTAAGTTTATGCTTTTCATTTCCTTTCCTTTACTTAGTTAGCTTGTATGTTCTTACTTTGTTTATTTATTTTTCTTTCTTTCATTATGTCTAGCTAAGTTTATTATGTAAAGGTGAAAAGGTTACACTAATGGTGTAAGAATAAGTATAATGTAAACTTAATATGGACTTTAATGTTTGATACTAACATGTTTTATATTTGTTATCTTGTTCACTCTTTAATACTTTGCTTGTTAAATGACTAATCTTGATTTATGTTGTATAACACTTGGTACAACAAATACTTGGCACTTTCATAGCCCATACTGTATGGTATAACCGACACCTGAGCTATGAAAGGAACTTGATTTGTTGTTAACATAAGTTATAATCATGAATGCTTGACGAGATTTACAAGTATTAGCATTAATCGAATAAGATGACTAATGTAATCATGTTAACAATTTATAATCTTATTGGAACCTCCTTTATGTGTGGTGTCCAATTGAATAATAAGAGTTTATATTAAACTTGTTTGACATACCATTAGTGGAATCTCTAACCTTGACATTTGTTATTATTATTGTTTAATCCTTACATTAATATTTCATCTCTAAGTTCTCATCATCATCATCTTCTTCTTCTTCTCTTTCTTTATTATTATTATTATTGTTATTATTATTATTATTATTAGTACTATTATTATTATTATTATTATTATTATTATTATTATTATTATTATTATTATTATTATTATTATTATTATTATTATCGTTATTACTATTATTGTTGTTTATAATTGTTGTTTATAATTTGTACAATTAACCTCCCTGTGGTTCGACCCCGGTCTTGCCGGGTTATTTATTACTTCGACACTCCTGCACTTGGGAGAAGACATCAACCTTTTAGTCGTGTCAAGTTTTTGGCGCCGTTGCCGGGGAGGTAAGTCCTTGTATAAATTATAGTATTTATTTTATTTTCTCTTTTCACTTTTCTTGTATATAACTTTGTTTCTTTTCTTTTCTTTTTTTTATTTTGTTTTCTTCCTCCTTCTTTTGCTTTCTTCTTTTTATTTTATTTTATTCCTACACGTGCATGAGAGTGTGGTCACGTACATCAAGTGGTAGACTTTGTAGGGTATCCTCATCATTTTCAGAAAATATGGCTGAAGAAGATAATCAATCACTTCATAATGAAAATAATGAGAATAACCGTGCTAGAACACTTAGAGACCACATGAATCCCACAAGAACAAGTGCACCATCATGCATAGTTTTTCCTCCCGATGCATCTCATTTTAATTTTAAACCAGGTATTATTCAACTTTTACCTTCTTTTCATGGTTTAGAATTGGAAAATCCATACTTGCATTTAAGGGAATTTGAGGAGGTGTGCAACACATCTAATAATTTAAATTGTAGCATGAACACCATCAGATTAAAGCTTTTTCCTTTTTCATTAAAAGACAAAGCTAAAACATGGCTACAAAATTTAAGACCGGGATCCATTCGTGCTTGGGATGAAATGCAACAACAATTTTTAAAGAAGTTTTTCCCATCTCATAGAACAAACTTTTTCAAAAGACAAATCACCACTTTCACTCAAAAACCAGGAGAAACATTTTACAAATGTTGGGATAGGTATCGAGATTTGCTTAGTACTTGCCCCCATCATGGTTTTGAAACATGGAGATTGGTTTCACATTTCTATGAAGGGTTAACACCTAAAGATAGGCAAATGGTTGAATTGATGTGCAATGGAACTTTTGAAGATAAAGACCCTGATGAAGCAATGGAGTACTTAGACTTGTTAGCTGAAAATGCTCAAAATTGGGACACCGCGGGTATTTATGAGGCACCGAGTAAAACTCATACATGTAATGGAGGTATGTACAACCTTAGGGAAGATCATGACCTTCAAGCCAAGTTTGCATCTTTAGCTAGAAAAGTCGAGGCACTAGAATTAAAAAAGAGTGGTCAATTAAAATCTGTTGAAAACATTGTGTGTCAAATCTGTGAAACAAATGAACACTCAACCAACGATTGTCCAACCTTGCCTTCTTTTAAAGAATGTCTCCATGAACAAGCCCATGCTTTAAACAGTTTCCAAAGGGCCAACCACAACCCATACTCCCAAACATACAACCCTGGTTGGAGGAATCACCCAAATTTCAGTTGGAAGAGTGAGAACAACAATGCACAAACTTCACAACCACCATTTCAAGCACACCATAATTTCCAAAATTCTCATGGATATGCACCTTCTTATGCTCCACCTTCTAGAAGAAATCTTGAGGAAACATTGCATGCATTCATTGAAAAGCAAGAGACAATCAATACTCAACTTGCTCAAAACATGACAGATTTTAAAGATACTCTTGCTAAATTAACATCTGCTCTCAGTTTCCAAGAGAAAGGTAAGTTTCCATCTCAAACACAACAAAATCCCAAAGGGCAATACAATGCAAATGCAAGTAGTTCCGGAAGCCAACACATGGATCAAGTCAAATCAGTCACTACTCTGCGCAGTGGTAAGGTTATTGAAAAACCCTCTCTTGAACCTTATGAGAAAGATGATGAATCAATCTCTAAGGGTAAGGCAGGGGATGAATCTGAAAATTGCAAAGAAACGACTGATTCACCGCCAGCACTTCCATTTCCTCAAGCCATGACCAAACAAAGGAAAGTCAATCACAATTCTGAAATTTATGAAATTTTCAAACAGGTAAGGATCAATATACCTTTGCTGGATGCTATTAAATAGGTTCCTTCCTATGCTAAATTTTTGAAAGATCTATGCACTGTGAAGAGGAAACTGAATGTGAAAAAGAAAGCCTTTCTAGCCGAACAAGTAAGTGCTATTCTTCAAAACAATAATGCTTTGAAATATAAAGACCCTGGTTGTCCTACAATTTCTTGCTTTATTGGAGAGCATAAAATTGAAAGAGCCTTACTTGATCTTGGTGCTAGTGTGAATTTACTTCCATATTCAGTTTTTCAGAGTCTCAATCTAGGCGAGTTAAAACCAACTTCTATATCTCTTTTACTTGCTGATAGATCTGTAAAAGTGCCTAGAGGAATAATTGAAGATGTGTTAGTACAAGTCGATAAATTCATTTATCCTGTGGATTTTATTGTCTTGGACACACAACCTGTTGAAGTATGTAATTCATTTCCTGTTATTTTAGGACGTCCATTTCTTGCAACTTCTAATGCATTGATTAATTGTAGGAATGGACTGATGAAGCTATCATTTGGAAACATGACATTGGAGATGAATATTTTCAACATTTGCAAGCAACCTAGAGATGATAATGATTTACAGGAAGTGGACTTTACTGAAAAATTAATTCATGATCAATTTCCAACCACTTCCAATGAAATTGAGATTGATGAATCTGATGATTTGGAAATGATTTATTTTCAGGAAGAATCAAAGACAAGTAATTGGAGGCCACAAATTGAGGAATTGCCACCACGACCAATTAAGTCCATACCTTCAAGTGTTCAACCACCAAAACCTGATTTGAAGCCATTGCCATCCAATCTCAAATACTCATTTTTGGGAGAAAATGAAACTTTTCCGGTAATAATCTCTTCCAAACTTAATGCACATCAAGAAGGTAAGTTATTACAAACTCTGAAAATGCACAAAAAAGCATTAGGATGGACCATAACTGATATAAAAGGAATTAGTCCTTTGATTTGTACACACAGAATTTATTTAGAGGAAAATGCTAAAACCTCTAGAGAAATGCAACGAAGGCTAAATCCTAATATGAAAGAAGTAGTGAAAAATGAAGTCATTAAGCTTCTAGATAATGAAATCATTTATCCTATTTCTGACAGCAAATGGGTAAGTCCTACCCAAGTTGTACCTAAGAAGTCTGGAGTCACTGTGATAACAAATGAGAACAATGAGTTAATTCCCACTAGAACTGTTACTGGTTGGCGCATGTGCATTGACTATAGGAAACTTAATTCAATGACTAGAAAAGATCATTTTCCTTTACCTTTCATGGATCAAATCCTAGAAAGAGTTGCAGGTCATGAATTTTATTGTTTCCTAGATGGCTATTCGGGTTACAACCAAATTGAAATTGCATTGGAAGATCAAGAAAATACTACTTTCACATGTCCATTTGGTATTTTTGCATATCGAAGGATGCCTTTTGGATTATGTAATGTACCAGCCACATTTCAAAGATGCATGCTTAGTATATTTAGCGATATGGTTGAACATTTTCTTGAGATTTTCATGGATGATTTTTCTGTTTTTGGTAATTCATTTGATGATTGTTTGACTAATTTAGGAAAGGTTTTAACCAGGTGTGAAGAGAAGAATCTTGTGCTGAATTGGGAAAAATGTCATTTTATGGTAACAAATGGCATTGTACTTGGTCACATTGTTTCATCAAAAGGAATTGAGGTTGACAAATCTAAAATTGAGTTAATTGCAAACTTGCCAACACCAAAATCTCTTAAAGATGTTAGATCATTCCTGGGACATGCTGGTTTTTATAGAAGGTTCATCAAAGATTTTAGTGTAATATCTAAGCCTTTAAGTAACCTTCTAACAAAGGATACTATTTTTGAATGGACTGAACATTGTGAAGAAGCCTTTGTTAAACTTAAAAACTTGCTTACTTGTGCTCCTATCATTCAACCTCCCGATTGGTCATTACCTTTTGAAATAATGTGTGATGCTAGTGATTATGCCGTAGGTGCTGTTTTGGGACAAAGAAAAGATAAGAAACCTTATGTAATTTACTATGCAAGTAAAACTTTAAATAGTGCTCAAATGAATTATACCACCACTGAAAAAGAATTACTTGCAGTAGTATTTGCATGTGAAAAATTCAGATCTTATCTTGTTGGCTCACCTGTTGTTGTTTTTAGTGATCATGCAGCATTGAAATATCTTCTTTCTAAGAAAGATTCCAAGGCTAGATTGGTGCGGTGGATTTTATTACTTCAAGAATTTGATATCACAATCAAAGATAAGAAAGGCAGCGAAAATGTTGTCGCAGATCACTTGTCAAGATTGACAACAGATTCGAAAACTAACATCACACCAATCGATGACTACTTTCCTAATGAATCTTTACTTTCTGTCTCTACAATGCCTTGGTTTGCTAATATTGTCAATTTTCTTGTTTCAGGACAATTGCCAGCTCATTGGAATACCCAAGATAAAAGAAAGTTTTTGAACGAAGTGAAGAACTTTTATTGGGATGATCCTTATTTATTCAAATATTGTCCTGATCAAATATTTCGAAGATGCATTCCTGACAATGAGGTAAGTAGTGTCATTAAATTTTGTCATTCTGAGGCATGTGGGGGCCATTTCTCATCAAGAAAGACAACTGTAAAAATCTTACAAAGTGGATTTTACTGGCCCACCATGTTCAAAGACTCACATGCATTCTGCAAGTCTTGTGAAAATTGTCAAAAGTTGGGATCTATTTCAAAACGTCACATGATGCCTTTAAACCCTATTATTGTCATTGAGATCTTTGATTGTTGGGGTATAGATTTCATGGGCCCATTCCCACCATCATTTGGTTTCTTATACATATTAGTCGCAGTAGATTATATTTCAAAATGGATAGAGGCAATTCCAAGTCGAAACAATGATCACAAAACAGTGATAAAGTTTTTGAAAGAAAATATTTTGAGTCGATTTGGAGTCCCTCGAGCCATAATAAGTGATGGTGGAACACATTTCTGCAACAAGCCATTTGAGTCTTTAATGAAGAAATATGGAATCACACACAAAGTTGCCACCCCTTATCACCCTCAAACAAGTGGACAAGTAGAGCTTGCTAATAGGGAGATTGACACGACTAAAAGATTGATGTCTTCTCCCAAGTGCCGGAGTGTCGAAGTAATAAATAACCCGGTAAGACCGGGGTCGAACCACAGGGAGGTTAATTGTACAAATTATAAATAACAATAATACAACAACAATAACAACAATAATAATAACAATAATAATAGTAATACTAATACTAATAATACTAATAATAATAATAATAATAATAATAATAATAATAATAATAATAATAATAATAATAATAATAATAATAATAATAGTAGTAGTAGTAGTAGTAGTAGTAATAGTAGTAGTAATAATAATAATAATAATAAAGAAAGAGAAGAAGAAGAAGATGATGATAACTTGGAGATGGAAAATTAATGTAAGGATTAAACAATAATAATAACAAATGTCAAGGTTAGAGGTTCCACTAATGGTATATCAAACAAGTATAGTATAAACTCCTATTATTGAATTGGAAACCACACACAAAGGAGGTTCCAATCAGATTATATATTGTTAACATGATTACATTAGTCATCTTATTCAATTAATGCTAATACTTGTAAATCTCGTCAAGCATTCATGATTATAACTTATGTTAACAACAAATCAAGTTCCTTTCATAGCTCAGGTGTCGGTTATACCGTACATTATGGGCTATGAAAGTGCCAAGCATTTGTTGTACCAAGTGTTATACAACATAAATCAAGATTAGTCATTTAACAAGCAAAGTATTAAAGAGTGAACAAGATAACAAATATAAAACATGTTAGTATCAAACATTAAAGTCCATATTAAGTTTACATTATACTTATTCTTACACCATTAGTGTAACCTTTTCACCTTGATATAATTAACTTAGCTAGACATAATGAAAGAAATAAAAATAGATAAACAAAATAAGGACATAAAAGTTAACTAAATAAAGGAAAGGAAATGAAAGGCATAGACTTAATATTAATGAAAACAAAGCATAAAAAATACAAAGAGAGAAAGGAAGAGCATGATCTTGATCTGGAAACCAAGATGCCTAAATGCATGGCAAATGCCTCCTTTTATAGGCCAAAATTGGGAACTATTGATTTGATGACTAATTGATAAGTGGGTGGCCAACTTTTGACTTGGTGACAATCCTTATCTTCTCTTTTCTACCCAAAACGTCATTGATAACGTCAAAACTGGAGCCAGTTGTAAACATGAAAGTTGTAGGCAATTGTCTCAGCTTTCTTGTGTAAACAATTCAGCTCATTTGGACTTCTAGAACTCCAGATATGGCCAAAATACCGAACAGTGCTCGGGCTGGAAGACAGATTCGGGCTTCTTTGTTGTTGCTACAATTTGGACTTGATAATGGCCTTTTTAGATCTTGGGCTCCATATGAAAGTTGTAGGCCTATGTCTTATCTTTCCATCCATATAAATTGGACCTAAATCTGAGATCTGTAGCTCCAGATATGGCCCAATTACCGAACAGTGTTTCGGTTTGGATTGCACCGACATCTCTTCTCTAAGTTTGACCATCTCTTTATCCTTGCAATTTAAGTTCTTCAAGTCATCAATCAATCCTTTCATTTATGTGATAGGCCTGCATTAAAAATAGACATTTACCACAAATTATAGGTATCTTATATTATTAGATACATTATTATAAAACATGCTTTAGTTAAGGAGTTATTGATACTTCAAGTGCAAAATGATGATATAAAACCATGACAAAAATGCACTTTTAAGTACTAATCACACCCCTCAACCAGCTTATTACTAGTCCCTAGTAATCAAAGCGTTAAAACAATTTGTAAATTTCACAAAGCAAGGTATTCATCATTTAACTTCCATTAATCTATCCAGATAAACAAACTCTCATTAAATTTATATATCTGCTCAATACCACTTAACAAGATATTAATAAACCTTTCTTTTGTGCTCAATGTATCAACACATAATTATGGGGCTTTTCTTGGAAGAAAGCAAAATTTTTGTTCTAATGTTTAAGGTTAACTTCCTTGGGTTAGGATTATTATTTTTGTCTTTTTTTTTTATTTTTTTTTTAAAAAAAAATCTATATACATATAATTTAAAAACATCATGCATCTTTAACCCATGTAATGAGCTTTCAGCTAATGACTCCCAGACCAGTTGGTCTTAGGGTATTAGGTGTTAAGACACCCCTACGAGCTTAGTAACTCGGGTCGCAGATACTGGTATGTAGATAGTGCAATGTTTGATTCTCTTAAGCTTTTCTCCTCAACCCATGTAACAAGCGTTGGGCCAATAGCTCCCAAGTCAGTTGACTTTAGGGTATTAGGTGTTAAAACACCCCTTCGGGCTTAATTGCTTAGGTTAGGGAGGCTACGAAACCAAACTTATCTACATTTTTATTATCATCATTTTTTTTTCTTTTTTTTTTCATGTTTTTGTTTTTTAATTATATACAATCCCTTTCCCTTAGTTGTTACCTTTAACAAAAGAACATAAATAATGTAACAATCCAATATGCAACCCACAATCATATGTTAAAGTGTGTGTGTGTAAATTAAGGTTCAAGAATACATGTTAAATAAGTATATGAGCAGAATTAAGTGGTAACAATACGAGAGTTTATAAACCTGAATATTTCAGGAAGTATTATAATAGACCTTGTTAAGAATGGTTACTAAGATGCGTCTCAAGAGTCACTTTAACAAAAAAAACTCTTTTACTCTACCATCCTAGTAACAACAATTATGCACATGCTTTATGAAATGAAAAACAATTTTTTTTTATCAACTACTACCCTCTCCCCCCAACCAAAATGAGACATTGTCCTCAATGTTCTAAGGTAGAAAGATAGAGTATAGAAGATATCACCTGAAATAACGAACACTGACAAAACCTGAAACACACTAAAATAAGAAATAACAAAACACAATAATAAAACCAAAAGACACAAGTTTTTACAAACAAAAAAAATTCAAATCGCAGTTGTGAATGTGGCTCACATCTTCCCTTGGTTTTACGTCCAAGAACAGCTTAAACGCCCTCAATGGGTCGGGGATAGGCTTCCCATCCAGTTTTCTTAAAAACTGGCAAACAGGGTCTTTTTTAGTCAGATTCCCAAGACTAAGTCAAGTATGTTCTTTATGAAAATGGGTTTATAAGTCATGAATTACACGATGCTTATCTCGACTATGATGAGACTTAAGAGTCAATAGAAGATTATCTAAAGACTCTCTGTGTTTTGAAATAAATCCCACCTTCTGACAATTTTCACAGTTTTTGCGGAATGCATCTGACTCCTTGAATATGATAGGCCAGTAAAATCTACTTTGTAAGATTTCTACAATCCTCTTTTTTGATGAGAAATGATCCCCATATGCCTTAGAGTGACAAAATTTAATGAAATTACTTACCTCATTGTCGAGAATGCATTTTTGAAATATTTGATCTGGACAATAATTGAATAAGTAAGGGTCATCCCAATAAAAATTTTGCTCGTTGCTCAAAAATTTTCTTTTGTCTTCAATACTCCAATGAGTTGGCAAAAATCCTGAAGCAAGAAAATTGATATTTTTAGCAAACCAAGGCATTAAATTAAGAGAAAGTAGAGATTCATGAGGAAAGTAATCATCGATTGGTGTGATGTCGGGTGTTGAATCTGTTGTCACTTTTGATAAAAGATTCGCATCAACCTTTTCGATGCCTTTTTCATCCTTGATTTCTTCCTGATTGGTCATGGCATGAGAAAATGGAAGTGCTGGCGGAGAATCAATCGTTTCTTTGCAATTTTCAGATTCAACACCTTCCTTTCCCTTAGAAATTGACTCATCATCTTTCTCACAAGGTTCAAGAATTGGTTTTTGAATAACCTTACCACTACAAAAAGTGATGACTGATTTGACTTGATCCATGTGTTGACTTCCATAACTACTTGCATTTGCATTGTATTGCTCCTTGAGATTTTGCTGTGGTTGAGATGGAAACTTACCTTGCTCTTGAAAATTGAGAGCAGATGTGAATTTTGCAAGAGTATCTTTAAAATCTGTTATGCTTTGAGCTAGTTGAGTGTTGATTATCTCTTGCTTTTCAATGAATGCATACAAAGTTTCCTCAAAATTTCTTGTAGAAGGTGGAGCATAAAAAGGTGCATATCCATGAGAATTTTGGAAATTATGATGTGCTTGAAATGGTGGTTGTGAAGTTTGTGCATTATCACTCTTCCAACTGAAATTTTTGTGATTTCTCCAACCAGGGTTGTACGTTTGCAAATATGGGTTATGATTGGGCCTTTCGAAACCGTTTAAAGCATGGGCTTGTTCATGGAGACATTCCTTAAAAGAAGGCATGGTTGGACAGTTACTAGTTGAGTGTTCATTTGTTTCACATATTTGACATACAATGTTTTTAATAGATTTAAATTGACCACTCTTTTTCAATTCTAGTGCCTCGACTTTTCTAGCTAAAGATGCAAACTTGGCTTGAAGGTCATGATCTTCCCTAAGGTTGTACATACCTCCACTAGATGTATGAGGTTGAGTTTTACTCGGTGCCTCATAAGTACCTGTGGTGTCCCAATTTTGAGCATTTTCAGCCAACAAGTCTAAGTACTCCATTGCTTCCTCAGGGTCTTTATCTTCAAAAGTTCCATTGCACATCAATTCAACCATTTGCCTATCTTTAGGTGTTAATCCTTCATAGAAATGTGAAACCAATCTCCATGTTTCAAAACCATGATGAGGGCAAGTACTAAGCAAGTCTCGATACCTATCCCAACATTTATAAAATGTTTCTCCTGGTTTTTGAGTGAAAGTGGTGATTTGTCTCTTGAAAGAGTTTGTTCTATGAGATGGGAAAAACTTCTTTAAAAATTATTGTTGCATTTCATCCCAAGCACGAATGGATCCTGGTCTCAAATTTTGTAGCCATGTTTTAGCTTTATCTTTTAATGAAAAAGGAAAAAGCTTTAATCTGATGGTGTTCATACTACAATTTAAGTTATTATATGTGTTGCAAACCTCCTCAAATTCCCTTAAATGCAAGTATGGATTTTCCAATTCTAAACCATGAAAAGAAGGTAAAAGTTGAATAATACCTGGTTTAAAATTAAAATGAGATGCATCGGGAGGAAACACTATGCATGATGGTGCACTTGTTCTTGTGGGATTCATGTGGTCTCTAAGTGTTCTAGCACGGTTATTCTCATTATTTTCATTACGAAGTGATTGATTATCTTCTTCGGCCATATTTTCTGAAAATGATGAGGATATCCTATAAAGTCTACCACTTGATGTACGTGACCACACTCTCATGCACGTGTTGGAATATAATAAAATGAAGAAGAAAACAAAAGAAGAAGGAAGAAAACAAAATAAGGAGAAACAAAATAAAAGAGACAAAGTTATATATAAGAAAAGTGAAAAGAGAAAATAAAATAAATATTATAATTTATACAAGGACTTACCTCCCCGGCAACGGCGCCAAAAACTTGACACGACTAAAAGATTGATGTCTTCTCCCAAGTGCAGGAGTGTCGAAGTAATAAATAACCCGGTAAGACCGGGGTCGAACCACAGGGAGGTTAATTGTACAAATTATAAATAACAATAATACAACAACAATAACAACAACAATAATAACAATAATAATAGTAATACTAATAATAATAATAATAATAATAATAATAATAATAATAATAATAATAATAATAATAATAATAATAATAATAATAGTAGTAGTAGTAGTAGTAATAGTAGTAGTAATAATAATAATAATAATAAAGAAAGAGAAGAAGAAGAAGATGATGATAACTTGGAGATGGAAAATTAATGTAAGGATTAAACAATAATAATAACAAATGTCAAGGTTAGAGGTTCCACTAATGGTATATCAAACAAGTATAGTATAAACTCCTATTATTGAATTGGAAACCACACACAAAGGAGGTTCCAATCAGATTATATATTGTTAACATGATTACATTAGTCATCTTATTCAATTAATGCTAATACTTGTAAATCTCGTCAAGCATTCATGATTATAACTTATGTTAACAACAAATCAAGTTCCTTTCATAGCTCAGGTGTCGGTTATACCGTACATTATGGGCTATGAAAGTGCCAAGCATTTGTTGTACCAAGTGTTATACAACATAAATCAAGATTAGTCATTTAACAAGCAAAGTATTAAAGAGTGAACAAGATAACAAATATAAAACATGTTAGTATCAAACATTAAAGTCCATATTAAGTTTACATTATACTTATTCTTACACCATTAGTGTAACCTTTTCACCTTGATATAATTAACTTAGCTAGACATAATGAAAGAAATAAAAATAGATAAACAAAATAAGGACATAAAAGTTAACTAAATAAAGGAAAGGAAATGAAAGGCATAAACTTAATATTAATGAAAACAAAGCATAAAAAATACAAAGAGAGAAAGGAAGAGCATGATCTTGATCTGGAAACCAAGATGCCTAAATGCATGACAAATGCCTCCTTTTATAGGCCAAAATTGGGAACTATTGATTTGATGACTAATTGATAAGTGGGTGGCCAACTTTTGACTTGGTGACAATCCTTATCTTCTCTTGTCTGTCCAAAACGTCATTGATAACGTCAAAACTGGAGCCAGGTGCAAACATGAAAGTTGTAGGCAATTGTCTCCGCTTTCTTGTATAAAAACTTCAGCTCATTTGGACTTCTAGAACTCCAGATATGGCCAAAATACCGAACAGTGTTCGGGCTGGAAGACAGATTCGGGCTTCTTTGTTGTTGCTACAATTTGGACTTGATAATGGCCTTTTTAGATCTTGGGCTCCATATGAAAGTTGTAGGCCTATGTCTTACCTTTCCATCCATATAAATTGGACCTAAATCTGAGATCTGTAGCTCCAGATATGACCCAATTACCGAACAGTGTTCTGGTTTGGATTGCACCGACATCTCTTCTCTAAGTTTGACCATCTCTTTATCCTTGCAATTTAAGTTTTTCAAGTCATCAATCAATCCTTTCATTTATGTGATAGGCCTGCATTAAAAATAGACATTTACCACAAATTATAGGTATCTTATATTATTAGATACATTATTATAAAACATGCTTTAGTTAAGGAGTTATTGATACTTCAAGTGCAAAATGATGATATAAAACCATGACAAAAATGCACTTTTAAGTACTAATCAGAGATCAAACATATTTTGGAGAAAACAGTGAACCCTAATAGGAAAGACTGGTCTTTAAGACTTAATGATGCACTTTGGGCTTATCGAACTGCTTATAAAACATCATTAGGTATGTCACCGTATAGACTAGTCTATGGAAAACCTTGTCACTTGCCTGTGGAACTTGAACATAAAGCTTATTGGGCTATTAAAGCTTTCAATTCAAATCTGGATGATGCTAGTCAACTGCGAAAATTACAAATAAATGAGCTTGAGGAAATAAGAAATGATGTATATGAAAATTCAAGAATTCATAAAGCAAGAATTAAAGAGTTTCATGACAAGAAAACACAGAGAAAAACCTTCAATGTTGGTCAAAAAGTCTTGCTTTATAATTCTCGACTGCATTTATTTCCTGGAAAATTAAGATCAAGATGGAGTGGTCCTTTTATTGTGAAACATGTGTATCCATATGGGGCCTATGACATCGAGAATCCAAAGAATGGCAATGTTTTCAAGGTAAATGGACATCGTCTGAAAGTTTACTTTGACAATTTTTCAGTTGAACATAACTCTATTGAATTGGGTGATCCTGTATATAAAGATTGATTTTATTTTATTTTATTTTATTTTATTTTTGTTTCTTTTTGAGTGATTTTATTCTTCACCCCGGTCAAATGGCGGATAACGGTACTCCGTGACTTAAGTCGGTTCTTTCAGTTTCCCACAATTACTGATATCTATGTATATATCTGTGCAATTCTTTGAATCTCTCTTCCAATTCTCATTTGAAAATGGACACTAATCTTAAAAAATTGAAAAAGTATTTTCCCGCTCTGCCTCAGAATGCGATTACAAAAATTTACCGTGCTAGATGTGCAAGATTGAGATTATTAATGAATCATGGAATTCCTGAAGATATTCGTTGGTTGATTGAAGCAAAGGTCCGATTATCAGGTGAGTCCTCTAACTTCTTCATTTCACACATGCCTGGAACAGGTAAAAGCACTTTTGCAAAGAAGCGTCGTGCAAAACGACTGGATGTCTGTCATCGATGTGCTAGATGGACTTGTAATACACAATGTCGTTCTTTAGGAATGGTATCTATAAACCGTGAAGATAAAATACAATTCATTAAGGATGGCCTGAGTAAGGAGTCTTTAGATAATCTTCTATTGACTCTTGAGACGCATCCTAGTGGAGATGTGTATCGTGCAATTCATGATTTATGGCCACTATTTCATAAAGAACATGATCGACTTAGTCTTGGGGATCTGACTAAAAAAGACCCTGTTTGCCAGTTTTTAAGAAAACTGGATGGGAAGCCTATCCCCGACCCATAGAGGGCGTTTAAGCCGTTCTTGGACGTAAAACCAAGGGAAGATGTGAGCCACAATCACAACTACCTGTACATACACATGTTTTTTTCAAAAGTAAATAAATAAATAAATAAAAAGAGAGAGAGAGAGAGTGTGAGACTCCAGCTAGCCTACATATAGGTGTTATGATTGCCTTTCTAATTTCTCATCTATAAAACCCTCTTTTCCTTCCTTTCATTTCTACTCAACCCATACATTCAACAAATAGAGAAGTGTGTGGAAATGGCAAGTTCCTCAAGTCATCAAATAAGAAATATCTGTGTTTTTGGTGGATCTAGTCCTGGGAAAGAAAAGGAGTTTTTAGAATCAGCAAACCATCTTGGTCAGGTGCTAGCTGAGAGAAAGATTCATTTAGTGTATGGGGGAGGCAGTCTTGGGTTAATGGGAGGTGTGTCAATAGCTGCATTTTTAGGAGGTAGTCAAGTTTTAGGAATCGTCCCTGAAGCTTTGGCACAAGGGGACATCATTGGAAAAACAATTGGAGAGGAACTTCAGGTCTCTACAATGTCGGCTCGAATGAATGCAATGTTTAACCATGCTGATGCTTTCATTGCTTTACCAGGTGGTCTAGGCACATTGGAAGAGATCTTTCATATTTCCTCTTGGGCTCAATTGCACATTCACCATAAACCCATAGGTTTGTTAAATGTTAATGGTTATTATGATAAGTTGTTGTCTTTTCTTGATCATGCTGTGGAACAGGAATTTTTAACATCTTCTGCACGACAAATCATAATCTCTGCTTCTACTGCTGAACAATTGATTGACCAACTACAATCTTTCATTCCTGTGATTGATCCTTCCATGAGTCGCATAAATTGGTCATCTAAGGAAAGCCGTAAAAAGCTTAGATTGGATTTGAGCCTTCATTTGTGAATTTTTGTGTCTTTTGGTTTTATTATGTTTTGTTATTTCTTATTTTTGTTTCAGTGTGTTTCAGGTTTTGTCAGTGTTCGTTATTTCAGGTGATATCTTTTATACTCTATCTTTCTACCTTAGAACATTGAGGACAATGTCTCGTTTTGGTTGGGGGGAGAGGGTAGTAGTTGATAAAAAAAAAAAAATTGTTTTTCATTTCATAAAGCATGTGAATAATTGTTGTTACTAGGATGGCAGAGTAAAGGAGTTCTTTTGTTAAAGCGATCTTGAGACGCATCTTAGTAACCATTCTTAACAAGGTCTATTATAATACTTCCTGAAATATTCAGGTTTACAAACTCTCGTATTGTTACCACTTAATTCTGCTCATATACTTATTTAACATGTATTTTTAAACCTTAATTTACACACACACACTTTAACATATGATTGTGGGTTGCATATTGGATTATTACATTATTTATGTTCTTTTGTTAAAGGTAACAACTAAGGGAAAAGGATTGTATATAATTATATAAAAAAAAAACATGAAAAAAAAATAAAAAAAATAAAAAAAATAAAAAATGATGATAATAAAAATGTAGATAAGTTTGATTTCGTAGCCTCCCTAACCTAAGCAATTAAGCCCGAAGGGGTGTTTTAACACCTAATACCCTAAAGTCAACTGACTTGGGAGCTATTGGCCCAACGCTTGTTACATGGGTTGAGGAGAAAAGCTTAAGGCAATCAAACATTGCACTATCTACATATCAGTATCTGCGACCCGAGTTACTAAGCTCGTAGGGGTGTCTTAACACCTAATGCCCTAAGACCAACTGGTCTGGGAGTCATTAGCTGAAAGCTCGTTACATGGGTTAAAGATGCATGATGTTTTTAAAGTATATGTATATAGAGTTAAAAAAAAAAAAGACAAAAATAGTAATCCCAACCCAAGGAAGTTAACCTTAAACATTAGAACAAAAATTTTGTTTTCTTCCAAGAAAAGCCCCATAATTATGTGTTGATACATTGAGCACAAAAGAAAGGTTTATTAATATCTTGTTAAGTGGTATTGAGCAGATATATAAATTTAATGAGAGTTTGTTTATCTGGATAGATTAATGGAAGTTAAATGATGAATACCTTGCTTTGTGAAATTTGCAAATTGTTTTAACGCTTTAATTACTAGGGACTAGTAATAAGCTGGTTGAGGGGTGTGATTAGTACTTAAAAGTGCATTTTTGTCATGGTTTTATATCATCATTTTGCACTTGAAGTATCAATAACTCCTTAACTAAAGCATGTTTTATAATAATGTATCTAATAATATAAGATACCTATAATTTGTGGTAAATGTCTATTTTTAATGCAGGTCTATCACATAAATGAAAGGATTGATTGATGACTTGAAGAACTTAAATTGCATGGATAAAGAGATGGTCAAACTTAGTGAAGAGATGTCGGTGCAATCCAAACCGGAATACTGTTCGGTAATTGGGCCATATCTGGAGCTACAGATCTCAGATTTAGGTCCAATTTATATGGATGGAAAGGTAAGACATAGGCCTACAACTTTCATATGGAGCCCAAGATCTAAAAAGGCCATTATCAAGTCCAAATTATAGCAACAACAAAGAAGCCTGAATCTGTCTTCCAGCCCGAGCACTGTTCGGTATTTTGGCCATATCTGGAGTTCTAGAAGTCCAAATGAGCTGAATGTTTTACACAAGAAAGCTGAGACAATTTCCTACAACTTTCATGTTTACAACTGGCTCCATTTTTGACGTTATCAATGATGTTTTGGGCAGACAAGAGAAGATAAGGATTGTCACCAAGTCAAAAGTTGGCCACCCACTTATCAATTAGTCATCAAATCAATAGTTCCCAATTTTGGCCTATAAAAGGAGGCATTTGCCATGCATTTAGGCATCTTGGTTTTCAGATCAAGATCATGCTCTTCCTTTCTCTCTTTGTATTTTTTGTAATGTTTATGCTTTGCTTTCATTAATATTAAGTTTATGCTTTTCATTTCCTTTCCTTTACTTAGTTAGCTTGTATGTTCTTACTTTGTTTATTTATTTTTCTTTCTTTCATTATGTCTAGCTAAGTTTATTATGTCAAGGTGAAAAGGTTACACTAATGGTGTAAGAATAAGTATAATGTAAACTTAATATGGACTTTAATGTTTGATACTAACATGTTTTATATTTGTTATCTTGTTCACTCTTTAATACTTTGCTTGTTAAATGACTAATCTTGATTTATGTTGTATAACACTTGGTACAACAAATACTTGGCACTTTCATAGCCCATACTGTATGGTATAACCGACACCTGAGCTATGAAAGGAACTTGATTTGTTGTTAACATAAGTTATAATCATGAATGCTTGACGAGATTTACAAGTATTAGCATTAATCAAATAAGATGACTAATGTAATCATGTTAACAATTTATAATCTTATTGGAACCTCCTTTATGTGTGGTTTCCAATTGAATAATAAGAGTTTATATTAAACTTGTTTGACATACCATTAGTGGAATCTCTAACCTTGACATTTGTTATTATTATTGTTTAATCCTTACATTAATATTTCATCTCTAAGTTCTCATCATCATCATCTTCTTCTTCTTCTCTTTCTTTATTATTATTATAATTGTTATTATTATTATTATTATTAGTACTATTATTATTATTATTATTATTATTATTATTATTATTATTATTATCGTTATTACTATTATTGTTGTTTATAATTTGTACAATTAACCTCCCTGTGGTTCGACCCCGGTCTTGCCAGGTTATTTATTACTTCAACACTCCTGCACTTGGCAGAAGACATCAACCTTTTAGTCGTGTCACCTGTTATGGAACGACGCTTGTCTAAGTCACTAGCATAGTCTGAATCCACATAACCAACTAAATATTGTCCGAGTCTATCATCCCTTTCAAACTTTAAACCAATATCAGTTGTGCCATGAATGTATCGTAGAATCCACTTAACTACCTGCTAGTGACCCTTTCCCGGATCATGCATATACCTGCTCACCATACTGACTACATGTGAAATATCTGATCTCGTACAAATCATCGCATATATTAATGCACCAACTGCATTTGCATACGGAATTTGAGCCATATGCTTGTGCTCTTCCTCTATACGTAGAGACATTGAAGCACTTAGCTTAAAATGAGGAGCTAGAGGTGTGCTTACAGGCTTGGTCTTACCATCTACCCCAAATCTCTTTAGAATTTTCTTCAAGTATTGGGTTTGTGTCAAACAGACCGTGCCTTTTCTTCTGTCTCTCTGAATCTCCATGACAAGAATCTTCTTAGCTTCTCCAAGGTCCTTCATTTCAAACTCAGTTCTCAGTTGAGTTTTCAGTCTATCAATCTCCATCTTACTCTTTGATGCAATCAACATATCATCCACATATAAGAGCAAATAGATGAAAAAACCATCAAAAAGTTTGCGAAAATATACATAGTGATCAAACTGACTCCGTCTGTATCCAAGTTCTATTATGAACTTATCAAATCGCTTATACCACTGGCGAGGACATTGTTTCAATCCATACAGTGACTTCTTCAATTTACAAACCCAATTCTCTTTCTTAGTGACTTTGAAACCATCTGACTGAGACATGTAAATTTCCTCTTCTAAATCTCCATGTAGGAAGATAGTTTTCACATCAAGTTAGGCTAACTCCAAATCAAATTGTGCAACCAAGGCTAACAGAATACAGATTGAAGAATGCTTAACAACTAGAGAGAATACCTCATTATAATCTATCCCCTCCTTCTGAGCATAGCCTTTTGCTACCAATCTTGCTTTGAAACGAATGTTGTCTTTTTCAGGATTACCTTTCTTTTTGGCATATACCCACTTGCAACTAATTGTCTTCTTTTTCTTAGGAAGTTGTACCAAATCCCAAGTTTGATTCTTGTGGAGAGATTTCATCTCTCATCCATTGCCTCTTTTCATTTTGTACTTTCTACACTTTGTACTGCTTCTTGATAACTGGAAGTGCATAAGCCACCATGTTATAATACTGAGCAGGTTTTTTAATAACTCCTTTTGGTTTACTCGTTGTAATGGATTCTTGTTGTGTGGTTGTTGGAGTTGTTGCATCTTTTTCATCTGAACTTTCATCTAAATCTCCTTCAGTAGGGATTGTCTGAATAGTCTTTATAGGGATGACTGAAGTCTCCAACTCCACCTGTTGTGCATCATAAGACTGTTTTTCCTTCTTTTGTGATTTCTCTTGCTGTAACATGCTAGACTCATCAAAAGTGACATCTCTACTTAAAATCACTTTTTTTTATTCAGAACACCAGAGTCTGCAACCTTTTACTCCTCCACTAAAGCCTAAAAATATAGCTTTCTTGGCTCTAGGATCTAGCTTAGACTTAGTAACATGATAATATGCTGAGCAACCAAATATACGCACAGAGTCATAATCATTTGCAGGAGAGCCTGACCATACCTCCAAGGGGGTTTTTCCATTTAATGCTGCTAAGGTAATCGGTTAATAATATGAAGAGCATAGCTTAATGCCTCGCCCCAGAATACTTTGCTTAGTCCTGAATGTGATAGCATACATCAGACTTTCTCCACCAATATGCGATCTATGAGTTCTGCTATTCCATTTTGTTGTGGTGTTTTATATATAGTAAAATGTCGTTTGATCCCTTCATCCTGGCAAACTTCAAAGAAAGGATCTGAAGTGTACTCACCACTATTGTCTGACCGAAGAGTCTTAACTCTCCTTCCAGTTTGAGTCTCCACCATTTTCTTCCATTTCAGAAAGATATCAAAGACCTCATCCTTGTGTTTCATCATGTACACCCATACTCTTCTTGAGAAATCATCAATATAAGTAACAAACCAATGATTACCTCTAAGAAATTCATTCTTTGAAGGTCCCCATACGTTTGTGTGAACATAATCTAGAATCCTTTTTGTATTGTGTACGGCAGTGCCAAACTTGACTCTTGTCTGTTTTCCAATAACACAATACTCATAGAACCCATATTTCCCAGTCTTGGCGCCTTTTAATAGACCTTGTTTGACTAATCCTTGCAAAGCCTTTTCACCATCATGCCCTAAGCGCATATGCCAAAGTCTAGAATTATTTGCTTCATCATCTTCTATGCTTTTGGAAACAGTTGTTGTACCAATAACAGTAGATCCATCTAGGAAATATAAGTTTCTTTTTCTCGTGCCTCTTAAGATAACTAATGCACCACGGATTGCTTTTAGGACTCCATCATGTATGATAATATTATAATCATTGGATTCTAGGACTCCAAGTGAGAAGAGATTTTTCTCCAAGTCAGGTACATATCGTACCTCTGTTAGTGTCTTGACTACCCCATTATGCATCTTCAGATGGATAGTCCCAATCCCTTTGATCTCATAAACATCATCATTACCCATCAACACAACTCCTCCATCGAACTTCTCGAGTCTCGAGAATAAGTGCTTGTTAGGGCACATGTGATAGGAACATGCAGAATCAAGAATCCATTCATCAAATTTCTGGTGATGAGATCATGAATGCAGAGTCTTGTTTATCCTTATCTCTTGCAACGTTCACAATTAGTTCATCTTTTTCCTTATTGCCCTTGATCGGATAATCTTTCTTCTAATGCCCCTTTTTGTGACAGAAGGCACACTCATCTTTTGCAAGATATCACCTGTTTGATGATTCTCCTATGGATTTTGAGCGAGATCTCCCTCGCCCTTGAAATCTCCTAGGGTTTATTCTGCCTTTAACTGTCAATGCTTCTAACGTTGACTCCTTGTGAACAATCTGGTCCTTCTTTTGATACTCATTATTCACCAAAGCATTGGACACATCAATGAATTTAATCTTTTCTTTACCATAAAGTAAAGTGGTGACGAGATGTTCATATGTGTCAGGTAGTGAATTCAATAACAACAAAGCTTTATCATCATCATCAATTTCGACATCTAAATTCTTCAAATCAGCAATCATTTTATTAAAATCATTCAGATGCTCATTGACACGACTAAAAGATTGATGTCTTCTCCTAAATGCAGAAGTGTCGAAGTAATAAATAACCCGGCAAGACCGGGGTCGAACCACAGGGAGATTAATTGTACAAATTATAAATAACAATAATACAACAACAATAACAATAACAACAACAACAACAATAATAATAGTACTAATAATAGTAGTAATAGTAGTAGTAGTAGTAGTAGTAGTAGTAATAATAATAATAATAATAATAATAATAAAGAAGGAGAAGAAGAAGAAGATGAGAACTTTGAGATGGAATATTAACGTAAAGATTTAACAACGATAACAATAAATATCAAGGTTAGAGGATCCACTAATGGTATGTCAAACAAGTATAGTATAAACTCTTATTAGTCAATTGGAAACCACACACAAAGGAGGTTCCAATCAGATTATAGATTGTTAACATGATTACATTAGTCATCGTATTCAATTAATGCTAATACTTGTAAATCTCGTCAAACATTCATGATTATAACTTATGTTAACAACAAATCAAGTTCCTTTCATAGCTCAGGTGTCGGTTATACCATACAGTATGGGCTATGAAAGTGCCAAGCATTTGTTGTACCAAGTGTTATACAACATAAATCAAGATTAGTCATTTAACAAGCAAAGTATTAAAGAGTGAACAAGATAACAAATACAAAACATGTTAGTATCAAACATTAAAGTCCATATTGAGTGTACACTATACTTATTCTTACACCATTAGTGTAACCTTTTCACCTTGACATAATAAATTTAGCTAGACATAATAAAAGAAAGAAAAATAAATAAACAAAATAAGATAAAAGTTAGCTAAGTAAATGAAAGGAAATGAAAGGCGTAAACTTGATATTAATGAAAGCAAAGCATAAACATTACAAAAAATACAAAGAAAGAAAGCAAGAACATGATCTTGATCTAGATATCAAGATGCCTAAATACATGGCAAATACCTCCTTTTATAGTCCAAAATTGGGAACTATTGATTTGATGACTAATTGATGAGTGGGTGGCCAACTCTTGACTTGGTGACAATCCTTATCTTCACTTGTCTGCCCCCAACATCATTGATAACATCAAAATTGGAGCCACTTGAAAACATGAAAGTTGTAGGAAATTGTCTCAGCTTTCTTGTGTAAAAACATCAGCTCATTTGGACTTCTAGAACTCCAGATATGGCCAAAATACTGAATAGTGCTCGGGCTGGAAGACAGATTCGGGTTTCTTTGTTGTTGCTACAATTTGGACTTGAAAATGGTCTTTTTAGATCTTGGGCTCCATATGAAAGTTGTAGGTCTATGTTTTACCTTTCTACCCATATAAAGTAGAACTAAATCTGAGATCTATAGCTCCAGATATGATCCAATTACCAAACAGTGTTCCGATTTGGATTGCACCGACATCTTTTTTTTTTTAATTTTGGTCATCTTTTTGCCCTTGCAATTTAAGTTCTTAAAGTCATCAATCAATCCTTTAATTTATGTGATAGGCCTGCATTTAAAATGAACATTTACCACAAATTAAAGGTATCTTATATTATTAGATATATTATTATAAAACATGCTTTAGTTAAGGAGTTATTGATACTTCAAGTGCAAAATGATGATATAAAACCTTGATGAAAATGCACTTTTAAGTACTAATCACACCCCCAACCAGCTTATTACTAGTCCCTAGTAATCAAAGCGTTAAAATAGAAAAACAATTTGTAAATTCCACAAAGCAAGGTATTCATCATTCAACTTCTATTTATCTATCCAGATAAACAAACTCTCATTAAATTTATATATCTGCTCAATACCTCTTAACAAGATATTCATAAACCTTTCTTTTGTGCTCAATGTATCAACACATAATTATGGGGCTTTTCTTGGAAGAAAACAAAATTTTTGTTTTAATGTTTAAGGTTAACTTTCTTGGGTTGAGATTATTATTTTTGTCTTCTTCTTTTTTTTTTCTTTTTTTTTAAAATATATATACATATAATTTAAAAACACCATGCATCTTTAACCCATGTAACGAGCTTTCAGCTAATGACTCCCAGACTAGTTGGTCTTAGGGCATTAGGTGTTAAGACACCCCTACGAGCTTAGTAACTCGGGTCGCAGATACTGATATGTAGATAGTGCAATGTTTAATTTCCTTAAGCTTTTCTCCTCATCCCATGTAATAAGCGTTGGGCCAATAGCTCGCAAGTCAGTTGACTTTAGGGTATTAGGTGTTAAAACACCCTTTCGGGTTTAATTGCTTAGGTTAGGGAGGCTACGAAACCAAATTTATCTATATTTTTATTATTATCATTTTTTTATTTTCTTTTTATTTTCTTTTCTTTTTCTTTTAATTATATACAATCCCTTTCCCTTAGTTGTTACCTTTAACAAAAGAATATAAATAATGTAATAATCCAATATGCAACCCACAATCATATGTTAAAGTGTGTGTGTGTAAATTAAGGTTTAAGAATACATGTTAAATAAGTATATGAGTAGAATTAAGTGATAACAATGCGAGAGTTTGTAAACCTGAATATTTCAAGAAGTATTATGATAGACCTTATTAAGAATGGTTACTAAGATGCGTCTTAAGAGTCATAAAAGTTCTCCTTACTCTGCCATCATAGTAACAATAATTTTGCACATGCTTTATGAAATAGAAAACATAGTTTTTTTTTTTAGCTACTACCCTCTCCCCCCAACTAAACAAAACATTATCCTCAATATTCTAAGATAGAAAGATAGAGTATAAAAGATATCACCTAAAATAACGAACACTAACAAACCTGAAAGACACTTAAACAAATATAAAAAACAATAAAACACAAATATTATGCTATTAATAAAACCAAAAGACACAAGTTTTTACAAATAAAAATTCAAATCGTAGTTGTGATTGTGGCTCACATCTTCCCTTGGTTTTACATCCAAGAACGACTTAAACACCCTCTATAGGTTAGGGATAGGCTTCCCATCCAGTTTTCTTAAAAACCGGCAGACAGGGTCTTTTTTAGTCAGATTCCCAAGACTATGTCGAGCATGTTCCTTATGGAATATTGGTCATAAATCATGAATTGCTATGCTTATCTCGACTATGATGAGACTTAAGAGTCAATAGAAGATTATCTAAAGACTCTCTGTGTTTTGAAATAAATCTCACCTTTTGACAATTTTCACAGGTTTTGCGGAATGCATGTGATTCCTTGAATATGGTGGGCCAATAAAATCTGTTTTGTAAGATTTCTACAATCTTTTTTTTACGAGAAATGATCCCCACATGCCTTAGAGTGACAAAATTTAATGAAATTACTTACCTCATTGTCAAGAATGCATTTTTGAAATATTTAATCAGGACAATAATTGAATAAGTAAGGGTCATCCCAAAAAAAATTTTGCACGTTGCTCAAAAATTTTCTTTTGTCTTCGGTACTCTAGTGAGCTCGCGAAAATCCTCAAGCAAGAAAATAGATATTTTTAACAAACCAAGGCATTGAACTAAGAGAAAGTAGAGATTCATCAGGAAAGTAATCATTGATTGGTGTGATGTCGGGTGTCAAATCTGTTGTCACTTTTGATAAAAGATCCGCATCAACATTTTCGATGCCTTTTTCATCCTTGATTTCTTCTTGATTGGTCATGGCATGAGAAAATGAAAGTGTTGGAGGGGAATCAGTCTTTTCTTTGCAATGTTCAGATTCAACCCCTTCCTTACCCTTAGAGATTGACTCATCATCTTTCTCACAAGGTTCAAGAATTGGTTTGTGAATAACCTTACCATTACGAAGAGTGGTGACTGATTTGACTTGATCCATGTGTTGGCTTCCAGAACTACTTGCATTTGCATTGTATTGCCCCTTGGGATTTTATTGTGGTTGAGATGGAAACTTACCTTTCTCTTGGAAACTAAGAGCAGATGTTAATTTTGCAAGAGTATCTTTAAAATCTGTTATGCTTTGAGCAAGTTGAGTGTTATTTGTCTCTTGCTTTTCAATGAATGCATACAATGTTTTCTTAAGATTTCTTCTAGGAGGTGGAGCATAAGGAGGTGCATATCCATGAGAATTTTGGAAATTGTGGTGTGCTTGAAATGGTGGTTGTGAAGTTTGTGCATTGATGTTCTCACTCTTCCAACTAAAATTTAGGTGATTTCTCCAACCAGGGTTGTATGTTTGGGAGTATGAGTTGTGGTTGACCCTTTGGAAACTGTTTAAAGCTTGGGCTTGTTCATGGAGACATTCCTTAAAAGAAGGCAAGGTTGGACAATCGTTGGTTGAGTGTTCATTTGTTTCACATATTTGACATACAATGTTTTCAATAGATTTTAAATGACCACTCTTTTTCAATTCTAGTGCCTCAACTTTTCTAGCTAAAGATGCAAACTTGGCTTGAAGGTCATGATCTTCCCTAAGGTTATACATACCTCCACTAGATGTATGAGGTTGAGTTTTACTCGATGCCTCATAAGTACCCGTAGTGTCCCAATTTTGAGCATTTTCAGCTAACAAGTCTAAGTACTCCATTTCTTCATCAGGGTCTTTATCTTCAAAAGTTCCATTGCACATCAATTCAACCATTTGCCTATCTCTAGGTGTTAACCCTTCATAAAAATATAAAACCAATCTCCATATTTCAAAACCATGATGAGGGCAAGTACTAAGCAAGTCTCGATACTTATCCCAATATTGGTAAAATGTTTCTCCTGGTTTTTGAGTGAAAGTAGTGATTTATCTTTTGAAAGAGTTTGTTCTATGAGATGGGAAAAACTTCTTTAAAAACTGTTGTTGCATTTCATCCCAAGCACGAATGGATCCTAGTCTTAAATTTTGTAGCCATGTTTTAGCTTTATCTTTTAATGAAAAAGGAAAAAGCTTTAATCTGATGATGTTCATACTATAATTTAAATTATTATATGTGTTGCAGACCTCCTCAAATTCCCTTAAATGCAAGTATGGATTTTCTAAATCTAAGCCATGAAAAGAAGGTAAAATTTGAATAATACCTGGTTTAAAATTAAAATGAGATGCATCGGGAGGAAAAACTATGCATGATGGCGCACTTGTTCTTGTGGGATTCATGTGGCCTCTAAGTGTTCTAGCACGGTTATTCTCATTATTCTCATTATGAAGTGATTGATTATCTTCTTCAGCCATATTTTTTGAAAATGATGAGGATACCCTACAAAGTCTACCACTTGATGTACGTGACCACACTCTTATGCACGTGTAGGAATAGAATAACAGGAAAAAGAAAATAAAAGAAGAACAAACAAGAGAAAAGAAACAAAGTTATATACAAGAAAAGTAAAAAGAGAAAATAAAATAACTACTATAATTTATACAAGAACTTACCTCCCTGGCAACGGCGCCAAAAACTTGACACGACTAAAAGATTGATGTCTTCTCCCAAGTGCAGGAGTGTCGAAGTAATAAATAACCCGGCAAGACCGGGGTCGAACCACAGGGAGGTTAATTGTACAAATTATAAATAACAATAATATAACAACAGTAACAATAATAATAACAACAACAACAATAACAACAACAACAACAATAATAATAGTATTAATAATAGTAGTAATAGTAGTAGTAGTAGTAGTAATAATAATAATAATAATAATAATAATAATAATAAAGAAGGAGAAGAAGAAGAAGATGAGAACTTTGAGATGGAATATTAACGTAAAGATTTAACAACGATAACAATAAATATCAAGGTTAGAGGATCCACTAATGGTATGTCAAACAAGTATAGTATAAACTCTTATTAGTCAATTGGAAACCACACACAAAGGAGGTTCCAATCAGATTATAGATTGTTAACATGATTACATTAGTCATCGTATTCAATTAATGCTAATACTTGTAAATCTCGTCAAACATTCATGATTATAAATTATGTTAACAACAAATCAAGTTCCTTTCATAGCTCAGGTGTCGGTTATACCATACAGTATGGGCTATGAAAGTGCCAAGCATTTGTTGTACCAAGTGTTATACAACATAAATCAAGATTAGTCATTTAACAAGCAAAGTATTAAAGAGTGAACAAGATAACAAATACAAAACATGTTAGTATCAAACATTAAAGTCCATATTGAGTGTACACTATACTTATTCTTACACCATTAGTGTAACCTTTTCACCTTGACATAATAAATTTAGCTAGACATAATAAAAGAAAGAAAAATAAATAAACAAAATAAGAACATAAATAAGATAAAAGTTAGCTAAGTAAATGAAAGGAAATGAAAGGCGTAAACTTGATATTAATGAAAGCAAAGCATAAACATTACAAAAAATACAAAGAAAGAAAGCAAGAACATGATCTTAATCTAGATATCAAGATGCCTAAATACATGGCAAATGCCTCCTTTTATAGTCCAAAATTGGGAACTATTGATTTGATGACTAATTGATGAGTGGGTGACCAACTCTTGACTTGGTGACAATCCTTATCTTCACTTGTCTGCCCCCAACATCATTGATAACATCAAAATTGGAGCCACTTGAAAACATGAAAGTTGTAGGAAATTGTCTCAGCTTTCTTGTGTAAAAACATCAGCTCATTTGGACTTCTAGAACTCCAGATATGGTCAAAATACTGAATAGTGCTCGGGCTGGAAGACAGATTCGGGTTTCTTTGTTGTTGCTACAATTTGGACTTGAAAATGGTCTTTTTAGATTTTGCGCTCCACATGAAAGTTGTAGGTCTATGTTTTACCTTTCTATCCATATAAAGTAGAACTAAATCTGAGATCTATAGCTCCAGATATGACCCAATTACCGAACAGTGTTCCGATTTGGATTGCACCGACATCTCTTTTCTTATTTTGGTCATCTTTTTGCCCTTGCAATTTAAGTTCTTAAAGTCATCAATAAATCCTTTCATTTATGTGATAGGCCTGTATTTAAAATGAACATTTACCTTAAATTAAAGGTATCTTATATTATTAGATATATTATTATAAAATATGCTTTAGTTAAGGAGTTATTGATACTTCAAGTGCAAAATGATGATATAAAACCTTGATGAAAATGCATTTTTAAGTACTAATCACTCATTCATAGAAGTACCTTTCTTATGATGAAAGCAAAAGATCCTTTTCTTCATATAGAGACGATTCTCTATACTCTTCTTCATAAACTTGTCCTCCAATGCTTGCCATAATTCCTTTGTAGAGTTTTGTTTTGAAAATGCGTACTTCTGATCCTTTACAAGACAAAGTCGGATGGAATTGTAGGCCAACTGATTTAACCTTTCCTAGCTTTTATCATCCAAATCCTCCGGTTTATCTTCTAGGGTGAAATCCAAATTCATTTGGATAAGCATATCCATGACTTCAAATTTTCACATGCCAAAATTACCCTTCCCATCAAACTTCTCCACCTCGAATTTGGTACTTGATACCGGGATATATTATGGAGGTATATTAGCATTTCCTACTAATCTTTCTTCTAGAATATCAGCCATTGGAACATCTTTGGATTACAAATAGGCTCCTGAAATTGTTAAAACACACTTTTATGCTCAAAAGAGCCAATATAGTAACTTCGGTGTGCTGTTTCACAAAACAAACACCACGGTTGCGTCTAAGATGGTTAAAAATGCTAGAAACTAGCTTGACTCAGCCTAAACCAGGTAAAAAAATCACTGAGTTGGCCAAAAAATAATCTGACCGAGTTAACTCAGGAAAGGAATATTCTGTCTCTGATAAAGAATATTATGTCATTGGAATATTCTCTTACTGTCAATGGAATATTCTTATTCTGTCAAGAGAATATTCTGTCACTATTAGATAACGTATATGATGACATGGCAATGTGGACCCTCTGTTGATGACGTGAATGATGACTCAACCCCAACGTGTTGGATAATGTGGCAGATGACATGGCAGTCTTCTCAAGCTAGAATTCCAGCACTGTCTGGTTTTTCTAGCAGATTTCTGGTGAAAACTTCGGCGAGCTCTACGAGGCTCGTTCCAACTCCAATTTTGATGATCTTTATATTGTCGGACTCATATTGACGAGAGGAATCTGTGTAAGTGGTCAAAATCAAGATCTAAGAACTTTGAAAATTCTGCAACTTCAAACAAAGAGTTGAAAAAACATGTTTTTCAGTGTTCTAACTTCCCTAATGCTTTGATACTAATTTGTTGCGCATACTGGACCAAAAGCAAACACAAATAAAATACAAATAAGCAGATTTACATGGTTCCCCAAAATCAGGTACGTCCACGGAGGCAGCAGATTGTATATTATTGGAGGAAGATACAAACACTCAACTCAACCCAGTACAATCCCAAACCCAGTGTTTCACTCTTACACTCGGTGTTTCTCTTAAATCTGTATTTTCTCACTCTCACAGTTGCACTCACCACACTTCCGCTGCGCCATTTGCACACACTTTGCTTATCTCTCACTCTCACGTCTCTGTTTATAGGAGAAATATGAGGGCCTTGGCAGCAACCCATGTGCAACCTAATAAATATCAGCCAACAACTACCTACTACAATAACAAAGTTATGGTGGTTGGAAAAAAGTTAATAAATTTGCTACATCCTCTAGCTATAAAAGCCAAAAAAGGGAACGAGACTGGTGAGGGGGAAACAGAAACAAAGAAGGGGAGACAGTAGAGACGAGGGAGAACAAAAAGAGAAAGGAAAAAAAGAAAAAAAGAGGGAGAACCAGAGAGGATAGATGAAGAGAGCATAAGGAAAATAGAGGGAGGGAAAAAGATTTAAAAATACACAGAAAGCAAAATACTGAGAGAAGGAAGAACTGAAAAAGAGAGTAGCTTTGACCTATCAGCTTCACCATCATTTTCGTCCATAAGCAACAGCTTCGCCTCCAGCTGCACTAGGGAACAGGGGAGAAGAAAAGAAAAGAAAAAACAAAGAGGCAGATCGAGAAGGAGCAGAGAAAGGGAAGGAGGAGAAAACACGAGAGATAGTAGAAGAGAAAAAGGAAAGGAAAATAGGGAAACCAGTAGAGAGAGAAGCAAACAAACAGAAACAAAAAAAAAACAAAAAATACCAGGAGGAAGGAGAAGACAGAGATGAAAGGGAAGGAAACTCAAGAAGAACGACAAACAGAAACAGAAAAAACAAGAAGAATCAGAGCATGTTGTTGCCTTTGTTGCTTCCAAGTAAACTTCTTAAAATTTTACATTGTGCACTTGGAGATTAATTACATCGTGACTGTAGCAGCCTGCTAGCAGGCATGTGTGAATTGTTCACCCATACTTGCGGATAAAAACTGGCTGGGTCCAGCCCAGCCATATAAGTCGGGTTAGGCCCAGCCCGAAAAACCTTTTTCTTCAAAAATTATTTAAATTTTTTTATTTTCTGCAAATATTTTACTGTATTTTAATCAATATTGGTTTATATTTTTATACTATAAAGATATAAATCCAGTATTGAAATATCTAGTTTTCGTCAAAACATAAAAAATAAAAAATAAAATGTTTTGTTTTCATACATATGACCAAGACTGTCTAAAAATATATATATATATATATAATAAAAAAATCATATTGTATCTTAATAAAAAAAGTTCTAATATGTATTTTGACTTTAATAATCAGTTTATTAAAGTAACAAGAATTGACCAATATTTCAAAAATTTCAAAAAAAAATATTTCTCTAGGGTTACAACTTTATACGTAAGACGTATTCTGAATATTAAATTATTTGTGGTTAAACATAACCATTCTATTGTCTAAAAAACTAAATTAAATATCCAGAATACGCATTACGTGTAATGTCATACCCCAGATACTAAGCAACAAAATAAATAAAAATTTTGTTGTTTTTGAAATTTTGATCAATATTCTCTTGACTTTAATAAACTACTTATTAAAGCCAAAATGTATGCTAAAATATTGTTTTTGATGTATGAAATATACAATATAATTTTTTTAGCTTTGAGACATTTGGCCGTATGGACAAAAATATTATTTTCTTTTTTTCTATATTTTGAAAGTTTTGACAAAAATCAGGTATTTTTAATACCGGGTTTGTATTTTTACAACATAAAAATACTGATAGATATTAAGAAAAAAATGCATAAATAAAAAGTGGAGAAATTAAAAACATTAAAAATATTTTTTAAAAAAAAATTCATGGGCTGGACTAAGCCCAGATCAGTGGGTTGGACCGGACTGGACTCGGCCCAAAACCAAATGGGCTGGTTACTATGTCTAAGCACAATAACCAACCCTCCCTCATTTGTTACAGAGCATGAATTAATTCATGTTCTGCATGCAAATGTAGATGGTGGCCGAGCAAAGGATAAAGAGATGGGGAAGCTGGAGATTACCTGGGGCTGGCGTCGAGATGGTATTACTGGCAGTGGAGGCACGATGACCAGCAATACTCCTCCTTCTTCTTCCTTTCCCTATTCTTTTTTTTCTTTCTTCCTCTTTGATTCTTCGATTCAGCTCTCTCTCTTCTCTTTTCTGTTCTCTTTTCTTTTTTTTGCTCTCTTTTCCTTTTCTTGTGCTCTCCACTGTATTTATAGGAAAACAAGGGAGAAAGAGGGAGGGGTGACCACTGTGTAGCAGCCTCAAAACAACCAACAGAGGGGCATGTCCATTCTGTTTTTTCACTACCCCGTGGCAGGCCATGGTCAGAGTTCTTGCAAGTGGCTATGGTCGACATCTTTTTTATGTTTAGGAGAGAAAGGGAGAGGAGAAATGTCAGTGAAAAATAGAGGAATGAAACCTTCTTCTTCCCCTGTTTTTTGCCCGTCCAGGAAAAAAAAAGACTGTAGTGCCGCTCAAAACAACACCATTTTAGGCTTTTTTTTTTTTAATAGTGTATGAAACAGCACCGTTTTGGTCAAAACACACCGTTTCATTTAAATAAAAAGGCAGCAAAAACATGTCAATTTTCACATTGGTCCTCAATTTGTAAATTAACTCAAAATCAATTTTTCTTGCTATCAAATTCTCTATAAATTCAATTAAACCTTTAATAAAATTTAATTAAGTCCATAAACATTTGATTTTAGACTTTTCTTACTCAAATTGAATTTTTTTTGTCAACAGGGCTGTTATCAGTTAATAAAATATTATTAAATTTTAATCTTTATATTTTTTAACTTCCTCAACTAATTTTTACTTATTTTTTGGGCGCGTTGACATCTTTTTTTTCACTGTTTATATTTTTTAATTTTTTATATTTTTTTATTTTTCATGGAGGCTCAAAAATAGATTATGAGAGCATAGATGGTTAAATTTTTTTTTTATGAAAGTAGGTATTGTTTTAGTTTACAGTGGAATGCATGGAATTTGTTTCCCTGGATTGTGCTTCATGTAACTTTCTTGTTTTAGGAATTTAAGCCCTCGTGTAAAGATAAATAGGACGTAATCTCTAAAATAAAAGGAAATGCAAAATCATTTTCCCTAATTTCAAAGCGGATTGTTCCCACTTCAAAAAACAATATTAACTTGTTACTTTGTTTTCCATTTTCGATTCAAATTTAAACCATGCTTTTTTCATTTAATTAGTAAAAGATTGGTCTATTAACTTTATCATGTCATATTAATAGATCTTTGTGACATAAGTTGATGGAAGGATTAATAAATTTCAAAATTAAACAGAAGAATTGAAACTATGGTGTATGAGATGATTTAAAAAAATATTTATGTTACTTCTATTTTTAATTAATTTTTAAATTAAATGAGTAAAATATTAAATTTACAAATTCATATAATTAAATTAATAATAAAAAAGAAACCTCAATTTAACTCTAAACATTCTAATATATGTTTGTTTGATTCTATGCTGAATTTTTTATTTATTTTAATTCTTATTTTTTTTGTTCTTTTATTAAATTTGTTTCTCTTCTCAATTACACCATTCAATCAAAGACCAATTTTTTTTTTCAATTTCACATTTCATTCAAAGATAAAATTTATTTTTTATTTTAATTTTGGTCTTTATTTTTTTAATTATTTTTTAAAAATATTTTTATATAATTAAAATTATTTTTTCAATTTCATCATTCAATTTTTGATTGATTGAGAATTATATTTCATGATTTTTTTAGATAAAGTGCTTCTGGTATAATGATCAAGATCATAGATTTAAAAAGTTAATACTGATTGATTTTTTATTTAAAAATGAGTTTTGTGATTTTTTCTTATTTATTATGTTATTCCAATCTCATGATTATAGTTATAGGTTTGGTAGGATAATTCAGGTTGACTCAACCTTGAACAATTTGATATTGCAGTCTAATTACACTTTTAAAAATTATAATTTTTTTTAGCTTCAAAATAATACATTTTTAGTGTATTTTAATTATTTTGTTATGCTACTTATTAGTACTTAAAAGTGCACACTCATTAAGGCTTTATATCGTTATATTGCACTTAAAGTATTGTTAAATTCTCTAACTTAAGCATGTTTTATAATAACAATTATGATAATATAAGATAGATTTAATTTATGGTAAATGCTAATTTAAATAAAGCAAATCTTACAATTTAAAGGATTAATTGATGTGATTAATTATTGAAAATAAAAGGATCAAAGAAGGGCTAAGGTTAGAGAAAAGATGCTGGATGAAACTGGAACATCATTCAGTCATTTGATCATATCTGAAATTATGTACCTTGGATTGATGTTTGGTTTATTGTTTTGGAAAGTTAAGACATAGACCTACAACTTTTATAAGAGTGGAAGACCCAAATCTGCCATTTTCAAATTCAAAGTTTGGCTATAAAAAATAAGTCAGAATTTGTCATGCAATCTAGCCTAAACACTATTCAGAAGTTTACCCATAAATAGATTTCTATAAAGCCAAATAATGTTAAATTTGGTGGGTGAAAAGATAAGACTATTTACAATAACTTTCATGAGGACCACCTACTCTAATTTTGATGTTAGTTGTCGCGAGGGGCGCGACGTTGTCTGGCGATGGCGGAGGCTCTTTGTCGTGCCTCTTGTGTGAGGTGTGTTGTGTTGGAAAGAGTTTTTGAATTTAATCATAAAATTATGATTAATTGTAAGGAGTCGCTACTAGTAATATGGTCACTAGGAACCTATAGTCTGCGAGAGCCTAGGTAAGAGACTGGTTGTGCAAGGGGAAAACACATCACCCCGAGTACACCCTACCTAAGGTAAGCTGCAATGTTGTTTGATTGTTTTTTTTAAGTCAGGTTTCTATTCATTGGTCTTTTCTAAGGTTTAAGGCAGATCTCTCTTCATGAGAAAGTCTCTACCTTATTGGGTTAAATCCTAGCCATTCTAAAGTTTGAATTTTAGCATCGCATATATTTACATCTTATATCTTTAATACTTGAGGGTGTAATTTATCATGTAATTTTACACCCACAAATGTTAAAGTCTACATTTAGATCTAAAAAAAAGGTTATGATTTTTGACATGTTGGTCAAATCCTAATGGATAATCATAAACTGGTTACGATATCAATTTTTTATTTTTTTAAACATGAAAAAAATGCAATTTTTGTTTTTTTAATGAAAAATATGCTCGAAAAAATTTTAGGATTTGACCCGTATGTAATAATATATTTTTTTCTTTTTGAAAATGTTTTGAATTTTTTTTGAAATATTTTAGAGAAAATCAAGTATTTTAATATCAAATTTATATTTTACAGTGTAAATATACAACCTGATATTATACAAAATTGATAGAAAAATATATGAGAAAATCACAATTTTTTTCAAAGAATTTTTAAATTTTTTTATTTTTTTTAAAGGGTTAGGACGGATCCGGCCCAACCAATTAGGCTGGGCCAGGGCTGGGCCGGAACTAGCCCGGCCAAAGTGGGAAGGTAATTATTTTGGTCGCTGCATGCAAAATGAATTCTACATGCAGCGACTGCGGCAGTGAACAACGGGGACGATTGATGCAAGGCAGGGATGGAGAACCACCTGAGGTGGTGAGGGCTTATGGTCATGTTGGTGGAGAGGCGGATGGCGGTGTTGATGGAGAGCTTGGCCGCTAGAATTGCTATTGCACAGGAAGAAGAAGTTTGCAGAGGAGAGAGAAAGGCCATAAGAAAAGGAGAGAGAGAGTCGCAGCGGCTGCTTGGTGGTTGTGCGGCTTCCTGTAGTGGAGTTGGTGTTCTTGGTGGTGTATAGGCTGGGTTTGTTGGTATTCTCGCTAGAGAAGGTAGCTGTGGAAAAGGTGGAGAGAGTTGCAAAAGATTGATGGGGAAAGAAGGAAAATGGAAACAGGGGGAATGCTGGTTTTTTGTGATTTTTGGACCCCATTTTCTCCTCTTTCTAGCCATAACATTAGTCTCTATTTATAGGCAATGGAAGAGGGTAATTTTGTCTGCACTGTGATAAAATTTCAGCCCTTGATTCAGTTGAGAAGGATCTCAACTGTTAGCTCAAAGTAGACATGGTGCACTGTCAAATCTGCAGAAAAAACTACCTAAATTGGCATGTTTAGGTCCGATTCTGTGTCGATGGGTTGTCATTCCGACTAAAATATTCACACTTTGATGTAGAGGAACTATAGATGATCATTTTTGTTTAAGTTTGGTTAAATTTAGTGGACGTTACAGTACCAAAGTTCTGATTTTGGCCAAAGTTCATTTCAGTCCTCCCTCTTTAAATAACTTTCAATTGAACCTCTAATTGACCCTAAAATTTTTCAATTAAGCCCCTGATGAACTTTAATTGGAGCCCCGAAGTCAAGCGCCTATTGCAATATTGTCTTTGGTTTAAAATTTCTTTAATTTAGCCCCTAATTGATCCCAAAACTTTAATTTTCTTGAAATTTGGCCTCTAATTTCAATCAATTAACTTGATAAAAATTAAATTTGATCTCTTAAAATTCTATTCTTCTCAATTAAGCCTAAATTAGGCTCCCAAACTTAATTTTTTACTAATTAAGTCCCAAATAAAAGTAATTTGACCCATTTAAAGTATAATTAAGTCCTTGCACTTAATTAAATCCTTCAATTGGACCCAAATTAATTCTTAAACATAATTAAAATTTAATTTGACCTATGATTAAATCAAATTGGCATATTACAAATTTAATTATGTCATTGGACTTAATTTTTATGCAAATTCATCCAATAATCATTTAATTTGACCTTGAATTTACATTTTTTTCTCCATTTTTGGGTATAATGGGGTACAATTAGACCTTGAATTTCCTCCAAAAATTGCAGTTTGATTTTCCGACCTGTTTTCTCCACATTGCCAGCCTTTATTTTATTTTTTGATTTTTATCTTTTTTAAAAAAGTGAATTTTTGGGGAATAACCCAGAATTAAGTTATGATATTAGTAATGACATTTCATTCAGACAAGAGCTTTAGGGTTATCCACAACGTTCACCAGAAGCATTACTCAATATTTTAGCCATATCTTGAACTGTGATGATGCAAATACTCTAAAATGTTGTAGGTGGAAAGAAGAGATTATTGCCAACAATTTTCATGTAGAACTTTTTGCCAAATTCAGATTGCATCAATGTTATTTCATTCAGCCAAAATGCTTAAGTGTTGTTGTTCACTAAATTAGTAGGTGGCCACTACATCAATAATCAATTATCAAATGAATAGTCTTGAATTTTAGCCTATAAAATAAGGTATTTGCCATTTATTTATGTATCTTAGTTTTCAGATTAAGATCATTTTCCTACTTTCTCTTTTTGTAATGCTCAAGTTTTATTTTCATTAATCTGTTGTTTGTATTTTTTATTTTCTTTACTACTTTTAGTTAATTTATATCATAATTATATTCTTCTTTTTTATTATGTCTAGCTAAGTTAATATTATCAAGGTGAAAAGGTTTCACTAATAGTGTTAAAATATGTATAATATAAACTTAACATGGGTTTTAATGTTTATATCGAAGAAAGTTTGTTATTAATATGTCTTATTTTTTTATCTTACTAATTCTTAATACTTGTTTGTTAAATGGTTAATCTAGATTTATGTTGTATAACACTTGGTACGATAAATGCTAAATTCTTCATAGTTTTCGGTCGACATCGTTGTTATGAGAGGAACTTAATTTATTGTTAACATAAGTTAGCATAATAAATTCCTGATAATATTTAAAAGTATGGTGGTATTAAAATAATATAATTAATATGATCATGCTAAAAATTTATAAAGAACTATTAAGAATAAATCATCTGATTAGAACCTTTTTTATGTGTGGTTTTTAGTTGAGTAATAAAAAGAGTTTATACTGTACTTATTTTTAATACTATTAGTGGATCCTCTAACCTTTAAAATTATTTTATCATTATTTAATTCTCATATTAATTTCACATTTCAAAGATCTCTTTGATAAGTTATATATATTATTTATAATTTATATAGTTAACCTTCACATGGATCAATCTCAGTCTTATCAAGTTATTTATTATTTTGATATTTTTGTACCTGAAACAACCCTGTGATCATGTCAGCTATTATAAAAAAATTATTTTAATATATTTTTAAAAATATTTTAAAAAGTAAAATCTCCTTTACTATTATATTAAATTAAAGTTTTTCATACTAAAAAAAAGATGACAAACAAAGTAATGCATGACATGCAATTTAATAGCTTGATTGTTGTTGTATTTTAAAAATTAAATATTTTTTATTTTATTTTTTAAAATTATTTTATTATATTATTATTAAAAATAAATTTAAAAAAAATATATATTTTAATATATTTTTTAATAAAAAAATATTTTCCACAGCAACCAAAATCAAACGTGCTGCAGGTAAAAAGGCTCGTGGACTTGTTCGTTTTATTTTCATGACTAAAATTCAGACTCTGACAGTTGTCAAGACATTGAACACACATCTTAATCTGAGCCATGCAATCAGTCGGCATTCTTGAAAGTTGAAACATTACAAGTAAGAAGCTGAAGACCCCAATGGAAGAAGAGAGCAATGCCCTCACTCCTCTCTTCATCATCCACGTTCACTCTGTGTTGTACTCTCTCTAAGAAGTTCATCCTCTCTCCCAAAGCAACAACTTTCTTCTTCACGAGAAAGGCTGTATCCTATTTCGGTACCAAAACAACCATGTCCACAAACCTACAATCCCATGCCTTTGCAGGCAATCCTCTAAGATCTAAAACACCCAAATCGACCGACCCATTATCACCTCCCCTAGCCTTTGAAACCCTCAAAACTCAACTTTTAGGCAATACCCACCAATTATCTTCTCTTAATTTCAAGGTTCTACCGTTTAGTAAGGGCAGGCCTTTGGCATCGTCCAGTAGCACAGATGGTGATTTGGGGCCCAAGTGGCATCTGGGTTGGATCAGTTTGGATGATTGTAAAGGTTTATTTTCTGGTTCTGGGGATGAATTGAGCGGAGACAACATGGTTTATCTGGGTTCTAGGTCCGAGGAGGATGTGGTTTATTGGGCAATTGATGTCTCTGGAGAAAATAGTTTGGTCACTGATTCTGTTAGCAAGCAGTTTTGCTTTGTAGAGTTAAGGACACTCATGGTGGCTACAGATTGGGCTGATGAGCGGGTCATGTCTGATTTGGCTGTTGCTGGTCATGTAAGTTGATTTTGGTTTTCAATTGGCTAATTCCTTAAACTTATACGTTTCATTCCAAGAATGAGTTTCCGGTCATTTAAGTGCCTCAAGTTAAATGGTGATATAAATGTCAGCTTTTCTAGCTGCTGAAAATGCTTCTTCTTCTTCTTTTCCTCTTCTGTCTTCTAGTCTTTATAGTTGGGATATATCTGTATTACCAATTTAGTTTTGAAAATTTGATGGTGCCATTTATTTATTGAATGTTTCAACTTTTTCAAAGCCATGGAAAAATTGTCTTGAAACTTAAAATTCAAACCTCACGCAACATAGCGAAATATTTACCCTAGCTGTTCTCATGTTTATTCTCTAGAAGCTGAATTGCGACATAAGTATATGGATAACTAAGCGTAGACTAGTGATATAATTTAGAATTTAGGTTTAATTGAGTTGATGAGGCTACAAACATGTGTTTGTCACAATTTATTTCTCATCTTTATCATTTATTTCTTTCCCCTCACAGGGTTTTTTCTTTAATTTAGCATCTTAATAGAAAGGTCTCACTTGTCATGGAATTTTCTCCCTTTCTTCCGAATGAGAGTTGGAACCCAGTGGGTGGGTGTTTCCATGACCTTGCTGCTGGTTAGCCACATGACATAAATTTATGTCATTTTCTCCAATTCTAATAGATCAGGGTCCGTGTTACCTTGTTAACACACTTCTATTTAATTATTATATATATTCCATTTTGATGCACTAATAGGCTGTCTTGACTGGGTTAAATCAATTCTTGTGTTTGGAACCTTCTAACCTTAGAAGGGTATTGATTTGAATTCCAAATGGAATTTAATTCATAAAAAAAGTGCGAAAGCAAATCAGATCACCCCTCTGATTTGCTGCAGTAATTCTTTTTAAAATACCTATTCTAAAAATACCCACCTCTTTATTTTCTCCCAAGAACCCAACACTATAACTTTATCTCATCAATTCCAAGTAGAGTATTCTTTATTATATTTAACTAGTTTCCAGCTTCATTTATTCTTTCACTGTCTCTTTTTCTGAAGCCAGAGAGAGGCATCCAATTTGGGTTCCAGTGGCTAACTTGGTGTTGTCAAAATATGGTATAAAGCCTCTTCCTCAAATTTTGCCTAGACCTAGAACTGGAATCATCTCTCACAATAACCCTTCAAAGACAAGATTTTTATACACCAACAAGAAGACACTCATAGATTTAATAAGACTCTATAAACCATGTCAAACCAAGACCGATCAATATAGCTGGTATATCTTTGAAAGCTTAGATGGAGAGAATAAACTGACTCCTTTTGGGTGTTTTAGGGAGAGGAATTGGGGGCTTAAAGTGTGTGCTCCGAGTGGGGTTGCATATGGTGAGGAAGATAATAAAGTTAATGGCTTTATGGGATTGGAGAAGAGTAAATAGAATTTGATCCTCGCTCACCACCTCCATTTAACTTGTCTGATATTAGAGCTGCTTACCAAAGCATTGTCGGATCAAAGATCCATGGAGGTCAATGAGTTGTGGTTTTTGGTTTAGCTGTAGGTGCTGCTTATCTTAACAAAAAGAAATGATTTCTGTAACAAATATAATTTTTAAATTAAGGTTAAAATAGTCAAGATTGCTAATTCAATTTATTTTCTCAAGTATTTCAAAAAGAATATTTGAATTCAATTATGTGATTTAGTATTCCATTCTAATCATACAAATTGTATTAGGATATGAATTGAATTGAAATTTTCTTATGAATTGAATTCTATTCAGCATGTGATTTGGTTCCAAACAATAAGAGCTCTTTATTTACCATTTTAGTCTATATATTTGTTAGGCCAAAGCGTTGCTGGAGTGGCATAACATCTCACGTTTTTGTGGATATTGTGGAGAGAAAACTATCACCATGGAATCTGGGAGGCGGAAACAATGCTCAAATGAATTGTGCAGAAGGAAAATTTATCCTCGTGTGGATCCAGTACAGTGATTCATATGCCTCTCTGCTGTGAATGTTGTTTAAAATGCTAGTGGTGCATTGACTGTGAGAATTTCCGCTCTCTTACTGCAGGTTGTCATCATGTTAGTTATTGACCGAGAAAATGACCGTGTCCTTTTAGGCAGACAGTCAAGATTTGTACCCCGAATGTGGAGTTGCTTAGCTGGTTTCATAGAGGTATTTTTCTTGGCAATTTCAACTGTTCACAAAGCCAGAAGCAGATTTTGTAAGCTGAAGAATCCAAAATGTATACAAGCATTCAATATATATGAGATGAACCTCATGATTCCATCACAAGAACTCATCTAGTTGCCAATTATTTTATTCTCTTTTCTGTAATGAAATTATAATATTTAAAATCCTTTGTTGTCTCTAGCCTGGAGAAAGCTTAGAAGAGGCAGTGAGGAGAGAAACTTGGGAAGAGACTGCTATTGAAGTAGGAGAAGTAATATATCATAGTTCTCAACCATGGCCTGGTATTACCTTTACTACTCTCTTTTATGACTGCATATTTCTTCAACTTTTCGCTTGCATGTCATTGATCTTACTGGAAATGAAACAAAGATATTTTGGTCATTTGTTCTTTAATCAACAAAACTAAGAGCATTAACATTTCATTAGTCATATAGTGGGGACCAAAGATCAGCAACTTTTGGTAGTTTTAGGCTTTTAGCACCTTAAAGGTTTAAGTATATCCATACCCTAACACAGACACTGTAATTCATCATCTTTAGTGTAATCTGGATATAAGATTAGTGAGCACAAAATGCAAAAATTCTAAATGCCAACCTTATGCTCTTACGATGAGTGTAACAATACAATGCATTTACTTTGGAATTTTGTCCATAGAAAAATGGAATCTTAGCAAAGTTCTTTCAAAATGAAAAAAAATTAGAAAACTTGTTTTGAAGGGTTTTTTTTATTTTTTATTTTTAATCTAATTGGAATATAAAGGGTACATGAAAAAATAAAAATAAAAACAACTAATAAAACAGTTTTCTGAAGTTTGAAAAATTTGGAAAATTATTAATTCAGTTTTTTAATTAGTAGAAAAACTCAAAACATGATTTTCCAAAATCATATATATGTTTTCTTTTGTAAGGAAAGAAAAAAAATGTATAACAATTCTATGAGTAGATGAATTCCCAAAGCCATAATGTTATCACTTCCTGCAGAATGGAGGAGAAATAGAATTTTCATCTAATTTTGGTGCTTGTTTTTCCATGAAAGTTCCACTGTCAAAAGGTTAGATTATTTTGGCTTCATCATAACTTCAAGTAATATGGGATTCTGCAGTCACAGTGTTCCCCATCGATATTGCTACAACAACCAAGCCACAATCCCCAACTAGTTTAGGGCAGTTATATAGATGCTTTTGTGCCCTTTTTTTGTGATCATAATCCAAATTCATCTCAATATCATTATAGTCTAAATCATTCAATACCACTTCCGTCCACATTATTTTGGTTTCCCTTTACCTCTTTCCACTATTAGCCTCTCAGTTCTTTGAATCAAGGCCAACATGCCCAAACCATCTTACTCTTTCTTGTTCTCTCTTATTGAGAGCTACATGGTTCTTTGACAAATGTGTTCATTGATAATTATTTGATCCTAATAATGTTGCAGTCTAAAATTCATCAATTGTCCATGTACTTTAGACATTTGGTCACATCAGTACTTGGTCTAGCTGAATCTATATGCTTCCATTTAGGGAGATCTGAACAACCCCCTCCCCATGAGGGAGTTGAGATTGTGTAAAAAGAATGTAAATACATATGAAAATTTTTATGAAAAAAAAGAGAGGAATTGAGATTGTATCAAAAAGAAAAACTAGTGTAAAGTTAATTAATCAATAGCAAACTAAAAAATTATATTATTTTACCTTTGTTTTTGCTCCATCACTCATGAAGTTGGATGGAAGGTTTCAAAGTGTAAGGCTATTTGACTGAATTATTTTTTTAGAGTTTGATTTGGCCTAGCCTAACAATTGGCTTCTTTTTTCTGTCTTTGTTTCGATGATTGATTAGAGTGCGAGTGCAGTTATTTTATGACTTCAATTTTGTATTTTCATGCAAAATTGTTATAGTTCTCATTACTCTCTGATTTATTTATTTACAAATGCTGCTAACTTATTGTGCACCTGTTCTGGTTTCTTGTCAGTTGGCCCAAGCAGCATGCCATGTCAGCTGATGGTCGGATTCTTTGCATATGCAAAATCATTTGAAATAAATGTAGACAAGGAAGAGTTAGAAGGTATTTGAAGATTTAAAATTTGGTTGCTTATGCTTGGGCCTTTCTTTTTCCTGATGAAAATCTCTTTTTTTAATACAAGATCACCTATTTGTGCTGTATGGCTAAAAATTCTAGGCAAATAAGAGACTTCTTGTGACAAACTCTAAAGCAATAAAAGTAGCCAAATTTATTACCTTTAGGTTGGCTGAATTTGTGCACATCTCAGATTAAGATGTGGCAAAGGTTTGGATAACTTAACTATAGAAAAGAAATAGTAAGGATAACAACAATTACAAACAAATAAAACTAATTTAATTGAATCACCTAAACTCTTAAATGCAACCTAATTTATAGTTTCATGATTTGATTTTCGGTGGTGAGAATGTCTCAGTCTCAACTAGTTATAATGGTGTCCCTCATTCCTTTGTATTTATGTAATATATACTTTTTACTCTTTACTAGCTATATTAGTCACCCTCGTTTCTTTGTATTTATGTAATATATACTTTTTATTGGTGCTCTGATTGTGTAGTTGCCATTTGAATTATGTTATAAGTTGTGATGGGGAACAAAACGACAACAATAGAAATATTATTTGACCATGTAAGAATTTTAATAATGTATGATTGTGCTAAATTTTTAGTATTTATAAGAATATTAACATTTATCATTTGGTAATTGAATTTGAATTTTAGTTTTCTTATCAAATTTGTACTATTATTATGGTTTCCTATTTTATTCATTTTGGGTGGTTATAAATACTTTTCCTATGTAGACATTTTGTTTGATCATTGTATTTTGAATACAATAAATTTGAGTTTTCTCTTAGAGTGTGTCTGAGTGATTTTTGGTCTTGTTGGTAGTTCTGCATTAGTTTGGTCTCATAGAAATTCAACAAAGATTGTTCTTTTCCTCAATCTCGTATCTCTTCTTTGAATTTCTATAAGGATTCAATAGAGATTCGACTAGGTTTATTCTTATTTCATAAGAAAAAAATAAAATAGAGTTGCTATTGCGATTAAGAGTCCTTTTGATGCAAACAGGAGTGAAAGATAAAGGAGTTTGTTATATGTTAAACCCTTAAAGACCAAAAACATCATAAGTATATGTTAAAACCCTTAAAGACTCTCAAAATACTTAATTTTATTAATTTATGTCTCCACTTGTCAAAAAGCTATTAGAACCTTTCATATTGAAAAAAACTAGAAAACTTTAATAATACTAAATAGAAAAAAATAAACTAGGAAAAATATTTCCTTTAAGTAGGAAAAAAAAGCATCATAACTTTCTTGGGTTGGAAGGAACTTGTCATTGAGTTCAATTTTCAATTAAAAATTGCCCTGCATCAAGAACATCTTTTTGTATATGGACCAACTCACCCAATAATGGGTTTCTAACACCTTTGTACAAATGACCCTATCATGGATCCTTAACACAACATGTTTGTGTGCACTACTTCATCGTGGATTCCTAATATAATATGTTTATGTTAGTCATCTCATCATGGGTCCCACCACTAGGATTTCGATTGACAACAACTGAAATGGGCAAAAATAATACACTAGTCCTTGGATGTCTTTTTCTTGAGGGAAACTCTTCATTCTCTCCTACATAAGCATCTCCTAATTTGCAACCTCTTTTAGCCATGGCATAGAATAAAACAAAATAATAATTAAGGCCCTGTTTGTTTGTTGAAAAGTAGTTTTTTTTTTTGAAGTGAATTTCAGGAAAATGAATTATTTTCTGATGTTTGGTAGTATAATGGAAAATAAGTTGGAAAATACTTTTCAGTGTTTGGTTTGGTTATATCATGGAAAATGAGTTGGAAAATAAAATATTAATGTTTTATTTTTTCAAGTTTATTAAAATAACAAGGAACAAATCTTACAAATTAAAAAGTTGAATGAGAATGAAATTGAAAAAAATATAATTTCATAAATTATCTCAAACAAAATAAATAATAATCAAAATAATAGAGATCAAATCTAAAAAAAAATAAAAAAATTAAAATAATAATAATATTAACATTTTATAAATTATTTCAAATAAAATAAGTAACAATAATCAAATTTGATAAATAAAAAATTTCAATAACAAAATGATAATGGAAAAACAAATAACAATTATAAAAATGAAGATCAAAGTTAATATAAAAATTAAATTTTAAGAGATGAAATTGAATAATAAATATTCAAAATAAAATATATATTACAATCAAAAGTTTGATGATCAAATTTGATATAATCAGCAAATAATATGACATTTCTAAATTTTTCACTTTACTAGAAACCAAGCTAAATTTTTCTTTGTCTGGAAAGTGTTTTTCGCTGATCAATTTTAGTAATGGCAAACAAACACAGGAAAGTTTCGAAAGTGGTTTCGTGGAAATCACTTTCCAAGAAACAAACATTGTCTAAAGATGATTGGGCTCTGATACCAATTGGTGTAAATGAGAGCAAATGATAAAAGAGTTTGTTACATGTCAAAACCCTCAAGGATTAAAAACACTATAAGTATAGGGACTCAGAATATTTTATTTTATTCATTCATGTCTATACTTGCCAAAAAACTATTACTACATGTTATGTAGAAAAAACTAAAAAACTCTAATCATATTGAATTGAAAAAAATAAACTAGGAAAAATATTTTCTTCAAATAGAAGAAAAAGAAAAAAACTAACTAGAAAAAAATCATAATAAAGAATAGAAAATTAAAAATTAAAAAATATCTATTTTTCTAAAAAAACTTCTGCATCATTTGGAACAAAGAATTAAGAGTCCACAAATTCACTTACTTGGATGTAAAAAAATATTGGATATAGGCAATCTCACAAATCAAATCATTTGTGGTAAGCTATTTCTAATCTGGATTGTTGATAAAATTTATAGTGGTTTCAAAAAATAAAATTTGGTGTTCTGATTAGAAAATGGATGTCTAGCCTATGATCATTCTTTGGAAAATCATAGAAAATATAATTATGATTGGAGAATTGAATCCCTTGGGAATGAAAAAGTGAGCTAAGTTGAATTTTTTGGTTAGGTTCTCGCATATTCTTCATCTTATGGAAAGGTTGTGTTACATGAAATATTTAGTGAATATGGATATTTGGAGGATATATTCATGTTTAAGGAGTTTGCTTTAGTTCAATTGCAATATGTAAGGCATGCTATTCTAGCTTTATTTAGACATAATGGCACTCTAGTTTATGAAAATTGTTGTGTGATGGATATTCGATCCATAGATTTAAGCTTAAGTTACAAATGTAGTACAATATTGCGAGTAATCAATGCTAAACTTGACTAGTTAATGATAGATGACGGGTGTCCTATGAAGCAAGAGGTAACAAATTGGAGAACTAGTTGATGAATACAATGTAGAAGTCCTTGGAGAAATCTTGTTGAGGGAAATTGAGAATGTGAAGAACCAAGATGGGCTTAGTTGCAAGGATGATGAAGTTAGTGCAGTGGATTATGTGCAAAAATATTGATTCGCTACAAATTGAAGATTCCAAGTCTTCAAAGTTGAAGTTGATCGCATTGACTTTGTTGTTTCTCTAAATTTAGCATTGTAGATGAGAAGACTATCTTATTGCCTACATTGTTGTCTAAAGAAGTTTTAACGAGCTTTGGAGCATATGTAAGTTTCTAGAGGTTCATACATGCATGTTCATTGAGTTTTTATTACTTTAACTCTTCAAAACTCAAGGTTGAGTTTTTTCCAACCAAGGGTGAATGATGGAAATAAAGAAAGACAACAATTAGATTATTATTTGAATATTTAGGAATCTATAACATCTCATGAATATGACTGAGGAAGCAATTTTTGACATTTGGCATGTTATAATTGGGCATGTTAATTTGAAGAGTCTTGAGCTTTCTAAATAAAGACACGTCTTTCTCTTATATGATTATATATGATTGATAGGATAAAATGGGAAACTCGTACTTTTAATTTTATTTCCATGTGTCTCCTCATCTTGTATTGTCCTTTTTTAAAGTATGTGCATTTGGCTTGACCTTAATTAGAGCTAACCTATACTATTTTACAAGGTAATAGAATAGGCTTTGTTTAATTCACTAAAACTATCCTTCAAAAGTGGGATTACAACCAATGTATATAAACTAATAAGTAAATAATGCCCTAGGATGTGCAATTTATGTGTTCTTTATATCTTGTAATATAAAAATACAATAACAAGATCCATAATTGAAATTGATAATTGTGTATCAACGTGATGGTTTAAAGTTCTTATTACTAGGAATAAGAGTTTTAATTATTTATTTATCTATTAATTTTAGTTATTTGGGTTTTGGAAGTGCCACATGAAACAAATTATCAATTTGAGTTTTGAGTTATTCTTTGGCTAATGTTTATACTTTGGAAAGTTTGTAGAACTTTTTTAAAAAATTTTGTGCAACATAAAGGAAATTGTTACTTCGTTAAATTTTGACAATTGCCTTTTCTTCTTAAACTCAATATACAACCGCAATGGTATAAATAACAAAATCAATTTGAGGTTGTCTAAGAAAATTACATTGCTAAGTGAAATTGAATTTTTTCCCTAAATTATAATTGCCGAGGTGAAGAATTTTAGATTTAATTTGTGTGAACAATGTTTATATAAAAAATTTATGATACTTTATGCATTTTGTGTTTAGATATCAAACCATATCTTTAATAATTAACAGAATTTAGTATGTTCAACAAATAGCAATTGATGATTTTGGTATGTAATATTTAACTATGAATGGATGATAATATGTTTCTTGTGCAAACAAATCCGGTCTATTGATAATGATGCCAGTAATGCATTTTCTTGATTTTTCTATTTTACTATATCATTAATCAACACCAATACCATTTAGTGTATATCTAATAATTGTTTTGGCCATGTCAACCAATCATGCAAATAATCTCATTTACTTCACCTATTCACTAAATTATATCTATTTTTATATGGTTTTATATGATTTATGTGAAAAATTAGCTAAAAAATGATTTTGAAAAATTACTCAATTAAAAAAGAACACAAAATTTATAGGTTCTTGAAGCAAAATGAGAGTTGTTAACAAGTTTTAAATATAAATTGTATGAATGATCTATAATTTATATTTAATAAATATAGTTTTAAAATTCTTTGGGGAAAAATATTATTAGAACAAACAAGAAAAATAGTGATATAATATTTTTTGAAAGTAGACATTACCTTAGTTTTTCCTTATCATGTTAATACTATTGTTAGGTTCTCTTATTTTATTTTGTTTAGGTTTTTATAAATAAACACCTGATGCATACTTTCTGATTTAATTGTTGAACATATAACAAAATAAACTTGAGTTTGAGCCTTTGTTGTTTCGCTGATTTTGTTGGTTATTCTATATAATGTAGTGGAAGGATTTATTTTATTTTTTTATAATCATAATTTTAGCACTTGGGTTTTTGAAAAAATTGTATTTGAGTTTTTCTAATTTTTGTTTTTGTTTTTGTGGTTTAAAATCAATCATGTACCTCCTTTCCAAAAAAAAAAAAAACAAAACAAAAAAACTGTTTAGTATTGTTACAATTAGAAGTGTATTTTGGAAGTAGATGTATTCACTCCATCTGGAAAAAGGTGCTGTTTCCTAGACTAATTCAATTATTTGGAATTAATTTTAATTCCTTGTTTTTCTTGTCAATTCTCATTCTGATTCAATAATGTGTGGTTTTCTCATGTTTTGCTTGATGCTAAAAGTCCTTTTTTCTTATCATCCTGTCCTGCCCGCCACCCAACACCCCCCCCCCCCCCCCCCATCACCACAAACATCAAGTAAAACTACTCTTTGTATAACTAGATGTTTGAACTTGACTATAGTAAAAGGTACAAAATAGTGTTTCTTTTACATCATAGTTCAAGACTCTTGGAAGCTGCGAGTCTCAAGATCCCTTTTGAGGATTTGGCTACATTCCACTTTCGATTAGTTAAACTGCGTTTAATAGAAGTGGTGCTTTAGTTTAGAGTTGGATATGACTAGTAGAGATGTGGCATGAGGCTAATATTTTGATTTTTGAATCGTTTTAGATGCTCAATGGCACAGTAGAGAAGATGTCCAAAAAGCATTAATGTGCGCGGAATACAAGAAGGCACAACGAACAGCAGCGGCCAAGGTAGAACATATGTGCAAAGGAATTGAGAAAGGACAGAGTTCATCATCAGATTTTAATTTAGAAAGTGGGGAACTTGCTCCAATGTTTTTTCCTGGACCCTTTGCAATTGCGCATCACCTAATCACTTCCTGGGCAAATCAAGGCGCAGCATTTGATGCAGTTCAACTGAAACAACCACCGAGTCGTTCAGAGTCAAATTTGTAGCTCCACTCCCAACCTTCACTCTCGCAGGAAGAGTATTTGATTCTATCCTTCACTCTTGTTTCTGAAGAGCTTAGAGACAGTATTTGATTTCTGGATTACAAATGTTGCAATAATCATTGAGAAGAAAAGCGACACCCTTCGTTATTTCTGGGAGGCTGCTTCATAGAAAACATCCAGTGGGTGTAATCGATTCAGATTTTCTATTTGTTTTGTCGCAGTCCGTATTCTTGTCATCATGTGCAGTTATATTATGACACTAGATTTTCTCCGTACCTTCTGGGATAATATTGCAACGAGTTTATGTAGATTAATACATAGGTAATCAGGGCAGCATTCCTTTAATCCAGCTTTCTGCGTATGCTCGTCGCCAGCCATATTTTATAGCTTATTACTTTCAGCGTTTTTTTCTGACAGATGCGTTCAGCTCAAACGGTTTTATGGAACGCCATCAAGGGATCCTTGCACGCCCAGAGCCCTATGCCCTCGCACAGAAGAAGAGAATTGTCACAGGTACAATGATCCTCGCTTCAAATTCAAACCACACACCACGTTAGGAAAGAACCAATCTGAGACTCGTGGACAGCCGGAACCTGAAGATTTCATCATTGAATGGATTACCAACGCCTTAAAAATAGAAGGATAATTTGCACCCGTCAGTCCATTAACTTTAAACTAAAAGAATCACACTTGTAGTGTGTATTGCACACACACAATGCAATCTATAATAGATGTTTTTTAATTATGAGTTTTTTTATATATAATTTAGTCTGTTAATTTTTTTTTAATTTATCATTCTCGTGATATAAATTTGATAAGTTAACCTGATTTCACGGGTTAACCTAATTATTTAAGATTTTTTTATTAATTAGTTTTTTTTATTTCTAATGAGTTTTTTTTGTTTTTCTTTAATTAATTTTTTTCTTATTTAATTTAATTTGTTAATATTAATTTTTTTTCTATTTAGTTATTATACTCTCACAACAAAGATTTCAAGTTTAACAGGTTAACTCAGTTGAATTAGATTTGTTTTTAATAATTTTTTCTTTTAATTTTATTTTTTAATATTATAATTATAGCTAAAAGATATCAACCTTTTACTATGGACTACATTGTGGAAACATTGTGGAAATCTATAATAATAGGCGGATGCCTTTTAGTTATAGGTTTTTTCTTTTCTTTTTAATTAATTTTTTTGGTTCAATTTAGTTTATTAATATTATATTTTTTTTCTATCTAATTATCATATTCTCATAATATTGATCTCAAGTTTAGCGAGTTAATTTGATTTGTCAGGTTAATTTAGTTGATTAATATTTTTTTTTAATTAATTTTTTTCTTCTAATATTGATTTGATTGAGAATTAAATTTCTTCATTTGTTTTATTTAATTTTTATTAGACTATCATGATCTCATAAGAGGATTTTATTATACTCATCCTTGCAAGGCACTATTCATTGAAATAATGCTTTGCTTTGTATTTTTTTTTGTTTTTTCTTTTTCAATTATTTTTTTTAATTTTATTTTGTATTATTAAATTTTTTTAATTTATTTATCATACTTTTATAACATGGTCTTGTAACTAGGTCCATATTTAAGGCTCTTAGATATGATATTGCAACCAGACTTAAAGTTTTTTCACATAATATTGCAAGCAGAATCACTTAAACTTGAGTCATGCAAGTTTAATATTATTATTTATGTTAAAAATATTATTATTAATATTATAATAAATATTATAAATATTATTTTTAGATCAAATATTATAATCAAAATTAAAATTCTTGGATTTAGTTAGATAAATCAGATGCTATTGAATTTTTATTTTTTTTTAATATTTTTTATACAAAAAAATATTAGGGCGGGGCTAACTAGTTGATGCTAAAGTATTTTGGAACAGTGAAATCTTGTCTTGTTTGGTGTATTCAGGATCATTGTTGAGTTTTTTCTACTCATCGACATGTCGAACTTTACGTGAGGTATCTCTTACTCCTACTTTAAAATATGTACACAATTAACGTCTAGCATTGGATCTAAGGATTTCAAAGATTTATGACAAGAGTTTTTGATGTGTTAGCGTGGGAAGTTGGCTTAAGCCATGTGGTCGTTTAATTACCTGTAAAATGAAATTTACAAGGCTAGGAAGTACATCTGTTTCACTCTATACAAACTGTCCACATCAGATGAAAAGTTTACGTATTGAATCCCAAATACTAATTGTAATCATTCTAAAGCAGAGCTCCTTTTATCATAAATATATCTATTTAACATCACTAGTTAAATTTTAAATTTAATTTTTAAAAATTATTAATTCAAATCTTATAAATTTTATAATCATAAAAAATTTATATTATTATAATTTTAAAATTTATATAATTAATCAATATATATATAAACGGATGAAATATACGGATGAAATATCCAAATTAATATATATATATATATATATATATATATATTGACTGAACACCCAAGTTACTGTAAATGTTGACAATTCCTGTACTGGATAGGTTTCGATGATCTAGCTCATCGCATGAACTTTTTTTAGTGATCAGTCACTTCATCCTAGTATTTTACGAAGATTGCTTTCTCTGTAGTCAATCATGAATATTTTGGTTGATGATACTATCTAAGATCACTTTCAACTTTTTTTTCCCATACTTCATCATGAAAAATTACTATTTTTATTTGATTGATACGAGGAGGTTCATTTTAGGTGTAAAAACATCCCCATAACTTGATGTTTCGACTACCAGATGGGTCAATTGAGACAGGGAAAATAGGTTTTTTACTCTTTTTTTTTTTTTTAATTTAAGGATGGCAAATGCATTGTTTTATAACAGAGATGTAGGCTTAGTCTAATTTACAAGCTTAGTAAGGGGCAACCCTATCAATTTCTCGATTAGCAATAAAACAATATGAATGGGGCTTCTAGATCGAACAACTTGCAACTGAAAGGTAATGTCTAGGGATTCAAAACCTGGAAATAAATGAGTTGCCATGACTTGTATCAAAACAACGTTTGTACTTACAGAGAAAGTTAGTAGCTTAGAATGTAGCTGTCAGAGAAGTTACAGAGGACGTTTCAACCTTTCTAGAGAAGTCAGGTTCATAAAAATCCAACTTCATTTGGGCCACCAAACGCGAGTCCAAAGTCATGACCGGAAATCTCCAGTAAAATTTCCGCCGGAGCACTTAACCTTTAGAAACCTATAACTTCATATCTACAACTTTAATCAGAGTCCAAGCTCAAAAGAAACCTCTCTCTTAAGAAAAGGAGCTGGGCAGTAGCGTGGATGGAAATGATCTAGTTTCATTTGAAAATGCGAGTGAAGTCGTGTTTTTTAAAAAATTATTTTTTATTAAAAATTAATTTTTTTAAGTATTTTTATATTATTTTAATATATTTTTAAATAGAAAAATATTTTAAACTATATCCATAAACATGAATATAATCAGATTTTTCAAATAAGCAGTGGTGGCATCGAGAAGATTTCACATATGGAAAGGGTTGATTTTTGGGGAGGGTAACGTGGGAAGTTGCCAAAGAAAATCCAAAAGAGTTTGGTATAGAAAAGGATGGCTGCCACAGTAATTTGGACGCTAGCATAAGTGTAGGCCTTCAAAATGGAAAGTGCAGTGCAATTAGTGGAGGCTGAGGTAGGTTTTGTGTGTGTGTGTGTGTGTGTGTGTGTGTGTGTGTGTCTAAGATTAAAGAGAAGGGGAAGTGTGTTGTTAATTTAGGAATGGAAGGGGCTGGAAGGTGACAGATAAAAAGGGCAAAAGGTATAGGTGACTGATTAATTGAAGAGGTCGTCTTCCAGCTTGTTAATAATAATAAATTAAAAAAAAAGAGAGAGAGAGAAAACTTTGATTTTTATTTGGGGAAGGTTTAAAAGAAAAAAAAATCAAATTTTTATTGGGTTATTAAGGAGATATTTAGTGACCTCTAATTAAATGATCATTTAATTTCAGTTTTAATTTTATTTATTGATATTAATATTTTATTGCTTATGATATTAATTAAGCTAATATCTATTTGATTATAATTGGTGATTGATTGCGAGATTTTAATTGATAAAACTATTATTTCTAATTAAAATTTGACATGAATGAATGAACTTATATTGAATGCGTAGTATTTATTTGATGTACGAGTTTTCAAAGTTTTGAGCTTTAATATTTGTTAAGTAAGATTGATGGCTAGTAACAACTATTTTACCTAATTGAATTTAGTGTATCATCCACACATCTAGCAGACTTGATACATTGGACTTTATGTTAGACTTAATTAAATTAAAATTAATAGGGGGATTAATTAATCATAATTGAGATATATGATATTTTCTAAAATTGTTTCCTCCTTCGCTTGTTTTCAATTCCTACCCTTTTTCTTGAATTATTTAGTTTAATTAATCTTCAAATCACAATCATTCAAAATACTAATTTAATTTTCTGTTAAGCAATTTGGTTAATTAGGTTAATTTACACTATTAGCAAATCTTTAGGATAATTACCTGGGTTTAACTTACTCTATATGTTATATGTGATTCTCGTATTTGTAAGCTTTGTAGATTTAATGTTTATGTGCATGATTTGTGAGTATCACCAAAACCAACTTTTATAAATGTAATTTTACAAAAGATTATAAAAAATACATTGTATCATTACCTCACACTTATAAAAACTATTTTGCTTCATGTTATGAAGAAATGTTTGACTTGCAAAGAAGTCTTATAAAACATGCATTACCAACCAAGTTTATGTTTAATCCATACAAATAGCATCCATAAAGAATAGTTCTAGATGTGATTGATCATGTGAAAAAAAAAGGGTAGATCCTAGAAGCTTGATTTATTAGGAAAATAACATATGATAAATGAATATTTAATATAATGCAAGTATTAAAAAAGAATGGAGTATGCATAGATTTTGAAAATTTTAATTTAGCAACTTCAAATGACAAATATCGAATATGAATGATTGATATACTAATCGATTTAGCAGTTGGTGATGAAATCTTTAGCTTTATAGATAAATATTTATGATATAATTAGATCTTTATTGTAAAAGATAATGAGTTGAAATTTGCTTTTAAATATTGTGGCTCACTTGGATTTTTTAAATGGGTAATGATGTATTTAGCTTAAAGAATGTTTGTGTTAGGTATCAAATAGCCATGAATTTAATCTTTCAAAATACAATTAATCATAATATAGAGGTTTATATTGATGATATCATGATTACATCAACGTCTAAATCTAACCATTTGGATGAGATAAATTCAACCTTTAAAGCTTTTCAAAAATATATAATCTTTAAATGAATCCACTAAAATGTATTTAATGTACAAGTAGGGAATTTCTAGTACATCAGTGTATGATAAAAGCAAGAAAAAAAATAAAAAATAAAAGCCACCATAAAAGCATGGCTTCCACAAAATAAAAGGCAACTATAAAGTCTTATTAGAAAAATTGATTTTTCAAGGAGATTCATATTGAACACTATAGGAAAGATCAAACCATTTTCTAAGTTATTCAAAGAAAATAACATAGTTGAGTTCCATTAGATTGAAAAATAACAAATTATTATTTTTAAAATAAAAACGTATTAGATAAATTTCCAATATTAAAAAACAAATCAAGAAAGCCTTTACTATGTATATTTGCTATATAAGGATTAATTAGCAACATTTTAGTATAGAAGAATAAAGTTAAAAATAAACAAGTTGTTTATTATCTCAGTCACATTCTTCTAGATGTGAAAGAACATTACACTTCAATAAAAAAAATTATTTGTTTATATATCTTTTCTATGTAAAGCTTTACTAGTAAGTTTTCTCAAGTAAATATGTATGTGATTTGCAAAACATTTAATAAAATATATTTGATTTAATTCAATATTTTAATTCAATCTTAATCTAATTAGAGAAATTAAAATAGAATATTGAACTAGTCTATTATATGCCATCAAATAAGCTGAATATAGTGGTTAAATGATGGTCTTTTAAGGGTTTTATTTGTACATAATTGATAAAATAAATCTAATTTTCTTAAAAGGGAATAATTACATCCTAGTAGCTACAAATGACTTCATTGTATGGGTTGAAGCTATTATTTATCGATCAATCAACTAAGAAATTATGATTAAGTTCATTAAGAAACATATCATCCATATATTCAGACACCTTAAAACTCTTTTGACTAAGTATCAATATTTACTAAGAAAAATATTAAATAATTTGTCTAGGGGTATGGATTTAAATAATTCATTCTACTTCATATTATACTCGTGACAATAAAATAATAGAATCGATGAATAAAACTTTAATTCTTAATATATATAAATTGACCACAAATAATGTTATGATTTGGCATGATACGTTGTCAGAAATACTTGGAAATATAGAAATTCATATAAGACTATCTTATGAACTTAACCATTTAATTTATCTTATAGCCATGATATCATGTTGTCCATAAAACTTATATTTATTCACGTAGAATACTTATAAAATGTGATATAAACAATATAAATTTTCAATCTCTTACACCAAGAGAGTTGGAGGATTTAGATAAAGTGAGACTCACTATATATATTAGATCACTTACTAGTACTTGAGAAGAAGGTTAATAGAGTATACAATGAACATGCTCAGTTCAAAAAAATTGATTAAAAAACTGGTGTGGAAGATCATATTAGGAGGGCTCATAAATTGATGTCGAAGTTATCAAATGATATGCTTATTATCTAGTAAACCAAGATGATGAGATATATTTTTTATTAATCAATGATTAATATTTAAAAAAGTACCCAATCATTATAAAAATGAGATTTCTAAGAAAACTAAGGGATCAATTTAGAGATTATAAGTGTGAAGTAGCTCTAGATTTATATTATTTGTGTTTTAGACCTAACAACTATGCTATTTTAATACTAAAACATATTTTTGTTCTTTATTCTTAATAATAAAAAAAAAATCAAAGTTATCAATAAAATAAGTTAATTAAGTTAATAATGAGCAGTTTTGTTCACAAATTATAAAGATAAATTTGATATTAAATTATAAAATTTAGTGGCATTTATGAAATTATGAAAAATACAAAGAAAATAACAAAAAAGTTCAGGAAAGATCTCTTTTTAAAGTTCATGAAATCAAGATAATCATAAAATTTTAATTAAAAAAATATCTTCACGATAAATGTTGTTGTTGGTAACTATAATATGAAGGATGAGTAGTTTTTCCAAAATGTTTTAATGTCCATGAACTTCCTGGTCTCTTTGTTGAAGAAAAAATTATAAACTATCAAGTTGTTGTATATGAATATAGAAAAACAATCAATAGTTTTTTGAAGATAATAAGTAGTTGAGTCACGTAAAAAACTTTCTAGCATTTCAATTCCTTACCAAAATATTGATGTATTTTCTACTAACTAATAAAGTGTATAGTAATAACAAAGAGTCATATGAAAGAAAAAATTAAATGTGTTATTATTGAGATAAAAAAAGAACAGTTCAAGATTCTTGGTTAATTTATTTTTTAAAAATACATAGTTTCTATAGAAGGAGATTTGAAGATTTTAGGAAAGAGATCAATGTATTGGGCATTAATTGAAAAAACTTTTACTACAAATAATGGCCAACCGTGTATAATTTATCTTCCATTGCATTTATTTGTAGTTTTTAGAGGTTTTTTTCCTTTTTTTTTGCTAGTATAGTTTAGTCACATTATCTTTTAAATTTGTTAAAATCAAGTAGAATTCCCTATATTTTATTTGATTTGTGAGGCTATTATTAAATTTGACATAGAATTTATTTCCTAATTATATTTCTCCTTGTTTAAAGAAAACAAATGAAGAACAATTAAAATAATTAATCAAAAAAATTACCTAAGAAGTCAACAAAACTCTAATAAATGAATGTTAATATTACACTTCTTAACAATAAAAAAAAAAACATAAAAAGAGAAGGCAATGACCATAAAATAATAAAATCCAAAAGGAATGTTTATAGACATGCATTATCACTTAATTGATCAATAATGATCAATGTTGATCTATAATTTATTCCCATTGCTATTTTTAGAAAGTTTCATATAAGATTTGGATAGTTTTCTTTGTAAATATTAGATTCTTTAAATATTAAATGATCTTTAATTTTCTTATCAAATATATCACCTAAGAAGCCATATCTATGCTTATGTGTCTTAATTTTGCTAAAAATAATGCATTTCATTTATGATATAAAAACTTATGTGTAATTGCATTTTTAAAGTGTGTTTATTTCTCAGAAAGTGGCTTCTAGAAAATTATTTTTTAAATTTTTCTATGTTTGTTTGTAATTAGAAAAGTTGGTACATGAAAAACACTTTTTGATCAACGAAAAATTTAGTTTGGTTTTCAAAAAAAGTGTTTCCTTTTATTTTGAGTGGAAAATATTTTTTGAAAGTTGTGAAAAATTTAAAAAATATCATATTATTTGTTGATTATATCAAATTTGGTTTTCAAACTTTTGATTGATATATATATATATATATATATATATATATATATATATATATTTGAATATTTTTTTCAATTTCATCACTTAAATTTATTTTTATAATTGTTATTTTCTTTTCCCTTATCATTTGTTTATTGAAATTTTTTATCTATCAAATTCGATTTTTATTCTTTTGATTGTTACTTATTTTATTTGAAATAATTTATAAAATGATAACTATTATTATTTTAATTTCTTCATCTTTTTATTTTTTTATTTCTTAGATTTGATCTCTATTATTTTGATAATTATTTATTTTATTTGAGATAATTTAAGAAATTATATTTTTTTCAATTTCATTCTCATTCAGCTTTTTAATTTGTAAGATTTGTTTTTTTTATTATTTTAATAAACTTGAAAAAAATAAAATATTAATAAGTTATTTTCCAACTCATTTTTTATGACATAACGAAACACTGAAAATTGTTCTCCAACTTATTTTTTATTACACTATCAAATGAAAATAATTCACTTTTCTTAAATTTATTTAACAACAAAAGAACTACTTTCCAGCAAACAAACTGGGCCTTAGGTATTAAATATAAAATTGATTGTGTATAAATATCTATTTTTTTACATCTTAGGTATTCATTTTTCAAAAGAAAACTATTTTCCAACAAACAAACGGGGCCTTAGATATTAAATATAAAATTAATTGAGTATAAATATCTATTTTTTATATATTTCACATCCGACATCTTGACAATCACACCTTATTTCTTAGAAAGGCAAAAAAGTTTTTTATGGATTAGATGGGGGAAGATCTTTTATTGAAAAGGAATCATCATATGATATTATGTTCACAAGAAAACCTCTGCTGGTTTTTAGAGTTTTAAGATAAACGACTAGTTAAGCTAAACAAAAAATATTATCAAATTAAAATATCTTATTTAGGGTAAGCTGCATCGCTTCTTATTTTCTATTTCTAATGGCCTGTTGTGCTTAAAATTAATACTTTATCTATATTAAACATAATAAGTTTATTGTGATGAGTTAAATTCTAGGTGAACGAGTGGGTTAAAACCTATCTATTCTCAAGTCTAAGTCATCTTTTTCACTCCTAATTGTTTGGTTAATTGATATATTTACAACTATCTACTTATAATCATAATATGTAACTATTAATAGTTTATCAAGCCCTATAAATAAATAATTAGACCAACCTTTATTGGGTTCATTAAACCTAACCTAAATAATAAGAGGTTCAAGTGTAATTTTTTATTGAATAGGATGTTTATACATCAAACCCAAATATTCAAGCAACAAATATTAAAGGTTGATCTACTTGAAGGTAGGATCTAGTAATAAAGCTTTGAACTTGTTAAGAAAAATTAATACCTTCAATTGACACTTAAAAGTTATTGATGGATATTAGACTTAAAGGTTAGAAAATTTGAAAGGAAAACATGTTTTAAAAACAAAAGAAACTAAGGTGTTACTCCTTATTAACATTTAAGATAATAGCTCGTTATGAGTCTATTTATCTCAAACACTATAAGTAAATATCAAATCATTTTTTTAGTTTAAAAAAATAAAATTGAAAGAGGTTTTAGAATGTCAAACCATAAAGGCCATTTTACTATGAGTTTAACCCTTAATGAGTTTTATAAATAAGTTATAAAATCCAATGTAAATTTATGAAAGAGTGTGAAAACTATTTTTTAATATAAAAGCAAACTCATGCATAAATAAAATAAAAGAATGACAAAAAAATCAAACATGAGCAAGATGCAAACTTTTTTGAAGGAGTTGGCCTAATGTATAAAGAATAAAATATTTGAAAACATATTGAATACATTTGCATTTCACATTTATAAAACATATCATGACAAAAGAACTAAATACAAAAACACAAAAAATTCAAGTGTCCACAAGCATAGACAATCGATATCAATATTATTCAAACAAAAAAATATCATCACAGTATTTATCCACATCAACCATAAATTCAAATAATTATTCAAAAAGTGTTTAGTGTTTGAAATGAACATTCCAGAGCGGTAAGAGTTTGGGTCTAAAAAGGCTAACATAATGAGTAGAATAATGTTAAAAAATTTAATGGTGGTTGCTTGAATTGCATCGTATCTCTAGGCAAACTATAAGGAGAAGGGGCTTATGGCCTAGTCCATACAAAATACCATTTTTTTTTTATAGTGGTGGAGTTATAAGTCACTACTAATAGTGGAGAAAGATCTAATCATTTAAATTTTGACCATTTATATCTCTAATGCTGTCTTTTCTTGACAACCTTGTTTCAAACGTGTCTTTGTGCTTATTGGTAGGGAGAGATGACACATAACCACCTTATATATTTCACCACCCTTTAATCTTTTTCTTGATAGTGACGATGAAGGTCACCATCATCAGTGGGAGGAGATCCAGTGACTTAAAAATTTAGATGTTATGTTGTTTTTTTTCCTTGTACTTCTTTCTCTTAATGTCTATTTGATTTATGGTTTTCACGAGTCAATGTGCTTTTACATATGTAATGAAGTAGATCGTAGTAGTCAAAATAATGATGGTTGGCTAGAATCTAGTGTTGGTAGGGAAGAGAAATAAGAGATTATATCTCTTCTATCTTTGTTTTTTTATATTTTATTTCTTCTAAATTTTCTACATACTCTCTTTTCTCTTTTCTTATTTTTTTAGCTCTTTAATAATTGCTAGGATCTTGTAGTTAAAAAGAGAACGAAAGAGATAAGGTTAGGTTTTTTGGTGGGTTGGTTTTTGATGTAAATGGCTAGGTTTTATATCCTCTTGTTCTGTTTCCTTTTTTTTTTTTATTTCTTGGTGGCTAGGATTTGTTTTTGTGGAAGAGAGGAGGTTATGGAATTTTTTTATGGGAAAAAAAGTTAGGTTTTTCTTTATGTTGTGACTCCTCTCTTTAAATACTATTCTTTTCTATTTATAATTTGATTCACGAATATTTTTACTCTAGATCGCTTATCTTAAATATATCTTAAAAATATTTCTATTGTATATTTTTGTTAGTTATTCATTCCTCTTATCTTACACTTTTACCTTTTGTCTATTTTTTTTCTTTATTTTTTTTCATAGTTTTTTCTTTATTTTTCAAAAAACACATTAACATCAATTCGATAATAAAAATAAATGAGAATTATAAAATAGATGCAAATACGTTGAAAACATATTTTTGAATCTTGATTTTTTAAAAAAGATATCAAGTAGATAAAAATAGTCAAAAATCACCAAATAGATACGTGAATGATCGAAATGCATTGAAAATATATTTTAAAAAAATTAATTTTTTTTAAAAGGTATTTAAAATCTAGGTTATGACAACATTTATCATAATTTTTTGGGGAAGTAAAATATTAAATTTGATGGACTTATGAGTAATTTTATGATATTTATAGAGTAATTAGTGACATTTTATTATTATTTTTGGATGTATTAAAAAAGAGATAAATACAAGTAGAAGAGAAAATGCCTAAATCAAAAACTATATTTTATTTTTATTTTTGATAGGTCATGCATTTGATTTTTCTTTCATTTATATATATATATATATATATATATATCTTTCTAAAAGGTAATTAATAAGATATCACTAATTATTTTATGAATACCATAAACATTTTCTTTTAACTTATACCAAGAGAACCTATTTGGTCGAGATTTAGAATTGTAGGAGAGAAAAAGGGTTTTGGAACTTCAGATCTGGTTAGATTTCTAAACTGAAGGGGTAAATTGATTTGTGATTGAAACTTCAAGGATAACATCGATTCATTGGAATCCTCCGTGGGCTAAATTGGACTACCCCAAACTTCAAGGGGCAAATTAAAATTTAGCCGATTATAATATAATACGCTGCGAGGCTGCGACCCTATCAGTATCGCAAGGACACCAACCGTAGCGACTAAAATAGTCGTTGGAATTTCCAATTTATTTTTCTTTTTTCTATGTGGCTGTGTCTATATATATATTGAGAGAGAGAGAGAGAGAGAGAGAGACTTGTCCTTCTTTCTCTCTTTTGTTTTTTATTTTTTTTTCTTCTGTTTAATAGCTCATTTTCACCTTCTCTCTCCTTCTTCATCTGTCTTGAACTGAAAGGAGCCCTAAAACAGCCCAAGAAAAAGCAGCCTCCTTCAAAATCGATCTCTTTTCATTCACGATCTATTAAAGTGGAATCGAATTCTCAAAGGACTTGTGGTAATATCTCTTATAAACTTTTCTGCTGTTTTTGGATGATTTCTCCTATTTAAATCTCTATTATTTATGTGTTAATTCTTATAGGTAGGGATCAGATTCTTCTATCATTCATTCATTTTTCTTGTAATTTCCGGGTTTTTTTGAAGGGTTTAGGTTTTATTTGTTTGTATTCTAATTGTGTCTCTGTTTGAGGTTAAAATTGTGGAAATAGAAACTAAATTAAAAAGAAATGAAAAGGGTTTGTTTTCTTATCTGCGATTTCTGTGCATATTCATTTAGCTTGATCTCTTGGCGGAATAAAAAAAAAAGAAAGAAAGAACTTTGTTTAGAAATTTCACATCTTGCCATTTGATTTTTGGCAATTTGAGTGTCCTAGTTATGTTGAGAGCTTATTATTGTTGTTGTTGTTGTTGTTGTTTTGTGGGAAATATGGTAAAAGCTACTATATTTTCTTAGTGATTGTTTTTCAATTAGAACTGAAGTTTCTTTGAAGCGCCTAACCAAATTGAGGTGCAGGGTTGTGTATGCATTTTTTTTTTGTTGAAACCATTTATGTTTGGGAGGATAATTTGGCTGTTGGAAAGTTTATAAAGCCGATTCTTTTAGGTATTGCGCATATGATCGATCATCTTGAAAACATTAATATGTACTGGCCATACTTAAGTGATTCGAAGATGTTCTGTATGTTCTGACTCCTGGATAAAGAGAACATTGAGGGAGCTAGGTTATAATCACTTTTGTGGGGAACAATTGTGTCTTCAATGCAAACTCTCTTCTGTGGCCTAGGAGTAACAATGAATATGGTAAAAACGAAGAGTGACATTGTGTTGTGACTTGTGTAAGGTCAAGTTTGCGGCATCCTTTGTGGCCTTGGGTAAAGTTGAAGGCTAAGAGGGCTCCTGCAACTTACAAAAAGTTGAGTTCAGAGATTTAAAGATGGGCCTTGCATGCTCCTCCTATTCAATTCCTATGTTTCTGAAAATAGCTAATTCAGGACTTGGACTCCATAAACTCATTTTGAATACTAGTTTGAATGATCTTGTTCGTGTCAGAGAGCAGTATGGACTGTGAACGTACCATTGTGGGGGAATCTTGGTGCACAATTGATACCATGAAGGTGATGGCTGTTGCTCCAAAACATAATTGCACTGTCATGGTGTTGGATGCTGTCAACTTGCATTTGTAACTCTTATTCTTTCTCTTCTTCTTCTTCTTTTTCTTCAATATTATGCCACTGCTGATAGTTGTATGATTGGAGAATGCCTTCTTTTGGTGGCCGTCCATCATTCAGGGACTGGACTTTATAAACTCGTTACAAGTGATAGTTCATAAGAACAATACTGATGTAAAAAGCAATATGGATTTGGCTGGGTATACTGTTAAGGTGAAGTTCCAGTGCATATCTTATTACATAATTGATGCCTTGAAGTCTGTGACCTCCAAAACGTACTTGCACTTTAATAGTATTGAATGGTTTGTATCATCCACACACCCCACCCCCCAACCACCACTCTAACAAGCAAATAAAACATGGTTGTGCTTTATGTTGATTTCATTATTGATACATTTTTTTTTCAAGATGTTATGGAGCATATAAGCTTTGGCAAGCACAGCTGATGTCTATGAACATAGGTTGTCTCAAATGAGATATGTTTATTATTTTCATTTTTCCATTTTCAGTTTATGTGTAAAATCTGCATTGAATCTATCTATAAGTCTGAAATTTTCATCAAGGGGAATGTAAAGAGTATCTGTTTTCTCATAGAGAATGGTTGATGGTGGTCCATTTTTTTCTCTTGTAAAGTATATCTTATGTTTATGTAATTCTCCTTTAAACTGCTGTGGGTTGGAACAATTTCTTGTTTGTGTATAAATTTGCAAGTCTGCCTTGAAAAAGGATATTTTTTTCTGTTTGCTGTGGCTTCTTGATCTTTTTTTCCTTTCTTTTGTTTGGGGTTTGTGTTCATGCATTTTCAGGGGGTGTGTTAAACTCTAAAAGTCTGTTGGGATTTCTATTCAGTTATTATTATTCTTTCTTAGAAATGCTAGCCTTTATTTCACTTATTGGGTTTTCTTATAAATGATCTTTTTGTACTTTCTTAGAACGTCGTTCATTTTGCTGCTGTGGTGTTAGGAGCACTGGTTTCTTTAGTCTTCTCTTGGTATTTTTGAAGTATCAACATGCCAAAGGATAGAAGAGATCGTTCCATATCTTTTGATAGGTACAGGGCATCTCCTTATACATGCAGCTCCAGTTGTTCAAGACGATCTTCACCTAAAATCCCTTCAGATACTGAGGAGAATTTGAAGGAATGGGAAGAGGCCAGGTGCCCTGTATGCATGGAACATCCGCATAATGCTGTTCTCCTTATTTGTTCTTCACATGAGAAAGGTTGCCGTCCTTACATGTGTGACACAAGCTATCGTCATTCTAATTGTCTTGATCAGTTTCGGAAGTCATTTGCAGAAACAACACCAACAACTCCACAACCACAAGAAAGTAGGCTTAGAACCATGAATTCTCATGCAGTTGTCAGCTCGGTATCAACACTTATAGTTCCACCAGAAGATCAATCTGAGGAAGGATCCTTAACCACTGAAACCATTTCTTGTGAGAACAAGGTGCAGCCAAAGCTAGTATGCCCACTCTGTCGGGGGCAGATAAAAGAGTGGGTTGTCACTGAACCTGCGCGAAGTTTCATGAATGCGAAACCAAGAAGCTGTGCCTGTGAGACATGCAATTTTACTGGCACGTATTCGGATCTCAGGAAGCATGCGAGGCTTGAACACCCACTTGTTCGACCATCAGAGGCTGATCCAGAGCGGCAACGTAATTGGAGGAGGCTGGAGCGTCAGAGGGACCTTGGCGACTTGCTTAGCACCCTCCAATCTTCGTTTGGAGAAGAGAGGGGTGATGATGTTTTGCCGATAGATGATGGTGGTTGGCTTACTGTATTCTTTCTTATAAGAGTTTTTAGACCTGGATCTAGTCCAAGGAGTAGTAGCTGGTCTGGTACACCGAGAGCCAGAGCACAACTAGGTTTCAGAAGGAGAGCCACCCGGCATTGGGGGGAGAATCATGAAGGTGAAACTGGATCTTCTTCCAGAGAGGATGACAATGATTCTTCAGATGGCGGGTCAGGCCCTTGGAGGCGCAGTGAGCGGATCAGACGTAGGACAACGCCAGACGAGTTGTGATTGTGGAACTTTGTGGTATCTTTTTGGTTGCTTTTAGAAGATCCTACGGCTGTGAGTCATGCTTCCAGACTACTATGTTGAATGATTTATATATTCATTCTTTGGAAATTATATAATATAAGCTGAATATATAAACTTTTGTGGTGTTGCAGGCGGAACACAAGGAACCAAGGTTCTTTGGCAAGCATTGGATGAAGTTCCACGAAGTATCAAATGGTTTCTCTTAGAAGTTGCTTGATTGTTTATCCTAAGAGTGAGCATATTGTAACTTGATGAAAAGAGAATTAAATAATTTATATCCTTGGCATTTGTTGTTGTTTGGGTTATGTCAAATATTCTATATTTCAATTACTAGAAAGCTGGAAATAAATTTGCTGGTTGTTGACTACGGAAGGCTGTTGTTTCGCCCAATTGCTTGACAGCAGCCCAGCTGTAATGTTTCAATTTGTGGGGAAGAGTAGAGGTAAAATGTTAATTAACATGCTTAGACGAGAAAAGAGGACGCCTGAAAAATGTTTTGTAGGGAAATTTGAACCTCTGCATGTTTTCTTTTAATCTACGTATCACTCTCTTGCTCTCTCTCCCGCCCTCTCTAAAACCCTCAATCCACCCTTCTAACCAAAATAATTCAAGCAAATCTCCAATCGTTTTCTTTTTCCTCTTTTACTCTCTTTCCATAGATAGAGTCTTGTCTAAACTTGAAGTGTCAGAGAATTTTTGCTAGCTATTACGTCTCATAACTTATTTATTCCCTCTTACCATTTTTTTTGTGAATTTAATGTATATCCTCAAATTAATATTGTTTGAACTAAATATCATGACAACACAATCGAGAAGCGGGTAGAAATTCGGAATTATTTTGTCTTGATAAAAGATAAAGTTCTAACTGAAGGAAAAAAAGAAGCAGCAGATGATTAAAGACAGTTATGATTAAAGTTTTTACAATCTTGAGAGTTTTTATTACTTTTCCTTGAGGTTTAAGCTTTGTAAGACCAAGGGCTCATTTGTTTTGCCCAACATATTTCATACATGAAAAAATATTATTTTACTTGTAAAATGTTTTGCATATACAATATTTTTAATGTTTTGTTTAAAATATATTTTCATGTAAAATGTTTTATATGTAATATCTTTTAATAATGGTGGTGGTGATTGACATAATTGGATAATATTGAATTAAATTAATATTCATAAAATATTTCATGAGTTCAATTTTTTTTTTAGTTTATGAACTTAATTTGAAGATTTACTATAAAATATTTTATGGGAAGCAAATTTTTTAAACAATATTCTCCATAAACAAACATGAAAAAAATCTAAAAAATATTTTCTTGTAAAACTTTTATGCAAAACAAACATACAAACATGTGTTTTTCGAACATTCTAATCAAAGAGGGAGTGGACGGTTGTTAGTGGTTTATTAATATATATTTTTTAATTAAATTTTTATTAAAATTATGTTATATAACTTGTATTTAAAAGAAATCACATATTTTTTTTTTATTTTTAATGTGAAGCTTACTTGGTACAAAATATACTATTCGGGAAACAATATTAAAAACACATTATTTTGACAAAGAAGATTTTTATCTTAATCTATAAACAAAAATAGATAAAAAAACCAATCAATTACTTATTAGCAAATTGTTTGTTATTTTATTATTGCTATATTCCATTTTTTTAACATAAAAAGAACATTTTACTATGTGGTTAGTTGTTGGGTAACCAAAGGATCAACATTGATAATTAATTATTAATAGCTAGGGAGTGTTAGTACGATGATAGAAACTTAATTAGCACTCAATCCTTTCTTGTACTAAAAAAATCACAATCTAATATTATAATTATTATAAAAATTTTATTGGTCTTTAGAATTCTAAATTAAAAAATTCATTATGCTATAGAAAAGATACTATTACCCTAAAATATTCTATTCGAGATAAGCTGCATTGATACTCTTACCTTTTATTTCTAATAATTTATTATGCATAATCTACCATTGGTCTATCTACATGGGTTATAGTGGGTTTACTGCTAAGAATTAAATCTTAGATGGTTAGTTTAAAGCCTAACCATTCTAAGATCTGATTCATCTATGTTGCTTATGGTTAATAACTTTTTATAATACTTAGTGAATTGACATGTCTACACCTTGTTATTCTTGATAATGACATATAACCAATTAGTCTATCAATCCTTGCAAATTATTAACTAATGAGCTTATATTAGGCTCATTGAACCTAGCCTAGATCCTAGAAAGTCCATAAATAATACCTTGTTAAGGTTCATTATTCCTATAATACCTAAATTTTATTCATAATATTTGTTAAATGAATGAAGATTGCATGCCATAGTTCTACCTAAATGGTGACCGTCATGTGCTCATCTACTTAAAATAGAATTTGGTGACATGAAGGTCCTTTATGGACTAAGTTTTGATAAATTATTTTTTTGGGGTTCATTTGTTTTTTAGATATGTTATCTAACAATCACCTTCTTATGATTCCAACTTTATTTGTTGCCCCTCCTTAATATTTATGCACACCAATGTTATGACTCGTGTAGGCACACCAAATGAACAACTTTTTGGATTCTTATTAACATGCATGTACAAGAATTCATTAAAAAAGCCAATACTTCTAATTTTATAGTGATATAAGACATACATTTTGAAGACATATTTTCATTTAAAAATTGAAAGGATGAGCTACTTCTTTTATCTTAAATGCTAATGGTGAATAGCAAAATATATTTTGATATGATTTTTTTCTTTATTTTTAAAACAAGTTAAGGATGGTTGCTTCTATTAGTATTCAAACTAATGACCTATGTGAATTCTATTTAGCCTAAATACAAAGAGTGAATAACAAAATAATTTTTAAAACACTTTTTTCTTTGAAAACACAAGGATGATTTTTCTTTTAGTTTGGAATGTCAGCCCATTTAGGCCTTTTTATATGAGTTAAGACCCATTAGGTTTTTTAAACTAGTTTTAAAACTTACAAATGCATGTATGATAGGTTTCAATTGTTTTTGTTGAAATGCTGAATAAAAAATTATTCATGTATTGGAAAATTATGAAACATAATGAAATTGGAAGAGACAAGATGTTTATTTGAGTTAGGATAACTCTAACAATGCTTAAAAATACATAAAAATACAAGATGGAACTAGTATATGTATCTCAACTAAATGCATTTTTAAGGGAAATAAATGAAAATAGTTTTGGAAAGTTCAGGACTTGGTAAAAGATAGGTCTTTTAAATGACCTAATTTGGTTGGTCTTGTGGCTGGCTTGTAGGAACTAGTTATAACACATCCATATAGAACAAGAACATCAACATAAACAAATAAAACCCATATTAAATATAAAAGTCAACTATAAAAATACTATAATAAAGATGCATGTTTTGTTTCTAAAGTAGTAGCCCTTTCAAAACAAAATTAATATCACACTTGAGGTCATCCATCATTGAAATAATTAAACTCAACATTCAAATGAGGTCCTATCATAACCTCAATAGACATATTTTTAAGTCATCAATGGCATAACATAATCAATATAACTCTATAATAGGCTCCACTATTTTAGTATTAAAAAAAAGGATTACTCACAACATTAGATTCATGATAACTCAATGTTGGTAATTTGAATTTTTTTTTACATTTAGTAATTTCAAATTAATAGTACATGGTTGTAGAGAACAATAAATAACAATATTAATTAAAGTGTTAAAAGTTTACACATAAACAGTGACATGTAAATGATAAGGGTTATACTTATACTTAAAAGCAAAAACTTTGCATGTCATTTTATCTTATGTCTTCATGAAACTAAAGTTGTTTTTTTTTTTTTACATTTGGTGTATATAATAGAGTTATATGTTGTATTTCTTGTTGATAGAATGAAAAAATACAGAGTTATTCTAGTATAAATAGAGCAGTAACAATAAGCATTTACATTTGATGAAAAAGTTGTTAGAGAGCTGGAAGAACTAGAATTCTTATAGTTTGGAGATTTATTACTTTCTTGTTCTAAATTGTTGTTATCTATAGAAAATGCTTTTAATAAGGAATGAATTTTTTATATTTTCCTATATATAGCGCCACTAATGAAGTTATGAAAAAAGTTAAGAAAAAAATTAAATTTTTCATGGTTATGTCTTTGGTTATTAGTGTGATTGGGCTGACCTATGATTGATAGATTTGTCTAATGCATGGATGTTCCCTTAAAAAAACAAGTCCTTTAAAGAATATAGAACCCTTTAATACTTAAGTCAGTAAATATAAGAGGAGGAAATAATTTATAGAAATAAATAAATAAATAAAATTATTAAAAGTTTGTATCTAGGTGTAGGTTGTGTATCACATTGGCCTAGAAATAATATGGCCTAGCTTGGATGAATTAGAATTGTTTTATATGGACTTATATGTTGCATGGCCTAATTAAGTTATTCCTTGTATGGTAGATTAGTCTTTTTATTTATTTTTGACTTGTGAACTTTCTTCATGGATAAGGGGACATATCATTGATAAGAAGTTGATGCTCACCATTGATTGTGGAGTTAACAATCAATTAGATGGAATTTTTCGATGATTGTCGATTCTATCCAACACTTTTCATATAGCAAAAAACTATTAGTTAGCCATAGTGACCATTGGTTAATGTGCTATGCTGTCAAGTGGAGTGACCAAAACACATACATAAGAAAAAATTATACATACATATATATATATATATATATATATATTTAAATTGGGAGTCCAAAGATCATGTTAGGCAACCTAAAGTTGTTGAAGGGTTTGAGAAAAGATTACCTAAAGATCAAATCTTCTTTTAAAATTGGATAAACTTCTTCAAGGCTTGTTTACATCAAATCACAAATCATCTAAGTGTCTAACCTCTCATAATAATCTACATAAATTATGAGTGAGAAATCTCTTTTTAGAACAAAGGGGTTTCTATGTCTATGAGTGCTAGCTCTTTTTATTATATAACTTGTATAATTATTCTGTACATAGAAAATACAAGGCATAATATTCTACTTATAGAGAAAACTTAATAACTTTATAAATGATAAAATATCACTTTGTCTTATAAATAACACCACACATATTATTTTAGGATAATTTTAGAAACTTATTCAATCAAGTCTCTATTTGATTTTTCTAGGTTTAGAATTTTAATTCTCTATTTAAATTATATTATAGTCTATAATTTCTAAAACTTATTCACAATCAGTCACACTTGATTAAATATCTTAGTTTAATTTTTGACTAATGATGCTTATTGTGTGTGACCTATTAGGTTCCTAATATGTTAGTCAAAATATAAATAATAATCGTAAATAAACTAGGATTAAATAAATTAAATAATCTAATTTATTATCAATCCAACAATTGATTTATCTATATTTAAAGATTAAGTGCATTGTTTAATGACAAGTCAATAATCCTTCAAATATTAAAAAAGTTACAAATGAGTAGACTTAATCTTTTAGTTAACAGTTTCTTAATGTAATTATTATTATGCATTAGGAATGTTTTGATTTAGATATTATAGAATTGAACGTGTATACTCTATCAAATCTCGTTTGCTTTTAACATTGTAGCTATTGATTTTTTGAATAATATTTAAAAGTCTTTTCAAATATCATTTCATATTATGCAAGGATCTCACAATCAATACTATTTGAGAACATGTTGAATATCTTTTCTAATTCATCTAGGGTGATGAATCATCTCTTAATCACTCAAATACTTTTATATAGTTTATGAAATACCTAATATCTGACTATTTATTATCATTGATTAGGACAACATGTAGTCAAAATTAAAGTATAACATTCTTTATATAAAAGAACTTAGTGATTTCAAGTTTGAAGATCATTTACATAACTATTATGTAATCATTTCCATAAATATTGGTGATCTCTCCATATAGAATTTCTATGCAGGTTGGTTCAGTATACATGTTATCTAACAAGTACCTATATGTTAGTTTTAGGTATTTTTTATACTTCATCTTATAATAACAACCACTTTTTTAATAAAAAAAGAATATAATATGTATAAGTCTCAATAAATCAAATTAATTTTCAATCTTAATAGAGCATTAACCAAAAATATTTAGGAACAATAATTTAATGCAATAAAAATCGCATAATTATAACTTTAAAATTTACTTTGCAAAATATTTTTTTTCTAGAGACTTTATCTTTACTCTAGATTTATTAATAAATCATTGGATTTATTAATAAAATATAAATTAATGCTAAATATAAAAAAACATTTGTTAATGATAAATATGTCTTTATATTAACAAAGTTAGTGTCATGTGTAATTAACTGATTGACTACAATATATATACATGAACAAGTCAAGATGCATTAATATAAAAAAGTGATGCCTATTCTGTATAAAAAAAGATACACATAGAAAATATTATGTGTGCATGAAAAATTTGTGTGTTTCATAGGAACCTAAAAAACAAATAAAAAAATACATACATACGTGGTGTCAAAGTAGGATTGAATAGATTGAGTATTAGGTATTGTTAGATGTTGAGCTAAAATTCCAGCCGGAAAAATACTAGCTATTTGAATTTGACCTAAATGGATAAAGTTTTAATTATTTTGGCTTCGCTTATTTAGCACCGTTCAAATAACAAATGAGTCATATGTTATTTTAGGGTGATGTGTATAATCCATTTCAATTTTCAAAAAATATCTTTCAAGATATTAATAAATTTATTTAATTAAGATTTATTTTTATGATATCATAAATATCATCATTAAAAAGCCTTGGCCATACGGCTATATTTGTTCTTCTTCTTGTTTTGTTTTTGTAAAATTTTTACTTTATCAATATGTATCTTTTTCAATTGACATATTAATAAATGTTCATGAAAATAAGGAGGAAACACAAGGTCAAATAACGCTCAAATTATGTGATTTTTTCTAAGAACAATGTAGTTTTATGTATGTATTTGCCAAGTTAGATATTTAAAAATCATGATTTAAGTTGAATGCTATTATTGATTTAGTTTAAGTCTTAACAACTTAACACAATTAAAAGGTTTAATTCAAAAGATATCTTTAAAGTTAAAACTATGTGTTTGAGCATCATAATCTAAGTGAGAGAATATTGAATCAAGGGTTGGATTATAATACTAAATTTTTTAGGGATCAAAGTTGAAAGAGTTCAAACAATTGAGACCAAATTATAAAAGTAAAAATTTGAAAGGGTATCTTTTCAAATTTGAATTTCAATCTATCAAACAAATATTGTATATTAAAACTTTTGATTTGGGAGCCTTTATTTCTAAAACCACATTTTCTATTCAAGAGTTAGGGTTTTTTTTTATATATATATGCCTTTTAGTTAAAAAGTCAAGGATTTTGAAGGCTTATTTAACTTTTTAAACAAATATATGAAAATATCAATTATAGTTATTATTTTTTTAAAATAACTTTTTTGTTATTTTGTTTTTAAAAACATCTAACCAAGTTTTTTTTTTGGATTTTTTTAAACCAACCCTCATGTATTACTATTAAATTGATTTATCTTTATATTAGTTTTAGAAGTGTATTTCCTTTAAACTATATAGCAAATGTTTTGTAGTGAAGGGAAATAACACTTTTAAAAAATAAATCTTTATGTTACACAATTCCATCTTTTCTATAGGGTATATTTCCCCAATAATTAGATGGATTTCACTACACTCTCTTCCGATGGTAAAATACTTCAATTATTTTTTTACATATAATACAATAAAAAAATCTATTATTTTCGTAGCAATTATGAACTAATTCCGTGAAGTTTAAGCATTTTACATAGAATAAGGCAAGTAGTTAATTTAAAATTTTAAAAAATCCCAAACCCTAATGAACGTCTATCAATGCAGCCAATTTTTGTACAATAATTAATGCTATTACATTGTAGGATTCTCTAATCATAATCTATTTAATAATTTGATGAGCGATTGAACATCCAAAAAGAGAGTCCCAAATCATACCTTAAATTATCAATGGAATCTCCTGGTAAAAGTTAGTACCCAAACTAATCTCAAATTAACTCCCTCCTGGTTAAATAATAATAATAATAATAATAATAAGAATAATAAGAATAAGAATAATAATAATGTAAGAGCACCGACCTAATTTAATAAATTGATTTTATTTTAATTAAATAATAAAAAATAGTAACAATAGTAAGCAATCAATTTAAATAAAAAAAAGCACAATAAGTTGGGAATTTGTTTTTAGAAAGTTCATAATTAGATAAAAAATAAAAAAAAAATAGTTCGAGTTAAACTTGAAGTAGCATAATAGACATGTAACTTGATAATAAAAAAACGAGTTAATTAAAGTTAACACGTAAAATTCATGGTCTAGGTTATAAAATTAGAATAGCCCAATAAAAAATACATTGAAAAAATCAAAAAACTAATTTTTTAACAAGAAAAATAATGTCGAATTATGAAATAGAAAAAAAAAATATTGACTTGCATTAACTTTTTAAATTTGTGACTTATATCATTAAACTATAAGCATTATAAAACAAATATAAAGCTCAATTCCTAGTAAATTAAATATTGAAAGATAAAATCTAAAAAAAATTTCAATTACATAAAATAGAAGGTAGAAATTAAAAAAATAAGAACGAAAAACTAAATAAAAAATAAATTAAAGGGCAAGAACAAAATTTTGATTGGAAGGTTAAATTAATTTTTTTAATAAAATAATAAAAAAATAAAGATCAAATTTAAAAAAAATAATGCACCATAAAATTAGATTAAATGATAAATTTAAAAACTACTAAAACTTTTATAAAAAACAAAAAAAAAGACCACGTCAGATAAAATTATACATGACAAATTAAATTAAAGGGTTATATTGAACATAAATAAAAATTTAACAAAAAAATCAAAAATAAAAATTAAAAATCAAATAAATTAGAATTAGAATTAAAATATTCATAATAAAAAGACTAACCTATAGTTTTTAGGATAGAAAAGACAAAAAAAGGAGAAAAAAAGAAGCTGATTGGCAATAAATTAGCACACCACTGTTCAGTATACATACCACACCAGAGGAAACGAGGCGTGACATTACATCCAATAACACAAGAAAAAAATATATTTTATATTACTAGAAAACGTTATACACGTTGTTCAAAGTGTATGGATTTTATATCACTAGCTTCAGCCTAAAAAATATATTTTATATTACTAGAAAACGTTATACACGTTGTTCAAAGACTAACCATCAAGGCTCTGGCGTGCGGCAACAACTTATTGGATTATATATTGTGATATATTGATTTTCTATTCTTTTTTTTTTTTAAATTCTAATTCCTTTATGTTTCTTTTACTTCTTAAATTATATTGCGATATTTTACATTTAAATTGAGATTTTCAAGATATTGTCGTCACTACGAAGGAAAGGGAATTTGAACCTTGATTGCAACAAGCCAAAAGTCGTCCTTTATTTTCTAACCCAATAAAAATCTTTATATATATATATATACAGAGTCGTTTCTGAGGGTGTTTTTTAAATCTCGTCATCATGATAACATTTTCAAAAGAAAGAGATGAACATTTTCGTTGTTTTCAAAAAGAAGAAGAAGAAGAAGAAGAAAAAAGTGCTAGAGATGGATCTGTGAGAGGCTAATCAAGTGGCCGTTTGTACAGCTGAATTGCGGATCTGGGTTAAAAATGGGTGCGGCGGAGGATATACCGAGTTCGAGCTCTGATAATGATAATTCGAAAAACAGTGAGACGCAGGTGGTTTTGAATGTTTACGACCTCACCCCTCTAAACCAGTACACCTATTGGTTCGGTTTTGGGATCTTTCATTCAGGCATTGAAGGTGTGTGTGCGTGTCTTCTCTCCCTTTTATTTTGGTGATTTGGTTTCTTGATTTGATGATTTTGAATGGTGAAGTTTACTGTGTTAATCCCATCCAATATAATCTATACGTGCTTTGATTTTATCAATATTTTAGTAACAAGATTCTCATGGCCCGCCTGAAATATGAAATTTTTGTGGCCTGGAGCTCGTCGCTCATGGTATCGATGTTCTAAAAGCCGTAGAGGCTCAGATTTGGTGAGAGTGCCCGTAGCCTGTGGAAAGCTGTTATGTTCTTGGGAGTGAGACTAGCTTTGGCCAAGTCATAATGCATCTATATTCTGTTTTAAAAGGCGTGGATTTAACATTAGAATCTCAATGTCCATAGCCATTCCCTTAAAAAGCTAATGACCTGCTTTGACTTTCTCTACGTGTATGAACAGTCCATGGTAAGGAGTACGGATTTGGAGCCCATGACTTCCCTGTCAGTGGAGTTTTTGAAGTGGAACCAAGGAGCTGCCCTGGTTTTATTTATAGGTGTTCCATCCTTTTAGGCAGGATAACTATGCCTCCCTCTGAATTCCGAACATTCATAGAGAGTGCTGCTTCTGAGTATCATGGAGATACCTATCACCTCATCTCTAAGAATTGCAACCATTTTACAGATGACATCTCGTGTAGATTGATAGGCAAGCATATACCAGGATGGGTGAATCGACTTGCTCGGCTAGGTATGGAGAATTCTTCCATCAAGTTTTTAGTTCTTCTTTGCCGCAGGAGCTTTCTTAACAATTTTGATACTAGGTTATTTAAGTGATCTACTGTTTAGCGTATTTCCTTAGATTGAGAACCCTTTTCCTAAGGATGCAAGGCTTAAACTAATATAAATAGGCTGCTGAGGTTATATTACGTGTTTTTCATTATTTTATTTATCTATTCTGATTCCAGAGGTTTCTTATGAACCCTAAGTTCTATTTTCTTGTTCGAACTTCGGTTTTATCCTAATTTTAGCCATTATTCAGCTGTAATTTATGTTTTCCCCCACCCACTCTATGTCATTCCTTTCCTGAATTTCCACCGTGACTGGCAGAGAGCCAGCTGCAGTGGACTTCATAGTTATACTCTGCAAATATACATTTAGCTCGATGTTTACTTGTGAGTTATCTAGTTGGTCAAGCATATTAAGTGGCGTTCGTGCAAAAGATATTCTCAAATTAAGTTGCTTTGCTTGTTTGCTTTACTGGAGTCTCGCCTGTTGAGTTTTACTGGCAAATGAAACATCATTTTTTCAGAAAGAAAACTAATTTGGCTATTGTTTGAAATTTCAGGTGCTCTCTGTAGTTGCCTGCTTCCTGAGAGCCTCCAAGTAACTACTGTTAAACAGCTACCTGAATACAATGAGCGCTTAGGTGAGTAATTTGCTTCTTGAATATAACCCACCTTTTCTTCGTTTTCTGCAATCTGACATGTAATCCAGGATAAACTTGACTGTACTGGTTGCATTCTTGACATTGTTGTTTCATTTCTTGGGTAATAATCCTCAGAAGAAGATGGGAGTGATTCTCTGGCAACCCCCACCCCCTACGAGTCAACAGAAATTGATGATACTGATCAAGAGAAGCACTTGCTGTCACCGAGTACTGGAAGTGGGGATGTGGCTTTTGTTAAGGAGGCTCACAAATGAAGTTGTCTTCTTGATGAAAAGAGAAAATTGCCTCATAAAGTTGTTTGTGTGCTCGGAATTCGGGTTAAGGATGCCTCAACGTGGAATTTGATTAAAAGACGTGCTTTTGTTTATTTGAAGAGGCTGAAAATTATGAGGCACCGATTGATGGTATGCAAGCGGAATACATTGTTCATCCAATTGTTGCCACTCCATTAGATTCTGCATTTGTTTTTTTTTTTTATTGTGTGTTCTTCCCACCCCACAACTTTTATTCTCCTTCCATCATTTATTATAAAAACTAAAATAGCTTTATCGAATAGCATGGTGTTATTCCCACAACTTCATAATCTATTTTTATTACTTAGATAGACTAAAATACTCTTTATTATATTTTTCACAAAGGATGATAATTAGATTGTTTTTGTTTTTTTAAATAAATGTTAGCGTTACATTTGCATCTAGAAATATAGTTAATAATATCTATAAATGAAAAAATTATTTTAAAAATATAATATGGTAATTAAAATTCTAGAAGCTTTCAATCATGTAATTGCTGTTTTTTTTTTTAATATTTGAATTAATTTTGAATTTTAATAATTAGAAAGCAATATTTGAATAAATTTTGATTATGTCAAACTAAGATATTTCATAACTAATGATACAAAAATAGGGAGTAATCTAGTCTGTGAATAAATAACTAATAATAATACAATCCTATTGAATGTGTCTTGATACTCTATAGTTTTAGCTTCTAAAAATATTATTTTTATTGTTTATTTCAAGAATAATAATAATAAGAAAAAAACTGAAAATGTATTTGTTATATATATATATATATATATATATATATATATATATATATAAAACAAATACATTTTGGATGATTAAGCTTGTTAAAACGGAATTGGTATCTATAATTACAGTACAATAGAGTTTGTAGTTCCTAGTAGATTCAATAGAGTTTGAAACAATACCAAAGTATTCTTAATAACTTAAGATTTATAATATGTTTTCTTTGGTATCTATGAGACTTTAGAGGTCATGATTTATTGAATAATTTATTCATAAAATTTAAATTATCCATCAACTTAATGCTAAGTTTGTCAACATTTTTTTTAATTAACTTGTATTTTTTGAAAAATAAAATCCGAAATATTTAGGCATAATCTCCTCCTTTTATATATTCTTGATTTTCTTAAAAATATATAAAAAAGTCCGTTCTAAAATTTATATTGCTTTTAAGATTTTAATGAAATAAAAGAAAAATATTAAGTAAAGCTATTTTAATCTTTATAATAAATAATGAAGTAAGAATAACAAAAAATGGAGTCAAAATAACACAATTCTTTTTATTTTCTATTGTTTATTTCATTTTATGAAATTGAATATTAGGAAGTAAGAAGTAGTTGGGAGGGTATGTTAATTTGTACCAAGCAGTTTTCTCTAGTTTTTTCGAAGGGTAAACCTGATGGGTGCCCAAAAACATTTATGCAGGACAATAATGGTCGGGGGAACCAACATGGTAATTATTATTTAAAATTAATGGATAAGAGTTATTTTTTTTTATAGGATACTAAACTTTTAAATTTGTGGAGGAATATACTCTATATTCCTCATTTCCAAACCTTTTCTTTCTTCTCCTTAGGTTTACAATTTAGTAATATTTGTTTGTGAAACAAAACCCCAATTATAAGTTCATTTTTTTAATAATAATTTTGTTAAAAATAATTAAATTTTGGAAGAATTGCTCATGAAATTTGTTTTAATGAATGATTTGAATTTTTTCATTTTTGGTGTTATATAACATCAATGTAAAAAGAAGAGCTTAATAATTTATTTCTTTAAAAGTATTTTAAATAACCAGTTAATAAAACATATGTTAAAAATTAAAACCTCTTGTGGCAAGTGAAAATTATGAGAGAAAAGAAATGGTATATAATTGTCAAGAGCACATAAAAATGAAAATACAATAAAGGATGTACTATGAGATCTTAAATAAGAATTTGTGTGTTTATATGTAATACACGAATATATGAATGTCATGTTTTGACATGCTTTACATCATTACTTGTTTTATCCTTATTTTCAATATATTTTAAAAAATTAAAAAATACAACAAACATCAAAATTTAAAAGAATAAATTTTGATATGATTTCTTATTATTTTATAGTTTTTGATCATTTCACTTATTACTTTTGTATTTTCAGTTTTTTCATAAAAAAAGAGTTAATGAAACAAGAAGAAAAAAGTTTTAATGATTAAAATATAATTGAAAAAAAATAGGGTCTAGTTTATACAAAAAAAAATTGAATTGAAAAATAAAAGAAGAAGGAACATGATTGTTGTTAAAAAATAGGGGAAACTTTGAGAAAAAACTAGAAGTTTTTGAAAAATGTTGGAAAAAATATGGAAGAGTGTGGAAGAGTTTAGAATTTAGGTGTGGTAGGAATATTGGGTTATTATAAATAGATGGTTAGGGGGGAGAAAAAAAAAGACACCACATAAAAAAAATTCATAGAATTAGTTTGATTTTGTTAAACATTCTAAAAAAATCACCAAATCAAGAAAAAAAATACACAATAAAAATCCCATGCTAAAATTACCCCTACACTTGTTTTTATCCTTGTTTTAAATATAATTTCAAAAAAATTTAAAAAATACAAATAATACCAAAATTCTTAAAAAATATATATGTTTTCGAAGTAATTTGGTTGTTCTCTAGTCATTTTGTAATTTTTTACCATTTAGGTTTTTATTTTTTTATTTTTAAAATTTCAAAATAAAAAAAATAAATCAATCAAGAAGAAAAACGTTTTAGTGATTAAAATATAATTGAAAATAATAATAAGGTCTAGTTTTAAAAAAATGAATTGAAAAAGAAAAGAAAAGAAAACATGATGTTAAAAAATAGAGGAAACTTCTCATAAACACTAGAAGTTTTTCGAAAACTGTACAAGGTATTGTAGAGTTTAGAATTTAGGTGAAAAAGAAATATATTGAGCTATTATAAATAAATTGTTAGATGAAATAGAAAAAAAAGAGACTACATGGAAAAAACTTCATACAATTAGTTTGATTCTACCAAACACTCTAAAAAAAGTTATTAAACCCAGAGAAAAGCACACAATAACAATTTCACACAGAAATTACTCTTATCCCTATTTTAAACATAATTTCAAAAACAATTAAAAAAATACAACAAATACCAAAATTCTAAAAAAATATGTTTTCAATGTGATTTGGCTAGTCTCTGGTCATATCATAATTTTGATTTTTTTTTGTATTTTTAAAAAGAAAAAAAATAAATTAAAAAGAAAAAAGTTTTAGTAATTAAAATATAATTGAAAAAAAAGGTCTAATTTAGGGGGAAAAAATTCAATTAAAAAGGAAAAGAAAAAAGAATATGATATTGTTAAAAAAATAAATGAAGCTTCTAGAAAATATCAGTAAGTTTTGAAAAATACTAGAAAACTATGATAGGATGCGAAAGAGTTTAGAATTTAGGTATGAAAGGAATATATTGGATTATTATAAATAGGTGGTTAGATACATATATAAAAGAAGGAAAAAAAAAAGAAACCATATAGCAAAAGCCTTATATAATTAAAATATATATAACCAAAATTTACATATTATAATTCTTTTTAAAGTTCTACCTAAATAATAATATATTAGGAAGATATGATGTGAGTTGTCAATATTAACGTGACTAAAAAAAAGTACTTGTATGACACATATAAAATGTAAAATATAAAATGCATTAATACTTAAAATCATAATTTAACTTTGGTACTTAAATTTGTATGACACATATAAAATGTAGAATATAAAATGCATTAATATTCAATGCTATAATTAAACTTTGATATTAAAATAAAGATAATTAACACAACTGTAAATTTGTTTTAGAGATATCCAATAATCACACACACACAAATAAACATATATAACTACATTATGGTATTCACACTTATTCACTATATTCATACAAATTAATTTTTTTTTACACTTATTAAGTTTCCTTGAATCTTTATTTAAAGGTCAATACAACATCCATACATCATCTTTCATATCTATGTATTCCTCATCAGTTATATTCATCTTTCTTTTCTTTTCTTTCATTGTATTTGTAAGTTTATGGATTTATTCCATGTCAATCCTCTATTAATATTTGCATCTATTAATCCATTTTCACAAAATAATTTGTATTAGACACATGCTTTAGTCTCTAACAATTGAACCAACTTTTTATATCTCAATTTCTTCCCTGGGTCTGACTATGTCAATCATCTAATAGTCCTCGTCATAAAGGGCTATTTCTTTTCATATCATTTTTCTACTTTGAAGGTGTATTTCACTTGATATCATATTCTCATCCCGAAGATATATTTCATATGATATTATTTTCCTATCCTAAACATATATTTTATAAGATATTGTTTATTTACCTCGAACATATATTTCATAAATATGAACATCTTTTATTCTAACATTTACAAAAATAACTTGGATAATAAAAAAGGTAAGGGGAAAACCCTTATATGAAGCTCTTGTTATATGTGCTCCTAAGAAAATAGGTCCTACTTTAAATGTTTCTCCCATAAATCTCAAATGATAACAAATCAACATTTCATTTCGCCATACACACAAACATTTATTCATTCATTTTGCAATTAATTTGCTTAAACATACAAGCACACAAGTTACTGTTAGTATTTAACAATTTTAATCCATTTAAGCAATTACAAATATACGCACAACTAACTTATTATGTAACAATAACATGAGTATATTTGGTTGTTCATACCTGAAAACACAAACACACCTTTGACTATCCCTTTCCTAAAACTTTTGATAAACATCAGCAATATCCCACACATAATTTTTTGTCATTAATTTATCAACATATATTCACAACTGTCTTAATAGTCAACAAATACATATCTTTAAGGATGCTATAACAACCCACTATTTCACACTTTTAGGGTTTTATAACAACCCCCAATCATATGTATTTTTTTTATTGCTATAACAATCTATATTCAAGTATAAAAATAATATTATAATAACCCTTAAACTCTCCTTTTCATGCTATATTAACAACCCTTAATTATACCCATAATACTATTTAAATCAACATAAATTGATATATTTTTATATTATTATAACAACCCTCAATTATACCCATAACACTATTTAAAATAACCTAAATTGGCATATTATTATGTTGTAAAAACTCTTAAATGCAAAGAATATTGTCTAAATTAACCTAAATTTGCATGCTTTTACACTATTATAATAGCTTTCAATTATACATATAAAGCTGTCTAAATCATTTTAAAACTTGTACATCTTTCTACTATTATATTCCAGCTATCATAATAACCTATATTTTTATGGATTTGGATTATCATAACATTCTATACATGTCTATTTATGGTTGTCAATCCAACAACATTCAACAAAAAAGAATGAGACAACATATTACATATATACTTACTTTTAGCTCACTCATTTACCACATGTACATGTATATTAGTTTACACAATAAACCCTTAATTATTCAACCAAAACCAAGATTTCCTCTCGTTTAATTTTTTTTCTACCAAAATATTCATCCACAACAACTAATACACACTTAAATTTCAAACATATCAACTCGTTTTAATGTCCTAACTTTTTTTTTCCAATCATTTCTGTAACCTATTTAGTCAACAATGTTTAAAGTTTAATATTTTATCAAATACATGGTGAGTATTATTCAACTCATCAATTTAATAGAAATTTCATATACTCATCCTCTCTAAACACATCAATAAGAATTTATATATTATAACTCAACTTAAATGGTCATAATCTAAATTTAAACATACATAATCAAAATCAAACACACAATTAACTCTAAATCATACCCAAACACAAAACCCTATAAATTTCACCAATATAGTCGGCCACCCAAGTTTGAAAATCCATGACTGGCCTCAAATTCATCTAGTTATCTACAAATCATATAATTTCTAACATTAAATCTCTAAGAATTTTAACTAATAAGTATTTCTTTAATCAATTTTTAGTTTCACATATCTTAACACTCTTAACATCTACTACAATTTAAAGAAAAATCAAAATATATAACATAAAAAAAATAAAAAAAATAAAGATAAACCTTCATACAACCTTAAACAACACCAATTTAAAATAAATTTGATGAGGGTATCAAAAATCTCACCTGTTTCTTTCCACTTATAATCATAATTTCATAACCCTAATGAAATATTATAAACACTCAAAATTTTTTAATTTAATTTTTAGTGAAAAACTACACCCTAACATGCACTTTCAAATCTCTTAGTAAAATAAGCAACATTGAACCATCCCATTTCTCATTTTTTCTATTTAAATAGCTGGTTATATGATGTTTATAAAAAAAAAATTCTTTTATTTTTCATCAATTATTACTTCATCTTTGTTCCTCTATTTTTTTTTATTTACATTAACTGAATCAGAGTTTAGATAATGAAATAGAGTATTTATATGATTAATTGTTAAATTTCTTGTATTTACTAGTTATTTTTAATTAGGCAATGTTTTTTTTTAAAAGATTTTATATACAATATGGGTAATTACCTTTCTTTAAAAATAAGTTCAAATCCTTTTTGTCTCATTTTCAACTCCTTTTTCTAAATCAACTCTTGGATCTAAGATTTTCTTCTTACCACTTTCACCATAGAAAACATCTTATTCTATAATTTCTTTTCAATATATTTTGTGGTCTTTACTGATTTTACTTCAATTGTCAAATCTTCTTTGATTTCAATCAGGATTTATGGAGAAATTTGAGAAGGATTTAATTTTTCTTTTTAGAGCAATGACATTTGAAATACTTCATGGGTTTGAGATTGGTAGGATGGTAATCCCAATTAGTATTCTATTGGTCTAATTCTCTTTATAATCTTAAAGGGATCAATATACCTTGAAACCAATTTCCCTTTCTTTCCAAAAGAAATTATGTTCTTTTAGAGATTTATCTTTAGAAATACCCAATCACCTACAATAAACTTTAAAGGTTTTTTTTGGTTATTAACATAGTTTTTTTTTTGTTTATCCTGAGTTTTTTTTCATCATGACCTTAATTATCTAGACATTATTTATAGTTCATTCAAACCACTTTTAATCCTAATGATTCCCTTCACTAGCTTCATCCTAATATAATGAAGTTTGACATTATCTCTCATATAATGCTTTAAATGAAGCCGTACCTATATATCATGATAATTGTTGTTATATACAAATTCCACTAACGACAAATAACTCTCTTTGCTTCCACTTTAATCTAGAATAAAGACTTTAAAAGGCCTTTTAATATCTAGATAGTCATTTCTAATTGTCCATCAGTTTGAGGATGAAAAGTTGTATTTATACTTAACTTTATCTGTGAAGCATGCTATATGCTCGCCTATAATCAAGAAGTAGATCAAAGATCCTAGTCATAAATAATAAATACTAGAATCCTGTATGGTTTGAGCACTTTGTCAATGTGTAACTTAGCTAATTTTTCCACTACATGTGTTATTTTTATTGGTAAAAACAAGGCAAACTTAGTAAGTCAATAAAAAACATTCTAAATTGCATCATTTCATCTATCACTCCTCACAAGTCCTAACACAAAATCCATAGAGATGTTCTCCCACTTTCATCCCTGTAAAATGAAAGACTGTAATTCTCCAACTAGTTTTTTATGATTAGCTTTCACTTGATGAAAAATAGCACTTCTTGTTAAACATTATGCTCTCTTTTTCTTTATGTTAAGCTACTAATAATATTTCCTTTCCACCCACAATCACAATTTCACTATCCTAACTAAGCATAATAAACACTCAATCCTTTTCAATTTTCATGAGTTTTTTTTGTTTAATCTTGAGCTAGAAATCACACTTTAGCACCCATTTGAAATCCTTTAGAAAAAAAAAGAAAGCAAAGATATAAACTCCCCTCTCTTAATCTCTCAATCTCTCAATCGCCAATCATATGGTGTTTATATGAAATTTCATTTTTTTTCATCAATTATTATTTTATTCTTGTTCCTTCAATTTATTATTTTTTTTCTCATGTTTACACCAAATGACTCAGGGTTTACAAGATAAAATAGAGGCTTTCCTTATATTTACTAGTTATTTTTTTATTGAGATTTACACCATTAATCCTAGGGTTTACAATGAATCCAAGTACAGATAAGAATGATTTAATCATCATACACCCATGCCATACAATCTAGGAAAAAAAATTAATTTATCAGATTACATATGAATAATGATGGGTCCCTTTATATCTTCATATAACCATGAACCTAGATAGGATGTCAAGTCATACTTAACAATGTTTCTTATCTTCTAATAAGTATTTTTATTGAGGATTACTTCTAGAAAGTTTAATTAGGTCTTTGACCCATTTCTTTTTATTCAGGTCAACCTTAGTCTATCCCTCATCAACCAAGAAAGTTAATAATATAACTATTAAATATGAGTGCATTTTCTTAATATAAATATGTAAAGAACTAGTTTAAAAAATAATCCATAATTAAGCCCACAAATCATGAGATCAACATTTTATAATAATTGATTGGTTTTTTAAACGTGTGTTCCAAGTTGTCTAAAATTTTAGATGGTAAAAACATAAACCATCTTGCCCTGTTATTAACCACCACAACATACTCATGTATGCTCAATATTATATAAACCTCATTAAACTGAAGATTAATGATACTACTTTTTTAATATAAAAAACTCTTTTAAAACTTGACTTTAAAAACATGTTCTATACAATTTTCTCAACCTTTTCAGTGTCTTTATCTTTTTTAACTTTCACATAATTACTACTTTAAGAGAACTTTTTTTTTTTTTTGCAAAACATCCATAACCCGCATTCATTCAAGAACTCAGCCCATACCAACCTTGTTAGAAGCTCTATCATATATTGAGGTTTTATCACATCATCAACATATCATGTGTCTAATTGTTGGATTTTAATGGATCGTTGGATCACGATGGGAATTAACTAATCAAAATCTGAATAAATTGAAAAATCAATCGGGAAAAGCAGTTGCCACAGCCGATTGGGACGTAGTCGATAATTTGAAGGCAAATCTGAAGCTACCTTTCATGTTTCACGAGTAGTGATAAGAAAATTAAACTACTGATGGATAAGACTTATGGTGGCAAGACAAATAATGAAACCCTGCTTGGCTTCGAGATTTCATGCTCTCAAGATTCATGAACCCAAGTACCATAATTTCAACAAGTCAAAGCACGACACCAACAAGGAGGACCCAGAATGAAACTTGAAGGGTGTTCTATTGTCTCTTTGAAGTTCCACCGTGGAAAACAGGTTTACTATGCTGTGTTCCATGAAACACCCAATAATTTCAGGAATTCATTACGAGTTTCTGATCATGTACTTAGACCTCTGTAACGACAGACAATACAACATCAAGTCTCAAATGTGGCAATTAATATGAACGTTCAACTTTCAATGCTAAACTGCGGGAAAGCACATAAATGACTCGAAATAAATGCAATTCCCTAACTTTAAAAATGCAGTCCAACCCAACTCCTTGGTACACGAGTACCAACTTGTCACAGAGAGCACTGTATTACATGTATAACATGCCCGGAACCCCTTTTGGCAACTTTATTTTGTTTGTGCCACTGAATATTTTCTGCTTCAGTTTTTTCCCGCCCACGCAAATCCTTCATGCATGCACAGAACGTCAAATCATGGAGAACGCCCTCCAAGCCCCAACTTAGAAGTAAGCCAAGCACAAACCTCATCCATCTCTTCAGGGATTGTGTAGTGACCAAGCCTGTATAGTGGAGCAAAAATAATCAAAAGTTGACTCCTGTATGTCAAAGAGAATAGAAATAAGATACATACCCATTGTATGCTTTGAATGTTGCATCCTGGAATCCATTAGAAACCAAAACCCGTGAGGATTTTTCACCAAATTTGTAAGGAACCACATCATCACCTGTAATCAATTAAAGTCCAAAATCAAGATGATCACAGCATTCCCCACACCTAAGCAGACAGGTATTTGGGGACGCAATAATGGAAGCCACACTAATGGCTGACCATTTAATGTTAATGAAAAGCTACAGAATCTCTCTAATGGTACTCTGATGTGTTGATATTATGATTCGAATTAATACATGTCTCGTACAGAACACACCTTGTGCACAGCATACATTAGATGACACACAAAAATGCTTCACATTCCAAGTGTACAAAATTACAAGATAACATTTGAACATAAATTTCCCGCAACCTTGCAGGAGGAGTGCCTACTACCCAAGTGTGGCAGTCTCTCAGGTCACCATGAGTTGGACAAAATTATTGCTTCATAAATATTTGGGGATTCAAAAGCAGTGATGTGAAAGTGACAAGTTTCCCTTTTAATAACCATTAATAAGGTGTGAGGTAATATAGTGATAGTGAAACAAAACAGTTTTTTAAACGAAAAAATTATGAAGTTCACACAATATGCTAGAGAGACCACCTGACAAAAATATGATTGTATAGGAAATTATTTGCTATAATATAATTCAAGATTTTTAGTATTATTTAGGATTTTTATTGTTTATTTGGAGAAACCTCAATTTAGTCCCAAACCTTTCAATTATATCAACTTTTTAATAGATGTCAGTGATCAATGGCCAATTCATCATCCCTGTCACTGAGTTTGGATGAAGTTTGCTGTGGCTTATGTTTATTATGTTAGTCATTTTTAATAGGCCTAAAGGTCTTGTCTGTCATGCATAGATCTTTTCAGCTTTGACTCACAAATCTTCTCCTCTATGTAGAATTGTAAGACAAGTGAGGCACTTATTTATTTCATTGAGAGGTTTTTCATAATTTTCTTGTGCTAATTATATGGCTATACTACAATCAATATACCTCTTTCCTGTAAGAGTATTAGTGACTTGGTCTGCTATATTTCTCCTTTACCAAGAAATCCTTCTATGGTAGGAGCAGCTATTATTGATGTCACCTTAGGGAATGAGTCGTTATTAACCTCCATCTGCTTTTCCAAGAAGCGAATGCCTCTACCTTTCAATGCCTTCTGGATTTGATTTCTAAGGACGACACAAAGTTAGTATTCATCTCTACATGAGTCATGTTGTTTACAGTATTTCTTCCCCTTCATTTGCTTGGCAGTGGAGAATGTGTGATTCCCTGGGAATTTGATTTGTCCTCCCCACATCAATTGTTTTTTTTTTTTTCATCAATCACTTTAGTCATTTTTGTTCCTTTAGCAACAAGTTTATTAGCCTTTTGGGGCTTTCTTAATGTAGAGTTCTCAAACAGTTTTTCCTATTTGAGTTGTCTATGATATCAGTTGTTGTTGAATTTCTTCAAACTCATGTTGTTTGAGTCAATCATTGACTAGTCAATTGTGAGCTTGTTTAAGTAGCCAGCTAAGCATGTTCCCCAAAGTGATTTCTTGTTTGCTCACTTTGCCTGCATCTTTTCATATCGGACAATGTCGTTCATAAGGGTGTAGATATCTAAATACTTAGTCCCTACAAATCATTTTTTCATATTCCACTACATCCCTAGTTTTTAGAGTCGATTCACTTGTACTTTGTTATGGTTGTAGTGCACTTGGTTTTCAAAGTTTTGAAACAAAAGCATAACTCTCTATGACCTCTCCTAGTTCTTGGATTATCTTTACACAAGTTAGCTAGTGTTGCCTCTAGTTTAGTTCTATAAAAATGCTAGTGAAAACTAGTCTCCATATCTTCTTAACTATTGATGGAGTCAGGTGGCAATGTAGAAAACTAATGAAAGACAATCGTGGTTAGTGACGAACCAAATAGCCTCAGTTCCACAAAGGGATTAGTAGCACTATCCCCACACTAATTAGTGAACTTGGTGATGTGTTTCCTTATTGATTAGTCACTCTCCCCAAAACACTATTTGAAGTCAACTATCTTCATTCCACCGTAAATGGTTGCAACCAATCAATCCATTCATGATATGGATGCTTATAAGCAAGCTTGGTCATACATCCAACGTCTAGCCCCATTTCCATATCTATCAATTCTCCTTGCATGATGGTTGACCACAAGTCTAAGGTATAGGAAAATTCAAATTGCCTTGCTAAAAGGTAGCTTGTGGGACACTGAACTATCCAAGCACAAGTTGAGCCAGCTATAGATATGATAGTTGAGCCATGTAATTGGTTTGAGGCTTATCTATAGACCTGTGGGATAAGTGGTATTTCACGAATGATCATGCTCAAATTGGATCAAGTTTGTTGTGGTGTCTCCTATGTGATTATGTGATGCTCATAATATGGCTAAGAACTTTCAAACATTCACATTAGAGTTCTTGTTAACAAATATACCCTAGTTCTTGTTAACAAATATATCCTAGGGCTCGTCCCTAAGTATCTGCCCAAAAGGAGCATCCAATCAACTCTACAAGAGGTTGTTTTTGTAGTTGTAATTTAAAATTTTTTTTTTTTTAAAAAGTAATTAGGTGTGGTTAGTTGGATTTAGATACATGTTTGGTAAAAATTATGGTTGAAGTTTATGTGTAGCAAAAAACATATATAAAATGTTCAGTTGTGTTTGGAAGTGTGGTTGCAGTTTGCTTTTTAGAGTGTTTTTTACTTGTAAATATATCAAACTAATTTTTTTATTTTTTAAAAATTATTTTTGATATCAACGCATCAAAATGATCTGAAAACACAAAAAATATTCATTTGAAGTAAAGAAAAAAATAAAAAAAATTTAAATTTTTTAAAAACACTTATAAAACACAAAAACAAACAGAGCTTTACGAAACTCGGTTAAAAAAGCATGTAAAAATTGCATTTCAAACTCAATTTTTTAATGGGTCCCGTAGTATAAAACACAGTTTGATTTGTTACCAAACACCATGCTACGTTAGTTGCACCACAAATGCAAAAGCAGTTGCAAAACAAACATAGCCTAGCTAAGCTCATTTTGGATTTTATTGATTTGATCGACCATAACCTATGTGATCTTGTTTACTACCACAATATTATTATGGTAAATTGTGTTGGCTACAAAATCTATTTTAAATTGGAAAGGTCTTAAATCAACATTAGATAAAAGGACATACCTTTTGAGGGAGTCACTGCTGATTGATTGGAGTTTAGCTAAATTGATTGTGACAATCTAACGATGCTATTAAGCTCCTAAAAATAAGAGCTATGAGACTGTTAAGGCATAAAACCCTTTGTACCTACGAGGAGTTGGTTGAGGCAATGATGTTAGGAAAATTGTAGTGTTAAGAAACATTGTGGTTTTGTCTAGGAACAATTCTTTGTTGATGTGGGGAATTAGAAGATGTCGATCCATCATGTGAAACTTCTAATGGAAGTTGCTCCATTTTCCTATATGTTTGTGAGTTGTTTTTCTTCTCCTAGTCAAAGGAATGACCTCTGTTAGTTGCGTGGACTGCTTGATCCCTAATCATTATAGCCATGACCATGGTTTTACCATATTAGTTTTTCTGGCATGATGACTAAAATGTTATTATTTTAATAAATTTTTCCCATTGGACATGTGCCAATCTGTTAATCGATCGGAGTACCATCGATATTTATCCCATTGCACGTGCGACAGTCTTGTTCTAAATAAGATTTGATCGTCAATTAATAACTTAAATCATCATCTCTTTAGTCGATGGTCAATCTCAGTTATCTTCACTAGTATGCTAAAAAATACAAAGTAAACTATTGTTCTTGATCAAATGACACATGGTTGTTTATTTTTGGAATAAAAAGACTTCTGATAAAATAAATTCTCTCCAAGAAATGATTCTCTTAATTTGTTATCATACATGGATAGAGGTAATCATTAAAGTAAAGTCTTATTATTTTTCTACTCTCTTTCATTACATGCTCTTTACATGTTATGTCATGGAAAATCAAAACTAAGTTGGGAGATTCTTCAACAACAAAAACGTTTGCTAGTCTAGAAATAAGTAATAATGATAGGTTTCTTGGTTTAAGGGTTTCAATTTTAGTTAAAAGCTATTTTGTAAGAAGGGGCATGATTGTAAATTCTACATGCAAATCAGGTTTATTCTAGTAACTTTCTGAATTACTTTGTCTGCTCTTATTTAGGAAGTTGGTGTCTTAGTCTTTAATAGTCCCCGTTTAGTTTCTTACCTCGTCAAGTAAGGATTAGCAATCCTAGTATTTTATGGAATCCTATTAAGAGAGATGATGTGTTTTATTTTTTTTACAAGTTAAGTTATGTTGAAGGTTTGGTGCACAAGGTTTCTCGTGAGTTCAAAATATAAATACCTCATTTAAGTTTGTTTAGTTGTTAAATTTTCAATTTTTTATTCTTTTAGGTTTCAGTTTGTTTATTTTGTTTGTGTTAGGTTTGAGTGCATAATGGCAAAAAAGGAAGTCCTTTTCGAATTCTTTAGAAGATGCCTCGGCATTTTGGACATACCTTTCTTTCTAATCGAGAAATCAAGTGATTTTGGCACCATTAAAAAGTTATCTTGAAGGACAACAATTCTTATGTTTATCACTTTGGCCAAGATCAACCTACCTTAAAGAGAAAATCTGACCACAATTCAACTACCTAGCATAATCAAATATGAAAAAAGATGTTTCTGCAAATACGTCAACTTTATGGATTAAACTGGGATTCTCTTATGGATTAAACAATACGTCAACTTTATGGATTAAACTGGGTATTCTTTGAAAGAACCAAATGATGTGCCATAATGCTCGGAAAACTATAGAAATCTAGAGAATTTTGCAGTTTACGATTCCGAGTTCTCTGGAAGAAGTTGCATTCATTTTAGTATTAGTGGTCCGGTGCTAGAATTATGTGCGATTTTGAACTTTCCAACATCACAACTTACTAGTCTTTGTAAGAAAGCATCCAAACATATAGAGTAATTTGGGGAAACCTAGATATTGTATTTAATTCATAATAAGTCAGCTATGATTGCTAAACACAACTAGAGGTTCAATTTGGAAGAGGGAAGTGCATTGAAGTTGGAATCCTAATCCAATTAGTAAACAAAATCAATAATGCTGGAGAGATTGTTGGATAGGTTGGGGAACCTCAAATGTCAGCATTAGTTTTTATTCTTGATTAGCATTATTTAAGGATTTATTATAGATTGGTTGAGGTAAAAATGGATGCTTTAGTGTTTCAATCGATTGATAATTTGTCAAGTTGTTAGTTTGCTATTCTGTTATTTAATTTTTCATGAGTTCAATCACTCAAATAATCATTTAGTTAAATATAATTGAATTAAATCAAGTTTAATACTTAATAGGATTCATAAATCTCTATGGGTTCGACACTCTCTCTCATCACTCTTATTACTTGTTCAATTTCATGCCTTGCGAAGCACCACATCAGTTTCTTGTTCTATATATTGTCATTCTATTTTCTCGTAAGTCTTCTTCCTTACTTCAATGTTCTTTTGCTACAGTACTGCCAGCTACTACTGTTCACATGCTGATTTCTTTTCATTTCTTCCTAAACAAGTCCTGTTCAACTCTAATTCTGCAAATAACAAACCAGAAACCCTTAGGACACAAATATTAAAACTATCCTACATCAATTGGGTATCAAAACACAGGCAGATCCTTCTTTCTTTTCTGAGTTGCTTTCTCACAAGCTATTTACTTTTCCCCAAACTCTTCCTCCAAAGGTTGGCCACACTGAGTTTCATCAAATTTTGAGTCTTTTTCAAAGGATTTTGGGAATTCTCAAAAACAATTTATAAACTACAAACATAATAGCATTGATAGCATCAACATTGGATGAGATCAACGAGATGTTACATACTTTAACAATGATCAAAAGAAAAGACTCGCTGAATCAGCTACCATGCAAGCATATGAACTGCCTAAATTAGGTTCAAAATCAACCCATGTGCTTCTTTCAATCATGCTAGCTTTTCAGCCTATATTTTTCGAGTACCAGAATCACAAATATTTGTTGTCGTACATCAAAGGATTGTGATATCAAAATCGATGAATTTAATGGCGCTAGAAATTTGAGGGAGCTGTTTTAAAGCAAGCAGATAAGAGCAGACCTATGACAGATGAAGATAATAAGAATTGATGTCAAGCATGAAGAGGTTTATACCAAGGAAAATGTGCAATTTGTGTCAACTATTGATTTTATAATGCCAAAGACATAACAATTTACCTTGAAAAATCTCTTTGGCTTTATGCAAGTTTTCTAAAATAAGTCAAGCAAAGCAACCTCCAAGCTTTCCTACTTGTGCATGTTCTATGAATTTTCAAACTTCAACATTTCAAAACTCAAGGTCCAATTTTTCTGAAGAAAGGGAGAATCAATGACGCACTTAAGTTATGTTAAAGATGATTTATCAACTATGGAAAATCAAAACCAAGATGTGTGATTCTTCAACAAAGAGGTTTCTAGTCTAAGAATAAGCTACAATGATAGGTTTCTTAGTTTAAAGGTTTGAATTTCAGTCCTGGGTTATTATGTAGGAAGGGCAGAATAATAGCTTTTGCATGTTCCAATGAATAAAGGGTGTTCAAGCAACCTTCTGAATTTCTTGAAGGTCTAGCCTTATGTAAACGGTTAATTTCGTAGTGATGTAGAACCACAAATAGATCACTAAATCAATAGACACTCAATCTTAAGGTAACCAAAACAAGAGAGAGATCTTGGGTAAAACTCAAGAATTTATTTCGATTAATAATATGTTAAACAGAAAGTCTGCCTGTGGAGTTTATTTACATGCACCCAATTAAAATAAAAGTCCTAATAAAAGTGAGAAAATAAGAAAACTAAAATATTAAAATTAAACCCCACATTTCTTTCTAAAATAAGTAGCCCTAAAATATTTATTATGTGGGCCAACATCACTTAGTCTTAACAGTTTATTCCTATTTAGTTTCTTTCAAATCAAGTAGGAGTTGAGTTATTTTATTTTGAAGGCTTGGTGCCTAAAGTTTCTTCTTCAATCTCTTGTCCATCTATTTTCTCACAATTCTTCCTCTTGCCTTAATATTCTGCTGCTATGGCACTGCAAGCTAATGTTTATATCCCAATTTCTCCTTATTTCTCCCCAAACAAGTTCTATTCAACTCTAATCCAGTAAGTAATAAGCCCTAGCTCAACACAAACCTTTCATGGGACACAGATGCCAAATCTGTCCTCACCAATTCTGCACCCCAAACAATTCATAACTCTTATTGTCTCTTGCAACCAACAATTAACCATCCAATCATCATACAAACAAATATGTCTAAAATCTAACTTCTACCTTCAGTAACCGCTTACATAGGAGTTACTTTGAATAATTTATCTCCTTTTATTAACATCAAAAGAATGTACTCTAAGGTTTAAGCTTAAAGGTATCAAACATAGCAGAAAATATGGCCTCAAACAACAAAGACATAGCATCATGCAGATACCCAGTGACGGTGCCAGGAAAGTAAATTATAAAATATAAGTCATTGCACAAATGATCTTGTTAACACCAGGGTCTTCTGATCATGGATTTCACAGAAGTATACTGGTTTTGGGTAAAACACACATATATTGTATAATAATTGACCCCCTTGTCAATTACTATATTACAGCCTGATTGCAATTAAGCAAGAACTGCTCATGCCTAGATCTTTTGATAGAGCTCCCAACCTCTTGTGAATAAGAGAACATAACAGGATATCCAATAAGATATGCATATAAGAGAAAGTGCTGAATACCTTTGCCATGACAGAGTAATATAGGCAAGGAAGCAGCACGTCTTGCGGTTTCATCCCCTCCTATTTTCTTACTCAGGGTCCTGGGAAGTAACAGAGCATAAAATTATATGCAATGAGTACATTACAAAAGAGAGAAACAGAGAGGAAAAACTAAACTTTGAACATGGAAGCCAGCCACTTAATCCAACAATTGCACTCAAATTGGCAGGGTATGCACTGCCATCTGAGTACTTTCCAGCAGCAAAGCAGGTAGCAGAATACATAGCAGTTGCAGCACCCATGCTGAAGCCTCCAATTCCAAGTCTAACTGTCACATAGATATATTTGATATCAATATTGTGAAAAATCAGTAAGCAGTTTCAAGAGGGTATTATGATTTTGCATGATTGTCAATCGATCCATTATGCTAATGAAAAGGTATGAACTAGTCTCTCAAGTTGTTTCCTGAACCAGAATGAAGTTATTTTCCAAAAATAAGCAACATAGGATATGTCTGACAAAAATAGTCAAAATAAATTCCAAGTAACTCTCTCATCACATAAGAAATATCTGAAAAAGAAAACCTACTGTCAATGGGCTCTGTTGACAGCAAATTTGCCACATGTGCTGCTGCAGCATCCAGACCCACTGTATCATCAGGAGCATCTTCTGAAAGGTCTCCCACATCAAACCCTGATTTGAATCATCTTTTTAATTCAGTCTACTAGCTTAAAAAATAGGAACCATCAAAAGCCCCTTGTAAAAAATCTTCTATCCTAAAAACCCATCAAAAACTTTTTTGTTTCCCTTAAACCAAAAACTAAATTTTCTACACCAAAGTATTCAACAAGTTAAATTCCACCAAGCACTAATAAGGTTTTTTTTTCAGTTAATTTGACTAAAACAATCCAAAACTAAAAATGCAAAAAGAATTACTATGTGAAAACCTTTGTAAACAATTATGCTTTACAGAATACCTCTCTCTCTCTCTCTCTCTCTCTCTATCTAAATTTTTTTTTATTCCTTTTAATTCTTCCATTTGTAACTTAGAAACTATTTGTTGTCACAGGTTCAAATAAATATTGAATCTACCTATTCCACTTGGTGTTGAACATACAACCAAACAATCTTAAAATCTAATATACCCATTTTTGCACACTTCAAATTTACTCATCTAATAATTACTCCAGTAATCAACACAATTTTTTTTAACTTGTAAAAAAATGACCTAATTAATGCAACAGAATTAAGTTTCACCCCTATTCTCAAAACGATTCCTCTTTAATATTTAATATAAATAAAATTAAGGTGAACGATATGAGGAGTTGACACGGTTCTAAAACATTGTTTCCTTTAAAATTCTTGTAGAACTCATGACTGGTTTATCTGGTTGCTACGGTGATTTTATTACAATTAAGAAGGATCAGATATGGCAGAACATGAAAACTTACAAGCTGTTGATGGGAAACCCCCGAATACAGTTACAGGTTGAGTTGGTGCAGTTGGGCATATCCATTTAATCTGTACCAGATAATAATGATTAGTGTGCAGTTATCAGTGATTAAAATTCCAATCATTCACACATGCAAAACAGTTCATGATTCAAACAAGCATTGCTAAGTTTTTTTAGTGTACTTGTCCTTACATTTGGAAGAGGAAGAGTCTCCAAGAGCTGTGACCAGCTGCCAAACAAGATCAAACGACACATAATTTTTTTAAATAAATAAATAAATAAAGAACAAACTCCCACCAGATGAAATTGAGCCAGTTTGATACACCCCCTCTCTCCCTCCCTCCCTCCCTCCTTCCTTTTTGGACAAGCAACCAATCTTTGTAATGATGAGAAAAGCACTAATCCTAAAGCCATTTAAAAGCTCATATAGAATATAAGAGGTGATTTGGTTATTACAAGAGAATACATTGCAAAAGCAAAAAACGAAGTTGAAGTAGGGACAACCTAATACACAGAAATATGCCACAAAGAACATGCAAGGATCGTCCCTCACTATTTTTTTTTTATTATTATTATGAAAATAAAATCAAGGATGTGTGTATCTAGTGCAGAATGCCGCCTCCACCTTAGTCATCTATGCAGCCACTGCACTAGATTAAATTTCAAAGAATCTCATGCAGCTAAGTGAATGAATAATGTATTGTAGAAAAACAATTGTGAAAACACTTCCATTTACATATTCATATAGGCTAAACATATCAAAGGAACTCCATTCATTTTGTAGAAGATACCTACCAAAAAAATTGATATGACAAACCAATAAGAGATTGATATTTACCTTGAGCCATTATCGCCAAGCCCATGTAGCCAAACAACAGTGGCAAGGTGTTTACCTTTGGGCTTAACCACATAAGTCCTTCCGAATTCTATAGTTCTTCTAACAGTTTTGCCACCTAAATGGATGTTAAAATAGAGTTCAGTTACATAATAAAAGGTAAAATGAGTTGAAGATTAGTATACAATGCAGAGATCATTCAATCACTACGTGTTTGCTAGTGCTTCCTGTTGGTAGTCATCCGTGCAGGATAAATGACATTAAGGCTATATTTTTCAAGAGGGATGGATAAGAGGAAGGATGAAATAAGTAAGGTGGAAGGATAGAGCATTATCCATCCAGTTGTTTGGTTAACAAGGGAAGGGAAGGATGAGAGTCGATCCATCCAAAATTGAAAGCATTCAAAATTACAAAGGGATGGAGTCAATCCTTTCAATTAAAATAAACCCAAATTGGGAGTTCAAGAAATTAAGAGGAAGGTTGGAGGGATCCCTCCAATCCCACCTTGGTTCCTCATCCTTCTTGCCACACAATAGATGCAATCAGTCCCTCCTATCCAATCCCTACCCTCCTATCCATCCTTCTTCCAATCCCTCCTAACAAACAGAGCGGAAGTTCATTACATAGCCAAGGAAATAAAACTAACCAGAAGCCAGGGAAGGACCAGCAAAACTCATGTTATCCCCCAGAGAGATAGCCAATGCCGAAATGCTTGTTGCAATGACTGAGAAAAGTACTCAACCTGCAATCAAGAAAGATAGGACCAACTTTAAAATCGAAAAAAAATTAAGGAATTATTTATTACGAGCAGAAATTGCCTATCCCTGATTCCAACCAATTTATAATGCTCCAAAAAGAGAGAGAAGGAGGGGGAGAGAGAGAGAGAGAGAGATAATACTGTGTGCTAAAAAATGGAAATGATGAACCTGATAATTATTACAAATGAAACGCACCTAACTGTTGATGGGTAGAAGACGGATCAAAAGTGAATTTAGTTAAGTTAGGGCTCTGGGAGCCTTACCAGAAGAGAAAAAAGATAAAAAGAAGGAGAAGAAGATTTCCTCTGATTTTGGAGGCTCCAAGGCCAAGGCAACAACAACCCCACAAAGAAAGAGTGTTTTTTAGGACGACAGAAGAAAAAATTGGCTATCCATCAACCCTCTTATATATACATTCACTACACTACACGTGTACTCATTATCTATGTTCCTTTTCTTTTATTTAAGATTGAGGAAAAAAACAATAAGGGTTTAATACGTCAATATATAGTAAAATTAAAACATGGTATGGTATTGGGGTGTAGTAGATATTTTTTAAAATCTTTTTTTTATTTAAAAATATATTAAAATAATATTTTTTATTTTTTAAAAAATATTTTTAATATCAGCATATTAAAATAATTTAAAAATACTAAACAAATATTAATTTAAAATAATTTTTTTATTTTTTTCAAAAAATATTTAAAATAAAAAAATAAATAACCCATGAAACATAGGTTTCCAAACATAAATGAAGAAGTAAGTTTTTTTTATCGTTTTGAAAAACTAAGAAATAAAGAATATTTTAGTTAGAAAGAAAAAATTAAGAAATATATACCTTTATATATTACACAATTTCTCAACCATATCTTTTATTAGAAAATAAATAAATTTTAATTTTAATTTTATTTGTATGATATATCTCTTTTATTTTTATTTTTATATTTTAAATATAAATTGATAAAAATACATTTTTTATGGATAGAAAATACCCTTGAGTAAAAAAAACCAAAAAAAAAAAAACATCCACACATTTTGCAAGTGATAAATATTTCAATATATAACCAGAGGTATTCACATTAGAATTTCTATGCCAATATTTTTTTTGTGTGTGTTCTAATAACTCAAATAGATATTTTCATTAATTGATATTGAAATTACTTCCATGAATATTGGCACGTGGCCATTAATTTAAATAAATAATTAGCAGACGGTTTTATTAAGAAAGTTTGAACAAAATAAATGTTATAATGGATTGATTGTTTTGTACAATTGTATGATCAAGAGATGGTACTATGACATGAAGTTGATTAATATGGTCAAGCCACTTATCTATATTTGAAATGCTTTCCTGTTATGCCATTTAATGTTTTCCGAAGACACTTGACATGTCTAAAGATATGCCATTTTTTTTTTAATAAATATTAATTAAATTATCTTGCAAAGTAATATTGATAAGTATAACAAGTAATGGACACAATTTTATGTTGAAATTAAAATTTTAATTTAATTTTCAGATAAGTAAATGATAATTGCTGGTGTTAGAATTTTTATATAATAGAAGGATAATAAATTAAAGAAGTTAAAATCTCTTGAAAAAACATGGTAGCTCCATACTAAAAAAATATTGTTTATTGAAATAATATAATACTATTTTAAACTTAAAAAATGTAATATTATTTATTAAGTAAATATTTTTATGTGGTTCATTTATCATTACTAAATTAAACAAAAAAATAATTTTTTTTATATTAGCTGCACAGTAAAATGATTAATATATCCTTAAAAAAAAATTAAAACTTTTTATGAAGGGGCATTTTTGTTTTTCCAAAATGGCTTTTTCATTATTATATTATTATATTGACAGTTAAAGAGCAATTTAGTATTTATTTAAATATATATATATATATATACATATATATATATATATATATTAAATAGTTAAAATAAATAATGAAACAATCAAAATACCTTTAAAATAAAAAAAAATTAAACCTAGAGTCAATGGGCATTCATGTCTTTTTCACAATAATTTTTTATTTTTATTAAGTTAGCTTTAAGAAAATTTTGTATTTGACTAAATAAAAATAAAATTAAAGGTACATGCGTTAGCACCGAAAGAAACATGGAAATGGTCCTTGCATTTTAAATGGCGTATGTATTGCCTTTCAGATTCTAAAAATACATTTATACTATATCATTGATAGCATTACTATGATCTTTTCTATTATCAGTGACACATATTAGTGTTATTGGTCTGGTTTATTATCTGTGGATTTTTTGTTTTCCTTTACTTTTCTCTGTTTTCCCTGAAGAATATACTTGACCTTATTTGTTATTAGTATTTCAACTTTAGTTTTTATTTTTTATTTTTATTCATGATTATTTTGTAAAAGTTTTATTTGTTTTCAATTTCATTACAAATATTATATTTTTTAATTTGGTGCTCTTGATTTCTAATTTTTTTCTTAGTCATTTTATAAAAGTTTGTTTGTTTTTAATTTTATCATTCAATTCAAATTGATAGTATTATATTTTCTAATTTGGTCTTTATTGTTTTGATATTAATTATTTTTGTCATTTTGAAAAAGTTATTATTTCTTTCCATTTCACCATTCAACCATAAATTATTTTTATTTTTATGTCAATTTTGATCTTTTTTTATTTTTTTATTTTAAATTGATTTTTCTTTTCAATTTAACATTTCAATCAAATATAAAATTTATTTGGTATTTGAATTTTGACCCTTATTATTTTAATTACTATTTTTTTAAAATTCTTTTGTATAATTGAGTTTTTTTCAAAATTTTTTAATATTTTATTAATTAAAAATTAAACTTTATAAGTTTTTTAAATAAGATGCTTAGGTTTAATGACTCGGGTCATGGATTTAAAAAATTCACGCAATTTGTTTCTAAAAAAGCTTTATAATTTTCTTTTTTTATCGAATTATTTGAATATTATAATCTAAGCTATTATTCACTTTTCTTTTTAAATTTGATCTATTTATTATTATTTTTTATTTTTTATTTAATTAAACTAAAGCCAACTTATTCAACCCAATTAGATTTATGACTTGAGTCATATATATTTTTTAAAATACACAGGAAGCAACTTAATATATTTTATACATGACAAAAAATAGTTTAGGGCCGTAGTGAATCACGAATACTATTTATAATATATGCTCATTAGAAGAACCATTTATTTTTCCTTTCTCTCTCTACTAATTATTTTTTTTTTGTTTTTATGTTTTACAAATAGAGGTGAGAAGTTGCGAAACAAGTTGTGGTTGTGCATGATGAACCATGAAAGACAACGGTCCTTTAAAAATCAATTTTTTAGTCGAAATCTTTTAAAAGAAAGTCATTAAACAAATCGTTAAAGAGTTCATTTTTTGAAATTTTCAAATAACTTTTTTTTTCTTTTACTTTTCAACATTGACACATTGCTTCTTCTTTTTTTCTTTTTCTTTTTTAATCATCCTTGACTTCATTTTAATTTAAGAAAGGGGTAAATGACAATGAGATAATAAGATCAAGTATAATTTTGTACCTTAGCCTAATTATTTATTGTATTATTAGTATTGTATAGTAAAGTTGGTTATCTACTTTCACGAATATAAAAGTACACACATATGTTATATTAGAAAAAATTACTTTTGGCATCTTATAGTTTATAAAACATCTCATATCTTAAAATATAATTAAGAGCAATAAAATATATTATTCATATTAAAAATAAAATAGATTTTTTTTTTGTTTCCAACACTTTCCCATTCACCAATCTTAAGATATTCTTTTCCTTCCTTTAATTTCTACCTTAAAAAAAATCTTGAAATTTTCTTATTTTTTAGTAAAAATTATAGTAGAGCTTCCTCTTAATTTTTAACATTTTTTAATTCTTCATTTCCTTTTATCCTATATAAAAACTAATTATTTATCTATTAACATGTTATGATATGCTAGCCTCTAACATACTCCAATTTATTAAGTCTTTGCTCATCAATTAATTCTTCCATCACAATTGCAACATTTTTGTCATAATATATTATTCCTCATTTATGTTGTCACACATGTATGGTATCGCGACGAGCTTTTCACTTTTATATGGAAATGTATAATATCTAATGGCAAATATAAAGGGCTAAGAAAATCTAGACTTTTGTTAGTGGAAAATGGAATAGGAGTTGCCACTTAGTATTTTGGTCACTAAGAACCCTAACTAGTTTTAAAGATTGGGTACAGGGACTGGCTGCATAAAGAGAAGGTATTAGCACCCCAAATACACCCTACCTAAGGTAAACTGCATTGTTTATTTGTCTGATAAAATTAGAGGTCTCGTAGTGTTTCCTAGTTGGTATGGTTCAAGAAATGTCCTCTTTAGTAAGGAGATCTTTATCTTATTGGGTAATTTTGATGTTAACAAAAGAATTTAATATCCAGAATACGTCTTACGTATAAGATTGTAACTCCAAATATTAAAAGAAAACAAAATAATTTTTTTGAAAATTTTGAAATATTAGCCTAGTTCTCATGACTTGAATAAACCGATTATTAAAGCCAAAATGCATGCTAATACATATTTTTTTTTGAAATTCTTTTTGTTATATGAAACTATGGTGTGTTGATTTTATATATATATATTGGGGAAACTAGCCCATATACATGAAAACAAAACATGTTTTTCAGTGCCCAATTCAAAAGCACCAAGACCATTTGTGTTTCATACCTTTCTTTGAAGTTTTGTGACACGACCAAAAGATTGATGTCTTCTTCCAAGTGTAGGAGTGTCGAAGTAATAAATAACCCGATAAGACCGGGATCGAACCACAGAGAGGTTAATTGTACAAATTATAAATAACAATAATTCAACAACAATAACAATAACAATAACAATAACAACAACAACAACAATAATAATAGTAATAGTAGTAATAATAATAATAATAAAGAAAAAAAAGGAGGAGGAGGAGAAGAAGAAGAAGAAGAAGAGAACTTTGAGAACAAATATTAATGTAACGATTAAACAATGATAATAACAAATATCAAGGTTAGAGATTTCACTAACGGTATGTCAAACAAGTATAATATAAACTCTTATTATTCAATTGGAAACCACACATAAAGGAGGTTCCAATTAGATTATAGATTGTTAATATGATTACATTAGTTATCTTATTCGATTAATGCTAATACTTGTAAATCTCATTAAGCATTCATGATTATAACTTATGTTAACAGCAAATCAAGTTCCTTTCATAGCTCAAGTGTCGGTTATACCATACAGTATGAACTATGAAAGTGCCAAGCATTTGTTGTACCAAGTGTTATACAACATAAATCAAGATTAGTCATTTAACAAGCAAAGTATTAAAGAGTGAAGAAGATAACAAATATAAAACATGTTAGTATCAAACATCAAAGTTCATATTAAGTTTACAGTATATTTATTCTTACACCATTAGTGGAACCTTTTGACCTTGACATAATAAAATTATCTAGACATAATGAAAGAAAAAAAAATAAATAAAAAAAATAAGAACATAAATAAGATAAGAGTTAACTAAGTAAAGGAAAGGAAATGAAAGGCATAAACTTGATATTAATGAAAGCAAAGCATAAACATTACAAAAAATACAAAGAGAGAAAGGAAGGGCATGATCTTGATCTGGACACCAAAATGCCTAAATGCATGGCAAATGCCTCCTTTTATAGGCCAAAATTGGAAACTATTGATTTGATGACTAATTGATAAGTGGGTGGCCAATTCTTGACTTGGTGACAATCCTTATCTTCTCTTGTCTACCCAAAACATCATTGATAACGTCAAAATTGGAGCCACTTGAAAACATGAAAGTTGTAGGCAATTGTCTCAGCTTTCTTGTATAAAACATTCAGCTCATTTGGAATTCTAGAACTGCACATATGGCCAAAATACCGAACAGTGCTCGGGCTGGAAGATAAATTCAGGCTTCTTTGTTATTGCTATAATTTAGACTTACAAATGGGCTTTTCAAATCTTGGGCTCCATATGAAAGTTGTAGGCCTATGTCTTAACTTTCTATCCATATAAATTGGACCTAAATTTGAGATTTATAGCTCCCGATATGACCCAATTACCAAATAGTGTTCCGATTTGGATTGCACCGACATCTCTTTTCTAAGTTTGGCCATCTCTTTATCCTTGCAATTTAAGTTCTTAAAGTCATCAACCACTCCTTTCATTTATGTGATAGGCCTGCATTTAAAATGAACATTTATTATTAGATATATTATTATAAAACATGCTTTAGTTAAGGAGTTATTGATACTTCAAGTGCAAAATGATGATATAAAACCATGATAAAAATACACTTTTAAGTACTAATCAGTTGTACCAAGTGTTATACAACATAAATCAAGATTAGTTATTTAACAAGTAACATGTTCTAAATCCTTTAACTTTTCATCCTAATCTTTCAAGTACCTCTTACCTTCCTCTCGTCAAGTTATCACTTACTCACTTGTATCATTTTCAACTTTATCTACCATTGCTAACGTGAATCTTCACGTTGATCTCAGTATTACTACCACACCATCTTTTTATCCTTTCATATCTTCTTCTAGTGTAAAAAATCAATATAATATGATCTTATAACCTCATCATACTCATCTTTCTAGAGCATTAATAGCATTCTTCAACAACTATGACTCTAACCATCATCTTTTACAAATTTCTAAAGGGCAATCTATCGTTGTTGATTTTTTTTTTACCTTGGTTTTTAATGACATATAGTCTCTAATACCATATGATTTAACTATGAATGTAATGAATAATAAATGGTTATACAAGATTAAACATAAGGCATATGAGACTTTTAAGTGCTATAAAGCATGTTTAATAGCCAAAGGCCATCATTAATAAAAAGTGGATGATTTTGAAGAGAAATTTAGTCTAATAGTAATGCCTTGTATTATTCAGACAATGCTTAGTACTGATATTTCTTGAGGTTGGTTGGCTCATCAAATTGATCAATATAACACTTTCCTTAATATATTTCCTAATACAAATGTGTTTATGGATCACTCTCCTAGCTTTATTTATCTTTAGTTCCCAAACCATATTTGCAAATTCAAATGTTCTTTTTATGGTCTAAAATATATACCTAATGCCTGGTTTAATCAACCAATTAGTTCTTAGATTTCTTGGGATTTCTTAGCTTTAGAGTTGATACTTCTTTATCCCTGCTTTGTTTTTAATAAAAATGCAATATTTCTATTAGTTTATGTTAAAAACAATTTTTTTGCTGGTGATAATTTTATTTGTCTTCAACATCTTATTACTATTTAGGTACTAAGTTTGCCATTCTTGACTTTAGCCCACTTCAATATTTTTTGCTAGTGTGGTTTTTTTTTTCATTATAAATGGTACATTGCTAAATTTTTAAAGAAAACTGTAATGTTTGAGAGTAAACCAGTTGCTACTTCTGTTGTATTGGGTTCTTCTTGATCTAAATCAATTAGTTTCCCCTATCTAGATCCTAACCTAGTTCAAACAATTAGTGGGTGCTTGACACAACTAAAAGATTGATGTCTTCTTCCAAGTGTAGGAGTGTCGAAGTAATAAATAACCCGACAAGATCGGAGTCGAACCATAGGGAGGTTAATTGTACAAATTATAAACAACAAAAATAGCAATAACAACAACAATAACAACAACAACAACAACAACAACAACAACAACAACAACAATACTAGTAGTAGTAGTAGTAGTAGTAATAATAATAAAGAAAGAGAAGAAGAAGAAGATGAGAACTTGGAGATGAAATATTAATGTAAGGATTACACAATGATAATAACAAATGTCAAGGTTAGAAGTTCCACTAATGGTATGTCAAACAAGCATAGTATAAACTCTGATTGTTTAATTGGAAACCACACACAAAGGAGGTCCAATCGGATTATAGATTGTTAACATGATTACATTAGTCATCTTATTCGATTAATGCTAATACTTGTAAATTTCATCAAGCATTCATGATTATAATCTATGTTAACAACAAATCAAGTTCCTTTCATAGCTTAGGTGTCGGTTAGACCATACAGTATGGGCTATAAAAGTGCCAAGCATTTGTTGTACCAAATGTTATACAACATAAATCAAGATTAGTCATTTAACAAGCAAAGTATTAAAGAGTGAACAAGATAACAAATACAAAACATGTTAGTATCAAACATTAAAGTCCATATTAAGTTTACACTATTTATTCTTACACCATTAGTGTAACGTTTTCACCTTGATATAATTAACTTAGCTAGACATAATGAAAGAAAGAAAAATAGATAAACAAAATAAGAACATAAAAGTTAACTAAATAAAGGAAAGGGAATGAAAGGCATAAACTTGATATTAATGAAAGCAAAGCATAAACATTACAAAAAATACAAAGAGAGAAAGCAAAAGCATGATCTTGATCTGGAGACCAAGATGCTTAAATGCATGGCAAATGCCTCCTTTTATAGGCCAAAATTGGGAGCTATTGATTTGATGACTAATTAGTGATCTAGAGACCAAGATGCCTAAATTCATGGCAAATGCCTCCTTTTATAGGCCAAAATTGAGAACTATTGATTTGATGACTAATTAGTGAGTAGGTGACCAACTCTTGACTTGGTGACAATCCTTATCTTCTCTTGTCTGCCCAAAAAGTCATTGATAACGTCAAAATGGGAGCCACTTGAAAACATAAAAGTTACAGAAAATTGTCTCAGCTTTTTTGTGTAAAACCTTCAGCTCATTTTGACTTCTAGAACTCCAGATATGGACACAATACTAAACATTGCTCAGGCTGGAGGACAGATTCAGGCTTCTTTGTTGTTGCATTAATTTGGACTTGAAAATAACCTTTTTAGATCTTAGGCTCCATATAAAATTGTAGGCCTATGTCTTACCTTTCCATACATATAAAGTAGACCTAAATCTGAGATCTATAGCTCTAGATATAACCCAATTACTAAATAGTGTTCCGGTATGGATTGCACCGACATCTCTTTTCTAATTTTGCGCATCTCTTTGCCCTTGCAATTTAAGTTCTTAAAGTCATCAATCAATCCTTTCATTTATGTGATAGACTTGTATTTAAAATGAACATTTACCATAAATTAAAGGTATCTTATATTATTAGATATATTATTATAAAACATGTTTTAGTTAAGGAGTTATTGATACTTCAAGTGCAAAATGATGATATAAACCTTGATAAAAATACACTTTTAAGTATCAATCACACCCCCCAACTAGCTTATTACGAGGTCCTAGTAATCAAAGCATTAAAATAGAAAAATACTTTGCAAATTCCACAAAGCAAGGTAGTCATCATTTAACTTCCATTAATCTATCCAGATAAACAATCTCTCATTAAATTTATATACCTACTCAATACCTCTTAACAAGATATTCATAAACCTCCTTTTTTTATGCTCAATGTATCAACACATAATTATAGGGCTTTTCTTGGAAGAAAACAAATTTTTGTTCTAATGTTTAAGGTTAACTTCCTTGGGTTGGGATTATTTGTTTTTGTCTTTTTTTTTCTTCCTTTTTTTTTAAATGTATATACATATAATTTAAAAACATCATGTATCTTTAACCCATGTAACGAGCTTTCAGCTAATGACTCCCAGACCAGTTGGTCTTAGGGCATTAGGTGTTAAGACACCCCTACGAGCTTAGTAACTCGGGTCGCAGATACTGATATGTAGATAGTGCAATGTTTGATTCCCTTAAGCTTTTCTCCTCAACCCATGTAACAAGCGTTGGGCCAATAGCTCCCAAGTTAATTGACTTTAGGGTATTAGGTGTTAAAACACCCCTTCGGGCTTAATTGCTTAGGTTAAGGAGGCTACGAAACCAAACTTATCTACATTTTTATTATCTATATTTTTTTTTCTTTTTTTTTCTTTTTTCATTTTTCTTTTTTTTTTCATGTTTTTTTTCTTAATTATATACAATCCCTTTCCCTTAGTTGTTACCTTTAACAAAAGAACATAAATAATGTAATAATCCAATATGCAACCCACAATCATATGTTAAAGTGTGTGTGTGTAAATTAAGGTTTAAGAATACATGTTAAATAAGTATATGAGCAGAATTAAGTGGTAACAATACGAGAGTTTGTAAACCTGAATATTTCAGGAAGTATTATAATAGACCTTGTTAAGAATGGTTACTAAGATGCGTCTCAAGAGTCACTTTAACAAAAGAACTCCTTTACTCTGCCATCCTAGTAACAACAATTATGCACATGCTTTATGAAATGAAAAATAATTTTTTTTATCAACTACTACCCTCTCCCCCCAACCAAAACGAGACATTGTCCTCAATGTTCTAAGGTAGAAAGATAGAGTATAGAAGATATCACCTGAAATAACGAACACTGACAAAACCTGAAACACACTGAAATAAAAATAAGAAATAATAAAACACAATAATAAAACCAAAAGACACAAAAACTCACAAATGGAGGCTCAAATCCAATCTAAGCTTTTTACGGCTTCCCGTAGATGACCAATTTATGCGACTCATGGAAGGATCAATCACAGGAGTGAAAGATTGTAGTTAGTCAATCAATTGTTCAGCAGTAGCAGCAGAGATTATGATTTGGCGTGCAGAAGATGTTAGAAATTCTTGTTCCACAGCATGATCAAGAAAAAACAACAACTTATCATAATAACCATTAACATTTAACAAACCAATGAGTTTATGGTGAATGTGTAATTGAGCCCAAGAGGAAATATGAAAGATCTCTTCCAATGTGCCTAGACCACCTAGTAAAGCAATGAAAGCATCAGCATGGTTAAACATTGCATTCATTCGAGCCGACATTGTAGAGACCTGAAGTTCCTCTCCAATTGTTTTTCCAATGATGTCCCCTTGTGCCAAAGCTTCAGGGACGACTCCTAAAACTTGACTACCTCCTAAAAATGCAGCTATTGACACACCTCCCATTAACCCAAGACTGCCTCCCCCATATACTAAATGAATCTTTCTCTCAGCTAACACCTGACCAAGATGATTTGCTGATTCTAAAAACTCCTTTTCTTTCCCAGGACTAGATCCACCGTAAACACAAATATTTCTAATATGATGACTTGAGGAACTTGCCATTTCTACACACTTCTGTATTTGTTGAATGTATGGGTTGAGTAGAAATGAAGGAAGAGAGGGTTTTATAGATGAGAAATTAGAAAGGCAATCATAACACCTATATGTAGGCCAACTGGAGTCTCACACTCTCTCTCTCTCTTTTTATTTATTTATTTATTTACTTTTGAAAAAAACATGTGTATGTACAGGTAGTTGTGATTGTGGCTCACATCTTCCCTTGGTTTTACGTCCAAGAACGGCTTAAACGCCCTCTATGGGTCGGGGATAGGCTTCCCATCCAATTTTCTTAAAAACTGGCAAACAGGGTCTTTTTTAGTCAGATTCCCAAGACTAAGTCGATCATGTTCTTTATGAAATAGTGGCCATAAATCATGAATTGCACGATGCACATCTCCACTAGGATGCGTCTCAAGAGTCAATAGAAGATTATCTAAAGACTCCTTACTCAGGCCATCCTTAATGAATTGTATTTTATCTTCACGGTTTATAGATACCATTCCTAAAGAACGACATTGTGTATTACAAGTCCATCTAGCACAACGATGACAGACATCCAGTCGTTTTGCACGACGCTTCTTTGCAAAAGTGCTTTTACCTGTTCCAGGCATGTGTGAAATGAAGAAGTTAGAGGACTCACCTGATAATCAGACCTTTGCTTCAATCAACCAGCGAATATCTTCAGGAATTCCATGATTCATTAACAACTCAATCTTGCACATCTAGCACGGTAAATTTTTGTAATCGCATTCTGAGGCAGAGCGGGAAAATACTTTTTCAATTTTTCAAGATTAGTGTCCATTTTCAAATGAGAATTGGAAGAGAGATTCAAAGAATTGCACAAATATATACATAAATATCAGTAATTGTGGGAAACTGAAAGAACCGACTTAAGTCACGGAGTACCGTTATCCGCCATTTGACCGGGGTGAGAGAAACTAGCAAAAATCACTCAAAAAGAAACATAAAAAAGAAAATATGAGAAAAAAAAATTAATCAACCTTTATCTACAAGATCATTTAAACCAGCTGATTCATTTTCATTAAGAAAATTATCAAAGTGAGCTTTCAAACGATGTCCATTTTCCTTAAAATCATTGTTATTCATTGAATTCTCAATATCACAGGCCCCATAAGGATTGCTCCATCTTGGTCTTAGCTCTCTAGGGACTGCATAGAGTTGAGAATTATAAAACAAAACTTTTTGACCAGTATCAATCTTTTGACAATTTTCACAAGTTTTGCAGAATGCATGCGTGTCCTTGAACATGGTGGACCAATAAAATCCACTTTGTAAGATTTTTGTAGTTGTCTTTTTTGACGAGAAATAACTTCCACATGCTTCAGAATGACAAAGTTTAATGACACTACTTACCTCATTGTCGGGAATGAATTTTTGAAATATTTGATCAGGACAATATTTGAATAAGTTAGGGTCATCACAATAAAAGCTCTTCACTTCGTTCAAAAACTTTTGTTTGTCTTGAGTACTCCAATTAGCTGGCAAATCTTCTAAAGCAAGAAAATTGATATTTTTATCATACCAAGGCATTGGATTAAGAGAAAGTAAGGATTCGTTAGAAAAGTAATCATCGATTAGTGTGATGTTAGATGTCGAATCTTTTGTCACTATTGACAAAAGATTCGCATCAACCTTTTCAGTGCATTTTTCATCCGTGATTTTTTCCTCAGAATAAACCATTTGCAAATCTTCAGTTTCATCCAATTTATTTTTACTTAAAGTAGATTCAAGTTGATCATAAACTAATTCATCAATATGACCTACATCATTATCATCTCTAGGTTGCTTACAAATGTTGAAAATATTCATCTCCAATGTCATGTTTCCAAATGATAGCTTCATCAGTCCATTCCTACAATTAATCAATGCGTTAGAAGTTGCAAGAAACGGACGTCCTAAAATAACAGGAAATGAAATACATGCTTCAACAGGTTCTGTGTCCAAGACAATAAAATCCACAGGATAAATGAATTTATCGACTTGTACTAACACATCTTCAATTATTCCTCTAGGCACTTTTACAGATCTATCGGCAAGTAAAAGAGATATAGAAGTTGGTTTTAACTCACCTAGATTGAGACTCTGAAAGATTGAATATGGAAGTAAATTCACACTAGCACCAAGATCAAGTAACGCTCTTTCAATTTTATGTTCTCCAATAAAGCAAGAAATTGTAGGACAACCAGGGTCTTTATATTTCAAAGCATTATTGTTTTGAAGAATAGCACTTACTTGTTCGGCTAGAAAGGCTTTCTTTTTCACATTCAGTTTCCTCTTCACAGTGCATAGATCTTTCAAAAATTTAGCATAGGAAGGAACCTGTTTAATAGCATCCAGCAAAGGTATATTGATTCTTACCTGTTTGAAAGTTTCAAAGATTTCAGAGTTGTGATTAACTTTCCTTTGTTTGGTCATGGCTTGAGAAAATGGAAGTGCTGGCGGTGAATCAATCATTTCTTTGCAATTTTCAGATTCAACCCCTTCCTTACCCTTAGAAATTGACTTATCATCTTTCTCATAAGGTTCAAGAGAGGGTTTTTCAATAACCTTACCGCTGCGCAGAGTAGTGACTGATTTGACTTGATCCATGTGTTGGCTTCCGGAACTACTTGCATTTGTATTGTATTGCCCCTTGGGATTTTGTTGTGGTTGAGATGGAAACTTACCTTCTCTTGGAAACTGAGAGCAGATGTTAATTTTGCAAGAGTATCTTTAAAATCTGTCATGTTTTGAGCAAGTTGAGTATTGATTGTCTCTTGCTTTTCAATGAATGCATGCAATGTTTCCTCAAGATTTCTTCTAGAAGGTGGAGCATAAGAAGGTGCATATCCATGAGAATTTTGGAAATTATGGTGTGCTTGAAACGGTGGTTGTGAAGTTTGTGCATTGTTGTTCTCACTCTTCCAACTGAAATTTGGGTGATTCCTCCAACCAGGGTTGTATGTTTGGGAGTATGGGTTGTGGTTGGCCCTTTGAAAACTGTTTAAAGCATGAGCTTGTTCATGGAGACATTCTTTAAAAGAAGGCAAGGTTGGACAATCGTTGGTTGAGTGTTCATTTGTTTCACAGATTTGACACACAATGTTTTCAACAGATTTTAATTGACCACTCTTTCTCAATTCTAGTGCCTCAACTTTTCTAGCTAAAGATGCAAACTTGGCTTGAAGGTCATGATCTTCCCTAAGGTTGTACATACCTCCACTAGATGTATGAGGTTGAGTTTTACTCGGTGCCTCATATGTACCCGCAGTGTCCCAATTTTGAGCATTTTCAGCTAACAAGTCTAAGTACTCCATTGCTTCATCAGGGTCTTTATCTTACAAAGTTCCATTGCACATCAATTCAACCATTTGCCTATCTTTAGGTGTTAACCCTTCATAGAAATGTGAAACCAATCTCCATGTTTCAAAACCATGATGGGGGCAAGTACTAAGCAAATCTCGATACCTATCCCAACATTTATAAAATGTTTCTCCTGGTTTTTGAGTGAAAGTGGTGATTTGTCTCTTGAAAGAGTTTGTTCTATGAGATGGGAAAAACTTCTTTAAAAATTGTTGTTGCATTTCATCCCAAGCACGAATGGATCCTGGTCTTAAATTTTGTAGCCATGTTTTAGCTTTATCTTTTAATGAAAAAGGAAAAAGCTTTAATCTGATGGTGTTCATGCTACAATTTAAGTTATTATATGTGTTGCAGACCTCCTCAAATTCCCTTAAATGCAAGTATGGATTTTCCAATTCTAAGCCATGAAAAGAAGGTAAAAGTTGAATAATACCTGGTTTAAAATTAAAATGAGATGCATCGGGAGGAAAAACTATGCATGATGATGCACTTGTTCTTGTGGGATTCATGTGGTCTCTAAGTGTTCTAGCACGGTTATTCTCATTATTCTCATTTTGAAGTGATTGATTATCTTCTTCGGCCATATTTTCTGAAAATGATGAGGATATCCTACAAAGTCTACCACTTGATGTACGTGACCACACTCTCATGCACGTGTAGGAATAAAATAAAAAAAGAAAAAGAAGAAAGCAAAAGAAGGAGGAAGAAAACAAAATAAAAAGAAACAAAAGAAAAGAAACAAAGTTATATACAAGAAAAGTGAAAAGAGAAAATAAAATAAATACTATAATTTATATAAGAACTTACCTCCCCGGCAACGGCGCCAAAAACTTGACACGACTAAAAGGTTGATGTCTTCTCCCAAGTGTAGGAGTGTCGAAGTAATAAATAACCCGGCAAGACCGGGGTCGAACCACAGGGAGGTTAATTGTACAAATTATAAACAACAATTATAAAACAACAATAACAACAACAACAGTAGTAATAATAATAATAATAATAATAATAATAATAATAATACTAGTAGTAGTAGTAGTAGTAGTAGTACTAATAATAATAATAATAATAATAATAATAATAGTAGTAGTAGTAGTAGTAGTAGTAGTAGTAGTAGTAGTAGTAGTAGTAGTAGTACTAATAATAATAATAATAATAAAGAAAGAGAAGAAGAAGAAGATGATGATGATGAGAACTTAGAGATGAAATATTAATGTAAGGATTAAACAATAATAATAACAAATGTCAAGGTTAGAGGTTCCACTAATGGTATATCAAACAAGTATAGTATAAACTCTTATTATTGAATTAGAAACCACACACAAAGGAGGTTCCAATCAGATTATATATTGTTAACATGATTACATTAGTCACCTTATTCAATTAATGCTAATACTTGTAAATCTCGTCAAGCATTCATGATTATAACTTATGTTAACAACAAATCAAGTTCCTTTCATAGCTCAGGTGTCGGTTATACCATACATTATGGGCTATGAAAGTGCCAAGCATTTGTTGTACCAAGTGTTATACAACATAAATCAAGATTAGTCATTTAACAAGCAAAGTATTAAAGAGTGAACAAGATAACAAATATAAAACATGTTAGTATCAAACATTAAAGTCCATATTAAGTTTACATTATACTTATTCTCACACCATTAGTGTAGCCTTTTCACCTTGACATAATTAACTTAGCTAGACATAATAAAAGAAAGCAAAATAGATAAACAAAATAAGAACATAAAAGTTAACTAAGTAAAGGAAAGGAAATGAAAAGCATAAACTTAATATTAATGAAAGCAAAGCATAAACATTACAAAAAATACAAAGAGAGAAAGGAAGAGCATGATCTTGATCTGAACACCAAGATGCCTAAATGAATGGCAAATGCCTCCTTTTATAGGCCAAAATTGGGAACTATTGATTTGATGACTAATTGATAAGTGGGTGGCCAACTTTTGACTTGGTGACAATCCTTATCTTCTCTTGTCTGCCCAAAACATCATTGATAACGTCAAAATTGGATCGAGCTAAAAACATAAAAGTTGTAGACAATTGTCTCAGCTTTCTTGTGTAAAACATTCAGCTCATTTGGACTTCTAGAACTCCAGATATGGCCAAAATACCGAATAGTGCTCGGGCTGGAAGACAGATTCGGGCTTCTTTGTTGTTGCTACAATTTGGACTTGAAAATGGCCTTTTTAGATCTTGGGCTCCACATGAAAGTTGTAGCCCTATATCTTACCTTTCCATCCATATAAATTGGACCTAAATTTGAGATATATAGCTCCAGATATGACCCAATTACCGAACAGTGTTCTGGTTTGGATTGCACCGACATCTCTTTTCTAAGTTTGGCCATCTCTTTATCCTTGCAATTTAAGTTCTTCAAGTCATCAATCAATCCTTTTATTTATATGATAGGCCTGCATTAAAAATAGACATTTACCATAAATTATAGGTATCTTATATTATTAGATACATTATTATAAAACATATTTTAGTTAAGGAGTTATTGATACTTCAAGTGCAAAATGATGATATAAAATCATGATAAAAATGCACTTTTAAGTACTAATCAGTAACCCACAATCATATGTTAAAGTGTGTGTGTGTAAATTAAGGTTTAAGAATACATGTTAAATAAGTATATGAGCAAAATTAAGTGATAACAATGCGAGAGTTTGTAAATCTGAATATTTCAAGAATATTATGATGGAAGTTGTTACGAATGATTACTAAGATGCGTCTCAAGAGTCATAAAAGTTCTCCTTACTCTGCCATCATAGTAACAACAATTTTGTACATGCTTTATGAAATAGAAAACACTATTTTTTTTTAGCTACTACACTCCCCCCCCAACTAAAACGAGACATTATCCTCAATGTTTAAAGGTAGAAAGATAGAGTATAGAAGATATCACTTGAAATAACAAACACTGACAAACCTGAAACCCACTTAAACAAATATAAGAAACAACAAAAAGCTAATATTATACTATTTATAAAATCAAAATACACAAATTTTTACAAGCTAAGACTAAAATCACAGTTGTGATTGTAGCTCACATCTTCCCTTGGTTTTATGTCCAAGAACGGCTTAAACGCCCTCTATGGGTCGGGGATAGGCTTCCCATCTAGTTTTCTTAAAAACTAGCAAACAGGGTCTTTTTTTAGTCAGATTCCCAAGACTATGCCAAGCATGTTCTTTATGAAAAATAGTTCATAATTCATGAATTGCTCGATGCTTATCTCGACTATGATGAGACTTAAAAGTCAATAAAAGATTATCTAAAGACTCTCTGTGTTTTGAAATAAATCCCACATTTTGACAATTTTCACAGGTTTTGCAGAATGCATGTGATTCGTTGAATATGGTGGGCTAGTAAAATTCACTTTGTAAGATTTCTACAATTCTCTTTTTTTTATGAGAAATGATCCCTAGATGCCTTAGAGTGACAAAATTTAATAACATTACTTACCTCATTGTCGGGAATGCATCTTTGAAATATTTGATCAAGACAATAATTGAATAAGTATCATCCCAATAAAAAATTTGCACATTGCTCAAAAATGTTCTTTTGTCTTCGGTACTTTAATGTGCTGGTAAAAATCTTGAAGCAAGAAAATTGATATTTTTAGCAAACCAAGGCATTAAACTAAGAGAAAATAGAGATTTATCAGGAAAGTAATCATCAATTGGTGTCATGTTGAGTGTCGAATCTATTGTCACTTTTGATAAAAGATCCGCATCAACATTTTCAGTGCCTTTTTCATCCTCGATTTCTTCTTGATTGGTCATGGCATGAGGAAATGGAAATGCTCATAGGGAATCAGTCTTTTCCTTGCAATATTCAGATTCAACCTCTTCCTTACCCTTAGAGATTGACTCATCATCTTTCTCACAAGGTTCAAGAGTGGGTTTTTTTATCCATGTGTTGACTTCCATAACTACTTGCATTTGCATTGTATTGCTCCTTGGGATTTTGCTGTGGTTAAGATAAAAACTTATCTTTCTCTCGAAAACTAAGAGCATATGTGAATTTTGCAAGAGTATCTTTAAAATTTGTTATGCTTTGAGCAAGTTGAGTGTTGATTGTCTCTTGCTTTCAATGAATGCATATAAAGTTTCCTCAAAATTTCTTGTAGGAGGTGGAGCATAAGAAGATGCATATCCATGATAATTTTAGAAATTATGGTGTGCTTGAAACTGTGGTTGTAAAGTTTGTGCATTATCACTCTTCCAACTGAAATTTTGGTGATTTCTCCAACCAGGGTTGTATGTTTGTGAGTATAGGTTATGATTGGGCTTTTGGAAACTGTTTAAAGCATGAGCTTATTTATTGAGACATTCCTTAAAAGAAGGCAAGGTTGGACAGTTATTGGTTGAGTATTCATTTGTTTCACATATTTGACACACAATGTTTTCAATAGATTTTAATTGAGCACTCCTTTTCAATTCTAGTGCCTCGACTTTTCTAGCTAAAGATGCAAACTTGGCTTAGAGGTCATGATCTTTTCTAAGGTTGTACATACCTCCACTAGATATATGAGGTTGAGTTTTACTCGGTGCCTCATAAGTACCCGCGGTGTCCTAATTTTGAGCATTCTTAGCAAACAAGTCTAAGTACTCCACTGCTTCATCAGGATCTTTATCTTCAAAAGTTCCACTGCACATTAATTCAACCATTTGCCTATCTCTAGGTGTTAACCCTTCATAAAAATATGAAACCAATCTCTATATTTCAAAACCATGATGAGGGCAAGTACTAAACAAGTCTCGATACTTATCCCAATATTAGTAAAATGTTTCTCCTAGTTTTTAAGTGAAAGTGGTGATTTGTCTTTTGAAAGAGTTTGTTCTATGAGATGGGAAAAACTTCTTTAAAAACTGTTGTTGCATTTCATCCCAAACATGAATGGATCCTGGTCTTAAATTTTGTAGCCATGTTTTAGTTTTATCTTTTAATGAAAAAGGAAAAAACTTTAATCTGATAGTGCTCATGCTACAATTTAAATTATTATATATGTTGGAGACCTCCTTAAATTCCTTTAAATGCAAGTATGGATTTTCCAATTCTAAGCCATGAAAAGAAGGTAAAAGTTGAATAATGTCTGGCTTAAAATTAAAATGAGATGCATTGGGAAGAAAAACCATGTATGATGGTGCACTTGTTCTAGTGGGATTTATGTGGTCTCTAAGTGTTATAGAACGATTATTCTCATTATTCTCATTATGAAGTGATTGATTATCTTCTTCGGCCATATTTTCTGTAAATGATGAGGATACCCTACAAAGTCTACCACTTGATGTACATGACTACACTCTTATACACGTGTAGGAATATAATAAAAGGAAAAAGAAAACAATAGAAGAAGAAACAAGAGAAAAGAAACAAAGTTATATACAAGAAAAGTGAAAAGAGAAAATAAAATAAATATTATAATTTATACAAAACTTACCTCCTTGGCAACAATGCCAAAAACTTGACACGACTAAAAGATTGATGTCTTCTCCCAACTGCAGGAGTGTCAAAGTAATAAATAACTCGGGAAGACCGAGGTCGAACCATAGGGAGGTTAATTATACAAATTATAAATAACAAAAATAGCAATACCAATAATAATAACAATAACAACAACAACAAATATAATAATAATAATAATAATAATAATAATAGTTGTAGTAGTAGTAATAATAATAATAATAAAAAAGAAGAAGAAGAAGAAGAAGAAGAAGAAGATGAGAACTTTAAGATGCAATATTAATGTAAGGATTAAATAATGATAATAACAAATGTCAAGGTTAGAAGTTCAACTAATGGTATGTCAAAAAAGCATAGTATAAACTATTATTGTTTAATTAGAAATCACACACAAAGGAGGTTCCAATCGGATTATAGATTCTTCACATCATTACATTAGTCATCTTATTCAATTAATGCTAATACTTGTAAATTTCATCAAGCATTTATGATTATAACTTATATTAACAACGAATCAAGTTCCTTTCATAGCTCAGGTGTCGGTTATACCATACAATATGGGTTATGAAAGTGCCAAGCATTTGTTCTACCAAGTGTTATACAACATAATCAAGATTAGTCATTTAACAAGCAAAGTATTAAAGAGTGAACAAGATAACAAATACAAAACATGTTAGTATCAAACATTAAAGTCCATATTAAGTTTACACTGTACTTATTCTTACACCATTAGTGTAACGTTTTCACCCTGACATAATAAACTTAGCTAGACATAATGAAAGAAAGAAAAATAAATAAACAAAATAAGAACATAAATAAGATAAAAGTTAACTAAGTAAATGAAAGGAAATGAAAGGAAATGAAAGGCATAAACTTGATATTAATAAAAGCAAAACATAAACATTACAAAAAACTATAAAGAGAGAAATCAAAAGCATGATCTTGATTGATTAGTACTTAAAAGTGCATTTTTATCATGGTTTTATATCATCATTTTGCATTTGAAGTATCGATAACTCCTTAACTAAAATATGTTTTATAATAATGTATCTAATAATATAAGATACCTATAATTTGTGGTAAATGTCTATTTTTAATGCAGGCCTATCACATAAATGAAAGGATTGATTGATGAATTTAAGAATTGAAATTGAAAGGACAAAGAGATGGCTAAACTCCGAAAAGAGATGTCGGTGTAGTCCATACCGGAACACTGTTTGGTAATTGGATCATATCTGGAGTTGTAGATTTCAGATTTAGGTTCAATTTATATGGATGGAAAGGTACGACATAGGCCTACAACTTTCATATGGAGCCCAAGATCTAGAAAAGCCATTTTCAAGTCCAAATTGCAGCAACAACAAAGAAGCTCGAATCTGTCTTCTAGCCCGAGCACTATTCAGTATTTTGGCCATATCTGGAGTTCTAGAAGTCCAAATGAGCTGATGTTTTTACCCAAGAAAGCTGAGACAATTTTCTACAACTTTATATTTGCAACTGGCTCCAATTTTGATGTCATCAATGACGTTTTGGGCAGACAAGAGAAGATAAGGATTGTCACCAAGTCAAAAGTTGGCCACCCACTTATCAATTAGTCATCAAATCAATAGTTCCCAATTTTGGCCTATAAAAGGAGGCATTTGCCATGCATTTAGGCATCTTGGTGTTCAGATCAAGATCATGCTCTTCCTTTCTCTCTTTGTATTGTTTGTAATGTTTATGCTTTGCTTTCATTAATATGAAGTTTATGCCTTTCATTTCCTTTCCTTTATTTAGTTAACTTTTATGTTCTTATTTTGTTTATCTATTTTTCTTTCTTTCATTATGTCTAGCTAAGTTAATTATGTCAAGGTGAAAAGGTTACACTAATGGTGTAATAATAAGTATAATGTAAACTTAATATGGACTTTAATGTTTGATACTAACATGTTTTGTATTTGTTATCTTGTTCACTCTTTAATACTTTGCTTGTTAAATGACTAATCTTGATTTATGTTGTATAACACTTGGTACAGCAAATGCTTGGCACTTTCATAGCCCATATTGTATGGTATAACCGACACCTAAGCTATGAAAGGAACTTGATTTGTTCTTAACATAAGTTATAATCATGAATGCTTGACGAGATTTACAAGTATTAGCATTAATTGAATAAGATAACTAATGTAATCATGTTAACAATCTATAATCCAATTGGAACCTTCTTTATGTGTGGTTTCCAATTGAATAATAAGAGTTTATATTATACTTGTTTGACATACCATTAGTGGAATCTCTAGCCTTGACATTTGTTATTATCATTGTTTAATGGTTACATTAATATTTCATCTCAAAGTTCTCATCATCATCATCATCTTCTTCTTCTCTTTCTTTATTATTACTACTACTACTACTACTACTACTACTACTACTACTACTACTACTACTACTACTACTACTAGTATTATTATTATTATTACTACTACTACTACTACTACTACTATTATTATTACTATTGTTGTTGTTGTTATTGTTGTTTTATAATTGTTGTTTATAATTTGTACAATTAATCTCCCTGTGGTTCGACCCCGGTTTTGCCAGGTTATTTATTACTTCGACACTCCTACACTTGGGAGAAGACATCAACCTTTTAGTCGTGTCATTGATCTAGAGACCAAAATGCCTAAATGCATGGCAGATGCCTTCTTTTATAGGTTAAAATTAGGAACTGTTGATTTGATGACTAATTAGCGAGTGGGTGACCAACTCTTGACTTGGTGACAATCATTATCTTCTCTTGTTTGCCCAAAACATAATTGATAACGTCAAACTTGGAGCCACTTGAAAAATAAAAGTTGTAGAAAATTATCTCAGATTTCTTGTGTAAAACATTCAGCTCATTTTGACTTCTAGAACTCCAGATATGGCTAAAATACTAAACAGTGCTCAGGTTGGAGGACAGATTCAGGCTTCTTTGTTGTTGCAATAATTTGGACTTAAAAATGGCCTTTTTAGATCTTAGGCTCCATATGAAAGTTGTAGGCCTATGTCTTACCTTTCCATCCATATAAAGTAAACCTAAATATGAGATCTACAAGTCTAGATATGACCCAATTACCGAACAATGTTCCAGTTTGGATTGCACCGACATCTCTTTTCTAAGTTTGGCCATCTCTTTGTCCTTTCAATTTCAGTTCTTAAATTCATCAATCAATCCTTTGATTTATATGACGGGCCTGCATTTAAAATGAACATTTATCACAAATTAAAGGTATCTTATATTATTAGATATATTATTATAAAACATGCTTTAGTTAAGGAGTTATTGATACTTCAAGTGCAAAATGATGATATAAAACCTTGATAAAAATATGCTTTTAAGTATCAATTAGTGCTTTCCACTAACTTACCCTCATATAACTTACATGTATTTTGTTGTTAACAAGGTATAATCGTTTATGTATTGTGTTTCTAACATTCATTGGTTGATAATTAAGCACATTTATCATTATCTATTTGGTACCTTATCATTTGGTTTGCATTTGACTCATTAGAGTGATCTCTCTTAATGAGTTTAACGATTATGATTCGACTATAGTGTTGATGATTGCAAATCTCCTAGTGGTTATGTAATTTTTCTTGTACGAAACTTGATCTCTTAAAAATGTGGTAAATAATGCATTGTCGCTCAGTCTTTTATATGGGTAAAGTATAAAGCAATGTTGTTGTAAACTTATAATGGGTCAAGTCTACTTTTTGAATTTGGATTTCTTGTATAGTTCCTCTTATTCTATAGTGTAATAACTTAGAAGCCATTTATTTTACAGCTAATCTAGTTTTCTATGCTCATATAAAGAACGAAGAGATTGATTTTTACTTTGTCTATGACATGGTTGCTAGCTAATTGATTAGTACTTAAAAGTTTATTTTTATCATGGTTTTATATCATCATTTTGCACTTGAAGTATCAATAACTCCTAAACTAAAGCATGTTTTATAATAATATATCTAATAATATAAGATACCTTTAATTTATGGTAAATGTCCATTTTTATAATAATATATGTAATAATATAAGATACCTTTAATTTATGGTAAATGTTCATTTTAAATACAGGCCTATCACATAAATGAAAGGATTGATTGATGACTTTAAGAACTTAAATTGCAAGGGCAAAGAGATGCGTAAAATTAGAAAAGAGATGTCTGTGCAATCCATACCGGAACACTATTTGGTAATTGGGCCATATCTGGAGTTATAGATTTCAGATTTAGGTCTACTTTATATGGATGGAAAGATAAGACATAGGCCTACAACTTTTATATGGAGCTTAAGATCTAAAAAGGTCATTTTCAAGTCCAAATTATTGCAACAACAAAGAAGCCCAAATCTATCCTCTAGCCTGAGCAATGTTTAGTATTGTGTCCATATCTAGAGTTCTAGAAGTCAAAATGACTGAAGGTTTTACATAAAAAAGCTGAGATAATTTTATACAACTTTTATGTTTTTAAGTGGCTCCCATTTTGACGTTATCAATGACTTTTTGGGCAGACAAAAGAAAATAAGGATTGTTACCAAGTCAAGAGTTGGCCACCCACTCACTAATTAGTCATCAAATCAATAGTTCCCAATTTTGGTCTATAAAAGGAGGCATTTGCCATGCATTTAGGCATCTTGGTCTCCAGATCCAGATCATGCTTTTGCTTTCTCTCTTTGTATTTTTTGTAATGTTTATGCTTTGCTTTTATTAATATCAAGTTTATGCCTTTTATTTCCTTTTATTTACTTAGTTAATTTTTACCTTATTTATGATCTTATTTTTTTTTTTTATTTCTTTCATTATGTCTAGCTAAGTTTATTACGTCAAGGTGAAAAGGTTACACTAATGGTGTAAGAATAAGTATAATGTAAACTTAATATGGACTTTAATGTTTGATACTAACATGTTTTATATTTGTTATCTTGTTCACTCTTTAGTACTTTGCTTGTTAAATAACTAATCTTGATTTATGTTGTATAACACTTGGTACAACAAATGCTTGGCACTTTTATAGTTCATACTTTATGGTATAACCAACACCTGAGCTATGAAAGGAACTTGATTTGTTGTTAACATAAGTTATAATCGTGAATGCTTGATGAAATTTACAAGTATTAGCATTAATTGAATAAAATGACTAATGTAATGATGTTAAGAATCTGTAATCCGATTGAAACCTCCTTTGTGTGTGGTTTCCAATTGAATAATAAAAGTTTATATTATACTTGTTTGACATAGTAATCAAAGCGTTAAATAATTTAACTAATCCCTAGTAATCAAAGCGTTAAATAGAAAAATAATTTGCAAATTCCACAAAGCAAGGTATTCATTATTTAACTTCCATTAATTTATCCAGATAAACAAACTCTCATTAAATTTATATATCTGCTCAATACCTCTTAACAAGATATTAATAAACTTTTCTTTTATGCTAAATGTATCAACACATAATTATGGGGCTTTTCTTGGAAGAAAACATAATTTTTGTTCTAATGTTTAAGGTTAACTTCCTTGGGTTGGGATTATTTATTTTTGTCTTTTTTTTTCTTCCTTTTTTTAAAAATGTATATACATATAATTTAAAAACATCATGCATCTTTAACCCATGTAACGAGCTTTCAGCTAATGACTCCCAGACCAGTTGGTCTTAGGGTATTAGGTGTTAAGACACCCCTACGAGCTTAGTAACTCGGGTCGCAGATATTGATATGTAGATAATGCAATCTTTGATTCCCTTAAGCTTTTCTCCTCAACCCATGTAACAAGCGTTGGGCCAATAGCTCCCAAGTCAGTTGACTTTAGGGTATTAGGTGTTAAAACACCCCTCGGGCTTAATTGCTTAGGTTAAAGAGGCTACGAAACCAAACTTATCTACATTTTTATTATCTACATTTTTTTCTTTTTTTCTTTTTCTTTTTTTTCATGTTTTTTTTCCTTAATTATATACAATCCCTTTCCCTTAGTTGTTACCTTTAACAAAAGAACATAAATAATGTAATAATCCAATATGCAACCCACAATCATATGTTAAAGTGTGTGTGTGTAAATTAAGGTTTAAGAATACATGTTAAATAAGTATATGAGCAGAATTAAGTGATAACAATGTGAGATTTTGTAAACCTGAATATTTCAAGAAGTATTATAATAGACCTTGTTAAGAATGGTTACTAAGATGCGTTTCAAGAGTCACTTTAACAAAAGAGCTCCTTTACTCTACCATCCTAGTAACAACAATTATGCACATGCTTTATGAAATGAAAAGTAATTTTTTTTTATCAACTACTACCCTCTCCCCCCAACCAAAATGAGACATTGTCCTCAATGTGCTAAGGTAGAAAGATAGAGTATAGAAGATATCACCTGAAATAACAAACACTAACAAACCTGAAACACACTGAAATAAATATAAGAAACAACAAAATACAATAATAAAATCAAAAGACACAAAGATTCATAAATGAAGGCTCAAATCCAATCTAAGCTTTTTACGACTTTCCTTAGATGACCAATTTATACAACTCATGGAAGGATCAATCACAAGAATGAAAGATTGTAGTTGGTCAATCAATTGTTTAGCAGTAGCAGCAGAGATTATGATTTGTCGTGCAGAAGATGTTAGAAATTCCTGTTCCACAACATGATCAAGAAAAGACAACAACTTATCATAATAACCATTAACATTTAACAAACCTATGGGTTTATGGTGAATGTGCAGTTGAGCCCAAGAGAAAATATGAAAGATTTGTTCCAATGTGCCTAGTGATTAGTACTTAAAAGTGCATTTTTATCATGGTTTTATATCATCATTTTGCACTTGAAGTATCAATAACTCCTTAACTAAAATATGTTTTATAATAATGTATCTAATAATATAAGATACCTATAATTTGTGGTAAATGTCTATTTTTAATGCAGGCCTATCAAATAAATGAAAGGATTGATTGATGACTTGAAGAACTTAAATTGCAAGGATAAAGAGATGGTCAAACTTAGAGAAGAGATGTCGGTGCAATCCAAACCGGAACACTGTTCGGTAATTGGGCCATATCTGGAGCTACAGATCTCAGATTTAGGTCCAATTTATATGGATGGAAAGGTAAGACATAGGCCTACAACTTTCATATGGAGTCCAAGATCTAAAAAGGCCATTATCAAGTCCAAATTGTAACAACAACAAAGAAGCCCGAATCTGTCTTCCAGCCCGAGCACTGTTCGGTATTTTGGCCATATCTGGAGTTCTAGAAGTCCAAATGAGCTGAATTTTTTACACAAGAAAGCTGAGACAATTGCCTACAACTTTCATGTTTGCACCTGGCTCCAGTTTTGACGTTATCAATGACGTTTTGGGCAGACAATAGAAGATAAGGATTGTCACCAAGTCAAAAGTTGGCCACCCACTTATCAATTAGTCATCAAATCAATAGTTCCCAATTTTGGCCTATAAAAGGAGGCATTTGCCATGCATTTAGGCATCTTGGTTTCCAGATCAAGATCATGCTCTTCCTTTCTCTCTTTGTATTTTTTGTAATGTTTATGCTTTACTTTCATTAATATCAAGTTTATGCCTTTCATTTCCTTTCCTTTACTTAGTTAACTTTTATGTTCTTATTTTGTTTATTTGTTTTCCTTTCTTTCATTATGTCTAGCTAAGTTAATTATGTCAAGGTGAAAAGGTTACACTAATGGTGTAAGAATAAGTATAATGTAAACTTAATATGGACTTTAATGTTTGATTCTAACATGTTTTATATTTGTTATCTTGTTCACTTTTTAATACTTTGCTTGTTAAATGACTAATCTTGATTTATGTTGTATAACACTTGGTACAACAAATGCTTGGCACTTTCATAGCCCATAATGTATGGTATAACCGACACCTGAGCTATGAAAGGAACTTGATTTGTTGTTAACATAAGTTATAATCATGAATGCTTGACGAGATTTACAAGTATTAGCATTAATTGAATAAGATGACTAATGTAATCATGTTAACAATATATAATCTGATTGGAACCTCCTTTGTGTGTGGTTTCCAATTCAATAATAAGAGTTTATACTATACTTGTTTGATATACCATTAGTGGAACCTCTAACCTTGACATTTGTTATTATTATTGTTTAATCCTTAAATTAATTTTGCATCTCCAAGTTCTCATCATCTTCTTCTTCTTCTCTTTCTTTATTATTATTATTATTATTATTATTATTATTATTATTATTATTATTAGTACTACTACCACTATTATTATTATTATTGTTGTTGTTATTGTTGTTTTATAATTGTTGTTTATAATTTGTACAATTAACCTCCCTGTGGTTCGACCCCGGTCTTGCCGGGTTATTTATTACTTCGACACTCCTGCACTTGGGAGAAGACATCAACCTTTTAGTCGTGTCAAGTTTTTGGCGCCGTTGCCGGGGAGGTAAGTTCTTGTATAAATTATAGTTTTTATTTTATTTTCTCTTTTCACTTTTCTTGTATATAACTTTGTCTCTTTTATTTTGTTTCTCCTTATTTTGTTTTCTTCCTTCATCTTTTGTTTTCTTCTTCATTTTATTATATTCCTACACGTGCATGAGAGTGTGGTCACGCACATCAAGTGGTAGACTTTGTAGGGTGTCCTCATCATTTTCAGAAAATATGGCCGAAGAAGATAATCAATCACTTCATAATGAAAATAATGAGAATAACCGTGCTAGAACACTTAGAGACCACATGAATCCCACAAGAACAAGTGCACCATCATGCATAGTTTTTCCTCCTGATGCATCTCATTTTAATTTTAAACCAGGTATTATTCAACTTTTACCTTCTTTTCATGGTTTGGAATTGGAAAATCCATACTTGCATTTAAGAGAATTTGAGGAGCTCTGCAACACATATAATAACTTAAATTGTAGCATGAACACCATCAGATTAAAGCTTTTTCCTTTTTCATTAAAAGATAAAGCTAAAACATGGCTACAAAATTTGAGACCAGGATCCATTCGTGCTTGGGATGAAATGCAACAACAGTTTTTAAAGAAGTTTTTCCCATCTCATAGAACAAACTCTTTCAAGAGACAAATCACCACTTTCACTCAAAAACCAGGAGAAACATTTTACAAATGTTGGGATAGGTATCGAGACTTGCTTAGTACTTGCCCTCATCATGGTTTTGAAACATGGAGATTGGTTTCACATTTCTATGAAGGGTTAACACCTAAAGATAGGCAAATGGTTGAATTGATGTGCAATGGAACTTTTGAAGATAAAGACCCTGATGAAGCAATGGAGTACTTAGACTTGTTAGCTGAAAATGCTCAAAATTGGGACACCGCGGGTACTTATGAGGCACCGAGTAAAACTCAACCTCATACATCTAGTGGAGGTATGTACAACCTTAGGGAAGATCATGACCTCCAAGCCAAATTTGCATCTTTAGCTAGAAAAGTCGAGGCACTAGAATTGAAAAAGAGTGGTCAATTAAAATCTGTTGAAAACATTGTGTGTCAAATCTGTGAAACAAATGAACACTCAACCAACGATTGTCCAACCTTGCCTTCTTTTAAAGAATGTCTCCATGAACAAGCCCATGCTTTAAACAGTTTTCAAAGGGCCAACCACAACCCATACTCCCAAACATACAACCCTGGTTGGAGGAATCACCCAAATTTCAGTTGGAAGAGTGAGAATAACAATGCACAAACTTCACAATCACTGTTTCAAGCACACCATAATTTTCAAAATTCTCATGGATATGCACCTCCTTATGCTCCACCTCCTAGAAGAAATCTTGAGGAAACATTGCATGCATTCATTGAAAAGCAAGAGACAATCAATACTCAACTTGCTCAAAACATGACAGATTTTAAAGATACTCTTGCTAAATTAACATCTGCTCTCAGTTTCCAAGAGAAAGGTAAGTTTCCATCTCAAACACAACAAAATCCCAAAGGGCAATACAATGCAAATGCAAGTAGTTCCGGAAGCCAACACATGGATCAAGTCAAATCAGTCACTACTCTACGCAGTGGTAAGGTTATTGAAAAACCCTCTCTTGAACCTTATGAGAAAGATGATGAATCAATCTCTGAGGGTAAGGAAGGGGATGAATCTGAAAATTGCAAAGAAACGACTGATTCACCGCCAGCACTTCCATTTCCTCAAGCCATGACCAAACAAAGGAAAGTCAATCACAATTCTGAAATTTATGAAATTTTCAAACAGGTAAGGATCAATATACCTTTGCTGGATGCAATTAAACAGGTTCCTTCCTATGCTAAATTTTTGAAAGATCTCTGCACTGTGAAGAGGAAACTGAATGTGAAAAAGAAAGTCTTTCTAGCCGAACAAGTAAGTGCTATTCTTCAAAACAATAATGCTTTGAAATATAAAGACCCTGGTTGTCCTACAATTTCTTGCTTTATTGGAGAGCATAAAATTGAAAGAGCCTTACTTGATCTTGGTGCTAGTGTGAATTTACTTCCATATTCAGTTTTTCAGAGTCTTAATCTAGGTGAGTTAAAACCAACTTCTATAACTCTTTTACTTGCCGATAGATCTATAAAAGTGCCTAGAGGAATAATTGAAGATGTGTTAGTACAAGTCGATAAATTCATTTATCCTGTGGATTTTATTGTCTTGGACACACAACCTATTGAAGTATGTAATTCATTTCCTGTTATTTTAGGACGTCCCTTTCTTGCAACCTCTAACGCATTAATTAATTGTAGGAATGGACTGATGAAGCTATCATTTGGAAACATGACATTGGAGATGAATATTTTCAACATTTGCAAGCAACCTGGAGATGATAATGATTTACAAGAAGTAGATCATATTGATGAATTAGTTTATGATCAACTTGAATCTACTTTAAGTAAAAATGAATTGGATGAAACTAAAGATTTGCAAATGATTTATTCTGAGGAAGAAATCATGGATGAAACAAGCACCGAAAATGTTGATGCGAATCTTTTGTCAACAGTGACAACAGATTCGACATCTGACATCACACCAATCGATGATTACTTTCCTAACGAATCCTTACTTTCTCTTAGTCCAATGCCTTGGTATAATAAAAATATCAATTTTCTTTCTTTAGGAGATTTGCCAGCTGATTGGAGTACCCAAGACAAAGAAAAGTTTTTGAACGAAGTGAAGAATTTTTATTGTGATGACCCTACTTTATTCAAATATTGTCCTGATCAAATATTTCAAAGATTCATTCCCGACAATGAGGTAAGTAGTGTCATTAAACTTTGTCATTCTGAAGCATGTGGAAGTTCTTTCTCGTCAAAAAAGACAACTGCAAAAATCTTACAAAGTGGATTTTATTGGCCCACCATGTTCAAGGACACACATGCATTCTGCAAAACTTGTGAAAATTGTCAAAAGATTGATACTGGTCAAAAAGTTTTGTTTTATAATTCTCAACTCTATACAGTCCCTAGAGAGCTAAGACCAAGATGGAGCAATCCTTATGGGGCCTGTGATATTGAGAATTCAATGAATGACAATGATTTTAAGGAAAATGGACATCGCTTGAAAGCTTACTTTGATAATTTTCCTAGTAAAAATGAATCAACTGGTTGGAATGATCTTGTAGATAAAGGTTGATTATTTTTTTTCTCACATTGTTTTTGTGTTTCTTTTTTTAGTGATTTTTGCTAGTTTATCTCACCCCGGTCAAATGGCGGATAACGGTACTCCGTGACTTAAGTCGGTTCTTTCAGTTTCCCACAATAACTGATATCGGTAATGCGATTACAAAAATTTACCGTGCTAGATGTGCAAGATTGAGATTGTTAATGAATCATGGAATTCCTGAAGATATTCGCTGGTTGATTGAAGCAAAGGTCCGATTATCAGGTGAGTCCTCTAACTTCATTTCACACATGCCTGGAACAGGTAAAAGCACTTTTGCAAAGAAGCGTCGTGCAAAACGACTGGATGTCTGTCATCGTTGTGCTAGATGGACTTGTAATACACAATGTCGTTCTTTAGGAATGGTATCTATAAACCGTGAAGATAAAATACAATTCATTAAGGATGGCCTGAGTAAGGAGTCTTTAGATAATCTTCTATTGACTCTTGAGACGCATCCTAGTGGAGATGTGCATCGTGCAATTCATGATTTATGGCCACTATTTCATAAAGAACATGATCGACTTAGTCTTGGGAATCTGACTAAAAAAGACCCTGTTTGCCAGTTTTTAAGAAAACTGGATGGGAAGCCTATCCCCGACCCATAGAGGGCGTTTAAGCCGTTCTTGGACGTAAAACCAAGGGAAGATGTGAGCCACAATCACAACTACCTGTACATACACATGTTTTTTTCAAAAGTAAATAAATAAATAAATAAAAAGAGAGAGAGAGTGTGTGAGACTCCAGCTGGCCTCCATATAGATGTTATGATTGCCTTTCTACTTTCTCATCTATAAAACCCTATTTTCCTTCCTTTCATTTCTACTCAACCCATACATTCAACAAATACAGAAGTGTGTAGAAATGGCAAGTTCCTCAAGTCATCAAATAAGAAATATTTGTGTTTTCGGTGGATCTAGTCCTGGGAAAGAAAAAGAGTTTTTAGAATCAGCAAATCATCTTGGTCAGGTGCTAGCTGAGAGAAAGATTCATTTAGTATATGGGGGAGGTAGTCTTGGGTTAATGGGAGGTGTGTCAATAGCTGCATTTTTAGGAGGTAGTCAAGTTTTAGGAGTCGTCCCTGAAGCTTTGGCACAAGGGGACATCATTGGAAAAACAATTGGCGAGGAACTTCAGGTCTCCACAATGTCGGCTCGAATGAATGCAATGTTTAACCATGCTGATGCTTTCATTGCTTTACCAGGTGGTCTAGGCACATTGGAAGAGATCTTTCATATTTCCTCTTGGGCTCAATTGCACATTCACCATAAACCCATAGGTTTGTTAAATGTTAATGGTTATTATGATAAGTTGTTGTCTTTTCTTGATCATGCTGTGGAACAGGAATTTCTAACATCTTCTGCACGACAAATCATAATCTCTGCTTCTACTGCTGAACAATTGATTGACCAACTACAATCTTTCATTCCTGTGATTGATCCTTCCATGAGTCGCATAAATTGGTCATCTAAGGAAAGCCGTAAAAAGCTTAGATTGGATTTGAGCCTTCATTTGTGAATTTTTGTGTCTTTTGGTTTTATTATGTTTTGTTATTTCTTATTTTTGTTTCAGTGTGTTTCAGGTTTTGTCAGTGTTCGTTATTTCAGGTGATATCTTTTATACTCTATCTTTCTACCTTAGAACATTGAGGACAATGTCTCGTTTTGGTTGGGGGGAGAGGGTAGTAGTTGATAAAAAAAAAAAAAATTGTTTTTCATTTCATAAAGCATGTGCATAATTGTTGTTACTAGGATGGCAGAGTAAAGGAGTTCTTTTGTTAAGGTGACTCTTGAGACGCATCTTAGTAACCATTCTTAACAAGGTCTATTATAATACTTCCTGAAATATTCAGGTTTACAAACTCTCGTATTGTTACCACTTAATTCTGCTCATATACTTATTTAACATGTATTTTTAAACCTTAATTTACACACACACACTTTAACATATGATTGTGGGTTGCATATTGGATTATAACATTATTTATGTTCTTTTGTTAAAGGTAACAACTAAGGGAAAGGGATTGTATATAATTAAAAAAATAAAAAAAAAAACATGAAAAAAAAAATAAAAAATAAAAAATAAAAAATGATGATAATAAAAATGTAGATAAGTTTGATTTCGTAGCCTCCCTAACCTAAGCAATTAAGCCCGAAGGGGTGTTTTAACACCTAATACCCTAAAGTCAACTGACTTGGGAGCTATTGGCCCAACGCTTGTTACATGGGTTGAGGAGAAAAGCTTAAAGAAATCAAACATTGCACTATCTACATATCAGTATCTGCGACCCGAGTTACTAAGCTCGTAGGGGTGTCTTAACACCTAATGCCCTAAGACCAACTGGTCTGGGAGTCATTAGCTGAAAGCTCGTTACATGGGTTAAAGATGCATGATGTTTTTAAAGTATATGTATATAGAGTTAAAAAAAAAAAAAGAAAAAAAAGAAAAAAAAAAGACAAAAATAGTAATCTCAACCCAAGGAAGTTAACCTTAAACATTAGAACAAAAATTTTGTTTTCTTCCAAGAAAAGCCCCATAATTATGTGTTGATACATTGAGCATAAAAGAAAGGTTTATTAATATCTTGTTAAGTGGTATTGAGCAGATATATAAATTTAATGAGAGTTTGTTTATCTGGATAGATTAATGGAAGTTAAATGATGAATACCTTGCTTTGTGAAATTTGCAAATTGTTTTAACGCTTTAATTACTAGGGACTAGTAATAAGCTGGTTGAGGGGTGTGATTAGTACTTAAAAGTGCATTTTTATCATGGTTTTATATCATCATTTTGCACTTGAAGTATCAATAACTCCTTAACTAAAATATGTTTTATAATAATGTATCTAATAATATAAGATACCTATAATTTGTGGTAAATGTCTATTTTTAATGCAGGCCTATCAAATAAATGAAAGGATTGATTGATGACTTGAAGAACTTAAATTGCAAGGATAAAGAGATGGTCAAACTTAGAGAAGAGATGTCGGTGCAATCCAAACCGGAACACTGTTCGGTAATTGGGCCATATCTGGAGCTACAGATCTCAGATTTAGGTCCAATTTATATGGATGGAAAGGTAAGACATAGGCCTACAACTTTCATATGGAGCCCAAGATCTAAAAAGGCCATTATCAAGTCCAAATTGTAGCAACAACAAAGAAGCCCGAATCTGTCTTCCAGCCCGAGCACTGTTCGGTATTTTGGCCATATCTGGAGTTCTAGAAGTCCAAATGAGCTGAATTTTTTACACAAGAAAGCTGAGACAATTGCCTACAACTTTCATGTTTGCACCTGGCTCCAGTTTTGACGTTATCAATGACGTTTTGGGCAGACAATAGAAGATAAGGATTGTCACCAAGTCAAAAGTTGGCCACCCACTTATCAATTAGTCATCAAATCAATAGTTCCCAATTTTGGCCTATAAAAGGAGGCATTTGCCATGCATTTAGGCATCTTGGTTTCCAGATCAAGATCATGCTCTTCCTTTCTCTCTTTGTATTTTTTGTAATGTTTATGCTTTACTTTCATTAATATCAAGTTTATGCCTTTCATTTCCTTTCCTTTACTTAGTTAACTTTTATGTTCTTATTTTGTTTATTTGTTTTCCTTTCTTTCATTATGTCTAGCTAAGTTAATTATGTCAAGGTGAAAAGGTTACACTAATGGTGTAAGAATAAGTATAATGTAAACTTAATATGGACTTTAATGTTTGATTCTAACATGTTTTATATTTGTTATCTTGTTCACTTTTTAATACTTTGCTTGTTAAATGACTAATCTTGATTTATGTTGTATAACACTTGGTACAACAAATGCTTGGCACTTTCATAGCCCATAATGTATGGTATAACCGACACCTGAGCTATGAAAGGAACTTGATTTGTTGTTAACATAAGTTATAATCATGAATGCTTGACGAGATTTACAAGTATTAGCATTAATTGAATAAGATGACTAATGTAATCATGTTAACAATATATAATCTGATTGGAACCTCCTTTGTGTGTGGTTTCCAATTCAATAATAAGAGTTTATACTATACTTGTTTGATATACCATTAGTGGAACCTCTAACCTTGACATTTGTTATTATTATTGTTTAATCCTTAAATTAATTTTGCATCTCCAAGTTCTCATCATCTTCTTCTTCTTCTCTTTCTTTATTATTATTATTATTATTATTATTATTATTATTATTATTATTATTAGTACTACTACCACTATTATTATTATTATTGTTGTTGTTATTGTTGTTTTATAATTGTTGTTTATAATTTGTACAATTAACCTCCCTGTGGTTCGACCCCGGTCTTGCCGGGTTATTTATTACTTCGACACTCCTGCACTTGGGAGAAGACATCAACCTTTTAGTCGTGTCACCTAGACCACCTGGTAAAGCAATGAAGGCATCAGCATGGTTAAACATTGCATTTATTCGAGCCGACATTGTGGAGACTTGAAGTTCCTCTCCAATTGTTTTTCCAATGATGTCTCCTTGTGCTAAAGCTTTGGGGACGACCCCCAAAACTTGACTACCTCCTAATAATGCAACTATTGACACACCTCCCATTAACCCAAGACTGCCTCCCCCATACACTAAATGAATCTTTCTCTCAGCTAGCACCTCACCAAGATGATTTGCTGATTCTAAAATCTCCTTTTCTTTCCGAGGACTAGATCCACCGAAAACACAAATATTTCTTATATGATGACCTGAGGAACTTGCCATTTCTACACACTTCTGTATTTGTTGAATGTATGGGTTGAGTAGAAATGAAAGGAAGGAAGAGAGGGTTTTATAGATGAGAAATTAGAAAGGCAATCATAACACCTATATGTAGGCCAGTTGTAGTCTCACACTATCTCTCTCTCTTTTTATTTATTTATTTATTTACTTTTGAAAAAGCATGTGTATGTAGAGGTAGTTGTGATTGTGGCTCACATCTTCCCTTGGTTTTACGTCCAAGAACGGCTTAAATGCCCTCTATGGGTCGAGGAAAGGCTTCCCATCTAGTTTTCTTAAAAACTGGCAAACAAGGTCTTTTTTAGTCAGATTCCCAAGTCTAAGTCGATCATGTTCTTTATGAATAGTGGCCATAAATCATGAATTACACGATGCACATCTCCACTAAGATGCGTCCCAAGAGTCAATAGAAGATTATCTAAAGGCTCCTTACTTAGGCCATCTTTAATGAATTGTATTTTATCTTCACGGTTTATAGATATCATTCCTAAAGAACGACATTGTGTATTACAAGTCCATTTAGCACATTGATGACAGACTTTTAGTCGTTTTGCACGATGCTTCTTTGCAAAAGTGCTTTTACCTGTTCCAGGCATGTGTGAAATGAAGGAGTTAGAGGACTCACCTGATAATCGGACCTTTGCTTCAATCGACCAACGAATATCTTCAGGAATTCCATGATTTATTAACAATCTCAATCTTGCACATCTAGCATGGTAAATTTTTGTAATCGCATTCTGAGGCAAAGCGGGAAAATACTTTTTCAATTTTTCAAGATTAGTTCTCATTTTCAAATGAGAATTGGAAGAGAGATTCAAAGAATTGCATAAATATATACACAAATATTAGTAATTGTGGGAAACTGAAAGAACCGACTTAAGTCACGGAGTACCGTTATCCGCCATTTGATCGGGGTGAGAGAAACTAGCAAAAATCACTAAAAAAAAGAAATAAAAATAATAAAAATCAATCTTTATATACAAGATCACCTAATTCAATAGAGTCATGTTCAACTGAAAAATTATCAAAGTAAACTTTCAAACGATGTCCATTTACCTTGAAAACATTGCCATTTGTTGGATTCTCGATGTCATAGGCTCCATATGGATACACATGTTTCACAATAAAAGGACCGCTCCATCTTGATCTTAATTTTCCAGGAAATAAATGCAGTCGAGAATTATAAAGCAAGACTTTTTGACCAACATTGAATGTTTTTCTCAATATTTTCTTGTCATGAAACTCTTTAATTCTTGCTTTATGAATTCTTGAATTTTCATATGCATCAGTTCTTATTTTCTCAAGCTCATTTATTTGTAATTTTCGCAGTTGACTAGCATCATCCAGATTTGAATTGAAAGCTTTAATAGCCCAATAAGCTTTATGTTCAAGTTCCACAGGCAAGTGACAAGGTTTTCCATAGACACTCTATAAGGTGACATACCTAATGATGTTTTATATGCAGTTCGATAAGCCCAAAGTGTATCATTAAGTCTTAAAGACCAGTCTTTCCTATTAGGGTTCACTGTTTTCTCCAATATATGTTTGATCTCCCTATTAGCAAGCTCTACTTGTCCACTTGTTTGAGGGTGATAAAGGGTGGCAACTTTGTGTGTGATTCCATATTTCTTCATTAAAGATTCAAATGGCTTGTTGCAAAAATGTGTTCCACCATCACTTATTATGGCTCGAGGAACTCCAAATCGACTCAAAATATTTTCTTTCAAAAACTTTATCACTGTTTTGTGATCATTGTTTCGACTTGGAATTACTTCTATCCATTTTGAAACATAATCTACTGCGACTAATATGTATAAGAAACCAAATGATGGAGGGAATGGACCCATAAAATCTATACCCCAACAATCAAAGATCTCAATGACAATAATAGGATTTAAAGGCATCATGTGACGTTTTGAAATAGATCCCAACTTTTGACAATTTTCACTAGACTTACAGAATGCATGTGAGTCTTTGAACATGATGGGCGAGTAAAATCCACTTTATAAGATTTTTGTAGTTGTCTTTCTTGACGAGAAATGGCCCCCACATGCCTTAGAATGACAAAATTTAATGACACTACTTACCTCATTGTCAGGAATACATCTTCGAAATATTTGATCAGGACAATATTTGAATAAATAAGGATCATCCCAATAAAATTTCTTCACTTCGTTCAAGAACTTTTTTTTTATCTTGGGTACTCCAATGAGCTGGCAATTGTCCTGAAACAAGAAAATTGAGAATATTAGCAAACCAAGGCATTGTAGAGACAGAAAGTAAAGATTCATCGCGAAAGTAGTCATCGATTGGTGTGATGTCAGTTTTTGAATCTGTTGTCAATTTTGACAAGTGATCTGCGACAACATTTTCGCTGCCTTTCTTATCTTTGATTGTGATATCAAATTCTTGAAGTAATAAAATCCACCGCACCAATCTAACCTTAGAATCTTTCTTAGAAAGAAGATATTTCAATGCTGCATGATCACTAAAAACAACAACAGGTGAGCCAACAAGATAAGATCTGAATTTTTCACATGCAAATACTACTGCAAGTAATTCTTTTTCAGTGGTGGTATAATTCATTTGAGCATTATTTAAAGTTTTACTTGCATAGTAAATTACATAAGGTTTCTTATCTTTTCTTTGTCCCAAAACAGCACCTACGACATAATCACTAGCATCACACATTATTTCAAAAGGTAATGACCAATCAGGAGGTTGAATGATAAGAGCACATGTAAGCAAGTTTTTAAGTTTAACAAAGGCTTCTTCACAATGTTCAGTCCATTCAAAAATAGTATTCTTTGTTAGAAGGTTACTTAAGGGCTTAGATATTACATTAAAATCTTTGATGAACCTTCTATAAAAACCAGTATGTCCCAGGAATGATCTAACATTTTTAAGAGATTTTGGTGTTGGCAAGTTTGCAATTAACTCGATTTTAGATTTGTCAACGTCAATTCCTTTTGACGAAACAATGTGACCAAGTACAATGCCGTTTGTTACCATAAAATGATATTTTTCCCAATTCAGCACAAGATTCTTCTCTTCACACCTGGTCAAAACCTTTCCTAAGTTAGTCAAATAATCATCAAATGAATCGTCAAAAATAGAAAAATCATCCATGAAAATCTCAAGAAAATGTTCAACCATATCACTAAATATACTAAGCATGCATCTTTGAAATATGGCTGGTGCATTACATAATCCAAAAGGCATCCTTCGATATGCAAAAGTACCAAATGGACATGTGAAAGTAGTCTTCTCTTGATCTTCCAATGCAATTTCAATTTGGTTGTAACCCGAATAGCCATCTAGGAAACAATAAAATTCATGACCTGCAACTCTTTCTAAGATTTGATCCATGAAAGGTAAAGGAAAATGATCTTTTCTAGTCATTGAATTAAGTTTCCTATAGTCAATGCATATGCGCCAACCAGTAACAGTTCTAGTGGGAATTAACTCATTGTTCTCATTTGTTATCACAGTGACTCCAGACTTCTTGGGTACAACTTGGGTAAGACTTACCCATTTGCTGTCAGAAATAGGATAAATGATTTCATTATCTAGAAGCTTAATGACTTCATTTTTCACTACTTCCTTCATATTAGGATTTAGCCTTCGTTGCATTTCTCTAGAGGGTTTAACATTTTCATCTAAATAAATTCTATGTGTACAAATCAAAGGACTAATTCCTTTTATATCAGCTATGGTCCATCCTAATGCATTTTTGTGCATTTTCAGAGTTTGTAATAACTTATTTTCTTGATGTGCATTAAGTTTGGAAGAGATTATTACCGGAAAAGTTTTATTTTCTCCCAAAAATGAGTATTTGAGATTGGATGGCAATGGCTTCAAATCAGGTTTTGGTGGTTGAACATTTGAAGGTATGGACTTAATTGATCGTGGTGGCAATTCCTCAATTTGTGGCCTCCAATTACTTGTCTTTGATTCTTCCTGAAAATAAATCATTTTCAAATCATCAGATTCATCAATCTCAATTTCACTGGAAGTGGTTGGAAATTGATCATGAATTAATTTTTCAGTAAAGTCCACTTCCTATAAATCATTATCATCTCTAGGTTGCTTGCAAATGTTGAAAATATTCATCTCCAATGTCCTGTTTTCAAATGATAGTTTCATCAATCCATTCCTATAATTAATCAATGCATTAGAAGTTGCAAGAAATGGACATCCTAAAATAATGGGAAATGAATTACACACTTCAACAGGTTGTGTGTCCAAGACAATAAAATCCACAGGATAAATGAATTTATCGACTTGTACTAACACATCTTCAATTATTCCTCTAGGCACTTTTATAGATCTATCGGCAAGTAAAAGAGTTATAAAAGTTGGTTTTAACTCACCTAGATTGAGACTCTAAAAAACTGAATATGGAAGTAAATTCACACTGGCACCAAGATCAAGTAAGGCTCTTTCAATTTTATGCTCTCCAATAAAGCAAGAAATTGTAGGACAACCAGGGTCTTTATATTTCAAAGCATTATTGTTTTGAAAAATGACACTTACTTGTTCAACTAGAAAGGCTTTCTTTTTCACATTCAGTTTCCTCTTCACAGTGCATAGATCTTTCAAAAATTTAGCATAGGAAGGAACCTGTTTAATAGCATCCAGCAAAGCTATATTGATTCTTACCTGTTTGAAAGTTTCAAAGATTTCAGAGTTGTGATTGACTTTCCTTTGTTTAGTCATGGCATGAGGAAATGGAAGTGCTGGCGGTGAATTAGTCATTTCTTTGCAATTTTCAGATTCAACCCTTTCCTTACCCTCAGAAATTGACTCATCATCTTTCTCATAAGGTTCAAGAGAGGGTTTTTCAATAACCTTACCACTGCGCAGAGTAGTGACTGATTTGACTTGATCCATGTATTGGGTTCCAGAACTACTTACATTTGCATTGTATTGCCCCTTGGGATTTTGTTGTGGTTGAGATGGAAACTTACCTTTCTCTTGGAAACTAAGAGCAGATGTTAATTTTGCAAGAGTATCTTTAAAATCTGTCATGTTTTGAGCAAGTTGAGTATTGATTGTCTCTTACTTTTCAATGAATGCATGCAATATTTCCTTAAGATTTCTTCTAAAAGGTGGAGCATAAGAAGATGCATATCTATGAGAATTTTGGAAATTGTGGTGTGCTTGAAATGGTGGTTGTGAAGTTTGTGCATTGTTGTTCTCACTCTTCCAACTAAAATTTGGGTGATTTCTCCAACCAGGGTTCTATGTTTGGGAGTATGGGTTATGGTTGGGCCTTTGGAAACTGTTTCAAGCATGGGCTTGTTCATGGAGACATTCCTTAAAAGAAGGCAAGGTTGGACAATCCTTGGTTGAGTGTTCATTTGTTTCATAGATTTGATACATAATGTTTTCAACAGATTTTAATTGACCACTCCTTTTCAATTCTAGTGCCTCGACTTTTCTAGCTAAAGATGCAAACTTGGCTTGAAGGTCATGATCTTCCCTAAGGTTGTAGATACCTCCACTAGATCTTCCCAATTTTGAGCATTTCCAGCTAACAAGTCTAAGTACTCCCTTACTTCATCAGGGTCTTTATCTTCAAAAGTTTTATTGCACATCAATTCAACCATTTGCCTATCTTTAGGTGTTAACCCTTTATAAAAATGTGAAACCAATCTCCATGTTTCAAAACCATGATGAGGGCAAGTACTAAGCAAGTCTCGATACCTATCCCAACATTTGTAAAATGTTTCTCCTGGTTTTTGAGTGAAAGTGGTGATTTGTCTCTTGAAAGAGTTTGTTCTATAAGATGGGAAAAACTTCTTTAAAAACTGTTGTTGCATTTCATCCCAAACACGAATGGATCCTGGTCTCAAATTTTGTAGCCATGTTTTAGCTTTATCTTTTAATGAAAAAGGAAAAAGCTTTAATCTGATGGTATTCATGCTACAATTTAAATTATTATATGTGTTGCAGACCTCCTCAAATTCCCTTAAATGCAAGTATGGATTTTCTAATTCTAAGCCATGAAAAGAAGGTAAAAGTTGAATAATGTCTGGTTTAAAATTAAAATGAGATGCATCGGGAGGAAAAACTATACATGATGGTGCATTAGTTCTTGCGGGATTCATGTGATCTCTAAGTGTTCTAGCACGGTTATTCTCATTATTTTCATTATGAAGTGATTGATTATCTTCTTCGGCCATATTTTCTGAAAATGATGAGGATATCCTACAAAGTCTACCACTTGATGTACGTGACCACACTCTCATACACGTGTAGGAATAAAATAAAAAAGAAGAAAGCAAAAGAAGGAGGAAGAAAACAAAATAAAAAGAAACAGAAGAAAAGAAACAAAGTTATATACAAGAAAAGTGAAAAGAGAAAATAAAATAACTACTATAATTTATACAAGAACTTACCTCCCCGACAACGACGCCAAAAACTTGACATGACTAAAAGGTTGATGTCTTCTCCCAAGTGTAGGAGTGTCGAAGTAATAAATAACCTGGCAAGAGCGGGGTCGAACCACAGGGAGGTTAATTGTACAAATTATAAACAACAATTATAAAACAACAATAACAACAACAACAATAGTAATAATAATAATAATAATAATAATAATAATAATAATAATAATAATAATAATAATAATAGTAGTAGTAGTAGTAGTAGTAGTAGTAGTAATAATAATAATAATAATAATAAAGAAAGAGAAGAAGAAGAAGATGATGATAATGAGAACTTTGAGATGAAATATTAATGTAACCATTAAACAATGATAATAACAAATGTCAAGGCTAGAGATTCCACTAATGGTATGTCAAACAAGTATAATATAAACTCTTATTATTCAATTAGAAACCACACATAAAGAAGGTTCCAATTGGATTATAGATTGTTAACATGATTACATTAGTTATCTTATTCAATTAATGCTAATACTTGTAAATCTCATCAAGCATTCATGATTATAACTTATGTTAACAACAAATCAAGTTCCTTTCATAGCTTAGGTGTCGGAATATGGGCTATGAAAGTGCCAAGCATTTGTTGTACCAAGTGTTATACAACATAAATCAAGATTAGTCATTTAACAAGCAAAGTATTAAAGAGTGAACAAGATAACAAATATAAAACATGTTAGTATCAAACATTAAAGTCCATATTAAGTTTACACTATACTTATTCTTACACCATTAGTGTAACATTTTCACCTTGACATAATTAATTTAGCTAGACATAATGAAAGAAAGAAAAATAGATAAACAAAATAAGAACATAAAAGTTAACTAAATAAAGGAAAGGAAATGAAAGGCATAAACTTAATATTAATGAAAGCAAAGCATAAACATTACAAAAAATACAAAGAGAGAAAGGAAGAGCATGATCTTGATCTGAACACCAAGATGCCTAAATACATGGCAAATGCCTCCTTTTATAGGCCAAAATTGGGAACTATTGATTTGATGACTAATTGATAAGTGGGTGGCCAACTCTTGACTTGGTGACAATCCTTATCTTGTCTTGTCTACCCAAAACATCATTGATAACGTCAAAATTGGAGCCAGTTGAAAACATGAAAATTGTAGCCAATTGTCTCAGCTTTCTTATGTAAAACATTCAGCTTAGAGCCACTATAAAACATGAAAGTTGTAGGCAATTGTCTCATCTTTCTTGTGTAAAACTTTCAACTCATTTGGACTTCTAGAACTCCAAATATGGCCAAAATACTGAACAATGCTCAGGCTGGAAGACAGATTCGGGCTTCTTTGTTGTTGCTACAATTTGGACTTGAAAATGCCCTTTTTAGATCTTGGGTTCTATATGAAAGTTGTAGGCCTATGTCTTACCTTTCCATCCATATAAATTGGACCTAAATCTGAGATATATAGCTCCAGATATGACCCAATTACCGAACAGTGTTCTGGTTTGGATTGCACCGACATCTCTTTTCTAAGTTTGATCATCTCTTTATCCTTGCAATTTAAGTTCTTAAAGTTATCAATCAATCCTTTTATTTATGTGATAGGCCTGCATTTAAAATGAACATTTACCACAAATTAAAGGTATCTTATATTATTAGATATATTATTATAAAACATGCTTTAGTTAAGGAGTTATTGATACTTCAAGTGCAAAATGATGATATAAAACCATGATAAAAATGGACTTTTACGTACTAATCAAAAGAAAAGTGATCAAATATAACTCTAGTCCCAGACCTAGTTATTATCCATTGTATTTTATTATTATTATATCAATTATATTTGGGTTAGATATAGTTAGTTGTTTATAACCATATATAAACACACACACACATGTGTGTGTATGTGTGTTACACATGTATATCTTTATATTAAAAAGAATGAAGACTATCTAAAAGATTATATGTCACAACAATTTCTTCTATTTCTCTCAAACTAACTCTCTTTCATTCTCTTGAGTCAATTCTCTTCATCATTCTATTAACTAGTGCTATCACATTAGTTTTTTTCTATTCTTAAATCAATATTACATGTCATTCACCTATTCAAATACAAATAGTAGAAAACAAAATTAGAGGATTCTTAATAAAAGCCAAACCTAGCCTTCCATTCACACTTTCATTGGGTGATAAAACACTTTTGAAAAAGCTCCAAGATTTCATAGATAATCAATCTCTCACCAATTCTCTCAATTTCAGTAAATCTTATGTATACATAACTTTGTCTCTTTATAATCTCTCTTTATAGATTGTTTCCTACTCTTTTAAGAATTGAAGACTTCTACCATTCTTTCTCATCCACTACATTTTTTATTATTTTTTGTTGAGCTTTATTTAGGAGCCTTAGAACTTAATTTTGTCATAATTGAAGTTTATTTTTATCCATTTTACACCATTAAATGGTAAAATGGTATGTTCAAAGTTTTTTTTTTCTTTGTGATCTTAATTTAGAATCTTTGATTTGTCTAAACCCCTATGTGCTGCAAACTTTGATTTAAACATAGCATTATTTGTTTAGATACTTTAGGATTTTACTTTTAATCTTTATTAGTTTTGTTTGATAAGAGATTGGTATCATGAATTAAATTCACTATTTCTCTAAAAATACACAATCTTAGTGGATTTTTTTTTGTTTTAAATAACTTTTATGTGAAAAAGATGTAGTGAAATTAACTTAAAAAGTGAATTTTGATTATAAAAAAGGACCTTGTATTTTAATCAAAGCAAGCCAATCCAAGCCCTTTCCTCTATGAATCACTTTTTTTTTATCCATCAATATGTATACAATCATACCTTTTAGAGGTAAGACTATATGGATAATGGTTAAGCTTGCTTTTTATTTTTTTTAAGGAACCAAATACTTTGGTTTGTCGGATGAGGCCTCTATTGAACATGCTCTGAAAAGTGAGTGATGAGAAGCTCTTTTGGAGGGTTCATTTGTTCTTTAAATAAAAAAAATCCCTTTAAAAGAGTTTTTAAGATTGCATTTATATTTCTTATAACAATCGACATTGCAATGACCTGTCTTTTTTTCTACAAAGGGAAAAGGTTTTTTATTTTGGTTAAAAGGGTGGAAAAGGTCTTATGTTATAAAAGAGTCATCTTTTATTATTATGGTCACTAACTAGTTTGCAGAATTCTATGTTAAACACTAGTTATACTATATGGAATATATGATCGCCCTAAAGTATCTTATCTAAATAAGTTGCATTATTACTTATCTATTATTTCTAAGGGTATGTTATGCTTACTCTACCAGTGATCTATATATATGGGTGACAATGAGTTAAACTTTAGGTGGATAAATGGGCTCGAGCCTATCTATTATAATCCGGGACATTTTTGCCACTTCCAATTGCTTGGTGGATTGACATATTTGTAACAATTTATTCTTAATCATAACCTATGAATATTAATAGTTTATCAAGCTATGTTAATAGGTAGGCCTATGTTAGGTTCATTAAAACCAACCCGTATCTTAGTAGGATTTCTTACTAAACATTTTATTGATGCAATAATGGTTCATAGATTTTATAGTGCCAAGATTATGGATTGATTTATTCTATAGTACCAAGATTCACTCATATTTTTCACTAAATAAGGATTTTGTAAACTAGTCCTAAAATATCCTAACAATACCATTATAGATTGATTTACTTGAATGTAAGATCTAGTGGCATGAATGCTTTGGGCTTATAAGAAAACTTAATACCCCATATTGATACTTAGATATAATGGATGGATATTATACTAAAATGCTTAATATTTTAAAAAACAACAAGAGGTAAAGGTGTTAATCCTCATTAATATTTAAGATAATAGCTCATTATGAGTATATGTCTTAAATATTATGAGTGAATAATAATAAAATAATTGTTTTAAAAAGGGTTTTTGAATGTCAGCTCATAGGATTTATTTAATTCAGTTTGAACCGTAATGGGTTTTATAAATAAATTATAGAACTCAATATATAGACAATATGATGAAAACAATTTTTTTCAGGATTTTATTTTTTAGAAGTATTGGAACATAAACTCTAGAATCTCTATGTATATAAACTTTGCATGAATGTTTTTTAAAAGTAAGCTTATTCGATGAGAAGTTGGATCTATGTCCAAAGGATTTTAAAACAATGTTTTTAGTATAAACAAACATAAGAATACACAAATCTTAGATGATAAGTTAAACCTTAATGAAGGATCTCAAGTCTCATATTATTCATTCATGAATCAAAATCACATATTAAATTCTACTTTTTTTTATTATTTTAATATAAAAATCATGCAAAACCTAAATGACATACTATCAAACTTTAAATTTCTATTTAGAAATTTTTTCACATATTTATATTAAGTGGTTCCACCAATGTAGGGAGGTGCCATGATGGTTCTTAGTGTCATGGTGGCTGGCTAGCCATGAAGATGTGTTTTATGTGGTTTTCTCTCTCTAGACTAGGATTTCTTCTTTCTCTTTAGTTTGTGATTCTTTGTATCTCTTTTTTTTTCCCTTCTTACTCCTCTCTCCCTAAAACCTATCAGTTCAAAATGAATCAATTTGATGATATAAAAAGCAAGCTTTTTTTTTTCCTTATAATTTAGGTTTTTTCTCTCTCATTTTCTTTTCTTTTTCTTCTCATTCTTTTCTACCCTCTAGATAAGTTGATTTAAGCTCAAACCTCCATTACCCATTATCTCTATTTAAAATTCAGATTTTCTATTTCTAGGCTTCTTCCATCCCTTTCTCTTATGCTCCTCTATTTATAGACAAAGAGAAAGGTTTTAGAACTTTTCTAAATGGGATAATCTCATTTGTAGATATTTTTAGGTCGATCTTGCCTATTTATCATTGTTGTGCCCTTTGTACAACATGCTTGAATTGACTCATTTAACACATGTTTTTTTATCACCATAAGGAGGTAATGAGACAAGTCTTTAACTAGAAATAAAGCAAAAGTGCAAAAACAATATTTGTTATCATGTATAGGATTGGTGAGAGAGAAAATAATCTCTCAAGTCTGGTTAAAAACACTATAAAAAAGAAAGAAAGAATGCACATAATTCATAAATGGTGTGAGGGAGAAGAAAAGGTTATCTCCCCTCTCATAACTACTTTGTGCCTTTGATAAATCTTTATAAATAGTGTTGTGCACCGTTTCTCTTATGTGATTATTTTATTATTTTTTTCAATTCTTTTACTTGTTTTCACTTTTAATTTTATCACATACCAAAATTTTGGATTAATTTTCCAAGAATTTTTTTAATTAAATCCTTAATAACATTTAAAATTGTCCTTTAATTCTAACACCTTTTACAAAAGAGATAATTATATAAAAAAACTTATAAGGTTTGATCGTGCTTTCACTTTTCCACTATACTTTGAGAAATTACTCTTTGCATCTTTGGTCAAGAAAAAAAATTCCAAAAATAATCAAAAGATGAAATTACCCTTATATATAATACGTAAAAGAAATAGATCACATCCACACTCAACTCTCTCTCTCTCTCTCTCTCTCTCTCCCCCTAATCTTGATATGTCGCTCCTAAAATTCAATATTTTTCTCTCTTAAACCCTAGAAATTACATATGGAAACTAATTGCATTAAAAGTAATTACTTCAATTACACATGGGTTTGTTTATATTAGAGTGGAGCAAAAGATTAGGTTAAGAGAAAGTATTCATGAATTTTGAATTCAAGTGAAGAAGTTAAGAATTAAAGTAAGTAAAATTCATTTAAAGTAATAATATCTTTTTTTTTTAAGTTGAGATAAGTGTTAAAACAAGAGAAAAATTGAATGGTATTATTTTGGATCTTTACACATATATGTGATATGGCTATTTAGTTTATAAATAAGTTGAAATAAGCCAACTACTTATTTTATTAATGTTTCTATGTGCTTCCTTAAAATCCTGAGTATATATAATGTTGTTGATTAATCCATTACTCTTTATTTTATTGCATAGGGAATTGATACTTTGGTTTTAATGTACAAATTTGGTTAGATTGTACATCAAATTATATATTTATTGTTATTGTTGTTGATCTTGATTATGACTTATTGCTTTTTCATTTTGAGAAGAAGGAGAAGAAAAAGATTTGAACTATTCAAATTCAATAGTATAAATATAGGTATTTGGATTATACAACGTAGTTTTTGATAAAAACACCTAAAAAGGATGAAATACTAATTACGAAGTTTTAGTTTTATTTTTTATTTTGGAATAATTGTAATTTTAGTTTGATGCCAAAGTTGCAATATTAGTATTATAAGGGCTTTTTAGCCATTAAATAAAAAATAATGGCAACCTGTAAATAATCATAATTTTTTTATAGACCTTATTCTTAGAGGAAGTTAAGTTTTAATAGGCATATAAAGTTTAGAAAGTAAATTGTAATTTATCAAAGTATAGCAGGAAAATGAACGCGATCAAATTTTAGGAATTTTGTTTTTTGTTTTTTTTTGTAATTATCCCTTTACGAAATGGTCATGAGATCTATAATTTATGTAATTTTGGTCAAATTGATCCCAACTCTCAATTGTTTCTTCAATTACATGCCTAATTGAATTAATAAGGTCCCTAAATTTTAGAGCCTATTTTATTTTGGTATCTGATTCTTTAATTTTTTTTTTATTTTGGTCAAATTAACTCTAAATTTTAATTTTTCTCTTTCATTAAGTCCTTGATTGAACATATTAGAATTCCAAAATTTTACATCTTTTTTATTTTGATATTTGGCTCGTAAGTTTAACTAATTTTTCCATTAATTCTAGTTTTTCTCCTCAATTAAGACTTTAATTGAATTAATTGGATTTCCAAACTTTGCAATATCTTTCATCTTGATAATTGATTTTTCAATTTGTGCTCTTATTATAATTTTATCCCTTTCTTCCAATTTTATTCAACTAAACCTCAAATTACATACTCGCATGACTTTTTTATCAACTATAAATTAACTCTTACCTGATTATAACCCAAAACTATACTTTATTTTTGAAAATTTTTTCCTTCAAAGTAATTCATTTCTATGGGTGGATTTTGACTTTAACTTAACCACAATATCATCAATGTAAAACTTTATATTGTGATTGATTATAGGATAAAAAATCTAGTTTTATACCCTTTGGTATATTGCACCAACATTTTTCAGTCTATAAGTCGTTACCACCCATTCATCCATCCTTAATCAATCAAAAAATCTAAATGTAGTTTTGAAAACATCTTTTACTAAAATAAATATTTAGTTATAACAAGAGTGACCATCCATAAAGCTAAGTATTTCATTCCCAAATGCTACATTGATCAACATTACATCCATTACTATAAGATATTCATCTTTTAGAGTTATAAGATTTAAATTTATAAAATCTATGTATACCTATAATTTGCTATTTTTTTAAAGTACTGGCACTATGTCTTATATTTACTCAACATATCTTATTGACCTAATAAACCCAGCACTAATGAGCCATTCAATTTCTTTTTTTTTTTTTCACATGAACAACCACATTTGGAGTCATTCTTCATGGAGGTTGTCTACTTGGTTTAAAACTAGACTTGATTGGTAGATGTTATTCAACCAAAATTTTGTTTAAATTAGATATTTTATCATAATCCTAAGCAAAACAATGTCTATAAGTGTAATAATGCTACCAATTCTTTACAACATTTTTATGGTATGTTTTCACCAATAAAATTTGATGTAGGCTTATATTCAATTCTCAAGTTTACTTCAATTAACATATCCTAAACTTGAGCTTATCCATCATCAATCATTGGTGGTGTTAGAGGAAAACTTGCCATATTAGGTATGATCAATTCATAATCTTGATATGATTCTATTGAACAAATTTTATTTTATTGGCCAATATAGCTATAAGGTTCATTAAAAGCTTTAAAACATGTTATTAGGTCATAATAACTTGTTTAATCCTTTATATAATTTTTCTATCATTTTCTTTTCATTTTAGGTTATGTAGCCTAACAATTCTACTATTAGTCTCTCTCTATATGTGATATCTTTTTTACTAGCTAAGAAGTCAATGAGGCAATCGATGTTATACATGCCTATGAATTATACTAAATCAATGTAATCATTGTATAACCATGTGTCCGCTATCCTTGAATCAATCATAAATGATTTATTATCTACTTTAATTATTCAATTGATCCATTTGGTAACCAAAACAACAAAGCTTGATGCAAAGATGATGACACATATATGTTAACATATATTCAATCTTATCTAAATAAGGCATTGTAGCTTTTCCTTATTTCTACTATAAAGAAAGTTATACTAGAGGTTATTTGCCCAACAATTGGGTTTACCTATAAAACCTTTATGATGTCTTTTATGCCTTTTAAAAATTCTAACAAAACTACTTATGATGGGATCATATTAACTTTGTTATGGTCAACCTTAGTGATCATGGATTGTGGTATAATATTGAGTAAGACACCATTACCAACTATGATTCCTTGTATTAGTACATCGTAGAAGTTAATTGTGATGTACATAGGTTTTAAACAATGATTCATGACTAATGTTGACTTATACAGTATAAGTCCTCGCTATTGTTTAACCACTAACTTTGACTAATTAACCTTAATGATTTTTATCTTTTATTTTGTGCTATCTTTATAGTCATTGTCCATATAAAGTAGTTGGTTAAGCTTGACTTAAAAGTTGTATAGTAAGGTGAACACCGTGTTAGTTGATATGACTCTTTCATAGTCGCTCACTATTGTATTAGAAGATTTTTTCAATTTCTCATTTTGTATATGTTTACTTATCTATTGCATTAGGTTTGATAACTTTGGTTTTTATTCCTTTTTTCTATTATATATTATCATAAAAAAAGGGTTTCTAAACCTTCATCCATCATACAATCATCCAACAAACCATCAATATCAATATCAATAATCATGTAATTTTATTCGTTTAATTGGTCTTCTATTTGAATAAGGGTATTTGTTAAAGTCTTCTCATTGATTGTAAGCCGACACTATTTGTTTCCCCAAGTAATATTAGTGTTGGTTCTTATACGATAGATGACTATTCTCCCTTTAATGGAGGTGTTTTCATGATTATATATTTCTTGTTGCTTATGTTTTAAAGCTAATGTCATCTTCATTTCATGTTGTAAAATAAATAATGACTTAGCAGATACTATCATCCTTATGTATTTTGTTCAAGCTCCTAGGATGTTGGCCTAGCACTTTGAACAACTTCATTCTATAATTGTGGTTATTAATTATTCTTTACCTTTACCTTTTTAGCATATGTTGCTTTTTGAGCTTGAGATTAATTGCTTTTTATGGTCTTTTCTCACTATCTTGGTAATAATATTTTTTACTTTGTTGGAGATTTCTTCAGTCATTTGTTTCCTTAGTAGATCATGGTCTACTACAAACTCTTGAAACATAGGTGGTGTAGAGATATAAACCCTCTGTACCTTTTCTATCAAAGTGTTTGGTTATTTAATGATTTTTTCCTTAATAAAGATTATGTTATGAGTTGTATTGTTGTTTTGCATACACTTATGTGAGATACTATCAAGTACTAATCACTTTAGTACATTTCTTCCAAGTCAATTAATTATTGGTTAAAGCTATTTCTTTGTTTACTAGTATATATGGTATGCAAAATCTATTTTGTAAAAAAAGTGTATGGTTATGCATCCTCTCTCTACACTAAATTGTTAAGCATTCTATCCTCTTAAATTGGGTTTTGGAAAATTATCCTTGATTCCATCTCTTTTTCAGATCTAGAAGATGTTGTGATGGTTGACAAAGTCAATAACATTCTCATTACTAGGCTTAAATGATTTCTACTATGGCTAATGCTTATGCTTTTCATTATTGGCTAGTCTTTGAGGCTTAAGTGTTTTGGCTTATTGATGAGGTAATACTTGCTTAGTATTGCCCTTTAAATCTTTATTTTTTAGAAAAACTAAGTGGTAGGTAAAGAACTTATATACTTTATTATGAGGCATATCTTAGGCTTCTCAAACCATCCTTTTAGTTTTTCAATGTTACATATAGTTTTTCCCAATACTAGCATCTATAAATAATTCTAGGTTTTTATCATGGTCGATCAACTTTTATCTTTTAAAGCTTTTCTTTTTCAAGAAGCCCATCTAAATTAGGGGCAACTACAATTATAGTGACTTTCCTTCTAAAGTGTTGCGATCCAACAATCAAAGGATTCATTGGACACTTTAGTTGGTCTAGTTACTAGGCTTAGGGCTAAGAAGTTTAAAAAAGCTTTCAATGGACTTCTTTAAGAGACATGGGCTAAGGTGGACTTCAAGAGTATTTGTAATAATAAAGAGCAAGCCTTGATTAATTTGATTCTTGTTTAAGAGGGGCTTATTGGTGGGACCATGACCATTACACAAAGATTGGGAGAAAAAGACTAGATTCGGACAGTTTGACCTCTCGTTAATCCTTTGATCATAACTGAAGCTATAAATCGAAGTTTGATGTGATTCTAGTTGGGCTGACAACTAGACTTCCATACCTTTCCAATGCTATATGGCATGCCTTCTAATTCATTAAGACGAGAGAGAACTATCCATTTTAAGTTGAGTTTTTGTTGCTATTAGATAGAATGTGAAAACAACAAACTTATCTTATTTAATTAGTTGGGCTATCAAAATTTTGTTATTTTATAAAGAGACATTTTATTTGGGTCTTAGACTTGTTTATTTTAATTATTTTGGGCTAGTTTTAGCTTGGATTGATTATTATTTAAATTGGACTTATATAAGACCCACTAGGAAAACTAAGGTTTTGACTAGGAGTTTAAATGACTTTTTAGGAATAATTTTAGGGCAGATTTTTTATGATATTTTCAACATTGTAGCCAACATCCTATTGCTCAATCTTGGTTCTTGATTGAACTTTCAACTCTTCAAAGAAATAACCATTCTTTGTTATGAATTTATATTTTTTTTGTTCATCTCCAAATGTAGGCGTTGTGATCGAGTTGGTTTGTAGTCTTGTTGCCTTAAAACAAGTCTTCCATTATGATAAGCTCATTCAAATCTCAACAAACTTGGATTAGATTGATCTTAGGGTCACGAATTTCATTAAATTCCACTAGGGTTTGCATCATAAAGCCTTTAAAATTTGGTTTCTAAAGACCTTATAAGTGTTAATGTTGTGTTTCTTTAAGTCATAACACTTACAATATTTCTTTCATTGAATTTTATCAATAATGAGGATAATATGATTATCAAGGAGCTTAATTTATCCCATATATATCAACTATTCAAAGATTTTTTTAGCTTTTTTGATATCAATAGAGTACTCCTTGTCTTTGAATGCATTGATTGCTTTTACATTTTCCTACCAGGTTTAGTAACCTCTTTAGGCTTTTTTAATGTTATGATCCCATATGATCTTTCATTTTTTTATTTTTGTGAGTGATATCAAACTCTTTATTAGAGTTTAAATAAGTATATAAGTGTTTGAAATCCAACAATGTATATTCCCTTTACTTGTTTCTTTTCTACCCATTTTAGTAGCATTTTCTTAAAATAAGCAACATCATCCATTAAGGTATAGATGTCTAAGTACTTGGTTCTTACAAACCTTTTTCCTCACGTTCCACTAGATAACATTTAATAATAACTTTAGGCACTCCATTTTACTAATAATTGTAATGCATTTGGTTTATAATGTTTTAAATTACAAGGCATAAATTTCTATAATCTTACATGTATTTTGGACTATTCTAGCTAAATCAACCAATGTTACCTCTAGTTTTTTCCTATAAAAGTGTTCATGGAAGCGAGTTTCCATCTTTTCCTAACTATTGATTGAGTTTGGTGGTAGTGTGAAGAATTAGTGGAAAGCTATTTGGTTAATAATAAACTAAATAGCCTTATCTTGTTGAAATGGTTAATTTTGTAATCTCTATATTGGTTAGTGAATTCAACGATGTGTTTCTTCATATAATGGTCCTTAGAAAGTTGCTTGAAATTTATAATTTTTATTCCTCTAGGAATTGCATACAATTTATTAACCTATTTAGAATACAAATTATTATAATTAGGTCTTGTTGTTCATCCTACTTTTAGCTTGATCTCTTTTAATGTTATGCTAATTTAGTTTTATTTATCCTTCCCTTTTATTGTTGATCAACAATAGAAAATTTTGTGTAAAATGATTGAGGTTTCCTTACTATAACATAACTTATAGGTATAAAATCGTATAGTAAAAAGTTATGGTACAGGATAAAAGTTCTTTGGGGCCAAATAGTTAGCTTGCGCTTGTTTATATACCTAAAAAGTGGTTAATATGTTAGGAGTTATCATGTCTAGATTTGTTGTGTTTGATACATTGAGAAATACCATATTGTATAAGATATATTAATTCTAAATACCTTATATTATAGTGCATATTGTTATAGAATTCCCTAGGATATGCACCTAAGTTTGTAGGTTCATAAGTTATTAAGCTTATTTTAATGATTTTTTTTATTTTTATGATTTAACTAATTAGACATGGCTTGCATGGTTCAGTTGACCACTGCTATGTTGTTATGGTGGATCATGTTAGTTGTGTTTTTTATCTTTATGTTGATAGTCCTTATATAAGTAATAAATAATTTTATATACCGATGAAAAATGCTTATTAATGTCATGTTTGTTTTCTAGAAAGTGGTTTTCGAGAAACTACTTTCCAAACTTTCTTGAGTTTGTTTGTCAATAGAAAACACTTTTCAATTCAAGAAAAGTTTGGCTTGGTTTCCAGAAAAGTGTTTTCTTGAAAAATTTAGACGGAAAACACTTTCTGAAAGTTTTGAAAAATTTAGAAATATCATATTATTTGCTGATTATATCAAATTTGATTTTCAAACTTTTGATTGCTATATATATTTTGTTTTGAATATTAATTATTCAATTTCATCTCTTAAAATTTAACTTTTATATTAACTTTGGTCCTTATTTTTGTAATTATTATTTGTCTTTTCCCTATCATTTTTTTATTGAAATTTTTTATCTATCAAATTTGATCCTCATTTTTTTGATTGTTTCTTATTTTATTTGAAATAATTTATGAAATGTTAATATTATTATTTTAATTTCTTCATCTTTTATTTTTTTTTATTTTTTAGATTTGATCTCTATTATTTTGATTATTATTTATTTTATTTGAGATAATTTATGAAATTATATATATATATATTCAATTTCATTCTCATTCAAGTTTTAAATTTGTAAGTTTTGTTCCTCATTATTTTAATAAACTTGAGAAAAATAAAACATTAATAAGTTATTTTTTAGCTCATTTTCCATGACATAACCAAACACTAGAAAGTGTTTTTCAACTTATTTTTCATTATACTACTAAACATTAAAAAATAATTCACTTTTCTAGAATTTACTTTTAAAAAAGAAATTACTTTTCAGCAAACAAACAGTATCCAAGAAGCAATTATGTCTGTTTGGATGGAAATTATCATAATTAGTTATTAATATCATAAGATGTTGTAGGTTTATAAAATGGATAAATGTATGGCTACATATAATGTATTAATACACCAATGTACCTATTTGTGATTGGTGGAGATAACCCTATTAATATTGATAAAAATGTAAGGGACTGAATATAAACACTAGAGTTGTATTCAAATACAATTCTATGTTGTAGTGATAAGTTAGACTATGAAGACTCATCTCTAAACGCATTTTAAACATATTTGACAATAGTTAATCTGCTGTAATACGAGGAAATAGTTGATTATCAGGCTTTTAATGGCCAAAAGGTTTGCTTATCTCCATTACTTATACTGATTATTTGTTTAGTGTAATATTGATGACTTTACTTTTGTTTTTCTTTGGAGACGTGTTTAAATGGCTTTTGGAACAATTTTGAATCTATGTTCTACTAGGCTTGCCAATTAATTCTACTTGGAATTGAAACTGTGATAAGGTGAGAACTATTATCAACCGAGAAGTGAAATTCTAGACCTCAGACTTTTAAAAATGTTATATATTCATTGAAGCACTATCATTTAGAAAACGATAAAAGTTCAAAGAAAAGAAGATTACATGAATCTTAAATGCATATAAATAAAGAAAGCAGTAAAAATAAAGTTGTAAATTTAAAAAAGACAATAAAACATGAGAGAGAAAAATAAATAAATTATTGAAATCAAATATGTGGGGTTGGTCATCTTTCCTAGTATCTAGTATGATCTATTTATACTGCTACATGGATCCTAATACAAGTTGAGCTATATCTTATTAATAACTATATGAATCATAATTAATCTACAATTATAATCAGTTTAATATGTTGAAGGATCCCATTCCGATTATGATTGAACCTCTTGTTTACTTGGGTGCGCTCAAACTCCTGTGATTTATCGCTTTTATGTGGTCAATTGTAATTCTTGATCACCTGGCCGGCTGCTTTTTAGTTCTTTAGTTGATTAGGACTCTTTAAACTTGATATATTTCACTTTACTTAATCGATTTTAGCTTTCGAGTATGATAGTGTACAATAATTGTTTTTATTTGATTAAATTATCAATGTTTATTTTCCATGTAAACAAATTAAATTAAAATTTTAATTTATAAACAAATTATAAAACTAAAGTTAAAAAAATACCAACAGAATGGCTTTCAATATAAAAATTTAAATCGAAAGTTTGATAGTACATTAGGTGCCTGCTCAGTGTTCTGAAATCATGTCCGTTTTCTCTTGATTTGCAATTCTATTATCCGTGAAGTCACCCAAGTCGGTTTTGGTTTGTTATTATACAAGCCTTGTTCATCTATCTACATTTGAAGTGAAGGCCCTGGTTAAATTATTAGAAGAAGATATGTTTTAGTATTAAATTAGTTCTCATGCATCATCATCATATATATAACAAATTATGCGGTGAGGATCGTGAAGGAACAACCACCTTGATTTGACTTTGCTATCGAGTTGTCTTGACATGGGCTTAAAATACTATTATTATTAAAGACGATGATAATATGAAATATTCAAGCACCGCATGACTTCACGGTGGCTGAATTACTCTTTCTAAGGGTAAACGACGATCGAGGATACGCATATAATATTATATAAGGTAAAAGGAATGGTTCCACGGCAGGATTCACCAGTAGCGTAGTAGCCCAAGAGGATATCTAGATCTTATCCATAGCCTAAAATCTGCAGCCAATCGAGAATATATATATATATATATATTTATATTTATGTTTGATTTGCCAGGAGCAAGAATGTCATCTTAATTCCAAAGCATGTCAAATAGAACGTTGGTGAAAGTATTTGAGTTAAAGATTGCGAAATTAGAGAAGTGTCATGTAAAATCAGGTATTAATTTTCCTGGTGGCCGTGGACCTGTTTTATTTTTCTGAGAAAAATAGCCACAGAGCTTTGTAAGGGTTAAATTATGACATATATCCATCCATTAATTGTCGTGTGGAAGTTAAGAAGTTTCGTATGCATCCACAACGTAATTCCAACGAAGCGATGCTCTTTCAGCGAAAGAGAGGAAAAGGATCGCCCCGTGTATTTTTTTTGGTTTTTTTTTGTGGAAACAAGGACTTATAAGAAAGAAAGTGTGTTTTTCCTTTGAAAGAAAAATAAATAAATAAATAAATGAAAAGAAGAAGTCTTCTTCTAGTTGGTAGTTTTTTTTTTAATTTTTTAATTTTATTTTATTCATGTATATGCCATAAAAAAGTATCCATTTTAACAATTTATCTTGTCCGAAAGTACGTCTCTTCTCTGGAAATGGTCACCGCTAATTTGGGGTTCTTTTGTCTACCTTCCGAAAGCAAACATTAATTCATGACCTAGTTTTCTGTAAACAAAAAGGAAGACAATCTTTCTCTGAAATAGAAAAGAAGCTGTAATGGAGGACAAGAAAGCAACTATAACGGCAGTTTCAACCATTATTGTCCTGTCCATCTTTATCATCGTTGCTCGTGTATCACTAAAACTTTCCAAGCCTTTTTTCCTCATTGCAGGGGCAAGTGGTTCAGTGATCCTTGCAGTCTTTGCACATCTTATTATCAGAAGACGATACAAACATAGCAGAAAGTTGTTAGAGAGTCAATTGGTTTCTCAAGGCATGGAGCTTCGGATTGAATACAGTTTTCTTAGAAAAGTTGCAGGTGTTCCTACGAAGTTTCGATACAAGGAGCTTGAGGAAGCAACTGACAATTTTCAGGCATTGCTTGGCCAAGGATCATCAGCTTCAGTCTTCAAAGGTATCCTGAATGATGGAACATCTGTTGCTGTGAAGCGGATTGAAGGAGAGAAGCATGGAGAGAAGGAATTTCAAGCGGAGGTTTCAGCAATCGCTAGTGTGCAACATGTGCATCTCTTGCGCCTTCTTGGATACTGTATAATTGCCGGAGGGCCTCGTTTCCTCGTCTATGAGTTTATCTCCAATGGATCATTGGATTGTTGGATTTTCCAAGGAAGATCAAACCGGAACCAACCAGGAGGGTGTTTATCATGGGGCTTAAGGTATAGAGTTGCCATTGATGTCGCCAAGGCACTTTGTTACCTTCATAATGATTGTCGATCAAGGATCTTGCACCTAGATATCAAGCCAGAAAATATACTTCTGGATGAGAATTATCGAGCAATTGTGGCAGATTTTGGCCTTTCCAAGTTAATGGGACGAGATGAGAGTAAAGTTATCACTAATATCAGAGGGACTAGAGGTTACTTGGCTCCAGAATGGCTCTTGGAGCACGGAGTTTCTGCAAAATCTGACGTCTACAGTTATGGGATGGTGGTTTTGGAGATGATTGGAGGTCGGAGAAATGTTTGCTTGGTACAAAATGGCAATGATAAATCTCAAAGTAAATGGCAGTACTTCCCAAAAATAGTCAATCAGAAAATGAGAGAAGGAAAGCTTATGGAAGTGGTTGATTATAGGCTAGCAGAAAGTGGAGGTATTGATGAGAGGGAGGTAAGGAGATTGGTATTTGTAGCCTTCTGGTGCATACAAGAGAGGGCTCAGCTTAGACCTAGCATGGGTCAAGTCGTTGAGATGCTTCAAGGCCGTGTACCTGTCGAGGAGCCACCTGATACCCAAATGATCATTGTTGATTTGTTGGCCGTTGATGAAGAAGAGTTACCTGATGCACATAACATGGCTCCCATGGCTGCAATTCGAACACAACCAATAGACAACAACCTTCCTACCACATCAACTTACTCGTTAGATATGTCAGTTCTTTCTGCACGATAGCTCCTAGACGGCCTCTTACAAAATGATGCTCGTTACGCTTCGATGATACATTTTTATTACAACAAAAGCTAAACAGTATTGGAAAATTAATATAAATCAAAACATCTTTTATTTTACTTTTAATTTTTAATTTTTTCATGAGTTAAAAAATATTTTTTAACTTTTTTTTTCTCCTCATTCATTGCTTCTTCTCTCTCTTTTTTTCTTTTAACTTTTTACAACTCACATCATGAAAAGAATAAAAAAAAAATTGGATGAAAGGAAACTCCTCAACCAAATCAGCAAAAGAAATAGAAGAGAACAGAGCATCAAATTAACAGAGAAAAGGATAGAGTTGCGACAAAGAGAAAAAGACAACAAAGAAAGTGTGGAATTTTATGATATGATTAATAGTGAGAAAATTATGTAGTTTGTTTTTGTCTTTTTTAAGAGTTTCATGTAATTAATTATTTTTTTATTAACAAAATGGATGTATTTAATAAAAGCATTCTTGATATTATCATTAACCTATAAATTTTAAAGGAAAAATAGTAGACTTTATAGGTTCTAACATCACAGGTTAGATCTTCTAAAAAATCTAACATGTTTTTGTTGTTTATTTTTAATAATATTGTGAGGATTAAAGATAGATAACATAAATTTTGGACAACAAGTTAATGGGCAAAATATGAGAACTTTGAATATGTTGAATTAACATTTTATTAGAGGATAATGAGTATATCCATTTATTGTTAACTAGAGAAGCTTGCAAAAGTAATTTTTCCTTGTCAAATTTCAAGAGTGCGAACATGTATCTAATAATTGATATCAATATAGCATAGTTTAACTTGAATTTTGCATCTATGTATTGAAATCTTATAGTGTTTAGCAAAGGTATTTGTTTTTTTTCCTTAAAAATACATTAGAAATTCACTAAGAATTATTAATTAGATGTCGTAAGACCATTCAACATATTTGCATGAGTTTTTTGGTCATCAACAAAACCATTACCTTTGTTTGGCTCAAAACAATTGTTCAAATCCAAAGTGTCAAACCCAAGCTACTTAGGTTTGACAACCATTCTAGGCCCAAGCGTCATGGGTCTAGCAACTACACCAGAACCAAGTATTATAGGTTTGACAACCACACCAAACCTAAACATCAAGTTACTTGGGTTTGACAATCATTCCAACCCCAAGTGTCTTGGGTTTGGCAACCAAGTTAGGTCCATGCCAAATTTGAGTGTCATAGGTTTGACAACTAAACCAAACTTAAGTGTCAAGGCTTTGATAACTATTTCAAGCCCAAGCACATTGGGTTTGACAACCATGTCAAGGCCAAGCACCCATTCAAGACCCAAGCATTATGAGTCTGGTAATCAAGCTAGACTTAAGCACCATAAGTCTTGCAACCACGCTAGACCTAAGCGTTATAGGTTTGGAAACCACGCCAGACCCAAGACATCTTAGGTCTAGCAAGTAAACTAAACGCATATTATGTGGACTAGGAAAAAATAGCAATGGACAGACTTTGATTTTTATTTGGATTCCACTCTTGTTGTCTTGGTTTTGTATTAACTCCTTTACATCTTAAAACCTTTCTATCCATGTTATTGCTTATGCTTTGTGTTAATTTCTCTTTACATTATTAGTTGTTAAACTTTAAAGTTTAAAGTTTATGTTATTTTACATATTTAACACAAACATGAACCAAGTTCAACATAATGACAAAAAAACAATGTTGCGGTAGAGCGTGGGCATGTATATAGTGTTTTCTATTTTAGGATTACAATTTAAGATTAATGCCTCTATAGATACAACTACACGTGAAGAAAAAAATGTTTTACAACCGATGATTATTTTTCGTGTTAACTGAGATGGAGTTTATATACATATCTATCATGTTCCACTCCAAAGAGAATTTAAAAATTTGATCATATTGATTACTTCCCCAATTAGGAGTGAGATTAAAAAGATAGAATTTTGATGATGTTGATTACTTCCCTAAATTCTTCCCTAAAACAATTGAAATTAATCTTGAAAATTGCCCACAATTAATAATAAAACTATAAAAATTGCCCACAATTAATAATAAAACTATAGATTTTATGGTACCTGAACTAAAAAGTTCAAGCAGAGTTGAAGAAAGATTTGAGACACTAGAATGTTTTTTTATATGTGTTAATTAACATTTAAAAATGAATTTTCATCAAGGTTTTATATTATCATTTTATACTTGAAGTATCACTAACTCCTTAACTAAAGCGTGTTTTATAATAACAAGTTTGATACCATTAGGTACCTTTATTTTATGGTAAATGTTCATCTTAAAAGTAGGCCTATCATATAAATAAAAGGATTGATTGATGATTGTAGTATTGAAATTGAAAGGATAAAAAGATAGCCAAACTTAAAAAAAAAGATGTTGGTGTAGTCCAAACTGAAACAGTCTTCGGTAATTGGGTTATATTTGGAACTGTAAATCTCAGATTTAAGTCTTTTTTATATGGATGGAAAAATAAGACATAGACCTAAAACTTTCATGGAAAGTCAAGACTCAATTCTGTTATTTGAAAGTCCAAATCTGTCCTACAGCTTAGATACTATTCAGTATTCAACCTATATCTCGAATTCTAGAAGTCCAAATAACCTTAATTTGTTTTCCTGGAAAGCTAAGATAATTTCTTAAAACTTTCATATAGAAGGTTGGTTTAAATTATAATATTATCAATGATGTTTTATTTAGATAAGAAGATAAGGATTGTCATCAAGTCAATATGTGGCCACCTACTTAATAATTAGTTATCAAATCAGTAGTTTCAAATTTTGGCTTATAAAAGAAGACATTTGTCATGCATTTAGGCATCTTGGTTTCCTGATCAAGATCATGTTCTTATTTTTTTTGTTTGTATTATTATAATGCTTAAGGCGGTGTTTGTTTCCAGGAAAACAAATTCCTGGAATTCATTTTTCTCAGTTTCTCATATTTGGTAACAATATGGAAAACTAGTCAAAGAAAAGTTAATTCCAGTCAAAGCAAAAAAGTAACTTTATCAAAGGAAAGTGTTTTCCTTTTGATAAGGAAAGGAAAACACTTTCCTTTCTTTCATTACATATATTTTCTCAAATCACGGTTTCTCTCTCTCTTTTCGAAAACAATTAGAAGTAGGAACATTTGAAGCATTTCTCTAGAACAATTGAAGCATATTGCTTTTATCTCAGGTATTTTTTTCCTTTATTATTTCCTTTATGTTTTTATCTTTTTCGTTTAGATCTATAAGAATTATGGCATAAATCACTTGATCTTCTTATTTAATTTGCTATGTTTGTTCTGAACAAAAATATGTTTCTTTGTATTTTTTTCCATGCTATTCAAACAAACCATGATAAATCTGCTACCTATAATATATTTTCTATAACATTTCCATAAACATAGTTTTCTTCTTCATCTTACCTCGTCGCATTCAGCTACTTCAAAACAAACCAAATTCATGAAGTAAGCCATAAAAAACATATTTTTTCCATGACATAGTTTTCTTCTTCATCATTCACATTCGGCAGCTTATGTTTGTAACCAAACAAACCAAATCAAAGCAAAATCCTTACCATGAAGATTATTATGAATTAATCAAAGCAAAATCCCTAAACTTCCCCATCAAATAGCAGTCCTTACCCTAGTTCCTTGTCCCTAGATCCAGCCACCATATCCACTCCCCTCTAAAAAAAAACTCTTGTTTCCATAACACAACCAAAGGATTATGCCTACGTGGAAGCATAAAGAGAGATAAAGAAAGTAAAAGGGGGAATTAGTGAATGTGTTGAAAATTAACCCTTGTTGTTTCTTTTTTCAAGTCCCAGCGTTATAAGTACAAGTAGGCGGGGGAGAGAGGGAGGATAACTAGGAAAGAAGAGCTGGTCTTTTAGGTCTAGCCCTCTTGCCCTTTGAATATTTGATATTTGTCCTGCTTCTTTATGCATAGAGAGAGGAAGTTAAGAAATTAGAGAAAGAACAGGAGAATGGCAAGAGAGAACAAATGGTGTGAGAAACCGAAAGGGAACAAGGGAAAATGGAGAGGGAATAAGGGAATGAGAGAAACCGAGAGGGAATAGAGGAATTGGAGAATGAGAGAAACTGAGAACATGTTATTAGAGGGGAACCGACCAAAACCAAGATGAAATTTAATAAGGGGAATTAGATAAAAACATGGATAACACCTAAAAATCATGATTTTTGCCATGGTTATTGCTTTATTTTGCTAGATTTATAAATGTGCTTGTTTTATTTTGTTTTGATTAATTCATGATTAATGTTTGATTATATTTGTTACATATGGATAAATTTGTGGGACTATACCGGTAATTATATGGATTTCATTGTGCAAGGTCTATTGATCATTGTGAACTTATGAATTGTATAATTTTCAAAACGGTTTTGTGATTAGTACTTGAAAGTGCATTTTTATCAAGGTTTTCTATCATTATTTTGCACTCAAAGTATCAATAACTCCTTAACTAAAACATGTTTTATAATAACGTATCTAATAATATAAGATACCTTTAATTTATGGTAAATATTCATTTTAAATGCAGGCCTATCACATAAATGAAAGGATTGATTGATGAATTTAAGAACTGAAATTGAAAAGACAAAGAGATGGCCAAACTTAGAAAAGAGATGTCGGTGCAATCCAAACCGGAATATTATTCAGTAATTGGGTCATATTTGGAGCTGTAGATCTCAGATTTAGGTCTACTTTATATAGATGGAAAGGTAAGACATAGGTCTACAACTTTCATATGGAGCCTAAGATCTAAAAAGTTCATTTTTAAGTCCAAATTATAGCAACAAAAAAGAAGTCCGAATTTGTCTTTCAGCTCGAGCACTGTTCAGTGTTTAGCCCATATCTGGAGTTCTACATGTCTAAATGACTTGGATTTTTGATACAAGAAAGCTGAGACAATTTACTACAACTTTCATGTTTCAAATGGCTCCAATTTTGATTTTATCAATGATATTTTGGGCAGACAAGAGAAGATAAGGATTGTCACCAAGTCAAGGGTTGATCACCCACTCATTAATTAGTCATCAAATCAATAGTTCCCAATTTTGGCTTATAAAAGGAGACATTTGTCATGCATTTAGGCATCTTAGTTTCTAGATCAAGATCATGCTCTTGCTTTCTCTCTTTGTATTTTTTGTAATGTTTATGCTTTGCTTTCATTAATATCAAGTTTATGCCTTTCATTTCCTTTCATTTACTTAGTTAACTTTTATCTTTTTTTATTTATTTATTTTTCTTTCTTTCATTATGTTTAGTTAAGTTTATTATTTCAAGGTGAAAAGGTTACAATAATGGTGTAAGAATAAGCATAGTGTAAACTTAATATGGACTTTAATGTTTGATACTAACATGTTTTGTATTTGTTATCTTGTTCACTCTTTAATACTTTGCTTGTTAAATGACTAATCTTGATTTATGTTGTATAACACTTGGTACAACAAATGCTTGGCACTTTCATAGTTCACACTGTATGGTATAACCAACACTTGAGCTATGAAATGAACTTGATTTGTTGTTAACATAAATTATTATCATGAATGCTTGACGAGATTTACAAGTATTAGCATTAATCGAATAAGATGACTAATGTAATCATGTTAACAATATATAATCTGAATGGAACCTCCTTTGTGTGTGGTTTCCAATTAAATAATAAGAGTTTATACTATACTTGTTTGACATACCATTAGTGGATCCTCTAACCTTGACATTTGTTATTATCATCGTTTAATCCTTACATTAATATTTCATCTCTAAGTTCTCATCTTCTTCTTCTCTTTCTTTTTGTTTATTATTATTATTACTATTATTGTTGTTATTCTTGTTGTTGTTGTTATTGTTATTGTTATTGTTATTTTTGTTATTATTGCTAATGTTGTTGTTTATAATATCCCTGTTGTTCGACCCCGGTCTTGCCAGGTTATTTGTTACTTCGACACTCCTGTACTTGGGAGAAGATATCAATCTTTTAGTCATGTCAAGTTTTTGGTGCCGTTCCCGGGGAGGTAAGTTCTTGTACAAATTATAGTATTTATTTTATTTTCTCTTTTCACTTTTCTTGTATATAATTTTGTTTCTTTTCTCTTATCTCTTCTTCTTTTGTTTTCTTCTTCCTTTTATGTTATTCCTATACGTATATGAGAGTGTCGTCACGTGCATCAAGTGGTGGACTTTATAAGGTATCCTCATCATTTTTAAAAATTATAGCGAAAGAAGATAATCAATCACTTCATAATAAGAATAATGAGAATATCCATGTTAGAACACTTAGAGACCACATGAATCCTATAAGAACAAATGTACCATCATGCATAGTTTTTCTCCTAATGCATCTCATTTTAATTTTAAACCAGACATTATTCAACTTTTACTTTTTTTTCATGGCTTAGAATTCAAAAATCCATACTTGCATTTAAGGGAATTTGAGGAGGTTTGTAACATCTACAATGACTCAAATTGTAGCATATACACCATCAAATTAAAGCTTTTTCCTTTTTCATTAAAAGATAAAGCTAAAACATGGCTACAAAATTTGAGACTAGGATCCATTCGTGCTTGGGATGAAATACAATAGCAATTGTTAAAGAAGTTTTTCCATCTTACAGAACAAACTCTTTCAAAAGACAAATCACTACTTTAACTCAAGAACCAGGAGAAACATTTTACCAATGTTAGGATAGGTATCGAGACTTGCTTAATACTTGCCCTCATCATGGTTTTGAAATATGGAGATTGATTTCATATTTTTATAAAGGGTTAACACCTAGAGATAGGCAAATGGTTGCATTAATGTGTAATAAAACTTTTGAAGACAAAGATGCTGATAAAGCAATAGAGTACATAGATTTGTTAACTGAAAATGCTTAAAATTAGGACACCATAGGTACTAATGAGGCAACGAGTAAAACTCAACCTCATATATCTAGTGGAGGTATGTACAATGATTAGTACTTAAAAGTGCATTTTTATCAAGGTTTTATATCATTATTTTGCACTTGAACTATGAATAACTCCTTATAGTCATTATTATTTGTTGTTATTGTATTATTATTTATAATTTGTACAATTAACCTCCCTATAGTTCGACCCCGGTCTTGCCGGGTTATTTATTACTTCTACACTCCTGCACTTGGGAGAAGACATCAACCTTTTAGTCATGTCATACAACCTTAGGAAGATCATGACCTTCAATCCAAGTTTGCATCTTTAAGCTAGAAAAGTCGAGGTACTAGAATTGAAAAAGAGTGGTCAGTTAAAATCTATTAAAAACATTGGGTGTCAAATATATAAAAAAAATGAACACTCAACCACTAACTGTCCAACCTTACCTTTTTTTAAAGAATGTCTCCATGAACAAGCCCATGCTTTAAACAGTTTCCAAAAAGGGTCAACCACAACCCATACTCACAAACATACAACCCTAGTTGGAGAAATCACCCAAATTTCAGTTGAAAGAGTGATAATAACAATGTACAAACTTCACAACCATCATTTCAAACACACCATAATTTTCAAATTTCTTATGGATATGTACCTCTTTATGCTACACCTCCTAGAAGAAATCTTAAGGAAACATTGCATGCATTCATTGAAAAGCAAGAGACAATCAATACTCAACTTGCTCAAAACATGACAGATTTTAAAGATACTCTTGTAAAATGAACATTTGCTCTCAGTTTCCAAGAGAAAGGTAAGTTTCCATCTCAACCACAACAAAATTCCAAGGGGCAATACAATGCAAATACAAGTAGTTCCGGAAGCCAACACATGGATCAAGTCAAATCAGTCACTACTCTTCGTAGTGGTAAGGTTATTAAAAAACCCACTCTTGAACCTTGTGAGAAAGATGATGAGTCAATCTTTGAGGCTAAAGAAGGGGTTGAATATGAAAATTACAAAGAAACAATTGATTCCCCGCTAGTACTTCCATTTCCTCAAGCCATGACCAAACAAAGAAAAGTCAATCACAACTCTAAAATGTTTGAAACTTTCAAACAGGTAAGGATCAATATACCTTTGCTGGATGCTATTAAATAGATTCCTTCCTATGCTAAATTTTTGAAAGATCTATGCACTGTGAAGAGGAAACTAAATGTGAAAAAGAAAGCCTTTGTAGCCGAACAAGTAAGTGTCATTCTTCAGAACAATAATGTTTTGAAATATAAAGACCCTTACAATTTCTTGCTTTATTAGAGAACATAAAATTAAAAGAGCCTTACTTGATCTTGGAGCCAGTGTGAATTTACTTCCATATTCAGTTTTTCAAAGTTTCAATCTAGGTGAGTTAAAACCAACTTTTGTAACTCTTTTACTTGCCGATAGATTTGTAAAACTTCACTTTTATGTTATGGATAGTAAAATAATTCATACAGCATTTATAGGAGCAATTATAATTGTGATAGCTATAGGGGTAGCTATTATTGAACAAGAATGAAATAGAATTTATATATCAAGAAAACCACGTATAAATGCAATTGCTTAAGAAGAATTCTATATTAACAGCATTTTGAGTCAAGGTGATAGACATTACATTGAATAAATTCATATGAAACCTGTTGTCTTATATGATTAAGTGGTGTTCTTACAATTCATAACCTATTACAATCAACTCAAAATGTGTCTATTAGGAAGCAAGTAATTGTGTTCTTACAAATTATATGCCAAAACCAAAGATTTCATTTTATTAGTGGTATATACTATAGGTCTGTTGAAACTATCCATCGTTACTTGAGCATTGTTTTAAAAGCAGTTTTGAAGTTATACAAACACCTTATTAAAGATCCATATGATATAGTTCCAGCTAAGATAATGAATAATCGAAGATTCTATCCTTATTTTAAGGTATGAGAATAATACCAATATTTTTATACATTAATTAATTATATCTAGAAGAAAAGGTTATAAATTATTTTTTCATGTTTATATAGGATTGTGTGAGAGCAATTGATGGTACCCATGTTCCTGCAAATGTTCCTATTGAGATTCAAGGAAAGTTTTGAGGTCAAAAAGAAAGAATAACACAAAATGTTTTAGCAGCTATAACTTTTGATTTGAAGTTTATATATGTTTTAGATAGCTAGGAAGGAAGTGCACATGATTCATGGGTTTTAGGTGATGTATTATCAAGACCTAGTAGTCTAAAAATTCCAGAAGGTATATAATAAAGTATGTATTATATGCAATAAATATATAAAATGTCTTATTAGATAAAGATAGTAATAGTTTTTTTTTTAATTTGTAGGGAAATATTATCTTAGTGATGCTAGTTACGGTATTCAAAAAGGAATCATTTTTCCTTTTCGTGGAGTTCAATATCACTTGAATGGGTTTACAGAATGTTCACTAGAAAATAAAAAAGAGCTATTTAATCTTCAACACTCTTCATTGAGAACCGCTATTAAGCGAGGGTTTGATATTTTGAAGAGTTGTTTTAGATCAATTAATGAAAAATCTTTTTGGTCTTACAAAACACAAGTAGATGTTGTGCTTGCATGTTGTATTATTCATAATCACATAATGGGAGTTGATCTATGACTTTCTTATCAAAGAAATATGTTCAGCTTAAGTTAACTGGAGGAAAAGGAAGAGAATAGGGAGTGCATAATAAAAAGAGAAATGATTGCATCAACCATTTGGAATGATTATAACACTCAAAGAAACTAGTAATTGAGTGTTAATTATATGTGTTTGTTTTTATTATGTCTTACTTGAGTTTGTATTATCTTTGTTATGTATTTGGAGTAGATGTTGACTTTATTATAATTACTTATGTATTTTCTATATTCTTTTTTAAATATTAATTGTAGTTTTTACATGAATTTTTTTAAATCTAAATATTGTATGATTTTATTTTGTATAAATTTGTAAATTATTTTTGTAGAAATAAGTTCCATGAAGAATAAAAAATGCAAGGACAAACACTTCACATGATTTAAGCCTATATCTCACATGTTACTTGAGATATTAGCTGAGGAGACACTTAAAGGAAGCAAACCTTTTTCTACCTTTAAAGCAGAATCTTTTGTTAAGGTGGCTATAGAAATTAGTCAAAAGTTCAACATGTAACGCAAACCTAAGCATATGGACAATCATCTCAAGACTGTGAAAAACAAATGGGGAATAATAACCAAACTTAAAAATAAAAGTGGCTTTGGTTGGGATGATTGTTTGAAGATGATTACAATTTTGAAAAATGTATATGATATAAAAGTAAATGTATGATAAATATTTATACTCTTTATAATTTTTATATTTACTTTTGTTTCTAAAATGTTATACAATGAACTAAAAAATTGCATATTCTAAGCTTTATGAACAAGCATATCCCAACCATGATAAGTATCTAAACAAAAAACTTGATATGTATGAGGCAATGACAATTGTTGTTGGAAAAGATATGGCAACCGGAAATTATGCCATATCATATGCTGATGTCAACTTGGAAGAGAATACTGAAAAACAATCAATTTCAATTGAAAATGAAGAGGACTATGAAGAAACTTCTAAAGGAAAAGAGACATTTTCCTCTAGTATAGAAAAGAGACTAAATAGAAAGAGAAATTGCATATATGAAGATGATGGTGTTGAAAAGTTGTCTAAACAAATTGAAGATGTAGTATTTGCAATTCAAAGTTTCAGCAAAAATCAACTTGATGTTAATGCACTGTATACAGAAGTGATGAAATTTGAAGGTTTTGATGAGATCACTCTTGAGTATGCATTTAATCACTTGGTCCAAATAAAATGTGAGCAAAAACATTTATGGCAAAAAAGGTTAATTTGAGGAAAAATTGGGTTTAGAAGTTTTGAACCAACACTACTACAGGCCTGCTTGCTAAAATGATTTGATTATGTTTAAAATTTGGGTTCACACTATGTTTGTTATTTGATAAGTATGTTTACTTGTTTAATTCGGTCTAGCATGTTTATGTTTGTTAATTTGAATTAATATGTATATATATAAATGACATCAAATTTAATATTTATGCATGACTATATTTGATATTAGATATTTATATTTATTTCTTAATGCTTATTTGATATATATTAAAGGGATAATTACCTATACCTGTACAAAAAAATCTTTATCCAAAAAACCCATCAAAATATTTTTGTATCTATTTATCTTTTAAAAAATTCTTCATAAAAAAAAACCCAAATATGAAAAAAAAAACTTATTTTAAGCTTTTAAAATTGAAAAAAATATATTAATATGATATGATATGACATATATAGTTAAATTTATAAAATAAGCTATATGTGAATATAGGATATAATAAAAACAATTCATCATTACACCTTTTAGATTTCATTCTTTTATTGTAAGTGATTAAATATTTATATTAAATATTTTATATATATTAGATAAACTTGAAAAAAATTAATTCATTAATAAATTATTTTTCAGTTCATTTTCCATATCATAACCAAACACTGGAAAGTGTTTTCTAGTTCATTTTCCATAACATTACCAAACATCAGAAAATAATTCACTTTCTAGGGAAACCACTTTTCAAAAGGAAACCACTTTCCAACAAACAAACGGAGTCTAAGTTTTTTTTTATTAATATCTTATTTATGCCTTTGATTTCTTTTTCTTTACTTAGTTAACTTTTATCTTATTTATTCTCTTATCTTGTTTATTTATGTTTCTCTTTTTCATTATGTTTAGCTAACGTCAAGGTAAAAAGGTTATACTAATGGTGTAAAAATAAGTATAGTGTAAACTCAACAAAAATTTTATAAGAATTTTAAGGGATATTTATGTAAGGATTAAATAAGGATAAAACAATTGTCAAGGATATAGGATTCACTAATAATATTTCAAATAAATAGTATAAACTATTTTTATTACTCAACTAGAAACCATACATAAAAGATGTTCCAATTGGATTATAAATTGTTAACATGATTACATTAGTTATCTTATTCGAATAATGCTAATACTTATAAATATTGTTAGTTATTCATGATGTTAATTTATGTTAACAACAAATCAAGTTCCTTTCATAGCACAAGTGTTGATTAAACCATACGGTAGGGTATGAAAGGGTCAATCATTTATTGTACCAAATGTTAATATACTTTTGTTGGATGCTATTAAACAGGTACCTTCTTATGCTAATTTCTAAAAAGATCTGTGCATTATGAAGAGAAAACTGAATGTGAAAAAGAAAGTCTTTTTAGCCGAATAAGTGAGTGCAATAATGTTTTGAAATATAAAGACCCTAGTTATCTTATAATTTCTTACTTTATTAGGGAACATAAAATTAAAAGAGCTTTACTTGATCTTGGAGCTAGTGTGAATTTACTTCTATATTCAGTCTTTTAAAGTCTCAATCTAGGTGAGTTAAAACCAACTTCTGTAACTCTTTTACTTGATGATAAATCTGTAAAAGTGCCTAGAGGAATAGTTGAAGATATGTGAGTTCAAGTTGATAAATTTATTTATCTTGTGGATTTTATTGTCATGGATACACAACCTGTTAAAACATGTAATTTATTCACTATTATTTTAGGATGTCTATTTCTTGCAACTTTTAATGTATTGATTAATTATAGAAATGAACTGATGAAGCAATCATTTGGAAATATGATATTGAAGATAAACATTTTTAACATTTGCAAGCAACCTGAAGATGATAATGATTTACAAGAAGTAGATTTTATTGAAGAACTAGTTTATGATCAACTTGAATCTACCTTGAGTAAAACTAAGTTTAATGAATTTGAAGAATTGCAAATGATTTATTCTTCATAAGAAATCGAGGACAAGAAAGGCATAAAAAATGTTGATACTGATCTTTTGTTAAGTTGACAATAGATTTCACATCCGACATCACAATGATTAGTACTTAAAAGTGCATTCTCATTAAGGATTTATGTCATTATATTGCACCTAAAGTATCATTAAATTCCCTAACAAAAGCATGTTTTATATTAGCAAGTCTAAAAATATAATATACCTTTAATTCATGGTAAATGTTCATCCTAAATGCAGGTCTATCACATAAATAAAAGGATTGATTGATGAGTTTAAGGATTGAAATTGAAAGGATAAAAAGAAGGCCAAACTTAGCAAAGTGTTGCTGGTACATTCCAAACTCGAACACCGTTCAGTAATTTGATCATATCTGGAGCTGTAGATATCAGATTTAGGTCCATTTTATATCGATGGAAAGGTAAGACATAGACCTACAACTTTCATATGAAGTCAAAGACTTAGTTCTACCGTTTTCAAGCCTAAATCTTAGCAACAACGAAGACGTCGGAAGCTGTCCTGCAGCTCAAGCACTATTCTGTTTTTGGCTCATATCTTGAGTTCTAGAAGTCCAAATGAGCTCTGGTTTTTTTTTATGGAAAGCTGAGACAATTGCCCACAGCTTCCACAATTCAGTTGGCTATAATTCTGATGTGAGCAATGACGTTTTGGCCAGCCAACAATATCAAAAATCAGCCCACAATATCAAAAAACCAGCAGCCATTAATGTCAAAAACTAGCCACCAAATCAATGGATGCCCACCAATTCTTCAATCAATCAATAGTTCTGAAACTTAGCCTATAAAAGGAGGCATTGTCCATGTATTTAGTCATATTAATTTTTAGATCAAAGTTATCTTCTTGCTTTCTCTCTACATCTTTGTAATGTTCAAGTTTTCTTTTATGCTATAGTAATCTCTTGTTTATGCTCTTTCATTTCCTTTCCTATACTTAGTTAGCTTATATTATGTTTATGTTCTTATATTGTTTATTTGTGTTTTTCTCCTTCTTAATGTTTAGCTAAGTTAATTATGTCAAGGTGAAAAGGTTTCTCTAATGGTGTTAGAATAGGTATAATATAAACTCAACATGAGCTTTAAATGTTTATATCCAAGAAAGATTGTTATTAACATGTTTTATCTTTTTATCTTACTAATTCTTAATACCTTGCTTATTAAATGTTTAATTTAGATTTGTGTTGTATAATATTTGGTACATCAAATGCTTGATCTTTCATAGATTTCGGCCGAAATCGTTATTATGATAGAAACTTGATTTGTTGTTAACATAAACTAGCAACATGAATGCTTGATGATATTTATAAGTATGGTATTACTTATATAAGATAATTAATATGATCATGTTAGTAATTTATAATGAGCTAATAACGAGAAATCATCCTATTAGAACCTCCTTTGTGTGTGGTTTCTAGTTGAGTAATAAAAAGAGTTTATATTATATTTATTTGAAATACCATTAGTGAATCCTATAACCTTGACATATGTTTTGTTATTGTTTAATCCTTACATCAATATCACATCCCAAAACTTTCTTCAACTCCTTTTCTGTTATTATTCTCTTTAAATCTTTTTCTTTATTTGTAATTTATATAATTCACCTCCCTGTGGTTCGACCCCGGTCTTGCCGGGTTATTTTACTTTGACACTCCTGCACTTGGGATAAGACATCAACATCTTGTTATTTTGGGGAAAGGTCTCATTCAAGCAGTAGACACCCAGTATTGTGGTCACTAGGAACTCTAAATGGTCAACAACGATTCTATAGTATGAGATTGGTTACATAAAAAATAAGATATTATCACCCCTTAAGAGTCCTACCTGAGGTAGGCTACATCATTGATCTTGTCTTAAATAGCTAAGGGTTAGTTGTGTTTTATCTTTGATGGCCTACCATAATATTCCTGACTATGTTGCTAGTGAATATTCGACTACAAATATTTCTAACTATGGTGTTGGTAAATATTACGTAGCAAAAAAAACATATGGGATTCTTGACTTTTGCGTTAGTGAATAAACCAATAAAATAAATCTAAAACAAAACATGCATTTTTTTATATCTTCTTAAAGAAAAAAAACAAAATGTATTGAATACCAGATTTGCATTTCATAGTAAAAATCCACAGATCAAATATATAGTGAAATACCCTAAAAAAATATGAGAGGCCTATAAATAAATTAGAAAGGGTCCACAATGTTTTTAGAATTTTTTGATAATAAAAGGGGCTTATTTGGCCAAATATGAAAATAAAAGGGACTAAAATAAAGGGGATTGGGCTAGTTGGGCCTAAGAACTAGGCCCATTTTTTCTCTTTTTTAGGTTGGGTCTAACTCAACCATGCAAACTGGGCTGGACTTGGTCGGTTTTTATCTGCAAGTGTGCATGAATTATTCACTCACTCTTGCTACAACCACAGGGTAATTATATTTACAAGTGCACAATATTGGTAAATTATCTTGCAAAGCTAGAGAAACTTGGAAGCTGGACAAAAGGGATGGCATGCTTTGGACCCTTTTATTCCTCCTTTCCTTTTCTTTTCCTTTGGTTCTTTCTTTCCTTTTGCTTTCTCTCGATGCAACCTTTGTCTACGTTTGTTTGATCTAGTGTGTATCTGTGTCTCTCTATGTTTTTGTTGTGATGTTGTGGTAAATTAATTACCCTAACTTCAAACACAACACACAAGATAGTATAGAGCAAGCACGAGGTCAATCCCACGAGGAAGGTTCAAATCAGATTTTTATGCTAGATGATATGTAATTTGGGGGGGTTTTGGATGTTTTCTAGGTGAAAACAAAAGAAAACAAAAACTATTAAGCAAAATTAAATAAAATTAGAAAATTATCAAGAGTACAAACCTTGGTCACAAGTAAACATCCACCTACAGAAATCAGAATTGATTATAGAAACAAAACATTAATTTATATTTTGAATATTTAATTCTTCTTAACATTGGTTAGTTAACGGATCCGCCGTATAACTAACCCTAACCATCAAACAACCACGGTGTCTGCACTGGTAATTTAATTTAATGGCAGCTGACACGATCAAAGAGTTGATGTCTTATCCCAAGTGCAGGAGTGTCAAAGTAAAATAACCCGGCAAGACCGGGGTCGAACCATAGGGAGGTGAATTATATAAATTACAAATAAAGAAAAAAATTTAAAGAGAATAATAACAGAAAAGGAGTTGAAGAAAGTTTTGGGATGTGATATTGATGTAAGGATTAAACAATAACAAAACATATGTCAAGGTTATAGGATTCACTAATGGTATTTCAAATAAATATAATATAAACTCTTTTTATTACTCAACTAGAAACCACACACAAAGGAGGTTCTAATCGGATGATTTCTCATTATTAGCTCATTATAAATTACTAACATGATCATATTAATTATCTTATATAAGTAATACCATACTTATAAATATCATCAAGCATTCATGTTGCTAGTTTATGTTAACAACAAATCAAGTTTCTATCATAATAACGATTTCGGCCGAAAACTATGAAAGATCAAGCATTTGATGTACCAAATATTATACAACACAAATCTAAATTAAACATTTAATAAGCAAGGTATTAAGAATTAGTAAGATAAAAAGATAAAACATGTTAATAACAATCTTTCTTGGATATAAACATTTAAAGCTCATGTTGAGTTTATATTATACCTATTCTAACACCATTAGAGAAACCTTTTCACCTTGACATAATTAACTTAGCTAAACATTAAGAAGGAGAAAAACACAAATAAACAATATAAGAACATAAACATAATATAAGCTAACTAAGTATAGGAAAGGAAATGAAAGAGCATAAACAAGAGATTACTATAGCATAAAAGAAAACTTGAACATTACAAAGATGTAGAGAGAAAGCAAGAAGATAACTTTGATCTAAAAATTAATATGACTAAATACATGGACAATGCCTCCTTTTATAGGCTAAGTTTCAGAACTATTGATTGATTGAAGAATTGGTGGGCATCCATTGATTTGGTGGCTAGTTTTTGACATTAATGGCTGCTGGTTTTTTGATATTGTGGGCTGATTTTTGATATTGTTGGCTGGCCAAAACGTCATTGCTCACATCAGAATTATAGCCAACTGAATTATGGAAGCTGTGGGCAATTGTCTAAGCTTTCCATAAAAAAAAACCAGAGCTCATTTGGACTTCTAGAACTCAAGATATGAGCCAAAAACCGAATAGTGCTTGAGCTGCAGGACAGCTTCCGACGTCTTCGTTGTTGCTATGATTTGGGCTTGAAAACGGCAGAACTGAGTCTTTGACTTCATATGAAAGTTGTAGGTCTATGTCTTACCTTTCCATCGATATAAAATGGACCTAAATCTGATATCTACAGCTCCAGATATGATCAAATTACTGAACGGTGTTTGAGTTTGGAATGCACCAGCAACACTTTGCTAAGTTTGGCCTTCTTTTTATCCTTTCAATTTCAATCCTTAAACTCATCAATCAATCCTTTTATTTATGTGATAGACCTGCATTTAGGATGAACGTTTACCATGAATTAAAGGTATATTATATTTTTAGACTTGCTAATATAAAACATGCTTTTGTTAGGGAATTTAATGATACTTTAGGTGCAATATAATGACATAAATCCTTAATGAGAATGCACTTTTAAGTACTAATCAGCAGCCTTAAGAAGTAGATAAGTTGATTAATCAAGAAAACATAATTGTTTGCAGTCTATGTTTGATTTGATTAAATGTTCTCCCTAAAATTAATAACGTAGATCTGCCACAATTATTAAACTTAGTTGCTTCACAAGCTCATACTAGGTGTTCAAACACCCCTTCGGGCTTATTTGCTTAAGTCAAGGAGGCTACGAAACCAAACTTATCTACTTCGTTTTTTTTTTTTATTATTATTATTATTTTTTTGAACATTTTTTTTTTTTGCATATTATATACTATCCCTTTCCCTTAGTTGTTACCTTTAACAAAAGAACACAAATAATATAATAATCCAATGTGCAACCCACAATCATATGTTCGAGTGTGTGTGAAAATGAAGGTTTAGCAATACTTGTTAGATGAGCATATAAACAGAATCTATAGATAGCAATCCAAGAGTTTGTAAACCTGAATATTTCAAGAAGTATTATAATAGACCTTGTTAAGAATGTTTACTAAGATGCGTCTCAAGAGTCACTAAAGTTCCTCCATTACTCTGCCATCCTAGTAACAATAGTTTTGCAAATGGTTTAAATAATAGAATTTTTTTTTTTTAATATCAACTACTACCCTCTCCCCCCAACCAAAACAAGACATTGTCCTCAATGTTCTAAGCAAAAAGATAGAGTGTAGAAGATATCACCTGAAACAGCGACTATTGACAAACCTCAAACATACTAAAACAAATATAAGAAACAACAAAACACAAATATTATGCTATTAATAAAACCAAAAGACACAATTTTTCACAAACTAAGGCTCAAATCCAATTTAAGCTTTTTATGGCGTTTCATGGTTGACCAATTGAGTTGACTCATGGAGGGATCAATTACAGGGATGAAAGATTGTAGTTGGTCAATCAATTGTTCAGTAGTAGCAGCAGAGATTATGATTTGTCGTGCCGAAGATGTTAGAAATTCCTGTTCCACAGCTTGATCAAGAAAAGACAACAAATTATTATAAAAACCATTAACATTTAACAAACCTATAGGTTTATGGTGAATGTGCAGTTGGGCCCAAGAGGAAATATGAAAGATCTCTTCCAATGTACCCAGACCACCTGGTAAGGCAATGAAGGCATCGGCATGGTTAAACATTGTATTCATTCTATCAGACATTGTAGAGACCTGTAATTCCTCTCCAATTGTTTTTCCAATGATGTCCCCTTCGGCTAAAGCTTTGGGGACAACCCCCAAAACTTGACTGCCTCCTACAAATGCAGCTATTGAAACACCCCCCATTAACCCAAGACTGCCTCCCCCATAGACTAAATGAATCTTTCTCTCAGCTAGTACCCGACCAAGATGATTTGCTGATTCTAAAAATTCTTTTTCTTTCCCAGGACTAGATCCACCAAAAACGCAAATAGTTTTTATTTTAGAAACAGAGGAACTCGCCATTTCTACACACTTATATATATGCTGAATGAATGGGTTGAGTAGAAATGATGGGAAGGAAGAGAAGATTTTATAGATGAACAATTGAAAATGCAAAGCATACCACCTATATGTAGGCTAGCTGAAGTCTTACTCTCTCTCTCTTTCTTTTTTATTTATTTATTTATTGGTATTATTTTATTATTATATATATATATATATTAAAAAAAATGTATGTACAAGCAGTTGTGATTGTGGCTCACAGCTTTCCCTTGGTTTTACGTCCAAGAACGGCTTAAACGCCCTCTATGGGTCGGGGATAGGCTTCCCATCCAGTTTTCTTAAAAACTGGCAAACAGGGTCTTTTTCAGTCAGATTCCCAAGACTAAGTCGATCATGTTCTTTATGAAAATGAGGCCATAAATCATGAATTACACGATGCACATCTCCACTAGGATGCGTCTCAAAAGTTAATAGAAGATTATCTAAAGACTCCTTACTCAGGCCATCCTTAATGAATTGTATTTTATCTTCACGGTTTATAGATACCATTCCTAAAGAACGACATTTTGTATTACAAGTTCATCTGGCACATCGGTGACAGACTTTTAGTCGTTTTGCACGACGTTTCTTTGCAAAAGTGCTTTTACCTGTCCCAGGCATGTATGAAATAAAAGAGTTGGAAGACTCACCTAATAATCGGATCTTTGCTTCAATTATCCAGCGAATATCTTCAGGAATTCCATGGTTCATTAACAACCTCAATCTTTCACACCTAGCACGGTAAATTTTTGTAATCGCATTCTGAGGCAGAGCAGGAAAATACTTTTTCAATTTTTCAAGAGTGGTGTCCATTTTTTGTTTTGTTTTTAAAGAGAAGTGCAGAAGAGATGTAAAGAAAAGAGAAGGAACAAGGAATTGAACAAATATATACAGAGATATCAATTATCATGGGAAACTGAAAGAACCGACTTAAGAGTCACGGAGTACCGTTATCCGCCATTTGACCGGGGTTGGAGAAAGACTAGCAAAACAAAAGTCACACCAGAAAGAAACACAAAAAAAATATGAGAAAAACAAAATAATCAACCTTCATATACAGGATCATTCAAACCAATGGATTCATTTTCACTAGGAAAATTATCAAAGTAAGCTTTCAAACGATGTCCATTGACCTTGAAAACATTACCATTCTTTGGATTCTCAATATCAAAGGCCCCATAAGGATATACATGTTTCACAACAAATGGACCGCTCCATCTTGATCTTAGCTTTCCAGGAAATAAATGGAGTCGAGAATTATAAAGCAAAACTTTTTGACCAACATCAAATGTTTTTCTCAAGATTCTTTTATCATGAAAGTCTTTGATTCTTGCTTTATGAATTTTTGAATTCTCATATGCATCATTTCTTATTTCTTCAAGCTCATTTATTTGTAACTTACGCAGCTGACTCGCATCATCCAGGTTTGAATTGAAAGCTTTAATAGCCCAATAAGCTTTGTATTCAAGTTCCACAGGCAAATGACAAGGTTTTCCATAAACCAACCTATAAGGTGACATACCTAATGATGTTTTAAAAGCAGTTCGATAAGCCCAAAGTGCATCATTAAGTCTTAAAGACCAGTCCTTTCGATTAGGGTTCACTGTTTTTTCCAAGATTTGTTTGATCTCCCTATTAGCAAGTTCTACTTGTCCATTTGTCTGGGGGTGATAAGGGGTGGAAACTTTGTGTGTGATTCCATATTTCTTCATTAAAGACTCAAATGGCTTGTTATAGAAATGTGTTCCACCATCACTTATCATGGCCCGAGGGATTCCAAATCGACTTAAAATGTTTTCTTTCAAAAATTTAATGACTGTTTTATGATCATTGTTACGACTTGGAATTGCTTCTATCCATTTTGAAACATAGTCTACTGCGACTAATATGTACACAAAACCAAATGATGGAGGAAATGGACCCATAAAATCTATACCCCAACAGTCAAAGATTTCAATGACAAGAATAGTACTTAAAGGCATCATGTGACGTTTTGAAAGAGATCCTAACTTTTGACAATTTTCACAAGATTTGCAGAATGCATGCGTGTCCTTGAACATGGTGGGCCAATAAAATCCACATTGTAAGATTTTTGCGACTGTCTTTTTTGACGAAAAATGACCCCCACATGCCTTAGAATGACAAAATTTAATGACATTACTTACCTCATTGTCGGGAATGCATCTTCGAAATATTTGATCAGGACAATATTTAAATAAATAAGGGTCATCCCAATAAAAGTTCTTCACTTCGTTCAAGAACTTTCTTTTGTCTTGAGTGCCCCAATGCGCTGGCAAATGTCCTGAAACAAGAAAATTAACAATATTAGCAAACCAAGGCATTGTAGTGACAGAAAGTAAAGATTCATCAGGAAAGTAGTCATTGATTGGCGTGATGTCAGATTTCGAATCAGTTGCCAATCTTGACAAATGATCTGCGACAACATTTTCGGTGCCTTTCTTATCCTTGATTGTGATATCGAATTCTTGAAGTAACAAAAGCCACCGTACCAATCTAGCTTTAGAATCCTTCTTAGAAAGAAGATATTTCAACGCTGCATGATCGCTAAAAACAATAACAGGTGAGCCAACAAGATAAGATCTGAATTTTTCACACGCAAATACTACAGCAAGTAATTCTTTTTCAGTGGTTGTGTAATTTATTTGAGCACTATTTAAAGTTTTACTTGCATAGTAAATGACATAGGGTTTCTTATCTTTTCTTTGTCCTAAAACAGCACCCACAGCATAATCACTAGCATCACACATTATTTCAAAAGGTAATGACCAATCAGGAGGTTGAATAACAGGAGCAGATGTAAGCAGGTTTTTAAGTTTAACAAAGGCTTCTTCACAATATTCAGTCCATTCAAAAACATTATCCTTTGTTAGAAGGTTACACAATGGCTTAGATATTATACTAAAATCTTTGATAAACCTTCTATAAAAACCAGCATGTCCTAAAAATGATCTAACATTTTTAACAGATTTTGGTGTTGGCAAGTTGGCAATTAACTCAATTTTAGATTTATCAACCTCAATTCCTATTGATGAAACAATGTGACCAAGTATAATGCCGTTTGTTACCATAAAATGACATTTTTCCCAATTCAACACAAGATTCTTCTCTTCACACCTGTTCAAAACCTTTTCCAAATTAGTTAAACAATTATCAAATGAATCACCAAAAACAGAAAAATCATCCATAAATATCTCAAGAAAGCGTTCAACCATATCACTAAATATGCTAAGCATGCATCTTTGAAACGTGGCTGGTGCATTACATAATCCAAAAGGCATCCTTCGATATGCAAATGTACCAAATGGACATGTGAAAGTAGTTTTCTCTTGATCTTCAAATGCAATTTCAATTTGGTTGTAACCTGAATAACCATCTAGGAAACAATAAAATTCATGACCTGCAACTCTTTCTAGAATTTGATCCATGAAAGGTAAAGGAAAGTGATCTTTTCTAGTCATTGAATTAAGTTTCCTATAGTCAATGCACATACGCCAACCAGTAATAGTCCTCGTTGGAATTAACTCATTTTTCTCATTTGTTATTACAGTAACTCCAGACTTTTTAGGTACAACTTGGGTAGGACTTACCCATTTGCTGTCAGAAATAGGATAAATGATTCCATTATCTAGAAGTTTAATGACTTCATTTCTCACTACTTCTTTCATATTAGGATTAAGCCTTCGTTGCATTTCTCTAAAGGGTTTAGCATTTTCCTCCAAATAAATCTTGTGTGTGCAAATCAAAGGACTAATTCCTTTTATGTCAGCTATGGTCCATCCTAATGCATTTTTGTGCATTTTGAAGAGTTTGTAATAACTTACCTTCTTGATGAACATTAAGTTTGGAAGAAATTATTACCGGAAAAGTTTCATTTTCTCCCAAAAATGAGTATTTGAGATTACATGGTAATGGCTTCAAATCAGGTTTTGGTGGTTGAACACTTGAAGGTATGGACCCAATTGATCGTGGTGGCAATTCCTCAATTTTTGATCTCCAAATATTTGCCTTTGATTCTTCCTGAAAACAAACCATTTGCAAATCTTCAGATTCATTAAACTCAATTTCATTGGAAGAATTTTCAAATTGATCATAAATTATTTTTTCAATAAAATCTACTTCCTGTAAATCATTATCATCTCCAGGTTGCTTACAAATATTAAAAACATTCATTTTTAATGTCATGTTTCCAAAAGATAACTTCATCACTCCATTCCTACAATTAATCAATGCATTGGAAGTTGCAAGAAATGGACGTCCTAAAATAACAGGAATTGAATTGCATGCTTCAACAGGTTGTGTATCCAAGACAATAAAATCCACAGGAAAGATGAATTTATCAACTTGTACTAACACATCTTCAACTATTTCTCTAGGCATTTTTATAGATCTATCAGCAAGTAAAAGAGTAACAGAAGTAGGTTTTAACTCACCGAGATTTAGACTTTGAAAAACCGAATATGGAAGTAAATTCACACTAGCTCCAAGATCAAGTAAAGCTCTGTCAATTTTATGTTCTCTAATAAAGCAAGAAATTGTAGGACAACCAGGGTCTTTATATTTCAAAGCATTATTGTTCTGAAGAATGGCACTTACTTGTTCGGCTAAGAAGGCTTTCTTTTTCACATTCAATTTTCTCTTTACAGTGCATAGATCTTTCAAAAATTTAGCATAAGATGGTACCTGTTTAATAGCATCTAGCAAAGGTATATTAATCCTTACCTGTTTGAAAGTTTCAAAGATTTCAGAATTGTGATTGACTTTCCTTTGTTTGGTCATGGCATGAGGAAATGGAAGTGCTGGTGGGGAATCAGTCTCTTCCTTGCAATGATCAGGTTCAACCATTTCCTTACCCTTGGAGACTAACTCATCTTCTTTCTCACAAGGTTCAAGAATAGGTTTTTTAATAACCTTACCACTGCGGAGAGTAGTGACTGATTTGACTTGATCCAGATGTTGGCTTCCAGAACTGCTTGTACTTGAATTGTATTGCCCTTTGGAATTTTGCTGGGGTTGAGATGGAAACTTACCTTTCTCCTGAAAACTGAGAGCAGATGTGAACTTTGCAAGAGTATCTTTCAAATCAGCCATGGTTTGAGCATTTTGAGTGTTGATTGTCTCTTGCTTTTCAATGAATGCATGTAATGTTTCCTCAAGATTTCTTTTAGGAGGGGGAATATAAGGAGGTGCATATCCATGAGAATTTTGAAAATTATGTTGTGTTTGAAATGGTGGCTGTGAAGTTTGTGCATTATTATTACCACTCTTCCAACTGAAATTTGGGTGATTTCTCCAACCAGGGTTGTACGTTTGTGAGTACGGGTTATGACTTGGTCTTTGGAAACTATTTAAAGCATTGGCTTGTTCATGGAGACATTCCTTAAAAGAAGGCAACGTGGGACAATCATTGGTTGAGTGTTCATTGGTTTCACAAATTTGACACACAATTTCTTGAACAGATTTTACTTGACCACTCTTTTTTAATTCTAGTGCCTCAACTTTTCTAGCTAAAGATGCAAATTTGGCTTGGAGGTCATGATCTTCCCTAAGGCTATACATGCCTCCATTAGATGTATGAGGTTGAGTTTTACCTGGTGCCTCACAAGTACCTGTGGTGTCCCAATTTTGAGCATTTTCAGCTAGCAACTCTAGGTACTCCATTGCTTCATCAGGGTCTTTATTTTCAAAAGTTCCATTGCACATCAATTCTACCATTTGTCTATCTTTAGGTGTTAACCCTTCATAAAATTATGAAACCAATCTCCATGTTTCAAAACCATGATGAGGACAGGTATTAAGCAAGTCTTTATATCTATCCCAACATTTATAAAATGTTTCTCCTGGTTTTTGAGTAAAAGTGGTGATTTGTCTTTTGAAAGAGTTTGTTCTATGAGAAGGGAAAAATTTCTTTAAAAAATGTTGTTGCATTTCATCCCAAGCATGAATGGATCCTGACCTAATATTTTGTAGCCATGTTTTAGCTTTATCTTTTAACGAAAAAGGAAAAAGCTTTAATCTGATGGTGTTCATGCTACAATTTAAGTCATTATAAGTGTTACAAACTTCTTTAAATTCTCTTAAGTGCAAGTATGGATTTTCTAATTCTAAGCCATGAAAAGTGGGTAAAAGTTGAATAATACCTGGCTTAAAATTAAAATGAGATGCATCAGGAGGAAAAACAATACATGATGGTGCACTTGTTCTTGTTGGATTCATATGATCTCTAAGTGTTCTAACACGATTATTCTCATTATTCTCATTATGAATTGATTGGTTATCTTCTTCGGCCATGTTTTCTAAAGAAAATGATGATTTTCTAGAAAGTCTACCACTTAATGTACGTGTCCAAACTCTCATGCAAATACAAAAGAAAAGAAAAGAAAAAAAAAAGAAAAAGAAACAACAATTAGAAAAACAAATAAAAGTGAAAATAAAATAAAATAAAATATTTAATTTATACAATAACTTACCTCCCCGGCAACGGCGCCAAAAACTTGACACGATCAAAGAGTTGATGTCTTATCCCAAGTGCAGGAGTGTCAAAGTAAAATAACCCGGCAAGACCGGGGTCGAACCACAGGGAGGTGAATTATATAAATTACAAATAAAGAAAAAAATTTAAAGAGAATAATAACAGAAAAGGAGTTGAAGAAAGTTTTGGGATGTGATATTGATGTAAGGATTAAACAATAACAAAACATATGTTAAGGTTATAGGATTCACTAATGGTATTTCAAATAAATATAATATAAACTCTTTTTATTACTCAACTAGAAACCACACACAAAGGAGGTTCTAATCGGATGATTTCTCGTTATTAGCTCATTATAAATTACTAACATGATCATATTAATTATCTTATATAAGTAATACCATACTTATAAATATCATCAAGCATTCATGTTGCTAGTTTATGTTAACAACAAATCAAGTTTCTATCATAATAACGATTTCGGCCGAAAACTATGAAAGATCAAGCATTTGATGTACCAAATATTATACAACACAAATCTAAATTAAACATTTAATAAGCAAGGTATTAAGAATTAGTAAGATAAAAAGATAAAACATGTTAATAACAATCTTTCTTGGATATAAACATTTAAAGCTCATGTTGAGTTTATATTATACCTATTCTAACACCATTAGAGAAACCTTTTCACCTTGACATAATTAACTTAGCTAAACATTAAGAAGGAGAAAAACACAAATAAACAATATAAGAACATAAACATAATATAAGCTAACTAAGTATAGGAAAGGAAATGAAAGAGCATAAACAAGAGATTACTATAGCATAAAAGAAAACTTGAACATTACAAAGATGTAGAGAGAAATCAAGAAGATAACTTTGATCTAAAAATTAATATAACTAAATACATGGACAATGCCTCCTTTTATAGGCTAAGTTTCAGAACTATTGATTGATTGAAGAATTGGTGGGCATCCATTGATTTGGTGGCTAGTTTTTGACATTAATGGCTGCTGGTTTTTTGATATTGTGGGCTGATTTTTGATATTGTTGGCTGGCCAAAACGTCATTGCTCACATCAGAATTATAGCCAACTGAATTGTGGAAGCTGTGGGCAATTGTCTCAGCTTTCCATAAAAAAAAACCAGAGCTCATTTGGACTTCTAGAACTCAAGATATGAGCCAAAAACCGAATAGTGCTTGAGCTGCAGGACAGCTTCCGACGTCTTCGTTGTTGCTATGATTTGGGCTTGAAAACGGCAGAACTGAGTCTTTGACTTCATATGAAAGTTGTAGGTCTATGTCTTACCTTTCCATCGATATAAAATGGACCTAAATCTGATATCTACAGCTCCAGATATGATCAAATTACTGAACGGTGTTTGAGTTTGGAATGCACCAGCAACACTTTGCTAAGTTTGGCCTTCTTTTTATCCTTTCAATTTCAATCCTTAAACTCATCAATCAATCCTTTTATTTATGTGATAGACCTGCATTTAGGATGAATGTTTACCATGAATTAAAGGTATATTATATTTTTAGACTTGCTAATATAAAACATGCTTTTGTTAGGGAATTTAATGATACTTTAGGTGCAATATAATGACATAAATCCTTAATGAGAATGCACTTTTAAGTACTAATCAGCAGCCTTAAGAAGTAGATAAGTTGATTAATCAAGAAAACATAATTTTTTGCAGTCTATGTTTGATTTGATTAAATGTTCTCCCTAAAATTAATAACGTAGATCTGCCACAATTATTAAACTTAGTTGCTTCACAAGCTCATATACCACAACTCCAATTTTGATATCAAATTTAGCAATAAATTATCTACAATGATAACTTAGAGTCCACTCTAGCAATTAAACTAAGCAATCATAAAAAAATAAGCATAGAAGAACAAACATATTCATCATATAAACAGAAAAAGAAAAGGTAAAATAAATCTCACAATTCTTGAAATCTGAAGGTTTTCGTGTCCTTGCAACTAAGAAAAAGTGTTTAGCCTTGCATGTTTGTTAAACAACTAATAAAAAAGGAGGAGGGGGTGTTTTTCTCCTCTTATCTAGCTGCCCCCTTTCTCTTCTCTCATTCTTTTTATATCCTAGGAAACCCTAGTCTCTAATTTATAAAATAATCCTCCCTTAAGTAGACAGTTTACATTTAAATACTTCAATAACTATTTTTCTAAAAAAGGAGAAATAGCCCTGCATGAAATCTTCAAGCTTTGACTTAGAGGAGCTAAATTGCTGAAATAAAAACTTGGATATTGATTTAGATGTTTGGAATGTAATTTAGACTTGTTTCTTCACAAAACCTATTTGCTAGTGGAATTTAGTTCTCATCTTTAAAAAATCATATCTCCCTTATAGGACATTTTTGTTGGCTAAACATTCAAGTGTTTATACACCTTTGAGTTAGGAATTCAATAAAATTGAGTTTGCATATATTGGACTTCTGTAACTCTAAATATTCAAGTCGGAATGGTCAAAGGTCAACATTGACAAATTATGAGATTTGACTTTGAAAGCTGTGATTTCCATTCTCTTCTTTATTTTATTTTCTTGGCTTAGATGTTCAGAAAGGTATGTATGTTTGATTAGTACTTAAAAGTACATTTTTGTCATGGTTTTATATCATCATTTTGCACTTGAAGTATCAATAATTCCTTAACTAAAGCATGTTTTATAATAATATATCTAATAATATAAAATACCTTTAATTTGTGGTAAATGTCTATTTTTAATGCAGGCCTATCACATAAATGAAAGGATTGATTGATGACTTGAAGAACTTAAATTGCAAGGATAAAGAGATGGTCAAACTTAGAGAAGAGATGTCGGTGCAATCCAAACCGGAACACTGTTCGGTAATTGGGTCATATCTGGAGCTACAGATCTCAGATTTAGGTCCAATTTATATGGATGGAAAGGTAAGACATAGGCCTACAACTTTCATATGGAGCCCAAGATCTAAAAAGGCCATTATCAAGTCCAAATTGTAGCAACAATAAAGAAGCCCGAATCTGTCTTCCAGCCCGAGCACTGTTCGGTATTTTGGCCATATCTGGAGTTCTGGAAGTCCAAATGAGCTGAAGTTTTACACAAGAAAGCTGAGACAATTGCCTACAACTTTCATGTTTGCACCTGGCTCTAGTTTTGACGTTATCAATGACGTTTTGGGCAGACAAGAGAAGATAAGGATTGTCACCAAGTCAAAAGTTGGCCACCCACTTATCAATTAGTCATCAAATCAATAGTTCCCAATTTTGGCCTATAAAAGGAGGCATTTGCCATGCATTTAGGCATCTTGGTTTCCAGATCAAGATCATGCTCTTCCTTTCCCTCTTTGTATTTTTTGTAATGTTTATGCTTTGCTTTCATTAATATCAAGTTTATGCCTTTCATTTTCTTTCCTTTACTTAGTTAGCTTTTATGTTCTTATCTTGTTTATCTATTTTACTTTCTTTCATTATGTCTAGCTATGTTAATTATGTCAAGGTGAAAAGGTTACACTAATGGTGTGAGAATAAGTATAATGTAAACTTAATATGGACTTTAATGCTTGATACTAACATGTTTTATATTTGTTATCTTGTTCACTCTTTAATACTTTGCTTGTTAAATGACTAATCTTGATTTATGTTGTATAACACTTGGTACAACAAATGCTTGGCACTTTCATAGCCCATAATGTATGGTATAACCGACACCTGAGCTATGAAAGGAACTTGATTTGTTGTTAACATAAGTTATAATCATGAATGCTTGACGAGATTTACAAGTATTAGCATTAATTGAATAAGATGACTAATGTAATCATGTTAACAATATATAATCTGATTGGAACCTCCTTTGTGTGTGGTTTCCAATTCAATAATAAGAGTTTATACTATACTTGTTTGATATACCATTAGTGGAACCTCTAACCTTGACATTTGTTATTATTATTGTTTAATCCTTACATTAATTCTCCATCTCCAAGTTCTCATCATCTTCATCTTCATCTCTTTCTTTATTATTATTATTAGTACTACTACTACTACTACTACTACTACTATTATTATTAGTATTAGTATTATTATTATTATTATTATTATTATTATTATTATTATTATTATTATTATTATTATTATTATTATTATTACTATTGTTGTTGTTGTTATTGTTGTTTATAATTTGTACAATTAACCTCCCTGTGGTTCGACCCCGGTCTTGCCGGGTTATTTATTACTTCGACACTCCTGCACTTGGGAGAAGACATCAACCTTTTAGTCGTGTCAAGTTTTTGGCGCCGTTGCCGGGGAGGTAAGTTCTTGTATAAATTATAATATTTATTTTATTTTCTCTTTTCACTTTTCACTTTTCTTGTATATAACTTTGTTTCTTTTTATTTTGTTTTCTTCCTCCTTCTTTTGCTTTCTTCTTCTTTCTTATTTTATTCCTACACGTGCATGAGAGTGTGGTCACGTACATCAAGTGGTAGACTTTGTAGGATATCCTCATCATTTTCAGAAAATATGGCTGAAGAAGATAATCAATCACTTCATCATGAAAATAATGAGAATAACCATGCTAGAACACTTAGAGATCACATGAATCCCACAAGAACAAGTGCACCATCATGCATAGTTTTTCCTCCTGATGCATCTCATTTTAATTTTAAACCAGGCATTATTCAACTTTTACCTTCTTTTCATGGCTTAGAATTGGAAAATCCATACTTGCATTTAAGGGAATTTGAGGAGTTGTGCAACACATATAATAACTTAAATTGTAGCATGAACACCATCAGATTAAAGCTTTTTCCTTTTTCATTAAAAGATAAAGCTAAAACATGGCTACAAAATTTAAGACCAGGATCCATTCGTGCTTGGGATGAAATGCAACAACAGTTTTTAAAGAAGTTTTTCCCATCTCATAGAACAAACTCTTTCAAGAGACAAATCACCACTTTCACTCAAAAACCAGGAGAAACATTTTACAAATGTTGGGATAGGTATCGAGACTTGCTTAGTACTTGCCCTCATCATGGTTTTGAAACATGGAGATTGGTTTCACATTTCTATGAAGGGTTAACACCTAAAGATAGGCAAATGGTTGAATTGATGTGCAATGGAACTTTTGAAGATAAAGACCCTGATGAAGCAATGGAGTACTTAGACTTGTTAGCTGAAAATGCTCAAAATTGGGACACCGCGGGTACATATGAGGCACCGAGTAAAACTCAACCTCATACATCTAGAGGAGGTATGTACAACCTTAGGGAAGATCATGACCTTCAAGCCAAATTTACATCTTTAGCTAGAAAAGTCGAGGCACTAGAATTGAAAAAGAGTGGTCAATTAAAATCTGTTGAAAACATTGTGTGTCAAATTTGTGAAACAAATGAACACTCAACTAACGATTGTCCAACCTTGCCTTCTTTTAAAGAATGTCTCCATGAACAAGCTCATGCTTTAAACAGTTTTCAAAGGGCCAACCACAACCCATATTCCCAAACATACAACCCTGGTTGGAGAAATCACCCAAATTTCAGTTGGAAGAGTGAGAACAACAATGCACAAACTTCACAACCACCATTTCAAGCACACCACAATTTCCAAAATTCTCATGGATATGCACCTCCTTATGCTCCACCGCCTAGAAGAAATCTTGAGGAAACATTGCATGCATTCATTGAAAAGCAAGAGACAATCAATACTCAACTTGCTCAAAACATGATAGATTTTAAAGATACTCTTGCTAAATTAACATCTGCTCTTAGTTTCCAAGAGAAAGGTAAGTTTCCATCTCAAACACAACAAAATCCTAAAGGGCAATACAATGCAAATGCAAGTAGTTCCGGAAGCCAACACATGGATCAAGTCAAATCAGTCACTACTCTGCGCAGTGGTAAGGTTATTGAAAAACCCTCTCTTGAACCTTATGAGAAAGATGATGAGTCAATCTCTGAGGGTAAGGAAGGGGATGAATCTGAAAATTGCAAAGAAATGACTGATTCACCGCCAGCACTTCCATTTCCTCAAGCCATGACCAAACAAAGGAAAGTCAATCACAATTCTGAAATTTATGAAATTTTCAAACAGGTAAGGATCAATATACCTTTGCTGGATGCAATTAAACAAGTTCCTTCCTATGCTAAATTTTTGAAAGATCTCTGCACTGTGAAGAGGAAACTGAATGTGAAAAAGAAAGCCTTTCTAGCCGAACAAGTAAGTGCTATTCTTCAAAACAATAATGCTTTGAAATATAAAGACCCTGGTTGTCCTATAATTTCTTGCTTTATTGGAGAGCATAAAATTGAAAGAGCCTTACTTGATCTTGGTGCTAGTGTGAATTTACTTCCATATTCAGTTTTTCAGAGTCTCAATCTAGGTGAGTTAAAACCAACTTCTATAACTCTTTTACTTGCTGATAGATCTATAAAAGTGCCTAGAGGAATAATTGAAGATGTGTTAGTACAAGTCGATAAATTCATATATCCTGTGGATTTTATTGTCTTGGACACAGAACCTGTTGAAGCATGTAATTCATTTCCTGTTATTTTAGGACGTCCCTTTCTTACAACTTCTAACGCATTGATTAATTGTAGGAATGGACTGATGAAGCTATCATTTGGAAACATGACATTGGAGATGAATATTTTCAACATTTGCAAGCAACCTAGAGATGATAATGATTTACAGGAAGTGGACTTTACTGAAAAATTAATTCATGATCAATTTCCAACCACTTCCAATGAAATTGAGATTGATGAATCTGATGATTTGGAAATGATTTATTTTCAGGAAGAATCAAAGACAAGTAATTGGAGGCCACAAATTGAGGAATTGCCACCACGACCAATTAAGTCCATACCTTCAAGTGTTCAACCACCAAAACCTGATTTGAAGTCGTTGCCATCCAATCTCAAATACTTATTTTTGGGAGAAAATGAAACTTTTCCGGTAATAATCTCTTCCAAACTTAATGCACATCAAGAAGGTAAGTTATTACAAACTCTGAAAATGCACAAAAAAGCATTAGGATGGACCATAGCTGATATAAAAGGAATTAGTCCTTTGATTTGTACACACAGAATTTATTTAGAGGAAAATGCTAAACCCTCTAGAGAAATGCAACGAAGGCTAAATCCTAATATGAAAGAAGTAGTGAAAAATGAAGTCATTAAGCTTCTAGATAATGAAATCATTTATCCTATTTCTGACAGCAAATGGGTAAGTCCTACCCAAGTTGTACCTAAGAAGTCTAGAGTCACTGTGATAACAAATGAGAACAATGAGTTAATTCCCACTAGAACTGTTACTGGTTGGTGCATGTGCATTGACTATAGGAAACTTAATTCAATGACTAGAAAAGATCATTTTCCTTTACCTTTCATGGATCAAATCCTAGAAAGAGTTGCAGGTCATGAATTTTATTGTTTCCTAGATGGCTATTCGGGTTACAACCAAATTGAAATTGCATTGGAAGATCAAGAAAAGACTACTTTCACATGTCCATTTGGTACTTTTGCATATCGAAGGATGCCTTTTGGATTATGTAATGCACCAGCCACATTTCAAAGATGCATGCTTAGTATATTTAGCGATATGGTTGAACATTTTCTTGAGATTTTCATGGATGATTTTTCTGTTTTTGGCAATTCATTTGATGATTGTTTGACTAATTTAGGAAAGGTTTTAACCAGGTGTGAAGAGAAGAATCTTGTGCTGAATTGGGAAAAATGTCATTTTATGGTAACAAACGGCATTGTACTTGGTCACATTGTTTCATCAAAAGGAATTGAGGTTGACAAATCTAAAATCGAGTTAATTGCAAACTTGCCAACACCAAAATCTCTTAAAGATGTTAGATCATTCTTGGGACATGCTGGTTTTTATAGAAGGTTCATCAAAGATTTTAGTGTAATATCTAAGCCTTTAAGTAACCTTCTAACAAAGGATACTATGTTTGAATGGACTGAACATTGTGAAGAAGCCTTTGTTAAACTTAAAAACTTGCTTACTTGTGCTCCTATCATTCAACCTCCCGATTGGTCATTACCTTTTGAAATAATGTGTGATGCTAGTGATTATGCCGTAGGTGCTGTTTTGGGACAAAGAAAAGATAAGAAACCTTATGTAATTTACTATGCAAGTAAAACTTTAAATAGTGCTCAAATGAATTATACCACCACTGAAAAAGAATTACTTGCAGTAGTATTTGCATGTGAAAAATTCAGATCTTATCTTGTTGGCTCACCTGTTGTTGTTTTTAGTGATCATGCAGCATTGAAATATCTTCTTTCTAAGAAAGATTCCAAGGCTAGATTGGTGCGGTGGATTTTATTACTTCAAGAATTTGATATCACAATCAAAGATAAGAAAGGCAGCGAAAATGTTGTCGCAGATCACTTGTCAAGATTGACAACAGATTCGAAAACTGACATCACACTAATCGATGACTACTTTCCTGATGAATCTTTACTTTCTGTCTCTACAATGCCTTGGTTTGCTAATATTGTCAATTTTCTTGTTTCAGGACAATTGCCAGCTCATTGGAATACCCAAGATAAAAGAAAGTTTTTGAACGAAGTGAAGAACTTTTATTGGGATGATCCTTATTTATTCAAATATTGTCCTGATCAAATATTTCGAAGATGCATTCCTGACAATGAGGTAAGTAGTGTCATTAAATTTTGTCATTCTAAGGCATGTGGGGGCCATTTCTCATCAAGAAAGACAACTGCAAAAATCTTACAAAGTGGATTTTACTGGCCCACCATGTTCAAAGACTCACATGCATTCTGCAAGTCTTGTGAAAATTGTCAAAAGTTGGGATCTATTTCAAAACGTCACATGATGCCTTTAAACCCTATTATTGTCATTGAGATCTTTGACTGTTGGGGTATAGATTTCATGGGTCCATTCCCTCCATCATTTGGTTTCTTATACATATTAGTCGCAGTAGATTATGTTTCAAAATGCATAGAAGCAATTCCAAGTCGAAACAATGATCACAAAACAGTGATAAAGTTTTTGAAAGAAAATATTTTGAGTCGATTTGGAGTCCCTCAAGCTATAATAAGTGATGGTGGAACACATTTCTGCAACAAGCCATTTGAGTCTTTAATGAAGAAATATGGAATCACACACAAAGTTGCCACCCCTTATCACCCTCAAACAAGTGGACAAGTAGAGCTTGCTAATAGGGAGATCAAACATATTTTGGAGAAAACAGTGAACCCTAATAGGAAAGACTGGTCTTTAAGACTTAATGATGCACTTTGGGCTTATCGAACTGCTTATAAAACATCATTAGGTATGTCACCTTATAGACTAGTCTATGGAAAACCTTGTCACTTGCCTGTGGAACTTGAACATAAAGCTTATTGGGCTATTAAAGCTTTCAATTCAAATTTGGATGATACTAGTCAACTGCGAAAATTACAAATAAATGAGCTTGAGGAAATAAGAAATGATGCATATGAAAATTCAAGAATTCATAAAGCAAGAATTAAAGAGTTTCATGACAAGAAAATACTGAGAAAAACCTTCAATGTTGGTCAAAAAGTCTTGCTTTATAATTCTCGACTGCATTTATTTCCTGGAAAATTAAGATCAAGATGGAGCGGTCCTTTTATTGTGAAACATGTGTATCCATATGGGGCCTATGACATCGAGAATCCAAAGAATGGCAATGTTTTCAAGGTAAATGGACATCGTCTGAAAGTTTACTTTGATAATTTTTCAGTTGAACATAACTCTATTGAATTGGGTGATCCTGTATATAAAGATTGATTTTATTTTATTTTATTTTTGTTTCTTATATAAAGATTGATTTTATTTTATTTTATTTTTGTTTCTTTTTGAGTGATTTTTGCAAGTTTCTTTCACCCCGGTCAAATGGCGGATAACGGTACTCCGTGACTTAAGTTGGTTCTTTCAGTTTCCCACAATTACTGATATCTGTGTATATATCTGTGCAATTCTTTGAATCTCTCTTCCAATTCTCATTTGAAAATGGACACTAATCTTGAAAAATTGAAAAAGTATTTTCCCGCTCTGCCTCAGAATGCGATTACAAAAATTTACCGTGCTAGATGTGCAAGATTAAGATTATTAATGAATCATGGAATTCCTGAAGATATTCGTTGGTTGATTGAAGCAAAGGTCCGATTATCAAGTGAGTCCTCTAACTTCTTCATTTCACACATGCCTGGAACAGATAAAAGCACTTTTGCAAAGAAGCGTCGTGCAAAATGACTGGATGTCTGTCATCGATGTGCTAGATGGACTTGTAATACACAATGTTGTTCTTTAGGAATGGTATCTATAAACCGTGAAGATAAAATACAATTTATTAAGGATGGCCTAAGTAAGGAGTCTTTAGATAATCTTCTATTGACTCTTGAGACGCATCCTAGTGGAGATGTGCATCGTGCAATTCATGATTTATGGCCACTATTTCATAAAGAACATGATCGACTTAGTCTTGGGAATCTGACTAAAAAAGACCCTGTTTGCCAGTTTTTAAGAAAACTGGATGGGAAGCCTATCCCCGACCCATAGAGGGCGTTTAAGCCGTTCTTGGACGTAAAACCAAGGGAAGATGTGCGCCACAATCACAACTACCTGTACATACACTTTTTTTTTTGAAAAGTAAATAAATAAATAAATAAAAAGAGAGAGAGAGTGTGTGAGACTCTAGCTGGCCTACATATAGATGTTATGATTGCCTTTCTACTTTCTCATCTATAAAACCCTATTTTCCTTCCTTTCATTTCTACTTAACCCATACATTCAACAAATACAGAAGTGTGTAGAAATGGCAAGTTCCTCAAGTCATCAAATAAGAAATATTTGTGTTTTCAGTGGATCTAGTCCTGGGAAAGAAAAAGAGTTTTTAGAATCAGCAAATCATCTTGGTCAGGTGCTAGCTGAGAGAAAGATTCATTTAGTGTATGGGGGAGGCAGTCTTGAGTTAATGGGAGGTGTGTCAATAGCTGCATTTTTAGGAGGTAGTCAAGTTTTAGGAATCGTCCCTGAAGCTTTGGCACAAGGGGACATCATTGGAAAAACAATTAGAGAGGAACTTCAGGTCTCCACAATGTCGGCTCGAATGAATGCAATGTTTAACCATGCTGATGCTTTCATTGCTTTACCAGGTGGTCTAGGCACATTGGAAGAGATTTTTCATATTTCCTCCTGGGCTCAATTGCACATTCACCATAAACCCATACGTTTGTTAAATGTTAATGGTTATTATGATAAGTTGTTGTCTTTTCTTGATCATGCTGTGGAACAGGAATTTCTAACATCTTCTGCACGACAAATCATAATCTCTGCTACTACTGCTGAATAATTGATTGACCAACTACAATCTTTCATTCCTGTGATTGATCCTTCCATGAGTCGTATAAATTGGTCATCTACGGGAAGCCGTAAAAAGCTTAGATTGGATTTGAGCCTTCATTCGTGAATTTTTGTGTCTTTTGGTTTTATTATTGTGTTTTGTTATTTCATATTTTTGTTTTAGTGTGTTTCAGGTTTTGTCAGTGTTCGTTATTTCAGGTGATATCTTCTATACTCTATCTTTCTACCTTAGAACATTGAGGACAATGTCTCGTTTTGGTTGGGGGGAGAGGGTAGTAGTTGATAAAAAAAAAATGTTTTTAATTTCATAAAGCATGTGCATAATTGTTGTTACTAGGATGGCAGAGTAAAGGAGCTCTTTTGTTAAAGTGACTCTTGAGAATGTTATCTTCTTAATGCCACTAGAATCACTTCATTTCAACCTCTAGAGCTCACGCTCTGCATAAAAAATCGAATGAAGGTCAAATTTGCCAATTACCTCAAATTTACTTCTTTTTGCATCTTTCATAAAAAAAGTGCCTCCAAAACATACAACAAAGAATATCAAGGCATTTTATATATAAAACATAGACAAAACACTAATTAAATATGAGTGAAACTATCGAATAATATGGTTGCATTAGTTTTCTCTTTTTTGTACCTCTTCTTTGTTTGTTCCTCTATATTTTCTATCTTCCTCTCCCTGTTTTCTTCTTTTCTTTTTTGTTCATGTTCTTACTAGATTCTATCCTCCCCTACTCTTTTTGCCTCCCTATTTCTCTTTGTTTGGCCTTCTTTTTCCCTCCTCCTATTTTCCTTTTTAGTTCCCCCCTGTTTTTGGTTTTCTCCACCAGTCCCCCTAGTTTTTGTTCGTCTTTTGTTCTCTCCCCCTTGTTTTCCTTTTCAGTTTTTGTGTTCTCCTTTTCTTCTTTGGGTTTTTTTTTCTTATTCCTCTATGCTTCCTTTACTTAGGACAAAGACAATGGTGATGAAGATGATAGAAACAATTTAGATTAATAAAACTTATTTTTTTTTTATTCATCTAGCCATATCCTTGTAGGAAAAGAATCCTAGCCAAATTTGATGTTTACAAGTAAAAAAAAAAGAGTAAATAATAAAATTTGTACAACCTTTGTTGACTAGTAATGCGATGCCTTTCTAAACTCCAATTGATTTGAAATTTTAACCCAATATAGGATAACATATGAGGATACTCCATGTAAAATTTTAGCGTGATCCAAAAAACAAATTAAAAATTATAACTATCATTGTAAAATTGGACAATTGTGTATTTTACATCATAATCCAAATTTAATTGTTTTTCATTACCCGGATCGTATCATTCTAGTTTTTCCACTTGTCCCTTTGTATTTTTCTGGTTTTTGTGCCTCTATTTTACTGCCTCCTTTTAGTCATGGCCTTTCTCTGGTTTTTATAAAGCCAGAGAATGCCATGCTTTCTTGCCTAAGTAATGGCATGCATCGTATGGGTGTGGGGAACTTACATCCATTTTTTCTTGGTCTGATGAAGTTAAGAAGATAAACAATGTTCTTAGAAACAACGACATTTTAGGACAAAAATGGCCACTTGTTGTTTGATCATTAAAGCCTTGAAATTGTATAATCAAGCCCTTTGGTAAATTGTAATCGAACTCGTTTATTTCAACACCATTTATAAAATGGTCCTTCTATTTTAATTTCTTGCATTTTGGACCCAAATCAGCCACAAACTTTGATATTTCTTCAATTAATCCCTTGATTTCATTAATTAAACTATTTTCAAGTTTAATTAAGTCCCAAAACTTATCAATTCTTCAATTAAGCCCTTGATTTGATTAATTAAACTAATTCAAAGTTTACCTAAGTCCCAAAACTTTCAATTTATGTTTTTTTTACCTAAATTTCAATTTATTCTTCACTCATTTCATTTGTTTTTTTTTATTTGATTCATTTTTTCATCATTTTTCATTACCATTTATTATTATTTTTATAACATAAAAATAAAAGGAGTAAAAAATTAGGTGATGACATTCCTTATAACCCAACTTATAAGAACAATTACTTCCTTTCATAAAGAAAATAACATAATATGTATTGATATCAATAACTCTAATTAATGTCTAGTCTTAGTAGAGCATTGATTAGTAGCATTTAGCTCCAAGTTGTGAATACTTGACCTTGTTTCCTGTTGAAAAGACATGACATTTTGTTGCAAGGTAACAGTATCAGAAGCCAAAGTTTTCATCATCTCACGAAGATCATTGTTGGATGACGACCCCGTAACATTGGAGTTTGTGAATGAAGGGGGTTATCTTGCTTGATAATTCTGTTGGGGCTGAAATCCATGGGGATGGAATTGTCGGCCTTAATTGCCTTGTTGGGATGGGTTGCCATAGCGTAAGTTGGGATGATCTCTCAATCCGGGATTGTACATATTGGAAAAGGGATCATATTTACGCTGGGGCTGTCCGTTGAATGCTCCATCAATTGCATAAGCTTGTTCGATGTAATCTTCTTGCATTGTGGGGCACATATTCGAAGCATGTCCTTGTAAGGAGCATATGCTACAAACTTTCACCTGTTGCACATTTCACAAGCCAAAGAATGTATAAGAGAAGTAAGATTATTAACTTTATTTTCAAGGTTAGAAATACTTACCTCATTTACTCGTTTGTTGGAGAAGTCTCCACGAGTGCCAAACTATTTTGAGTTAGTTGCCATGTTTGAGATCAATTGGCATGCAACCTCGGGTGTCTTACACCAATGCGCCTCCACTTGCAGCATCCATGAGATTGCTGAATCCTACATATTTCTTTCCTTATGTTGGCAACTCAAGATGCTAGGAAATACTTCTCAAGGAAAATCTTCTTCATGGCATTCCAAGATCTAATAAATCCTAGGAGAGTAGAGAAAAGTCATGCCTTTGCTGCCCCTTTTAAAGATAAAGGGAAAGCTTTCAATTTAACTTGTTCTTCATCAACTCCATTTGGTTTCATGCCAACACAAACCATATGGAACTCCTTGAGATGAGTATGAGGATCTTCTCCTGCAAGACTGACATGACTAAAAGATTGATGTTTTCTCCCAACTGCAGGAGTGTCGAAGTAATAAATAACCCGGCAAGACCAGGGTCGAACCACAGGGAGGTTAATTGTACAAATTATAAATAACAATAATACAACAACAATAACAATAACAACAACAATAAATCAATAATAATAATAATAATAATAATAATAATAATAATAATCATAAATAACAAGAAGGAGAAGAAGAAGAAGATGATGAGAACTTTGAGAAGGAATATTAATGTAACGATTAAACAATGATAACAAACAATGTCAAGGTTAGAAGTTCCACTAATGGTATGTCAAACAAGTATAATATAAACTCCTATTATTCAATTAGAAACCACACACAAAGGAGGTTCCAATCATATTATAGATTGTTAACATGATTACATTAGTCATCTTATTCGATTAATGCTAATACTTGTAAATCTCGTCAAGCATTCATGATTATAACTTATGTTAATAACAAATCAAGTTCCTTTCATAGCTCAGGTATCGGTTATACCATACAGTATAGGCTATGAAAGTGCCAAGCATTTGTTGTACCAAGTGTTATACAACATAAATCAAGATTAATCATTTAACAAGCAAAGTATTAAAGAGTGAACAAAATAACAAATACAAAACATGTTAGTATCAAACATTAAAGTCCATATTAAGTTTACACTATGCTTATTCTTACACCATTATTGTAACCTTTTCACTTTGAAATAATAAACTTAATTAAACATAATGAAAGAAAGAAAAATAAATAAACAAAATAAGAACATAAATAAGATAAGAGTTAACAAAGCAAAGGAAAGGAATTGAAAGGCATAAACTTGATATTAAGGAAAGCAAACCATAAATATTACAAACAATACAAAGAAAAAAAGCAAGAGCATGATCTTGATTTGGAAACTAACATGCCTAAATGCATGGTAAATGCCTCCTTTTATAGGCCAAAATTAGAAACTATTGATTTGATGACTAATTGATGAGTGGGTGACCAACTCTTGACTTAGTGACAATCCTTATCTTCTCTAGTCTGCCCAAAACATCATTGATAACGTTAAAATTAGAGTCACTTGAAAACATGAAAGTTGTAGACAATTATCTCAGCTTTCTTATGTAAAACATACAGCTCATTTGAACTTCTAGAACTCCAGATATGGCTAAAATACTGAACAGTGCTCGGGCTGGAGAACAGATTCGGGCTTCTTTGTTGTTGCTACAATTTGGACTTGAAAATGGCATTTTTGGATCTTGGGCTCTATATGAAAGTTGCAGGCCTATATCTTACCTTTCCATCCATATAAAGTAGACCTAAATCTGAGATCTATAGCTCCAGATATGACCCAATTACCGAACAATATTCCGGTTTGGATTGCACCGATATCTCTTTTCTAATTTTGATCTTCTCTTTGCCCTTGCAATTTAAGTTCTTAAAGCCATCAATCAATCCTTTCATTTATGTGATAAGCATGCATTTAAAATGAATATTTACCATAAATTAAAGGTATCTTATATTATTAGATATATTATTATAAAACATGCTTTAGTTAAGGAGTTATTGATACTTCAAGTGCAAAATGATGATATAAAACTTTGATAAAAATGCACTTTTAAGTACTAATCAAAGACCATTAAATATTGGTAATAAATGTATAAAACCAGATTTGAGCTCAAAGTTTACATTATTGTCAATGTTTATGCATAGTGGCTGATTTTCCACGTTAGGAGCAGCAAGCTCCTTGAGTGTTTATTGTTGTGCAATAGCCATGCTGTTGAGACGAGCTTCCTTTCGTAACCTGCGTAAAGTTTTGTCTATTTCAAGATCCAACTGCCCTTGACTTTGATTAGTAGAACGTGTTACTGGCATAAATCATCAAGAAAACTCAAAAGAAACCAACCACACAAAAGATCGAAAACAATGTAAATTGTATGAAAATCTTACGCTAAAAAACTAAAACTGCCTTGAAACCTTAGAAAACAGTGGAATTTGGACTTAATAGGGTGGGGCTAGTAGTAATTACTAGTCTTGTTCAGAACGTCGTTTTCCTTCAGAAAAAGAAAAACCAAAACCTAATTCCATAAACAATTCTGTTTTAAACAGTACCGCCACCGCAAGCAAAAATTCTGTTTCTCTTTTTTTTTTCAGAAATATAAATAAAAAATCACAGCAACTAAAAATAACAGTACAAGCACAAGAATCAACTAAAATTACATCCCCACCAACGATGCCAAAATTTGTTGCGATGTCGTGGTCGCACAAATTAATTACCCTATCTTAAAACACAACACACAAGATAGTATAAAGTAAGCAAGGGGTTGATCCCACAAGGAAGATTTAGTTCAGATTTTTATACTATACATTATGCACTTGGGGGGTTTTGATTTGTGATGATCTAAACTATGAAAGAAATTAAACTAGCAAACAAAATCAATTGAAATCGAAATTTATCAAGAAAACAAACCTTGGTTGCAAGCACACATCCACCAATGAAAATTAGAACCGATCCTTGAAACAAAACTACAATTTATATTCTGAATTTTTATCTTTTCTTAATGTTGGTTAATTAACGGATCCGTCGTATAACTAACTCTAACCAATAAACAGTCACAATATCTGCATTAATGATTTAGTTCAATGGCAGCCCTAAGAATTAGATATTTGAGTGTTCTCCCTAAGTTTAATAATGTAGTTCCGCCACAATTATCAAGCTTAGTTGCTTCACAAGTTCATACATCACAACTCTGGTTTTAATATCAAACTTAGCAATAAATTGTTCACAATAATAACTTAGAGTTCCGCTCTAGCAATTATCAACAACAATCATATAAAATATGTATAGAAAAACAATCATACTCATTCATAATATAAACTGAAAATAAAAGGAAGAATAAATCTCACGGTTCTTGAAATCTGAAGGTTTGTTGTGTCCTTGCAACCAAGAAAAGAGTTTAACCTTGCATAACTATTGAATAACTACTCTTAAAGAATCAAGAGAGCATGATTTTTTTTAGGTTTATAAAGGAGAGAATTTGTGTTTCTTAACTTCTGGCTACTGCCCCCTTTCTCTCCTCTCTCTCTTTCATTTTATATGCTAAGAAACCCTAGTTCCTAATTTACAATGTAGTCCTTCCTTAAGTTGACAATTGACATTTAAGTACTTTAATAACTATTTTCCCTAAAAAAGAGAAACATCCTTGCATGAAATCTTCAAACTCTGACTTAGAGGAGCTAAATTGCTAATATAAAAACTTTGATGATGGTTTAGAAGCTTCGAAACGTAATTTGGACTCATTTCTTCACGAAACCTGATTGCTGGCAGAATTCAGTTGTTATTTTTGAAACATCATATCTCCCTCATCTGACGTCTTTGTTGGCTGAAATTTGGAGGGTTTACATACCTTTGAGTCAAGAATCCAACAAAATTAAGTTTTCATAAATTGTACTTATATAGCTCTAGATATTGAATTTTGAATAGACCAAGGTCAACAGTGGTAGAATGCGAGATTTGACTTTGAAGGATGTCATTTCCATGATCTTCCTCTTTTTATTTTTCTTTCATTACATTTCCAGAAAGGTATGGATGTTAGCTTTTTAGTGTCACTAGAATCACTTCATTTCAATCTCTAGAACTCACGCTCTGCACAAAACACCGACTGAACGTCAAATCAGTCAATTATCTCCAATTTACTCCTTTTTGCCTTTTTTATCCAAAAGTGCCTTCAAAACATAAAAAAAATAATATCAAGGCATTTTACATATAAAACATGGACAAAACATTAGGTAAATATGAGTGAAACTATCGAATAATATGATTACATCACCTAACATAATGAATGTTAAGTTTGTCACACGTATACAACATTGCAATGATTGTTTACCATCCAGGAAAAATGAAAATGTGGTGTATGCCTGGCAAATATAGAGAGACAAGGAATTCTTGTGTCTTTTATTAGTGGAGAATTTGAATGGGAGTTATCACCTAGCATTTTGGTTACTAGGAACCCTAACTACTCTTAGAGATCGGCTACGGAGACTGGTTGTGTAAAGGGAAGGTATTAGCACCCCAAATACGTTCTATCTATCGTAAGCTGTATTATTTTATCTGTTAAAATTCGAAGTCATTTTTTGTGGTTTATAATTTGTTAGTTTATCTAAGGTTCAAGATAAGCCCTCCCCAATAAGGTGGTTTTTATCTTAAAATATGGTTAAACATGACCATTCTATTGTCCAAAAAATAGATTAAATATCTAAAATACACATTACGTGTAATATCTTACCCTGGATGCTAAGCGAAAAACAAAATAAAATTTTTGTTGTTTTAAAAATTTTAGCCAATGTTCTCTTGACTTTAATAAACTGGTTATTAAAGTCAAAATGCATCCTAAAATATTGTTTTTGGTGTATGAAAAATACAATATGATTTTTATCTTTGAGACACTTGACCGTAAGGGCAAAAAACATTTTTTTTTCTTTTGTTTCATTTTTTTTTGTATTTTTGAAAGTTTTGATGAAAACCAGGTATTTTAATACCGAGCTTGTATTTTTATGGCATAAAAATACTGCCCGATATTAATCAAAATTACATAAAATATGTGGAAAAATTGCAAAAATTCAAAAACAAATCCTTTTATTTTTTTTTAAATAGACCGGGTCAAGCCTAAAATATATGGGCTCGGCCGAACCTGGCCCAACTACATGGGCTGGGCCCAACCGAGCTCATATAAGCTATTACTATATAAGCACAGTAACCAACTTCTCCGCGCCTGCAGACATGCATTGTGCACGTCTTACATGGAAGAGGAAGAAGTTAAGGAAAAATGAAGGGCGGAGGGGGTACCTGGAGTGCGACGACAATTGTGGCGGCTGGCGATGGTACTGTTTCTCTTCTCTCTCTATCCTCTGTTTTGTCATTGTTTTCACTTCTTCTTCTTCTTTTTAGCTTCTTCTCTATTTTTTTCATCCTTTTTTCCAGTTTCCTTCCTATATGTTATAGGCAAAAACAAGGGAGGGAAACGTGGTTGGGGTGGCCACTATGTTGTCGCCCCTCTACCGTCTCTTCAACACATGGAAAGGGTGGCAAGTCGATGTGTTTTTGAAGTCATCAGGGGGAGGGAAGTCAGTGAGAAACAGAGGAGAAAAACAAAATTTTCTTCCCCTATTCTCTGTGTGTCTAGGGGAAGAAGATGATGGTGCCGTTCAAAACGACATTGTTTTGAGTTTTTCCTTTAAAAAAACAATGCATGAAACGACACTGTTTTGACCAAAATACGTTGTTTCATTTAAATGAGAAGGCGGCAAAAACCTGTTAAGTTTCACTTTGGTCCTTAATTTATAATTTTATCAATCAAGTCCTAAATTGCAATTTTAATTTAAAATCAATGTAATTGCATTCCTACCAAAAATCCAACAGTGGCCCTATAGTTGACTACCTTTTTCACTTTGGTCCTTGGTCTTGATATTATACAATTTGACTCTCAATTGAGTAATAAACTTCTTATTTCTTCAATTGGGCCCCTGACCGGTTTTAATTTCAGCCCCTCTACTTCTGTGCCTTTTCCATTTTCATCCTCGGTTTCAGATTTCTTCAATTAAGTCTCTAATTCGCCATCAAACTTTAATATTTATGCAATTAAGCCCCTGATTTGACCAAAGTAACTTTTAAAAGTTATAATTTGACCCTAGGACTTTAATTTCTTCTAATAAACATCTAATTTTGGACTTTTCTTACTCAAATTGAATTTTTTTTTGTCAACAAGGTTGTCATCAGTCAAAAAAATAGTGCCAAATTTTATTCTTTGTATTTTTTATTCTCCTCGATCAATTTTTAATCATTTTTAGGGCGCACTAACATTATTTTTCACTCTTTATATTTTTTTATAATATTTTTTTATTTTTTTGATTTTATTATTTTTTATAGGGGGCCTAAAAATAGGTTATAACAATGTTGATCTTAAGTGCATCTCAAACTCACCTTTTGTTTCCAGAAAAAAAATTCAACCAAAATTTTCAACAGCATAGTCATAGATGGATATCCATCCCTCTCAAACTTAAATTTCATATTATCTTTAATGGGAAATGAAAGAAAAAAGGTATATTAGCACTCTTTTTTGGCTAGGCAAGTATTTGATGTTAGTTTCAAAGTAATTGTCTACTTGAATGTTTCAAACTCGCATAACACAATCAACTAAGTTAGGGTGAATTAACAATTTTTTTTAAAAAAAAATATTAGGTTGCCTTCCAATTAATACTTAGATATAATCAGTAGCTTAACTATTTCATGCTGCTAAACTAACAGAAGAAAGATGTCACTCTTCTTACCAATTGATTCCTCATTCACATAATGCTTCAAGCGTTGTTTATTCACTATGAATGTTCTTCTCTCATTATGAGTGATCTCCACTACTCTATAAGAAAAGACCTTCATGACCGTGAATGCTTCTAACCATCGTGATTTAAGCTTATTATCAAATAAGTAAATCCGTGAATTGAAGAGCAACACTTATTGACTAGGGAAAAAACTCCTTTTGTGAGATGTGCTTGTCATGCCATACCTTAGTCCTTTCCTTGTAGATTTTAGCATTCTCATGCACTTCATTGCAAAACTCATACATTTCATTAATTTGTGAGAATTGTTTCTCACATGTGGCTTGCAAATCTATATTCAGTTGCTTCATTGGCCAATACCCTTTATACTCTAACTCAACAGGGAGATGACATGTTTTCTCAAAAACTAACCAATATGGAAACATTCCCAATGGTATTTTGAATGGTGTTCGATAATCCCATAATGCATCATTTAGTCTTTTAGGGGTTATTCACTATTTTCTCTAGAATTTGCTTCACCTCCCTATTTCATACCTCTACTTGGTCATTTGTCGGAAGATGATAAGCCAATGCTCTCCTATGTCTGATTCCATGTTTAGACAACAATACTTCAAACTACTTGTTAGAAAAATGATTTCCTTCATCATTAATGATGGCCTTAATAGTACCAAATTGGATAAAGATATTATTACGTAGGAAATTAAGCACCACTTGACCATTATTGGTAAGAGTTGAGAACTCTATCCACTTTGATACATAGTCCCTTGCCAGGATTATATATTTGTTCTAGGATGAAGGAAAAGGTCTCATGAAGTTAATGCCCCAAACATCAAATAACACAACTTCCAGGATATTTTACAATGACATTTTCATTTCATCTAGATTAAAAAAATAAAAATATTGTCCTTAACCCCATATTAATCTATCAACTTCAAAATATATTACAATATGTAACAAAAAAAAAATTAAAAGAAATAATAAAAAGTTAAAAATTAGTCTTAGATATTATATCTAAAAAAAGTTGAATGGAACAATAGCCATGAGCACGCACACAAAAAAAACCTAGACACACATGACCACACAAAAATAAAAATAATTGGCTGGCCTACACATGACTATTAGTCATTTTAACTTGCCATCCTACCTTAAATTATATGCATATACAAAAACATGAGGCTAGTTGAACACTAACTTCATTGCTAATCAAAAAATTACTTGATATTTTTGTAATCAAAATATGATTATACTATTTTTAAATTGTAGTTATTGATAAAAAAAAATAAAATAAAATAAAATAAAATATGGATATAATACCTTGAATATCACATAATCCAAGTTAAGTCTCCATAAACCCAATTTCATGCTAGAAAAAAAATCACATAAATAAATTAAAACCTCTTTTTAACATGTTGAAACAAAATTAAAGATTCGCATCATACTCAATTAATCCTAATTTAATAAAACTAATGTAGATAATCACCTAAAATTTTTGTAAATCAACAATAAACAACTAAATTAGAAAAATTAATGGATATATCCAACCAACACAAAAGATATAGGTGATTATCAAATTAAAAATTACCTAAGGTAATGTTTGGTATTCTGATAGCAGTTGGTTTTTAAAGTGTTTTTCATTCGAAAATACATCAAAATATTTTTTTATTTTTTAAAATTTATTTTTGACAACAATACATTAAAATGATCAAAAAATATTAAAGAAAATTAATTTGAGTTTTTTTTTATTGTTTCGAAAAGCATGTGGCTAATCATGTTACCAAACATGTTCTAAAGTAATAATGCTTGAGTTGTTCAACCTTTTGCCTAACTTTTTTGTTTCTTTTTTTTTTTGTATTTTTTTTCTTACATTTCTTTGTCTTGCTTTTTTTTTTCTAAAATATTTTAAAGGGATAAAACTAGGTGATTACATGTTTAATTATTATTTAATTTATATTTTTTTCACTAATAAGAGATAGATCTTTTACTTTGCCTTTTTGTTTAAATAAATTTTATTCGGAAAATTGAGTTTAAGTACTTAACTTTAAAATACTAATTATATATAAATATTTGATAATAATATATTTCTTAAATTATTATTCATTTTATTCTTGAATTCTTTTTGTTTTTTCTATTTGAGCATACTAAATTTTATTTTTGCTATTTTTAATATACAAAGTTTTAAATTATAAAAGTTTCCATTAAACACTAGTAAATACATGCTCAGATGCCTATTAAATTGATATGTCAGCATGGTTATATATTCATCGCATGTGCATAAATACTATATTGTATCTCTAATCAAGTGTGTACTTTATTTTTTTCTATTGGAGTGTATACACTTTTATTTTTTCTACTTGAGTGTATGTACTTCTAAATGGTACTAATTTTAAAATTTAACAAATACCATTTTGCAATCTTAAGGACACATCTTAATGTATTGGACATATTCTAAAAAAACACTAGATTAAAAGTAATTTAGAATTTTGTATATTTAAATATAGAAAATAAAATTTGATACATTTAAGTTAAACAAATCAAAATATTTGCATATCAAATATTTAAAAATCTATATAACATCAACAAATCAATCAATCAATATATAATAGTTATATATAATAGTATAACTGATGCAATTCAAATTGCATCATATGATTATGGTATATGAATTACTTATATACATGTCCATATATTTTAGTCCTAACCAATAAAATTTTAGCATCTATTAAAAAAAAGAAAATGTATACTGTCTTGCCACATATTTAGATTAAAATAAAAATATTAAAATATTGATACCATATTGAAAAAAGAAAGAAAAGATAAGGAAAGTTCTTGAATGATATATTTGAATTATAATTTCTTGATAGTTTATAATAAATTCTATTTTCCTAAACCATTTGAAAGTTCATACCATATATAAGCTTTAATTTAATATGAATTTTGAATAATTTTTGGTAAGATGTAAAAGCAAAAAAATCAAAAACATATTTCTTATACTAGATCAAACTCATGCTAAAAGTCCTTTAAGATGTTTAAGAAAAGATTTTAGAGATAATAGTTAAACCACAACAATTGCTTATGGCGTAGAATTCTTGGCTATACAGAGAACTATTACAAGTATTATAACAGAACAATAACAATATAAGCTACACAAGAAAAGATATCTACATATTTTATATTTGCAACTAATCAACTTCTATATATTTATACAACGTTTATTTCCGTTTATTGCCCCTAAATACTTGGATTGATTTTTTGTTTAATTGTTGCCTTTATTGTACTAAGAGAATAATGTTTTTTATTACCAAAAGTTTAAAAGTTCATTATAATATACGAGATCACTCTTCCTTCTTTATTATTTTTCTATCAGGCCTCCTCTTTTATAAGATTACGAAATCAAATGACAATATAGTTTTTTTTTTAGATTGAGAATAATTAAGAATTTAAATTCCAAATGCATTAAGAAAATAGAATATATTATACCTTTTTTAAAAAAAAATTATTACGTCAGAATTTTAGTTTGAAGGGAAAAATCTTCTAAACTCAAATTCAATCTATAAAAAGAATTTAAAATTAATACCAAAAAGAAATGTTGTAAAAATCAAAAGAAATCTAGGTTAAACATTTTTCTTTTATGGATATGTGATATATTAATATTTCTCTTGAATAATTATAATAAAAAAATAGGATTACAATAATACAACGCAATTCCTACACACCCAAACGAAGCGTGAACTTTCACTCGCTTGTCAGCCTTGTCATTTCAGGTTAGCCACCGGTAAACATCCGGTAATTCATTTTGTAGCCGTCGAGATTGTTTTAATCTTGGAGGACCCGTGGGGGCCAAGTGGCCCCAGCATGTCTAGGGTTTATTAAGACAAGATGAGGGAAGGAGCCTCGGCGTGGGCACCCCGCTGTGTGGTCAACCAGGGCATATTTCCCTACTTCAAGCACGCAAAATAGACAGCCTTTCCCATGTGCACAAATTTAAGAGCAACGTTCCAAAATAACAGCCGAGAATCTGCTTCCTTTCCAGATCAACATTTTCTGGAACAGCCATGTAATGCTCCATTGCCGTCCCTTCCACATTATACATTTCCCTTTCATCGCCACTTCACTCCTGACAATAAAAGTGAAAAAAAAAAAAAACTAAGGCCCCCAGAAACCAATATTTTTATCACTCGACGTATTCATCTCTTATTGAAATATTTTACAAATAAAAATATTAAATACAAGGATATCCTAATTGTGCAAGTGGGTATCTCAATCTACAAAGTGAAGAGAGGCTTGAGATTTAAAAATTGAGTTGTCATCATCTCGTGAATGTATAGTTTTCTGGGACGATCTTCTGCTTCCAATCCAAGTACAGAAATTAGGGTTCACATGTGAGATGCATTTAGTTTTCTCCCTGTTTTTTTTTTGTTCTAGTAATCTAACTGCTCCTTAAAGTGTGTAGTTGTCAATAGAAGATCGTCCATGTATGCAAAATTATGAATATCGGGCCACAATGCAGGTATGTATATTAATGAAGCTTGTGATTCCAGAGGCTTAACATTGAGCTTGAGTTGATGCTTGTAAAAAGCCACCTATAAAGAGCTGTATTCCCATGAGAAGAAAATGAAACAATTACCTGATGGTAAGGGAAATAGTTTAATTAGTTACCTAATTGTCCTGCGTTTTCGTCATGTGTCAAATTAATGCTTTTAATGCAAAAAAGATATGCATTATTGTCAACACATTTTATAATAGTAAAAACATTATAGTTATAAATTCAAAATTTGAAATGCATGTGTAATAAACTTTACCGAGACTTTTATGTGACAATAAATATTAAAGACAGCTGGTAACACCAACTAGAGACCAAGTCCGGAGTCTTAGAGATAGACATACGTAGATTAAGACAACCGAGATTCTGTTTCGTGGCAGCTCTTGAAATTTTATTTGTGTTAGCTCGCGCTCCAGTGCAGGCCGGATGAATTTTTTTTATGTAAAAAATTTGTAAGCCTGCAAGAATTGTTTTTTATTATGAATTTAGAATTTGAAGTATATGTTAAGTTAAAAAAAAAGAAGATGATAACGCCACCTAAAGACCAATTCAAAAACTCCTTGCCAGCGTTATTAAACTAGTCTAGTCTGGTCTTTGCTTTCCTAGGATTAAATCAATTTGTGTGAGAATTGATCTAAAGTTAGCCAATCAATTTTGTGGATCAAATCATGAACCGATTAACATAAGAAAATTAATTAATATTTAAAATTATATTTTTATCAAAATTTTATATTATTATTTTATACTCAAAGTATTAATAACTCGTTAACTAAAACATAATGTATAATAATATATCTAATAATATAATGTACTTTTAATTTGTAGTAAATATTTATCTTAAATGCAGGCCTATCACATAAATAAAAGGATTGATTGATGAATTTAAGTACTATAATTAAAATAACAAAGAGATGACCAAACTTAGAAAAAAGATGTTGGTGTAGTCTAAATGGAAACACTGTTCTGTAATTGGATCATATCTGAAGTTGTAGATCTCATATTTAAGTTTATTTTATATAGATAGAAAAGTAAGACATAAACATACAATTTTTATAGAAGCCTAAGATTTAAAAAATCATTTTCATGTCCAAATTGTAACAACAACAAAGATGTTTGAATTTGTTTTGCAGTCTAAATACTGTTCAGTATTTAGCTCATATTTGGAGTTCTAGAAGTCCAAATGACCTTATTTTTTTTAAAAAAGCCGAGACAATTTTCTAAGTTCATAGGTACAAGTGATTCTAATTCTGACATTATCAATAATATTTTATTCAGACAAGAAGATAAAGATTGTCACTAACTCAAGATATGGCCACCCACTCATCAATTATTTATCAAATCAATAGTTTTAAATTTTGAACTATAAAAGGAGGCATTTACCATATGTTTAGACATCTTGGTTTTCAGATCAAGATCATGCTCTTGCTTTCTCTCTTTGTATTGCTTAAGTTTTGCTTTTATTAATATCAAGTTTATGTCTTTCATTTTCTTTCCTTTACTTAATTAACTTTTATCTTATTAATATTCTTATTTTAATTATTTATTTATGTTTTTTTCTTTCATTATGTTTAGTTAAGTTTATTATATTTAGCATTCATCATCCAACTTCTATTAATCTATTTAGATAAACAAACTCTCATTAAATTTCTATATCTACTCAATACCTCTTAAACAAGATATTAATAAACCTTTATTTTTTGCTTAATATATCAACACATAGTTATAGGGCTTTACTTGGAAGAAAACAAACTTTTTCTTCTAATATTTAAGGTTAACTTCCATGCGTTGGGATTTGTTTTTAATATATATATATATATATATATATATATAACTTTAAACATGATGCATCTTTAACCCATGTAATGAGCTTTCAGCTAATGACTCCTAAACTAGTTGATTTTAGGGCATTTGGTGTTGAAACATCCCTACGAATTTAGTAACTCGGGTTGCAGATATTGATACGTAAATAGTACAATATTTGATTCCCTTAAGCTTTTCTCCCTAACCTATATAACAAATATTAGACTAATAGCTCCTAAATCAGTTGACTTTAGGGTATTAGGTGTTAAAATACCTCTTCGGGCTTAATTACTTAGGTTAGGGAGGCTACGAAACCAAACTTATCTATATTTTTATTATCATCATTTTTTTTGCTCTTTTTTTTTCAAATTATATACTATCCATTTTATTTAGTTGTTGCTTTTAACAAAAGAACATAAATAATATAATAATCCAATGTGCAACCCACAATCATATTGACATGACTAAAAGGTTGATGTCTTCTCCCAAGTACAGAAGTGTCGAAGTAATAAATAACCCGGTAAGACCGGGGTCGAACCACAGGGAGGTTAATTGTACAAATTATAGACAACAATTATAAGCAACAATAATAGCAATAATAGCAATAATAACAACAACAATAACAATAACAACAACAACTATAATAATAATAATAATAATAATAATAATAATAATAATAATAATAATAATAATACTAGTAGTAGTAGTGGTAGTAGTAGTAGTAGTAGTAGTAGTAGTAGTAGTAGTAATAATAATAAAGAAAAAGAAGAAGAAGAAGATGATGAGAACTTGGAGATGGAAAATTAATGTAAGGATTAAACAATAATAATAACAAATGTTAAGGTTAGAGGTTCCACTAATGGTATATCAAACAAGTATAGTATAAACTCTTGTTATTGAATTGGAAACCACACACAAAGGAGGTTCCAATCAGATTATATATTGTTAACATGATTACATTAGTCATCTTATTCAATTAATGCTAATACTTGTAAATCTCGTCAAGCATTCATGATTATAACTTATGTTAACAACAAATCAAGTTCCTTTCATAGCTCAGGTGTCGGTTATACCATATATTATGGGCTATGAAAGTGCCAAGCATTTGTTGTACCAAGTGTTATACAACATAAATCAAGATTAGTCATTTAACAAGCAAAGTATTAAAGAGTGAACAAGATAACAAATATAAAACATGTTAGTATCAAACATTAAAGTCCATATTAAGTTTACATTATACTTATTCTCACACCATTAGTGTAACCTTTTCACCTTGACATAATTAACTTAGCTAGACATAATGAAGAAAGCAAAATAGATAAACAAAATAAGAACATAAAAGTTAACTAAATAAAGGAAAGGAAATGAAAGGCATAAACTTGATATTAATGAAAGCAAAGCATAAACATTACAAAGAATACAAAGAGAGAAAGAAAGAGCATGATCTTGATCTGAACACCAAGATGCCTAAATGTATGGCAAATGCCTCCTTTTATAGGCCAAAATTAGGAACTATTGATTTGATGACTAATTGATAAGTGGGTGACCAACTTTTGACTTGGTGACAATCCTTATCTTCTCTTGTCTGCGCAAACCGTCATTGATAATGTCAAAATTGGAGCCAGCTGAAAACATGAAAGTTGTAGGAAATTGTCTCGTATTTCTTGTGTAAACAATTCAGCTCATTTGGACTTCTAGAACTCCAGATATGGCCAAAATACCGAACAGTGCTCGGGCTGGAAGATAGATTCAGGCTTCTTTGTTGTTGCTATAATTTGGACTTGATAATGGCCTTTTTAGATCTTGGGCTCCATATGAAAGTTGTAGGCCTATGTCTTAACTTTCCATCCATATAAATTGTACCTAAATCTGAGATATATAACTCCAGATATGACACAATTACCGAACAGTGTTCCGGTTTGGATTGCACCGACATCTCTTTTCTAAGTTTGGCCATCTCTTTATCCTTGCAATTTAAGTTCTTCAAGTCATCAATCAATCCTTTCATTTATGTGATAGGCCTGCATTAAAAATAGACATTTACCACAAATTATAGGTATCTTATATTATTAGATACATTTTTATAAAACATATTTTAGTTAAGAACTTATTGATATAAAACCATGATAAAAATGCACTTTTAAGTACTAATCACACCCCCCAACCAGCTTATTACTAGTCCCTTGTAATTAAAGCGTTAAAACAATTTGCAAATTTCAGAAAGTAAGGTATTCATCATTTAACTTCCATTAATCTATCCAGATAAACAAACTCTCATTAAATTTATATATCTGCTCAATACCACTTAACAAGATATTAATAAACCTTTCTTTTATGCTTAATGTATCAACACATAATTATGGGGCTTTTCTTGGAAGAAAACAAAATTTTTGTTCTAATGTTTAAGGTTAACTTCCTTGGGTTGGGATTGTTATTTTTGTCTTTTTTTTTCTTTCTTTTTTTTAAAAAAAATCTATATACATATAATTTAAAAACATCATGCATCTTTAACCCATGTAACGAGCTTTCAGCTAATGACTCCCAGACCAGTTGGTCTCAGGGCATTAGGTGTTAAGACACCCCTACGAGCTTAGTAACTCGGGTCGCAGATACTGATATGTAGATAGTTCAATATTTGATTCCCTTAAGCTTTTCTCCTCAACCCATGTAACAAGCATTGGGCCAATAGCTTCCAAGTCAGTTGACTTTAGGGTATTAGGTGTTAAAACACCCCTTCGGGCTTAATTGCTTAGGTTAGGGAGGCTACGAAATCAAACTTATCTATATTTTTATTATCATCACTTTTTTTCTTTTTTTTCATGTTTTTCTTTTTTTTTAATTATATACAATCCCTTTTCCTTAGTTGTTACCTTTAACAAAAGAACATAAATAATGTAATAATCCAATATGCAACCCACAATCATATGTTAAAGTGTGTGTGTGTATAAATTAAGGTTTAAGAATACATGTTAAATAAGTATATGAGCAGAATTAAATGGTAACAATACGAGAGTTTGTAAACCTGAATATTTCAGGAAGTATTATAATAGACCTTGTTAAGAATGGTTACTAAGATGCGTCTCAAGAGTCACTTTAACAAAAGAACTCTTTTACTCTGCCATCCTAGTGACAACAATTATGCACATGCTTTATGAAATGAAAAATAATTTTTTTTTTGTCAACTACTACCCTCTCCCCCCAACCAAAACGAGACATTGTCCTCAATGTTCTAAGGTAGAAAGATAGAGTATAGAAGATATCACCTGAAATAACGAACACTGAGAAAACCTGAAACACACTGAAACAAAAATAAGAAATAACAAAACACAATAATAAAACCAAAAGACATAAAAATTCACAAATGAAGGCTCAAATCCAATCTAAGCTTTTTATGGCTTCCCGTAGATGACTAATTTATGCGACTCATGGAAGGATCAATCACAGAAGTGAAAGATTGTAGTTGGTCAATCAATTGTTCAGCAGTAGTAGCAGAGATTATGATTTGGCATGCAGAAGATGTTAGAAATTCCTGTTCCACAGCATGATCAAGAAAAGACAACAACTTATCATAATAACCATTAACATTTAACAAACCAATGGGTTTATGGTGAATGTGCAATTGAGCCCAAGAGGAAATATGAAAGATCTCTTCCAATGTGCCTAGACCACCTGGTAAAGCAATGAAAGCATCAGCATGGTTAAACATTGCATTCATTCGAGCCGACATTGTAGAGACCTGAAGTTCCTCTCCAATTGTTTTTCCAATGATATCCCCTTGTGCCAAAGCTTCAGGGACGACTCCTAAAACTTGACTACCTCCTAAAAATGCAGCTATTGACACACCTCCCATTAACCCAAGACTGCCTCCCCCATACACTAAATGAATCTTTCTCTCTACTAGCACCTGACCAAGATGATTTGCTGATTCTAAAAACTCCTTTTCTTTCCCAGGACTAGATCCACCGAAAACACAAATATTTCTTATTTGATGACTTGAGGAACTTGCCATTTCTACACATTTCTGTATTTGTTGAATGTATGGGTTGAGTAGAAATGAAAGGAAGGAAAAGAGGGTTTTATAGATGAGAAGTTAGAAAGGAAATCATAACATCTATATGTAGGCCAGCTGGAGTCTCACACACACTCTCTCTCTTTTTATTTATTTATTTATTTACTTTTGAAAAAAACATGTGTATGTACAAGTAGTTGTGATTGTGGCTCACATCTTCCCTTGGTTTTACGTCCAAGAACGGCTTAAACACCCTCTATGGGTCAGGGATAGGCTTCCCATCCAGTTTTCTTAAAAACTGGCAAACAAGGTCTTTTTTAGTCAGATTCCCAAGACTAAGTCGATCATGTTTTTTATGAAATAGTGACCATAAATCATGAATTGCACGATGCACATCTCCACTAGGATGCGTCTCAAGAGTCAATAGAAGATTATCTAAAGACTCCTTACTCAGACCATCCTTAATGAATTGTATTTTATCTTCACGGTTTATAGATACCATTCCTAAAGAACGACATTGTGTATTACAAGTCCATCTAGCACATCGATGACAGACTTCTAGTCGTTTTGCACGACGCTTCTTTGCAAAAGTGCTTTTACTGTTCCAGGCATGCGTGAAATAAAGAAATTAGAGGACTCACCTGATAATCAGACCTTTGCTTCAATCAACCAGCGAATATCTTCAGGAATTCCATGATTCATTAACAATCTCAATCTTGCATATCTAGCACGGTAAATTTTTGTAATCGCATTCTAAGGCAGAGCGGGAAAATACTTTTTCAATTTTTCAAGATTAGTGTCCATTTTCAAATGAGAATTGGAAGAGAGCTTCGAAGAATTGCACAGATATATACACAGATATTAGTAATTATGGGAAACTGAAAGAACCGACTTAAGTCACGGAGTACCGTTATCCACCATTTGACCGGGGTGAGAGAAACTAGCAAAAACCACTCAAAAAGAAACACAGAAACAATGTGAGAAAAAAAAAATCAACCTTTATCTACAAAATCATTCAAACCAGTTGATTCATTTTCATTAAGAAAATTATCAAAGTGAGCTTTCAAATGATGTCTATTTTCCTTAAAATTATTGTCATTCATTGAATTCTCAATATCACAGGCCCCATAAGGATTGCTCCATCTTGGTCTTAGCTCTCTAGGAAATGCATAAAGTTGAGAATTATAAAACAAAACTTTTTGACCAGTATCAATCTTTTGACAATTTTCACAAGTTTTGCAGAATGCATGCGTGTCCTTGAACATGGTGGGCCAATAAAATCCATTTTGAAAGTTTTTTGCAGCTGTATTTTTTGACGAGAAATAACTTCCACATGCTTCAGAATGACAAAGTTTAATGACACAACTTACCTCATTGTCGGGAATGAATCTTTGAAATATTTGATCAGGACAATATTTGAATAAGTTAGGGTCATCACAGTAAAAGCTCTTCACTTCGTTTAAAAACTTTTCTTTGTCTTGCGTACTCCAATCAGCTGGCAAATCTTCTAAGGCAAGAAAATTGATATTTTTATTATACCAAGGCATTGGACTAAGAGAAAGTAAAGATTCGTTAGGAAAGTAATCATCGATTGGTGTGATGTTAGATGTCGAATCTATTGTCAATGTTGACAAAAGATTTGCATCAACATTTTCGGTGCTTGTTTCATCCGTGATTTCTTCCTCAGAATAAATCATTTGCAAATCTTCAGTTTCATCCAATTCATTTTTACTTAAAGTAGATTCAAGTTGATCATAAACTAATTCATCAATATGATCTACTTCTTGTAAATCATTATCATCTCCAGGTTGCTTGCAAATGTTGAAAATATTCATCTCCAATGTCATATTTCCAAATGATAGCTTCATCAGTCCATTCCTACAATTAATCAATGCGTTAGAGGTTGCAAGAAATGGACGTCCTAAAATAACAGGAAATGAATTACATGCTTCAACAGGTTCTGTGTCTAAGACAATAAAATCCACAGGATAAATGAATTTATCGACTTGTACTAACACATCTTCAATTATTCCTCTAGGCACTTGACACGACTAAAAGATTGATGTCTTCTCCCAAGTGCAGGAGTGTCGAAGTAATAAATAACCCGGCAAGACCGGGGTCGAACCACAGGGAGGTTAATTGTACAAATTATAAACAACAATTATAAAACACAATAACAACAACAACAACAAGAATAATAATAATAATAATAATAATAATAATAATAATAATAATAATAATAATAATAATAATAATAGTAGTAGTAGTAGTAGTAGTAGTAGTAGTAGTAGTACTAATAATAATAATAATAATAATAAAGAAAGAGAAGAAGAAGAAGATGATGATGATGAGAACTTGGAGATCAAATATTAATGTAAGGATTAAGCAATAATAATAACAAATGTCAAGGTTAGAGATTCCACTAATGGTATATCAAACAAGTATAGTATAAACTCTTATTATTGAATTGGAAACCACACACAAAGGAGGTTCCAATCAGATTATATATTGTTAACATGATTACATTAGTCATCTTATTCAATTAATGCTAATACTTGTAAATCTCGTCAAGCATTCATGATTATAACTTATGTTAACAACAAATCAAGTTCCTTTCATAGCTCAGGTGTCGGTTATACCATACATTATGGGCTATGAAAGTGCCAAGCATTTGTTGTACCAAGTGTTATACAACATAAATCAAGATTAGTCATTTAACAAGCAAAGTATTAAAGAGTGAACAAGATAACAAATATAAAACATGTTAGTATCAAACATTAAAGTCCATATTAAGTTTACATTATACTTATTCTTACACCATTAGTGTAACCTTTTCACCTTGACATAATTAACTTAGCTAGACATAATGAAAGAAAGCAAAATAGATAAACAAAATAAGAACATAAAAGCTAACTAAGTAAAGGAAAGGAAATGAAAGGCATAAACTTAATATTAATGAAAGCAAAGCATAAACATTACAAAAAATACAAAGAGAGAAAGGAAGAGCATGATCTTGATCTGAACACCAAGATGCCTAAATGCATGGCAAATGCCTCCTTTTATAGGCCAAAATTAGGAACTATTGATTTGATGACTAATTGATAAGTGGGTGGCCAACTTTTGACTTGGTGACAATCCTTATCTTCTCTTGTCTGCCCAAAACGTCATTGATAACGTCAAAACTGGAGCCAGGTGCAAACATGAAAGTTGTAGGCAATTGTCTCAGCTTTCTTGTGTAAAAAATTCAGCTCATTTGGACTTCTAGAACTCCAGATATGGCCAAAATACCGAACAGTGCTTGGGCTGGAAGACAGATTCGGGCTTCTTTGTTGTTGCTACAATTTGGACTTGATAATGGCCTTTTTAGATCTTGGGCTCCATATGAAAGTTGTAGGCCTATGTCTTACCTTTCCATCCATATAAATTGGACCTAAATCTGAGATCTGTAACTCCAGATATGGCCCAATTACCGAACAGTGTTCCGGTTTGGATTGCACCGACATCTCTTCTCTAAGTTTGACCATCTCTTTATCCATGCAATTTAAGTTCTTCAAGTCATCAATCAATCCTTTCATTTATGTGATAGACCGGCATTAAAAATAGACATTTACCACAAATTATAGGTATCTTATATTATTAGATACATTATTATAAAACATATTTTAGTTAAGGAGTTATTCATACTTCAAGTGCAAAATGATGATATAAAACCATGATAAAAATGCACTTTTAAGTACTAATCACACCCCTCAACCAGCTTATTACTAGTCCCTAGTAATTAAAGTGTTAAAACAATTTGCAAATTTCACAAAGCAAGGTATTCATCATTTAACTTCCATTAATCTATCCAGATAAACAAACTCTTATTAAATTTATATATCTGCTCAATACCACTTAACAAGATATTAATAAACCTTTCTTTTGTGCTCAATGTATCAACACATAATTATGGGGCTTTTCTTGGAAGAAAACAAAATTTTTGTTCTAATGTTTAAGGTTAATTTCCTTGGGTTGGGATTACTATTTTTGTCTTTTTTTTTTCTTCTTTTTTTTTTTAAACTCTATATACATATACTTTAAAAACATCATGCATCTTTAACCCATGTAACGAGCTTTCAGCTAATGACTCCCAGACCAGTTGGTCTTCGGGCATTAGGTGTTAAGACACCCCAACGAGCTTAGTAACTCGGGTCGCAGATACTGATATGTAGATAGTGCAATGTTTGATTCCCTTACGCTTTTCTCCTCAACCCATGTAACAAGCGTTGGGCCAATAGCTCCCAAGTCAGTTGACTTTAGGGTATTAGGTGTTAAAACACCCCTTCGGGCTTAATTGGTTAGGTTAGGGAGGCTACGAAACCAAACTTATCTACATTTTTATTATCATCATTTTGTTTTTTTTTTCTTTTTTTTTCATGTTTTTCTTCTTTTTTTTTAATTATATACAATCCCTTTCTCTTAGTTGTTACCTTTAACAAAAGAACATAAATAATGTAATAATCCAATATGCAACCCACAATCATATGTTAAAGTGTGTGTGTGTAAATTAAGGTTTAAGAATACATGTTAAATAAGTATATGAGCAGAATTAAGTGGTAACAATACGAGAGTTTGTAAACCTGAATATTTCAGGAAGTATTATAATAGACCTTGTTAAGAATGGTTACTAAGATGCGTCTCAAGAGTCACTTTAACAAAAGAACTCCTTTACTCTACCATCCTAGTAACAACAATTATGCACATGCTTTATGAAATGAAAAACAAATTTTTTTTTTTTTATCAACTACTACCCTCTCCCCCCAACCAAAACGAGACATTGTCCTCAATGTTCTAAGGTAGAAAGATAGAGTATAGAAGATATCACCTGAAATAATGAACACAAACAAACCTGAAACACACTGAAACAAAAATAAGAAATAACAAAACACAATAATAAAACCAAAAGACACAAGTTTTTACAAACAAAAAAAAATAATTCAAATCGCAGTTGTGATTGTGGCTCACATCTTCCCTTGGTTTTACGTCCAAGAACAGCTTAAACGCCCTCAATGGGTCGGGGATAGGCTTCCCATCCAGTTTTCTTAAAAACTGGCAAACATGATCTTTTTAGTCAGATTTCCAAGACTATGCCAAGTATGTTCTTTATCAAATTGGGTTCATAAGTCATGAATTACACGATGCTTATCTCGACTATGATGAGACTTAAGAGTCAATAGAAGATTATCTAAAGACTCTCTGTGTTTTGAAATAAATCCCACCTTCTGATAATTTTCATAGTTTTTGCGGAATGCATCTGACTCCTTGAATATGATGGGCCAGTAAAATCCACTTTGTAAGATTTCTACAATTCTCTTTTTCGATGAGAAATGATCCCCACATGCCTTAGAGTAACAAAATTTAATGAAATTACTTACCTTATTGTCGAGAATGCATTTTTGAAATATTTGACCAGGACAATAATTGAATAAGTTAGGGTCATCCCAATAAAAATTTTGCTCGTTGCTCAAAAATTTTCTTTTGTCTTCGGTATTCCAATAAGCTGGCAAAAATCCTGAAGTAAGAAAATTGATATGTTTAGCAAACCAAGGCATTGAACTAAGAGAAAGTAGAGATTCATTAGGAAAGTAATAATTGATTGGTGTGATGTCGGGTGTTGAATCTGTTGTCACTTTTGATAAAAGATCCGCATCAACATTGTCGGTGCCTTTTTGATCATCGACTTCTTCCTGATTGGTCATGGTATGAGGAAATGAAAGTGCTGGCAGGGAATCAGTCTTTTCCTTGCAATATTCAGATTCAACCCCTTCCTTACCCTTAGAGATTGACTCATCATCTTTCTCACAAGGTTCAAGAGTGGGTTTTTTAATAACCTTACCATTGCGAAGAGTAATGACTGATTTGACTTGATCCATGTGTTGACTTTCATAACTACTTGCATTGGCATTATATTGCTTCTTGAGATTTTGCTGTGGTTGAGATGGAAACTTACCTTTTTCTTGAAAATTAAGAGCAGATGTGAATTTTGCAAGAGTATCTTTAAAATCTGTTATGCTTTGAGCAAGTTGAGTGTTGATTGTCTCTTGCTTTTCAATGAATGCATACAAAGTTTCCTCAAAATTTCTTGTAAGCGGTGGAGCATAAGGAGGTGCATATCCATGAGACTTTTGGAAATTATGGTGTGCTTCAAACGGTGATTGTGAAGTTTGTGCATTATTGTTCTCACTCTTCCAACTGAAATTTGGGTGATTTCTCCAACCAGGGTTGTATGTTTGGGAGTATGAGTTGTGGTTGGGCCTTTGGTAACTATTTAAAGCATGGGCTTGTTCATGGAGACATTTCTTAAAAGAAGGCAAGGTTGGACAATCATTGGTTGAGTGTTCATTTGTTTCACATATTTGACATACAATGTTTTCAACAGATTTTAATTGACCACTCTTTTTCAATTCTAGTGCCTCGACTTTTCTAGCTAAAGATGCAAACTTGGCTTGAAGGTCATGATCTTCCCTAAGGTTGTACATACCTCCACCAGATGTATGAGGTTGAGTTTTACTCGGTGCCTCATAAGTACCCGCGGTGTCCCAATTTTGAGCATTTTCAGCTAATAAGTCTAAGTACTCTATTGCTTCATCAGGGTCTTTATCTTCAAAAGTTCCATTGCACATCAATTCAACCATTTGCCTATCTTTAGGTGTTAACCCTTCATAGAAATGTGAAACCAATCTCCATGTTTCAAAACCATGATGGGGGCAAGTACTAAGCAAATCTCGATACCTATCCCAACATTTGTAAAATGTTTCTCCTGGTTTTTGAGTGAAAGTGGTGATTTGTCTTTTGAAAGAGTTTGTTCTATGAGATGGGAAAAACTTCTTTAAAAACTGTTGTTGCATTTCATCCCAAGCACGAATGGATCCTGGTCTCAAATTTTGTAGCCATGTTTTAGCTTTATCTTTTAATGAAAAAGGAAAAAGCTTTAATCTGATGGTGTTCATGCTACAATTTAAGTTATTATATGTGTTGCAGACCTCCTCAAATTCCCTTAAATGCAAGTATGGATTTTCCAATTCTAAACCATGAAATGAAGGTAAAAGTTGAATAATGCCTGGCTTAAAATTAAAATGAGATGCATCAGGAGGAAAAACTATGCATGATGGTGCACTTGTTCTTGTGGGATTCATGTGGTCTCTAAGTGTTCTAGCACGGTTATTCTCATTATTTTCATTATAAAGTGATTGATTATCATCTTCGGCCATATTTTCTGAAAATGATGAGGATATCCTACAAAGTCTACCACTTGATGTACGTGACCACACTCTCATGCACGTGTAGGAATAAAATAAAAAAGAAGAAGAAAGCAAAGAAGGAGGAAGAAAACAAAATAAAAAGAAATAAAGTTATATACAAGAAAAGTGAAAAGAGAAAATAAAATAAATACTATAATTTATACAGGAACGTACCTCCCCGGCAACGGCGCCAAAAACTTGACATGACTAAAAGGTTGATGTCTTCTCCCAAGTGCAGGAGTGTCGAAGTAATAAATAACCCGGCAAGACCGGGGTCGAACCACAGGGAGGTTAATTGTACAAATTATAAACAACAATTATAAAACACAATAACAACAACAACAACAAGAATAATAATAATAATAATAATAATAATAATAATAATAATAATAATAATAATAATAGTAGTAGTAGTAGTAGTAGTAGTAGTACTAATAATAATAATAATAATAATAATAAAGAAAGAGAAGAAGAAGAAGATGATGATGATGAGAACTTGGAGATCAAATATTAATGTAAGGATTAAGCAATAATAATAACAAATGTCAAGGTTAGAGATTCCACTAATGGTATATCAAACATGTATAGTATAAACTCTTATTATTGAATTGGAAACCACACACAAAGGAGGTTCCAATCAGATTATATATTGTTAACATGATTACATTAGTCATCTTATTCAATTAATGCTAATACTTGTAAATCTCGTCAAGCATTCATGATTATAACTTATGTTAACAACAAATCAAGTTCCTTTCATAGCTCAAGTGTCGGTTATACCATACATTATGGGCTATGAAAGTGCCAAGCATTTGTTGTACCAAGTGTTATACAACATAAATCAAGATTAGTCATTTAACAAGCAAAGTATTAAAGAGTGAACAAGATAACAAATATAAAACATGTTAGTATCAAACATTAAAGTCCATATTAAGTTTACATTATACTTATTCTTACACCATTAGTGTAACCTTTTCACCTTGACATAATTAACTTAGCTAGACATAATGAAAGAAAGCAAAATAGATAAACAAAATAAGAACATAAAAGCTAACTAAGTAAAGGAAAGGAAATGAAAGGCATAAACTTAATATTAATGAAAGCAAAGCATAAACATTACAAAAAATACAAAGAGAGAAAGGAAGAGCATGATCTTGATCTGATCACCAAGATGCTTAAATGCATGGCAAATGCCTCCTTTTATAGGCCAAAATTAGGAACTATTGATTTGATGACTAATTGATAAGTGGGTGGCCAACTTTTGACTTGGTGACAATCCTTATCTTCTTTTGTCTGCCCAAAACGTCATTGATAACGTCAAAATTGGAGCCAGCTGAAAACATGAAAGTTGTAGACAATTCTCACAGCTTTCTTGTGTAAAACATTCAGCGCATTTGGACTTCTAGAACTCCAGATATGGCCAAAATACCGAACAGTGCTCGGGCTGGAAGACAGATTCGGGCTTCTTTGTTGTTGCTACAATTTGGACTTGATAATGGCCTTTTTAGATCTTGGGCTCCATATGAAAGTTGTAGGCCTATGTCTTACCTTTCCATCCATATAAATTGGACCTAAATCTGAGATCTGTAGCTCCAGATATGGCCCAATTACCGAACAGTGTTCCGGTTTGGATTGCACCGACATCTCTTCTCTAAGTTTGACCATCTCTTTATCCATGCAATTTAAGTTCTTCAAGTCATCAATCAATCCTTTCATTTATGTGATAGACCTGCATTAAAAATAGACATTTACCACAAATTATAGGTATCTTATATTATTAGATACATTATTATAAAACATATTTTAGTTAAGGAGTTATTGATACTTCAAGTGCAAAATGATGATATAAAACCATGATAAAAATGCACTTTTAAGTACTAATCAGCACTTTTACAGATCTATCGGCAAGTAAAAGAGATATAGAAGTTGGTTTTAACTCACCTAGATTGAGACTCTGATAAACTGAATATGGAAGTAAATTCACACTAGCACCAAGATCAAGTAAGGCTTTTTCAATTTTATGTTCTCCAATAAAGCAAGAAATTGTAGGACAACCAGGGTCTTTATATTTCAAAGCATTATTGTTTTGAAGAATGGCACTTACTTGTTCAGCTAGAAAGACTTTCTTTTTCACATTCAGTTTCCTCTTCACAGTGCATAGATCTTTCAAAAATTTAGCATAGGAAGGAACCTGTTTAATAGCATCCAACAAAGGTATATTGATCTTTACCTGTTTGAAAATTTCAAAAATTTCAGAGTTGTGATTAACTTTCCTTTGTTTGGTCATGGCTTGAGGAAATGGAAGTGCTGGCGGTGAATCAGTCATTTCTTTGTAATTTTCAGATTCATCCCCTTCCTTACCTTCAGAGATTGACTCATCATCTTTCTTATAAGGTTCAAGAGAGGGTTTTTCAATAATCTTACCACTGCGCAGAGTAGTGACTGATTTGACTTGATCCATATGTTGGCTTCCGGAACTACTTGCATTTGCATTGTATTGCCCCTTAGGATTTTGTTGCGGTTGAGATGGAAACTTACCTTTCTCTTGGAAACTGAGAGCAGATGTTAATTTAGCAAGAGTATCTTTAAAATCTATCATGTTTTGAGCAAGTTGAAAATTAATTGTCTCTTGCTTTTCAATGAATGCATGCAATGTTTCCTCAAGATTTCTTCTAGGAGGTGGAGCATAAGGAGGTGCATATCCATGAGAATTTTGGAAATTGTGGTGTGCTTGAAATGGTGGTTGTGAAGTTTGTGCATTGTTGTTCTCACTCTTCCAATTGAAATTTGGGTGATTTCTCCAACCAGGGTTGTATGTTTGGGAGTATGGGTTATGGTTGGGCCTTTGAAAACTGTTTAAAGCATGGGCTTGTTCATGGAGACATTCCTTAAAAGAAGGCAAGGTTGGACAATCGTTGGTTGAGTGTTCATTTGTTTCACAGATTTGACACACAATGTTTTCAACAGATTTTAATTGACCACTCTTTTTCAATTCTAGTGCCTCGACTTTTCTAGCTAAAGATGCAAACTTGGCTTGAAGGTCATGATCTTCCCTAAGGTTGTACATACCTCCACCAGATGTATGAGGTTGAGTTTTACTCGGTGCCTCATAAGTACCCGCGGTGTCCCAATTTTGAGCATTTTCAGCTAATAAGTCTAAGTACTCTATTGCTTCATCAGGGTCTTTATCTTCAAAAGTTCCATTGCACATCAATTCAACCATTTGCCTATCTTTAGGTGTTAACCCTTCATAGAAATGTGAAACCAATCTCCATGTTTCAAAACCATGATGAGGGCAAGTACTAAGCAAGTCTCGATACCTATCCCAACATTTGTAAAATGTTTCTCCTGGTTTTTGAGTGAAAGTGGTGATTTGTCTCTTGAAAGAGTTTGTTCTATGAGATGGGAAAAACTTCTTTAAAAACTGTTGTTGCATTTCATCCCAAGCACGAATGGATCCTGGTCTCAAATTTTGTAGCCATGTTTTAGCTTTATCTTTTAATGAAAAAGGAAAAAGCTTTAATCTGATGGTGTTCATGCTACAATTTAAATTATTATATGTGTTGCAGACCTCCTCAAATTCCTTTAAATGCAAGTATGGATTTTCCAATTCCAAACCATGAAAAGAAGGTAAAAGTTGAATAATACCTGGTTTAAAATTAAAATGAGATGCATCGGGAGGAAAAACTATGCATGATGGTGCACTTGTTCTTGTGGGATTCATGTGGTCTCTAAGTGTTCTAACACGGTTATTCTCATTATTTTCATTATGAAGTGATTGATTATCTTCTTCGGCCATATTTTCTGAAAATGATGAGGATATCCTACAAAGTCTACCACTTGATGTACGTGACCACACTCTCATGCACGTGTAGGAATAAAATAAAAAAGAAGAAGAAAGCAAAGAAGGAGGAAGAAAACAAAATAAAAAGAAACAAAGTTATATACAAGAAAAGTGAAAAGAGAAAATAAAATAAATACTATAATTTATACAGGAACGTACCTCCCCGGCAACGGCGCCAAAAACTTGACATGACTAAAAGGTTGATGTCTTCTCCCAAGTGCAGGAGTGTCGAACTAATAAATAACCCGGAAGACCGGAGTCGAACCACAGGGAGGTTAATTGTACAAATTATAGACAACAATTATAAGCAACAATTATAAGCAACAATAATAGCAATAATAACAACAACAACAACAATAACAACAACAACTATAATAATAATAATAATAATAATAATAATAATAATAATAATAATAATAATAATAATAATAATAATAATAATAATAATAATAATAGTACTAGTAGTAGTAGTGGTAGTAGTAGTAGTAGTAATAGTAGTAGTAGTAGTAATAATAATAATAATAATAATAATAAAGAAAAAGAAGAAGAAGAAGATGATGAGAACTTGGAGATGGAAAATTAATGTAAGGATTAAACAATAATAATAACAAATGTCAAGGATAGAGGTTCCACTAATGGTATATCAAACAAGTATAGTATAAACTCTTGTTATTGAATTGGAAACCACACACAAAGGAGGTTCCAATCAGATTATATATTGTTAACATGATTACATTAGTCATCTTATTCAATTAATGCTAATACTTGTAAATCTCGTCAAGCATTCATGATTATAACTTATGTTAATAACAAATCAAGTTCCTTTCATAGCTCAGGTGTCGGTTATACCATACATTATGGGCTATGAAAGTGCCAAGCATTTGTTGTACCAAGTGTTATACAACATAAATCAAGATTAGTCATTTAACAAGCAAAGTATTAAAGAGTGAACAAGATAACAAATATAAAACATGTTAGTATCAAACATTAAAGTCCATATTAAGTTTACATTATACTTATTCTCACACCATTAGTGTAACCTTTTCACCTTGACATAATTAACTTAGCTAGACATAATGAAAGAAAGCAAAATAGATAAACAAAATAAGAACATAAAAGTTAACTAAATAAAGGAAAGGAAATGAAAGGCATAAACTTGATATTAATGAAAGCAAAACATAAACATTACAAAGAATACAAAGAGAGAAAGAAAGAGCATGATCTTGATCTGAACACCAAGATGCCTAAATGCATGGCAAATGCCTCCTTTTATAGGCCAAAATTGGGAACTATTGATTTGATGACTAATTGATAAGTGGGTGGCCAACTTTTGACTTGGTGACAATCCTTATCTTCTCTTGTGTGCGCAAACCGTCATTGATAATGTCAAAATTGGAGCCAGCTGAAAACATGAAAGTTGTAGGCAATTGTCTCATATTTCTTGTGTAAACAATTCAGCTCATTTGGACTTCTAGAACTCCATATATGGCCAAAATACCGAACAGTGCTTGGGCTGGAAGACAGATTCGGGCTTCTTTGTTGTTGCTACAATTTGGACTTGATAATGGCCTTTTTAGATCTTGGGCTCCATATGAAAGTTGTAGGCCTATGTCTTACCTTTCCATCCATATAAATTTACCTAAATCTGAGATATATAACTCCAGATATGACCCAATTACCGAACAGTGTTCCGGTTTGGATTGCACCGACATCCCTTTTCTAAGTTTGCCCATCTCTTTATCCTTGCAATTTAAGTTCTTCAAGTCATCAATCAATCCTTTCATTTATGTGATAGGCCTGCATTAAAAATAGACATTTACCACAAATTATAGGTATCTTATATTATTAGATACATTTTTATAAAACATATTTTAGTTAAGAACTTATTGATACTTCAAGTGCAAAATGATGATATAAAACTATGATAAAAATACACTTTTAAGTACTAATCACATATATTAAAGTGTGTGTGTGAAAATGAAGGTTTAAGAATACATGTTAAATGAGTATATGAGCAGAATTAAATGATAATAATGCGAAAGTTTATAAATTGAATATTTCAAGAAGTATTATAATAGACCTTATTAAGAATGGTTACTAAGATGCTTTTTAAGAGTCACTTTAACAAAAGAGTTCCTTTACTCTGCCATCCTAATAACAACAATTTTATATATGCTTTATGAAATGAAAAACACAGTTAGTTATTTTTTTATCAACTACTACCCTCTTCCCCTAACTAAAATGAGACATTGTCTTCAATGTCCTAAGATAGAGAGATAGAGTACAAAAGACATCATCTGAAATAAGAAACATTGACAAACCTGAAACACACTTAAAAAAAAATATAAGAAACAACAAAACACAAATATTATGCTATTAATAAAATTAAAAGACACAAAAATTCACAAATAAAGACTCAAATCCAATCTAAGCTTTTTACGACTTTTCTTAAATGACTAATTTATGTGACTCATGGAGGAATCAATTACAAGAATGAAATATTGTAGTTGGTCAATCAATTGTTTAGCAATAGCAGTAGAGATTATGATTCATTGTGTAGAAAATGTTAGAAATTCCTGTTCCACGGCATGATCGAAAAATAACAACCACTTATCATAATAACCATTAATATTTAATAGACCTATGAGTTTATATTGAATGTGTAATGATTAGTACTTAAAAATGTATTTTTTATTAAGGTTTTATATCATCATTTTGTATTTGAAGTATCAATAACTCCTTAACTAAAGCATGTTTTATAATAACATATCTAATAATATAAGATACCTTTAATTTGTGGTAAATATTTATTTTAAATATAGGTCCATTATATAAATGAAAGTATTGATTAATGAATTTAAGAACTAAAATTGAAAGGACAAAAAGATGGCCAAACTTAGAAAAGAGATGCTGGTGTAATCCAAAGTAGAACACTATTCAGTAATTGGGTCATATTTGGAGTTATAGATCTCTTATTTAGGTCTACTTTATATTGATGAAAAGGTAAGACATAGGCCTACAACTTTCATAGGAGACCAAGTCTTAAAAAGGTCATTTTCAAGTCCAAATTGTAGCAACAACAAAGAAGTCCGAATCTATCCTCCAGCCCGAGCATTGTTCAGTGTTTGACTCATATCTAGAGTTTTAAAAGTCTAAATGATCTTAATTTTTTATACAAGAAAGCTGAGATAATTTTCTACAACTTTTATGTTTCAAGTAGTTCCAATTTTGACGTTATCAATGACGTTTTGGGAAGACAAGAGAATATAAGGATTGTCACCAAGTCAAGAGTTGGTCACCCACTCATCAAATCAATAGTTTTCAATTTTAGCCTATAAAAGGAGGTATTTGCCATGTATTTAGGCATCTTGGTTATGCCTTTCATTTGTTTAGTTAACTTTTATCTTATTTATGTTCTTATTTTGTTTATTTATTTCTCTTTCTTTCATTATGTTTAGTTAAGTTTATTATGTGAAGGTAAAAAGGTTACACTAATGGTGTAAGAATAAGTATAGTGTAAAGTTATTATGGATTTTAATGTTTGATACTAACATGTTTTGTATTTGTTATCTTGTTCACTCTTTAATACTTTACTTGTTAATTAACTAATCTAGATTTATATTGTATAACACTTGGTAAAACAAATACTTGGCACTCTCATAGCCCATACTATATGGTATAACCAACACTTAAGCTATGAAAGGAACTTGATTTGTTGTTAACATAAGTTATAATCATGAATACTTGACGAGATTTACAAGTATTAGTGTTAATCGAATAAGATGACTAATGTAATCATGTTAACAATTTATAATTTGATTGGAATCTCCTTTGTGTATGGTTTCAATTGAGTAAGAAGAGTCTTGCCGAGTTATTTATTACTTTGACAATCCTACACTTGGAAGAAGATATCAATCTTTTAGTCGTGTCATGTAGTTGGGCCTGAGGAGAAATATGAAAGATCTCTTCCAATATGCCCAGACCACCTGGTAAGGCAATGAAGGCATCAACATGGTTAAACACTGCATTCATTTGAGCAGACATTGTGGAGACCTATAGTTCCTCTCCAATTGTTTTTCTAATGATGTCCCTCTGTGCTAAAGTGACACGATGAAAAGATTGATGTCATCTCCTAAGTGCAGGAGTGTCGAAGTAATAAATAACCCGGCAATACCGGGGTCGAACCACAGGGAGGTTAATTGTATAAATTATAGACAACAATTACAAACAATAATAACAACAACAACAATAGTAGTAGTAATAAGAATAATAATAATAATAATAGTAGTAGTAGTAGTAGTAGTAGTAGTAGTAGTAATAAAGAAAGAGAAGAAGAAGAAGATGATGAGAACTTGGAGATGGAAAATTAATGTAAGGATTAAACAATAATAATAACAAATGTCAAGGTTAGAGGTTCCACTAATGGTATATCAAACAAGTATAGTATAAACTCTTGTTATTGAATTGGAAACCACACACAAAGGAGGTTCCAATCAGATTATATATTGTTAACATGATTACATTAGTCATCTTATTCAATTAATGCTAATACTTGTAAATCTCGTCAAGCATTCCTGATTATAACTTATGTTAACAACAAATCAAGTTCCTTTTATAGCTCAGGTGTCGATTATACCATACATTATGGGCTATGAAAGTGCCAAGCATTTGTTGTACCAAGTGTTATACAACATAAATCAAGATTAGTCATTTAACAAGCAAAGTATTAAAGAGTGAACAAGATAACAAATATAAAACATGTTAGTATCAAACATTAAAGTCCATATTAAGTTTACATTATACTTATTCTTACACCATTAGTGTAACCTTTTCACCTTGACATAATTAACTTAGCTAGACATAATGAAAGAAAGCAAAATAGATAAACAAAATAAGAACATAAAAGTTAACTAAGTAAAGGAAAGGAAATGAAAGGCATAAACTTGATATTAATGAAAGCAAAGCATAAACATTACAAAGAATACAAAAAGAGAAAGGAAGAGCATGATCTAGATCTGGAAACCAAGATGCCTAAATGAATGGCAAATGCCTCCTTTTATAGGCCAAAATTGGGAACTATTGATTTGATGACTAATTGATAAGTGGGTGGCCAACTTTTGACTTGGTGACAATCCTTATCTTCTCTTGTCTGCCCAAAACGTCATTGATAACGTCAAAATTGGAGCCAGCTGAAAACATGAAAGTTGTAGACAATTCTCACAGCTTTCTTGTGTAAAACATTCAGCGCATTTGGACTTCTAGAACTCCAGATATGGCCAAAATACCGAACAGTGCTCGGGCTGGAAGACAGATTCGGGCTTCTTTGTTGTTGCTACAATTTGGACTTGATAATGGCCTTTTTAGATCTTGGGCTCCATATGAAAGTTGTAGGCCTATGTCTTACCTTTCCATCCATATAAATTGTACCTAAATCTGAGATATATAACTCCAGATATGACCCAATTACCGAACAGTGTTCCGGTTTGGATTGCACCGACATCTCTTTTCTAAGTTTGGCCATCTCTTTATCCTTGCAATTTAAGTTCTTCAAGTCATCAATCAATCCTTTTATTTATGTGATAGGCCTGCATTAAAAATAGACATTTACCACAAATTATAGGTATCTTATATTATTAGATACATTTTTATAAAACATATTTTAGTTAAGAACTTATTGATACTTCAAGTGCAAAATGATGATATAAAACCATGATAAAAATGCACTTTTAAGTACTAATCACACCCCCCAACCAGTTTATTACTAGTCCCTAGTAATCAAAGCGTTAAAACAATTTGCAAATTTCAGAAAGCAAGGTATTCATCATTTAACTTCCATTAATCTATCCAGATAAACAAACTCTCATTAAATTTATATATCTGCTCAATACCAGTTAACAAGATATTAATAAACCTTTCTTTTGTGCTCAATGTATCAACACATAATTATGGGGCTTTTCTTGGAAGAAAACAAAATTTTTGTTCTAATGTTTAAGGTTAACTTCCTTGGGTTGGGATTGTTATTTTTGTCTTTTTTTTTCTTTCTTTTTTTTTTAAAAAATCTATATACATATAATTTAAAAACATCATGCATCTTTAACCCATGTAACGAGCTTTCAGCTAATGACTCCCAGACCAGTTGGTCTCAGGGCATTAGGTGTTAAGACACCCCTACGAGCTTAGTAACTCGGGTCGCAGATACTGATATGTAGATAGTTCAATGTTTGATTCCCTTAAGCTTTTCTCCTCAACCCATGTAACAAGCATTGGGCCAATAGCTTCCAAGTCAGTTGACTTTAGGGTATTAGGTGTTAAAACACCCCTTCGGGCTTAATTGCTTAGGTTAGGGAGGCTACGAAACCAAACTTATCTATATTTTTATTATCATCACTTTTTTTTCTTTTTTTTCATGTTTTTCTTTTTTTTTTTTAATTATATACAATCCCTTTTCCTTAGTTGTTACCTTTAACAAAAGAACATAAATAATGTAATAATCCAATATGCAACCCACAATCATATGTTAAAGTGTGTGTGTATAAATTAAGGTTTAAGAATGCATGTTAAATAAGTATATGAGCAGAATTAAGTGGTAACAATACGAGAGTTTGTAAACCTGAATATTTCAGGAAGTATTATAATAGACCTTGTTAAGAATGGTTACTAAGATGCGTCTCAAGAGTCACTTTAACAAAAGAACTCCTTTACTCTGCCATCCTAGTGACAACAATTATGCACATGCTTTATGAAATGAAAAATAATTTTTTTTTTGTCAACTACTACCCTCTCCCCCCAACCAAAACAAGACATTGTCCTCAATGTTCTAAGGTAGAAAGATAGAGTATAGAAGATATCACCTGAAATAACGAACACTGAGAAAACCTGAAACACACTGAAACAAAAATAAGAAATAACAAAACACAATAATAAAACCAAAAGACATAAAAATTCACAAATGAAGGCTCAAATCCAATCTAAGCTTTTTATGGCTTCCCGTAGATGACCAATTTATGCGACTCATGGAAGGATCAATCACAGAAGTGAAAGATTGTAGTTGGTCAATCAATTGTTCAGCAGTAGTAGCAGAGATTATGATTTGGCATGCAGAAGATGTTAGAAATTCCTGTTCCACAGCATGATCAAGAAAAGACAACAACTTATCATAATAACCATTAACATTTAACAAACCAATGGGTTTATGGTGAATGTGCAATTGAGCCCAAGAGGAAATGTGAAAGATCTCTTCCAATGTGCCTAGACCACCTGGTAAAGCTATGAAGGCATCAGCATGATTAAACATTGCATTCATTCGAGCCGACATTGTGGAGACCTGAAGTTCCTCTCCAATTGTTTTTCCAATGATGTCCCCTTGTGCCAAAGCTTCAGGGACGACCCCCAAAACTTGACTAACTCCTAAAAAGGCAGCTATTGACACACCTCCCATTAACCCAAGACTGCCTCCCCCATATACTAAATGAATCTTTCTCTCAGCTAGCACCTGACCAAGATGATTTGCTGATTCTAAAAACTCCTTTTCTTTCCCGGGACTAGATCCACCGAAAACACAAATATTTCTTATTTGATGACTTGAGGAACTTGCCATTTCTACACACTTCTGTATTTGTTGAATGTATGGGTTGAGTAGAAATGAAAGGAAGGAAAAGAGGGTTTTATAGATGAGAAATTAGAAAGGCAATCATAACATCTATATGTAGGCCAGCTGGAGTCTCACACTCTCTCTCTCTCTCTCTTTATTTATTTATTTATTTACTTTTGAAAAAAACATGTGTATGTACAGGTAGTTGTGATTGTGGCGCACATCTTCCCTTGGTTTTACGTCCAAGAACGGCTTAAAAGCCCTCTATGGGTCGGGGATAGGCTTCCCATCCAGTTTTCTTAAAAACTAGCAAACAGGGTCTTTTTTAGTCAGATTCCCAAGACTAAGTCGATCATGTTCTTTATGAAATAGTGGCCATAAATCATGAATTGCACGATGCACATCTCCACTAGGATGCGTCTCAAGAGTTAATAGAAAATTATCTAAAGACTCCTTACTCAGGCCATCCTTAATGAATTGTATTTTATCTTCACGGTTTATAGATACCATTCCTAAAGAACAACATTGTGTATTACAAGTCCATCTAACACATCGATGACAGACATCCAGTCGTTTTGCACGACGCTTCTTTGCAAAAGTGCTTTTACCTGTTCCAGGCATGTGTGAAATGAAGTTAGAGGACACACCTGATAATCGGACCTTTGCTTTAATCAACCAGCGAATATCTTCAGGAATTCCATGATTCATTAACAATCTCAATCTTGCACATCTAGCATGGTAAATTTTTGTAATCGCATTCTGAGGCAGAGCGGGAAAATACTTTTTCAATTTTTTAAGATTAGTGTCCATTTTCAAATGAGAATTGGAAGAGAGATTCAAAGAATTGCATAGATATATACACAAATATCAGTTATTGTGGGAAACTGAAAGAACCGACTTAAGTCACAGAGTACCGTTGTCCGCCATTCAAACAATAGTAGTAATAATAATAATAATAATAATAATAATAATAATAATAATAGTAGTAGTAGTAGTAGTAGTAGTAGTAGTAGTAGTAGTAATAAAGAAAGAGAAGAAGAAGAAGATGATGAGAACTTGGAGATGGAAAATTAATGTAAGGATTAAACAATAATAATAACAAATGTCAAGGTTAGAGGTTCCACTAATGGTATATCAAACAAGTATAGTATAAACTCTTATTATTGAATTGGAAACCACACACAAAGAAGGTTCCAATCAGATTATATATTGTTAACATGATTACATTAGTCATCTTATTCAATTAATGCTAATACTTGTAAATCTCGTCAAGCATTCATGATTATAACTTATGTTAACAACAAATCAAGTTCCTTTTATAGCTCAGGTGTCGGTTATACCATACATTATGGGCTATGAAAGTGCCAAGCATTTGTTGTACCAAGTGTTATACAACATAAATCAAGATTAGTCATTTAACAAGCAAAGTATTAAAGAGTGAACAAGATAACAAATATAAAACATGTTAGTATCAAACATTAAAGTCCATATTAAGTTTACATTATACTTATTCTCACACCATTAGTGTAACCTTTTCACCTTGACATAATTAACTTAGCTAGACATAATGAAAGAAAGCAAAATAGATAAACAAAATAAGAACATAAAAGTTAACTAAGTAAAGGAAAGGAATTGAAAGGCATAAACTTGATATTAATGAAAGCAAAGCATAAACATTACAAAAAATACAAAGAGAGAAAGGAAGAGCATGATCTTGATCTGGAAACCAAGATGCCTAAATGAATGGCAAATGCCTCCTTTTATAGGCCAAAATTGGGAACTATTGATTTGATGACTAATTGATAAGTGGGTGGCCAACTTTTGACTTGGTGACAATCCTTATCTTCTCTTGTCTGCCCAAAACATCATTGATAACTTCAAAATTGGAGCCAGCTGAAAACATGAAAGTTGTAGGCAATTATCACAGATTTCTTGTGTAAAACATTCAGCCCATTTGGACTTCTAGAACTCCAGATATGGCCAAAATACCGAACAGTGCTCGGGCTGGAAGACAGATTCGGGCTTCTTTGTTGTTGCTACAATTTGGACTTGATAATGGCCTTTTTAGATCTTGGGCTCCATATGAAAGTTGTAGTCCTATGTCTTACCTTTCCATCCATATAAATTGTACCTAAATCTGAGATCTGTAGCTCCAGATATGACCCAATTACCGAACAGTGTTCCAGTTTAGATTGCACCGACATCTCTTTTCTAAGTTTGGCCATCTCTTTATCCTTGCAATTTAAGTTCTTCAAGTCATCAATCAATCCTTTTATTTATGTGATAGGCCTGCATTAAAAATAGACATTTACCACAAATTATAGGTATCTTATATTATTAGATACATTTTTATAAAACATATTTTAGTTAAGAACTTATTGATACTTCAAGTGCAAAATGATGATATAAAACCATGATAAAAATGCACTTTTAAGTACTAATCACACCCCCCAACCAGCTTATTACTAGTCCCTAGTAATCAAAGCGTTAAAACAATTTGCAAATTTCAGAAAGCAAGGTATTCATCATTTAACTTCCATTAATCTATCCAGATAAACAAACTCTCATTAAATTTATATATCTGCTCAATACCACTTAACAAGATATTAATAAACCTTTCTTTTGTGCTCAATGTATCAACACATAATTATGGGGTATGAAAGATTATAGTTGGTCAATCAATTGTACCAAGCATTATGGGGTATGAAAGTGCCAAGCATTTGTTGTACCAAGTGTTATACAACATAAATCAAGATTAGTCATTTAACAAGCAAAGTATTAAAGAGTGAACAAGATAACAAATACAAAACATGTTAGTATCAAAGATTAAAGTCCATATTAAGTGTACACTATACTTATTCTTACACCATTAGTGTAACCTTTTCACCTTGACATAATTAACTTAGCTAGACATAATGAAAGAAAGTAAAATGGATAAATAAAATAAGAACATAAAAGTTAAACTTGATATTAATGAAAGCAAAGCATAAACATTACAAAAAATACAAAGAGAGAAAGGAAGAGCATGATCTTGATCTGGAAACCAAGATGCCTAAATGAATGGCAAATGCCTCCTTTTATAGGCCAAAATTGGGAACTATTGATTTGATGACTAATTGATAAGTGGGTGGCCAACTTTTGACTTGGTGACAACCCTTATCTTCTCTTGTCTGCCCAAAACGTCATTGATAACGTCCAAATTGGAGTCAGCTGAAAACATGAAAGTTGTAGGCAATTATCACAACTTTCTTGTATAAACAATTCAGCGCATTTAGACTTCTAGAACTCCAGATATGGCCAAAATACTGAACAGTGCTCGGGCTGGAAGACAGATTCGGGCTTCTTTGTTGTTGCTATAATTTGGACTTGATAATGGCCTTTTTAGATCTTGGGCTCCATATGAAAGTTGTAGGCCTATGTCTTACCTTTCCATCCATATAAATTGGACCTAAATCTGAGATCTGTAGCTCCAGATATGACCCAATTACAGAATAGTGTTACGGTTTGGATTGCACCGACATCTCTTTTCTAAGTTTGGGCATCTCTTTATCCTTGCAATTTAAGTTCTTCAAGTCATCAATCAATCCTTTCATTTATGTGATAGGCCTGCATTAAAAATAGACATTTACCATAAATTATAGGTATCTTATATTATTACATACATTATTATAAAACATATTTTAGTTAAGGAGTTATTGATACTTCAAGTGCAAAATGATGATATAAAACCATGATAAAAATGCACTTTTAAGTACTAATCATAAAGCTTTGGGGATGACCCCCAAAACTTAACTACCTCCTAAAAATACAGTTATTAACACACCTCCCATTAAATCTAAACTGCCTCCTTTATGCACTAAATGAATCTTTCTCTCAACTAGCACCTGACCAAGATGATTTGTTGATTCTAAAAACTCCTTTTCTTTTCCAAGACTAGATCCATCGAAAAAACAAATATTTCTTATGTGATGTCCTGAGGAACTTGCTATTTCTACACACTTTTATATTTATTGAATATATGAGTTAAGTATAAATGAAAGGAAGGAAGAGAGAATTTTATAGATGGGAAATTAAAAAAGTAATGATACCACCTATATATAGGTTAGCTAGAGTCTCACACACACTCTTTCTCTTTTTATTTATTTATTTATTTTTGAAAAAACATGTATATGTATAGGTAGTTGTAATTGTAGCTTATATCTTCCCTTGGTTTTATGTCCAAGAACGGCTTAAATACCCTTTTATGGGCTAAGGATAGGCTTCCCATCCAATTTTCTTAAAAACTAACAAACAGGGTCTTTTTTAGTCAATTTCTCAAGACTATGCCAAGCATGTTCTATATGAAAATGGGTTCATAAGTCATGAATTGCATAATGCTTATCTCAACTATAATAAGACTTAAGAGTCAATAGAAAATTATCTAAAGTCTATCTATGTTTTGAAATAAATCCCATCTTTTGATAATTTTCACAAGTTTTGTGGAATGCATGTGATCCCTTGAATATGGTGGACTAGTAAAAATTTTCTTTTATCTTTGGTACTTGATTAGTATTTAAAAGTGCATTTTTATCAAGGTTTTATATCATCATTTTGTACTTGAAGTATGACACGACCAAAAGATTGATGTCTTCTCCCAAGTGTAGGAGTGTTGAAGTAATAAATAACCCAGCAAGACCGAGGTCGAACCACAGGAAGGTTAATTGTACAAATTATAAACAACAACTATAAATAACAACAATAGTAACAATAACAATAACAATAATAATAGTAGCAATTACTTGACCGCTTTTTATGATCGGCTTGTTTTAACTCGCAAGTGCACGAGTGTGCGATGTAGCAATTAACTCGGTAAGATCGAGGTCATATCCACAGAGAGCTAGATCTGGGAATTAAGCTAGGTAACAAAAAAAAAACTCAAGAGAAATTAAATTAACAATAACTTGGTTGAAAATAATTGATAGATTGGTTTTCAAAGATAAAAAAGTGTAAATAGATTTTAAATGACAAGAAAAAGTAAGTCTTGGTCCAAATCAATTTTAATGGTGATGTATTGGTGATTTCATCAACATATATAAAATAACTCAACCTAATATCAACAATGGTGATATTAGATCGGAAGATATTACAATGAAGTTTAGAAAGATGAATATTGATTATTGCTTAAGAATGAATAAGTACTTTCATATTAAGTAAGACATTGAATCAAGCAATCTCTATACCAAAACTAAAGTTTGTGCATAAAAATTTAAGATTATAACATTACCTAAATGATTTCTAAAATTTCTTTACAATAATAAATCAGTCATGAAGAAAATGAGAAGATAAACATTAAGATTCATTCATATCCTAAAGAACTCACCTCAATCACCATTATCCTTAATTTGGATCCAAGAAAGAGTTTAGCCAACCATGATTATATATAAGAACACTTCAATAAACATGAAAGAACTTGAATCCAACTGAAATAATAAGTTTTACAAACTAAAGAACCGAAATCTATAAAGAAGAACACAATACAATTTCAGAAAAAATTCGGACACAAATCTGACTCTAACTTTGGACAGCAATTTGACCCTCTTCGAAGCTTTTTTTCGAGATGTCTATTAGAGACATATTTATAGGAAATTCTGTCACCTTTCCAGATCATTAAAGAACAGCTCATTTGGACACCTGAGTCAAAAGTTATGGGTAAAAAACCAAAAGGTATTTTGAAAAATCAAATCAAGACAGCTTTACAACCACTTTGGTGCATGTTTTTCTTCCTCATTTATGAGGTGTCTCCTTCTGCTTTTTGACCCAAAATAATATTAAAATATCCCCTCCAGCTTTCCATCCATGTGCTTGCCTTCTTGGATCAATGGATTACCCAAAATAAATCAATTGTTATTTGTTGTGTGGACATGTAAGATCATGGATTGTGTTTGGGTTGATTTGAAAGTTGATTTGGGGTTGATTTAGGGCTGATTTGGGGCTGATTTTGGGCTGAATTTGAGCATCAAATAAGTATACAAATGTACTTATTATTTGGGCTAAGATTGACATTGAAACCTTGAGTGTTTAATCGTTGAAGTTTGCACACAACATAAGGCAAGTTTGGGCTTGAAATAAATCATATGATATTCTTTTCTAGAATTGGAATAGAATTGATTTTTGGGACAAATTTGAAGCACTTATTTGAACCAAGATTTGCTTCAATCTTCAACTAAATGTCTCTTCAATTCTTTGTTCTGAATTCCGACGTTGAATTTTCTGAATTAATTCATTTAAGCTCCAAAAACCTATTGAAACATTAAAACAAACTTCATTACTAAAAAACATATCAATTATTATAAAAACAACCAAATAAAAACAATAAATACATATGTAAAATAAGAGACTTAATGACACTTTTGATGCACAATCAGCAATAATAATAGTAGTAGTAGTAGTAGTAGTAGTAGTAGTAGTAACAATAACAATAATAATAATAATAATAATAAAGAAGGAGAAGGAGAAGGAGAAGAAGAAGAAGATGATGAGAACTTCGAGATGGAATATTAATGTAAAGATTAAACAATGATAATAACAAATGTCAAGTGACACGACTAAAAGGTTGATGTCTTCTCCCAAGTGCAGGAGTGTCGAAGTAATAAATAACCCGGCAAGACCGGGGTCGAACCACAAGGAGGTTAATTGTACAAATTATAAATAAAAATAATACAACAATAATAATAATAACAACAACAACAATAACAATAACAATAACAATAACAATAACAATAATAGTAATACTAGTAGTAGTAGTAGTAGTAATAATAATAATAAAGAAAAAGAAAGAGAAGAAGAAGAAGATGATGATGATGAGAACTTTGAGATGAAATATTCATGTAACGATTAAACAATGATAATAACAAATGTCAAGGTTAGAGGTTCCACTAATGGTATGTCAAACAAGTATAGTATAAACTCTTATTATTCAATTGAAAACCACACACAAAGGAGGTTCCAATCAGATTATATATTGTTAACATGATTACATTAGTTATCTTATTCAATTAATGCTAATACTTGTAAATCTCGTCAAGCATTCATGATTATAACTTATGTTAATAACAAATCAAGTTCCTTTCATAGCTCAGGTGTCGATTATACCATATAGTATGGGCTATGAAAGTGTCAAGCATTTGTTGTACCAAGTGTTATACAACATAAATCAAGATTAGTCATTTAACAAGCAAAGTATTAAAGAGTGAACAAGATAACAAATACAAAACATGTTAGTATCAAAGATTAAAGTCCATATTAAGTGTACACTATACTTATTCTTACACCATTAGTGTAACCTTTTCACCTTGACATAATTAACTTAGCTGGACATAATGAAAGAAAGTAAAATGGATAAATAAAATAAGAACATAAAAGTTAACTAAGTAAAGGAAAGGAAATGAAAGGCATAAACTTGATATTAATAAAAGCAAAGCATAAACATTACAAAAAACACAAAGAGAGAAAGGAAGAGCATGATCTTGATCTGAACACCAAGATGCCTAAATGCATGGCAAATGCCTCCTTTTATAGGCCAAAATTGGGAACTATTGATTTGATGACTAATTGATAAGTGGGTGGCCAACTCTTGACTTCGTGACAATCCTTATCTTCTCTTGTCTACCCAAAATGTCATTGATAACGTCAAAATTGGAGCCAGTTGAAAACATGAAAGTTGTAGCCAATTGTATCAGCTTTCTTGTGTAAAAGTTTCAGCTCATTTGGACTTCTAGAACTCCGATATGGCCAAAATACCGAACAGTTCTCGAGCTGGAAGACAGATTCGGGCTTCTTTGTTTTTGCTACAATTTGGACTTGAAAATGACCTTTTTAGATCTTAGGCTCCATATGAAAGTTGTAGGCCTATGTCTTACCTTTCCATCCATATAAATTGGACCTAAATCTGAGATATATAGCTCAAGATATGACCTAATTACCGAATAGTGTTCTGGTTTGGATTGCACCGACATCTCTTTTCTAAGTTTGGCCATCTCTTTGCCTTTGCAATTTAAGTTCTTAAGGTCATCAATCAATCCTTTCATTTATGTGATAGACCTGCATTTAAAATGAACATTTACCATAAATTAAAGGTATCTTATATTATTAGATATATTATTATAAAATATGCTTTAGTTACAGAGTTATTGATACTTCAAGTGCAAAATGATGATATAAAACCATGATAAAAATACACTTTTAAGTACTAATCATCAAGGTTAGAGGTTCCATTAATGGTATGTCAAACAAGTATAATATAAACTCTTATTATTCAACAGGAAACCACACACAACGGAGGTTCCAATCAGATTATGGATTGTTAACATGATTACATTAGTCATCTTATTCAATTAATGCTAATACTTGTAAATCTCGTCAAGCATTTATGATTATAACTTATGTTAACAACAAATCAAGTTCCTTTCATAGTTCAGGTGTCTGTTATACCATACAGTATGAACTATGGAAATGCCAAGCTTTTGTTGTACCAAATGTTATACAACATAAATCAAGATTAGTCATTTAACAAGCAAAGTATTAAAGAGTGAACAAGATAACAAATATAAAACATATTAGTATCAAAAATTAAAGTCCATATTAAGTTTATACTATACTTATTCTTACACCATTAGTGTAACCTTTTAACCTTGACATAATAAACTTAGCTAAACATAATAAAAGAAAGAAAAATAAATAAATAAAACAAGAACATAAACAAGATAAAAGTGAACCAAGTACAGGAAAGGAAATGAAAGACATAAACTTAATATTAATGAAAGCAAAGCATAAGCAATACAAAAAAATACAAAGAGAGAAAGAAAAAACATGATCTTGATCTAGAGACCGAGATGTCTAAATGCATGGCAAATGCCTCCTTTTATAGGCCAAAATTGGAAACTATTGATTTGATGACTAATTGATGAGTGGGTGGTCACCTCTTGACTTGGTCACAATCCTTATCTTCTCTTGTTTACCCAAGACATCATTGATAACGTCCAAATTGGAGCCACTCGAAAATATAAAAGTTGTAGGAAATTGTCTCAGCTTTCTTATGTAAACAATTCAGCTCATTTGGACTTCTAGAACTCTGAATATGGCCAAAACACTGAACAGTGCTCGGGCTGGAGGACACCTTCGGGCTTCTTTATTGTTGCAATAATTTGGACTTGAAAATGACCTTTATAGATCTTGAGTTCCACATGAAAGTTGTAGGCCGATGTCTTACCTTTTCATACATATAAAGTAGACCTAAATCTGGGATCTATACTTCCAGATATGACCTAATTACCGAACAATATTCCGGTTTGGATTGCACCGACATCTCTTTTCTAATTTTAGTTATCTCTTTGCCCTTGCAATTTAATTCTTAAAGTCATCAATCAATCCTTTCATTTATATGATAGGCCTGTATTTAAAATGAACATATACCACAAATTAAAGGTATCTTATATTATTAGATATATTATTATAAAACATGTTTTAGTTAAGGAGTTATTGATACTTCAAGTGCAAAATGATGATATAAAACCATGATAAAAATACACTTTTAAGTACTAATCACACCCCCTGATTGTGCATCAAAAGTGTCATTAAGTCTCTTGTTTTACATATATATTTATTATTTTTATTTGGTTGTTTTTATAATAATTGATGTGTTTTTTAGTAATGAAGTTTGTTTTAATGTTTCGATAGGTTTTTGGAGCTTAAATGAATTAATTCAGAAAATTCAACGTCGGAATTCAGAACAAAGAATTGAAGAGACATTTAGTTGAAGATTGAAGCAAATCTTGGTTCAAATAAGTGCTCCAAATTTGTCCCAAAAATCAATTCTATTCCAATTCTAGAAAAGAATATCATATGATTTATTTCAAGCCCAAACTTGCCTTATGTTGTGTGCAAACTTCAACCATTAAACACTCAAGGTTTCAATGTCAATCTTAGCCCAAATAATAAGTACATTTGTATACTTATTTGATGCTCAAATTCAGCCCAAAAATCAGCCCCAAATCAGCCCTAAATCAACCCCAAATCAACCTTCAAATCAACCCAAACACAATCCATGATCTTACATGTCCACACAACAAATAACAATTGATTTATTTTGGGTAATCCATTGATCTAAGAAGGCAAGCACATGGATGGAAAGCTGGAGGGGATATTTTAACATTATTTTGGGTCAAAAAGAAGAAGGAGACACCTCATAAATGAGGAAGAAAAACGTGCACCAAAGTAGTTGTAAAGCTGTCTTGATTTGATTTTTCAGAACACCTTTCGGTGTTTTGCCCATAACGTTTGACTCAGGTGTCCAAATGAGCTGTTCTTTAATGATCTGGAAAGGTGACAGAATTGCCTATAAATATGTATCTAATAGACTTCTCCAAGAAAAGCTTCGAAGAGGGTCGAATTGCTGTCCAAAGTTAGAGTCAGATTTGTGTCCGAATTTTTTCTGAAATTGTATTGTGTTCTTCTTTATAGATTTCGGTTCTTTAGTTTGTCTAACTTATTTTTTCAGTTGGATTCAAGTTCTTTCATGTTTATTGAAGTGTTCTTATATATAATCATGGTTGGCTAAACTCTTTCTTGGATCCAAATCAAGGATAATGGTGATTGAGGTGAGTTCTTTAGGATATGAATGAATCTTAATGTTTATCTTCTTATTTTCTTCATGAATGATTTATTATTGTAAAGAAATTTTAGAAATCATTTAGGTAATGTTATAATCTTGAATTTTTATGCACAAACTTTAGTTTTGGTATAGAGATTGCTTGATTCAATGTCTTACTTAATATGAAAGTACTTGTTCATTCTTAAGCAATAATCAATCTTCATCTTTCTAATCTTCATTGTAATATCTTCCGATCTAATATCACCATCGTTGAGATTAGGTTGAGTTATCTTATATATGTTGAAGAAATCACCAATACATCACCATTAAAATTGATTTCGACCAAGACTTACTTTTCTTGTCATTTAAAATCTATTTACATTTTTTTTTTATCTTTGAAAACAAATCCATCAATTATTTTCAACCAAGTTATTGTTAATTTAATTTCTCTTGAGTTTTTTGCTACATCACACACTCGTGCACTTGCGAGTTAAAACAAGCCGATCATAAAAAGCGGTCAAGCAATTTTGGCGCCGTTGCCGGGGAGCTAGCAAGCAAAGGTAACAAATTTAGATTTGATTATTGGAAAACTAAAAAAAATCATATAAAAAAATCAATTGGCTGGTTTTACCGCCTAAAAAAAATTTACCTTAACGTTTCGGATATTGGACTGTGGACTAGACTATTAATTGTTGGATTTTGGTTGGTTCAACCATTTTTCTTTTATTGTCTACTCTTATTAGTTTCTAATATTTTTCTTGTTTATTTCATTTTATTTTGTTGATATTGTTTTTATTTATTGTCTAAAGTGTTTGGCCGGTATTACCGCCTTTTTATTCATGCCTGTTATAATTATCTTTTAATGTTTATTATTGTTATTTTTCTTATATTTATTGTCTAAAGTGCTTGGTCGGTATTACCGCCTCTTGTTTATTTCATTTTATTTTGTTTTTTTGTTATGATTATTTTTCTTATATTTATTGTTTGAAGTGCTTGGCCGGTATTACCGCCTTTTTATTCATGCATGTTATAATTATCTTTTAATGTTTATTATTGTTATTTTTCTTATATTTATTGTCTAAAGTGCTTGGTCGGTATTACCGCCTCTTGTTTATTTCATTTTATTTTGTTGTTTTGTTATGATTATTTTTCTTATATTTATTGTTTGAAGTGCTTGGCTGGTATTACCGCCTTTTTATTCAAGCTTGTTATAATTATCTTTTAATGTTTATTGTTGTTAATAGTGTTTATTAGTTGGAGAGTGAATTTCTTAATTTGTTGTATTTTTATTTTTGAGCTATTACTTTTATTTGCAATTTTTTTTCTTTTTCTTTCCTTTCTTTTCATATTCATATAATTGTTATATTATTATTATTATTATTATTATTTTATCATGGCTAATGTTGAAGATGTAGAGGGTGAAGGGAGTGTTCAAGGTAATGGACCTCCACAATTCAATGATCAACCTAATTTTCGAACTCTTAGAGAGTATCTTCACCCGGCTAGACAAAGTACACCTTCGTGTATTATCTTACCTCTTAACCAAAATTGCTTGACCGCTTTTTATGATCGGCTTGTTTTAACTCGCAAGTGCACGAGTGTGCGATGTAGCAATTAACTCGGTAAGATCGAGGTCATATCCACAGAGAGCTAGATCTGAAAATTAAGCTAAGTAACAAAAAAAAACTCAAGAGAAATTAAATTAACAATAACTTGGTTGAAAATAATTGATGGATTTGTTTTCAAAGATAAAAAAAAAATGTAAATAGATTTTAAATGACAAGAAAAGTAAGTCTTGGTCCAAATCAATTTTAATGGTGATGTATTGGTGATTTCTTCAACATATATAAGATAACTCAACCTAATCTCAACGATGGTGATATTAGATCGGAAGATATTACAATGAAGATTAGAAAGATGAAGATTGATTATTGCTTAAGAATGAACAAGTACTTTCATATTAAGTAAGACATTGAATCAAGCAATCTCTATACCAAAACTAAAGTTTGTGCATAAAAATTCAAGATTATAACATTACCTAAATGATTTCTAAAATTTCTTTACAATAATAAATCATTCATGAAGAAAATAAGAAGATAAACATTAAGATTCATTCATATCCTAAAGAACTCACCTCAATAACCATTATCCTTGATTTGGATCCAAGAAAGAGTTTAGCCAACCATGATTATATATAAGAACACTTCAATAAACATGAAAGAACTTGAATCCAACTGAAAAATAAGTTTTACAAACTAAAGAACCGAAATCTATAAAGAAGAACACAATACAATTTCAGAAAAAATTCGGACACAAATCTGACTCTAACTTTGGACAGCAATTCGACCCTCTTCAAAGCTTTTCTTGGAGAAGTCTATTAGAGACATATTTATAGGCAATTCTGTCACCTTTCCAGATCATTAAAGAACAGCTCATTTGGACACCTGAGTCAAAAGTTATGGGCAAAACACCGAAAGGTGTTCTGAAAAATCAAATCAAGACAGCTTTACAACTACTTTGGTGCACGTTTTTCTTCCTCATTTATGAGGTGTCTCCTTCTTCTTTTTGACCCAAAATAATGTTAAAATATCCCCTCCAGCTTTCCATCCATGTGCTTGCCTTCTTAGATCAATGGATTACCCAAAATAAATCAATTGTTATTTGTTGTGTGGACATGTAAGATCATGGATTGTGTTTGGGTTGATTTGAAGGTTGATTTGGGGTTGATTTAGGGCTGATTTGGGGCTGATTTTTGGGCTGAATTTGAGCATCAAATAAGTATACAAATGTACTTATTATTTGGGCTAAGATTGACATTGAAACCTTGAGTGTTTAATGGTTGAAGTTTGCACACAACATAAGGCAAGTTTGGGCTTGAAATAAATCATATGATATTCTTTTCTAGAATTGGAATAGAATTGATTTTTGGGACAAATTTGGAGCACTTATTTGAACCAAGATTTGCTTCAATCTTTAACTAAATGTCTCTTCAATTCTTTGTTCTGAATTCCGACGTTGAATTTTCTGAATTAATTCATTTAAGCTCCAAAAACCTATCGAAACATTAAAACAAACTTCATTACTAAAAAACACATCAATTATTATAAAAACAACCAAATAAAAATAATAAATATATATGTAAAACAAGAGACTTAATGACACTTTTGATGCACAATCACACCCCCCAACTTAGATTTTGCTAGTCCTCAAGCAAAACAAAATATAAAACCTTTAAAATAAAAATAATAATAATAACAACCATAATTAGGCTCGATTCATCACACTTGAAGGACCTATCATGCAAACATTGGTATCTTTAACTTAGTGTACACAATAGCAAATAAAGAAAAATAAGCATACTCACATTCTCTAAATCAAACATCCATATAAAATTTCCAAATTCAGTCATATTTATCGTGCAACCAACATAATTGATTCATACGAAAACTCAACTTGTAATCTTCCATTCTCACCAACACAAACAAGGTAGCAAACTAGAGAAATATCTATATATTTTCTTTCTTTCTTTTTTCTTTCTTTGTTTTTTTTTTTTTTGAAGATATGATTTATTTTTTGTCTTTAAGTAGTCACTTCCCTTTTGACGCGAATACAAACATTTGTGATGAATGCACCCGGTTACTCACAAAGTCACAAACTTAAAGTGCTTTGCATACTCATATTTTAAGCTGCCGTTTAACGTAAAGATAAACATTTGTGATGAATACCCCTAGTTACTGAGCAACTCAAAACATTGGAGTAGATAGAACTTTGTACACATTTATTTATTTATTCGTGTAATAATTATTACTTTATTTACTTGAACCTTGTTTAGGACTGGATCAAAAGGGATAATCACAAGTAAAGCATCATACTCATCTTTCATGCATAATCACACAACTCACACAACTTTTACAAGGAAAGATGTATTTCAGTAATCTTAAAAAAAAGTATGCTATATCTTGCTTTATAAGATATTATCTATCCCAAATTAAAGTATGCAATGTTTAACATAATAATGAATCCAAAAATGTAATGATGATCCTAAACAATTCTCATTCACATACGAATGCAAGTTTTTTTTTTTTTTTAAACAAGCATGGTTATCTCAAGCATTCAACATAATGAAATATCTAAAATTAAGTTTTACATTATCCTCAATGTAAAAGAGAAAGAGAAGAAAAGTATAAAGATTAGAAAATTGTTACTCCCCTTCTGTTTTCAAGGATGAATGTCTGATTGAATTGGGCATGAGCTGACATCTTGCTTGATTTTTTTTTTAACCTGCATATCACAACTAAAAGAAAACATTGATTTTTTTTTTTTTTGAAAATAAAGAACCTCACACCCCCCAACTTAAAATAATGCATTGTCCCGAATGCATGAACACGAAAATATAAGAGATGGAAGAAAGAAGAAAAAATAATAAAAATGAAAAATAAAAATAAAAATAAAATAAAAATAAAAACTCATTACTTCTAATACTACAATGGTATTGGATCTTGAAGATCCAATGTCTCAACTTCAGCCACAACATTTTCAAGATAAGGTTTCAATCGATGACCATTTACTTTGAAAATATTTCCATTCTTGGGATTTTCTACCTCAAATGCACCATGCTCAGAGATGGATTTAATCACAAATGGACCAGTCCATTTTGTCCTCAACTTCCCAGGAAAGAGATGTAATCGTGAATTATACAAGAGAACCTTTTGACCAACATGAAAGGATTTTCTAAGAATATGTTTATCATGCAAAGTTTTCATCTTATGTTTTGAAATTTTTGCATTTTCAAATGCATCATTTCTCAACTCCTCTAATTCATCCAATTGAAGCTTTCTATTTTTGCCAACCTCGTTTTCATTGTCATTGAATTGCCGAATGGCCCAATATGCACGGTGCTCAATCTCAACAGGGAGATGACAAGGCTTTCCATAAACTAGCCTATAAGGAGACATTCCTAAAGAGGTCTTATAAGCAGTGCGATATGCCCACAAAGCATCAACTAGTCGTAGGGACCAATCTTTACGGTTTGGATTAACTGTTTTCTCTAAAATGTTCTTGATCTCCCTATTTGCCAACTCAGCTTGGCCACTTGTCTGTGGGTGATAGGGGGTACTGACCTTGTGAATTACACCATATTTTCTCATCAAAATCCCAACGGGCTTGTTACAAAAATGTTTTCCCCCATCACTAATCATAGCCCGGGGCATGCCAAAACGAGAGAATATATTTTCTTTCAAGAATTTGACCACAACTCGATGGTCATTGGTTCGAGATGCAATGGCCTCCACCCATTTAGACACATAATCAACAGCAACAAGGATGAATTGGTAACCAAATGAACTTGGAAAAGGTCCCATGAAATCAATCCCCCAACAATCAAATATTTCCAAAACAAGGATGGGGTTAAGGGGCATCATGTTACGCCTAGTGAAGCTACCTAGTCGTTGGCATCGGTCACATGCAACACAGAAGGCATGAACATCTTTAAACATGGTAGACCAATAAAAACCACACTGCAAGATTTTGGCAATGGTTTTCTTGGAAGAGAAATGCCCACCACAGGCTAATGCATGACAAAAATTAATGACCCTTGGAATTTCATGATCAGGGATGCACCGCCTAATAATTTGGTTAGGACAATATTTAAATAGGTAGGGGTCATCCCAAAAAAAGGTGCGCACATTGCGCAAGAATTTTTGTTTGTCAAGTTTAGACCAATGAGAAGGAATTTGACTTGTGGCTAGGTAATTTGCTATGTCAGCATACCATGGAGAACCAATGTAAGAGACAGTACCTGCACAAAATAAATTTTCATCAGCAAAGAGTTCATTTATTGGAGATTCATCAATTATGGTCTTATAGCTTGAAAGACGAGACAAATGATCAGCTACTACATTCTCTATTCCCTTTTTATCTCGAATTTCAATGTTAAACTCTTGGAGTAGGAGGATCCATCGAATCAAACGTGGTTTGGCATCTTGTTTTGTGAGCAAATATTTCAATGCTGCATGATCAGTGAAAACAATAACAAGAGATCCAACCAAATAAGACCTAAACTTGTCTAATGCAAAGACCACAGCTAAGAGTTTTTTTTCAGTTGTAGTGTAATTCAATTGAGCATCATTCAAAGTCTTGCTAGCATAATATATGACATGAGGTTTCTTGTCTTTTCTTTGCCCTAAAACAACCCCAACCGCAAAATCACTAGCATCACACATCAGTTCAAATGGTAGAGACCAATCAGGAGCTTGTATGATTGGTGCAGTTGTCAACAACCCTTTAAGCTTTTCAAAAGCTTCTTGACATTTTGATGTCCAATCAAATGGGACATCTTGTGACAACAAGTTACACAATGGTTTGGCAATGGTACTAAAAGAATGAATGAATCTTCGATAAAAACCAGCATGTCCTAAAAAGGATCTCACATCTTTCACAGTCTTAGGGGTAGTTAATTTTTGAATTACTTCCACTTTTGACTTATCTACCTCTATCCCTTTTGAAGAAACAATGTGACCTAAAACAATGCCATGTGTCACCATAAAATGACACTTCTCCCAATTGAGTACAAGATTGCTCTCTTCACACCTTTCAAGAACTTTTTCTAGATTCATTAGACACAACTCATAAGAATCCCCATAAACTAAAAAATCATCCATGAAAACTTCCAAAAAATTTTCCACCATGTCACTAAAGATACTCAGCATACACCTTTGAAAAGTGGCTGGTGCATTACACAAACCAAATGGCATTCTTTTATAAGCATAAGTACCAAAAGGACAAGTGAAAGTGGTTTTTTCTTGGTCTTCTAAAGAAATCTCAATTTGGTTGTAACCTGAGTATCCATCCAAAAAACAATAGAAAGCTCTTCCAGCTACTCTTTCAAGTACTTGGTCTAAAAATGGAAGCGGAAAATGGTCCTTCCTAATCACCATGTTCAATTTACGATAATCAATGCACATACGCCATCCAGTTTGGATTCTAGTTGGTACCAGCTCATTATTTTCATTCTTCACTACCGTGACTCCAGATTTTTTTGGGACAACTTGGGTTGGACTAACCCATTTTGAGTTTGCAATAGGGTAAATGATACCTGCATCAAGTAGCTTAAGCACTTCACCTCTCACTACTTCCTTCATGTTTGGGTTCAATCGTCTTTGCATTTGCCTCACAGATTTAGCCTCTTCTTCAAGATAGATTCTATGTGTACATAAAAGAGGGCTAATTCCTTTCAAGTCAGTAATTTTCCACCCAATTGCTTTCTTGTGTTTTCTCACCACTCTCAAAAGTTTGTGTTCTTGCTCTATGCTAAGTTTTGATGAGATCACAATAGGATATGATTCATCTTCCCCTAGAAATGCATACTTAAGATCACTCGGTAAAGGCTTCCTTTCTAGTTTATCAGGCTGGACAAGAGATTCCTCAACTTTCACTTGGGGTGAAATCAAAGGCTCAAATGATGGGGTCCATTGACCTATTGACATAATAGGCATTGGATCTAGATAAGTCTCGAGTTCTCTTACTTCCTCATCAACACATTCCAAAGAACAAAATCTTTCATCATGAATTAAAGTTCTCTCCAATGGATCCTTGATCCACACTCTCTCAAAGTGTTCTTGACAAACTGTTTGGATGAAATCTACCTCTCTAATGTCCTCATGTTCCCCGATTTGTTTGGAGACATTGAATATGTTCATCTCCACAGTCATATTCCCAAAAGACAATTTCATCACCCCATTCCTACAGTTAATTAAGGCATTGGATGTAGCTAGGAAAGGTCTCCCTAAGATGACTGGGATGGGGGCATTAGAACCTTGAATTGGTGCGGTGTCTAATACTACAAAATCAACAGGAAAGTAGAATTTATCTACTTGGACCAACACATCCTCAACGATACCCCTGGGAATCTTGATTGACCTATCAGCTAATTGAAGGGTGATTCGAGTAGGCTTGATTTCTCCTAAACCTAATTGTTCGTAAACAGTGTAGGGTATTAAATTCACACTTGCTCCTAAATCCAACAAAGCTTGATCTATCTTATGACTTTCAATAATGCATGAAATGGTAGGACAACCAGGATCTTTGTATTTGGGAGGGGTCTTAAACTGGATGATGGCACTAGCATGTTCAGTTAGAAAGGCTCTTTCTTTCACATTCAATCTCCTTTTGATTGTGCATAAATCCTTAAGAAACTTTGCATAAGATGGAACTTGTTTAATTGCATCAAGGAGTGGAATATTGACTTTCACTTGTTTGAACAATTCATAGATTTCCGAGTTCATAAGATCTTGTTTAGGTTTTCCTAACCTTTGTGGAAATGGTGCTCTAGGAATAAATTCTAAATCACTCATTTTGACTCCAATCTTTCTTGAATCATCTCCTTTCTCACTTATCTCTTTCTCATTTATCTCACCTTCTTTGTCACTCAAACTCTCATTTGTCACTTGTGTTTTGATTCCCTCTTCACTTTCCCTAGATTTCTCCTCCATAATACCTTTAGGAATCCTAAAACCTATACCTTTATCAACAATCTTTCCACTTCTAAGGGTAGTGATGGCTTGGACTTGTTCATGGTTTGAAGGTTCACTAGGTGAGGATTCACTCATGTGTACCTGACCTCTAGGATTGGGCATTGGTTGAGCTGGGATTTTTCCCTTCTCTTGAATGCTTAGTGATTGAGTCAACTTAGTTAGTTGACTTCGAATGTCATCTAAGGTCCTATTGGTCTGGTCTTAGAATTTGTAAACTTGGTTGTTGATTCCTCCTTGTGTTTGCATGAATTGTTGAAGAGTATCCTCTAAGGATCTCTTATGAGGTGGTTGGTATGTGTTATGTGTGGGAGCATGAAATGGTTGGGGTGGAGGTTGAAATGTTTGAGGTACTGAAGAGCCCTCATTTCTCCATCCAAAATTTGGGTGGTTCCTCCATCCAGGATTATAGGTCTCAGAGTAGGGATTGCCTACTTGGTTTGGAAATGGCTTTCTAACATTACTTGAATCAGAAGTTTGGCCATATAACACTTCCTTGAAGGCTGGAATGGCAGGACATTCAGTTGTCCAATGCCCTTTGCTTTCACAAACAACACAACTTTCCTCTTGTTGTTCACTTATGACATGCACTTTTTTAATCTCAAGAGACTCTACTTTCCTAGCCAATGAGGCTAATCTAGCATTGAGGTCATCAGTCTCTTTCAATTGAAACTTCCCACTTGAATGAGAAATGGTGTTTCTAGACTCAACATGAACTGGGAGAGAAGTCTCCCATTGCTTTGTGTTTTCAGCCAATTGATCAAAAAAATCAAAGGCCTCACTTGGTTCTTTGTCATAAAACTCACCATTACACATGGTTGACACTAGCTTTTTAAAATCTGCGGTAAGAGAGTCATAAAAGAAACTCACTAACCTCCACATCTCAAAACCATGGTGAGGGCATGCATTTAACAAGTCTTTGAACCTTTCCCAAGCTTGGTGAAATGACTCATTTGGACTACAAGAAAAATTCATCATTTGACGTTGTAAGGCTGCTGTCCTATGAGTGGGGAAGTATTTTTTCAAAAATTCAGCTTGCATTTCTCTCTATGTACCTATAGACCTAGGACGCAAAGAGTTTAGCCAAAGCTTGGCTTTATCCTTTAGAGAGAATGGGAACAATTTAAGCCGAATGGTTTCCTCGGTGCATGTTCTATCAATAAAAGTATTACATACCTCTTCAAAGTCTTTAATGTGTATGTATGGATTTTCAGAATCCATACCATGAAATGTGGGAAGAAGTTGAATCATGCCCGGTTTTAAATTAAAAGCTTGTTGGTTAAGAGGTAAGATAATACACGAAGGTGTACTTTGTCTAGCCGGGTGAAGATACTCTCTAAGAGTTCGAAAATTAGGTTGATCATTGAATTGTGGAGGTCCATTACCTTGAACACTCCCTTCACCCTCTACATCTTCAACATTAGCCATGATAAAATAATAATAATAATAATAATATAACAATTATATGAATATGAAAAGAAAGGAAAGAAAAAGAAAAAAAATTGCAAATAAAAGTAATAGCTCAAAAATAAAAATACAACAAATTAAGAAATTCACTCTCCAACTAATAAACACTATTAACAACAATAAACATTAAAAGATAATTATAACAAGCTTGAATAAAAAGGCGGTAATACCAGCCAAGCACTTCAAACAATAAATATAAGAAAAATAATCATAACAAAACAACAAAATAAAATGAAATAAACAAGAGGCGGTAATACCGACCAAGCACTTTAGACAATAAATATAAGAAAAATAACAATAATAAACATTAAAAGATAATTATAACATGCATGAATAAAAAGGCGGTAATACCGGCCAAGCACTTCAAACAATAAATATAAGAAAAATAATCATAACAAAAAAACAAAATAAAATGAAATAAACAAGAGGCGGTAATACCGACCAAGCACTTTAGACAATAAATATAAGAAAAATAACAATAATAAACATTAAAAGATAATTATAACAGGCATGAATAAAAAGGCGGTAATACCGGCCAAACACTTTAGACAATAAATAAAAACAATATCAACAAAATAAAATGAAATAAACAAGAAAAATATTAGAAACTAATAAGAGTAGACAATAAAAGAAAAATGGTTGAACCAACCAAAATCCAACAATTAATAGTCCAGTCCACAGTCCAATATCCGAAACGTTAAGGTAAATTTTTTTTAGGCGGTAAAACCAGCCAATTGATTTTTTTATATGATTTTTTTTAGTTTTCCAATAATCAAATCTAAATTTGTTACCTTTGCTTGCTAGCTCCCCGGCAACGGCGTCAAAATTGCTTGACCGCTTTTTATGATCGGCTTGTTTTAACTCGCAAGTGCACGAGTGTGCGATGTAGCAATTAACTCGGTAAGATCGAGGTCACCCCCTAACCAGCTTAGTACTAGTCCCTAGTAATCAAAGTGTTAAAATAGAAAAACAATTTGCAAATTTCACAAAGCAAGGTATTCATCATTTAACTTCCATTAATCTATCCAGATAAACAAACTCTCATTAAATTTATATATCTGTTCAATACCTTTTAATAAGATATTAATAAATCTTTCTTTTGTGCTCAATATATCAACACATAATGATGGGGCTTTTCTTGGAAAAAAACAATTTTTTTTTCTAATCTTTAAGGTTAACTTCCTTAGGTTGGAATTATTATTTTTGTCTTTTTTTTAAGATATATACATATAATTTAAAACACCATGTATCTTTAATCCATATAACGAGCTTTCAGCTAATGACTCTCATACCAGTTGGTCTTAGGGCATTAGGTGTTAAGACACCCCTACAAGCTTAGAAACTCGGGTCGTAGATATTGATATATAGATAGTGCAATGTTTGATTCCCTTAAGCTTTTCTCCTCAACCCATGTAACAAGCGTTGGGCCAATAGCTCTCAAGTCAATTGACTTTAGGGTATTAGGTGTTAAAACATCCCTTCGGGCTTAATTTCTTAGGTTAGGGAGACTATGAAACCAAACTTATCTATATTTTTATTATTATCATTTTTTTTGTTTTTTTTTTAATTATACACTATCCCTTTCCCTTAGTTGTTACCTTTAAAACATGTTAGTATCAAACATTAAAGTCCATATTAAGTTTACATTATACTTATTCTTACACCATTAGTGTAACCTTTTCACCTTGACATAACTAACTTAGCTAGACATAATGAAAGAAAGCAAAATAGATAAACAAAATAAGAACATAAAAGTTAACTAAGTAAAGGAAAGGAAATGAAAGGCATAAACTTAATATTAATGAAAGCAAAGCATAAACATTACAAAAAATACAAAGAGAGAAAGGAAGAGCATGATCTTGATCTAGAAACCAAGATTGCTAAATGCATGGAAAATTCCTCCTTTTATAGGCCAAAATTGGGAACTATTGATTTGATGACTAATTGATAAGTGGGTGGCCAACTTTTGACTTGGTGACAATCCTTATCTTCTCTTGTCTGCCCAAAACGTCATTGATAACATCAAAATTGGAGCCAGTTGCAAACATGAAAGTTGTAGGCAATTGTCTCAGCTTTCTTGTGTAAAACATTCAGCTCATTTGGACTTCTAGAACTCCAGATATGGCCAAAATACTGAACAGTGCTCGGGCTGGAAGACAGATTCGGGCTTCTTTGTTGTTGCTATAATTTGGAGTTGAAAATGACCTTTTTAGATCTTGGGCTCTATGAAAGTTGTAGGCCTATGTCTTACCTTTCTATCCATATAAATTGAAACTAAATCTAATATATATAGCTCCAGATATGACCCAATTACCGAACAATGTTCTGGTTTGAATTGCACCGACATCTCTTTTCTAAGTTTGGCCATCTCTTTATCCTTGCAATTTAAGTTCTTAAAGTCATCAATCAATCCTTTCATTTATGTGATAGGCCTGCATTTAAAATGAATATTTACCACAAATTAAAGGTATCTTATATTATTAGATATATTATTATAAAACATGCTTTGGTTAAGGAGTTATTGATACTTCAAGTGCAAAATGATGATATAAAACCATGATAAAAATGCACTTTTAAGTACTAATCAAAATGTAAAATGATAAAAAAAATATCTACCAAAGAGAATTTCTAACTAAGACATTTTGTTGACAAAAACATGATCAACACAACTAAGTGATTGTTAATGTGTATTCCCTATAACTAATTAGTTCGTTGCATATGGCATTCACATTATTCATGTAATATATTTTATTTATTACTTAGTGAATCTCAGGTAAAGTTGGAATAAAATTTTCTTACAAGAAAAATTATAAAGTTGTTATTATTATAAAGATTTTTATTGTTTCAAAGTAATGTTCCTAAAATTTTTTAAGGTAATTGATTAGTACTTAAAAGAGCATTTTTATCAAGGTTTTATATTATTATTTTGCTCTTGAAATATTAATAACTCCTTAACTAAAACATATTTTATAATAACATATATAATATTATAAGATGCCTTTAATTTATGGTAAATGATCATTTTAAATTCTAGCCTATTACATAAATGAAAAGATTGATTGATGAGTTTAAGAACTGAAATTGAAAGGACGAAGAGATGGTCAAACTTAGAAAAGAGATGTCAGTGCAGTCCAAATCAGAACACTATTTGGTAATTAGGTCATATTTAGAGTTGTAGATCTTGAATTTAGGTCTAATTTATATGAATAAAAAAGTAAGGCATATGCCTATAACTTTTATATAAGCCCAAGATTTAGAAAGGTAACTTTCAAGTCCAAATTATAGCAATAACAAAAACGTCCGAATCTATCCTATAACTCGAATACTATTTAGTGTTTGGCCCATATTTAGAGTTCTAGAAGTCCACATGACCTCTAGTTTTTTTCTAGAAAGCTAAGACAATTTCCTATAACTTTCATGTTTTCAAGTGGTTCCAATTTTGACGTTATCAATGAAATTTTCAGCAGACAAGAGAAGATAAAGATTATCACCAAGTCAAGAGTTGGCCACCCACTCATCAATTAGTCATCAAATCAATAGTTCCTAATTTTGGCCTATAGAATGAGGCATTTGCCATGCATTTAGGCATCTTGATTTCCAAATCATGATCATGCTCTTGTGTTCTCTCTTTATACTTTTGTAATGCTTAAGTTTTTCTTTCATTAATATCTTATTCATGCCTTTCATTTCCTTTCCTTTACTTAGTTAACTTTTATGTTATTTATATTTTAATTCTATTTATTTATTTTTCTTTCTTTCATTATATTTAGTTAAGTTTATTATGTTAAGGTGAAAAGGTTATACAAATGGTGTAAGAATAAGTATAGTGTCAACTTAACATGGACTTTAATGTTTGATACTAACATGTTTTATATTTGTTATCTTGTTTACTCTTTAATACTTTGCTTGTTAAATGACTAATATAGATTTATGTTGTATAACACTTGGTACAACAAATGCTTCGCACTGTTATAGCTCATACTATATGGTATAACTAACAATTGAGCTATGAAAGGAACTTGATTTGTTGTTAACATAAGTTATAATCATGAATGTCTGATGAAATTTACAAGTATTAGCATTAATCAAATAAGATAACTAATGTAATCATGTTAACAATTTATAATCTGATTGACACCTCTTTTGTGTGTGGTTTCCAATTGAATAATAAGAGTTCATACTATACTTGTTTGACATACCTTTAGTGGATCCTCTAACCTTGACATTTGTTGTTATCATTATTTAATCATTACATTAATCTTCCATTTCAAAGTTCTCGTCAACTTCTTCTTCTTCTTTATTACTACCACTACTACTAGTATTATTGTTGTTGTTGTTATTGTTGTTGTCGTTATATTATTGTTATCTATAATTTATACAATTAACCTCACTATGGTTCGACCCTGGTTTTACTGGGTTATTTATTACTTCGACACTCTTGCATTTAAAAGAAGACATCAATCTTTTGGTCGTGTCATTTTATAAGGATTGGACATTAATTAAAGTTATTGAAACCAATACATATAATGTTCTTTTTTATGAAAAAAATAAGTTGTTCTTAAAGAATACGGTATAAAGAATACTAAATTGACCTGTATGAGAAATTTATATAAAAAGTTACCTATGTTGATAAAAAATTCATGAGATATTTGTATAATTGATCCTTAGATGTAAGATTACTATGTTATCTTATATAGAAACTTTTATGTTTTTTTATCATGATTGCACATTGCTTTAAATAAAGGTAATAAACAGATAATTATTGAATATAGTAAAAACTATATGAAAGTATTTGAGTGATTAAGAAAAATTCATTATCGAAGGTAACTTAGGAAAAGTATTCCACATATTTTTAAATAGTATTGTTTATAAAATTCTTATGCAAGTTGGAATAAGATTTGAAAATATTCCAAACCTTATTCAAGAAATTAATAACTATCATGTTGAAAATTAGTATGATTTGATAGAGCAAACAAATTTCATGCTCAAATATCTTATTCAAAACATTAGAAATAAAAGAATATTAATTTTGCTAACAAATAGTTAGATGAATGGTTTGTTAAACCACAAATAACTTACCTAATATTTGAGAGGTCATGATATGTTTCTAAAAGTTGTATTTGACTTTAAAATATAAATTAATTAATTTTAAAGGTTTATATTTAGGCCAACATTGTAAGATCTAATGGGTCAAACACATTACGAATCATTGATGAGAAGATAAACTTGAATGAAAAATCATGTATGACTTAATTATAAAATAGGTTTTAGAAATTTAGGGATTATAATGTAATTTATACAAGGGGTTATATTTCTAGACTTAGAAAACTCAAGTATAGACTAAATTGTATAAATTTCTAATAATTGTCTTGAAATTGACTGTGATATTTTCTAAGAAAAAAATTGATATTTTACCATGATTAAAGAAGTTAGGTTTTTCATATAATACAATATGATGATAAATTTTTATTTTTTTTTTAATTTAAAGAAGTTAGAAGTGGTGAAAAGTCAATAAAATAAAAGCTAGCATGTTAGGTTTAACAATCCATCTCCCGTAGGAGATTTCTAAACTAGTAATTTGTGAAGACTATTATTAAAGGCTAAGGGAATTAGAAGACTATTGGTTGACAACAATCTATATCTCTTAAAGATTTTGAGATTTCTTAACTAGTGATTTACATGATTACTATTAAAGGATAAATAATTAGAAAACTATTGATTTATGATAACCCATTCATGAATAGTTAATAAAAGCCTAAGGGAAGAATTATTATTCAAGTTATGTTCATTTAAACCCTAAAAAGCCTTTAACTATTTAACATGATCCATGAGACACCAAAAAAAAGTTTTGAGTAGCCTTTCCATTATATTCTAACTTTTTAAGATCCTGGCATTTTATTTAGTGGTTATAAGTATTCATTATATTACTTAAATCAATTTAATTTGAAGAGGTTTATGTGCTAATACTCATTCACTTAAGGTCAAAAAACGTTTGTGTTTGTGATAGTGAATGAATACTTAATATCGTTATATAATTCTTAAAACATACAAGTCAAACATTTGTTTCTCTAAAAGAAAAAGTGTGGTGAGTAATGGTTAACTCAGTCTCATTATTTGAAGATTACATGATCAAATCTTATCCCTTTACAAGAACTTGAGATGTTAGACTTAAATTATACTTCATTTTTATTACTTGATATTTTCCAAGTATTCAATCATAAAAAAATAAAGAAGAAATAAGATCTCTCTACCATTTTTTATGAGCTTTCAAAGTAGAGGAAGAAAAATTTAATTAGGTCAGATGAGAAGTATAAAGATTTCATATTACTTAGTGATTAGTACTTAAAAGTGCATTTTTATCAAGATATTATATCATCATTTTGCACTTAAAATATCAATAACTCCTTAATTAGAGCATGTTTTATAAAGACAAGTCTGATAATATAAGATATCTTTAATTTATGGTAAATGCTCATTTTAAATGCAGACATTCTCATAATTCAAAGGATTGATTGTTGTCATTAATTATTGAAAGTGAAAGGACAAAGAAAAGGCTAAGCTTATGAAGGAGATGTCGATTCACTTCAAATTCGAGCACTGTTCAATCATCGGATCATTTCTAAAGCTATAGATCTTGGATTTCATATTAATTTATATGGCTCAAAAGATAAAAAATAGGCCTACAACTTTCATGACTATGGAAAGACCCAAATTTTCCTTTTTCAAATTTAAAGTTTGGCCACAAAAGAGAATTTCGAATCTGTATTGCAATTTAGCCCAAACACTATTCAACGTTTTACCTATAACTAGAGTTTTAGAAGTCCAAATGATCTAAAATTTAGTAGGTGGAAGGAAAAGTCAATTTACAATAACTTTCATGAGAGGACCAGCTCAGAAATGAGATTTTATCCAAACAAGAGCATGAGGGTTATCCACCACGTCTATAAGCAGCACTGCTCAATATTTTGGACATATCTCGAGCTGTAGTGCTCCAAATGATCTGAAATTTGGTGGGTGGAAGTAAAAAACAGTTTCCAATAACTTTTATGAGAGGACCAACTCAGAAATGAGATTTCATTCAGACAAGAGCATGAGGGCTATCCACCACGTCCACAAGTAGCACTGCTTAGTATTTTGGACATATCTCGACCTGTAGTGCTCCAAATGATCTGAAATTTGGTGGGTGGAAGGAAAAATAATTTCCAACAACGTTTATGGAGAACACTTTGTCAAATTCTAATTACATCAATGTAAATCTAGTTATCCAAAGTGCTTGAGTAATGTTGTCCACCAAGTTCACTAATCAATAGTTGACCACTATATTAATTATCAATTACCACATGAATAGTTCTAAATTTTAGCCTATAAAAGAAGATATTTACCATTTATTTGGGCATCTTGTTTTCTATATCAAGATCTTGTTCTTGCTCTCTCTCTTTATATTTTTGTAATGCTTAAGGTTTGCTTTCATTAATCTCTTGTTCATTCTTTTCATTTCCTTTACTATACTTGGTTAACTTATATCATGTTTATGTTCTTGTATTGTTTCTTTAAGTTTGTCTTCTTTATAATGTCTAGCTAAGTTAATTATGTCAAGGTGAAAAGGTTTCACTAATGGTGTTAGGATAAGTATAATATAAACTCAATATGGACTTCAATGCTTATATTAAACAACTTGCTATTAACATGTCTTATCATTTTTACCTTATTAATTCTTAATACCTTACTTGTTAAATAATTAATCTATATTTATGTTGTATACCACTTGGTACAACAAATACTTGATCCTTCATAGTCTTCGGCTGACATCATTATTATGAGAGCAACTTGATTTGTTATCAACATAAATTAACATCATAAATACTTGATAAAATTTATAAGTATGGTGTTATGTAAATAAAATGATTAATATGATCATGTTGATAATTAATAAAGAGTTTATATCTTACTTATCTCTAATACTACTAGTGTATCTTCTAACCTTAATATTTGTTTTTATCACTGTATAATCTTCACATTAATCTTACATCTCAAAGTCCTCTTTAACTTATCTTCATCACCACCATCATTGTTGTTGTTGTTGTTGTTGTTGTTGTTCTTATTATTATTATTATTTATAATTTATATATTTAACTTCCTTATAGTTTGACCTTGGTTAGAGTTAGAACACTTAGAGACCATATGAATCTTATAAGAACAAGTGCACCCTCATGCATAATTTTCCCTCCTAATGCATCTCACTTTAATTTTAGCCAGACATTATTCAACTTTTACCTTCATTTCATAGCTTATATCTAGAAAATCCATACTTGCATTTGAAAGAATTTGAAAAAGTTTGTAACACCTATAATGACTTAAATTGTAGCATAAAGACTATCATATTAAAGCTTTTTCATTTTCATTAAAAGATAAAGCTAAAATATGGCTACAAAATCTTAGGTTAGGATCCATTCATACTTGGGATAAGACATCAACTCTTTGATCGTGTCACTTAGATTGATCAAAAAGATTGATTGTTATATCTTTATTTCTTTATGTGAGTGCATCTATCTATTTTTACTAAATCAAACAATCATGTATTATTTGATTTAAGAATTGTAACTTGATTAAAAATGCATTTTTATCATGGTTTTATATCATCATTTTGCACTTGAAGTATCAATAACTCCTTAATTAAAACATGTTTTATAATAATATATCTAATAATATAAGATACCTTTAATTTATGGTAAATGTTCATTTTAAATGCAGGCCTATCACATAAATGAAAGGATTGATTTATGAATTTAAGAACTGAAATTGAAATGACAAAGAGATGACCAAAATTAGAAAAGAGATGTCGGTGCAAGCCAAACCGGAACACTTCTCAGTAATTAGGTTATATCTAGAGCTATAGATCTCAGATTTAGGTCTATTTTATATGGATGGAAAGGTAAGACATAGGCATACAACTTTGATATGGAGCCCAAGATCTAAAAAGGTCATTTTGAAGTCCCAATTGTAGCAATAACAAAGAAGCCCAAATCTATCCTCCAGCTCGTGCACTGTTACAACAAATGCTTGATACTAATGGTGTAGGAATAAGTATAGTGTAAACTTAATATGAACTTTAATGTTTGATACTAACATGTTTTATATTTGTTATCTTGTTCACTCTTTAATACTTTGCTTGTTAAATAACTAATCTTGATTTATGTTGTATAACACTTGGTACAACAAATGCTTGGCACTTTCATAGCCCATACTGTATGGTATAATCGAAACCTAAGCTATGAAAGGAACTTGATTTGTTGTTAACATAAGTTATAATCATGAATGCTTGACGAAATTTAGAAGTATTAGCATTAATTGAATAAGATGACTAATGTAATCATGTTAACAATCTATAATCCGATTGGAACCTCCTTTGTGTGTGGTTTCCAATTGAACAATAAGAGTTTATACTATACTTGTTTGACATACCATTAGTGGATCCTCTAACCTTGACATTTATTGTTATCGTTGTTAAATATTAACATTAATATTACATCTCAAAGTTCTCATCTTCTTTTTTTATTATTATTTTTATTACTACTACTACTACTACTACTACTATTATTAGTACTATTAGTACTATTATTATTATTATTATTATTATTATTATTATTATTATTATTATTGATGTTATTACTATTATTGTTGTTGTTGTTGTTGTTGTTGTTGTATTATTGTTATTTATAATTTGTACAATTAACCTCCCTGTGGTTCGACCCCGGTCTTGCCGGGTTATTTATTACTTCAACACTCCTACACTTGGGAGAAGACATCAATCTTTTAGTCGTGTCATAATTGCCCAACAAAAATATAAAAAATAAAGTTGCCACCTAGTTTTTAAGAAAACTAAGAATCTTATTAACACGATCAAAGAGTTGATGTCTTCTTCCAAGTGTAAATGTGTTGAAGTAGTAAATAACTCAATAAGATTGGGTTCGAACCACAAGGAGGTTAACTATATAAACTAGAAATAAAAAAATTGATAATAACAGAAAAGGAATTGAAGAGAGCTTTGAGATGTGATATTAATATAAGGATGTAAACAAATACAAAACAATTGTCAAGGTTAAAAGATCTACTAATGATATTTTAAATAAGTATAACATAAACTCTTTTTATTATTCAATAGGAAACCACACACAAAGGAGGTTTCAATCATATTATAATTTATTAATATGATTATATTAATTATATTATTTGAGTAATGTTAATACTTATAAATGTTATTAGGTATCCATGGTGATAACTTATGTTAACAACAAATCAAGTTCCTTTCATTGCACAAGTGTCAATTATACCATACAGTTGAGCTATGAAAGTACCAAGTATTTATTGTACCAAGGGTTGTTCAATACAAATCTATATTAACCATTTAACAAGCAAGGTATTAAGAGTCAACTAGTAGTCGTAGTATTATTAGTATTATTATTGCTACTATTATTATCGTTGTTGTTTATTATTGTTATTTGTAATTTGTACAATTAACCTCCCTATGATTTGACCCCAGTCTTACCAGGTTATTTATTACTTCGACACTCCTGCACTTAGGAGAAGACATCAATCTTTTCATCGTATCAGATTGCACCATCAACGTTTTTCTAAGTTTGACGCTCTTTTTGTTTTTTCAATTTCAATACATAAACTCATCAATTAATCCTTTTATTTATGTGATAATCCTGAGTTAGGATGAACATTTACCATGAATTAAAGGTATATTATATTATCAGACTTGTTAATATAAAACATGCTTTAGTTAAGGAATTTAATGATGTTTTAGGTGCATATGATGACACAAAACCTTAATGAGAAACACTTTTAAGTACTAATCACACCCCCCAACTAGCTTATTACTAGTCCCTAGTAATTAAAATGTTAAAATAGAAAAATAATTTGCAAATATCACTAAGTAAAGCATTCATCATGTAACTTCCATTAATTTATCTAGATAAACAAACTTGCATTAAATTTATATGTTTGCTACATGAAAAAATTAAATTAAAAAATGTCAAGGTTAGAGATTCCACTAATGGTATGTCAAACAAGTATAATATAAACTCTTATTATTCAATTGGAAACCACACATAAAGGAGGTTCCAATCAGATTATAAATTGTTAACATGATTACATTAGTCATCTTATTCGATTAATGCTAATACTTGTAAATTTCATCAAGCATTCATGATTATAACTTATGTTAACAACAAATCAAGTTCCTTTCATAGCTCAGGTGTCGGTTATACCATACATTATGGGCTATGAAAGTGCCAAGCATTTGTTGTACCAAATGTTATACAACATAAATCAAGATTAGTCATTTAACAAGCAAAGTATTAAAGAGTGAAGAAGATAACAAATATAAAACATGTTAGTATCAAACATTAAAGTCCATATTAAGTTTACATTATACTTATTCTCACACCATTAGTGTAACCTTTTCACCTTGACATAATTAACTTAGCTAGACATAATGAAAGAAAGCAAAATAGATAAACAAAATAAGAACATAAAAGTTAACTAAGTAAAGGAAAGGAAATGAAAGGCATAAACTTCATATTAATGAAAGCAAAGTATAAACATTACAAAAAATACAAAGAGAGAAAGGAAGAGCATGATCTTGATCTGGAAACCAAGATGTCTAAATGCATGGCAAATGCCTCCTTTTATAGGCCAAAATTGGGAACTATTGATTTGATGACTAATTGATAAGTGGGTGGCCAACTTTTGACTTGGTGACAATCCTTATCTTCTCTTGTCTGCCCAAAACATCATTGATAACGTCAAAATTGGAGCCAGTTGTAAACATGAAAGTTATAGGCCATTGTCTCAGCTTTCTTGTGTAAAACAATTCAGCTCATTTGGACTTCTAGAACTCTAGATATGGCCAAAATACCGAACAATGCTCGGGCTGGAAGACAGATTCAGGCTTCTTTGTTGTTGCTATAATTTGGACTTGATAATGGCCTTTTTAGATCTTGGGCTCCATATGAAAGTTGTAGGCCTATGTCTTACCTTTCCATCCATATAAATTGGATCTAAATCTGAGATCTGTAGTTCCAGATATGACCCAATTACCGAACAGTGTTCCGGTTTGGATTGCACCGACATCTCTTTTCTAAGTTTGACCATCTCTTTGCCTTTGCAATTTAAGTTCTTAAAGTCATCAATCAATATTTTCATTTATGTGATAGGCCTGCATTTAAAATGAATATTTACCATAAATTAAAGGTATCTTATATTATTAGATATATTATTATAAAACATGCTTTAGTTAAGGAGTTATTGATACTTCAAGTGCAAAATGATGATATAAAACCATGATAAAAATACACTTTTAAGTACTAATCACACCCCCCAACCAGCTTATTACTAGTCCCTAGTAATCAAAGCGTTAAAACAATTTGCAAATTTCACAAAGCAAGGTATTCATCATTTAACTTCCATTAATCTATCCAGATAAACAAACTCTCATTAAATTTATATATCTGCTCAATACCTCTTAACAAGATATTAATAAACCTTTCTTTTGTGCTCAATGTATCAACACATAATTATGGGGCTTTTCTTGGAAGAAAACAAAATTTTTGTTCTAATGTTTAAGGTTAACTTCCTTGGGTTGGGATTATTGTTTTTGTCTTTTTTTTAAAAAAAAAAAATCTATATACATATAATTTAAAAACATCATGCATCTTTAACCCATGTAACGAGCTTTCAGCTAATGACTCCCAGACTAGTTGGTCTTAGGGCATTAGGTGTTAAGACACCCCTACGAGCTTAGTAACTCGGGTCGTAGATATTGATATGTAGATAGTGCAATGTTTGATTCCCTTAAGCTTTTCTCCTCAACCCATGTAACAAGCGTTGGGCCAATAGCTCCCAAATCAGTTGACTTTAGGGTATTAGGTGTTAAAACACCTCTTCGGGCTTAATTGTTTAGGTTAGGGAGGCTACGAAACCAAACTTATCTACATTTTTATTATCATCATTTTTTTTCTTTTTTTTTCTTGTTTTTCATGTTTTTGTTTTTTTTTTAATTATATACAATCCCTTTCCCTTAGTTGTTACCTTTAACAAAAGAACATAAATAATGTAATAATCCAATATGCAACCCACAATCATATGTTAAAGTGTGTATGTGTGTAGATTAAGGTTCAAGAATACATGTTAAATAAGTATATGAGCAGAATTAAGTGGTAACTGATTAGTACTTAAAAGTGCATTTTTATCATGGTTTTATATCATCATTTTGCACTTGAAGTATCAATAACTCCTTAACTAAAATATGTTTTATAATAATGTATCTAATAATATAAGATACCTATAATTTGTGGTAAATGTCTATTTTTAATGCAGGCCTATCACATAAATGAAAGTATTGATTGATGACTTGAAGAACTTAAATTGCAAGGATAAAGAGATGGTTAAACTTAGAGAAGAGATGTGAGTGCAATCCAAACCGGAACACTGTTCGGTAATTGGGTCATATCTGGAGCTACAGATCTGAGATTTAGGTCCAATTTATATGGATGGAAAGGTAAGACATAGGCCTAAAACTTTCATATGGAGCCCAAGATCTAAAAGGCCATTATCAAGTCCAAATTGTAGCAACAACAAAGAAGCCCGAATCTGTCTTCCAGCCCGAGCACTGTTCGGTATTTTGGCCATATCTGGAGTTCTAGAAGTCCAAATGAGCTGAATGTTTTACACAAGAAAGCTGAGACAATTGCCTACAACTTTCATGTTTACAACTGGCTCCAATTTGGACGTTATCAATGACGTTTTGGGCAGACAAGAAAAGATAAGGATTGTCACCAAGTCAAAAGTTGGCCACCCACTTATCAATTAGTCATCAAATCAATAGTTCCCAATTTTGGCCTATAAAAGGAGACATTTGCCATGCATTTAGGCATCTTGGTTTCCAGATCAAGATCATGCCCTTCCTTTCTCTCTTTGTATTTTTTGTAAAGTTTATGTTTTGCTTTCATTAATATTAAGTTTATGCTTTTCATTTCCTTTCCTTTACTTAGTTAGCTTTTATGTTCTTATTTTGTTTATCTATTTTTCTTTCTTTCATTATGTCTAGCTAAGTCAATTATGTCAAGGTGAAAAGGTTACACTAATGGTGTAAGAATAAGTATAATGTAAACTTAATATGGACTTTAATGTTTGATACTAACATGTTTTATATTTGTTATCTTGTTCACTCTTTAATACTTTGCTTGTTAAATGACTAATCTTGATTTATGTTGTATAACACTTGGTACAACAAATGCTTGGCACTTTCATAGCCCATAATGTATGGTATAACCGACACCTAAGCTATGAAAGGAACTTGATTTGTTGTTAACATAAGTTATAATCATGAATGCTTGACGAAATTTAGAAGTATTAGCATTAATTGAATAAGATGACTAATGTAATCATGTTAACAACATATAATCTGATTGGAACCTCCTTTGTGTGTGGTTTCCAATTCAATAATAAGAGTTTATACTATACTTGTTTGATATACCATTAGTGGAACCTCTAACCTTGACATTTGTTATTATTATTGTTTAATTCTTACATTAATATTTCATCTTTAAGTTCTCATCATCATCATCATCTTCTTCTTCTCTTTCTTTATTATTATTATTATTATTATTATTATTAGTATTACTACTACTACTACTACTACTACTACTACTATTAGTATTACTATTATTATTATTATCATTATTATTATTATTATTATTGTTGTTGTTATTGTTGTTGTTGTTGTTATTGTTGTTTTATAATTGTTATTGTTGTTTTATAATTGTTGTTTATAATTTGTACAATTAACCTCCATGTGGTTCGACCCCGGTCTTGCCGGGTTATTTATTACTTCGACACTCCTGCACTTGGGAGAAGACATCAATCTTTTAGTCGTGTCAGTAACAATACAAGAGTTTGTAAACCTGAATATTTCAAGAAGTATTATAATAGACCTTGTTAAGAATGGTTACTAAGATGCGTCTCAAGAGTCACTTTAACAAAAGAACTCCTTTACTCTGCCATCCTAGTAACAACAATTATGCACATGCTTTATGAAATGAAAAACAATTTTTTTTTATCAACTACTACCCTCTCCCCCCAACCAAAACGAGACATTGTCCTCAATGTTCTAAGGTAGAAAGATAGAGTATAGAAGATATCACCTGAAATAATGAACATTAACAAACCTGAAACACACTGAAACAAAAATAAGAAATGACAAAACACAAATATTATGCTATTAATAAAAAGAAAAGACACAAATTTTTACAAGCTAAGACTCAAATTACAGTTGTGATTGTGGCTCACATCTTCCCTTGGTTTTACGTCCAAGAACGGCTTAAACGCCTTCTATGGGTCGAGGATAGGCTTCCCATCCAGTTTTCTTAAAAACTGGCAAACATGGTCTTTTTTTAGTCAGATTCCCAAGACTATGCCAAGCATGTTCTTTATGAAAATGGGTTCCTAAGTCATGAATTACACGATGTTTATCTCGACTATGATGAGACTTAAGAGTCAATAGAAGATTATCTAAAGACTCTCTGTGTTTTGAAATAAATCCCACCTTTTGACAATTTTCATAGTTTTTACGGAATGCATGTGACTCCTTGAATATGGTGGGCCAGTAAAATCCCCTTTGTAAGATTTCTACAATCCTCTTTTTTGACGAGAAATGATCCCCACATGCCTTAGAGTGACAAACTTTAATGAAATTACTTACCTCATTGTCAAGAATGCATTTTTGAAATATTTGATCAGGACAATAATTGAATAAGTAAGGGTCATCCCAACGAAAATTTTGCTTGTTGCACAAAAATTTTCTTTTGTCTTCAATACTCCAGTAAGCTAGCAAAAATCTTGAAGTAAGAAAATTGATATTTTTAGCAAACCAAGGCATTAAACTAAGAGAAAGTAGAGATTTATCAGGAAAGTAATCATCGATTGGTGTGATGTCGGGTGTCGAATCTGTTGTCACTTTTGATAAAAGATCCGCATCAACCTTTTCACTGCCTTTTTCATCCTCGATTTCTTCCTGATTGGTCATGGCATGAGAAAATGAAAGTGCTGGCGGAGAATCAGTCGTTTCTTTGCAATTTTCAGATTCATCCCCTTCCTTACCCTTAGAAATTGACTCATCATCTTTCTCATAAGGTTCAAAAGAGGGTTTTTCAATAACCTTACCACTGCGCAGAGTAGTGACTGATTTGACTTGATCCATGTGTTGGCTTCCGGAACTACTTGCATTTGCATTCTATTGCCCCTTGGGATTTTGTTGTGGTTGAGATGGAAACTTACCTTTCTCTTGGAAACTGAGAGCAGATGTTAATTTTACAAGAGTATCTTTAAAATCTGTCATGTTTTGAGTAAGTTGAGTATTGATTGTCTCTTGCTTTTCAATGAATGCATACAAAGTTTCCTCAAAATTTCTTGTAGGAGGAGGAGCATAAGGAGGTGCATATCCATGATAATTTTGGAAATTATGGTGTGCTTGAAATTGTGATGGTGAAGTTTGTGCATTGTCACTCTTCCAATTGAAATTTGGGTGATTTCTCCAACCAGGGTTGTATGTTTGGGAGTATGGGTTATGGTTGGGCCTTTGGAAACTGTTTAAAGCATGAGCTTGTTCATGGAGACATTTCTTAAAAGAAGGCAAGGTTGGACAGTTATTGGTTGAGTGTTCATTTGTTTTACAGATTTGACACACAATGTTTTCAACAGATTTTAATTGACCACTCTTTTTCAATTCTAGTGCCTCGACTTTTCTAGCTAAAGATGCAAACTTGGCTTGGAGGTCATGATCTTCCCTAAGGTTGTACATGCCTCCACTAGATATATGAGGTTGGGTTTTACTCCATGCCTCATATGTACCCGTGGTATTCCAATTTTGAGCATTTTCAGCTAACAAGTCTAAGTACTCCATTGCTTCATCAGGGTCTTTATCTTCAAAAGTTCCATTGCACATCAATTCAACCATTTGCCTATCTTTAGGTGTTAACCCTTCATAGAAATGTGAAACCAATCTCCATGTTTCAAAACCATGATGAGGGCAAGTACTAAGCAAGTCTCGATACCTATCCCAACATTGGTAAAATGTTTCTCCTGGTTTTTGAGTGAAAGTGGTTTTCCAATTCGACACCTCCTCAAATTCCCTTAAATGCAAGTATGGATTTTCCAATTCTAAACCATGAAAAGAAGGTAAAAGTTGAATAATACCTGGTTTAAAATTAAAATGAGATGCATCAGGAGGAAAAACTATGCATGATGGTGCACTTGTTCTTGTGGGATTCATGTGGTCTCTAAGTGTTCTAGCACGGTTATTCTCATTATTCTCATTTTCAAGTGATTGATTATCTTCTTTGGCCATATTTTCTGAAAATGATGAGGATATCCTACAAAGTCTACCACTTGATGTACGTGACCACACTCTCATGCACGTGTAGGAATAGAATAAAAGGAAGAAGAAAACAAAAGAAGAAGGAAGAAAACAAAATAAAGACAAACAAAACTAAAGAAACAAAGTTATATATAAGAAAAGTGAAAGGAGAAAATAAAATAACTATTATAATTTATACAAAACTTACCTCCCCGGCAACGGCGCCAAAAACTTGACACGACTAAAAGGTTGATGTCTTCTCCCAAGTGCAGGAGTGTCGAAGTAATAAATAACTCGGCAAGACCGGGGTCGAACCACAGGGAGGTTAATTGTACAAATTATAGACAACAATTATAAACAACAATAATAGTAATAGCAATAATAATAATAATAATAATAATAATAATAATACTAGTAGTAGTAGTAGTAGTAGTAGTAGTAGTAGTAGTAGTAGTAGTACTAATACTAATAATAATAGTAATAATAATAACAATAATAATAAAGAAAAAGAAGGGGAAGAAGAAGATGATGAGAACTTTAAGATGGAATATTAATGTAAAGATTAAACAATGATAAGAACAAATGTCAATGTTAGAGATTCCACTAATGGTATGTCAAACAAGTATAATATAAACTCTTATTATTCAATTGGAAACCACACAAAAGGAGGTTCCAATCAGATTATAAATTGTTAACATGATTACATTAGTCATCTTATTCGATTAATGCTAATACTTGTAAATTTCATCAAGCATTCATGATTATAACTTATGTTAACAACAAATCAAGTTCCTTTCATAGCTCAGGTGTCGGTTATATCATACATTATGGGCTATGAAAGTGCCAAGCATTTGTTGTACCAAGTGTTATACAACATAAATCAAGATTAGTCATTTAACAAGCAAAGTATTAAAGAGTGAACAAGATAACAAATATAAAACATGTTAGTATCAAACATTAAAGTCCATATTAAGTTTACATTATACTTATTCTCACACCATTAGTGTAACCTTTTCACCTTGACATAATTAACTTAGCTAGACATAATGAAAGAAAGCAAAATAGATAAACAAAATAAGAACATAAAAGTTAACTAAGTAAAGGAAAGGAAATGAAAGGCATAAACTTCATATTAATGAAAGCAAAGCATAAACATTACAAAAAATACAAAGAGAGAAAGGAAGAGCATGATCTTGATCTGGAAACCAAGATGCCTAAATGCATGGCAAATGCCTCCTTTTATAGGCCAAAATTGGGAACTATTGATTTGATGACTAATTGATAAGTGGGTGGCCAACTTTTGACTTGGTGACAATCCTTATCTTCTCTTGTCTGCCCGAAACGTCATTGATAACGTCAAAATTGGAGCCAGTTGTAAACATGACAGTTGTAGGCCATTGTCTCAGCTTTCTTGTGTAAACAATTCAGCTCATTTGGACTTCTAGAACTCTAGATATGGCCAAAATACCGAACAGTGCTCGGGCTGGAAGACAGATTCAGGCTTCTTTGTTGTTGCTATAATTTGGACTTGATAATGGCCTTTTTAGATCTTAGGCTCCATATGAAAGTTGGAGGCCTATGTCTTACCTTTCCATCCATATAAATTGGATCTAAATATGAGATCTGTAGTTCCAGATATGACCCAATTACCGAACAGTGTTCCGGTTTGGATTGCACCGACATCTCTTTTCTAAGTTTGACCATCTCTTTGCCTTTGCAATTTAAGTTCTTAAAATCATCAATCAATATTTTCATTTATGTGATAGGCCTGCATTTAAAATGAACATTTACCATAAATTAAAGGTATCTTATATTATTAGATATATTATTATAAAACATGCTTTAGTTAAGGAGTTATTGATACTTCAAGTGCAAAATGATGATATAAAACCATGATAAAAATACACTTTTAAGTACTAATCATTCGGCTAACAAGTCTAAGTACTCCATTGCTTCATCAGGGTTTTTATCTTTAAAAGTTCCATTGCATATCAATTCAACCATTTGTCTATCTCTAGGTGTTAACCCTTCATAGAAATGTGAAACCAATCTCCATGTTTCAAAACCATGATGAGGGCAAGTACTAAGCAAGTCTCGATACCTATCCCAACATTGGTAAAATGTTTCTCCTGGTTTTTGAGTGAAAGTGGTGATTTGTCTCTTGAAAGAGTTTGTTCTATGAGATGGGAAAAACTTCTTTAAAAAGTGTTGTTGCATTTCATCCCAAGCACGAATGGATCTTGGTCTTAAATTTGTAGCTATGTTTTAGCTTTATCTTTTAATGAAAAAGGAAAAAGCTTTCATCTGATGGTGTTCATGCTACAATTTAAGTTATTATATGTGTTGCAGACCTCCTCAAATTCCCTTAAATGCAAGTATGGATTTTCTAATTCCAAGCCATGAAAACAAGGTAAAAGTTGAATAATGCTTGGCTTAAAATTAAAATGAGATGCATCGGGAGGAAAAATTATGCATGATGGTGCACTTATTCTTTTGGAATTCATGTGGTCTCTAAGTGTTTTAGCATAGTTATTCTCATTATTCTCATTATGAAGTGATTGATTATCTTCTTCGGCCATATATTCTGAAAATGATGAGGATACCCTACAAAGTCTACCACTTGATGTACGTGACCATACTCTCATGCACATGTAGGAATAGAATAAAAGGAAAAAGAAAACAAAAGAAGAAATAGGAGAAAAGAGAAAAGAAACAAAGTTATATACAAGAAAAGTAAAAAGAAAAATAAAATAAATATTATAATTTATACAAAACTTACCTTCCCGGCAACGGCGTCAAAAACTTGACACGACCAAAAGATTGATGTCTTCTCCTAAGTGCAGGAGTGTCGAAGTAATAAATAACCCGGCAAGACCGGGGTCGAACCATAGGGAGGTTAATTGTACAAATTATAAACAATAATAATAACAATAACAACAATAACAACAACAACAACAACAACAACAACAACAACAACTATAATAATAATAATAATAAAAATAATAATAATAATAATAATAATACCAGTAGTAGTAGTAGTAGTAGTAAAGAAGAAGAAGAAAAAGAAGAAGATGATGAGAACTTTGAGATGAAATATTAATATAACGATTAAACAATGATAATAACAAATGTCAAGGTTAGAGGTTCCACTAATGGTATATCAAACAAGTGTAGTATAAACTCTTATTATTCAATTGGAAACCACACACAACGGAGGTTCCAATCAGATTATATATTGTTAACATGATTACATTAGTCATCTTATTCAATTAATGCTCATACTTGTAAATTTCATCAAGCATTCATGATTATAACTTATGTTAACAACAAATCAAGTTCCTTTCATAGCTCAAGTGTCGGTTATACCATACATTATGGGCTATGAAAGTGCCAAGCATTTGTTGTACCAAGTGTTATACAACATAAATCAAGATTAGTCATTTAACAAGCAAAGTATTAAAGAGTGAACAAGATAACAAATATAAAACATGTTAGTATCAAACATTAAAGTCCATATTAAGTTTACACTATACTTATTCTTACACCATTAGTGTAACCTTTTCACCTTGACATAATAAACTTAGCTAGACATAATGAAAGAAAGAAAAATAGATAAACAAAATAAGAACATAAAAGCTAACTAAGTAAAGGAAAGGAAATGAAAGGCATAAACTTAATATTAATGAAAGCAAAGCATAAACATTACAAAAAATACAAAGAGAGAAAGGAAGAGCATGATCTTGATCTGAACACCAAGATGCCTAAATGCATGGGAAATACCTCCTTTTATAGGCCAAAATTAGGAACCATTGATTTGATGAGTAATTGATAAGTGGGTGGTCAACTCTTGACTTGGTGACAATCCTTATCTTCTCTTGTCTGTCCAAAACGTCATTGATAACGTCAAAATTGGAGCCACGCAAAAACATGAAAGTTGTAGGCAATTGTCTGGGCTATCTTATATAAAAACTTCAGCTCATTTGGACTTCTAGAACTCTAGATGTGGCCAAAATACTGAATAGTGCTTCGGTTGGAGGACAGATTCGGGCTTCTTTGTTGTTGCTATAATTTGGACTTGAAAATGACCTTTTTAGATCTTGGACTCCATATGAAAGTTGTAGGCCTATGTCTTACATTTCCATCCATATAAAGTAGACCTAAATATGAGATCTATAGCTCTAGATATGACCTAATTTCAGAACAGTATTCTGATTTGGATTGCTCCGACATCTCTTTTCTAATTTTGATCATCTCTTTGCCCTTGCAATTTAAGTTCTTAAAGTCATCAATCAATCCTTTTATTTATGTAATAGGCATGCATTTAAAATGAAAATTTACCACAAATTAAAGGTATCTTATATTATTAGATATATTATTATAAAACATGCTTTCGTTAAGGAGTTATTGATAATTCAAGTGCAAAATGATGATATAAAATGCACTTTTAAGTACTAATCAGTCTACTTGATTTGTAATTTATTAACCTATTTTATAGATATAGTGACTACATTAGGAAAGGTGGAGCAAGGCATGGAATTAGGAAGGGTTAGGAATTCATTTGTAAAGTTTGATGTTATCTCAAATGATGAATTAGAAGAGGGCTCCCAAATGTCCCAATGAAAAATATAGATCAAAATCGTTATATACCTCAGCATCATATCTAAGTCATCTAAAACATTCGTCAATTTGATAACACCATCAACTTCTTAAATGGCATTAGCTAATATTGATATACATTTACCATTCAACATTATTTACCAAAACCTTTGAAACACCAAACATGTTTCTTCAACTACATCAAATCTCATACAACCACCATACCCAAGGTATTATTATCAAAATATGAAATGTGAGTATCATGATGGGATCATAGGCTATTTAATTGAAAATTATATTTATGATGAATAATGGTACATCTCATATTGTCATGAAACCTTTTCTTTCTTAAATATTTTTTCCATGTCTTTTGGGATCGAATCACATCTTATAATAAAAGTATGCTTTCAAACAATCAATGAGGTTCTCTAAATAGAAAAAGATAAAAGAAATATAGAATGGATAAAAGTTTCACAAAAAGAAAGCTAATAAATGATTACGTGAAAAATTCAAATGATAAGTTCAAATAAAAAAAAATGATGATGAAAAAAAGAAAGACAAACAACTTTGTAGAGTGCCTCTCATAATGTGGAAAGTCTAAACTTGAAAATAAAATGTTAATGAAAAAGCATAGGATATAATTTTGAAAATTAAGGTTTGTAATGAGATGAATCATTAAAATAACAAGTTCAATGAGGCAAGCTTAAAAAGATCTCTATATATAACACGTGATCCTATGTCTTTGAACTCTTAAACACCATTTAAGCCTTATATATCCTTTCTTTCATCACCATAAACCATAAACTATATTATGTGCCTTGAATAACTTGTTTATATTTATAGGTTGAAACCTCTAAAAAGACCTATTTGTGCACCATATTTTTTTATGATGTTAAATCGTGTAATAAATGGATAACCTCTACATAACATGCAAGTTGATTTCCTTTTGAAAGCTAAAATTCCAATTTCAGGATTCAACCTTTCACATCTATAATAATCCTCAAATGGATAGGAAATTCATAGTTTGCTTTTTAGATAATATTTTTTTCTCATAATCTAATTCAATTTATTCATCTTTGTCTATCAATAAAGTACCCACAAAATTACATCTTCGTGATGAAAGATGTGATAAAAAAATTAATCTTTATAAAAATACTTTTAAATTTAAATCTCAATGATTATTTCAACCATAAGACACAAAGCCACAAACAATAAAATTTATGAATCGGTCTTAAAACATAAAATATGATTTCTTGAAAAAAAAAATTCGCTAATTCAGTTTGTAAGTTTCATGAAAAAATGATGATAATGATGTATACAAGTTTTTAGATGTCTAATGAACACAAAAAAAAGCCATCAAAATTAGCTATACTTCTTCAGTTTATGATAATAACATGAAAAATCCCACAAGTTATGAATGACAGGGAAGCCTTTATTAATGATGATGATGTATGCATGCCTTTTCATAGCACCAGAAAAATGAACATATTTAAATTAGCTATACTTCTTCAGTTTAAAGAAACCTGTTGCAACAACAATAGTTAAATGATGATTTAGGAAAGTCTATCACAAGTTATGAATGGTAAAAGAAATACCTTATGATGATATTTATGCATGTGTGTTTTTTGATGACTGCTAGAAGGACGAGTACAACCATAATAGCTAAGGGCAATTACATTTGAAAGCATTTATATGATTTGATGAACTTCTTTAAAAGTTGAGAGTAATAGAGTATAAATCTTTTATTAAAAAGGATGAAGAGTGGATAATGATGAGTGAAAACCATATTTAGGGGCATATTTCAACTATAGGACAACATTTTGGCTACGAGAAAGTTTGTCACCTCTTGAAGAAGAAATAATAGAGCAAAACTCCTTGCAATGAGTATTAAAGGGTAATACCTATTGTAAAGTCCTAGTCCACGTGACCTATAAGCAATAAGATAGATGATCTACATTGGTGAACTCATATGGGTTAGCGACTCAAGTGACCAAAAGATATCAAAATAAAAGTAACAGGCCTTACAATCAAGAAAAAATTTGGATTGCAACCAAAACCAACATTTATAACCAAGTAAAAATATATATGACACGACCAAAAAATTGATATCTTCTTCTAAGTTAGAAGTGTCGAAGTAATAAATAACCCAACAAGACCGGGATAGAACTACAGGGAGGTTAATTGTATAAATTATAAATAAGAGCACAACAACAACAACGATAACTAGAATAATAATAATAATAATAATAATAATAATAATAATAATAGTATAAGAAGAAGAAAAAGAAGTTGATGAGAACTTTGAGATGAAAGATCAATGTAAGGATTAAATAATGATAACAATTCAAAGTTAGAGGATTCACTAATGGTATTTCAAACAAGTATATTATAAACTTTTATTATTCAAATGGAAACCACACATAAAGGAGGTTCAAATTAGATTATAAATTATTAACATGATTACATTAGTTATCTTATTCAAATAATGCTAATACTTATAAATGTTGTTTGACATTCATGATTATAACTTATGTTAACAACAAATCAAGTTCCTTTTATAGCACAAGTTCCGGTTATACCATACGGTTTGTGCTATGAAAGTGCCAAGCATTTGTTATACCAAGTGTTCTTCAACATAAATTTAGATTAGTTATTTAACAAGTAAAGTATTAAAGAGTGACTAAGATAACAAATACAAAACATGTTAGTATCAAACATCAAAGTTCATGTTGAGTTTACATTATACTTATTCTTACACCATTAGTGTAACCTTTTCACCTTAATATAATAAATATAGCTAAACATAATGAAAGATAAAAACATAAATAAACAAGATAAGAAGATAAATAAGATAAAAGTTAATTAAGTAAAGGAAAGGAAATGAAAGCCATAAACTTGATATTAATGAAAGCAAACATAAAGATTACAAAAAAAATACAAAGAGAGAAAGCAAGAGCATGATCTTGATCTGGAGACCAATATTCCTAAATGCATGACAAATACCTCCTTTTATAGGTCAAAATTGGGAACTATTGATTTGATGACTAATTGATGAGTGAATGACCAACTCTTGACTTGGTGACAATCCTTATATTCTATTATCTGAATAAAACGTCATTAATAACGTTAGAATTTGAACTAGACCTCCACATAAAAGTTTTAGAAAATTATCTCAGCTTTTCAGGAAAAAAAATTAAGGTCATTTGGACTTTTAAAACTCAAGATATAGGCTGAACATTGAATAATGTCTAGGCTATAGGCTTTCCAGATTCAAACATCTTCATTGTTGCAATAATTTGGACTAGAAATTAGCCTTTTTAAAAATAGACCTCCACATGAAAATCTGAGATCTACAGCTTCGGATATGACCTAATTACCCAATAGTATTCTAGTTTGGACTACACCAACATCTCTTTTCTAAGTTTAGCCATCTCTTTGTCCTTTCAATTTCAGTACTTAAACTCATCAATCAATCCTTTCAATTATATGATAGGTCTGTACTTAAGATGAATATTTTCCATAAATTAAAGGTATTTTATATTATTAGATATGTTATTATAAAATATGTTTTAGTTAAGGAGTTATTCATTCTTCGTATGCAAAATGATGATATAAAACCTTAATAAAAATTCACTTTTAAGTACTAATCACACCTTTTAACCAGCTTATTACTAGTCCCTAGTAATGAAAGCGTTTAAATAGAAAAATAATTTGTAAATTTTACAAAGCAAGGTATTTCTCATTGAACTTCCATTAATCTATCTAGATAAATAAACTCTCATTAAATTTATATATATGCTAAATACCTCTTAAACAAGATATTAATAAACCTTCCTTTAGTGCTCAATATATCAATATATAGTTATGGGGCTTTACTTGGAAGAAAACAAAATTTTTATTCTAATGTTTAAGGTTAACTTCCTTGGGTTGAGATTATTATCTTCTTTTTTTTATCATTAATAATATACATATAACTTAAAAACACAATGCATCTTTAATCCATGTAACGAGCTTTTAGTTAATGAGTTCTAGACTAGTTGGTTTTAGGGCATTAGGTGTTGAGACACAACTTCGAGATTAAAAACTCGTGTTGTAGATACTAATGCATAGATAATACAATGTTTAATTCCCTTAATCTTTTTTCTTCAACCCATATAACAAGTGTTGGGCTAATGGCTCCCAAGTGAGTTGACTTTAGGATATTAGGTGTTAAAACACCCTTTCAAACTTAATTGTTTAGGTTAGGGAGGCTACAAAACCAAATTTATCTACGTTTTTATCATCATTATTTTTTTGTTTTTGTTTTTGTTTTTTTTTATAATTTATATACTATCCCTTTCCTTTAGTTGTTATCTTTAACAAAAAAACATAAATAATCTAATGTGCAACTCACAATCATATGTTAACGCATGTATGTGAAAATGAAGGTTTAAGAATACTTGTTAAATGAGTATATGAGCAGAATTAAGTGATAACAATGTGAAAGTTTGTAAACCTGAATATTTCAAGAAGTATCTTGATAAACTTTGCAATGAATATTGCAAATAACCATTAAAAAATTTTACCAAGATATGTTTCAAGAGTCAATAAAATTCCTCCTTACTCTGCCATCTTAGTAACAACAGTTTTGTAAATGGTTTATGAAATAGAAAATACAGTTAGTTTTTTTTTTAATATCAACTACTACCTTCCCCTCCAACCAAAACGAAATAGTGTCTTCAAAGTCCCATGGTAGAAAGATAGAGTATGAAGACATCACCTCAAATACTAAACACTAACAAACATGAAACATAGTTAAAAAAAATATAAGAAATAACAAAACACAAATATTATGCTTTATTAATAAAAACAAAAGACATAAATTTTTACAGAGTAAGACTAAAATTGTAGTTGTGATTGTGGCTCACGTCTTCCCTTGGTTTTATGTCTAAGAACGACTTAAACGCCTTCTATGAGTTGGGGATAAACTTCCTATCCAATGTTTTAAAAAACTAACAAACAAGGTCTTTTATAGTCAAATTACGAAGACTATGCTGAGTATATTATCTAAAGATTATCTCTGTTTTGAAATAAATCTTAACTTTTGGCAATGTATGTGAGTCTTTGAACATGATAGGTTAGTAAAATCTAATTTGTAAGATTTTTCCACTTGTCTTTTTTATGATAAATCATATGCTTCAAAACGATAAAATTTAATGACACTACTTACCTCATTATTAGAAATGCATCCTTGAAATATTTGATCATGATAATATTTGAATAAGTATGAGTCATCCTAATAAAAGTTTTACACATTGCTCAAAAACTTTCTTTTGTCTTCAGTACTCTAGTGAGCTAACTGATTAGTACTTAAAAGTGCATTTTTATCAAGGTTTTATATCATCATTTTGCACTTGAAGTATCAATAACTCCTTAACTAAAGCATGTTTTATAATAATATATCTAATAATATAAGATATCTTTAATTTGTGGTAAATTTTTATTTTAAATGTAGGCCTATTACATAAATGAAAGGATTGATTGATGATTTTAAAAACTTAAATTTCAAGGGCAAAGAAATGACCAAAATTAGAAAAAAGATGTCGGTGCAATCCAAACTGAAACACTATTTGGTAATTGGGTTATATTTGTATCTATAGATCTTAGATTTAGGTCTACTTTATATGGATGGAAAGGTAAGACATAGGTCTACAACTTTCATATAGAGCCCAAGATCTAAAAAGCCCATTTTCAAGTCCAAATTGTTGCAACAACAAAGAAGCCTGAATCTATCCTCCAGCCCGAGCACTATTCAGTATTTTGGCCATATCTGGAGTTCTAGAAGTTAAAATGAGCTGAAGTTTTTACACAAGAAAGCTGAGACAATTGCCTATAACTTTCATGTTTCAAGTGGCTCCAATTTTGGATGTTATCAATGATGTTTTTTGCAGATAAGAGAAGATAAGGATTGTCACCAAGTCAAGAGTTGCTCACCCACTCATCAATTAGTCATCAAATCAATAGTTCCCAATTTTGACCTATAAAAAGAGGCATTTGCCATGCATTTAGGCATCTTTTGTTTTCTGTCTTTGTATTTTTTGTAATGTTTATGATTTGCTTTCATTAATATCAAGTTTATGCCTTTCATTTCCTTTCCTTTACTTAGTTAACTTTCATCTTATTTATGTTCTTATTTTGTTTATCTATTTTTGTTTCTTTCATTATGTTTAGCTAAGTTAATTATGTCAAGGTGAAAAGGTTACACTAATGGTGTAAGAATAAGTATAATATAAACTTAATATGGACTTTAATATTAATACTAACATGTTTTATATTTCTTATCTTGTTCACTCTTTAATACTTTGCTTGTTAAATGACTAATCTTGATTTATGTTGTATAACACTTGGTACAACAAATACTTTGCTTGTCAAATGACTAATCTTTAATAGTGTTCCGGTTTGGATTGCACCGACATCTCTTTTCTAAGTTTGGCCAGCTCATTATCCTTTCAATTTCAGTTCTTAAATTTATCACTCAATCCTTTTATTTATGTGATAGGCCTGCATTTAAAATGAACATTTACCATAAATTAAAGGTATCTTATAGTATTAGATATATTATTATAAAACATGCTTTAGTTAAGGAGTTATTGATAATTCAAGTGCAAAATGATGATATAAAACCTTGATAAAAATACACTTTTAAGTACTAATCACACCCCCCCAACTAGCTTATTAGTAGTCCCTAGTAATCAAAGCGTTAAAATAGAATTTTTTTTTTGCAAATTCAACAAAGCAAGGTGTTCATCATTTAACTTCCATTAATCTATCCAGATAAACAAATTCTCATTAAATTTATATATTTGCTCAATACCTCTTAACAAGATATTAATAAACCTTTCTTTTGTGTTCAATTTATCAACACATAATTATGGGGCTTTTCTTGGAAGAAAATAATTTTTTTTGTTTTAATGTTTAAGGTTAACTTCTATGGGTTGAGATTATTATTTTTGTCTTTTTTTCTCTTTTTTATATATATACATTTAACTTAAAACACTATGCATCTTTAACCCATGTAACGAGCTTTTAGCTAATGGCTCCAAGACCAATTGGTTTTAGGGCATTAGGTGTTAAGACACCCCTACGAGCTTAGTAACGCAGGTCGCAAATACTGATATGTAAATAATGCAATGTTTGATTCCCTTAAGCTTTTCTCCTCAATCCATGTAACAAGTGTTGGGCCAATAGCTCCCAAGTCAGTTGACTTTAGGGTATTAGGTGTTAAAACACTCCTTTGGGCTTAATTGCTTAGGTTAGGGAGGCTGTGAAACCAAACTTATCTACATTTTTATTATTATTATTATTTTTTCTTGTCTCTTTTTTTTCTCTTTTTTTTTTCTTTTTTTTGTGTTTTTTTTAATTATATATTATCCCTTTTTCCTTAGTTGTTACCTTTAACAAAAGAACATAAATAATGTAATAATCCAATATGCAACCCACAATCATATGTTAAAGTGTGTGTGTGTAAATTAAGGTTTAAGAATACATGTTAAATAAGTATATGAGCAGAATTAAGTGATAACAATGCGAGAGTTTGTAAACCTGAATATTTCAAGAAGTATTATAATAAACCTTGTTAAGAATGGTTATTAAGATGCGCCTCAAGAGTCACTTTAACAAAAGAACTCCTTTACTCTGACATCCTAGTAACAACAATTATGCACATGCTTTATGAAATGAAAAACAAATGTTTTCTTTTTAGCTACTACCATCTCCCCCCAACTGAAACGAGACATTGTCCTCAATGTTTAAAGGTAGAAAGATAGAGTATAGAAGATATCACCTGAAATAACGAACACTGACAAACCTGGAACACACTAAAACAGATATAAAAAACAACAAAACACAATAATAAAACCAAAAGACACAAAAAATTCATAAATGAAGGCTCAAATCCAATCTAAGCTTTTTACGGCTTTCCTTAGTTGACCAATTTATGCGACTCATGGAAGGATCAATTATAGGAATGAAAGATTGTAGTTGGTCAATCAATTGTTCGGCAGTAGTAATAGAGATTACGATTTGTTGTGTAGAAGATATTAGAAATTCTTGTTCCACAGCATGATCAAGAAAAGACAACAACTTATCATAATAACCACTAACATTTAACAAACCTATGGGTTTATGGTGAATGTGCAGTTGGGCCCAAGAGAAAATATGAAAGATCTCTTCCAATGTGCCTAGACCACCTGGTAAAGCAATGAAGGCATCAACATGCTTAAACATTGCATTCATTTGAGCCGACATTGTTTTTCCAATGATGTCCCCTTGTGTTAAAGCTTCGGGAACGACCCTCAAAACTTGACTACCTCCTAAGAATGCAGCAAATGACACACCTCCCATTAACCCAAGACTGCCTCCCCTATACACTAAATGAATCTTTCTCTCAGCTAGCACTTGACCAAGATGATTTGCTGATTCTAAAAACTCCTTTTCTTTCCCAGGCCTAGATCCACCGAAAACACAAATATTTCTTATATGATGACCTGAGGAACTTGCCATTTCTACACACTTCTGTATTTGTTGAATGTATGGGTTGAGTAGAAATGAAAGGAAGGAAAATAGGGTTTTATAGATGAAAAATTATAAAGGTAATCATACCACCTATATGTAGGCCAGCTAGAGTCTCACACACTCTCGAACTCTCTTTATTTATTTAATTATTTACTTTTGAAAAAGCATGTGTATGTACAAGTAGTTGTGATTGTGGCTCATATCTTCCTTTGGTTTTACGTCCAAGAACGGCTTAAATGCCCTTTATGGGTCAGGGATAGGCTTCCCATCTAGTTTTCTTAAAAACTAGCAAACAAGGTCTTTTTTAGTCAGATTTCCAAGACTAAGTCGATCATGTTCTTTATGAAAATAAGGTCATAAATCATGAATTTCACGATGCACATCTCCACTAGGATGCGTCTTAAGAGTCAATAAAAGATTATCTAAAGACTCCTTACTCAAGCCATCCTTAATGAATTGAATTTTATCTTTACGGTTTATAGATACCATTCCTAAAGAATGGCATTATGTATTACAAGTCCATCTAGCACATCGATGACAGACTTTCAATCGTTTTGCACGACGCTTCTTTGCAAAAGTGCTTTTACTTGTTCCAGGCATGTGTGAAATGAAGGAGTTAGAGGACTCATCTGATAATCGGACCTTTGCTTCAATCAACCAGTGAATATCTCCAGGAATTCAATGATTCATTAACAATCTCAATCTTGCACATCTAGCATGGTAAATTTTTGTAATGGCATTTTGAGGTAGAGCAGGAAAATACTTTTTCAATTTTTCAAGATTAGTGTCCATTTTCAAATGAGAATTGGAAGAGAGATTCAAAGAATTGCACAAATATATACAGAAATATCAGTTATTGTGGGAAAGTGAAAGAACCGATTTAAGTCACGGAGTACTGTTATCCGCCATTTGATCGGGGTGAGAGAAACTAGCAAAAATCACTAAAAATGAAACACAAAAACAATGTGAGAAAAACAAAATAATCAACCTTTATCTACAAGATCTTTCCAACTAGTTGATTTATTTTCACTAGGAAAATTTTCAAAGTAAGCTTTCAAACGATGTCCATTTTCCTTAAAATCATTGTCATTCATTTAATTCTCAATATCACAGGCCCCATAATGATTGCTCCATCTTGGTCTATGCTCTCTAGGGAATGCATAGAATTAAGAATTATAAAACAAAACTTTTTGACCAGTATCAACTTTTTGACAATTTTCACAAGTTTTGCAGAATGCATGCATCTCCTTGAACATGGTGGGCCAATAAAATCTATTTTGAAAGATTTTTATAGCTGTCTTTTTTGATGAGAAATAACTTCCACATACTTCAGAATGACAAAGTTTAATGACACTACTTACCTCATTGTCAGGAATGAATCTTTGAAATATTTGATCAGGACAATAATTGAATAAGTTAGGGTCATCACAATAAAAATTCTTCTCTTCGTTCAAAAACATTTCTTTGTCTTGAGTACTCCAATCAGCTGTCAAATCTCTTAAAGAAAGAAAATTGATATTTTTATCATACCAAGATATTGAACTAAGAGAAAGTAAGGATTCTTTAGGAAAGTAATCATTGATTGGTGTGATGTTAGATGTCGAATTTGTTGTCACTATTGACAAAAGATTCGCATCAACTTTTTTGGTGCTTGTTTCATCTGTGATTTCTTCCTTAGAATAAATCATTTGAAAATCTTCAAATTCATCTAACTCATTTTTACTTAAAGTAGATTCAAGTTGATCATAAACTAATTCATCAATATGATCTACTTCTTGTAAATCATTATCATCTCCAAGTTGTTTGTAAATGTTGGAAATATTCATCTCTAATGTCATGTTTCCAAATGATAGCTTCATCAGTCCATTCCTATAATTAATCAATGCATTAGAGGTTGTAAGAAACAGACGTCTAAAAATAACAAGAAATGAATTACATGCTTCAATAGGTTTTGTGTCCAAGATAATAAAATCCATAGTATAAATGAATTTATAGACTTGTACTAACACATCTTTAATTATTCCTCTAGGCACTTTTACAAATCTATCGGCAAGTAAAAGAGATATAGAAGTTGGTTTTAACTTACCTAGATTGAGACTCTGAAAAATTGAATATGGAAGTAAATTCACACTAGCACCAAGATCAAGTAAGGCTCTTTCAATTTTTTGTTCTCCAATAAAGCAAGAAAATGTAGGACAACCAAGGTCTTTATATTTCAAAGCATTATTGTTCTGAAGAATGACACTTACTTGTTCTGTTAAAAAGGCTTTCTTTTTCACATTTAGTTTCCTCTTCATAGTGAATAGATCTTTTTAAAATTTAGCATAGGAAGGAACCTGTTTAATAGCATCCAGCAAAAGTATATTGATTCTTACCTATTTGAAAGTTTCAAAAATTTCAGAGTTATGATTGACTTTCCTTTGTTTGGTTATGGCTTGAGGAAATGGAAGTGTTGGCGGAGAATTAGTCTTTTCTTTGCAATTTTCAGATTCAAACCTTCCTTACCTTTAGAGATTGACTCATCATCTTTCTCATAAGGTTCAAGAGAGGGTTTTTCAATAACCTTACCACTGTGTAGAGTAGTGACTGATTTGACTTGATCCATGTGTTGGCTTTAGGAACTACTTGCATTTGCATTGTATTGCCCCTTAGGATTTTGTTGTGGTTGAGATGGAAACTTATCTTTCTCTTAGAAACTAAGAGCATATGTTAATTTTGCAAGAGTATCTTTAAAATCTATCATGTTTTAAGCAAGTTGAGTATTGATTATCTCTTGCTTTTGAATGAATGCATGCAATGTTTCCTCAAGATTTCTTCTAGGAGGTGGAGCATAAGGAGGTGCATATCCATAAGAATTTTGGAAATTCTGGTGTGCTTTAAATGGTGGTTGTGAAGTTTGTGCATTGTTGTTTTCACTCTTCCAACTAAAATTTGGGTGATTTCTCCAACCAAGGTTGTATGTTTGTGAGTATGGGTTGTGGTTGGCCCTTTGGAAACTATTTAAAGCATGGACTTGTTCATGGAGACAATTATTGGTTGAGTGTTTTTTTGTTTCACTTATTTGACACACAATGTTTTCAACAGATTTTAATTTACCACTCTTTTTCAATTCTAGTGCCTCGACTTTTCTAGCTAAAGATGCAAACTTGGCTTGAAGGTCATGATCTTCCCTAAGGTTGTACATACCTCTACTAGATGTATGAGGTTGAGTTTTACTCGGTGCCTTATAAGCACCCGCGGTGTCCCAATTTTGAGCATTTTTAGCTAACAAGTCTAAGTACTCCATTGCTTCATCAAGGTCTTTATCTTTAAAAATTTCATTGCACATCAATTCAACCATTTGCCTATCTCTAGGTGTTAACCCTTCATAAAAATGTGAAACCAATCTCCAAGTTTCAAAACCATGATGAGGGCAAGTATTGAGCAACTCTCAATACCTATCCCAACATTGGTAAAATGTTTCTCCTGGTTTTTGAGTGAAAGTGGTGATTTGTCTTTCGAAAGAGTTTGTTCTATAAGATGGGAAAAAATTCTTTAAAAACTATTGTTGCATTTCATCCCAAGCACGAATGGATCCTAATCTCAAATTTTATAGCCATGTTTTAGATTTATCTTTTAATGAAAAAGGAAAAAGCTTTAATCTAATGGTGTTCATGCTAGAATTTAAATTATTATATACGTTGCAGACCTTCTCAAATTCCCTTAAATGCAAGTATGAATTTTCCAATTCTAAGCCATGAAAAGAAGGTAATAGTTGAATAATGTCTAGCTTAAATTAAAATGAGATGCATCGGGAGGAAAAACTATGCATGATGGTGCACTTGTTCTTGTGGGATTCATATGGTCTGTAAGTGTTCAAACACTGTTATTCTCATTATGAAGTGATTGATTATCTTCTTCGATCATATTTTCTAAAAATGATGAGGATACCCTACAAAGTCTACCACTTAATGTACGTGACCATACTATCATCCACGTGTAGGAATAAAATAAAAGGAAGAAGAAGAAACAAGAGAAAAGAAACAAAGTTATATACAAGGAAAGTGAAAAGAGAAAATAAATTAAATACTACAATTTATACAAAACTTACCTCCCTGGCAACAACGCCAAAAACTTGACACGACTAAAAGATTGATATCTTCTCTCAAGTGCAGGAGTGTCGAAGTAATAAATAACCCGGCAAGACCGGGGTCGAACCACGAGAAGGTTTTGTATATATTATAAACAACAACAATAGCAATAATAACAATAACAACAATAACAACAACAATAATAATAGTAGTAGTAGTAGTAGTAGTAATAATAAAGAAAGAGAAGAAGAAGAAGAAGAAGATGAGAAATTGGAGATGGAATATTAGTGTAAGGATTAAACAACGATAATAACGAATGTCACGGTTAGAGGTTCCACTAATGGTATGTCAAACAAGTATAGTATAAAGTCTTATTATTCAATTGAAAACCACACACAAAGGAGGTTCCAATCGAATTATAGATTGTTAACATGATTACATTAGTCATCTAATTCGATTAATGCTAATACTTGTAAATTTCATCAAGCATTCATGATTATAACTTATGTTAACAACAAATCAAGTTCCTTTCATAGCTCAAGTGTCGGTTATACCATACATTATGGGCTATGAAAGTGCCAAGCATTTGTTGTACCAAGTGTCATACAACATAAATCAAGATTAGTCATTTAACAAGCAAAGTATTAAAGAGTGAACAAGATAACAAATACAAAACATGTTAGTATCAAACATTAAAGTCTATATTAAGTTTACACTATACCTATTCTTACACCATTAGTGTAACCTTTTCACCTTGACATAATAAACTTAGCTAGACATAATGAAAGAAAGAAAAATAAATAAACAAAATAAGAACATAAATAAGATAAGAGTTAACTAAGTAAATGAAAGGAAATGAAAGGCATAAACTTGTTATTAATGAAAGCAAAGCATAAACATTACAAAAAATACAAAGAGAGAAAGTAAGAGCATGATCTTGATCTTGATCTGGAAACCAAGATGCCTAAATGCATGGCAAATGCCTCCTTTTATAGGCCAAAATTAGAAACTATTGACTTGATGACTAATTGATGAGTGGGTGACCAACTCTTGACTTGGTGACAATCCTTATCTTCTCTTGTCTGCCGAAAACATCATTGATAACATCAACATTGGAGCCACTTGAAAATATGAAAGTTGTAAGAAATTATCTCAGATTTCTTGTGTAAACAATTAAGCTCATTTCAACTTTTAGAACTCTAGATATGGCCAAAATACTGAACAGGGCTCGGGTTGGAGGATAAATTCGGGCTTCTTTGTTGTTGCTACAATTTGGACTTGAAAATGACCTTTTTAGATCTTGGGCTTCATATGAAAGTTGTATGGCTATATTTTACCTTTCCATCCATATAAAGTAGACCTAAATCTGAGATCTATAGCTCCAGATATGACCCAATTACCAAACAGTGTCCCGGTTTGGATTGCACAATCTCTTTTCTAAGTTTGGCCATCCCTTTATCCTTTCAATTTCAGTTCTTAAATTCATCACTCAATCCCTTGATTTATATGATAGGCCTGCATTTAAAATGAACATTTACCATAAATTAAAGGTATCTTATATTATTAGATATATTATTATAAAACATGTTTTAGTTAAGGAGTTATTAATAGTTCAAGTGCAAAATGATGATATAAAACCATGATAAAACGACATTTCTAAATACTAATCACTTATCATCAAGAAATCAACCCTACAATTAGACGAACCAACCATATCATTAAAACTTCAAGCCCCTACAATAAGTAGAGCTTATCCTACCATGAGGAATTAAAACCATGAAAAAATCAACCCTATAATCAGGAAGCACTAAGAGAAATATAACCATATCATCAAGAAAACCTAACCCTACCATTAGGAGAGAAAATTCAACCTTTCTAATCAAGTAATTCATCTCCACCATTGTTAAGAAAAAGAAAAGCCCTTCAATTAGGGGATTCAACTCTACTAACACAACCAAAAGATTGATGTCTTCTCCTAAGTGCAGGAGTGTCGAAGTAATAAATAATTCAGCAAGATTGGGGTTGAACCATAGGTAGGTTAACTATATAAATTATAAACAAGAACAACAACGACAATAATAATATGTTAAAGAGGACTTTGATACTGTAAGATTAATGTGAGGATTAAACAATGATAAAACAAATATCAATGTTAGAGGATCCACTAATGGTATTTGAAACTAGTATAAAATCTTTTTATTACTCAACTAGAAACCACACACAAAGAAGGTTCCAATTGGATTATAAATGGTTAATATGAATATATTAGTTATGTTATTCAAATAATGCTAATTCTTATAAATGTTGTCAGGTATTTATGATTATAATTTATGTTAAGAATAAATCAAGTTCCTTTCATAGCATAAATGTTGGTTACACTATACGTTTGGCCTATGAAAGTGCCAAGTATTTGTTATACCAAATGTTATACAACATAAATCTAGATTAACCATTTAACAAGCAAAGTATTAAGACTGAACAAGATATCAACTATAAATCATGTTAGTATCAAACATTAAAGTCCATGTTCAGTTTACACTATACTTATTCTTACACCATTAGTGTAACCTTTTCACATTGATATAATACACTTAACTAAACATAATGACAAAAGAGAAACAGAAATAAACAAGATAAGAACCTAAATAAGATATAAGTTAAGTAAGTAAAGGAAAAAAATAAAAAGCATAAACAAGAGGTTAATAAAAGCAAAACTTAAACATTACATAAATATAAAGAGAAGGAGCAAGAACATGATCTTGATTTGAAAACCAAGATGCCTAAATGCATGGCAAATGCCTTTTTTATGGGCCAAAATTGGAAACTATTGATTTGTTGACTAATTATTAAGTGGGTGGCCAACTCTTGACTCCATGACAATATTTATCTTCTTGTCTAAACAAAATATCATTGCTAACATCAGAATTTAAACAGACTTAATCATGAAAGTACTGGGAAATTATCTCAGCTTTCCAAAAAACAATTGAGGTCATTTGGACTTCTAGAACTCAAGATATAGGCTAAACACTGAATAGTATCTAGGCTGCAAGACAGATTCAGACTTTTTTTATTGCTGCTAAGATTTGGATTTCCAAATAATAAAATTGAGCCTTGGCTTCCCCATGAATATTTTAGGCTTATGTCCTAGGTTACTAGCCATATAAACCAAATTGAAATCCAAGATCTACAACTCCAGATATGACCCAATGACTAAACAGTGTTCCAGTTTGAACCAAACGAGCATCATTTTTATAAGCTTCACCATCTCCTTGTCTTCTCAATTTCAGTAATTGAACTCATCAATCAATCCTTTGATTTTTATGATAAGCCTGTATTTAAGATGAATATTTACCATAAATTAAAGGTATCTTATAGTATCAGGCTTATTATTATAAAACATGTTTTAGTTAAAGAGTTATTGATATTTCAAGTATAAAATGATGATATAAAACCTTGATAAAAATATACTTTTAATTCCTAATCACACCCTCTAACCACCTTATTACTAGTCCTTTGTAATCAAAGTGTTGAAATAGAAAAACAATTTTACAAGTTCCACAAAGCAAGGCATTCATCATTTAACTTCCATTAATCTATTTAGATAAATAAACTCTCATTAAAGTTATATATCTGCTCAATACCTCTTCGCCAAGATATTAACAAACCTTTCTTTTGTGCTCAATATATCAACATATAGTTATAGGGCTTTACTTAGAAGAAAACAAATTTTTTGTTCTAATGTTGAAGGTTAACTTTCTTGGGTTGAGATTATTATCTTTTTTTTTTTAATATATGTACATATAACTTAAAACACAATGCATATTTAACCCATGTAATGAGCTTTCTGATTAGTACTTAAAAGTGCATTTTTATCAAAGTTTTAAACATCATTTTGCACTTGAAGTATCAATAACTCCTTAACTAAAGCATGTTTTATAATAACATATCTAATAATATAAGATACCTTTAATTTATGGTAAATATTCATCATAAATGCAGGCATATCACATAAATCAAAGGTTTGATTGATGAGTTTAAGAACTGAAATTGAAAGGACAAAGAGATGGTCAAACATAGAAAAGAGATGCTGGTGTAGTCTAAACCGGAATATTGTTCGGTAATTGGGTCATATTTGGACCTGTAGCTCTTGGATTTAAGTCTACTCTATGGATGGAAAGGTAAGACATAGACCTACAACTTTTATGGTCTGGTTTTAAAAAAGGTTGTTTTCAAGTCCAAATTATAGCAACAATGAAGAAGTTCGAATCTATGCTGTAACTTAGACACTATTCAATATTCAGCCCATATCTGGAGTTATAGAAATCCAAATGACCTCAATGGTTTTTTTTGGAAAGCTAAAACAATTTCTTAGAACTTTCATGCATACAAATGGTTCCAATTTTGACGTTATCAATGTTGTTTTATTCAGATAAGAGAAGATAAGGATTGTTACCAAGTCAAGAGTTGACCACCCACTCATCAATTAGTCATGAAATCAATAGTTCCCAATTTTGGCCTATAAAAGGAGGTATTTTCCATGTATTTAGGCATCATGGTTTTCAGTTCAAAATCATACTCTTGCTTTCTCTCTTTATATTTTTGTAATGCTTAAGTTTTGTTTTCATTAATATCTTGTTTATGTCTTTCATTTCCTTTCCTTTTTTTTACTTAGTTAACTTTTATCTTATTTATGTTCTTTTCTTGTTAACTTTTATCTTATTTATATTCTTTTCTTGTTTATTTATGTTTCTCTCTTTCATTATGTTTAGCTAAGTTTATTATATCAAGATGAAAAGATTACACTAATGGTGTAAGAATAGGTATAGTGTAAACATAACATGAACTTTAATAATTGTTACTAACATGTTTTGTATTTGTTATCTTGTTCACTTTTAATACTTTGATTGTTAAATGATTAATCTAGATTTATATTGTATAATACTTGGTACAACAAATACTTGGCTCTTTCACAGCCCAACCGTACGGTATGACCTACACTTGTGCTATGAAGGGAACTTGAATTGTTGTTAATATAAGTTATAATCATGAATACCTAACAATATTGACAAGTATTAGTATTATTCAAATAAGATAACTAATGTAATCATGTTAACAATTTATAGTCTAATTGAAACCTCCTTTATGTGTGGTTTTCATTTAAGTAATAAGAGTTTATACTATACTTGTTTGAAATATCATTACTAGATCCTCTAACATTTGATGTTATCATTGTTGAATGCTTACATTGATCTTCCATCTTAAAGTTCTCATCAACTTCTTCTTCTTCTTCTTCTTCCACTACTACTACTACTACTATTATTATTATTGTTATTGTTGTTGTGGTTGTTGTTGTATTGCTATTATTTATAATTTATACAATTAACCTCCTTGTGGTTCAACCTCAGTCTTGCCGGGTTATTTATTACTTCGATATTCCTGCACTTGAGAGAAGATGATTAGTACTTAAAAGTGCATTTTTATCATGGTTTTATATCATCATTTTGCACTTGAAGTATCAATAACACCTTAACTAAAGCATGTTTTATAATAATATATCTAATAATATAAGATACCTTTAATTTGTGGTAAATGTTTATTTTAAATGCTGGCCTATCACATAAATGAAAGGATTGATTGATGACTTTAAGAACTTAAATTGCAAGGATAAACAGATGGCTAAACTTAAAAAAGAGATGTCGGTGCAATCCAAACTAGAACACTGTTCGGTAATTGGGTCATATCTAGAGCTATATATCTCATATTTAGGTCCAATTTATATTTATGGAAAGGTAAGACATAGGTCTATAACTTTCATATGGAGCCCAAGATCTAAAAAGGCCATTTTCAAGTCCATATTGTAGCAACAACAAAGAAGCCTGAATCTGTCTTCTAGCCCGAGCACTGTTCGGTATTTTAGCCATATCTGGAGTTCTAGAAGTCCAAATGACCTGAATGTTTTACACAAGAAAGCTGAGACAATTGGCTACAACTTTTATGTTTTTGACTGGCTCCAATTATATCGTTATCAATGACGTTTTGGGCAGACAAAAGAAGATAAGGATTGTCACCAAGTCAAGAGTTGGCCACCCGCTTATCAATTAGTCACGAAATCAATAGTTCCCAATTTTGGCCTATAAAAGGAGGCATTTGCCATGCATTTAGGCATCTTGGTGTCTAGATCAAGATCATGCTTTTGCTTTCTCTCTTTGTATTTTTTGTATTGCTTATGCTTTGCTTTCATTAATATTAAGTTTATGCCTTTCATTTCCTTTCCTTTACTTAGTTAGCTTTTATGTTTTTATTTTTTTTATCTATTTTTCTTTCTTTCATTATGTCTAGCTAAGTTAATTATGTCAAGGTGAAAAGGTTACACTAATGGTGTAAGAATAAGTATAATGTAAACTTAATATGGACTTTAATGTTTGATACTAACATGTTTTATATTTGTTATCTTGTTTACTCTTTAATACTTTGCTTGTTAAATGACTAATCTTGATTTATGTTGCATAACACTTGGTACAACAAATGCTTGACACTTTCATAGCCATAATGTATGGTATAACCGACACCTGAGCTATGAAAGGAACTTGATTTGTTGTTAACATAAGTTATAATCATGAATGCTTGACGAGATTTACAAGTATTAGCATTAATCGAATAAGATGACTAATGTAATCATGTTAACAATCTATAATCTGATTGGAACCTTCTTTATGTATGGTTTCCAATTGAATAACAAAGTTTATACTATACTTGTTTGACATACCATTAGTGGAACCTCTAACCTTGACATTTGTTATTATCATTGTTTAATTGTTGCATTAATATTTCATCTCAAAGTTCTCATCATCATCATCATTATCTTCTTCTTCTCTTTCTATATTATTATTATTATTACTACTACTACTAATACTATTATTATTATTATTATTATTATTATTATTATTATTATTATTATTATTACTATTGTTGTTGTTGTTGCTGTTTTATAATTGTTGTTTATAATTTGTACAATTAACCTCCCTATGGTTCGACCCCGGTCTTGCCGGGTTATTTATTACTTCGACACTCCTACACTTGGGAGAAGACATCAATCTTTTCGTCGTGTCAGAAGACATCAATCTTTTAGTCATGTCAAGTTTTTAGCGCCGTTGTCGGCGAGGTAACTTCTTGTACAAATTGTAATATTTATCTTATTTTTTATTTTTTATTTTTCTTGTATCTAACTTTGTTTTTTTTTTGTTTTGTTTTTCCTTTTAGTCTACTCCAACTCATGCATGAGACTGTGGTCATGTACATTAAGTGGTTGACTTTGTAGGGTCACCCTCATACATAGTTTTCCCCCCTGATGTTTCTCATTTTAATTTTAAACTAGGCATTATTCAACTTTTACCTTCTTTTCATGGCTTAGATTTAGAAAATCTAAACTTGTATTTAAGGAAATTTGAGAAGGTCTGTAACACATATAATGACTCAAATTGTAGCATGAACACCATCAGATTAAAGCTTTTTTTCTTTTTCATTAAAAGATAAAGCTAAAACATGGCTACAAAATTTGAGACCAAGATCCATTCGTGATTGCAATGAAATGTAAAAATAGTTTGTAAAGAATTTTTTCCCTTCACATAGAACAAACGTTTTCAAAAGACAAATCACCACTTTCACTAAAAAACTAGGAGAAACATTTTACCAATATTAGAATAGGTATCGAGACTTGCTTAATACTTACTTTCATCATGGTTTTAAAACATGAAAATTGATTTCTCATTTTTGTGAAGCATTAACACCTAGAGATAGGCAAATAGTTGAATTGATGTGCAATGAAACTTTTGAAGATAAAGACCCTGATGAAGCAATGAAGTACTTAGACTTGTTAGCTGAAAATGCTTCAAATTAGAACACTACAGGTATTTATGAGACACTAAGTAAAACTCAATCTTATACATCTAGTAGAGGTATGTATAACCTAAAGGAAAATCATGATCTCTAAGCCAAGTTTGCCTATTTAGCTTGAAAAATCAAGGCATTAGAATTAAAAAAAGAGTGGTCAGTTAAAATCTATTCAAGACATTGTGTGTCAAATCTATGAAACAAATAAACATTAAACCAATGACTATTCAACTTTGTTTTCTCGTAAGGAATGTCATCATGAACAGGCTCATGCTTTAAATAGTTTCCAAAGGCTCAATCATAATCCATACTCGCAAACATACAACCCTAGTTAGAGAAATCACCCAAATTTCAGTTGGGGGAGTGATAATAATAATACACAAACGTCATAAACACCATTACAAAGCAAGTGCACGAGTGTGCGATGTAGCAATTAACTCGGTAAGATCAAGGTCATATCCATAGAGAGCTAGATCTAGAAATTAAGCTAGGTAACAACAAAAAAAAACTCAAGAAAAATTAAATTAACAATACTTTGGTTCAAAATAATTGATGGATTTGTTTTCAAAGATGAAAAAGTGTAAATAGATTTTAAATGACAAGAAAAAGTAAGTCTTGGTCTAAATCAATTTTAATGGTGATGTATTGGTGATTTCTTCAACATATATAAGATAACTCAACCTAATATCAACGATGGTGATATTAGATCGGAAGATATTACAATGAAGTTTAGAAAGATGAAGATTGATTATTGCTTAAGAATGAACAAGTACTTTCATATTAAGTAAGACATTGAATCAAGTAATCTCTATACCAAAACTAAAGTTTGTGCATAAAAATTCAAGATTATAACATTACCTAAATGATTTCTAAAATTTCTTTGCAATAATAAATCATTCATGAAGAAAATGAGAAGATAAACATTAAGATTCATTCATATCCTAAAGAACTCACCTCAATCACCATTATCCTTGATTTGGATCCAAGAAAGAGTTTAGCCAACCATGATTATATATAAGAATACTTCAATAAACATGAAATAATAAGTTTTACAAACTAAAGAACCAAAATCTATAAAGAAGAATACAACACAATTTCAGAAACAATTCAGACACGAATTTGACTCTAACTTTGAACAGACTTTTGACCCTCTTCGAAGCTTTTTTTCAAGATGTATATTAGAGATATATTTATAGGAAATTCTGTCACCTTTCCATAGCTTTAACAACCAAATAAAAACAACCATCAATTATTATAAAAACAACCAAATAAAAACAAAAAATACATATATAAAATAAGAGGCTTAATGACACTTTTGATGCACAATCACACCCCCCAACTTAGATTTTGTTAGTCCTCAAGCAAAACAAAACATAAAACCTTTGAAATAAAAATAATAATAATAACAACCATAATCAGGCTCGATTCATCACACTTGAAGGACCTATCATGCAAACATTGGTATCTTTAACTTAGTGTACACAATAGCAAATAAAGAAAAATAAGCATACTCACATTCTCTAAATCAAACATCCATATAAAATTTCCAAATTTAGTCATATTTATCGTGCAACCAACATAATTGATTCATACAAAAACTCAACTTGTAATCTTCCCTTCTCACCAACACAAACAAGGTAGCAAACTAGAGAAATATCTATATATTGTTTTTCTTTTTTTTTTCTTTTTTTTTGAAGATATGATTTATTCTTTGTCTTTAAGTAGTCACTTCCCTTTTGATGCGAATACAAACATTTGTGGTGAATGCACCCAGTTACTCACAAAGTCACAAACTTAAAGTGCTTTGCATACTTATATTTCAAGCTGCTGTTTGATGTAAAGATAAACATTTATGATGAATACCCCTAGTTATTGAGCAACTCAAAACATTGGAGTAGATAAAACTTTGTAGACATTTATTTATTTATTTATGTAATAATTATTACTCTATTTACTTAAACCTTGTTTAGGACTAGATCAAAAGGGATAATCACAAGTAAAGCATCATACTCATCAAGAAAACAATAGATAGCTCTTCCAGCTACTCTTTCAAGCACTTGGTCTAAAAATGGAAGCGAAAAATGGTCCTTCCTAGTCACCATGTTCAGTTTACGATAATCAATGCACATATGCCATCCAGTTTGGATTCTAGTTGGTACCAGCTCATTATTTTCATTCTTCACTACCGTGACTCTAGATTTTTTAGGGTCAACTTGGGTTGGACTAACCCATTTTGAGTTTGCAATAGGGTAAATGATACCTGCATCAAGTAGCTTAAGCACTTCACCTCTCACTACTTCCTTCATGTTTAGGTTCAATCGTCTTTGCATTTGCCTCACAGATTTAGCCTCTTCTTCAAGATAGATTCTATATGTACATAAAAGAGGGCTAATTCCTTTCAAGTCAGTAATTTTCCACCCAATTGCTTTCTTGTGTTTTCTCACCACTCTCAAAAGTTTTTGTTCTTGCTCCATGCTAAGTTTTGATGAGATCACAATAGGATATGATTCATCTTCCCCTAGAAATGCATACTTAAGATCACTCGGTAAAGGCTTCCTTTTTGGTTTATAAGGCTGGACAAGAGATGCCTCAACTTTCACTTGGGGTGAAATCAAAGGCTCAAACGATAGGGTCCATTGACCTATTGACATAATAGGCATTGGATCTAGATAAGTCTCGAGTTCTCTTACTTCCTCATCAACACATTCCAAAGAAAAAAAATCTTTCATCATGAATTAAAGTTCTTTCTAATGGATCCTTGATCCACACTCTCTCAAAGTGTTCTTGACAAACTATTTGGATCAAATCTACCTCTCTAATGTCCTCATGTTCCTCAATTTGTTTGGAGACATTTAATATGTTCATCTCCACAGTCATATTCCCAAAAGACAATTTCATCACCCCATTCTTACAGTTAATTAAGGCATTGGATGTAGCTAGGAAAGGTCTCCCTAAGATGACTGGGATAGGAGCATTAGAACCTTGAATTGGTGCAGTGTCTAACACTATAAAATCAATAGGAAAGTAGAATTTATCTACTTGGACCAACACATCCTCAACGATACTCCTGTGAATCTTGATTGACCTATCAGTTAATTGAAGGGTGATTCGAGTAGGCTTGATTTCTCCTAAACCTAATTGTTCATAAACAGTGTAGGGTATTAAATTCACACTTGCTCCTAAATCCAACAAAGCTTGATCTATCTTATGACTTCCAGTAATGCATGAAATGGTAGGACAACCAGGATCTTTATATTTGGGAGGGGTCTTAAACTGGATGATGGCACTAGCATGTTTAGTCAGAAAGGCTCTTTCTTTCACATTCAATCTCCTTTTGACTGTGCATAAATCCTTAAGAAACTTTGCATAAGATGGAACTTGTTTAATTACATCAAGGAGTGGAATATTGACTTTCACTTGTTTGAACAATTCATAGATTTCTGAGTTCATAAGATCTTTTTTAGGTTTCCCTAACCTTTGTGGAAATGGTGCTCTAGGAACAAATTCTAAATCACTCACTTTGACTTTAATTTTTCTTGAATCATCTCCTTTCTCACTCATCTCTTTCTCATATAGCTCGCCTTCTTTGTCACTCAAACTCTCATTTGTCACTTGTGTTTTGATTCCCTTTTCACTTTTCCTAGATTTCTCCTCCACAATACCTTTAGGAATCCTAAAACCTATACTTTTGTCAACAATCTTTCCACTTCTAAGGGTAGTGATGGCTTAGACTTGTTCATGGTTTGAAGGTTCACTAGGTGAGAATTCACTCATATGTACCTGACCTCTAGGATTGGGCATTGATTGAGTTGGGATTTTTCCCTTCTCTTGAATGGTTAGTGATTGAGTCAACTTAGTTAGTTGACTTCGAATGTCATCTAAAGTCCTATTGGTCTGGTCTTGGAATTTGTAAGCTTGGTTATTGATTCCTCCTTGCGTTTGCATGAATTGTTGAAGAGTATCCTCTAAGGATCTCTTATGAGGTGGTTGGTATGTGTTATGTGTGAGAGCATGAAATGGTTGGGGTGGAGGTTGAAATGTTTGAGGTACTGAAGAGCCCTCATTTCTCCATCCAAAATTTGGGTGGTTTCTTCATCCAGGATTATAGGTCTCAGAGTAGGAATTGCCTATGTGGTTTGGAAATGGCTTTCTAACATTACTTGAATCAGAAGTTTGGCCATATAGCACTTCCTTGAAGGTTGGAATGGTAGGACACTCAGTTGTCTTATACCCTTTGCTCTCACAAACAACACAACTTTCCTCTTGTTGTTCACTCATGACATGCACTTTTTTAATCTCAAGAGACTCTACTTTCCTAGCCAATGAGGCTAATCTAGCATTGAGGTCATCAGTCTCTTTCAATTAAAACTTCCCACTTGAATGAGATATGGTGTTTCTAGACTCAACATGAACTAGGAGAGAAGTCTCCCATTGCTTTGTGTTTTCAGCCAATTGATCAAAAAAATCAAAGGCCTCACTTGGTTCTTTGTCATAAAACTCACCATTACACATGGTTGACACTAGCTTTTCAAAATCTGCGGTAAGAGAGTCATAAAAGAAACTCACTAACCTCCACATCTCAAAACCATGGTGAGGACATGCATTTAACAAGTCTTTGAACCTTTCCCAAGCTTGGTGAAATGACTCATTTGGACTACAAGAAAAATTCATCATTTGACGTTGTAAGGCTGCTATCCTATGAGTGGGGAAGTATTTTTTAAAAAATTCAGCTTGCATTTCTCTCCATGTACCTATAGACCTAGGACGCAAGGAGTTTAGCCAAAGCTTGGCTTTATCTTTTAGAGAGAATGGGAACAATTTAAGCTGAATGGTTTTCTCGGTGCATATTCTATCAATAAAAGTATTACATACCTCTTCAAATTCTTTAATGTGTATGTATGAATTTTCAGAATCCATACCAAGAAATGTAGGAAGAAGTTGAATCATGCCCGGTTTCAAATTGAAAGCTTGTTGGTTAAGAGGTAAAATAATACACGAAGGTGTACTTTGTCTACCCGGGTAAAGATACTCTCTAAGAGTTCGAAAATTAGGTTGATCATTGAATTGTGGAGGTCCATTACCTTGAACTCCCTTCACCCTCTACATCTTCAACATTAGTCATGATAAAATAATAATAATAATAATAATAATAATATAACAATTATATGAATATGAAAGGAAAGGAAAGAAAAAAAAAACAAATAAAAGTAATAGCTCAAAAATAAAAATACAAAAAATTAAGAAATTCACTCTCTAACTAATAAGCACTATTAACAACAATAAACATCAAAAGATATTTATAACAAGCTTGAATAAAAAGGCGGTAATACCGGCCAAGCACTTCAAACAATAAATATAAAAAAAATAATCATAACAAAACAACAAAATAAACTGAAATAAACAAGAGGCGGTAATACCAGCCAAGCACTTTAGACAATAAATAAAAACAATATCAACAAAATAAAATGAAATGAACAAGAAAAATATTAGAAACTAATAAGAATAGACAATAAAATAAAAATGGTTGAACCAACCAAAATCCAACAATTAATAGTCCAGTCCACAGTCCAATATCCGAAACGTTAAGGTCAATTTGTTTTTTTAGGCGGTAAAACCAGCCACTTGATTTGTTTTTCAATTTTTTTTTGAGGCGGTAAAACTAGCCAATTGAATTTTTTTTATATGATTTTTTTTTAGTTTTCCAATAATATAATCTAAATTTGTTACCTTTACTTGCTAGCTCCTCAGCAACGGTGCCAAAATTGCTTGACCGCTTTTTATGATCGGCTTGTTTTAACTCGCAAGTGCACGAGTGTGCGATGTAACAATTAACTTGGTAAGATCAAGGTCATATCCACAAAGAGCTAGATCTGGAAATTAAGCTAGGTAACAACAAAAAAAACTCAAGAGAAATTAAATTAATAATACCTTGGTTGAAAATAATTGATGGATTTTTTGTCAAAGATGAAAAAGTGTAAATAGATTTTAAATAACAAGAAAAAGTAAGTCTTAGTCCAAATCAATTTTAATGGTGATGTATTGGTGATTTCTTCAACATATATAAGATAACTCAACCTAATATCAACGATGGTGATATTAGATCGGAAGATATTACAATGAAGTTTAGAAAGATGAAGATTGATTATTGCTTAAGAATGAACAAGTACTTTCATATTAAGTAAGACATTGAATCAAGCAATCTCTATACCAAAACTAAAGTTTGTACATAAAAATTCAAGATTATAACATTACCTAAATGATTTCTAAAATTTCTTTGCAATAATAAATCATTCATGAAGAAAATGAGAAGATAAACATTAAGATTCATTCATATCCTAAAGAACTCACCTCAATCACCATTATCCTTGATTTGGATCCAAGAAAGAGTTTAGCCAACCATGATTATATATAAGAATACTTCAATAAACATGAAATAACTTGAATCAAACTGAAATAATAAGTTTTACAAACTAAAGGACCAAAATCTATAAAGAAGAATACAACACAATTTCAGAAACAATTCAGACACGAATTTGACTCTAACTTTGAACAGACTTTTGACCCTCTTCGAAGCTTTTTTTCAAGATGTATATTAGAGACATATTTATAGGAAATTATGTCACCTTTCCATAGCATTAAAGAACGACTCATTTGGACACTTGAGTCAAAAGTTATGGGTAAAACACATAAAGGTTTTCTGAAAAATCAAATCAGGACAGCTTTGCAACCACTTTGGTGCACATTTTTCTTCCTCATTTATGAGTTGTATCCTTTTTCTGTTTGACCTAAAATAATGTAAAAATATCTCCTCCAGCTTTCCATCGATGTTCTTGCCTTCTTGGATCAATGGATTACTCAAAATAAATCAATTGTTATTTGTTGTGTGGACATGTAAAATTATGGATTGTGTTTGGGCTGATTTGAAGGTTGATTTGGGGTTGATTTTGGGGCTGAATTTGAGCATCAAATAAGTAGACAAATGTACTTATTATTTGGGCTAAGATTGACATTGAAACCTTGAGTGTTTAATGGTTGAAGTTTGCACACAACATAAGGCAAGTTTGGGCTTGAAATAGATCATATGATATTCTTTTCTTCAATTGGAATAGAATTGATTTTTGGGACAAATTTGGAGCACTTATTTGAACCAAGATTTGCTTCAATCTTCAACTAAATGTCTCTTCAATTCTTTGTTTTGAATTCCGACGTTGAATTTTCTGAATTAATTCATTTAAGCTACAAAAACTTATCGAAACATTAAAACAAACTTCATTACTAGAAAACACATCAATTATTATAAAAACAACCAAATAAAAACAATAAATACATATATAAAATAAGAGGCTTAATGACACTTTTAATGCACAATCAATAATGCACCAACCACGTTTTAAAAATGCATGCTTAATATATTTAGTGATATGGTTGAACATTTTATTAATATTTTATGGATGATTTTTTTGTTTTGGGCGATTCATTTGATGATTTTTTGACTAACTTATAAAAGGTTTTAAGTAGGTGTGAAGAGAAGAATCTTATACTGAAATGAAAAAAATGTCACTTTATGGTAACAAACAACATTGTACTTGGTCATATTATTTCATAAAAAAGAATTAAGGTTAACAAATCTAAAATCGAGTTAATTGTTAACTTGTCAACACCAAAATCTATTAAAGATATTAGATTATTCTTAGGACATGCTGGTTTTTATAGAAGGTTCATTAAAGATTTTAGTGTAATATCTAAGCTCTTAAGTAATCTTCTAACAAAGAATAATATTTTTGAATGGACTAAACACTATGAAGAAGTCTTTGTTAAACTTAAAAACTTGCTTACTTCTGCTCCTATCATTCAACCTATTGATTGGTTATTTTTGAAATAATATGTGATACTAGTGATTATATTGTGGGTGCTGTTTTGGGACAGAAAAGATAAGAAACCTCATGTGATTTACTATGCAATTAAACCTTTAAATAGTGCTTAAATGAATTACACCACCATTGAAAAAGAATTACTTGTAGTAGTATTTGCATGTGAAAAATTCAGGTCTTATCTTGTTGGCTCACTTCTTGTTTTTAGTGATCATGTAGCATTGAAATATCTTCTTTCTAAGAAAGATTCTACAGCTAGATTGGTGCGATGGATTTTGTTTCTTTAAGAATTTGATATCACAATCAAAGACAAGAAAGGCACTAAAAATGTTGTCGCAAATTATTTGTCAAGATTGACAACATATTTGAAAATTGACATCACACCAATCGATGACTACTTTCCCGATGAATCTTTACTTTCTGTCTCTACAATGCCTTAGTTTGCTAATATTGTCAATTTTTTTATTTCAGGACAATTGCCAACTCATTGGAGTACCCATGATAAAAGTGATTAGTACTTAAAAGTGCATTTTTATCATGGTTTTATATCATCATTTTGCACTTGAAGTATCAATAACTCCTTAACTAAAATATGTTTTATAATAATATATGTAATAATATAAGATACCTATAATTTGTGGTAAATGTCTATTTTTAATGCAGGCCTATCAAATAAATGAAAGGATTGATTGATGACTTGAAGAACTTAAATTGCAAGGATAAAGAGATGGTCAAACTTAGAAAAGAGATGTCGGTGCAATCCAAACCGGAACACTGTTCGGTAATTGGGTCATATTTGGAGCTACAGATCTCAGATTTAGGTCCAATTTATATGGATGGAAAGGTAAGACATAGGCCTACAACTTTCATATGGAGCCCAAGATCTAAAAAGGCCATTTGCTAGTCCAAATTGTAGCAACAACAAAGAAGCCCGAATCTGTCTTCCAGCCCGAGCACTGTTCGGTATTTTGGCCATATCGGGAGTTCTAGAAGTCTAAATGAGCTGAATTTTTTACACAAGAAAGCTGAGACAATTGTCTACAACTTTCATGTTTACAACTGGCTCCCATTTTGACGTTATCAATGATGTTTTGGGCAGACAAGAGAAGATAAGGATTGTCACCAAGTCAACAGTTGGCCACCCACTTATCAATTAGTCATCAAATCAATAGTTCCCACTTTTGGCCTATAAAAGGAGGCATTTGCCATGCATTTAGGCATCTTGGTGTTCAGATCAAGATCATGCTCTTCCTTTCTCTCTTTGTATTTTTTGTAATGTTTATGCTTTACTTTCATTAATATCAAGTTTATGCCTTTCATTTCCTTTCCTTTACTTAGTTAACTTTTATGTTCTTATTTTGTTTATTTGTTTTCCTTTCTTTCATTATGTCTAGCTAAATTAATTATGTCAAGGTGAAAAGGTTACACTAATGGTGTGAGAATAAGTATAATGTAAACTTAATATGGACTTTAATGTTTGATACTAGCATGTTTTATATTTGTTATCTAGTTCACTCTTTAATACTTTGCTTGTTAAATGACTAATCTTGATTTATGTTGTATAACACTTGGTACAACAAATGCTTGGCACTTTCATAGCCCATAATGTATGGTATAACCGACACCTGAGCTATGAAAGGAACTTGATTTGTTGTTAACATAAGTTATAATCATGAATGCTTGACGAGATTTACAAGTATTAGCATTAATTGAATAAGATGACTAATGTAATCATGTTAACAATATATAATCTGATTGGAACCTCCTTTGTGTGTGGTTTGCAATTCAATAATAAGAGTTTATACTATACTTGTTTGATATACCATTAGTGGAACCTCTAACCTTGACATTTGTTATTATTATTGTTTAATCCTTACATTAATATTTCATCTCTAAGTTCTCATCATCATCATCTTCTTCTTCTTCTCTTTCTTTATTATTATTATTATTATTATTATTATTATTATTATTATTATTATTATTATTACTACTACTACTACTAGTATTATTATTATTATTATTATTATTATTATTATTGTTGTTGTTGTTGTTGTTGTTATTATTATTATTATTGTTATCGTTATTACTATTATTGTTGTTTATAATTGTTGTTTATAATTTGTACAATTAACCTCCCTGTGGTTCGACCCCGGTCTTGTCGGGTTATTTATTACTTCGACACTGCTGCACTTGGGAGAAGACATCAACCTTTTAGTCGTGTCAAGTTTTTGGCGCCGTTGCCGGGGAGGTAAGTCCTTGTATAAATTATAATATTTATTTTATTTTCTCTTTTCACTTTTCTTATATATAACTTTGTCTCTTTTATTTTGTTTCTCCTTATTTTGTTTTCTTCCTTCTTCTTTTTTTTCTTCTTCATTTTATTATATTCCTACACGTGCATGAGAGTGTGGTCACGTACATCAAGTGGTAGACTTTGTAGGGTATCCTCATCATTTTCAGAAAATATGGCTGAAGAAGATAATCAATCACTTCATAATGAAAATAATGAGAATAACCGTGCTAGAACACTTAGAGACCACATGAATCCCACAAGAACAAGTGCACCATCATGCATAGTTTTTCCTCCTGATGCATCTCATTTTAATTTTAAACCAGGTATTATTCAACTTTTACCATCTTTTCATGGTTTAGAATTGGAAAATCCATACATGCATTTAAGGGAATTTGAGGAGGTGTGCAACACATATAATAATTTAAATTGTAGCATGAACACCATCAGATTAAAGCTTTTTCCTTTTTCATTAAAAGATAAAGCTAAAACATGGCTGCAAAATTTGAGACCAGGATCCATTCGTGCTTGGGATGAAATGCAACAACAATTTTTAAAGAAGTTTTTCCCATCTCATAGAACAAACTCTTTCAAGAGACAAATCACCACTTTCACTCAAAAACCAGGAGAAACATTTTACAAATGTTGGGATAGGTATCGAGACTTGCTTAGTACTTGCCCTCATCATGGTTTTGAAACATGGAGATTGGTTTCACATTTCTATGAAGGGTTAACACTTAAAGATAGGCAAATGGTTGAATTGATGTGCAATGGAACTTTTGAAGATAAAGACCCTGATGAAGCAATGGAGTACTTAGACTTGTTAGCTGAAAATGCTCAAAATTGGGACACTGCGGGTACATATGAGGCACCGAGTAAAACTCAACTTCATACATCTAGTGGAGGTATGTATAACCTTAGGGAAGATCATGACCTCCAAGCCAAATTTGCATCTTTAGCTAGAAAAGTCGAGGCACTAGAATTGAAAAAGAGTGGTCAATTAAAATCTGTTGAAAACATTGTGTGTCAAATCTGTGAAACAAATGAACACTCAACCAACGATTGTCCAACCTTGCCTTCTTTTAAAGAATGTCTCCATGAACAAGCTCATGCTTTAAACAGTTTTCAAAGGGCCAACCACAACCCATACTCCCAAACATACAACCCTGGTTGGAGGAATCACCCAAATTTCAGTTGGAAGAGTGAGAACAACAATGCACAAACTTCACAACCACCGTTTCAAGCACACCATAATTTCCAAAATTCTCATGGATATGCACCTTCTTATGCTCCACCTTCTAGAAGAAATCTTGAGGAAACATTGCATGCATTCATTGAAAAGCAAGAGACAATCAATACTCAACTTGCTCAAAACATGACAGATTTTAAAGATACTCTTGCTAAATTAACATCTGCTCTCAGTTTCCAAGAGAAAGGTAAGTTTCCATCTCAAACACAACAAAATCCCAAAGGGCAATACAATTCAAATGCAAGTAGTTCCGGAAGCCAACACATGGATCAAGTCAAATCAGTCACTACTCTGCGCAGTGGTAAGGTTATTGAAAAACCCTCTCTTGAACCTTATGAGAAAGATGATGAATCAATCTCTGAGGGTAAGGAAGGGGATGAATCTGAAAATTGCAAAGAAACGACTGATTCACCGCCAGCACTTCCATTTCCTCAAGCCATGACCAAACAAAGGAAAGTCAATCACAACTCTGAAATTTATGAAATTTTCAAACAGGTAAGGATCAATATACCTTTGCTGGATGCTATTAAACAGGTTCCTTCCTATGCTAAATTTTTGAAAGATCTCTGCACTGTGAAGAGGAAACTGAATGTGAAAAAGAAAGCCTTTCTAGCCGAACAAGTAAGTGCTATTCTTCAAAACAATAATGCTTTGAAATATAAAGACCCTGGTTGTCCTACAATTTCTTGCTTTATTGGAGACCATAAAATTGAAAAAGCCTTACTTGATCTTGGAGCTAGTGTGAATTTACTTCCATATTCAGTTTTTCAAAGTCTCAATCTAGGTGAGTTAAAACCAACTTCTATATCTCTTTTACTTGCCGATAGATCTGTAAAAGTGCCTAGAGGAATAATTGAAGATGTGTTAGTACAAGTCGATAAATTCATTTATCCTGTGGATTTTATTGTCTTGGACACAGAACCTGTTGAAGCATGTAATTCATTTCCTGTTATTTTAGGACGTCCGTTTCTTGCAACTTCTAACGCATTGATTAATTGTAGGAATGGACTGATGAAGCTATCATTTGGAAACATGACATTGGAGATGAATATTTTCAACATTTGCAAGCAACCTGGAGATGATAATGATTCACAAGAAGTAGATCATATTGATGAATTAGTTTATGATCAACTTGAATCTACTTTAAGTAAAAATGAATTGGATGAAACTGAAGATTTGCAAATGGTTTATTCTGAGGAAGAAATCACAGATGAAACAAGCACCGAAAATGTTGATGCGAATCTTTTGTCAACAGTGACAACAGATTCGACATCTGATATCACATCAATGGATGATTACCTTCCTAACGAATCCTTACTTTCTCTTAGTCCAATGCCTTGGTATAATAAAAATATTAATTTTCTTTCTTTAGGAGATTTGCCAGCTGATTGGAGTACCCAAGACAAAGAACAGTTTTTGAACGAAGTGAAGAATTTTTATTGTGATGACCCTACCTTATTCAAATATTGTCCTGATCAAATATTTCAAAGATTCATTCCCGACAATGAGGTAAGTAGTGTCATTAAACTTTGTCATTCTGAAGCATGTGGAAGTTATTTCTCGTCCAAAAAGACAATTGCAAAAATCTTTCAAAATGGATTTTATTGGCCCACCATGTTCAAGGACACACATGCATTCTGCAAAACTTGTGAAAATTGTCAAAAAATTGACACTGGTCAAAAAGTTTTGTTTTATGATTCTCAACTCTATGCAGTCCCTAGAGAGCTAAGACCAAGATGGAGCAATCCTTATGGGGCCTGTGATATTGAGAATTCAATGAATGACAATGATTTTAAGGAAAATGGACATCGTTTAAAAGCTCACTTTGATAATTTTCTTAATGAAAATGAATCAACTGGTTTGAATGATTTTGTAGATAAAGGTTGATTATTTTTTTTCTCTCACATTATTTTTGTGTTTCTTTTTGAGTGATTTTTTGCTAGTTTCTCTCACCCCGGTCAAATGGCGGATAACGGTACTCCGTGACTTAAGTCGGTTCTTTCAGTTTCCCACAATTACTGATATCTGTGTATATATCTGTGCAATTCTTCGAAGCTCTCTTCCAATTCTCATTTGAAAATGGACATTAATCTTGAAAAATTGAAAAAGTATTTTCCCGCTCTGCCTCAGAATGCGATTACAAAAATTTACCGTGCTAGATGTGCAAGATTGAGATTGTTAATGAATCATGGAATTCCTGAAGATATTCGCTGGTTGATTGAAGCAAAGGTCCGATTATCAGGTGAGTCCTCTAACTTCATTTCACACATGCCTGGAACAGGTAAAAGCACTTTTGCAAAGAAGCGTCGTGCAAAACGACTGGATGTCTGTCATCGATGTGCTAGATGGACTTGTAATACACAATGTCGTTCTTTAGGAATGGTATCTATAAATCGTGAAGATAAAATACAATTCATTAAGGATGGCCTGAGTAAGGAGTCTTTAGATAATCTTCTATTGACTCTTGAGACGCATCCTAGTGGAGATGTGCATCGTGCAATTCATGATTTATGGCCACTATTTCATAAAGAACATGATCGACTTAGTCTTGGGAATCTGACTAAAAAAGACCCTGTTTGCCAGTTTTTAAGAAAATTGGATGGGAAGCCTATCCCCGACCCATAGAGGGCGTTTAAGCCGTTCTTGGACGTAAAACCAAGGGAAGATGTGCGCCACAATCACAACTACCTGTACATACACATGTTTTTTTTTCAAAAGTAAATAAATAAATAAATAAAAAGAGAGAGAGAGAGTGTGAGACTCCAGCTGGCCTACATATAGATGTTATGATTGCCTTTCCAATTTCTCATCTATAAAACCCTCTTTTCCTTCCTTTCATTTCTACTCAACCCATACATTCAACAAATACAGAAGTGTGTAGAAATGGCAAGTTCCTCAAGTCATCAAATAAGAAATATCTGTGTTTTTGGTGAATCTAGTCCTGGGAAAGAAAAGGAGTTTTTAGAATCAGCAAACCATCTTGGTCAGGTGCTAGCTGAGAGAAAGATTCATTTAGTGTATGAGGGAGGCAGTCTTGGGTTAATGGGAGGTGTGTCAATAGCTGCATTTTTAGGAGGTAGTCAAGTTTTAGGAGTCGTCCCTGAAGCTTTGGCACAAGGGGACATCATTGGAAAAACAATTGGAGAGGAACTTCAAGTCTCCACAATGTCGGCTCGAATGAATGCAATGTTTAACCATGCTGATGCTTTCATTGCTTTACCAGGTGGTCTAGGCACATTGGAAGAGATCTTTCATATTTCCTCTTGGGCTCAATTGCACATTCACCATAAACCCATTGGTTTGTTAAATGTTAATGGTTATTATGATAAGTTGTTGTCTTTTCTTGATCATGCTGTGGAACAGGAATTTCTAACATCTTCTGCATGACAAATCATAATCTCTGCTACTACTGCTGAACAATTGATTGACCAACTACAATCTTTCACTCCTGTGATTGATCCTTCCATGAGTCGCATAAATTGGTCATCTAAGGAAAGCCGTAAAAAGCTTAGATTGGATTTGAGCCTTCATTTGTGAATTTTTATGTATTTTGGTTTTATTATTGTGTTTTGTTATTTCTTATTTTTGTTTTAGTGTGTTTCAGGTTTTGTCAGTGTTCGTTATTTCAGGTGATATCTTCTATACTCTATCTTTCTACCTTAGAACATTGAGGACAATGTCTCGTTTTGGTTGGGGGGAGAGGGTAGTAGTTGATAAAAAAAAAAATTGTTTTTCATTTCATAAAGCATGTGCATAATTGTTGTTACTAGGATGGCAGAGTAAAGGAGTTCTTTTGTTAAAGTGACTCTTGAGACGCATCTTAGTAACTATTCTTAACAAGGTCTATTATAATACTTCCTGAAATATTCAGGTTTACAAACTCTCATATTGTTATCACTTAATTCTGCTCATATACTTATTTAACATGTATTCTTAAACCTTAATTTACACACACACACTTTAACATATGATTGTGGGTTGCATATTGGATTATTACATTATTTATGTTCTTTTGTTAAAGGTAACAACTAAGGGAAAGGAATTGTATATAATTAAAAAAAAAAAACATAAAAAAAAAGAGAAAAAAAAAAGAAAAAAAAATGATGATAATAAAAATGTAGATAAGTTTGGTTTCGTAGCCTCCCTAACCTAAGCAATTAAGCCCGAAGGGGTGTTTTAACACCTAATACCCTAAAGTCAACTGACTTGGGAGCTATTGGCCCAACGCTTGTTACATGGGTTGAGGAGAAAAGCTTAAGGGAATCAAACATTGTACTATCTACATATCAGTATCTACGACCCGAGTTACTAAGCTCGTAGGGGTGTCTTAACACCTAATGCCCTAAGACCAACTGGTCTAGGAGTCATTAGCTGAAAGCTCGTTACATGGGTTAAAGATGCATGATGTTTTTAAATTATATGTATATACATTTAAAAAAAAAAAGAAGTAAAAAAAAAAAAGACGACAAAAATAATAATCCCATCCCAAGGAAGTTAACCTTAAACATTAGAACAAAAATTTTGTTTTCTTCCAAGAAAAGCCCCATAATTATGTGTTGATACATTGAGCACAAAAGAAAGGTTTATTAATATCTTGTTAAGAGGTATTGAGCAGATATATAAATTTAATGAGAGTTTGTTTATCTGGATAGATTAATGGAAGTTAAATGATGAATACCTTGCTTTGTGAAATTTGCAAATTGTTTTAACGCTTTAATTACTAGGGACTAGTAATAAGCTGGTTGGGGGGTGTGATTAGTACTTAAAAGTGCATTTTTATCATGGTTTTGTATCATCATTTTGCACTTGAAGTATCAATAACTCCTTAACTAAAATATGTTTTATAATAATATATGTAATAATATAAGATACCTATAATTTGTGGTAAATGTCTATTTTTAATGCAGGCCTATCAAATAAATGAAAGGATTGATTGATGACTTGAAGAACTTAAATTGCAAGGATAAAGAGATGGTCAAACTTAGAAAAGAGATGTCGGTGCAATCCAAACCGGAACACTGTTCGGTAATTGGGTCATATTTGGAGCTACAGATCTCAGATTTAGGTCCAATTTATATGGATGGAAAGGTAAGACATAGGCCTACAACTTTCATATGGAGCCCAAGATCTAAAAAGGCCATTTGCTAGTCCAAATTGTAGCAACAACAAAGAAGCCCGAATCTGTCTTCCAGCCCGAGCACTGTTCGGTATTTTGGCCATATCGGGAGTTCTAGAAGTCTAAATGAGCTGAATTTTTTACACAAGAAAGCTGAGACAATTGTCTACAACTTTCATGTTTACAACTGGCTCCCATTTTGACGTTATCAATGATGTTTTGGGCAGACAAGAGAAGATAAGGATTGTCACCAAGTCAACAGTTGGCCACCCACTTATCAATTAGTCATCAAATCAATAGTTCCCACTTTTGGCCTATAAAAGGAGGCATTTGCCATGCATTTAGGCATCTTGGTGTTCAGATCAAGATCATGCTCTTCCTTTCTCTCTTTGTATTTTTTGTAATGTTTATGCTTTACTTTCATTAATATCAAGTTTATGCCTTTCATTTCCTTTCCTTTACTTAGTTAACTTTTATGTTCTTATTTTGTTTATTTGTTTTCGTTTCTTTCATTATGTCTAGCTAAATTAATTATGTCAAGGTGAAAAGGTTACACTAATGGTGTGAGAATAAGTATAATGTAAACTTAATATGGACTTTAATGTTTGATACTAGCATGTTTTATATTTGTTATCTAGTTCACTCTTTAATACTTTGCTTGTTAAATGACTAATCTTGATTTATGTTGTATAACACTTGGTACAACAAATGCTTGGCACTTTCATAGCCCATAATGTATGGTATAACCGACACCTGAGCTATGAAAGGAACTTGATTGTTGTTAACATAAGTTATAATCATGAATGCTTGACGAGATTTACAAGTATTAGCATTAATTGAATAAGATGACTAATGTAATCATGTTAACAATATATAATCTGATTGGAACCTCCTTTGTGTGTGGTTTGCAATTCAATAATAAGAGTTTATACTATACTTGTTTGATATACCATTAGTGGAACCTCTAACCTTGACATTTGTTATTATTATTGTTTAATCCTTATATTAATATTTCATCTCTAAGTTCTCATCATCATCATCTTCTTCTTCTTCTCTTTCTTTATTATTATTATTATTATTATTATTATTATTATTATTATTATTATTATTACTACTACTACTACTAGTATTATTATTATTATTATTATTATTATTATTATTATTATTATTATTATTGTTATTATTATTATTATTATTGTTATCGTTATTACTATTATTGTTGTTTATAATTGTTGTTTATAATTTGTACAATTAACCTCCCTGTGGTTCGACCCCGGTCTTGCCGGGTTATTTATTACTTCGACACTGCTGCACTTGGGAGAAGACATCAACCTTTTAGTCGTGTCAAAAAGAAAGTTCTTGAACAAAGTGAAAAACTTTTATTAGGATGACCCTTATTTATTCAAATATTATCCTGATTAAATATTTCAAAGATGCATTCCCGACAATGAGGTAAGTAGTGTCATTAAATTTATCATTCTAAAGCATGTGGGGGCCATTTCTCATCAAGAAAGATAACTGAAAAAATCTTACAAAGTGGATTTTACTAGCCCAACATATTCAAGGACTCACATGCATTATGCAAGACATGTAAAAATTGTTAAAAGTTAGGATCTATTTCAAAACATCACATGATGCTTTTAAATCTTATTCTGTCATTGAGATTTTTGACACTTGGGGTATAGATTTCATGGGTCCATTTCCTCTATCATTTAGTTTCTTATACATATTAGTCATAGTAGATTATGTTTCAAAATGGATAGAGACAATTTCAAGTTAAAACAATGATTACAAAACATTGATAAGGTTTTTGAAAGAAAATATCTTGAGTTGATTTGGAATTCCTCGAGTTATGATAAGTGATGGTGGAACATATTTCTACAACAAGTCATTTGAATATTTAATGAAGAAATATGGAATCACACACAAAGTTATTACCTCTTATCATCCTTAGATAAATGGAGAAGTAGAGCTTGCTAATAGAAAGATTAAATAGATCTTGGAGAAAATAGTGAACCCTAATAGGAAAAGCTGGTTTTTAAGACTTAATGATTTCATGGGTCCATTTCCTCCATCATTTAGTTTCTTATAAAACATCATTAGATATGTCACCTTATATACTAGTCTATGGAAAACCTTGTCACTTGCCTGTGTAACTTGAACATAAAGCATATTGGGTTATTAATTAGTACTTAAAAGTGCATTTTTATTAAGGTTTTATATCATCATTTTACACTTAAAATATCAATAACTCTTTAACTAAAACATGTTTTATAATAACATATCTAATAATATAAGATACCTTTAATTTATGGTAAATATTCATTTTAAATGTAGGCCTATCACATAAATGAAAAGATTGATCAATAAATTTAAGAACTAAAATTGAAAAGACAAAGAGATAGCCAAACTTAGAAAAGAGATGTTTGTGTAGTCCAAACTAGAACACTGTTCGGTAATTAGGTCATATTTGGAGCTATAGATCTTAGAATTAGGTCTATTTTATATGGATCTACAACTTTCATATGAAGCCCAAGATTTAAAAAGGTCATTTTCAAATTATAGCAACAACAAAGAAGCTCAAATCTGTCTTACAGCCTTGATACTATTTAGTGTTTGCCTATATTTTAAGATCTAGAAGTCCAAATTACCTCCATTCTTTTTTTCTGGAAAGATAAGACAATTTCCTATAATTTTCATGTTTCAAGTGGTTCCAATTCTAACGTTATCAATAACGTTTTGGATAGACAAAAGAAGATAAGGACTATCACCAAGTCAAGAGTTGGCCACCCACTCATCAATTAGTTATCAACTCAATAATTTCTAATTTTGGCCTATAATAGGAGGCATTTGCCATATATTTAGGCATCTTGGTCTCCAGATCAAGATCATGCTTTTGTTTTCTCTCTTTGTATTTTTTTATATTTTTAAGTTTTATTTTCATTAATACCTTTCATTTCCTTTCCTTTACTTAATTGACTTTTATCTTATATATGTTCTTATTTTGTTTATTTATTTTTCTTTCTTTCATTATGTTTAGCTAAGCTTATTATGTCAATGTGAAAAGGTTACATAAAGGTATAAAAATAAGTATAGTGTAAACTTAATATTTGTTATCTTATTCACTCTTTAATACTTTGCTGGTTACATGACTAATCTAGATTTATATTGTATAACACTTGGTACAACAAATGCTTGGCACTTTCATAACCTATACTATATGATATAATCGATACTTGAGCTATGAAAGGAACTTGATTTGTTGTTAACATAAGTTATAATCATGAATGCTTGATGAGATTTACAAGTATTGACATTAATCGAATAAGATAACTAATGTAATCATGCTAACAATTTATAATCTGATTGGAACCTCCTTTGTGTGTGGTTTTATAATAATCAGGCTTTTCAAGCCCCAAACAACCTTAATTTTTTTTTTTACTTGACACACATTGTGTCAGTAATTGACAAACCTTTTTCCTCATATCATCGAGATTCAATCCATACATTAACGACATTCAACATTTCATTTAAAAGTGAATCTCACATAAACACATAATATTATATTTGCATGATTAGAAGTTCACATTATAATATACATATAAAGACATGAGTTTGCATTCATATCCTAATAATAGTCATCATGAATTTAACAAAAGGATCCAATAAAAGTTATACGTTTAATACATTGATTCATACAAAATGCATCGTGATTTATGATACAATTATATGATTCCTTACAAAAGTAGGTTCCCATGTATTGGGTTTCCTAGGCATCTCGTTGATGTGACATCCCTCCTATAGTACAAAACATTTAAGAGAATGCAATTGCTTATTAATAATAATGATAATTAAATGATTTGGCAGATTTATGAAACATTAACATTATTCCATGTTTGATGCATGATATTTATAGTTTCTTCATGTACTTGGTATACACAACTTGTAGTGCATATAAATGCACCAATTCTTGTAATCAACCATAATCTTAAACCCAACTACCCTTTTAAGGAATTATTTGTTGAGGTTAACCGTTCACTCACCCTAATCATCCACTTTAGATGCCTTTAGTCGAAGTTACTCAATCATTATCTCGGTCATCCTTTCGGATGGCATTAGCTGAGGCTAATGAGTTGTTTGTCCCCGTCATCTCTTTGGATGCCATTAGCCGAGGCTAGTCATTCCTTTGTCCCGGTCATTAGTCGAGGCTAATCATTCCCTTGTCCTGGTCATCCCTTCAAATGCCATTAGCTGAGCCTAATCAATTGTTTGTCCCGATCATCCCTTCAGATGTTATTAGCAGAAGACTCAGTTTCGGCAGCAAATCATAAATTTGCTGCACACAACTCAGTTTCAGCAGCAAATGCTAATTCACTGCAGCCGACACAGTTTCGACAGTGAATCATAGTTTCGCCGCACAACACACAATTCGACAGTGAATGCTAATTCACTACAACCGACACAGTTTTGGCAGTGAATCACAATTTCACTACACAATATACAATTCAACAGTGAATGCTAATTCGCTGCAGAAGACTCAATTTCGGTTGCGAATCATAATTTTGCTATAGACAACTCAGTTTCGGCAGCGAATGCTAATTCGCTGCAGCCGACACATTTTTGGCAGCAAAATCATAGTTTCGCTTCACAACACACAATTCAACAGCGAATGCTAATTCATTGCAGAAGACTTAGTTTCAACAACGAATGCTAATTTGCTGCAGTTGACACATTTTCGACAGCAAAATCATAGTTTTGCTGCATAACACATTTTGGCATGAACACACACCACAGTTGCTGTAACAACCCCAACATATACACTGTCACTAAGTGCCAACAGAACACACATATTGAAACCATCAATTTCAGCATATAATCCTTCAACAAAATCCCTGCAGCCCACGAACATTAAAAACCATCAATTACAACATATAATCTTTTAATAAATTCTAGCAGAACACATGCATTGAAACCATTAATTTCAGCACATAATCCTCCAACAAATCCTAGCAAAACACACATATGCTTGCCGGCTAACCCCATAGTTAAAGCCAACCCTCTACCATGATTTGTTATTTCCATTTTATTCATTTTTCTTTGTTAGATATTCTAAAATTGGCCTCATTTCATTTTTGTTTCCTTGTCCTCCTAGTTAATTGCAGGTTTCCTTCATAGTTAGCTTAGGTCTTAGGTCAATTTTCTTAAGATTTTCTTGTTCATTTTTATTTCTGGTCTTAAGAAGAAGAGGAAGGGAGTTTTATGATCCATACCTTTTGAATCTAACTAAGTTTGAGGAAGGTTTGACACTATTCTTTCTCTTCTCCTATTGGTTCTCATTCTTCCTTTTCCTTTCACGTTTCCAACCCTCTTTTTCCTTTCCTCTAGGCAGCTATCCAATCTTCTCTCAAGGTCTCATCTTTCTCTCAGATGTTCACAAAGCACTTTTTACTCGTTGGGTTTAGGTTTCTGTTGGGAAAGAGGAAGGGAAGATCGACATGTAGCTCCTCCTTGTATTTATACTCCCCATTAAATAAGGTGAGGTGGGTTGTTTGGGGGTTGGTTTAGATGTGTTCTTATCCTTGTTTTGTTCTATCTAAAACCAGTTTTACCCCTCCCTCCAACTCCTTAAGATAATTTAAAAATAATTGTGTCGCTGCCGATTCCAGAATCGGCAGCGAGACTGCATTGTTGCCGATTCAGGGAATCGGGAGTGAAAATTTCATCACTACCGATTCAGAAATTGATAGCAAAATGACACGATGAAAAGATTGATGTCTTCTCCCAAGTGTAGGAGTGTCGAAGTAATAAATAACCTAGCAAGACCGGGGTCGAACCACAGGGATGTTAATTGTACAAATTATAAATAACAATAATACAACAACAACAATAATAATAGTAATAACAATAATAATAATAATAATAATAATAATAATAATAAAGAAAAAGAAGAACAAGAACAAGAATAAGAAGAAGATGAGAACTTTGAGATGGAATATTAACGTAACGTTTAAACAATGATAATAACAAATGTCAAGGTTAGAGGTTCCACTAATGGTATGTCAAACAAGTATAATCTAAACTCTTATTATTCAATTGGAAACCACACATAAATGAGGTTCCAATCAGATTATAAATTATTAACATGATTACATTAGTCATCTTATTTGATTAATGCTAATACTTGTAAATCTTGTCAAGCATTCATGATTATAACTTATGTTAACAACAAATCAAGTTCCTTTCACAGCTTAGGTGTCGGTTATACCATAAAGTATGGGCTATGAAAGTGCCAAGCATTTGTTGTACCAAGTGTTATACAACATAAATTAAGATTAATCATTTAACAAGCAAAGTATTAAAGAGTGAACAAGATAACAAATACAAAACATGTTAGTATCAAACATTAAAGTCCATATTAAGTTTAGACTATACTTATTCTTACACTATTAGTGTAACCTTTTCACCTTGACATAATAAACTTAGCTAGACATAATGAAAGAAAGAAAAATAGATAAACAAAATAAGAATATAAATAAGATAAAAGTTAACTAAGTAGAGGAAAGGAAATGAAAGGCGTAAACTTGATATTAATGAAAGCAAAATATAAACATTACAAAAAATACAAAGAGAGAAAGCAAGAGCATGATCTTGATCTGGACACCAAGATGCTTAAATACATGGCAAATGCCTCCTTTTATAGGTCAAAATTAGGAACTATTGATTTGATGACTAATTGATGAGTGGGTGGCCAACTCTTGACTTGGTGACAATCCTTATCTTCTCTTGTTTGCCCAAAACATCATTGACAACGTCAAAATTGGAGCCCTTTGAAAACATGTAAGTTGTAGGAAATTATCTCAACTGTCTTGTGTAAATAATACAGCTTATTTGGACTTTAAGAACTCTAAAATACTGAACAGTGCTCGAGTTGGAGGACAGATTCGAGTTGGAGGACAGTTGGGCCAATAGCTCCCAAGTCAATTGACTTTAGGGTATTAGGTGTTAAAACACCCCTTTGGGCTTAATTGCTTAGGTTAGGGAGGCTACAAAACCAAACTTATCTACATTTTTATTATTATCATTTTTTTCTTTTTTCTTTTTTCTTTTTTTTTTCTTTTATTTTTTATTTATTTTTAATTATATACAATCCCTTTCCCTTAGTTGTTACCTTTAACAAAAGAACATAAATAATGTAATAATCCATTATGTAACCCACAATCATATGTTAAAGTGTGTGTGTGTAAATTAAGGTTTAAGAATACATGTTAAATAAGTATATGAGCAGAATTAAGTGATAACAATGCGAGAGTTTGTAAATCTAAATATTTCAAGAAGTATTATAATAGACCTTGTTAAGAATGGTTACTAAGATGCATCTCAAGAGTCACTTTAACAAAAGAGCTCATTTACTCTACCATCCTGGTAACAACAATTTTGCATATGCTTTATGAAATGGAAAACAAATGTTTTTTATTAACTACTACCCTTTCCCCCAACCAAAACGAGGCATTGTCCTCAATGCTCTAAGATAGAAAGATAGAGTATAGAAGGTTTCACCTGAAATAACGAACATTGAAAAATCTGAAACATACTAAAACAAATATAAGAAATAACAAAACATAATAATAAAACCAAAAGACACAAAGATTCACAAATGAAGGCTCAAATCGCATTTGTGATTATGGCTCACATCTTCTCTTGGTTTTACATCCAAGAACGGCTTAAACGCGCTCTATGGGTCGGGGATAAGCTTCCTATCCAGTTTTCTTAAAAACTAGCAAACATGGTCTTTTTTAGTCATATTCACAAGACTATGCCAAGTGACACGACGAAAAGATTGATGTCTTCTCCCAAGTGCAGGCGTGTCGAAGTAATAAATAACCCGGCAAGACCGGGGTCGAACCACAGGGAGGTTAATTGTACAAATTATAAATGACAATAGTACAACAACAACAACAACAATAACAACAACAAGGACAATAATAACAACAATGACAATAACAATAATAACTATAATAAGAATAATAACTATAATAATAATAATAATAATAATAATAATAATAATAATAATAGTAGTAGTAGTAGTAGTAGTAGTAGTAGTAGTAGTAGTAATAATAATAATAATAATAATAATAATAAAGAAAGAGAAGAAGAAGATGATGATGAGAACTTGGAGATGGAAAATTAATGTAAGGATTAAACAATAATAATAACAAATGTCAAGGTTAGAGGTTCCACTAATGGTATATCAAACAAGTATAATATAAACTCTTATTATTGAATTGGAAACCACACACAAAGGAGGTTCCAATCAGATTATATATTGTTAACATGATTACATTAGTCATCTTATTCAATTAATGCTAATACTTGTAAATCTCGTCAAGCATTCATGATTATAACTTATGTTAACAACAAATCAAGTTCCTTTCATAGCTCAGGTGTCGGTTATACCATACATTATGGGCTATGAAAGTGCCAAGCATTTGTTGTACCAAGTGTTATACAACATAAATCAAGATTAGTCATTTAACAAGCAAAGTATTAAAGAGTGAACAAGATAACAAATATAAAACATGTTAGTATCAAACATTAAAGTCCATATTAAGTTTACATTATACTTATTCTCACACCATTAGTGTAACCTTTTCACCTTGACATAATTAACTTAGCTAGACATAATGAAAGAAAGAAAAATAGATAAACAAAATAACAACATAAAAGTTAACTAAGTAAAGGAAAGGAAATGAAAGGCATAAACTTAATATTAATGAAAACAAAGCATAAAAAATACAAAGAGAGAAAGGAAGAGCATGATCTTGATCTGGAAACCAAGATGCCTAAATGCATGGCAAATGCCTCCTTTTATAGGCCAAAATTGGGAACTATTGATTTGATGACTAATTGATAAGTGGGTGGCCAACTTTTGACTTGGTGACAATCCTTATCTTCTCTTGTCTGCCCAAAACGTCATTGATAACGTCAAAACTGGAGCCAGGTGCAAACATGAAAGTTGTAGGCAATTGTCTCAGCTTTCTTGTGTAAAAACTTCAGCTCATTTGTACTTCTAGAACTCCAGATATGGCCAAAATACCGAACAGTGCTCGGGCTGGAAGACAGATTCGGGCTTCTTTGTTGTTGCTACAATTTGGACTTGATAATGGCCTTTTTAGATCTTGGGCTCCATATAAAAGTTGTAGGTCTATATCTTACCTTTCCATCTATATAAATTGGACCTAAATCTGAGATCTGTAGCTCTAGATATGACCCAATTACCGAACAGTGTTCCGGTTTGGATTGCACCGACATCTTTTCTCTAAGTTTGACCATCTCTTTATCCATGCAATTTAAGTTCTTCAAGTCATCAATCAATCCTTTCATTTATGTGATAGACCTGCATTAAAAATAGACATTTACCATAAATTATAGGTATCTTATATTATTAGATACATTATTATAAAACATATTTTAGTTAAGGAGTTATTGATACTTCAAGTGCAAAATGATGATATAAAACCATGATAAAAATGTACTTTTAAGTACTAATCACACCCCTCAACCAGCTTATTACTAGTCCCTAGTAATTAAAGCGTTAAAACAATTTGTAAATTTCACAAAGTAAGGTATTCATCATTTAACTTCCATTAATCTATCCAGATAAACAAACTCTCATTAAATTTATATATCTGCTCAATACCACTTAACAAGATATTAATAAACCTTTCTTTTGTGCTCAATGTATCAACACATAATTATGGGGCTTTTCTTGGAAGAAAACAAAATTTTTGTTCTAATGTTTAAGGTTAACTTCCTTGGGTTGGGATTACTATTTTTGTCTTTTTTTTTTAACTCTATATACATATACTTTAAAAACATCATGCATCTTTAACCCATGTAACGAGCTTTTAGCTAATGACTCCCAAACCAGTTGGTCTTAGGGCATTAGGTGTTAAGACACCCCTACGAGCTTAGTAACTCGGGTCGCAGATACTGATATGTAGATAGTGCAATGTTTGATTGCCTTAAGCTTTTCTCCTCAACCCATGTAACAAGCGTTGGGCCAATATCTCCCAAGTCAGTTGACTTTAGGGTATTAGGTGTTAAAACACCCCTTCGGGCTTAATTGCTTAGGTTAGGGAGGCTACGAAACCAAACTTATCTACATTTTTATTATCATCATTTTTTTTTCTTTTTTTTTTCTTTTTTTTCTTTTTTTTTCATGTTTTTCTTTTTTTTTTAATTATATACAATCCCTTTCCCTTAGTTGTTACCTTTAATAAAAGAACATAAATAATGTAATAATCCAATATGCAACCCACAATCATATGTTAAAGTGTGTGTGTGTGTAAATTAAGGTTTAAGAATACATGTTAAATAAGTATGTGAGCAGAATTAAGCGGTAACAATACGAGAGTTTGTAAACCTGAATATTTCAGGAAGTATTATAATAGACCTTGTTAAGAATGGTTACTAAGATGCGTCTCAAGAGTCACTTTAACAAAAGAACTCCTTTACTCTGCCATCCTAGTAACAACAATTATGCACATGCTTTATGAAATGAAAAACAATTTTTTTTTTTATCAACTACTACCCTCTCCCCCCAACCAAAACGAGACATTGTCCTCAATGTTCTAAGGTAGAAAGATAGAGTATAGAAGATATCACCTGAAATAACGAACACTAACAAAACCTGAAACACACTAAAACAAAAATAAGAAATAACAAAACACAAATATTATGCTATTAATAAAAAGACACAAATTCTTACAAACTAAAACTCAAATCGTAGTTGTGATTGTGGCTCACATCTTCCCTTGGTTTTACGTCCAAGAACGGCTTAAACGCCCTCTATGGGTCGGGGATAGGCTTCCCATCCAGTTTTGTTAAAAACTAGCAAATAGGGTCTTTTTTTTAGTCAGATTCCCAAGACTATGCCAAGCATGTTCTTTATAAAAATGGGTTTCTAAGTTATGAATTGCACGATGCTTATCTTGACTATGATGAGACTTAAGAGTCAATAGAAGATTATCTAAAGACTCTCTGTGTTTTGAAATAAATCCCACCTTTTGATAATTTTCACAGTTTTTACAAAATGCATGTGACTCCTTGAATATGGTTGGCCAGGAAAATCTACTTTGTAAGATTTCTACAATCCTCTTTTTTGAAGAGAAATGATCCCCACATGCCTTAGAGTGATAAAATTTAATGAAATTACTTACCTCATTGTCGAAAATGCATTTTTGAAATATTTGATCAGGACAATAATTGAATAAGTAAGGGTCATCCCAACAAAAATTTTGCTCGTTGCTCAAAAATTTTCTTTTGTCTTCAATACTCCAGTGAGCTGGGAAAAATCCTGAAGAAAGAAAATTGATATTTTTAGCAAACCAAGGCATTGAAATAAGAGAAAATAGAGATTCATCAGGAAAGTAATCATCGATTGGTGTAATGTCGGGTGTCGAATCTGTTGTCACTTTTGATAAAAGATTCGCATCAACCTTTTCGATGCCTTTTTCATCCTCGATTTCTTCCTGATTGGTCATGGCATGAGAAAATGGAAGTGCTGGCGGAGAATCAGTCGTTTCTTTGCAATTTACAGATTCAACCCCTTCCTTTCCCTTAGAAATTGACTCATCATCTTTCTCATAAGGTTCAAGAGAGGGTTTTTCAATAACCTTACCACTACGTAGAGTAGTGACTGATTTGACTTGATCCATGTGTTGGCTTCTGGAACTACTTGCATTTGCATCATATTGCCCCTTCAGATTTTGCTGTGGTTGAGATGGAAACTTACCTTGCTCTTGAAAACTGAGAGCAGATATGAATTTTGCAAGAGTTTCTTTAAAATCTGTTATGCTTTGAGTAAGTTCTGTATTAATTGTCTCTTGCTTTTCAATGAATGCATACAAAGTTTCCTCAAAATTTCTTGTAGGAGGTGGAGCATAAGGAGGTGCATATCCATAAGAATTTTGGAAATTATGGTCTGCTTGAAACGGTGATTGTGAAGTTTGTGCATTATTGTTCTCACTCTTCCAACTGAAATTTGGGTGATTTCTCCAACCAGGGTTGTATGTTTGGGAGTATGGGTTGTGGTTGGCCCTTTGAAAACTGTTTAAAGCATGGGCTTGTTCATGGAGACATTCTTTAAAAGAAGGCAAGGTTGGACAATCATTGGTTGAGTGTTCATTTGTTTCACAGATTTGACACACAATGTTTTCAACAGATTTTAATTGACCACTCTTTTTCAATTCTAGTGCCTCGACTTTTCTAGCTAAAGATGCAAACTTGGCTCGAAGGTCATGATCTTCCCTAAGGTTGTACATACCTTCATTAGATATATGAGGTTGAGTTTTACTCGGTACCTTATAAGTACCCGCGGTGTCCCAATTTTGAGCATTTTCAGCTAACAAGTCTAAGTAATTCATTGCTTCATCAGGGTCTTTATCTTCAAAAGTTCCATTGCACATCAATTCAACCATTTGCCTATCTTTAGGTGTTAACCCTTCATAGAAATGTGAAACTAATCTCCATATTTCAAAACCATGATGAGGGCAAGTACTATGCAAGTCTCGATACCTATCCCAACATTTGTAAAATGTTTCTCCTGGTTTTTGAGTGAAAGTGGTGATTTGTCTCTTGAAAGAGTTTGTTCTATGAGATGGGAAAAACTTCTTTAAAAAGTGTTGTTGCATTTCATCCCAAGCACGAATGGATCCTGGTCTTAAATTTTGTAGCCATGTTTTAGCTTTATCTTTTAATGAAAAAGGAAAAAGCTTTAATCTGATGGTGTTCATGCTACAATTTAAATTATTGTACGTGTTGCAGACCTCCTCAAATTCTCTTAAATGCAAGTATGGATTTTCCAATTCTAAGCCATGAAAAGAAGGTAAAAGTTGAATAATACCTGGCTTAAAATTAAAATGAGATGCATCGGGAGGAAAAACTATGCATGATGGTGCACTTGTTCTTGTGGGATTTATGTGGTCTCTAAGTGTTCTAGCACGGTTATTCTCATTATTCTCATTATGAAGTGATTGATTATCTTCTTCGGCCATATTTTCTGAAAATGATGAGGATACCCTACAAAGTCTACCACTTGATGTACGTGACCACACTCTCATGCACGTGTAGGAATAAAATAAAATAAAAGAAGAAGAAAGCAAAAAAAGGAGGAAGAAAACAAAATAAAAAGAAACAAAAGAAAAGAAACAAAGTTATATACAAGAAAAGTGAAAAGAGAAAATAAAATAAATATTATAATTTATACAAGAACTTACCTCCCCGGCAACGGCGCCAAAAACTTGACACGACGAAAAGATTGATGTCTTCTCCCAAGTGCAGGAGTGTTGAAGTAATAAATAACCCGGCAAGACCGGGGTCGAACCACAAGGAGGTTAATTGTACAAATTATAAATGACAATAGTACAACAACAACAACAACAACAACAACAACAACAACAATGACAATAATAACAACAATGACAATAACAATAATAACTATAATAAGAATAATAACTATAATAAGAATAATAACTATAATAATAATAATAATAATAATAATAATAATAATAATAGTAGTAGTAGTAGTAGTAGTAGTAGAAGTAGTAGTAGTAGTAGTAATAATAATAATAATAATAATAATAAAGAAAGAGAAGAAGAAGATGATGATGAGAACTTGGAGATGGAAAATTAATGTAAGGATTAAACAATAATAATAACAAATGTCAAGGTTAGAGGTTCCACTAATGGTATATCAAACAAGTATAATATAAACTCTTATTATTGAATTGGAAACCACACACAAAGGAGGTTCCAATCAGATTATATATTGTTAACATGATTACATTAGTCATCTTATTCAATTAATGCTAATACTTGTAAATCTCGTCAAGCATTCATGATTATAACTTATGTTAACAACAAATCAAGTTCCTTTCATAGCTCAGGTGTCGGTTATACCATACATTATGGGCTATGAAAGTGCCAAGCATTTGTTGTACCAAGTGTTATACAACATAAATCAAGATTAGTCATTTAACAAGCAAAGTATTAAAGAGTGAACAAGATAACAAATATAAAACATGTTAGTATCAAACATTAAAGTCCATATTAAGTTTACATTATACTTATTCTCACACCATTAGTGTAACCTTTTCACCTTGACATAATTAACTTAGCTAGACACAATGAAAGAAAGAAAAATAGATAAACAAAATAACAACATAAAAGTTAACTAAGTAAAGGAAAGGAAATGAAAGGCATAAACTTAATATTAATGAAAACAAAGCATAAAAAATACAAAGAGAGAAAGGAAGAGCATGATCTTGATCTGGAAACCAAGATGCCTAAATGCATGGCAAATGCCTCCTTTTATAGGCCAAAATTGGGAACTATTGATTTGATGACTAATTGATAAGTGGGTGGCCAACTTTTGACTTGGTGACAATCCTTATCTTCTCTTGTCTGCCCAAAACGTCATTGATAACGTCAAAACTGGAGCCAGGTGCAAACATGAAAGTTGTAGGCAATTGTCTCAGCTTTCTTGTGTAAAACATTCAGCTCATTTGGACTTCTAGAACTCCAGATATGGCCAAAATACCGAATAGTGCTCGGGCTGGAAGACAGATTCGGGCTTCTTTGTTGTTGCTAAAATTTGGACTTGATAATGGCCTTTTTAGATCTTGGGCTCCATATAAAAGTTATAGGTCTATATCTTACCTTTCCATCCATATAAATTGGACCTAAATTTGAGATCTGTAGCTCCAGATATGGCCCAATTACTGAACAGTGTTCCGGTTTGGATTGCACCGACATCTCTTCTCTAAGTTTGACCATCTCTTTATCCATGCAATTTAAGTTCTTCAAGTCATCAATCAATCCTTTCATTTATGTGATAGACCTGCATTAAAAATAGACATTTACCACAAATTATAGGTATCTTATATTATTAGATACATTATTATAAAACATATTTTAGTTAAGGAGTTATTGATACTTCAAGTGCAAAATGATGATATAAAACCATGATAAAAATGCACTTTTAAGTACTAATCACCAAGCATGCTCTTTATGAAAATGGGTTCATAAGTCATGAATTACACGATGCTTATCTCGACTATGATGAGACTTAAGAGTCAATAGAAGATTATCTAAAGACTCTTTGTGTTTTGAAATAAATCCCACCTTTTGACAATTTTCATAGTTTTTACGGAATGCATGTGACTCCTTGAATATGATGGGCTAGTAAAATTCACTCTATAAGATTTCTACAATCCTCTTTTTTTATGAGAAATGACCCCTACGTGCCTTAAAGTGACAAAATTTAATATCACTTACCTCATTGTTGAGAATGGCTCTATGAAATATTTGATCAGGATAATAAGTGAATAAGTAAGGGTCATCCCAATAAAATTTTTGCACGTTGCTAAAAAAATTTATTTTGTCTTCGGTACTCCAGTGAGCTAACAAAAATCCTCAAGTAAGAAAATTGATATTTTTAGCAAACCAAGGCATTAAACTAAGAGAAAGTAGATATTCATCAAGAAATTAATCGTCGATTGGTGTGATGTCGAGTGTTGAATCAGTTGTCACTTTTGATAAAAGATCCACATCAACATTTTCAGTGCCTTTTTTACCCTCGATTTCTTCCTGATTAATCATGGCATGAGGAAATGGAAGTGTTGGCAGGGAATCAGTCTTTTCCTTGCAATATTCAGATTCAACCCCTTCCTTACCCTTAGAGATTGACTCATCATCTTTCTCACAAGGTTCAAGAATGAGTTTTTTAATAACCTTACCACTACGAAGAGTGATGACTAATTTGACTAGATCCATATATTGACTTCCATAACTACTTGCATTTGCATAGTATTGCTCCTTGGGATTTTGCTGTGGTTGAGATGGAAACTTACCTTTCTCTTGAAAAGTGGGAGCAGATGTAAATTTTGCAAGAGTATCTTTAAAATCTATTATGCTTTGAGCAAGTTGAGTGTTGATTGTTTCTTGCTTTTCAATAAATGCATACAAAGTTTCCTCAAAATTTCATGTAGGAGGTGGAGCACAAGGAGGTGTATATCCATGAGAATTTTGAAAATTATGGTGTGCTTGAAACTGTGGTGGTAAAATTTATGTATTGTCACTCTTCTAACTGAAATTTTGGTGATTTATCCAACTAGGGTTGTATGTTTGCGAGTATGGGTTCTGATTGGGTCTTTGAAAACTATTTAAAACATGGGCTTATTCATAGAGACATTCCTTAAAAGAAGGCAAGGTTGGACAATTATTGGTTGAGTGTTCATTTGTTTCACATATTTGATACACAATGTTTTGAACAGATTTTAATTGACTACTCTTTTGCAATTCTAGTGCCTCGATTTTCTAGCTAAAGATGCAAACTTGGCTTGAAGATCATGATCTTCCCTAAGGTTGTACATACCTCCACTAGATGTATGAGGTTGAGTTTTACTCGGTACCTCATAATTACCCGCGGTGTCCCAATTTTGAGTATTTTCAGCTAACAAGTCTAAGTACTCCATTGCTTCATCAGGGTTCTTTATCTTTAAAAGTTCCATTACACATCAATTCAACCATTTGCCTATCTTTAGGTGTTAACCCTTCATAGAAATGTGAAACCAATCTCCATATTTCAAAACCATGATGAGGGCAAGTACTAAGGAAGTCTCGATACCTATCCCAACATTGGTAAAATGTTTCTCCTCGTTTTTGAGTGAAAGTGGTGATTTGTCTTCTAATGAGTTTGTTTTGTTAGATGGGAAAAACATCTATAAAAATTGTTGTTGCATTTCATCTCAAGCACGAATGGATCCTGGTCTTAAATTTTGTAGCCATGTTTTAGCTTTATCTTTTAATGAAAAAGGAAAAAGCTTCAATCTGATGGTGTTCATGCTACAATTTAAATTATTATATGTGTTGCAGACCTCCTCAAATTCCCTTAAATGCAAGTATGGATTTTCCAATTCCAAGCCATGAAAAGAAGGTAAAAGTTGAATAATACCTGGTTTAAAACTAAAATGAGATGCATCAGGAGGAAAAACTATGCATGATGGTGCACTTGTTCTTGTGGGATTCATGTGGTCTCTAAGTGTTCTAGCATAGTTATTTTCATTATTCTCATTATAAAGTGATTGATTATCTTCTTCGGCCATATATTCTGAAAATGATGAGGATACCCTACAAAGTTTACCACTTGATGTACATGACCATACTCTCATGCACGTGTAGGAATAGATTAAAAGGAAAAAGAAAACAAAAGAAAAGAAAAAAAGAAAAGAAACAAAGTTATATACAAGAAAAGAAAAAGATAAAATAAAATAACTACTATAATTTATATAAGAACTTACCTCCCCTACAACGACGCCAAAAACTTGACACGACAAAAAGATTGATGTCTTCTCCCAAGTGTAGGAGTGTCGAAGTAATAAATAACCCAGCAAGACCGGGGTCGAACCACAAGGAGGTTAATTGTACAAATTATAAATAACAATAATACAACAACAACAACAATAACAACAACAACAATAATAATAGTAATAACAACAACAACAACAACAATAATAATAATAATAATAATAATAATAATAATAATAATAAAGAAAAAGAAGAAGAAGAAGATGAGAACTTTGAGATGGAATATTAACATAACGATTAAACAATGATAATAACAAATATCAAGGTTAGAGGTTCCACTAATGGTATGTTGACACGACTAAAAGGTTGATGTCTTCTCCCAAGTGTAGGAGTGTCGAAGTAATAAATAACCTGGCAAGGGAGGTTAATTGTACAAATTATAGACAACAATTATAAACAACAATAACAACAACAACAATAGTAGTAGTAGTAGTAATAATAATAATAATAATAGTAGTAGTAGTAGTAGTAGTAGTAAAGAAAGAGAAGAAGAAGAAGATGATGAGAACTTGAAGATGGAAAATTAATGTAAGGATTAAACAATAATAATAACAAATGTCAAGGTTAGAGGTTCCACTAATGGTATATCAAACAAATATAGTATAAACTCTTATTATTGAATTGGAAACCACGCACAAAGGAGGTTCCAATCAGATTATATATTGTTAACATGATTACATTAGTCATCTTATTCAATTAATGCTAATACTTGTAAATCTCGTCAAGCATTCATGATTATAACTTATGTTAACAACAAATCAAGTTCCTTTCATAGCTCAGGTGTCGGTTATACCATACATTATGGGCCATAAAAGTGCCAAGCATTTGTTGTACCAAGTGTTATACAACATAAATCAAGATTAGTCATTTAACAAGCAAAGTATTAAAGAGTGAACAAGATAACAAATATAAAACATGTTAGTATCAAACATTAAGGTCCATATTAAGTTTACACTATACTTATTCTTCCACCATTAGTGTAACCTTTTCACCTTGACATAATTAACTTAGCTAGACATAATGAAAGAAAGGAAAACAAATAAACAAAATAAGAACATAAAAGTTAACTAAGTAAGGGAAAGGAAATGAAAGGCATAAACTTGATATTAATGAAAGTAAAGCATAAACATTACAAAAAATACAAAGAGAGAAAGGAAGAGCATGATCTTGATCTGAAAACCAAGATGCCTAAATGCATGGCAAATGCCTCCTTTTATAGGCCAAAATTGGGAACTATTGATTTGATAACTAATTGATAAGTGGGTGGCCAACTTTTGACTTGGTGACAATCCTTATCTTTTGTTGTCTGCCCAAAACGTCATTGATAACGTCAAAATTGGAGCCAGTTGTAAACATGAAAGTTGTAGCTAATTCTCTCAGCTTTCTTGTGTAAATAATTCAGCTCATTTGGGCTTCTAGAACTCCAGATATGGCTAAAATACCGAACAGTGCTCGGACTGGAAGATAGATTCGGGCTTCTTTGTTGTTGCTACAATTTGGACTTGATAATGGCCTTTTTAGATCTTGGGCTCCATATGAAAGTTGTAGGGCTATGTCTTACCTTTCCATACATATAAATTGGACCTAAATCTGAGATATATAGCTCTAGATATGACCCAATTACCGAATAGTGTTCCAGTTTGGATCGCACCGACATCTCTTTTCTAAGTTTGGCCATCTCTTTATCCTTGCAATTTAAGTTCTTCAAGTCATCAATCAATCCTTTCATTTATGTGATAGGCCTGCATTAAAAATAGACATTTACCACAAATTATAGGTATCTTATATTATTAGATACATTATTATAAAACATATTTTAGTTAAGGAGTTATTGATACTTGAAATGCAAAATGATGATACAAAACCATGATAAAAATGCACTTTTAAGTACTAATCATATGTCAAACAAGTATAATGTAAACTCTTATTATTCAATTAGAAACCACACATAAAGAAGGTTCCAATCAGATTATAGATTGTTAACATGATTACATTAGTCATATTTTTCGATTAATGCTAATACTTGTAAATCTCGTCAAGCATTCATGATTATAACTTATGTTAACAACAAATCAAGTTCTTTTCATAGCTCAGGTGTTGGTTATACCATACAGTATGGGCTATGAGAATGCCAAGTATTTGTTGTACCAAGTGTTATACAGCATAAATCAAGATTAGTCATTTAACAAGCAAAGTATTAAAGAGTAAACAAGATAACAAATATAAAACATGTTAGTATGACCAAAATACTAAACAGTGTTCGGGCTGGAGGACAGATGTGGGCTTCTTTGTTGTTGCTACAATTTTGACTTGAAAATGGCATTTTTAGATCTTCGGCTCTATACGAAAGTTGTAGGCCTATGTCTTACCTTTCCATCCATATAAAGTAGACCCAAATCTGAGATCTATAGCTCCAGATATGACCCAATTACCAAACAATATTCCAGTTTGGATTGCGCCGACATCTGTTTTCTAATTTTCGTCATCTCTTTGCCCTTGCAATTTAAGTTCTTAAGGTCATCAATCAATCCTTTCATTTATGTAATAGGCCTGCATTTAAAATGAACATTTACCACAAATTAAAGGTATCTTATATTATTAGATATATTATTATAAAACATGATTTAGTTAAGGAGTTATTGATACTTCAAGTGCAAAATGATGATATAAAACCATGATAAAAAGGCACTTTAAGTACTAATCATAAAACAACATCGCTGTTGATTCTAGAATCGGTAGAGAGACTGCATCGCTACTGATTTAGGGAATCAGGAGCGACAATTGCATCGCTATCGATTTAGAAATCGGTAGCAAAACAACATCGCTGTCGATTTAGGAAATCCGTAGTGAAAACTACATCGCTGCTGATTTAGAAATATGCAATGATGGTGGAGTCACCAACTATCTCTATTTCTGTCTCTTTATATATTTTATTTTGGGCATTTACATTCTCCCCCCTTAACATGAATTTCATCCTCGAAATTTAAGAGGCTTCATACTACATGCCTGGTAGTTCAAATAAATTGGGGTACCTTTTCCTCATCTCAGCCTCCCTCTCCCAAGTTTCCTCTTCTATTTGAGCATTTCGCCATAAGATTCTGACAATGGCAATCTTTTTGCTCCATAGCTCCTTCACTTCCTAATCAAGTATCCTTATAGGCCTCAATTCTAGTGTTAAGTCTTCCTTGACTTCTACTGGAACCTGGGGTAGAATTCAAGTCGGTCCACGTCAGCCTTACTTAACAATGACTAATTATGGGGGCAATTCCACTTTGTAGGCTACTGGCCCTACTCACTATAAAGATTTTAAAGGGTCTGATGATGCAAAGAGTCAACTTCCCTTTCAATCCAAACAGTAACATGTTCTTCCATGGGGCTACCTTCAGGAACACCTGGTCCCTCGTACAAAACTTGAGAGGTATTCTCCTCACATCAACATACTTCTTCTGTCTATCTTGTGCGGCTTTGATGCGATCCCTAATAGTCCTCACTTTCTCCATGGTGACTTAGACCAACTCCGTGCCATATAACTTCCGGTCCCTAATTTCCTCCCAACATAAAAGAGTCTTGCACCTCCTACCATACAAGGCTTCATATGGGGCCACCCCTATTATGGTTTGGTGACTATTGTTACATGTGAACTCCACTAATGCTATATGTTCTGACACGATGAAAAGATTGATGTCTTCTCCCAAGTATAGGAGTGTCGAAGTAATAAATAACCCGGCAAGACCGGAGTCGAACCACAGGGAGGTTAATTGCATAAATTATAAACAACAATAATAGCAGTAATAACAATAACTATAATAATAATAATAATAATAATACTAATAATAATAGTAATAGTAATAGTAATAGTAATAATAATAAAGAAAAAGAAGAAGAAGAAGATGATGAGAACTTTGAGATGGAATATTAATATAACGATTAAACAATGATAATAACAAATGTCAAGGTTAGATATTCCACTAATGGTATGTCAAACAAGTATAATATAAATCTCGTCATATTATAGATTGTTAACATGATTACATTAGTCATCTTATTTGATTAATGCTAATACTTGTAAATCTCGTCAACCATTCATGATTATAACTTATGTTAACAACAAATCAAGTTCCTTTCATAGCTCAGGTGTCGGTTATACCATACAGTATGGGCTATGAGAATGCCAAGTATTTGTTATACCAAGTGTTATACAACATAAATCAAGATTAGTCATTTAACAAGCAAAGTATTAAAGAGTGAACAAGATAACAAATACAAAACATGTTAGTATCAAACATTAAAGTCCATATTAAGTTTACATTATACTTATTCTTACACCATTAGTGTAACCTTTTCACCTTGACATAATTAACTTAGCTAGACATAATGAAAGAAAGAAAAATAGATAAACAAAATAAGAACATAAAAGTTAACTAAGTAAAGTAAAGGAAATGAAAGGCATAAACTTGATATTAACGAAAGCAAAGCATAAAAATTACAAAAAATACAAAAAGAGAAAGGAAGAGCATGATCTTGATCTGGACACCAAGATACCTAAATGCATGGCAAATGCCTCCTTTTATAGGCCAAAATTGGAAACTATTGATTTGATGACTAATTGATAAGTGGGTGGTCAACTCTTGACTTGGTGACAATCCTTATCTTCTCTTGTCTGCCCAAAACGTCATTGATAACGTCAGAATTGGAGCCAGTCAAAAACATGAAAGTTATAGAAAATTATCTCAGCTTTCTTGTGTAACAATTCAGCTCATTTGGACATCTAGAACTCCAGATATGGCCAAAATTCAGCTCATTTGGAAGACAGATTCGGGCTTCTTTGTTGTTGCTACAATTTAGACTTGAAAATTTCTTTTTTAGATCTTGGGTTCCATATAAAAGTTGTAGGCCTATGTCTTATCTTTCCATCCATATAAATTGGATCTAAATCTGAGATATATAGCTCCAGATATGACCCAATTACCAAACAATGTTCCGGTTTGGATTGTACCGACATCTCTTTTCTAAGTTTGGCCATCTCTTTATCCTTGCAATTTAAGTTCTTAAAGTCATCAATCAATCCTTTCATTTATGTGATAGGCCTGCATTTAAAATGAACATTTACCACAAATTAAAGGTATGCTATATTATTAGATATATTATTATAAAACATGCTTTAGTTAAGGAGTTATTGATACTTCAAGTGCAAAATGATGATATAAAACCATGATAAAAATGCACTTTTAAGTACTAATCACACCCCCCAACCAGCTTATTACTAGTCATTTAACTTCCATTAATCTATATAGATAAACAAACTCTCATTAAATTTGTATATCTGTTCAATACCTCTTAACAAGATATTAATAAACCTTTCTTTTGTGCTCAATGTATCAACACATAATTATGGGGCTTTTCTTGGAAGAAAACAAAACTTTTGTTCTAATGTTTGAGGTTAACTTCCTTGAGTTGGGATTATTATTTGTCTTTTTTTTTCCTTTTTTTCTTTTTTAAAAAATATATATACATATAATTTAAAAACATCATGCATCTTTAACCCATGTAACGAGCTTTCAGCTAATGACTCCCAGACCAGTTGGTCTTAGGGCATTAGGTGTTAAGACACCCCTACGAGCTTAGTAACTCGGGTCGCAGATACTGATATGTAGATAGTGCAATGTTTGATTCCCTTAAGCTTTTCTCCTCAACCCATGTAACAAGCATTGGGCCAATAGCTCCCAAGTCAGTTGACTTTAGGGTATTAGGTGTTAAAACACCCCTTCGGGCTTAATTGCTTAGGTTAGGGAGGCTACAAAACCAAACTTATCTATATTTTTATTATCATTATTTTTTTCTTTTTTCTTTTTTTTCATTTTTCTTTTTTTTTCATTTTTTTTCTTAATTATATACAATCCCTTTCCCTTAGTTGTTAACTTTAACAAAAGAACATAAATAATGTAATAATCCAATATGCAACCCATAATCATATGTTAAAGTGTGTGTGTGTAAATTAAGGTTTAAGAATACATGTTAAATAAGTATATGAGCAGAATTAAGTGATAACAATGCGAGAGTTTGTAAACCTGAATATTTCAAGAAGTATCATAATAGACCTTGTTAAGAATGGTTACTAAGATGCGTCTCAAGAGTCACTTTAACAAAAGAGCTCCTTTACTCTGTCATCCTAGTAACAACAATTCTGCATATGCTTTATGAAATGAAAAATAATTTTTTTTTATCAACTACTACCCTCTCCCCCTAACCAAAAGGAGACATTGTCCTCAATGTTCTAAGGTAGAAAGATAGAGTATAGAAGATATCACCTGAAATAACAAACACTGACAAACCCTGAAATACACTGAACAAAAATAAGAAATAACAAAACACAATAATAAAATAAAAAGACACAAAGATTCACAAATGAAGGCTCAAATCTAATCTAAGCTTTTTATGGCTTTCTTTAGATGACCAATTTATGCGACTCATAGAAGGATCAATCACAGGAATCAAAGATTGTAGTTGGTCAATCAATTGTTCAGTAGTAACAGCAGAGATTATGATTTGTCGTGCAAAAGATGTTAGAAATTCCTGTTCCATAGCATGATCAAAAAAAGACAACAACTTATCATAATAACCATTAACATTTAACAAACCTATGGGTTTATGGTGAATGTGCAGTTGAGCCCAAGAGAAAATACGAAAGATCTCTTCCAATATGCCTAGACCACCTGGTAAAGCAATGAAGGCATCAACATGGTTAAACATTGCATTCATTCGAGCCGACATTGTGGAGACCTGAAGTTCCTCTCCAATTGTTTTTCCAATGATGTCCCCTTGTGCCAAAGCTTCGGGGATGACCCCCAAAACTTGACTACCTCCTAAAAATACAGCTATTGACACACCTCCCATTAACCCAAGACTGCCTCCCCCATACACTAAATGAATCTTTCTCTCAGCTAGCACCTGACCAAGATGATTTGTTGATTCTAAAAACTCCTTTTCTTTCCCAGGACTAGATCCACCGAAAACACAAATATTTCTTATATGATGACCTGAAGAACTCGCCATTTCTACACACTTCTGTATTTGTTGAATGTATGGGTTGAGTAGAAATGAAAGGAAGGAAAAAAAGGGTTTTATAGATGAGAAATTTGAAAGGCAATCATAACACCTATATGTAGGCCAGCTAGAGTCCACTCTCTCTCTCTCTCTCTTTATTTATTTATTTATTTACTTTTGAAAAAGCATGTGTATGTACAGGTAGTTGTGATTGTGGCACACATCTTCCCTTGGTTTTACGTCCAAGAACAGCTTAAACGCCCTCTATGGGTCGGGGATAGGCTTCCCATCCAGTTTTCTTAAAAACTAGCAAACAAGGTCTTTTTTAGTCAGATTCCTATGACTAAGTCGATCATGTTCTTTATGAAATAATGGCCATAAATCATGAATTACACAATGCACATCTCCACTAGGATGCGTCTCAAGAGTCAATAAAAGATTATCTAAAGACTTCTTACTCAGGCCATCCTTAATTAATTGTATTTTATCTTCACGGTTTATAGATACCATTCCTAAAGAACAACATTCTGTATTACAAGTCCATCTAGCACATCGATGACAGACTTTCAGTCGTTTTGCACGACGTTTCTTTGCAAAAGTGCTTTTACCTGTTCTAGGCATATATGAAATGAAGGAGTTAGAGGACTCACCTGATAATCGGACCTTTGCTTCAATCAACCAGCGAATATGTTCAGGAATTCCATGATTCATTAACAATCTCAATCTTGCACATCTAGCACGGTAAAGTTTTGTAATCGCATTACAGATATCAGTTATTGTGGGAAACTAAAAGAATCGACTTAAGTCACGGAGTACCGTTGTCCGCCATTTGACTGAGGTGAGAGAAATTAGCAAAAATCACTAAAAAAGAAACACAAAAACAATGTGAGAAAAAATAAATTAACCTTTATCTACAAGATTAGTCCAAGCAGTTGATTCATTTTCACTAGGAAAATTATCAAAGTAAGCTTTCAAACGATGTCCATTTTCCTTAAAATCATTGTCATTCATTGAATTCTCAATATCACAGGCCTCATAAGGATTGCTCCATCTTAATCTTAGCTCTTTAGGGAATGCATAGAGTTGAGAATTATAAAACAAAACTTTTTGACCAGTATCAATCTTTTGACAATTTGCACAAGTTTTGCAGAATGCATGTGTGTCCTTGAACATAGTGGGCCAATAAAATCCATTTTAAAAGATTTTTGTAGTTGTCTTTTTTTACGAGAAATAACTTGCACATGCATCAGAATGACAAAGTTTAATGACACTACTTACCTCATTGTCGGGAATGAATCTTTGAAATATTTGATCAGGACAATATTTGAATAAGTTAAGGTCATCACAATAAAAGCTCTTCACTTTGTTCAAAAACTTTTCTTTGCCTTAGGTACTCCAATCAGCTGGCAAATCTCCTAAAGCAAGGAAATTGATATTTTTATCATACCAAGGCATTAGACTAAGAGAAAGTAAGGATTCGTTAGGAAAGTAATCATCGATTGGTGTGATGTTAGATGTCGAATCTGTTGTCACTGTTGATAAAAGATCCGCATCAACATTTTCGGTGCTTGTTTCATCCTTGATTTCTTCCTCAAAATAAATCATTTGCAAATCTTCAGATTCATCTAACTCATTTTTACTTAAATTAGATTCAAGTTGATCATAAACTAATTCGTCAATATGATCTACTTCTTGTAAATCATTATCATCTCCAGGTTGCTTGCAAATGTTGAAAATATTCATCTCCAATGTCATGTTTCCAAATGATAGCTTCATCAGTCCTTTCCTACAATCAATCAATGCGTTAGAAGTTGCAAGAAATGGACGTCCTAAAATAATAGGAAATGAATTACATACTTCAACAGGTTGTGTGTCAAAGATAATAAAATCCACAGGATAAATGAATTTATCGACTTGTACTAACACATCTTCAATTATTCCTCTAGACACTTTTACAGATCTATCGGCAAGTAAAAGAGATATATAAGTTGGTTTTAACTCACCTAGATTGAGACTCTGAAAAACTGAATATGGAAGTAAATTCACACTAGCACCAAGATCAAGTAAGGCTCTTTCAATTTTATGCTCTCCAATAAAGTAAGAAATTGTAGGACAACCAGGGTCTTTATATTTCAAAGCATTATTGTTCTGAAGAATAGCACTTACTTGTTCGGCTAGAAATGCTTTCTTTTTCACTTTCAGTTTCCTCTTCATAGTGCATAGATCTTTCAAAAATTTAGCATAGGAAGGAACCTGTTTAATAGCATCCAGCAAAGGTATATTGATTCTTACCTGTTTGAAAGTTTTAAAGATTTCAGAGTTGTGATTGACTTTCCTTTATTTAGTCATGGCATGAGGAAATGGAAGTGCTGGCGGTGAATCAGTCATTTCTTTATAATTTTCAGATTCAACCCCTTCCTTACCCTCAGAGATTGACTCATCATTTTTCTTATAAGGTTCAAGAGAGGGTTTTTCAATAACCTTACCACTACACAGAGTAGTGATTAATTTAACTTGATCCATGTGTTGGCTTCCGGAACAACTTGCATTTGCATTATATTGCCCCTTGGGATTTTGTTGTGGTTGAGATGGAAACTTACCTTTCTCTTGGAAACTTACCTTTCTCTTGGAAACTGAGAGCAGATGTTAATTTTGCAAGAGTATCTTTAAAATCTGTCATGTTTTGAGCAAGTTGAGTATTGATTGTCTCTTGCTTTTCAATGAATGCATGCAATGTTTCCTCAAGATTTCTTCTAAAAGGTGGAGCATAAAGAGGTGCATATCCATAAGAATTTTGGAAATTGTGGTGTGCTTGAAACGGTGGTTGTGAAGTTTATGCATTGTTGTTCTCACTCTTCCAACTGAAATTTAGGTGATTTCTCCAACCAGGGTTGTATGTTTGGGAGTATGGGTTGTGGTTGGCCCTTTGAAAATTGTTTAAAGCATGTGCTTGTTCATGAAGACATTCCTTAAAAGAAGGCAAGGTTGGACAATTATTGGTTGAGTGTTCATTGGTTTCACATATTTGACACACAATGTTTTGAACAGATTTTAATTGACCACTCTTTTTCAATTCTAGTGCCTAGACTTTTCTAACTAAAGATGCAAACTTGGCTTGGAGGTCATGTTCTTCCCTAAGGTTGTACATACCTCCACTAGATGTATGAGGTTGAATTTTACTTGGTGCCTCATAAGTACCCGCGGTGTCCTAATTTTGAACATTTTCAGTTAACAAGTCTAAGTACTCCATTGTTTCATCAGGGTCTTTATCTTCAAAAGTTCCATTGCACATCAATTCAACCATTTGCCTATCTTTAGGTGTTAACCCTTCATAGAAATGTGAAACCAATCTCCATGTTTCAAAACCATGATGAGGGCAAGTACTAAGCAACTCTCGATACCTATCCCAACATTGGTAAAATGTTTCTCCTGGTTTTTGAGTGAAAGTGGTGATTTATCTTTTGAAAGAGTTTGTTTTGTGAGATGGGAAAAACTTCCTCAAAAAATATTGTTGCATTTCATCCCAAGTACGAATGGATCCTGGTCTCAAATTTTATAGCCATGTTTTAGCTTTATCTTTTAATGAAAAATGAAAAAAGCTTTAATCTGATGGTGTTCATGCTACAATTTATATTATTATATGTGTTGCACACCTCTTCAAATTCCCTTAAATGCAAGTATGGATTTTCCAATTCCATGCCATGAAAAGAAGGTAAAAGTTGAATAATACCTGGTTTAAAACTAAAATAAGATGTATCAGGAGGAAAAACTATGCATGATGGTGCACTTGTTCTTGTGGGATTCATGTGGTCTCTAGCATGGTTATTCTCATTATTTTCATTATGAAGTGATTGATTATCTTCTTCGGCTATATTTTCTGAAAATGATGAGGATACCCTACAAAGTCTACTAGTTGATGTACGTGACCACACTCTCATGCACGTGTAGGAATAGAATAAAAGGAAAAAGAAAACAAAAGAAGAAGAAACAAGACAAAAGAAATAAAGTTATATACAAGAAAAGTGAAAAGGGAAAATAAAATAATTATTATAATTTATACAAAACTTACCTCCCCGGCAACGGCTCCAAAAACTTGACACGACGAAAAGATTGATGTCTTCTCCCAAGTGCAGGAGTATTCAAGTAATAAATAACCCGGCAAGATCGAGGTCGAACCATAGGGAGGTTTATTGTACAAATTATAAACAACAATAACTATAATAATAATAATAATAATAACAATAATAATAATAATAATAATAAAGAAAAAGAAGGAGAAGAAGAAGATGAGAACTTTGAGATGAATTATTAATGTAACGATTAAACAATGATAATAACAAATGTCAAGGTTAGAGATTCCACTAATGGTATGTCAAACAAGTATAATATAAACTCTTATTATTCCATTGGAAACCACATATAAAGGACGTTCCAATCATATTATAGATTGTTAACATGATTACATTAGTCATCTTATTCAATTAATGCTAATACTTGTAAATCTCGTCAAGCATTCATGATTATAACTTATGTTAACAACAAATCAAGTTCCTTTCATAGCTCAGGTGTCGGTTATACCATACAGTATGGGCTATGAGAGTGCCAAGTATTTGTTGTACCAAGTGTTATACAACATAAATCAAGATTAGTCATTTAACAAGCAAAGTATTAAAGAGTGAACAAGATAACAAATATAAAACATGTTAGTATCAAACATTAAAGTCCATATTAAGTTTATATTATACTTATTCTTACACCATTAGTGTAACCTTTTCACCTTGACATAATTAACTTAGCTAAACATAATGAAAGAAAGAAAAATAGATAAACAAAATAAGAACATGAATAAAATTAATGTTAATTAAGTAAATGCAAGGAAATGAAAGGCATAAACTTGATATTAATGAAAGTAAAGCATAAACATTACAAAAAATACAAAGAGAGAAAGCAAGAGCATGATCTTGATCTGGAAACCAAGATGCCTAAATACATGGCAAATGCCTCCTTTTATAGGCCAAAATTGGGAACTATTGATTTGATTACTAATTGATAAGTGGGTGGCCAACTTTTGACTTGGTGACAATCCTTATCTTTTCTTGTCTACCCAAAACGTCATTGATAACGTCACAATTGGAGCCAGTCAACATGAAAGTTGTAGGCAATTGTCTCAACTTTCTTGTGTAAAAAATGCAGCTCATTTGGACTTCTAGAACTCCAGATATGGCCAAAATACTGAATAGTGCTCGGGTTGGAAGACAGATTCGGTCTTCTTTGTTGTTGGTACAATTTGGACTTGAAAATGAACATTTTAGATCTTGGGCTATATGAAAGTTGTAGGCCTATGTCTTACCTTTCCATCCATATAAATTGGACCTAAATCTGAGATCTATAACTCCAGATATGACCCAATTATCGAATAGTGTTCCGGTTTGGATTGCACCAACATCTCTTTTCTAAGTTTGGCCATCTCTTTATCCTTGCAATTTAAGTTCTTAAAGTCATCAATCAATCCTTTCATTTATGTGATAGGCCTGCATTTAAAATAAACATTTACCACAAATTAAAGGTATGTTATATTATTAGATATATTACTATAAAACATGCTTTAGTTAAGGAGTTATTGATACTTCAAGTGCAAAATGATGATATAAAACCATGATAAAAATGCACTTTAAATACTAATCATGTTCCTCCTTGTTTCTTCTAAATTATAACACACAAGCCCGTAATAGGTTTTCCAAGACTTGGATGACTTTTTCTGATTGGCCATCTATTTGAGGGTAAAACATAGTGCTCATGTCCAATCTTGTTCCCAAGGCATGTTGTATGCTCAGCCAAAGTCAAGAGGTGAACCTGGGATCTCGATTCGATACTATGGACACTAGAATCCCATAGATTCAAACTACCTCATTTATGTAGATCTTGACAAGCTTGTCCATCGAGTCTGTCATCTATATAGGCAAGAATAGTATGAATTTCATCAACCGATCTACGATGACCCATATCGCGTCATTTCCTTTCCTCCCTTTAGGAAATCTTGACATGAAATCCATGGTGATCATCTCCCACTTCCATTTTGGAATTTATAATGGTTGTAATGGTCCCGCAGACCTTTGGTGTTCAACCTTGAGTTGTTGACATATCCCACACTTAAACACATACTCAGCTATTTCCTTTTTCATATCAAGCCACCAATAGAGGTGTTTCAGGTCTCGATACATCTTAGTGCTGCAAGGATGTATGGAGAACTTGGACTCATGTGCTTCTTGTGGAACCATTAATTTGACTGTTTCTTCATTAGACACGTACAACTGTTATCCCATCATTAAGGATCCATCATTCACTACCTAGAATTTCATTTCTACCATGGCCTCTACTTTCTTCCTAATCTTGGACCCCTCATTGTGATGGAATTGGGCATATAGTATCTATTCCCAATACATTGGTCGTACCACTAGTTGGGCTAATAACCCACCTTTAGCATTAATGTCCAAATTTGCACCCATCACTTCCAATTCCGCCAATTATTGCTCCTTTCCCACTGTCAACCTTCCTAGGGTGGCTTTATTTTTGCGACTGAGGGCATCTACCACCACGTTTACTTCCCCTAGGTGGTATTCTATAGTGCAGTCATAATCCTTAATAAGTTCTATCCACCTTCTTTATTGCATGTTTAACTCCTTTTGTGACATCAGATACTTCAGGCTCTTATGATCAATAAAAATTTAAGTTCGAGACCCATAGAAATAGTGTCTCCATATCCTTAAGGCAAATACTACAGTAGCCAACTCCAAGTCATGCATTGGGTAATTCCTTTTATAAGTCTTTAACTACCTTAATGCATAGGTGATCACCTTCCCATGTTGCATCAGAACACACCCCAATCCCTTTCCCGAGACATCACTATATACCACAAAACCCTCGATCCCTGAGGGAAGGGTTAGCATTGGAGCAGTGGTGAGTCTCCTCTTCAATTCTTGGAAGCTTTTCTTATATTCTTCCGACCACACCTATTTCTTATTCTTCCTAGTTAGCTGGGTCAAAGGGGTTGCGATCAAGGAAAAACCTTCGATAAACCTCAGATAATATCTTGCAAGTCCCAAAAAGCTGTGGATTTCGGTGATCGAAGTCGGTCTTTTCCATTTCAGGACTGCTTTGACTTTTTAAGGGTCTATAAAAACACCTTTGGCTGAAATGACATGTCCCAGAAACATCACTCTCTTTAGTCAAAATTCATATTTACCTAGTTTTGCATATAACTAGTGATCTCTTAAGGTTTGTAAGGTTTGCCTCAAGTGTTCTCCGTGCTCCTCGAAAGAATTCGAGTACACCATCATATCATCAATGAACACCACCACAAACTTATCAAGGTATGGTTGGAAAACCCAATTCATCAAGTCTATGAAGAGGCCTAAGGTGTTTGTCAACCGAACAGTAGCACAAAAAATTCATAGTGTCCATAACGAGTTCTAAATACGGTCTTTGCTACATCCACTTCTTTAATCTTCATTTGATAATACCCTAATCTTAGATCTATCTTTAAAAATACCCTCGCTCCCTTTAATTGATCAAACAAATCATCTATCTAAGGTAACAGATAATTGTTTTTCATTGTTATTTTGTTCAACTGTCGATAGTCAATACAAAGTCTATGGGTTCCATCTTTCTTTCTTACAAATAGGACTGGTGCCCCCCAAGGAGAATTACTAGGCTATATGAACCCTTTATCTAACAATTCCTATAGTTAAGTCCTTAACTCATTCAGTTCTGCCAGAGCCATCCAGTACGATTATTGGGCTATAGGTGGGACTCTAGGAAAAGTGTCTATAGACACTTCTACCTCTCTCTCTGGGGGTAGTCCCGATAGTTCTTCGAGAAACATATCTGGGAATTTCTTCACCACAGGAATATCCTTCAGTCGTGGACCTTCATCATCAAAGTTCAAGATGTATGTAAGGTATCCCATACATCCCTTTCTTGAAAAATTATGGTTGTTACCACCGATATTAAGGCAATCGGGTTAGGAATTCTCTCTCCTTTAAAAATCATTCTTTCACCCCTATGTGTTTGGAAAGTAACAATTTTAGCATAGCATTCTATTAGAGCCTTGTATTTACTCAACCAATTCATGCCTAGGATTATGTCAAAATCATGCAGCTCTAAGGGAATCAAGTCTACTTTTATTTCATACATAGATAGATTAACCACCACATCCACATACACAATATTTGTTTCAACCATGTTCCCCATTGGAGTTCCAATTACGAACCCCTTCACCACTATTTCTATTCCTTTTATTAATTTAGTGACAATTCTCTTAGCAATGAATGAGTGGGTGGCACCTGGATCAAATAACACATCCATATTAAAATCATTCAATAGTAGTGTACCTACCACCACATCCAAAACAGCCCTGACCTCTTCCTATATCAGGTGGAAGACCCTCCCCGGGGTCTGATCATTTTGTGTCGTCGGTTTTCCTCAGGGTCTTTATATTCAAAAGTTTCATTGCATATCAATTCAACCATTTGCCTATCTTTAGGTGTTAACCCTTCATAGAAATGTGAAACCAATCTCCATGTTTCAAAACCATGATGAGGGCAAGTACTAAGCAACTCTCGATACCTATCCCAACATTGATAAAATGTTTCTCCTAGTTTTTGAGTGAAAGTGGTGACTTGTCTTTTGAAAGAGTTTGTTCTATGAGATAGGAAAAACTTCTTTAAAAATTGTTATTACATTTCATCCCAAGCACGAATGGATCCTAGTCTTAAATTTTGTAGCCATGTTTTAGCTTTGTCTTTTAATGAAAAAGGTAAAAGCTTTAATCTGATGGTGTTCATGCTACAATTTAAATTATTATATGTGTTGCACACCTCCTCAAATTCCCTTAAATGCAAGTATGGATTTTCCAATTCCAAGCCATGAAAAGAAGGTAAAAGTTGAATAATACCTAGTTTAAAATTAAAATGAGATGCATCAGGAGGAAAAACTATGCATGATGGTGCACTTGTTCTTATGAGATTCATGTGGTCTCTAAGTGTTCTAGCATAGTTATTTTCATTATGAAGTGATTGATTATCTTCTTCGGCCATATATTCTGAAAATGATGAGGATACCCTACAAAGTCTACCACTTGATGTACGTGACCATACTCTCATGCACGTGTAGGAATAGAATAAAAGGAAAAAGAAAACAAAAGAAGAAGAAACAAGAGAAAAGAAACAAAGTTATATACAAGAAAAGAAAAAAGAGAAAATAAAATAACTACTATAATTTATACAAGAACTTACCTCCCCTACAACGGCGCCAAAAACTTGACATGACGGAAAGATTGATGTCTTCTCCTAAGTGTAGGAGTGTCGAAGTAATAAATAACCCGGCAAGACCGGGGTCGAACTATAAGGAGGTTCATTTTATAAATTATAAATAGCAATAATACAACAACAATAACAACAACAACAACAACAACAATAATAGTAATAGTAATAACAATAATAATAATAGTAATAGTAATAATAATAATAATAATAATAATAATAATAATAATAATAATAATAATAATAAAGAAAAAGAAGGAGAAGAAGAAGAAGAAGATGAGAACTTTGAGATGGAATATAAATGTAACGATTAAAAAATGATAATAACAAATGTCAAGGTTAGAGATTCCACTAATGGTATGTCAAACAAGTATAATATAAACTCTTATTATTTAATTGGAAACCACAAATAAAGGAGGTTCCAATCAGATTATAAATTGTTAACATCATTACATTAGTCATCTTATTCGATTAATGCTAATACTTGTAAATCTCGTCAAGCATTCAAGATTATAACTTATGTTAACAACAAATCAAGTTCCTTTCATAGCTTAGGTGTCGGTTATACCAGACAGTATGGGCTATGAGAGTGCCAAGTATTTGTTGTACCAAGTGTTATACAACATAAATCAAGATTAGTCATTTAACAAGCAAAGTATTAAAGAGTGAACAAGATAACAAATATAAAACATGTTAGTATCAAACATTAAAGTCCATAATAAGATAAAATTTAACTAAGTAAATGAAAGGAAATGAAAGGTATAAACTTGATATTAATAAACGCAAAGCATAAATATTATAAAACATACAAAGAGAGAAAGCAAGAGCATAATCTTGATATGGAAACCAAGATGCCTAAATGCATGGCAAATGCCTCCTTTTATATGCTAAAATTGAGAACTATTAATTTGATGACTAATTGATGAGTGGGTGACCAACTCTTGAGTTGGTGACAGTCCTTATCTTCTCTTGTCTACCCAAAACGTCATTGATAACGTAAAAATTAGAGCCACTTGAAAACATGAAATTGTAGAAAATTGTGTCAGCTTTCGTGTGTAAAACATTTAGCTCATTTTGACTTTTAGAACTCCAGATATGGCCAAAATACTAAATAGTGTTCGAGCTGAAGGACAGATTCAGGCTTCTTTGTTGTTGCAACAATTTGGACTTGAAAATGGTCTTTTTAGATCTTGGGCTCCATATAAAAGTTGTAGGCCTATGTCTCACCTTCACATACATATAAATTAGACCTAAATATGGGATCTATAGCTCTAGATATGACCTAATTACCGAATAGTGTTCTGGTTTGGATTGCACCGACATCTTTTTTCTAAGTTTGGCCATCTCTTTATCCCTTCAATTTCAGTTCTTAAATTCATCAATCAAGCATTTCATTTATGTGATAGGCCTGTATTTAAAATGAATATTTATCACAAATTAAAGGTATCTTATATGATTAGATATATTATTATAAAACTTGCTTTAGTTAAGGAGTTATTGATACTTCCAATGCAAAATGATGATATAAAACCTTGATAAAAATACACTTTTAAGTATCAATCAACATTTATGACATTTCCTGATATAATCGATGCAATTTTTCTCCATGGTCATCCAAAAATACCTAGATCGTTGTAATTGTCTAGCCATCATATGCCCACTTGCATGAGTTGCACAAATTCCTTCATCAATTTATTGCAATGCTACCTGAGCTTCGATTTCATCTAGACATCTTAGTAAAGTCCCATTCAATGACCTTTTGTATAGAATTTCTCCATCCAGGTAAAATTCCATAGCCAGCCTTTTCAAGGTCTTCATATCTGTTTTAGATGCCCCCAAAGGATACTCTTGATATTGGATAAACTGCTTGATGTCATAAAACCATGGGTTCCCATCTATTTCTCCTTCAATTAAACAACAATGAGCTGGAAAATTTCTAATCTCAATTGAGATTGGTTGTACCCTGATTCCGTAATCAGTTTTAGCTATAGAAGCTAAGGTTGCCAAAGCATCAGCAAACTAGTTTTTGTCTCTTCCCATATAGGTAAAATTTATCTCATCAAAGCCCTCAATCAGTTTCGAGAGATATTGTTGATATGGTATCAGTTTTTCTTCCTTGATTTGCCATTCACCTTTCACTTGACAAATTATTAATATTGAATCCCTATAGACATCAAGCTTCTTTATTTTCATCTCCAAAATAGCTTCTAATCCAAGGATACAAGCCTCATATTCAACAGTATTGTTAGTGCATTCAAATTGTAGTTTGACTGAGACAGGATATTGCTTCTTATTAGGTGAGATTATCATAACGCTTGCTCTATTACTAGAAACATTCACTACCTCATCAAAATACATGATCCACCAATCATTCTTCTCATTGTCTTCTTCTACTATCAACACATCCTCATCCGGAAAGTCAAATCTCAAAGGCTCATAATCTTTGATAGCATTATTTACTAGATGACCAACAATTACACTTTCTTTTATAGATTTTCTTGTCTTGTATACAATGTCATACTTAGCCAACATTACTTGCCATCTTGCTATTTGGCTTGACAAGCAGGGTTTCTCAAAGATGTATTTAAGAGGATCCATTTTTTAGATCAACTAGGTGGTATAATACAACATATATTATCAAAGACGCTTTGTACTCCATACAAGAGCACAACATAGCTTCTCAGTCATAGTATATCTAGATTCATAATCGGTAAACTTCTTACTCAGATAATAGATAACTTGCTCCTTTCTTCCAGACTCATCATGTTGTCCCAACACACAACCCATTGCTACCTCAGTTACTGTCAAATACAAGATCAAAGGTCTTTTAGGCACAGGCGGCACTAGCAAAGGTGGATTCTGTAAGTATTGCTTTATTTTATCAAAAGCCTCTTGACAATCTTTGTCCCATATACGAGGGTTCTTTTTTCAAAGTAATCAAAAAATTGGCTCACATGTTGCTGTTAACTGAGATATGAATCGAGCGATGTAATTCAAACGTCCTAAGAAGCCTCTTACTTCTTTCTTAGTCTTAGAAACATCATACCTTGAATTGCTTTCACTTTATCAGGATTGACCTCTATTCCTTTATTGCTTATCATAAATCCTAGCAACTTTCCAGACTTCACCCCAAACGAGCATTTTGAAGGATTCAACTTCAATTGATACTTCCTTAATCTTTCAAATAATTTTCATAGAACCTGAACATGATCTTCTTCATTCTTAGACTTGGCAATCATATCATCCACATACACTTCAATCTCTTTATGTATCATATCATGGAAAAGTGTCATCATTGCCCTTTGATATGTGGCTCCAGCATTCTTCAACCCGAATGGCATCACTTTGTAGCAAAATGTTCCCCATGGTGTGATAAAAATGGTCTTCTCTTTATCTTCTTCACCCATTTTAATCTGGTTATAACTGGAGAATCCATCCATGAAGGAGTAAGTTGAACTCCTAGCTGCATTGTCTACCAAGATGTCTATGTGAGGCAAAGGAAAATCATCTTTTGGACTAGCTTTATTTAAATCCCTGAAATCTACACATACTTTGATTTTGTCATCCTTTTTTGGTACTACCACTATATTAGATACCCATTGAGGGTATTTAATAACTTCTAGAAAACTAGCATCCCACTGCTTCTTTATCTCTGCCTTGACCTTGAGCACAATATCTGGGCGAGTTCTTCTTAATTTTTGCTTAACAGGTTTACATCCTTCAATCAAAGGCAATCTGTGTACTACAATATTAATGTCTAAACCAAGCACATCTACATAAGACCAGACAAACACATCGATATACTCTTGTAGTAGTGAGGTTAAACTGCATCTTTCTTTTGTAGTAATTAGAGTTCCAATCTTTAGCTCTTTTTTATCTTACTTAGTGTCTACATTTATCACCTCTAATTCTTCCTTTGCAGGTTTCCAAGCATGCTTCGACTGTTCTACCCGTCTAGCAAACTCTTCATCCATTGCAATCTCATCCTTATCAAAGTTTGGCCATTCATTTTCAATGCAATATGTTTGTGGATTTATGAAGGATTCACTTTCAGAATTCTTGAAAGTGAAAGGTATTTTTAGTGTAAATGCATATCTTATAGCCGAACAAAACAAAAGGAAGATAACAAATGCTGATAAAAGTTGGCTCAACAATTATGAAAAGACCTTATATTGTCATCTTGAGCTAAGATTTCTAACTAGGTATGAAAACACAAAGCAAACTACAATGCAAAGTACATAAAAGCAAATATAAGTAGATGTTTAATCATTACTTCTTGAAAACAATTAGGGCTTCTTCAATCTCTCAATTCTGAAATACTTCTTCAATTGAAAGCTTTCGCACAAAGGCGTTTATTGGAGCCTCTTCTAGAGAATGGATAGTTAACTAAGGTAACAATTCATCTTCTTTTGTTGTTTTTTGCTCATCATCATAGTTTCAGCCTTTTCCTTCACCTTCCTCTACATTGTTGATATCCATGACAACAAGTTTCTGTCCCAAGACTTCCATCATGTTTTCAGGTTTCATCACATATGTTGACTTTGGAAAAGAAACATGAATAGGTGGGTTTACAATGTCTTCTTCCTCTGGCTTTCTTCCTTCTATTCTGGTCAACCTTCTTTCTCGCTTTATCCTAACAGCTCTCTTGTGATCGTCTTTCTTAGGCTTGAAGCCAAGCCCAAACCTCTGATCAACAGCCTTAATTTTCATCATGTTAACTCTTTTAATATTTCCAGTAATTGGATCATTCTGGAATGATAGCCCATGTTTCAAAAAGCATTTAGCTATCATTATGGCAGTATCAGAAATAACTGGTCTTCTCAACACCGTATTCTCTAGTACCTATTCAATGTTCACAATCTTGAAGGCATGAAGATTTCCATCTTTATAATCTTCTGCTTCAATATAAGGGACTGCCACATTCCTTATCATGGACAAGGTTTCTTCTACCTTAACTTTCACTAGAGTACCATTGATAATATACTTCAGACATTGGTGTAGAGATGATGTCATAGCCCTATAGGCGTGTATCCATGGCCTTCCTAATAACATGTTATACGAAGGATGGATATCCATCACTTGTAGGGTTATCAAAAACATCTGAGGCCCTACAAACAATTCAATGTTAATGGTCCCTATCACCTGTCTAGGGGAACCATCATATGCTCTAGCTGTCATAGTACTTGGCCTCATATGAGTAGCATCAATTGGCATCTCATCTAGCATATACCTTGGTAGCACATTCAAAGCTAAACCATTATCCACAAGCACTTTGTCGATCAGACAATCCTTATATTTCACGGTGATATACAAAGGCTTGTTATGCCCAGTCCCTTCCAAGTCTAGCTCATCTTCAATGAAGTATAAGTAATTGGAGGCTTGAATTCTTCCCACCAAATGCTCCATTGTATCCTGAGTAATATCCGTTGGCACATATGCTTCATTCAACACCTTTTGCAACACTTTACGGTGTAACTCAGAACTCAAGATAAGTGACATTAAAGAGATTCTAACAGGAGTTTTCTTCAACTGATCTACCACACCATACTCACTATGCTTTATCAACTTCAGAAATTCATTAGACTCCTCTTCACTTATAGTTTTGTTCACTTCCATATCTTTAAAAGCATCAACTATTTCTTTTCCTTTATCTTTCCTCTACCTCTCTAATTCTTCTAGTGTAAAACATTGACCACTTTGAGTTAAACCACCGATTTTAGTATGGAAGATAGGAGTAGGATTTTTAATGTTAAAATCATACCCATAATTATAAGGCATTATGCCATAACTTCCATTATTGGTGCATACATGCTTGGTTAGGATTAGTTTTGGTGGACCACCCACAGTTAGTTGGAGTCTATAAACCTCCCTTTTTTTCTCCTAACGGCTTATCATCCCAACTTCACTACTTTCTTCTTTACTTTCTATCCGTATCATGCCGAAAATCAGCATCCTTTTCACTTCTTGGTGAAATTCTTCGCAATCATCAATATGATGTCCCACCTTGCCATGAAACTTACAATAATTATTTCCATTCATTATTGGTTCAAACTTGGATAAATATCCAGACTGTACCATCATACCATATAGTTTTTCCATGGAAACCTTCAAAGTTCTTTCCTTCTTACCCTCTACTCCTACACCATTCACCCCTCCACTGTTTGTAGCATGATTGGGTAAAGGGTTAGAATTCACATTCGGTGCATCATCAAAAGTTATCCATCTAGCTTTTATCAATTGCAGAAGCTTGTTTTTAAATGCATTACAGCTTTCAATGTTATGCCCAACAATGCTAGCATGATACTCACATGTCATATCAGGTTTATATCAATTTGGGTATGGAGGTTGTAGTGGGGTTAAGGGAACAGGGGCCACTTGCCCAATACTCAACAACTTCGAATACATTTCTCCTAAGGGAAGTGGTAATGGTGGTAATCGTTATTGGGTTCTTTGAAAATTCCTTCTTGAAGGATTAACAATTTGGTTACTTTGTTGGTCATTTGGTTGGTTTTATTGGTTAGTAGGGAAAGGTTTAGTAAAGTTTACACTTGCAACTTGTTGGGTAGGTATTTGGAAGTTATAATGATGATAATTTTTCTTCTTACCCTTATACCCTCCTTTCATATTGTTCACCTCAAAATCCTTCTTTTTCCCAGTAAAGCCTTTCTTCTCAGTAGGCTCTATGACACGACGAAAAGATTGATGTCTTCTCCCAAGTGCAGGAGTGTCGAAGTAATAAATAACCCGGCAAGACCGGGGTCGAACCACAGGGAGGTTAATTGTACAAATTATAAACAACAATTATAAAACAACAATAATAACAACAACAATAGTAATAATAATAATAATAATAACAATAATAATAAAGAAAGAAAAGAAGAAGAAGATGATGATGATGAGAACTTAGAGATGAAATATTAAAGTAAGGATTAAACAATAATAATAACAAATGTCAAGGTTAGAGGTCCCACTAATGGTATATCAAACAAGTATAGTATAAACTCTTATTATTGAATTGGAAACCACACAAAAAGGAGGTTCCAATCAGATTATATATTGTTAACATGATTACATTAGTCATCTTATTCAATTAATGCTAATACTTGTAAATCTCGTCAAGCATTCATGATTATAACTTATGTTAACAACAAATCAAGTTCCTTTCATAGCTCAGGTGTCGGTTATACCATACATTATGGGCTATGAAAGTGCCAAGCATTTGTTGTACCAAGTGTTATACAACATAAATCAAGATTAATCATTTAACAAGCAAAGTATTAAAGAGTGAACAAGATAACAAATATAAAACATGTTAGTATCAAACATTAAAGTCCATATTAAGTTTACACTATACTTATTCTTACACCATTAGTATAACCTTTTCACCTTGACATAATTAACTTAGCTAGACATAATGAAAGAAAGCAAAATAGATAAACAAGATAAGAACATAAAAGCTAACTAAGTAAAGGAAAGAAAATGAAAGGCATAAACTTGATATTAATGAAAGCAAAGCATAAACATTACAAAGAATACAAAGAGAGAAAGGAAGAGCATGATCTTGATCTGGAAACCAAGATGCCTAAATGCATGGCAAATGCCTCCTTTTATAGGCCAAAATTGGGAACTATTGATTTGATGACTAATTGATAAGTGGGTGGCCAACTTTTGACTTGGTGACAATCCTTATCTTCTCTTGTCTGCCCAAAACGTCATTGATAACGTCAAAATTGGAGCCAGTTGTAAACATGGAAGTTCTAGGTAATTGTCTCAGCTTTCTTGTGTAAAATATTCAGCTCATTTGGACTTCTAGAACTCCAGATATGGCCAAAATACCGAACAGTGCTCGGGCTGGAAGATAGATTCGGGCTTCTTTGTTGTTGCTACAATTCGGACTTGATAATGGCCTTTTTAGATCTTGGGCTCCATATGAAAGTTGTAGGCCTATGTCTTACCTTTCCATCCATATAAATTGGACCTAAATCTGAGATCTGTAGCTCCAGATATGACCAAATTACCGAACAGTGTTCCGGTTTGGATTGCACCGACATCTCTTCTCTAAGTTTGACCATCTCTTTATCCATGCAATTTAAGTTCTTCAAGTCATCAATCAATCCTTTCATTTATGTGATAGGCCTACATTAAAAATAGACATTTACCACAAATTATAGGTATCTTATATTATTAGATACATTATTATAAAACATATTTTAGTTAAGGAGTTATTGATACTTCAAGTGCAAAATGATGATATAAAACCATGATAAAAATGCACTTTTAAGTACTAATCACACCCCTCAACTAGCTTATTACTAGTCCCTAGTAATCAAAGTGTTACAACAATTTGCAAATTTCACAAAGCAAGGTATTCATCATTTAACTTCCATTAATCTATCCAGATAAACAAACTCTCATTAAATTTATATATCTGCTCAATACCTCTTAACAAGATATTAATAAACCTTTCTTTTGTGCTCAATGTATCAACACATAATTATGGGGCTTTTCTTGGAAGAAAACAAAATTTTTTGTTCTAATGTTTAAGGTTAACTTCCTTGGGTTGGGATTACTATTTTTGTTTTTTTTTCATTTTTTTTTAAAATCTATATACATATAATTTAAAAACATCATGCATCTTTAACCCATGTAACGAGCTTTCAGCTAATGACTCCCAGACCAGTTGGTCTTAGGGCATTAGGTGTTAAGACACCCCTACAAGCTTAGTAACTCGGGTTGCAGATACTGATATGTAGATAGTGCAATGTTTGATTCCCTTAAGCTTTTCTCCTCAACCCATGTAACAAGCGTTGGGCCAATAGCTCCCAAGTCAGTTGACTTTAGGGTATTAGGTGTTAAAACACCCCTTCGGGCTTAATTGCTTAGGTTAGGGAGGCTACGAAACCAAACTTATCTACATTTTTATTATCATCATTTTTTTTCTTTTTTTTTTCTCTTTTTTTATGTTTTTCGTTTTTTTTTTTAATTATATACAATTCCTTTCCCTTAGTTGTTACCTTTAACAAAAGAACATAAATAACGTAATAATCCAATATGCAACCCACAATCATATGTTAAAGTGTGTGTGTGTAAATTAAGGTTTAAGAATACATGTTAAATAAGTATATGAGAAGAATTAAGTGGTAACAATACGAGAGTTTGTAAACCTGAATATTTCAGGAAGTATTATAATAGACCTTGTTAAGAATGGTTATTAAGATGTGTCTCAAGAGTCACTTTAACAAAAGAACTCCTTTACTCTGTCATCCTAGTAACAACAATTATGCACATGCTTTATGAAATGAAAAACAATTTTTTTTTTATCAACTACTACCCTCTCCCCCCAACCAAAACGAGACATTGTCCTCAATGTTCTAAGGTAGAAAGATAGAGTATAAAAGACATCACCTGAAATAACGAACACTGACAAAACCTGAAACACACTGAAACAAAAATAAGAAATAACAAAACACAATAATAAAACCAAAAGACACAAAAATTCACAAATAAAGGCTCAAATCCAATCTAAGCTTTTTACGACTTCCCGTAGATGATCAATTTATGTGACTCATGGAAGGATCAATCACAGGAATGAAAGATTGTAGTTGGTCAATCAATTGTTCAGTAGTAGTAGCAGAGATTATGATTTGTCGTGTAGAAGATGTTAGAAATTCCTGTTCCACAGCATGATCAAGAAAAGACAACAACTTATCATAATAACCATTAACATTTAACAAACCTATAGGTTTATGGTGAATGTGCAATTGAGCCCAAGAGGAAATATGAAAGATCTCTTCCAATGTGCCTAGACCACCTGGTAAAGCAATGAAAGCATCAACATGGTTAAACATTGCATTCATTCGAGCCGACATTGTGGAGACCTGAAGTTCCTCTCCAATTGTTTTTCCAATGATGTCCCCTTGTGCCAAAGCTTCAGGGACGACCCCTAAAACTTGACTACCCCCTAAAAATACAGCTATTGACACACCTCCTATTAACCCAAGACTGCCTCCCCCATACACTAAATGAATCTTTCTCTCAGCTAGCACCTGACCAAGATGGCTTGCTGATTCTAAAAACTCCTTTTCTTTCCCAAGACTAGATCCACCAAAAACACAGATATTTCTTATTTGATGACTTGAGGAACTTGCCATTTCTACACACTTCTGTATTTGTTGAATGTATGGGTTGAGTAGAAATGAAAGGAAGGAAAAGAGGGTTTTATAGATGAGAAAGTAGAAAGGCAATCATAACATCTATATGTAGGCCAGCTAGAGTCTCACACACTCTCTCTCTCTTTTTATTTATTTATTTATTTACTTTTGAAAAAAACATGTGTATGTACAGGTAGTTGTGATTGTGGCTCACATCTTCCCTTGGTTTTACGTCCAAGAACGGCTTAAACGCCCTCTATGGATCGGGGATAGGCTTCCCATCCAGTTTTCTTAAAAACTGGCAAACAGGGTCTTTTTTAGTCAGATTCCCAAGACTAAGTCGATCATGTTCTTTATGAAATAGTGGCTATAAATCATGAATTGCACGATGCACATCTCCACTAGGATGCGTCTCAAGAGTCAATAGAAGATTATCTAAAGACTCCTTACTCAGGCCATCCTTAATGAATTGTATTTTATCTTCACGGTTTATAGATACCATTCCTAAAGAACGACATTGTGTATTACAAGTCCATCTAGCACATCGATGACAGACATCCAGTCGTTTTGCACGACGCTTCTTTGCAAAAGTGCTTTTACCTGTTCCAGGCATGTGTGAAATGAAGAAGTTAGAGGACTCACCTGATAATCGGACCTTTGCTTCAATCAACCAATGAATATCTTCAGGAATTCCATGATTCATTAATAATCTTAATCTTGCACATCTAGCACGGTAAATTTTTGTAATCGCATTCTAAAGCAGAGCGGGAAAATACTTTTTCAATTTTTCAAGATTAGTGTCCATTTTCAAATGAGAATTCGAAGAGAGATTCAAAGAATTGCATAGAAATATACACAGATATCAGTAATTGTGGGAAACTGAAAGAACCGACTTAAGTCACAGAGTACCGTTATCCGCCATTTGACCGGGGTGAGAGAAACTAGCAAAAATCACTCAAAAAGAAACATAAAAACAATATGAGAAAAAAAATCAACCTTTATCTACAAGATCATTCCAACCAGTTGATTCATTTTTACTAGGAAAATTATCAAAGTAAGTTTTCAAATTGACACGACGAAAAGATTGATGTCTTCTCCCAAGTGCAGGAGTGTCGAAGTAATAAATAACCCGGCAAGACCGGGGTCGAATCACAGGGAGGTTAATTGTACAAATTATAGTCAACAATTATAAGCAACAATAATAGCAATAATAACAACAACAACAACAATAATAATAATAATAATAGTAGTAGTAGTAGTAGTAGTAGTAGTAGTAGTAGTAGTAGTAGTAGTAGTAGTAGTAATAAAGAAAGAGAAGAAGAAGAAGATGATGAGAACTTGGAGATGGAAAATTAATGTAAGGATTAAACAATAATAATAACAAATGTCAAGGTTAGAGGTTCCACTAATGGTATATCAAACAAGTATAGTATAAACTCTTATTATTGAATTGGAAACCACACAAAGGAGGTTCCAATCAGATTATATATTGTTAACATGATTATATTAGTCATCTTATTCAATTAATGCTAATACTTGTAAATCTCGTCAAGCATTCATGATTATAACTTATGTTAACAACAAATCAAGTTCCTTTCATAGCTCAGGTGTCGGTTATGCCATACATTATGGGCTATGAAAGTGCCAAGCATTTGTTGTACCAAGTGTTATACAACATAAATCAAGATTAGTCATTTAACAAGCAAAGTATTAAAGAGTGAACAAGATAACAAATATAAAACATGTTAGTATCAAACATTAAAGTCCATATTAAGTTTACATTATACTTATTCTTACACCATTAGTGTAACCTTTTCACCTTGACATAACTAACTTAGCTAGACATAATGAAAGAAAGCAAAATAGATAAACAAAATAAGAACATAAAAGTTAACTAAGTAAAGGAAAGGAAATGAAAGGCATAAACTTAATATTAATGAAAGCAAAGCATAAACATTACAAAAAATACAAAGAGAGAAAGGAAGAGCATGATCTTGATCTGGAAACCAAGATGCCTAAATGCATGGAAAATGCCTCCTTTTATAGGCCAAAATTGGGAACTATTGATTTGATGACTAATTGATAAGTGGGTGGCCAACTTTTGACTTGGTGACAATCCTTATCTTCTCTTGTCTGCCCAAAACGTCATTGATAACGTCAAAACTGGAGCCAGTTGTAAACATGAAAGTTGTAGGAAATTGTCTCAGCTTTCTTGTGTAAAACATTCAGCTCATTTGGACTTCTAGAACTCCATATATGGCCAAAATACCGAACAGTGCTCGGGCTGGAAGATAGATTCGGGCTTCTTTGTTGTTGCTACAATTTGGACTTGATAATAGCCTTTTTAGATCTTGGGCTCCTTATGAAAATTGGACCTAAATCTGACATCTGTAGCTCTAGATATGACCCAATTACCGAACAGTGTTCCGGTTTGGATTGCACCGACATCTCTTCTCTAAGTTTGACCATCTCTTTATCCTTGCAATTTAAGTTCTTCAAGTCATCAATCAATCCTTTCATTTATGTGATAGGCCTGCATTAAAAATAGACATTTACCACAAATTATAGGTATCTTATATTATTAGATACATTATTATAAAACATATTTTAGTTAAGGAGTTATTGATACTTCAAGTGCAAAATGATGATATAAAACCATGATAAAAATGCACTTTTAAGTACTAATCACACCCCTCAACCAGATTATTACTAGTCCCTAGTAATCAAAGCGTTACAACAATTTGAAAATTTCACAAAGTAAGGTATTCATCATTTAACTTCCATTAATCTATCCAGATAAACAAACTCTCATTAAATTTATATATCTGCTCAATACCTCTTAACAAGATATTAATAAACCTTTCTTTTGTGCTCAATATATCAACACATAATTATGGGGCTTTTCTTGGAAGAAAACAAATTTTTGTTCTAATGTTTAAGGTTAACTTCCTTGGGTTGGGATTATTATTTTTGTCTTTTTTTTTTGTCTTTTTTTTTTAAATATATACATATAATTTAAAAACATTATGCATCTTTAACCCATGTAACGAGCTTTCAGCTAATGACTCCCAGACCAGTTGGTCTTAGGGCATTAGGTGTTAAGACACCCCTACGAGCTTAGTAACTCGGGTCGCAGATACTGATATGTAGATAGTGCAATGTTTGATTCCCTTAAGCTTTTCTCCTCAACCCATGTAACAAGCGTTAGGCCAATAGCTCCCAAGTCAGTTGACTTTAGGGTATTAGGTGTTAAAACACCCCTTCGGGCTTAATTGCTTAGGTTAGGAAGGCTACGAAACCAAACTTATCTACATTTTTATTATCATCATTTTTTTTCCTTTTTTTTTCTTTTTTTTCATGTTTTTTTTTAATTATATACAATCCCTTTCCCTTAGTTGTTACCTTTAACAAAAGAACATAAATAATGTAATAATCCAATATGCAACCCACAATCATATGTTAAAGTGTGTGTGTGTAAATTAAGGTTTAAGAATACATGTTAAATAAGTATATGAGCAGAATTAAGCGATAATAATACGAGAGTTTGTAAACCTGAATATTTCAGGAAGTATTATAATAGACCTTATTAAGAATGATTACTAAGATGCGTCTCAAGAGTCACTTTAACAAAAGAACTCCTTTACTCTGCCATCCTAGTAACAACAATTATGCACATGCTTTATGAAATGAAAAACAATTTTTTTTTTATCAACTACTACCCTCTCCCCCCAACCAAAACGAGACATTGTCCTCAATGTTCTAAGGTGGAAAGATAGAGTATAGAAGAAATCACCTGAAATAACGAACATTGACAAAACCTGAAACACACTAAAACAAAAATAAGAAATAACAAAACACAATAATAAAACCAAAAGATACAAGTTTTTACAAATAAAAAAAATTCAAATCGCAGTTGTGAATGTGGCTCACATCTTCCCTTGGTTTTACGTCCAAGAACAGCTTAAACACCCTCAATGGGTCGGGGATATGCTTCCCATCCAGTTTTCTTAAAAACTAGCAAACTGGGTCTTTTTTAGTCAGATTCCCAAGACTAAGTCAAGTATGTTCTTTATGAAAATGGGTTCATAAGTCATGAATTACACGATGCTTATCTCGACTATGATGAGACTTAAGAGTCAATAGAAGATTATCTATAGACTCTCTGTGTTTTGAAATAAATCCCACCTTTTGACAATTTTCACAGTTTTTGCGGAATGCATCTGACTCCTTGAATATGATGGGCCAGTAAAATTCACTTTGTAAGATTTCTACAATCCTCTTTTTTGATGAGAAATGATCCCCACATGCCTTAGAGTAACAAAATTTAATGAAATTACTTACCTCATTGTCGAGAATGCATTTTTGAAATATTTGATCAGGACAATAATTGAATAAGTAAAGGTCATCCCAATAAAAATTTTGCTCGTTGCTCAAAAATTTTCTTTTGTCTTCAATACTCCAATGAGTTGGCAAAAATCCTGAAGCAAGAAAATTGATATTTTTAGCAAACCAAGGCATTGAATTAAGAGAAAGTAGAGATTCATCAGGAAAGTAATCATCGATTGGTGTGATGTCGGGTGTCGAATCTGTTGTCACTTTTGATAAAAGATTCGCATCAACCTTTTCGATGCCTTTTTCATCCTCGATTTCTTCCTGATTGGTCATGGCATGAGAAAATGGAAGTGCTGGCGGAGAATCAGTCGTTTCTTTGCAATTTTCAGATTCAACCCCTTCCTTTCCCTTAGAAATTGACTCATCATCTTTCTCATAAGGTTCAAGAGAGGGTTTTTCAATAACCTTACCACTGCGTAGAGTAGTGACTGATTTGACTTGATCCATGTGTTGGCTTCTGGAACTACTTGCATTTGCATTGTATTGCCCCTTAGGATTTTGTTGTGGTTGAGATGGAAACTTACCTTTCTCTTGGAAATTGAGAGCAGATGTTAATTTTGCAAGAGTATCTTTAAAATCTGTCATGTTTTGAGCAAGTTGAGTATTAATTGTCTCTTGCTTTTCAATGAATGCATACAAAGTTTCCTCAAACTTTCTTATAGGAGATGGAGCATAAGGAGGTGCATATCCATGATAATTTTGGAAATTATGGTGTGCTTGGAACTGTGGTGGTGAAGTTTGTGCATTGTCACTCTTCCAACTAAAATTCAGGTGATTTCTCCAACCAGGATTGTATGTTTGTGAGTATGGGTTATGGTTGGGCCTTTGGAAACTGTTTAAAGCATGGGCTTGTTCATGGAGACATTCCTTAAAAGAAGGCAAGGTTGGACAATCGTTGGTTAAGTGTTCATTTGTTTCACAGATTTGACACACAATGTTTTCAACAGATTTTAATTGACCACTCTTTTTCAATTCTAGTGCCTCGACTTTTCTAGCTAAAGATGCAAACTTGGCTTGAAGGTCATGATCTTCCCTAAGGTTGTACATACCTCCACTAGATGTATGAGGTTGAGTTTTACTCGGTGCCTCATAAGTACCCGCAGTGTCCCAATTTTGAGCATTTTCAGCTAACAAGTCTAAGTACTCCATTGCTTCATCAGGGTCTTTATCTTCAAAAGTTCCATTGCACATCAATTCAACCATTTGCCTATCTTTAGGTGTTAGCCCTTCATAGAACTGTGAAACCAATCTCCATATCTCAAAACCATGATGAGGGCAAGTACTAAGCAAGTCTCGATACCTATCCCAACATTTGTAAAATGTTTCTCCTGGTTTTTGAGTGAAAGTGGTGATTTGTCTCTTGAAAGAGTTTGTTCTATGAGATGGGAAAAATTTCTTTAAAAATTGTTGTTACATTTCATCCCAAGCACGAATGGATCCTGGTCTTAAATTTTGTAGCCATGTTTTAGCTTTATCTTTTAATGAAAAAGGAAAAAGCTTTAATCTGATGGTGTTCATGCTACAATTTAAGTTATTATATGTGTTGCACACCTCCTCAAATTCCCTTAAATGCAAGTATGGATTTTCCAATTCCAAGCCATGAAATGAAGGTAAAAGTTGAATAATACCTGGTTTAAAATTAAAATGAGATGCATCGGGAGCAAAAACTATGCATGATGGTGCACTTGTTCTTGTGGGATTCATGTGGTCTCTAAGTGTTCTAGCACGGTTATTCTCATTATTTTCATTATGAAGTGATTGATTTTCTTCTTCAGCCATATTTTCTGAAAATGATGAGGATACCCTACAAAGTCTACCACTTGATGTACGTGACCACACTCTCATGCACGTGTAGGAATAAAATAAAATAAAAGAAAAAAAAGAAGAAAGCAAAAGAAGGAGGAAGAAAACAAAATAAAAAGAAACAAAAGAAAAGAAACAAAGTTATATTCAAGAAAAGTGAAAAGAGAAAATAAAATAAATACTATAATTTATACAAGAACTTACCTCCCCGGCAACGGCGCCAAAAACTTGACACGACGAAAAGATTGATGTCTTCTCCCAAGTGTAGGAGTGTCGAAGTAATAAATAACCCGGCAAGACCGGGGTCGAACCACAGGGAGGTTAATTGTACAAATTATAGTCAACAATTATAAGCAACAATAATAGCAATAATAACAACAACAACAACAACAATAATAATAATAATAGTAGTAGTAGTAGTAGTAGTAGTAGTAGTAATAAAGAAAGAGAAGAAGAAGAAGATGATGAGAACTTGGAGATGGAAAATTAATGTAAGGATTAAACAATAATAATAACAAATGTCAAGGTTAGAGGTTCCACTAATGGTATATCAAACAAGTATAGTATAAACTCTTATTATTGAATTGGAAACCACACACAAAGGAGGTTCCAATCAGATTATATATTGTTAACATGATTATATTAGTCATCTTATTCAATTAATGCTAATACTTATAAATCTCGTCAAGCATTCATGATTATAACTTATGTTAACAACAAATCAAGTTCCTTTCATAGCTCAGGTGTCGGTTATACCATACATTATGGGTTATGAAAGTGCCAAGCATTTGTTGTACCAAGTGTTATACAACATAAATCAAGATTAGTCATTTAACAAGCAAAGTATTAAAGAGTGAACAAGATAACAAATATAAAACATGTTAGTATCAAACATTAAAGTCCATATTAAGTTTACATTATACTTATTCTTACACCATTAGTGTAACCTTTTCACCTTGACATAACTAACTTAGCTAGACGTAATGAAAGAAAGCAAAATAGATAAACAAAATAAGAACATAAAAGTTAACTAAGTAAAGGAAAGGAAATGAAAGGCATAAACTTAATATTAATGAAAGCAAAGCATAAACATTACAAAAAATACAAAGAGAGAAAGGAAGAGCATGATCTTGATCTGGAAACCAAGATGCCTAAATGCATGGCAAATGCCTCCTTTTATAGGCCAAAATTGGGAACTATTGATTTGATGACTAATTGATAAGTGGGTGGCCAACTTTTGACTTGGTGACAATCCTTATCTTCTCTTGTCTGCCCAAAACGTCATTGATAACGTCAAAACTGGAGCTAGTTGTAAACATGAAAGTTGTAGGAAATTGTCTCAGCTTTCTTGTGTAAAACTTTCAGCTCATTTGGACTTCTAGAACTCCATATATGGCCAAAATACCGAACAGTGCTCGGGCTGGAAGACATATTCGGGCTTCTTTGTTGTTGCTACAATTTGGACTTGATAATGGCCTTTTTAGATCTTGGGCTCCATATGAACGTTGTAGGCCTATGTCTTACCTTTCCATCCATATAAATTGGACCTAAATCTGACATCTGTAGCTCTAGATATGACCCAATTACCGAATAGTGTTCCGGTTTGGATTGCACCGACATCTCTTCTCTAGGTTTGACCATCTCTTTATCCTTGCAATTTAAGTTCTTCAAGTCATCAATCAATCCTTTCATTTATGTGATAGGCCTGCATTAAAAATAGACATTTACCACAAATTATAGGTATCTTATATTATTAGATACATTATTATAAAACATATTTTAGTTAAGGAGTTATTGATACTTCAAGTGCAAAATGATGATATAAAACCATGATAAAAATGCACTTTTAAGTACTAATCACAAATGATGTCCATTTTCCTTAAAATCATTGTCATTCGTTGAATTCTCAATATCACAAGCCCTATAAGGATTGCTCCATCTTGGTCTTAGCTCTCTAGGAAATGCATAGAGTTGAGAATTATAAAACAAAACTTTTTGACCTGTATCAATCATTTGACAATTTTCACAAGTTTTGCAGAATTCATGCGTGTCCTTGAACATGGTGGGCCAATAAAATCCATTTTGAAAGATTTTTGCAGCTGTCTTTTTTGACGAGAAATAACTTCAACATGCTTTAGAATGACAAAGTTTAATGATACTACTTACCTCATTGTCGGGAATGAATCTTTGAAATATTTGATTAGGACAATATTTGAATAAGTTAGGGTCATCACAGTAAAAGCTCTTCACTTCGTTCAAAAACTTTTCTTTGTCTTGGGTGCTCCAATCAGCTGGCAAATCTCCTAAAGTAAGAAAATTGATATTTTTATCATGCCAAGGCATTGGACTAAGAGAAAGTAAGGATTCATTAGGAAAGTAATCATCAATTGGTGTAATGTCAGATGTCAAATCTGTTGTCACTGTTGACAAAAGATTCGCATCAACATTTTCGGTGCTTGTTTCATCCGTGATTTCTTCCTCAGAATAAATCATTTGCAAATCTTCAGTTTCATCCAATTCATTTTTACTTAAAGTAGATTCAAGTTGATCATAAACTAATTCATCAATATGATCTACTTCTTGTAAATCATTATCATCTCCAGGTTGCTTGCAAATGTTGAAAATATTCATCTCCAATGTCATGTTTCCAAATGATAGCTTCATCAGTCCATTCCTATGTTTCTCCTAGATTTTGAGTGAAAGTGGTGATTTGTCTCTTGAAAGAGTTTGTTCTATGAGATGGGAAAAACTTCTTTAAAAATTGTTGTTGCATTTCATCCCAAGCACGAATGGATCCTGGTCTCAAATTTTGTAGCCATGTTTTGGCTTTATCTTTTAATGAAAAAGGAAAAAGCTTTAATCTGATGGTGTTCATGCTAAAATTTAAATTATTATATGTGTTGCAAACCTCCTCAAATTCCTTTAAATACAAGTATGGATTTTCCAATTCCAAACCATGAAAAGAAGGTAAAAGTTGAATAATACCTGGTTTAAAATTAAAATGAGATGCATCGGGAGGAAAAACTATGCATGATGGTGCAATTGTTCTTATGGGATTCATGTGGTCTCTAAGTGTTCTAACACGGTTATTCTCATTATTTTCATTATGAAGTGATTGATTATCTTCTTCGGCCATATTTTCTGAAAATGATGAGGATATCCTACAAAGTCTACCACTTGATGTACGTGACCACACTCTCATGCACGTGTAGGAATAAAATAAAAGGAAGAAGAAAATAAAAGAAGAAGAAACAAGAGAAAGGAAACAAAGTTATATACAAGAAAAGTGAAAAGTGAAAAGAGAAAATAAAATAAATATTATAATTTATACAAGAACTTACCTCCCCGGCAACGGCGCCAAAAACTTGATACGACGAAAAGATTGATGTCTTCTCCCAAGTGCAGGAGTGTCGAAGTAATAAATAATCCGGCAAGACCAGGGTCGAACCACAGGGAGGTTAATTGTACAAATTATAAACAACAATTATAAAACAACAATAATAACAACAACAATAGTAATAATAATAATAATAATAACAATAACAATAACAATAATAATAAAGAAAGAAAAGAAGAAGAAGATGATGATGATGAGAACTTAGAGATGAAATATTAAAGTAAGGATTAAACAATAATAATAACAAATGTCAAGGTTAGAGGTTCCACTAATGGTATATCAAACAAGTATAGTATAAACTCTTATTATTGAATTGGAAACCACACACAAAGGAGGTTCCAATCAGATTATATATTGTTAACATGATTACATTAGTCATCTTATTCAATTAATGCTAATACTTTTAAATCTCGTCAAGCATTCATGATTATAACTTATGTTAACAACAAATCAAGTTCCTTTCATAGCTCAGGTGTCGGTTATACCATACATTATGGGCTATGAAAGTGCCAAGCATTTGTTGTACCAAGTGTTATACAACATAAATCAAGATTAATCATTTAACAAGCAAAGTATTAAAGAGTGAACAAGATAACAAATATAAAACATGTTAGTATCAAACATTAAAGTCCATATTAAGTTTACACTATACTTATTCTTACACCATTAGTGTAACCTTTTCACCTTGACATAATTAACTTAGCTAGACATAATGAAAGAAAGCAAAATAGATAAACAAGATAAGAACATAAAAGCTAACTAAGTAAAGGAAAGAAAATGAAAGGCATAAACTTGATATTAATGAAAGCAAAGCATAAACATTACAAAGAATACAAAGAGAGAAAGGAAGAGCATGATCTTGATCTGGAAACCAAGATGCCTAAATGCATGGCAAATGCCTCCTTTTATAGGCCAAAATTGGGAACTATTGATTTGATGACTAATTGATAAGTGGGTGGCCAACTTTTGACTTGGTGACAATCCTTATCTTCTCTTGTCTGCCCAAAACGTCATTGATAACGTCAAAACTGGAGCCAGTTGTAAACATGAAAGTTGTAGGCAATTGTCTCAGCTTTCTTGTGTAAACAATTCAGCTCATTTGGACTTCTAGAACTCCAGATATGGCCAAAATACCGAACAGTGCTCGAGCTGGAAGATAGATTCGGGCTTCTTTGTTGTTGCTACAATTTGGACTTGATAATGGCCTTTTTAGATCTTGGGTTCTATATGAAAGTTGTAGGCCTATGTCTTACCTTTCCATCCATATAAATTGGACCTAAATCTGAGATCTGTAGCTCCAGATATGACCCAATTACCGAACAGTGTTCCGATTTGGATTGCACCGACATCTCTTCTCTGAGTTTGACCATCTCTTTATCCATGCAATTTAAGTTCTTCAAGTCATCAATCAATCCTTTCATTTATGTGATAGGCCTACATTAAAAATAGGCATTTACCATAAATTATAGGTATCTTATATTATTAGATACATTATTATAAAACATATTTTAGTTAAGGAGTTATTGATACTTCAAGTGCAAAATGATGATATAAAACCATGATAAAAATGCACTTTTAAGTACTAATCACTCTAACATTCTCCCCATTCTTATTGCTTGTTCTATCCTCTCAACAATAGTTACATCATTATAGAAATGCTGAGCTAAACTACCCACTAGGTGTTCAAAGTAAGGAGATTTAAAAGTGTTGGAAAACAAAGTGACCATTTCTTTTTCTAACAAAGAAGGTTGCACATGGGATGCTTTTTCATGCCATCTCAAAGCGTATTCTCTTACAGTCTCTTTGTTGCTCTTCTCCATGACTAACAAGCTTGAACTGTCCAAGGCTACCTCCATGTTGAATTTATACTACTCCACAAAAGCTTTGACCAAATCTTTCAACTTTCTGATCTTTGTATTATCTAGCCTTGTATACCAGCTTAGTGTTGATCCAAAAAGATTGTCTTGAAAGAAATGGATGAGAAGTTTCTCATCATTCACCACTTCTGTCATCTTATTACAATAAGATTTAAGATGAGTGACTAGGCATTCAATTCCCGTATACTTGATAAATTTCAGTACCCTAAATTCTTTGGGTACAGCTATATTTAGGACTAAACACATCTCTACAGCATGAATGGGATCATATAAGTCTACCCCTTTGACTACTCTCAATCTTTCTTCTAGAGCAGTCAATTTATCATATTCAACATGTTTAAAGTATCTCATCCTATGCAAGTCATCAGTTGTCAAGTTTACAATCCGCACTTGTACTAGTGGAGCATTGGTAGTGAACTGCTGTTCAAATGAAAAAGGATTTGCCCCTAAATTTTGAGAAGTGAATACAAAAGGAGCTATTGGCGTAGATACATATGGAGTTGCAACTACTGGCTGAGTAGAGGTATCCTCTCCAGACTTGGATACCAAGGTCTGCTCGAGTAGACTTGTAAGTCGTGCAATATTATTTTTCATGTTCTCCAACTCCCTTTAATAGTGAGCCTCTAGATGTGCTCTTTCTTCGTTTTCCATTGTCTTTCTTCGTAGTCGAGTGCAATGAATTTTATGGTCTTTTAGGGGACCTATATTTCAACCTAAATAAATGCAAGTAAAATGAATGAAATGCACAAATGGATGCTGATTAGTACTTAAAAATGCATTTTTTTTCAAGGTTTTATACATCATTTTGCACTTGAAGTATCAATAACTCCTTAACTAAAGCATGTTTTATAATAATATATCTAAGAATATAAGATACCTTTAATTTGTGGTAAATGTTCATTTTAAATGCAAGCCTATCACATAAATTAAAGGATTGATTGATGAATTTAAGAACTGAAATTGAAAGGATAAAGAGATGACCAAACTTAGAAAAGCGATGTCGATGCAATCCAAACCGAAACACTGTTCGGTAATTGGGTCATATCTAGAGCTATAGATCTCAAATTTAGGTCTACTTTATATGGATGGAAATGTAAGACATAGGCCTACAATTGTCATATGGAGTCCAAGATCTAAAAAGATCATTTTCAAGTCCAAATTGTAGCAACAATAAAGAAGCCCGAATCTGTCCTCCAACCCGAGCACTATTCAGTATCTTAGCCATATCTGGAGTTCTAGAAAGTGAAATGATCTAAAGTTGTTACACAAGAAAGCTGAGATAATTTTCTACAACTTTCATGTTTTTAAGTGGCTCCAATTTTAATGTTATCAATGATGTTTTGGGCAGACAAGAGAAGATAAGGATTGTCACCAAGTCAAGAGGTGGTCACCCACTCATCAATTAGTCATCAAATCAATAGTTCTCAATTTTGACCTATAAAAGGAGGCATTTGCCATGTATTTAGGCATCTTGGTTTCTAGATCAAGATCATGCTCTTGCTTTCTCTCTTTGTATTTTTTGTAATTTTTATGCTTTGCTTTCATTAATATCAAGTTTATACCTTTCATTTCCTTTCATTTTCTTAGTTAACTTTAATCTTATTTATGTTCTTATTTTGTTTATTTATTTTTCTTTTTTTCATTATGTCTAGCTAAGTTTATTATGTCAAGGTGAAAAGGTTACAATAATGGTGTTAGAATAAGTATAATGTAAACTTAATATGGACTTTAATGTTTGATACTAATATGTTTTGTATTTGTTATCTTGTTCACTCTTTAGTACTTTTGCTTGTTAAATGACTAATCTTGATTTATGTTGTATAATACTTGGTACAACAAATGCTTGTCACTTTCATAGAACATACTGTATGGTATAACCGACACCTAAGCTATGAAAGGAACTTGATTTGTTGTTAACATAAGTTATAATCATGAATGCTTGATGAGATTTACAAGTATTAGCATTAATTAAATAAGATGACTAATGTAATCATGTTAACAATCTATAATTTGATTGGAACCTCTTTTATGTGTGGTTTTCAATTGAATAATAATAGTTTATACTATACTTGTTTGACATACCATTAGTGGAACCTCTAACCTTGACATTATCGTTGTTTAATCCTTACATTAATATTCTATCTCCAAGTTCTCATCATCTTCTTCTTCTTCTATTTCTTTATTATTATTATTACTACTACTACTACTACTACTACTACTATTACTACTAATATTATTATTATTATTATTGCTACTATTATTGTTATTGTTACTATTGTTATTGTTTATAATTGTTGTTTATAATTTGTACAATTAACCTCCCTATGGTTCGACCTCGGTCTTACCGAGTTATTTATTACTTCGACACTCCTGCACTTGGGAGAAGACATCAATCTTTTGGTCATGTCAAATTCAAAATACCATAGGGATGATGTATGCTTGTTATTTGTTTCAGGTTTTCCTTTAACTTATGATAAGGAACAGACCAGATCAGATTCTCTTAAGAAAGTTCTCACTAAGGACTCTAAACGTACAGGAACGTGAACTGATTTAGGGAAGAAATTTGATGCCATAAATCCATATCAAAATAAACATTTCTCATAATGAAAAGATGATAAAATTGTCTTTTATTGGTTTACAATATTAATTCCATCTCTGATTAACCCAAAAAACTGATGGAATTCATTTCTAGTCATTGGCTTGCCATCTGCTATTTATTAGGCTATGCTTCTTAATCCTGAAGCATAATTCTAGGCATCATCTGCTTGTACATGATAGCGCATAGCTTCAGAAGCCCAACATTCTGCTTCTTTTTCTACATTTTCTTTTTCTGATGATAAGGTTTGCTCAATGGAAAGCAAATGGTCCACCTGCTCATCTAAATTGGCAATTACTGTATCTTGATTTTGACACTGTTCCTAAAGTGATTTATTTGCCTCTTCCAACTTTAATGTCATTTCCTCAGATTTTGATGCTCTTCTAACCCATCTCTTTATGTTGACATCTTGCTTCCTCTTATCTTCTGATAGAAGTGCATATTTTTCTTATAGCTATTGGAACTCAAGTTGTTGATGTTGCAACAGAGTTGATAAGTCATCCTTTTCCTGTTTTGTGATAGCCAATGCTTTTTCTCGAATGACCAGATTAGATGCTAACTTTCTTTTTTTAGCTGTTAACTCTTCCACTTCAGCATTCAAATTTAGGTTATAAGATTTTTGTTGAGCACGAACTTCATTGTGTATGTCTTTAGCAGACTGAATCAAAAGACCTGGATGGCCCTTCAAATGGAGGAACTTTGTATCCTTTCCCTCTCTTCTTTTGTCATATTGGATATCCTTTAGTTGTTTTTCCTTCTACTCTTTTAGCAGAAGTAACCCTACCAGGATGTTTCCATGCCTTTTTCACTGACTCTTATAATTTCTTTGAGGTCTTGAAATCTTCATAAAATGTTGCCAGTTCGATAGTCCTTGGAATAAACTACTCAAATTCAAACTGTTGTAAAACCATGTTATGACAATAACTAATATAGCAGCGGGCTCATATCAATGAGACCTATGGGTACTCACCACAGTATGCCAGATAGGATTTGAAGTAAGAATATCGACTCCTCCAATGAAATTGAGATTTACTCAGACTCAGAAACATTGATTCCCATGTAGTTCTTCCTACATCATGCAAATGTTTTTTAGAAAAATTCTCCAGCTTAGAATAAAGATGTCATGGGGTACCAACCAAACCTGAAATCTTCCCCTCAATCATATGACTCACAGTCCAAACAAACAATAACTGCAAGCAACATCTTAAACGACCCTTTTTGGCTTTTCTACAATAATTCAAGGATGAGAGAGTTTTTGCCAATATTGCTGTAGCAGGATTAATTTTAAGGGTCATCACATTTTTAAATACATTAACAACCTCTAAATCGATCATTCCCTTAGCTTGAATATGGCTTCTAGTTCATTCCAAAACCAACCCTGGTTATTTCCTCATTTAGTTGCATGTGATTTTGCTAGTTGACAGTCTATTTGGGTAATCCAAGCAAAGTTAGAAAATGCATGCTCTATAGGTGTGTAAAAGTACACCTTTTCTGACTTGGGACAATTTAGCAGAGATTCATACTCCTCGATAGTAGGAGTCATATCCATAGTATTAAAAGCGAAGCACCGATATTCTGAATCCCAAAAACCTATCATGGTTTGAAAACAAGCATGTTGGACCCTAATTTTCAGTAAATGTGACAAGTCCCCATATTTTTTCTGAAAATTGATCTGATAATGAACGGATAACATTTCCCAACAATCTAGTAGTTGTCCTGTACCAAGTGGTCTGTCATCTACTTTAACCTGTGCTGGTAATTGAGGCTCAAATTCTGATGGTAAACAATCCCCTTTATCATGTTGGCTCAATTCTGATCTGGTCAAAAATTCCTTAATAGTATTGGTTTTTTCCATCTCACACTTCCTGGGGATTGGTGGAGATATAATGAGAATATAGAATGTATATAAAAATGTATGTTAATGCATTGACATTTATTTGTCTTAAAGGGTACATCCTACTTAATAGGATTTAACTCATAAGGTTTAGCTCAGTGTATTCTATCCTTAAAGAAATTATTTGGTTCTTAGATTGTCCAAATTAACTTATGAAGTAATCAGCCTCTTAACCTTATACAAAATAAGTATGGGAAAAAATTCCACAATACCCATTGCATAGGGTGAGTTACAATCCAAGCGAAAGTCCAAATGAGCATCAGTGGACATAAGTCACACTTGCCACTTGAATCTTTCTTTTCTAATCTTAAAAAGGACGAGCTCGGGTCCAGAGCTTTTATGGGTTCACCATGAAGTGTGTGAATACACAAATAAATAACATGCATGCATGTGGCAATATGAAAAATTGAAAATAATTACAGTAATAAATAATGTAAATAAAATAAATGTAAAAAATAAATAACAATAAGAAAAAACAAATGAAAAGAAAACAAGCAGTTGGTTCAACCCAAACTCCCAAGTGGAGTTGCCATTTTGTCACTACACGACATCGGGTGATGACTCTACTCTTTTTTGTTTGTTTTAACAAAAAGAATAATTATTTTTTTTTAGGAAAATAAAGATTTTATTTGAGTCGTCATCTAGTAATTTGAGAGAACTAGAAATCCAAAATTAGACACTAGTCTCAGAGATTTGGGTAGTGGGTTAATTATGATTAAGGGAAGGTAGACACCACCCTTAAAACATCCTTTCAGAGAAAGGTTACCTTTACTTGTGTGTTTTTCATTTGATTCAAATGCTATTATATTTTGCGCTTATTTGCAAATTTTTTAGGATGGTTAACGTCGATCCCTAAAAATAAGAGACACGTTAAAAATGATATCAGTCCCTAAAATTAGGAGACTTTGTCTAAAATATCGATGTTTGTCCCAAAAAAGGAGAGTTACGTCTGATTTACCAAAAGAAATAATAATGGACATAATCCATATTTGGTATTTAAATTTTTGACATCGGTCCTTTTCTGTAAATAAAAGTGACGTGTCGACAAATAATATTTATTTTATAAAACAAAAATTATTTTGATATCATTGAGAAATGGGTATAAATAACGCCCGCGTCGTTATTTATTTTAAATTTATTTTTTGTTTTTTTACATGCAAAAATTTACAAATATTTATATATAAAAATATCAAAAATACCATAACAAATCATAGAAAATTACCTAAGTGCCCCAATATAGGTAAAAGACTGAAATACCCTCGAATTTTTCTAAAATTAATGAAAATGCCACGGGCAGCGCGTGTGGCTCACACGCGGCTCCTGTTGGTGGCGGCAAAATTTTTCCGATGAGATTCCAGCCAACAGATGGTTGATTATAGTAGATCTGAGGACGAGGATTTTGATGCTGGTTGACACGACTAAAAGGTTGATGTCTTCTCCCAAGTGCAGCAGTGTCGAAGTAATAAATAACCCGGCAAGACCGGGGTCGAACCACAGGGAGGTTAATTGTACAAATTATAAACAACAATTATAAAACAACAACAACAACAACAACAACAACAAGAATAATAATAATAATAATAATAATAATACTAATAATAATAATAGTAATACTAATAATAATAGTAGTAGTAGTAGTAATAATAATAATAATAAAGAAAGAGAAGAAGAAGAAGATGATGATAACTTGGAAATGGATAATTAATGTAAGGATTAAACAATAATAATAACAAATGTCAAGGTTAGAGGTTCCACTAATGGTATATCAAACAAGTATAGTATAAACTCTTATTATTGAATTGGAAACCACACACAAAGGAGGTTCCAATCAGATTATATATTGTTAACATGATTACATTAGTCATCTTATTCAATTAATGCTAATACTTGTAAATCTCGTCAAGCATTCATGATTATAACTTATGTTAACAACAAATCAAGTTCCTTTCATAGCTCAGGTGTCGGTTATACCATACATTATGGGCTATGAAAGTGCCAAGCATTTGTTGTACCAAGTGTTATACAACATAAATCAAGATTAGTCATTTAACAAGCAAAGTATTAAAGAGTGAACAAGATAACAAATATAAAACATGTTAGTATCAAACATTAAAGTCCATATTAAGTTTACATTACACTTATTCTTACACCATTAGTGTAACCTTTTCACCTTGACATAATTAACTTAGCTAGACATAATGAAAGAAAGAAAAATAGATAAACAAAATAAGAACATAAAAGCTAACTAAGTAAAGGAAAGGAAATGAAAAGCATAAACTTAATATTAATGAAAGCAAAGCATAAACATTACAAAAAATACAAAGAGAGAAAGGAAGAGTATGATCTTGATCTGAACACCAAGATGCCTAAATGCATGGCAAATGCCTCCTTTTATAGGCCAAAATTGGGAACTATTGATTTGATGACTAATTGATAAGTGGGTGGCCAACTTTTGACTTGGTGACAATCCTTATCTTCTCTTGTCTACCCAAAACGTCATTGATAATGTCAAAATTGGAGCTAGTTTTAACATGAAAGTTGTAGGCAATTGTCTCAGCTTTCTTATGTAAAAACTTCAACTCATTTGGACTTCTAGAACTCCAGATATGGCCAAAATACCGAACAGTGCTCGGGCTAGAAGATAGATTCGGGCTTCTTTGTTGTTGCTACAATTTCGACTTGATAATGGCCTTTTTAGATCTTGGGCTCCATATTAAAGTTGTAGGCCTATGTCTTACCTTTCCATCCATATAAATTGGACCTAAATCTGAGATCTGTAGCTCCAGATATGACCCAATTACCGAACAGTGTTCCGGTTTGGATTGCACCGACATCTCTTCTCTAAGTTTGACCATCTCTTTATCCATGCAATTTAAGTTCTTCAAGTCATCAATCAATCCTTTCATTTATGTGAGAGACCTGCATCAAAAATAGACATTTACCATAAATTATAGGTATCTTATATTATTAGATACATTATTATAAAACATATTTTAGTGAAGGAGTTATTGATACTTCAAGTACAAAATGATGATATAAAACCATGATAAAAATGTACTTTTAAGTACTAATCACACCCCTCAACCAGCTTATTACTAGTCCCTAGTAATCAAAGCGTTACAACAATTTGCAAATTTCACAAAGCAAGGTATTCATCATTTAACTTCCATTAATCTATCCAGATAAACAAACTCTCATTAAATTTATATATCTGCTCAATACCTCTTAACAAGATATTAATAAACCTTTCTTTTGTGCTCAATGTATCAACACATAATTATGGGGCTTTTCTTGGAAGAAAACAAAATTTTTTGTTCTAATGTTTAAGGTTAACTTCCTTGGGTTGGGATTACTATTTTTGTTTTTTTTTCCATTTTTTTATAAAATCTATATACATATAATTTAAAAACATCATGCATCTTTAACCCATGTAACGAGCTTTCAGCTAATGACTCCCAGACCAGTTGGTCTTAGGGCATTAGGTGTTAAGACACCCCTACGAGCTTAGTAACTCGGGTCGCAGATACTGATATGTAGATAGTGCAATGTTTGATTCCCTTAAACTTTTCTCCTCAACCCATGTAACAAGCGTTGGGCCAATAGCTCCCAAGTCAGTTGACTTTAGGGTATTAGGTGTTAAAACACCCCTTCGGGCTTAATTGCTTAGGTTAGGGAGGCTACGAAACCAAACTTATCTACATTTTTATTATCATCATTTTTTTTCTTTTTTTCTTTTTTTTTTTAATTATATACAATCCCTTTCCCTTAGTTGTTACCTTTAACAAAAGAACATAAATAATGTAATAATCCAATATGCAACCCACAATCATATGTTAAAGTGTGTGTGTGTAAATTAAGGTTTAAGAATACATGTTAAATAAGTATATGAGCAGAATTAAGCGGTAATAATACGAGAGTTTGTAAACCTGAATATTTCAGGAAGTATTATAATAGACCTTATTAAGAATGATTACTAAGATGCGTCTCAAGAGTCACTTTAACAAAAGAACTCCTTTACTCTGCCATCCTAGTAACAACAATTATGCACATGCTTTATGAAATGAATAACAATTTTTTTTTTATCAACTACTACCCTCTCCCCCCAACCAAAACGAGACATTGTCCTCAATGTTCTAAGGTAGAAAGATAGAGTATAGAAGATATCACCTAAAATAACGAACACTGACAAAACCTGAAACACACTGAAACAAAAATAAGAAATAACAAAACACAATAATAAAACCAAAAGACACAAGTTTTTACAAACAAAAAAAAAATTCAAATCACAGTTGTGAATGTGGCTCACATCTTCCCTTGGTTTTACGTCCAAGAACAGCTTAAACGCCCTCAATGGGTCGGGGATAGGCTTCCCATCCAGTTTTCTTAAAAACTGGCAAACAGGTTTTTTTTAGTCAGATTCCCAAGACTAAGTCAAGTATGTTCTTTATGAAAATGGGTTCATAAGTCATGAATTACACGATGCTTATCTCGACTATGATGAGACTTAAGAGTCAATAGAAGATTATTTATAGACTCTCTGTGTTTTGAAATAAATCCCACCTTCTGACAATTTTCACAGTTTTTGCGGAATGCATCTGACTCCTTGAATATGATGGGCCAGTAAAATTCACTTTGTAAGATTTCTACAATCCTCTTTTTTGATGAGAAATGATCCCCACATGCCTTAGAGTAACAAAATTTAATGAAATTACTTACCTCATTGTCGAGAATGCATTTTTGAAATATTTGATCAGGACAATAATTGAATAAGTAAGGGTCATCCCAATAAAAATTTTGCTCGTTGCTCAAAAATTTTCTTTTGTCTTCAATACTCCAATGAGTTGGCAAAAATCCTGAAGCAAGAAAATTGATATTTTTAGCAAACCAAGGCATTGAATTAAGAGAAAGTAGAGATTCATCAGGAAAGTAATCATCGATTGGTGTGATGTCGGGTGTCGAATCTGTTGTCACTTTTGATAAAAGATTCGCATCAACCTTTTCGATGCCTTTTTCATCCTCGATTTCTTCCTGATTGGTCATGGCATGAGAAAATGGAAGTGCTGGCGGAGAATCAGTCGTTTCTTTGCAATTTTCAGATTCAACCCCTTCCTTTCCCTTAGAAATTGACTCATCATCTTTCTCATAAGGTTCAAGAGAGGGTTTTTCAATAACCTTACCACTGCGTAGAGTAGTGACTGATTTGACTTGATCCATGTGTTGGCTTCTGGAACTACTTGCATTTGCATTGTATTGCCCCTTAGGATTTTGTTGTGGTTGAGATGGAAACTTACCTTTCTCTTGGAAACTGAGAGCAGATGTTAATTTTGCAAGAGTATCTTTAAAATCTGTCATGTTTTGAGCAAGTTGAGTATTAATTGTCTCTTGCTTTTCAATGAATGCATACAAAGTTTCCTCAAACTTTCTTATAGGAGATGGAGCATAAGGAGGTGCATATCCATGATAATTTTGGAAATTATGGTGTGCTTGGAACTGTGGTGGTGAAGTTTGTGCATTGTCACTCTTCCAACTGAAATTCAGGTGATTTCTCCAACCAGGATTGTATGTTTGTGAGTATGGGTTATGGTTGGCCCTTTGGAAACTGTTTAAAGCATGGGCTTGTTCATGGAGACATTCCTTAAAAGAAGGCAAGGTTGGACAATCGTTGGTTAAGTGTTCATTTGTTTCACAGATTTGACACACAATGTTTTCAACAGATTTTAATTGACCACTCTTTTTCAATTCTAGTGCCTCGACTTTTCTAGCTAAAGATGTAAACTTGGCTTGAAGGTCATGATCTTCCCTAAGGTTGTACATGACTCCACTAGATGTGTGAGGTTGAGTTTTACTCTGTGCCTCATAAGTACCCGCAGTGTCCCAATTTTGAGCATTTTCAGCTAACAAGTCTAAGTACTCCATTGCTTCATCAGGGTCTTTATCTTCAAAAGTTCCATTGCACATCAATTCAACCATTTGCCTATCTTTAGGTGTTACCCTTCATAGAAATGTGAAACCAGTCTCCATGTTTCAAAACCATGATGAGGGCAAGTACTAAGCAAGTCTCGATACCTATCCCAACATTGGTAAAATGTTTCTCCTGGTTTTTGAGTGAAAGTGGTGATTTGTCTCTTGAAAGAGTTTGTTCTATGAGATGGGAAAAACTTCTTTAAAAATTGTTGTTGCATTTCATCCCAAGCACGAATGGATCCTGGTCTTAAATTTTGTAGCCATGTTTTAGCTTTATCTTTTAATGAAAAAGGGAAAAGCTTTAATCTGATGGTGTTCATGCTACAATTTAACTTATTATATGTGTTGCAAATCTCCTCAAATTCCCTTAAATGCAAGTATGGATTTTCCAATTCTAAGCCATGAAAAGAAGGTAAAAGTTGAATAATGCCTGGTTTAAAATTAAAATGAGATGCATCGGGAGGAAAAACTATGCATGATGGTGTACTTGTTCTTGTGGGATTCATGTGGTCTCTAAGTGTTCTAGCACGGTTATTCTCATTATTCTCATTATGAAGTGATTAATTATCTTCTTCGGCCATATTTTCAGAAAATGATGAGGATACCCTACAAAGTCTACCACTTGATGTATGTGACCACACTCTCATGCACGTGTAGGAATAGAATAAAAGGAAGAAGAAAACAAAAGAAGAAGAAACACGAGAAAAGACAAGAAAAGTGAAAGGAGAAAATAAAATAACTATTATAATTTATACAAAACTTACCTCCCCGGCAACGGCGCCAAAAACTTGACACGACTAAAAGGTTGATGTCTTCTCCCAAGTGCAGGAGTGTCGAAGTAATAAATAACCCGGCAAGACCGGGGTCGAACCACAGGGAGGTTAATTGTACAAATTATAAACAACAATTATAAAACAACAACAACAACAACAACAACAAGAATAATAATAATAATAATACTAGTAATACTAATAATAATACTAGTAGTAGTAGTAGTAATAATAATAATAAAGAAAGAGAAGAAGAAGATGATGATGATAACTTGGAAATGGATAATTAATGTAAGGATTAAACAATAATAATAACAAATGTCAAGGTTAGAAGTTCCACTAATGGTATATCAAACAAGTATAATATAAAGTCTTATTATTCAATTGGAAACCACACATAAAGGAGGTTCCAATCAGATTATATATTGTTAACATGATTACATTAGTCATCTTATTCAATTAATGCTAATACTTGTAAATCTCGTCAAGCATTCATGATTATAACTTATGTTAACAACAAATCAAGTTCCTTTCATAGCTCAGGTGTCGGTTATACCATACATTATGGGCTATGAAAGTGCCAAGCATTTGTTGTACCAAGTGTTATACAACATAAATCAAGATTAGTCATTTAACAAGCAAAGTATTAAAGAGTGAACAAGATAACAAATATAAAACATGTTAGTATCAAACATTAAAGTCCATATTAAGTTTACATTATACTTATTCTTACACCATTAGTGTAACCTTTTCACCTTGACATAACTAACTTAGCTAGACATAATGAAAGAAAGCAAAATAGATAAACAAAATAAGAACATAAAAGTTAACTAAGTAAAGGAAAGGAAATGAAAAGCATAAACTTAATATTAATGAAAGCAAAGCATAAATATTACAAAAAATACAAAGAGAGAAAGGAAGAGCATGATCTTGATCTGAACACCAAGATGCCTAAATGCATGGCAAATGCCTCCTTTTATAGGCCAAAATTGGGAACTATTGGTTTGATGACTAATTGATAAGTGGGTGACCAACTTTTGACTTGGTGACAATCCTTATCTTCTCTTGTCTACCCAAAACGTCATTGATAACGTCAAAATTGGAGCCAGTTGTAAACATGAAAGTTGTAGGCTATTGTCTCAGCTTTCTTGTGTAAAAAAGTCAGCTCATTTGGATTTCTAGAACTCCAGATATGGCCAAACTACCGAACAGTGCTCGGGCTAGAAGACAGATTCGGGCTTCTTTGTTGTTGCTACAATTTGGACTTGATAATGACCTTTTTAGATCTTGGGCTCATATTAAAGTTGTAGGCCTATGTCTTAATTTTCCATCCATATAAATTGGACCTAAATCTGAGATTTGTAGCTCCAGATATGACCTAATTACCGAACAGTGTTCCGGTTTGGATTGCACCGACATCTCTTCTCTAAGTTTGACCATCTCTTTATCCATGCAATTTAAGTTCTTCAAGTCATCAATCAATCCTTTCATTTATGTGATAGACCTGCATCAAAAATAGACATTTACCATAAATTATAGGTATCTTATATTATTAGATACATTATTATAAAACATATTTTAGTTAAGGAGTTATTGATACTTCAAGTACAAAATGATGATATAAAACCATGATAAAAATGCACTTTTAAGTACTAATCAGTGGTGATCTCGATGGCCGTTGATGGCTGATGAGGGAGAATCAATGACTTGAAGTTCGGTTGGCCGATGATTGTCGCAACCTTTTTTCGGCCATAATCGCCGGTGAAAAAGTTTAAAACGGCCGAGGTTTTGCTTCAGAGGAGGCGATGCACCTTTCTGTGGTGGTTTTGTGGCTTGAAACGGCCGAAAATAGAAGATCGGAGGAGAGAGACAGAATCACCAGCGAGAGGAGAGAGGGGCTCTAAGTTTTGATACGGTGGGGACGAGCGTATGGTGCACCGGTGCGTCTGAAGTCTGTGAACTGTTGGATCGTGGATGAACAGATTGTGCGACTGTGATTGGCTTGATCTACAAGATGATCGGATGGTCAGGGTGGCCTGGGCTATGATCTAGTGTGTCGCGGTGTACCGAGTGTTTGGTACACCTGATGACGTGGCGCAACAGGATCAAAGGGAAGATTATTTAAAAGGCTGAGATGAATTTGGGTTTTAATCTAGTGTGGTAAAGCCTATTGTATCCTAAGAAATCAAAGGCTCAGATTTAAAAACTATTAGATCTAACGGTTGGGATATTTTTGGTATTTTTCAAATTTTTTGAAAAAAAAAATCAATATCTTACTAGGACGAAGAAAAAGTAAAAAATAAGTTAACAGTGTCAAATAATAACACAAATAGTTTGATCTCAAATTCAGAATGAACTTGTTTTCTGTTTTCTCTCTTGTTGACTTGGTTTCATTGGCTATTTATAGTCAATGAAAGGGGACAGCGAATCAAAGATTGTGCAAGTAATCACGGGATTGTGCAAAATTTTCAATGTATAGCTGCACCGCCTACTATCTGCAAAAATCCTCTGCCTATTGTGACAAAATTGAATTATTGTTTTTGTTTTATTATATATAATAATAATATTTATTTATAAGGGTAAAATTAAAAATTCAAATCAGTATTATAAAAAGCTTTTCAACCACTAAAAATCAATTTTAATTACAAAAAAATCTTTATACGGTATCAACTCGGTGGACTTGGTTTTTGACCAAAAATAGCCTGAAACTCATTTTTTCATCGCGGTCGACATAGTGAGACTCGTATTGACTCGATGGACTTGATTTTGACTGAAAATGATGGTTCTGACCCGAAATGGCCCGAAACTCATTTTTCATCGCAGTCTCATTTTTCATCGTGGTCAATATGGTGGGACCCATATTGACCTGATGGACTTGGTTTTGACCGAAATTGATGATTTTGACCCGAAATGGCCCGAAACTCATTTTTTATCGTGGTCGACATGGTGGGACCCGTATTGACCTAGTGGACCAAGTTTTGACCAAAAATGACTGTTTTGACCAGAATAGGCCCGAAACTCATTTTTCATCTCGATCGACATGGTTTAAACTGTATTAACCTGGTCGACTCGGTTTTGATCGAAAATGACATTTTTGACCCGAAACGGCCCGAAACTCATTTTTTATCCCGGTCGACATCGTTTAACACGTATTGACCTGGTGGACTTGATTTTGATAGAAAGATACGGTTGACTCGAGAAAATATATTTTAAACTCTTTTTCTTCTTCTTTTTTTTTATTATATATTTTTTTGTTATGAATAATAAAATAAAATAACATTCGAGAAAATTTTAGTGAATCAAAAATTGGGTTACAACAACTACTACTATTATCATTATTATTATTACAATTGTTGTTGTATTATTGCTACTATAATTTATACAATTAACCTTCATGTGGTTTGATCCTGGTCTTGTCGGGTTATTTATTATTTCAACACTCCTATACTTAGAAAAAGACATCAATCTTTTGGTCATGTTAAGTACCAAACACAATGTCATCATATTCTAATACAATATCATGCAATTCTTCACCAGAAAGACACGAGGGTGCAACATCCTTTTCAACTTTGCCAACAAAGAAATATTTTATATTCTTTCTGTACCTGTGATTATGTGGCAAGAAACGATGGTGATAGTAAAAAAAAAATTATGTCCGTTTGTTACCGTGAATGCCTTATTGTTTTCCATGCAGTATGGACATGCTAGTTTCTCATGCATACTCCAATCAGAAAGCATTTCATAAGTTGAAAAATCATTGATAGTCCACATCAAAGTCGCCCTCATAAGAAAATTTTATTTTCTCGATATATCATAAGCCAAAGCTCCGAAGGACCATAACTGTGCCAACTTATCAATCAACAATCGAAAATAAACATGTATATTCCGCCCTGGGTTGCTTGAACCTTGTATGACCATAGATAAAAACATGAACTCCGACCTCATACACACCCTTGGTGGCAAGTTATAAACCGTCAGTATGACCGACCAACAAGAATAAGGAGCAGCAAATAACCCGAATGGGTTGAATCCGTATGTACACAACCCAAGACACACGTCCCTTGATTCAACTAAAAAGTAAGGATGCACATTGTTAAAATGTTTCCAAGCTTCATCATCAGAAGGATGCACCATCACTCCATCAACTGCATCATGTGATTGGTGCCATGTCATGTGCTTAGCCGTCTTTGGTGACATGAATAACCTCTGCAATCTAGATATGATTAGGAAGTATCTAAGTTTTTTATATGCCACTAGAGTCTTTCCCCTACCAGTTCTGGGTTTTTTATATGTCATACACTCTGTCATCTTAGCATTTTCAAGGTAGTATAACATGCAGAAGTTAGGGCACATGTCAATTTTCTAATATCTTAAACCGAGGGGTTTTGTTACGAACTTCACAGCATAGAAGTTCTCTTTCAGCCTATTCCCTTTAGGTAAATTGCTTCTTGCCCATTCAATAATGTTGTCACACCTAGCCTCACTCAACCCATGATCTGACTTAATGATAAACACCTATGCTACGACCAATAATTTAATATGGTTTGTTCAGCCATCCCGTAATGGTTTGACAAAATCTTTCAAAAAATCAAAAAACCTAGTTGCATCTGCATTAGGTTCTTCTTCTATAATTGGACATTGACTAACATTACCTTAATTCATTCTCATTGCATCCATAAGCATATTCTTGTAAAGATTAGCATTGTCATTGACCGCTTCATGCACGTTGCTGACACTAGAAGTTGACCCAACCACCCTTTCTCCTATTCTCCTTTTACTGACAAATACTTCTCTATGTGCATACCAACACTAGTAATTTTCAATAAATCCTTTGTGTAGAAGATGCATTGTTACAACATCTAGATGCAGATACTTTTTATTTTGACACTTCTTGCATGGACACCTAATATTGCCTCTAGTAAAATTTCTGTGAATAGATGTTGTGAAATTAATAAAACCCTGAACCCCATTACAATAATCCATTCTTCGCAATTCTTGTGGTGAATCTCGATATATCCATAAATGATCATCCATGACTTCTATTGAACCTCTATAAAATTATGATGACAACATGTATTAAATAAATATGTTAGGTAAATAAATTTGTAAAAATATTGGTTTACCTCAAGATTATTCAACAAACCAATTACAACTTCTCATAAATATTAAATCTTCATTATCAATGTCCATACAAATTAATAAATTTATATAAATTTATAGAAATTACAACTCTGCAATACCATTGATAAAAATTAAAACAGATCCATTAAACAAGCTATTAATTATTTCAAAACAACATATGTAATTCGGTAATTCAATAAAGTTTCAACAATTTACAAACAAATACAATCTTACAAAATCTAAAGCAAACCATAAAAAGTATAAAATTGTATATTTATATACTATAAGTTTGTTTGAGAAATAACAATAAAACATATACATCTACTAACAAAATACATATACTAAAAAAATAATAAAATTGACATTTAAATATTTAAATTTAAAAATATAGAATTACTTATAAAAAATGATAAAAATCCACCGATAAATCAGAACACGGATGTTGTGATGAGAAGAGGGAAAGATAAGACATAGACCTACAACTTTCATATCTTGAGTTCTAGAAGTTCAAATGAGCTCTTATTTTTTTTTTGTTGGAAAGCTGACCAAAATGTCATTGCTCACATCAGAATTATAGCCAACTGAATTATGGAAGTTGTGGGCAATTGTCTCAGCTTTCCAACAAAAAAACCAGAGCTCATTTGGACTTCTAGAACTTAAGATATGAAAGTTGTAGGTCTATGTCTTACCTTTCCATCCATATAAAATAGACCTAAATCTGATATCTACAACTCTAGATATGATCAAATTATCGAACGGTGTTTGATACTAACATGTTTTATATTTGTTATCTTGTTTACTCTTTAATACTTTGCTTGTTACATGACTAATCTTGATTTATGTTGTATAACACTTGGTACAACAAATGCTTGGCACTTTCATAGCCCATAATGTATGGTATAACCGACACCTAAGCTATGAAAGGAACTTGATTTGTTGTTAACATAAGTTATAATCATGAATGCTTGACGAGATTTACAAGTATTAGCATTAATTGAATAAGATGACTAATGTAATCATGTTAACAATATATAATCTGATTGGAACCTCCTTTGTGTGTGGTTTCCAATTCAATAATAAGAGTTTATATTATACTTGTTTGATATACCATTAGTGGAACCTCTAACCTTGATATTTGTTATTATTATTGTTTAATCCTTACATTAATTTTCCATCTCCAAGTTCTCATCATCTTCTTCTTCTTCTCTTTCTTTATTATTATTATTATTATTATTACTACTACTAATATTACTACTACTACTACTACTACTACTACTACTACAACTATTATTATTATTATTATTGTTGTTGTTGTTGTTGTTGTTGTTGTTATTGTTATTGTTGTTATATTATTGTTATTTATAATTTGTACAATTAACCTCCCTGTGGTTCGACCCCGGTCTTGCTGGGTTATTTATTACTTCGACACTCCTGCACTTGGGAGAAGACATCAATCTTTTCGTCATGTCAAGTTTTTGGCGCCGTTGCCGGGGAGGTAAGTTCTTGTATAAATTATAGTTTTTATTTTATTTTCTCTTTTCACTTTTCTTGTATATAACTTTGTTTCTTTTCTTTTGTTTCTTTTTATTTTGTTTTCTTCCTCCTTCTTTTGCTTTCTTCTTCTTTTTTATTTTATTCCTACACGTGCATGAGAGTGTGGTCACGTACATCAAGTGGTAGACTTTGTAGGGTATCCTCATCATTTTCAGAAAATATGGCTGAAGAAGATAATCAATCACTTCATAATGAAAATAATGAGAATAACCGTGCTAGAACACTTAGAGACCACATGAATCCCACAAGAACAAGTGCACCATCATGTATAGTTTTTCCTCCTGATGCATCTCATTTTAATTTTAAACCAGGCATTATTCAACTTTTACCTTCTTTTCATGGCTTAGAATTGGAAAATCCATACTTGCATTTAAGGGAATTTGAGGAGGTGTGCAACACATATAATAATTTAAATTGTAGCATGAACACCATCAGATTAAAGCTTTTTCCTTTTTCATTAAAAGATAAAGCTAAAACATGGCTACAAAATTTAAGACCTGGATCCATTCGTGCTTGGGATGAAATGCAACAACAATTTTTAAAAAAGTTTTTCCCATCTCATAGAACAAACTCTTTCAAGAGACAAATCACCACTTTCACTCAAAAACCAGGAGAAACATTTTACAAATGTTGGGATAGGTATCGAGACTTGCTTAGTACTTGCCCTCATCATGGTTTTGAAACATGGAGATTGGTTTCACATTTCTATGAAGGGTTAACACCTAAAGATAGGCAAATGGTTGAATTGATATGCAATGGAACTTTTGAAGATAAAGACCCTGATGAAGCAATGGAGTACTTAGACTTGTTAGTTGAAAATGCTCAAAATTGGGACATCGCGGGTACTTATGAGGCACCAAGTAAAACTCAACCTCATACATCTAGTGGAGGTATGTACAACCTTAGGGAAGATCATGACCTTCAAGCCAAGTTTGCATCTTTAGCTAGAAAAGTCGAGGCACTAGAATTGAAAAAGAGTGGTCAATTAAAATCTGTTGAAAACATTGTGTGTCAAATCTGTGAAACAAATGAACACTCAACCAATAACTATCCAAACTTGCCTTCTTTTAAGGAATGTCTCCATGAACAAGCCCATGCTTTAAATAGTTTCCAAAGGCCCAACCACAACCCATACTCCCAAACATACAACCCTGGTTGGAGAAATCACCCAAATTTTAGTTGGAAGAGTGAGAACAACAATGCACAAACTTCACAACTACCATTTCAAGCACACCACAATTTCCAAAATTCTCATGGATATGCACCTCCTTATGCTCCACCTCTTAGAAGTAATTTTGAGGAAACTTTGTATGCATTCATTGAAAAGCAAGAGACAATCAATACTCAACTTGCTCAAAACATGACAGATTTTAAAGATACTCTTGTAAAATTAACATCTGCTCTCAGTTTCCAAGAGAAAGGTAAGTTTCCATCTCAACCACAACAAAATCCCAAGGGGCAATACAATGCAAATGTAAGTAGTTATGGAAGTCAACACATGGATCAAGTCAAATCAGTCATTACTCTTCGCAATGGTAAGATTATTAAAAAACCCACTCTTGAACCTTGTGAGAAAGATGATGAGTCAATCTCTAAGGGTAAGGAAGGGGTTGAATCTGAATATTGCAAGGAAAAGACTGATTCCCTGCCAGCACTTTCATTTCCTCATGCCATGACCAATCAGGAAGAAATCGATGATGAAAAAGGCACCGAAAATGTTGATGCGGATCTTTTATCAAAAGTGACAATAGATTCGACACCTGACATCACACCAATCAATTATTACTTTCCTGATGAATCTCTACTTTCTCTTAGTTCAATGCCTTGGTTTGCTAAAAATATGTATTTTCTTGCTTCAGGATTTTTACTAGCTCATTGGAGTACCGAAGACAAAAGAAATTTTTTGAGCAATGTGCAAAATGTTTATTGGGATGACCTTTACTTATTCAATTATTGTCCTGATCAAATATTTCAAATACACATTCCCGACAATGAGGTAAGTGATGTTATTAAATTTTGTCACTCTAAGGCATGTGGGGATCATTTCTCGTCAAAAAAGAGGATTGAAGAAATCTTACAAAGTGGATTTTACTGGCCCACCATATTCAAGGAGTCACATGGATTCCGTAAAAACTATGAAAATTGTCAAAAGGTGGGATTTATTTCAAAACACAGAGAGTCTTTAGATAATCTTCTATTGACTCTTAAGTCTCATCATAGTCGAGATAAGCATCATGCAATTCATGACTTATGAACCCATTTTCATAAAGAACATGATCGACTCAATCTTGGGAATCTGACTAAAAAAGACCATGTTTGCCAATTTTTAAGAAAACTAGATGGGAAGCCTATCCCCGACCCATTGAGGGCGTTTAAGCTGTTCTTGGACGTAAAACCAAGGGAAGATGTGAGCCACATTCACAACTGCGATTTGAATTTTTTTGTTTGTAAAAACTTATGTCTTTTGGTTTTATTATTGTGTTTTGTTATTTCTTATTTTTGTTTTAGTGTGTTTCAGGTTTTGTTAGTGTTCGTTATTTCAGGTGATATCTTCTATACTCTATCTTTCTACCTTAGAACATTGAGGACAATGTCTCGTTTTGGTTGGGGGGAGAGGGTAGTAGTTGATAAAAAAAAATTGTTTTTCATTTCATAAAGCATGTGCATAATTGTTGTTACTAGGATGGCAGAGTAAAGGAGTTCTTTTGTTAAAGTGACTCTTGAGACGCATCTTAGTAATCATTCTTAACAAGGTCTATTATAATACTTCCTGAAATATTCAGGTTTACAAACTCTCGTATTGTTACCACTTAATTCTGCTCATATACTTATTTAACATGTATTCTTAAACCTTAATTTACACACACACACTTTAACATATGATTGTGGGTTGCATATTGGATTATTACATTATTTATGTTCTTTTGTTAAAGGTAGCAACTAAGGGAAAGGAATTGTATATAATTAAAAAAAAAGAAAAACATGAAAAAAAAAGAAAAAAGAAAAAAGAAAAAAATGATGATAATAAAAATGTAGATAAGTTTGGTTTCGTAGCCTCCCTAACCTAAGCAATTAAGCCCGAAGGGGTGTTTTAACACCTAATACCCTAAAGTCAACTGACTTGGGAGCTATTGGCCCAACGCTTGTTACATAGGTTGAGGAGAAAAGCTTAAGGGAATCAAGCATTGCACTATCTACATATCAGTATCTACGACCTGAGTTACTAAGCTCGTAGGGGTGTCTTAACACCTAATGCCCTAAGACCAACTGGTCTAGGAGTCATTAGCTGAAAGCTCGTTACATGGGTTAAAGATGCATGATGTTTTTAAATTATATGTATATAGATTTAAAAAAAAGAAAGAAAAAAAAAAGACAAAAATAATAATCTCAACCCAAGGAAGTTAACCTTAAACATTAGAACAAAAATTTTGTTTTCTTCCAAGAAAAGCCCTATAATTATGTGTTGATACATTGAGCACAAAAGAAAGGTTTATTAATATCTTGTTAAGTGGTATTGAGTAGATATATAAATTTAATGAGAGTTTGTTTATCTGGATAGATTAATGGAAGTTAAATGATGAATACCTTGCTTTGTGAAATTTGCAAATTGTTTTAACGCTTTGATTACTAGGGACTAGTAATAAGCTGGTTGGGGGGTATGATTAGTACTTAAAAGTGCATTTTTATCATGGTTTTATATCATCATTTTGCACTTGAAGTATCAATAACTCCTTAACTAAAATATGTTTTATAATAATGTATCTAATAATATAAGATACCTATAATTTGTGGTAAATGTCTATTTTTAATACAGGCTTATCACATAAATGAAAATATTGATTGATGACTTTAAGAACTTAAATTGCAAAGGCAAAGAGATGGCCAAACTTAGAAAAGAGATGTCGGTGCGATCCAAACCGGGACACTGTTCGGTAATTGGGTCATATCTGGAGCTATATATCTCAGATTTAGGTCCAATTTATATGGATGGAAAGGTAAGACATAGGTATACAACTTTCATATGGATCCCAATATCTAAAAAGGCCATTATCAAGTCCAAATTGTAGCAACAACAAAGAAGCCCGAATCTGTCTTCCAGCCCGAGCACTGTTCGGTATTTTGGCCATATCTGGAGTTCTAGAAGTCCAAATGAGCTGAATTATTTACACAAGAAAGCTGAGACAATTGCCTACAACTTTCATGTTTATAACTGGCTTCAATTTTGACGTTATCAATGACGTTTTGGGCAGACAAGAGAAGATAAGGATTGTCACCAAGTCAAAAGTTGGCCACCCACTTATCAATTAGTCATCAAATCAATAGTTCCCAATTTTGGCCTATAAAAGGAGGCATTTGCCATGCATTTAGGCATCTTGGTGTTCAGATCAAGATCATGCTTTTCCTTTCTCTCTTTGTATTTTTTGTAATGTTTATGCTTTGCTTTCATTAATATCAAGTTTATGCTTTTCATTTCCTTTCCTTTACTTAGTTAGCTTTTATGTTCTTATTTTGTTTATCTAATTTTCTTTCTTTCATTATGTCTAGCTAAGTCAATTATGTCAAAGTGAAAAGGTTACACTAGTGGTGTGAGAATAAGTATAATGTAAACTTAATATGGACTTTAATGTTTGATACTAACATGTTTTATATTTGTTATCTTGTTTACTCTTTAATACTTTGCTTGTTAAATGACTAATCTTGATTTATGTTGTATAACACTTGGTACAAAAAATGCTTGGCACTTTCATAGCCCATAATGTATGGTATAACCGACACCTGAGCTATGAAAGGAACTTGATTTGTTGTTAACATAAGTTATAATCATGAATGCTTGACGAGATTTACAAGTATTAGCATTAATTGAATAAGATGACTAATGTAATCATGTTAACAATATATAATCTGATTGGAACCTCCTTTGTGTGTGGTTTCCAATTCAATAATAAGAGTTTATACTATACTTGTTTGATATACCATTAGTGGAACCTTTAACCTTGACATTTGTTATTATTATTGTTTAATCCTTACATTAATTTTTCATCTCCAAGTTCTCATCATCTTCTTCTTCTTCTCTTTCTTTATTATTATTATTATTATTACTACTACTAATATTACTACTACTACTACTACTACTACTACTACTACATACTTCTAAGCTTTAGTAGTAGTAGTAGTAATAGTACTATTATTATTATTATTATAGTTATTATTGTTATTTTCATTGTTGTCATTATTGTTATTACTATTGTTATTGTTGTTGTTGTTGTTGTTGTTGTTGTACTATTGTCGTTTATAATTTGTACAATTAACCTCCCTGTGGTTCGACCACAGTCTTGCCAGGTTATTTATTACTTTGACACTCCTGCACTTGGGAGAAGACATCAATCTTTTAGTCGTGTCAAGTTTTTGGCACCGTTGCCGGGGAGGTAAGTTCTTGTATATATTATAGTTTTTATTTTATTTTCTCTTTTCACTTTTCTTGTATATAACTTTGTCTCTTTTATTTTGTTTCTCCTTATTTTGTTTTCTTCCTTCTTCTTTTGTTTTCTTCTTCATTTTATTATATTCCAATACGTGCATGAGAGTGTGGTCACGTACATCAAGTGGTAGACTTTGTAGGGTATCCTTATCATTTTCAGAAAATATGGCCGAAGAAGATAATCAATCACTTCATAATGAGAATAATGAGAATAACCGTGCTAGAACACTTAGAGATCACATGAATCCCACAAGAACAAGTGCACCATCATGCATAGTTTTTCCTCCTGATGCATCTCATTTTAATTTTAAACCAGGCATTATTCAACTTTTACCTTCTTTTCATGGCTTAGAATTGGAAAATCCATACTTGCATTTAAGGGAATTTGAGGAGGTCTACAATACATATAATAATTTAAATTGTAGCATGAACACCATCAGATTAAAGCTTTTTCCTTAAAAGATAAAGCTAAAACATGGCTACAAAATTTAAGACCAGGATCCATTCGTGCTTGGGATGAAATGCAACAACAATTTTTAAAGAAGTTTTTCCCATCTCATGGAACAAACTCTTTCAAGAGACAAATCACCACTTTCACTCAAAAACCAGGAGAAACATTTTACCAATGTTGGGATAGGTATCGAGACTTGCTTAGTACTTGCCCTCATCATGGTTTTGAAACATGGAGATTGGTTTCACATTTCTATGAAGGGTTAGCACCTAAAAATAGGCAAATGGTTAAATTGATGTGCAATGAAACTTTTGAAGATAAAGACCCTGATGAAGCAATGGAGTACTTAGACTTGTTAGTTGAAAATGCTCAAAATTGGGACACTGCGGGTACTTATGAGGCACCGAGTAAAACTCAACCTCACACATCTAGTGGAGTCATGTACAACCTTAGGGAAGATCATGACCTTCAAGCCAAGTTTGCATCTTTAGCTAGAAAAGTCGAGGCACTAGAATTGAAAAAGAGTGGTCAATTAAAATCTGTTGAAAACATTGTGTGTCAAATCTGTGAAACAAATGAACACTCAACCAACGATTGTCCAACCTTGCCTTCTTTTAAGGAATGTCTCCATGAACAAGCCCATGCTTTAAACAGTTTTCAAAGGGCCAACCATAACCCATACTCCCAAACATACAACCCTGGTTGGAGAAATCACCCAAATTTCAATTAGAAGAGTGAGAACAACAATGTACAAACTTCACAACCACCGTTTCAAGCACACCACAATTTCCAAAATTCTCATGGATATGCACTTCCTTATGCTCCACCTCCTAGAAGAAATCTTGAGAAAACATTGCATGCATTCATTGAAAAGCAAGAGACAATCAATACTCAACTTGCTCAAAACATGACAGATTTTAAAGATACTCTTGCTAAATTAACATCTGCTCTCAGTTTCCAAGAGAAAGGTAAGTTTCTATCTCAACCGCAAGAAAATCCCAAGGGGCAATACAATGCAAATGCAAGTAGTTCCGGAAGCCAACACATGGATCAAGTCAAATCAGTCACTACTCTGCGCAGTGGTAAGGTTATTGAAAAACCCTCTCTTGAACCTTATGAGAAAGATGATGAGTCAATCTCTGAGGGTAAGGAAAGGGTTGAATCTGAAAATTGCAAAGAAAAGACTAATTCTCTACCAGCACTTCCATTTCCTCAAGCCATGACTAAACAAAGAAAAGTTCCTTCCTATGCTAAATTTTTGAAAGATCTCTGCACTGTGAAGAGGAAACTGAATGTGAAAAAGAAAGCCTTTCTAGCGAAACAAGTAAGTGTCATTCTTCAAAACAATAATGCTTTGAAATATAAAGACCCTGGTTGTCCTACAATTTCCTGCTTTATTGGAGAGCATAAATTTGAAAGAGCCTTACTTGATCTTGGTGCTAGTGTGAATTTACTTCCATATTCAGTTTTTCAGAGTCTCAATCTAGGTGAGTTAAAACCAACTTCTATAACTCTTTTACTTGCCGATAGATCTATAAAAGTGCCTAGAGGAATAATTGAAGATGTCTTAGTACAAGTTGATAAATTCATTTATCCTGTGGATTTTATTGTCTTGGACACACAACCTGTTGAAGTATGTAATTCATTTCCTGTTATTTTAGGACGTCCATTTCTTACAACTTCTAATGCATTGATTAATTGTAGGAATGGACTGATGAAGCTATCATTTGGAAACATGACATTGGAGATGAATATTTTCAACATTTGCAAGCAACCTAGAGATGATAATGATTTACAGGAAGTGGACTTTACTGAAAAATTAATTCATGATCAATTTCCAACCACTTCCAATGAAATTGAGATTGATGAATCTGATGATTTGGAAATGATTTATTTTCAGGAAGAATCAAAGACAAGTAATTGGAGGCCACAAATTGAGGAATTGCCACCACGATCAATTAAGTCCATACCTTCAATTGTTCAACCACCAAAACCTGATTTGAAGTCGTCGCCATCCAATCTCAAATACTCATTTTTGGGAGAAAATGAAACTTTTCCGGTAATAATCTCTTCCAAACTTAATGCACATCAAGAAGGTAAGTTATTACAAACTCTAAAAATGCACAAAAATGCATTAGGATGGACCATAGTTGATATAAAAGGAAATAGTCCTTTGATTTGTACACACAGAATTTATTGAGAGGAAAATGCTAAACCTTCTAGAGAAATGCAACGAAGGCTAAATCCTAATATGAAAGAAGTAGTGAAAAATGAAGTCATTAAGCTTCTAGATAATGAAATCATTTATCCTATTTCTGACAGCAAATGGGTAAGTCCTACCCAAGTTGCACCTAAGAAGTCTGGAGTCATTGTGATAACAAATGAGAACAATGAGTTAATTCCCACTAGAATTGTTACTGGTTGGCGCATGTGCATTGACTATAGGAAACTTAATTCAATGACTAGAAAAGATCATTTTCCTTTACCTTTCATGGATCAAATCCTAGAAAGAGTTGCAGGTCATGAATTTTATTATTTCCTAGATGGCTATTCGGGTTACAACCAAATTGAAATTGCATTGGAAGATCAAGAAAAGACTAATTTCACATGTCCATTTGGTACTTTTGCATATCGAAGGATGCCTTTTGGATTATGTAATGCACCAGCCACATTTCAAAGATGCATGCTTAGTATATTTAGTGATATGGTTGAACATTTTCTTGAGATTTTCATGGATAATTTTTCTGTTTTTGGCGATTCATTTGATGATTGTTTGACTAACTTAGAAAAGGTTTTGACCAAGTGTGAAGAGAAGAATCTTGTGCTGAATTGGAAAAAATGTCATTTTATGGTAACAAACGGCATTGTACTTGGTCACATTGTTTCATCAAAAGGAATTGAGGTTGACAAATCTAAAATCGAGTTAATTGCAAACTTGCCAATACCAAAATCTCTTAAAGATGTTAGATCATTCCTGTTTTGTTTATGCTTTGCTTTCATTAATATCAAGTTTATGCCTTTCATATCCTTTCACTTACTTAGTTAACTTTAATCTTATTCATGTTCCTATTTTGTTTATTTATTTTTCTTTCTTTCATTATGTCTAGCTAAGTTTATTATGTCAAGGTGAAAAGCTTACACTAATGGTGTAAGAATAAGTATAATGTAAACTTAATATGGACTTAATGTTTGATACTAACATGTTTTCTATTTGTTATCTTGTTCACTCTTTAATCTTTATGTCGTAGGTGCTGTTTTGGGACAAAGAAAAGATAAGAAACCTTATGTAATTTACTATACAAGTAAAACTTTAAATAGTGCTCAAATGAATTATACCACCACTGAAAAAGAATTACTTGCAGTAGTATTTGCATGTGAAAAATTCAGATCTTATCTTGTTGGCTCACCTGTTATTGTTTTTAGTGATCATGCAACATTGAAATATCTTCTTTCTAAGAAAGATTCTAAGTCTAGATTGGTGCGGTGGATTTTATTACTTCAAGAATTTGATATCACAATCAAAGATAAGAAAGGCAGCGAAAATGTTGTCGCAGATCACTTGTCAAGATTGACAACAGATTCAAAAACTGACATCACACCAATCGATGACTACTTTCCCGATGAATCTTTACTTTCTGTCTCTACAATGCCTTGGTTTGCTCATATTGTCAATTTTCTTGTTTCAGGACAATTACCAGCTCATTGGAGTACCCAAGATAAAAGAAAGTTCTTGAACGAAGTGAAGAACTTTTATTAGGATGATCCTTATTTATTCAAATATTGTCCTGATCAAATATTTCGAAGATGCATTCCGGACAATAAGGTAAGTAGTGTCATTAAATTTTGTCATTCTGAGGCATGTGGGGGCCATTTCTCATCAAGAAAGACAACTGCAAAAATCTTTCAAAGTGGATTTTATTGGCCCACCATGTTCAAAGACTCACATGCATTCTGCAAGTCTTGTGAAAATTGTCAAAAGTTGGGATCTATTTCAAAACGACACATGATGCCTTTAAATCCTATTATTGTCATTGAGATCTTTGATTGTTGGGGTATAGATTTCATGGGTCCATTCCCTCCATCATTTGGTTTCTTATACATATTAGTCGCAGTAGATTATGTTTCAAAATGGATAGACGCAATTCCACGTCGACACAATGATCACAAAACAGTGATAAAGTTTTTGAAAGAAAATATTCTGAGTCGATTTGTAGTCCCTCGAGCCATAATAAGTGACACGATCAAAGAGTTGATGTCTTATCCCAAGTGTAGGAGTGTCAAAGTAAAATAACCCGGCAAGACCGGGGTCGAACCACAGGGAGGTGAATTATATAAATTACAAATAAAGAAAAAAATTTAAAGAGAATAATAACAGAAAAGGAGTTGAAGAAAGTTTTGGGATGCGATATTGATGTAAGGATTAAACAATAACAAAACATATGTCAAGGTTATAGGATTCACTAATGGTATTTCAAATAAATATAATATAAACTCTTTTTATTACTCAACTAGAAACCACACACAAAGGAGGTTCTAATCGGATGATTTCTCGTTATTAGCTCATTATAAATTACTAACATGATCATATTAATTATCTTATATAAGTAATACCATACTTATAAATATCATCAAGCATTCATGTTGCTAGTTTATGTTAACAACAAATCAAGTTTCTATCATAATAACGATTTCGGCCGAAAACTATGAAAGATCAAGCATTTGATGTACCAAATATTATACAACACAAATCTAAATTAAACATTTAATAAGCAAGGTATTAAGAATTAGTAAGATAAAAAGATAAAACATGTTAATAACAATCTTTCTTGGATATAAACATTTAAAGCTCATGTTGAGTTTATATTATACCTATTCTAACACCATTAGAGAAACCTTTTCACCTTGACATAATTAACTTAGCTAAACATTAAGAAGGAGAAAAACACAAATAAACAATATAAGAACATAAACATAATATAAGCTAACTAAGTATAGGAAAGGAAATGAAAGAGCATAAACAAGAGATTACTATAGCATAAAAGAAAACTTGAACATTACAAAGATGTAGAGAGAAAGCAAGAAGATAACTTTGATCTGAAAATTAATATGACTAAATACATGGACAATGCCTCCTTTTATAGGCTAAGTTTCAGAACTATTGATTGATTGAAGAATTGGTGGGCATCCATTGATTTGGTGGCTGGTTTTTGACATTAATGGCTGCTGGTTTTTTGATATTGTGGGCTGATTTTTGATATTGTTGGCTGGCCAAAAAGTCATTGCTCACATCAGAATTATAGCCAACTGAATTGTGGAAGCTGTGGGCAATTGTCTCAGCTTTCCATAAAAAAAAACCAGAGCTCATTTGGACTTCTAGAACTCAAGATATGAGCCAAAAACCGAATAGTGCTTGAGCTGCAGGACAGCTTCTGACATCTTCGTTGTTACTAAGATTTGGGCTTGAAAACGGCAGAACTGAGTCTTTGACTTCATATGAAAGTTGTAGGTCTATGTCTTACCTTTCCATCGATATAAAATGGACCTAAATCTGATATCTACAGCTCCAGATATGATCAAATTACTGAACGGTGTTCGAGTTTAGAATGCACCAGCAACACTTTGCTAAGTTTGGCCTTCTTTTTATCCTTTCAATTTCAATCCTTAAACTCATCAATCAATCCTTTTATTGATGTGATAGACCTGCATTTAGGATGAACATTTATCATGAATTAAAGGTATATTATATGTTTAGACTTGCTAATATAAAACATGCTTTTGTTAGGGAATTTAATGATACTTTAGGTGCAATATGATGACATAAATCCTTAATGAGAATGCACTTTTAAGTACTAATCACACCCCCCAACCAGCTTATTACTAGTCCCTAGTAATCAAAGCATTAAAATAGAAAAATAATTTGCAAATACCACAAAGCAAGGCATTCATCATTTAACTTCTATTAATCTATCCAGATAAACAAACTCATTGAATTTATATATCTGCTTAATACCTCTTAAACAAGATATTAGTAAACCTTCTTTTGGTGCTCAATAAATCAAAACATAGCTATGGAGCTTTTCATGGAACAAAACAAAATTTTAGTTCTAATGTTTAAAGTTAACTTCCTTGGGTTGGGATTGTTATCTTTTTTTTTTTTTTTTTTTTAGAGAGAAAGCAAGAATTTATAGCACAATGTATCCTGAACCCATGTAACGAGCTTTCGGCTAATGACTCCCAGACCAGTTGGTCTTAGGGTATCAGGTGTTGAGACACCCCTACGAGCTTAGTAACTCGGGTTGCAAATACTGATATGTAGATAGTGCAGTGTTTGATTCCCTTAAGCTTTCTCCTCAACCCATGTAACAAGCACTGGGCCAATAACTCCCAAGTCAGTTGACTTTAGGGTACTAGGTGTTCAAACACCCCTTCGGGCTTATTTGCTTAAGTCAAGGAGGCTATGAAACCAAACTTATCTACTTCGTTTTTTTTTATTATTATTATTTTTTTTTTTTGAATATTTTTTTTTTTGCATATTATATACTATCCATTTCCCTTAGTTGTTACCTTTAACAAAAGAATACAAATAATGTAATAATCCAATGTGCAACCCACAATCATATGTTCGAGTGTGTGTGTGAAAATGAAGGTTTAGCAATACTTGTTAGATGAGCATATAAACAGAATCTATAGATAACAATCCAAAAGTTTGTAAATCTGAATATTTCAAGAAGTATTATAATAGACCTTGTTAAGAATGTTTACTAAGATGCGTCTCAAGAGTCACTAAAGTTCCTCCGTTACTCTGCCATCCTAGTAACAATAGTTTTGCAAATAAAATAAAGTTACGTAATAATAATGTTTTTTTTTTTTTAATATCAACTACTACCCTCTCCCCCCAACCAAAACGAGACATTGTCCTCAATGTTCTAAGCAAAAAGATAGAGTGTAGAAGATATCACCTGAACAATGACTATTGACAAACCTGAAACACACTAAAACAAATATAAGAAACAACAAAACACAAATATTATGCTATTAATAAAACCAAAAGACACAATTTTTCACAAACTAAGGCTCAAATCCAATTTAAGCTTTTTATGGTGTTCCATGGTTGACCAATTGAGTTGACTCATGGAGGGATCAATTACAGGGATGAAAGATTGTAGTTGGTCAATCAATTGTTCAGCAGTAGCAGCAGAGATTATGATTTGTCGTGCCGAAGATGTTAGAAATTCCTGTTCCACAGCTTGATCAAGAAAAGACAACAAATTATTATAAAAACCATTAACATTTAACAAACCTATAGGTTTATGGTGAATGTTCAGTTGGGCCCAAGAGGAAATATGAAAGATCTCTTCCAATGTACCCAGACCACCTGGTAAGGCAATGAAGGCATCGGCATGGTTAAACATTGTATTCATTCTATCAGACATTGTAGAGACCTGTAATTCCTCTCCAATTGTTTTTCCAATGATGTCCCCTTCGGCTAAAGCTTTGGGGACAACCCCCAAAACTTGACTGCCTCCTACAAATGCAGCTATTGAAACACCCCCCATTAACCCAAGACTGCCTCCCCCATAGACTAAATGAATCTTTCTCTCAGCTAGTACCCGACCAAGATGATTTGTTGATTCTAAAAATTCTTTTTCTTTCCCAGGACTAGATCCACCAAAAACACAACTAGTTTTTATTTTAGAAACAGAGGAACTCGCCATTTCTACACACTTATATATATGCTGAATGAATGGGTTGAGTAGAAATGATGGGAAGGAAGAGAAGATTTTATAAATGAACAATTGAAAATGCAAAGCATACCACCTATATGTAGGCTAGCTGAAGTCTTACTCTCTCTCTCTTTCTTTTTTATTTATTTATTTATTGGTATTATTTTATTATTATATATATATATATATATTAAAAAAATGTATGTACAAGCAGTTGTGATTGTGGCTCACAGCTTTCCCTTGGTTTTACGTCCAAGAACGGTTTAAACGCCCTCTATGGGTCGGGGATAGGCTTCCCATCCAGTTTTCTTAAAAACTGGCAAACAGGGTCTTTTTCAGTCAGATTCCCAAGACTAAGTCGATCATGTTCTTTATGAAAATGAGGCCATAAATCATGAATTACACGATGCACATCTCCACTAGGATGCGTCTCAAGAGTTAATAGAAGATTATCTAAAGACTCCTTACTCAGGCCATCCTTAATGAATTGTATTTTATCTTCACGGTTTATAGATACCATTCCTAAAGAACGACATTTTGTATTACAAGTCCATCTGGCACATCGGTGACAGACTTTTAGTCGTTTTGCACGACGTTTCTTTGCAAAAGTGCTTTTACCTGTCCCAGGCATGTATGAAATAAAAGAGTTGGAAGACTCACCTGATAATCGGATCTTTGCTTCAATTATCCAGCGAATATCTTCAGGAATTCCATGGTTCATTAACAACCTCAATCTTTCACACCTAGCACGGTAAATTTTTGTAATCGCATTCTGAGGCAGAGCAGGAAAATACTTTTTCAATTTTTCAAGAGTGGTGTCCATTTTTTGTTTTGTTTTTAAAGAGAAGTGCAGAAGAGATGTAAAGAAAAGAGAAGGAACAAGGAATTGAACAAATATATACAGAGATATCAATTATCATGGGAAACTGAAAGAACCGACTTAAGAGTCACGGAGTACCGTTATCCACCATTTGACCGGGGTTGGAGAAAGACTAGCAAAACAAAAGTCACACCAAAAAGAAACACAAAAAAAATATGAGAAAAACAAAATAATCAACCTTCATATACAGGATCATTCAAACCAATGGATTCATTTTCACTAGGAAAATTATCAAAGTAAGCTTTCAAATGATGTCCATTGACCTTGAAAACATTACCATTCTTTGGATTCTCAATATCAAAGGCCCCATAAGGATATACATGTTTCACAACAAATGGACCGCTCCATCTTGATCTTAGCTTTCCAGGAAATAAATGGAGTCGAGAATTATAAAGCAAAACTTTTTGACCAACATCAAATGTTTTTCTCAAGATTCTTTTATCATGAAAGTCTTTGATTCTTGCTTTATGAATTTTTGAATTCTCATATGCATCATTTCTTATTTCTTCAAGCTCATTTATTTGTAACTTACGCAGCTGACTCGCATCATCCAGGTTTGAATTGAAAGCTTTAATAGCCCAATAAGCTTTGTATTCAAGTTCCACAGGCAAATGACAAGGTTTTCCATAAACCAACCTATAAGGTGACATACCTAATGATGTTTTAAAAGCAGTTCGATAAGCCCAAAGTGCATCATTAAGTCTTAAAGACCAGTCCTTTCGATTAGGGTTCACTGTTTTTTCCAAGATTTGTTTGATCTCCCTATTAGCAAGTTCTACTTGTCCATTTGTCTGGGGGTGATAAGGGGTGGAAACTTTGTGTGTGATTCCATATTTCTTCATTAAAGACTCAAATGGCTTGTTACAGAAATGTGTTCCACCATCACTTATCATGGCCCGAGGGATTCCAAATCGACTTAAAATGTTTTCTTTCAAAAACTTAATGACTGTTTTATGATCATTGTTACGACTTGGAATTGCTTCTATTCATTTTGAAACATAGTCTACTGCGACTAATATGTACACAAAACCAAATGATGGAGGAAATGGACCCATAAAATCTATACCCCAACATTCAAAGATTTCAATGACAAGAATAGTACTTAAAGGCATCATGTGACGTTTTGAAAGAGATCCTAACTTTTGACAATTTTCACAAGATTTGCAGAATGCATGTGTGTCCTTGAACATGGTGGGCCAATAAAATCCACATTGTAAGATTTTTGCGGCTGTCTTTTTTGACGAAAAATGACCTCCACATGCCTCAGAATGACAAAATTTAATGACATTACTTACCTCATTGTCAGGAATGCATCTTTGAAATATTTGATCAGGATAATATTTGAATAAATAAGGGTCATCCCAATAAAAGTTCTTCACTTCGTTCAAGAACTTTCTTTTGTCTTGAGTGCCCCAATGCGCTGGCAAATGTCCTGAAACAAGAAAATTAACAATATCAGCAAACCAAGGCATTGTAGTGACAGAAAGTAAAGATTCATCAGGAAAGTAGTCATCGATTGGCGTGATGTCAGATTTCGAATAAGTTGTCAATCTTGACAAATGATCCGCGACAACATTTTCGGTGCCTTTCTTATCCTTGATTGTGATATCGAATTCTTGAAGTAACAAAATCCACCGCACCAATCTAGCTTTAGAATCCTTCTTTGAAAGAAGATATTTCAACGCTGCATGATCGCTAAAAACAATAACAGGTGAGCCAACAAGATAAGATCTGAATTTTTCACACGCAAATACTACAGCAAGTAATTCTTTTTCAGTAGTTATGTAATTTATTTGAGCACTATTTAAAGTTTTACTTGCATAGTAAATGACATAGGGTTTCTTATCTTTTCTTTGTCCTAAAACAGCACCCACAGCATAATCACTAGCATCACACATTATTTCAAAAGGTAATGACCAATCAGGACGTTGAATAACAGGAGCAGATGTAAGCAGGTTTTTAAGTTTAACAAAGGCTTCTTCACAATATTCAGTCCATTCAAAAACATTATCCTTTGTTAGAAGGTTACACAATGGCTTAGATATTATACTAAAATCTTTGATAAACCTTCTATAAAAACCAGCATGTCCTAAAAATGATCTAACATTTTTAACAGATTTTGGTGTTGGCAAGTTGGCAATTAACTCAATTTTAGATTTATCAACCTCAATTCCTATTGATGAAACAATGTGACCAAGTACAATGCCGTTTGTTACCATAAAATGACATTTTTCCCAATTCAACACAAGATTCTTCTCTTCACACCTGTTCAAAACCTTTTCCAAATTAGTTAAACAATTATCAAATGAATCACCAAAAACAGAAAAATCATCCATAAATATCTCAAGAAAGCGTTCAACCATATCACTGAATATGCTAAGCATGCATCTTTGAAACGTGGCTGGTGCATTACATAATCCAAAAGGCATCCTTCGATATGCAAATGTACCAAATGGACATGTGAAAGTAGTTTTCTCTTGATCTTCAAATGCAATTTCAATTTGGTTGTAACCTGAATAACCATCTAGGAAACAATAAAATTCATGACCTGCAACTTTTTCTAGAATTTGATCCATGAAAGGTAAAGGAAAGTGATCTTTTCTAGTCATTGAATTAAGTTTCCTATAGTCAATGCACATACGCCAACCAGTAATAGTCCTCATTGGAATTAACTCATTTTTCTCATTTGTTATCACAGTAACTCCAGACTTTTTAGGTACAACTTGGGTAGGACTTACCCATTTGCTGTCAGAAATAGGATAAATGATTCCATTATCTAGAAGTTTAATGACTTCATTTCTCACTACTTCTTTCATATTAGGATTAAGCCTTCGTTGCATTTCTCTAGAGGGTTTAGCATTTTCCTCCAAATAAATCTTGTGTGTGCAAATCAAAGGACTAATTCCTTTTATGTCAGCTATGGTCCATCCTAATGCATTTTTGTGCATTTTAAGAGTTTGTAATAACTTACCTTCTTGATGAACATTAAGTTTGGAAGAAATTATTACCGGAAAAGTTTCATTTTCTCCCAAAAATGAGTATTTGAGATTACATGGTAATGGCTTCAAATCGGGTTTTGGTGGTTGAACACTTAAAGGTATGGACCCAATTGATCGTGGTGGCAATTCCTCAATTTTTGGTCTCCAAATATTTGTCTTTGATTCTTCCTGAAAACAAACCATTTGCAAATCTTCAGATTCATTAAACTCAATTTCATTGGAAAAATTTTCAAATTGATCGTAAATTATTTTTTCAATAAAATCGACTTCCTGTAAATCATTATCATCTCCAGGTTGCTTGCAAATGTTAAAAACATTCATTTTTAATGTCATGTTTCCAAAAGATAACTTCATCACTCCATTCCTACAATTAATCAATGCATTAGAAGTTGCAAGAAATGGACGTCCTAAAATAACAGGAATTGAATTGCATGCTTCAACAGGTTGTGTATCCAAGACAATAAAATCCACAGGAAAGATGAATTTATCAACTTGTACTAACACATCTTCAACTATTCCTCTAGGCATTTTTATAGATCTATCAGCAAGTAAAAGAGTAACAGAAGTAGGTTTTAACTCATCGAGATTTAGACTTTGAAAAACTGAATATGGAAGTAAATTCACACTAGCTCCAAGATCAAGTAAAGCTCTATCAATTTTATGTTCTCCAATAAAGCAAGAAATTGTAGGACAACCAGGGTCTTTATATTTCAAAGCATTATTGTTCTGAAGAATGGCACTTACTTGTTCGGCTAAGAAGGCTTTCTTTTTCACATTCAATTTTCTCTTTACAGTGCATAGATCTTTCAAAAATTTAGCATAAGATGGTACCTGTTTAATAGCATCTAGCAAAGGTATATTAATCCTTACCTGTTTGAAAGTTTCAAAGATTTCAGAATTGTGATTGACTTTCCTTTGTTTGGTCATGGCATGAGGAAATGGAAGTGCTGGTGGGGAATCAGTCTCTTCCTTGCAATGATCAGGTTCAACCATTTCCTTACCCTTGGAGACTAACTCATCTTCTTTCTCACAAGGTTTAAGAATAGGTTTTTTAATAACCTTACCACTGCGGAGAGTAGTGACTGATTTGACTTGATCCAGATGTTGGCTTCCAGAACTGCTTGTACTTGAATTGTATTGCCCTTTGGGATTTTGCTGGGGTTGAGATGGAAACTTACCTTTCTCCTGAAAACTGAGAGCAGATGTGAACTTTGCAAGAGTATCTTTCAAATCAGCCATGGTTTGAGCATTTTGAGTGTTGATTGTCTCTTGCTTTTCAATGAATGCATGTAATGTTTCCTCAAGATTTCTTTTAGGAGGGGGAATATAAGGAGGTGCATATCCATGAGAATTTTGAAAATTATGTTGTGTTTGAAATGGTGGCTGTGAAGTTTGTGCATTATTATTACCACTCTTCCAACTGAAATTTAGGTGATTTCTCCAACCAGGGTTGTACGTTTGTGAGTACGGGTTATGACTTGGTCTTTGAAAATTATTTAAAGCATTGGCTTGTTCATGGAGACATTCCTTAAAAGAAGGCAATGTGGGACAATCATTGGTTGAGTGTTCATTGGTTTCACAAATTTGACACACAATTTCTTGAACAGATTTTAATTGACCACTCTTTTTTAATTCTAGTGCCTCAACTTTTCTAGCTAAAGATGCAAATTTGGCTTGGAGGTCATGATCTTCCCTAAGGCTATACATGCCTCCATTAGATGTATGAGGTTGAGTTTTACCTGGTGCCTCACAAGTACCTGTGGTGTCCCAATTTTGAGCATTTTCAGCTAGCAACTCTAGGTACTCCATTGCTTCATCAGGGTCTTTATTTTCAAAAGTTCCATTGCACATCAATTCTACCATTTGTCTATCTTTAGGTGTTAACCCTTCATAAAATTGTGAAACCAATCTCCATGTTTCAAAACCATGATGAGGACAGGTATTAAGCAAGTCTTTATATCTATCCCAACATTTATAAAATGTTTCTCCTGGTTTTTGAGTAAAAGTGGTGATTTGTCTTTTGAAAGAGTTTGTTCTATGAGAAGGGAAAAATTTCTTTAAAAACTGTTGTTGCATTTCATCCCAAGCATCAATGGATCCTGACCTAATATTTTGTAGCCATGTTTTAGCTTTATCTTTTAACGAAAAAGGAAAAAGCTTTAATCTGATGGTGTTCATGCTACAATTTAAGTCATTATAAGTGTTACAAACTTCTTCAAATTCTCTTAAGTGCAAGTATGGATTTTCTAATTCTAAGCCATGAAAAGTGGGTAGAAGTTGAATAATACCTGGCTTAAAATTAAAATGAGATGCATCAGGAGGAAAAACAATACATGATGGTGCACTTGTTCTTGTTGGATTCATATGATCTCTAAGTGTTCTAACACGATTATTCTCATTATTCTCATTATTCTCATTATGAATTGATTGGTTATCTTCTTCGGCCATGTTTTCTAAAGAAAATGATGATTTCCTAGAAAGTCTACCACTTAATGTACGTGTCCAAACTCTCATGCAAATACAAAAGAAAAGAAAAGAAAAAAAAAAGAAAAAGAAAAGGAAACAACAATTAGAAAAACAAATAAAAGTGAAAATAAAATAAAATAAACTATTTAATTTATACAATAACTTACCTCCCCGGCAACGGCACCAAAAACTTGACACGATCAAAGAGTTGATGTCTTATCCCAAGTGCAGGAGTGTCAAAGTAAAATAACCCGGCAAGACCGGGGTCGAACCACAGGGAGGTGAATTATATAAATTACAAATAAAGCAAAAAATTTAAAGAGAATAATAACAGAAAAGGAGTTGAAGAAAGTTTTGGGATGTGATATTGATGTAAGGATTAAACAATAATAAAACATATGTCAAGGTTATAGGATTCACTAATGGTATTTCAAATAAATATAATATAAACTCTTTTTATTACTCAACTAGAAACCACACACAAAGGAGGTTCTAATTGGATGATTTCTCGTTATTAGCTCATTATAAATTACTAACATGATCATATTAATTATCTTATATAAGTAATACCATACTTATAAATATCATCAAGCATTCATGTTGCTAGTTTATGTTAACAACAAATCAAGTTTCTATCATAATAACGATTTCGGCCGAAAACTATGAAAGATCAAGCATTTGATGTACCAAATATTATACAACACAAATCTAAATTAAACATTTAATAAGCAAGGTATTAAGAATTAGTAAGATAAAAAGATAAAACATGTTAATAACAATCTTTCTTGGATATAAAAATTTAAAGCTCATGTTGAGTTTATATTATACCTATTCTAACACCATTAGAGAAACCTTTTCACCTTGACATAATTAACTTAGCTAAACATTAAGAAGGAGAAAAACACAAATAAACAATATAAGAACATAAACATAATATAAGCTAACTAAGTATAGGAAAGGAAATGAAAGAGCATAAACAAGAGATTACTATAGCATAAAAGAAAACTTGAACATTACAAAGATGTAGAGAGAAAGCAAGAAGATAACTTTGATCTGAAAATTAATATGACTAAATACATGGAAAATGCCTCCTTTTATAGGCTAAGTTTCAGAACTATTGATTGATTGAAGAATTGGTGGGCATCCATTGTTTTGGTGGCTGGTTTTTGACATTAATGGCTGCTGGTTTTTTGATATTGTGGGCTGATTTTTGATATTGTTGGTTGGCCAAAACGTCATTGCTCACATCAGAATTATAACCAACTGAATTATGAAAGCTGTGGGCAATTGTCTCAGCTTTCCATAAAAAAAAAAACCAGAGCTCATTTGGACTTCTAGAACTCAAGATATGAGCCAAAAACCGAATAGTGCTTGAGCTGCAGGACAGCTTCCGACATCTTCGTTGTTGCTAAGATTTGGGCTTGAAAACGGCAGAACTGAGTCTTTGACTTCATATGAAAGTTGTAGGTCTATGTCTTACCTTTCCATCGATATAAAATGGACCTAAATCTGATATCTACAGCTCCAGATATGATCAAATTACTGAACGGTGTTCGAGTTTGGAATGCACCAGCAACACTTTGCTAAGTTTGGCCTTCTTTTTATCCTTTCAATTTCAATCCTTAAACTCATCAATCAATCCTTTTATTTATGTGATAGACCTGCATTTAGGATGAACATTTACCATGAATTAAAGGTATATTATATGTTTAGACTTGCTAATATAAAACATGCTTTTGTTAGGGAATTTAATGATACTTTAAGTGCAATATGATGACATAAATCCTTAATGAGAATGCACTTTTAAGTACTAATCAATAAGTGATGGTGGAACACATTTATGCAACAAGCCATTTGAGTCTTTAATGAAGAAATATGGAATCACACACAAAGTTGCACCCCTTATCACCCTCAAACAAGTGGACAAGTAGAGCTTGCTAATAGGGAGATTGATTAGTACTTAAAAGTGCATTTTTGTCATGGTTTTATATCATCATTTTGCACTTGAAGTATTAATAACTCCTTAACTAAAGCATGTTTTATAATAATATATCTAATAATATAAGATACCTTTAATTTGTGGTAATTGTTCATTTTAAATGCAGGCCTATCACATAAATGAAAGGATTGATTGATGACTTTAAGAACTTAAATTGCAAGGGCAAAGAGATGGTCAAATTTAGAAAAGAGATGTCAGTGCAATCCAAACTGGAACACTGTTCGGTAATTGGATCATATCTGGAGCTACAGATCTCAGATTTAGGTCCAATTTATATGGATGGAAAGGTAAGACATAGGTCTACAACTTTAATATGGAGCCCAAGATCTAAAAAGGCCATTATCAAGTCCAAATTGTAGCAACAACAAAGAAGCCCGAATCTGTCTTCCAGCCCGAGCACTGTTCGGTATTTTGGCCATATCTGGAGTTCTAGAAGTCCAAATGAGCTGAATGTTTTACACAAAAAATACGAGACAATTGCCTACAACTTTCATGTTTTCAACTGGCTCCAATTTGGACGTTATCAATGATGTTTTGGGCAGACAAGAGAAGATAAGGATTGTCACCAAGTCAAAAGTTGGCCACCCACTTATCAATTAGTCATCAAATCAATAGTTCCCAATTTTGGCCTATAAAAGGAGGCATTTGTCATGTATTTAGGCATCTTGGTTTCCAGATCAAGATCATGCTCTTCCTTTCTCTCTTTGTATTTTTTGTAATGTTTATGCTTTGCTTTCATTAATATTAAGTTTATGCCTTTCATTTCCTTTCCTTTACTTAGTTAACTTTTATGTTCTTATTTTGTTTATCTATTTTGCTTTCTTTCATTATGTCTAGCTAAGTTAGTTATGTCAAGGTGAAAAGGTTACACTAATGGTGTAAGAATAAGTATAATGTAAACTTAATATGGACTTTAATGTTTGATACTAACATGTTTTATATTTGTTATCTTGTTCACTCTTTAATACTTTGCTTGTTAAATGACTAATCTTGATTTATGTTGTATAACACTTGGTACAAAAAATGCTTGGCACTTTCATAGCCCATAATGTATGGTATAACCGACACCTGAGCTATGAAAGGAACTTGATTTGTTGTTAACATAAGTTATAATCATGAATGCTTGACAAGATTTACAAGTATTAGCATTAATTGAATAAGATGACTAATGTAATCATGTTAACAATATATAATCTGATTGGAACCTCCTTTGTGTGTGGTTTCCAATTCAATAATAAGAGTTTATACTATACTTGTTTGATATACCATTAGTGGAACCTCTAACCTTGGCATTTGTTATTATTATTGTTTAATCCTTACATTAATTTTTCATCTCCAAGTTCTCATCATCTTCTTCTTCTCTTTCTTTATTATTATTATTATTATTACTACTACTAATATTACTACTACTACTACTACTACTATTATTGTTATTGTTGTTGTTGTTGTTGTTGTTGTTTATAATTTGTACAATTAACCTCCCTGTGGTTCGACCCTAGTCTTGCCGGGTTATTTATTACTTCGACACTCCTGCACTTGGGAGAAGACATCAACCTTTTAGTCGTGTCAGAGATCAAACATATTTTGGAGAAAACAGTAAAGCCTAATAGGAAAGACTGGTCTTTAAGACTTAATGATGCACTTTGGGCTTATCGAACTGCTTATAAAACATCATTAGGTATGTCACTTTATAGACTAGTCTATGGAAAACCTTGTCACTTGCCTGTGGAACTTGAACATAAAGCTTATTGGGCTATTAAAGCTTTCAATTCAAATCTGGATGATGCTAGTCAACTGCGAAAATTACAAATAAATGAGCTTGAGGAAATAAGAAATGATGCATATGAAAATTCAAGAATTCATAAAGCAAGAATTAAAGAGTTTCATGACAAGAAAATACAGAGAAAAACCCTCAATGTTGGTCAAAAAGTCTTGCTTTATAATTCTCATTTCTCATCTATAAAACCCTCTCTTCCTTCCTTTCATTTCTACTCAACCCATACATTCAACAAATACAGAAGTGTGTAGAAATGGCAAGTTCCTCAGGTCATCAAATAAGAAATATTTGTGTTTTCGGTGGATCTAGTCCTGGGAAAGAAAAGGAGTTTTTAGAATCAGCAAATCATCTTGGTCAAGTGCTAGCTGAGAGAAAGATTCATTTAGTGTATGGGGGAGGCAGTCTTGGGTTAATGGGAGGTGTGTCAATAGCTGCATTTTTAGGAGGTAGTCAAGTTTTGGGGGTCGTCCCTGAAGCTTTGGCAAAAGGGGACATCATTGGAAAAACAATTGGAGAGGAACTTCAAGTCTCCATAATGTCAGCTCGAATGAATGCAATGTTTAACCATGTTGATGCCTTCATTGCTTTACCAGGTAGTCTAGGCACATTGGAAGAGATCTTTTAAATTTCCTATTGGGCTCAACTGCACATTCACCACAAACCCATAGGTTTGTTAAATGTTAATGGTTATTATGATAAATTGTTGTCTTTTCTTGATCATGTTGTGGAACAGGAATTTCTAACATCTTCTGCACGAAAAATCATAATCTCTGCTACTACTACTGAACAATTGATTGACCAACTACAATCTTTCATTCCTGTGATTGATCCTTCCATGAGTCGCATAAATTGATCATCTAAGGAAAGCCGTAAAAAGCTTAGATTGGATTTGAGCCTTCATTTGTGAATTTTTGTATCTTTTGGTTTTATTATTGTGTTTTGTTATTTCTTATTTTTGTTTTAGTGTGTTTCAGGTTTGTCGATGTTCGTTATTTCAGGTGATGTCTTCTATACTCTATCTTTCTACCTTAGAACATTGAGGACAATGTCTCGTTTTGGTTGGGGGGAGAGGGTAGTAGTTCATAAAAAAAAAATTGTTTTTCATTTCATAAAGCATGTGCATAATTGTTGTTACTAGGATGGCAGAGTAAAGGAGCTTTTTTGTTAAAGTGACTCTTGAGACGCATCTTAGTAACCATTCTTAACAAGGTCTATTATAATACTTCCTGAAATATTCAGATTTACAAACTCTCGCATTGTTATCACTTAATTCTGCTCACATACTTATTTAACATGTATTCTTAAACCTTAATTTACACAGACACACTTTAACATATGATTGTGGCTTGCATATTGGATTATTACATTATTTATGTTCTTTTGTATATAATTAAGCAAAAAAACATGAAAAAAAAAAGAAAAAAAAAAGAAAAAATGTAGATAATAAAAATGTAGATAAGTTTGGTTTCGTAGCCTCCCTAACCTAAGCAATTAAGCCCGAAAGGGTGTTTTAACACCTAATACCCTAAAGTCAACTGACTTGGGAGCTATTGGCCCAACGCTTGTTACATGGGTTAAGGAGAAAAGCTTAAGGAAATCAAACATTGCACTATCTACATATCAGTATCTGCGACCCGAGTTACTAAGCTCGTAAGGGTGTCTTAACACCTAATGCCCTAAGACCAACTGGTCTGGGAGTCATTAGCTGAAAGCTCGTTACATAGGTTAAAGATACATGATGTTTTTAAATTATATGTATATATATTTAAAAAAAAAATAAAAAAAAAGACAAAAATAATAATCCCAACCCAAGGAAGTTAACCTTAAACATTAGAACAAAAATTTTGTTTTCTTCCAAGAAAAGCACCATAATTATGTGTTGATACATTGAGCATAAAAGAAAGGTTTATTAATATCTTGTTAAAAGGTATTGAGCAGATATATAATTTTAATGAGAGTTTGTTTATCTGGATAGATTAATGGAAGTTAAATGATGAATACCTTGCTTTGGGGAATTTGCAAATTATTTTCTATTTAATGCTTTGATTACTAGGGACTAGTAATAAGCTGGTTGGGGGGTGTGATTAGTACTTAAAAGTGCATTTTTATCATGGTTTTATATCATCATTTTGCACTTGAAGTATCAATAACATCTTAACCAAAGCATATTTTATAAAAATATATCTAATAATATAAGATACCTTTAATTTGTGGTAAATGTTCATTTTAAATACAGGCCTATCACATAAATGAAAGGATTGATGGATGACTTTAAGAACTTAAATTGCAAGGATAAAGAGATGGCCAAACTTAGAAAAGAGATGTCGGTGCAATCCAAACCGGAACACTATTCGGTAGTTGGGTCATATCTGGATCTATATATCTCATATTTAGTTCCAATTTATATGGATGGAAAGGTAAGACATAGGCCTACAACGTTCATATGGAGCCCAAGATCTAAAAAGGCCATTTTCAAGTCCAAATTATAGCAATAACAAAGAAGCCCGAATCTGTCTTCCAGCCCGAGCACTATTCAGTATTTTGGCCATATCTGGAGTTCTAGAAGTCCAAATAAGCTGAAGGTTTTACACAAGAAAGCTGAGACAATTACCTACAACTTTCATGTTGCAACTGGCTCCAATTTTGACGTTATCAATGATGTTTTGATTAGACAAGAGAAGATAAGGATTGTCACCAAGTCAAAAGTTGGCCACCCACTTATCAATTAGTCATCAAATCACTAGTTTCCAATTTTGGCCTATAAAAGGAGGCATTTGCCATGAATTTAGGCATCTTGGTGTCCAGATCAAGATCATGCTCTTCCTTTCTCTCTTTGTATTTTTTGTAATGTTTATGCTTTGCTTTCATTAATATCAAGTTTATGCCTTTCATTTCCTTTCACTTATTTAGTTAACTTTAATCTTATTCATGTTCTTATTTTGTTTATTTATTTTTCTTTCTTTCATTATGTCTAGCTAAGTTTATTATGTCAAGGTGAAAAGGTTATACTAATGGTGTAAGAATAAGTATAATGTAAACTTAATATGGACTTTAATGTTTGATACTAACATGTTTTATATTACCAGAAAAGTTTTATTTTCTCCTAAAAATAAGTATTTGAGATTACATGGCAATGGCATCAAATCGGGTTTTAGTGGTTGAACACCTGAAGGTATGGACCCAATTGATCGTGGTGGCAATTTGATTAGTACTTAAAAGTGCATTTTTATCATGGTTTTATATCATCATTTTACACTTGAAGTATCAATAATTCCTTAACTAAAGCATGTTTTATAATAATATATCTAATAATATAAGATACCTTTAATTTGTGGTAAATGTTCATTTTAAATGCAGGCCTATCACATAAATGAAAGGATTGATTGATGACTTTAAGAACTTAAATTGCAAGGATAAAGAGATGGCCAAACTTAGAAAAGAGATGTCGATGCAATCCAAACCGGAACACTGTTCGGTAATTGGGTTATATCTGGAGCTCTATATCTCAGATTTAGGTCCAATTTATATGGATGGAAAGATAAGACATAGGCTTACAACTTTCATATGGAGCCCAAGATCTAAGAAGGAAATTTTCAAGTCCAAATTGTAGCAACAACAAAGAAGCCCGAATCTGTCTTCCAGCCCGAGCACTGTTTGGTATTTTGGCCATATCTGGAGTTATAGAAGTCCAAATGAGCTGAATTGTTTACACAAGAAAGCTGAGACAATTTCCTACAACTTTCATGTTTTTGACTGGCTCCAATTCTGACGTTATCAATGATGTTTTGGGCAGACAAGAGAAGATAAGGATTGTCACCAAGTCAACAGTTGGCCACCCACTTATCAATTAGTCATCAAATCAATAGTTCCCAATTTTGGCCTATAAAAGGAGGCATTTGCCATGCATTTAGGTATCTTGGTGTCCAGATCAAGATCATGCTCTTCCTTTCTCTCTTTGTATTTTTTGTAATTTTTATGCTTTGCTTTCATTAATATCAAGTTTATGCCTTTCATTTCCTTTCCTTTACTTAGTATAATGTAAACTTAATATGGACTTTAATGTTTGATACTAACATGTTTTATATTTGTTATCTTGTTCACTCTTTAATACTTCGCTTGTTAAATAACTAATCTTGATTTATGTTGTATAACACTTGGTACAACAAATGCTTGACACTTTCATAGTTCATATTGTATGGTATAACCGACACCTGAACTATGAAAGGAAGTTGATTTGTTGTTAACATAAGTTATAATCATGAATGCTTGACAAGATTTACAAGTATTAACATTAATCAAATAAGATGACTAATGTAATCATGTTAACAATCTATAATTTAATTGGAACCTCCTTTATGTGTGGTTTCCAATTGAATAATAAGAGTTTATATTATAATTGTTTGACATACCATTAGTGGAATCTTTAACCTTGACATTTGTTATTATCATAGTTTAAACGTTACATTAATATTCCATCTCAAAGTTTTCATCTTCTTCTTCTCCATCTTTTTCTTTATTATTATTATTATTATTATTATTATTATTATTGCTACTACTACTATTACTATTACTATTATTATTATTATTAGTACTATTATTATTATTATTATTATTATTATTATTATTATTATTATTATTATTATTGCTGTTATTACTATTATGATTATTGTTGTTGTTATTGTTATTTATAATTTATACAATTAACCTCCCTGTGGTTCGACCCTAGTCTTGCCGGGTTATTTATTACTTCGACACTCCTGCACTTGGGAGAAGACATCAATCTTTTCGTCGTGTCAAGTTTTTGGCGTCGTTGCCAGGGAGGTAAGTTTTTGTATAAATTATAATATTTTTTTTCTTGTATATAACTTTGTTTCTTTTCTTTTGTTTCTTTTTATTTTGTTTTCTTCCTTCTTCTTTTGCTTTCTTCTTCTTTTTTATTCTATTCCTATATGTGCATGAGAGTGTGGTCACGTACATCAAGCGGTAGACTTTGTAGGATATCCTCATCATTTTCAGAAAATATGGCCGAAGAAAATAATCAATCACTTCATAATGAAAATAATGAGAATAACCATGCTAGAACACTTAGAGACCACATGAATCCCACAAGAACAAGTGCACCATCATGCATATTTTTTCCTTCCGATGCATCTCATTTTAATTTTAAACCAGGCATTATTCAACTTTTACCTTCTTTTCATGGCTTAGAATTGGAAAATCCATACTTGCATTTAAGGGAATTTGAGGAGGTGTGCAACACATATAATAATTTAAATTGTAGCATGAACACCATCAGATTAAAGCTTTTTCCTTTTTCATTAAAAGACAAAGCTAAAACATGGCTATAAAATTTAAGACCAGGATCCATTCGTGCTTGGGATGAAATGCAACAACAATTTTTAAAGAAGTTTTTCCCATCTCATGGAACAAACTCTTTTAAAAGACAAATCACCACTTTCACTCAAAAACTAGGAGAAACATTTTACCAATGTTGGGATAAGTATCGAGACTTGCTTAGTACTTGCCCTCATCATGGTTTTGAAACATGGAGATTGGTTTTACATTTCTATTAAGGGTTAACACCTAAAGATAGGCAAATGGTTGAATTGATATGCAATGGAACTTTTAAAGATAAAGACCCTGATGAAGCAATGAAGTACTTAGACTTGTTAGCTGAAAATGCTCAAAATTGGGACACCGCGGGTACATATGAAACACCAAGTAAAACTCAACCTCATACATCTAGTGGAGGTATGTACAACCTTAGGGAAGATCATGACCTTCAAGCCAAGTTTGCATCTTTAGCTAGAAAAGTCGAGGCACTAGAATTGAAAAAGAGTGGTCAATTAAAATCTGTTGAAAACATTGTGTGTGAAATCTGTGAAACAAATGAACACTCAACCAACGATTGACCATCCTTGCCTTCTTTTAAAGAATGTCTCCATGAACAAGCCCATGCTTTAAACAGTTTCCAAAGGGCCAACCACAACCTATATTCCCAAACATACAACCCTGGTTGGAGAAATCACGCAAATTTCAGTTGGAAGAGTGAGAACAACAATGCATAAACTTCACAACCACCATTTCAAGCACACCACAATTTCCAAAATTCTCATGGATATGCACCTCCTTATGCTCCACCTCTTAGAAGAAATCTTGAGGAAACATTACATGCATTCATTGAAAAGCAAAAGACAATCAATACTCAACTTGCTCAAAACATGACAGATTTTAAAGATACTCTTGCTAAATTAACATTTCCTCTTAGTTTCCAACAGAAAGGTAAGTTTTCAACTCAACCACAACAAAATCCCAAGGGGAAATACAATGCAAATGCAAGTAGTTCCGGAAGCCAACACATGGATCAAGTCAAATTAGTCACTACTCTGCGCAGTGGTAAGGTTATTGAAAAACCCTCTCTTGAACCTTATGAGAAAGATGATGAGTCAATCTCTGAGGGTAAGGAAGGGGTTGAATCTGAAAATTGCAAAGAAACGACTGATTCAGCGCCAGCACTTCCATTTCCTCATGCCATGACTAAACAAAGAAGAGTCAATCACAACTCTGAAATTTATGAAACTTTCAAACAGGTAAGGATCAATATACCTTTGCTGGATGCTATTAAATAGGTTCCTTCCTATGCTAAATTTTTGAAAGATCTATGCACTGTGAAGAGGAAACTGAATGTGAAAAAGAAAGCCTTTTTAGCTGAACAAGTAAGTGTCATTCTTCAGAACAATAATGCTTTGAAATATAAAGACCCTAGTTGTCCTACAATTTCTTGCTTTATTGGAGAACAAAAAATTGAAAGAGCCTTACTTGATCTTGGTGCTAGTGTGAATTTACTTCCATATTTAGTTTTTCAGAGTCTCAATCTAAGTGTGTTCAAACCAACTTCTATAACTCTTTTACTTGCCGATAGATCTATAAAAGTGCCTAGAGGAATAATGAAGATGTGTTAGTACAAGTTGATAAATTCATTTATCTTGTGGCTTTTATTGTCTAGGACACAGAACCTGTTGAAGCATGTAATTCATTTCCTGTTATTTTAGGACGTCCGTTTCTTATAACGTCTAACACATTGATTAATTGTAGGAATGGACTGATGAAGCTATCATTTGGAAACATGACATTGGAGATGAATATTTTCAACATTTGCAAGCAACTTGGAGATGATAATGATTTACAAGAAGTAGATCATATTGATGAATTAGTTTATGATCAACTTGAATCTACTTTAAGTAAAAATGAATTGGATGAAACTGAAGATTTGCAAATGATTAATTCTAAGGAAGAAATCACGGATGAAACAAGCACTGAAAATTTTGATGCGGATCTTTTGTCAATAGTGACAACAGATTCAACATTTGACATCACACCAATCGATGATTACTTTCCTAACAAATCCTTACTTTCTCTTAATCCAATGCCTTGGTATGATAAAAATATCAATTTTCTTGCTTTAGGATATTTGCCAGCTGATTGGAGTACCCAAGACAAAGAAAAGTTTTTGAACAAAGAGAAAAGCTTTTATTGTGATGACCCTAACTTATTCAAAAATTGTCCTGATCAAATATTTCAAAGATTCATTCCCGACAATGAGGTAAGTAGTGTCATTAAACTTTGTCATTCTGAAGCATGTGGAAGTTATTTCTCTTCAAAAAAGACAGCTGCAAAAATCTTTCAAAATGGATTTTATTGGCCCACCATGTTCAAGGACACGCATGCATTCTGCAAAACTTGTGAAAATTGTCAAAAGATTGATACTGGTCAAAAAGTTTTGTTTTATAACTCTCAACTCTATGCATTCCCTAGAGAGCTAAGACCAAGATGGAGCAATCCTTATGGGGCCTGTGATATTGAGAATTCAATGAATGACAATGATTTTAAGGAAAATGGACATCGTTTAAAAGCTCACTTTGATAATTTTCCTAGTGAAAATGAATCAACTGGTTTGAATGATCTTATAGATAAAGGTTGATTATTTTTTTCTCACATTGTTTTTGTGTTTCTTTTTGAGTGATTTTTACTAGTTTCTCTCACCCCGGTCAAATGGCGGACAACAGTACTCCGTGACTTAAGTCGGTTCTTTCAATTTCCCACAATAATTGATATTTGTGTATATATTTGTGCAATTCTTTGAATCTCTCTTCCAATTCTCATTTGAAAATGGACAATAATCTTGAAAAATTGAAAATGTATTTTCCCGCTTTGCCTCATAATGCGATTACAAAAATTTACCGTGCTAGATGTGCAAGATTAAGATTGTTAATGAATCATAGAATTCCTGAACATATTCGCTGGTTGATTGAAGCAAAGGTCCGATATTCACCATAAACCCATAGGTTTGTTAAATGTTAATAGTTATTAAGATAAGTTGTCTTTTTTTTTATCATGCTGTGGAACAGGAATTTCTAACATCTTCTGCACGACAAATCATAATCTCTACTCCTACTGCTGAACAATTGATTGACCAAATACAATCTTTGATTCCTGTGATTGATCCTTCCATAACTCGCATAAATTGGTCATCTAAGGACAGCCGTAAGAACTTAAATTGTAAGGATAAAGAGATGGCCAAACTTGGAAAAGAGATGTCGGTACAATCCAAACTGGAATACTGTTCGGTAATTGGGTCATATCTGGAGATACAAATCTCATATTTAGGTCCAATTTATATGGATGGAAAGGTAAGACATAGGCCTACAACTTTTATATGGAGCCCAAGATCTAAAAAGGTCATTATCAAGTCCAAATTGTAGCAACAACAAAGAATCCCGAATCTGTCTTTCAGCCCGAGCACTGTTCTGTATTTTGGCCATATCTGGAGTTCTAGAAGTCCAAATGAGCTGAATTGTTTACACAAGAAAGCTGAGCTAATTGCCTACAACTTTCATGTTTTCAACTGGCTCCAATGTTGACGGTATCAATGACGTTTTGGGCAGACAAGAGAAGATAAGGATTGTCACCAAGTCAAGAGTTGGCCACCCACTTATCAATTAGTCATCAAATCAAAAGTTCCCAATTTTGGCCTATAAAAGGAGGCATTTGCCATGCATTTAGGCATCTTGGTGTTCAGATCAAGATCATGCTCTTCCTTTCTCTCTTTGTGTTTTTTGTAATGTTTATGCTTTGCTTTTATTAATATCAAGTTTATGCCTTTCATTTCCTTTCCTTTACTTAGTTAACTTTTATGTTCTTATTTTATTTATCTATTTTTCTTTCTTTCATTATGTCTAGCTAAGTTAATTATGTCAAGGGGAAAAGGTTACACTAATGGTGTAAGAATAAGTATAGTGTACACTTAATATGGACTTTAATGTTTGATACTAACATGTTTTATATTTGTTATCTTGTTTACTCTTTAATACTTTGCTTGTTAAATGACTAATCTTGATTTATGTTGTATAACACTTGGTACAACAAATGCTTAGCACTTTCATAGCCCATAATATATGGTATAACCGACACCTGAGCTATGAAAGGAACTTGATTTGTTGTTAACATAAGTTATAATCATGAATGCTTGACGAGATTTACAAGTATTAGCATTAATCGAATAAGATGACTAATGTAATCATGTTAATAATCTATAATCTGATTGGAACCTCCTTTGTGTGTGGTTTCCAATTGAATAATAAGAGTTTATACTATTCTTGTTTGACATACCATTAGTGGATCCTCTAACCTTGACATTGTTTGTTATCATTGTTTAATCGTTACATTAATATTCCTTCTCAAAGTTCTCATCATCTTCTTCTTCTTCTCCTTCTTTTTATTTATTGTTATTATTATTATTATTATTATTACTACTACTACTACTACTATTACTACTACTACTACTATTATTATTATTGTTATTGTTATCGTTATTACTATTATTACTGTTTATAATTTGTACAATTAACCTCCCTGTGGTTCGACCTCGGTCTTGCTGGATTATTTATTACTTCGACACTCCTGCACTTGGGAGAAGACATCAACCTTTTTGTCATGTCAATGACTTTAAGAACTTAAATTGCAAGGATAAAGAGATGGCCAAACTTAGAAAAGAGATGTCGATGCAATTCAAACCGGAACACTGTTCGGTAATTGGGTCATATCTGGAGCTATATATCTCAGATTTAGGTCCAATTTATATGGATGGAAAGATAAGACATAGGCCTACAACTTTTATATGGAGCCCAAATCTAAAAAGGAAATTTTCAAGTCCAAATTGTAGCAACAACAAAGAAGCCTGAATCTGTCTTCCAGCCTGAGAACTATTCAGTATTTTGGCCATATCTGGAGTTTTAGAGGTCCAAATGAGCTGAATTTTGTTACACAAGAAAGATGAGACAATTGCCTACAAGTTTCATGTTTTCAACTGGCTCCAATGTTGACGGTATCAATGATGTTTTGGGCAGACAAGAGAAGATAAGGATTGTCACCAAGTCAAGAGTTGATCATCCACTTATCAATTAGTCATCAAATCAATAGTTCCCAATTTTGGCCTATAAAAGGAGGCATTTGCCATGCATTTAGGCATCTTGGTTTCCAGATCAAGATCATGTTCTTCCTTTCTCTCTTTGTATTTTTTGTAATGTTTATGCTTTGCTTTCATTAATATCAAGTTTATGCCTTTCATTTCCTTTCCTTTACTTAGTTAGCTTTTATGTTCTTATTTTGTTTATCTATTTTTCTTTATTTCATTATGTCTAGCTAAGTTAATTATGTCAAGGTGAAAAGGTTACACTAATGGTGTAAGAATAAGTATAATGTAAACTTAATATGGACTTTAATGTTTGATACTAACATGTTTTATATTTGTTATCTTGTTCACTCTTTAATACTTTGTTTGTTAAATGACTAATCTTGATTTATGTTGTATAACACTTGGTACAACAAATGCTTGACACTTTCATAGCCCATACTGTATGGTATAACCGACACCTGAGCTATGAAAGGAACTTGATTTGTTGTTCACATAAGTTATAATCATGAATGCTTGACGAGATTTACAAGTATTACCAATAATCGAATAAGATGATTAATCTTTTGGTCGTGTCAGTCATCAATCTTTTGGTCGTGTCAGTCATCTTATTTGATTAATGCTAATACTTGTAAATCTCAAGATAGTGTTAATATCAATCTTTTGGTCGTGTCAGTCATATAAAACATGTTAGTATCAAACATTAAAGTCCATATTAAGTTTACATTATACTTATTCTTACACCATTAGTGTAACCTTTTCACCTTGACATAATAAACTTATCTAGACATAATGAAATAAAGAAAAATAAATAAACAAAATAAGAACATGAATAAGATTAAAGTTAACTAAGTAAGTGAAAGGAAATGAAAGGCATAAACTTGATATTAATGAAAGCAAAGCATAAACATTACAAAAAATACAAAGAGAGAAAGCAAGAACATGATCTTGATCTGGAAACCAAGATGTCTAAATGCATGGCAAATGCCTCCTTTTATAGGCCAAAATTGGGAACTATTGATTTGATGACTAATTGATGAGTGGGTGGCCAAATCTTAACTTGGTGATAATCTTTATCTTCTCTTGTCTGCCCAAAATATCATTGATAACGTCATAATTGGAGTCACTCAAAAACATGAAAGTTGTAGGCAATTGTCTTCGCTTTCTTGTGTAAACAATTCAACTCATTTGAACATCTAGAACTCTAGATATGGCCAAAATACTGAACAGTGCTCGGGATAAAAGATAGATTCGGGCTTCTTTGTTGTTGCTACAATTTGGACTTGAAAATGCCCTTTTTAGATCTTGGGCTTCATATGAAAGCTATAAGCCTATGTCTTACCTTTCCATCCATATAAAGTAAACCTAAATTTGAGATCTATAAATTTAGATATGACCCAATTACCAAATAGTGTCCCGGTTTGGATTGCACCGACATCTCTTTTCTAAGTTTGGCCATCTCTTTGCCCTTGAAATTTAAGTTCTTAAAGTCATCAATCAATCCTTTCATTTATGTGATAGGCCTATATTTAAAATAAACATTTACCATAAATTAAAGGTATCTTATATTATTAGATATATTATTATAAAACATGCTTTAGTTAAGGAGTTATTGATACTTCAAGTGCAAAATGATGATATAAAACCATGATAAAAATACACTTTTAAGTACTAATCACACCCCCTCCAACCAGCTTATTCTAGTCCCTAGTAATCAAAGCGTTAAAATAGAAAACAAATTTGCAAATTTCACAAAGCAAGGTATTCATCATTTAGCTTCCATTAATCTATCCAGATAAACAAACTCTCATTAAATTTATATATCTACTCAATACCTCTTAACAAGATTTTAATAACCTTTCTTTTGTGCTCAATATATCAACACATAATTATGGGGCTTTTCTTGGAAGAAAACAAAATTTTTGTTCTAATGTTTAAGGTTGACTTCCTTGGGTTGGGATTATTATTTTTGTTTTTTTTTTCTTTTTTTTTAAATATATATACATATAATTTAAAAACATCATGTATCTTTAACCCATGTAACGAGCTTTCAGCTAATGACTCCCAAACTAGTTGGTCTTAGGGCATTAGGTGTTAAGACATTCATACGAGCTTAGTAACTCGGGTCGCAGATATTGATATGTAGATAGTGCAATGTTTGATTTCCTTAAGCTTTTCTCCTCAACCCATGTAACAAGCGTTGGGCCAATAGCTCCCAAGTCAGTTGACTTTAGGGTATTAGGTGTTAAAACACCCCTTCGGGCTTAATTGCTTAGGTTAGGGAGGCTACGAAACCAAACTTATCTACATTTTTATTATCATCATTTTTTCTTTTTTCTTTTTCTCTTTTTTTTTCATGTTTTTTTTTCTTAATTATATACAATCCCTTTCCCTTAGTTGTTACTTTTAACAAAAGAACATAAATAATGTAATAATCCAATATGCAACCCACAATCAAATGTTAAAGTGTGTGTGTGTAAATTAAGGTTTAAGAATACATGTTAAATAAGTATGTGAGCAGAATTAAGTGATAACAATGCGAGAGTTTGTAAATCTGAATATTTCAGGAAGTATTATAATAGACCTTGTTAAGAATGGTTACTAAGATGCGTCTCAAGAGTCACTTTAACAAAAAAGCTCCTTTACTCTGTCATCCTAGTAACAACAATTATGCACATGCTTTATGAAATGAAAAACAATTTTTTTTTATCAACTACTACCCTCTCCCCCCAACCAAAACGAGACATTGTCCTCAATGTTCTAAGGTAGAAAGATAGAGTATAGAAGACATCACCTGAAATAACGAACATCGACAAACATGAAACACACTAAAACAAAAATAAGAAATAACAAAACACAATAATAAAACCAAAAGACACAAAAATTCACAAATGAAGGCTCAAATCCAATCTAAGCTTTTTACGGCTTTCCTTAGATGATCAATTTATGCGACTCATGGAAGGATCAATCACAGAAATGAAAGATTGTAGTTGGTCAATCAATTGTTCAGTAGTAGTAGCAGAGATTATGATTTGTCGTGCAAAAGATGTTAGAAATTCCTGTTCCACAACATGATCAAGAAAAGACAACAATTTATCATAATAACCATTAACATTTAACAAACCTATGGGTTTATGGTGAATGTGCAGTTGAGCCCAAGAGGAAATATGAAAGATCTCTTCCAATGTGCCTAGACCACCTGGTAAAGCAATGAAGGCATCAACATGGTTAAACATTGCATTCATTCGAGCTGACATTGTGGAGACTTGAAGTTCCTCTCCAATTGTTTTTCCAATGATGTCCCCTTGTGCCAAAGCTTCAGGGACGACCCCCAAAACTTGACTACCTCCTAAAAATGCAGCTATTGACACACCTCCCATTAACCCAAGACTGCCTCCCCCATACACTAAATGAATCTTTCTCTCAGCTAGCACGTGACCAAGATGATTTGCTGATTCTAAAAACTCCTTTTCTTTCCCAGGACTAGATCCACCGAAAACACAAATATTTCTTATTTGATGACCTGAGGAACTTGCCATTTCTACACACTTCTGTATTTGTTGAATGTATGGGTTGAGTAGAAATGAAAGGAAGGAAGAGAGGGTTTTATAGATGAGAAATGAGAATTATAAAGCAAGACTTTTTGACCAACATTGAGGGTTTTTCTCTGTATTTTCTTGTCATGAAACTCTTTAATTCTTGCTTTATGAATTCTTGAATTTTCATATGCATCATTTCTTATTTCCTCAAGCTCATTTATTTGTAATTTTCGCAGTTGACTAGCATCATCCAGATTTGAATTGAAAGCTTTAATAGCCCAATAAGCTTTATGTTCAAGTTCCACAGGCAAGTGACAAGGTTTTCCATAGACTAGTCTATAAGGTGACATACCTAATGATGTTTTATAAGCAGTTCGATAAGCCCAAAGTGCATCATTAAGTCTTAAAGACCAGTCTTTCCTATTAGGGTTTACTGTTTTCTCCAAAATATGTTTGATCTCTGACACGACTAAAAGGTTGATGTCTTCTCCCAAGTGCAGGAGTCTCGAAGTAATAAATAACCCGGCAAGACTAGGGTCGAACCACAGGGAGGTTAATTGTACAAATTACAAACAACAATACAACAACAACAACAACAACAACAACAACAACAATAACAATAATAGTAGTAGTAGTAGTAGTAGTAATATTAGTAGTAGTAATAATAATAATAATAATAAAGAAAGAGAAGAAGAAGATGATGAGAACTTGGAGATGAAAAATTAATGTAAGGATTAAACAATAATAATAACAAATGCCAAGGTTAGAGGTTCCACTAATGGTATATCAAACAAGTATAGTATAAACTCTTATTATTGAATTGGAAACCACACACAAAGGAGGTTCCAATCAGATTATATATTGTTAACATGATTACATTAGTCATCTTATTCAATTAATGCTAATACTTGTAAATCTTGTCAAGCATTCATGATTATAACTTATGTTAACAACAAATCAAGTTCCTTTCATAGCTCAGGTGTCGGTTATACCATACATTATGGGCTATGAAAGTGCCAAGCATTTGTTGTACCAAGTGTTATACAACATAAATCAAGATTAATCATTTAACAAGCAAAGTATTAAAGAGTGAACAAGATAACAAATATAAAACATGTTAGTATCAAACATTAAAGTCCATATTAAGTTTACACTATACTTATTCTTACACCATTAGTGTAACCTTTTCACCTTGACATAATTAACTTAGCTAGACATAATGAAAGAAAGCAAAATAGATAAACAAGATAAGAACATAAAAGCTAACTAAGTAAAGGAAAGAAAATGAAAGGCATAAACTTGATATTAATGAAAGCAAAGCATAAACATTACAAAGAATACAAAGAGAGAAAGGAAGAGCATGATCTTGATCTGGAAACCAAGATGCCTAAATGCATGGCAAATGCCTCTTTTTATAGGCCAAAATTGGGAACTATTGATTTGATGACTAATTGATAAGTGGGTGGCCAACTTTTGACTTGGTGACAATCCTTATCTTCTCTTGTCTGCCCAAAACATCATTGATAACGTCCAAATTGGAGCCAGTTGAAAACATGAAAGTTGTAGGCAATTGTCTCGTATTTTTTGTGTAAAACATTCAGCTCATTTGGACTTCTAGAACTCCAGATATGGCCAAAATACCGAACAGTGCTCGGGCTGGAAGACAGATTCGGGCTTCTTTGTTGTTGCTACAATTTGGACTTGATAATGGCCTTTTTAGATCTTGGGCTCCATATTAAAGTTGTAGACCTATGTCTTACCTTTCCATCCATATAAATTGGACCTAAATCTGAGATCTGTAGCTCCAGATATGATCCAATTACCGAACAGTGTTCCGGTTTGGATTGCACTGACATCTGTTTTCTAAATTTGACCATCTCTTTGCCCTTGCAATTTAAGTTCTTAAAGTCATCAATCAATCCTTTCATTTATGTGATAGGCCTGCATTTAAAATGAACAATTACCACAAATTAAAGGTATCTTATATTATTAGATATATTATTATAAAACATGCTTTAGTTAAGGAGTTATTAATACTTCAAGTGCAAAATGATGATATAAAACCATGACAAAAATGCACTTTTAAGTACTAATCAATCTCCCTATTAGCAAGCTCTACTTGTCCACTTGTTTGAGGGTGATAAGGGGTGCAACTTTGTGTGTGATTCCATATTTCTTCATTAAAGACTCAAATGGCTTGTTGCATAAATGTGTTCCACCATCACTTATTGATTAGTACTTCAAAGTGCATTCTCATTAAGGATTTATGTCATCATATTGCACCTAAAGTATCATTAAATTCCCTAACAAAAGCATGTTTTATATTAGCAAGTCTAAACATATAATATACATTTAATTCATGGTAAATGTTCATCCTAAATGCAGGTCTATCATATAAATAAAAGGATTGATTGATGAGTTTAAGGATTGAAATTGAAAGGATAAAAAGAAGGCCAAACTTAGCAAAGTGTTGCTGGTGCATTCCAAACTCGAACACCGTTCAGTAATTTGATCATATCTGGAGCTGTAGATATCAGATTTAGGTCCATTTTATATCGATGGAAAGGTAAGACATAGACCTACAACTTTTATATGAAGTCAAAGACTCAGGTCTGCCGTTTTCAAGCCCAAATCTTAGCAACAACGAAGATGTCGGAAGCTGTCCTGCAGCTCAAGCACTCTTCCAATGTGCCTAGACCACCTGGTAAGCAATGAAGGCATCAGCATGGTTAAACATTGCATTCATTCGAGCTGACATTGTGGAGACTTGAAGTTCCTCTCCAATTGTTTTTCCAATGATGTCCCCTTGTGCCAAGAACTTTCTTTTATCTTGGGTACTCCAATGAGCTGGCAATTGTCCTGAAACAAGAAAATTGACAATATGAGCAAACCAAGGCATTGTAGAGACAGAAAGTAAAGATTCATCGGGAAAGTAGTCATCGATTGGTGTGATGTCAGTTTTTGAATCTGTTGTCAATCTTGACAAGTGATTTGCGACAACATTTTCGCTGTCTTTCTTATCTTTGATTGTGATATCAAATTCTTGAAGTAATAAAATCCACCGCACCAATCTAGCCTTAGAATCTTTCTTAGAAATAAGATATTTCAATGTTGCATGATCACTAAAAACAATAACAGGTGAGCCAACAAGATAAGATCTGAATTTTTCACATGCAAATACTACTGCAAATAATTCTTTTTCAGTGGTGGTATAATTCATTTGAGCACTATTTAAAGTTTTACTTGCATAGTAAATTACATAAGGTTTCTTATCTTTTCTTTGTCCCAAAACAGCACCTACGGCATAAAGATTAAAGAGTGAACAAGATAACAAATATAAAACATGTTAGTATCAAACATTAAGTCCATATTAAGTTTACATTATACTTATTCTTACACCATTAGTGTAAGCTTTTCACCTTGACATAATAAACTTAGCTAGACATAATGAAAGAAAGAAAAATAAATAAACAAAATAGGAACATGAATAAGATTAAAGTTAACTAAGTAAGTGAAAGGATATGAAAGGCATAAACTTGATATTAATGAAAGCAAAGCATAAACATTACAAAAAATATAAAGAGAGAAAGCAAGAGCCTGATCTTGATCTGGAAACCAAGATGCTTGATTGCATGGAAAATGCCTCTTTTTATAGGCCAAAATTGGGAACTATTGATTTGATGACTAATTGATGAGTGGGTGGCCAAATCTTGACTTGGTGACAATCCTTATCTTCTCTTGTCTACCCAAAACGTCATTGATAACGTCCAAATTGGTGCCACTCGAAAACATGAAAGTTGTAGACAATTGTCTCAGATTTCTTGTGTAAAACATGCAGCTCATTTGAACTGCTAGAACTCTAGATATGGCTAAAATACTGAACAGTGCTCGGGTAGAAAGACAGATTCGGGCTTTTTTGTTGTTGCTACAATTTGGACTTGAAAATGTCCTTTTTAGATCTTGGAATCCATATGAAAGTTGTAGACCTATGTCTTACCTTTCCATCCATATAAAGTAGACCTAAATCTGAGATCTATAGCTCCAGATATGACCCAATTACCGAATAGTGTTCCAGTTTGGATTGTACCGACATGTCTTTTTTAAGTTTGGCTATCTCTTTGCCCTTGCAATTTAAGTTCTTAAAGTCATCAATCAATCCTTTCATTTATGTGATAGGCCTGCATTTAAAATGAACATTTTCCACAAATTAAAGGTATCTTATATTATTAGATATATTATTATAAAACATGCTTTAGTTAAGGAGTTATTGATACTTCAAGTGTAAAATGATGATATAAAACCATGATAAAAATATATTTTTAAGTACTAATCATATGGGTTATGACTTGGTCTTTGGAAACTATTTAAAGCATTGGCTTGTTCATAGAGACATTCCTTAAAAGAAGGCAAAGTGGGACAATCATTGGTTGACTGTTCATTGGTTTCATAAATTTGACACACAATTTCTTAAAAAGATTTTAATTGACCACTCTTTTTTAATTCTAGTGCCTCATCTTTTCTAGCTAAAGATGCAAATTTGGCTTGGAGGTCATGATCTTCTCTAAGGCTGTACATGCCTTCATTAGATATATGAGATTGAGTTTTACCTGGTGCCTCACAAGTACCTATGGTGTCTCAATTTTGAGTATTTTCAGCTAGCAAGTGTAGGTACTCCATTGTTGTCTTATCCCAAGTGGAGGAGTGTCAAAGTAAAATAACCCGGCAAGACCGAGGTCAAACCACGAGGAGGTGAATTATATAAATTACAAATAAAGAAAAAGATTTGAAGAGAATAATAACAGAAAAAAAGTTGAAGAAAGTTTTGGGATGTGATATTGATGTAAGGATTAAACAATAACAAAATATATATCAAGGTTATAGGATTCATTAATGGTATTTCAAATAAATATAATATAAACTCTTTTTATTACTCAACTAGAAACCGCATACAAAGGAGGTTCCAATCAGATGATTTCTCATTATTAACTCATTATAAATTACTAACATGATCATATTAATCATCTTATCTAAGTAACATCATACTTATAAATATCATCAAGCAATCATGTTGCTAGTTTATGTTAACAACAAATTAAGTTCCTATCATAATAACGATGTCGACTGAAGACTATGAAGGATCAAGCATTTGATGTACCAAATATTATACAAAACAAATCTAAATTAATCATTTAATAAGCAAGGTATTAAGAATTAGTAAGATAAAAAGATAAAACATGTTAATAACAATCTTTCTTGGATATAAACATTTAAAGCCCATGTTGAGTTTATATTATACTTATTCTAACACCATTAGAGAAACCTTTTCAGCTTGATATAATTAACTTACTTAAACATTAAAAAGAAGAAAAATATAAATAAACAATATAAAAATATAAACATAATATAAGCTAACTAAGTATAGGAAAGGAAATGAAAGAGCATAAATAAGAGATTACTATAGCATAAAAAAAAACTTGAAAATTACAAAGATGTAGAGAGAAAGCAAGAAGATAACTTTGATCTGAAAATTAATATCACTAAATACATGGAAAATGCCTCCATTTAGAGGCTAAGTTTTAGAACTATTGATTGATTGAATAATTGGTGGGCATCCATTGATTTGGTGGCTGGTTTTTGACATTAATGGCTGCTGTTTTTTTTGATATTGTGAGCTGATTATTGATATTATTGGTTGGCCAAAACGTCATTGCTCATGTCAGAATTATAGCCAACTAAATTATGAAAGTTGTGGGCAATTGTCTCAGCTTTCCAATAAAAAAAAAAACCAGAGCTCATTTGGACTTCTAGAACTCAAGATATGAGCCAAAAACCGAATAGTGTTTGAGCTGCAGGACAACTTCCGATGTCTTTGTTGTTGTTAATTTTGAACTTGAAAATAGCAGAACTGAGTCTTTGAGCCCATATGAAAGTTGTAGGTCTATGTGTTACCTTTCTATCCATATAAAATGGACCTAAATCTGATATCTACAGCTCCAGATATCATCAAATTACTGAACGGTGTTCGAGTTTGGAATGCACCAACAACACTTTGCTAAGTTTGGCCTTCTCTTTATCCTATCAATTTCAATCCTTAAACTCATTAATCAATCCTTTTATTTATGTGATAGACCTACATTTAGGATGAACATTTACCATGAATTAAAGGTATATTATATTTTTAGACTTGCTAATATAAAACATGCTTTTGTTAGGGAATTTAATGATACTTTAGGTGTAATATGATGACATAAATCCTTAATGAGAATGTACTTTTAAGTACTAATCAGCGTGCAAGATTGAGGTTATTCATGAACCATGGATTTCTTGAAGAGATTTGCTGGTTAATTGAAGCAAATGTCTGATTATTATGTGAGTCTTCCAATTCTTTCATTTCACACATGCTTGGTGCTTGACCGCTTTTTATGATCGGCTTGTTTTAACTCGCAAGTGCACGAGTGTGCGATGTAGCAACTAACTCGGTAAGATCGAGGTCATATCCACAAAGAGCTAGATCTGGAAATTAAGCTAAGTAACAAAAAAAAACTCAAGAGAAATTAAATTAACAATAACTTGGTTGAAAATAATTGATGGATTTGTTTTCAAAGATAAAAAAAAATGTAAATAGATTTTAAATGACAAGAAAAGTAAGTCTTGGTCCAAATCAAGGATAATGGTGATTGAGGTAAGTTCTTTAGGATATGAATGAATCTTAATGTTTATCTTCTTATTTTCTTCATGAATGATTTATTATTGTAAAGAAATTTTAGAAATCATTTAGGTAATGTTATAATCTTGAATTTTTATGCACAAACTTTAGTTTTGGTATAGAGATTGCTTGATTCAATGTCTTACTTAATATGAAAGTACTTGTTCATTCTTAAGCAATAATCAATCTTCATCTTTCTAATCTTCATTGTAATATCTTCCGATCTAATATCACCATCGTTGAGATTAGGTTGAGTTATCTTATATATGTTGAAGAAATCACCAATACATCACCATTAAAATTGATTTGGACCAAGACTTACTTTTCTTGTCATTTAAAATCTATTTACATTTTTTTTTATCTTTGAAAACAAATCCATCAATTATTTTCAACCAAGTTATTGTTAATTTAATTTCTCTTGAGTTTTTTTTTTGTTACTTAGCTTAATTTCCAGATCTAGCTCTTTGTGGATATGACCTCGATCTTACCGAGTTAATTGCTACATCGCACACTCGTGCACTTGCGAGTTAAAACAAGCCGATCATAAAAAGCGGTCAAGCAATTTTGGCGCCGTTGCCGGGGAGCTAGCAAGCAAAGGTAACAAATTTAGATTTGATTATTGGAAAACTAAAAAAAATCATATAAAAAAAATTCAATTGGTTGGTTTTACCGCCTAAAAAAAAATTTTACCTTAACGTTCCGGATATTGGACTGTAGACTAGACTATTAATTGTTGGATTTTGGTTGGTTCAACCATTTTTATTTTATTGTCTATTCTTATTAGTTGCTAATATTTTTCTTGTTTATTTCATTTTATTTAGTTGATATTGTTTTTATTTATTGTCTAAAGTGCTTGGCCGGTATTACCGCCTTTTTATTCATGCTTGTTATAATTATCTTTTAATATTTGTTGTTGTTATTTTTCTTATATTTATTGTTTGAAGTGCTTGGTCGGTATTACCGCCTCTTGTTTATTTCCTTTTTATTTTGTTGTTTTGTTATGATTATTTTTCTTATATTTATTGTTTGAAGTGCTTGGCCGGTATTACCGCCTTTTGTTTATTCATGCTTGTTATAATTATTTTTTAATGTTTATTGTTGTTATTTTTCTTATATTTATTGTCTAAAGTGCTTGGCCGGAATCACCGCCATTTTATTCAAGCTTCTTATAATTATCTTTTAATGTTTATTGTTGTTAATAGTGCTTATTAGTTGGAGAGTGAATTTCTTAATTTGTTGTATTTTTATTTTTGAGCTATTACTTTTATTTGCATTTTTTTTCTTTCCTTTCCTTTCATTTTCATATAATTGTTATATTATTATTATTTTTATTATTATTATTTTATCATGGCTAATGTTGAAGATGTAGAGGGTGAAGGGAGTGTTCAAGGTAATGGACCTCCACAATTCAATGATCAACCTAATTTTCGAACTCTTAGAGAGTATCTTCACCCGGCTAGACAAAGTACACCTTCGTGTATTATATTACCTCTTAACCAACAAGCTTTCAATTTGAAATCGGGCATGATTCAACTTCTTCCCACATTTCATGGTATGGATTCTGAAAATCCATACATACACATTAAAGACTTTGAAGAGGTATGTAATACTTTTATTGATAGAACATGCACAGAGGAAACCATTCGGCTTAAATTGTTCCCATTCTCTCTAAAGGATAAAGCCAAGCTTTGGCTAAACTCCTTGCGTCCTAGGTCTATAGGTACATGGAGAGAAATGCAAGCTGAATTTTTGAAAAAATACTTCCCTACTCATAGGACAGCAGCTTTACAACGTCAAATGATGAATTTTTCTTGTAGTCCAAATGAGTCATTTCACCAAGCTTGGGAAAGGTTCAAAGACTTGTTAAATGCATGCCCTCATCATGGTTTTGAGATGTGGAGGTTAGTGAGTTTCTTTTATGACTCTCTTACCGCAGATTTTAAAAAGCTAGTGTCAACCATGTGTAATGGTGAGTTTTATGACAAAGAACCAAGTGAGGCCTTTGATTTTTTTGATCAATTGGCTGAAAACACAAAGCAATGGGAGACTTCTCTCCCAATTCATGTTGAGTCTAGAAACACCATTTCTCATTCAAGTGGGAAGTTTCAATTGAAAGAGACTGATGACCTCAATGCTAGATTAGCCTCATTGGCTAGGAAAGTAGAGTCTCTTGAGATTAAAAAAGTGCATGTCATAAGTGAACAACAAGAGGAAAGTTGTGTTGTTTGTGAAAGCAAAGGGCATAGGACAACTGAATGTCCTACCATTCCAGCCTTCAAGGAAGTGCTATATGGCCAAACTTCTGATTCAAGTAATGTTAGAAAGCCATTTCCAAACCAAGTAGGCAATCCCTACTCTGAGACCTATAATCCTGGATGGAGGAACCACCCAAATTTTGGATGGAGAAATGAGGGCTCTTCAGTACCTCAAACATTTCAACCTCCACCCCAACCATTTCATGCTCCCACACATAACACATACCAACCACCTCATAAGAGATCCTTAGAGGATACTCTTCAACAATTCATGCAAACGCAAGGAGGAATCAACAACCAAGTTTACAAATTCCAAGACCAGACCAATAGGACCTTAGATGACATTCGAAGTCAACTAACTAAGTTGACTCAATCACTAAGCATTCAAGAGAAGGGAAAAATCCCAGCTCAACCAATGCCCAATCCTAGAGGTCAGGTACACATGAGTGAATCCTCACCTAGTGAACCTTCAAACCATGAACAAGTCCAAGCCATCACTACCCTTAGAAGTGGAAAGGTTGTTGACAAAGGTGTAGGTTTTAGGATTCCTAAAGGTATTGTGGAGGAGAAATCTAGGGAAAGTGAAGAGGGAATCAAAACACAAGTGACAAATGAGAGTTTGAGAGATAAAGAAGGTGAGCTAAATGAGAAAGAGATGAGTGAGAAAGGAGATGATTCAAGAAAAATTGAAGTCAAAGTGAGTGACTTAGAATTTGTTCCTAGAGCACCATTTCCACAAAGGTTAGGGAAACCTAAGCAAGATCTTATGAACTCAGAAATCTATGAATTGTTCAAACAAGTGAAAGTCAATATTCCACTCCTTGATGCAATTAAACAAGTTCCATCTTATGCAAAGTTTCTTAAGGATTTATGCACAGTCAAAAGGAGATTGAATGTGAAAGAAAGAGCCTTTCTAACTGAACATGCTAGTGCCATCATCCAGTTTAAGACCCCTCCCAAATACAAAGATCCTGGTTGTCCTACCATTTCATGCATTATTGGAAGTCATAAGATAGATCAAGCTTTGTTGGATTTAGGAGCAAGTGTGAATTTAATACCCTACACTGTTTACGAACAATTAGGTTTAGGAGAAATCAAGCCTACTCGAATCACCCTTCAATTAGCTGATAGGTCAATCAAGATTCCCAGGGGTATCGTTGAGGATGTGTTGGTCCAAGTAGATAAATTCTACTTTCCTGTTGATTTTGTAGTATTAGACACCGCACCAATTCAAGGTTCTAATGCCCCCATCCCAGTCATCTTAGGGAGACCTTTCCTAGCTACATCCAATGCCTTAATTAACTGTAGGAATGGGGTGATGAAATTGTCTTTTGGGAATATGACTGTGGAGATGAACATATTCAATGTCTCCAAACAAATCGGGGAACATGAGGACATTAGAGAGGTAGATTTCATCCAAACAGTTTGTCAAGAACACTTTGAGAGAGTGTGGATCAAGGATCCATTGGAGAGAACTTTAATTCATGATGAAAGATTTTGTTCTTTGGAATGTGTTGATGAGGAAGTAAGAGAACTCGAGACTTATCTAGATCCAATGCCTATTATGTCAATAGGTCAATGGACCCCATCATTTGAGCCTTTGATTTCACCCCAAGTGAAAGTTGAGGAATCTCTTGTCCAGCCTGATAAACTAGAAAGGAAGCCTTTACCGAGTGATCTTAAGTATGCATTTCTAGGGGAAGATGAATCATATCCTATTGTGATCTCATCAAAACTTAGCATAGAGCAAGAACACAAACTTTTGAGAGTGGTGAGAAAACACAAGAAAGCAATTGGGTGGAAAATTACTGACTTGAAAGGAATTAGCCCTCTTTTATGTACACATAGAATCTATCTTGAAGAAGAGGCTAAATCTGTGAGGCAAATGCAAAGACGATTGAACCCAAACATGAAGGAAGTAGTGAGAGGTGAAGTGCTTAAGCTACTTGATGCAGGTATCATTTACCCTATTGCAAACTCAAAATGGGTTAGTCCAACCCAAGTTGTCCCAAAAAAATCTGGAGTCACGGTAGTGAAGAATGAAAATAATGAGCTGGTACCAACTAGAATCCAAACTGGATGGCGTATGTGCATTGATTATCGTAAATTGAACATGGTGACTAGGAAGGACCATTTTCCGCTTCCATTTTTAGACCAAGTGCTTGAAAGAGTAGCTGGAAGAGCTTTCTATTGTTTTCTGGATGGATACTCAGGTTACAACCAAATTGAGATTTCTTTAGAAGACCAAGAAAAAACCACTTTCACTTGTCCTTTTGGTACTTATGCTTATAGAAGAATGCCATTTGGTTTGTGTAATGCACCAGCCACTTTTCAAAGGTGTATGATGAGTATCTTTAGTGACATGGTGGAAAATTTTTTGGAAGTTTTCATGGATGATTTTTCAGTTTATGGGGATTCTTATGAGTTGTGTCTAATGAATCTAGAAAAAGTTCTTGAAAGGTGTGAAGAGAGCAATCTTGTACTCAATTGGGAGAAGTGTCATTTTATGGTGACACATGGCATTGTTTTAGGTCACATTGTCTCTTCAAAAGGGATAGAGGTAGATAAGTCAAAAGTGGAAGTCATTCAAAAATTAACTACCCCTAAGACTGTGAAAGATGTGAGATCCTTTTTAGGACATGCTGGTTTTTATCGAAGATTCATTCATTCTTTTAGTACCATTGCCAAACCATTGTGTAACTTGTTGTCACAAGATGTCCTATTTGATTGGATATCAAAATGTCAAGAAGCTTTTGAAAAGCATAAAGGGTTGTTGACAACTACACCAATCATACAAGCTCCTGATTGGTCTTTACCATTTGAACTGATGTGTGATGCTAGTGATTTTACGGTTGGGGCTGTTTTAGGGCAAAGAAAAGACAAGAAACCTCATGTCATATATTATGCTAGCAAGACTTTGAATGATGCTCAATTGAATTACACTACAACTCAAAAAGAACTCTTAGCTGTGGTCTTTGCATTAGACAAGTTTAGGTCTTATTTGGTTGGATCTCTTGTTATTGTTTTCACTGATCATGCAGCATTGAAATATTTGCTCACAAAACAAGATGCCAAACCACGTTTGATTCGATGGATCCTCCTACTCCAAGAGTTTAACATTGAAATTCGAGATAAAAAGGGAGTAGAGAATGTAGTCGCTGATCATTTGTCTCGTCTTTCAAGCTATAAGACCATAATTGATGAATCTCCAATAAATGAACTCTTTGCTGATGAAAATTTATTTTGTGCAGGTACTGTCTCTTACATTGGTTCTCCATGGTATGCTGACATAGCAAATTACCTAGCCATAAGTCAAATTCCTTCTCATTGGTCTAAACTTGACAAACAAAAATTCTTGCGCAATGTGCGCACCTTTTTTTGGGATGACCCCTACCTATTTAAATATTGTCCTGACCAAATTATTAGGCGGTGCATCCCTGATCATGAAATTCCAAGGGTCATTAATTTTTGTCATGCATTAGCCTGTGGTGGGCATTTCTCTTCCAAGAAAACCATTGCCAAAATCTTGCAGTGTGGTTTTTATTGGCCTACCATGTTTAAAGATATTCATGCCTTCTGTGTTGCATGTGACCGATGCCAACGACTAGGTAGCCTCACTAGGCGTAACATGATGCCCCTTAACCCCATCCTTGTTTTGGAAATATTTGATTGTTGGGGGATTGATTTCATGGGACCTTTTCCAAGTTTATTTGGTTACCAATTCATCCTTGTTGCTGTTGATTATGTGTCTAAATGGGTGGAGGCCATTGCATCTCGAACCAATGACCATCAAGTTGTGGTCAAATTCTTGAAAGAAAATATTTTCTCTCGTTTTGGCATGCCCCGGGCTATGATTAGTGATGGGGGAAAACATTTTTGTAACAAGCCCGTTGGGATTTTGATGAGAAAATATGGTGTAATTCACAAGGTCAGTACCCCCTATCACCCACAGACTAGTGGCCAAGCTGAGTTGGCAAATAGGGAGATCAAGAATATTTTAGAGAAAACAGTCAATCCAAACCGTAAAGATTGGTCCCTACGACTAGTTGATGCTTTGTGGGCATATCGCACTGCTTATAAGACCTCTTTAGGAATGTCTCCTTATAGGCTAGTTTATGGAAAGCCTTGTCATCTCCCTGTTGAGATTGAGCACCGTGCATATTGGGCTATTCGGCAATTCAATGACAATGAAAACGAGGTTGGCAAAAATAGAAAGCTTTAATTGGATGAATTAGAGGAGTTGAGAAATGATGCATTTGAAAATGCAAAAATTTCAAAACATAAGATGAAAACTTTGCATGATAAACATATTCTTAGAAAATCCTTTCATGTTGGTCAAAAGGTTCTCTTGTATAATTCACGATTACATCTCTTTCCTGGGAAGTTGAGGACAAAATGGACTGGTCCATTTGTGATTAAATCCATCTCTGAGCATGGTGCATTTGAGGTAGAAAATCCCAAGAATAGAAATATTTTCAAAGTAAATGGTCATCGATTGAAACCTTATCTTGAAAATGTTGTGGCTGAAGTTGATACATTGGATCTTCAAGATCCAATACCATTGTAGTATTAGAAGTAATGAGTTTTTATTTTTATTTTATTTTTATTTTTATTTTTCATTTTTATTATTTTTTCTTCTTTCTTCCATCTCTTATATTTTCGTGTTCATGCATTCGGGACAATGCATTATTTTAAATTGGGGGGTGTGAGGTTCTTTATTTTCAAAAAAAAAAAAAACATCAATGTTTTCTTTTAGTTGTGATATGCAGGTTAAAAAAAAATCAAGCAAGAAGTCAGCTCATGCCCAATTCAATCAGACATTCATCCTTGAAAACAGAAGGGGAGTAACAATTTTCTAATCTTTATACTTTTCTTCTCTTTCTCTTTTACATTGAGGATAATATAAAACTTAATTTTAGATATTTCATTATGTTGAATGCTTGAGATAACCATGCTTGTTAAAAAAAAAAAAAAAAACTTGCATTCGTATGTGAATGAGACTTGTTTAGGATCATCATTACATTTTTGGATTCATTATTATGTTGAACATTGCATACTTTAATTTGGGATAGATAATATCTTATAAAGCAAGATATAGCATACTTTTTTTTTAAGATTACTGAAATACATCTTTCCTTGTAAAAGTTGTGTGAGTTGTGTGATTATGCATGAAAGATGAGTATGATGCTTTACTTGTGATTATCCCTTTTGATCCAGTCCTAAACAAGGTTTAAGTAAATAGAGTAATAATTATTATACGAATAAATAAATAAATGTGTACAAAGTTCTATCTACTCCAATGTTTTGAGTTGCTCAGTAACTAGGGGTATTCATCACAAATGTTTATCTTTACGTCAAACGGCAGCTTAAAATATGAGTATGCAAAGCACTTTAAGTTTGTGACTTTGTGAGTAACCGGGTGCATTCATCACAAATGTTTGTATTCGCGTCAAAAGGGAAGTGACTACTTAAAGACAAAAAATAAATCATATCTTCAAAAAAAAAAAAAAAACAAAGAAAGAAAAAAGAAAGAAAGAAAATATATAGATATTTCTCTAGTTTGCTACCTTGTTTGTGTTGGTGAGAATGGAAGATTACAAGTTGAGTTTTCGTATGAATCAATTATGTTGGTTGCACGATAAATATGACTGAATTTGGAAATTTTGTATGGATGTTTGATTTAGAGAATGTGAGTATGCTTATTTTTCTTTATTTGCTATTGTGTACACTAAGTTAAAGATACCAATGTTTGCATGATAGGTCCTTCAAGTGTGATGAATCGAGCCTAATTATGGTTGTTATTATTATTATTTTTATTTTAAAGGTTTTATGTTTTGTTTTGCTTGAGGACTAGCAAAATCTAAGTTGGGGGGTGTGATTGTGCATCAAAAGTGTCATTAAGTCTCTTGTTCCACATATGTATTTATTGTTTTTATTTGGTTGTTTTTATAATAATTGATGTGTTTTTTAGTAATGAAGTTTGTTTTAATGTTTCGATAGGTTTTTGGAGCTTAAATGAATTAATTCAGAAAATTCAACGTCGGAATTCAGAACAAAGAATTGAAGAGATATTTAGTTGAAGATTGAAGCAAATCTTGGTTCAAATAAGTGCTCCAAATTTGTCCCAAAAATCAATTCTATTCCAATTCTAGAAAAGAATATCATATGATTTATTTCAAGCCCAAACTTGCCTTATGTTGTGTGCAAACTTCAACCATTAAACACTCAAGGTTTCAATGTCAATCTTAGCCCAAATAATAAGTAAATTTGTATACTTATTTGATGCTCAAATTCAGCCCAAAAATCAGCCCCAAATCAGCCCTAAATCAACCCCAAATCAACCTTCAAATCAACCCAAACACAATCCATGATCTTACATGTCCACACGACTAAAAGGTTGATGTCTTCTCCCAAGTGCAGGAGTGTCGAAGTAATAAATAACTCGGCAAGACCGGGGTCGAACCACAAGGAGGTTAATTGTACAAATTATAAACAACAATTATAAACAACAATAATAGTAATGATAATAATAATAATAATAATAATAATAATAATAATAATAATAATACTAATAATAATAATAATAATAATAACAATAATAATAATAATAAAGAAAGAGAAGAAGAAGAAGATGATGATGATGAGAACTTAGAGATGAAATATTAATGTAAGGATTAAACAATAATAATAACAAATGTCAAGGTTAGAGGTTCCACTAATGGTATATCAAACAAGTATAGTATAAACTCTTATTATTGAATTGGAAACCACACACAAAGGAGGTTCCAATCAGATTATATATTATTAACATGATTACATTAGTCATCTTATTCAATTAATGCTAATACTTGTAAATCTCGTCAAGCATTCATGATTATAACTTATGTTAACAACAAATCAAGTTCCTTTCATAGCTCAGGTGTCGGTTATACCATACATTATGGGCTATGAAAGTGCCAAGCATTTGTTGTACCAAGTGTTATACAACATAAATCAAGATTAGTCATTTAACAAGCAAAGTATTAAAGAGTGAACAAGATAACAAATATAAAACATGTTAGTATCAAACATTAAAGTCCATATTAAGTTTACACTATACTTATTCTTCCACCATTAGTGTAACCTTTTCACCTTGACATAATTAACTTAGCTAGACATAATGAAAGAAAGAAAAATAAATAAACAAAATAAGAACATAAAAGTTAACTAAGTAAAGGAAATGAAATGAAAGGCATAAACTTGATATTAATGAAAGTAAAGCATAAACATTACAAAAAATACAAAGAGAGAAAGGAAGAGCATGATCTTGATCTGGAAACCAAGATGCCTAAATGCATGGCAAATGCCTCCTTTTATAGGCCAAAATTGGGAACTATTGATTTGATGACTAATTGATAAGTGGGTGACCAACTTTTGACTTGGTGACAATCCTTATCTTCTCTTGTCTGCCCAAAACGTCATTGATAACGTCAAAACTGGAGCCAGGTGTAAACATGAAAGTTGTAGGCAATTGTCTCAGCTTTCTTGTGTAAAAAATTCAGCTCATTTGGACTTCTAGAACTCCAGATATGGCCAAAATACAGAACAGTGCTCGGGCTGGAAGACAGATTCGGGCTTCTTTGTTGTTGCTACAATTTGGACTTGCAAATGGCCTTTTTAGATCTTGGGCTCCATATGAAAGTTGTAGGCTTATGTCTTACCTTTCCATCCATATAAATTGGACCTAAATCTGAGATCTGTAGCTCCAGATATGACCCAATTACCGAACCATGTTCTGGTTTGGATTGCACCGACATCTCTTCTCTAAGTTTGACCATCTCTTTATCCTTGCAATTTAAGTTCTTCAAGTCATCAATCAATACTTTCATTTATGTGATAGGCCTGCATTAAAAATAGACATTTACCATAAATTATAGGTATCTTATATTATTAGATACATTATTATAAAACATATTTTAGTTAAGGAGTTATTGATACTTCAAGTGCAAAATGATGATATAAAACCATGATAAAAATGCACTTTTAAGTACTAATCAAGACGCATCCTACTAGATATGTGCATCGTGTAATTCATGATTTATGGCCACTATTCCATAAAAAACATGCTCGACATAATCTTGGGAATCTGACTAAAAAATACCATGTTTATAGGTTTTTAAGAAAACGACATAATCTTGGGAATATGACTAAAAAATACCATGTTTATAGGTTTTTAAGAAAACTGAATGGGAAGCCTATCCCCGACCCATTGAAGGCGTTTAAATCGTTTTTAGATGTAATACCAAGGGGAGATGTGAGCCACAATTACAACTGCGATTTGAATCTTAGTTTGTAAAAACTTGTGTTTTTTGGTTTTATTAATAACATAATATTTATGTTTTGTTGTTTCTTAACTGTGTTTTAGGTTTATCAATGTTTGTTATTTCAGGTGATGTCTTTTATGCTCTATCTTTCTACTTTAGGACATTAAGGACAATATCTCTTTTTGATTGGGGGGAAAGGGTAGTAGTTGACAAAATAAAATTAACTAACTATTTTTTTCATTTCATAAAGCATGTGCAAAATTGTTGTTACTAGGATGACAAAGTAAAAGAGCTTTTTTGTTAAAATGATTTTTGAGACACATATTAGTAACCATTCTTAACAAGGTCTATTATAATACTTCTTGAAATATTTAGGTTTACAAACTCTCGCATTATTATCACGTAATTTTACTCATATACTCATTTAACATGTATTCTTAAACCTTAATTTTCACACACACACTTTAACATGTGATTGCGAGTTTCATATTGGATTCTTATATTATTTATGTTCTTTTATTAAACGTAACAACTAAGGGAAAGAGATAGTATATAATTTGCAAAAAAAAACAAAAAAAAATAATGATAATAAATCTGTAGATAAGTTTACTTTCGTAGCCTCCCTAACCTAAGCAATTAAGTCTAAAGGGGTGTTTTAACACCTAATATCCTAAAGTCAATTGACTTAAGAGTTATTGGCCCAACGCTTATTACTTGAATTAAGGAAAAAAGCTTAAGGGAATCAAATATTTCACTATCTATGTATTAGTATCTACAACCCAAGTCACTAAGCTCGTAGGGGTATCTCAACACCCAATGCTCTAAGACCAACTGGTTTGGGAGTCATTAGTCGAAAGCTCATTTCATGGGTTAAAGATGCATCATGTTTAAAGTTATATTTATATATATTAAAAAAATAAAAAGAAGAAAAAATCTCAACCCAAAGAAGTTAACCTTAAATATTAGAAGAAAAATTTTATTTTTTTCCAAGTAAAGCCCTATAATTACGTGTTGATATATTGAGCATAAAAAAAGGTTTATTAATATCTTATTTAAGAGGTATTGAGTAGATATATAAATTTAATGAGAGTTTATTTATTCGGATAGATTAATAGAAGTTGAATGATGAATATCTTGCTTTGTAGAATTTGCAAATTGTTTTTCTATTTTAAGTCTTTAATTACTAAGGACTAGTAATAAGCTGGTTGGGGGGCTGTGATTAGTACTTAAAAATATATTTTTATCAAGGTTTTATATCATTATTTTGCACTTGAAGTATCAAAAACTCCTTAACTAAAGCATGTTTTATAATAACATATCTAACAATATAAGATACCTTTAATTTATGGTAAATGTTTATTTTAAATGCAAGCCTATCACATAAATGAAAGGATTGATTGACAAGTTTAAGAATTGAAATTGAAAAGACAAAGAGATGGCCAAACTTAAAAAATAGATGTTGGTGCAGTCCAAATCAGAACTCTATTCAGTAATTAGGTCATATCTAGAGTTGTAGATCTTGGATTTAGGTCTACTTTACATGGATGGAAAGGTAAGACATAACCTACAACTTTTATATAGAACCCAAGATTGAAAAATGTCATTTTCAAGTTCAAATTGTAGCAATAACAAAGAAGTCTGAATGTGTTCTACAGCTCGAGCACTATTCAGTATTTGGCCTATATCTTGAGTTCTAGAAGTCTAAATAACCTCTATTTGTTTTTCTAGAAAGTTGAGACAATTTCCTATAACTTTCATATTTTTAAATGGTTCCAATTCTAACGTTATCAATGATGTTTTGGGTAGATAAGAGAAGATAAGGATTGTCACCAAGTCAAGAGTTGGTCACCCACTGATCAATTAGTCATCAATTCAATAGTTCTCAATTTTGGCCTATAAAAGGAGGCATTTGCCATGCATTTAGGCGTCTTTATTTCTAAATGAAGATCATGCTCTTGCTTTCTCTCTTTGTATTTTTTTTATATTGCTTATGTTTTGCAATCATTAATATCAAGTTTATCATTTTCATTTCCTTTCCTTTACTTAGTTAACTTTAATCTTATTTATGTTTTTATTTTGTTTATTTATTTTTCTTTCTTCCATTATGTTTAGCTAAGTTTATTACGTCAAAGTGAAAAAGTTACACTAATGGTGTAAGAATAAGTATAATATAAACTTAATATGAACTTTAATGTTAGATACTCACATGTTTTATATTTGTTATCTTGTTCACTCTTTAATACTTTGCTTGTTAAATGACTAATCTTGATTTATGTTGTATAACACTTGGTACAACAAATGCTTGGCACTTTCATAGCCCATAATGTATGGTATAACCGACACCTGAGCTATGAAAGGAACTTGATTTGTTGTTAACATAAGTTATAATCATGAATGCTTGACGAGATTTACAAGTATTAGCATTAATTGAATAAGATGACTAATGTAATCATGTTAACAATATATAATCTGATTGGAACCTCCTTTGTGTGTGGTTTCCAATTCAATAATAAGAGTTTATACTATACTTGTTTGATATACCATTAGTGGAACCTCTAACCTTGACATTTGTTATTATTATTGTTTAATCCTTACATTAATTTTCACGTTATCAATGACGTTTTGGGCAGACAAGAGAAGATAAGGATTGTCACCAAGTCAAAAGTTGGTCACCCACTTATCAATTAGTCATCAAATCAATAGTTCCTAATTTTGGCCTATAAAAGGAGGCATTTGCCATGCATTTAGGCATCTTGGTTTCCAATTCAAGATCATGCTCTTGCTTTCTCTCTTTATATTTTTGTAATGCTTAAGTTTTACTTTTATTAATATCTTGTTTATGCCTTTCATTTCCTTTCCTTTACTTAGCTAATTTTTATTTTATTTATGTTCTTATCTTATTTATTTATATTTCTTTCTCTCATTATGTTTAGCTAAATTTATTATGTTAAAGTGAAAAGGTTATACTAATGGTGTAAGAATAAGTATAGTTTAAACTTAACATGGACTTTAATATTTGATACTAAAATGTTTTGTATTGGTTATCTTGTTCACTCTAAATACTTTGCTTGTTAAGTGGTTAATATAGATTTATGTTGTATAATACTTGATTGATTCGTACTTAAAAATGCATTTTTATCATGGTTTTATATCATCATTTTGCACTTGAAGTATCAATAACTCCTTAACTAAAGCATGTTTTATAATAATATATCTAATAATATAAGATACCTTTAATTTATGGTAAATGTTCATTTTAAATACAAGACTATCACATAAATGAAATGATTGATTGATGCTTTTAAGAACTTAAATTGCAAGAGTAAAGAGATGACCAAAAATAGAAAAGAGATGTCGGTGCAATCCAAACCAGAATATTGTTCGGTAATTGGGCCATATCTAGAGCTATAGATCTCAGATTTAGGTCTACTTTATATGGATGGAAATTTAATAATAATATCAAGTTTATGCCTTTCATTTCCTTTCCTTTACTTAGTTAACTTTTATGTTTTTATTTTATTTATTTATTTTTCTTTCTTTCATTATGTCTAGCTAAGTTTATTATGTCAAGGTTAAAAGGTTACACTAATGGTAAGAATAAGTATAATGTAAACTTAATATGGACTTTAATGTTTGATACTAACATGTTTTCTATTTGTTATCTTGTTCACTCTTTAATACTTTGCTTGTTAAATGACTAATCTTGATTTATGTTGTATAACACTTGGTACAACAAATGCTTGGCACTTTCATAGTTCATACTGTATGGTATAACCGACACCTAGGCTATGAAAGAAACTTGATTTGTTATTAACATAAGTTATAATCATGAATGCTTGACGAAATTTACAATCATTAGCATTAATCGAATAAAATGACTAATGTAATCATGTTAACAATCTATAATCTGATTGGAACCTCCTTTATGTGGTTTCCAATTGAATAATAAGAGTTTATATTATACTTGTTTGACATACCATTAGTGGAATCTCTAATCTTGATATTTGTTATTATTATTATTTAATTATTACATTAATATTCTTCTCAAAGTTCTCATCTTCTTCTTCTTCTTCTCCTTCTTTTTACTACTACTACTACTACTACTACTACTACTACTACTACTACTACTACTACTACTACTATTATTATTATTATTGTTATTATTATTACTACTACTACTACTACTCCTCCTATTATTATTATTGTTGTTGTTGTTGTTGTTGTTGTTGTTGTTATCGTTGTTCTATTATTGTTATTTATAATTTGTACAATTAACCTCCATGTGGTTCGACCCAGTCTTGCAAGGTTATTTATTACTTTGACACTCCTGCACTTGGGAGAAGACATCAATCTTTTGGTCATGTCAAGTTTTTGGCGCCGTTGCCAGGGAGGTAAGTTCTTGTATAAATTATAGTAGTTATTTTATTTTCACTTTTCACTTTTCTTGTATATAACTTTGTTTCTTTTCTCTTGTTTCTTCTTCTTTTGTTTTCTTCTTCCTTTTATTCTATTCCTACACGTGCATGAGAGTGTGGTCATGATGTAACCATATTATTCGATAGTTTCACCCACATTTACCTAATGTTTTGTCCATGTTTTATATGTAAAATGCCTTGATATTCTTTGTTTTATGTTTTAAGGCACTTTTGGATGAAAAATGCAAAAAAGAGTAAATTGGAGATAATTAGCAGATTTGACGTTTAGTCGATGTTTTGTGCAAAGCGTGAGTTCTAGAGATCAAAATGAAGTGATTCCAGTGGCTCTAAAAAGCTAACATCCATACCTTTCTGGAAATGTAATACAAGAAAAATACGAAGAGGAAGATCATGGAAATCACATCCTTCAAAGTCAAATCTCATATTCTGCCACTATTGACCTTTGTCCATTCAAAATTCCATATCTGGAGCTCTAGAAGTCCAATTGATGCAAACTCAATTGTTTTGGATTCCTGACTCAAAGATATAGAAACGCTCCAAGTTTAAGCCAAAAAAAATGTCATATGAGGGCGATATGATTTTTCAAAGATGACAACTGAATTCTACCAGCAATCAGGTTTCGTGAAGAAATGAGTCCAAATTATGTTTTGAAGCTTCTAAACTATCATCCAAGTTATAATTTCAGCAATTTAGTGTCTCTAGTAAATCAATCTAGAAGATCAAGAAAAGTAGCCACCAACCTCAATCCACCAACCTCAAATCACCAACCACAAACCAGCTGCAAGTTGGAATGCTGCCATTGTCAAAGAAGGAGGCTATAATGGTGGGTTGTTTGTGGTGACTACTAATGTCAAAGTTTGGCATGTTTGGCAGCCACTATTATTGATAAAGAAGCAAGAGGAGCTGTCATTGAAGCCTATATATAGACACCAAGAGAGCCAAGAAAGGAGAGGAGAGAGTGCAATAGAATCAAAGAAAGGTGGCAGCAACTAGAAGTGAAGAAACACAAACTCTCCTCTCTACATACTAGAAATAATGCTTTCTTTTATCTTTATGAGTAGTTGTTCAATAGATATGCAAGGCTAAGCTCTTTTCTTGGTTGCAAGGACGCAAAAACTTTCAGATTTCAAGAACTATGAGATTTATTCTTCCATTTATTTTCAGTTTGTATTATGAATGAGTATGATTGTTTTCCTATGCATATTTTCTATGATTGTTGTTGATAATTGCTAGAGCGGACTCTAAGTTATTATTGTGAACAATCTATTGCTAAGTTTGATATCAAAACCGGAGTTAGGGTATATAAACTTGTGAAGTAACTAAGCTTGATAATTGTGGCAGAACTACGTTATTAAACTTAAGGAAAACATTCGATCAAAGCAACACAAGCAGACAACTTGGTTGTTAAGATTAATGAATTTATCTAGATCTTAAGGCTGCCATTAGATTAAATCATTAGTGCGGACACTGTGATTATTTGTTGGTTATGGCTAGTTATATGGCGGATCCATTAATTAACCAAAGTTAAAAAAAGATAAAAATTCAGAATATAAACTGGAGTTTCGTTTCAAGGATCAATTCTGATTTCTATAGGTGGATGTGTGCTTGTGACCAAAGTTTGTTTTCTTGATAAATTTCAGTTTTAATTGATTGTGTTCACTAGTTTAATTTCTTCCATATTTTAGATTATCACAAATCAAAACCCCCCAATTGCATAACGTATAGCATAAAAATCTGAACTAAATCTTCCTCGTGGGATCGATCCCTTGCTTGCTCTATACTATCTTGTGTGATTTAAGTTAGGGTAATTAATTTGTGTGACCGCGACATCGCAACAAATTTTGGTGCCGTTGCCTGGGAATTTTAGTTGATTCTTATGCTTGTACTGTTATTTTTAGTTGCTGTGATTTTGTATTTATATTTCTAAAAAAAAAACAAAATTTTTGCTTGCGGTAGTACTATTTATTTGCAGTGGCGTTACTGTTCAAAACAAAATTGTTTGTGGAATTAGGTTTCGGATTTTCTTTTCCTAAAGGAAAACGACGTTCTGAACAAGACTAGTAGTATACTACTAGCCCCATCCTATTGAGGCCAAATTCGACTGTTTTCTAAGGTGTTTAGGCAGTTTTAGTTTTCTAGCGTTGGATTTTCATATAATTTGCATTACTTTTTTTATCTCTTGTATGGTTTCTTTTTTTTTAGTTTTCTTAGTGATTGATGCATGTGACCCGTTCTACTAATCAAATTCAAGTGTAGGTTAATTTTGAAATAGAAAGCACTTTACGCAGGTTAAGAAAGGAAGTTCGCCTCAACACCATGGCTATTGCACGACAACAAACACTCAAGGAGCTTATTGCTCCTAATATGGAAAATTAGCCACTATGTATAAACATTGACAATAATGTAAACTTTGAGCTCAAATCTGGTTTTATACATTTGTTACCAACATTTAATGGTCTTGCAGGAGAAGATCCTCATACTCATCTTAAGGAGTTCCATATGGTTTGTGTTGGCATGAAACCGAATGGAGTTGATGAAGAACAAGTTAAGTTAAAAGCTTTCCCTTTCTCTATTCTCCTAGGATCTATTGGAACATGGAATGCAATGAAGAAGATTTTCCTTGAGAAGTATTTCCCAGCATCTTGAGTTGTCAACATAAGGAAAGAAATATGTGGGATTCGGCAATCTCATGGAGAGACACTCTTTGAGTATTGGGAAAGATTTGAGCAACTATGCATTCAATGCCCTCATCATCAAATACCCGATCAACTGCTCATTCAATATTTCTATGAAGGATTGATGCCTACTGACTATAGTATCATTGATGCTGCAAGTGGAGGCGTATTGGTGGATAAGACACCCGAGGCTGCACGCCAATTGATCTCAAACATGGCAGCTAACTCAAAACAGTTTGGCACTCGTGGAGACTTCTCTAACAAACGAGTAAATGAGGTAAGTATTTCTAACCTTGAAAATCAAGTTAATGATCTTACTTCTCTTGTGCGTTCTTTGGCTTGTGGAAATGTGCAATAGGTGAAAGTTTGTAGCATATGCTCCTTACAAGGACATACTTCGGATATGTGCCCAACAATGCAAGAAGATACATTGAACAAGCTCATGCAATTGATGGAGCATTCAACAGACAACCCCAGCGTAAATATGATCCCTTTTCCAACACGTACAATCCCGGATGGAGAGATCATCCCAACTTACGCTATGGCAACCCATCCCAACAAGGCAATCAAGGCTGACAATTCCATCCCCATGGATTTCAGCCCCAACAGAATTATCAAGCAAGACAACCCCCTCCATTCACAAACTCCAATGTTACGGGGTCGTCATCCAATGATGATCTTCGTGAGATGATGAAAACTTTGGCTTCTAATACTGTTACCTTGCAACAAAATGTCATATCTTTTCAACAGGAAACAAGGTCAAGTATTCATAACTTGGAGAAGCAAATGGGGCAAGTAGCTTCAAGTGTAGGGAAATTGGAGGCACAAATGAATGGAAAATTACCTTCCTAAGCATTGAATCCAAAAGAGAATGTTAGTGTGATCATGCTGAGAAGTGGGAAAGAACTTGAAGAGAAAAGGTCAAAACAAATTAAGATGGAGGAAGAAGAAGAGATAGAAACTGAATTGAGTACAAAGAAGGAACATCATCCTCCTCCACAAACTAAAACATCGACCAACACTCCAAAGGTAACTCCTCACTCAATGAATTCCAGTTTTAAAGCAATTCCACCCTTTCCTGTTAGTTCTTCTAGATCAAAGAAAGAGGATAAAGAAAAAGAAATTTTAGAGGTTTTCAAGAAAGTAGAACTCAACATTCCTTTGCTTGATGTTATCAAGCAAATTCCCAAGTATGCCAAATTTTTGAAGGAGTTGTGTACTACCAAGAGAGCTTTCAAACTGAAAGGTTATGAAATGGTAAGTATGGGTGAAGTTGTGTCTGCTATTTTTCAAAAGAATATGCCTTTAAAGCAAAAAGACCCAAGTGCGTTTACTATCCCATGTGTTATTGGTAATGCTAGTTTTAAAATAGCTTTATGTGATTTAGGTGCATCCATTAGTGTTATGCCTAAACTTGTTTATGATTCTCTTAGTCTGGAACCTTTAAATAAAACTAGCATTGTAATACAACTTGCAGATCGTAGTTTTGTTTATACACTTGGTGTGATAGAAGATGTCCTAGTCAAGATTGATAGTTTGGTTATTCCATATGATTTTTATATTCTTGATATGGAACATGATTCTTGTGATTTATCAACCAGCACTCCTATATTGTTTGGGAGTCCATTCTTGAAAACTGCCAACACAAAGATTGATTGTGATAAGGATACCTAGTCTATGGAGGTAGGAGATGAAAAAATTGAATTCAATTTTCATGATGCAATGAAATATCCTTATCGCAATGTTTATTCTATCACATGTTATGACCAAATTGATAAGTATGTGCAGCAAGTTTGTGATTTTGATTGTGAAGATGGATTAAGCATAGCTTTGAGCTATGGCTATGATTTCACCAAGATAAAAGAGATGGAGAGGCACATATGTGTTCCCCAAAACATGCACGAATCAGTATTGGCCTTATAAGCTTTACAAATTGTTCCCCATGGTAATGTCTTTATTGATTTATTACTCTCACATAAAAAGCTTTTGCCATCTATTTTATAGGCCCCTGAGTTAGAATTAAAACCTTTGCCCGATAATTTGAAGTATGTATTCATTGGCGACAACAATACACTTCCCGTTATCATAGCCAAAGGTTTGACAAGTATACAAGAGGAAAAACTTGTGAAGTTGTTGTGTGATCACAAAACGGCCATTGGATGGACTTTAGCTGACATTAAGGGCATTAGTCCCTCAATGTGTATGCATCACATACTATTGGAGGACAACGCAAAACCAACAAGGGAAATGCAAAGGAGGTTGAACCCACCTATGATGGAGGTACTAAAAGCTGAAATTTTAAAACTGTTAGATGCAGGAGTCATTTACCCCATCACTGACAGTAAATGGGTAGCACCAATCCATGTCGTGCCTAAAAAGACCGGAATCACGTTGGTGAAAAACAAAAATGATGAGCTCATTCCTACTCGCATCTCGAGTGGATGGAGAATGTGTGTTGATTATAGAAAGCTCAATCTTTCTACACGCAAAGATCATTTCCCATTACCATTCATAGATCAAATGCTTGAGCGCCTAGCAGGTAAGTCTTTTTATTGCTTTCTTGATGGATATAGTGGATACAATCAGATTGTTATTAATCCTGAGGATCAAGAAAAAACTACATTTACTTGTCCATTTGGTACATATGCATATAGGAGAATGCCTTTTGGTCTTTGTAATGCTCCTGCAACTTTTCAAAGATGCATGATGAGTATTTTTTCTGACTATGTTGAAAGAATAATTAAGGTTTTTATGGATGATTTCACGGTGTATGGTGATTCTTTTGAAAAATGTCTAGAAAATTTATCTTTGATCCTAAAAAGGTGCATTGAAACAAACTTTGTCTTGAACTATGAAAAGTGTTATTTTATGGTAGAACAAGGAATAGTTCTTGGGCATGTTGTGTCTTCACGTGGATTACAAGTTGATAAAGCTAAAATAGATGTTATTTCATCATTGTCTTACCCCTCATGCGTGAGGGAAGTTCGTTCTTTTCTAGGTCATGTAGGTTTCTATCGACGCTTTATCAAAGATTTCTCGAAGATTACAGCACCTTTGTGCAGACTATTAGCCAAAGAAGTTGATTTTGTGTTTGATCAAGCTTGTAAAGATACCCATGATGAGCTTAAGAGATGTGTCACATCTGCCCCTATCATCCAACCACCAAATTGGGATGAACCTTTTGAGATAATGTGTGATGTGAGTGACTATGCGGTAAGAGTTGTGCTTGGGCAAAGAATTGGAAAGAATTTGCATGTTATCGTCTACGCTTCTCGCATGTTGGATAGAGCACAATGCAATTACCATACAACTGAAAAGAAACTTTTTGCAGTGATGTTTGCTCTTGAAAAATTCAGGTCATATCTACTTGGTACAAGAGTCATTGTTTTTACTGACCATGTAGCTCTCAAGTATCTTTTGAAGAATAAGGAGTCCAAATCAAGACTGATTAGGAACCTCCTTTATGTGGTTTCCAATTGAATAATAAGAGTTTATATTATACTTGTTTGACATACCATTAGTGGAATCTCTAATCTTGACATTTGTTATTATCATTATTTAATCGTTACATTAATATTCCTTCTCAAAGTTTTCATCATCTTCTTCTTCTTCTCCTTCTTTTTTACTACTACTACTACTACTACTACTACTACTACTACTATTATTATTATTATTACTACTACTACTACTACTACTACTACTACTACTACTACTCCTATTATTATTATTGTTGTTGTTGTTGTTATTGTTGTTGTTGTCATTGTTGTATTATTGTTATTTATAATTTGTACAATTAACCTCCATGTGGTTCGACCCCAGTCTTGCCGGGTTATTTATTACTTCGACACTCCTGCACTTGGGAGAAGACATCAATCTTTTGGTCATGTCAAGTTTTTGGCGCCGTTGCCGGGGAGGTAAGTTCTTGTATAAACTATAGTAGTTATTTTATTTTCTCTTTTCACTTTTCTTGTATATAAATTTGTTTCTTTTCTCTTTTTTCTTCTTCTTTTGTTTTCTTCTTCCTTTTATTCTATTCCTACACGTGCATGAGAGTGTGGTCACGTATATCAAGTGGTAGACTTTGTAGGATATCCTCATCATTTTCAGAAAATATGGCCGAAGAAGATAATCAATCACTTCATAATGAAAATAATGAGAATAACCATGCTAGAACACTTAGAGACCACATGAATCCCACAAGAACAAGTGCACCATCATGCATATTTTTTCCTTCCGATGCATCTCATTTTAATTTTAAACCAGGTATTATTCAACTTTTACCTTCTTTTCATGGCTTAGAATTGGAAAATCCATACTTGCATTTAAGAGAATTTGAGGAGGTCTGCAACACATATAATGATTCAAATTGCAGGATCAACACCATCAGATTAAAGCTTTTTCCTTTTTCACTAAAAGATAAAGCTAAAACATGGCTACAAAATTTAAGACAGGATCCATTCGTGTCTGGGATGAAATGTAACAATAGTTTTTGAAGAAGTTTTTCCCATATTACATAACAAACTCTTTCAAAAGAAAAATCACTACTTTCACTCAAAAACCAGTGTATAACACATACTTCATACTGTATAACACTTGTTAAATGACTAATCTTGATTTATGTTGTATAACACTTGTTACAACAAATGCTTGGTACTTTCATACTTCATACTGTATGGTATAACCGACACCTGAGTTATGAAAGGAACTTGATTTGTTGTTAACATAAGTTATAATCATGAGTGCTTGACGAGATTTACAAGCATTAGCATTAATCGAATAAAATGACTAATGTAATCATGTTAACAATCTATAATCTAATTGGAACCTCCTTTATGTGTGGTTTCCAATTGAATAATAAGAGTTTATATTATACTTGTTTGGCATACCATTAGTGGAATCTTTAACCTTGACATTTGTTATTATCATTGTTTAATCATTACATTAATATTCCTTCTCAAAGTTCTCATCATCTTTTTCTTCTTCTCCTTCTTTTTCTTTATTATTATTATTATTACTACTACTACTACTACTACTACTACTACTACTACTACTACTACTACTATTATTATTGTTATTGTTATTATTATTATTACTACTACTACTACTACTACTATTATTATTGTTATTGTTATTACTACTACTACTAGTATTATTATTGTTGTTGTTGTTGTTGTTGTTATTGTTATCGTTGTTGTATTATTATTATTTATAATTTGTACAATTAACCTCCTTGCGGTTCGACCCCGATCTTGCCGAGTTATTTATTACTTTGACCCTCCTACACTTGGAAGAAAACATCAATTTTTTGGTCGTGTCATTAATACAACAAATACTTGGTACTTTTATAGCTCAATCATATGGTATAATGTACATCTGCTATGAAAGGAACTTAATTTGTTGTTAACATAAGTTATAATCATGAATGCCTAACAATACTTACAAGTATTAGTATTATTCGAATAAGATAACTAATGTAATCATGTTAACAATTCATAATCCAATTGTAACCTCTTTTGTTTGTGGTTTCAAATTGAATAATAAGAGTTTATATTATACTTGTTTGAAATACTATTAGTGGATCCTCTAACTTTGATATTTATTGTTATCATTGTTTAATCAATACATTAATCTTTTATCTCAAAGTTCTCGTTAATTTCTTCTTCTTCTTCTTCTTCTTCTATTATTACTATTACTATTACTATTGTTGTTATTGTTATTGTATTATTATTACTGTTTATAATTTATACAATTAACCTCCTTGTAGTTTAACCTAGATCTTGTTGAGTTATTTATTACTTTGACACTCCTATACTTGATAGAAGATATCAATCTTTTGATCATGTCAAAGAGGTACATGAATATTTATGTAGGTTAATATATTACTTTAATATGCCTTGTAGCTAATTAATTTGGCTATACATGACATTATTATATTCATTTAAATACATATTTATTATTAATAAAAGCTTAATTTATCTTTAATACTCATATAATGTTAGATTAATGAATCTAGAGTAAAGATAAAGTCTATGAGACAAAAATGCTTTACAAAGGGAATTATAAAATTGTTATAATTATATGAATTTTATTATATCAAAGCATTGTTTCTAAAATGTTTCTGATATATTTATGTTCTTTCTTTTATGAAAAGAAACAGTTGTTCTTATAAGTTGAGGTATATAAGATACCTAGAACTAATATGTATATGCTTGTTTTAAAACATATATACTAAACTGACCCCCATGATAATTTTATATAGAGAAATTACCTATATTTATGGTTTACATAATGATTATGTAAGTGATTCAATAAGAAAAGCAATCAAGAATTTTAAAATGGACACATTAATGATTGAAATACATCGAAAATATATTTTTGAATTTTAATTTTTTGAAAGACATTGAAAGTTATGAAATGGGTGCAAGTGTTTTGAAAAGATTTTTTGAATTTTTTATTTTTTTTAGAATACATATACAAGTGTTTTGCAAAGTTTAAAACATCATAAAATGAATGGGTTAATTAATAATTATGATAATTATCAATGAAATTAATTAGTTATAGTCAAATTAAATTTCAATAAGACTCCTTAATAGGTTGGTTAAATAATAATTATCAATCAAATTCATTAGTTATAGTCGGATTAAATTTCAATAGAATTCCTTAACTGGTTTAATTAGTAATTATAATAATTATCAATGAAATTGATTAGTATTATTCAAATTAAATTTTAATTGGATTTGTTAAATAGGTAAGTTAATTAATAACTATGTTAATTAATTATTAGTTGTAGTTGTAGTCAAATTAATTTTTGATATGATTGGGTAAGTTAATTAATAACTATGTTAATTTTGTAGATGTAGTCAAATTAATTTTTTATATGGCTTATTATAGGGTAGGTTAATTGATATTTATGATAATTATCTAAGAAATTGATTAGTTTTAGTTAAGTGGATATATTAGTTAATAATTCTGATTATTATCATAGAAAATAAGTAGTTTTAGTCAATTTAAATTTCATTATAATTCCTTAATGGATAGATTAATTAATAGTTATGATAATTGTCAATGAAGGTATCGGCAAATTAAATTTTAATAGAATTCCTTAACTATGCAAGTTAATTAATAATGATAATAATTATCATTGAGAATTATTAGTTGTAGTCAATATAAATTTCATTTGAATTCCTTAACTAGATAGTTAATTAATAATTATGATAATTATTAATGAAATTTAATAGTTATAGTAAAATTAAATTTCAATATGATTCCTTAACTCTATAGGTCAAAATATCTCATTTCTTGAACATATTTGACTCATATCATTTCTAGTTACATGAATATATTTAAACTATGAACATATTTAATCCATATAATATTAATAGAAATCATATTTTGTTTGATAATTATCATTATTATTAATTAACCTACCCATTACAAAATCCTCTTAAAATCTAATTTTGCTATGAGTTATCAATTTCATTAATAATTATAATAATTATTAATTAGCCTAATAGTTATAATTATTAATTTACCTAATAATTAAGGAATCCTGTTGAAGTTCAAGTTCACCATAATTAATATTTCTCATCTATAAATATCATAATTATTGAGAATAAAAAAATTAATAAATCAATTTTTTTATTTTCAGAAGAAGACTATTATTTAAAATTCTAAATTTAACTCAAAAGTCACAAACAAAAAATTTATATTTGAATAGATTTTGTTGTTTTAATTAATAGTATAAGTTACATGGTTGCATTGTTCTAATAAAATAATATATTAATTATGTTATTTTTTTTAATTGACTTTTTAACCTTGCTACTTTGTCTAATTTTCTTGTTGCACTCTGTTACTAATTAAAAAGAAACTCTTAAGATTTTCGCAAAAGAAAACAATATCCTCGTTAGTCGTTGACCCTTAGAATTCGATTGGCGGCCCCTACGCCGTTGGCCTTGCTTATTAGGCTGTCTCTCTCGCTCAAAAAATTTGTATTGAAAAGCCAGCACACACTTGCTCACAGGTAAAAAAAACAACCAACATAAGCGGAAATAAAAAAAAGAAGAGAGAGAGAGAGAGAGAGAGAGAGCAGGGTAGATAAGAAGCAAAAACAGAAAAGGCTGCTGCTCCACTCTTAGGAATCGGAGAAGAGAAAAGACTGTGCGCTAAGCTCTATCTGGAAAGCAAGCATTCCCACCCTTTCTTTTAACATGAAGGAGCTGTTCTTGTATTATTACTGGCTTATTAAGCTGCTTGCCATCTCCTTATTGGCATTAGTTTTTTTGATAAAGATTGTAGTCTTGCTATGGTGTACACCCCGAAGAATTGAACAACATTTTTCCAAGCAAGGAATCAGAGGACCCCCTTATCGTTTCTTCATTGGCAACGTGAAGGAGATCGTGGAAATGATGTTAAAGGCCTCTTCTCAACCTATGCCTTTCTCTCACAACATACTCCCTAGAGTTCTCTCCTTTTACCATCACTGGAAGAAAATCTACGGTACTGTGTATCCGTTCCTTTACTTTTTTGGTCATTGCTTCAACATCTTAAAATGACTGGTTTTGAATTTTCTTTAGCAATTTGTCCTCTTCGATCTTTTGTGTTCTTGATCGATGATGAACTAAAATGTTTCTTGTAATTGTGCCTGGTGATACAAATGTACAGTTATTTGAGAACCATAATTAAATGTGTATTAAAACAACGTGGCTTTTCAACCTTATCTTTGTCAAAACCACATATTCGCAAGAGTTTGCCTTGAAAATATCACTAAAGCTGTTGATGTTGGGTGCTTCTGCTATGATGTGTTTCTTTAGCTTGGCCTGTGATCCATCCTCCAAATTTTGTGACTTTTAAAAGGCCTTTTACCCCTTAGTTCAGGTACTTCTTTTAACAACTTTTCAGCATCTTTCTGTGCCTGGATGCCGGATGTTGAACTTCTGAGTTTTGGACTGTTGCACTTCTTGTTTTCTTTCCCTTTTTTTCTCTTTCTTTTCTTTTTTCTAGAGTTTAAAACCAGGTTATATATTTTTTAATTAAAAGTGATTTCCTTTTGCTTATGGCTTTTCTGTTTTATTGGGTACTTGTTCACTGATGATGAAGCTGTTGGTGTTAGCAATCAGAATAGTTTCAGTTGTCTTCTTGCCTCATTTCTTTTGTATCTGCTCTCTTTCATGTAGGGTCTACACTATCCATGCTCTCTGAATTAATGGTGGTCATGTTTCCATCTTATTTCTTTTTGCGAATTTGCCTCTTAATTGCTACTCGACCATGCATATATTCAAGTTCCCGCTTGCTGAAAACACTTCTTTCCGCTTTACTTCTTCCGATTATTTTGTGTGCAGAATTATTAACCTGTCTCGCCTGACAATTTCCCCGCTTACGTGAGTAACAGGATTTGAATTGATATGACCCCGTGTTTATTGCAGGTGCAACGTTTCTTGTGTGGTTCGGACCCACGGTTCGACTTACCGTCTCTGATCCAGATCTCATCCGAGAAATTTTTACATCCAAGTCGGAATTATATGAGAAGGTTGAGGCTCACCCACTTGTTAAGCAGCTTGAAGGTGATGGACTCCTAAGCCTCAAAGGAGAAAAATGGGCTCTCCATAGGAAAATCATAACACCCACATTCCACATGGAAAATCTCAAGGTAAGTTTAAAAGTAATAAAATAACTTGGATGTATGGGCTCAGGGGCCGGAAGAAAACAAAAGGGAAAGTATGAGAGTGTACTTAAATTCTTTTATATTAATTTCTGCAGTTGCTAGTACCTGTGGTGGCAAAGAGCGTAATCGATATGCTGGAGCAATGGTCGGCAATGACAAATTCTGACGAGGTGGAAATTGAAGTTTCCGAATGGTTCCAAACCCTAACAGAAGACGTCATTACGCGAACAGCATTTGGCAGCAGCTACGAAGATGGAAAGGCCATTTTTCAATTGCAAGCACAGCAAATGGTCCTCGCTGCTGTGGCATTCCGAAGAGTTCTAATCCCTGGTTACAGGTAATTAATCGAAGTACATGTCGATCTGCGAAGAATTTCAATTTCAATTCCATTCCATCTATATGGGCTAAAGAAAATGCTTTTCGATTTTTCAGGTTCTTTCCGACAAGAAGGAACATTAATTCGTGGAGATTGGACAAAGAAATCAAGAAATCACTGATGAAGCTCATTGAAAGGAGAAGAGAGAAATCGAGCGTTAACAAAGCGCATCAAGATAGCTGTCCCAAGGATTTGTTAGGGCTAATGATTCAGGCCTCACATTCATGTGCCGATGTAACCGTACACGACATTGTTGAAGAGTGCAAGAGCTTTTTTTTTGCGGGCCAGCACACCACATCAAACTTGCTGACGTGGACAACGGTCCTACTAGCAATGCATCCACAGTGGCAGGCTCAAGCACGCGAGGAGGTCTTGAGGGTGTGTGGATCACGTGAGACGCCCACCAAGGACGATGTTGCAAAGCTTAAGACGGTAAAGCCCCCCCTTCCAAGACTTGTGACAAAATTCTTGTTTTGTCTCTCTCTGCTCATTGCTTGTTTCCCGTGAGAAAAAAGAATACCAGAAAAACAACTCTCCCTCTCTTTCGCTTTACTGCTTTTTTTCCTGCTTCGTTTTTTGTTCTTGTTTTTTCCTGCCCTTCTTTATCCTATTATATACAATATAGATACACTGATCTGTAGTCGGAGCTGAGAACCAATAAGTAGTAGTGGCATTTTCGTCATTTCAACATCATGCTGAATCTTGTTATGGTGTGCAGCTGACCATGATTTTAAATGAATCCTTACGGTTGTACCCACCAACAATCGCCACAATCAGACGGTCCAAGGCTGATGTGGAGCTGGGGGACTACAAAGTCCCAAGTGGGACAGAGATCTTGATACCGATACTCGCCCTTCATCATGATCAATCCATATGGGGCAATGATGCAAATGAATTCAATCCTGCTCGCTTCTCCGGTGGTGTGGCCCGCGCTGCGAAGCATCACGTGGCGTTCATTCCGTTCGGGCTCGGTGTCCGCACCTGCATCGGCCAAAATCTAGCCATCTTGCAAGCCAAATTAACGCTTGCTATATTACTGCAACGATTCTCTTTCAGACTGGCCCCTAGCTATCAGCATGCACCAACAGTCCTCATGCTACTTTACCCCCAGTATGGCGCACCCATCATCTTCCAACATCTGTCAAATCCATGAACAATCATCAGATACTCGAACCAAGGCTCTCATAAATCAGTGCCAATCTCCGATGCCTGCCCTTTCGTGCGAGTGTGCAATTAAGAGCTTTAACAAGTTGAGTGACCAGGATACCGGCAATATTCTTGCCCTGAAAATCATAGAGCCCACCGGAAATACACTAACCCCATCCCATCCCTGATCCCTTAGAAGTTAATACACTAACCCCACCTGGCCATGGTGTTCTTGCCAAATACATTTTACCCATGGTTCTACCCAAGTGTTTGCCAGGGTCTTCGAGTTTCAATCAGCCTAGGAATTATCAAGTATAGGGCTAACAACTAGCTAGGTAGGTAGCTCCCCTTCCCCTGTTTCTTTTTATTTCTCTCTCTCGTGCATGTAATGTATATCTCCAAAATCTCTACAGTTTTGTAACCTTGTGGTTTTATAAGCTTATCTATCGTTTATTATTGGCCAAGGGATCTCTCTCTCTCTCTCAAACACACACACACAATTCTAGCATGTCATGAGCGATGTGTCTTATCATAAAGTACTGGTAAATTCGTCCCAAGGGAACCCAAATTAATTGATCAAGAATCTAAAGCTCTCTTGGAAGCAGGAATCGGTAAGATGTGGATAAAAAAGAAAAACAAGAAGAAGAAGAAGATAGGTTTTTCTTTGATTAACATAATGAACTCTAGAAATCTTAGAATAGCATTTCGTTGCTCGAGGGATTCAAGATGACATAGGTTGTCTTTATCTATTAATTTGCATTGGAATTAGGTATCTAAGCCAATCAAATCATGGACACCCGACCATTTTATTGGGAATTTCACAACAACCCACTCACCAATGCATGCACTCTTGTGAAAATAATTAGTTTAAAGACTTGATATTTCGTGAGTAGCTAGCTAGTTCTTGATTTTATGACGAATTTATATTCAAGTACTATTTGCTTAATGGTCACCAGTTCAGATTTGCGAAATCCTATCTAACCTGCTGGGCTTCTGGGTTACTTCCACTTCATGTTCTGATAACGCATTGATCACTCAAATTCTATTACCGACACATACCGACCCGTAACTTTCCTGCTGGCCTGGAAGGTGCCATATATATATATATATATATATATAGAGAGAGAGAGAGAGAGAGAGAGAGAGAGAGAGGGACTTTGCAGATCTTTCAATTTGCATATAATTAAGTAATTAATTTGCACCTAATTACATGAATGCTGTCCAAAGTGTTAACACACACTTACTCCAACAGATATGAAATACCATTTGTAATTAGTGTGAACAGATTGATTTGCTGGATTTAGTTTTTCCTCAATCCCCATAGCAAATAGCGTGATGACAATTTAATGCAGCAACCAAAAATCTTTTTTCAGAGCAGCATTTAAAATTAACTAGGATATATACTAGCTATCCCAGAAGAGAATTATGATCCCTTGGTGTCCAAACATTCTTTATTGAATAGATCCAACGAGTTTTCCTAGAATTAATGCCATGGGGAAGTTTCCTTCCGTTTCCAAGGTAGGGAGGTGGTGCTCCTTTATTAAACTTGGACGGGATTTTTTTCCTTTTCGAAAAAAGAACAGGGGCCGGGCATCTAGAATGGTGGCTTTATATGTTAGTATTATTAATGGCCAGAATATATATATAGTGTTACTACAAGATCTAAAGCAAAGGACAGTTGCAGCACTCAAGGCATGAAATGTTCTTTTAAAACAAAGGTGACTGTGATCCAGCATGCAGATGAACTCCTCTGGAGTTTGTAGTTGTCTTTTAGTGAGAAGTAGGATTTGATGCAGCAACCTTCCTTTTTGTATTGTTTTTTGGGATCTTCTCATGCACTTGGGCTAACTCTAACCAAGGGGGTAGATGGTCCCCTGGAAGCATGTGATCAGAGGGGGGGGCGTCTTTCCCAGCCCTCTCTTCTATTTTGAGGTGTGATTTTTTTTCTGCTTTTGTTAAAGGAATCAAAGCATGCCCTGAACCATGTGATCATATCCATACTTAACCTTACGGACCCAATATTCAATTCATTTGTCTCTCTTCTTCCAAGACACCCCTAATTAGCACATTAATGGCAGACTGTTTATTCTTCCTTGTCATGATGTTTATCTGGAATGCCGTGTTACCGAGGCCCCTGTTGTTCATTAACAATAACTACTTGAGGAGGGCAAATCAATGTTACCCTCCTCGTATCTTTATTGGAACAGTAACTCTCTTTTTTCTTTTCTTTTTTTTTTTTTTTTGTTTTTTTCACTTTCATATCTTACATTTAACTTATTGTAAATTAGAGCTTCCAGTTTTCTTTACTCTTGAAAAAACATTTTGGCTTTGGTACTAAGTTAGTACTCACTTTCATGATTATCAATTTTTTTATCCTATTATTAAATAAAAATGGTTGATAGTATTATTAAATAAAAAAGTAATTATTATAAATTAAGTTTTATAATTATTTTTAATTTTAATTTATTTTTTATAAAATTATGGTGATATTAAAAAAAATATATGGATTGGTACTTTGTTTTTTAAACATCTAGATTTTTTTTATAATATTATCAAGTAAAATAATAACCCCAGAAAAAATAATAACTCCAGAGGTGGGAAGAGAGTGCTGGCTTCAGAAGAGCCAGAATAGCCTTTCGTACAGCACTCCAAAGTACACCTCTTTTGCTGATAAATTGTAATATCCATGTCCTAATCTTAATGTTTACTTTTGTTATTAGTATTGAAGCCTCGTTTCTTTTCATTTCATTTTGGTTTGTCTTCACAAAAGCCTCCACACCTAAAGCATATTGTCTCTCCCCACCTCATAACACGACAAAATCGACATTTTTAAGGAGAAGGGCCTGTGCATCTTGTCTTAGTAAAAACAAAACGGCAAATACTACTCCATCTCTCCATTTATTCATTCATCCATTTATTTATTTATTTAAACTTGGCATGGTTTTAAAGCTTCTTTAAAATGCATTGTTTTTTTTAAAATTTAAAATTAACTTTGTTTAAGATTAATTTTTTAAAATTTTTATATTTTTTTGATGTATTAATATTAAAAATATTATTTTAATATATTTCTAAATAGAAAATATTTTTAACCACAATTACTATTACATTCCCAAACATATTTTTAATACATTCTTAATCATATACAGTACAACAGAACATCTTGATTCTATATTATTCGTAGTATCCTTAGCTTACAGGGTGATCTTAACTTACGGGGTGATCAATTTTTTATTAATCCTACCATCATTTGTCAATTTGATTTAATCGTAGACATTAACATTTCTTATTGAATCATATTAATATTTTGTATTGTCATATTTTCTTAAATCTTGCAATGAAATATCCATATGCATTTTTTGATTTTTTTTCTTGTCATTTTCTTAAGTCTTAGAATTACATGACTCAAATATACATATTCAAATCATTCATCTATTTTAGGTTTTTTATATGTTGAAATTGAGAAATTAGCCTGCATAAAATAAAGAAAAAAATTAATATATATATATAAGATGTTTTATATTTTCATGTATATTCAAAAGAAATAATACTTAACGACTCTCGATTTTCTGGAAAAACAATACTACAAATTATATCCTATAATTTCATTTTTTATTTAATGAACTAAAACATACTGAAGATGAAAACAAAATAACCATTGTAAAACTAGGCAAGGTAAACAACGACCTCATCCACATAATTGTGTTGATTATTGTCCTTGAATGTTTACTCCATAGCTCATGGCTAGATAACTCGGTGCATAAGTTATTCTACGAGAAACCTTCTAGAATAAGAATATGGCTTCTTCTTTTTTGGATTGATGTACACTTGCTGGAGACCAGATAATTGCATAGGTTGCCAAGAAAAAGATTAAGTCTCTTAACCTAATGATCATGAATGATCTCTAACAATCATGTAGTGAATAGTGGAAATAGTAGACTTTATATTGTTAAACAAATAGATGATATAATATTAAAGTTTGAAATCCCTTTTCCATGTAAATATATAAATATACAATAATATTTAATGTGGATCGGTACATAATATAGCCTACAACACCAAAAAATCCATTAAAAATGTCAATTGAATCAATTACACTATAAACAATAAAAAAAGCTCAATGATACATTTAATGAGCTTACTTGGAGTATTTAAGCCAAACAAATTTCTAGAAGATAAGAAACAATAAGACCTTAATTAATTTAATTTACATGCAAGAGGGGTTTGATCCATCTATAACCCTAATTATTTGCAATGGTGGGCTGTCCAAATGGAATACATGGTAACCTTGATTAATTAAGCATTTTCATGTGTTTTATTGATTCTATATCAACTTAGAAGTTCTTATTATGTGTGGAAATATTTTTAACAACAAAAGAGTTTATATTATATTAGTTTGACAACACATCTATTATGAAAATAAAGTTAACAAGGAGTTCATGTCCAAGAAGAAAACTAAAGGTTAGTAACTAGCCTATTTAAAAAGGTTTTCTTATCATTTAAGGATATTAAAGGAGGTTTTGGGCTTATTTTTCATAATACATTGTTTTATAATAACAAGCGTAATTGTCAATCCGACTGTTGAATTAAGCTAGAAGTTTAACAAAAGATTCCAAAGGTTGAAGCACTCTTTGTCGCAAATTACAATCGATAGAACAATCTAATTTCATATGGAATAATCAAATGTAATGAAGCCTCCATCTATGTCATCATCAAGTAAGCCATAAAAAGAATAATCATTAAAAGAAGCAAAATCACACCCGGTAAATGACACCAACTAATTCATAATAGAGACTAAGACTAATTTTCACAATCAAGCAGCTTCAATATAGAATTTAGAGGTTCAAGTCAATTAGCTGACCAACATGCTCACAGGGAGATAATGGGGTAATCTTCCTAAACCACCAAAATGAATCCAAAGGAGCAATGGAAGGCGATAACTATAAGGAGTAGGAAAGAGTTAGACACCCTAAATATAGCTAACAAATTAAGTCAATAAAAAAAATGAGGGTAACAACTTCATACTTCACCTCGTCACTTAGAGATTTCTCAAAACCCCCCAAAAGTTTCATTCCATCAACAAATATAAAAAAAATAGACAAACAATTTATATATATAAAAAAAACATAAGTCTAAAAACTTGCATATTAACATTTTTTTAGATGCTTTTGAACAAATGTCAAGTTATGTGAAAAAAAATCTTGTTAAATGAGAGAATTTAAGGGATATGAAATTATAGTTCTTACTGAAAAATATATTACAAATCTACAAAACAATTTTCCTTCAAAGTTTAAGGTTCTAAAGGAATTTCACTATACCTTGCTTTGTGTGATTTAAGTGAAAATATTAATCATGTCTTTATTTATTTTCAAAAACCTAGGATTATATGAAGCAAAACTTACTATGATTACATTGAAATTAGATAATTGCTAAAAAAAAGCACCCACAAGGAATAATTGAAGATATTCGTGTTAATGTAGGAAAAATTATTTTTCCATCTGACTTCGCCATTCTTAACATGGAAAGGATAAAAGGATCCTTATCCTTCTTAGTAGATTATTCTTAGACACTAGACAACTTTAATTAATGTTTTTTTTTAAAAGAACTATGGTTGAGGGTGAATGAGAAAGAGGTGATCTATAATATTTTCAATTTCGTTAAGAATCCTTATACTAATGAGAGTTGTTTTAACATCCAAGTAATTGATTTTATGGTCATCAAAGGATTTAATAAATAAAAAGAGTCTTTGAAAACTTGTTTAGTTAATTATAATTAACCGATGATAGAGGATGATGAAGTGTTGAAATATATGTTATGGATAAAGCTATTTAGCCTTAACAACAGGAAATACTTTAAAGAATTGGGATAGGGTTCATCAAAGCTTCTCTCATCTATTAAAAGAGTACTTTTGTTAGAGTTGAATCAATAACTAGAACATCTTTGGTATGCTTATCTTGATTATCTACTTATCTAATGATTATTCAATCTAAACTATCCTGTGTAGAAAAAGAAAAGTTATTGAGAGTTTTCAAATAAATATAAGGTAATTGGGTTGGTGCTGAAAAACATTAAATATATTATCCCTTTTATTTGTTTGTACTGGATTTTAGTGAAAGAAGAGGGCAAATCAATAGTGGAACAATGAAGAAGATTCAACCCGACAATAGAATAAATGGTTTGGAGAAAGGAATTAAAATGGCTAGATGCTAAAGTGATTTATCCAATTTCTAATAGCTCATGGATCAGTTCTTTTCAAGTTATGCCAAATAAAGGAGGAGTGATAATGGTAACAAATGTAAATAATAAGTTGGTACCTATAAGAACCATCATTAGGTAGAAAATTTGAATGAATTACCAAAAGTTAAATAAATCCACTACCATTCATTAATTAAATGTTAGATAAGTTGGCCATACATGAATAATATTATTTTCTATATGGCTATTTAAGGTATAATCAAATAGTTATAACATTGAAGGACCAAGAGAAAACCATCTTCACTTTTCTTTAAGGTACTTTTACGTTTTGAAGAATGCCCTTTAGACATTGTAATGAACCGATCACTTTTCAGAGATATATATGGCAATCTTTTTGGATATGGTGGAGAAGATTATTAAAATTTTCATGGATAAATTTTTTTATGTTTAATGTTTCTTTTAATGATTGTTTTAAGAAGTTGGCATTAGTTTTGTAAATATATGAAGAAACTAACATGGTATTGAATTAACAAAAATATGACTTTGGACATGCAGGGTAATGAAGTAGATAAAATTAAGATTAAAGTGATAGAGAAGCTTCCACCACTAACAATGATAAAAGGAATCAGAAGTTTCTTTGGACATGCAGGGTTTTATAGAAGATTTATCAAAGATTTCATTAAAATTTTCAAGCCTTTCTACATCTTGCTAATAAAGAAAAACCTTTTTTTATGAAGAGTGTAAGAAGGTCTTTTTCTTACTTAAAAATAAGCTTATGTTGGATTCAATTATTATAGCTTTAGATTAGAAATCACTATTTGAACTAATCTGCAATACAAGTAATTATGTAATTAGTATAATATTAGGATAATAGTCTTTTCCTTTTACAAGTTTCATATAATCTATTATGCTAGATGTTTAACTCAACTATTGTAAGATCCCACATAAAAAATAAGCGTATAGAGCTAGGGCCTTATAAGTGCATGCTTATCTTGACTAGTAAGACGCGTTTTGAGGTCATACATGACTATCAAGAATAAACTCGTGAGGGGGAACTGAGTGGAAGCCCTAGATTTGGGTGGACTGAAAGGCCCAAAATTGATAATATCTTGCTAGTGAGGTGGGGTGTTACATTTGGTATCAGAACTGAGGATGGCTCATCTTAAGTTGAGGGGATTGTACGATCCCACATCGAAAGTAAGCGTCCAGAGCTAGGGCTTTATAAGTGCATGCTTATCTTGACTAGTAAGACGAGTTTTGGGGTCATGCATGACTGCCAAGACAAAACTCGTGAAGGGCACCTAGGTGAAAGCCCTAGATTTAGGTGGACTGGGAGGCCTAGAGCGAACAATATCTTGCTAGTGAAGTGGAGTGTTACAACTATACCATAATTAAGATGGATATTCTAGCAATAGTCTATGCCTTCAACAAGTTTTGGCCAAATCTCATTAGGAATAAGGCAATAGTCTATCATTTTCTAATCAAACATTTTATTGTTAAAAAGGAAGCCAAACCAATGCTCATTCGTTGGGTTCTTCTACTATAAGAGTTTGATATGGAAATTAAGGACAATAAGGTAAGTGAAAAACTTATGATGGATTACCTCTAATGACTAGAGCTACCAGAGAAACTTGACTCCCAACACATGGTTATAAACAATGGCTTTTTATATGACTGATTAGTATTTAAAAGTGTATTTTTATCATGGTTTTATATCATCATTTTGCACTTGAAGTATCAATAACTCCTTAACTAAAATAGGTTTTATAATAATGTATCTAATAATATAAGATACCTATAATTTGTGGTAAATGTCTATTTTTAATGCAGGCCTATCACATAAATGAAAGGATTGATTGATGACTTGAAGAACTTAAATTGCAAGGATAAAGAAATGGTCAAACTTAGAGAAGAGATGTCGGTGCAATCCAAACCGGAACACTATTCGGTAATTGGGTCATATCTAGAGATACAGATCTCAGATTTAGGTCCAATTTATATGGATGGAAAGGTAAGACATAGGCCTACAACTTTCATATGGAGCCCAAGATCTAAAAAGGGCATTATCAAGTCCAAATTGTAGCAACAACAAAGAATCCCGAATCTGTCTTCCAGCCCGAGCACTGTTCGGTATTTTGGCCATATCTGGAGTTCTAGAAGTCCAAATGAGCTGAAGTTTTTACACAAGAAAGCTGAGACAATTGCCTACAACTTTCATGTTTACAACTGGCTCCAATTTTGACGTTATCAATGACGTTTTGGGCAGACAAGAGAAGATAAGGATTGTCACCAAGTCAAAAGTTGGCCACCCACTTATCAATTAGTCATCAAATCAATAGTTCCCAATTTTGGCCTATAAAAGGAGGCATTTGCCATGCATTTAGGTATCTTGGTTTCCAGATCAAGATCATGCTCTTCCTTTCTCTCTTTGTATTTTTTGTAATGTTTATGCTTTGCTTTTATTAATATTAAGTTTATGCCTTTCATTTCCTTTCCTTTACTTAGTTAACTTTTATGTTCTTATTTTGTTTATTTATTTTCCTTTCTTTCATTATGTCTAGCTAAGTTAATTATGTCAAGGTGAAAAGGTTACACTAATGGTGTAAGAATAAGTATAGTGTAAACTTAATATGGATTTTAATGTTTGATACTAACATGTTTTATATTTTTTATCTTGTTCACTCTTTAATACTTTGCTTGTTAAATGACTAATCTTGATTTATGTTGTATAACACTTGGTACAACAAATGCTTGGCACTTTCATAGCCCATAATGTATGGTATAACCGACACCTGAGCTATGAAAGGAACTTGATTTGTTGTTAACATAAGTTATAATCATGAATGCTTGACGAGATTTACAAGTATTAGCATTAATTGAATAAGATGACTAATGTAATCATGTTAACAATATATAATCTAATTGGAACCTCCTTTGTGTGTGGTTTTCAATTCAATAATAAGAGTTTATACTATACTTGTTTGATATATCATTAGTGGAACCTCTAACCTTGACATTTGTTATTATTATTGTTTAATCCTTACATTAATATTTCATCTCCAAGTTCTCATCATCTTCTTCTTCTTCTCTTTCTTTATTATTATTATTACTACTACTACTAGTATTACTACTACTACTACTACTACTACTACTACTATTATTATTATTAATATTATTGTTGTTATTGTTGTTGTTGTTGTTGTTGTTGTTGTTATTGTTGTTGTATTATTGTTATTTATAATTTGTACAATTAACCTCCCTGTGGTTCGACCCCGGTCTTGCCGGGTTATTTATTACTTCGACACTCCTGCACTTGAGAGAAGACATCAACCTTTTAGTCGTGTCAATGACGAACTTTTAGTTTCTTTTTTTTCCCCTAACAAGTCTCCTCCTTGGTATGCAAATTAAGTTAATTTCCTTGTAGGAAATATCATTCCTCTAGATTTCTCATACCAATAAAATAAGAAATTTATCATTAAAGTAAAACATTATTATTAGGAGGAAGCAATACTATACAAGCATTATGCATATCAAATCATTAGGTGACATGATCTAAAAAATGAGATGGTAAATATTTTATAGTATTGCTATACACTTGAATGTAGATGGCATTTTGAGGTAAACAAATCACTATTAAAGTTCTTCAATCAGGAGTTTATTAGCCAACCTTATTCAAGGATGAAAGTACTTTTATTTCTACATGTAAAAGTTGTTATTATATTGGAAACATCTCTAGGTATAATAAAATGCCTTTGCAAAATATTTTAAAGGTGGATTTGTATGATGTTTGAGGTATTGACTTCATTAGACCTTTTCCTTTATTTATAGTAACAAATAAATCTCTTAATAATTGATTATGTATCAAAGTGGATTAAAGCAATCACAACTCCTACTAATAATGAGAAAGTAGTGCTAACTTTTCCTTCAAAAGAATATCTTTATTAGATTTGGGACTATAAGAGTTATCTTTAATGATGAAGGAACTTATCTTTATAAGAAATAATTCAAGGTTTTTTTTTTATAAAAATATGAAGTTCAACATCAAAAAGCATTGACCTATTATCCCCAAATGAATGGTGAAAAAAAGTATTAAATAGGAAGGTAAAGCAGATTATAGAGAAAACTGTTAACAATTCCAGAAAAGATTGGGCTACAAAGTTGGATGATGCATTATGGGCTTACCACATTACATTTGAAACACCTTTTAGAATGACCCATATTAGTTAGTCTTTGGAAAAGCATGTCGTCTACCTATAAAACTTAAGCATAAAGCTTAATGGGTGATGAAGCGATTAAAAATAGATCTTTAAGTTGGAGGAGAAAAATGTTGCTTACAACTTGTTGAAATGGATGACTTTTGCAATTAAGATTATAAGAATAAAAAGAATATATATAAGGAAAGGACCAAAGCTTGGTATGACAAGTACATCTCAAGAAATGAGTTTTTACTTGGTCAATGATTAGTACTTAAAAGAGTATTTTTAACAAGGTTTTATATCATCATTTTGCAATTGAAGTATCAATAACTCTTTAACTAAAGCATATTTAAGAATAACAAGTCTGATACCATAAGATACCTTTAATTTATGGTAAATGTTCATCTTCAATACAGGTCTATCACATAAATGAAAGGATTGATTGATGAGTTTAAAAATTGAGATTGAAAGGACAAAAAGAGGGTCAAACTTAGAAAAGAGATGTTGGTTCAACACAAACTGAAATGTTGTTTGGTCATTCAGTCATATATGGAGCTGTAGATCTTGGATTTAGGTCTGTTTTATATGAATGGAAAGCTAAAACATAGGTCTAAAACATTCATAAGAAGGCAAGACTCAATTCTGCTGTTTGGAAGTCCAAATCTTAGCAACAATGGAGAAGTCTAAATTTATCCTACAGCCTAGACAATGTTTAGTATTCAACCCATATCTCGAGTTCTAGAAGTTTAAATGACCTCAATTTTTTGTTTTTTAGAAATCTAAGATAAATTCCTAGAACTTGTATGATTTAAGTCTATTTAAATTCTTATGTTAGCAATGATGTTTTATTTAGACAAGAAGATAAGGATTGTCATCAAGTCAAAATATGACTACCTACTTAACAATTAGTCAACAAATCAATAGTTTTAAATTTTGGCCTATTAAAGGAGCCATTTATCAAGTATTTAGGCATCTTGGTTTTCAAATTAAGATCATGTTCTTGCTCTTTCTCTTTATATTTTTTTAATGTTTAAGTTTTGTTTTCATTAATCTCTTATTTATACTTTTCATATGATTTCCTTTACTTGTCAGTAAAAAAAGTAACATCATTCTTGATCAAATTTACATGAAAGAAATTGCAAAGCTACTAACTACAACTAACACTAAATGGGAGCTAACCCAAGTATTCCAAAAGTAAAAGTAAAAAACTTTCATGGTGACAAGCCTTGCTAAAAAAAAAAAAAGGTATTCGCACTCTATTTCTCTTTCCTTTGGTTAGGTTAAATATTAGTGTTGTCTATATTTGTTTGAATTTTTTTTCATGAGAGATACAAAAACTAAACATATATTTATACTAGTGTGACACTTATTTAAGATCAAATTTATAATTTTGGGCTCTTCATTATACTAAGCATTGGATTTTTTATTTAGAGTAGGCAATATCTTATAAAGCAAGATTAAAAATACTTGGTTGTATAAACTATTGAAGTACATATTTCCTTGCAAATTTATATAAGTTTTATGACTATGCATAAAAGATGAATGTGATGTTTTTCTTATGATTATCCTATTTGATCTAGTCCTAAACAAAGTTTAAGTAAATATAGTGACAATGAGTAGAGAATTAAATGAATAAATCTATATAAAGTGCTATCTATTCTAATATTTTGATTTGCATAGTAACTTGAGGTATTCATAACAAATGTTCACTTTTACATCAAACAACAAATTAAAATATGAATATGTAAAAGTATGTGACTTGTTAAGTAACCAGGTGTATTCATCACAAATGTTTGTATTTGTGTCAAAAGACAAATGGCAACTTAAAAATTCAAAGGATTGAAAAAAAATAGAAATAAATAAATAAAGTTTTAGTTTGTTGCCTTGTTTATAATAGTGAGAATGGGTTATTATAAGATGAGTTGATGCATGATTTAATTATGTTGGTTGTATGATAAATATAATTAAGTTCATAATTGTGTATGGATATTTTTAGGGTATACTTAGCTTTGTTCTTTATTTGTCATTGTTTATATTCTAAGTTGAAGTGAGATACTTGCATGATAAACCTTTTAAGTGTGATGAGTTAAACCTAGATATCGTTATTGTCCTTTATTTTTACAATTTTTTATTTTTTTGCTTACGTATAAGCAAGTATTCAAGTTTAGGGGTATTTAATAAAGGAATTTATTTCACATATTTTCTTAGTTCAAATTGTTTTGATTTAGAGGGTTTTGGATGTTTTTAGCTCATTTATCTAGAACTTTAGCTATCTTTTATATTTATTTAATTCTTGGGAATTCAAGATAATTTTTAGGTGTTTAACAACTAAATTAGATTGAAATTGGGATGACATGAAGAGGTAGATAATTGGCTAAACCTAGAAAGCAATTCTTCATTGGTCTAGTCTAATCAAACCAAAATACCATTTAATTTTTGGGTCATAATTGTAGTTGTATAACTTGCTTTTAGATCTTTACCTTTCTAAAAAGCTAAAACTTAGGCCTACAATTCTTATCAAGACTCAAAAGTAAATCGTGCTATTTTGAAGCCCAAAACATAAGCTGAAATACAAAGCCTAAATCAATCCAAGAATTTTAGCAATATAAACACCACTTTAGTTTTTTACATACATCTAGAGTTTTAGAAGTCAGAAAAATATAAGCCTAGATACATTGAAAAGCTAACTTGATGGAAAAATGATTAATACTTAAAAATAGTTTTTTATCAAGATCTTATATAATTATATTGTATTTAAAGTATTATTAAATTCCTTAACTTAAGTATGTTTTACAATAACAAGTCTGATAACATAAGATATTTTTAATTTATGATAAATTTTTTAATGTAAAAATATCTCATAATTTAAATGATTGATTGATGTGTTTAATTATTAAAAGGAAAAAGATAATGAGAGAGCTAAGCTTAAAAAAAAATATTGATTCAATTCAAACTGGAACATCATTAGGTTATTGGACCATAACTAGTGTTATAGAACATGGATTTAAGTCTGGTTTATATGAATGGAAAGCTAAGTTATAAACCTAAAACTTTTATGAGAGTCCAAGATTCAAAAGGGTCATTTTCAAGTTTAAATTATAGCAACAAAAGAGAAATAAAAATTTATCCTGCATTCTAGACATTGTTCAATAATTAACTCATATCTCAAGTTCTATAAGTTCAAATGAGCTCATTCTTATTTTGTTGGAAAGATTAGACAAATTCCCAAAACTTTCATAACTACTATCTGTTCAAATTCTAACGTTAGCAATGATATTTTGTTCAGACAAAAAGATGATGGTTGTCACCAAGACAAGAGGTGACCACCCACTTAATAGTTAGTTATCAAATTAGTAGTTCTAAATTTTAACCTATAAAAATAGACATTTTCCATACATTTAGATATTTTTATTTTCAAATCAAGATTATATTATTGCTTTCTTTCTTTATATTTTTATAATATTTAAGTTTTGCTTTCATTAATCTCTTGTTTATGCTTTTCAACATAATTATGTTTTTATCTAGTTTATTTATGTTTCTCTTATTCATAATGTTTAGATAAGTTTATTATGTCAAGGTAAAAAGACTTTATTAATGGTGTTAGAATAGGTATAATATAAACTTAACATGAATTTAAATGTTTATATCTAAGAAAGTTTGTTATTAACATGTTTTATCTTTTTATCTTACTAATTCTTAATATCTTGCTTATTAAATGATTAATCTAGATTTGTGTTGTATAACCATTGGTAATAAATACTTGACACTTTCATAGCCTATAGTATGGTATAACTAACACCTATGCTATGAAAAAAACTTGATTTATTATTAACATCATGAATTCCTGATAATTTTTTAAAAGTGTGATGTTACTAAAACAAGATAATTACTATGATCATGTTACAAATTTATAATAAACTATTAAAAGATAAATCATCTTATTAAAACCTACTTTATGTGTGGTTTCTAGTTAATTAATTGATTAGTACTTAAAAGTGTATTTTTATCAAAGTTTTATATCATCATTTTGCACTTTAAGAATCAATAACTCTTTAACTAGAACATGTTTTATAATAACAAGTCTAATAATATAAGATACATTTAATGTATGGTAAATGCTCATTTTAAATACAGGCATATCTCACAATTCAAAGGATTGATTGTTGTGGCTAACTATTGAAAGTGAAAGGACAAAGAAAAGGCTAAGTTTAGAAAGGAGATGCCGATTCAATTCAAATTCGAACACTGTTCAGTCATTGGGTCATATCTAGAGCTATAGATCTTGGATTGTAGTTTGGTTTATATGACTGGAAATGTAAGAAATAGGCCTACAATGTTTATGAATACAGAAAGACTCAAATTTTTCATTTTCAAATTCAAAGTTTGGCCACAAAATAGAAGTCAACATCTATCCTACAATCCTACCCAAATACTATTCAGACTTTTACCTATAGGTGGAGTTTTAGAATACCAAATGACATGAAATTTGGTGGGTGGAAGGAAAAGATAATTTTCAATAACTTTCATGAGAAAACTTGCTCAAATTCTGATGTTAGCAATGACATTTCATCCAAAAAATAGCTTAAAGGCAGTCCACCACGTCCACCAATAGCACTACTCAATATTTTAGACATATCTCGAGCTATAGTGATCCAAATGCTCTGAAATGTAGTGGGTGGAAGGAAAAGATAATTTCCAATAACTTTCATGCAAAACACTTTGTCAAATTTGATTGAATCAATCATTTCATCTATAGCCAAAATGTTTGAGTGCTAATATCCACCAAGTCCACTAAATCAATAGTTGGTCATTACATCAATAATCAATTACCAAATGAATAGTTCAAAATGTTAGCCTATAAAAAAAGACATGTGTCACTTATTTAGGTATCTTGTTTTCTAGATCAAAATTATGCTCTTGCTCTCTCTCTTTATATTCTTGTAATACTTAAGTTTTTATTTCATTAATCTCTTGTTTATGCTTTTCATTTCCTTTACTATACTCAGTTAACTTATATTATGCTTATGTTTTTATATTGTTTATTTATGTTCTTCTTCTTCATAATGTCTAGCTAAGTTAATTAAATCAGGGTGAAAAGGTTTCACTAATGGTGTTAGGATAAGTATAATATAAACTCAACATGGATTTTAATGCTTATATCCTAAACAACTTGCTATTAACATGTCTTATTATTTTTATCTAATTAATTCTTAAAATCTTACTTGTTTAATGGTTAATTTAGATTTGTGTTATGTAACACTTAGTACATCAAATACTTGATCCTTCATAATCTTCGGCTGACATCATTATTATGAGAGAAACTTGATTTGTTATCAACATAAGTTAGCATCATAAATACATGATAAAATTTATAAGTATGGTGTTACGTAAATAAGATGATTAATATGATCATATTGATAATTTATAAAGAGTTTATACTTTACTTATCCCTAATACTATTAGTGGATCCTTTAACCTTGATATTTATTTTTATCATTGTATAATTTTCATATTAATCTTACATCTTAAAGTCCTCTTTAACCAACCATCACCATCACCATCATTATTATAATATATAATTAACATCCATGTGATTCGATCCCGATCTTGTCGGCTTATTTATTACTTTAACAGTCCTGTACTTGGAATAAGATATCAACTCTTTGATTGTGTCATTAATTAAAAGAGTTTATATTATACTTATTTGTAATACTATTAGTGAATCCTCTAACCTTGACAATTACTTTTATCTTTCATTAATACTCATATTAATATTACATCTCAAAGGTTCTCTTTAAATTTTTTTATTTGTTGTTTATAATTTTATATAGTTCACCTCCTTGTGTTTAGACTCTAGTCTTGCTGGGTTTTTTATTATTCTGACACTTCTACACTTGGAATAAGACATCAATCTTTTAATCATGTTAGAAAACATTTTCCCTATACAATTTGTAATTCACACATTTTCTACTAAAAAATTAGCCTACAACTTAAAGCTAAAAGTTGAAAAACATACTTGACAGATGGTGTAAACCTCTAATTATAATTTTTCTAAGTTATTAAAATAAAAAAAAATTAACCAATAGTAAAACATGTTAAATTAAATTAAAGAAAACTAAATCAAGATAAAAATAGTAAAATTAATGAAGTTAAAAGTTAATATAGTACTGAATTATTGAAAGGAAAAATATTTGTGGAGACAAAATGAATACACTAGACCAAGAGAGGTCAATATTCAAATAACAAAATGTTAGAAGTTTATGTACAAATGATAAAAAGGATGGGATAAATGTGCAATTAACAAGATGATAGCATTATAAATATCATTTTATTTTCTCTATTAAAGTGACTTACAAGAGTAAAAGAGAGTTTAGAGAAAAGTTTGAGAGAAGATATATTAATGACAAAAAATTCGACAGCTATAACTCCACTTTCAACTATTGGATCGTGTTATAATGTGGATTCGTTGTTCTTCTTGATGCAGTCTAGATTCTGAATGGTGGAGATTAGAAACAAACACTCAATATAAAAGTTGTACTTCTTACATAATAGATCTGCAAGTTCGAGGTAAGTTCAGTTAAACCCATGTTTCTAGAAATTTCATTATTTAATGTAGTAAACACATATGAAAGTGTAGGGCATTACAGTTGAAAGGAAAAAAAAAACTCTTTATAATAGCTATTAGGTGACTACGAAGGGGGAGGTAGCTCTTGATAAAAAAAAAAACGGATGAAACATTTTGAGCAAGAGATGACAATCTTTAAGAAGTCAATTCCTTCAATTTACTAAGCTCTTAAGTGATGGATATTAAACATATCTCATATGATTTTTTTTAGTTTGATTATGGAATAATTATTTTTTATTTTAAGATTTTTTATATAGCTCAATAATGACTATGCAAATATTTTTTTTCATTGCATTAATTAGTAATTCTTTAGTATTTCATTTGAAACTTAATTTGGGTGAGTGATTGATCATTGTTTACATATTTGGGATTCAATTTAAGATCGAAAATTGATAATTATTTCATCCTATATTTGAGATACCATAAGAAATCGATAGCATAAAGATATCTATATACTTATGTAATCTTTTAGGGTTTCTTCATTCTTAATGAGTTTTGACATAATAGAATTTTCATAGAGATACAAAAAAATAACTTGAGATAATTTATCAATGTTTAATAAAAATTTAAAAATAAAGTAGTTAAACTTGATTATCAAGAATAAGGAGTTTAAAGGATTATTTCATTTAGAAATTTTGTCGTAGGATTAGTTAGGGTAAATTAAAAATCCTAGAATCGTTTCATCTTGATTTCAACCTACTTATTTAGTTATTTAATATGTCAATTAGATCTTGATTTAATACATTTTGATAATTATTGATAATTTTTCAATTCTCATGGAACAATCCTTTTACTCATTCACTTTATTATTTATTATAATTTGGGATTTTACTCATTCACTTTATTATAATTTGTGCACATGCGACTTGAAACAACAGTCGGTAATAATGTCAGTGAAAATCATGTGATGGCATATGGTGCGATTAGGAGCATATGAATTGACACTTAAACAATGAGGGAGGCATGTGAAGTGCTAGATTACATGTGCCTCACCTTCTCTTTCTTCGTATATTGATAGTAAGATTCACCGCTACTTAAAGGAAGAGATCAGGTAAAGGAAAGGTTTGTTTTTCTCTCTTTTTCCTCTCTCACTTAAAAATTTTTTTATGAAAGTTAACAATGGTGATGATAATGGTTATAATTGATTTATTATAGCGGTGAAGTGGCTGCTGGTGATAAGTGTCTTTATCAAAGTTGATTGATTGTTATTACTAATTGAAAAGAAAAAAAGAGTTTTTAGTGTTGTTGGTTGTTGATATTGATGTTGAGGAAAATAAACAACAATAAAGAGCTTGCTATGAGTTGATGTACCAAAAAAATAAGGGGAAAAGAAAATCGGCTATATTTAGTCAGAGTTTGTTAGTAAAGACCTTTTTTTTAATTTTTTTTATCTAGTTTTCTCTTCTTCTTTTTTTCTTCTTCTTCTTCTTTTTTTTTTGAATTTTCCTCTCTTTAGTTTTTCTTTTCTTCCTTGTATTATTCGACAACAACCCCCCCTATACATGTATGTGTGTGTATATGTAATCTTCTATTCCCTTTTTCTTTTACAATCTTCTCATCTTATCTTTTACTTTTTATTTATATTCAACTATCTTTTAGTTTTTTGAAAGGAGGTCAAGATTATCATGTTTATCTTAATATCTCTTTCTTTAATTGCTTATCATTCCACTCACTAATCTTTTTTATTTTGTGTTGTTTCTACTTTTTTATTTTTCTTATAAAAAATTCATCAATATGACTAAGATAAGCAAGAGGGTAAAAAAATAATGAAATAGCAAATTGGTCTAATTGCATCAAAAATACATTTTTAAAAAATAGTATTTTTGAATTTTTATTAAAAAAATATTTTTAAAATAAGAGGGTAAAAAATTAATTAAGACAGGCTATAATATTTAACTCCATGATATACCTTGATATGTAAATTTTTTTAACAAGTTATCAACATCTAAGTAAGTAATTACACAAACACCATATATGCTCAAACTTTCTATATAAGCCTTAATTAGCATTGTTAATAACATAGTCATTGGATACCATTACCTTATTAAATTTATCAGACAGTTAAGAGATTTGATAAGTTTACGTATATTATGTTTCTTATCAAGAACAACCAATCCCTCGAGTTACTCACTATATATAGATCTCTTCATCAACATTCATTGAGGGAATTACAAGCTTATAAATTGATGCAATAACAAACGAAATTCTAAAAGATGTAATCAGAGATACAGGTGAATAAATATCAAAGAATCAATATTTTATTTTTAAGTTATATTTACAAACTAGCTTTGGTGTTTGTAATTCACTGTTTAATTAATTTTTTTATATAAAAAAATATGACAAATATATAATAAAACTAATTAGAATTAAGTTAACCTGGAATATCATGCCAAGCATATAACTAATATTATGTTGCTAAAATAACCCGATAAAAAATAAAAAGAATTATAAAATTTTTATATTAAAAATATATATTCACCTTTTAAACTATTAACTCAAGTCATTTAAATCTTAAAATTAAAGCATTTAATTTAAAAAAAATTATAAAGTTTAATTTTTAATAAATTAAATATTACATAATAAAATTTTAAAAAATCAATTATATAAAAATATTTATAAACAAAATATCAATTTAAAAAATAAAGATTAAAATTATTATTACTACTATTGTTAATAAGTAATATCATATATAATTATACTATGTATAAAAAAAAAATACCTCAATGCCCTAGATAACTATAACTATTGATTTTTTTATTTTTAGAAGTATTTTGTTTATTTTAATTTTTATTAAAATATTAAATAAATAAAAATATCCCCAACAAATTAATAATCACTAACACACAACAAAATGATTTCATAGTAAAATATCCCTGTTCAAGAGCAACAATATTTATAATTTTTTGCCAAAGTCATATATGTAACTTCATTATTGTAGTGAATAATAAAATATATTTATGGCTACAGAAATCATCTTTCATTCTAGTTGGATTAATATATATATATATATATATATATATATATATATATATATATATATATATATATCCATTCATTTTAAATTTATTCTTAAACACCCACTTGCAACCTAGAATTTGTAACTCTTTATATCATTATGAAACGTCAAGATAATCAATATCATTACATTTCATGCAATTTATACGTAATCCTTTTATCCTTGATCTTTATAGTAAACAGATGCTCAAAAAATGATGCATTGCAATATTCAATATTAGTATTGTGTTCAATCATATCAATTTGCACAATAATGTAATATTTCAGGTGCTAACCATTCCAAATAAAAAGAATATATAGAAACATATAGGAAAAGGTTCAATCTAGATATAAAAAATTATATGTAGACTAAAATGGAAAAAAAATATTATTATATCTTTAATTAATAAAATAAATAACTTATATTTCTTAATATTTTTTCTTAAATACAAGATGTTAAAGTTATAAATATTATGAGCTTGTTAACTAAAAAAGATAAAAAAATATAATATAATTTTATAAAAAAATATGTAATCTATAAAATAGAATAAACAAAAAATAAAATAATAATATAATACTTGAAATTATGACAATTAAAATAACAATTAATTTTAATGTATTTAATTTGTTCATAAAAAACATGATGTAATTTCTTAGTTCTTTAATTATTAACATATCCAAGTCTATAATATCATATTTCAAGAAACTCAACCAAGTGCAATAAAGTCAATATGTATTTTTACTTTCAAAAACATTGAGTATGTTCATCATCAAGATAACCCTTTTCCACGTATCATCTTCCTAGGATAAAGCAAGTAAATATATTGCCATCGAAGACTACATTAACATTAACGTTAACACTGTCACTGTCACTATGGACCAGGATAAATAAACCCTAGAACGAGGGCACATAAAAATACATCAAAAAGTAAAAGGTGATTTTCCTAAATTCATTTCAACGAAGATTTTACCTCTCTCAGAACCACGGAGACCTTACTTGAATCCTTCAAATACACGTTTTACATGCCCTTATCTGCCAGTGTGAGGGTAGAGAAGGCTCGTAGCTCCAAAGTTGATACCTAACCCTTAGCCTCCTTCCCCATGTAAACCTTGAATACCACCACAATATCCATCACATCTTCGTCTACATCTCCCTCTACAACTAAGTTAGTTTTGTCCTGATGGCCTCCTTTTACGATAGGTACACTTAGCTTTATAGTGTTTCTATCTATAAAAACGAAGTGAAAGCCTCTTCTTCTTTTTTTATCTTTTGGATATTAGTAGAATGAGAATCAAATGTGTTATTTCGTGATAGTTTGTGCGTGTTTTTTTTAATAAAAGTGATAACAAACAAATAACACTGAGATGGGAGTTTTTTGATAACTTTTTTTTAGAGTATTTTTGTTTTTCTTATCTCTATTTATTGTAGGTTCATCTATTTTTTCTGGGTTTTTTTTAATGATGAGGTCCTTATTAAAAAAAATTAAAATTGAAAAAATAATATTGAAAAATTTTATATTATTTCCTTGAATGTGGATTTTTAATTGAGAAATTCTATGGTTAAAGATTAACGTAGTTTTTATTTTTCTTGAATGTGTAGAAACTCTGCCTACAATTTTCGTGCTTTGTTTGAATTCCAATTTATTTTTCTTTTTCTTATTTATGTAATTCCTCTTTGTATTACATCATCTTATTCCCTATTTTTCTTTGCTTATTATTTCACCTCCTAACTTTTTTTATTTTTTATTTTATTATAAAAGCCTACACAAAATAATAAACAAAGATGTCAAAAATCATGAAATAATGGTAAATTAAAGTAATTGCATAAAAATATATTTCAAATTTCAAAATGCAACAAAAATTGAAGGTTAAAAAAGGATTATAACAACTATATTGTCCTTCTCCGTTACAATGATTTATAATTGTTATATGTGTGAATCAATATAATTATTTTTATTTGTATGATTTCTAGTAAAAAACACAGAAATAATGTTAGATTGATACTCATAAAAGATTACCTCAAATCTGAATACATGTTAAGAATCAAATAACAAACTTATTCAAAAACCGATTGAAAATCTGAATTACTTATATTTGATAACAATTAAAGACATGTAGAAAGCCATCTAAAATTAATTGTTTTGAGATAATACAATAAAAATATACCAAGATAATATTTGATATGACTAAAAGATTAATATATTCTCCCAAGTGCAATGATGTCGAAGTAATAAATAACCCGAAAAGATTGGAGTCGATCCATAAAGAGATTAATTGTATAAATTATAGATAACAATAATATAATAAAAAAGAAGTTGATGAGAACTTTGATATGAAAGATCAATATAAGAATTAGACAATTACAACAACAAATATTAAAGTTAGAGAATCCATTAATGGTATGTCAAACAAGTATAGTATAAACTCTTATTATTAAATCGGAAACCACACACAAAGGAGGTTCCAATCAAATTATAAATTGTTAACATGATTATATTAGTTATCTTATTCGAATAATGTTAATACTTGTAAATCTTGTCAAGCATTCATGATTATAACTTATGTTAACAATAAATCAAATTCCTTTCATAACATAGGTATAGGTTATACCATATGGTTGAGCTATGAAAGTGTCAAGTATTTGTTGTACAAAGTATTATACAACATAAATCTAGATTAGTCATTTAACAAGCAAATTATTAGAAAGTGAACAAGATAACAAAAGCAAAACATGTTAGTATCAAACATTAAGGTCCATGTTGAGTTCATATTATGTTTATTCTTACACCCTTAGTGTAACATTTTCACCTTGACATAATAAACTTAGTTGAACATAATGAAAGAAAGAAACATAAATAAATAAAATAATAACATAAATAAGATAAAAGTTAATTAATTCATGGAAAGAAAATAAAAGGCATAAACTTAATATTAATGAAAGGAAAACTTAAGTAATATAAAGAGAGAAGCAAGAGTATGATTTTAATCTAGAAAACAAGATGCCTAATGGAAAATGTCTTCTTTTATAGGCTAAAATTCTGAACTATTTATTTGATGACTAATTGATGAGCGGGTTGTCAACTCTTAACTTGGTGACATTCTTTTTCTCCTGTTTGCCCAAAACGTCATCGATAACATCAGAAATAAAACCATTTATAACATGAAAGTTCTAGAAAATTTTCTTAGCTTTCTAGGAAAAAACATTGAAATCATTTGAACTTTTAGAACTCCAGATATAGGTTAAACACTAAATAGTTTTCGGGTTGTAGGACATATTCGAATTTCATCGTTATTGCTGCAATTTAGACTTGAAAATGACCTTTTTAAATCTTGGGCTCTGCATAAAAGTTGTAAGTCTATATCTTACATTTCCATCCATATAAAGTAGACATAAATCTGAGATCTACAGTGACACGACTAAAAGATTGATGTCTTCTCCCAAGTGCAGGAGTGTCGAAGTAATAAATAACCCGGCAAGACCGGGGTCGAACCACAAGGAGGTTAATTGTACAAATTATAAACAACAATTATAAACAACAATAATAGTAATAACGATAACAACAATAATAATAATAATAACAATAATAATAATAATAATAATAATAATACTAGTAGTAGTAGTAGTAGTAGTAATAATAATAATAAAGAAAGAGAAGAAGAAGAAGATGATGATGATGAGAACTTAGAGATGAAATATTAATGTAAGGATTAAACAATAACAATAACAATAACAAATGTCAAGGTTAGAGGTTTCACTAATGGTATATCAAACAAGTATAGTATAAACTCTTATTATTGAATTGGAAACCACACACAAAGGAGGTCCCAATCAGATTATATATTGCTAACATGATTACATTAGTCATCTTATTCAATTAATGTTAATACTTGTAAATCTCGTCAAGCATTCATGATTATAACTTATGTTAACAACAAATCAAGTTCCTTTCATAGCTCAGGTGTCGGTTATACCATACATTATGGGCTATGAAAGTGCCAAGCATTTGTTGTACCAAGTGTTATACAACATAAATCAAGATTAGTCATTTAACAAGCAAAGTATTAAAGAGTGAACAAGATAACAAATATAAAACATGTTAGTATCAAACATTAAAGTCCATATTAAGTTTACATTATACTTATTCTCACACCATTAGTGTAACCTTTTCACCTTGACATAATTAACTTAGCTAGACATAATGAAAGAAAGCAAAATAGATAAACAAAATAAGAATATAAAAGTTAACTAAGTAAAGGAAAGGAAATGAAAGGCATAAACTTGATATTAATGAAAGCAAAACATAAACATTACAAAAAATACAAAGAGAGAAAGGAAGAGCATGATCTTGATCTGGAAACCAAGATGCCTAAATGCATGGCAAATGCCTCCTTTTATAGGCCAAAATTGGGAACTATTGATTTGATGACTAATTGATAAGTGGGTGGCCAACTTTTGACTTGGTGACAATCCTTATCTTCTCTTGTCTGCCCAAAACGTCATTGATAACGTCAAAATTGGAGCCACTTGTAAACATGAAAGTTGTAGGCAATTGTCTCAGCTTTCTTGTGTAAAACATTCAGCTCATTTGGACTTCTAGAACTCCAGATATGGCCAAAATACCGAACAGTGCTCGGGCTGGAAGACAGATTCGGGCTTCTTTGTTGTTGCTACAATTTGGACTTGATAATGGCCTTTTTAGATCTTGGGCTCCATATGAAAGTTGTAGGCCTATGTCTTACCTTTCCATCCATATAAATTGGACCTAAATCTGAGATCTGTAGCTCCAGATATGACCCAATTACCGAACAGTGTTTCGATTTGGATTGCACCGACATCTCTTCTCTAAGTTTGACCATCTCTTTATCCTTGCAATTTAAGTTCTTCAAGTCATCAATCAATCCTTTCATTTATGTGATAGGCCTGCATTAAAAATAGACATTTACCATAAATTATAGGTATCTTATATTATTAGATACATTATTATAAAACATATTTTAGTTAAGGAGTTATTGATACTTCAAGTGCAAAATGATGATATAAAACCATGATAAAAATGCACTTTTAAGTACTAATCATACAGCTCTCGATAAAAACTAATTACCAAATAGTGTTCTAATTTGGACTGCACTAGCATCTCTTTTCTAAATTTAGTCATCTTTTTATCATTTCAATTTCAGTTGTTAAACTCATCAATCAATCCTTTCATTTATATGATAGGCCTGCATTTAAAATAAAAATTTATCATAAATTAAAGTTATCTTATATTATTAGATATATTATTACAAAACATGTTTTAGTTGAGGAGTTATTAATACTTCAAGTGCAAAATAATGATATAAAACCTTGATAAAAATGTACTTTTAAGTACTAATCAATATTCACAACATTTTAAAACCAATTTAGTTATAGAAATGAATTCAATCCTACATATTTAAATAATTAATTTTATTTAATAATTAAAATTACTTGGAACACACTTCCATAGATAAGGTGAATATCACTAATAACTTCAATAAAAACAAAATATAGAAGGCCATTTCAAATTCATTATTAAAATCCTAAATAAATTATAATCTAATAAAGATTAAAAAGAAAAAATATATATGAAATCAACAATCATTACCAAAAAATTTGTAAGTAGCAATGAAAACACTAATAGAAAATATTTTGTCAATAATTTTCGATGAAAACAGCAACAGAATAGAAAGAAAATCAACTAAAATGTTATCAGGTATTTAGCATATCATTAAAGCTAATGGAATTGTTGATGCATTTTTGTTGGTGATTTTAAATTAATTAAAAATAACAATTCTCTCCTCCCTTATTTTTCCTTTTTTATTTGTTATAAAACACAACAATAACCCCATTTTCATTTCTCTTCAATTGTATATCCAACTACCAAACTCCTTGATGTCATCTAATATTTGTCAATAACATCAATTTTCATGTCATGGTTCTATTTTTTTTATCAAGTTTCACACAACCAAGTTAATATACCCACCTAGTTTTTATAACTCATTTATATTCTAAGTTAATTTATTGAAGTTCATTTATATTATTTGTTGTCTACTTGTATATTTAAATGTTTTATATATTTTCTCTAAATATTTTTTTTGTATTAATGCATGATTTATATGTTAGGGTTCGTTTGGATTTGAGGGGAAGTTGATTTTATTTGTTATTTCATGAAATTGAGTTTAATTTTATAACTCATATATGTTATAAATGTAGAAATAATAGGTAATTTAATGAGTACAAATTATATTTTTTCAATTTATTGTTAAGTTGGAAATTTGGTGAAAATTGATATATATGGAATTGTTAATAATTAAAATGTATTAATTTAGGTTGAAAAAGTTTGAAGTGAATAAATGTTGGATCATTAAAATTGATTCTTTTGAAATTGATAATAAATAAAATATATTAATTGTAATAACTCAGTTCAACTTGCTAGATATTGTTCGCTTTAGGCCTTACCACTATAGTTTTTAGACATGACCTAGTCAGATACTATCCATTTTAAGCCTTACCACTATAGTTTTTAGACCTGACCTGGTCAGATACTGTCCGTTTTGGGCCTTATCAACATAGTTTTTAGACTTGGCCATGTCCAAGGACTGGGTATCGAGTTTTGACTAAGTCGCTCGGGTCAATTTTTTTAAATCAAAACGATATCATTTTAGTAAAAATAAAAAAACAAAATTCAACGATGACACGATCAAAAAATTGATGTCTTCTTCCAAGTATAGGAATGTCGAAGTAATAAATAACCTGGCCAGACTGAGGTTGAATCACAGGAAGGTTAACTATATAAATTATAAATAATGATGATGATGGTGATGGTGATGGTGATGGTGATGATGAGTGATTAGTACTTAAAAGTGTATTTTTATCATGGTTTTATATCATCATTTTGCACTTGAAGTATCAATAACTCCTTAACTAAAGTATGTTTTATAATAATATATCTAATAATATAAGATACCTTTAATTTATGGTAAATGTTCATTTTAAATGCAGGCCTATCACATAAATGAAAGGATTGATTGATGACTTTAAGAACTTAAATTGCAAGGGCAAAGAGATGACTAAAATTAGAAAAGAGATGTTAGTGCAATCCAAACTGGAACATAGTTCGGTAATTGGGTCATATCTGAAGTTATAGATCTTCGATTTAGGTCTATTTTATATGTATGAAAACGTAAGACATAGGCCTATAACTTTCATATGGAGCCCAAGATCTAAAAAGGCCATTTTAAAGTCTAAATTGTAGCAAAAACAAAGAAGCCCGAATCTGTCCTCCAGCCCGAGCACTGTTCAATATTTTGGCCATATCTGGAGTTCTAGAAGTCCAAATGAGTTGAAAGTTTTACACAAGAAAGATGAGACAATTGCCTATAACTTTCATGTTTTATAGTAGCTCTAATTGTGATGTTATTAATGATGTTTTGGGCAGACAAAAGAAGATAAAGATTGTCACCAAGTCAAGAGTTGGTCACCCACTCATTAATTAGTCATCAAATCAATAGTTCCCAATTTTGGCCTATAAAAGGAGCCATTTGCCATGCATTTAGGCATCTTGGTTTCTAGATCAAGATCATGCTCTTCCTTTCTCTCTTTGTATTTTTTGTAATATATATGCTTTGCTTTCATCAATATCAAGTTTATGCCTTTCATTTCCTTTCCTTTACTTAGTTAACTCTTATTTTATTTATGTTCTTATTTTGTTTATTTATTTTTCTTTTTTTCATTATGTTTAGCTAAGTTTATTATGTTAAGGTGAAAAGGTTACACTAATGGTGTAAGAATAAGTATAATGTAAACTTAATATGGACTTTAATGTTTGATACTAACATGTTTTATATTTGTTATCTTGTTCACTCTTTAATACTTTGCTTGTTAAATGACTAATCTTAATTTATGTTGTATAACACTTGGTACAACAAATGCTTGGCACTTTCATAGTTCATACTATATGGTATAACCAACACCTGAGCTATAAAAGAAACTTGATTTGTTGTTAACATAAGTTATAATCATGAATGCTTGACGAGATTTACAAGTATTAGCATTAATTGAATAAGATAACTAATGTAATCATGTTAACAATTTATAATCTGATTGAAACCTCCTTTGTGTGTGGTTTCCAATTGAATAATAAGAGTTTATATTATACTTGTTTGACATACCATTAGTAGAATCTCTAACCTTGATATTTGTTATTATCATTGTTTAATCATTACATTAATATTCCTTCTCAAAGTTTTCATCTTCTTCATCTTCTCCTCCTTCTTTTTTCTTTATTACTACTAGTACTACTACTACTACTACTACTACTACTACTATTATTATTATTATTATTATTGTTGTTGTTGTTGTTGTTGTTGTTGTTGTTGTTATTGTATTATTGTTATTTATAATTTGTACAATTAACCTCCCTGTGGTTCGACCCCGGTCTTGTCGGGTTATTTATTACTTCGACACTCCTGCACTTGGGAGAAGACATTAATCTTTTGGTTGTGTCAATGAGTTAAAGAGGACTTTGAGATATATGATTAATGTGAAGATTAAACAATGATAAAAATAGTTGTCAAGGTTAATGGATCAACTAATGATATTTCAAATAAGTATAATATAAACTCTTTTTATTACTCAACTGGAAACCACACACAAAGGAGGTTCCAATTGGATGATTTGTCATTAATAGTTTATTATAAATTATTAATATGATCATATTAATTATCTTATTTAAATAACACTAATACTTTTAAATATTGTTAGGAATTCATAATGTTAATTTATGTTAACAACAAATCAAATTTCTTTAATAACACATGCGTAGGTCATACCATATAATTGGCTATGACGGATTACACATTTATTGTACCAAGTGTTATACAACACAAATCTAGATTAATCATTTAACAAATAAGGTATTAAGAATTAATAAGATAAAAATGATAAGACATGTTAATAGCAAACTTTATTGAATGTAAGTATTGAAGTACATATTGAGTTTGTATTATAAATATCCTAACACCATTAGAGAAATTTTTTTACCTATATATATTAAACTTAACTAAACATTATGAAGAAAAGAAACATAAATAAATAAGATGAGAACATAATTATATAACTATAGTTGATTAATACTTAAAAGTATATTTTTATTAAGGTTTTACATCAATATTTTGCACTTGAGATATCAATAACTCCTTAACTAAAGCATCTTTTATAATAACAAGTCTGATACTATAAGATACCTTTAATTTATAGTAAATGTTCATCTTAAATACAGGCCTATCACATAATTCAAAGGATTGATTGATGAGTTCAACTACTGAAATTGAGAAGATAAAGAGAGGGTGAAGCTTAGAAAAATGATACTGGTTCGGTCCAAACTCGAACACTGTTCAATAATTAGGTCATATCTAGAGTTGTAGATCTTGGATTTCAATTTGGTTTATATGGAAAGAAAGATAAGACAGAATGCAAGACTTAATTTTGTTGTTTGGAAGTCCAAATCCTAGCAAGAATAGAGAAGTCTGAATATGTCCTGCAACCTAGATATTGTTCAGTGTTCAGCCCATGTCTTGAATTTTAGAAGTCCAAATCACCTTAAATTTTTTTTAATATTAGAAAGCTAAGATAATTTTCTATAACTTTCATGATTCAAGTCTGTTTGAATTCTGATGTTAGCAATGATATTTTGTTCAAACAAGAAGATAAGGATTATCATGAAATCAAGAGTTGGTCACCCATTCAACAATTAGTTATCACATCAATAGTTCTAAATTTTAGCCTATAAAAGGGGGCATTTGTCATGCATTTAGGCATTTTAGTTTTTAGATCAAAATCATGTTCTTACTTTCTTTATTATAATACTTAAGTTTTGCTTATATTAATATCTTATTTCCTTTCCTTTACTTACTTAACATATATCTTATTTATGTTTTTATCTTATTTATTTACGTTTTTTTTTTTTCATTATTTTTAGCTAAGTATATCATGTCAAGGTGAAAAGGTTCCACTAATGGTGTAAGAATTAGTATAAACTCAACATGGACTTTAATATTTGATACTAACATGTTTTGTATTTGTTATCTTATTCACTCTTAATGCTTTGCTTGTTAAATGATCAATCTAGATTTATATTATTATATAACCATAGTATAAAAAATGCTTGGCACTTTTATAACACAAAATATATGATGATCAGTACTTAAAAGTGAATTTTTATCAAGGTTTTATATCATCATTTTGCACTTGAAGTATCAATAACTCCTTAACTAAAGTACGTTTTATAATAACATATCTAATAATATAAGATACCTTTAATTTATAGTAAATGTTCATTTTAAATGCAAGCCTATCACATAAATGAAAGGATTGATTGATGAGTTTAAGAACTGAAATTAAAAGGACAAAGAGATGGTCAAACTTAAAAAAGAGATATTGGTGTAGTCCAAACTGGAATACTATTTGGTAATTGGGTCATATCTGGAACTGTAGATCTCATATTTAGGTATACTTTATATGGATGGAAAGGTAAGATATTGGCCTACAACTTTCATATGGAACCCAAGATGTAAAAGGGTTATTTTCAAGTCTAAATTGTAGCAACAACAAAGAAGCCTGAATCTATCCTGCAACCCAAGCATTGTTCAGTGTTTGGCCCATATCTGGAGTTCTCAAAGTCCAAATAACCTCCATTTTTTTTCTAGAAAGCTAAGACAATTTCCTATAACTTCCATGTTTTCAAATGGTTCTAATTCAAATGTTATCAATGACGTTTTGGGTAGACAAAAGAAGATAAGGATTGTCACCAAGTTAAGAATTAGCCACTTACTCATCAATTAGTCATCAAATCAATAGTTTCCAATTTTGACCTATAAAAAGAGGTATTTTCCATGCATTTAGGTATCTTGATTTCTAGATCAAGATCATATTTTTGCTTTCTCTCTTTGTATTTTTGTAATGCAAAAGTTTTGCTTTCATTAATATAAAGTTTATGCTTTTCAATTCCTTTCCTTTACTTAGTTAACTTTTATCTTATACATGTTTTTATTTTGCTTATTTATTTTTCTTTTTTTCATTATGTTTAGCTAAGTTTATTATGTCAAGGTGAAAAAGTTACACTAATGGTGTAAGAATAAGTATACTGTAAACTCAAAATAGACTTTAATGTTTGACACTAACATGTTTTGTATTTGTTATCTTGTTAACTCTTTAATACTTTGCTTGTTAAATGACTAATCTAGATTTATGTTGTATAACACTTGGTACAACAAATGTTTGGTACTTTCATAGCCCATACTGTATGGTATAATCGACACCTGAGTTATGAAATGAACTAGATTTGTTGTTAACATAAGTTATAATCATGAATGTTTGACGAGATTTACAAGTATTATTAGCATTAGTCGAATAAGATAACTAATATAATCATGTTAACATATAATTTGATTGGAACCTCTTTTGTACGTGGTTTCCAATTGAAAAATAAGAATTTATACTATACCATTAGTGGATCCTCTAATCTTGACATTTATTGTTGTTATTGTTTAATCCTTACGTTAATTTTCCATCTCAAAGTTCTCATCAACTTCATCTTTATTATTATTATTATTATTATTATTATTATTATTATTACTACTACTACTACTACTACCACTACTACTACTACTACTACTACTGTTGTTGTTGTTGTTACTATTGTTGTTATTATTGTTGTTGTATTATTGTTATCTATAATTTATATGATTAACCTTCATATGGTTCTACCCAAGTCTTGCCGGGTTATTTATTACTTTGATACTCATGCACTTAGGAGAAGACATCAATCTTTTGGTCATATCATATGGTATAACCGACACCTATGATATGAAAGGAACTTAATTTGTTGTTAACATAAGTTATAATCACGAATACCTGACAACATTTACAATTATTAGCATTATTCAAATAAGATAACTAGTGTAATCATGTTAACAATTTATAATCCAATTGGGACCTTCTTTATGTGTGGTTTCCCATTGAGTAATTAGAGTTTATACTATACTTGTTTAAAATACCATTAGTGAATCCTCTAATCTTGACAATTATTTTTATCATTGTTTAATCCTCATATTAATATTAAAAACTCAAAGTCCTCTTTAACTTATTATTATTATTATTATTATTATTATTATTATTATTATTATTATTTATAATTTATATAGTTAAGTTTCATGTGGTTCGACCCTAATCTTGCTTAGTTATTTATTACTTCGACATTTCTACACTTAAAAAACGACTTCAATCTTTTGGTCTTGTTAATAGTAAAGGAAATGAAAGGCATAAACAAGATATCAATGAAACTATAACATGAAATAAAACTAAAATATTAAAACTACAAAGAAAGTAACCAAGTAAGGAAATGATTTTGATCTAAAAACCAAAATATCTAAATACATGGTAAATGCCTCCTTTTATAGGCTAAAATTAAGAACTATTGATTTGATGACTAATTATTAACTGGATGGCCATCTCTTGACTTTGTGACAATCCTTATTTTCTTGTCTGCCAAAAACATCATTGCTAGCATCAGAATTTAAACAGATAGTCTTCATGAAAGTACTGGAAAATTATCTCAGTTTTCCAACAAAAACAAAATTGGTGCATTTGGACTTCTAAAACTTGAGATATGGGGTGAACACTAAATAATGTCTAGGCTACAAGATAGATTCAGACTTCTCATTTGATGTTAAGATTTGGAATTTTAAACAAAAAAATTGAGTCTTGGACTCTCATGAATGTATTAGGCCTATATCTTAGATTTTTAGCTATATAAACCAAACTAAAATCCAAGATCTACAGCTTCAGATATGACTCAATGATCGAATGTTATTCTAGCTTAGACTGAACCAGCATTTTTTCTAAGCACAGCCTTCTCTTTATCTTCTCAATTTTAGTAGTTAAAATCATCAATCATCCTTTGATTTATGTGATAGGCATGCATTTAAGATAAATATTTATCATAAATTAAAGATATCATATATTACCAGACTTGTTATTATAAAACATGTTCTAGTTAAGGAGTTATTGATACTTCAAATATAAAATGATGATATAAAACCTTGATAGAAATACACTTTTAAGTACTAATTATGATGATTAAAAGGTTTCAAAAATTTTCGTTACATCAAAAAATTCAAATTATTTTTGTATCTTATAAGAGAAACGGATTATATGTAAAGCTTTTTCTTTATAAGAATATCGCTACTATGTGTTACAATCGGAAATTTCTTCTAAAACCTTATTTTTTTATATTTAGTTTTAGTTCTAATTACTATTATTATTATTATTTCTTTTAGTTGTTGATTTATTATCAAAAAAGAAAAATAAAATCTAGATTGTATTTGTTTACATAGTTCTTTTTATTTTTAATTTCCTAGCAATTCTAAAATCTTAAAATCTATTATGTGTTCATGACCAAAAAAAGCACATTATTGATAAAATCTTAAAATCACCATGTATAATAAGTTTAAATTAGTATAAATAACCTAGTTCAAAACATCTTAATTATTATTATTCTTCAAGTTAAGATATATTAACCGTAAGTATAGTTTCAAACCTCGAATGTACTGATTAGTACTTAAAAATATATTTTTTATCAAGGTTTTATATCATTATTTTGCACTTGAAGTATCAATAACTTCTTAATTAAAGCATGTTCTATAACAACATATCTAATAATATAAGATACCTTTAATTTATTATAAATGTTCATTTTAAATGCAGGCCTGTCACATAAATGAAAAGATTGATTGATGAATTTAAGAACTGAACTTGAAAGGACAAAGAGATGGCCGAACTTAGAAAAGAGATGTCGGTGCAGTCCAAATCGGAATACTATTCGGTAATTGGGTCATATCTGAAACTGTAGATCTCATATTTAGGTCTACTTTATATGAATGGAAAGGTAATACATAAGCCTACAACTTTTATATGGAGCCCAAGATTTAAAAAAGCCATTTTCAAGTCCAAATTATAGCAACAACAAAGATGTCTGAATCTATCCTCTAGCCCAAGAACTGTTCAGTGTTTGGCCTATATCTAGAGTTCTAGAATTCCAAATAATCTTAATTTTTTACTCTAGAAAGCTGAGACAATTTCCTATAGCTTTCATGTTTCCAAGTGGTTTCAATTTTAACGTTATCAATGATGTTTTGGTCAGATAAAAGAAGATAAGGATTATCATCAAGTCAAGAGTTAGCCACCCACTCATCAATTAGTCATCAAATCAATAGTTTCTAATTTTGGCCTATAAAAAGAGGCATTTGTCATGCATTTAGGCATCTTGGTTTCCAAATTAAGATCATGTTATTTCTTTCTCTCTATGTATTTTTTGTAATGTTTATACTTTGTTTTCATTAATATCAAGTTTATACGTTTTATTTCCTTTCCTTTACTTAGTTAACTTTTATCTTATTTATGTTTTTATTTTGTTTATTTATTTTTCTTTCTTTTATTATGTTAAGCTAAGTTTATTATGTCAAGATAAAAATGTTACACTAATGGTGTAAGAATAAGTATAGTGTAAACTTAATATGGACTTTAATGTTTGACACTAATATATTTTGTATTTGTTATCTTGTTCACTCTTTAATATTTTGTTTGTTAAATGACTAATCTAGATTTATGTTGTATAACACTTGGTACAACAAATACTTGAAACTCTCATAGCCCATATTGTATGGTATAACCGACACCTGAGCTATGAAAAGAACTTGATTTTTTGTTAACATAAGTTATAATCATGAATGTCTGACAACATTTACAAGTATTAACACTAATTGAATAAGATAACTAATGTAATCATGTTAACAATTTATAATCTGATTGGAACCTCCTTTGTGTGTGGTTTCCAATTGAATAATAAGAGTTTATACTATACTTGTTTGATATACCATTAGTAGATTCTCTAACCTTGACATTTGTTATTATTACTGTTTAATCCTTACATTAATCTTCCATCTCAAAGTTCTCATCTGCTTCTTCTTTATTATTATTATTATTATTATTATTATTATTATTATTATTATACTGCTATTATTATTATTATTATTACTATTATTATTAGTATTAGTATTTAGTGTTATTATTGTTACTATTGTTGTTGTTCTATTATTGTCATCTATAATTTATATAATTAACTTTTTTATAGTTCGACCCTGATTTTACCGGGTTATTTATTATTTCGACACTCCTACACTTGTGAAAAGACATCAATTTTTTGGTCATGTCATGTACCTAACACATATTACACAACATTAATTGCTCACTTCAATTTTATCCATTATACTTATGAATAACTTTAAATCATGTAAGGGAATATTATAATCTTGATATAAAATTATAATTAATGATAATTGTTTTTAATAATTAATAAATTTTATTGACTTGGCCATTATAATTAAATTAATTTATTTAATTGTTTTAAAATAATTTGGTAGCTAATACCTTCATCATGTGTGTGTATTTAGTATGAAAAGTGCATAATTTTCTCACTATAAGAAATTCTTAAAAATATTTTCTTGTTTTACTTAATCTCTCATATATCTCCACACATAATTTATGACCTTTCTTTTTTATAAACTCAAAAGAGTAAAAACAAGGATTAAAAGGTTTGGAAAAATTTTACAACATCCAAAAATTCTAATGGGTTGTTGTATCTTGAGAGAGAAGCATATTATATGTAATTTGTTAATTTAATATGCCTTGTAGTTATTTAGTTGATTATGTATGGTATTATTATATTCATGTAAATATATATTTATTATTAATGAATGCTTAATTTATTTTTAATATTCATATAATATCATATTAATTAATCTAATATTTGATTTATGAATCTAGAGTATAGATAAAGTTCATGAGATAAAAATATTTTATAGAGAAAATTATAAAGTTGTTATAATTATGAAATTTTTATTGCAATAAAGCATTATTTCTAAAGTATTAATGGTTGATACTCTCTTAAATACTGGATATTTATTAGAGTAGTAGAGATTGATACATTTTATGTTCTTTCCTTTATAAAATGAAGCACTTGTTCTCATAAGCTAAAGTATAAGAGATACCTAAAACTAATAAATAGATGTTTGTTATAAGATATTTACATTGAACTAACTTGCATTAGAATTTCATATAGAGAGATCATTTATGTCTATAGAAAGGTTCACTTGTTGGTTGTGTAGGTAATCATTAAACTTGAGATTACTAAGTTATGTTATATAGAGAACGTTATACTTTGCTCATGTTACATGTTATCTTAATCAAGGTAACAAAAGGGTAGACATTGAATATAGCATGAACTATATAAAGATACTTTAGTGATCATAAAAGGATTCGTTATCCTAGATGAATTAGAGAAAATATTTTATCTATTCTCAAATAGTATTGATGAAGAAATACTTAATTAAGATGGAATGAGATTTGAAAAAAGATTTCAAATCTTATTCAAAGGAATCCAAATACAAACACATTTACGAGATGTTGGTCATAAAATATTCTTGGATGATTCACCTAAGTTAGTGTGGTGGTGGGATTGCCATTGTAAGAACTTGGACAACTCTTTAAAGACATTTATAAGACAAGATATATGTGTATGACCAAAAAAAGCACAATATTAATAAAATCTTAAAATCACCATATATAATAAGTTTAAATTTAGTCCAAATATCCTAGTTTAAAAACATTTTAGTTACTATGATTCTTCAAGTTATGACTTATTAACAGTAAATATAGTTTCAAACTTTAAATGTACCTAACACCTATTACACAACATATGAAAAACTTTAAATCATGTAAGGGAATGTTATAATCTTGATATAAAATTATAGTTAATGATAAAAAAATTTAATAATTAATAAATTTTAGTGACTTAGCTCTTATGATTAAATTAAATTATTTAATTGTTTTAAAGTACTTTGGTAGCTCTTATGATTAAATTAAATTATTTAATTGTTTTAAAGTAATTTGGTAGCTAATACCTTCATCGTGTGTGTTTATTTAGGATGAAAAGTGCATACTTTTCTCACCATAAGAAATTCTTAAAAATACTTTTTTATTTTACTTATTCTCTCGTATATCTCCACACATAATTTAGGACGTTGCTTTTTTATTAACTCAAATGAGAAAAAATGATGATTAAAAAGTTTGGAAGATTTTTGCAACATCCAAAAATTCTAATGGATTGTTGTATCTTGAGAGAGAAGCATATTATATGTAATTTGTTAGTTTAATATGTCATATAGTCATTCGGTTAATTACGCATGGTATTAGTATATTCATGTAAATATATACTTATTATTAATAAAGGCTTAATTTATCTTTAATATTCATATAATATCATATTAATAAATCTAATATTTTATTTATGGATATAGAGTAAAGATAAAGTTCATGGGATAAAAATATTTTGAAAAAAATTATAAAGTTGTTATAATTATAAAATTTTTATTGCATTAAAGCATTGTTCCTAAAATGTTAATGGTTGATACTCTCTTAAATACTAGATATTTATTAGAGTCGTAGAGACTGATACTTATTATGTGTTCTTTCTTTTATGAAATGAAGCATTTATTCTCATAAGCTAAAGTATAAGTGTTGCCTAGAATTAATATGTAGATGTTTGTCATAAGATATTTACATTGAATTGACTTACATGAGAATTTCATGTCGAGAGATCACTTATGTCAATGGAACAGCTCACGTGATAGTTATGTAGGTGATCCTTAAACTTAAGATCACTAAGTTATCTTATATAGAGAATATTATGCTTTGACCATGTTACATGTTATCTTAATCGAGGTAACAAAATGGTAGACATTGAATATAATATGAACTATATAAGGATACTTAAGTGATCATGAGACAATTCATCACCCTAAGTGAATTAGAGAAAATGTTTCATCTTTTCTCAAATAGTATTGATGAATAAATTCTCCGTTAAGGTGGAATTAGATTTGAAAAAAGGTTTCAAATTTTGTTCAAATGATCAATGATTATTATATAGAGAAAACACATGGTTGATAGTATTACTGAATAAAAAATAATACTATCAGCCAATAGTAAAAAGAACAATATGAATTCGCTCACTAAAAGTTTAATGCACCAATGAGTTATTCAATCATTAAGAAAAATGGGATTAAATCCTTTAAATTAATTACCAATAGTAAAAATTGTAATTCAAATATATGTCGACCCTGTGAATGAAGTTCAAAAGATAAAAACTAAAATGTTTAGTGATTGAAGAGAGCAAAATATATATATTAGGGGGTGGTTCTAGGTCTTTTTTTATGATAATGAGCTTTTTATTGTGATAATTATGAAGAATTAGTCTCTAAATAAATCCAAATATAAATGTTTTTATGAGTTGTTGGTCACAAAATATCCTTGAATGATTTACCTAAGTTAGTATGGTGGTGGGTTCGCTATTATAAGAAATTGAACAACTCCTTAAAAACACTTATAAGACAAGATATATGTGCATGACCAAAAAAGGCACAATACTGATAAAATCTTGAAATCATAATGTATAATAAGTTTAAACTTAGTTCAAATAACCTAGTTCAAAACATCTTAGTTACTATGTTTATCAAGTTAAGACTTATTTATGAATATAGAGTAAAGATAAAGTTATTGGGATAAAAATATTTTGCAAAAAAAATTATAAAGTTGTTATAATTATGAAATTTTTATTGCATTGAAGCATTGTTCCTAAAATATTAGTGGTCGATGCTCTTTTAAATACTTGATATTTATTTGAGTCGTAGAGACTGATACATATTATATTCTTTCATTTATGAAATGAAGCACTTGTTCTCATAAGCTAAATTAGAAAGGATACTTAGAACTAATATGTAGATATTTGTCATAAAAGATTTACATTGAACTGATTTGCATGAGAATTTCATATAAAAAGATCACTTATATCTATGGAAAGGCTCACATGATTGATTATATAAGTGATCCTTAAACTTGAGATCAGTAAGTTATATTATATAGAGAATGTTGTGCTTTGATCATATTATATGTTATCATAATCAAGGTAATGAAAAGGTAGAAATTGGATATGTATGAACTATATAAAGATACTTAAGTGATCATAAGAGGATTCATCACTTTAAAAAAATTAGATAAAATGTTTATTTTGTTCTTAAATAGTATTGACGAATAAATACTTGATCAAGGTAGAATAAGATTTTAAAAAATGGTTTCAAATCTTATTCAAACGATCAATAACTATTATGTAGAGAAAAAAAATATGATTTAACAGAACAAATGTATTTCATGCTTTAATATTAAATCAGAACAACACTAATGAAATGATATTAATTATACTAAGAAATCAGTCACTGAAAAGTTACGTCAAACCAATAATGACTTTTCTAATATTTAAGGGATCATGGCACATTGTTAGACGATGATACACCTGATCTTCAAATATAAATTAATTATTTATTAAATTGATAATAAATTAAATTATTTAATTTATTTAAAATTTAGACCAACATATTAGAAACTTAGTGAATCACATACATTAAGAACTATTAGTAAGAAATTAAACTAAGATGATTTAATTAAGTGTGACTTGATTACAATATATTTTAGAAATTAAGAATTAGAATATAATTAATATATGGATTATATTTTTAAACCTAGAAAATTAAGGGTTTAATTGAGTTAATTTCTAAAATTATTCTAAATTAATATATGGATACTATTCAAGGGGTAAATTCATATTTTATCAATTTATAAGGTTTTTTAAATTTCCCTAACATTCCCTCTCTTCTAAATTAGAATTAGCACTTTTCAGGGTGTATTTGTTTTTGTGTTTAAAAAGCGCTTTTCAAAATTCTTGAATTTTTTTTGCTGTAAATTAATTTTTTATGAGTTTAAAATATTTTGAAATGTTTATGTAAAAATAAATTTAAAAAATAAAATGAAATAAGTATTGTTTTAATATATTTCTAAATAAAAAATAATTTAAAAAATAAATACTACCATAATTTTAAATACTATATCAATATATCTAGGATAACATTTTTTTTCTTTTTATATAGAAAATAACATAATATTTACTAGTCTCAATAGTTTTAATTAATATAAACCTTTAATAGAGTATTGATCACAAACATTTTGATAACAATGTTTTTATTTAATAGAAATCACATAATTATAATATTTTTTATGAAATATTTTATTTTTACTATGGATTCATTAATAAAATATTAAATTTATTAATAAAATATTTAATAGATATTAAAGATAAATAAATTTTTATTAATGTATTAAATATATTTATATAAACAAATTCAATTTAATGAATAAAATACGACTAACTACATTCTTCCCACATGCCTCCTACTTTTGTGCGCTTACAATGAATGTCGAGCTGGCTTCCTCACACCCTTAATTGGTGGGCAAGTGTCGAAGCTGTTCCACTCCAAATTAATGCACTGGCTTGCATGATTGGCAATTTCCATGGGTCATGAACATGCCGATTCTCCTCTCTGGCCCAGATCTCAGATTATTCTTACCTGCCATATAATTATTGCTTGGAGATCACTTAGCTGGTATGGTATATATTTGGCAATTTGGATTATGATGATGATTTTATTTTATTTGACGGTAAGGAGTGTTTTCATGTTAAATGATTTTAAAAACGCATCCTCGTGTGGGAAAAAAAAAAACAAAAAAAATTAATATTTTCCTCTAAAATTGGTAAGATGTCATCAGTTTTGTGGAGCATGCAGTAGCATAAATTAATATTATCCCAGTTAGATATGCTTAATTAGTCCTTCGGACAACGACGACGACGATCATACATGTGAACAGTGTTATCAGATTAGGGCTAGTTTAAGGTATTATTTTTTATTTTATAAGGATTCATTCATTATTTATATTGATCTCTGGCATCATAAAATCCACATCCAAGCTGTAAGAAATCACATGAGATAGCTTTCGGAGCAAATAATAAATAAATAAATAAAAAAGTCGTTCTTTGGGTGACATGTTTCGTAGAAAGGGGAGCTGGGAGGACGACTCTCTTGTATTATTAACGAATGAATGCCTTCAATCGGCAAGAAGGGGAGGGATCCACACCATCGCCTTCAAGCACCTAATCAAATCTGGACAATACATGGAGCTGCTTCTCCGACATTAGGACCAGTGACCGACCAGGCCTGTCGGATAACAGCAGCGGCAACAGTAATAATATTAATAATAATATTTATTAATGAGAGAGAGGATCAAGAAAACGACAATGGAGAGAGCAATTTTGTTGCGTCAAGGGGACTCTTTCTTTAAGAATATGTTTCCCTTTCAGGGACCCTTGGCTGTTCCTTTCCGGTGAAGTGTCGACGGAGCATTTTCATCTCTTTTTCACAATGGCCCACCGGATTTTTTAGAGGTTTCTCGAGATTCAATTCAGTTCTCCTCCTCCTCTGGATGTTTTGGAGATTCTTTTATCAAGTTGTTTTTTTTGTAATACAAAACTGTCAATGTTAAATAATATTTTTGTTGGCATATGGTTATCTCTGAGCATCACCTTTAATCACTATTTTTATCTATCAATAGATAAATAAGTTAGATATCAAATATTTAACTTTATATATATATATATATATATATATATATATATATATATTGAATAATAACAAAATCAATAGCATTTGTTTAGTTAATAATCAAATACATTATATGTTTTTATATTTATATATAAAATTATTAAATTGATATTTTCTCATATTTAAAAAAAATGATGTTTTGTTTTTAAAAATAAAAAAGATTAAAAAAATATTTAAAAGTATTTAAAAAGAAAAACACTTTGGCTAGCGTGAGTCATCAATGATATATCTAAGCAATTTACATGAAAGTTGAAGTCCATGAGAGACAATTTTGGTGGGTCCCAGTCTAGACATAGCAAAATCTCTACTCATTCGGCGCCTAAGAGTATGATATTAAAATTATTATATATTCATTGCTTTTTAAATTAATTTATATTTAGAAATATATCAAAATAATATTTTTTTTATTTTAAATTTTTTTAAAATCAGTATATTAAAATTATATCAAAATATTTTAAAAAATATTTTAAAATAATAAATTATAAAAAGAAACAAGTTAAAACTCAATGCAATCTTTCTATTATTAGAACAAAGAAGAGGTGCCAACGAGGCAGTGGCAGGTGGAGCCACTTCAATCCTCAGCGGAAACTTTAGGCTGCCAGCTCAGACAGAAATTCAGGGAGAAGCTTAACGAAATCTCGAAAAAAGAGAAACATTTTTAATATTGATAGTGGGCAATGTTTCATAAAAAGAAATATAAAAGAGAATGACACCTCGGCACAATGCTGGTAATTCTAGTGGCATTGCCATGTCACCCTACCGGTCCTCGTTTCTATTTTGTTTGTTGGGGAATAATGCTGGAAGGATAGCAGCTTCGAAATGATACACGAGCCTGCTAGGCTAGGCTAGGCTAGGCTCCATGTGTGATGTTTTGCGCTCTTCTAGAGGGGAGAGGAGGGGCCATGTGCATGCTCCAAGTAGATCGACAATAAAAATAGGAAACCAAACCACCGCTTTAACCAAGGCTAAAACGCCATAGAAAACATATTCTCCGTCTCGACACCGTCCATTAGAACAGCGTAATGATAATTTTACTATTAACATTAAAAATCTTTAGAGTTGCTATTAAAAACATTGAAGTTGTTTTCTAAAATTTATTAGTTATTATTAAATTAATTAGAAAAAAATAAAATATTTTTACATTTCAAAAGCATAATAAAATGACTTTTAAAAGTAAAAATTCCAAAACTAACATCAAGAGCTAATTTGATATTTTTATAATGATTTTATTTTTGTTATTATTATTTTAGATAAGGATAATTTGATATTTAATTAAATAAAAATAAAAATAAAAAACATCATGAAATAATCAAACATATTTAAAAATAAATTTATCTTTTACCTGGTAATTACAGGTTCACCCTTTTTCTTTTCAGTATTTAAATTTCAGTTTTTATTTTTTATTTCAATTTATTTTTCTTTGATCTCTTTGAAAAAGTTTTATTGATTTTTAATATCATCATTCAATCCAAATTTATACTATTTTTTTAATTTAATCTTTGTTGTTTTGATTTTTTTTCTTGGTTCTTTCGTAAAAGTTTTTTTTATTTTTAATTTTATCTTTCAATTCAAATTTATTTTATTTTTCTTTTCAATTTCACCCTTTAATCATAATTTATTTTTAATTTTTATATCAATTTTAATCCTTATTCTTTTGATTTTTTTTCTTGGTTTTTTGCTAAATTGATTTTTGTTTTCAATTTCACCCTTCAATATAAAATTTATTTAGTATTTCAATTTTGATCCTTGTTTTCTTAATTTTTATTTTTTCCTTTGAATCCTTTTGTATAATTGAAATTTATTTTTTAATGTTATCATTTAATATTTGATTAATTGAAAATTGGATTTCATAGTTTTTTCAGATAAAATGTTTTGGGTTTAATGCCCCGAGTTACGAATTTGAAAAGTTAACATTAATTAAAAGTTTTCTTTTAAAAAAATAAAATTTATAATTTTTTTATTGGGTTTTCTAATCTCATGGTTTGAGCATCGAGATTAGCGAGATTCTCATATTGGCTAAACTTTAATTACTAAAATTAAAGATTTATTATGCTAATTCAAGTTAATCAGGTTGATTTATTTAGAGTTTTTTTTATCTGATTTCATCCTACTATATATAATAGAATGTGAATTGAACTCTATCTTTAATCTTTTTTAAAAGAAAAAAATTTTTAGAGTATATAATGATCATTATTTAAAAATAAATTGATGCATTTATTACCGTTATATTTTTTTTTGTTATTTAATTAAAATAAAACTAACTTAGTTAACTTAATCAAGTTTATAATACAAGTCTTAATAATATTTTTCTTTTTCAAAATAAACTTACAACATTTATATATTATTTTTTTATTAGAAAATAATTCAATCCAAACAATACATCACAAACACGAAGTCAGATATAAACTAAACATGGATAGATGCAACTTCCAAGTGTTTGTATTTTTATGTTCAATTTATGGCATGATTTTTATTTTTATTTTTCAGATTACGGAAACCGTGGCCTCTTTAAGTCTGCCTCTGCAATTGGGATACTGTCTTCTAGGACTACGCAGCATGATCGTGGCTTAGCTTAAAATTCGGACATCATATTTATGATGGGGACCCGAAGCATCAAACAACAATTGACAGCTTCAAGTTTAAAACCAGCTTTCATTGTTTTTTACTCAACTCTTTTTGATGAATAAAAACATTTTCTTATAAAAGTCCCAACACCCTTTTGTTAAAGATTTTTACTGGTCACTATGTTGACAATAATATATCAATAATAACTCAATTAAAAAAAATTATTTTTTTATTTTAAGTTTATATATTCATATTTTTTGTATTTTACATATTTAACAAATCTATTAAAAAAACATATGTTATTAAAGTATAGAGAGAATATGACTGGTTCTTTTTTCTTGAATAATTTTTTTTGATATCTGTTTAGAGTTTATTTAAAAGTATAATCATGGTTATTTTTAAAAATATTTTTTATTTATAAATATATCAAACAAGACATGAAATCTATCATTTACTGCATGCAATTAGTAATAAAAACTGTAAAAAAAAATAACCTTTTATTTTAATTATATTATACCCTAAATTTATAGGTCTTTCAATTATTTACTTTTGTTTGTTTTTTAATATGTTTGGTTATCTTGTATTAGCATTAGTTGTTGATGTTTTAGATTTATTTAATTTTTGATATGTCTAAATTACAACTAATAATATCTCCCTATTTTTAATATATTTTCTAAGGGGATTATTTAAATAAATTGAAACAAATATCTAAAAAACAAAGATAACTGAATAAAGAACACAAGATTCGAAATAAGAAATTATTATAAATGTTAGGATAGATTTAAAGATTTTGTCTCATTTTATTTATCTTACTATTTCAATTAAAAAAATAGATTCTAATATAAACTTTATTATACCAAACACACATTGTAACATATACTAAAAGGAATCAGTGTTTTATTGTGGACTGCACAATACGGTCACATTGATGCTTTAGGGGTTTTTTTTTAAGTTGTCTTATTTTTAAAAAAAAAAAATTATGCCTTTTGTGATTTTTTTTGTGCTTCTTTCTTTGTTTTTTTTTCTTTTAACAAATTTTTTTATTTAATTATTAAACTTTCATGACATATTTTTTGGATTTAACGGGTTAACCTGATTTGATAAGTTAATTCAAAAACTTTTTTTCTTTTTTTAATTATTTTTTTTATTTAGTTTAATTTGCTAATATTAAATTTTTTTTATTTAATTATTAGACTTTCATGACACATATCCCAAGTTTCACAGGTTACCCTAGTTTCACGAGTGGACCCAAGTAATTCTCGGTTGGCCCGTCAATTTTTTTTATTTTCATAAAAAACTTTTGTTTGATTTAGTTTGTTAATGCTAATTTTTTTATTTAGTTATCAGACTTTCATAATACAAATCCTGAGTTTAACAGGTTAACATGATTGACGAGTTAACTCAGATTTTTTTTCTTTTTATTAATTTGTTTTTTGTTTAATTCAGTTTGTTAACGTTCACTTTTTTTTTTTAGTTACCAGACATCATGACACAGATCTCGAGTTTAATCAGTTAACCTGGTTTGACGATTTAACCTGAAATTATTTTTTTTTGTTTTGTTTTCTTTATAAATTTTTTTTGTTTGGTTTAGTTTGTTAATGTTAAATTTCTTTCTATTTAGTTTTATTTTACTTCTTAGAGGTTTGTTTTCTTTTTAATTAATTTTATTTAATTAAATTAGTTTATTAATATTAAAAAATTTCTATGAGCTCTCGGCTGATGTTAGTTTTTTTTTTTTATGCCTTTGACTATGGACTACACAATGCAGTTCACAGTGAAAAGGCTAATGACTTTTGTAGTTGTTTTTTTTAATTATTTTTTTTGTTTAATTTAAATTGTTAATGTCAAATTTTTTTCTATTTAGTTATCAAACTTTTATAACACAAATTTCGGGTTTGATGGGTTAACCTGGTCTAACAAGTTAACCCAATTAATTCTGGGTTAACCCATTAATTATTTTTTCCTATTTAGTTATCAAATTTTTACGACGTGAATCTAAGGTTTGACAGGTTAACCTGATTTGAAGGGTTAACCCAGTTAATTTATATTTTTTTCGTTTTCTTCATTAGTTTTTTTCCACATGTTGGTTTTTTTTTTTGTTTTTTTAATTAATCTATTTAATTATCACACTTTTATGACACGACCTTACAGCTAGATCCACGTCTAATGCTATTGGGTCTAGTATTGCAGCCAAACCCACTTAAATTTGGGTCATGCAAGTTTAATGTTATTATTAATATTATAAATATTACTTTTAGGTCAAGTGTTACAACCAAACCTGAGACTCTTATGTATAACTTTATAGAAAGATCTAACATTTTTAGATCTTAGCTTTTTAAAAATATAAAAAATAATTAACTCGCGGCATCGCGTGAGTCATGTAGCTAGCAAGATACCAAAACGTGTGGGGAAAGCACTGTAGCTTCCCCATGCCTTTTAATGATAATATTATTATTATTATTATTATTATTATTATTATATTATATATTTTTTTTATGCCATTATGGGTTTTTTGTTGCTTTTTTCTTTGTTTTTTTTCCTTTTAATAAATGTTTTTGCTTAATTTAGTTTGTTAATAAATCTCAAGTTTGATGAGTAAACCCAAAATTTTATTTTTTTTATTTTTAATTAATTTTTTTATTTAGTTTAGTTTGTTAATATTAAATTTATTTCTATTTAATTATCAGATTTTCATGACACGTATCTCAAACTTGACAGTTTAATCCAGTTAATTATGGATTAACCTGTCAAATTTGTTTTCTATTTAATTATCAAACTTTCATGACGCAAATCTATGGTTTGACGAGTTAACCCAGTTAATTCAGATTTTTCTTCCTTTTCTTCATTAGTTTTTTTTTAATTAACTTATTTAATTATTACACTTTTATAACGCAGCCTTATAGTCAGACCCATATCCAAGGCTCTTGAGTCCAGTATTGCAACTAGACTAACTTAAACTTGAGTCATGTAACTTTAGCATTATTATAAATATTATTCTTGTGTCAATCGTTGTAACTAGACCAAAGGCTCTTTGATATATTTTTGTAGAAATATATAACACTCTTAGATCTTAACATTTTTTGATATTTTTTATATACGAAAAAAAATAACACATGATGTATGCCCCCTTATTTTTTTTTTTCCATTTCCTTTTAAAGCCTTTTACTGTGGATTGCACAATGCAATCCACATTGAAAAAACTAATGCCTTTAAATTTTTTTTATCTTTTTTTTTGTAATTATTTTTTTAATTTAGTTTCTTAATATTAAATTTTTTCTATTTAATTATTAGATTTGCATGATACAGATCCCAGGTTTGACCGATTAACTTGATTGATTCAGATTGTTTTTTTTCTCATTACTTTTGTTTTTCTAATTTCATCTTTGAATATTGTATATAGTCCATGGTAAAAAGGCTGATACCTTTAATTTTTCTTTTCTTTTCTTTTTATGTCTTTCACTATGGACTGCAAAGTACAATCCATGATGAAAAAGTTGATGCTTTTTTTATTTTTAATTAATTTTTTTATTTAGTTTGTTGATATTAAATTTTTTTTCTATTTAGTTATTAGACTTTTTTTACACGAATCTCAGGTTTGACGGTTAACCCAGTTAATTTAGATTTTTTTTTCTTTTTTTTTCATTAGTTTTTTTTTTCATGTTGGTTTTTTTATTTTGTTCTTTTAATTAATATATTTAAGTATCATATTTTTACGACACAACTTTACAGCCAGACCCATATCCAAGACTATTGAGTTTGGTATTGCAGTCAGACCCACTTAAACTTGGGTTTTTCAAATTTAATGTTATTATAAATATTACTCTTAGGTTTGGCGTTGCAGTCAAACCTAAAACTCTTGAATATAATTTTATAAAAAAACCTAATATTTTTATATCTTAATTTTTTAAATATTTTTATAAAAAAATTGACCCTACAGCATCGCATGAGTCATTTAACTAGTTCACATTATTATAAATTCATAAAATTGTTTCAAAGATGCTAAAGTATTAGCTTCTAGGCTTGACAATGTGCTTTTTTTAGTTCATATTTAGATTTTCTTTATTGTTTTGATTACTTTTTTAATTCATAATTAGTATTAAAAATATATTATTTTAATTTTAATAGTCAAATACTAAATTTATTGTTTGTACTTCGCTTTAGGCTGAGAAAAAAAATTTCGAACATAAAAAAAATATTAATGTTAAAAACAATCTAAGTTCAAGTCACTAGTCCAATTAATAATTTAGATAATATAAAAATAAAAATATAGCAACAATAAATAAATCAACAAAACAAAAATAAAAAATATATAAACTAAAAAAAAACATATGGTCAATAATATAATTTTAAAACTCGATCTCATCTAATAAATCAACTGGAATCCAACCGATCAAGGCAGCTGAGTCTAAGTAAAAAACAATTACAAATTCGCCCGATAAAACCTAGTTGACGCAACCTTATATCTTCTAACAACTGTCTCGCTCTTTTTCTCTCCATCCATGGCAATTGTCTTGCTCTTCAAGACATAACAACACCAAACGAACCCTTACAATCCTCCTCTTTTTCTTAAACCCCAGACCAAAGGTTTATCTATACACCATCTATCATTTTATTTCTCTACACTGTAAAAGAAAAAAATGGAAAAACAAGTGAAATTGGAGGGCTAATATTAGCAATGGCAGCCTCCTTTTTCTTTTCTCAATCAAATTTTGTTTTTCTTGCTCATAGCCCTTTTAGTTTCTCTCCTTTCTCTTCTTCAATCCCTTCTTCCCCTCAATCTTCTTCACCTTCTTCTTCTGTACAATCCCAGCCATCCACTTTTCTTTAATCAGCAACGACGGGTAATAGCGAGCCTGCTCCTGGTGCTATTAGGAATGATCGCCCACAAACAACATTTGCTGGGTTTGATCCTAAGACTTTAAAGAGAGATGCTAAGGCTTTGAGAAAGATCACCTCTTCCTATCATGCTAAAAAAGTTGAAATTTTATCGAAAAAGAAATAGAACTTTTACAAAATTTTCTAGTTATTGTAAGGGTGCTTATACTTTTTGTGTGTTTTTAGTAGTGGGATTCATAAAAACACTTGTGGAAATAAGTTTGCGATGTTTTGCTAGGTTTCTAGAATTGAACTTGAATTTTTTTTTATTAGATTTTTTTTGGATTTTTAATTAGAGATATTTTTGAAAAGTTGGTGAAACTATATAATTTTTTTTTTTACCTGTGACCCAAATGGTCAAGAAATCTAAAAACAAGTTAATAAAAAAAACTTGAAAAACTAAAAAAAAACAACAAAAAAATAAGAAAAAAAATCTTCAAAGAAAAAATTAAGGATTAGAATTGAAAACAAAATTAAAATTGATCCCAAACAAAATAAATAGAAATTGAAAAAATAAATGCCAAATTTGAAAGATTAAAAAATCATAAGAGATTAAATTAAAAAATAATTATAATTCAATGGATTAAAAAATAACAAAGGTGAAATTGAAAAATAATTGTAAAGGGCTAACATAATAAAATAAAATCACAAAAAAATAAGAAAAAAAACAGCTTTAAAAAAAACAAAACTTAAAGAGGTAATGAAAGTAAGAAAATTCTTGCATATGCCAAATTCCTTGCAACCCTTTCTGAAACAAGGATCAAAATTAAGAGGTAAGAAAATTCTTGCATATGCTAAATTCCTTGCAACCCTTTCTGAAACAAGGATCAAAATTAAGAGATAATAAGATCACGCAAAACCATATTTAAACAAAATTATACCAATACGTGCCTTTCGGGTCTTGGTAAAATTAGTTTTGACAATTTGGAAGCTATAAGAAATACCATTTTCATGATATTAAGACTTCCATGATAGCCGCTATTTCCTTCCTCACTCTATGTAGAACTTGTTTCTGAAAGGAGGAGGCTGTTTGCCAGAGGACTGTTTGATCTCACAGCCAAGCTCAACCTCCATTAATCTATGATTTTCCTTTGAACGATCCATGGTGAAGGATACACTTATAGCATCCCCTTCACTGACATGTACAGGAGGATGCAAGAGGAAAACCTGACCATGAGCACCGACAAAAAATTAGAATGATAATGCAACTAAAGAAGTGACCTGTTGCTAGTACACCAAAAATATTAACACAAGAACATCACAATGAATCAAATGATTAGGGCAGACATCCATGTCTCATGCACTCTTCAGAAAAGTTCCATGATGATAAATAACCTCGAATTAGTTTGAAGCTCATAACTTCTGGCATTCATTTTTCTTCTCCACACAATTTTAATGCACCGCATTAACCACTAAGAAGCACATAAAAACTAGTGATGCTGTTTGCAATAAAATAAAGAATCAAAACAAAATAAACATCAGTATGTAAAAAGAATGATGATTAAATTCAAAAAGAAAAAAAAACAAATCAAATAATAAAGAATAAAATTGAAATAAAATTTAATTGGTTGAAGTATTTAAAAATATCAAAAAAATAAAAATCAAATGAAACCTAAAAATTTGGGATAAAATTGAAAATACAATCAATTAAAATAAAGATAAAAAATTAAAAGAATAAAAACTAAATTGCATATAAAATATAGGAGGTCGGTCACTCCCATGCTTTAGCCAACTATTTTTGTTTCTATTAATATTTTATATTTATTAAAGATCAATTTACCTCCAAACTAACTTGATTATAACAAAAATAAGCTAAAGATTAAAGATGAAAAAGCATCATGGAAAGAAGCTTTATTTTTGTTTCTTTTTAGTGCAATTTAGTAATTTAATTGTACTTAGAAAATCAAAATATCTACATGGCTCCTTGATGTAGGTTAATGTTTTTACATGTAAGGCTAATTAAGTCATTTGCCTATTCATAATATAAGTCAAAAGTCAAGTTTGTCACTAATCAATTTTTCATTGGCTAATATCCTATAAAAAGACTTAATTACCCTTCAATTGTCAGGTTAGTGGATTTTTTATTAGGGCCAAAGTGGAGAAAGTATTGTTCATTGCTACAATACTTTTCCCAATTGTTTTAATTTATTGTTAATATAATTCACATTTTATTAATTTTATTGTATGAGAAATTAATGAAGCCATGATTAAAATGGAGGTCAATTTCAGGTTACCAAGTGGGGCTAAAATGACCCAAAAATTTTACAGTAAGGAACAGGGTTAGAGAAAGCTGATGGAGGTTAAAGATGGCATATTTACAGTTTAGTCCTTAAAGCTTCAACAGTGTTCAATATAGTCCCTGTGTTGTAGATAGAAAACAACTAATTTGAACATGTTTTCTGATTTTCCAAAGAAAACTGGAAATGGAATATAAAATTGGAGATGTAAAATGAAATACATTTTCCCCTTCTAAACAGCCCCTATATGTTTCTACTAAATTGCACAATATCATGATGTTTTTGGTGATACAGACCTGCTGACCCCAATGCGTGCTATTATCTACACTAGGAGCTGTTGTCAACTCAATCTCCAGCTGTGCCGGATTAACCTTGCTTCCCTAGTGATCCAATATCAAAAACAAAAAAGTTATATGGAAGATTGGGAAAAGAAGTTTATATAATAAGAACTGGAATGAAAGACTAAAAAAGGATAGTGATGATCCACTTACTCGAAAATGGACATCAAACCATCCACCAAATCCGCAGAGCCTTGTGTTTTCTAAAGTGATTGACGATAGGAAGTCTGACTTGACTTTGAGAATGTCATTCACCGTGGCAGTTAAACAATCAATCTCCTTTATAATGGCAGCTGTCCCAATGACTTGATGTGGATGAAGGTTTTGCCACAATGAAGTCTGCAGAAATTACTTAGCATGTTCTTTAAAACTGCAGAGAATGGTGAAGAAAAATGGCTATTTTTCATACAGAATGGAGACCAAAGAACTAGATAGCTTTCTCTATTTCCTGTACAATTGACAGCTCAGATGAAATATACCCGAATACATAATAATTTAAGCATTCATAGTAATCTGTGACTCATGATTTGGTGTTCAATAGATGATTCTCACATGCTCCATGCTGAATTATAAATTCCATTACACACATTGTTATCCAGATTATATATGAAACACGGTGCAACCTGAATATATTCTTGTGAGCAGCCAAATTTTGTGTACAAAGAAATAACAGTAACATAATCAGTAGAGCCTCATTGAAGTGTTACTGAATTAGCAATGAATGATTGCATGAGTTTATCCATAACAAATATATGAAACAGCACTGGCATTAAGAAAAAAGAAAAGAGAAAGAGTAGGCAGGCTGTAATCAATTAAATTCAAAAATATTAACACAATACATGACTAAAATCCAGAACTAACCTGGAGATAATATTTCATTTGCTCCTCTGAGAAAGGCTTTGTTAAAACACTCATATCAACACCATAGTATTCTTTAGTGTCCTCCATAAAAGCATACCAATCATTCATCGATCCATCATAATCACTCTTTTTTTGATCTCCCAATCCTGACCTGATTGGTGCCATCCACATGCGAGCATGACTTGGATACCTGCAAAATTACAAGAATTGGATGTGTGGTCATAATTTTTAGACTAAAATGGGGATCAGAATGAAAATAGTTTTTCATTTCATTAGCATTTGCAAGCAGAAAAGGCATATCAGGAGCAGCCAAACTAGCTGCAACTAGACTGAGAAAAGTAAATGAAATGAAAATCTAATGCAACCATACAATATAACACAGTAACGTGAATTGCTTACATGACTCCACCAGGCTTCAACCAGCGGTCACGAGCACATATCACTGAATCAAACATGGATTCACGAAGAAGGAAGTACCCCATCCACTCAGAGATAATCACATCAACTGCCAACATCCATCAAAACCGAAGTTCAAAATCAACAAAACAAACACGTTAACCTGTATAGGTATATCAATGGAAAAAGAAAGTTTGTACTTAAACCAGTAAAAGCAAGAAAGGAACTAAAATCAGAAAACAAGTTGCAAACCTTGCTCTGGCAGGGTGACATCCTCCATGGAACCCTCAAGTACTTCAACTACATCTTGAAGATTATTCGCTTTGACTAGAGCCTGCGCATGTCCTGACATCGTAGTAGCCTCAACTGCATAGACCTTTCGAGCACCTGCTTGTGCTGACCACATTGCAAGAATACCACTCCCTGTTCCCACATCCAACACCGTCTATGCAAATAGGTTCACCAGACCACATGTCACTTAAGAACTTGTTGGGTTGAAAGATTATATATTGACTTAAACAATAAATTGCTTAGAGATTTAAATTGACATTATGCTTTAAGAAAAAGAATAAATAAATTGTGGCAACTTTTTATTATTGATTTAGACTTGAAGTCCGCTTAATCTTAGAAGATTTGAAGAGAAAGTAACTTACAATAACTCAATGATTTTGACTCAAACGTAGTTTTAGTTACTGTTCTTCTTCTAAACATTTAAGAACCCAAATTCCAATGTATTTAGCTAAAGTTACTTGCATACAAAATATGCTTGAAAATAAAATTTAAAGAAAAAACCAGAGCAATAAAGGAGGTACCTTTCCCTTGAAATGGTGCTTGTTCTCGAAAATAGCGTTGAAGTAAGCGTCCATGCGGACTCTATCAGAGAGCATCTCTTTCTGGTGATAAAGAAACGCGTAGGTGCAGAAATATTGTGCGAAATCGACACCCTTGTCCACCGCTACAGCTCCTCCTCCACTTCCATTGCTGCTGCCTCCACGCTCTCCCTTCTGGTGGCTCCCCATAAAATTGATATGCTTCTCGCTAGGTGCGCACCGTTTTTGAGGGAGTGTATGTTTAGGGCAACGTCGTTATACAAGAGGAGGCCTCGCTACTACCGTACTACGTTCTAGGTCTTCTTGTGCCTCCTAATTTTTTGAGGAAAAAAGAAAACAGTGGTTAAGGTTGCCTAGTTGCTGTCTTGGTAAAGGCTTCTAGGCGGGTTTAGGGTTTTTTCATTTTGGCGTTGCAGTTGAACTTATTTTGTAATTTTTATATTTTAAATTATATTATATATATATATATATATGTATTAATATTAAAAATAAATTTTAAAAAAAATAAAAAAAATGTTATTTTAATATATATTTTTAACAAATATTTTAAAACATAATTTTTACTATATTTTCAAACAAACATTTATTTTAGGCAGTCTACCCTTTTATAAATACTTTTTAAGTTGTTTTATAATTAAAAAAATATTAAAATAATATATTTTTATATTTTTTATAATTCTAATATGCTAATATTAAAATATTTTTAATTAAAAATATTTTTACAAAAGCACTAACTACATACCGAATAAATATTTAAAAGATTACTACTTTCAACATTTACGAGCCAAATTAAATTTTTTTATCATAATTAATATATATTCAAATTATATAAAATTATTTAATATTATTATTAAACAGCTCTTTATTAAGTCCACTTTAAAAAATTTTAATCTAACTTTTTATATAGTATAAATTTAAAATTAAATGAAGTAAAAATTGAATTAATATAACTTAATCAACTTAGATTATTAAAAAATAACTTTGATAATTATTAAAAATTAAAAATAAAATTAAGAAAAATAAATGGAAGTTTCATTATTCATTTAGATAATATTTAGAAATATTACAGTAGTTATTTTTTAAATTATTTTTTATTTTTAAATAATATTTTTTATTTTAAAAAAATTATTTTTAATATTAACATATCTAAATATCTAACAAAAATTAAAAAAATACTTAAAAAAAAAAAAAGCTACTGAGGAGGCTAATGTAAGGATGCTCTGTTAAGTTTCGATGTCTTTCATCAACACAAACATTAACACCAAGCACGTCGCTTAGCACCAAGCATTGTCCATTGCGACGAGCATACTCACAAAATAGTATTATTTTGGTCATCTTTTGCATTTTTTTCACTTTAATCCTTGTAATTTGCAGCATTTATGATTGTACCTTTATTTATATCATATATTCGTACATTGAAAGTTAAGACCGGAGATAGAAAACCATCTAAATTGGCGAAGAGAGAGAGTCTTTTTACCGTGGAAAGTCCAGACACACGGACATAGCATTGCAGGCCTAGGATCTCTTGGGCCGTCTTTTCAAGCCCATGCGCTTCTATGTTAATTGGAAACCTTAATGTAAGGAAATATTGAAAGGGTATTATGTATAATTGTAAAACAAAATATTTAAATAGAAAGGTAATAGAGATAAAAAATGAATTAATTAAAGAGCCTGGAAATTGAAGTAAAATGGAATGTGATATAAGATGTCTTATTGTGAATTGAATAAGAGTATCATGGATGCAAATTTAAAATTTTTGAAAATTATAAATTAATGGTAGCATCTTTCTTTTTTTTTATCAGGAGAGAGACTAATAACTAGACAGTTGAAGGAGCTAAACCATCAGGCGGATAAGGTAGGTGTTCTCCACCTTATCTTTATTTAAAACAAAGTTATTTTTAAATTTTTAAAGTGTGTTGTATCTAAAAAAAATAAGAATTCCCAACAAAATACAAAAGAAATTGATATGTAGGCTATATGACTGAAAGCTATCAATGAAATGTTGATAACTTGTCTATATAAGTGAAGGCTATTGAGCAAAAATTGTTAAAATGATTTCTTTTTTAATTTTTAGGATTTTTTAGAATTGTTTTGAGGAAAATTACATATTTTTAATATCGAGTTTGTATTTTATAATATAAATTTAAAGCCAAATATTAAACAAAATTGTTAAGAAAACATATGAGAAATCCATAAATATTTTTTAAATAATTCCTGAAATCTTTTAGATTTTTTGAAGTTTGTAAGGGTTTGTTTGACTAGACACACAAACAAAAACAAAATAAAACTAAAAGGAAGAGATTTACAACGTATTTATCAAATATGCTCTTAACCTAAGGTCAGAAATATTAAAAATGTTTTAGGGTAAGTTTGGCAATCGTGCCCTGAAAATCAAAATAATATCTTATTTTCATATTAAAATTTAGACAAGCTACACATGCCTTTAAGTTTTGGGCTAGGCTAGCTCTATTGATCCCAAATCCTAAGCCTACATATGCAGACTGAGCTCAAGCTTAAGCCCAATCTGGTTAGTTAGGACAACAAATAAATCAATTTGCTTTTTATTTTTATATAGGTTGAACTCGAGCTAACCATACACGCTAGGTGGAGACAACGGTTTAGCCTATATTTAACCACCATTGGCCTAACCCAATAATAGCTAGAAAATGCCAATAATGTGAATTATTTATTAACATTACTAGCATGCTTTAGCATGCATTCTAAGATGATAAAAAGCAAGGTGAGGTCTACTTAGGTTGAATGGGGATATTGGTTGGCTAGTAGAGCCTTAGACATGATATGGTGGTTTGTTAATAGAGTTCACGATGGAGGTTGCTATCGTTGAAGAAGTTGTGGTAAGGAAGGAGACATAACAGTTATTAAATGTGAATGGTGTTGGAGTTCAAGTTGTTGTCTTGAATGGCTCATCTAAAAAAAAAAGAGGTTATTAGTGGTGGTGTTTTTGTTGTTGCTAATGGTGAGCTGTTGAATGAAAGTTGTGATGCTTACATTGATGTTATCTAGATTGATGACAGTGCTGTTATGAAAAGAAAAGAAAATGCTGCCCAGATTGTGTCCCTTCCTAAAGGTCATATGATGATCTTGTCCATTTAAGTATATTTTTTGTTTAATTTTACAAATATTTTTTTATTTTGTTTTGTATCCCTTCCTAAAGGTTAGAAGGATGTGTTGAAAATAATAGGGGTTGTTGATTTTCTTTTTGTTATGTTTTGAAAAATAAATACATAAGATTGTCATGGCTTTTTTCTTATTATAATTAGGCTTTAGATATAAGTATCATTTTTATACCTAAATTGAAATTCTATGTTATCATCTTAGTGATGCTTAGCTATGTTTGTTTTAGCAAGTTGAGGGTTCAAATATTTTATGTTTTTATATAATTATTTCAAGTAAATTATATATAGCTTGTTATATTAAGCTTTATCTTAAAGTTTTATATATGTGTGGATCTCTTTTCATTATTTTTTTGTAGGATTTGTCTACTTAGTTTGATATTTATATAAACAATAGAAAATGAGATTTAAGAACAATTCTCACATTTGATACTAATCCACCAAGTTTGGTCTAGTAATTTTAAAGCATCAAGTATACTACATCCAAATATATTGTCATTTATAGTGATTTATCAACAAATTCATTTAAAAATAATGAGTTATTAGTTTCATAGATATACATATAAGGTTTGTAATTTTAATTGGGTCCCTACTATTTTCTCATAAATTAATAGCTATTCTTTTTAATTCAAAAAATTTCACATAGATCTTTTATTGAATCAGGATCCCTTTTAATTTATATAATCCTTAAAACTCAACAGATCAACACAAATTAAATTAGATAGATAACATAGTTTATCAATCACATTTTTATATAACAATTAAATTAGTTAAGTAATAAATTTTTATCTAAACCTATCATATATCTTATATAATCAGAAGTAACTCATCTAATTCATATAAGTTAGTTAAATAAAAGTCAATTTTATAGTATTAAACATATTCAATTAATGATAACTTTGAATATCTCAACAAGTTATTTATGATTAAAACTTTAGTTTGATGTATATAAAATTAGAAGATAACAATTCATGCTTTTAATAGGTATTTAAGATATTAATAAGGATTTATTATTAATTTTTAATTAAGTATCATTTTATGGCATAATTGATATATAATACATAACAATTATATATTAACATATTCCTAGTATGTCTTTTTTATTAGATGATTATGAAAATATCTAAACTAGTTCTCTTAAATCACTAGAAAAAATTAGGTGAAAGAAACATAGATAGTCCTACAAATCTTCATAAACCCTTTGCTAAAGCACTATGGTTATCTCCTTCACTGTCATTTTTTCTTCATATTGGATTATAAAATAATTTTTCTATTTTAATTTTTATATTTTTAAATTACATAACATTTACATAATTTAATAAGAAACCTCGAGTTACATTTAAGTGGAATTAGATGAGAAAATAATTTTACAATCTTGGAATAAAAATAAACAAAAAGAAAAAACACGCATGTCCTATTTAATATTATAATCATTTAACTATAAAAAAACACAATTACATTAGTTTTAAAATTTTCATAATCATCCATCATGCATAATAGCACATTAATATACATAAATAAATATATTGCATGCTTTAATTCTAATTATTCATTTTATATGTATTTTAAAAAATTATATTTCTAACATTTAGAAATATTAAATCATTTCAATTTGCTATTTCTTTAAAACTTAATAAATTTTATTTAATACATGTTTTTATTTGATTTTTTTCCAAAATTTAATAAGAAACGTAATCATATTAAAATTCTTATTAATATCCTAAACTATTTTAGGATTAATTAAATTAAAATTTCCAACTTAAAAAATATCTTTATTTTAGAAAAAAAATTCTATAAATTATTTAATTAAAAATATAATTAAATTCTAATCCTATTAGGATATTACAAAACTAAAAAAATTGAATTAAACATTTTAATTCAATCCTAATCTTATTAAAAAAATTATTTCTACTATTAATTTAATTTAAAGTTTTAATTTTAAAAAATAAAATCAGTATTTTGTATAGAGGAGCAAGATCATAATTCTACCCCAAATATACCCTAGATGTTATTAAGTATAAGTTGTAAGAATAGAATCATACTTCTACCCCTAAAAACTCTAAACACAGCATAAGGGCAGAATCATAATTGTGTCCCTTCTTCTCCTTGTAGTTGCCAGCAGCGGGCACAGTACCCATCACTAGCAGCGTGCCTCGCAACGGTAGCCTTGGCTGCCACTGCGCTAGGCCAGGCATAAGAGCATGTGGTTGCTCTCTTGCCCTGCATCATCCCTTATGTGAGGCAGCTGCCTCGCGCAAGGATGCTAGCAACAGCACTAGGCGTTGCTCCTGGAAGGGAAGCAACCTTATTGCCTTATGCCAGAGTCTGGGGTCGCCGTTAGTGGAGGCGTGGCCACTTAATTTTTATATTTTTTTTAATTCGGACCAGACTGAAAAAATATGACCAGATGATCGAGACAATAATCAGGATTAAAATATAATAATGATATTTTTTAAAATAATAATTTTGTATATAATTTTAATTTACAATTAATACCAATAAAAACTTAAAACATGCAATCAATAATTAATGACTTTAATAATATCATTGAGTTACTTAAAAGAATTATACACAGTAAAAATAATAAATATAAAATTTATAAAAGTTTTAAGGTTTTTGTTAAACAAATCTAAAATAATTTAAGATTTATATAAAAATTATCTGAAAATTAAATCTTTTTTAGTATGGAATAATAACTTAAAGATTAGGTTATTATAAATTACAAGTCATTTAAACATTTAATTTTTATTGATAATTTACTTGAATTATGAGTAAAAAATTTCTTAAATATTTTTTGGATAGAGAAATTGGTATACTTTTGAGTACTGATTTTTTTTGTTTTGTGTTTGAGGTGTTTCTTTAACTTATGTAGATTTTCTCTCTTGTGTATATTATATAAAAAATAAGTTAAATAACATTTCATTTATAGAAAAACCTGAAAACTTTATAAATGTCAAAATATCAATTTTTTTTAAAATTATATCATATATTATTTCAGGATAATTTTATAATTTTTTAATCAAATTTCTACTTTCTTTCTTTTTTTATATTTAGAATTGTAATCCCTTTTAGTCCTTTCAGTTATTACATTGAAGTCCTCATTTTCAAAAACTAATTTACAATCAAATCATACTTAATTAATCATTTTATTTTAATTTCAGACCAATGGTTTTTTATTTTATTTTTGTGTGATCCACGAGGTTCCCTAATAAATTGAGTCAAATATAAATTATAATCTTAAATAAAAAAATTAAATTTAACAATTTAATTTATTATCAATTCAATAATTAATTAATATATATTTGAAAATCAAGGACAATGTTTAGCAACATGTTATAATCCCCATATATTAGAAAACTCATAAGTGATTTAACTTAATATGATCAATTTCTTAATATAATTATTATCCTTTCATAAAAAAATTATAATTTAGACATTATAACATTCTTAATATAATTATTATCCTTTCATAAAAAAATTATGATTTAGACATTATAACATGAAATATGTCTACTTTGTTAAATTATTTTTGTTCTCAACACTATATTTATTGATTCTTTGATTAATAATTAAATCTTTCTTCAATTTTTTTTCCATGTCAGATAAGATTTTACAATTAATATTATTTGAGAATAAATAAAATATTTTTTCTAATTCATCTAGGGTGATGAACCCTTTCTTGATTACTTAAACACCTTGATATATTTTATATTATATCAATTATCTACTTATTTATTACCCTAGATTGTTATATGTGCAGTTAGAATCAAAGTATAACACTTTTTATATAAGATATCTTAATGATTTTAGATTTAAAGATCATTTTACACAATTGTCACGTAAATCTTTTCATAAATATAAATGATTTTCACATATAAAATTTTCACATGGATCAATTCAATGTATATGTTATCTAATAAACACCTACATATTAGTTCTAGGTCTTTCTCGTATTTTAGCTTATAAAAATAGTCGTTTTATAAAAGAAATAACATAATATGTACTGATCTCATTAATTATAGTCAAGTTATAGTCATAATAGAATATTGACTATGAATATTTAGAAACAATACTAGGTTCATTAATCAAATATAAATAAATATTATAGATAAAAAAATATTTATTAATAATAAATATATTTTACATGAATAAAATTATAAGAGATTAATTAACTATATAATATATTCACCAACATTTTTCTTTTTATTGTTAAATTTTCTAGTATTTTAAAACTTTTAATGTTTCTTTTTTTTTTTCCTTTCTGATATGAATTTTAGTTTTCTATCTTGTTTAGATTTTTTTTTAAGGTTTATTTAAGGAATAGTAAACAAGTGTAGACCATGTTTTATATGGTAAAACCCTACTCCACATAATTATGTTTTATTATTTTTTGTTGTTTTCGAAGGCTCGAGGGTTCAATAAAAAATGTCCTGTAGCCAGGTGTTAGGCTTTAGCATATTCAGCAAAATGAAGAAACTAAATCATAGGTCATATCTATTCCTTTGTGATGGAATGTAGATTACAAACATCTTAAAAATCATCGTTGCCAGCTCCTGTCCCAACATACATCGGTGTTCCTCTGCTCCTCAAGAGATTTTAAATTTGAATCTCTCCTCTGTAACAAAGACAGAAAGAAAATAATGAAATGAAAAAATAAAGCTTCAAAACGATTTTCCAGGTTTCAGATGTGTCCTGTTTCCAGGAAATAACACGAACTTTCATTCCGACAACGAGACGCAGAAGATAGTCCCTGGAGCTCCTTCCCTCCCCGGCGGTGGTCACAGTTACCTAGGACCATCCTATTTTACGAAGTTCTGTGCAGAACTCTCTCGGCGGCTTCCTTGACTTACAAGTGGCGCCACCAGCACCATCATATTGACTAAAATATTCCGCGTGAGGTAGCTGACACCTCAAAGACAAAGCCTTTGTTTTAGTGGGCATCAAGTGGGCAATAGCACATGAAATGATAGCTTTGAAATGTAAAAAGTGGAAAGCACAAGGGAAACAAAAATTGAACTTTTGTTTGCGCATTGTCGGCGCTACACTCGCGAAAAAAGTAAAAGAAAAACCATACACTCCCCGGTCACGTTTCAGGAAAAAGCCATGCCAGTCGTTCTCAAAACGAAGAAAAAAAAAGAAAAGGGGGCATGATCTTTCATGCATTGAATACGCCTTGCCGGCCACAACCCCGCATGCAGCCACGGGAAATATTTATGCAAAAAACTCAACTTTAAAATCTTGGTTTTCTTTTAGTTTATTGGTGGATTATATGCACAAAACTCAATCTTAATCATAAAAATAAACATATATTTAGGTTATATTTGTAACACAGTTTCAAATGGTATTTAATTAAAATTAAAAATTTTCATTTGAAATTAAAATTTTCATTATTTTAGATTGGTTTAATGTACAGATATTAAATATAATTTTAAAAAATAAAAAAATAAAATATTTTAAAAAATAAACTTCAAAATAAAATTATATAAAATTTCTAATAACACAATAAGGGGTGGAGAAAAAAAATTACGAGGAGCTATGCTAAATTTTTAATTATTTTAAAAATATTTACAAGGAAGAAGACAAAAATCAAATTCTTTGTAGGGACTGGGTGCTTACTATCTTTGTCTCCACCACTAAATATGACTATAAATAAATTTGAAGCGATGGTAATGATAATAATTTAAAATATTTTTTATTTAAAAATATATTAAAATAATTTTTTATATTTTAAAATAATTTTTGATATTAATATATTAAAATAATTAAAAAATTTAAAAAAATTTACCCCCCTTTCCCAAAAAAACCTTATATCTGACAATATCGTGAGGTTTATAAACTCTCGTGGAATCCAAGGCGGGCACTTGCGTGTAAACATGGCGTCCTTATATTTTTTTTAATGGGACTTTAAACCCGTGATTGAGGTCGATATAAATCACAATTATTGGCATCATGTCTTCACTCACATTTAATACCACAGGAAGGACCTCATGCAGTGGGCACAAGCCTAGCGAGCCCTGGATCCACTGGGCAGTCTGATTATCTTGTGACGAGGTAAGAGGAAGGACAGAAGGGTAATTTAAGGCTCAGCCTCCCCTAGTTGAACCATTATTTTGTTAAACTAGAGTTGCTTTTTGAAAAAATGGGAGACAGAAAGAGAAGGAAAAGGCCATAATCAACCCCGCCGCACATGCTTTTCCTTTGATGTAAAATCAAGCCATTCATCTGTCAACAAAAATAACTGAGGGAGGTTAGAGCTTTCAATACTTATTTTTTAAAATAAAATTTTTAATTTAAGTTGTGTCAAAAAAATATATTATTATTAAAAAAAATTATTTTTTCCTGGACGGACTGAACTTGATTGGATTAATTAAAATTTAATAAACTTTTAAATACAATTTAAAAAAAAAACTATGAACAATAGCTTTTGAATTACATTAATACTTGCAAAATGCACAACCATCAAGCCATTCATCTATCAACAAAAATAATTGATGGAGGTTAGAGCTTTCAATACTTATTTTTAAAATAAAATTTTTAATTTAAATTGTGTCAATAAAATATATTATTATTAAAAAATTATTTTTTTCCTGAGCGGATTAAACTTGATTAGATTAATTAAAATTTAATAAACTTTTAAATACAATTTAAAAAAAAACTATGAACAATAGCTTTTGAATTACATTAATACTTGCAAAATGCACAACCACATTTAGTCCTATAATCACCTTCAAGGTTAGTTTATTTAGCTAGGAGGAGCATTAACCTTAGGGAATTAAGTACATTATTATTATTATTATTATTATTTGGATGTATAAGGAGGATCTGCTTGCATACTTGTAAAAATATATAAAAAGTGATGTCATCGACACATTATCAACTACATGGAATTTATGTAAATACCTAAATTACCCTTATCTATGTTTATTGACCTCTTGGCCACCATCCCATCTAAAAAAACTAGAAAACAAAACTCTCACCACTTCAGTGACATGATATGAATTAAACTTGGTATTGAAATAAATAAAAGTTTTTATTTTTATTCGAATCAGATTTTTTAGTCAGTTTAAGTTAATAAAATGTTAAATAGTCATGTAAAACTCTATGATTTGTCTTTCCTATATAAAATCATCAAATTCCATAAGATCCTTCTTTTGCATCACATAAAACCCAATTGATAGAATATATTATGTAAAGAAACAAATATTTACCTAGCACATGATCTCACATGATGAGGTGAATTTTAATAAATTCATTTGTTTTATAAAAAAAAAGAAATTGATGAGACCTTTAATTGAAAAAATAACAATATAATAATTTAACTATTTTGTTTTATTTAAAATCTAAAATTTTTAATTATCTGGATTAAAGATATATTAATAATACTAAAATTATTAATAAATCTCCTACAAAAATTAATCAAATTATAAAAGTTTTTTATCTCAGTAATTGACTTAGATGTAAGTCATTTTTTAGTTGGTCTTAACATTTTTCTCATTTATTTCAATGCCTTTTGCATTAAGACGTATTCAAGAAATACAATATTTTTCCATGCAAAAATCACATCTTTTTAGATTAACATATAAACATTTTTTCCCCTACAAAACAACCAATATGGTCCTTTAATTTTTTTTTTTATAAATCAAAATATCATTAAAATAAACCACAACAATCTTACCTATAAAATTAGATTAACATATAAATATATAAACATTTTTTTCCCTACAAAACAACCAACATGATCATTTAATTTTTTTTATAAATCAAAATATCATCAAAATAAACAACAACAATCTTACCTATAAAATTAAATTAACATATAAATATATAAACATTTTTTCCCTGCAAAATAGCCAACATGGTCCTTTAATTTTTTTTTATAAATCAAAATATCATCAAAATAAACCATAACAATCTTACCTATAAAATTAGACAAAATATAATTTATTAATCTCATAAAAATATTAAGTATATTAATAAGTCTAAAAAACATAACTAATCACTTGTACAAATCATATTTTGTTTTAAAGATAATTTTTTATTCATTTCTCTCTTTCATTCTTATTTGATGATATCTACTTTTCAAACCAATGTTAGAAAATATTTAAGACAAATGCAATTCATCTAACATCATCAATAAGAAAATATACAAGACCAATGCAATTAATCTAATATCATCAATTATATAAATTGAGTGTCTATATTTTACTTTAATATTATTGATAGCAGGCCAATCAATATATGTTCTTTAAGTCCTATCCTTTGTTTGTACTAATAATATTGGAATTACACATGGATTTATGCTTTATTTTAAGTACCCTTCTATTGTTAATATTTCCACTTGCCTTTGAAGTTTTTTTTTTAATCTCATATGAAGTTTCTTTATCTCGTGAGGATCACTTCTATAAGCTGACCAATTGATACAAATGCTTTAGGTTCAATAATAAATTAGTATTTAATTTCTTAAATAGATGACAATCTATTAAAAATCTCATTAAAAAAGATGTTTTTAAATTTCTATAATAAAAAAACACAAATACTATGAAAATGATAAGCAAGGTCATTGGTGATAAAATATACCATCTTATACATAAGTAAAATTGCATTCATGTTAGAAAAAAAAAATATTAATCTCATTCTCTTTTGCGCAAGTCAAAGTAGTTTAATAAAAAAACAAAAAATATAAGCAAAGCTCTCATAAATAATAATAATTGTTGAAATCAAAATCTACCAAACCCCCCTTAAATATCCCTATTTATAATAGGTAAAAAGTCTTGAAAAAGATTGAATAATAATAATAAAATTCTAAAAAAATAAATCAATTAGAAAACTAAACATATTCCCTCGTATTAGCTCCTAATCTCATTAAAAGGTATTTCCAAAGGCCGATTGTCTTGAAAATTTAGCTCAATATAGAAGAAGACCTCTAAAAACATTTGATAAAATTTCAGTTTAATGCAGTGGTTAGATAACAAATTATATTTGGTAGAGTAAAACTGTATGTTAGGGAAAACAAGTCTAAAATTGACTCTAATTCTAAAATTAATTAGCTCACCATGAAAAATAATTAAACCTGTGTTGTAAATGAATTAGACCCTACTTTCACATAGATTAAATTGGTTAGTATTTAATCATCACTTGTTGAAAATGTAGCCTCCTTAAATTCTATGTATTCATTTTCACATGTTTATATCTTTTACAAAAAATCATGTAATATCTAAATTATGGCTAACTGTACATAAAAACATCATTTTTAGTTTGTGTTCATGAATTTTAAAATAGAGAAACACTATTCTATACTATTTTAAACATAAAACTCAAATAAAGAAAAAGAAAAAAAAATAATGACTTGCCTTAAGAATGGTTTAAGGTGTTGTGGAGGCATCCAGTGACTCCTGTGGTGAATGACCGGTGGATAAGAGAATTCTGATTGTTTTTTCTTTCTAAAATAAAATTATTTTTTTTCTTGGTTAATGCTTATTTTATATTATTTCTTTTTTAATTTTTTCTTCTCCTAGTCCTTTATAATCTTTGGAATTCTTTGGCTGAAATGAACTAATTTGATGACCTCAGAAAACAATATTTTTCTTTTCCTTACAATTTAGGTTTTTGATGTTTTAGCTTCATTTTCTCTTCCTTTTCTTTCAATTACTTTTTTTTTAATTAATTTTCTGGATAAGAGAAGAAAACAACCCTAAAGATTTTTTTTTAAAATGAGTATTATTTTGGTGTATTTTCCTAAGTTTTTTTCACTATTTCAATGCTTTTCAGTTTTCTTCTTTCACTTACTTTTTCATATAAAGGAAGAAGACAATCTTAAAAGTTTCTCTAAACAAGCATCATTTTAGCTTTTTTTGTAGATTGTTTTTCTCTTTTAGTACTGCACATTATGTCATTAAAAGATTTACTATTATTATTATTATTACTCACCTTTTCTTTATTTTTAACTTAGTCTTCACATTTTAATTTGTGCAATCTCGATTGATTTGGATTTATTTTTTAAGATTATTATCAATTAAGATCTTCATGACATTCAAAATTGTCCACTTCTACTCTTTAGCCTTTAAATTTTCAATCCATGCAATTTCAATTAAATAGACCAAAATCTTATTTTTTTTAATTAAAACTCATAATTAGATTAATAAGATCCTTAAATTCCAAGGCATATGTCATTGGTCCTTTAATTTTTCTACTAATAGTCAAATTAACTCCAAATGTTAATTTTTTATCTTTAATTAAATTTTTAATTGAATTAATTAAATCCTTAAATTTTAGCCTTTTTTTTTCATTTTGGTTCTTTGTACTTTAATTTTTGGTTGAATTGACCCCAATTTTTTTCTCTTCAATTAAGTTTCTAATTGAACTAATTGAAATTCCAAACTTTCTCCTCCCTTTTATTTCAGTCTTTGGTTTACAAATTTAACCAATTTCGCTCTTAATTTTATTTTTTCTCCTCAATTAGACCTTCAATAGAATAAATTGGACTTCTAGACTTTGCCAACTATTCCATTTTAATCCTTGGGCTTTCATTCCTTCCAATTATAACTAATTCCAACCCTTTCTTCTAATTTTCTTCAATTAAATTTCAAATTGCATGTCCATATAATTTTTTGATTACCAACAAATTAAATTCTTGCCAGAATGTAACTTGAAACAATATTTTATTTTTGAATTATTTTTTTCTATGAAGATTTTTTTAATTATTTTTTCCTAAAAAAATATATTTTTCTTGGAAATTTTTATGCATGAAATTTCAGGAAATGTTTTTGGGGGATAAAAATTAAGTTATGACATATAACATGAAATATATGAAGATGTTTTAGTGAGCAATAAAGGATTCATTATCCTAGGTATATTAGGAAAAAAATTATGCTTATTCTTAAGTAGTATTTATTGTTAAATAATTACACAAGGAAAAATTAGATTTAAAAAGAGTTTTAAATTTTATTCATAATGAATAACTATGGTGTTAAGAAATAAATTTAATAGAGCAAACATGCTTAATGCTCAAATGTCTAAATTAGAATATCATAACACGTTGTTAGATAATGCACTTGATCTTCAAATATAAATAATTCAATTATTGAATTAATAATAAATGAAATTATTTATTTTATTTTATTTTATTTAGAATTATGATTTATATTTGGATCAAAATATTATAGAACCTAATGGGCCACACATATAAAAAGCCATTGATAAGAAATTAAACAAAAATAATTAATCAAGTTTTATAAATTAAAGCCTATAATTTAATTTATACATGAGATTACAAATTTAGACCTAGAAAAATCATATTAGAGCAATTGTGTTTTAGCTTGATAAGGCAAAGACTTCCTTATCAAGGGGGATCTATCTTGAGTCCGTAAAGATAAAGTCTTTACTAATAAGAATCTACCCCAAATTCATAAGATAGAGACCTCATTATTGGGGAGTACTTTTCTTGAACCTTAGACAGACCAACAAATAGAAACATGATATAGAAAAAAACAAACAATCAATTATATAACTTATCATAAGTAGAGTGCATTAGAAATTGCGTGTCTTTCACATGCACAACTAATCTCTTTATTCAGAATCTTGTAAACCATTAGGTTTTCTAATAATCATAATATTAGACAACGACTCCTTAACTCTTCATATTATAATTTCATGATTAATTCCAACACATTTAAAATCCCTCAATGTGGGACAAAGACCTATCATTAAATGTTGTGCTCACCACAATAATATCAATACATTGATATCATTATCTACTCGAAAATAAATATATAAGTTAAGAATTTGATTAACCATTTTTAAAATGGAGGTTAGTGATGTTAATGGTGGTCGGGGGGGGGGGGGGGTTCATTGGCATTGACATTGACATGATGAAATTAAATTAAGCGTTGAAGCTGAACTTGATTAATTATTCTGGTTCATAAAGTTAATGATATCAATAACTATATTTTTACCTACTAGTTATTCTTCGTTTGAAAGCTAATGATACCAAGATTTGGAAGGTTTTTTTGTCTTTGCCATTACATAAGGTTTATTCAGTTTATTATCTTTAGTGGGCAGAATTACACTTTGTAGATCTGCTTTGGCAACAGTGCCTTTATATCCAATGCAATCAATAATGCTCTCGAAGTTTATTTACTTAAAGATTGAAAAGATCTGTCAAAATTTTATTTGGGCTGATAGTGAACATGATAAAGGACCTCATCTTGTTCAGTGAAAAAAATATTGCCAACCAAGAATGGAAGGAGCGTTGGGTTTACAAAATATGCACTGCCTAAATAAGGCTTTTATGATGAAACTAGGATGGGGTATTTTGAATGATAATGCCACCTTATGGATAGAAGTTCTACGTGCCAAATATGTATGTAATAAGACTATTAGCTCTCAGATGAAGGCAAAAAGATGTGACTCTTCATTATGGAAAGCCATTTGCAAAGTGCTACCTTAGGTTGAGGCAGGAATTGGGTGGACTATAGGCAATGGAAGCATGGTTAGATTCTGGAAAGGTGAGTGGCTTGATGATTTTGGTCCTTTGATTCAATATGCCCTATAAAAAATGCCACATGAAAGGAGAAACACTCTAGTGGTAGATATGGTGGGGAGAAATAACATATGAAAATAGGAAGACTTTGCCCATCTTTTCAAGTTCTAATGGTTATTGCTAGATATCTTGTGCCAAGTACTATAATGGGGACAAATAATATGTATTGGAAAACATCTTCTAGTGGCTAATTCACAATTAAAACAACTTATTAGCACCAAGCTAACAACGAGCTCTATGGTACATTAAGGGATCTAACCTAGAGGATGATATGGAAGTGGGAAGGACTCGAAAGGATTGGAAGTTTTCTATAGCTAGTGGCTCATAATTCTTTATTTAGAAATGAACGAAGGGTTGTAAGAAATTGGTCTAACAACCCCTATTGTAATTTATGCCAATCAAAAGTAGAAGACACCACTCATATCCTTTGAGATTGTCCTGCAACTAGCAAAGTATGGAGATAGTTATTACAACAACACATCATGAATGATTTTTTCAGTGCAAGCTTAAAATCGTGTCTTCTCAACAACTTATCTAGTAAAGTTATCACCACGATCAGATGGAAATCGTCCGTAATCTTTAGGGTAACAGTGTAAAGCATTTGGAAAAAGCGAAATAATTCAATTTTTAGGCATCAAAGACAACCCCCAGGTAGAATAGTTATAACTATTAAAGGGATGCTTACAAATATTAAGCATACAAAGTTTGCTCATACAGATTAAAGTAGCAACACAAAACGAGTGCAATATGTAAGGTGATAGTATCCTTCTATGGATTGGATAAAATTAAATGTAGATGGCTGTAGTAAAGGCAACCCAAGAACCACTGGAGTAGGAGGGATCCCAAGAGACAACTTGGGTACATGATGTAAGGGTTTTGCTATTAATACATGTATTTATTCATCAGTTAAGGCAAAATTATGGGCTGTTATCACTGGTTTGGAACTAGCTTGGTCTCTTAGGTTTAAATAGGTTATTTTGGAATCAGATTCTTCATTGGTGGTTCAGCTAATTACAAGGCCAACTGTTAAGGTAGATGCAAATTATTATGCCCTAGTTATAAAAGCACAAGAACTTATAGCCAAGGATTGAGAGATTCGAATTTAACATGTATTTCGAGAGGCTAATGCAATAGCAGATTGGTTAGTAAATTATAATATTATAGAAATCTAATTAATAAAGATAATTGGATTATTCAGGATCTATCATCAAACTTATTTTTGACTTAATATTATGATTTTATTAGATTTATTTTTTCTCGTTTAATATATTTTTTTTCTCGGGCTTTTGGCCCTGGTTTTCAACCAGAAAAAAATAAAAATAAATGAAGTGATACAATTGAAATGGATTGATAGGGTACTTATTTATAGAGGAGCACAAGCCAATGTCACATCTGTTTTTGCTCGGTGATAGCTTACTTTTTGTTAGATTGACGCATTGCTTAAGCAAATCAATTGCCTTTCATCTTTCAGACATTTATACAAAGAAGCGTCAGGTCTTAAAAATGACTTTAATAAATCAGAGCTCTCTTTTTAGTTGTAATATGTCACAAAAAATTCCTTATATCAAGGGAAGGATGATGTTAAGGTAGTGAAGTGTCAGAATAAGTAACTTGGTCTTCCTACTATTATTGGATAGTTAAAAAAGCTTGTGTTCTCCTTCAGTTTAGGATAAAGTTTGCAAGAAGTTAAAAGGATGAAAAAAGAAGACACGATCAATAGGAATGAGATTTGATCAAGGAGATGGCTCAATCCATTTAGACATACATAATGAGTTGTTTTCTGTATGAAAACCTCTATTCCATGAAATTGAAGTAATCATTACTAGCTATTTGCTGGGAAAAAAAGGAATGAACGGAAGTTGCTTTGAAAGAACCGGTTTAGATTATGTCAAGCATAGCGGACTGGAGTTAGTAGTTGTTGGGAAAACTAGGAACAACCGGACACCAATTTACCATGATCAATTCAGCGGAATACAATTCACAATTCACAAGTCCCAATTCTTTCTCTTTTTGTGTAGTAAAACAGAATCAAACAATGATAAAAATAATGCAAATAATCACAAAATCAACACCAAGATTTTAATATGGAAAACTCGATGCAGGAAAAACCACGGGACCGTAGTCCACCTAAAAACTTCCACTATTAACAAATAATTGGGTTCACAATCATTCTTCCTCAGATTCAACTAAGGGATACAACATATATATCATTAAGAACAACTTATTCTCAGATTATAATAAGATTAAAGGAGAATTATTTGAGAAAAACTCATAATACATAAAACCTCATTTTCTGTCAAAACGGTTAGCTTCTACACCACCAATCTTCAATCCAGCCGTCCAGAATGAAGAGCAACTGTCTAGAAGCTGCTGTCAAAATCTCAGCCCGATCCAACGGTGAACGAGTTGGAAATCGAAGAAAAAGCACAGAATACTTTGTTGCCTCTTTTCTTTCTTTCTTTCTCTCTTGATTTTCTTCTCCTCTCTTCTGTTTTTCAATTCTGCCGCTACAGTACCCAAACCATATTAATTTTAATACTTGTCTTTGAAAATTAATGTGGTGGTCCCACCATCACATGGTGTGGGACTACACACAATAAATCTCCCCCACACACCATGTGAGGAATTCGCCATACTGGCGATCAATATGTAAGCTTCAATTTAGGAGGCTCTAACAACCTACTTCCCTTCTACAGAACTTAAACTTCTGTCTCGGTAGAGGTTTGATCATAAGGTTAGACACATTGTCATCAGTATGGATCTTCTCAACAATGAATGACTTCATCTCCATAACATCTCGAATCCATTGATATCTAACCTCAATGTGCTTTGATCGAGAGTGAAAAGTAGGATGCTTACTGAGATGAATTGCATTTTAACTATCACAGTGCAACATAAAGTTCTCTTGAACTAAGTCAAGTTCATGCAAGAACTTTTTCATCCATAACAACTTTTTGCCCCCTTCAGTAAGAGCAATATATTTAGCCTCTGTAGTGGATAATACAACATATTTTTGCAACCTTGATTGCCATGAGAGTGCTCCCCCTGCAAACTTCATCAAGTATCCTGATGTGGACTTTCTAGAATCAACATCACCAGCCATATTTGTATCTGTGTATCCATCCAACACAGGTTTATCATTACCAAAACATAAGCTGAAACTAGAAGTACCTTTGAGATACCTGAGTATCCATTTCACTGCTGACTAGTGTTCTTTACTAGGATTGGAGAGGAACCGACTAACCACACTAACTGCATGAGCTATATTCGGCCTTGTGCAAACCATGACATATATCAAGCTACCAACTGCGGATGCATAAGGAACCTTTTTCATCTCATCTTTTTCTTCATCACTTGAAGGACACTGCTTAGAACTTAGTTTAAAGTGGCTTGCAAGTGGAGAACAAACAGGTTTGGAGTTGCTCATGTTGAATCTCTTAAGTACCTTTTGAATATATCTCTCCTGAGATAGCCAAAGTTTCCCCTTCTTCCTGTCACGTGTGATCTTCCTGCCAAGAATCTATTTTGCTGGTCTTAAGTCTTTCATTGCAAAAGACTTGCTCAACTCTTCCTTCAACATCTAAATGTTCTTAGCATCATGGCAAAAAATCAACATATCATCCATATGCAATAAGAGAATAATAAAGTTTCCATTTGGAAACCTTTTCATAAATACACAATGATTAGAAGTGGTCCTGTCATAACTATGATCCACCATGAAAGAATTAAACTTGTTGTACTATTGTTTTGGAGCTTGTTTTAACCATATAAGCTCTTTTTTAACTTGTAAACTAATTGCTCTTTACCTTTTGCTTTAAACCCTTCAGGTTGCTTCATGTAGATTTCCTCATCTAAATCACCATGGAGAAAGGTAGTTTTCACATCAAGTTGTTTAACTTCAAGATTCAAATTAGCAGCTAAACCAAACACAACTTGGATTGAAGAAATCTTGACCTCTGGTGAAAAGATTCTTCAAAATAAATACCCTTCTTCTAACCGAAACCTTTCACAACCAATCTTGCCTTGTACCTTGGCTGTGAGCAATGTTCATCAATTTTCAACCTGAACACCTATTTGTTTTTGAGTGCTCTCTTACCTTTAGGAAGCTTCACTAACTCAAAGGTATGATTTTCATGCAATAATTTCATCTCTTCTTGTATTGCTTTTAACCACTCATTTTTCTTCTCATGTGACATAGCTTCATTAAAGTATTCTAGCTTTCCTCCATTAGTGACCAACATATACTCATGAGGAGAATATCTGGTGGAAGGTTGGCAAGGTCTAGTTGACCTCCTCAATTGTGGCTTATTTGAAACTTCCTGCATAACCTATTCAAGAATAACATCAATATCATCATTAGTTGTTTTAGGATCACCAACTAATGGCCTAATAAGAGAACCACCATTATCATTATTTTGAAAGTCTCCCCCATGATTAGCAGGCATCAAAGGTAATTATGGAGTAGGTCTTGGAGTTGAATTAGATGGAATAAAAATAGTAGACTCTGTTTTCTCTTTTTGTTGAAAGTCTTCACTAGTTTGATCTTTAAAGAAAATAACATTTATACTTCTCACAATTTTCTTCTCCTTTGGATCCCACAACCTATAGCCAAACTTATCATCTTTAGAGTCTAAGAAAATGCACTACTTTGTCTTGCTGTCAAGCTTAGACCTTTCATCTCTAGGAACATGTACAAATGCCCTATATCCAAACACTTTTAAGTGTGCATAAGAAACATCCTTTTCTTTCCAAACTCTATCTAGAACATCAAATACAAGAGGAACTGATGGAGAAAGGTTGATTATGGCAACTGCAATCTTCATTGCCTCACCTCAAAAAGACTTAGGCAGCTTTGTATAAGAGAGCATACATTTAATTCTTTCAATAATGGTTTTGTTCATTCTCTCAGCCACTCCATTCTGTTATGGAGTCTTAGGAACTGTCTTCTCCAACTTGATACCATGTTCCCTAAAGTACTTCTTAAAAGGACCCTTGTATTCACCATCATTATCGGCTCGAATATATTTGAGCTTTCTACCAGTTTCTCTTTCAACTCTGGCATGGAAATTCTTAAAAACATCAAGCACCTGATCTTTGGATTTTAAACAAGTGACCTAAATTTTCCTGGAATGATCATCAATAAAACTAACAAAGTACAAATACACCCTTAAGAGACTTATCAATCATAGAGCAAACATCAGTATGAACTAAATCAAGAAGATGTGATATTCTATGTGAAGGTGATCTTTGAAACGCAACTCTATGTTATTTGCCAACTAAACAATGAGTACATGTGTTCAAGTTCATACCTTTTAATAGAAGATAGTTCTTCTTGGCAAGGATGCCAAGATCTTTCTCACTTAAATGTCCAAGCTGCTTATGCCATATATTAGTAGAGCAATCTTTAATTGCTTTCACCTCCCCTTTGATCACCTTAACTTGTGACATGTAGAGACCCATCTTCTTCCCTTTAGCAATAATCAGGGAATTTATAGAGAGCTTCCATTTATCATCTTCAAAGTAACTGTGATAGCTTTCTTCATCAAGAGTACCTATAGAGATCAAATGTAGGCATATATCAGGCACATGCCTAATATCTTTAAGTAGCAACTTGCACCAGTATTGGTTTCTAAACAAATGTCTCCAACGCCCACAACACTAGCCATCCCTTGATTTCCTATCCTAACTTGACCAAAGTCACCAGCAGTGTAGGATGTGTAAAAATCATGTTGGGGTGTAACATGGTAAGAAGCTGCTGAATCTGTAACCCAAGTGGTATCCTGATATGCAAGATTAACACAACCATAATCACAAACAATGGCAACTGACACGACTAAAATATTGATGTCTTCTCCTAAATGCAGGAGTGTTGAAGTAATAAATAACCCGACAAGACTAGGGTCGAATCACAGGGAGGTTAATTGTACAAATTATAAACAACAATTATAGAACAACAACAACAACAATAATAGTAACAACAACAATAATAATAGTAATAATAATAATAATAGTTATAATAGTAGTAATACTAATAATTATAATAATAATAATAAAGAAAAAGAAGAAGAAAAAGAAGATGATGATGATGAGAACTTTGAGATGAAATATTAACGTTAAGATTTAACAACGATAACAATAAATACCAAGGTTATAGGATCCACTAATGGTATGTTAAACAAGTATAGTATAAACTCTAATTAGTCAATTGGAAACCACTCACAAAGGAGGTTTTAATGAGATTATAGATTATTAACATGATTACATTAGTCATCTTATTCGATTGATGCTAATACTTGTAAATCTCGTCAAACATTCATGATTATAACTTATGTTAACAACAAATCAAGTTCCTTTCATAGCTTAGGTGTCTGTTATACCATACAGTATGGGCTATGAAAGTGCCAAGCATTTATTGTACCAAGTGTTATACAATATAAATCAAAATTAGTCATTTAATAAGCAAAGTATTAAAGAGTGAACAAGATAACAAATACAAAACATGTTAATATCAAACATTAAAGTTCATATTGAGTTTACACTATACTTATTCTTACACCATTAGTGTAACCTTTTCACCTTGATATAATAAACTTAGCTAGACATAATGAAAGAAAGAAAAATAAATAAACAAAATAAGAATATAAATAAGATAAAAGTTAGCTAAGTAAATGAAAAGAAATGAAAGGTATAAACTTGATATTAATAAAAGGAAAGCATAAACATTACAAAAAATACAAAGAGAGAAAGAAAGAACATGATCTTGATCTGGAAATCAAGAAGCCTAAATGCATGGCAAATACCTCTTTTTATAGGCCAAAATTAGGAACTATTGATTTGATGACTAATTGATTAGTGGGTGACCAACTCTTGACTTGGTGACAATCCTTATCTTCTCTTGTCTGCCCAAAATGTCATTGATAATGTCAAAATTGGACCACTTGAAAATATGAAAGTTGTAGGAAATTGTCTCAGCTATCATGTGTAAAACATTCAGTTCATTTTGACTTCTAGAACTCCAGATATGACCAAAATACTGAATAGTGCTCGGGCTAGAGGATAGATTTGGACTTCTTTGTTGTTGTAACAATTTGGACTTGAAAATGACCTTTTTAGACATTGGGCTCCATATGAAAGTTGTAGGCCTATGTCTTACCTCTCCATCCATATAAACCTAAATCTGATATCTATAGCTCCAAATATGACCCAATTACCAAATAGTGTTCCGGTTTGGATTGCACCGACATCTCTTTTCTAAGTTTGGCCATCTCTTTATCCTTTGAATTTCAGTTCTTAAATTCATCAATCAATCCTTTCATTTATGTGATAGGCCTACATTTAAAATGAACATTTACCATAAATTAAATGTATCTTATATTATTAGATATATTATTATAAAACATGCTTTAGTTAAGGAGTTATTGATACTTCCAATGTAAAATGATGATATAAAACCTTAATAAAAATACACTTTTAAGTATCAATTAGCAAAATCACCATCAAATACAACTGCAGCTGTTCCATTCTCTTCATTCTTGTCTTCATCTTTACCCTTTTTATCTTTTTTATACTTTCTGCAATCCTTTTGCATATGCCCAGGCTTGTCACCATAATAACACTTAAAACCCTTCCTTGACTGAGATCTTCCTCTTAGTTTCTATTTGCCTTTTCTATTACTGGATTCTCTATCTTGCTTGCCATGAGAGAACCTGTTTGGACTTCTCCCTCGACTTTCTATAACAAGTGCATGAGACTCAGAAGTGCTTGTGCTTTTCCTTCTCTTCTCTTCATTGAGGATACAATCCTTCACTGTTTTCAAAGTGATCTTTCCATTCAGAGTAGAATTGCTAAGTGACACCACCAAAGTCTCCCAATTATCCGACAATGAACTCAGTAGGATTAGTGCTTGCATTTTATCGGCTAACTCCAGATTCATCAATGACAGTTGATTCAAGAATCCTTGGAATAAATTTATATGCACTAAAGCATCTTCACCATTTCTATACTTTAAATTCACAAGGTCTCTAATTACAAAAACCTTGTTTTGTGCACTTTCCTTAGCAAATGTTTCTTCCAACATCTTCCAAACTGTATAGCAGTCATGTTCTTGAGAAATATGATTAATGGACTTAGAAGATACCTATTTTTTAACGTTAGCAGTAGCCTTTCTATTAAGCCCATTCCATTTTGCATCATCCATATCATCGAGCTTTATTCCTTTACATTCAATCGACAAAGCCAAATCATTGTAATATAAGTGATCCTCCATCATTGTTTTTCATAGAAAATAATTTGAGGAAGTAAGCTTTATCATGCCCGAATCTTTTATACTCGATGTATCAACACATAATTATGGAGCTTTTCTTGGAAAAAAACAAAATTTTTGCTCTAATATTTAAGGTTAAATTCCTTGGGTTGAGATTATTATTTTTGTCTTCTTCTTTTTTCTTTTTCTTTTTTCTTTTTAATATATACACATATAATTTAAAACACCATGCATCTTTAACCCATGTAACGAGCTTTCGGCTAATGACTTCCAGACCAGTTGGTTTTAGGGCATTAGGTGTTAAGACATCTCAACGAGCTTAGTAACTTGGGTCGCATATACTAATATGTAGATAGTGCAATGTTTAATTCCCTTAAGCTTTTCTCCTCAACCCATGTAACAAGCGTTGGGCCAATAGCTCCCAAGTCAGTTGACTTTAGGGTATTAGGTGTTAAAACACCCCTTCGGGCTTAATTGCTTAGGTTAGGGAGGCTACGAAACCAAACTTATCTACATTTTTATTATTATCATTTTTTTCTTTTTTATTTATTTATACTATCCATTTCCCTTAGTTGTTACCTTTAACAAAAAAACATAAATAATGTAAGAATCCAATATGCAACCCACAATCATATGTTTAAAGTGTGTGTGTGTAAATTAAGGTTTAAGAATACATGTTAAATAAGTATATGAACAGAATTAAATGATAACAATGCAAGAGTTTGTAAATCTGAATATTTCAAGAAGTATTATGATAGACCTTGTTACAAATGATTACTAAGATGCGTATCGAGAGTCATGAAAAGTTCTCCTTTACTCTGCCATCATAGTAACAACAATTTTGCACATGCTTTATAAAATAAAAAACATAGTTTTTTAGCTACTACCCTCCCCCCAACTAAAACGAGATATTGTCCTCAATGTTTAAAGGTAGAAAGATAGAGTATACAAGATATCACCTGAAATAACAAACACTGACAAACCTAAAACACACTGAAACAAATATAAGAAACAACAAAACACACCAATAAAACCAAAAGACACAAAGATTCATAAATAAAGGCTCAAATCCAATCTAAGCTTTTTACGACTTTCCTTAGTTGACCAATTTATGTGACTCATGGAAGGATTAATTACAGGAATACAAGATTGTAGTTGGTGAATCAATTATTCAGTAGTAGCAGCAGAGATTATGATTTGTCGTGTAGAAGATAAAAATTTCTATTCCACAGCATGATCAAGAAAAGACAACAATTTAGCATAATAACCATTAACATTTAACAAACCTATGAGTTTATGGTGAATGTGCAATTGGGTCCAAAAGAAAATATGAAAGATCTCTTTCAATATGCCTAGACCACTTGGTAAAGCAATGAAGACATCAACATGGTTAAACATTGCATTCATTCGAGCTGACATTGTGGAGACCTAAAGTTCCTCTCTGATTAGTACTTAAAAGTGTATTTTTATCATGGTTTTATATCATTATTTTGCACTTGAAGTATCAATAACTCCTTAACTAAAATATGTTTTATAATAATGTATCTAATAATATAAGATACCTATAATTTGTGGTAAATGTCTATTTTTAATGCAGGCCTATCACATAAATGAAAGGATTGATTGATGACTTGAAGAACTTAAATTGCAAGGATAAAGAGATGGTCAAACTTAGAGAAGAGATGTCGGTGCAATCCAAACCGGAATACTGTTCAGTAATTGGGTTATATCTGGAGCTACAGATCTCAGATTTAGGTCCAATTTATATGGATGGAAAGGTAAGACATAGGCCTATAACTTTCATATAGAGCCCAAGATCTAAAAAGGCCATTATCAAGTCCAAATTGTAGCAACAACAAAGAAGCCCGAATCTGTCTTCCAGCCCGAGCACTGTTCGGTATTTTGGCCATATCTGGAGTTCTAGAAGTCCAAATGAGCTGAATGTTTTACACAAGAAAGCTGAGACAATTTCCTAAAACTTTCATGTTTACAACTGGCTCCAATTTTGACGTTATCAATGACGTTTTGGGCAGACAAGAGAAGATAAGGATTGTCACCAAGTCAAAAGTTGGCCACCCACTTATCAATTAGTCATCAAATCAATAGTTCCCAATTTTGGCCTATAAAAGGAGGCATTTGCCATGCATTTAGGTATCTTGGTTTCCAGATCAAGATCATGCTCTTCCTTTCTCTCTTTGTATTTTTTGTAATGTTTATGCTTTATTTTATTAATATTAAGTTTATGCCTTTCATTTCCTTTCCTTTACTTAGTTAACTTTTATGTTCTTATTTTGTTTATTTATTTTCCTTTCTTTCATTATGTCTAGCTAAGTTAATTATGTCAAGGTGAAAAGGTTACACTAATGGTGTAAGAATAAGTATAGTGTAAACTTAATATGGACTTTAATGTTTGATACTAACATGTTTTATATTTGTTATCTTGTTCACTCTTTAATAATTTGCTTGTTAAATGACTAATCTTGATTTATGTTGTATAACACTTGGTACAACAAATGCTTGGCACTTTCATAGTTCATACTATATGGTATAACCAACACCTGAGCTATAAAAGGAACTTGATTTGTTGTTAACATAAGTTATAATCATGAATGCTTGACGAGATTTACAAGTATTAGCATTAATTGAATAAGATGACTAATGTAATCATGCTAACAATATATAATCTGATTGGAACCTCCTTTGTGTGTGGTTTCCAATTCAATAATAAGAGTTTATACTATACTTGTTTGATATACCATTAGTGGAACCTCTAACCTTGACATTTGTTATTTTTATTGTTTAATCCTTACTTTAATATTTCATCTCTAAGTTCTCATCATCATCATCATCTTCTTCTTCTCTTTCTTTATTATTATTATTATTATTATTATTATTATTATTATTATTACTACTACTACTACTACTACTACTATTATTGTTGTTATTATTGTTGTTTTATAATTGTTGTTTATAATTTGTACAATTAACCTCCCTGTGGTTCGACCCCGGTCTTGCCGGGTTATTTATTACTTCGACACTCCTGCACTTGGGAGAAGACATCAATCTTTTAGTCGTGTCAAGTTTTTGGCGCCGTTGCCGGGGAGGTAAGTTTTGTATAAATTATAATAGTTATTTTATTTTCTCCTTTCACTTTTCTTGTATATAACTTTGTTTCTTTTCTGTTGTTTCTTTTTATTTTGTTTTCTTCCTCCTTCTTTTGCTTTCTTCTTCTTTTTTTTATTTTATTCCTACACGTGCATGAGAGTGTGGTCACGTACATCAAGTGGTAGACTTTGTAGGATATCCTCATCATTTTCAGAAAATATGGCCGAAGAAGATAATCAATCACTTCATAATGAAAATAATGAGAATAACCGTGTTAGAACACTTAGAGACCACATGAATCCCACAAGAACAAGTGCACCATCATGCATAGTTTTTCCTCCCGATGCATCTCATTTTAATTTTAAACCAGGTATTATTCAACTTTTACCATCTTTTCATGACTTAGAATTGGAAAATCCATACTTGCATTTAAGGGAATTTGAGGAGGTGTGCAACACATATAATAACTTAAATTGTAGCATGAACACCATCAGATTAAAGCTTTTTCCTTTTTCATTAAAAGATAAAGCTAAAACATGGCTACAAAATTTGAGACCAAGATCCATTCATGCTTGGGATGAAATGCAACAACAATTTTTAAAGAAGTTTTTCCCATCTCATAGAACAAACTCTTTCAAAAGACAAATCACCACTTTTACTCAAAAACCAGGAGAAACATTTTACAAATATTGAGATAGGTATCGAGATTTACTTAGTACATGCCCTCATCATGGTTTTGAAACATGGAGATTGGTTTCACACTTTTATGAAGGGTTAACACCTAAAGATAGGCAAATGGTTGAATTGATGTGCAATGGAACTTTTGAAGATAAAGACCCTGATAAATCAATGGAGTACTTAGACTTGTTAGCTGAAAATGCTCAAAATTGGGACACCGCGGGTACTTATGAGGCACTGAGTAAAACTCAACCTCATACATCTAGTGGAGGTATGTACAACCTTAGGGAAGATCATGACCTTCAAGCCAAGTTTGCATCTTTAGCTAGAAAAGTCGAGGCACTAGAATTGGAAAAGAGTGGTCAATTAAACTCTGTTGAAAACATTGTGTGTCAAATCTGTGAAACAAATGAACACTCAACCAATAACTGTCCAACCTTGCCTTCTATTAAGAAATGTCTTCAGGAACAAGCTCATGCTTTAAATAGTTTCCAAAGGCCTAACCATAACCCATACTCACAAACATACAATCCTGGTTGGAGAAATCACCTGAATTTCAGTTGGAAGAGTGACAATGCACAAACTTCACCACCACAGTTCCAAGCACACCATAATTTCCAAAATTATCATGGATATGCACCTCCTTATGCTCCATCTCCTACAAGAAAGTTTGAGGAAACTTTGTATGCATTCATTGAAAAGCAAGAGACAATCAACACTCAACTTGCTCAAAACATGACAGATATTAAAGATACTCTTGCAAAATTAACATCTGCTCTCAGTTTCCAAGAGAAAGGTAAGTTTCCATCTCAACCACAACAAAATCCTAAGGGGCAATACAATGCAAATGCAAGTAGTTCCAGAAGTCAACACATGGATCAAGTCAAATCAGTCACTACTCTACGCAGTGGTAAGGTTATTGAAAAACCCTCTCTTGAACCTTATGAGAAAGATGATGAGTCAATTTCTAAGGGAAAGGAAGGGGTTGAATCTGAAAATTGCAAAGAAACGACTGATTCTCCGCCAGCACTTCCATTTTCTCATGTCATGACCAATCAGGAAGAAATCGAGGATGAAAAAGGCATCGAAAAGGTTGATGCGAATCTTTTATCAAAAGTGACAACAGATTCGACACCTGACATCACACCAATCGATGATTACTTTCCTGATGAATCTCTACTTTCTCTTAATTCAATGCCTTGATTTGCTAAAAATATCAATTTTCTTGCTTCAGGATTTTTGCCAGCTCAGTGGAGTATTGAAGATACAAGAAATTTTTTGAGCAATGAGCAAAATTTTTATTGGGATGACCCTTACTTATTCAATTATTGTCCTGATCAAATATTTAAAAAATACATTCTCGACAATGAGGTAAGTAATTTCATTAAATTTTGTCACTCTAAGGCATATGGGGATCATTTCTCATAAAAAAAAAAGGATTGTAGAAATCTTACAAAGTGGATTTTACTGGCCCATCATATTCAAGGAGTCAGATGCATTCCGCAAAAACTGTGAAAATTGTCAGAAGGTGGGATTTATTTCAAAACACAGAGAGTCTTTAGATAATCTTCTATTGACTCTTAAATCTCATCATAGTCGAGATAAGTATCGTGTAATTCATGACTTATGAAACCATTTTCATAAAGAACATACTTGGCATAGTCTTGGGAAACTGACTAAAAAAGACCATGTTTGCTAGTTTTTAAGAAAACTGGATGGGAAGCCTATCCCCGACCCATTGAGGGTGTTTAAGCTGTTCTTGGACGTAAAACCAAGGGAAGATGTGAGCCACAATCACAACTGCGATTTGAAATTTTTTTGTTTGTAAAAACTTGTGTCTTTTGGTTTTATTATTGTGTTTTGTTATTTCTTATTTTTGTTTCAGTGTGTTTCAGGTTTTGTCAGTGTTCGTTATTTCAGGTGATATCTTCTATACTCTATCTTTCTACCTTAGAACATTGAGGACAATGTCTCGTTTTGGTTGGGGGGAGAGGGTAGTAGTTGATAAAAAAAAAATTGTTTTTCAATTCATAAAGCATGTGCATAATTGTTGTTACTAGAATGGTAGAGTAAAAGAGTTCTTTTGTTAAAGTGACCCTTGAGACGCATCTTAGTAACCATTCTTAACAAGGTCTATTATAATACTTCCTAAAATATTCAGGTTTACAAACTCTCGTATTGTTACCGCTTAATTCTGCTCATATACTTATTTAACATGTATTCTTAAACCTTAATTTACACACACACACTTTAACATATGATTGTGGGTTGCATATTGGATTATTACATTATTTATGTTCTTTTGTTAAAGGTAACAACTAAGGGAAAGAGATTGTATATAATTAAAAAAGAAAAAGAAAAAAAGAAAACAACAAAGAAGAAAAAATGATGATAATAAAAATGTAGATAAGTTTGGTTTCGTAGCCTCCCTAACCTAAGCAATTAAGCCCGAAGGGGTGTTTTAACACCTAATATCCTAAAGTCAACTGACTTGGGAGCTATTGGTCCAACGCTTGTTACATGGGTTGAGGAGAAAAGCTTAAGGGAATCAAACATTGCACTATCTACATATCAGTATCTGCGACCTGAGTTACTAAGCTCGTTGGGGTGTCTTAACACCTAATGCCCTAAGACCAACTGGTCTGGGAGTCATTAGCTGAAAGCTCGTTACATGGGTTAAAGATGCATGATGTTTTTAAATTATATGTATATATATTTAAAAAAAAAGAAAAAAAAAGACAAAAATAATAATCCCAGTCCAAGAAAGTTAACCTTAAACATTGGAACAAAAATTTTTTTTTCTTCCAAGAAAAGCCCCATAATTATGTGTTGATACATTGAGCACAAAAGAAAGGTTTATTAATATCTTGTTAAGAGGTATTGAGCAAATATATAAATTTAATGAGAGTTTGTTTATCTGGATAGATTAATGGAAGTTAAATGATGAATACCTTGCTTTGTGAAATTTGCAAATTGTTTTAACGCTTTGATTACTAGGGACTAGTAATAAGCTGGTTGGGGGGTGTGATTAGTACTTAAAAGTGTATTTTTATCATGGTTTTATATCATTATTTTGCACTTGAAGTATCAATAACTCCTTAACTAAAATATGTTTTATAATAATGTATCTAATAATATAAGATACCTATAATTTGTGGTAAATGTCTATTTTTAATGCAGGCCTATCACATAAATGAAAGGATTGATTAATGACTTGAAGAACTTAAATTGCAAGGATAAAGAGATGGTCAAACTTAGAGAAGAGATGTCGGTGCAATCCAAACCGGAACACTGTTCGATAATTGGGTTATATCTAGAGCTACAGATCTCAGATTTAGGTCCAATTTATATGGATGAAAAGGTAAGACATAGGCCTACAACTTTCATATGGAGCCCAAGATCTAAAAAGGCCATTATCAAGTCCAAATTGTAGCAACAACAAAGAAGCCCGATTCTGTCTTCCAGCCCGAGCACTGTTCGGTATTTTGGCCATATCTAGAGTTCTAGAAGTCCAAATGAGCTGAATGTTTTACACAAGAAAGCTGAGACAATTTCCTACAACTTTCATGTTTACAACTGGCTCCAATTTTGACGTTATCAATGACGTTTTGGGCAGACAAGAGAAGATAAGGATTGTCACCAAGTCAAAAGTTGGCCACCCACTTATCAATTAGTCATCAAATCAATAGTTCTCAATTTTGGCCTATAAAAGGAGGCATTTGCCATGCATTTAGGCATCTTGGTGTTCAGATCAAGATCATGCTCTTCCTTTCTCTCTTTGTATTTTTTGTAATGTTTATGCTTTGCTTTCATTAATATTAAGTTTATGCTTTTCATTTCCTTTCCTTTACTTAGTTAGCTTCTATGTTCTTATTTTGTTTTTCTATTTTTCTTTCTTTCATTATGTCTAGCTAAGTTAATTATGTCAAGGTGAAAAGGTTACACTAATGGTGTAAGAATAAGTATAGTGTAAACTTAATATGGACTTTAATGTTTGATACTAACATGTTTTATATTTGTTATCTTGTTCACTCTTTAATACTTTGCTTGTTAAATGACTAATCTTGATTTATGTTGTATAACACTTGGTACAACAAATGCTTGGCACTTTCATAGCCCATAATGTATGGTATAACCGACACCTGAGCTATGAAAGGAACTTGATTTGTTGTTAACATAAGTTATAATCATGAATGCTTGACGAGATTTACAAGTATTAGCATTAATTGAATAAGATGACTAATGTAATCATGTTAACAATATATAATCTGATTGGAACCTCCTTTGTGTGTGGTTTCCAATTCAATAATAAGAGTTTATACTATACTTGTTTGATATACCATTAGTGGAACCTCTAACCTTGACATTTGTTATTTTTATTGTTTAATCCTTACTTTAATATTTCATCTCTAAGTTCTCATCATCATCATCATCTTCTTCTTCTCTTTCTTTATTATTATTATTATTATTATTATTATTATTATTATTACTACTACTACTACTACTACTACTATTATTGTTGTTATTATTGTTGTTTTATAATTGTTGTTTATAATTTGTACAATTAACCTCCCTGTGGTTCGACCCCGGTCTTGCCGGGTTATTTATTACTTCGACACTCCTGCACTTGGGAGAAGACATCAATCTTTTAGTTGTGTCACTCTCTAATTGTTTTTCCAATGATATTCCCTTGTGCTAAAGTTTCGAGGACAACCCCCAAAACTTGACTACCTCCTAAAAATACAGCTATTGACACACCTCTTATTAATCGAAGACTGCCTCCCCCATACACTAAATGAATCTTTCTCTCGACTAGCACTTGACCAAGATGATTTGCTGATTCTAAAAACTCCTTTTCTTTCCCAGGACTAGATCCATCGAAAACACAAATATTTCTTATATGATGACTTGAGGAACTTGCCATTTCTACACACTTTTGTATTTGTTGAATGTATGGGTTGAGTAGAAATGAAAGAAAGAAACATAGGATTTTACAGATAAGAAATTAGAAAGGTAATCATACCACCTATATGTAGGCCAGCTGGAGTCTCACACACACTCTCTCTCTTTATTTATTTATTTAATTTTGAAAAACAATGTGTATGTATAGGTAGTTGTGATTGTGGCTCACATCTTCCCTTAGTTTTACATCCAAGAACTGTTTAAACTCCCTTTATGGATCGGGGATAGGCTTCCCATCCAATTTTTTAAAAAACTGGCAAACATGGTCTTTTTTTGGTCATATTCCCAAGACTATGTCAAGCATATTTTTTTATGAAAATGGGTTCATAAGTCATGAAAATAGATTCTCGACTATGATGAGACTTAATAGCAATAGAAGATTATCTAAAGACTCTCTGTGTTTCGAAATAAATTATACCTTTTGACAATTTTCACAAGTTTTGCGGGATGCATGTGATTCCCTGAATATGGTGGGCCAATAAAATCCGATTTGTAAGATTTCTACAATCTTTTTTTTTGACGAGAAATGATCCCTACATGTTTTAGTGTGATAAAATTTAATGAAATTACTTACCTCATTGTCGGGAATGTATTTTTGAAATATTTGATCAGGACAATAATTGAATAAGTAAAGGTCATCCCAATAAAAATTTTGCACGTTGCTAAAAAAATTTCTTTTGTCTTCAGTACTCTAGTGAGCTGACAAAAATTCTAAAGTAAAAAAATTGATATTTTTAACAAATCAAGACATTGAACTATAAGAAAATAAAGATTTATCAGGAAAGTAATTGTTAATTAATACGATATTGGGTGGTCCTACTATTACATGATATAGGACCCACAGTAACAGTCGAAAGAATATTTTTTTGTTTTATCTTGTAATGCTGGCAAAGCAAGGTTAGCTGTTCATTCGAAATAAATCTTTGATTTATAGGTTACGGAAAGCTAGGTATTACCTTGGGAATGTTAGCTACACTTGGAAAAGTGTTCTTCAAGGATGATCTATGCTGGAGAAAGGATGCAGATGACGATTTGGAGATGAAAAATCAATTAATTTAAGTACATCATCTGTTGCTAAAGCCGAATGGCTTCAAAGCATGTACGACGCCGAATTACTCCCAGACACTGCTACGGTTGATTCTCTTTTACTTCCTCAAGGAAATGGCTGGAATTCTTCCCTTATTCAGTCCATTTTTCAGCCTTTTGAAGCTCGACAAATTCTTCAAATCCCTTGGAACTTTAGACATGCTTCAGATCAACTTATTTGACAATATTATTCTAAATCGGGGAAATTCACTGTTCGTGGTTCTTATCATATGGCTTTGCATCTCCAGATTGCATATGTCCTTTGACCAAGTGGGGTTAGAGATCGAGAGTTGACTTCATGGAACGAGATTAGGTATCTTCAAGTATCTCCAGACGTGCGCCACATTTCCTACGTAAAAGTCATGCATAAAGTTCTGGCCACTAGAAAGACTTCAGCTCGCAGAGGTATTTCTAAGGCCTGTGGTCGCTCTGGTTTTGAGTCTAAAACTTTGATGTATGTTTTAGTTGAAAGCCTTTTTGCTCAATCGATTTGGGCTTTGATAAAGGCATCTTGTAATACCTCTAATTATTCATTGTTTTAAAGTCTCCTTTCTTCCGGTAACTGATGAAGTTAATTATGGCAGAAATAGGTCTGATGGTGATGTGGAACTCGTATTCGAGTTTAAAATTGTTCGTGGAGTGAACTTTCTCATTCAAAAGTCATCCTACACCATGAAAATGCCTAACATAATGTTCTCTGAGTAGAACCTTCTTAGTTGGAAAATCAATGAACCTTTCATCGTGAGATCCTAACATCTTTATACAGGGATTGATCTATACATCTGTAATGCTGTCTTTCCACTGAGAATAAGTGTAGCTGTAATATTGTTACCTTCAATTTCTATCTTCTTAAAATCCTGTATGTTTCACAGTATTGTCTAGTACCGTGTTTAATTTTGTCTTCAGTGGACTATATTGAGGCCATGCTTACTCAAGTAATAGAGTAAAAACATGATTTCTTTATTAATACTTAATGTTTTCTTAGACCTTTTGTTCTTACTGCAGTCTCTGTACAATATTCAAACCAGAAAGCTTAACTTTGCAAGACAAATTTTTTTGATTAGTTCAAAGAAAGAAACTAGTTGTTCATTGATTTCTATATCGTTCCCCATCTTCAACCAAGATTAGCTTTTTATCCATATGATGATCTCTTTGTATGAACATTGAAATGCCAGCCGTGCTCTTTCGTTGCTTTTGCTCTTGATTTGAAACCCAACGGCTAGCTATTAACCTTGGTTGCGCTTAGTGCTGTCATTTCCCAGTCTTCCATGTGAAGTGGGGAAGTATATATGATGCGTCTGCAACAGAAGATTAGAGTGTTAGATCCGCGGGCTAATTATCCAGCAATGCTCTAAATGGCGTTAATGGAATGAGGCTACTGTCTAAAACGGAAGAATGAGGAAGTATTAGACGGTTTTCTTCGTCGCCATGGTTGGCTTTTCAAGGGGTTGGTCGACATGTACTACAAAAGATGTTTCATGTACAGTGAGTTTTTTTAATTAGAATTCTGTAGATTAGTGAAGTGGAGACGAAATTATTCTTAAATCTTGCCCTTCCTAAATATAGATGTATAAAAAAACATAATATTCCTTGCTATATATATACATAGAGAGAGAGAGAGAGAGAGAGAGAGATAATGGAAAGAAAAGTTTATTAGTGCTACTTTTGACATGAGAACACAGGTATTTAACCTTTGATAATAAAGAAAATCCAAATGATTTAAAATACAAAGTTGACTAATAAGCTTGCTGTGCAAATCCATCCGCATAAAATAAGATACTGGGAAGAAATTACTGGCGGTGGCAAGGGGCGTTATAAATAAAGAAGGCTCACGAAGGAAAGCGCAACATGTCGTAATAATTTCATAGACCAAGAAAACTGAAAGATCTCTCTCTCTCTCTCTCTCTCTCTCTTCTTCTTCTTGTTTCTTTCTTTCTCTCACGAGTGCAGCATCGTAGCAGCAAAGAATGGACACTCTGCTGCGTAACAGAGGTGTCTTCAGGGCTTCAGTATGTGGGCAACAGGAGTTGGAGCAGCTGTCAAGAGACGGTAGCCATTACAGTCTCTCGACAGGGATTTTGCCTTCACTCGGTGCAAGGAGTAACCGAAGAGTTAAGCTCAATAGGTTCATTATATCGCCTTATGACCGTCGTTACAGGTGATCATGTCTCCTGAAATCTTGTTTTCTTTCTTGGTCCCAAGACTTTGATTGGTTTTTTTCTTCTTCCTTCTTTTTAACCATGTATATACTTCAATGATGCTTGGTTGGTTTTTACTCCAATTTGCTAGTTTATTTGTTTTTATACAAGGAGATGTGAAAAACAAAGCCGTTGATTGGTCTGGTGACATTTTGTGAATGGTTACTGCTGCCAGGGAGGAGTGGTTTAATTAAAGTTTCTTTGGCTTTTGTTTTTCACTCTTTTTGATAATGATTTCTTCTCCGCTTCCTTCCAGACCTCTTGAGACTTTTCTCGCCTTCTTTTTTTTTTTTTTTTGTATTTCCCTTTCTTACTCCTACTTTTTTCAGTAAATTAATTTTCTTTTCATATATGTCGTTGTTTTACCGATTACCACAACTTGTTGTTTAGAATCTCGAGTCCAGGCTTTTGGGCCTGGTTCTTGCTTAGGTTCCTGGCGGCCAAGTATCCTCCTTGCCCTTGGTTCTGTTTGGAAACAGAAGATCACCCTTCCATTTTGGCCGTTGATTTTGTGATAATGGTGATCTGGGTTAGGAATTGTATTCCAAAAGTGGCAGATCCTATTAAATAGCATTAGATTAGAATTCTTCTGTTGAATTGTCAGACTAAATTAAAGGTGTTCTGGCCTTGAAAATCATAGTGTTTGACTTGTATAGTGAACAGCATTCGCAACCACTTGTTGCTTTACCCAGTTTTCAAGTTCTTTGAATTCTTCTACCTTTTCATGTCTGGAAATGGAAGGATGATTTTGAAAGCTAATTTAAATGCATTCACCATTGTTAGAGGAAAATCAGAAGCTTCTTATCATTTTAAATGTATTCAACTCTGTAGACAGTCAACAATTTGCTGCCAGGTTTTGGTTTGTTACTTGACCTTCTAGTTTGTTTAAAATCTCTTGATATTGAGGCGGATTTGCCATGTGATCGTGCAAAATGGCGCAAATGGATCCATATAGCTCACCCCAACTAGTTTGGGGATGAGGCTTGGTTGTTGTTGTATGGGGTAGTAGTATACATGTTGAGAAAGCATTACAAACAGCAGAAAGAAAAAAAGAAAACAATCAGCCTAAGCTTGAAAATGGTTGATCTTGCAGAATTTGGGAGACATTTCTCGTTCTTCTGGTCATCTATACAGCTTGGGTATCACCTTTCGAATTTGGCTTTCTCAAACAACCACAGAGCCCACTCTCCATCTGTGATAACGTTGTCAATGGATTCTTTGCTGTGGATATTGTTCTAACCTTCTTTGTGGCTTACCTTGACAAAGCCACTTACCTACTCATTGATGATCACAAGAAGATTGCGTGGAAGTATGCATCTTCTTGGTTGGCTTTGGATATCATATCCACAATCCCAACAGAACTAGCACGGAAGATCTCCCCCAAACCATTACAGTCCTATGGCTTCTTCAACATGCTTCGCCTTTGGCGTCTCCGAAGAGTTAGTGCCCTATTTTCTAGGTAAATAGTTTTTCCTCAGCAAAATAGCCTTCTAAATAATAAAAGAAAAACAAAATCATATTTTTGGCTCAATATTTTTATTTAGCTCCTCTATGAAACATCCGGTTTGTTTTGATGACTCCCTTAAATGTTTCTTTCAATAGATTGGAGAAAGATAGGAACTATAACTATTTCGGGGTTCGATGTGCTAAACTTTTATGTGTAAGTGTTCCAAGATAAGATTAAGATTGATATGAATGAAAATGTGTTCTTTCTAGAAAATGCTATGATTTATCAGGATTTCTATTCTCCCTGTAGGTCACTCTTTTTGCAGTACACTCTGCTGGATGCTTCTATTATCTTATTGCTGCACGCTATCATGATCCACTTCGCACATGGATTGGAGCAGCCCTAGGAGAGAATTTCCTAGAGCAGGGTATATGGAGAAGATACGTGACTTCCATTTACTGGTCTATTACTACTCTGACAACTGTGGGCTATGGTGATTTGCATCCTGTGAACACAAGCGAGATGATATTTGACATCTTCTACATGCTCTTCAACCTTGGACTGACAGCATATTTGATTGGAAATATGACGAACTTGGTTGTGCATGGGACTAGTCGAACTAGAAGATTTGTGAGTAATTATTACTTATTGATTTAGTTCAATAGTGTAATGGATTTACATATAAAAATTCTGACTTTTTATTATTTATAATCACGGCCGACCTTGTAAATTCAAACTCCCAGAGAGATACCGTACAATCTGCTTCAAGTTTTGCTCAGAGGAACAAGCTGCCGCCTCGCCTACAAGATCAGATTGTTGCACATTTGTGCTTGAAGTTCAGGACAGATTCAGAGGGACTGCAGCAGCAAGAGACTCTTGATTTGCTTCCAAAAGCCATTCGGTCAAGCATTTCACATTATCTATTCTACTCTCTTGTGGACAAGGTCTACTTGTTTCGGGGGGTTTCAAATAACTTGCTTTTCCAGTTGGTAAGTCAGTAAAGCATCCTTAACCTCCTTCTCTTGATTGTTTCTCCATTTGCTTTCTTTTCTTGTTTATCTGTATATTTATGTAGGATTTTTGTTTCTATCATTGGATTTTAAAGGTCTCTGAGATGGAAGCAGAGTATTTTCCTCCCAATGAAGACGTGATCTTGCAGAATGAAGCGCCTACAGACTTTTATGTACTTGTTACTGGTGCTGTGGTAAAAATCAACTCTTTTAATTGGATTGTTCCGTATTTGATGTTTGTGATTGTAGAGTTAAAAGAAGCTCAGTCTGTTGATTTTATCAGCATTTTTACTGAATAGCATTTTCATGCAGTCAAATTTGCTACATATGATTCAATAATTCAGTTAATTTATATTGCAGGATGTCCTTGCTATGAAAAATGGAGGTGAACAGGCAAGTTGTATCCCTTAAACACACATAGAATGACGCATAACTTAAAACAAAATGCTCATGACAAGAATTTTCTAGGTATACAATTAAATGATTGCTGAAATTATGCTGAATGGATTCAGGTTGTTGGTGAGGCAAAAACCGGTGATCTTTGCGGTGAAATTGGAGTACTTTGTTACAGGCCACAGCTCTTCACAGTGCGAACAAAGAGATTGAGCCAACTACTACGAATGAACCGTACTTCATTCTTGAATATTGTTCAGGCAAATGTTGGAGATGGGACTGTAATCATGAACAATCTCCTTCAGGTCCGCATAAACTCGTTTAACTTGCTGACATTTTGTACATTTGCACAGCATGGATCTATCTTCTTACACATGGAGCTCTCCGTAGCATTAATTTGTATTAGCATCCGAAACTTTCCATGAATTATAAATTTTAAAATTTTATGGTAATTGCAACACAGGATTTCAAGAAAATCAAAATCTTTTCCTGATGTTGAATATAAAATATGTAATAATATTTTACATCAAGCATAATTAGCTTGGTCTCTATTCTTTGTGGTGCAGTATTTGAAAGAACAGAAGGACCCAGTTATGGAGGGAGTATTTCTGGAAACAACCAATATGCTAGCTCATGGTAGAATGGAACTACCTCTCAGTCTGTGCATTGCAGCCCTAAGGGGAGATGATTTGTTGTTACATCAATTGTTGAAACGGGGACTGGATCCAAACGAAGCAGACAACAATGGCAGGTCAGCACTGGTATGTAAAGTTTAACTTTGCTTCTCTATACAACACAAATGATGCTATTCTTTCTAATCTATGTACATTAGCATATAGCAGCGTCCAAAGGAAGTGAAAACTGTGTGCTACTTCTACTGGATTATGGAGCAGATCCTAACTGCCGAGGTATCTTCTATTCTATTGCCATAACCATCATGATTGGCGAAATTTTTACTGGAGTCATTTGCCTTTTGCCGTACCATTATACTCGTAGACTATTTTTTATTGATCTATAACTGCAAACATTGTAGTTGTATTCTCTGTGTAGTTTATGACACCATGCCTGTTTACAGCTGTTTAGTTAATTTGCAACTATACATGTAGACGCATAGTCACATGCACACGGCACACGCCCAACAAGTCATAGATGAGGTTGAAATCGGCGATATAGAAGGTTTCGGTTATAAATAGAGGCATGCTTGCCAGTCACCTGTCACGCCTGTTTATAAAATCATTTTTAGCTCAAAACCCGAATTTGGATAGTTGACGTCTCAATATCCTTTAGTTTAAATTAATAATGCAATAACTTGACGGCCTGCTAGTTGTTCATTTGTAGATAATATATTGAAGGTTATCAAGTCGATTATCCAGACCTGTTCATTCTTTTTTCAGGGGGGAAAAAAAAATATAAAGTAGTGGTGCATGTATACTTGTTGACTTCTCTTACTATATTGTTCGGATTAATTTCTTGCAAAATGAGGTCACCTCGTTTGACATGAGTCGACGACTACCATGTAATTAAGACAACTGGGCAATTTTCTAAGCGTGGCCTCTTTAGTCAACTGTCGTTGGAGTTGTTCAGTTGATGTCAGAAGCTTGCCTTTTGAATGTGGCGAATAATTTGCTTAATACTTTGACATGACTCCTAAAACATTATCTTTCTGATAAGGATCATCTCATCGGAGCATTAAACGATCGACAAATAAAGAAGTTTATATTAGGGTATCTGTTATTACGTAATTTGAATTCCTCATTAAACTTTAGTCACTCTAAAAGATTTGTGATCGAAGAGTGATTGATTCAAATAATTTCAAGTGATGTAATTATTTGGAGGTGCATGCAGACTCAGAAGGAAATGTACCATTGTGGGAGGCAATGCTGGGAGGTCATGAATCACTGACCAAACTTCTGATAGAAAATGGTGCCAGCATACATCATGGAGAAGTGGGCCGTTTTGCTTGCACTGCTGCAGAGCTAAACAACTTGAACTTGCTCGAGGAAATTGTTCAATATGGAGGAGATGTGACAATTCCCAGGGACAATGGGACCACAGCACTACACGTAGCAGTTAGTGAAGACAACATCGAATTAGTCAGATTCCTCTTGGATCAAGGTGCTGATATTGACAAACCAGATGGCCATGGTTGGAGTCCAAGGGATCTAGCTGACCAACAAGGGCATGAAGAAATAAAATTGATTTTCCAAACTCGTAAAGAGGCCAAAAAGCAAACCTTGGTTGCCATTCCTGAGAAGCAGGAACATGGAACTCGATTCCTTGAGAGATTTACAAGTGAGCCCGCAATTCGGCCAGTGTCCCAAGAAGGTTCATTCCCAGCTACAGATGGATCATTGAGCCAAACCCGTCCGAGGCGAAGAATTAATCATTTTCACAATTCCCTCTTTGGGACGATATCAGCTGCCCACAAGGGGGACAAGGACTTGCTGTCCCCAAACAGTCATAATAATCATGGAACTAGTCCTGCTAGAGTGACAATTAGTTGCCCCGAAAAGGGGGAAGTTGCAGGAAAGCTTGTCCTACTTCCGAATAGCTTTCGGGCATTGCTTGAGATGGGTTCTAAGAAATTTAGGATCTCATCTGCCAAAGTAATGAGGAAGGATAGGGCTGAGATTGATGCCATTGAGTTGATTAGAGACGGTGATCATCTTGTGTTTGTCGCTGATGGAAGGCAACAGACTAGCAACTAATGTATACTTTTGCACCGGCAGGTGTCTTCTCCACGTGTGTTTTTTTTCCCTGGAAATTTTAGCAGCACCCCGTGCAGTTGCAGTGGATCCAAAGAGGGATCTTGTTCTTGACTGAAAACCAGGCATGAGAAATGATAGAAAAAAACAAATGAGAGTTCGTTGCCTTGTCAAAAGCCGAATCAAAGGCTATGTCTATGTACAAGGTACGAGCATCAGTACCTTCATTGACTCTCTTCCACCCAGATGTTTCGAAGAATTGAGAGTGCTTTAAATTTCTTGTCTTTTTTTAATTCACTGCATGGCAAAATTTATCCTATCATTTCAAGATCCATGCCATTATTATTCATATTTTGTTACAAATATATTTACATTTTCTGAAAAATCATTGCGAATAGTTTCAGATTATATTGTAATTGTAAGTTTTCAGATAATCATGAAACTTCAAGCAACATGCAGAATTTAAATTGATATGTTATTGTTTAATAGAATGCACTCTTCAACATCAATCATTTTACTGTAAGATGAAGATTATAGTGATATATCTATCCTGCCAAATTTCATAATTAACACTTTTATACGAGTAATTTCACAAAATAGTTTGTTAAATTTAATTAAATTTTATAATAAAACCACCTTATTTGAATGCAATTGAAATAAATGTTCAAATGCAAAAAACAAAATAATGATCATTCACTGCAAAATAAAGAGGAGTTAAAATCAATTATTTATTAAAAAAAAATTAATTAAGTTAAAAAAGCTTTTATTGATTGACCTTGAAGGATTGGTTAACTAAAAGTCACGATCATCCAAACAAATTATTCAACCAACAAATTATTCAAGCAACCTGTGTATAATTATAATATAGTGATAGGATTCAGCCTTATAATACAATTCAAGCAACATCAAATTTAGATTTTGACATAAAACTTTATACAATTTACATAAAACTTTATACAATTTAGTTTTATGTTATTGAACATAACTTCAAATCCAAGTTGGATTAATCTTAAACTTTATCAGAAGATTTCAAAGATATTTGTATATGTTAGAGTAAATTTTCAAATAAATCAAAGTTTGGGAATGACTTGCGATATAGGTTAGAACAAGCTGTGTGAGTTTTATTATTTACTTTCTTTTGACATATAAATTTTCTATTTGGCAAGAATTTTTTTTCTAAAAGAATATGGCTCCTTGTTTTGAAAATTTTCTAGTTTCACAATAATCTTTAATGAGTTGAAACATTATTTTCAAGGGTAGCAATGATTCATTAATGTTCTAGAATTCTATTTTATAAGAATTCCTTATTTATCCCAACAACATAAAAAAAAGAAGGGATAATGCTATTTAATGACATATTTTATTCATTTATTTTAGGTTTAATTAGAACTTTGTTTTGAAATAGGATTCAAAGCTTATTTGAATTAAGTTATAGGCTTTTCAGTTGAGGGTTTTTGGTTTAGTTTTGCATGTAGGTTAGTTCAACCCACAAGGGTAGATTCATTAGGGTTAATTTTTCAAGAATTATTTAAACTTATGTAACCAAAATTTCAGCAGCCATTAATTAATATTACTTATGAATTTTTTAGTTTTAACGTATGAAAGTGATCCTTCTATTTTTTAATTCTTGAACAAACTACATCTAACTTTCAAAGATTAATTGGTTTTATGATGTCATTTTACTTTATTTCAATAGTGTTAGAGTTTTAAGGTAGGTTTCTATTGTGTCACACCCCAAAAAGACCTTTTTCAGCTTTTCGAGATCAGATCTCAAGCTTGATTGTAAGTTGCATAACCATGTGATTATGAGGTTCATATCGGTTGGTATCAAAGCTAAACTTCGAAACAAGGCTATATCCTTATGAGGTTCATATCGGTTGGTATCAAAGCTAAACTTCGAAACAAGGCTATATCCTTCTGTTATTTTTAGTGTTCCTTTAAGTTTTTCAGTGTTTGCATTGTTCATCTTCTTATTCTTTGTACACATCATCTAAGAAAAAAAAAGGGTTATATTTCATCCTGTTACTATCTCTAATAATATCAACAATATATATATAAAGAGAGAGAGAAATTAGATGAAATTTGAAGGATGGTTCAATTCTGCTGTAGAAACATAACTCTTAATAAACCATATGCAAACACCTCAGAATCAGTTGAAACTTCATATTATGTCTACTGGGGGAGAAATCACTTCATATATCAAATTTGGGCTTATTCAGATATCTTTGGATTCAAGTTTTAATTTGTGATTCAATTTTGCAATAAAAACACAACTTTTAGTGAACTATAAACAAATCACCTAAGAATCAATTGCAACTTCATATTTTATCTATTGGAGGTGAGATCACAAAATATATAAAATTTGGGCATATCTTGATATTGTTTACTTGACATTTTAATTTGAGGTTCAATTCTACTTTCGAAACACTTCTCTTAGGGAACCATAAGCAAACTATCTTAGAATCAATTGAAAATTCATATCACATGTATTAAAGGTGAGATGGCACCATAAATTTAATTTGGACATGTTTAGATTTCAGTTTCTTAAAGTTTTAATTGGAGTTTAATTCTGCCGCAAATTGATCATACAAGAGATTTAGGTACCTAGACATAATAAAACAACCTATAAACTAATATTTATTATTTTCTTGGTATCTTAATACTATATATTAAATTTAAGGTCATTTGGATAGCCTTTTTTAGGTTCTAAAATCAGGTTTTGTCTTGTCGTAGCAAGTTTGTTTTGCGTTATCTTTCAAAACCTTTTTTGTTTCTATTCATTTTGTTCTTGTCAGTATATTATCATCATATTTGGGATATTTAGCTGTTGTTTGATTCATTTTCATCACTTTCACATTTGTTTATTTTCAATTAGTTCTAGTCTAAACAAAAGTCAAATTTGCAATTTCGAGTCTAGATAGCTATTCTTCTTATCGTAAACTCTATTCTTATTGTGTTTTCATCTTCTTCTATTTTTTTTATTTGTGTCATGTATTCATCAAGAGAGAGGGAATGAAGGGGGATTCTAGCTTAAAGATGCGAAAAACTAAGCCATGATTTCGGGGGTTTAAAACAAGAAGTTGATAGGTGTAGAAGCTTATTCTATGATCTTCAAGCTTCATAGAAAAAGGTAATACAATGCCAAAAAATAAAAGATGAAGGAGAGTTGTTGTTATTATTAAAAGTATGTACGCAAGTGGTTAGTACTGCATACTTATCTGAAATTCTTGTCAATCACTACTTCTATACAATGTTGTTGGAGAAAAGTATTAGCAATAAGGGAATTCTAAAATATAGAGGCTTAAACAAGAGGCTAATGAAGTCACTACTAATCCTATTCGAGAGTGAATCTTCTTGAAAAAAGAGGGAATTATATGGTTCTACCTTGTGATACAATCCAAGCAAGGTCAAATTTGAATTTTGACATAAAATTTTCTATCGTCCAGTTTTACGCTATTAAGCATAAATCCAATCCAACCATTAGATCGAGTAGAAACTTCTAGAAGATTTCAAAGATATTTGTCTATGTTGGAGTAAATTTTTAGGTGAATCAATGTTCGGAAAATACTTGCAATATAGGTCAGAATATGTTGTACGAAATTTTTTTTACTTCATTTTGATTTATAGACTTTCTATTTGGTAAGGATTCTTTTTCTAAAAGAATGTGGCAGCTTGTTTTGAGAATTTTCTCATTCCAAAAAAATATTTAATGAGTTGAAACATAATTTATAAGGGTAGCAACAATTCATTAATGTTTCAGAATTCTTATCTTATAAAGATTCCTTCTTCATTCTAACTACATAAAGAAATAAGGGTTGATGCTATTTAATGACAGATTAATTATTTTTATTATTTTCTTTCATTTTTAGGCTTAATTAAAAAAAATTGAGTTAGGATTCAAGGCTTGTTTAGATCAGGTTATGGGCTTTTTAGTTGAGGGTTTTTTGATTAGTTTTGTATGTGAGTCAGTTCAGTCTACAAGGATAAATCCATTAGAGTTAATTTTTCAAGAACTATTTAAACTACATAGCCAAAATTTCAATAGCAATTGATGAATATTACTTTAAAATTTTTTAGCTTTAACATGTGAGAGTGATTCTTACATTCTTCAGTTCTTAAAGGAATTGAATATAACTTAACTAACTTCGTGATGTCATTCTACTTCATTCCAATAGTGTTGGTGTCGTAGAGTAGGTTTTCATTGTATCACATTCTTATTAAACTTTTTTCATCTTTTTTATATCATATCTCAAGTTTAACTATAGGTTGCATTACCATATAATCACAAGGTTCACATCATATGGTATAGTCTTGTTTAGAGTATCAGTTTTCAATAAAATATCAAATCATAAATTGAAAATTATCGTAGGATTTACTTGTATATATAAAAAATGAATCTAGCTTGTATTATGATTTAATTGACTAATATCAATATATGTAATATATGTACAAAATTGGAATTACTTATATAAATAAAATTCAAATGGTTTTATATCAACCAATGGCAGATAATTAGTACTTAAAAGTGTATTTTTATTAAGGTTTTATATTATCATTTTGCACTTGAAGTATCAATAATTCATTAACTAAAGCATGTTTTATAATAACATATCTAATAATATAAGATACCTTTAATTTGTGATAAATGTTCATCTTAAATTTAAGTCTATCACATAAATAAAATGTTTGATTAATGAGTTTAACTGAAATTGAAAGGACAAAAAAATGGTCAAACTTAGAAAAGAGATGGTGGTGCAGTCTAAACTGAAATACTATTAAGTAATTTGATCATATCTGGAGCTGTAAATCTCGGATTTAGGTCTACTTTATATGGATGGAAAGGTAAGACAAAGGAGTACAACTTTCTTATGGAGGTCTAGTTTTAAAAAGGTCATTTTCAAGTCTAAATTGTAGCAACAACAAAAAAGTTTGAATCTGTCCTATAACCCAGATATTGTTCAGTGTTCATCTCATATCTTAAGTTCTAAAAGTCCAAATAACCTCAATTTTTTTTTCTGGAAAGCTGAGACAATTTTCTAGAACTATTATTTAGAGGTCATTTAGACTTTCATAACATAATTGTATGGTATAACCTATACCGGTGCTATGAAAGAAACTTGAATTGTTGTTAACATAAGTTATAATCATGAATGCTTGACAATATTCATAAGTATTAGCATTATTCAAATAAGATAACTAATGTAATCATATTAACAATTTATAATCCAATTAGAGCCTCCTTTGTGTGTAGTTTTTAGTTGCGTAATAAGAGTTTATACTATACTTGTTTAAAATACCATTAGTGGATCTTTTAACTTTGATATTTGTTGTTATTATTTTTTAATCCTTATATTGATCTTTCATCTCAAAATTCTCATCAAGTTCTTCTTATTCTATTACTATTACTATTACTATTATAATTGTTGTATTATTGTTGTTTATAATTTATATAATTAACCTTTTCATGGTTCGACCCCAGTCTTGCCGGGTTATTTATTACTTTGACACTCCTGCACTTGGGAGAAGACATCAATCTTTTGGTTATGTCAAGTTTTTCATGTCGTTGCTAGGGAGATAAATTCTTGTAAAAATTATACTATTTATTTTATTTTCTCTTTTCACTTTTCACTTTTCACTTTTCTTGTATCTAACTTTGTTTCTTTTGTTTTGTTTCTTCTTCTTTTGTTTTTCTTTTCCTTTTATTCTATTCTTACATGTGCATGACAGTGTGGTCATGTACATTAAATGATAGACTTTGTAGGATATCCTCATCATCTTCAGAAAATATGACCAAAGAAGATAATCAATCGCTTTATAATGAAAATAATAAGAATAACCATGTTAGAACACTTAGAAACCACATAAATCCCACAAGAACAAGTATACCATCATTCATAGTTTTCTCCCTAGATGCATCTCATTTTAATTTTAAGCTAGATATTATTCAACTTTTACCTTTTTTTCATAACTTAGATTTAAAAAATTCATACTTGTATTTAAGAGAATTTGAGGAGGTCTATAATATGTATAATGACTCAAATTGTAGCAAGAACACCATTATATTAAAGCGTTTCCTTTTTTTCATTAAAAGATAAAGTTAAAACATAACTATAAAATTTGAAACCTAGATCCATTCGTGCTTGGGATAAAATGCAACAATAATTTTTAAAGAAGTTTTTTCCTTTTTATAGAACAAACTCTTTCAAAAGATAAATCACCACTTTCACTCAAAAAATAGGAGAAATATTTTACCAATATTGAGATAGGTATCGAGATTTGCTTAATACTTGCCCTCATCATGGTTTTGAAACGAGATTGGTTTCATATTTTTTATGAAGGGTTAACACCTTGAGATAGGCAAATGATTGAATTGATGTGCAATGAAACTTTTAAAGATAAAAACCCTGATGAAACAATGGATTACTTGGACTTATTAGCTGAAAATATTCAAAATTAGGACACTATAGGCATTTATGAGGCATAAAGTAAAAATCAACCTCATACATCTAGTGGAGGAATATACAACCTTAGAAAAGATCATGACCTCTAATCCAAGTTTTCATCTTTAGTTAGAAAAGTTGAGGCACTAAAATTACAAAAAAGTGGTCAATTAAGATATGTTCAAGACATTGTGTGTCAAATCTATAAAACCAATGAACATTTAACCAATGACTGTCCAACTTTTTTTTTCTTTTAAGAAATGACTCCATGAGTAAGCCCATGCTTTAAACAGTTTTCAAAGACCTAGTCATAACCCATACTCATAATCACCTAAATTTTAGTTGGAAAAGTGATAATAACAATACACAAACTTCACAACTATTGTTTCAATCATACTATAATTTCTAAAATTCTCTTGGATATGCACCTCTTTATGCTTCACTTCCTAGAAGAAATCTTGAGGAAACATTGCATGCATTCATTAAAAAGCAAGAGACAATCAATACTCAATTTACTCAAAACATGACATATTTTAAAGATACTCTTGCAATATTGATATCTGCTCTCAGTTTCCATGAGAAAAGTAAGTTTCCATCTCAATCACAATAAAATCTCAAAAGGCAATACAATATAAATATAAGTAGTTCCGGAAGACAACATATGAATCAAGTCAAATCAGTCACTACTCTTCGCAGTGATAAGGTTATTAAAAAACCCACTTTTGAACCTTGCGAGAAAAATAATGAGTCAATCTATAAGGGAAGGATGGGGTTGGATTTGAATTTTGCAAAGAAAAGATTGATTCCCCGTCAACATTTTCATTTTCTCATACCATGACTAAACAAAACAAAGTCAATCACAACTCTGAAATTTTTTGAACTTTCAAACAGGTAAGGATCAATATACCTTTGCTGGATGCTATTAAACAAGTTCTTTCTTATGCTAAATTTGTAAAAGATCTATGCACTATAATGAGAAAACTAAATGTGAAAAAGAAAGCCTTTTTAGCTGAACAAGCAAGTGTCATTCTTCAAAACAACAATGCTTAGAAATATAAAGACCCTCATTGTCCTATAATTTCTTGCTTTATTAGAGAACATAAAATTGAAAGAGTCTGCTTGATTTTGAACCTAGTGTGAATTTACTTTCATATTTAGTTTTTTAGAGTCTCAATCTAAGTGAGTTAAAGCCAACTTATATAACTCTCTTATTTGCTGATAGATCTATAAAAGTGTCTAGAGGAATAGTTAAAGTGTGTTAGTACAAGTCGATAAATTCTTTTATCTTATGGATTTTATTGTTTTAGACACACAATCTGTTGAAGTATGTAATCCATTTCCTGTTATTTTAGGATGTCTGTTTCTGTAACTTCTAACGTATTAATTAATTATAGGAATGGACTGATGAAGCTATCATTTGAAAACATGACATTAGATATGAATATTTTTAACATTTGCAAGTAACCTAAAGATGATAATGATTTATAAAAAGTAAATCATATTGAAGAATTAGTTTATGATCAACTTGAATCTACGTTAAGTAAAATTAAGTTGGATAAATTTAAAGATCTGCAAATGATTTATTCTCAAGAAGAGATCATTGATGAAAAAGGCACCGAAAATGTTAATGCAAATCTTTTATCAAGTGTGACAACAGATTTGACATCTGACATCACACCAATTGATGATTACTTTACTGTTGAATCCTTACTTTCTCTTAGATTAATGTCTTGGTTTGATAATTTTATCAATTTTCTTTTTCTAGAAGATTTGCTAGGTCATTGGAGTACCGAAGGCAAAAGTAAGTTTTTGAACAAAGTGAAGAACTTTTATTGGGACAGCCCTTACTTATTCAAATATTATCCTGATTAAACTTTTCAAAGATTCATTCCGGATAATGAGGTAAATAGTGTTATTAAACTTTGTTATTTTAAAGCATGTGAGAGTTATTTCTAGTAAAAAAAAGATAATTGCAAAAATCTTTCAAAATGGATTTTATTGGCCCGCTATGTTCAAGAACTCACATACATTTTGCAAAGCTTGTGAAAATGATCAAAATTCAGGATTTATTTCAAAACATAAGGAATCTTTAGATAATCTTTTATTGACTTTTGAGACATATCCTAGTGGAGATGTACATTGTACAATTCATGATTTATAGCCACTATTCCATAAAGAACATACTCGATATAGTCTTGGGAATCTGACTAAAAAAGACTTTATTTTCCAGTTTTTAAGAAAACTAGATGAGAAGCCTATCCCTAACCTATAAAAAGCGTTCAAGTCGTTCTTGAATGTAAAACCAAAGGAATATATGAGCCACAATCATAACTACTTATACATATACATGTTTTTTCAAAAAAATAAAAATAAAATAAATAGAGAGAGAGAGAGAGAGAATATGAGACTCCAACTGATCTACATATAGGTCGTATAATTGCATTTTCAAGTTTTCATCTATAAAATCTTCTCTTCATTCCTTTTATTTTTACTTAACCCATACATTCAACAAATATAGATAGAAGTGTGTAATAATGACAAACTCCTCAAGTCATCACATAAGAAACATTTATATTTATGTTTTTGATGGATTTAGTCCTGAGAAAGAAATAAAGTTTTTAGAATCATCAAATCATCTTGGTTAGGTATTAATTGAGAGAAAGATGCATTTAGTGTATGAGAGAGGTAGCTTTGGGTTAACGGGAAGAGTTTCAATAACTGTATTTTTAGGATATAGTCAAGTTGTGGGGGTTGTCCCTAAAGCTTTAGCATAAGAGAACCTCATTGAAAAAAATAATTTAAGAGGAACTACATGTCTCCACAATGTCTAATCAAATGAATGCAATGTTTAAACACGTTAATGCCTTCATTGCCTTGCCAAGTGGTCTGGACACATTAGAAGAGATTTTTTATATTACCCTTTGAGCCTAACTACACATTCACCATAAACCTATAAGTCTATTAAATGTTAATGGTTTTTATGATAAATTGTTATTTTTTCTTGATCATGCTGTGGAACATGAATTTCTAATATCTTCGGTATGACAAATCATAATCTCTACTGCTACTGCTGAAAAATTGATTAACCAACTACAATCTTTCAGTCCTGTAATTGATCCTTCCATCCATTGCATAAATTGGTCAACTAAGAAAAGCTGTAAAAATTTTAGATTAGATTTGAGCCTTCGTTTATGAATCCTTATATCTTTTGGTTTTTTTAATAGTACATTATTTTATTTTATTATTTTTTATATTTGTTTAAGTGTGTTTCAGGTTTATTAGTGTTTGATGTTTCAGGTGATCTCTTCTATACTTTATCTTTCTACCTAGAACATTGAGGACAATGTCTCATTTCAGTTAGGGGGAGAGGGTAGTAGTTGATATTAAAAAAAAATAACTGTGTTTTTTTTATAAACTATTTGCAAACTGTTGTTACTAAGATGACAGAGTAAGAAGGAATTTTATTGACTCTTAAGTTGTATTTTGGTTAACATTTTTCAATGGTTATTTCAATATTGATAACAAGGTCTATCAAAATACTTCTTGAAATATTCAGGTTTACAAACTCTTGTATTGTTATCACTTAATTCTACTTATATACTCATTTAACAAGTATTCTTAAACCTTCATTTTCACACACACACACTTTAACATATGAATGTGGGTTGCACATTGGATTATTATATTATTTATGTTATTTTATTAAAGGTAATAATTAAAGAAAAAGGTTAGTAGATAAATTGCAAAAAAAATAATGATAATAAAAATATAGATAAATTTGGTTTCGTAGCCTCCTTAACCTAATACCCTAAAGTCAACTAACTTAGAAGCTATTGGCCCAACACTTGTTACATGGGTTAAGGAGAAATGCTTAAGGGAATTAAACATTGCACTATCTATCTATCAATATTTACAACCTGAGTTATTAAGCTTGAAGGGGTGTCTCAACACCTTATACCCTAAGACCAACTAGTCTGTGAGTCATTAGCTGAAAGCTCGTTACATGGGTTAAAGATGCATATGGTTTTAAGTTATATGTATATATATTAAAAAAAAAAAAAAGAAGAAGACAAAAATCATAATCCCAACCCAAGGAAGTTAACCTTAAACATTAAAATAAAAATTTTATTTTCTTCCAAGTAAAGTCTTATAACTATATGTTGATATATTGAGCATAAAAAAAAGGTTTATTGATATATTTTTTAAGAGTTGTTGAGTGTGTGTGTGTAATGAGTTTATTTATATGGATAAATTAATGAAAGTTGAATGATAAATGTCTTACTTTATGGAATTTGCAAATTGTTTTTCTATTTTAAAGCTTTAATTACTAGGGACTAGTAATAAGCTGATTGAGGGGGTGTGATTAGTATTTAAAAATATATTTTTTATCAAGGTTTTATATTATTATTTTGCACTTGAAGTATCAATAACTCCTTAACTAAAACATGTTTTATAATAATATATCTGATAATATAATATACCTTTAATTTGTGATAAATGTTCATCTTAAATGCAAGCCTATCACATAAATGAAAGGATTGATTGATGTATTCAAGTACTGAAATTGAAAGGATAAAGAAATGGTCAAACTTAGAAAAAAGATGTTGATACAGTCCAAATTGAAACACTGTTCTGTAATTGGGTCATATCTGGAGCTATAGATCTCAAATTTAAGTTTACTTTATATGGATAGAAAGGTAAGACAAAAGGCCTACAACTTTTACGTAGAATTCTGGTTTTAAAAAGGCCGTTTTCAAGTCCAAATTGTAGCAACAATGAAGAAGTCAGAATCTGTCATGCAGCCTAGACACTATTCAGTGTTCAAGCTATATCTTGAGTTCTAGAAATCTAAATAACCTCAACTTTTTTCTTTGAAAGCTGAGATAATTTCATAAAACGTTCATGTGGAAGTTTGGTTTAAATTATGACATTATCAATGATGTTTTATTCAGACAAACGAAGATAAGGATTGTCACCAAGTCAAGAGTTGGCCACCCACTTATTAATTAGTCATCAAATCAATAGTTCTTAGTTTTAACCTATAAAAAAAGATATTTGCCATGCATTTAGGTATCTTAGTTTCCAAATCAAGATCATGCTTTTTTGCTTTCTCTCTTTGTATTTTTGTAATGCTTAAGTTTTGCTTTTATTAATATCTTGTTTATACCTTTCATTTTATTTCCTTAACTTAGTTAACTTTTATCTTATTTATGTTCTTATCTTGTTTATTTATGTTTCTCTCTTTCATTATGTTTAACTAAGTTTATTATGTTATGGTGAAAAGGTTATACTCATGGTGTAAGAATAGGTATAATGTAAACTTAACATGGACTTTAATGTTTGATACTAACATATTTTGTATTTGTTATCTTGTTCACTCTTAATACTTTGCTTGTTAAATGGTTAATTTAGATTTATGTTGTATAACACTTGGTATAACAAATACTTTGCACTTTTATAGCTCAACCATATGGTATAACCTACATTTGTGCTATGAAAAGAACTTGATTTGTTATTAACATAAGTTATAATCATGAATATCTGATAATATTTACAAGTATTAACATTATTCGAATAAGATAACTAATGTAATCATGTTAACAATTCATAATTCAATTAAAATCTTCTTTGTGTGTAATTTCCAGTTGAATAATAAAAGTTTATACTAAACTTATTCAAAATACTATTAGTGAATCCTCTAACCTTAACATTTATTGTTATCATTGTTTAATCCTTACATTGATCTTCCATTTCAGAGTTCTCATCAAGTTTTTTATTTTTTTCTACTACTATTACTATTATTATTGTATTATTATTATTTATAATTTATATAATTAATTTTTTTATAATCCAATTTTAATTTTATCAGATTATTTATTACTTTAATATTTTTATATTTAAAAAAATATCAATTTTTTAATCATACAATTATTATCTAATTCACCACTACTACGCTGTAGTACTGCACATGGACCCACCCTTGCATTTCCGTGTAGTCACAAACATGGCAGTTGTGCTGTGTATAAAATATAGTCGTAGGAACAGACTGTGCTGGTAACCAATTCAAAATGGATTCAGTCAACAACGTCAGATTTTCCGATTTCAAAGTTCCGGCCCGCCCGGCAGGTCTGTTCTGCTGGTGTCCCATAATTTGTCCTTTTCAATTCTGTCAAAAATCCTTCATAGTTCAGCCCTGACTTGGGTTAAGTTGTTTACGGCAAATCCCAACTTGCGATACTATGACTCTTAATAAATCTCTTTCTAATTACTTTCCACATATCGGACTGATAACCATAGGGAATCCAGATCATGCCTGTTCAATGAATTAAGTAACAACTTCAAGATGACAACCCCCCACCACAGCCATTTGTTCGAGCACACAGAACCCACATAGACAGAACTGTCAATTTCAGTAAGAAAAGGGGTTTAATCCCTTCAGGAATCCATGAATATTTATATAAGACAAAGAAAAGACGAATTCATGTCATTCAATTGTTCGACAAAGGCTGAAAAAGCACAAATGTATGTCCAAGCATATAATGGTGGGTGACCTCCAGTCAGCTTTGCACAACTCTCAGCGTTTGGAGTGAGCTGCAACTATATGCTCTTTTCTAGCTTCGTTCAAGTCTTGGGGAACAAATACATATTATAGGGTAGCTTTTTTATTATTTTTTTCTTTCCAGACACACGTTGTAGCTTGTAACTCCTGTTTGATTAGATTCATTCCATATGTTTTATAAATTTCCTCTCCTCGTCATTATAAAAGCTTAACCATTTTCAGACGTTCTTCATGCTCAGAGTCCAATTTCGCTGGAGAATAAGAGCCATGTAGATCCTCCACTATGTACTCCTACAAAATTTTAGAGCAGTTGAAGAAGATAGTCAAGCCCTTTTAAGATCTTACCACACTTGATTCTGACAACCAATTGAGGCAGGAATGGAGCAAAAGCACACAGCAAGGATTCAGAGCTTACCTTTGTAAGCTCCCTCTTAATGAGGATGTGGTAATGCCTCTGCCAAATTTTTTGAATGGCCATTGTGGCGGCAAGGAAGCCATAAGCAATTCCCAGAATGGCAAAGAGGATGACAAAAACCACAACCAGTGCAAAGCATGCCTCCATGGAAGCAGGGAAACAGTCTAGAATTCCCCATCCATAACAGCAGTTCTGGCAACCAGCCATCCTTGGATCATTACTATTGAGGGAGGAACAATGTAATATGAGGCCAAAAAACCCAAGAAGCACAAAGAAGGCCAGTACTCCTGTTACAATTTATGTACACAAAGCACTGACAAAAATGGTTAGAAGTAGCCAATACCCTGGATATCAATGCAGCAAATGAAACTCAGAGCACTAAACTTAAAAAACCAAAATCAAACTTCAGCAGCAAGAGCAATCAGAATTCTTAACTAAAGAGTATATTTCTACTCATAAAATCTGTCCTCCCAGCGATCTATGTATATTTCATTTTTATAACCTTGGATATCAAATAAAATATAAATGCTTTAAAATTATTGAAATTGAAAGATGCTGCTTAAATAGCATTTAAATCAATACATGTCAGCACTGGAGATTCAGATTAAAAATTTGATCCTAGCAATAAGTCAGCAGAATGACACTTCATCCTCTGAAGTAGTTGGAGTTAATTACAAGTTAAATAGAAAAAAAAAAACTGTGAAACCACGAGCATTACCTATGCAATAATAAAATGGTATAGGATGCTTGGACAGTATACGATCCCATCCATCACTAAACGAATTCCTAAAGGTCCCATCTTTGTCCATAAGGTATGCAAAACCACCCATTGCAGCAATGACCTGAAAGAAAGATTTTCTCACATATAAAATTCGTACATATAGGTTTCATTTGGTGAATTAGATGATGCAGCATAGTAAATTGAGAAAGGCAGATTTGTAATTTCAAGAAATTTCCTGCGAGGAGGATATTTGCTAGCTATTTAGGAATACAGAGTACCTTTGATTAGAAGATGTAGGTAGTGTTTGCTTTGCCTTGTTTGGTTAAATTGAAAATAATACAAGGAATGGCCACAAAAAAACTAGGTGAACCAAAGAAGGCCCTTAGTTTCTATGGTGGAGGATTTGGATAACACTTATGTTGATGCTTTCCAGTTTTATAGAGAATTGGAGAATTAGAAAATACACATTTTTAAGAAAACAGTTTTCAATTAGAAAATGCATTTTCTTCTTTCCTAGAAATTTTTTCTACCAAACTGTAAAGTTTGGTTTCTCTTAACTAGTCAAATAGGAATACTTGTGTTTCTTATTTAAGAATCCAAGTCTAATTAGGAACAGCAGTAAATCAAGCATATAAATATAATTGAAGCGTTTTGATTTTAGCATGACAGATTTATGTTGAATAAAGTGAAACTTTTTGCTAAATGATGTAAGTGTATGAGGATTTCAATCCAGGAGGGAATCCTAAACCCTTTTGTGGGAGGCCCAAAGTCTATTTCTGTTTTTTGTTAAATTATTATTTTTCATCTCTTTATTTTCAATTCTTAAAACCTTAAAACTTCATATTCTACAACCTAACTTAATAAGCACCCAACTACAAATATTCCCCTAGAATTGCCCTACATCAATGGCATCAGGTCTTGGTTACTCCACTATGTTCTCACATGAGATTCTATAGAAGAATCTTAACCAGGTACAAGCAGGATGAGTTACTGTGTGAGATTGCATGGCTAATTGATGATCCAGCAACTCATGTGGAAATTTCTGCACTGCAAAGGAGAGGCAGCCACTGAAGCAGTCAAAACAACAGGCAATGATACAAAGACAGTATTGTGCATCCTGATTTGAGTAAACAGCAAGTCCAAAAAAACCTACAAATTGTCCCCTACAACTTGTTCCACATCCAAAAAAAGCAAAGACAACAAGTAGAAGACTCTAACCTAAAAGCATCAAAGGTACATCGACAACTATGTGGGCCAGTGCAATACCAAGAAAAACTAGAGCTGGGCCAGTGCAATACCAAGAAAAACTAGAGCAAAATGCAGGAAAAGCTACAAACTAATCAAAATTTTAAAATCTACAATGTGAAGCTTGCAAGGTTTCTCTTTACCAGTCAAATAGGCAAATTTTTCTTTTCTTATTTAAGAATCCAAGTCTGATTAGGAAGAGGAATAACTCAAACCTATAAATAAGTGCAGTTTTTTGCTAAATTCTTGGAGAGAGTGAGCCTCTCAATCTAGGAGTAAGTCCTAAACCTTTGAGCGTGAGGCTAGATGATTATTTTGTTTTTCCTCAATTTCTTTGCTTTCAGATTTGTTTTTTCAATTATTAAAGTCATAAGACTTCAGATTCTACAACCTAACATGTTAAATATACAACTACAAATTTCCCCTAAACTTGTCCTGCATCAATAAGTTTAAGAGGTACTCCATTATTTGCTCTTCTTTTATACAACTCCTGGGTTGGAATAAATAAAGAGTAGCAAATAAAATAGTTTAATTACAGAATTCAAGTTACATGTTAGTCCAAAAACACGTAATCAGTGCTTCTGTACAGCATTGTCCAAAGTCTATTTACATGGGACATCAAATTGTTAAGCTTGAGCCAACCAGAAAGAAATGGCCCTTGAAAATTGGTGCAGACTGTTTATCTCAAGGGAAATAATCATCCAGGAATTGTAATAAAATAAGGTCAGTCGCTTTTCTTTTTAATGAAATGGACGAAAAGAGGCTACTGGGATTATTTAACGGTTAGGCAATGCATGGGCTTCGAACATAAAATAGCAAAAGGAATGAAGAAGATAGGCTTGCCACTGCATAAAAGGAGTATACAGAAGATAAATAGGAATGACAAGGAAGGAACGAGGTAAGTAAGATCACTCACAATTTGAACAGCAAAGAATACAAAGACAATATCCCTTGTAACAAAAAGTCTGAATTTCATTTTGCGCCAGGAGTTGTCCTCCAACAAAGCAACTCGAAGATGAAATTGAGCTTTACAAGTTGTACAATGAGAGAAAGCAAATCCTTCCTGTTTAGATTGTCATTCATCATCGAGTAAATATCAGCTACTACTAAATCCAAAACGCCAAAAAGAAAATTAAAGGAGTAGCAGTTATAGCACCAGAATTACTTGACCTTAACCGAGCGCCAATGATCAAGGCATGAACGATGAACAAACTGCTGGGTTCCTTTGCACATGCATGGAGATATCAATTCATCACCTACAAAATCAAAAACAAACATGATTCATGAATTCCTTTTCCTTTGTTCTTTTCTTAAAAGCATGAATTCATAATTAATAATTAATAATTTACAAGAACGAAACGTTGCCTGGTTCGCAGTCGGTTTCGAGACAAATACGGCAACAAGGAACAGAAACGTTTTCAATATCATCATTGTTGACGGTGATTTCTTGAGTGGAACTTGCATCAGCCTGATTCTGTAGCAGAGGATCAGAATCACTGTGACTCTCACCGCTCCTCCCTAATTCTAGCTGCTGCTGCTGCATTTCAACCCCTTTCATTGACTCAAACCCTAACACAGAATTCACAATTTCCAAGCAAAATAACAAAATCCTCTACTTGCCGATGGAAACTATCGGAATGACTAAATAAAATATACGAAATTATATTTATTCAAACAAAGTTTCTTATTTCTTATTTGGTGTTTTCAGAACCTAAACGAAGACCTGGTAATCTGGCGACAAAAAAAATGTTATTTTATTAAAGTCTTTTCCATTTATTAAAATTAAAAGTTAAAAAAAGTAAAAGTAAAACTGTTTAGAGCAGGTGTGAAAATGTAGTTTTGTTTGTTTATTAAAATATTTTTTATTTAAAAATATATTAAAATAATATTTTTTTATTTTTAAAAAATTATTTTTGATATTAACATATCAAAATAATCTAAAACTATCAAAAATATATTAATTTAAAAAAATAATAAAAATTTAAATTCTTTTAAAAACATTTTTGAAACAAAAAAAACCAACAATACCTAGTGTTTTGTTATAAAATTCACATACTTATAAATACTTGTATTATTTTATATTATTATTATTATTATTATTATTATTATTATTATTAAAGAGGCACATCATTATATGTTTTCATCCCTAGCTTTTTTAAAATTTATATTCCAATCATAAAACTTTATTTTACTCTAATTAAATCTTATGAAGTTGATAAAGAAAACAAAAGATAGTAAAAAACAAAAAAAGATAAAGAATGCTTTTGGTTTGTTGCAGTTCAGCTTAAAAAATATTGAATTTGAGATAAATATATTGTCTTCAAAAAAAGAGTTAGTTGAAGGTGATTTGTATTTTAAATCATGCTAAAAAAAAATAAAATAGAATATAAGAAGTTTGTTTTGATTTGATTTAATTTTAAATTTTGAAAATAATTTGAGTGTATTTTAAGGTTAAAAAGAGATTATGAATGTTCTTAAGATGAGTTTTTTTTGTGTTTGTAACTGAAAACATGTTGAAATATGAGTTTTTAAAGTCCACAAACATTAATCTTAATTTTTTGATCATGGGAGTTAGTTAGAAATTATTGTAGAAATGACATATCATTTACCTCGATGGATGAAGATTCGTCCATTCCTACTTTTCCAAAAAAAAAAAAGTGTGTATTTTAGATTATATGTGGCACGACTAAAAGATTGATATCTTCTCCTAACTGCAGAAGTGTCGAAGTAATAAATAACCCGGCAAGACCGGGGTCGAACCATATAGAGATTAATTGTACAAATTATAAATAACAATTATAAACAACAACAATAACAATAATATTAGTAGCAATAATAATAATAATAATAATAATAATAATAATAATAATAATAATAGGAGGAGGAGTAATAATAATAATAATAATAAAGATAAAGAAGGAGAAGGAGAAGACAAAGATGATGATGAGAACTTTGAGATAGAATATTAATGTAAAGATTAAACAACGATAATAATAAATCTCAAGGTTAGAGGATCCACTAATGGTATGTCAAACAAGTATAGTATAAACTCTTATTATTCAATTGAAAACCATACACAAAGGAGATTCCAATCTGACTATAAATTGTTAACATGATTACATTAGTCATCTTATTCAATTAATGTTAATACTTGTAAATCTCGTCAAGCATTCATGATTATAACTTATGTTAACAACAAATCAACTTCCTTTCATAGGTCAGAAGTCAGTTATACCATACAGTATGGGTTATGAAAGTGTCAAGTATTTGTTGTACTAAGTGTTATACAACATAAATCAAGATTAATCATTTAACAAGCAAAGTATTAAAGAGTGAACAAGATAACAAATACAAAATATGTTAGTATCAAACATTAAAATTCATATTAAGTTTACATTATACTTATTCTCACACCATTAGTGTAACCTTGTTACCTTGATATAATAAACTTAGCTAGACATAATGAAAGAAAGAAAAATAAATAAACAAAATAAGAACATAAATAAGATAAAAGTTACTAAGTAAATAAAAGACATAAACTTGATATTAATGAAAGTAAAGCATAAACATTACAAAAAATACAAAGAGAGAAAGCAAGAGCATGATCTTGATCTGGAAACCAAGATGCCTAAATGCATGGAAAATGTCTTCTTTTATAGGCCAAAATTAGGAACTATTGATTTGATAACTAATTGATGAGTGGGTGACCAACTCTTGACTTGGTGACAATCTTTGTCTTCTCTTATCTGTCCAAAACATCATTGATAACGTCAAAATCAAATCCAGATATGAAAGTTGTAGAAAATTATCTCAGCTTTCTTGTGTAAAAAATTCATATCATTTGGACTTCTAGAACTCCAGATATGCGCCAAACACTGAACAGTACACGAGCTGTAAAATAGATTCGCACTTCTTTGTTGTTGCTATAATTTAAACTTAAAAATGGCTTTTTTTAGATCTTGGGCTCTATATGAAAGTTGTAGGCCTATATCTTACCTTTCCATCCATATAAAGTAGACCTAAATACGAGATCTACAACTCCAGATATGACCCAATTACTGAACAGTGTTCTAGTTTAGACTACACCGGCATCTTTTTTCTAAGTTTGGCCATCTCTTTGTCTTTTCAATTTCAGTTCTTAAATTCATCAATCAATCTTTTCATTTATGTGATAGGCCTGCATTTAAAATGAACATTTACCATAAATTAAAGGTATCTTATATTATTAGATACGTTATTATAAAACATGTTTTGGTTAAGGAGTTATTGATACTTCGGGTGCAAAATGATGATATAAAACCTTGATAAAAATGCATTTTTAAGTACTAATCACATCCCTCAACCAGCTTATTACTAGTCCCTAGTAATCAAAGCGTTAAAATAGAAAAATACTTTGCAAATTCCATAAAGTAAGGTAGTCATCATTCAACTTTTATTAATCTATCCAGATAAACAAACTCTCATTAAATTTATATATCTGCTCAATAACTCTTAAATAAGATATTAATAAATCTTCCTTTTGTGCTCAATATATCAACACATAATTATGGGGCTTTTCTTAAAAGAAAACAATTTTTTTTTTCTAATGTTTAAGGTTAACTTCCTTGGGTTCAGATTATTATTTTTTTTTCTTTTTTCTTTTAAATATATATACATATAACTTAAAATACCAAGCATCTTTAACCCATGTAATGAGCTTTCGGCTAATGACTCCCAAACTAGTTGATCTTAGGGCATTAGGTGTTGAGACACCCCTACGAGCTTAGTAACTCGGGTCGTAGATACTGATATGTAGATAGTGCAGTGTTTGATTTCCTTAAGCTTTTTTATTAGTACTTAAAAGTGCATTTTTATCAAGGTTTTATATCATTATTTTGCACTCAAAGTATCAATAATTTCTTAACTAAATTATATTTTATAATAACGTATCTAATAATATAAGATACCTTTAATTTGTAGTAAATTTTTATTTTAAATGTAGGCCTATCATATAAGTGAAAGGATTGATTGATGAATTTAAAAACTGAAATTGAAAGGACAAAGAGATGGCAAAACTTAGAAAAGAGATGTCGGTGCAATCCAAACCGGAACACTGTTCGGTAATTGGGTCATATATAGAGCTATAGATCTCACATTTAGTTCTATTTTATATGGATAGAAAGGTAAGACATAGGTCTACAACTTTCATATGGAGCTCAAGATCTAAAAAGGTCATTTTCAAGTCGAAATTGTAGCAACAACAAAGAAGCCCGAATCTGTCTTTTAGCCTGAGCACTATTCAGTGTTTGGTCCATATCAAGAGTTCTAGAAGTCAAAATAATCTGAATGTTTTACACAAGAAAGCTGAGATAATTGCCTACAACTTTCATGTTTTGAGTGGCTCCAATTTGATGTTATCAATAATATTTTGGGCAGACAAGAGAAGATAAGGATTGTCACCAAGTCAAGAGTTGGTCACCCACTCATCAATTAGTTATCAAATCAATAGTTCCTAATTTTGGCCTATAAAAGGAGGCATTTTCCATGCATTTAGGCATCTTGATCTTCAGATCAAGATCATGCTCTTGCTTTTTGTCTTTGTATTTTTTGTAATGTTTATGCTTTGCTTTCATTAATATCAAGTTTATGCCTTTCATTTCCTTTCCTTTACTTAGTTAACTTTTATCTTATTTATGTTCTTATTTTGTTTATCTATTTTTTTTCTTTCATTATTTCTAGCTAAGTTAATTAATCAAGGTGAAAAGGTTACACTAATGGTGTAAGAATAAGTATAGTGTAAACTTAATATGGACTTTAATGTTTAATATTAACATGTTTTATATTTGTTATCTTGTTCACTCTTTAATACTTTGCTTGTTAAATAACTAATCTTGATTTATGTTGTATAACACTTGATACAATAAATGCTTGGCACTTTCATAGCCCATACTGTATAGTATAACCAACACCTAAGCTATGAAAGGAACTTGATTTGTTGTTAACATGAGTTATAATCATGAATGCTTGATGAAATTTACAAGTATTAGCATTAATTGAATAAGATGACTAATGTAATCATGTTAACAATCTATAATCTGATTGGAACCTTCTTTGTGTGTGGTTTCCAATTGAACAATAAGAGTTTATACTATACTTGTTTGACATACCATTAGTGAAACCTCTAACCTTGACATTTGTTGTTATCATTGTTTAATCTTTACGTTAATATTTCATCTCAAAGTTCTCATCTTCTTTATTATTATTATTATTATTATTACTACTACTACTACTACTATTACTAGTATTATTATTATTATTATTATTATTATTATTATTATTATTATTACTACTACTACTACTACTACTACTAGTATTATTATTATTATTATTATTATTATTACTACTACTACTACTACTACTATGATTATTATTATTATTATTGCTGTTATTATTATTGTTGCTGTTATTGTTATTGTTATTGTATTATTGTTATTTATAATTTGTACAATTAACCTCCCTATGGTTCGACCCCGGTCTTGCCGGGTTATTTATTACTTCAACACTCCTGCACTTGAGAGAAGACATCAATCTTTTAGTCGTATCAGACCACTTGATTCATTTTATTATAGTAAACCTTGAGGTGAGTTAGCAAGCATTTCATTCTCATTTACTTGACAAATTCAAGCACTCAAAAGTCTTTTGGAACTATGATATCAGGAACTAAGCATATTTCGGTTTCTTTCACTAGTTCATAGAGATTAGACCCCTTAGTCACCTTTATTTTTTCTTGCAATTATATCCATTTGTTATAAAGCCATATCTATAATATTCTTTTGAACTTTCTTATTTAGTTAAACCAACCACGATAGGTAGCTTTATATGGTAAATAAACAAGATGTATGAAAGGCCCATGAATTGGTTTTTCAAAGATGTTCTACTAGGCCTAAATTCTATTGTGGAAAGGGAGTCATAGTTGCTTATGAAGGGTTATTGTTGTTTGAGTAATTAGAGCTTCCTGATTAATACTTAAAAGTGTATTTTTATCATGGTTTTATATCATCATTTTGCACTTGAAGTATCAATAACTCCTTAACTAAAGCATGTTTTATAATAATATATCTAATAATATAAGATACCTTTAATTTGTGGTAAATGTTCATTTTAAATGCAGGCCTATCATATAAATGAAAGGATTGATTGATGACTTTAAGAACTTAAATTGCAAGGATAAAGAGATGGCCAAACTTAGAAAAGAGATGTCGGTGCAATCCAAACCGGAACAATCTTCAGTAATTAGGTCATATCTGGAGCTATATATCTCAGATTTAGGTTGAATTTATATGGATGGAAAGGTAAGACATAGGCCTACAACTTTTATATGAAGCCCAAGATCTAAAAAGGCCATTATCAAGTCCAAATTGTAGCAACAACAAAGAAGCCCGAATCTGTCTTCCAGCCCGAGCACTGTTCGGTATTTTGGCCATATCTGGAGTTCTAGAAGTCCAAATGAGCTGAATGTTTTACACAAGAAAGCTGAGACAATTGCCTACAACTTTCATGTTTGCAACTAACTCCAATTTGGATGTTATGAATGACGTTTTGGGCAGACAAGAGAAGATAAGGATTGTCACCAAGTCAAAAGTTGGCCACCCACTTATCAAGTAGTCATCAAATCAATAGTTCCCAATTTTGGCCTATAAAAGGAGGCATTTGCCATGCATTTAGGCATCTTGGTTTCCAGATCAAGATCATGCTCTTCCTTTCTCTCTTTGTATTTTTTGTAATGTTTATGCTTTGCTTTCATTAATATTAAGTTTATGCTTTTCATTTCCTTTCCTATACTTAGTTAGCTTTTATGTTCTTATTTTGTTTATTTATTTTTTTTTCTTTCATTATGTCTAGTTAAGTTAATTATGTCAAGGTGAAAAGGTTATACTAATGGTGTAAGAATAAGTATAATGTAAACTTAATATGGACTTTAATGTTTGATACTAATATTTTTATATTTGTTATCTTGTTTACTCTTTAATACTTTGCTTGTTAAATGACTAATCTTGATTTATGTTGTATAACACTTGGTATAACAAATGCTTGGCACTTTCATAGCCCATATTGTATGGTATAACCGACACCTAAGCTATGAAAGGAACTTGATTTGTTGTTAACATAAGTTATAATCATGAATGCTTGACGAGATTTACAAGTATTAGCATTAATCGAATAAGATGACTAATGTAATCATGTTAACAATCTATAATCCATTTGGAACCTTCTTTAAGTGTGGTTTCCAATTGAATAATAAGAGTTTATATTATACTTGTTTGACATACCATTAGTGGAATCTCTAACCTTGACAATTTTTATTATTATTGTTTAATCGTTATATTAATATTCCTTCTCCAAGCTCTCATCATCATCATCTTCTTCTCTTTATTATTATTATTATTATTATTATTATTATTATTATTATTATTATTATTATTATTACTATTATTATTAATATTACTATTATTATTATTACTACTACTACTACTACTACTACTACTACTACTACTACTACTACTACTACTACTACTACTATGATTATTATTATTATTATAGTTATTGTTGTTTATAATTATTGTTTATAATTTGTAAATTAACCTCCCTATGGTTCAACCCCGGTCTTGCCGGGTTATTTATTACTTCGACACTCCTGCACTTGGGAGAAGACATCAACCTTTTAGTCGTGTCAAGTTTTTGGCGCCGTTGCCGGGGAGGTAAGTTCTTGTATAAATTATAGTAGTTATTTTATTTTCACTTTTCACTTTTCTTGTATATAACTTTGTTTCTTTTCTCTTGTTTCTTCTTCTTTTGTTTTCTTTTTCCTTTTATTCTATTACTACACGTGCATGAGAGTGTGGTCACGTACATCAAGTGATAGACTTTGTAGGGTATCCTCATCATTTTCAGAAAATATGGCCGAAGAAGATAATCAATCACTTCATAATGAGAATAATGAGAATAACCGTGCTAGAACACTTAGAGACCACATGAATCCCACAAGAACAAGTGCACCATCATGCATAGTTTTTCCTCCCGATGCATCTCATTTTCATTTTAAGCCAGCCATTATTCAACTTTTACCTTCATTTCATGGCTTCGAATTGGAAAATACATACTTGTATTTAAGGGAATTTGAGGTTTGCAACACATATAATAATTTAAATTGTAGCATGAACACCATCAGATTAAAGCTTTTTCCTTTTTCATTAAAAGATAAAGCTAAAACATGGCTACAAAATTTAAGACCAGGATCCATTTGTGCTTGGGATGAAATGCAACAATAGTTTTTAAAGAAGTTTTTCCCATCTCATAGAACAAACTCTTTCAAGAGACAAATCACCACTTTCATTCAAAAACCAAGAGAAACATTTTACAAATGTTGGGATAGGTATCGAGACTTGCTTAGTTCTTGCCCTCATCATGGTTTTGAAATATGGAGATTGGTTTTACATTTCTATGAAGGCTTAACACCTAAAGATAGGCAAATGGTTAAATTGATATGCAATGGAACTTTTAAAGATAAAGACCTTGATGAAGCAATGGAGTACTTAGACTTGTTAGCTGAAAATGCTCAAAATTGGGACACCGCAGGTACTTATGAGGCACTGAGTAAAACTCAACCTCATACATCTAATGGAGGTATATACAACTTTAGGGAAAATCATGACCTTCAAGCCAAGTTTGCATCTTTAGCTAGAAAAGTCGAGGCACTAGAATTGAAAAAGAGTGGTCAATTAAAATCTGTTGAAAACATTGTGTGTCAAATCTGTAAAACAAATGAACACTCAACCAATGATTGTCCAACCTTGCCTTCTTTTAAAGAATGTCTCTATGAACAAGTTCATGCTTTAAACAGTTTTCAAAGGCCCAACCACAACCCATACTCCCAAACATACAACCCTGGTTGGAGAAATCACCGAAATTTCAATTGGAAGAGTGAGAACAACAATGCACAAACTTCACAACCACCATTTCAAGCACCCCACAATTTCCAAAATTCTCATGGATATGTACCTTCTTATGCTCCATCTCCTAGAAGAAATCTTGAGGAAATATTGCATGTATTCATTGAAAAGCAAGAGACAATCAATACTCAACTTGCTCAAAACATGACAGATTTTAAAGATACTCTTGCTAAATTAACATCTGCTCTTAGTTTCCAAGAGAAAGGTAAGTTTCCATCTCAACCACAGCAAAATCTCAAGGAGCAATACAATGTAAATGCAAGTAGTTATGGAAGTCAACACATAGATCAAGTCAAATCAGTCATCACTTTTTGTAGTGGTAAGGTTATTCAAAAACCAATTCTTGAACCTTGTGAGAAAGATAATAAGTCAATCTCTAAGGGTAAGGAAGGGGTTGAATCTGAAAATTGCAAAGAAACGACTGATTCTCCGCCAGTACTTCTATTTTCTCATGCCATGACCAATTAGGTAGTCAAGTTTTGGGGGTTGTTCCTGAATCTTTGGCACAAGGGGACATCATTGGAAAAAAAATTAGAGAGGAACTTCAGGTCTCTACAATGTCAGCTCGAATGAATGCAATGTTTAACCATGCTGATGCCTTCATTACTTTACTAGGTGGTCTAGGCACATTGGAAGAGATCTTTCATATTTCCTCTTAGGCTCAATTGCACATTCACCATAAACCCATAGGTTTGTTAAATATTAATGGTTATTATGATAAGTCATTGTCTTTTCTTGATCATGTTGTGGAACAGGAATTTCTAACATCTTCTGCACGGCAAATCATAATCTCTGTGACACGACTAAAAGGTTGATGTCTTCTCCCAAGTGCAGGAGTGTCGAAGTAATAAATAACCCGGCAAGACCGGGGTCGAACCACAGGGAGGTTAATTGTATAAATTATAGATAACAATTATAAGCAACAATAACAACAACAACAATAGTAATGATAATAATAATAATAATTGTAGTAGTAGTACTAATAATAATAATAATAATAATAATAATAATAATAATAATAATAATAATAATAATAATAATAATAATAATAAAGAAAGAGAAGAAGAAGAAGATGATGATGATGAGAACTTAGAGATGAAATATTAATGTAAGGATTAAACAATAATAATAACAAATGTCAAGGTTAGAGGTTCCACTAATGGTATATCAAACAAGTATAGTATAAACTCTTATTATTGAATTGGAAACCACACACAAAGGAGGTTCCAATCAGATTATATATTGTTAACATGATTACATTAGTCATCTTATTCAATTAATGCTAATACTTGTAAATCTCGTCAAGCATTCATGATTATAACTTATGTTAACAACAAATCAAGTTCCTTTCATAGCTCAGGTGTCGGTTATACCATACATTATGGGCTATGAAAGTGCCAAGCATTTGTTGTACCAAGTGTTATACAACATAAATCAAGATTAATCATTTAACAAGCAAAGTATTAAAGAGTGAACAAGATAACAAATATAAAACATGTTAGTATCAAACATTAAAGTCCATATTAAGTTTACATTATACTTATTCTCACACCATTAGTGTAGCCTTTTCACCTTGACATAATTAACTTAGCTAGACATAATGAAAGAAAGGAAAACAAATAAACAAAATAAAAACATAAAAGTTAACTAAGTAAAGGAAAGGAAATGAAAGGCATAAACTTGATATTAATGAAAGTAAAGCATAAACATTACAAAAAATACAAAGAGAGAAAGGAAGAGCATGATCTTGATCTGAACACCAAGATGCCTAAATGCATGGCAAATGCCTCCTTTTATAGGCCAAAATTGGGAACTATTGATTTGATGACTAATTGATAAGTGGGTGGCCAACTTTTGACTTGGTGACAATCCTTATCTTCTCTTGTCTGCCCAAAACGTCATTGATAACGTCAAAATTAGAGCCAGTTGTAAACATGAAAGTTGTAGGCAATTGTCTCAGCTTTCTTGTGTAAAAACTTCAGCTCATTTGGACTTCTAGAACTCCAGATATGGCCAAAATACCGAACAGTGCTCGGGTTGGAAGACAGATTCGGGCTTCTTTGTTGTTGCTACAATTTGGACTTGATAATGGCCTTTTTAGATCTTGGGCTCCATATGAAAGTTGTAGGCCTATGTCTTACCTTTCCATCCATATAAATTGGACCTAAATCTGATATCTGTAGCTCCAGATATGACCCTATTACCAAACAGTGTTCCAGTTTGGATTGCACCGACATCTCTTCTCTAAGTTTGACCATCTCTTTATCCTTGCAATTTAAGTTCTTCAAGTCATCAATCAATCCTTTCATTTATGTGATAGGCCTGCATTAAAAATAGACATTTACCACAAATTATAGGTATCTTATATTATTAGATACATTATTATAAAACATGCTTTAGTTAAGGAGTTATTGATACTTCAAGTGCAAAATGATGATATAAAACCATGATAAGAATACACTTTTAAGTACTAATCACACCCCCCCAACCAGCTTATTACTAGTCCCTAGTAATCAAAGCGTTAAAATAGAAAAATAAATTTGCAAATTCCACAAAGCAAGGTATTCATCATTTAACTTCCATTAATCTATCCAGATAAACAAACTCTCATTAAATTTATATATCTGCTCAATACCTCTAAACAAGATATTAATAAACCTTTCTTTTATGCTCAATGTATCAACACATAATTATGGGGCTTTTCTTGGAAGAAAACAAAATTTTTGTTCTAATGTTTATAGTTAACTTTCTTGGGTTGGGATTATTATTTTTGTCTTTTTTTCTTTCTTTTTTTTTAAAAAAAATCTATATACATATACTTTAAAAACATCATGCATCTTTAACCCATGTAATGAGCTTTCAACTAATGACTCCCAGACCAGTTGGTCTTAGGGCATTAGGTGTTAAGACACCCCTACGAGCTTAGTAACTCGGGTCGCAGATACTGATATGTAGATAGTGGAATGTTTGATTCCCTTAAGCTCATAGGGGTGTCTTAACACCTAATGCCCTAAGACCAACTGGTCTGGGAGTCATTAGTTGAAAGCTCATTACATGGGTTAAAGATGCATGATGTTTTTAAAGTATATGTATATAGATTTTTTTTTAAAAAAAAGAAAGAAAAAAAGACAAAAATAATAATCCCAACCCAAGAAAGTTAACTATAAACATTAGAACAAAAATTTTGTTTTCTTCCAAGAAAAGTCCCATAATTATGTGTTGATACATTGAGCATAAAAGAAAGGTTTATTAATATCTTGTTTAGAGGTATTGAGCAGATATATAAATTTAATGAGAGTTTGTTTATCTGGATAGATTAATGGAAGTTAAATGATGAATACCTTGCTTTGTGGAATTTGCAAATTTATTTTTCTATTTTAACGCTTTGATTACTAGGGACTAGAAATAAGCTGGTTGGGGGGGTGTGATTAGTACTTAAAAGTGTATTCTTATCATGGTTTTATATCATCATTTTGCACTTGAAGTATCAATAACTCCTTAACTAAAGCATGTTTTATAATAATATATCTAATAATATAAGATACCTTTAATTTGTGGTAAATGTTCATTTTAAATGCAGGCCTATCACATAAATGAAAGGATTGATTGATGACTTTAAGAACTTAAATTGCAAGGATAAAGAGATGGCCAAACTTAGAAAAGAGATGTCGGTGCAATCCAAACCGGAAGATTTTTCGGTAATTAAGTCATATCTGGAGCTATATATCTCAGATTTAGGTTCAATTTATATGGATGGAAAGGTAAGACATAGGCCTACAACTTTTATATGGAGCCCAAGATCTAAAAAGGTCATTATCAAGTCTAAATTGTAGCAACAACAAAGAAGCCCGAATCTGTCTTCCAGCCCGAGCACTGTTCGGTATTTTGGCCATATCTGGAGTTCTAGAAGTCCAAATGAGTTGAATGTTTTACACAAGAAAGCTGAGACAATTGCCTACAACTTTCATGTTTGCAACTAACTCCAATTTGGATTTTATGAATGACGTTTTGGGCAGACAAGAGAAGATAAGGATTGTCACCAAGTCAAAAGTTGGCCACCCACTTATCAATTAGTCATCAAATCAATAGTTCCCAATTTTAGCCTATAAAAGGAGGCATTTGCCATGCATTTAGGCATCTTGGTTTCCAGATCAAGATCATGCTCTTCCTTTCTCTCTTTGTATTTTTTGTAATGTTTATGCTTTGCTTTCATTAATATTAAGTTTATGCTTTTCATTTCCTTTCCTATACTTAGTTAGCTTTTATGTTCTTATTTTGTTTATTTATTTTTCTTTCTTTCATTATGTCTAGTTAAGTTAATTATGTCAAGGTGAAAAGGTTACACTAATGGTGTAAGAATAAGTATAATGTAAACTTAATATGGACTTTAATGTTTGATACTAATATTTTTATATTTGTTATCTTGTTTACTCTTTAATACTTTGCTTGTTAAATGACTAATCTTGATTTATGTTGTATAACACTTGGTACAACAAATGCTTGGCACTTTCATAGCCCATATTGTATGGTATAACCGACACCTAAGCTATGAAAGGAACTTGATTTGTTGTTAACATAAGTTATAATCATGAATGCTTGACGAGATTTACATGTGATTAGTACTTAAAAGTGCATTTTTATCATGGTTTTATATCGTCGTTTTGCACATAAGTATCAATAACTCCTTAACTAAAGCATGTTTTATAATAATATATCTAATAATATAAGATACCTTTAATTTGTGGTAAATGTTTATTTTAAATGCAGGCCTATCACATAAATGAAAGGATTGATTGATGACTTTAAGAACTTAAATTGCAAGGATAAAGAAATGGCCAAACTTAGAAAAGAGATGTCGGTGCAATCCAAACCGGAACACTGTTCGGTAATTGGGTCATATCTGGAGCTATATATCTTAGATTTAGGTCCAATTTATATGGATGGAAAGGTAAGACATAGGCTTACAACTTTCATATGGAACCCAAGATCTAAAAAGGCCATTATCAAGTCCAAATTGTAGCAACAACAAAGAAGCCCGAATCTGTCTTCCAGCCCAAACACTGTTTGGTATTTTGGCCATATCTGGAGTTCTAGAAGTTCAAATGAGCTGAAGTTTTTACACAAGAAAGCTGAGACAATTTCCTACAACTTTTGTGTTTGCAACTGACTCCAATTTTAACGTTATCAATAACGTTTTGGCAGACAAGAGAAGATAAGGATTGTCACCAAGTCAAAAGTTGGTCACCCACTTATCAATTAGTCATCAAATCAATAGTTTCCAATTTTGGCCTATAAAAGGAGGCATTTGTCATGCATTTAGGCATCTTGGTTTCCAGATCAAGATCATGTTCTTCCTTTCTCTCTTTGTATTTTTTGTAATGTTTATGCTTTGCTTTCATTAATATTAAGTTTATGCCTTTCATTTCCTTTCCTTTACTTAGTTAGCTTTTATGTTCTTATTTTGTTTATTTATTTTTATTTTTTTCATTATGTCTAACTAAGTTAATTATGTCAAGGTGAAAAGGTTACACTAATGGTGTAAGAATAAATATAATGTAAACTTAATATGGACTTTAATGTTTGATACTAACATGTTTTATATTTGTTATCTTGTTCACTCTTTAATACTTTGCTTGTTAAATGACTAATCTTGATTTATGTTGTATCAAACTTGGTACAGCAAATGCTTGGCACTTTCATAGCCTATAATGTATGGTATAACCGACACCTGAGCTATGAAAGGAACTTGATTTGTTGTTAATGATTGTGCATCAAAAGTGTCATTAAGTCTCTTATTTTACATATGTATTTATTGTTTTTATTTGGTTGTTTTTATAATAATTGATGTGTTTTTTAGTAATGAAGTTTGTTTTAATGTTTTGATAGGTTTTTGGAGCTTAAATGAATTAATTCAGAAAATTCAACGTCGGAATTCAGAACAAAGAATTGAAGAGACATTTAGTTGAAGATTGAAGCAAATCTTGGTTCAAATAAGTGCTCCAAATTTGTCCCAAAAATCAATTCTATTCCAATTCTAGAAAAGAATATCATATGATTTATTTCAAGCCCAAACTTGCCTTATGTTGTGTGCAAACTTCAACCATTAAACACTCAAGGTTTCAATGTCAATCTTAGCCCAAATAATAAGTACATTTGTATACTTATTTGATGCTCAAATTCAGCCCAAAATCAGCCCCAAATCAGCCCCAAATCGACCCTAAATCAACCTTCAAATCAACCCAAACACAATCCATGATCTTACATGTCCACACAACAAATAACAATTGATTTATTTTGGGTAATCCATTGATCCAAGAAGGCAAGCACATGGATGGAAAGCTGGAGGGGATATTTTAACATTATTTTGGGTCAAAAAGAAGAAGGAGACACCTCATAAATGAGGAAGAAAAACGTGCACCAAAGTAGTTGTAAAGCTGTCTTGATTTGATTTTTCAGAACATCTTTCGGTGTTTTGCCCATAACTTTTGACTCAGGTGTCCAAATGAGCTGTTCTTTAATGATCTGGAAAGGTGACAGAATTTCCTATAAATATGTCTCTAATAGACTTCTCGAGAAAAAAGCTTCTAAGGGGGTCGAATTGCTGTCCAAAGTTAGAGTCAGATTTGTGTTTGAATTTTTTCTGAAATTGTATTGTGTTCTTCTTTATAGATTTCGGTTCTTTAGTTTGTAAAACTTATTATTTCAGTTGGATTCAAGTTCTTTCATGTTTATTGAAGTGTTCTTATATATAATCATGGTTGGCTAAACTCTTTCTTGGATCCAAATCAAGGATAATGGTGATTGAGGTGAGTTCTTTAGGATATGAATGAATCTTAATGTTTATCTTCTTATTTTCTTCATGAATGATTTATTATTATAAAGAAATTTTAGAAATCATTTAGGTAATGTTATAATCTTGAATTTTTATGCACAAACTTTAGTTTTGGTATAGAGATTGCTTGATTCAATGTCTTACTTAATATGAAAGTACTTGTTCATTCTTAAGCAATAATCAATCTTCATCTTTCTAATCTTCATTGTAATATCTTCCGATCTAATATCACCATCGTTGATATTAGGTTGAGTTATCTTATATATGTTGAAGAAATCACCAATACATCACCATTAAAATTGATTTGGACCAAGGCTTACTTTTTCTTGTCATTTAAAATCTATTTACACTTTTCTATCTTTGAAAACAAATCCATCAATTATTTTCAACCAAGTTATTGTTAATTTAATTTCTCTTGAGTTTTTTTTGTTACCTAGCTTAATTTCCAGATCTAGCTCTCTGTGGATATGACCTCGATCTTACCGAGTTAATTGCTACATCGCACACTCGTGCACTTGCGAGTTAAAACAAGCCGATCATAAAAAGCGGTCAAGCAGTTAACATAAGTTATAATCATGAATGCTTGACAAGATTTACAAGTATTAGCATTAATTGAATAAGATGACTCATGTAATCATGTTAACAATCTATAATCTAATTGGAACCTTCTTTATGTGTGGTTTCCAACTGAATAATAAGAGTTTATGTTATACTTGTTTGAAATACTATTAGTGGAATCTCTAACTTTGACAATTTTTATTATCATTGTTTAATCGTTAGATTAATATTCCTTCTCCAAGTTCTCATCATCATCCTCTTCTTCTCTTTCTTTATTATTATTATTATTATTATTATTATTATTATTATTATTATTAGTACTACTACTACTACTACTAGTATTATTATTATTATTATTATTATTATTATTATTATTATTATTATTATTATTATTATTGCTGTTACTACTATTATTATTGTTGTTGTTGTTATTGTTATTTATAATTTGTACAATTAACCTCTATGTTGTTCGACCCCGGTCTTGCCGGGTTATTTATTACTTCGACACTCCTGCACTTGGGAGAAGACATCAATCTTTTGGTCGTGTCAAGTTTTTGGCACCGTTGCCGGGGAGGTAAGTTCTTGTATAAATTATAATATTTATTTTATTTTCTCTTTTCACTTTTCTTGTATATAACTTTGTTTCTTTTCTCTTGTTTCTTCTTCTTTTATTTTCTTCTTCCTTTTATTTTATTCCTACACATGCATGAGAGTGTGGTCACGTACATCAAGTGGTAGACTTTGTAGGATATCCTCATCATTTTCAGAAAATATGGCCGAAGAAGATAATCAATCACTTCATAATGAGAATAATGAGAATAACCGTGCTAGAACACTTAGAGACCACATGAATCCCACAAGAACAAGTGCACCATCATGCATAGTTTTTCCTCCCGATGCATCTCATTTTCATTTTAAGCCAGGTATTATTCAACTTTTACCTTCATTTCATGGCTTAGAATTGGAAAATCCATACTTGTATTTAAGGGAATTTGAGGTTTGCAACACATATAATAATTTAAATTGTAGCATGAACACCATCAGATTAAAGCTTTTTCCTTTTTCATTAAAAGATAAAGCTAAAACATGGCTACAAAATTTAAGACCAGGATCCATTTGTGCTTGGGATGAAATGCAACAATAGTTTTTAAAGAAGTTTTTCCCATCTCATAAAACAAACTCTTTCAAGAGACAAATCACCACTTTTACAAATGTTGGGATAGGTATCGAGACTTGCTTAGTACTTGCCCTCATCATGGTTTTGAAACATGGAGATTGGTTTCACATTTCTATGAAAGGTTAACACCTAAAGATAGGCAAATGGTTAAATTGATGTGCAATGGAACTTTTGAAGATAAAGACCCTGATGAAGCAATGGAGTACTTAGACTTGTTAGCTGAAAATGCTCAAAATTGGGACACCGCGGGTACTTATGAGGCACCGAGTAAAACTCAACCTCATACATCTAGTGGAGGTATGTACAACTTTAGGGAAGATCATGACCTTCAAGCCAAGTTTGCATCTTTAGCTAGAAAAGTCGAGGCACTAGAATTGAAAAAGAGTGGTCAATTAAAATCTGTTGAAAACATTGTGTGTCAAATCTGTGAAACAAATGAACACTCAACCAATGATTGTCCAACCTTGCCTTCTTTTAAAGAATGTCTCTATGAACAAGTTCATGCTTTAAACAGTTTCCAAAAGCCCAACCACAACCCATACTCCCAAACATACAACCCTGGTTGGAGAAATCACCCAAATTTCAATTGGAAGAGTGAGAACAACAATGCACAAACTTCACAACCACCATTTCAAGCACCCCACAATTTCCAAAATTCTCATGGATATGTACCTTCTTATGCTCCATCTCCTAGAAGAAATCTTGAGGAAATATTGCATGTATTCATTGAAAAGCAAGAGACAATCAATACTCAACTTGCTCAAAACATGACAGATTTTAAAGATACTCTTGCTAAATTAACATCTGCTCTCAGTTTCCAAGAGAAAGGTAAGTTTCCATCTCAACCACAGCAAAATCTCAAGGAGCAATACAATGTAAATGCAAGTAGTTATGGAAGTCAACACATAGATCAAGTCAAATCAGTCATCACTTTTTGTAGTGGTAAGGTTATTCAAAAACCAATTCTTGAACCTTGTGAGAAAGATAATAAGTCAATCTCTAAGGGTAAGGAAGGGGTTGAATCTGAAAATTATAAAGAAATGACTGATTCACCGCCAGCACTTCCATTTCCTCATGCCATGACTAAACAAAGGAAAGTCAATCATAATTCTGAAATCTTTAAAACTTTCAAATAGGTAAGAATCAATATACCTTTGCTGGATGCTATTAAACAGGTTCCTTCCTATGCTAAATTTTTAAAAGATTTATGCATTGTGAAGAGGAAACTGAATGTGAAAAAGAAAACCTTTCTAGCTGAACAAGTGTCATTCTTCAAAACAATAATGCTTTGAAATATAAAGACCCTGGTTGTCCTACAATTTCTTGCTTTATTGGAGAACATAAAATTGAAAAAGCTTTACTTGATCTTGGTGCTAGTGTGAATTTACTTCCATCTTCAGTTTTTCAGAGTCTCAATCTAGGTGAGTTAAAACCAACTTCTATATCACTTCTACTTGCCGATAGATCTGTAAAAGTGCCTAGAGGAATAATTGAAGATGTGTTAGTACAAGTCGATAAATTCATTTATCTTGTGAATTTTATTGTCTTAGACACAGAACCTGTTGAAGCATGTAATTCATTTCCTGTTATTTTAGGACGTCCATTTCTTGCAACTTCTAATGCATTGATTAATTGTAGGAATGGACTGATGAAGCTATCATTTGGAAACATGACATTAGAGATGAATATTTTCAACATTTGCAAGCAACCTGGAGATGATAATGATTTACAAGAAGTAGATCATATTGATGAATTAGTTTATGATTAACTTGAATCTACTTTAAGTAAAAATAAATTGGATGAATCAGAAGATTTGCAAATGATTTATTCTAAGGAAGAAATCACGGATGAAACAAGCATCGAAAATGTTGATGCAAATCTTTTGTCAATAGTGACAACAGATTCGACATCTAACATTACACCAATTGATGATTACTTTCCTAACGAATCCTTACTTTCTCTTAGTCCAATGCCTTGGTATGATAAAAATATCAATTTTCTTACTTTAGGACATTTGCCAGCTAATTGGAGCACCCAAGACAAAGAAAAGTTTTTGAACGAAGTGAAGAGCTTTTACTGTGATGACCCTAACTTATTCAAATATTGTCCTAATCAAATATTTCAAAGATTCATTCCCGACAATGAGGTAAGTAGTGTCATTAAACTTTGTCATTCTGAAGCATATGGAAGTTATTTCTCGTCAAAAAAGACAGCTGCAAAAATCTTTCAAAATGAATTTTATTGGCCCACCATGTTCAAGGACATGCATGCATTCTGCAAAACTTGTGAAAATTGTCAAAAAATTGATACTGGTCAAAACGTTTTGTTTTATAATTCTCAACTTTATGCATTCCCTAGAGAGCTAAGACCAAGATGGAGCAATCCTTATGGGGCTTATGATATTGAGAATTCAATGAATGATAATGATTTTAAGGAAAATGGACATCGTTTGAAAACTTACTTTGATAATTTTCCTAATGAAAATGAATCAACTGGTTGGAATGATCTTGTAGATAAAGGTTGATTTTTTTTTCTCACATTGTTTTTGTGTTTTTTTTTGAGTGATTTTTCACCCCGGTCAAATGGCGGATAACGGTACTCCGTGACTTACGTCGGTTCTTTCAGTTTCCTACAATTACTGATATCTATGTATATATCTGTGCAATTCTTTGAATCTCTCTTCCAATTCTCATTTAAAAATGGACACTAATCTTGAAAAATTGAAAAAGTATTTTCCCGCTCTGCCTCAGAATGCGATTACAAAAATTTACCGTGCTAGATGTGCAAGATTGAGATTGTTAATGAATCATGGAATTCCTGAAGATATTCGCTGGTTGATTGAAGCAAAGGTCTGATTATCAGGTGAGTCCTCTAATTTCTTTATTTCACACATGCCTGGAATAGGTAAAAGCACTTTTGCAAAGAAGCGTCGTGCAAAACGACTAGAAGTCTGTCATCGATGTGCTAGATGGACTTGTAATACACAATGTCGTTCTTTAGGAATGGTATCTATAAACCGTGAAGATAAAATACAATTCATTAAGGATGGCCTGAGTAAGTAGTCTTTAGATAATCTTCTATTGACTCTTGAGACGCATCCTAGTGGAGATGTGCATCGTGCAATTCATGATTTATGGCCACTATTTCATAAAGAACATGATCGACTTAGACTTGGGAATCTGACTAAAAAAGACCCTGTTTGCCAGTTTTTAATAAAACTGGATGGGAAGCCTATCCCCGACCCATAGAGGGTGTTTAAGCAGTTCTTGGACGTAAAACCAAGGGAAGATGTGAGCCACAATCACAACTACCTGTAAATACACATGCTTTTTCAAAAATTAAATAAATAAATAAATAAATAAAAAGAGAGAGAGAGAGAGTGAGACTCCAGCTGGCCTACATATAGGTGTTATGATTGCCTTTCTAATTTCTCATCTATAAAACCCTCCTTTCCTTCCTTCCATTTCTACTCAACCCATACATTCAACAAATACAGAAGTGTGTAGAAATGGCAAGTTCCTCAAGTCATCAAATAAGAAATTTTTGTGTTTTCGGTGGATCTAGTCCTGGGAAAGAAAATGAGCTTTTAGAATCAGCAAATCATCTTGGTCAGGTGCTAGCTGAGAGAAAGATTCATTTAGTATATGGGGGAGGCAGTCTTGGGTTAATGAGAGGTGTGTCAATAGCTGCATTTTTAGGAGGTAGTCAAGTTTTAGGAGTCGTCCCTGAAGCTTTGGCACAATGGGACATCATTGGAAAAACAATTGGAGAGGAACTTCAGGTCTCCACAATATCGGCTCGAATGAATGCAATGTTTAACCATGTTGATGCCTTCATTGCTTTACCAGGTGGTCTAGGCACATTGGAAGAGATCTTTCATATTTCCTCTTGGGCTCAATTGCACATTCACTATAAACCCATAGGTTTGTTAAATGTTAATGGTTATTATGATAAGTTGTTGTTTTTTCTTGATCATGCTGTGGAACAAGAATTTCTAACATCTTCTGTACGACAAATCATAATCTCTGCTTCTACTGCTGAACAATTAATTGACCAACTACAATATTTCATTCCTGTGATTGATCCTTCCATGAGTCGCATAAATTGGTCATCTAAGGAAAGCCATAAAAAGCTTAGATTGGATTTGAGTCTTCATTTGTGAATTTTTGTGTCTTTTGGTTTTATTATTGTGTTTTGTTATTTTTTATTTTTATTTCAGTGTGTTTCAGGTTTTGTCAGTGTTCATTATTTCAGGTGATATCTTCTATACTCTATGTTTCTACCTTAGAACATTGAGGACAATGTCTCATTTTTGTTGGGGGGAGAGGGTAGTAGTTGATAAAAAAAAATTATTTTTCATTTCATAAAGCATGTGCATAATTGTTGTTACTAGGATGGCAGAGTAAAGGAGTTCTTTTGTTAAAGTGACTCTTAAGACGCATCTTAGTAACCATTCTTAACAAGGTCTATTATAATACTTCCTGAAATATTCAGGTTTACAAACTCTCGTACTGTTACCACTTAATTCTGCTCATATACTTATTTAACATGTATTCTTAAACCTTAATTTACACACACAGACTTTAACATATGATTGTGGGTTGCATATTGGATTATTACATTATTTATGTTCTTTTCTTAAAGGTAACAACTAAGGGAAAGGGATTGTACATAATTAAAAAAAAAACATGAAAAAAAAATTAAAAAAAAAAGAAAAAAAATGATGAGAATAAAAATGTAGATAAGTTTGGTTTCGTAGCCTTCCTAACCTAAGCAATTAAACCCGAAGGGGTGTTTTAACACCTAATACCCAAAAGTCAACTGACTTGGGAGCTATTGGCCCAACGCTTGTTACATGGGTTGAGGAGAAAAGCTTAAGGGAATCAAACATTCCACTATCTACATATCAGTATCTGCGACCCGAGTTACTAAGCTCGTAGGGGTGTCTTAACACCTAATGCCCTAAGACCAACTGGTCTGGGAGTCATTAGTTGAAAGCTCATTACATGGGTTAAAGATGCATGATGTTTTTAAAGTATATGTATATAGATTTTTTTTAAAAAAAAAGAAAGAAAAAAAGACAAAAATAATAATCCCAACCCAAGAAAGTTAACTATAAACATTAGAACAAAAATTTTGTTTTCTTCCAAGAAAAGCCCCATAATTATGTGTTGATACATTGAGCATAAAAGAAAGGTTTATTAATATCTTGTTTAGAGGTATTGAGCAGATATATAAATTTAATGAGAGTTTGTTTATCTGGATAGATTAATGGAAGTTAAATGATGAATACCTTGCTTTGTGGAATTTGCAAATTTGTTTTTCTATTTTAACGCTTTGATTACTAGGGACTAGTAATAAGCTGGTTGGGGAGTGTGATTAGTACATAAAAGTGCATTTTTATCATGGTTTTATATCATCATTTTGCACTTGAAGTATCAATAACTCCTTAACTAAAGCATGTTTTATAATAATATATCTAATAATATAAGATACCTTTAATTTATGGTAAATATTCATTATAAATGCAGCCCATAATGTATGGTATAACCGACACCTGAGCTATGAAAGGAACTTGATTTGTTGTTAACATAAGTTATAATCATGAATGCTTGACGAGATTTACAAGTATTAGCATTAATTGAATAAGATGACTCATGTAATCATGTTAACAATCTATAATCCAATTGGAACCTTCTTTATGTGTGGTTTCCAACTGAATAATAAGAGTTTATGTTATACTTGTTTGACATACCATTAGTGTAACCTTTTCACCTTGACATAATTAACTTAGTTAGACATAATGAAAGAAATAAAAATAGATAAACAAAATAAGAACATAAAAGCTAACTAAGTAAAGGAAAGGAAATGAAAGGCATAAACTTAATATTAATGAAAGCAAAGCATAAACATTACAAAAAATACAAAGAGAGAAAGAAAGAGCATGATCTTGATCTGGAAACCAAGATGCCTAAATGCATGGCAAATGCCTCCTTTTATAGGCCAAAATTGGGAACTATTGATTTGATGACTAATTGATAAGTGGGTGGCCAACTTTTGACTTGGTGACAATCCTTATCTTCTCTTGTCTGCCCAAAACGTCATTGATAACGTCAAAATTGGAGCTAGTTGCAAACATGAAAGTTGTAGGCAATTGTCTCTGCTTTCTTGTGTAAAAACTTCAGCTCATTTGGACTTCTAGAACTCCAGATATGGCCAAAATATCAAACAGTGCTTGGGTTGGAAGACAGATTCGGGCTTCTTTGTTGTTGCTATAATTTGGACTTGATAATGGCCATTTTAGATCTTGGGCTCCATATAAAAGTTGTAGGTCTATGTCTTACCTTTCCATCCATATAAATTGGACCTAAATCTGGGATATATAGCTCCAGATATGACCCAATTACCAAACAGTGTTCCGGTTTGGATTGCACCGACATCTCTTTTCTAAGTTTGGCCATCTCTTTATCCTTGCAATTTAAGTTCTTAAAGTCATCAATCAATCCTTTCATTTATGTGATAGGCCTGCATTTAAAATAAACATTTACCACAAATTAAAGATATCTTATATTATTAGATATATTATTATAAAACATGCTTTAGTTAAGGAGTTATTGATACTTCAAGTGCAAAATGATGATATAAAACCATGATAAAAATGCACTTTTAAGTACTAATCAACAAGTATTAGCATTAATCGAATAAGATGACTAATGTAATCATGTTAACAATCTATAATCCAATTGGAACCTTCTTTATGTGTGGTTTCCAATTGAATAATAAGAGTTTATATTATACTTGTTTGACATACCATTAGTGGAATCTCTAACCTTGACAATTTTTATTATTATTGTTTAATCGTTATTTTAATATTCCTTCTCCAAGCTCTCATCATCATCATCTTCTTCTCTTTATTATTATTATTATTATTATTATTATTATTATTATTATTATTATTATTATTATTATTATTATTTTTATTTTTATTACTATTACTATTACTATTACTATTACTATTACTACTACTACTACTACTACTACTACTATGATTATTATTTTTATTATAGTTATTGTTGTTTATAATTATTGTTTATAATTTGTACAATTAACCTCCATGTGGTTCAACCCCGGTCTTACCGGGTTATTTATTACTTCGACACTCCTGCACTTGGGAGAAGACATCAACCTTTTAGTCGTGTCACTTCCACAAACCTCATTCTTAATGCTTGCTCAAGTAGACTGGTTGGCCTTGCTACATCTCTTTTAAAGCTCTCCATTTCCTTATGATGTTTAGCTTCTAAACATGCATGTTTTTTATTCTTCGTTAGCTTAATTTTGGATCGTGTGTGATAAATTCATTTAAAAGGGGAATCTATATTTCACTCATACAAATGAATACATGACATCTAAAACTTTAAAATGTTTACATGTTGATGCTTATGTTAGATATGAATTTGCTTCTTTGAACTTGATTTATAACTTTCATTTTCTTGATTTGAGGAAAGATTTTTTATTCTAGCTGATTGTTATAAGGAAATACTTCACTAAGTTCTTATCATGATTAAATTCCAAACACATTAAATAAGAGATAATCTTAGTTGCAACCCTTCCATCACTTGCATATAATAAAAAGAGTTCATACGTTTCTAATAAATAAAAATTGGAAAAGCAAGAAAAACCTACTTTATAGAAAGCATTGCCTCTATTAGCTATGTTTCTAATAAAAGCATTGGTTACATCCAAGTGCTCTCGGTACCTTATTACATCATTTCTAACCTAAGTAGCCTGGTACTACAATTTATCAGCCTAGCGTGCTACTTACTTAACCTACTTTATCATTTATTTTATCTTGTTATGGAATAAAGTGTTATCAGTGACTCGAACACCCTTACTGAAAGTTAAAGCCTCTTTGTTTCTTTCAAGCATTCATCCTATTTTTTCTAGATATGTTATTGTTTTTTAGAAAGATACTAGTAGTAACAAGAGTTAAAGATATGAAGGAGTTTAACTAGCTATAACTTTTAAAGCTAGTAGGCTAATCATTATTATTATGTAGTTGGTTTATTAAGATATGTTTAAAGTGCATCTCTAAGCTATTTTAGAGTTTTTCTTAAACTAGAGTTGTTACTAATACATGTGGCAATAAGCTCAAAGTTATTCAATTATACATATGCCTAAAATAAAAAAATTTTAATAGTAATTTTTAATAATGGCTTTAACATGTTAGATAAATAGAAAAACAACAAAATGACTAACCCGATAAAAAGAAAAAATATGGAAGTACTATTATACACATCTAAAATAGTCAATCTGTATAATATATGTGCCATAATTGACGTTTAGAAAAGATCAAAGTAACCAAATTTGGCCGGGGCATAACCTAACTAAAGGCTCAAGTCACAAGTTGTTTTGGTTGACTTAGATCAATAAAATAATATCATTTTATTTTAAAAAAATTAAAAACAATCTCATTTTAAAATAAAATCAAACATGATTTTGATGGATTAACTCCAATATGACTCTTTTTTTAAACTCTAAGTCCATATTAACTCGCAGAATCGATTCATATTTTATAACTATAGAAAAAAGTGTCTTATATAGAAAAATCTTGAAGGTAATTGGCTATAAAATATCAAGTGAATATTAAGAAGTCGACCATTCAAACATGATCAATGCATTTGATGATTTTCATTATGAACTTATGATTTTTTATAATATTCTTTGAAACACTAATATATGTATGATTAATTTGTTTGCAACCTATATTGAAAAAGGATTTTATGCCCTAATTAGTATTGAATTTTGTTTACTTCTTTTAATTGGATTGTTTGTAAATAGTTCTAATTAAGAATTTTTTTTTTAAAGAATTGATTTTAGAGTTCTTTGTTATTTAAATAGATTCCTTGTTGAACAAATAGTTTTTTCATTATAAATTAGTTTTAAATTATATATTAATATTTAAAAAGAGCTGTATTTATTTATTTTTATTTGTCTCATATCACACAAAATTCAATATCTCTTTAATAAAAAGTTTTCATAAACTCAATACTTTGCAAATTATTCTTTTGTCTTTAACTCTATTTTTTTTCTAGCAATATACATATTTAAGTTTATTATTTATAATTATTTATCTCTTACATTAAATATTTTTGTTTTGTTTTTCTTTACAAGTTCTAGTTATTGTTTTATTTAATGTTTTTCGTAACATACAACTTATTTGTTTTTTGGTCTATAATTATGAACTATTGTTTTATACAAATATCTTGGTTTATCTACAATATTTTTGTGCAATCTATACTATTTACTTGAACTATTATGTTTCTAAATATCATGGAATCTATATCTGGTATGATTGTGAGGTAGTTGTCACCTGTCAAAAATTAAAATTTAAGTTCTAATAAAAAGGGGTTTTATTATTTATTTCATTGTTTATATAGATAAAAGTAGATTGTGGACAACTATTGGGCACATGATTGGTCCCTTTTTTTGTTCTTTGACAATTATTCAATTTAATTATTTTTTTTAATTTTATCATTCTATATTATTATCACATGATTTAATTCTTGGTCATTCCTTTTATACCATGTTATACATTGTGTTTGTAGTGTTAAGAAAAGCTTTGATTTTGAATTGATGCTTGATTTTGCAGAGAAGGATTTAGATTTAATGTTTAAATTGAATAATTGAAACTTAAAAATAGAAGGACCGCCTGTTTTTTCTTTATTGCTCATGAGGCATAGTAAATCACACTTTGATCCTTGAATTTTTAAATTTTTTTTCTTGTATTTTTAGGGTTTATCTTTTCAATTCAAAACTTCACTTATTTTATGTTTTAGTCCCTCAAATTTAAAAAGAAAGAAGAAGTCGCTAGAAAATAAAGAAAATAAGAGTCATCAATTGGCAACATTCCAGTAACAAAATTTTTTTTTGCTGCCGATTGGTTTCTCTTAATAAGAAAAGTGTCATTAGGGTATTTTTAAGCTTTCATTTCATTGAAAAAACATGGATTCGGGTTAATGGAGATTTTTTTTCATTTTAATGTTTTTTTTTTTATGAAGTTAATGGTGTTTTAGGGTTAAAAATTGGTTTATTAAACTTTATATGGTATTTATTATGTGTTTTAAATGAAAATAGATTGTAAAGTTTTATATATATATATATATATATATATATATATAAACCTAGCTTGAATTTCTAACCAACTCTTCAATGATCGAAAATTGAGCCAGCATATAAAGCATTGTTTTTCTTTTAAAAAAAATAAAAGAATTCAAGATGTGTTGTCTTCCCTCAAACACAATAATAATAATAATAATAATAATAATAATAATAATAATAATAATAATAAAAGAGGTCAAATGCACAAGCCTATCCTTATAGGCCCACATGAGGTAGACCTTCCTTTTATAGGGCAAACGCACATGCTTGATCTTTTTAGGCCTAGGTGCGTGCCCTTTTTTATGCTTTTTGTTTCTTATATTTTTATTAAAATACATTATAAATAAAATATCCAAGAAAATATTTAAATTAGTGTTCAATTTTGGCATAGTTCTTAAATAATTTTATGGGTTTTTATAGGAATATTAACAATTTCCTTTTCAATTATTACTAGTATATTAACATGTACTTCACAGGAAGTCAATATCAATTTCTTTTAAAATGTAAAAAAAGTAGTAAGAGTTTGGAGGATGTCTGAAGCACCCTAAAAGCCATGGGTCTGGCAGCCATGATGCACCCTCGCAACTTGAATCTAACAGTCATTCTAAACTATGAGCCTTAGGTATAGTATGAAACATAATGGTTGTCAAACCCAAAAAACTTGAGCCTAAGGCGTTTGAGCTTGGCATACGTACTAAACTTAAGGTGTTTGAGCATGACATAGGTGTTAGATCCAAGACTCTTAAGCCTATAATGGTTATCAGATCCAAATACATTGGGCTTGACATGTTTGTTAGCCCTAAGTAGTGTGGGTTTAGCATGGGTGTTAGACCCAAGTGGTTTGGGTCTAGGAAAAATGCCAAACACAAGCTATTTTTTAGGCTAAAAACAGTATTGTATTGTACATGAAAATTTTAAAAAAACCTAAAATACCCTTTTTTGGCAGTCTATCTTTTTTTTTTTTTATCTTAGGGGCAAATAAGTATTTTTACTAGTATGAATATTGTGACAAGCCCTTGGTCAATAGTTCTAATTTTTGTTGACTCTAAGGATAAAATATTACTTTAACTGTGTTAAAAAATTGAAAAAAAATATATACACCCGCAAATAATTTTCTAATGATCGCTGAGCTAAATGAAAAGACTCAAATACTCTTAAACCAAAGACTTAAATTTAAGTCAATAAAGGGTAAAAAGGTAAGGTTTGATAGTCATGTCAGACTTCAAATTCTTGAGTCTAGCAACCATGCCAGACCCAAATGACTTGGGTCTGGAAGTCATGTTGAACCAAGCGACTTGGGTCTGAAAGTCATGTCAAACTCAAGTAAACAATAAACAATTAGAGGATAATTATGCATTTTAGTTGTCAGGAGAAAGAGAAAAAAGAAAAAAACATAACACAATCGATCACCTGTTCCAATCCAACCATGATATGCATACACGTGCCACACCATGTGGAAAAATAATAGTTGTGCATGTAATGAGATGGCAGATGATCAAATTTAGCAACTGAAAAGTGTCTTACGCACCACCTTAATGACGCGGTTGTCAACCACTTGCTATGATGCATGGAACATGCGTATATAGTTTTTTTATTAAAAAATACAACGTGAAAATATAAAAACATCTCCTATGGTCCTTTTAATTACACAACATACCCATGTAATTTCATTGTCGCAATCCATAGTATTATATGTTTAGAGCTATAAAGAAATCTATACGCCATTTATCATTCTTTATAATATGCCTATTATGCAAAAAAATAAAAAATAAAATAAAAAATTGTTCTTCAGTATGCAATCACGATAAAATTCATGTTTCTTTGATTTTTAATAGATTTTTTACATGGTTTTATCTTTAATTATTATTTTTTTCTTTCAATCTCATATAAAATATTAAGTTATTATTTTAATGTTTTTTTATTAAAACTTGCTTTCGAGATCATGATAATATTTTATTAAAAAAAACAATGTTTCCAATTAAAAACCATACTTTTCCGTGAAATAATAAATAAATTTATTGACAAAAAAATAGAGTTTATATTTGATAAATATAATTTTCCTCCTTATTTTAAATAATTGAAAATTTTGGCAAACTTTTATTTTAATTTTTGTTTTTTATATTTATTTAAAAAATATAATGTTATGTTGTTATTTTTAAGAAGATTATGGTTTTTTTTTATAATGATATTATCGGTTGCTTTATGGATAATCATGTAACAATCATATGTATTGAATGTTTTTAAATAATTTGCTCATTAATATTGAATAAGAATAAAATATTTATTTTCTCAAATTTTTTTATTGTAAATTTTTATATATTTGTTTTCAAGTTTAGTGTTTTCATATTTTTTTCATATAAATGCATAAAAATAATTAATTCATAATTTTTTAATTGAATCTTTCTTTCACAATTTTCATAAGTTTTTCTTTTAAAAAACAATATTTCTCATAAAAAAACATGTTTTTATCAAAATGAAAAAATATATTAATAAGAAAACTAGGTTTATTATTAAAGATGTATGTTTATTCCTTTTTATTTCAAGTGTTATAGTTTTTTAAATATTTTTTATGTTTGATTTTGCCTTTTATTCAATAAACGTGAACACAACTAAAAAGTTACATTAGTAAAAAAAAAACAATTTTGATTAAAAAAATACATTTCTCCATAATTTTAGTTTTTTTACAAATGTTAATTTTTTATTTTTAATTTTTCAGTTAATTTGCTAATTTTGTTTTATTCCCGAAACTTTATTCATAATTATTAATTAACTTAAAGAATCCTATTAAAATGTAAATGGACTCCAACGAATCGTACTGAATTTTAATTTGACTACAACTAATTATTTTCATTGATAATTATTATAATTGCTAATTAACCTGCTACTTTAAGGAATTCGATTAGAATTTAAATTGAAAGTAATCCTATTGGAATTTAAATTGACTACATCTAATTTACTAAGAAATCCTATTAAATTTAAATTAACTTCAACCAATCATTTTCATTGATAATTATAATAATTATTAATTAACATACTGAGTTAAGTAATTTTATTGAAATTTAATTTGACTACAACTAATTTTCTTAATTAATAATTATTATAATTATTAACTAACCTAATAATTAGGAGTTCTATTAAAATTTAAATGGACTATTATTCAGAATAAAATGAAACCATTAAAATCAATTGTTTTGATTTGTATAGGATAAATATTATTTTAAATTTTAAATTGGATTGAAAAATAAAAACAAAATATATTTCAATAGAATATGTTATTCCTAACAACATAACATATTGAATTGTGCTTTATGATACAATGTAGTTTATGTGATAATGTTGTTTCCAACAACATAACCCATTAAATATGTTATTTTCAGAGGAAAAAAAATCAAAATATTATTTTTCTCTTTATATGAGGTTTTTCTTTGTACTGTCACTATTTAATATCTAATGTCTAGCACGCATTATTTTTTCTTTGTATGTGTATCAAGTGAAGTTTCCAAGTGAAATATAAGTCTCTCTAAACTCAATTCCCTTTTAAAGTCTACAAAACAGGCTTAGAAAGAAGCAAATATAGCTTGAAAATAATTACTTATTGTGAATTGCTATGATAAAAAAATAAAAATCTTGGTTGTGTGGGTAGTTTAGTTTTTTTTTAGAGATTCATTATTGGTCATTAAACAATTATCCAGAGTTATGATTGTTTTTTTATATATATTTTTTTGCACATTCAAATAACAAATATACCTCCAAGTTTAAATAACATCAAAATTATTTATTAATAATTATTTATTTAAAAAAAAACTTTAAAGCAGTAAAATTGTTTATTTATCCTTATAGTTAAACCAAAAAAATACATTTTTGATCAAGAATTGTTTTGATTTTTTATTTCTTAAAATACATTAAAAATATGTTTTTATCCTTAGAAAATATAAAAACTAGCACACATCTAGAGATATTTGTATCATTTTATACATTGTTTTTGTAATTCTCAGACTTTCTAATATTTTTAATTTAAAATAATATTTTTCTTATTAAAACATGTTATGAGCATGCACTCATGGTGTGTCAATGCATCAGTGACGTTTATATCCTTTAAATAGCACTTATAATACTATTAAATGATCAAACTAAACCAGTTTTTTTTTTTTATGGTATCGCATGTGCCAATTAATAATAAATGGTTTATTGCTAGTAATAATTTCCTTTTGTTTTTTTTTTCTATAGTTTTAAAGAAAGTACATGTCTATCTTCTTTTATTTTGATTTTTCAATTTTATTTTTTTTATTTATTTTTTTATTGTTTATTTTTGTCCTTAACACTTTTATATTTTTTTTATGTTTTCAATTTAATACTTAAATTACAATTTATCATATATTATTTTTTAAAAAAATGGTCATTATTTTTTTATTTTTAATTTGTTCTCATGGTTTTTTATTAAAATTTTATTTTTTTAATTTCATCTTTCAATCAAAGTTTATGTTGTTTTATTTTGTTTAATTTAACCCTCATTTTTTATTCCTTTTTTCTTCTATTTTAGTTCTATTTATTTTCAATTAAAACCTCCAATATAAATTTCTTTATGTCCTCTAATTTATTTTTTATTTAAAGTTTCATTCTCATTTTTTTAATTATAATTTTTTGTGATTGATGTTTTTTAATTTTATCTTTAAATTTTTGATTTGTTGAAAATTAAAAATTTTTCATTTATGGTACTTATAATCTAATAAGAGTGATAACAAGTTTTTAATAAAAAAAATATTAGTTCATGGTTATCTTTAATTTTGTTTTCATTAGTATATCTTAGTCTCATAATTTAGATAATAAATTATTCAATTTTTTTGAATAATTTATTTATATTGAATTTTTGGAGGTTTTTTATTTTATATTAATTAGCTTTATTTTATAGATAATATTTATTTTAAAATAATATTTTTCATATGTTTGACCTTACATAACATTTATTTTATTTAGCTAGTTTTATATTTTTCTCTTTATATTATTATTTTATTAATTTTAATAAATAAATTCAATAAATATAAATAAATAAATATTTTATTTGAAGGTTCAAATATTTTAATTTATATTTATTTTTTAATCTTTCCAATTTTGTTTAGTATTATTACCAACTCTCTTTTATTTATTTACAAAAGATAATTATTGATATATTTAATTAGAAAGTTGCATAAAATTTTTAATTTATATATAAATTTTTTTTTACAGAAAAACATATTAAAATAGTTTCAATATCCCATTTTTTTTTTTAAATTATTATCCAAGACGAAGCATGGATATAGGATATAATAAGTCACAAGTGTATCAAGACTCAAACCACGCCACGTATATCCAAGAAGCTCACAAGGAGAGCAACAAATGGCCACCACTCAACTTTCCCTCCAAATCCTCCGCCCTCTACCGGCCGCCAGTCAAACCTGTGGGCGACAGAGTTACGGTTGCCAATCAAGAAATTCAGCCATCAGAACTCGGAAAAACTTGAAATGGGCCCTCAGGCTAAGCGTGGTTGAGCAGAACCAGCCACAGTCACAATCAAGAGGCGTGGACGTGAAACAGCTGGTGGACTTCTTGTATGATGATCTTCCACATCTCTTCGATGATCAGGGAATTGACCGGACGGCGTATGATGAGCGTGTAAAATTTAGGGACCCCATCACTAAGCATGATAGTATAAGTGGGTATCTTTTTAACATTGCTTTTTTGAAGAATCTCTTCAGGCCTCAGTTCTTCTTGCATTGGGTCAAACAGGTTTGTAGCTCTAATTATAATAATAATTGCTTACTGGATTTTTTTTCTTTTTGTTAAAATTTGGTTTGCAAAGCCATACAATGAAAACTGCACTTTGGAATGCTCAAAGGACCCCAAAACTTGTTTCAGCCGTTCTACTTTAGTGCTTTTAAGTCTGATCAGCTACCAAGCACTTTTTTTAAGAAAAACCACACATTAGGAGAAGACTGCTAGCTCACACCACTGTCTTCAGTGTCAGTACATAGAAGCATACCTCCACCAACACATTGCACTTTGCACTTCTACAATCATATCAGTTCTAGAGTGAAGCTGGTTCCAATTGCCATTTTTTATGACAGTAGAAGCTTCAGCATTTAGCCTCTGGCCTTGTTTGTTAAATAATACACAATAGGGATGCTGCCAACAGTTCCACCATAAGAAAGTGAGCTTGCAATTGCCAATATTTGTAGTGTTCAATTTGATCAATATTTGTAGTTTTCAATTTGATCCCAAACGGATTTTCTCATCTTTCAAATTTTAGTCTTCTTGGTACCAATAATCCTTACTGTTTTGGTAAATTTTACTTGTCATAAGAGACTTTGATCACCTTAAAGCTGAATCTTCCTCTCTTGAGAAAGAAAACTTCTGTAATGTAGGGGATGGATTTAGGGATGGAAAAGATACGCAATGGAAGAACTAAAAAATGACCATCTTTGCATGTTTCCATTATGCCGCCCTATTTTACATTACATACTACTAATTGTATCATAGTGATATGCCAATCTAATAATAAGACATTTGTTTGATGATTATGGCTGTGAAAACAAAGTAATGTCTAGCCAACTGATGACTCCATCAAAAATTCGTAGTATAGGTAAAACAATTTTGCTTTTCTTCAAAGAACCAGAAGTCTCTAATGATGACTGATTTAGCTGCTGGGTTTAGTTACTACATTCCTTACTTTCTACAATTTTTCTGAGGTTTAGTTTCTGTTTCAAGCTCTTAATTAGAATACTAAAAAGCATTTTGCGTATTTTGAAATCAGTAGAAAACAATATTAATTTTAATAATAAGATGGAAAGACAACTTCATCTTATTGACAATTCTGAATATTGCAAAGGTACATCTGGCTCTGGATTTTGCTTGGTTAATTGATCCAGTTGCTATAGACAGGAACTTATGAGATAACTACAAGGTGGACTATGGTGATGAAGTTCATGCTTTTGCCATGGAAACCAGAATTAGTGTTCACAGGAACCTCTATCATGGGCATCAATCCACAGACTGGAAAATTTAGCAGCCATCTGGTAAAGTCCACCTTTCTTGCTAGTGTAAAAATTATAAATAATGAGACACCGACAAAGGTACCATTGATCTTTTTCCTATTTAATTTGCAGGACTTCTGGGATTCCATAGAGAATAATGACTATTTTTCTCTTGAAGGTTTGTGGAATGTAGTTAAGCAGGTACACGTTCTATACTTCTTTAAATTTCCATTAGAGTCATACTTAGGTTCCAATTCTTATTGAGGTCTTACTTTTACAGTTGAGAATTTACAAGACTCCTGACTTAGAAACACCCAGATATCAGATACTGAAAAGGACTGCAAACTATGAGGTCAGTCTTCCTTTTTTGCAAGAAACCATTTCTTTGATTGTGGATTATGCTTTTAGTAATAATTTGCATCAAGTAAAATTTTGAGGGAATTATGGATAACTGATGAAAAGAAAATGCAATGGGATGCCATTAAGTTCCAAAAAGAGTAGTTACAACATCATCTCAAGAGGACAGCCAGATACATCCTCAGCAAGTCATAATTTAATGTCAAGGCAATAAGATGTGCATAAATATTACTTGGGCCTGTGAGGAGCAACTAAATGAAAGATCGATGTGGTAACACAATAGGAAAACCGAAATATTCAAGCAGGAAAATGTAAAATTGGCAATTCTGGCACTGAATTCTGTTACTTTTATTTTTCAGCAATTTGCATACCCTGTTAAGTTAGCACTGGTTATCATCAAAATAATTCTGCAGGTACGGAAGTACAGCCCATTCATAGTGGTAGAAGCAAATGGAGATAAGTTGTCTGGGTCAAATGGATTTAATGATGTTACTGGGTGGGTATCTATCATGATCCTATTCAATTACATAATATATCCTTTTTTCATAACTATTCTAATATGGATATCATTGAAGGTATATTTTTGGAAAGAATTCCACGATGGAGAAAATACCAATGACTACTCCTGTGTTCACTCAAGCAAATGACGCCGGATTGTCCCAAGTATCCATCCAAATAGTTCTTCCTCTGGAGAAAGATTTAAGCAGGCGAGTCTCATCTGCTCTTCTGGGCTTCAACATTCAAAACTAAAACTTTTAGAAATGGATTCAGATGATGGCAAGCATTAATTATCGGTGATTTTTATTACATGTTTTCAGATTGAAGGGGATACATTTGAGGATAATATTATATTCAATAGTGATCAATACTAAATTTTTGTCTTTTTGAACAGCTTACCAAATCCTAATCAAGAGACAATTAGCATAAGACAGGTGGAAGGAGGCATTGCTGCGGTAGATAAATTCAGTGGGAAACCAACTGAGGCTATTGTTTGTCAAAAAGAGAAGGCACTGCGATCATGTCTTCTTAAAGATGGTCTTAAGCCTAAGATGGGTTGTTTGCTCGCTCGCTATAATGATCCTGGCCGAACATGGGAATACATAATGGTACGGCACAGTTCACAATTGTTCTGAGTTTGTTTCAACTATTTCTTTAGTTCCCCTGCTCTCCTCAATCCAACTTTTTTTCTTGGAATCTGAGGTCGGACATCATATCGTTAATAGCTAACTAACGCTTCTTCTGAGTGAATAGAAAAAATGGAATAACAGTAATTGCAGGGGTTGTATACCTTGACATATTTACTTGAAGCAGATGAACATGAAATAACAACTACAGCAACAATAATAATATAATAGGAACAGCGACAACAAGAATTCTAGTAGCTGCACCCTGCAACTGTTTTATACTCTAGATGTTATCTCTCAAAAGCTGTGCAACCAGTAAATCAACATTTGACAGAACCTCCACTTAGAATTTATCTGTGTTTCTTTTCTGAGATTACTATTCTTTGTTTCCTGATTTCTTGTCAACTTCAAATCTATGGGTGGAAGTCACCTCCTTCTCTCATTGGGACTTGCGTAGTTGCCTTCATGTTAGTGGTCAAAATCAACCACATAGTTAAAGTGCAGTTTGCAACATTTAAGCCAGTTATCAAGTCTCACATTACGATGTTCTGTTAGCAATATTTTAGTGCAAGCGTGGAGACATAAACTTGAAACTATATAAACTTAAAACCAAGGTTTTCATTCAGTCATAACTTTATTGCCTATCGCCATGGATGGCGGACAAACAATGTTTTATATCCTTGAAGTAGTTGGAATTACGAAATCTTTGCTACAGAATTACTTATGCCTGCTACTTTCTTGCCCTTTCCTTTCCTTTTCTTTATTATTACACTTACTTTTTGCTCGCCTGCTGAATAAACTTGCTTATCTCTTTTACACTTCTTATTCTTTCGTTTTTTCTGCTATACATGTTCTGCAATGTGCCCAGCTCTCATATTGTTGCTTCATTTGAATCTAACTGCATCTTCCTTGGCAATGGTGGATGCGAATTTCTTATGCTAATGTTGCAGACTATTATAATATGATGGAGTGACATGTTTTCCACTTTCACCCAAACCACTGACACAGTCTCTCTTTTGATATTGGTTGCATTGAAGAGGAATGAAGTGCTAATATGGCTTGAAGAATTCTCGCTGGAATAGAGTTATAACCATAGCTGCCATTTACTCTCTGTTGGTCATCCTCCCCCATCAGAGGGTGTTAGTTTTGCGAAGTTGTGGACAAATATCACTGTAGGCATACAAAAGCTATGATAGAAAGCTTTAAAAAGACGAATTCATGTATCTAAACAGGTTTCCTGCTGTGATAGACAGCATAATGGTGCAAAAGAATGCTGCAATCAATTCCACTTGGTTGGAAATAGGAGTTCTCTTGTTCATTTTCAGTCGCTGTCAATAAATTCTACTAGCTGGCATGGCCTGTATTTGGAATTAAACTGAATGTGAATGGATTCCACATGATAGTTGACTTGATGAATGCATGTACAACTCGGTCAAAATCTACATTGATTTTTTTTTTAAAAGAATTAAATCGATGCCAATCTAAATTTTGACTCGTATCAATCCACTTTATCTGTCATCTAAGTTATAAATTTGACTAGATTTAATAAAAAAATTTAATTGAAATATGTTTTTATTTACACGCACACATTATAACCAACTAATGTACTATTTTTTAAATTATTTTTTCCATTAAGCTCCAAAGGCTTCACATCTTGTGAATTAGTCTGATACTAATTTACATGCCCGCATTACACAAACATTTTTTTTCACTAAACAAAAAATATTTAAATTATAAAATATTATTATTAAAATTTACCTATAAACAACTTTAATATTTTTTAATATAATTTTTATTTAATCTAGATTAAAAATTAAATCGAATAAAAATTAATCTAATTGATTAATAAAATAATTTAAAATATATTTCAACTTGATTTTTTTTAAATTAAATTTAAAATTAAATTTTATAAAAATTATCTTAATATAATTTAGTTAATTTAACTAGTTTAGAAAACAACTTCATCAATTATTAAAAAAAAAAAAAAAGGAGGGCGGAGTTTATTAGTTTTGCGGAGTTGTGGACAGATATCATTGGAGGCATACAAAAAGCTATGATAGAAAGCTTTAAAAAGACGAATTATTGTATCTAAACAGGTTTCCTGCTCTTAATAGACAGCAGAATGGTGGAATTCTGCAATTAATTCCACTTGGTTGGAAATAGGAGTTCTCTTGTTCATTTTCAGTCGCTGTCAATCGATTCTTTTCTCAAATAGTTGGAACTAGTTGGTTGCCAACGTTTTGCCACGGAAAATGTTTCGGCAATGCTATTAACAGTACATTTATTTTAGGTAATTTTTTTTATTATGATTTAAAAAAAATATAATTAAGTATTATTAATTGAATTTAAATATGTGTTTGGCAAAATTATAATTGAGATTTATAGAAAGAAAAAATATTATATATAAAATGTCTAGTTTTAATTGTTTTTCAAAAATGTTTTTAACTTGAAAATGTATTAAAATAATTTTTTTATTTTTAAAAAATTATTTTTAATATCAGCACATCAAAATAATTTAAAAATATAAAATAATAGTAATAATAATAATAATTTGAAGTAAAGTAAAAAAATAAAATAAATTTAAATTTTGAAAAAAATACAAAAACAAATAAAATTTTATAAAACTCAATTAAAAAATTACATGAAAACTGATTTACAAAATCTATATTTTTTAAATAGAATTCATAGTATAAAACACAATTTAATATATTATTAAATATCTCACTACAATTTTTACATCACAAACACAAAGAAAAGTGTAAAACAAACCTATCCTAAATCTAGGTGTGGCCGCTATCTAGCATGGCGTGTATTTGGAATTAAATGGATTAAATAAATATCACATAATTGACTTGATGGATGCATAGATAATTCGGTCAAAATCTACATTGATTTTTTATTTAAAAAAATTAAATCGATGCTAATCTAAATTTTGTATTAATTCACTTTATCTGTCATTTAAGTTATGAATTTGACTAGATTTAATAGTGTGTACGTGTGTATATATATTGTGTTCGTGATAGAGTAACCATTTGGATTGCATTGCTGGGGAATGTTGCTGTGTTGTTCCCCAACATGATAAGTACTATTTTTGAATTTTTTTTTTTTTTTGATGAAGCTACAAGATTTCACGTTTTGTGAATTACAATGATACTAAATTAAATGCCCGCACTACACAAACTTTTTTTTTTACAAAACAAAAAATATTTAAATTATAAAAAATTAGTATTAAACTTCACTTAATAAAACAACTTTGTAATTTTTCAATCTAATTTTTTATTTAAGTTTAAGTTGAATTAAAAATTAAATTAAATGAAAATTGATTTAATATAATTCACTCATCTTGACCGGTGTAGTATTAACCTAATTAATTGGTGAAAAAAATTTAATGATAAAAACAAGAAAAAATATATATATAAAATTAACATAAAATTTTTTTTAACTCGATGTTTTTTTTAGTTTAGATTTAAAATTAAATTTTATAAAAATTATTTTGATGTAATTCAATTGACATGATTGGTTTAAAAAAAACTTAATTGATTAATAAAAAAATAAAAAGATAGAATTTATTTTAAAAAAAAGATGAAATTGATATTGAAAAATCTTTCAATTTAGTCATTTATCTACTTCAGACTTAAAATAAAAATGAAAATATATGGTAGTTAATTTAATATGATTTAATTAACTTTATAAATTTTAAAATTTATTAAAAATAATAAGGGAATGAATTTAAAAAAATGAAAAAAAAAGAAACTTCATTGTTCGTAAACTTTCCCGACTTTCTTACTATAATAGGTAATGAAAGAATCCTCTTTCCACATTATTATTATTATGTTTGTCGTTCCTTGAGTTTTAAAAACTTACAATGAACTAAGTGTAGTTACTCTTTAACTATTTTTTAAATATCATTTTTGGATTTAATTTGTTCATGGTACAAATCTAACAATTTATATTATCATCTTAAACCCCTCTTTTCTTCTAATAATACCTTACATGCTACATGATATTATTATTGAACAAAAAGGTTACCCTAAAGTATAATATCAACTAATTAATAGTAAAACATCTATTAATTAAATTCTGATGAAAATTAAAAAAATATATCAATGGGCTCTCAGTAAAAGATGGCTTTCAAATATCAGAGACTATTAAACGACAAAGAGGGACTAACATGCAAGAGTAAGAAAGGTCAAGTTAGAAATTGTAAAACATGAAGAGGTTGGTGACTCATTTATGAAAACCTATATAGTTTTGGGGTTGATTTGTAATACCAGTATTTGTTTTTCCTTGGGCGCACACGCGCACAGAGAAATATATAGGAACGTGAAGTAAACAGGATCGCACGGTGTTTGTCTGCTCAGCTGACTGTCAAATTACATACCCATCCATTGGACCCCATTACTTGTTTCATAATCATCCCTTATTAAATTTGCAAATCCCGCGTTCTCTCTCTGTCTCTTCCTCCCCATCATCCGCCTTGCTTTTTTTGTCGGTGGTTCTCAATCTCTTTTCTTTTCTTTGTATAACATGGAATCAATTAGTTAGAACATCAATTTCCATTTTGAAGACTTTTTCTCTGTAATTTTCTTAACATCATATCGCTTCGATCTGTGTTTGTCGAAAATAATTTGTCAGACAGAAAGGGGGAGGAGGAGGTGGAGGATCAGAATGTCTTCGATTCGAGTGGATTCCACTAAGCAATTGGCGACGAGTAGTCTTGTGGTGGGTTATGCACTTTGTTCAAGTTTGCTTGCTGTAATTAACAAGTTTGCAATTACCAAATTTAACTACCCTGGCCTTTTAACTGCATTACAGTACCTAACCTCTGCATTGGGTGTTTGGGTTTTAGGCAAATTGGGGTTTTTATATCATGATTCCTTCTCTTATGAAACTGCCAAGAAGTTCTTACCTGCTGCTCTTGTTTTCTATCTGGCTATCTTTACGAATACCAATCTTTTGCGTCATGCCAATGTCGACACGTTTATTGTGTTCAGATCCTTAACACCCCTTTTGGTGGCTATAGCTGACACTCTGTTTAGAAAACAACCCATCCCATCCAAGCTCACCTTTGTCTCCTTGTTTGTTATATTGGGTGGTGCTGTTGGCTATGTGGCCACTGATTCTGCTTTTACTTTGACTGCTTACTCTTGGGCACTTGCATATTTAATCACTATTACTTCTGAGATGGTTTATATCAAACACATTGTCTCCAGTATTGGACTCAACACCTGGGGTCTTGTTTTCTACAATAATTTGTTGTCATTGATGATGGCGCCGCTCTTCTGGGTTCTTACGGGGGAGTATAGTGAGGTGTTTGCTTCCTGGGGATCAAAAGCTGGGAACTGGTTTGAATTTGATGCATTTTTTGCTGTGTCTTTGTCGTGCATTTTTGGTTTTCTTATTAGTTTCTTCGGATTTGCTGCAAGGAAGGCAATATCTGCCACCGCGTTTACTGTCACCGGAGTTGTCAATAAGTTTCTTACTGTTGTCATCAATGTGTTTATTTGGGATAAACATGCTAGCCCGGTTGGTTTATTTTGTCTTATATTCACGCTTGCTGGAGGTGTTCTTTATCAGCAGTCAGTTACTGGAGCTGGCAGTGCTCCATTGCAGCGTGAGACTGTTTCTAATCAGACAGGTGATGAAAATGATGCTGATGAAGAGAGTCAACTGATAAAAAAGACCGATGGTGATGGAGAGACTTAGAGAGGGACTAAAACTGGTAAACTTGCTTATGTGCGATTGATCTTATTTTCATATGTTACTAGTCTATTAAGCATTGAAGATGATTTGAATAAAATTATTGGGATTTATGGAGGTTTTATTTTTATTAGTAGCAATTCTGTTAGTTATATGAGATATTAAAAAGATATTGCCCTTTTAAGTTATCTGTGATCTCTAATCTCTGTCTTATCTACGTTGGAATTGATTGGTTACTTTATTGATCATTTTTTGGTGTTTAGGCATCATTCATTTCATGAAGAGGTGTTTTTTAATCCCAAGGTTGAGCTTGTAGTCCTTAGTATAAATTTACTGCTCTTCAACTCCACTTAGAATTGGGTTATGGCTCAAGAATGATAACATTAGACATTTCTTTATTTATTTGTCACTTTTAGGGTGACATTAATCTTTTTCCTGGCTCACATTTAGACTTAGGACCTTTCACATGCCTTTTATTGAACAAATCACCAGATACACGTGAAATGGTGCCAGATTGACTGTAGAGCAATTTAGGAATCAACTGCTGGTCTGGACTCTTATGAGCTGCTGATTTTTGGCATATCATAATCGATGATGAACTTACTCTTCTCGTTTTTTGACTCCAGAAAAAAGAGTTTCTTTGTCACATTACTTGTTTGAGCATCGTTAGTACAATCAGGAAAATATCCGGTAGTTCAGACAATAAGAAATACACGAGCACCTGATCAGTGGCTCTTTTTTCTATGTTTAAATTTTCTCTTCATTTTGTGTATTTCCAATGGTTTCCTCTAATTATTTAATCTGATTGAATTGCTTTGTTGTTGGCATGCATTACAAAAGACTGCCAGGGTTTTATGATGGGGTTTTAGGTGCGATACAAACCTGTACAGGTTGAACTTTATTTTGTGTTTCTTTATTAACCTTGGTTAGGCATACAAGCTTTTTTAGTTTGATTTCTCATCTCTGATAAATTCAGAACACCCATTGATATGCGTGGAAACCATTGGCCTGTCAATCTTTGTTGCTTACCATGGGTAATGAAAATCCCGGCATCAGTTAAACTAGCCGGGAATGGAAGAGTGTTTGTATGGAAGAGTGCATGAGGATTAGTGCTTCAATCTACTCTAAATAAGCTCAACTTGCCTTTTGCTGCAGCATATGCATCTTTTGTAACCATGCATGCGCGATTTTATTTGGAGCTTAAGACAAGTGCCCGAATTGGGTTCTCTGCATTTTAGCCCCCAAAGCATCATTTTGTGTTTTTGGGGCCTGAACTGCACTTTGAAATCTTCAAGGAGATTGGATCTAGTAATGAAAGAACTATTCATTTGTGTGGACACGGTGCTCCATAGTGAAAATTATTAGAACTCTATAGAATGCTTGATGCTTACCATGACATCACCAGAAACCCCTGCACGAACAGGTTCCGTCCTTAAAATGGTGAAACCGGTTCCTGTCCCTCACTATTATTTCCCTGTTGTATAGTTTGGATATAAGCTTAGTTGCACTGTGGCAATCACTGCATATACGTAGGTTTTTCACAACTCGAATTGGTGTCCCGACGCTTGTACTTAAGAGGCCAAAGGCAATTGCCAACTTCTCACTATGGAGGCTAAGCTCGGTCTCCTTTTCCTCTTCAGCCATGTCAAATAACACCTCTGATTTGTCAGGAACATAACCAGCATTCTTTAGTTTGCTAATCATGTCCGCCAACATTTCGTTAATCTCCGAGGATTGGCGGTGTGATGAATCCCCCTTCATGAATTCATGGACGACTCCATGAACCTCGATTTGGCTGCAACCTGGAGGCTTTTTCATACCTCTTTCTGCCATCAATTCCCTAGTTCTCTTTGCTTCCTCCCATTTCTTCGAAGATTTATAAATATTTGACAGAAGCACATACGTTCCCGAATGATATGGGTCAATCTCCAAGAGTTGTTTAGCTGCTCTTTCTGCAGCCTCAAGGTTTCCATGGATTCTGCAGGCACCAAGAAGACCCCCCAAAACAAATTGATCAGGTGCCATTGGCATGCACTGTATCAACTCCTCCGCTTCAGCTATACGACCAGCTCGGCCTAGTATATCAACTAAGCCACCATAGTGTTCGATGGTAGGCTGAATGCCATAGGTATCAGACATATTGTTAAAATGTGAAATGCCTTCGTCAACAAACCCAGCATGGCTACACGCAGCCAAAACCCCGAGAAATGTGATTGCATCCGGCTTGACTCCCTTGATATGCATCTCATCAAAATATTGTAAAGCGTTCTCCGCTTGCCCGCACATTGCAAGACCTAGAATCAAAGCTGTCCAAGTCATTACATCTTTCTCAGGCATCTCATGAAACACTTGTATCGCAGTTTCTATGCTTCCACATTTGGCATACATGTCCACGAGAGCTGTTCCTAAAGCAACATCAACGTCAATCCTCTGCTTCTTGATGTAGGCATGCAACCACATTCCCAGCTCTAGAGCAGCCAGATGAGTGCAAGCGAGCAGCAGGCTCGCCATGGTCACCTTATCACCTTTTATGCCCTTGGTTTGCATCTCACGAAACAGCAGCAAAGCCTCCTCATAATTACTATCCTCAACATGCCCGTTTATCATGATATTCCAAGAAAACAAGTTTTTTTCCTGGGCGTTGTCAAATAAATCCCTTGCTAGATGAACACGTCCACACTTGCAGTAAACGTCCATAAGAACCGTGTTGAGAACCACTTGGCGCCCAAAACCATGCTCATCAATGTACTCATGAATCCTTTTCACCATTGCCAAATCTCTCGCCCTTGCGCATGCAGTTAAGACATTAAGCAAGGTAACCTCATTAGGCTTCACATTTTCACTCTTTATCATTCTATCGAAAAGCCTCACAGCTTCATTGGGTTGATCCCACTGTGCATGGACCCCGATCATGGTTGCCCAAGAAACTACAGTCTTATCCTTCATTTTATCAAACACCTTTCTAGCTGATACCAAACAACCGCAATTCGAATACATATTCATCAAGGTGTTTTGGGCATATGTATCTGAAGCAAAACCAAGCTTCGTAGAGTGACAATGTATCTGTTTTCCCTCGGATGAATTCCTGCAAGACTTGAACAATGAGGGAAAGGTGTATCTATCCGGTATCAAGCCTTGAACCAGAATTTCTTGATAGAAAAGAAGTGCCTCTTGATGCAAGTTCTTATCGGTGCAGCCTCGAATTATAGAGTTGCAAGTATAGGAAGTGGGATTTGGGATTTGAGAGAAGACAAGACGAGCATACTGGAGACTTCCTGAGTCTTGAAGAGAGCAAAAGGCCACAATTTTGCTGGCGGTGAAGGGGTCGAAGAATAGGCCTGTCCTGAGCATTTGAGCATGGATTTGCTTGAGCTGGGACATGTTGGAGCATTTTTCTATCGAAACAATACAAGGATGTGGTTGGTTTGGGTCATCAATGCTGCTTGTGATCATACCGATAGTAGAGGTGGAGGTGGGGTTTCTTGTGAGGAGGGGATTTTCTACAGATAAGGGAGGTTTAGTATGGTGGTGGAGAGTGAGAGGAGCAGCCATTGCTCCTTGTTTGCTCGTTATTTCCGATTAGAAATATCTGAAGTTCCCTCGTTTAGATAAGTTTTGGGACTTCTTTGCCATCAATACAGTAGGTGTGCTCTCCATGGCCCGTCCATGCTCCCAATTCTCATGTAAATCCAAACGTATATGGGCCACTCGTCCTCTATTCATAACCAGCTCTTTCCGATCAACGTTTTGTTTTCTTTGGTCGGATTAGAAAATTCCTCTAACAATCATGTTGTTTGGTTTTTATTTTATTTTACAATTATTTTTTTAAATTACAATTTATGTTTTGAGTTTTGAAGATTGATAACACCTTATATTCTCACGGGTTGACACAAAAAAATAAATCAATAATAAAATCCTATTTATTTGCAAAACTGCCATTATATTTTAAATAATAACTAAAAAATCTTTGAAGTTTAAAAATAAAAGAAAAATACCACTAAGAGCTGCAGCTTTCTTTTTATAATAAAAGAGTCGTTGCTAAATGTTTTGGCATTGACAGAAATGCAATAAATTTCAATTTTTAACAACCATTTTCAGCCACAATCAACCATTCTTTATCAACCTAAAAATCCAGCAACCTCCTCCTCGCCAACCCCAACATATCCTTCCCTTTTTACACCGTAATTTCATAGAATAAACATGTTAAAATCCCACAAGACACGGCAAACCAATGATGTTGCAAGAAAAGTTATATATCATAGCGTTAATTTTTTTTTTTTTTGATGTATGATGAACTTCTTTGGTGTGTGTGTGTGTGAAATTTTGCATTTGCATGGTTTATAGAAGTTATAAAAAGGTTCCACATAAATAATAACAATGATTAATAAAAATACATTATAATTTTACCATAACTCATTATCAATATTTTCTTTCCCCTTTATACCTTAATTCCATCAAATAAACATGGTCAAAATTCCACAGTCTACACAACCAGCCAAAAAAATTATAAAAATAAGTTATATATTAGAGTCATATTTTTTTTTTGACATATGATGAACTCCCATGATGTATAAATATATCTAGCATTTTGAGTTATGTATAGTTTATAGAAGTTATAGAAAGGTTGTAGATAAATAATAACAAAGAATAGAAACAATGACTAATAAAAGATCTTATAATTAAAAAAATAATCAAAGCACTTTGGAGGAAGGGGACAATGATAATTAATTAATAAAGACCTGAATGATCAAAAAGTTTGCAAACAAGCTTCTAAGTCATTAAAATAGAATGCAATCTAAAATTTGCCTTTTATATTTATTTAGGAAATTATTCATATTGAAAGTCAAAAGCACATATCCACTATTACAATAAAAAAATATACATACTAATTATTCAGAATTATGGTGTAAAATGATATTTATAATAGCTTTTTCTTTGAAAAATATATCAAAATAATTTATTTTAGATTTTTTTATATTTTGACATTAGTATTGTTACATGTTTGTGGTGTCGCGATGACGATCTTTTTAGATCAGGATTTTAGTGCAGTTGCAAATAATAATTTTTTTTTCTTTATCAATTAAAAATATTTGGAGTCGTCATCTAGTAGTTTAATCACTAAAAACAGTAATTATTTTTTAGAGTTTGATTAAAAGAACCAATTATGTACAGAGAGGATAATATCTTTCCTAGTACACATATGTAAGTGGAAGCAAAAGACAACAATAATTTTTTATGATCGAACATGGTTGTAGATTTGAACCTTATATTGACAAATTTATTCTTTTTAAAATAATAATATTAAAGTTTGTCTCCTTAAGAGGTTTACAAACCTTTAATAAACAAGAAACTCAATTTGAACAAGAAAATAAAAAAAATACAAACAAAAGAAACATAAAATCTAAAATAAATAGGGAATCCAAAAAATAAATGGAAAATCACAAAAAATACTAAAAATAGAGCCTTAGCTAGATTTTTTATATTTAAAAATTCAATAGTTCGTGTAGTGATGTAATAAAAATTTGGACACAATCCAATGGTTGGATAAAAATTTATGATGTTTTTGAGCTATTATTTTGTTATTACATGTCTAGACTTCCTTTTGAGCCTAAACTTATCTCATTGATCCATAAATACATATGCTAGGTCATCTACATAATTTATCTAGGACACATTCTTATTTGATTATGATAAACTTATACCTAATTGTTTAGAATCACCAATTATTGTTAGCCTGATTGCATCATTCTTCTCGAGTTGGAAAAAAACTCTTCCTCGAGTTTTGTTCCTTCTTTAAATAAGAAGTAAAGTGTTGGGTATTGAAGATATCAAAAGTCTTCACATGAAGACAAATCTTGTAAGCATTATCATTTATCTTCTATAACACCTTACAATAACCTGTCTTCTTTTCCTTTAACTTGTTATATTCACCCACTAAAAACATGTTAAGTGTAAGGATTGCTCATACCAAACCACTAACCTTAAACACCACTCTACTATGATAAGTATCAACCAGGGCTTTATACTTGATATTGTTGTTACTAATCATGTATTTGACTTATTTATGAATGTCATATTTGTAGCTTAGATGCTCAATCATCTAATGGAAGGAACATAAATTAACTTTAATACTTTAAAATGATTATGCCTATAGGCAATCTTAAAGAGGATTATCTGATTTAGAGACCTACTAGAAGCAATTTTTTTATCTAGTAAAAATATCATATCCCACTATTTTGGTTTATCTTCAACTAGATTTCACAGTAAATTGCCCAAGTTGTAACTTTCCACCTATATTTGCCTATCTACTTAAGGGTGATAATCACTGCTAAAGTTTAGTTGAGTTATAATTCTTCACGCAAACTTTTTTAGAAATTACTCAATACTATAAAGTAAAGATAGGCTACCCGAGATGTATTTATAATCTTTTGATAGGCTATAAAATTGGTCATTTTTAAGAACCTTTTAATAATAATAAAAGTAGAATCCATTCTTATTGATTAGTACTTAAAAGTGCATTTTTATCATGGTTTTATATCATCATTTTGCACTTGAAGTATCAATAACTCCTTAACTAAAGCATATTTTATAATAATATATCTAATAATATAAGATACCTTTAATTTATGGTAAATGTTCATTTTAAATGCAGGCCTATCACATAAATGAAAGAATTGATTGATGACTTTAAGAACTTATATTGCAAGGATAAAGAGATGGCCAAACTTAAAAAAGAGATGTCGGTGCAATCCAAACGGGAACACTATTCGATAATTGGGTCATATCTGGAGCTATATATCTCAGATTTAGGTCCAATTTATATGGATGGAAAGGTAAGACATAGGCCTACAACTTTCATATGGAGCCTAAGATCTAAAAAGGCCATTTTCAAGTCTAAATTGTAGCAACAACAAAGAAGCCCGAATCTGTCTTCCAGCCCGATCACTATTCAGTATTTTGGCCATATCTGGAGTTCTAGAAGTCCAAATAAGTTGAATTGTTTACACAAGAAAGCTGAGATAATTACCTACAACTTTCATGTTTTGGACTGGCTCCAATTGTGACGTTATCAATGACGTTTTGGGCAGACAAGAGAAGATAAGGATTGTCATCAAGTTAAGAGTTGGCCACCCACTTATCAATTAGTTATCAAATCAATAGTTCCCAATTTTGACCTATAAAAGGAGGCATTTGCCATGCATTTAGGCATCTTGGTGTTCAGATCAAGATCATGTTCTTCCTTTCTCTTTTTGTATTTTTTGTAATGTTTATGCTTTGCTTTCATTAATATTAAGTTTATGCCTTTCATTTCCTTTCCTTTATTTAGTTAACTTTTATGTTCTTATTTTGTTTATCTATTTTTCTTTCTTTTATTATGTCTAGCTAAGTTAATTATATCGAGGTGAAAAGGTTACACTAATGGTGTAAGAATAAGTATAATGTAAACTTAATATGGACTTTAATGTTTGATACTAACATGTTTTATATTTGTTATCTTGTTCACTCTTTAATACTTTGCTTGTTAAATAACTAATCTTGATTTATGTTGTATAACACTTAGTACAACAAATGCTTGGCACTTTCATAGTTCATACTGTATGGTATAACCGACACCTCAGCTATGAAAGGAACTTGATTTGTTGTTAACATAAGTTATAATCATGAATGCTTGACGACATTTACAAGTATTAGCATTAATCGAATAAGATGACTAATGTAATCATGTTAACAATCTATACTCTGATTGGAAGCTCCTTTATGTGTGGTTTCCAATTGAATAATAAGAGTTTATATTATACTTGTTTGACATACCATTAGTGGAATCTTTAACCTTGACATTTGTTATTATCATTGTTTAATCGTTACATTAATATTCCATCTCAAAGTTCTCATCTTCTTCTTCTCTTTTTTTTTCTTTATTATTATTATTATTATTATTATTATTATTACTATTACTATTACTATTATTATTATTAGTACTACTACTACTACTACTACTACTACTACTACTACTACTACTACTATTATTATTATTACTACTATTATTATTATTATTATTATTATTATTATTGCTATTATTGTTATTTATAATTTATACAATTAACCTCCCTGTGGTTCGACCTCGACCTTGCCGGGTTAATTATTACTTCGACACTCCTACACTTGGGAGAAGACATCAATCTTTTCGTCGTGTCAAGTTTTTGGCGTCATTGCCGGGGAGGTAAGTTTTGTATAAATTATAATATTTATTTTATTTTCTCTTTTCACTTTTCACTTTTCTTGTATATAACTTTATTTCTTTTCTTTTGTTTCTTTTTATTTGGTTTTCTTCCTCCTTCTTTTGCTTTCTTCTTCTTTTTATTTTATTTTATTCCTACACGTGCATGAGAATGTGGTCACGTACATCAAGTGGTAGACTTTGTAGGGTATCCTCATCATTTTCAGAAAATATGGCCGAAGAAGATAATCAATTACTTCAAAATGAGAATAATGAGAATAACCGTGTCAGAACACTTGGAGACCATATGAATCCCACAAGAACAAGTGCATCATCATGCATAGTTTTTCCTCCTGATGCATCTCATTTTAATTTTAAACCAGGTATTATTCAACTTTTACCTTCTTTTTATGGCGTAGAATTGGAAAATCCATACTTGCATTTAAGGGAATTTGAGGAGGTCTGCAACACATATAATTATTTAAATTATAGCATGAATGATTAGTACTTAAAAGTGCATTTTTATCATGGTTTTATATCATCATTTTGCACTTGAAGTATCAATAACTCCTTAACTAAAATATGTTTTATAATAATGTATCTAATAATATAAGATACCTATAATTTGTGGTAAATGTCTATTTTTAATGTAGGTCTATCACATAAATGAAAGGATTGATTGATGACTTGAAGAACTTAAATTGCATGGATAAAGAGATGGTCAAACTTAGAGAAGAGATGTCGGTGCAATCCAAACCGGAACACTGTTCGGTAATTGGGCCATATCTAGAGCTACAGATCTCAGATTTAGGTCCAATTTATATGGATGGAAAGGTAAGACATAGGCCTACAACTTTCATATGGAGCCCAAGATCTAAAAAGGCCATTATCAAGTCCAAATTGTAGCAACAACAAAGAAGCCCGAATCTGTCTTCCAGCCCGAGCACTGTTCCGTATTTTGGCCATATCTGGAGTTCTAGAAGTCCAAATGAGCTGAATGTTTTACACAAGAAAGCTGAGACAATTGCCTACAACTTTCATGTTTGCACCTGGCTCCAGTTTTGACGTTATCAATAACGTTTTGGGCAGACAAGAGAAGATAAGGATTGTCACCAAGTCAAAAGTTGGCCACCCACTTATCAATTAGTCATCAAATCAATAGTTCCCAATTTTGGCCTATAAAAGGAGGCATTTGCCATGCATTTAGGCATCTTGGTGTTCAGATCAAGATCATGCTCTTCCTTTCTCTCTTTGTATTTTTTGTAATGTTTATGCTTTACTTTCATTAATATCAAGTTTATGCCTTTCATTTCCTTTCCTTTACTTAGTTAACTTTTATGTTCTTATTTTGTTTATTTGTTTTCCTTTCTTTCATTATGTCTAGCTAAGTTAATTTTGTTAAGGTGAAAAGGCTACACTAATGGTGTGAGAATAAGTATAATGAGAATAATGAGAATAATGAGAATAACCGTGCTAGAACACTTAGAGACCACATGAACCCCACAAGAACAAGTGCACCATCATGCATAGTTTTTCCTCCTGATGCATCTCATTTTAATTTTAAACCAGGTATTATTCAACTTTTACCATCTTTTCATGGTTTGGAATTGGAAAATCCATACTTGCATTTAAGGGAATTTGAGGAGGTGTGCAACACATATAATAATTTAAATTGTAGCATGAACACCATCAGATTAAAGCTTTTTCCTTTTTCATTAAAAGATAAAGCTAAAACATGGCTACAAAATTTAAGACCAGGATCCATTTGTGCTTGGGATGAAATGCAACAACAGTTTTTAAAGAAGTTTTTCCCATCTCATAGAACAAACTCTTTCAAGAGACAAATCACCACTTTCACTCAAAAACCAGGAGAAACATTTTACCAATGTTGGGATAGGTATCGAGACTTGCTTAGTACTTGCCCTCATCATGGTTTTGAAACATGGAGATTGGTTTCACATTTCTATGAAGGGTTAACACCTAAAGATAGGCAAATGGTTGAATTGATGTGCAATGGAACTTTTGAAGATAAAGACCCTGATGAAGCAATGGAGTACTTAGACTTGTTAGCTGAAAATGCTCAAAATTGGGATACCGCGGGTACTTATGAGGCACCGAGTAAAACTCAACCTCATACATCTAGTGGAGGTATGTACAACCTTAGGGAAGATCATGACCTTCAAGCCAAGTTTGCATCTTTAGCTAGAAAAGTCGAGGCACTAGAATTGAAAAAAAGTGGTCAATTAAAATCTGTTGAAAACATTGTGTGTCAAATATGTGAAACAAATGAACACTCAACCAACGATTGTCCAACCTTGCCTTCTTTTAAGGAATGTCTCCATGAACAAGCCCATGCTTTAAATAGTTTTCAAAGAGTCAACCACAACCCATACTCCCAAACATACAACCCTGGTTGGAGGAATCACCCAAATTTCAGTTGGAAGAGTGAGAACAACAATGCACAAACTTCACAACCACCGTTTCAAGCACATCATAATTTCCAAAATTCTCATGGATATGCACCTTCTTATGCTCCACCTCCTAGAAGAAATCTTGAGGAAACATTGCATGCATTCATTGAAAAGCAAGAGACAATCAATACTCAACTTGCTCAAAACATGACAGATTTTAAAGATACTCTTGCTAAATTAACATCTGCTCTTAGTTTCCAAGAGAAAGGTAAGTTTCCATCTCAAACACAACAAAATCCCAAAGGGCAATACAATGCAAATGCAAGTAGTTCCGGAAGCCAACACATGGATCAAGTCAAATCAGTCACTACTCTGCGCAGTGGTAAGGTTATTGAAAAACCCTCTCTTGAACCTTATGAGAAAGATGATGAGTCAATCTCTGAGGGTAAGGAAGGGGATGAATCTGAAAATTGCAAAGAAACGACTGATTCACCGCCAGCACTTCCATTTCCTCAAGCCATGACCAAACAAAAAAAAGTCAATCACAACTCTGAAATTTTTGAAATTTTCAAACAGGTAAGGATCAATATACCTTTGCTGGATGCTATTAAACAGGTTCCTTCCTATGCTAAATTTTTGAAAGATCTATGCACTGTGAAGAGGAAACTGAATGTGAAAAAGAAAGCCTTTCTAGCCGAACAAGTAAGTGCTATTCTTCAGAACAATAATGCTTTGAAATATAAAGACCCTGGTTGTCCCACAATTTCTTGCTTTATTGGAGAGCATAAAATTGAAAGAGCCTTACTTGATCTTGGAGCTAGTGTGAATTTACTTCCATATTCAGTTTTTCAGAGTCTCAATCTAGGTGAGTTAAAACCAACTTCTATATCTCTTTTACTTGCCGATAGATCTGTAAAAGTGCCTAGAGGAATAATTGAAGATGTGTTAGTACAAGTCGATAAATTCATTTATCCTGTGGATTTTATTGTCTTGGACACAGAACCTGTTGAAGCATGTAATTCATTTCCTGTTATTTTAGGACGTCCGTTTCTTGCAACCTCTAACGCATTGATTAATTGTAGGAATGGATTGATGAAGCTATCATTTGGAAACATGACATTGGAGATGAATATTTTCAACATTTGCAAGCAACCTGGAGATGATAATGATTTACAAGAAGTAGATCATATTGATGAATTAGTTTATGATCAACTTGAATCTACTTTAAGTAAAAATGAATTAGATGAAACTGAAGATTTGCAAATGGTTTATTCTGAGGAAGAAATCACGAATGAAACAAGCACCGAAAATGTTGATGCGAATCTTTTGTCAACAGTGACAACAGATTCGACATCTGACATCACACCAATCGATGATTACTTTCCTAACAAATCCTTACTTTCTCTTAGTTCAATGCCTTGGTATGATAAAAATATTAATTTTCTTGCTTTAGGAGAATTGCCAGCTGATTGGAGTACCCAAGACAAAGAAAAGTTTTTGAACGAAGTGAAGAGCTTTTATTGTGATGACCCTAACTTATTCAAATATTGTCTTGATCAAATATTTCAAAGATTCATTCCCGACAATGAGGTAAGTAGTGTCATTAAACTTTGTCATTCTGAAGCATGTGGAAGTTATTTCTCGTCAAAAAAGACTGCTGCAAAAATCTTTCAAAATGGATTTTATTGGCCCACCATGTTCAAGGACACGCATGCATTCTGCAAAACTTGTGCAAATTGTCAAAAAGTTGATACTGGTCAAAAAGTTTTGTTTTATAATTCTCAACTCTATGCATTCCCTAGAGAGCTAAGACCAAAATGGAGCAATCCTTATGGGGCCTGTGATATTGAGAATTCAATGAATGACAATGATTTTAAGGAAAATGGACATCGTTTGAAAGCTTACTTTGATAATTTTCCTAGTGAAAATGAATCAACTGGTTTGAATGATCTTGTAGATAAAGGTTGATTATTTTTTTTTTCTCACATTTTTTTTTTGTATTTCTTTTTGAGTGATTTTTGCTAGTTTCTCTCACCCCGGTCAAATGGCGGATAACGGTACTCCGTGACTTAAGTCGGTTCTTTCAGTTTCCCACAATAACTGATATTTGTGTATATATTTGTGCAATTCTTTGAATCTCTCTTCCAATTCTCCTTTGATAATGGACACTAATCTTGAAAAATTGAAAAAGTATTTTCCCGCTCTGCCTCAGAATGCGATTACAAAAATTTACCGTGGTAGATGTGCAAGATTGAGATTGTTAATGAATCATGGAATTCCTGAAGATATTCGCTGGTTGATTGAAGCAAAGGTCCGATTATCAAGAAAGCTGAGACAATTGCCTACAACTTTCATGTTTGCACCTGGCTCCAGTTTTGACGTTATCAATAACGTTTTGGGCAGACAAGAGAAGATAAGGATTGTCACCAAGTCAAAAGTTGGCCACCCACTTATCAATTAGTCATCAAATCAATAGTTCCCAATTTTGGCCTATAAAAGGAGGCATTTGCCATGCATTTAGGCATCTTGGTGTTCAGATCAAGATCATGCTCTTCCTTTCTCTCTTTGTATTTTTTGTAATGTTTATGCTTTACTTTCATTAATATCAAGTTTATGCCTTTCATTTCCTTTCCTTTACTTAGTTAACTTTTATGTTCTTATTTTGTTTATTTGTTTTCCTTTCTTTCATTATGTCTAGCTAAGTTAATTATGTCAAGGTGAAAAGGCTACACTAATAGTGTGAGAATAAGTATAATGTAAACTTAATATGGACTTTAATGTTTGATACTAACATGTTTTATATTTGTTATCTTGTTCACTCTTTAATACTTTGCTTGTTAAATGACTAATCTTGATTTATGTTGTATAACACTTGGTACAACAAATGCTTGGCACTTTCATAGCCCATAATGTATGGTATAACCGACACCTGAGCTATGAAAGGAACTTGATTTGTTGTTAACATAAGTTATAATCATGAATGCTTGACGAGATTTACAAGTATTAGCATTAATTGAATAAGATGACTAATGTAATCATGTTAACAATATATAATCTGATTGGAACGTCCTTTGTGTGTGGTTTCCAATTCAATAATAAGAGTTTATACTATACTTGTTTGATATACCATTAGTGGAACCTCTAACCTTGACATTTGTTGTTATTATTGTTTAATCCTTACATTAATATTTCATCTCTAAGTTCTCATCATCATCATCTTCTTCTCCTTCTTTTTTCATTATTATTATTATTACTAGTACTATTACTATTACTATTATTATTATTAGTATTATTATTATTATTATTATTATTATTATTATTATTATTATTATTATTATTATTATTATTATTATTATTATTATTATTATAGTTGTTGTTATTGTTGTTGTTATTATTGCTATTATTGTTACTCATAATTGTTGTCTATAATTTGTACAATTAACCTCCCTGTGGTTCGACCCCGGTCTTGCCGGGTTATTTATTACTTCGACACTCCTACACTTGGAAGAAGACATCAATCTTTTAGTCGTGTCAATGAACACCATCAGATTAAAGCTTTTTCCTTTTTTATTAAAAGATAAAGCTAAAACATGGCTACAAAATTTGAGACCAGGATCTATTCGTGCTTGGGATGAAATGCAATAACAATTTTTAAAGAAGTTTTTCCCATCTCATAGAACAAACTCTTTCAAGAGACAAATCACCACTTTCACTAAAAAACCAGGAGAAACATTTTACCAATGTTGGGATAGGTATCGAGACTTACTTAGTACTTACCCTCATCTTGAGGAAACATTGCATGCATTTATTGAAAAGCAAGCGACAATCAATACTCAACTTGCTCAAAACATGACAGATTTTAAAGATACTCTTGCAAAATTAACATCTGCTCTTAGTTTCCAAGAGAAAGGTAAGTTTCCATCTCAACCATAACAAAATCCCAAGGGGTAATACAATGCAAATGCAAGTAGTTCTGGAAGTCAACACATGGGTCAAGTCAAATCAGTCACTACTCTGCGCAGTGGTAAGGTTATTGAAAAACCCTCTCTTGAACCTTAAGAGAAAGATGATGAGTCAATCTCTGAGGGTAAGAAAGGGGTTGAATCTGAAAATTGCAAAGAAACAACTGATTTACTGCCAGCACTTCCATTTCCTCATGCCATGACTAAATAAAAGAAAGTCAATCACAACTTTAAAATTTTTAAAATTTTCAAACAGGTAAGAATCAATATACCTTTATTGGATGCTATTAAACAGGTTCCTTCTTATGCTAATTTTTTGAAAGATCTATGCACTGTGAAGAGGAAACTGAATGTGAAAAAGAAAGCCTTTCTAGCTGAACAAGTAAGTGCCATTCTTCAAAACAATAATACTTTGAAATATAAAGACCCTGGTTGTTCTACAATTTCTTGCTTTATTAGAGAACATAAAATTAAAAAAGCCTTACTTGATCTTGGTGCTAGTGTAAATTTACTTCCATATTCAGTTTTTCAGAGTCTCAATCTAGGTGAGTTAAAACCAACTTCTATATCTCTTTTACTTGCTGATAGATCTGTAAAAGTGCCTAAAGGAATAATTGAAGATGTGTTAGTACAAGTCGATAAATTCATTTATCTTGTGGATTTTATTGTCTTGGACACACAACCTGTTGAAGTATGTAATTCATTTCCTGTTATTTTAGGACGTCCATTTCTTGCAACTTCTAATGCTTTGATTAATTGTAGGAATGGACTGATGAAACTATCATTTGGAAACATGACATTAGAGATGAATATTTTCAACATTTGCAAGCAACCTAGAGATGATAATGATTTACAGGAAGTGGACTTTACTAAAAAATTAATTCATGATCAATTTCCAACCACTTCCAGTGAAATTGAGATTGATGAATCTGATGATTTGCAAGTGATTTATTTTCAGGAAGAATCAAAGACAAGTAATTGGAGGCCACAAATTGAGGAATTGTCACCACGATCAATTAAGTCCATTCCTTCAAATGTTCAACCACCAAAACCTGATTTGAAGCCATTGCCATCCAATCTTAAATACTCATTTTTGGGAGAAAATGAAACTTTTCCAGTAATAATCTCTTCCAAACTTAATGCACATCAAGAAGGTAAGTTATTACAAACTCTAAAAATGCACAAAAATGCATCAGGATGGACCATAACTGATATAAAAGGAATTAGTCCTTTGATTTGTACATATAAAATTTATTTAGAGGAAAATGCTAAACCCTCTTGAGAAATACAACGAAGGCTAAATCCTAATATGAAGGAAGTAGTGAAAAATGAAGTCATTAAGCTTCTAGATAATGAAATATCATTTATCCTATTTCTGACAGCAAATGGGTAAGTCCTACCCAAGTTGTACCCAAGAAGTCTGGAGTCACTATGATAACAAATGAGAACAATGAGTTAATTCCTACTAGAACTGTTACTGGTTGGCACATGTGCATTGACTATAGGAAACTTAATTCAATGACTAGAAAAGATCATTTTCCTTTACCTTTCATGGATCAAATCCTAGAAAGAGTTGCAGGTCATGAATTTTATTGTTTTCTAGATGGCTATTCGGGTTACAACCAAATTGAAATTGCATTGGAAGATCAAGAGAAGACTACTTTCACATGTCCATTTGGTACTTTTGCATATCGAAGGATGCCTTTTGGATTATGTAATGCACCAGCCACATTTCAAAGATGCATGCTTAGTATATTTAGTGATATGGTTGAACATTTTCTTGAGATTTTCATGGATGATTTTTCTGTTTTTGGCGATTCATTTTGTGGTAACAAACGGTATTGTACTTGGTCACATTGTTTCATCAAAAGGAATTGAGGTTGACAAATCTAAAATCAAGTTAATTGCAAACTTGCCAACACCAAAATCTCTTAAAGATGTTAGATCATTCCTAGGACATGCTAGTTTTTATAGAAGGTTCATCAAAGATTTTAGTGTAATATCTAAGCCTTTAAGTAACCTTCTAACAAAGGATACTATTTTTGAATGGACTGAACATTGTGAAGAAGCCTTTGTTAAACTTAAAAACTTGCTTACTTGTGCTCCTATCATTCAACCTCCTGATTGGTCATTACCTTTTAAAATGTTTTGGGATAAAGAAAAGATAAGAAACCTTATGTAATTTACTATGCAAGTAAAACTTTAAATAGTGCTCAAATGAATTATACCACCACTGAAAAAAAATTACTTGCAGTAGTATTTGCATGTGAAAAATTCAGATCTTATCTTGTTGGCTCACCTGTTGTTGTTTTTAGTGATCATGCAGCATTGAAATATCTTCTTTCTAAGAAAGATTCTAAAGCTAGATTGGTACGGTGGATTTTATTACTTCAAGAATTTGATATCACAATCAAAGATAAGAAAGGTAGCGAAAATGTTGTCGCAGATCACTTGTCAAGATTGACAACAGATTCGAAAATTGAAACCACACCAATCGATGACTACTTTCCCGATGAATCTTTACTTTTTATCTCTACAATGCCTTGGTTTGCTAATATTGTCAATTTTCTTATTTCAGGACAATTGCCAGCTCATTGGAGTACCCAAGATAAAAAAACGTTCTTGAATGAAGTGAAAAAATTTTATTGGGATGATCCTTATTTATTCAAATATTGTCCTGATCAAATATTTCAAAGATGTATTCCTGACAATAAGGTAAGTAATGTCATTAAATTTTGTCATTTTGAGGCATGTGGGGGCCATTTCTCATCAAGAAAGACAACTGCAAAAATCTTACAAAGTGGATTTTACTGGCCCACCATGTTCAAAGACTCACATGCATTCTGCAAGTCTTGTGAAAATTGTCAAAAGTTGGGATCTATTTCAAAACATCACATGATGCCTTTAAATCCTATTATTGTTATTGAGATCTTTGATTGTTGGGGTATAGATTTCATAGGTCCATTCCCTCCATCATTTGGTTTCTTATACATATTAGTCGCAGTAGATTATGTTTTAAAATGGATAGAGGCAATTCCAAGTCGAAACAATGATCACAAAACAGTGATAGAGTTTTTGAAAGAAAATATTTTGAGTCGATTTGGAGTCCCTCGAGCCAGCCACAATAAGTGATGGTGGAACACATTTCTGCAACAAGCCATTTGAGTGTTTAATGAAGAAATATGGAATCACACACAAAGTTGCCACCCCTTATCACCCTCAAACAAGTGGACAAGTAGAGCTTGCTAATGGGGAGATCAAACATATTTTGGAGAAAACAGTGAACCCTAATAGGAAAGACTGGTCTTTAAGACTTAATGATGCACTTTGGGCTTATCGAACTACTTATAAAACATCATTAGGTATGTCACCTTATAGACTAGTCTATGGAAAACCTTGTCACTTGCTTATGGAACTTAAACATAAAGCTTATTGGGTTATTAAAGCTTTCAATTCAAATCTGGATGATGTTAGTTAACTGCGAAAATTACAAATAAATGAGCTTGAGAAAATAAAAAATGATGCATATGAAAATTCAAGAATTCATAAAGAAAGAATTAAAGAGTTTCATGATGATTAGTACTTAAAAGTGCATTTTTATCATGGTTTTGTATCATCATTTTGCACTTGAAGTATCAATAACTCCTTAACTAAAGCATGTTTTATAATAATATATCTAATAATATAAGATACCTTTAATTTATGGTAAATATTCATTTTAAATGCAGGCCTATCACATAAATGAAAATATTGATTGATGACTTTAAGAACTTAAATTGCAAAGGCAAAGAGATGGTTAAACTTAGAAAAGAGATGTCGGTGCAATCCAAACCGGAACACTATTCAGTAATTGGGTCATATCTGGAGCTACAAATCTCTGATTTAGGTCCAATTTATATGGATGGAAAGGTAAGACATAGGCCTATAACTTTCATATGGAGCCCAAGATCTATAAAGGCCATTATCAAGTCCAAATTGTAGCAACAACAAAGAAGCCCGAATCTGTCTTCCAGCCCGAGCACTGTTCTGTATTTTGGCCATATCTGGAGTTCTAGAAGTCCAAATGAGCTGAATGTTTTACACAAGAAAGCTGAGACAATTGCCTACAACTTTCATGTTTACAACTGGCTCCAATTTTGACGTTATCAATGACGTTTTGGGCAGAGAAGAGAAGATAAGGATTGTCACCAAGTCAAAAGTTGGCCACCTACTTATCAATTAGTCATCAAATCAATAGTTCCCAATTTTGGCCTATAAAAGGAGGCATTTGCCATGCATTTAGGCATCTTGGTTTCCAGATCAAGATCATGCTCTTCCTTTCTCTCTTTGTATTTTTTGTAATGTTTATGCTTTACTTTCATTAATATCAAGTTTATGCCTTTCATTTCCTTTCCTTTACTTAGTTAACTTTTATGTTCTTATTTTGTTTATTTGTTTTCCTTTCTTTCATTATGTCTAGCTAAGTTAATTATGTCAAGGTGAAAAGGTTACACTAATGGTGTAAGAATAAGTATAATGTAAACTTAATATGGACTTTAATGTTTGATACTAACATGTTTTATATTTGTTATCTTGTTCACTCTTTAATACTTTGCTTGTTAAATGACTAATCTTGATTTATGTTGTATAACACTTGGTACAACAAATGCTTGGCACTTTCATAGCCCATAATGTATGGTATAACCGACACCTGAGCTATGAAAGGAACTTGATTTGTTGTTAACATAAGTTATAATCATGAATGCTTGACGAGATTTACAAGTATTTGCATTAATTGAATAAGATGACTAATGTAATCATGTTAACAATATATAATCTGATTGGAACCTCCTTTGTGTGTGGTTTCCAATTCAATAATAAGAGTTTATACTATACTTGTTTGATATATCATTAGTGGAACCTCTAACCTTGACATTTGTTATTATTATTGTTTAATCCTTACATTAATTTTCCATCTCCAAGTTCTCATCATCTTCTTCTTCTTCTCTTTCTTTATTATTATTATTACTACTACTACTACTACTACTACTACTACTACTATTATTATTATTATTATTATTATTATTATTATTATTATTATTATTATTATTATTATTGTTATTATTATTGTTGTTGTTGTTGTTATTGTTATTGTTATTGTTGTTGTATTATTGTTATTTATAATTTGTACAATTAACCTCCCTGTGGTTCGACCCCAGTCTTGCCGGGTTATTTATTACTTCGACACTCCTGCACTTGGGAGAAGACATCAATCTTTTAGTCTTGTCAAGTTTTTGGCGCCGTTGTCGGGGAGGTAAGTTCTTGTATAAATTATAATATTTATTTTCTCTTTTCACTTTTCTTGTATATAACTTTGTTTCTTTTTATTTTGTTTTCTTCCTCCTTCTTTTGCTTTCTTCTTTTTTTTTTTATTCTATTCCTAAACGTGCATGAGAGTGTGGTCACGCACATCAAGTGGTAGACTTTGTAGGGTATCCTCATCATTTTCAGAAAATATGGCTGAAGAAGATAATCAATCACTTCATAATGAGAATAATGAGAATAACCGTGCTAGAACACTTAGAGACCACATGAATCCCACAAGAACAAGTGCACCATCATGCATAGTTTTTCCTCCCGATGCATCTCATTTTAATTTTAAACCAGGTATTATTCAACTTTTACCTTCTTTTCATGGTTTGGAATTAGAAAATCCATACTTGCATTTAAGGGAATTTGAGGAGGTCTGCAACACATATAATAATTTAAATTGTAGCACGAACACCATTACATTAAAGCTTTTTCCTTTTTCATTAAAAGATAAAGCTAAAACATGGCTACAAAATTTGAGACCAGGATCCATTCGTGCTTGGGATGAAATGCAACAACAGTTTTTAAAGAAGTTTCTCCCATCTCATAGAACAAACTCTTTCAAGAGACAAATCATCACTTTCATTCAAAAACGAGGAGAAACATTTTATAAATGTTGGGATAGGTATCGAGATTTGCTTAGTACTTACCCCCATCATGGTTTTGAAACATGGAGACTGGTTTCACATTTCTATGAAGGGTTAACACCTAAAGATAGGCAAATGGTTGAATTGATGTGCAATGGAACTTTTGAAGATAAAGACCCTTATGAAGCAATGGAGTACTTAGACTTGTTAGCTGAAAATGCTCAAAATTGGGACACCGCGGGTACTTATGAGGTACCGAGTAAAACTCAACCTCATACATCTAGTGGAGGTATATACAACCTTAGGGAAGATCATGACCTTCAAGCCAAGTTTGCATCTTTAGCTAGAAAAGTCGAGGCACTAGAATTGAAAAAGAGTGGTCAATTAAAATCTGTTGAAAACATTGTGTGTCAAATCTGTGAAAGAAATGAACACGTAACCAATGATTGTCCAACCTTGCCTTCTTTTAAGGAATGTCTCCATGAACAAGCCCATGCTTTAAACAGTTTTCAAAGGGCCAACCACAACCCATACTCCCAAATATACAACCCTGGTTGGAGGAATCACCCAAACTTCAATTGGAAGAGTGAGAACAACAATGCACAAACTTCACAACCACCATTTCAAGCACACCACAATTTCCAAAATTCTTATGGATATGCACCTTTTTATGCTCCACCTCCTAGAAGAAATCTTGAGGAAACATTGCATGCATTCATTGAAAAGCAAGAGACAATCAATACTCAACTTGCTCAAAACATGACAGATTTTAAAGATACTCTTGCAAAATTAACATCTGCTCTCAGTTTCCAAGAGAAAGGTAAGTTTCCATCTCAACCACAACAAAATCCCAAGGGGCAATACAATGCAAATGCAAGTAGTTACGGAAGCCAACACATGGATCAAGTCAAATCAGTCACTACTCTACGCAGTGGTAAGGTTATTGAAAAACCCTCTTTTGAACCTTATGAGAAAGATGATGAGTCAATCTCTGAGGGTAAGGAAGGGGATGAATCTGAAAATTATAAAGAAACGACTGATTCACCCCCAGCACTTCCATTTCCTCAAGCCATGACCAAACAAAGGAAAGTCAATCACAATTCTGAAATTTATGAAATTTTCAAACAGGTAAGGATCAATATACCTTTGCTGGATGCTATTAAACAGGTTCCTTCCTATGCTAAATTTTTAAAAGATCTATGCACTGTGAAGAGGAAACTGAATGTGAAAAAGAAAGCGTTTCTAGCCGAACAAGTAAGTGCTATTCTTCAAAACAATAATGCTTTGAAATATAAAGACCCTAGTTGTCCTACAATTTCCTGCTTTATTGGAGAGCATAAAATTGAAAGAGCCTTACTTGATCTTGGTGCTAGTGTGAATTTACTTCCATATTCAGTTTTTCAAAGCCTCAATCTAGGTGAGTTAAAACCAACTTCTATATCTCTTTTACTTGCCGATAGATCTGTAAAAGTGCCTAGAGGAATAATTGAAGATGTGTTAGTACAAGTCGATAAATTCATTTATCCTGTGGATTTTATTGTCTTGGACACATAACCTGTTGAAGCATGTAATTCATTTCCTGTTATTTTAGGACGTCCATTTCTTGCAACCTCTAACGTATTGATTAATTGTAGGAATGGACTGATGAAGCTATCATTTGAAAACATGACATTGGAGATGAATATTTTCAACATTTGCAAGCAACCTGGAGATGATAATGATTTACAAGAAGTAGATCATGTTGATGAATTAGTTTATGATCAACTTGAATCTACTTTAAGTAAAAATGAATTGGATGAAACTGAAGATTTGCAAATGGTTTATTCTGAGGAAGAAATCACGGATGGAACAAGCACCGAAAATGTTGATGCGAATTTTTTGTCAACAGTGACAACAAATTCGATACCTGACATCACACCAATGGATGATTACTTTCCTAACGAATCCTTACTTTCTCTTAGTCCAATGCCTTGGTATAATAAAAATATCAATTTTCTTTCTTTAGGAGATTTGCCAGCTGATTGGAGTACCCAAGACAAAGAAAAGTTTTTGAACGAAGTGAAGAATTTTTATTGTGATGACCCTACCTTATTCAAATATTGTCCTGATCAAATATTTCAAAGATTCATTCCCGACAATGAGGTAAGTAGTGTCATTAAACTTTGTCATTCTGAAGCATGTGGGAGTTATTTTTCTTCAAAAAAGACAGTTGCAAAAATCTTTCAAAATGGATTTTATTGGGCCACCATGTTCAAGGACACGCATGCATTCTGCAAAACTTGTGAAAATTATCAAAAGATTGATACTAGTCAAAAAGTTTTGTTTTATGATTCTCAACTCTATGCAGTCCCTAGAGAGCTAAGACCAAGATGGACCAATCCTTATGGGGCCTGTGATATTGAGAATTCAATGAATGACAATGATTTTAAGGACAATGGACATCGTTTGAAAGCTCACTTTGATAATTTTCCTAATGAAAATGAATCAACTGGTTTGAATGATTTTGTAGATAAAGGTTGATTTTTTTTTTCTCACATTGTTTCTGTGTTTTTTTTTTAGTGATTTTTGCTAGTTTCTCTCACCCCGGTCAAATGGCGGACAACGGTACTCCGTGACTTAAGTCGGTTCTTTCAGTTTCCCACAATTACTGATATTTGTGTATATATTTGTGTAATTCTTTGAATCTCTCTTCCAATTCTCATTTGAAAATGGACACTAATCTTGAAAAATTGAAAAAGTATTTTCCCGCTCTGCCTCAGAATGCGATTACAAAAATTTACCGTGCTAGATGTGCAAGATTGAGATTGTTAATGAATCATGGAATTCCTGAGGATATTCGTTGGATGATTGAAGCAAAGGTCCGATTATCAGGTGAGTCCTCTAATTTATTTATTTCACACATGCCTGGAACAGGTAAAAGCACTTTTGCAAAGAAGCGTCGTGCAAAACGACTAGAAGTCTGTCATCGATGTGCTAGATGGACTTGTAATACACAATGTCGTTCTTTAGGAATGGTATCTATAAACCGTGAAGATAAAATACAATTCATTAAGGATGGCCTGAGTAAGGAGTCTTTAGATAATCTTCTATTGACTCTTGAGACGCATTCTAGTGGAGATGTGCATTGTGCAATTCATGATTTATGGCCACTATTTCATAAAGAACATGATCGACTTAGTCTTGGGAATCTGACTAAAAAAGACCCTGTTTGCCAGTTTTTAAGAAAACTGGATGGGAAGCCTATCCCCGACCCATAGAGGGCGTTTAAGCCGTTCTTGGACATAAAACCAAGAGAAGATGTGAGCCACAATCACAACTACCTGTACATACACATGCTTTTTCAAAAAGTAAATAAATAAATAAATAAAAAGAGAAAGAGAGAGTGTGAGACTCCAGCTGGCCTACATATAGGTGTTATGATTGCCTTTCTAATTTCTCATCTATAAAACCCTCTTTTCCTTCCTTTCATTTCTACTCAACCCATACATTCAACAAATACAGAAGTGTGTAGAAATGGCAAGTTCCTCAAGTCATCAAATAAGAAATATTTGTGTTTTCGGTGGATCTAGTCCTGGAAAAGAAAAGGAGTTTTTAGAATCAGCAAATCATCTTGGTCAGGTGCTAGCTGAGAGAAAGATTCATTTAATATATGGGGGAGGCAGTCTTGGGTTAATGGGAGGTGTGTCAATAGCTGTATTTTTAGGAGGTAGTCAAGTTTTGGGGGTCGTCCCTGAAGCTTTGGCACAAGGGGACATCATTGGAAAAACAATTAGAGAGGAACTTCAGGTCTCTACAATGTCGGGTCGAATGAATGCAATGTTTAACCATGCTGATGCTTTCATTGCTTTACCAGGTGGTCTAAGTACATTGGAAGAGATCTTTCATATTTCCTCTTGGGCTCAATTGCACATTCACCATAAACCCATTGGTTTGTTAAATGTTAATGGTTATTATGATAAGTTGTTGTCTTTTCTTGATCATGCTGTGGAACAGGAATTTCTAACATCTTCTGCATGACAAATCATAATCTCTGCTACTACTGCTGAACAATTGATTGACCAACTACAATCTTTCATTCCTGTGATTGATCCTTCTATGAGTCGCATAAATTGGTCATCTACGGGAAGCCGTAAAAAGCTTAGATTGGATTTGAGCCTTCATTTGTGAATTTTTGTGTATTTTGGTTTTATTATTGTGTTTTGTTATTTCTTATTTTTATTTCAGTGTGTTTCAGGTTTTGTCAGTGTTCGTTATTTCAGGTGATATCTTCTATACTCTATCTTTCTACCTTAGAACATTGAGGACAATGTCTCGTTTTGGTTGGGGGGAGAGGGTAGTAGTTGATAAAAAAAAAAATTGTTTTTCATTTCATAAAGCATGTGTATAATTGTTGTTACTAGGATGGCAGAGTAAAGGAGTTCTTTTGTTAAAGTGACTCTTGAGACGCATCTTAGTAACCATTCTTAACAAGGTCTATTATAATACTTCCTGAAATATTCAGGTTTACAAACTCTCGTATTGTTACCGCTTAATTCTGCTCATATACTTATTTAACATGTATTCTTAAACCTTAATTTACACACACACACTTTAACATATGATTGTGGGTTGCATATTGGATTATTACATTATTTATGTTCTTTTGTTAAAGGTAACAACTAAGGGAAAGGGATTGTATATAATTAAAAAAAAAGAAAAAAAAATGATGATAATAAAAATGTAGATAAGTTTGGTTTCGTAGCCTCCCTAACCTAAGCAATTAAGCCCGAAGGGGTGTTTTAACACCTAATACCCTAAAGTCAACTGACTTGGGAGCTATTGGCCCAACGCTTGTTACATGGGTTGAGGAGAAAAGCTTAAGGAAATCAAACATTACACTATCTACATATCAGTATCTGCGACCCGAGTTACTAAGCTCGTAGGGGTGTCTTAACACCTAATGCCCTAAGACCAACCGGTCTGGGAGTCATTAGCTGAAAGCTCGTTACATGGGTTAAAGATGCATGATGTTTTTAAATTATATGTATATAGATTTAAAAAAAAACAAAAAAAAAGACAAAAATAGTAATCCCAACCCAAGGAAGTTAACCTTAAACATTAGAACAAAAATTTTGTTTTCTTCCAAGAAAAGCCCCATAATTATGTGTTGATACATTGAGCACAAAAAAAAAGGTTTATTAATATCTTGTTAAGAGGTATTGAGCAGATATATAAATTTAATGAGAGTTTGTTTATCTGGATAGATTAATGGAAGTTAAATGATGAATACCTTACTTTGTGAAATTTGCAAATTGTTGTAACGCTTTAATTACTAGGGACTAGTAATAAGCTGGTTGAGGGGTGTGATTAGTACTTAAAAGTGCATTTTTATCATGGTTTTGTATCATCATTTTGCACTTGAAGTATCAATAACTCCTTAACTAAAACATGTTTTATAATAATATATCTAATAATATAAGATACCTTTAATTTATGGTAAATGTTCATTTTAAATGCAGGCCTATCACATAAATGAAAATATTGATTGATGACTTTAAGAACTTAAATTGCAAAGGCAAAGAGATGGTCAAACTTAGAAAAGAGATGTCGGTGCAATCCAAACCGGAACACTGTTCGGTAATTGGGTCATATCTGGAGCTACAGATCTCAGATTTAGGTCCAATTTATATGGATGGAAAGGTAAGACATAGGCCTACAACTTTTATATGGAGCCCAAGATCTAAAAAGGTCATTTGAAAATCCAAATTGTAGCAACAACAAAGAAGCCCGAATCTATCTTCCAGCCCGAGCACTGTTCGGTATTTTGGCCATATCTGGAGTTCTAGAAGTCCAAATGAGCTGAAGTTTTTACACAAGAAATCTGAGACAATTGCCTACAACTTTCATGTACTGGCTCCAATTTTGACGTTATCAATGACGTTTTGGGCAGACAAGAGAAGATAAGGATTGTCACCAAGTCAAAAGTTGGCCACCCACTTATCAATTAGTCATCAAATCAATAGTTCCCAATTTTGGCCTATAAAAGGAGGCATTTGCCATGCATTTAGGCATCTTGGTTTCCAGATCAAGATCATGCTCTTCCTTTCTTTCTTTGTATTTTTTGTAATGTTTATGCTTTACTTTCATTAATATCAAGTTTATGCCTTTCATTTCCTTTCCTTTACTTACTTAACTTTTATGTTCTTATTTTGTTTATTTGTTTTCCTTTCTTTCATTATGTCTAGCTAAGTTAATTATGTCAAGGTGAAAAGGTTACACTAATGGTGTAAGAATAAGTATAATGTAAACTTAATATGGACTTTAATGTTTGATACTAACATGTTTTATATTTGTTATCTTGTTCACTCTTTAATACTTTGCTTGTTAAATGACTAATCTTGATTTATGTTGTATAACACTTGGTACAACAAATGCTTGGCACTTTCATAGCCCATAATGTATGGTATAACCGACACTTGAGCTATGAAAGGAACTTGATTTGTTGTTAACATAAGTTATAATCATGAATGCTTGACGAGATTTACAAGTATTTGCATTAATTGAATAAGATGACTAATGTAATCATGTTAACAATATATAATCTGATTGGAACCTCCTTTGTGTGTGGTTTCCAATTCAATAATAAGAGTTTATATTATACTTGTTTGATATACCATTAGTGGAACCTCTAACCTTGACATTTGTTATTATCATTGTTTAATCGTTACATTAATATTCCATCTCCAAGTTCTCATCATCTTCTTCTTCTTCTTTTTTTTTTTTCTTTATTATTATTATTATTATTATTATTATTATTATTATTATTATTATTATTATTATTATTATTATTATTACTATTACTATTACTATTACTATTACTATTATTATTATTATTGTTATTATTATTATTGTTATTATTGTTGTTGTTGTTGTTGTTATTGTTATTGTTATTGTTGTTGTATTATTGTTATTTATAATTTGTACAATTAACCTCCCTGTGGTTCGACCCTGGTCTTGCCGGGTTATTTATTACTTCGACACTCCTGCACTTGGGAGAAGACATCAATCTTTTAGTCGTGTCACATGACAAGAAAATACTAAGAAAAACATTCAATGTTGGTAAAAAAGTCTTACTTTATAATTTTCGACTGCATTTATTTCCTGGAAAATTAAGATCAAGATGGAGAGGTCTTTTTATTGTGAAACATGTGTATCCATATGGGGCCTATGACATCGAGAATCCAAAGAATGACAATATTTTCAAGGTAAATGGACATCATCTGAAAGTTTACTTTGATAATTTTTTAGTTGAACATGACTCTATTGAATTAGGTGATCTTGTATATAAAGATTGATTTGTTTGGTGATTTTTGCTAGTTTCTCTCACCCCGGTAAAATGGTGGATAACGGTACTCCGTGACTTAGATCGGTTCTTTCAATTTCTAATACACAATGTCGTTTTTTAGGAATGGTATCTATAAACCGTGAAGATAAAATACAATTCATTAGGGATGGCCTGAGTAAGGAGTCTTTAGATAATCTTCTATAGACTCTTGAGACGCATTCTAGTGGAGATGTGCATCGTGTAATTCATGATTTATGACCACTATTTCATAAAAAACATGATTGACTTAGTCTTGGGATCTGACTAAAAAAGACCATGTTCGCTAGTTTTTAAGAAAATTAGATGAGAAGCCTATCCCCGACCCATAAAGGGCGTTTAAGCCGTTATTGGACATAAAACCAAGGGAAGATGTGAGCCACAATCACAACTACCTGTACATACACGCTTTTTCAAAAGTAAATAAATAGATAAATAAAGAGAGAGAGAGAGAGTGTGAGACTCCAGCTGGCCTATATATAGGTGTTATGATTACCTTTTTAATTTCTCATCTATAAAACCCTCTATTCCTTCCTTTCATTTGTACTCAACCCATACATTCAATAAATATAGAAGTGTGTAGAAATGGCAAGTTCCTCAAGTCATCAAATAAAAAGTATTTGTGTTTTCGGTGGATTTAGTCCAGGAAAAGAAGATAATTTTTTAGAATCAGCAAATCATTTTGGTCAGGTGGTAGCTGAGAGAAAGATTCATTTAGTGTATGGGGGAAGTGGTCTTGGGTTAATGGGAGGTGTGTCAATAGCTGCATTTTTAGGAGGTAGTCAAGTTTTGGGGGTCGTCCCCGAAGCTTTAGCATAAGGGAACATCATTGGAAAAACAATTGGAGAGGAACTTCAGGTCTCCACAATGCCAGCTCGAATTAATGCAATGTTTAACCATGCTGATGCCTCCATTGCTTTACCAGGTGGTCTAGGCACATTGGAAGAGATCTTTCATATTTCCTCTTGGGCTCAACTGCACATTCACCATAAACCCATAGGTTTGTTAAATGTTAATGGTTATTATGATAAGTTGTTGTCTTTTCTTGATCATGCTGTGGAACCAGAATTTCTAACATCTTCTGCACGACAAATCATAATCTCTACTGCTATTGTTTAACAATTGATTGACCAACTAGAATCTTTCATTCCTGTGATTGATCCTTCCATGAGTTGCATAAATTGGTCATCTAAGGGAAGCCGTAAAAAGCTTAGATTGGATTTGAGCCTTCATTTGTGAATTTTTATGTCTTTTGGTTTTATTATTGTGTTTTGTTATTTTTTATTTTTGTTTTAGTGTGTTTCAGGTTTGTCAGTGTTCATTATTTTCAGGTGATATCTTCTATACTCTATTTTTCTACTTTAGAACATTGAGGACAATGTCTCGTTTTGGTTGGGGGGACGGGTAGTAGTTGATAAAAAAAATTATTTTTTATTTCATAAAGCATGTGCATAATTGTTGTTACTAGGATGACAGAGTAAAAAAGCTCTTTTTTTAAAGTGACTCTTGAGACGCATCGTAGTAACCATTCTTAACAAGGTCTATTATAATACTTCTTGAAATATTGAGGTTTACAAACTCTCGCATTGTTATCACTTAATTCTGCTCATATACTTATTTAACATGTATTCTTAAATCTTAATTTACACACACACACTTTAACATATGATTGTGGGTTGCATATCGGATTATTACATTTATTATGTTCTTTTATTAAAGGTAACAACTAAGGGAAAGGGATTGTATATAATTAAGAAAAAAGAAAAAAAAAGAAAAAAAAATGATGATAATAAAAATGTAGATAAGTTTGGTTTCGTAGCCTCCCTAACCTAAGCAATTAAGCCCGAAGGGGTGTTTTAACACCTAATACCCTAAAGTCAACTGACTTGGGAGCTATTAGCTCAACGCTTGTTACGTGGGTTGAGGAGAAAAGGTTAAGGGAATCAAACATTGCACTATCTACATATCAGTATCTGCGACCCGAGTTACTAAGCTCGTAGGGGTGTGTTAACACCTAATGCCCTAAGACCAACTGGTTTGGGAGTCATTAGCTGAGAGCTCGTTACCTAGGTTAAAGATGCATGATGTTTTTAAATTATGTGTATATATTTTTTTTAACAAAAAAGAAAAAAAAAGAAGACAAAAATAATAATCCCAACCCAAGGAAGTTAACCTTAAACATTAGAACAAAAATTTTGTTTTCTTTTAAGAAAAGCCCCATAATTATGTGTTGATATATTGAGCACAAAATAAAGGTTTATTAATATCTTGTTAAGAGGTATTGAGCAGATATATAAATTTAATAAGAGTTTGTTTATTTGGATAGATTAATAGAAGTTAAATGATGAATACCTTGCTTTGTGAAATTTGCAAATTTGTTTTCTATTTTAACGCTTTGATTACTAGGGACTAGTAATAAGTTGGTTGGGGGGTGTGATTAGCACTTAAAATTGCATTTTTATCATGGTTTTATATCATCATTTTGTACTTGAAGTATCAATAACTCCTTAACTAAAACATGTTTTATAATAATATATCTAATAATATAAGATACCTTTAATTTGTGGTAAATGTTCATTTTAAATGCAGGCCTATCACATAAATGAAAGAATTGATTGATGACTTTAAGAACTTAAATTGCAAGGATAAAGAGATGGCCAAACTTAGAAAAGAGATGTCGGTGCAATCCAAAGCGGAACACTATTCGATAATTAGGTCATATCTGAAGCTATATATCTCAGATTTAGGTCTAATTTATATGGATGGAAAGGTAAGACATAGGCCTACAACTTTCATATGGAGCCTAGGATCTAAAAAGGTCATTTTCAAGTCTAAATTATAGCAACAACAAAGAAGCCCGAATCTGTCTTCCAGCCCGAGCACTGTTTAGTATTTTGGCCATATCTGGAGTTCTAGAAGTCCAAATGAGTTGAATGTTTTACATAAGAAAGCTGAGATAATTGCCTACAACTTTCATGTTTTGGATTGGCTCCAATTGTGACGTTATCAATGATGTTTTAGGCAGACAAGAGAAGCTAACGATTGTCACCAAGTCAAGAGTTGGCCACCCACTTATCAATTAGTCATCAAATCAATAGTTCCCAATTTTAGCCTATAAAAGGAGGCATTTGCCGTGCATTTAGGCATTTTGGTCTCCAGATCAAGATCATGCTCTTCCTTTCTCTCTTTGTATTTTTGTAATGTTTATGCTTTGCTTTCATTAATATTAAGTTTATCCCTTTTATTTCCTTTCCCTTATTTAGTTAACTTTTATGTTCTTATTTTGTTTATCTATTTTTCTTTCTTTTATTATGTCTAGTTAAGTTAATTATGTCGAGGTGAAAAAGGTTACACTAATGGTGTAAGAATAAGTATAATGTAAACTTAATATGGACTTTAATGTTTGATACTAACATGTTTTATATTTGTTATCTTGTTCACTCTTTAATACTTTGCTTGTTAAATGACTAATCTTGATTTATGTTGTATAACACTTGGTACAACAAATGCTTGCCATGAAAGGAACTTGATTTGTTGTTAACATAAGTTATAACCATAAATGCTTGACGAGATTTACAAGTATTAACATTAATTGAATAAGATGACTAATGTAATCATGTTAATAATCTATAATTCAATTGGAACCTTCTTTATGTGTGGTTTCCAATTGAATAATAAGAGTTTATATTATACTTGTTTGACATACCATTAATGGAATCTCTAACCTTGACATTTGTTATTATCATTGTTTAATCGTTACATTAATATTCCATCTCAAAGTTCTCATCTTCTTCTTCTCCTTCTTTTTATTTATTATTATTATTATTATTATTAGTACTACTAATACTACCACCCCCACCCCCACCACCACCACCACCACCACTATTATTATTATTATTATTATTATTATAGTTGTTGTTGTTGCTATTATTGTTATTTATAATTGTTATTTATAATTTGTACAATTAACCTACATGTGGTTCGACCCTAGTCTTGTTGGGTTAATTATTACTTCGACACTCCTGTACTTGGAAGAAGACATCAATCTTTTCGTCGTGTCACTTATTGCGTGCAGGGTAAGGGGGTTTATAACCTATCATTTGATAAAGCTTCCTTGAACCTTAAACAAATGACATAACTTTTGATAAAAACTAGAAACTTGACCTGAAAACTTAGGTTAGTGATAGTCTATGGACATTAGAGCCAATGTCTTATGTGGACCAAAATGTCTCTCATAATATAATTCATGAATGATATGCTCTTGCAAAGAAAAAATAGGAAAATAAAGCTACAGACCACAAAAAATATAACCATTTAAAAACAAAAAGTTATCTTGTTTATCTCCCTTTGAAGACTCAACATAAATTTAACCAAACAAGGGATCATCCAAATACAGCTCATGGAAAGTATCAAACCCTAGCATATAGAACTGTATAGTATTGAGCAAGGTTACACACCAACTAAGAGCATCCATTTTGCATGCTGATGACTCAACTTATGCTTCCCATTTATATACTTTAGAGCTTTATAACCTATAATTAAAGTAAATTTCTTCTGCATGAGGTAGTGCCTTCAATGCTAGATCATATGTGGAATAATTATTCTTTGAGTTAGATAGTTTTTTACTAAAGAAGGCAATTGGACGCCTATCTTAGCTAAGAATGCCTCCAATGCCTACCCTAGAATCATCATAATTTACTTCAAATAAATTCTCAAAGTCTGGTAATGCTAATACTGGAGCTTTCATCTTCATCTACTTCATTAATTGAAAACTGGTTTCAGCCTCGTTTGACCATTGAAAAGGACACCCATTTAAGCACTTTGTAATGGATGCAATAAGAGAACTGAAATCTTACTTTGATTAGCATGAACACCATTGACCTGACCAAAAGATTGATGTCTTCTTTCAAGTCTAGGAGTGTCGAAGTAATAAATAACCTAGTAAGACCGGGGTTGAACCACAAGGAGGTTAAGTATATAAATTATAGTTAACAATAACACAACAACAATAGTAGTAGCAGTAGTATTAGTAATAATAAAGAAGAAGAAGAAGAAGTTGATGAGAACTTTGATATGAAAGATTAACGTAAAAATTAAACAATGATAACAACAAATATCAAGGTTAGAGGATCCACTAATGTTATATCAAACTAGTATAAATTATGTCTTTTCTTTACAATATTCAGATTCAACCACTTCCTTACCTTTAGAGATTGACTCATCATCTTTCTCACAAGATTCAAGAGTAGGTTTTTCAATAATCTTACCACTATGAAGAGTAGTGACTGATTTAACTTAATCCATATGTTGGCTTTCGAAACTACTTACATTGGCATTGTATTGCCCCTTGGGATTTTGTTGTGGTTAAGATGGAAACTTACCTTTCTCTTGGAAGCTGAGAGTAATTTTGCAAAAGTATCTTTGAAATTTATCATACTTTGAGCAAGTTAAGTATTGATTATCTTTTGCTTTTCAATGAATGTATGCAATGTTTCCTTAAGATTCCTTCTAAGAGGTGAAGTATAAGAAGGTACATATCCATAAGAAAATTATAGTGTGTTTAAAATGGTGGTTATGAAGTTTATACATTATTGTTATTATCACTCTTCCAACTAAAATTTGGGTGATTTCTCCAACCAGGATTGTATGTTTATGAGTATGGGTTGTGATTGAGCCTTTAAAAACTATTTAAAGCATGGGGTTGTTCAAGGAGATATTCCTTAAAAAAAGTCAAAATTGGACAATCATTGGTTGAATGTTTATTGGTTTCATAGATTTGACACATAATGTCTTGAACAGATTTTAATTGACTACTCTTTTTTAATTCTAGTATCTCAACTTTTCTAGCTAAATATGCAAACTTGGCTTGGAGGTCATGATCTTCCATAAGGTTGTACATACCTCCACTAGATATATGAGGTTGAGTTTTACTCGGTACCTGATTAGTACTTAAAAGTGCATTTTTTATCAAGGTTTTATGTCATCATTTTGCACTTGAAGTATCAATAACTCTTTAACTAAAGCATGTTTTATAATAATATAAGATATCTTTAATTTGTGGTAAATGTTCATTTTAAATGCAGGCTTATCACATAAATGAAAGGATTGATTGATGAATTTAAAAATTGAAATTGAAAGGACAAAGAGATGACCAAACTTAGAAAAGAGATGCTGGTGCATTCCAAACCAGAATACTATTTAGTAATTAGGTCATATCTGGTGCATTCCAAACCAGAATACTATTTAGTAATTAGGTCATATCTGGAGCTGTAGATCTCAGATTTAAGTCTACTTTATATGGATGGAAAGATAAGATATAGGCCTATAACTTTTATATAGAGCCCAAGATCTAAAAAGGTTATTTTCAGTCCAAATTATATCAAAACAAAGAAGTTCGAATCTGTTTTCTAACCCGAGCACTGTTTAGTGTTTGGTCCTTATCTAGAGTTCTAAAGGTCCAAATGATCTAAATTTTTTACAAAAGAAATTTGAGACAATCCCCTACAACTTTCATGTTTTAGGTGGCTCTAATTTTGATGTTATAATGATATTTTGGACAGACAAGAGAAGATAAGGATTGTTACCAAGTCAAGAGTTGGTCACCCACTCATCAATTAGTCATCAAATCAATAGTTCCCATTTTTTTACCTATAAAAAAAACATTTGTCATACATTTAGGCATCTTAGTTTCCAGATCAAGATCATGCTCTTGCTTTCTCCCTTTATATTTTTTTGTAATGTTTATGCTTTGCTTTCATTAATATCAAGTTTATGCCTTTCATTTCCTTTCATTTACTTACTTCACATTTACCTTATTTATGTTCTTATTTTCATTATGTCTAGCTAAGTTTATTATGTCAAGGTGAAAAGGTTACACTAATGGTATAAGAATAAGTATAGTGTAAACTTAATATGGACTTTAATGTTTGATACTAACATGTTTTGTATTTGTTATCTTGTTCACTCTTTAATACTTTGCTTGTTAAATGACTAATCTTGATTTATGTTCTATAACACTTGGTATAATAAATGCTTGATACTTTTATAGGTCATACTGGATGGTATAACCGAATAAGATGACTAATGTAGTCATATTAATAATCTACAATCTGATTGGAACCTCCTTTGTGTGTGGTTTTCAATTGAATAATAAGAGTTTATACTATACTTGTTTGATATACCATTAATGAAACCTCTAATTGGAACCTTGACATTTATTATTATCATTTTTTAATCTTTATATTAATATTCCATCTCAAAGTTCTCATCTTTTTTATTTATTTATCATTATTATTATTATTATTATTACTATTACTACTATACTATTATTATTATTATTATTATTATTATTATTATTATTATTATTATTATTATTATTATTATTATTCTTGTTGTTGTTGTTGTTGTTATTGCTATTATTATTATCTATAATTTATACAATTAACCTCCCTATAGTTCGACCCTGGTCTTGCCGGGTTATTTATTACTTCGACACTCCTACATTTGGGAGAAGACATTAATCTTTTCGTCATGTCAGTACCTTATAAGTACCAACGGTGTCCCAATTTTGAGTATTTTAAGCTAACAAGTCTAAGTACTCCATTGCTTTATTAGGGTCTTTATCTTCAAAAGTTCCATTGCACATCAATTCAACCATTTGCCTATATCTTAGTGTTAACCCTTCATAAAAATATGAAACTAATCTCTATGTTTCAAAATCATGACGAGGGCAAGTATTAAACAAGTCTTAATACCTATCCTAATATTGATAAAATGTTTCTCTTGATTTTTGAATGAAAGTGGTGATTTGTCTTTTGAAAGAGATTGTTCTGTGAGATGGAAAAAACTTCTTTAAAAACTATTATTACATTTCATCCCAAGCACGAATGTATCTAGGTCTCAAATTTTATAGCCATGTTTTAGCTTTATCTTTTTTTTTTAAAAAAAGAAAAAGCTTTAATCTAATGGTGTTCATGCTACAATTTGAGTCATTATACATGTTGCAGACCTTCTCAAATTCCTTTAAATGCAAGTATGGATTTTTTAAATCTAAGCCATGAAAAGAAGGTAAAAGTTGAATAATGTCTGGCTTAAAATTAAAATGAGATGTATAGGAGGGAAAACTATGCATGATAGTGCACTTGTTCTTGTGGGATTAATGTGGTCTCTAAATGTTCTAACATGGTTATTCTCATTATAAAATAATTGATTATCTTCTTTAGTCATATTTTCTGAAAATGATGAGGATATCCTACAAAGTCCACTATTTAATATACGTGTACACTCTCATGCACGTGTAGGAATAGAATAAAAGGAAGAAGAAAATAAATGAAAAAGAAACAAGAGAAAAGAAACAAAGTTATATATAAGAAAAATGAAAAGAAAAAATAAAATAAATACTATAATTTGTACAAGAACTTACCTCCACGATAACGATGCTAAAAACTTGACACGACCAAAATATTGATGTCTTCTCCCAAATGCAAGAGTATCGAAGTAATAAATAACCCGGCAAAACCGGGGTTGAACCATAGGTAGGTTAATTGTATAAATTATAGTTAACAATAACACAATAATAGTAGTAGTAGTAGTAGTAAAGAAAAGAAAGAAGAAGTTGATGAGAACTTTAAGATGGAAGATTAACATAAGGATTAAACAATGATAACAACAAATATCAACATTAGAGGATCCATTAATAGTATGTCAAATAAGTATAGTATAAACTTTTATTACTCAATTGGAAACCACACACAAAGGAGGTTCCAATTAGATTATAAATTTTTAACATGATTACATTAGTTATTTTATTCGAATAATGCTAATACTTGTAAATGTTATCAGGCATTCATGATTATAACTTATGTTAATAACAAATCGGGTTCTTTTCATAGCTGAGGTGTTGGTTATACCATACAGTATGGGCTATGAAAATGTCAAGCATTTGTTGTACTAAGTGTTATACAATATAAATCTAGATTAGTCATTTAACAAGTAAAGTATTAAAGAGTGAACAAGATAACAAATACAAAACATGTTAGTATCAAACATTAAAGTCCGTGTTAAGTTTACATTATACTTATTTTTACACCATTAGTGTAACCTTTTCACCTTGACATAATAAACTTAACTAAACATAATAGAAAAAATAAATAAACAAAATAAGAACATAAATAAGATAAAAGTTAACTAAGTAAAGAAAAAGAATTGAAAGGTATAAGTAAGATATTAATGAGAATAAAAATTAAGCATTACAAAAATACAAAGAGAGAAAGCAAAAACATGATCTTTATTTGGAAACCAAGATGTCTAAATGCATGGCAAATGCCTCCTTTTATAGGCTAAAATTAGAAACTATTGATTTGATGACTACTTGATGAGTGGGTGGCCAACTTTTGACTTAGTGACAATCATTAGCTTCTCTTGTCTTCCCGAAATATTATTGATAACGTCAGAATTGGAACCACGTGAAAACATGAAAGTTGTAGGAAATTGTCTCAACTTTTCAGAAAAAAAAAAGAGAGAGATCATTTGGACTTCTAAAACTCCATATATGAGTCAAACACTAAATAATGTTCGGGCTGTAGGACAAATTCAGACTTCTTCATTGTTGCAATAATTTGGACTTGAAAATGACCTTTTCTAAATTTAGGCTCCTATGAAAGTTGTAGGCCTATGTCTTACCTTTCTATCCATATAAAATAGATCTAAATCCGAGTTCTACAGCTCCAGATATGACCCAATTACTGAATAGTATTCCGGTTTGAACTGCACCAGCATCTCTTTTCTAAGTTTATCCATCTCTTTGTCCTTTCAATTTCAGTTCTTAAACTCATCAATCAATCATTTTATTTATGTGATAGGTCTACATTTAAGATAAATATTTACCACAAATTAAATGTATTTTATATTATTAAATATATTATTATAAAACATGCTTTAGTTATGGAGTTATTGATACTTCAAGTGCACTTTTAAATACTAATAAACTATTAACAGACATAATAAAGTATCGGTGAATAACTTACACTTTTTTTTGGTTCACATACAATTCTTCCTTCCTTAAAGTATTAAAAACAGCCTATAGGCGCACCGAATGAGATTTTAGAGTGAGACTATGAATTATAATGTCATTAAAATAAATCAGGACAAATCTACCCATGAATGACCTCAATATCTGATGCATGAACCATATGAATATGCCAGTAGCATTAAACAATATAAATGGTATGATCATCTGCTCACATAACCCATGGTAAGTTTTGAAGGTTGTCTTCTACTTATCCCCTAGATTGATTATGATCTGATGATACCTCCTCTTGAGATCAATATTGGAGAATATCTTAAACTCTACTAGCTAGTCTAATATGTCATCTAAACAAGGTATGAGGTACTTATATTTTATTGTGTTTCGATTGATGGTCTGACTATTTATATACATACACCATGAATAATTCTTTTTTGGGACTAAAAGACTTGACATTATACAAGGACTCATACTTTGATGGATATACCCTTTCTCTAGCAACTCCACCATATATGTTTGCAACTCTTCGACTTCTTTATAGCTAATTTATAAGCTGCTTTGTTTGGTAGGCTAGAATAAAACATCAAGTCAATTTGATGTTGTATCTCCTTTATAAAAGGTAAATTGATTAGTACTTAAAATATATTTTTATTAAGATTTTATATCATCATTTTGCACTTGAAGTATCAATAACTCCTTAACTAAAACATGTTTTATAATAACATATCTAATAATATAAGACACCTTTAATTTATGGTAAATATTCATTTTAAATGTAGGCCTATCATATAAATAAAAGGATTGATTGATGAGTTTAAGAACTGAAATCGAAAGAACAAAGAGATGGCCAAACTTAGAAAAGAGATGTTGGAGTAGTCCAAATCAGAACACTATTTAGTAATTGGGTCATATCAGGAGCTGTAGATCTCAGATTTAGGTCTAATTTACATGGATATAAAGGTAAGACATAGGCCTACAACTTTCATATGAGCTCAAGATTTAAAAAAAGTCATTTTCAAGTCCAAATTATAGTAACAACAAAGAAGTCTGAATATGTCCTCCAGCCAGAGCACTGTTCAATATTTGGTCCATATTTGGAGTTCTAAAAGTCCAAATGACCTCCATTGTTTTTTCCTAGAAAGCTGAGACAATTTCCTACAACTTTTATATTTTCAAGTGGTTTCAATTCTGACGTTATCAATGATGTTTTGGGTAAACAAGAGAAGATAAAGATTGTCACCAAGTCAAGAGTTGGCCACCCAGTCATCAATTCGTCATCAAATCAATAGTTCCTAATTTTAGCCTATAAAAGAAGGCATTTGTCATGCATTTAGGCATCTTAATTTCCATATCAAGATCATGCTTTTGCTTTCTCTCTTTGTATTTTTATAATGCTTAAGTTTTATTTTTATTAATATCTTGTTTATGCCTTTCATTTCCTTTCCATTACTTAGTTAGCTTTTCTCTTATTTATGTTCTTATTTTATTTATTTATTTTTCTTTCTTTCATTACGTCTAGTTAAGTTTATTATATTAAGGTGAAAAGGTTATACTAATGGTCTAAGAATAAGTATAGTGTAAACTTAACATCAATTTTAATGTTTGATACTAACATATTTTATATTTGTTATCTTGTACACTCTTTAATGCTTTACTTGTTAAATGATTAATCTAGATTTATGTTGTATAACACTTGGTACAATAAATGATTGTCACTTTCATAGCCTATAGTGTATGGTATAACCGACACCTGAGCTATGGAAGGAACTTGATTTGTTGTTAACATAAGTTATAATCATGAATGCCTAATGAGATTTATAAGTATTAACATTAATCGAATAAGATAACTAATGTAATCATGTTAAAAATTTATAATCTAATTGGAACCTACTTTGTGTGTGGTTTCCAATTGAATAATAAAAGTTTATACTATACTTATTTGACGTACCATTAGTGGATCCTCTAACCTTGACATTTGTTGTTATCATTGTTTAATCCTTATGTTAATCTTCCATCTCAAAGTTTTCATCAACTTCTTCTTTATTATTATTATTAGTAGTAGTAGTAGTAGTACTACTACTACTACTACTACTACTACTTGATCAATACTTAAAAGTATATTTTTATCAAGGTTTTATATCATTATTTTTCACTTGAAGTATCAATAACTCCTTAACTAAAGCATGTTTTATAATAACATATCTAATAATATAAGATACCTTTAATTTATGGTAAATGTTCATTTTAAATGCAGACCTATCATATAAATAAAAGGATTGATTGATGAATTTAAAAACTAAAATTGAAAGGACAGAGAGATGACCAAACTTAGAAAAGAGATGCTAGTGCAATCCAAACCAGAATACTATTTAGTAATTAGGTCATATCTAGAGTTGTAAATCTCATATTTAGGTCTACTTTATATGGATGGAAAGGTAAAACATAGGCCTACAACTTTCATATGGAGCCCAAGATCTAGAAAGATCATTTTCAAGTCCAAATTGTAGCAATAATAAAGAAGTCTGAATCTATCTTCCAGCCCGAGTATTGTTCAGTGTTTGGTCTATATTTAGAGTTATAGAAGTTCAAATGAGCTGAATGTTTTACATAAGAAGTTGAGACAATTTCCCACACCTTTTATGTTTTCAAGTTGCTCCAAGTTTGACGTTATCAATGATGTTTTGGGCAAACAAGAGAAGATAAGGATTGTCACTAAGTTAAGAGTTATTCACCCATTCATCAATTAGTCATCAAATCAATAGTTTCCAATTTTAGCCTATAAAAGGAGACATTTGCCATGCATTTAGGCATCTTAGTGTCTAGATCAAGATCATGCTCTTGCTTTCTCTCTTGTATTTTTTTGTATTGCTTATGCTTTGCTTTCATTAATATCAAGTTTATGCCTTTCATTTCCTTTCCTTTACTTAGTTAACTTTTATCTTATTTATGTTCTTATTTTGTTTATCTATTTTTCTTTTTTTCATTATGTCTAGCTAAGTTTATTATGTCAAGGTGAAAAGGTTACACTAATGGTGTAAGAATAAGTATAGTGTAAACTCAATATGGACTTTAATGCTCGATACTAACATGTTTTGTTTTTGTTATCTTGTTCACTCTTTAATACTTTACTTGTTAAATGACTAATCTTGATTTATGTTGTATAACACTTGGTACAACAAATGCTTGGCACTTTCATAGCCCATAATGTATGGTATAACTGACACCTGATCTATGAAAGGAACTTGATTTGTTGTTAACGTAAGTTATAATCATGAATGCTTGATGAAATTTATAAGTATTAGCATTAATTGAATAAGATGACTAATGTAATCATGTTAACAATCTATAATCCGATTAGAACCTCTTTTATTTGTGGTTTCCAATTGAACAATAAGAGTTTATACTATACTTTTTTGACATACCATTAGTGTAACCTCTAACTTTGACATTATCATTGTTTAATCCTTACATTGAACAATAAAAGTCCTCATCTCCTTTTACTTCTTCTCCATCTCTTTCTTTATTACTACTACTACTACTACTATTACTATTATTTCTATTAGTATTGTTATTGTTGTGATTACTGTTGTTGTTTATAATTGTCGCTTATAATTTGTACAATTAACCTCCCTCTGGTTCGACTCCGGTCTTGCCAAATTATTTATTACTTCGACACTCCTGCACTTGGGAGAAGACATTAATCTTTTAGTCGTGTCAAGTTTTTGGCGCCATTGCCAGGGAGATAAGTTTTGTATAAGTTATAATATTTATTTTATTTTCTCTTTTTACTTTTCTTGTATATAACTTTTTTTCTTTTCACTTATTTCTTCTTGTTTTGTTTTCTTTTTTCTTTTATCCTATTCCTACACGTACATGAGAGTGTGGTCACGTACATCAAGTGGTAGACTTTGTAGGGTATCCTCATCATTTTTAGAAAATATGGCCGAAGAAGATAATTAATCACTTCATAATGAGAATAATGAGAATAACCGTGTCAGAACACTTAGTGACCACATGAATCCCACAAGAACAAGTACACCATCATGTATAGTTTTTCCTCCTGATGCATCTCATTTTAATTTTAAACCAGACATTATTCAACTTTTACCTTCTTTTCATGGCTTAGTGACACGACGAAAAGGTTGATGTCTTCTCCCAAGTGCAGGAGTGTCGAAGTAATAAATAACCCGGCAAGACCGGGGTCGAACCATAGGGAGGTTAATTGTACAAATTATAGACAACAATTATAAGCAATAATAATAGCAATAATAACAACAACAACTATCATAATAATAATAATAATAATAATAATAATAATAATAATAATACTAGTAGTAGTAGTAGTAGTAGTAATAGTAGTAGCAATAATAATAATAATAATAAAGAAAGAGAAGAAGAAAAAGATGATGAGAACTTGGAGATGGAAAATTAATATAAGGATTAAACAATAATAATAACAAATGTCAAGGTTAGATGTTCCACTAATGGTATATCAAACAAGTATAGTATAAACTCTTATTATTGAATTGGAAACCACACACAAAGGAGGTTCCAATCAGATTATATATTGTTAACATGATTACATTAGTCATCTTATTCAATTAATGCTAATACTTGTAAATCTCGTCAAGCATTCATGATTATAACTTATGTTAACAACAAATCAAGTTCCTTTCATAGCTCAGGTGTCGGTTATACCATACATTATGGGCTATGAAAGTGCCAAGCATTTGTTGTACCAAGTGTTATACAACATAAATCAAGATTAGTCATTTAACAAGCAAAGTATTAAAGAGTGAACAAGATAACAAATATAAAACATGTTAGTATCAAACATTAAAGTCCATATTAAGTTTACATTATACTTATTCTCACACCATTAGTGTAACCTTTTCACCTTGACATAATTAACTTAGCTAGACATAATGAAAGAAAGCAAAATAGATAAACAAAATAAGAACATAAAAGCTAACTAAGTAAAGGAAAGGAAATGAAAAGCATAAACTTAATATTAATGAAAGCAAAGCATAAACATTACAAAAAATACAAAGAGAGAAAGCAAGAGCATGATCTTGATCTGGAAACCAAGATGCCTAAATGCATGGCAAATGCCTCCTTTTATAGGCCAAAATTGGGAACTATTGATTTGATGACTAATTGAAAATGGGTGGCCAACTTTTGACTTGGTGACAATCCTTATCTTCTCTTGTCTGCCCAAAACATCATTGATAACATCACAATTGAAGCCAGTCCAAAACATGAAAGTTGTAGGCAATTATCTCAGCTTTCTAGTGTAAAACATTTAGCTCATTTGGACTTCTAGAACTCCAGATATGGCCAAAATACCGAACAGTGCTCGGGCTGGAAGACAGATTCAGGCGTCTTTGTTGTTGCTACAATTTGGACTTGCAAATGGCCTTTTTTGATCTTGGGCTCCATATGAAAGTTATAGGCCTATGTCTTACCTTTCCATCCATATAAATTGGACCTAAATCTGAGATCTGTAGCTCGAGATATGACCCAATTACCGAACAGTGTTCCGGTTTGGATTGCACCGACATTTCTTTTCTAAGTTTGACCATCTCTTTGCCTTTGCAATTTAAGTTCTTAAAGTCATCAATCAATATTTTCATTTATGTGATAGGCCTGCATTTAAAATGAACATTTACCATAAATTAAAGGTATCTTATATTATTAGATATATTATTATAAAACATGTTTTAGTTAAGGAGTTATTGATACTTCAAGTGCAAAATGATGATATAAAACCATGATAAAAATGCACTTTTAAGTACTAATCACACCCCTCAACCAGCTTATTACTAGTTCCTAGTAATAAAAGCGTTAAAATAATTTGCAAATTTCACAAAGCAAGGTATTCATCATTTAACTTCCATTAATCTATCCAGATAAACAAACTCTCATTAAATTTATATATCTGCTCAATACCTCATAACAAGATATTAGTAAACCTTTCTTTTGTACTCATTGTATCAACACATAATTATGGGGCTTTTCTTCGAAGAAAACAAAATTTTTGTTCTAATGTTTAAGGTTAACTTCCTTGGGTTGGGATTATTATTTTTGTCTCTTTTTTTTTCTTTTTTTTTTAAATATATATACATATAATTTAAAAACATCATGCATCTTTAACCCATGTAACGAGCTTTCAGCTAATGACTCCCAGACCAGTTGGTCTTAGGGCATTAGGTGTTAAGACACCTCTACGAGCTTAGTAACTCAGGTCGCAGATACTGATATGTAGATAGTGCAATATTTGATTCCCTTAAGCTTTTCTCCTCAACCCATGTAACAAGCGTTGGGCCAATAGCTCCCAAGTCAGTTGACTTTAGGGTATTAGGTGTTAAAACACCCCTTCGGGCTTAATTGCTTAGGTTAGGGAGGCTACGAAACCAAACTTATCTACATTTTTATTATCATCATTTTTTCTTTTTCTTTTTCTTTTTCTTTATTTTTCTTTATTTTTTTATGTTTTTTTTTCTTAATTATATACAATCTCTTTCCCTTAGTTGTTACCTTTAACAAAAGAACATAAATAATGTAATAATCCAATATGCAACCCACAATCATATGTTAAAGTGTGTGTGTGTAAATTAAGGTTCAAGAATACATGTTAAATAAGTATATGAGCAGAATTAAGTGGTAACAATACGAGAGTTTGTAAACCTGAATATTTCAGGAAGTATTATGATAGACCTTGTTAAGAATGGTTACTAAGATGCGTCTCAAGAGTCACTTTAACAAAAGAACTCCTTTACTCTGCCATCCTAGTAACAACAATTATGCACATACTTTATGAAATGAAAAACAATTTTTTTTATCAACTACTACCCTCTCCCCCCAACTAAAACGAGACATTGTCCTCAATGTTCTAAGGTAGAAAGATAGAGTATAGAAGATATCACCTGAAATAACGAACACTGACAAAACCTGAAACACACTGAAACAAAAATAAGAAATAACAAAACACAATAATAAAACCAAAAGACACAAAAATTCACAAATGAAGGCTCAAATCCAATCTAAACTTTTTACGGCTTCCCGTAGATGACCAATTTATGCGACTCATGGAAGGATCAATCACAGGAATGAAAGATTGTAGTTGGTCAATCAATTGTTCAGTAATAGTAGCAGGGATTATGATTTGTCATGCAGAAGATGTTAGAAATTCCTGTTCCACAGCATGATCAAGAAAAGACAACAACTTATCATAATAACTAGTGCATTCATTCGAGCCGACATTGTGGAGACCTGAAGTTCCTCTCCAATTGTTTTTCCAATGATATCCTCTTGTGCTAAGGCTTCAGGGACGACCCCCAAAACTTGACTACCTCCTAAAAATACAGCTATTGACACACCTCCCATTAACCCAAGACTGCCTCCCCCATATACTAAATGAATATTGATGATTTGCTGATTCTAAAAACTCCTTTTCTTTCCCAGGACTAGATCCACTGAAAACACAAATATTTCTTATTTGATGACTTGAGGAACTTGGCATTTCTACACACTTCTGTATTTGTTGAATGTATGGGTTGAGTAGAAATGAAAGGAAGGAAAAGAGGGTTTTATAGATGAGAAATTAGAAAGGCAATCATAACACCTATATGTAGGCCAGCTAGAGTCTCACACTCTCTCTCTCTCTCTTTATTTATTTATTTATTTACTTTTGAAAAAAGCATGTGTATGTACAGGTAGTTGTGATTGTGGCTCACATCTTCCCTTGGTTTTACGTCCAAGAATGACTTAAACGCCCTCTATGGCCCATCCAGTTTTCTTAAAAACTGGCAAACAGGGTCTTTTTTAGTCAGATTCCCAAAACTAAGTCGATCATGTTCTTTATGAAATAGTGGCCATAAATCATGAATTACACGATGCACATCTCCACTAGGATGCGTCTCAAGAGTCAATAGAAGATTATCTAAAGACTCCTTACTTAGGCCATCCTTAATGAATTGTATTTTATCTTCACGGTTTATAGATACCATTCCTAAAGAACGACATTGTGTATTACAAGTCCATCTAGCACATCGATGACAGACATCCAGTCGTTTTGCACGACGCTTCTTTGCAAAAGAGCTTTTACCTGTTCCAAGCATGTGTGAAATAAAGTTAGAGGACTCACCTAATAATCGGACCTTTGCTTCAATCAACCAGCGAATATCTTCAAAAATTCCATGATTCATTAACAATCTCAATCTTGCACATCTAGCACGGTAAATTTTTGTAATCACATTCTAAGGCAGAGCGGGAAAATACTTTTTCAATTTTTCAAGATTAGTGTCCATTTTCAAATGAGAATTGGAAGAGAGATTCAAAGAATGACACAAATATATACACAAATATCAGTAATTATGGGAAACTGAAAGAACCGACTTAAGTCACGGAGTACCGTTGTCCGCCATTTGACCGGGGTGAGAGAAACTAGCAAAAATCACTAAAAAAAAAACACAGAAACAATGTGAGAAAAAAAAAATCAACCTTTATCTACAAAATCATTCAAACCAGTTGATTCATTTTCATTAAGAAAATTATCAAAGTGAGCTTTCAAACGATGTCCATTTTCCTTAAAATCATTGTTATTTATTGAATTCTCAATATCACAGGCCCCATAAGGATTGCTCCATCTTGGTCTTAGCTCTATAGGGAATGCATAGAGTTGAGAATTATAAAACAAAACTTTTTGACGAGTATCAATCTTTTGACAATTTTCACAAGTTTTGCAGAATGCATGCGTGTCCTTGAACATGGTGGGCCAATAAAATCCATTTTGAAAGATTTTTGCAATTGTCTTTTTTGAAGAGAAACAACTTCCACATGCTTCAGAATGATAAAGTTTAATGACACTACTTACCTCATTGTCAGGAATGAATCTTTGAAATATTTGATCAGGACAATATTTGAATAAGTTAGGGTCATCACAATAAAAGCTCTTCACGTCGTTCAAAAACTTTTCTTTGTCTTGGGTACTCCAATCAGCTGACAAATCTCCTAACGCAAGAAAATTGATATTTTTATTATACCAAGGCATTGGACTAAGAGAAAGTAAGGATTCGTTAGGAAAGTAATCATCCATTGGTGTGATGTCAGATGTCGAATCTGTTGTCACTATTGACAAAAGATTCGCATCAACATTTTCGATGCTTGTTTCATCCGTGATTTCTTCCTCAGAATAAACCATTTGCAAATCTTCAGTTTCATCCAATTCATTTTTACTTAAAGTAGATTCAATTTGATCATAAACTAATTCATCAAATGTTGAAAATATTCATCTCCAATGTCATGTTTCCAAATGATAGCTTCATCAATCCATTCCTACAATTAATCAATGCGTTAGAGGTTGCAAGAAACGGACGTCCTAAAATAACAGGAAATGAATTACATGCTTCAACAGGTTCTGTGTCCAAGACAATAAAATCCACAAGATAAATGAATTTATCGACTTGTACTAACACATCTTCAATTATTCCTCTAGGCACTTTTACAGATCTATCGGCAAGTAAAAGAGATATAGAAATTGGTTTTAACTCACCTAGATTGAGACTCTGAAAAACTGAATGTGGAAGTAAATTCACACTAGCACTAAGATCAAGTAAGGCTCTTTCAATTTTATGCTCTCCAATAAAGCAAAAAATTGTAGGAAAACCAGGATCTTTATATTTCAAAGCATTATTATTTTGAAGAATAGCACTTACTTGTTCGGCTAGAAAAACTTTCTTTTTCACATTCAGTTTCCTCTTTACAGTGCATAGATCTTTTAAAAATTTAGCATAGGAAGGAACCTGTTTAATAGCATCCAACAAAGGTATATTGATTCTTACCTGTTTGAAAATTTCAAAAATTTCTGAGTTGTGATTGACTTTCCTTTGTTTAATCATGGCATGAGGAAATGGAAGTGTTGGCGGTGAATCAGTCGTTTCTTTGCAATTTTCAGATTCATCCCCTTCCTTACCCTCAGAGATTGACTCATCATCTTTCTCATAAGGTTCAAAAGAGGGTTTTTCAATAACCTTACCACTGCACAGAGTAGTGACTGATTTGACTTGATCCATATGTTGGCTTCCGGAACTACTTGCATTTGCATTGTATTGCCCCTTGCGATTTTGTTGTGGTTGAGATGGAAACTTACCTTTCTCTTAGAAACTGAGAGCAAATGTTAATTTAGCAAAAGTATCTTTAAAATCTGTCATGTTTTGAGCAAGTTGAGTATTGATTGTCTCTTGCTTTTCAATGAATGCATGCAATGTTTCTTCAAGATTTCTTCTAGGAGGTGGAGCATAAGGAGGTGCATATCCATGAGAATTATAGAAATTATGGTGTGCTTGAAACGATGATTGTGAAGTTTGTGCATTGTTGTTCTCACTCTTCCAACTGAAATTTGGGTGATTTCTCCAACCAGGGTTGTATGTTTGGGAGTATGGGTTGTGGTTGGGCCTTTGGAAACTGTTTAAAGCATGGGCTTGTTCATGGAGACATTCCTTAAAAGAAGGCAAGGTTGGACAATCGTTGGTTGAGTGTTCATTTGTTTCACAGATTTAACACACAATGTTTTCAACAGATTTTAATTGACCACTCTTTTTCAATTCTAGTACCTCGACTTTTCTAGCTAAAGATGCAAACTTGGCTTGAAGGTCATGATCTTCCCTAAGGTTGTACATACCTCCACTAGATGTATGAGGTTGAGTTTTACTCGGTGCCTCATAAGTACCCGCGGTGTCCCACTTTTGAGCATTTTCAGCTAACAAGTCTAAGTACTCCATTGCTTCATCAGGGTCTTTATCTTCAAAAGTTCCATTGCACATTGACACGACTAAAAGGTTGATGTCTTCTCCCAAGTGCAGGAGTGTCGAAGTAATAAATAACCCGGCAAGACCGGGGTCGAACCACAGGGAGGTTAATTGTACAAATTATAAACAACAATAACAACAACAACAATAGTAATAATAATAATAGTAATAATAATAATAATAATAATAAAGAAAGAGAAGAAGAAGATGATGATGATGATGAGAACTTAGAGATGAAATATTAATGTAAGGATTAAACAATAATAATAACAAATGTCAAGGTTAGAGGTTCCACTAATGGTATATCAAACAAATATAGTATAAACTCTTATTATTGAATTGGAAACCACACACAAAGGAGGTTCCAATCAGATTATATATTGTTAACATGATTACATTAGTCATCTTATTCAATTAATGCTAATACTTGTAAATCTCGTCAAGCATTCATGATTATAACTTATGTTAACAACAAATCAAGTTCCTTTCATAGCTCAGGTGTTGGTTATACCATACATTATGGGCTATGAAAGTGCCAAACATTTGTTGTACCAAGTGTTATACAACATAAATCAAGATTAGTCATTTAACAAGCAAAGTATTAAAGAGTGAACAAGATAACAAATATAAAACATGTTAGTATCAAACATTAAAGTCCATATTAAGTTTACATTATACTTATTCTCACACCATTAGTGTAACCTTTTCACCTTGACATAATTAACTTAGCTAGACATAATGAAAGAAAGAAAAATAGATAAACAAAATAAGAACATAAAAGCTAACTAAGTAAAGGAAAGGAAATGTAAGGCATAAACTTAATATTAATGAAAGCAAAGCATAAACATTACAAAAAATACAATGAGAGAAAGGAAGAGCATGATCTTGATCTGAACACCAAGATGCCTAAATGCATGGCAAATGCCTCCTTTTATAGGCCAAAATTGGGAACTATTGATTTGATGACTAATTGATAAGTGGGTGGCCAACTTTTGACTTGGTGACAATCCTTATCTTCTCTTGTCTGCCGAAAATGTCATTAGTAACGTCCAAATTGGAGCCAGTTTCATGAAAGTTGTAGGCAATTGTCTCAGCTTTCTTGTGTAAACAATTCAGCTCATTTGGACTTCTAGAACTCCAGATATGGCCAAAATACTGAACAGTGCTCGGGCTGGAAGACAAATTCGGGCTTTTTTGTTGTTGCTACAATTTGGACTTGCAAATGGCCTTTTTAGATCTTGGGCTCCATATGAAAGTTGTAGATCTATGTCTTACCTTTCCATCCATATAAATTGGACCTAAATCTGAGATCTGTAGCTCTATATATGACCCAATTACCCAATAGTGTTCCGGTTTGGATTGCACCGGCATCTCTTTTCTAAGTTTGACCATCTCTTTATCCTTGCAATTTAAGTTCTTCAAATTATCAATCAATCCTTTCATTTATGTGATAGGCCTGCATTAAAAATAGATATTTACCATAAATTATAGGTATCTTATATTATTAGATACATTATTATAAAACATATTTTAGTTAAGGAGTTATTGATACTTCAAGTGCAAAATGATGATATAAAACCATGATAAAAATACACTTTTAAGTACTAATCACACATCAATTCAACCATTTGCCTATCTTTAGGTGTTAACCCTTCATAGAAATGTGAAACCAATCTCCATGTTTCAAAACCATGATGAGGGCAAGTACTAAGCAAGTCTCGATACCTATCCCAACATTGGTAAAATGTTTCTCCTGGTTTTTTAGTGAAAGTGGTGATTTGTGTCTTGAAAGAGTTTGTTCTATGAGATGGGAAAAACTTCTTTAAAAATTGTTGTTGCATTTCATCCCAAGCACGAATAGATCCTGGTTTTAAATTTTGTAGCCATGTTTTAGCTTTATCTTTTAATGAAAAAGGGAAAAGCTTTAATCTGATGGAGTTCATGCTACAATTTAAATTATTATATGTGTTGCAGACCTCTTCAAATTCCCTTAAATGCAAGTATGGATTTTCCAATTCTAAACCATGAAAAGAAGGTAAAAGTTGAATAATTCCTGGTTTAAAATTAAAATGAGATGCATCAGGAGGAAAAACTATGCATGATGGTGCACTTGTTCTTGTGGGATTCATGTGGTCTCTAAGTGTTCTAGCACGGTTATTCTCATTATTTTCATTATGAAGTGATTGATTATCTTCTTCGGCCATATTTTCTCAAAATGATGAGGATACCCTACAAAGTCTACCACTTGATGTACGTGACCACACTCTCATGCACGTGTAGGAATAAAATAAAGAAAGAAGAAGAAAGCAAAAAAAGGAGGAAGAAAACAAAATAAAAAGAAACAAAAGAAAAGAAACAAAGTTATATACAAGAAAAGTGAAAAGAGAAAATAAAATAACTACTATAATTTCTACAAGAACTTACCTCCCCGGCAACGGCGCCAAAAACTTGACACGACGAAAAGGTTGATGTCTTCTCCCAAGTGCAGGAGTGTCGAAGTAAAAAATATCTCGGCAAGACCGGGGTCGAACCACAAGGAGGTTAATTGTACAAATTATAGACAACAATTATAAGCAACAATAATAGCAATAATAACAACAACAATAACAATAACAACAACAACTATAATAATAATAATAATAATAATAATAATAATAATAATAATAATAATACTAGTAGTAGTAGTAGAAGTAGTAGTAGTAGTAGTAGTACTAATAATAATAATAATAATAAAGAAAGAGAAGAAGAAGAAGATGATGAGAACTTGGAGATGGAAAATTAATGTAAGTATTAAACAATAATAATAACAAATGTCAAGGTTAGAGGTTCCACTAATGGTATATCAAACAAGTATAGCATAAACTCTTATTATTGAATTGGAAACCATACACAAAGGAGGTTCCAATCAGATTATATATTGTTAACATGATTACATTAGTCATCTTATTCAATTAATGCTAATACTTGCAAATCTCGTCAAGCATTCATGATTATAACTTATGTTAACAACAAATCAAGTTCCTTTCATAGCTCAGGTGTCGGTTATACCATATATTATGGGCTATGAAAGTGCCAAACATTTGTTGTACCAAGTGTTATTGACACGACTAAAAGAATGATGTCTTCTCCCAAGTGCAGGAGTGTCGAAGTAATAAATAACCCGGCAAGACCGGGGTCGAACCACAGGGAGGTTAATTGTACAAATTATAAACGACAATAGTACAACAGCAATAACAATAACAACAACAACAACAACAATAACAATAACAATAATAATAATAATAATAATAATAATAATAATAGTAGTAGTAGTAGTAGTAGTAGTAGTAGTAGTAGTAGTAGTAATAATAATAATAATATTAAAGAAAGAGAAGAAGAAAAAGATGATGAGAACTTGGAGATGGAAAATTAATGTATGGATTAAACAATAATAATAACAAATGTCAAGGTTAGAGGTTCCACTAATGGTATATCAAACAAGTATAGTATAAACTCTTATTATTCAATTGGAAACCACACATAAAGGGGGTTCCAATCAAATTATAGATTGTTAACATGATTACATTAGTCATCTTATTCGATTAATGCTAGTACTTGTAAATCTCGTCAAGCATTCATGATTATAACTTATGTTAACAACAAATCAAGTTCCTTTCATAGCTCAGGTGTCGGTTATACCATACATTATGGGCTATGAAAGTGCCAAGCATTTGTTGTACCAAGTGTTATACAACATAAATCAAGATTAGTCATTTAACAAGTAAAGTATTAAAGAGTGAACAAGATAACAAATATAAAACATGTTAGTATCAAACATTAAAGTCCATATTAAGTTTACATTATACTTATTCTTACACCATTAGTGTAACCTTTTCACCTTGACATAACTAACTTAGCTAGACATAATGAAAGAAAGCAAAATAAATAAACAAAATAAGAACATAAAAGTTAACTAAGTAAAGGAAAGGAAATGAAAGGCATAAACTTAATATTAATGAAAGCAAAGCATAAACATTACAAAAAATACAAAGAGAGAAAGGAAGAGCATGATCTTGATCTGGAAACCAAGATGCCTAAATGCATGGCAAATGCCTCCTTTTATAGGCCAAAATTGGGAACTATTGATTTGATGACTAATTGATAAGTGGGTGGCCAACTTTTGACTTGGTGACAATCCTTATCTTCACTTGTCTGCCCAAACCGTCATTGATAACGTCAAAATTGGAGCCAGTTGCAAACACGAAAGTTGTAGGCAATTGTCTCAGCTTTCTTGTGTAAAAATTTCAGCTCATTTGGACTTCTAGAACTCCAGATATGGCCAAAATACCGAACAGTGCTCGGGCTGGAAGACAGATTCGGGCTTCTTTGTTGTTGCTACAATTTGGACTTGATAATGGCCTTTTTAGATCTTGGGCTCCATATGAAAGTTGTAGGCCTATGTCTTACCTTTCCATCCATATAAATTGGACCTAAATCTGAGATCTGTAGCTCCAGATATGGCCCAATTACCGAACAGTGTTCCGGTTTGGATTGCACCCACATCTCTTCTCTAAGTTTGACCATCTCTTTATCCATGCAATTTAAGTTCTTCAAGTCATCAATCAATCCTTTCATTTATGTGATAGACCTGCATTAAAAATAGACATTTACCACAAATTATAGGTATCTTATATTATTAGATACATTATTATAAAACATATTTTAGTTAAGGAGTTATTGATACTTCAAGTGCAAAATGATGATATAAAACCATGATAAAAATGCACTTTTAAGTACTAATCACACCCCTCAACCAGCTTATTACTAGTCCCTAGTAATGAAAGCGTTAAAACAATTTGCAAATTTCACAAAGCAAGGTATTCATCATTTAACTTCCATTAATCTATCCAGATAAACAAACTCTCATTAAATTTATATATCTGCTCAATACCTCTTAACAAGATATTAATAAACCTTTCTTTTGTGCTCAATGTATCAACATATAATTATGGGGCTTTTCTTGGAAGAAAACAAAATTTTTGTTCTAATGTTTAAGGTTAACTTCCTTGGGTTGGGATTATTATTTTTGTCTTTTTTTTTTTAACTCTATATACATATACTTTAAAAACATCATGCATCTTTAACCCATGTAACGAGCTTTCAGCTAATGACTCCCAGACCAGTTGGTCTTAGGGCATTAGGTGTTAAGACACCCCTACGAGCTTAGTAACTCGGGTAGCAGATACTGATATGTAGATAGTGCAATGTTTGATTCCCTTAAGTTTTTCTCCTCAACCCATGTAACAAGCGTTGGGCCAATAGCTCCCAAGTCAGTCGACTTTAGGGTATTAGGTGTTAAAACACCCCTTCGGGCTTAATTGCTTAGGTTAGGGAGGCTACGAAACCAAACTTATCTACATTTTTATTATCATCATTTTTTTCTTTTTTGTTTTCTTTTTTTTTTTAATTATATACAATCCCTTTCCCTTAGTTGTTACCTTTAACAAAAGAACATAAATAATGTAATAATCCAATATGCAACCCACAATCATATGTTAAAGTGTGTGTGTGTAAATTAAGGTTTAAGAATACATGTTAAATAAGTATACGAGCAGAATTAAGTGATAACATTGCGAGAGTTTGTAAATCTAAATATTTCAGGAAGTATTATAATAGACCTTGTTAAGAATGGTTACTAAGATGCGTCTCAAGAGTCACTTTAACAAAAGAACTCCTTTACTCTGCCATCCTAGTAACAACAATTATGCACATGCTTTATGAAATGAAAAACAATTTTTTTTTTTTTTAATCAACTACTACCCTCTCCCCCCAACCAAAATGAGACATTGTCCTCAATGTTCTAAGGTAGAAAGATAGAGTATAGAAGATATCACCTGAAATAACACACACTGACAAAACCTGAAACACACTAAAACAAAAATAAGAAATAACAAAACACAATAATAAAACCAAAAGACGCAAGTTTTTACAAACAAAAAAAATTCAAATCACAGTTGTGAATGTGGCTCACATTTTCCCTTGGTTTTACGTCCAAGAACAGCTTAAACGCCCTCAATGGGTCGGGGATAGGCTTCCCATCCAGTTTTCTTAAAAACTGGCAAACAGGGTCTTTTTTAGTCAGATTCCCAAGACTAAGTCAAGTATGTTCTTTATGAAAATGGGTTCATAAGTCATGAATTACACGATGCTTATCTCGACTATGATGAGACTTAAGAGTCAATAGAAGATTATCTATAGACTCTCTGTGTTTTGAAATAAATCCCACCTTCTGACAATTTTCACAGTTTTTGCGGAATGCATCTGACTCCTTGAATATAATGGGCCAGTAAAATTCACTTTGTAAGATTTCTACAATCCTCTTTTTTGATGAGAAATGATCCCCACATGCCTTAGAGTAACAAAATTTAATGAAATTACTTACCTCATTGTCGAGAATGCATTTTTGAAATATTTGATCAGGATAATAGTTGAATAAGTAAGGGTCATCCCAATAAAAATTTTGCTCGTTGCTCAAAAATTTTCTTTTGTCTTCAATACTCCAATGAGTTGGCAAAAATCTTGAAGCAAGAAAATTGATATTTTTAGCAAACCAAGGCATTGAATTAAGAGAAAGTAGAGATTCATCAGGAAAGTAATCATCGATTGGTGTGATGTCGGGTGTCGAATCTGTTGTCACTTTTGATAAAAGATTCGCATCAACCTTTTCGATGCCTTTTTCATCCTCGATTTCTTCCTGATTGGTCATAGCATGAGAAAATGGAAGTGCTGGCGGAGAATCAGTCGTTTCTTTGCAATTTTCAGATTCAACCCCTTCCTTTCCCTTAGAAATTGACTCATCATCTTTCTCAAAAGGTTCAAGAGAGGGTTTTTCAATAACCTTACCACTGCGTAGAGTAGTGACTGATTTGACTTGATCCATGTGTTGGCTTCTGGAACTACTTGCATTTGTATTGTATTGCCCCTTAGGATTTTGTTGTGGTTGAGATGGAAACTTACCTTTCTCTTGGAAACTAAGAGCAGATGTGAATTTTGCAAGAGTATCTTTAAAATCTATTATGCTTTGAGCAAGTTGAGTGTTGATTGTCTCTTGCTTTTCAATGAATGCATACAAAGTTTCCTCAAACTTTCTTGTAGGAGGTGGAGCATAAGGAGGTGCATATCCATGATAATTTTGGAAATTATGGTGTGCTTGAAACGGTGGTTGTGAAGTTTGTGCATTCTTGTTCTCACTCTTCCAACTAAAATTTGGGTGATTTCTCCAACCAGGATTGTATGTTTGGGAGTATGGGTTGTGATTGGGCCTTTGGAAACTGTTTAAAGCATGGGCTTGTTCATGGAGACATTCTTTAAAAGAAGGCAAGGTTGGACAATCGTTGGTTGAGTGTTCATTTGTTTCACAGATTTGACACACAATGTTTTCAACAGATTTTAATTGACCACTCCTTTTCAATTCTAGTGCCTCGACTTTTCTAGCTAAAGATGCAAACTTGGCTTGAAGGTTATGATCTTCCCTAAGGTTGTACATACCTCCACTAGATGTATGAGGTTGAGTTTTACTCGGTGCCTCATATGTACCCGCGGTGTCCCAATTTTGAGCATTTTCAGCTAACAAGTCTAAGTACTCCATTGCTTCATCAGGGTCTTTATCTTCAAAAGTTCCATTGCACATCAATTCAACCATTTGCCTATCTTTAGGTGTTAACCCTTCATAGAAATATGAAACCAATCTCCATGTTTCAAAACCATGATGAGGGCAAGTACTAAGCAAGTCGCGATACCTATCCCAACATTGGTAAAATGTTTCTCCTGGTTTTTGAGTGAAAGTGGTGATTTGTCTCTTGAAAGAGTTTGTTCTATGAGATGGGAAAAACTTCTTTAAAAACTGTTGTTGCATTTCATCCCAAGCACGAATGGATCCTGGTCTCAAATTTTGTAGCCATGTTTTAGCTTTATCTTTTAATGAAAAAGGAAAAAGCTTTAATCTGATGGTGTTCATGCTACAATTTAAGTTATTATATGTGTTGCACACCTCCTCAAATTCCCTTAAATGCAAGTATGGATTTTCCAATTCTAAACCATGAAAAGAAGGTAAAAGTTGAATAATACCTGGCTTAAAATTAAAATGAGATGCATTAGGAGGAAAAACTATGCATGATGGTGCACTTGTTCTTGTGGGATTCATGTGGTCTCTAAGTGTTCTAGCACGATTATTCTCATTATTCTCATTATGAAGTGATTGATTATCTTCTTCGGCCATATTTTCTGAAAATGATGAGGATACCCTACAAAGTCTACCACTTGATGTACGTGACCACACTCTTATGCACGTGTAGGAATAAAATAAAATAAAAGAAGAAGAAGAAAGCAAAAGAAGAAGGAAGAAAACAAAATAAAAAGAAACAAAGTTATATACAAGAAAAGTGAAAAGAGAAAATAAAATAAATACTATAATTTATACAAGAACTTACCTCCCCGGCAACGGCGCCAAAAACTTGACACGACGAAAAGATTGATGTCTTCTCCCAAGTGCAGGAGTGTCGAAGTAATAAATAACCCGGCAAGACCGGGGTCGAACCACAGGGAGGTTAATTGTACAAATTATAAACGACAATAGTACAACAACAATAACAATAACAACAACAACAACAACAATAACAATAACAATAATAATAATAATAATAATAATAATAATAATAGTAGTAGTAGTAGTAGTAGTAGTAGTAATAGTAGTAATAATAATAATAATAATATTAAAGAAAGAGAAGAAGAAAAAGATGATGAGAACTTGGAGATGGAAAATTAATGTATGGATTAAACAATAATAATAACAAATGTCAAGGTTAGAGGTTCCACTAATGGTATATCAAACAAGTATAGTATAAACTCTTATTATTCAATTGGAAACCACACATAAAGGGGGTTCCAATCAAATTATAGATTGTTAACATGATTACATTAGTCATCTTATTCGATTAATGCTAGTACTTGTAAATCTCGTCAAGCATTCATGATTATAACTTATGTTAACAACAAATCAAGTTCCTTTCATAGCTCAGGTGTCGGTTATACCATACATTATGGGCTATGAAAGTGCCAAGCATTTGTTGTACCAAGTGTTATACAACATAAATCAAGATTAGTCATTTAACAAGTAAAGTATTAAAGAGTGAACAAGATAACAAATATAAAACATGTTAGTATCAAACATTAAAGTCCATATTAAGTTTACATTATACTTATTCTTACACCATTAGTGTAACCTTTTCACCTTGACATAACTAACTTAGCTAGACATAATGAAAGAAAGCAAAATAAATAAACAAAATAAGAACATAAAAGTTAACTAAGTAAAGGAAAGGAAATGAAAGGCATAAACTTAATATTAATGAAAGCAAAGCATAAACATTACAAAAAATACAAAGAGAGAAAGGAAGAGCATGATCTTGATCTGGAAACCAAGATGCCTAAATGCATGGCAAATGCCTCCTTTTATAGGCCAAAATTGGGAACTATTGATTTGATGACTAATTGATAAGTGGGTGGCCAACTTTTGACTTGGTGACAATCCTTATCTTCACTTGTCTGCCCAAACCGTCATTGATAACTTCAAAATTGGAGCCAGTTGCAAACACGAACGTTGTAGGCAATTGTCTCAGCTTTCTTGTGTAAAAATTTCAGCTCATTTGGACTTCTAGAACTCCAGATATGGCCAAAATACCGAACAGTGCTCGGGCTGGAAGACAGATTCGGGCTTCTTTGTTGTTGCTACAATTTGGACTTGATAATGGCCTTTTTAGATCTTGGGCTCCATATGAAAGTTGTAGGCCTATGTCTTACCTTTCCATCCATATAAATTGGACCTAAATCTGAGATCTGTAGCTCCAGATATGGCCCAATTACCGAACAGTGTTCCGGTTTGGATTGCACCGACATCTCTTCTCTAAGTTTGACCATCTCTTTATCCATGCAATTTAAGTTCTTCAAGTCATCAATCAATCCTTTCATTTATGTGATAGACCTGCATTAAAAATAGACATTTACCACAAATTATAGGTATCTTATATTATTAGATACATTATTATAAAACATATTTTAGTTAAGGAGTTATTGATACTTCAAGTGCAAAATGATGATATAAAACCATGATAAAAATACACTTTTAAGTACTAATCAGTTATACAACATAAATCAAGATTAGTCATTTAACAAGCAAAGTATTAAAGAGTGAACAAGATAACAAATATAAAACATGTTAGTATCAAACATTAAAGTCCATATTAAGTTTACATTATACTTATTCTCACACCATTAGTGTAACCTTTTCACCTTGACATAATTAACTTAGCTAGATATAATGAAAGAAAGCAAAATAGATAAACAAAATAAGAACATAAAAGCTAACTAAGTAAAGGAAAGGAAATGAAAAGCATAAACTTAATATTAATGAAAGCAAAGCATAAACATTACAAAAAATACAAAGAGAGAAAGGAAGAGCATGATCTTGATCTGAACACCAAGATGCCTAAATGCATGGCAAATGCCTCCTTTTATAGGCCAAAATTGGGAACTATTGATTTGATGACTAATTGATAACTGGTTGGCCAACTTTTGACTTGGTGACAATCCTTATCTTCTCTTGTCTGCCCAAAACGTCATTGATAACGTCAAAATTGGAGCCAGGTCAAAACATGAAAGTTGTAGGCAATTATATTAGCGTTCTTGTGTAAACAATTCAGCTCATTTGGACTTCTAGAACTCCAGATATGGCCAAAATACTGAACAGTGCTCGGGCTGGAAGACAGATTCGGGCTTTTTTGTTGTTGCTACAATTTGGACTTGCAAATGGCCTTTTTAGATCTTGGGCTCCATATGAAAGTTGTAGACCTATGTCTTACCTTTCCATCCATATAAATTGGACCTAAATTTGAGATCTGTAGCTCTAGATATGACCCAATTACCGAACAGTGTTCCGGTTTGGATTGCACCGGCATCTCTTTTCTAAGTTTGACCATCTCTTTGCCTTTGCAATTTAAGTTCTTAAAGTCATCAATCAATATTTTCATTTATGTGATAGGCCTGCATTTAAAATGAACATTTACCATAAATTAAAGGTATCTTATATTATTAGATATATTATTATAAAACATGCTTTAGTTAAGGAGTTATTGATACTTCAAGTGCAAAATGATGATATAAAACCATGATAAAAATGCATTTTTAAGTACTAATCACTTAGAATTGGAAAATCCATACTTGCATTTAAGGGAATTTGAGGAGGTGTGCAACACATATAATGATTCAAATTGTAGCATGAACACCATCACATTAAAGCTTTTTCCTTTTTCATTAAAAGATAAGGCTAAAACATGGCTATAAAATTTGAGACTAGGATCCATTCGTGCTTGGGATGAAATGTAACAACAGTTTTTAAAGAAGTTTTTCCCATCTCACAGAACAAACTCTTTCAAAAGACAAATCACCACTTTCACTCAAAAACCAAGAGAAACTTTTTACTAATGTTGGGATAGGTATTGAGACTTGCTTAATACTTGCCCTCATCATGGTTTTGAAACATGGAGATTGGTTTCATATTTTTATGAAAGTTTAACACCTAGAGATAGGCAAATGATTGAATTGATGTGTAATGAAACTTTTGAAGATAAAGACCTTGATGAAGCAATGGAGTACTTAGACTTGTTAGCTGAAAATGCTCAAAATTAGGATACCGCGGGTACTTATGAGGCACCGAGCAAAACTCAACCTCATACATCTAGTGGAGGTATGTACAACCTTAGAGAAGATCATGACTTTCAAGCCAAGTTTGCATCTTTAGCTAGAAAAGTTGAGGCACTAGAATTGAAAAAGAGTGGTCAATTAAAATCTGTTGAAACATTGTGTGTTAAATATGTGAAACAAATGAACACTCAACGAATAAGTGTCCAACCTTACCTTCTTTTAAGGAATGTCTTCATGAACAAACTCATGCTTTAAACAATTTTCAAAGGGCCAACCACAACCCATACTCATAAACATACAACCCTAGTTAGAGAAATCACCTAAATTTTAGTTGGAAGAGTGAGAACAACAATGCACAAACTTCACAACCATCATTTCAGGCACACCACAATTTCCAAAATTCTCATGGATATGCACCTCCTTATGCTCCACCTCCTAGAAGAAATCTTGAGGAAACATTGCATGCATTCATTGAAAAGTCAGAGACAATCAATACTCAACTTGCTCAAAACATGACAGATTTTAAATATACTCTTGCAAAAATAACATCTACTCTCAGTTTTCAAGAGAAAGGTAAGTTTCCATCTTAACCAAAATAAAATCCTAAGCGGCAATACAATGCAAATGCAAGTAGTTCTGGAAGTCAACACATGGATGAAATCAAATCAGTCACTACTCTTTGCAGTGGTAAGGTTATTGAAAAACCATCTCTTGAACCTTATGAGAAAGATGATGAGTCAATTTCTGAGGGTAAGGAAGGGGTTGAATCTGACAATTGCAAAGAAAAGACTGATTTTCCGCCAGCACTTCCATTTCCTCAAACCATGACCAAACAAAGTAAAATTAATCACAACTCTAAATTTTTGAAACTTTCAAATAGGTAAGAATCAATATACCTTTGCTAGATGCTATTAAACATGTTCTTCCTATGCTAAATTTTTGAAAGATTTATGTATTGTGAAGAGGAAACTGAATGTGAAAAAAAGAGTCTTTCTAGCCGAACAAGTAAGTGGTATTCTTCAAAACAATAATGCTTTGAAATATAAAGACTCTGGTTGTCCTACAATTTCTTGCTTTATTGGAAAGCATAAAATTGAAAGAGTCTTGCAACTTCTAACACATTGATTAATTGTAGGAATGGACTGATGAAGCTATCATTTGGAAACATGATATTGGAGATGAATATTTTCAACATTTGCAAGCAACCTAGAGATGATAATGATTTACAAGAAGTAGATCATATTGACGAATTAGTTTATGATCAACTTGAATCTACTTTAAGTAAAAATGAGTTAGATGAGTCTAAAGATTTGCAAATGATTTATTCTGAGGAAGAAATCACGGATGAAAAATGTACTGAAAATGTTAATGCGAATCTTTTGTCAACAGTGACAAAAGATTTGACATTTGACATCACACCAATCGATGATTACTTTCCTAACGAATCCTTACTTTATCTTAGTCAAATGCCTTGGTATGATAAAAATAACAATTTTCTTGCTTTAGGAGATTTGTCAGCTGATTGGAGTACCCAAGACAAAGAAAAGTTTTTGAACAAAGTGAAGAACTTTTATTGAGACGATCCTTATTTATTCAAATATTGTCCTAATCAAATATTTCGAAGATGCATTCCTGACAATGAGGTAAGTAATGTTATTAAATTTTGTCATTCTAAGGCATGTGGGGGCCATTTCTCATCAAGAAAGACAACTGTAAAAATTTTACAAAGTGGATTTTACTGGCCCACCATGTTCAAAGACTCACATGCATTCTGCAAGTCTTGTGAAAATTGTCAAAAGTTAGGATCTATTTCAAAATGTCACATGATGCCTTTAAATCCTATTATTGTCATTGAGATCTTTGATTATTGGGGTATAGATTTCATGGGTCCATTCCCTCCATCATTTGGTTTCTTATACATATTAGTCGCAGTAGATTATGTTTCAAAATGGATAGAGGCAATTCCAAGTCGAAACAATGATCACAAAACAATGATAAAGTTTTTGAAAGAAAATATTTTGAGTCGATTTGGAGTCCCTCAAGCCATAATAAGTGATGGTGGAACACATTTTTACAACAAGCAATTTGAGTCTTTAATGAAGAAATATGGAATCACAGAAAAAGTCACCACCCTTTATCACCCTCAAACAAGTGGACAAATAGAGCTTGCTAATAGGGAGATCAAACATATTTTGGAGAAAACAGTGAACCTTAATAGGAAAGACTGGTTTTTAAGACTTAATGATGCACTTTGGGCTTATCGAACTGCTTATAAAATATCATTAGGTATGTCACCTTATAGACTAGTCTATGGAAAACCTTGTCACTTGCTTGTGGAACTTGAACATAAAGCTTATTGGGCTATTAAAGCTTTCAATTCAAATCTGGATGATGCTGTTCAACTACGAAAATTGCAAATAAATGAGCTTGAGGAAATAAGAAATGATGCATATGAAAATTCAAGAATTCATAAAGCAAGAATTAAAGAGTTTCATGACAAAAAAATACTGAGAAAAACATTCAATATTGGTAAAAAAAAGTCTTGCTTTATAATTCTTGACTGCATTTATTTCCTGGAAAATTAAGATCAAGATGGAGCGGTCCTTTTATTGTGAAACATGTGTATTCTTATGGGGCCTATGACATTGAGAATCCAATGAATGACAATGTTTTCAAGGTAAATGGACATCGTCTGAAAGTTTACTTTGATAATTTTTTAGTTGAACATGACTCTATTGATTTGGGTGATCCTGTATATAAAGATTGATTTTTATTTCTTTTATTTCTTTTTTAGTGATTTTTGCTAGTTTCTCTCACCCTAGTCAAATGGCGGATAACGGTACTCCGTGACTTAAGTTGGTTCTTTTAGTTTCCCATAATAACTTATATATGTGTATATATTTGTGCAATTCTTTGAATCTCTCTTCCAAATTATCATTTGAAAATGGATACTAATCTTGAAAAATTGAAAAAGTATTTTCCCACTCTACCTCAGAATGCAATTACAAAACTTTACCGTGCTAGATGTGCAAGATTGAGATTGTTAATGAATCATGGAATTCCTAAAGATATTCACTGGTTGATTGAAGCATAGGTTTAATTATCAGGTGAGTCCTCTAACTCCTTCATTTTACATATGCGTGGAACAGGTAAAAGCACTTTTGCAAAGAAATGTCGTGCAAAACGACTAAAAGTTTGTCATCGATGTGCTAGATGGACTTGTAATACATAATGTCCTTCTTTAGGAATGGTATCTATAAACCGTGAAGATAAAATACAATTCATTAAGGATGGCCTGAGTAAGGAGTCTTTAAATAATCTTCTATTGACTCTTGAGATGCATCCTAGTGGAGATGTGCATCGTGTAATTCATGATTTATGACCACTATTTCATAAAGAACATGATCGACTTAGTCTTGGGAATCTGACTAACAAAACCCTGTTTGCGAGTTTTTAAGACAACTGGATGGGAAGCCTATCCCCGACCCATAGAGGGCATTTAAACCGTTCTTGGATGTAAAACCAAGGGAAGATGTGAGCCACAATCACAACTACCTGTACGTACACATGTTTTTTTAAAAGTAAATAAATAAATAAAAAGAGAGAGAGAGAGAGAGTGTGAGACTCCAGCTAGCTTACATATAGGTGTTATGATTGTTGTTCTAATTTCTCATCTATAAAACCCTCTCTTTCTTCCTTTCATTTCTACTCAACCCATACATTCAACAAATATAGAAGTGTGTAGAAATGGAAAGTTCCTCAAGTCATTATATAAGAAATATTTGTGTTTTGGGTGGATCTAGTCTTGGGAAAGAAAAGGAGTTTTCAGAATCAGCAAATCATCTTGGTCAGGTGCTAGCTGAGAGAAAGATTTATTTAGTGTATGGGGGAGGCAGTCTTGGATTAATGGGTGATGTGTCAATAGCTGCATTTTTATAAGGTAGTCAAGTTTTGGGGGTCGTCCTTGAAGCTTTAGCATAAGGGGACATCATTGGAAAAATAATTGGAGAAAAACTTCAGGTCTCCACAATGTCAGCTTGAATGAATGGAATGTTTAACCATGTTGATGCCTTCATTGCTTTACTAGGTGGTCTAGGCACATTGGAAGAGATCTTTCATATTTCCTCTTGGGCCCAACTACACATTCACCATAAACCCATAGGTTTGTTAAATGTTAATGGTTATTATGATAAGTTGTTGTCTTTTCTTAATTATGTTGTGGAACAAGAATTTCTAACATCTTCTGCACGACAAATCATAATCTCTACTGCTACTGCTGAACAATTAATTGACCAACTACAATCTTTCATTCCTATAATTGATCCTTCCATGAGTCATATAAATTGGTTAACTAAAGAAAGTTGTAAAAAGCTTAGATTGGATTTGATCCTTCATTTGTGAATCTTTGTGTCTTTTGGTTTTGTTATTGTGTTTTGTTATTTCTTATATTTGTTTCAGTGTGTTTCAGGTTTGCTAGTGTTCATTATTTCAAGTAATATTTTCTATACTCTATCTCTCTACCTTTAAACATTGAGGACAATGTCTCGTTTTAGTTGGGGGGAGATGGTAGTACCTAAAAAAAAAACTATGTATTCTATTTCATAAAACATGTGCAAAATTGTTGTTACTATGTTAGCAGAGTAAGGAGAACTTTTTATGACTCTTGAAATGTATCTTAGTAATCATTCATAACAAGGTTTATCATAATACTTCTTGAAATATTCAGATTTACAAACTCTCACATTATTATCACTTAATTCTACTCAAATACGTATTTAACATGTATTCTTAAACCTTAATTTACACACACACACTAAGGAAATTGGTCAACTAAGGAAAGCCGTAAAAAACTTAGATTGGATTTGAGCCTTCATTTATGATCCTTTGGGTCTTTTGGTTTTATTATTGTGTTTTGTTATTTCTTATTTTTGATTCAGTGTATTTCAGGTTTGTTAGTGTTCGTTATTTCAGGTGATATTTTTTATACTCTATATTTCTACCTTAGAGCATTGAGGACAATGTCTCATTTTGGTTGGGGGGAGAGGGTAGTAGTTGATAAAAAAAATTATTTTCTATTTCATAAAGCATATGCATAATTCTATTTCATAAAGTAATGAAGCTTTTTTGTTAAAGTGACTCTTGAGACGCATCTTAGTAACCATTCTTAACAAGGTCTATTATAATACTTCTTGAAATATTCAAGTTTACAAGCTCTCGCATTATTATCACTTAATTCTGCTCATATACTTATTTAACATGTATTCTTAAACTTTAATTTACACACACACACTTTAACATATGATTATGGGTTGCATATTGGATTATTACATTATTTATGTTCTTTTGTTAAAGGTAACAACTAAGGGAAAAATATTGTATATAATTAAAAAAAAATAGAACAAAAAAAGAACAAAAATGATAATAATAAAAATGTAGATAAGTTTGGTTTCGTAGCCTCCCTAACCTAAACAATTAAGCCCGAAAGGGTGTTTTAACACCTAATACCCTAAAGTCAACTGACTTAGGAGCTATTGACCCAACGCTTGTTACATGGGTTGAGGAGAAAAGCTTAAGGGAATCAAACATTGCATTATCTACATATCAGTATCTGCAAGCCGAGTTACTAAGCTCGTAGGGGTGTCTTAACACCTAATACCCTAAGACCAACTGATCTGGGAGTCATTAGCTGAAAGCTCGTTACATGGGTTAAAGATGCAACCCATGTAAATGAAGGCTCAAATCCAATCTAAGTTTTTTACGGCCTTTCTTAGTTGACTAATTTCCTTAGTGTGTGTGTGTAAATTAAGGTTTAAGAATACATGTTAAATAAGTATATGAGCAGAATTAAGTAATAACAATGTGAGAGTTTGTAAACCTAAATATTTCAAGAAGTATTATAATAGACCTTATTAAGAATGGTTACTAAGATGTGTCTCAAGAGTCACTTTAAAAAAAGAGCTTCTTTACTCTGTCATACTAGTAACAACAATTATGCACATGCTTTATGAAATGAAAAATAATTTTTTTTATCAACTACTACCCTCTCCCCCCAACCAAAATGAGACATTGTCCTCAATATTCTAAGGTAAAAAGATAGAGTATAGAAGATATCACCTGAAAATAATGAACACTAACAAACCTGAAACACACTAAAACAAAAATAAAAAATAACAAAACACAATAATAAAATCAAAAGACACAAAAATTCACAAATGAAGGCTCAAATCCAATCTAAGCTTTTTATAGCTTCCCTTAGATGACCAATTTATGCGACTCATTGAAGGATCAATCACAGGAATGAAAGATTGTAGTTGGTCACTCAATTGTTCAATAGTAGCAGCAGAGATTATGATTTGTCGTGCAGAAGATGTTAGAAGTTCCTGTTCCATAGCATGATCAAGAAAAGACAACAACTTATCATAATAGCCATTAACATTTAACAAACCTATGGGTTTATGGTAAATGTGCAGTTGAGCCTAAAAGGAAATATGAAAGATCTCTTCCAATGTGCCTAGACCACCTAGTAAAGAAATGAAGGTATCAACATGGTTAAACATTGCATTCATTCGAGCCGACATTGTGGAGACCTGAAGTTCCTCTCCAATTGTTTTTCCAATGATGTCCCCTTTTGCTAAAGCTTCGGGGACGACCCCCAAAACTTGACTACCTCCTAAAAATACAGCTATTGACACACCTCCCATTAACCCAAGACTACCTCCCTCATACAATAAATGAATCTTTCTCTCAACTAGCACCTGACCAAGATGATTTGCTGATTCTAAAAACTCCTTTTCTTTTCCAGGACTAGATCCACCGAAAACACAAATATTTCTTATTTGATGACTTGAGGAACTTGTCATTTCTACACACTTATGTATTTGTTGAATGTATGGGTTGAGTAGAAATAAAAGGAAGCAAGAGAGGGTTTTATAGATGAGAAATTAGAAAGGTAATCATAACACCTATATGTAGGCCAGCGGGAGTCTCACACTCTCTTTCTCTCTCTATTTGTTTCTTTATTTACTTTTGAAAAAGCATGTGTATGTACAGGTAGTTGTGATTGTGGCTCACATCTTCCCTTGGTTTTATGTCCAAGAACGGCTTAAATGCCGTCTATGAATCGGGGATAGGCTTCCCATCCAATTTTCTTAAAAACTGGCCATAAATCATGAATTACACGATGCATATCTCCACTAGGATGCGTCTCAAGAGTCAATAGAAGATTATCTAAAGACTCCTTACTCAGGCCATCCTTAATGAATTGTATTTTATCTTCACGGTATAATAATAATAATAATAATAATAATACTAGTAGTAGTAGTAGTAGTAGTAGTAGTAGTAGTAGTAGTAGTAATAATAATAATAAAAGAAGGGGAAGAAGAAGAAGAAGATGAAAACTTTGAGATGAAATATTAATATAAGGATTAAACAATCATAATAACAAATGTCAAGGTTAGAGGTTCCACTAATGGTATCTCAAACAAGTATAGTATAAACTCTTATTGTTCAATTGGAAACCACACACAAAGGAAGTTCTAATCGAATTATAGATTGTTAACATGATTACATTAGTCATCTTATTCAATTAATGTTAATACTTGTAAATTTCGTCAAGCATTCATGATTATAACTTATATTAACAACAAATCAAGTTCCTTTCATAACTTAGTTGTCGGTTATACCATACAGTATGGGCTATGAAAGTACCAAGCATTTGTTGTACCAAGTGTTATGTAACATAAATCAATATTAGTTATTTAACAAGCAAAGTATTAAAGAGTGAACAAGATAATAAATATAAAACATGTTAGTATCAAACATTAAAGTCCATATTAAGTTTACATTATACTTATTCTTACACTATTAGTGTAACCTTTTCACCTTGACATAATTAACTTAGCTAGACATAATGAAAGAAAAATAAATAAATAAATAAAATAAAAACATGAATAAGATTAAAGTTAACTAAGTAAGTGAAAGGAAATGAAAGGCATAAACTTGATATTAATGAAAGCAAAGCATAAACATTACAAAAAATACAATGAGAGAAAGGAAGAGCATGATCTTGATTTGGAAACCAAGATACGTAAATGCATGATAAATGCCTCCTTTTATAGGCTAAAATTGAGAACTATTGATTTGATGACTAATTGATGAGTGGGTGACCAACTCTTGAGTTGGTGACAATTCTTATCTTCTCTTGTCTGCCCAAAACGTTATTGATAACATTAAAATTGGAGTCAGTCAAAAACTATGTTTATGCTTTGTTTTCATTAATATCAAGTTTATGTCTTTCATTTCCTTTACTTAGTTAACTTTTATCTTATTTATGTTCTTATTTTGTTTATCTATTTTTCTTTCATTCATTATGTCTAGCTAAGTTTATTATGTCAAGGTGAAAAGGTTACACTAATGGTGTAACAATAAGTATAGTGTAAACTCAATATGGACTTTAATGTTTGATACTAACATGTTTTGTATTTGTTATCTTGTTCACTCTTTAATACTTTGCTTGTTAAATGACTAATCTTGATTTATGTTGCATAACAATTGGTACAACAAATACTTGACACTTTCATAACCCATACTGTATGGTATAACCGACAACTAAGCTATGAAAGGAACTTGATTTGTTGTTAATATAAGTTATAATCATGAATGCTTGATGAAATTTACAAGTATTAACATTAATTGAATAAGATGACTAATGTAATCATGTTAACAATCTATAATTCGATTAGAACCTCCTTTGTGTGTGGTTTCCAATTGAACAATAAGAGTTTATACTATACTTGTTTGAGATACCATTAGTGGAACCTCTAACCTTGACATTTGTTATTATGATTGTTTAATCCTTACATTAATATTCTATCTCCAATTTCTCATCATCATCTTCTTCTTCTCTTTCTTTATTATTATTACTATTACTACTACTACTACTACTACTACTACTACTACTATAGTAGTTGTTGTTGTTGTTGTTGTTATTGTCATTGTTGTTATTGTTATTGTTGTTATTGTTATTATTGTTGTTTCTAATTTGTACAATTAACCTCCATGTGGTTCGACCCCGGTCTTGCCGGGTTATTTATTACTTTGACACTCCTGTACTTGGAAGAAGACATCAATCTTTTAGTCATGTCAGGCACATTGAAGGAGATCTTTCATATTTTCTTTTAGGTCTAACTGCACATTCACCATAAAACACATAGGTTTGTTAAATGTTAATGGTTATTATGATAAGTTGTTGTCTTTTCTTGATCATGCTGTGAAACAGGAATTTCTAACATCTTCTGCACGACAAATCATAATCTCTACTACTACTGCTAAACAATTGATTGACCAACTACAATCTTTCTTTCCTGTAATTGATCCAGACATGAATCACATAAATTGGTCATCTAAGGAAAGTCGTAAAAAGATTAGATTAGATTTGAGCCTTCATTTGTGAATCTTTGTGTCTTTTGGTTTTGTTATTATGTTTTGTTGTTTCTTATATTTGTTTTAGTGTGTTTCAGGTTTGTCAGTGTTCGTTATTTCAAGTGATATCTTCTATACTCTATCTTTCTACCTTAGAACATTGAGGACAATGTCTCGTTTTGATTAGGGGGAGAGGGTAGTAGCTTAAAAAAAAACTAACTATGTTTTCTATTTCATAAAGTATGTACAAAATTGTTATTACTATGATGGCAGAGTAAAAGAGATTTTTTTTATGACTTTTGAGACGCATCTTAGTAACCATTCTTAATAAGGTCTATCATAATACTTCTTGAAATATTCAGGTTTACAAACTCTCGCATTGCTACCACTTAATTCTGCTCATATACTCATTTAACATGTATTCTTAAACTTTAATTTGCGCACACACACACACTTTAACATATGATTGTGGGTTGCATATTGAATTATTATATTATTTATCTTCTTTTGTTAGAGGTAACAACTAAGGGAAAGGAATAGTATATAATTAAAAAATAAAAAAAAAGTGATGATAATAAAAACATAGATAAATTTGGTTTTGTAGCCTCCTTAACCTAAACAATTGAGCCTGAAGGGGTGTTTTAACATCTAATACCCTAAAGTCAACTGACTTGGGAGCTATTGGCTCAATGCTTGTTATATGGGTTGAGAAGAAAAGTTTATAGAAATCAAACATTACACTATTTACGTATCAGTATCTGCAACCCGAGTTACTAAATTTATAGTAGTATTTTAACACTTAATACCCTAAAATCAACTAATTTAGAAATCATTAGTTGAAAACTCGATATATCAAACCTTGATTTTAGTAGTTTTAATAACTTTTCCAAGGAGCTGAGTCCACTATTAAGATGAGTGCGGAACTCGAAACGGCCTCCAAGAAAATCCATACAGAAAAGCTTTAGCCGAAGAACTCATAAAGGTCCAATCCAATACGAGTAACGGAAGGGCAGCGTCAAATGACTCATCACTGTGTTTAATTATTATGCATCATGTATATACTTTGTGTAGACATGTCAAGCATGCATGCACATATATATAGCTTGTGTGAGGAAAACACTGTTTCCCACGTCATTAACACGTAATCAACAGTGTTGGTTTTTTACTTCTATTTTTATTTTATTTTTACTTTTTTTATAACATATTAATAAATAATTTATTTTAATTTATTTTTATATACTATTAAAGTATAAAAAATATTATAATATAAAATTAAAATAAAAAAATATTTTAGTATTACAATATAATTTATATATTTTAAAAAAACTTTGATTAAATAAAAATTAATTTTAAAAAATAAGTTATTAAACTTTGTGTAAGTAATAACTCACTTTACAAGTTTTACGAAATAACTATAAATTTTTTTGTTTATTTGTTTAAAAAGGTAGTTTATTTTTAATTGAACTCGATTATTTGACTGTCTATTTTTTTATCATATAATTAAAGTTATTAAATTTTAGAAAGTCCATGAACCTGTTGATGTATGATGAATTTAATTTTTTTTATAAGTTTATTTTTTTCAATTTTATTCTTTGATATTAGACAATTTAAGAGTTAAGTTTTATAATTTGTTTCAATTTATTTTCTATAAGGTTAATATAGTTTTTAAAAAAATTATCATTACTAGTTTGACACTTGATTTTGGAATCTTTTATTTTTACTATCATATAATTAAATAAATAATAATTTATAAAAAAAACAAGTTATTAATCCAAATAAAGTCTATAACCTAGTTTACGGGTTTGACATATTAACCTGGGTTACCTAATTCACGAGTTTTATGGGTTTACCAATCAAACCTTTTTTTTTAATTTTTTGGACATTTGATTTTTCAAATTTTTTATATTTTACTCTTACTTAATATTAGATTGATTGAGAAATAAAATTTATAGTTTATTTTTTTCCTACTTTCTATAAGGTTATCACAATTTCAAATAAATATTTTGTTAGAGTTAATGCTCGATTTTAAAAGTATATAATGTTGTCATAAAATTAGATAAAAATAATTTACAACAATAACAAAATTATTAAACCTGTTGAAATCTATGATTCAGATCATTGGGTGATTAAGATATATCCAATATGTCATTATCTTAATATAAAAAATATTATCATCTTAAAGTTTATTTTAAAAAAATATGTCATGTTTTTATGGGTTATTTAAGTTATTTTTGGATCTATTAAATTAAATAATTTATTTTAAATTAATTCTTATATAATTTAATGAAAAATTCAAGTAAAGCAAGTAATCTGAACTGCTTCATTGTATTTTACTACTAAAAAAATCTTCATGCTTGCCATTTTTTTAAGTTTAGAAAAAAATAATACTACCCGCACCAACATACTGACAAATATACTAGCTTGTCTGTGTATATAACAGAATGATCAGATAACAGTATGATCTGACCTTCATTTATTTTAAATATGCACCTCTTCCAAGGACAGATATAATATATGTAATGTGTCCCACTTCACTCACCGTCCATGGATGGGTATCGATCCGCATGCGATGCTCTGTCATCTATGCTTGCATCGCTTATATCATTCGGATACTCACACGCTACAATCTTATTAACTAATTACGAAAGCATCACTAACTTCCAAGTTGCTTGCAGGTCGAGCCCTCCCAAGAGACCGGCTACACCGTCTCTATACAAGAGCAATCCATCAACACTGGAATTATAGATATCACCGCTAGAGTTTCAGGAGCTGGTAGCAAATAGCCTCCGGCTCATGATGGAAACTAATCATGACAGTTCATCAACAAATACCATTGGATTCTGCCTCCTTCCTTCAGAGATCATCCAGAACATACTCCTCCATCTAGCCTTGCCCGAAATCATTTGTCTAAAGTCACTCAACAGATTCGTTGCCGATGTAATCTCCAATAAGTATTTTGTACGTGCGTACAACTCTCGGGCAAGGTCCACCGCATGGCTCTTCGTCTGCAAGAAAAGGTGGAACCGTGACGCCTTGCTTCATGGCTTCAACGACCAGTCTAATCGCTGGTTCAGCTTTCAGATTGACAGTTTATTGAAACCCATAATCCGTCCAGGTGATGATATCTATTTTCTGACGGCTAGTTGCAACGTCTTTCTTTTTGTTTCCAACACTCGCGGGGAAGTTATTGCCCTCAGTTTGGTTACTAAAGCTGTGAGAACAATCCCGCCAAGCCCCCTTGGTCCACGTGGCACGTCTTCCTGGCGAAGATCCGGAATGAAATTGGTTATCACCGGGCCCGATCACTTTCAGTTTCTTTTTGCGGATTTGGTGCGCAACTCCCCGGTTTTGTTTGTGTACTCCTCGCAAACTGACACCTGGCAGTCCACTGAAGCGAGGGAAGTTCCTGCCGGAATGCCACGTGTCTGTCAGAAAGAGGATGACCACGTATTTCTCAATGTGATCGACGGACCCTATGAAAGCATGGTGACAGCCGTTGGATTGGAGCGTGATGCTCATAATAATTATGCACCAATTGTTCTACGGCCGAGATTCAATCCGAGACCGAGCGATGGACTGAACCTGTTACAGGTCTACGGTGACGGGATTATGCTGGTCATAAAATCCAGCGACGGTGATGATGATGACGGGAATACAGGAGTGAGGATGCTCAATGACATAGAATTATGGGGGGGCTTGCGCTTGAATGGAAGCTGGCATAACTGGGAGTATATCTCAAAGGTTCCTTGCAAGATAAAGGAGCAGATCCGGAAACCATATCGAGCTATGAGAGGATGCTTAGAAAGACGAGATGGGATAGTTAGGGCTGTTTTGCTGTCTAACTATGATGGCTTATGGGACATAATTTGGCTATCTTATGATATGGGGAGGAGTCTTTGGGCTTGGCTCCCTCTGCCTGATTGCGAGATGAAGGGTCTGAATATGGCCGGCATTGCCTTCTCCTCCGGCCTTACCTTGTCATGATCATCTTCAAGACTTGATGACGGTTCTCAGGCGGCATGCGTTAGTTCCATGCCTTGCGTTGCAAGTTGTATGATAGTGAATATCAGTCTTCTCCAGTCATGCGTTGCCCCTTTGTATTTCTACTCCTCATAATATAGATAATAATTTATGAAGTTTAATTCTTTTGTTTAAATATATGTCATCAAATGGAATTGAATTTAAATCTGAAAATTGATGAACTCGTGTATTTCCTTCATCTATTTTCCATATTTAGTTATTAACGCATAAGCTCTTGTACCTAAATCAAGAATTAAAGATGATAATTCTTATTCCTTATCATAATTAATTATTGAAGTTAACTAATATATATTAATGCTCGCAGTTGAGAATGAACCGTCTACCATAAAACTTAAATCTTTAAGATGGAACCTAGACTTAATTGTCTAATTTAACTAGCCGCGGGATCCACACCTATTAGCTAGATTTAATATAAATCTCGTTTGGTTTGCTTGATTGATTTGTTAATTTATTTATACGAACTAGGTTTGGTTTGTTTGATATTTTATAATCTCATTTGTTTGATTTGCTTATTTAATATAAATCTTATATAAATGTTTAAAATATACATGAAAATTTTATAATCTCATTGATGAAAAGGAATTAGGAAAGTATAAGAAATTGATTATTTTATTTGAACTCATTTACATCTTCTTTAGCTGCTGCTTAGTTAAATAAGTTTAGATGGTTATGAGTTAGTTTAGGTGGCTAAAATATTCACTAATTTGATAAATTTAATTTAAGTAGATTTTATATTTAACTTCTCTAATAAACTTTCATATAATTGTATATACTATTATACTAAACATGTTTTCATGAAAACTTAATAATTATGAAAACATAACAAATAAGCATCTTTTGCATTGTAAATATTAATGATATATAAATGCTAATACTTTGTAAGTAAAATAAACACTTTAAATAATGGTTTGGGATGTGAATTTATCAATGAAATGAAGGACTTGGAAGGTGGTTTTATTATATTAAGAAGACTAAGTCCATCCTTTAGCGAGTGGTTGAATTGAAACATGAAAGGTATATAACATCCCCATGATCGTATAAGGCATGAAAGTCATTCATTAAAGAGTGGTCAAAGGAGCGTGGGAGGTATATCACCTTCCTAGGATGACATAAGACACGAGAGGCCCTCATTGAAAAGTGATTGTTTTCTTATAATGGAAGATCTAAGATCATCCCTGACGAATGACTGAGAGGAATTTAGACATCACTTCGATAGTGCATCAATCCGAGACTATACTAGAGAATAGAAGATTCAAGATCAATTATTGGTGAATTGGTGAGAGGCCTTTCGAAATGACCTAAAAAATATGCTAATCTGAAACTGAATTAGAAAATAAAGGATCTAAGATCACCTAGAGAATGTGTCATTATAATATAAAAACCTCATACCCATCCCTTAAAGATTGTTGGACTATTATCGTAAGGAGACCAAGTCAATCCCCTTGAATGAGAGTGTCTAGAAGCCCTCATTAAATACCTATAGTTAAGAAATTTATATTAGATATACATTATTTTTATTTTAAAAATAAACTTACATTTTTGTTGAGAATTATACATCATGAGGTGATTCGAGTGATAAGTATAAGGGAGGTTCTTCGAAAGAATATGTTTTAGAAATGTGACACGACTAAAAGATTGATGTCTTCTCCCAAGTGCAGGGGTGTTGAAGTAATAAATAACTCGGCAAGACCGGAGTCGAACCGCAAGGAGGTTAATTGTATAAATTATAGATAACAATAATACAACAACAATAACAATAATAACAACAACAATGACAACGACAATAACAATAATAATAATAAAGAAAAAAAAGGAGAAAAAAGAAGAAAAAGATGAGAAATTTGAGATGGAATATTAATGTAAGGATTAAACAATGATAATAACAAATGTCAAGGTTAGAGGTTAGAGGTTCCACTAATGGTATGTCAAACAAGTATAGTATAAACTCTTATTATTCAATTGGAAACCACACACAAAGGAGGTTTCAATCATATTATAGATTGTTAACATGATTACATTAGTCATCTTATTCGATTAATGCTAATACTTGTAAATCTCGTCAAGCATTCATGATTAACAACAAATCAAGTTCCTTTCATAGCTCAGGTGTCAGTTATACCATACAGTATGAACTATGAAAGTGCCAAGCATTTGTTGTGCCAAGCATTTGTTGTACCAAGCAAAGTATTAAAGAGTGAACAAGATAACAAGCAAAATATTAAAGAGTGAACAAGATAACAAATACAAAACATGTTAGTATCAAACATTAAAGTCCATATTAAGTTTACATTATACTTATTCTTACACCATTAGTGTAACATTTTCACCTTGACATAATTAACTTAGCTAGACATAATAAAAGAAAGAAAAATAGATAAACAAAATAAGAACATAAAAGTTAACTAAATAAAAGAAAGGAAATGAAAGGCATAAACTTAATATTAATGAAAGCAAAGCATAAACATTACAAAAAATGCAAAGAGAGAAAGCAAGAGCATGATCTTGATTTGGAAACCAAGATGCCTAAATGCATGGCAAATGCCTCCTTTTATAGGCCAAAATTAAGAACTATTGATTTGATGACTAATTGATGAGTGGGTGACCAACTCTTGACTTGATGACAATTCTTATCTTCTCTTGTTTGCCCAAAATGTCATTGATAATGTCAAAATTGAAGCCACTTAAAAATATCAAAGTTGTAGGAAATTATCTTAAATTCTTGTGTAATAAATTCAGCTCATTTGGAATTCTAGAACTCCAGATATGAGCCAAATACTGAATAGTGCTCGGGCTGGAAGACAAATTCGGACTTTTTTGTTGTTGCTACAATTTGGACTTGAAAATGGCCTTTTTAGATCTTGGGCTCCATATAAAAGTTATAGGCCTATGTCTTACCTTTCCATCCATATAAAGTAGACCTAAATCCGATATCTACAGCTCCAGATATGACCCAATGGCCAAACAATTTTCTGGTTGGGATTGCACCGATATCTCTTTTCTAAGTTTGGCCGTTTCTTTGTCCTTTCAATTTCAGTTCTTAAATTCATCAATAAATCCTTTCATTTATATGATATGCTTGCATTTAAAATAAATATTTACCATAAATTAAAGGTATCTTATATTATTAGATACATTATTATAAAATATGCTTTAGTTAAAGAGTTATTGATACTTCGAGTGCAAAATGATGATATAAAACCTTGATAAAAAAGCACTTTTAAGTACTAGTCACACCCCCCAACCAGCTTATTACTAGTCTCTAGTAATCAAAGTATTAAAATAGAAAAATAATTTACAAATTCCACAAAGCAAGGTATTCATTATTTAACTTCTATTAATCTATCTAGATAAACAAACTCTCATTAAATTTATATATCTGCTCAATACCTCTTAACAAGATATTAATAAACTTTTCTTTTGTGCTCAATATATCAACACATAATTATGGGGCTTTTCTTGGAAGAAAACAAAATTTTTGTTCTAATGTTTAAGGTTAACTTCCTTGGGTTAGGATTATTATTTTTGTCTTTTTCTCTTTTTTTTTTTAAATATATATACATATAACTTAAAACATCATGCATCTTTAACCCATGTAACGAGCTTTTAGCTAATGACTCCCAAACCAGTTGGTCTTAGGGCATTAGGTGTTGAGACACCTCTACGAACTTAGTAACTCGGGTTGCAGATATTGATATGTAGATAGTGCAATATTTGATTCCCTTAAGCTTTTCTCCTCAACCCATATAACAAGCGTTGGGCCAATAACTTCCAAGTTAGTTGACTTTAGAGTATTAGGTGGTAAAACACCTCTTCGGGTTTCATTGCTTGGGTTAGGGAGGCTACGAAACCAAACTTATCTATATTTTTATTATCATCATTTCATTTTTTTTATTTTTTTTATTTTTTTTCTTTTTTTAATTATATATATCTCTTTTCCTTAGTTATTACCTTTAACAAAAGAACACAAATAATGTAATAATCCAATATGCAACCCACAATCATATGTTTAAAGTGTGTGTGTGTGTGTGTGTGTGTGTAAATTAAGGTTTAAGAATATATGTTAAATAAGTATATGAGCAGAATTAAGTGATAACAATGCAAGAGTTTGTAAATCTGAATATTTTAAGAAGCATTATGATAAACCTTATTACGAATAGTTACTAAGATGTGTCTCAAGAGTCATAAAAAGTTCTCCTTACTCTGTCAACATAGTAACAAGAATTTTGCACATGTTTTATAAAATAGAAAACACAATTAGTTTTTTTTTAACTACTACCCTCTCCCCCTAACCAAAATGAGACATTGTCCTCAATGTTCTAAGGTAGGAAGATAGAGTATAGAAGATATCATCTGAAATAACGAACATTGACAAACTTGAAACACACTAAAATAAATATAAGAAACAACAAAATATAATAATAATAAAAATTACAAATGAAGACTCAAATCTAATCTAAACTTTTTATAGCTTTTCTTAGATGACCAATTTATACGACTCGTGGAGGGATCAATTACAGGAATGAAAGATTGAAGTTGGTAAATCAATTGTTTAGCAATAGCAGTAGAGATTATGATTTGTTGTGCATAAGATGTTAGAAATTCCTATTTCACAACATGATTAAGAAAAGACAACAACTTATCATAATAACCATTAACATTTAACAAACCTATAGGTTTATGATGAATGTGCAGTTAGGCCCAAGAAGAAATATGAAAGTTCTCTTCCAATGTGCCTAGACCACCTCATAAAGCAATGAAGGCATCAGCATGGTTAAACATTGCATTCATTCGAGCCGACATTGTGGAGACTTGTAGTTCCTCTCCAATTATTTCTCCAATGATGTCCCCTTATACCAAAGCTTCGGGGACGACCCCTAAAACTTAACTACCTCCTAAAAATACAACTATTGACACACCTCCCATTAACCCAAGACTGCCTCCCACACACACTAAATGAATCTTTCTCTCAGCTAGCACCTGACCAAGATAATTTGCTGATTCTAAAAACTCCTTTTCTTTCCCAGGACTAGATCCACCGAAAACATTTTTCTTATATAATAACCTGAGAAACTTGTCATTTCTATACATTTTTGTATTTGTTGAATGTATGGGTTGAGTAGAAATGAAAGGAAGGAAGAGAGGATTTTATAGATGAGAAATTAGAAAGGCAATCATACCACCTATATGTAGGCCAGTTGGAGTCTTACACACACACTCTCTCTCTCTCTTAACTTATTTATTTTTAAAAAAAACATGTGTATGTACAAGTAGTTGTGATTGTGGCTCACATCTTCCATTGGTTTTACGTCCAAGAACGGCTTAAACGCCCTCTATGGGTCGGGGATAGGCTTCTCATCCAGTTTTCTAAAAAACTGGCAAACAAGGTCTTTTTTAGTCAAATTCCCAAGACTAAGTTGAGCATGTTTTTTATGAAATAGTGGCCATAAATCATGAATTGCACGATACACATCTCTATTAGGATGCATCTCATAAGTCAATAGAAGATTATCTAAAGACTCCTTACTCAGGCCATCCTTAATGAATTGTATTTTATCTTCACGGTTTATAGATACCATTCCTAAAGAACAACATTGTGCATTACAAGTCCATCTAGCATATCGATGACAGACTTTCAGTCATTTTGCACGACGTTTCTTTGCAAAAGTGCTTTTCCCTGTTCTAAGCATGTGTGAAATGAAGGAATTAGAGGACTCACCTGATAATTGGACCTTTGCTTCAATCAACGAGTGAATATCTTCGGGAATTCCATGATTCATTAACAACCTCAATCTTACATATCTAGCAAGTTAAATTTTTTTAATCGCATTCTAAAGTAGAGCGGGAAAATACTTTTTTAATTTTTCAAGATTAGTGTTCATTTTTAAATGAGAATTGGAAGAGAGATTTAAAAAAATTGCACAAATATATATAAAGATAATAGTTATTATGGGAAACTGAAGGAACCGACTTAAGTCATGAAATACCGTTGTCCGCCATTTGACCAGGGTGAGAAAAACTAGCAAAAATCACTCAAAAAGAAACACAAAAACAATGTAAGAAAATCAAAATAATCAACATTTATCTACAATATCATTCACACCGGTTGATTCATTTTTACTAGAAAAATTATCAAAGTAAGCTTTCAAACGATGGGCATTTTTTCTTAAAAATATTATCATTCATTGAATTCTCAATATCACAGGTCTCATAAGGATTGCTCCTTCTTGATCTTAGCTCTCTAAGGAATGCATAGAGTTGAGAATTATAAAACAAAACTTTTTTACCAGTATCAACTTTTTGATAATTTTCACAAGTTTTGCAAAATGCATGCATGTCCTTGAATATGGTGGGCCATTAAAATCCATTTTAAAAGATTTTTATAGTTGTCTTTTTTGACGAGAAATAACTTCCACATACTTTAGAATGATAAAGTTTAATGACACTACTTACCTCATTGTTAGGAATGAATCTTTAAAATATTTGAATAAGTTAGGGTCATCACAATAAAAGTTCTTCATTTAGTTCAAAAACTTTTCTTTGTGTTAGGTACTCCAATCAACTGGCAAATCTCCTAAAGTAAGAAAATTGATATTTTTATCATACCAAGGCATTGGACTAAGAGAAAGTAAGGATTCGTTAGGAAAGTAATCATTGATTGATGTGATATTAGATGTAGAATTTGTTGTCACTTTTGACAAAAAATCTACATCAACATTTTCAGTGCATTTTTCATCTGTGATTTCTTCCTCAGAATAAATCATTTGCAAATCTTCAGATTCATCCAACTCATTTTTACGTAAAGTAGATTCAAGTTGATCATAAACTAATTCGTCAATATGATCTACTTCTAGTAGATCATTATCATCTCTAGGTTGCTTGTAAATGTTGAAAATATTCATCTCCAATGTCATGTTTCCAAATGATAGCTTCATCAGTCCATTCCTATAATTAATCAATGCATTAGAAGTTGCAAGAAATAGGCGTCCTAAAATAACAGGAAATGAATTACATGCTTCAACAGGTTATGTGTCCAAGACAACAAAATCCATAGGTTAAATGAATTTATCGATTTGTACTAACACATCTTTGATTATTCCTCTAGGCACTTTTACATATTTATTGGCAAGTAAAAGAGTTATAAAAGTTGGTTTTAACTCACCTAGATTGAGCCTTTGAAAAACTGAATATGGAAGTAAATTCACACTGGCTCTAAGATCAAGTAAGACTCTTTCAATTTTATGTTCTCCAATAAAGCAAAAAATTGTAGGACAACCAAGGTCTTTATAGTTCAAAGCATTATTATTCTGAAGAATGGCACTTACTTGTTTGGCTAAAAAGGATTTCTTTTTCACATTCAATTTTCTCTTCATAGTGCATAGATCTTTCAAAAATTTAGCGTGGGAAGGAACCTGTTTAATAGCATTCAGCAAAGGTATATTGATTCTTACTTGTTTGAAAGTTTCAAAGATTTCAGAGTTATGATTGACTTTTCTTTGTTTGGTCATGGCTTGAGGAAATGGAAGCGTTAGTGGGGAATCAGTCGTTTCTTTGTAATTTTCAAATTCAACCTTTTCCTTACCCTTAGAGATTGACTCATCATCTTTCTTATAAGGTTCAAGAGTGGGTTTTTCAATAACCTTACCAGTACGAAAAGTAGTGACTGATTTGACTTGATACATGTGTTGGCTTTCGGAACTACTTTATTTGTATTGTATTGCCCCTTGAGATTTTGTTGTGGTTGAGATGGAAACTTACCTTTCTCTTAAAAACTGAGAGCAGATGTCAATTTTGCAAGAGTATCTTTAAAATCTATCATGTTTTGAGCAAGTTGAGTATTTTTTGTCTCTTGCTTTTCAATGAATGCATGTAATGTTTCCTTAAGATTTCTTCTAGGAGGTGGAGCATAAGGAGGTGCATATCCATGAGAATTTGGAAATTGTTGTGTGCGTGAAACGGTGGTTGTGAAGTTTGTACCTTATTATTATCACTCTTCCAACTGAAATTTGGGTGATTTCTCCAACCAGAGTTGTATGTTTGGGAGTATAGGTTGTGGTTGGCCCTTTGAAAACTGTTTAAAGCATGAGCTTGTTCTTGGAGACATTCTTTAAAAGAAGGCAAGGTTGGACAATTATTGGTTGAATTTTCATTTGTTTCACATATTTGACACACAATATTTTCAATATATTTTAATTGACCACACTTTTTTAATTTTAGTGCCTCGACTTTTCTAGCTGAACATGCAAACTTAGCTTGGAGGTTATAATCTTCCCTAATGTTGTACATATCTCCACTAGATGTATGAGGTTGAGTTTTACCCCGTGCCTTATAAGTACCTGCAGTGTCCCAGTTTTGAGCATTTTTAACTAACAAGTCTAAGTACTCCATTGCTTCATTAGGGTTTTTATCTTCAAAAGTTTCATTGCACATCAATTCAACCATTTGCCTATCTCTAGGTATTAATCCTTCATAAAAATGTGAAACCAATCTCCATGTTTCAAGACCATGATGAGGGCAAGTACTAAGTGACACGACTAAAAGATTGATGTCTTCTTCCAAGTGCAAGAGTGTCAAAGTAATAAATAACCCAAGAAGACTAGGGTCGAACCACAGGGAGGTTAATTGTACAAATTATAAACAACAACAACAATAACAATAACAGCCATAATAATAATAATAATAATAATAATAATAATAATAATAATAATAATAATAATAATAATAATAATAGTAGTAGCAGTAGTAGTAGCAGTAGTAGTAGTAGTAGTAGTAGTGGTAGTAGTAGTAGTAGTAGTAGTAGTAGTAGTAGTAGTAGTAGTAGTAGTAGTACTAATAATAATAAAGAAAGAGAAGAAGATGATGATGAGAACTTGGAGATGAAATGTTAATGTAAGGATTAAACAATGATAATAACAAATGTCAAGGTTAGAGGTTCTACTAATGGTATGTCAAACAAGTATAGTATAAACTCTTATTATTCAATTGGAAACCACACACAAAGAAGGTTTCAATCAGATTATAGATTATTAACATGATTACATTAGTCATCTTATTCGATTAATGCTAATACTTGTAAATCTCATCAAGCATTCATGATTAATAACAAATCAAGTTCCTTTCATAGCTCAGGTGTCGATTATACCATACAGTATGGGCTATGAAAGTGCCAAGCATTTGTTGTACCAAGCGTTATACAACATAAATCAAGATTAGTCATTTAACAAGCAAAGTATTAAAGAGTGAACAAGATAACAAATACAAAACATGTTAGCATCAAACATTAAAGGTATTTTATAGAACTGAAATTGTCTCAGTTTTCTTGGGTAAAAAATGCAGCTCATTTAGACTTCTAGAACTCTAGATATGAGTCAAATACTGAACAATGCTCGGGCTGGAAGACAGATTCAGATTTCTTTGTTGTTGCTACAATTTGGACTTGAAAATGACCTTTTTAGATCTTGGGAAATGAAAGTTTTAAGCCTATGTCTTACTTTTCCATCCATATAAAGTAGACCTAAATTTGAGATCTACAACTCCAAATATGATCTAATTACCAAACAGTGTTCCGGTTTGGATTGCACCGACATCTCTTTTCTAAGTTGGGTCATCTCTTTGTCCTTCCAATTTCAGTTCATAAATTCATCAATCAATCCTTTTATTTATGTGATAGGCCTGCATTTAAAATGAATATTTACCATAAATTAAAGGTATTTTATATTATTAGATATATTATTATAAAACGTGTTTTAGTTAAGGAGTTATTGATACTTCAAATGCAAAATGATGATATAAAACCTTGATAAAAATAAACTTTTAAGTATCAATCACTAAGCAAGTCTTGATACCTATCCCAATATTGAGAAAATGTTTCTCCTAGTTTTTGAGTGAAAGTGGTTAATTTGTCTTTTGAAAGAGTTTGCTCTGTGAGATAAGAAAAACTTCTTTAAAAACTACTGTTGCATTTCATCCCAAGCATGAATGGATCCTGGTCTCAAATTTTATAGTCATATTTTAGCTTTATCTTTTAATGAAAAAGGAAAAAGCTTTAATCTTATGTGTTCATGATACAATTTCAATCATTATATGTGTTGCAGACCTCCTTAAATTCCCTTAAATACAAGTATGGATTTTCTAAATTTAAGCCATGAAAAGAAAGTAAAAGTTGAATAATGCCTGATTTAAAATTAAAATGAGATGCATTGGGAGGAAAAACTTTGCATGATGGTGCACTTGTTCTTGTGGGATTCATGTGGTCTCTAAGTGTTCTAGCATGATTATTCTCATTATGAAGTGATTAATTATCTTTTTTGGCCATATTTTCTGAAAATAATGAGGATACCCTACAAAGTCTACCACTTGATGTACGTAACATCACTTTTATGCACATGTAGGAATAAAATAAAAGAAATAATAAAATAAAAGAAGAAGAAATAAGAGACAAGAAACAAAGTTATATACAAGAAAAGTGAAAAGAGAAAATAAACTAAATACTATAATTTGTACAAGAACTTACCTCCCCAGCAACGGTGCCAAAAACTTGACACAACTAAAAGATTGATGTCTTCTCCCAAATGTAGGAGTGTCGAAGTAATAAATAACTCGGCAAGACAGGGTCGAACCACATGGAGGTTAATTGTATAAATTATAGATAACAATAATACAACAATAATAACAATAACAATAACAATAATAATAATAATAATAATAATAAAGAAAAAGAAGAAGAAAACGATGAGAACTTTGAGATGGAATATTAATGTAAGGATTAAAAAATGATAATAACAAATGTCAAGGTTAGAGGTTCCATTAATGGTCTGTCAAACAAGTATAGTATAAACTCTTATTATTCAATTGGAAACCATATAAAGGAGGTTTTAATTAGATTATCGATTGTTAACATGATTACATTAGTCAACTTATTCGATTAATGCTAATACTTATAAATCTAGTCAAGCATTCATGATTATAACTTATGTTAACAACAAATCAAGTTCCTTTCATAGCTCAGGTGTCGGTTATACCATACAGTATGAACTATAAAAGTGCCAAGCATTTGTTGTACCAAGTGTTATACAACATAAATCAAGATTAGTCATATAATAAGCAAAGTATTAAAGAGTAAACAACATAACAAATACAAAACATGTTAGCGTCAAACATTAAAGTTCATATTAAGTTTACATTATACTTATTCTTACACCATTAGTATAACCTTTTCACCTTGATATAATAAACTTAGCTACACATAATAAAAGAAAGAAAAATAAATAAACAAAATAAGAACATAAATAAGATAAAAGTTAACTAAGTAAAGGAAAGGAAATGAAAGGCATAAACTTGATATTAATGAAAGCAAAGCATAAACATTACAAAAAATACAAAGAGAGAAAGCAAAAGCATGATCTTGATTTGGAAACCAAGATGCCTAAATGCATGGCAAATGCCTCCTTTTATAGGCCAAAATTGAGAACTATTGATTTGATAACTAATTGATAAGTGGGTGACCAACTCTTGACTTGGTGACAATCCTTATCTTCTCTTATCTGCCTAAAATGTGATTGATAACATGAAAATTAGAGCCACTTTAAAACATGAAAGTTGTAGGAAATTGTCTCGTCTTTCTTGTGTAACAAATTCAGCTCATTTGGACTTCTAGAACTCCAGATATGGGCTAAACACTAAACAGTGCTCGGGTTGGAAAATAGATTCGGACTTCTTTGTTGTTGATACAATTGGGACTTGAAAATGACCTTTTGAGATCTTGAACTCCATGAAAGTTGTAGGTATTTGTCTTACCTTTCCATCCATATAAAGTAGACCTAAATCTGATATTTACAGCTCCAGATATGACCCAATTACCGAACAGTGTTCTAGTTTGGATTGCACCGACATCTCTTTTCTAAGTTTGGCTGTCTCTTTGTCCTTTCAATTTCAGTTCTTAAATTCATCAATCAATCCTTTTATTTATGTGATAGGTCTGTATTTAAAATGAACATTTACCATAAATTAAAGGTATCTTATATGATTAGATATGTTATTATAAAACATGCTTTAGTTAAGGAGTTACTGATACTTCAAACGTAAAATGATGATATAAAACCTTGATAAAAATATACCTTTAAGTACCAATCAAAGTGGCACTAAGATATTTGCTTTAACTGCCTTGATAACTTTAAATAAGTGATCCTATTTTAACTTAAGAGAGATATAAATCCTTAGGATACACCAAATGATCATAAGTTGATCCCTTATGGTTCTTTCTCAAGCATTCTGACACGACTAAAAGGTTGATGTCTTCTCCAAAGTGCAGGAGTGTCGAAGTAATAAATAACCCGACAAGACCGGGGTCGAACCACAGGGAGGTTAATTGTAAAAATTATAAACAACAATTATAAAACAACAACAATAACAACAACAATAGTAGTAGTAGTAGTAGTAGTAATAATAATAATAAAGAAAGAGAAGAAGAAGAAGATGATGATGATGAGAACTTTGAGATGAAATATTAATATAACAATTAAACAATGATAATAACAAATGTCAAGGTTAGAGATTCCACTAATGGTATGTCAAACAAGTATAATATAAACTCTTATTGATCAATTGGAAACCACACGTAAAAAAAGTTCCAATTGGATTATAAATTATTAACATGATTACATTAGTCATCTTATTCAATTAATGCTAATACTTGTAAATCCCGTCAAGCATTCATGATTATAACTTATGTTAACAACAAATCAAGTTCCTTTCATAGCTCAAGTGTCGGTTATACCATACAATATGGGCTATGAAAGTGTCAAGCATTTGTTGTACCAAGTGTTATATAACATAAATCAAGATTAGTCATTTAACAAGCAAAGTATTAAAGAGTGAACAAGATAACAAATATAAAACATGTTAGTATCAAACATTAAAGTCCATATTAAGTTTACATTATACTTATTCTTACACCATTAGTGTAACCTTTTCACCTTGACATAATTAACATAGCTAGACATAATGAAAGAAAGAAAAATAGTTAAACAAAATAAGAACATAAAATTTAACTAAATAAAGAAAAGGAAATGAAAAGCATAAACTTAATATTAATGAAAGCAAAGCACAAACATTACAAAAAATACAAAGAGAGAAAGCAAGAGCATGATCTTGATCTGGAAACCAAGATGCCTAAATGCATGGCAAATGCCTCCTTTAATAGGCCAAAATTGAGAGCTATTGATTTGATGACTAATTGATAAGTGGGTGGCCAACTCTTGACTTGGTGACAATCCTTATCTTCTCTTGTCTGCCTAAAACGTCATTGATAACGTCAAAATTAGAGTTAGTTGAAAATATGAAAGTTATAGACAATTGTCTCAGATTTCTTGTGTAAAACATTCAGCTCATTTGGACTTCTAGAACTCCAGATATGGCCAAAATACTGAACAGTACTCGGGCTGGAAGACAAATTCGGGCTTCTTTGTTATTGCTACAATTTCGACTTGAAAATGGTCTTTTTATATCTTGGGCTCCATATGAAAGTTGTAGGCCTATGTCTTACCTTTCCATCCATATAAATTGGACCTAAATATGAGATATATAGCTCCAGATATGACCCAATTACCGAACAGTGTTCTGGTTTGGATTGCACCGACATCTCTTTTCTAAGTTTGGCCATCTCTTTATCCTTGGAATTTAAGTTCTTAAAGTCATCAATCAATCCTTTCATTTATGTGATAGGCCTGCATTTAAAATGAACATTTAACACAAATTAAAGGTATCTTATATTATTAGATATATTATTATAAAACATGTTTTAGTTAAGGAGTTATTGATACTTCAAGTGCAAAATGATGATATAAAACCATGATAAAAATGCACTTTTAAGTACTAATCACATGGCAAATGCCTCCTTTTATAGGCTAAAATTGGAAACTATTGATTTGATGACTAATTGATAAGTGGGTGGCCAACTCTTGACTTGGTAACAATCCTTATCTTCTTTTGTCTGCCCAAAACGTCATTGATAACGTCACAATTGGAGACAGTTGAAACATCAAAGTTGTTGGCAATTGTCTCAGCTTTCTTGTGTAAAAAATTCAGCTCTTTTGGACTTCTAAAACTCCAGATATGGCCAAAATACTGAATAGTGCTCTCCAATTATGCCGACATTGTGGAGACCTGAAGTTCCTCTCCAATTGTTTTTCCAATGATGTCCCTTTGTGCTAAAGCTTCGGGGACGACCCCCAAAACTTGACTACCTCCTAAAAATGCAGCTATTGACACACCTCCCATTAACCCAAGACTGCCTCTCCCATACACTAAATGAATCTTTCTCTCAGCTAGCACCTGACCAAGATGATTTGTTGATTCTAAAAACTCCTTTTCTTTTCCAGGACTAGATCCACCGAAAACACAAATATTTTTTATATGATGACTTGAGGAACTTGCCATTTCTACACATTTCTATATTTGTTGAATGTATGGGTTGAGTAGAAATGAAAGGAAGGAAGAGAGGGTTTTATAGATAAGAAATTAGAAAAGCAATCATAACACCTATATATAGCTAGAGTCTCACACACACTCTCTCTCTCTTTATTTATTTATTTATTTACTTTTGAAAAAACATGTGTATGTACAGGTAGTTGTGATTGTGGCTCACATCTTCCCTTGGTTTTACGTCCAAGAACGGTTTAAACGCCCTTTATGGGTCGGGGATAGGCTTCCCATCCAGTTTTCTTAAAAACTGGCAAACAAGGTTTTTTTAAGTCAGATTCCCAAGACTAAGTCGATCATGTTCTTTATGAAATAGTGGCCATAAATCATGAATTACACGATGCACATCTCCACTAGGATGCGTCTTAAAAGTCAATAAAAGATTATCTAAAGACTCCTTACTCAGGCCATCCTTAATGAATTGTATTTTATCTTCACGGTTTATAGATACCATTCCTAAAGAATGACATGGTGCATTACAAGTCCATGTAGCACATTGATGACAGACTTTCAATAGTTTTGCACGACGCTTCTTTGCAAAAGTGCTTTTACCTGTTCCAAGCATGTGTGAAATGAATGAGTTAGAGGACTCACCTGATAATCGGACCTTTGCTTCAATCAACCAGTGAATATCTTTAGGAATTCCATGATTCATTAACAATCTCAATCTTGCACATCTAGCACGGTAAATTTTTGTGATCGCATTCTGAGGTAGAGCAGGAAAATACTTTTTCAATTTTTCAAGATTAGTGTCCATTTTCAAATGAGAATTGGAAGAGAGATTCAAAGAATTGCACAAATATATACACAGATATCAGTTATTGTAGGAAACTGAAAGAATCGACTTAAGTCACGGAGTACCATTGTCCGCCATTTGACCGGGGTGAGAGAAACTAGCAAAAATCACTCAAAAAGAAACATAAAAACAATGTGAGAAAAACAAAATAATCAACCTTTATCTACAAGATCATTCAAACTAGTTGATTCATTTTCACTAGGAAAATTATCAAAGTGAGCTTTCAAACGATGTCCATTTTCCTTAAAATCATTGTCATTCATTGAATTCTCAATATCACAGGCCCCATAAGGATTACTCCATCTTGGTCTTAGCTCTCTAGGGAATGCATAGAGTTGAGAATTATAAAACAAAACTTTTTGACCAGTATCAATCTTTTGACAATTTTCACAAGTTTTGCAGAATGCATGCGTGTCCTTGAACATAGTGGGCCAATAAAATCCATTTTGAAAGATTTTTGCACCTGTCTTTTTTTACAAGAAATAACTTCCACATGCTTTCGAATGACAAAGTTTAATGACACTGCTTACCTCATTGTTAGGAATGAATCTTTGAAATATTTGATCAGGACAATATTTGAATAAGTTAGGGTCATCACAGTAAAAGCTCTTCACTTCGTTCAAAAACTTTTCTGTCTTGGGTGCTCCAATCAACTGGCAAATCTCCTAAATTAAAAAAATTGATATTTTTATCATACTAAGGCATTGGACTAAGAGAAAGTAAGGATTCGTTAGGAAAGTAATCATCCATTGGTGTGATGTCAGATGTCGAATATGTTATCACTGTTGATAAAAGATTCACATCAACATTTTTGGTGCTTGTTTCATCCATGATTTCTTCCTCAGAATAAATCATTTGCAAATCTTCAGTTTCATCCAATTCATTTTGACTTAAAGTAGATTCAAGTTGATCATAAACTAATTCATCAATATGATCTACTTCTTGTAAATCATTATCATCTCCAGGTTGCTTGCAAATGTTGAAAATATTCATCTTCAATGTCATGTTTCCAAATGATAGCTTCATCAGTCCATTCCTACAATTAATCAATGCGTTAGAGGTTGCAAGAAACAGATGTCCTAAAATAATAGGAAATGAATTACATGCTTCAACAAGTTCTGTGTCCAAGATAATAAAATCCACATGATAAATGAATTTATCAACTTGTACTAACACATCTTCAATTATTCCTCTAGGTACTTTTACAGATCTATCGGCAAGTAAAAGAGATATAGAAGTTGGTTTTAACTCACCTAGATTGAGACTCTAAAAAATTAAATATGGAAGTAAATTCACACTAGCACCAAGATCAAGTAAGGCTTTTTCAATTTTATGTTCTCCAATAAAGCAAGAAATTATAGAACAACCAGGGTCTTTATATTTTAAAGCATTATTATTCTGCAGAATAGCACTTACTTGTTCGGCTAGAAAGGCTTTCTTTTTCACATATAGTTTCCTCTTCACAGTGCATAGATCTTTCAAAAATTTAGCATAGGAAGGAACCTGTTTAATAGCATCCAACAAAGGTATATTGATTCTTACCTATTTGAAAGTTTCAAAGATTTTAGAGTTGTGATTGACTTTCCTTTGTTTAGTCATGGCATGAGGAAATGGAAGTGCTAGCGGTGAATCAGTCGTTTCTTTGCAATTTTCAGATTCAACCCCTTCCTTACTCTCAGAGATTGACTCATCATCTTTCTCATAAGGTTCAAGAGAGGGTTTTTCAATAACCTTACCACTGCGCAGAGTAGTGACTAATTTGACTTGATCTATGTGTTGGCTTCCGGAACTACTTGCATTTGCATTGTATTACCCCTTGGGATTTTATTGTGGTTAAGATGGAAACTTACCTTTCTCTTAGAAACTGAGAGCAAATGTTAATTTTGCAAGAGTATCTTTAAAATCTGTCATGTTTTGAGCAAGTTGAGTATTGATTGTCTCTTACTTTTCAATGAATGCATGCAATGTTTCCTCAAGATTTCTTCTAGGAGGTGGAGCATAAGGAGGTGCATATCCATGAGAATTTTGGAAATTGTGGTGTGCTTGAAACGGTGGTTGTGAAGTTTGTGCATTGTTGTTCTCACTCTTCCAACTGAAATTTGGGTGATTCCTCTAACTAGGGTTGTATGTTTGAGAGTATGGGTTGTGGTTGGCCCTTTGGAAACTGTTTAAAGCATGGGCTTGTTCATGGAGACATTCCTTAAAAGAAGGCAAGGTTAGACAATCATTGGTTGAATGTTCATTTGTTTCACATATTTGACACACAATATTTTCAATATATTTTAATTGACCACACTTTTTTAATTTTAGTGCCTCGACTTTTCTAGCTGAACATGCAAACTTAGCTTGGAGGTTATAATCTTCCCTAATGTTGTACATATCTCCACTAGATGTATGAGGTTGAGTTTTACCCCGTGCCTTATAAGTACCTGCAGTGTCCCAGTTTTGAGCATTTTTAACTAACAAGTCTAAGTACTCCATTGCTTCATTAGGGTCTTTATCTTCAAAAGTTTCATTGCACATCAATTCAACCATTTGCCTATCTCTAGGTATTAATCCTTCATAAAAATGTGAAACCAATCTCCATGTTTCAAGACCATGATGAGGGCAAGTACTAAGCAAGTCTCGATACCTATCCCAATATTGGTAAAATGTTTCTCCTGGTTTTTGAGTGAAAGTGGTGATTTATCTTTTGAAAGAGTTTGTTCTATAAGATGGGAAAAACTTCTTCAAAAATTGTTGTTGCATTTCATCCCAAAGCACGAATGGATCCTGGTCTTAAATTTTATAGCCATGTTTTAGCTTTATCTTTTAATGAAAAAGAAAAAAGCTTTAATTTGATGGTGTTCATGCTGCAATTTAAATTATTATATGTGTTGCAGACCTCCTCAAATTCTCTTAAATGCAAGTATGGATTTTCCAATTCCAAGCCATGAAAAGATGGTTAAAGTTAAATAATGTCTGGCTTAAAATTAAAATGAGATGCATCGGGAGGAAAAACTATGCATGATGGTGCACTTGTTCTTGTGGGATTCATGTGGTCTCTAAGTGTTCTAGCACGGTTATTCTCATTATTTTCATTATGATGTGATTGATTATCTTCTTCGACCATATTTTCTGAAAATGATGAGGATACCCTACAAAGTTTACCACTTGATGTGCGTGACCATACTCTCATGCACGTGTAGGAGTAGAATAAAAGGAAAAAGAAAACAAAAGAAGAAGAAACAAGAGAAAAGAAACAAAGTTATATACAAGAAAAGTCAAAAGAGAAAATAAAATAACTACTATAATTTATACAAGAACTTACCTCCCCGGCAATGGCGCCAAAAACTTGACATGACTAAAAGGTTGATGTCTTCTCCCAAGTGCAGGAGTGTCAAAGTAATAAATAACCCGGCAAGACCAGGGTCGAACCATAGGGAGGTTAATTGTACAAATTAAAAACAACAATTATAAAACAACAATAATAACAACAACAATAGTAGTAGTAGTAGTAGTAGTAGTAGTAGTAGTAGTAGTAGTAGTAGTACTAATAATAATAATAATAATAATAATACTAATAATAATAATAATAATAATAATAATAATAATAATAAAGAAAGAGAAGAAGAAGAAGATGATGATGATGAGAACTTTGAGATGAAATATTAATGTAACAATTAAACAATGATAATAACAAATGTCAAGGTTAGAGATTCCACTAATGGTATGTCAAACAAGTATAATATAAACTCTTATTATTCAATTGGAAACCACACATAAAAAAGGTTCCAATTGGATTATAGATTGTTAACATGATTATATTAGTCATCTTATTCAATTAATGCTAATACTTGTAAATCTCGTCAAGCATTCAAGATTATAACTTATGTTAACAACAAATCAAGTTCCTTTCATAACTTAGGTGTCGGTTATACCATACAATATGGGCTATAGAAGTGCAAAGCATTTGTTGTACCAAGTGTTATACAACATAAATCAAGATTAGTCATTTAACAAGCAAAGTATTAAAGAGTGAACAAGATAACAAATATAAAACATGTCAGTATCAAACATTAAAGTCCATATTAAGTTTACATTATACTTATTCTTACACCATTAGTGTAACCTTTTCACCTTGACATAATAAACTTAGCTAAACATAATGAAAGAAAGAAAAATAAATAAACAAAACAAGAACATAAAAGTTAACTAAATAAAGGAAAGAAAATGAAAGGCATAAACTTAATATTAATGAAAGCAAAGCATAAACATTACAAAAAATACAAAGAGAGAAAGCAAGAGCATGATCTTGATCTGGAAACTAAGATGCCTAAATGCATGGCAAATGCCTCCTTTTATAGGCCAAAATTGAGAACTATTGATTTGAAGATTAATTGATAAGTGGATGGCCAACTCTTGACTTGGTGACAATCTTTGTCTTCTCTTGTCTGCCCAAAACATCATTAATAACGTCAAAATTGGAGCTAGTTGAAAACATGAAAGTTGTAGGCAATTGTCTCAACTTTCTTGTGTGAAACATTCAGCTCATTTGGACTTCTAGAATTCCAGATATGGCCAAAATACCAAACAGTGCTCGGGCTGGAAGACAAATTCGGGCTTCTTTGTTGTTGCTACAATTTCGACTTGAAAATGGCCTTTTTAGATCTCGAGCTCCATATAAAAGTTGTAGGCCTATGTCTTACCTTTCCATCCATATAAATTAGAGCTAAATCTGAGATCTATAGCTCCAGATATGACCCAATTACCGAACAGTATTCCGGTTTGGATTGCACCGACATCTCTTTTCTAAATTTGGCCATCTCTTTATCCTTGCAATTTAAGTTCTTAAAGTCATTAATCAATCCTTTCATTTATGTGATAGCCCTGCATTTAAAATGAATATTTACCATAAATTAAAGGTATCTTATATTATTAGATATATTATTATAAAACATGCTTTAGTTAAGGAGTTATTGATACTTCAAGTGCAAAATGATGATATAAAACCATGATAAAAATGCACTTTTAAGTACTAATCACATTCATTTCTACCAGGAGAATAATTTCACTTGGAAGGTCCTTTATATTGCTTGTCCTTTTAAAAACCAAAAGGCCCGAGTCATAACAAACTAGCACTTCTTCTATCCATATATGATTTTTTATAGATTGCTTCACATTAAGCAAGCTTTATTTTTAGTAAAGCATAAAGTTTTCTCCAAAAGGCATGTTCATTTACCCTTCTTATCAAGGCCTCTAAGGTTAATGGCTCAAGCAATTCTTCCACTTTGAGCATCTCCTCATTGAACCTTTTCAAATATGCCCGTAAAGACTTACCCTCTTTTTATATAAATCCAAATAGCTTAGTGAAGCTTTTCTTGGCGAGTATGTTGGTGATTAAGCATTCCACTAACTTGGTGCAAAAGTTAATGAACCTTTCAATGGAGCTTGGCTTTAAATTATTATACCATGCATGTGCAGACCCCTAAAGGGTTATGGGGAGGGTTTTGCATATTGAGTCACTATTTTGGATGACCAGCTCTAAGCTACTATATATATTTTATAAATGCTCCCTCAGGTCGGTCCGGCCATTATAGTTGTTTAGACTTATTTTTATGGAAATATAATTCTTAGAGAGTTAAAGGTTTAATACTCGTTGGAATAAGAGAGAACTTCTCTATTGATGGTGGTTATATAGTCATTCTTCTAAGTAAGCCCATATATAAACTGTTTTTTAGTCATTTGTCTATTAGGCTTTTAGCAACCTAGGGAATTTGTCTTGGAACTGCGATTATAGTAATAAGTTTCTATCTTACAGTAGCTAAAAGGAATATGTTTGGAGTATCGACTTTGTACATTGATATCACATTTGTAAGAGTGACCCTTTAAGGGACTTTTATGAATGTTATCTTATCTAGTTTCTTCTAAGTAGTGTAATCGTCTACAAGCACTTGACACAACTGATGGTCATAATGCTAAAATGTTGTATGTTATTGAGAGTGTCAAGACTTGTTGGGGTGGTAAGGTTTTATTTTTCCCTTGGGTTGTCAACATAACCTGAGTGAGTAGTTGTACCCAACTAGCGAGTTATGAAAGGTCCGGTTAGGTAGAAGTGTTTGTGGTAACAAATAGATTTGTATTGTGTCTTGACACAAGTGTGTCTTGGTTATGTGTCATAAAATTGCCTAGAAATGTCAAAAATAAGTTTTAGAAATTGATGATTTTTTTATCAATTCCTCACAAACAACGTCTAATGATAAGTCTCAAAATCTAAGATGCTTAGGAATAAGGATAATATGCTGGATAATTAATTAATCTCTTAGTTTAAGCAATCTGATCCATTCTCTCTAATCAAGATATCTAGTAGCTAGTGGTGTCTAGCAAGCCAAAGTGACTAGTAGTTAGTGCTTTTTATTTATTTTATCCTTCAACATTAAATTGGATATTGGATCATGCTATTTTTATTTATTTTTTTCTATATAATTTTTCACTTACGTTATCTTGGTTTTTTTTTCATTCTTAGTTGGATTTACTTTGATAAAATTTTTAAATTGATATTTTTTTTTCAATTTTATCTTTCAATGGTAAATTGGTTAAGAATTAATTTTCTTTTTTAATTCCATTATTCAAGGTTAAGGTTTTTGATATTGGATTTTTTGATATTTTTTAGTTTCCCTTCTACTTATTTATTTTGGTCTTATCAATTAGACCATGAGTTTGGTTAGCTAGCCTGGGTTAACTTGAAATTTTTTCTAGGATATTTTTTAATTTAATATTTGTTATATTTTATCCTTTAAAATTGAGTTGTTTTGAATTGAGTTTCGTAATCTTTTCTGGTTTACCTTCTATTAGGTTATCTCATTTTTATTAAATTTGGTTGGCTTACCTAGTTTACTGGATGTTTTTGTTTTTTTTATCTTTTTTCTTAAATGAATATTTTTTCCAATTTTATCCATTTACTTTTGATTTATTTGCAATTGGACATAAGCTTTATATATTATTTGCTTACTGTTGACTTATCGTGATATCATGATTTGGCTTGTATATATAGCATCTTCATTTAAGTTGGCTCAAGTTAGTTTTTTTCTTTTCTTTTCTTTTTCCTTTTTTCTTCATTTGCTTAGCTTGAATCCTAGCTTTGTCACCTTTTATGTTTTGGTTATTGTTTTTTTTATGCGAGGTTGTTACTTGCATCCGTTCAAGATTAAGTTTATATGTGTAGTTTCTCCTTGTTCATGAAAGAACAAATAATATGTAAAATATTGATCAAAGAATACATTGATAGATTTGCGAGGTTTTGCTTGCCTTAATTCGAGATTAAGTTTATAAGTGTAGTTTCTCCTTTTTGAAGAAATGAACAAATAATGAAGACATTAGGGTATTAAGGATCAATATTTATACATAACGATTGTGCATCCTAAATAATTTAATGATGATAAATTTAATTAAGATTTTAATTTTATCACGTGATCAATATTTAAACATACAAAGTGACTTAACATGAATATTCTCAAACATATACGTGACTAAAAGCATCCATTAATCCTCAGTGTTTTTCATTTTCATTTATATAAAGATATGATAATGGAGACATTAAGACATAATGGTACAAAGAAGATCTTGCAACCAAAACCCCTTGATAAATTTTAAAAGATGTAAAGTAACAATATAAAAATAATATATAACATCAAGAATAGACCTACTTTTTTTGGTGAAATCCAAATTTAGTGATTAAATTTAATATTGAGTATGCTTTTTTTCTTGATTAATAAGATATTTTACATTTTAAGTTTTAGTAACTAGAAAGTGAAAAGTTTTTTATAAGTAGCACAATTAAATTTCTAAATATTGGTTTTTATAGTTTTAGTCATTTAATATCATACATCAAAGCTTAAAGGAATATTGTTATCAAATAAAGAATATTAGGCATTTGCTAGCAAAAAATTTCAAGTCATATAAATTAGTTATAACTAAATTAAAAAAGAAGAAGATAGTGTTAGTAAATATATCCTGTAGCTAATCGGTTGGTTAAATATAATACTTATTCTATTAATGTAAAACATATTATTATTATTATTAAAGGAACTTTTATTTTTAATATTTATTTATATTTGATTAATTAATATAATGTCCAATTAATGGATCTAGAGCAAAGATAAAGTCTATGAAATAAAAATAATTTGCCAAAGAAATTATAAGTTGTTATAGTTACAAGATTTCTACTACATCAAAGCATTGTTCATAAATGCTTCTTTTTTAATATTTATTAAGATTAGAAATTAATTAGAACTATTGAAACTTATATATATTATGTTTATTCCTTTATAAAAAGAAGTAGTTTGATATAAATAAAGTTAGGTCTGAATTGTTTCTTAAAATGCTTACTAACTAATTTTATAAGATTATATACATCTCTTAAACTATAGATCATATCGAGTTGGAATTTTATAAGGAGATTCTAGAAACAAGAAAATATATTGTGGTAAAATTATATATTAATAAAATATTGGATAAATATTATTTAAACTAGTCAAAGTTGTTATTGTTGTGCAAATTCATCAACAAAGTGTTTTTTCTTGATTAGTTTTTGTCTAATTAGTCCAAACCTATAGTGGGTTAATTTTAAAAAGCAAAGAGAGAATAAATAAGGCTTATTTTGGCTTTAAGCTTGTACATGAGCTTGACCTATAAGGATTTTTAATGTGGTTTGGATTCATTGAAGAATTAGAGTTCATAATTTGCAAGGATTCCAAATCCCACATAGACTTAATATGGCAGCATCTAAGGGGATTTTTCTCTTGGGTTTTTTTTTATATATATTATTTTACATGTATTTCTAGCATATTAAGGATACTAAGAAGAGGCCATGTAAAGAAGGAAATTATAGCAATCAAAACAAAGTTTCCTAGTTGAGTTCATACACTAAAAGTTTTGGTCGCTACTCAAGAGAGCTTGGAGATTTTAGCTACATGGAAGAATTCTAGCATGAAGATTTTATTTTCATTGTTCTATTTTATTTATTTAATGTTGAACTATTATTTTTAATTTGGGTTTGTTTAAGCCTATTAGATATTATTTAAGAGTTTATTTCATTAATGGAGTTATTTTTATTGATTTCTAGTTTAGATCCATTGGCTTACAACCCAAAATTGGTATATTAGGTTTATTTAAAAGAAATTATATAATATTTTTAAAGCTGAAAGTTTCAGCAATTTGGTGATACTAAACATAAGTTTCTTTCTTTTAATTGTTTGTGGTAAAATACCATTTCTTCGCAAGGACAAAGATTATACATATGACTTAACGAAGATTAATTATTTTATAGTGTCATTTGTATATTTTAGGTTCTTAGGTACAAAGTTATTTTTTTTTTGTTTAAGTTTGTTCTAATAACTTTGATTCTTAGATACAAGGTTATCTTCTATCAAACCTGGTTTTTGGATTTTGGGGTTATATTTCAACTTTTTCAAGGGTTGTTTAATCACATGATCAAGAGATTCGTATTAGTGATAATACAAATCAAGTTGGGTCCAAATTTTTCCTTAAAATACTTATTGACTAGTTTTGCAAGATCAGATATATCTCTTAAGTTGTACATCAAATCAAGCTAAAATTTTACAGGGAGGTACTAGACACATAAAGCTATATTATAGTCAAAGTTGTAACTATTTTGGTAGATTTTTTGACAAAGTGTTCTTTCTTGACTATTTTCAGCCCAATTAGTCTAAACTTATAATGGGTTAATTTTGGATAGCATAAGGAGATTAAATTAGGCTTATTTAATCCCTAAACTTGTGCATGAACTTGGGCTACAAGAGTTTCTAATGCAACTTTCCAGGTTGTATTTCAACTTTGTTGGGGGTTTCTTAATCTTTTGATCAAAAGGTTTGTATTAGTTGATATTAGAGCTAAACTTTAAAATTAAGTTATATTCGTTTAGTTTCTTTATTTTTTTTTTGTTTTGGTTCTTCCTAGAATTTGAATCTTTGTTTTTGGTGTTCATTTTCTTTATGTTTAGCATTATGGTTTGCATTAATTAGGTTTTTTTATTAAACAACTTACTGTCCAGAAAAGTTTTGTTATTGCATCAGGATTAAAAACATATTTACATAAGTTTGGTTTAAAAATGGTTCAATCAGTTTGGTTCAAATAAATTTTTGATAATTTTAGGTTTTCCTAATAGTTTCTAGTTTCAATCAGATAATTTTTATAGTTTAGAGATAATTTTTCTCAATCAGATAATTTCTATAGTTTAGAGATAATTTTTCTTTGTTAATTTTAGTATCCAATATACTTAATTAATTATATTGTGTTTTCATCTTGTTGTAAAGTATATTACAAATGGCTATGGATCCTTAAGTGAAACAAGAGCGAAGTGTAAACACGTGAGAGAATGAATGAGAAATATATATTTCTTATTAACTGACCAACTTTTCAAATTTGAAGATGTTTGAGTAAAGCAATAACATATTCCATAAAAAAAAATTGTAACTTAGTTGTGAATTATAAATCAGAGGATAGATCAGATGACCAATAAAGTTTGTGATATGTTGGAGTGGCAACATTCTAATGATCATGGTGCGGTTTAAAATTGGTATAAGTAAAGAGAATTTAATGTTAAGAGGGTTGTTAAGCTAGTTAACACCAATATTGATGAGTTTGTGGTTGATAATACGAACATAAATGATGTTGATTTTGATAATGTGTCGATGATAGCTGAATTGTTAGTAAAAAGGGGATCAATATGATGATAATTTCGAACATAGAGGTAATTACAAGTACCATGATCATAATAACTTGAAAATACTAGGTTTATAGGGGAAGAATGACCTGAAAGTTTATTTAGAGTGGGAGAAGAAGGTGAAGTGTATTTTTTAGTGTTATAATTATCTAAAGCTCAAGAAAGTCAAGCATGTTATGATTGTTTTTACTAATTATACCATTGTGTGGTAGGATCAGTTAGTGACAAACCACAAGAAGAATAATGAAAAACAAGCTAATACCTGGGATGAGATGAAATCCATTATGAGGATGATATTTATGCCTAGACACTATTATAAAGAGTTGTATCAAAGGTTTTAGAGTTTGTGCCAAAGTGTAAAAAGTGTTTGTGAGTACTTCAGTAAGATGGAACTTATTATGATTCGGACTAATGTTAAGGAGGATAAAGAGGTTACTATAACTAGATTCATAAAGGACCTTCATTGTGATATAACTCATATTATGGAGTTGAATCATTATGTGGAGTTAGATGAGATGGTGCATTTAGTTATAAAGGTACGGAGACAACTAAAATGGAGGGGTACCATTTGATAAAGCCAACTGACAAGACCAAAAGATTGATGTCTTCTCCCAGGTGTAGGAGTGTCGAAGTAATAAATAACCCGGCAAGACTGGGGTCGAACCACAGGGAGGTTAATTGTACAAATTATAAATAACAATAATACAACAATAATAACAATAATACAACAACAATAACAATAACAATAACAACAACGATAATAATAGCAACAACAGCAACAACAACAACAACAATAATAATAAAGAAAAAGAAGAAGAAGAAGAAGAAGAAGAAGATGATGAGAACTTTAAGAAGGAATATTAATGTAACGAATATTAATGTAACGATTAAACAATGATAATAACAAATGTCGAGATTAGAGATTCCACTAATGGTATATCAAACAAGTATAATATAAACTCCTATTATTCAATTGGAAACCACACATAAAGGAGGTTCTAATTTGATTATAGATTGTTAACATGATTACATTAGTCATCTTATTCGATTAATGCTAATAATTGTAAATCTCATCAAGCATTCATAATTATAACTTAAGTTAACAACAAATCAAGTTCCTTTTATAGCTCAGGTGTCGGTTATACCATACAGTATGAACTATGAAAGTGCCAAACATTTGTTGTACCAAGTGTTATACAACATAAATCAAGAATAGTCATTTGACAAGCAAAGTATTAAAGAGTGAACAAGATAACAAATACAAAACATGTTAGTATCAAACATGTACGTCCATATTAAGTTTACACTATACTTATTCTTACACCATTAGTGTAACCTTTTCACCTTGACATAATAAACTTAGCTAAACATAATGAAAGAAAGAAAAATAAATAAACAAAACAAGAACATAAATAAGATAAAGGTAAACTAAGTAAAGGAAAGGAAATGAAAGGCATAAACTTGATATTAATAAAAGCAAAGCATATGCAATATAAAAAATACAAAGAGAGAAAGGAAGAGCATGATCTTGATCTGGAAACTAAGATGCCTAAATGCATGGCAAATGCCTTCTTTTATAGGCTAAAATTGGGAACTATTGATTTGATGACTAATTGATGAGTGGGTGATCAACTCTTGACTTGGTGACGATCCTTATCTTCTCTTGTCTGCACAAAACATCATTGATAACGTCAAAATTGGAGCCACTCGAAAACATAAACGTTGTAGGAAACTGTCTCAGCTTTCTCGTGTAAAACATTCAGCTCATTTGGATTTCTATAACTCCAGATATGGTCAAAATACTGAACAGTGCTCAGGCTGGAAGACAGATTCAGGCTTCTTTGTTATTGCTACAATTTGGACTTGAAAATGGTCTTTTTAGATCTTGGGCTCCATATGAAAGTTGTAGGCCTATGTTTTACCTTTCTATCCATATAAAGTATACCTAAATCTGAGATCTATAGCTCCAGATATGACCCAATTACCGAATAGTATTCCGGATTGGATTGCACCGACATCTCTTTTCTAATTTTGGTCATCTCTTTGCCCTTGCAATTTAAGTTCTTAAAGTCATCAATCAATCCTTTTATTTATATGATAGGCCTGCATTTAAAATAAACATTTACCATAAATTGAAAGTATCTTATATTATTAGATATATTATTATAAAGCATGCTTTAGTTAAGGAGTTATTGATACTTCAAGTGCAAAATGATGATATAAAACCATGATAAAAATGCACTTTTAAGTGCTAATCACCAACCATTATGCCCTTGAACACTTTAGAAACCTAGTTGGAAGGATAATACTAGGGTTGGTCCATTATAACTAAATGAAAAGGGTAAGGACAAATACTTAGAGAGAAGACAAACATCTTGACGCTGGTAAAAGTAACAATGATACTCTACCTCTCGTAGTCATGACATTAAATGCTTTTATTGTATGAGTTTTGGTTATATTGTTTCATAGTATCCAAACAAAAAAGTTTTGGTTATAAAAACCAATAATGAGGTTGACACTGATGGGAAGGATGAAGACAAAAAGATATCGCCATTGAAGAATGTTGATGATGTTTATATTGAGTATCTAGTTGAGGAAGAGATACTTGTGATGAGAATATCACTGGATATACATGTCATTGTGGATAGTTTGGAAGATCAAAGGGAGAATATATTCCACATAAGATGTCATGTCCAGAATAAGATATGTAACTTAATTATAAATGATGGTAGTTACATTAATATAGATAATACTAAATTGGTGGAAAAGTTGAACTTGCACACTACCAAATATTCTATACCTTGTAAATTATAGTGGTTGAATGATAGTGGTGAGGTGAAAGTGAATAAACAGGTTTTAGTTATTTTTTCTATTGGTAAATATTGTGATGAGGTGTTATATGACATCATGCCAATGCAAGTTATTCATTTGTTTCTTGATATGGCGGTATGATAAAATAGTCATATATGATGGGTTGACAAATATATATTCCTTTAAGGTGGATAGAAGGCTTATGATTCTTGTACCTTTATCATTTATGCAAATATATGATAAACAACTAACATTAAAGACATGAATAATTGCTAAAAAAGAGAACTTGTATATCAAGAAAACCTTCTTTGTTAACAAAGTTCTTTTAGGCTTCGATGATGATGTTATTTTCAGCTTGATACTAATTTTTCTTCTTTGAGGGATGATCTTCATGTTATAAATTTGAGAATGAATCCTTTCAAAGAGAGAGAAAATAATATGAATCAAGTTTGGTCCAACTTTTGTCTTGAAATACCTACCGATCATTTTTGCAAAATTAAGTTTATCTCTGAAACCATATATTATATCAAACTATAATTTTATCAGAAAACACTAGATGCATGCAACTATATGTTAGTAAAATTTTAGGTCAATCAGAGTTTGTGAACATAATAACTAAATTGGTTGAAGTTACTAGTACTGTTTTGGTAGATTCATCGACAAAGTATTCTTTCTTGGTTATTTTTAGCCAAATTAGTCCAAACTTGTAATGAGTTAATTTTGGATAGAAAATAAAGACTAAATGAGACTTACAATTTTGGATAGAAAATGAAGATTAAATGAGACTTATTTAAACCTTAAACTTTTTCATAGTCTTTGGCTACATAGTTTTTTAATGTGGCTTGGATTTATTAAAGAATTAGAGTCTATACTTTACAAGAATTCTAAGTCCCATATGGATTTCATATGATAACATCTAAGTGGATTTTTTTTGCATTTCATGAAGTTTAGGTTCATTTTGGTTTTGAGTTACTTTTATATTTTTAGTTTACAAACTTTATAATTTTTTATATTTGAGTATATAAACTTTGTATTTTTTTTTCTATTTAAACATATATTTAGTGTATAAACCTTATAATTCTTTCTATTTCAGTGTACAAATTTTCAAGTTTTTTGTAATCAATTTTTTTATTACATTATTTTAAATACATGTTGATATGTCAAACCACCTTTGAATGAGCATTCACTTTATTTTCAATAAAATTACTTACAATTAATTTCAAATAAATTGAGAAGTTGATGTGTAGTTGACTCATCATTTTATTGATATATCAATTTAATGGTCACATCATGATGTATTTAATAAAATCTAATTGAAATAATTATTTAAATTCTTTTGAAAATTCATATACTAAAATAGAAAAAATAAAAATTAATACATTCTATCTAAAATTTTAAAAGTTCACATACAAAAAATATCAAACTCCCCTGAATTTGGATTAACATTTTAGGCTTTCAATTCCTTTGTATCCATTTTTTTTCTCTTACCTTTAAAATTTTTCATTGAGCTTTTGCTTTTATTTTTTAAAACATGTAAGAGATATATAAGATTTTCTTATTCAAAAAGTTCAAATAGATTTTCTTCTTCAAAAAGTTCAAATTTAAAATTTAGATTTGAGAGTTACAAAATCTTTCTAAGAATTTGTAAAAACTAGAAAGATTTTAAAAGTTCAAGGTTTTCAATCACCCGAAATGTTAAATAAGTACTTGATTTTTTCTACATTAATTATATCTTTTCATTATATTTCAAGTGATCAAAACTCATTTTATTAAAAATTATAATTTTGCCATCAAATTAAAAAAAAAACCTAGCCACTATCCTCATCTTTGTATCTTTTATTTTATCTGCTCAAAGAATTTATATGATTTCTCCTCTATTAAGACCCTACAACACCTTTTCTCCATTCTATCCAAAACAATACCAAAACCATAAGCACTCTTATTGCCCAAAACATCACCACTTCCTCAAATGGGAGCAAACAAAATTGCAACCTTTTCTTACCATTCCAACCTGAACTATTGCAATAACCACCATATTAACATAACCCAATTTGCCCAAACAATGAACATTGACTAAATCCTAAGGCATCACCAAGTTTGTAATGCAAATTAGTAATTTATCATTAATCATAACTCCAACACAATATTTATTTTATATATGGTTAACCCAAGCTGTCATACGAGACCCTTACTTAAAAGTAAAAGGACTTCAGCCCTAACTAATCCACCATTTCCATAGACATTATCTTATGAACTTCTAGCATTAATAATCATTTTTGCATTGGCCAATTCCAACATAAATTTCAAATACAGCTTTCCATATCCTTGTTTCTGCTGACATTAGATGATTAGCTAGACATTCTTGGTATTTATCGATTTAAAATCAACCTCAATATTTTATATTAAAATTGAAACTAACACAAACTTGGTATTTATCCATTAAAAAATGAAGGAATAATGCAAAAATATAAGCTAAATAAAGTCTTTCACCATTTACAATCAAATCTTCAGATAAAAAAAAGTATAAAAAACCAAATCCAACCGTGGAATTTGGAGAGAGAATGCATTGAATTTTTCACCTTGTTTCTAATTGAAGAGAAAATATATTGAATTTGAAGGAGAAGCTAATGATGGTTGATGTGAAGTCTTTGAAGCTGGAGGGGGAGAAGAACTAGAATCTGCCATGTCTATGTTGAACTCGAGAGCAAAGCCAATTAATTATTTGATTATGATGCAAATGAGCGACAATCAAGCAAAGCCAATTATCATTTTGCTTTGCTTAAATATTATATATAATAATTATTTAGTTATTTTGTTCAATTTAAAAATTTTAGTTAGCATATGATGATGTAAAGTGTTATTTTTTTTAAAAAAATAGACATACTATATAAGTTTTTATTTTTTTGTTTTTATTTTTTTATAAATGATGTAATTGTACCCAAGTAGTACATGATTTTTCAAATGGGATCCAAATAATAATAATAAAAATTATTATTTTATAGCAATTTTTTTGTTACAGAAGGTAGTGAGTCAGCTTCATATCACCTTTTTTTTTTTTAGCACATGAGATGTTTACCTTCCTTTCATTAAAAAAAAAAAAATGAAACCCGACTTTCCTTGAAAGGGAAAATATAAAAGAAACAGGAATAAAAAGGGTATACACAAAGAAATAAAAAAAGAAATTTGGGAGGAGAGGTGAGAAAGAGAGAGGGCGCAGAGAGTGATAATAAATAGAAGATAGAGAGATAGAGGAAGTGGGTTAAGGTTATTATTTATATTTTTCAGAAGACTTGTTGTTTTTAAGATTTCAGGGGAGGCAACGAACGGCTTCTGTTTCCTGCAGTGAGGTATGATTCCTTTTCTCGTTCATGTTCGTTTTTGCTTTCTTGATGCGCATAGCAGTGTTGTTTCTTCAATGATTTGGAAAATAATCTGTCTCTATTTGCTTCTTCTTCTATTGAGATGTTGGGTTCTTTGATTGCACACCATCAGTTGCTTTAAAGGAAGATATGTATGTGAGCCAGCCATTAGAACAGGTTTAAGGAATTGTTTCAGCATAAACAATTGTTGGGAAACGGGATTCCTCTTTAAGCTAAACCTGCAATGTGTTAATTCCCACTAATCTCCATATCAAGTAATGCATAAATGGTTTGTAATTAATAATATTGTGCTTCTTAATTATTAAATTATAATACACATCCTGAGGAGTAAATATTCATGGGTTTTTGTTTGTAGTGAATCATCTACGTTGCTTAGTATTCCCTATAATGCATGGTCATTCTTTAAGATCTGATGTTCCATAGTTTGGCTGTCTATACTTGGTTTCCCCCCCCTTTCGATGGTTTTACAGATTTTGTTGTACCTTTTAGTCCAGCAGTCAAAGGAACGGAGTTGTGCTATGTGCTCTTCAGGATTCCCTTCTACAGGATTCTTGAGTAGATCTTGTCCTTGAACAGATGTAATATTGCATAACTGGACTTTATTTCCTTGTGAAGTAATTCCATATACACAGTGTATTAAGACATGAGGTCCTGCAGAATTTGATTCCAACAATTTGATGATAGAGATCGACTTAAGAAACGAAACCAAGTAGATGCGATTAGATATCCAATAATCTATCTCGCAGCAGATGTGGCTATCCTATAATTTAAAAGGAGCATGAATGAGATGGTATTGAGACTAGTACTGTTCTGTTTTGGGCCAGCATTTGATAGGGTGAAGGACCATGGGTATAGGCTTTTAGCAACTTGACTTCATGACAATTGAAATGATGAAAGTCAAGAAGGGTTTTTAGATTGTGATTTAGGTTGTAATTACAGGTACAGTATTAATGAGTTTGATAGCAGTTGAGTGGTTTGGTAGTTGGGCATGATATTCTCCCATCATGATACAACCACGAGTAGTTTTTGTTTTTGTTCATAAATTAAAGTTTTTGATTCATTAGAGGAGAATGAGTTCTATGAAGATACTTGACAAAATATTATAACAATTACCATAATCTATATCAGGTTTAGCGTGTAGTTCTTTGTTATGTTGTTTGATCTTTTATGCCCCTAATCTCATGCCTTCTGTTTTAAAAACAATGTTGGGTTTAGATAAAAAGATTGGTTTTTGATGTTAGTGTATCATAATATCAAACCAAATTCATTTGCAATACCATGTATGATGTTGAACCAGTTTGAGGCAAGTCAGGTTTTTTGTTGGAAAAAAAGAAGAAGCTTTGATTGGCTGTTTCTGTTGAGAACTTATTGCAAGCTCTCTATCTTATAAACTTTCTGCGATAAATTCTATAGCATTCTAAAATTTAAACTAGCAAACAAGAGTGGGTTAAAGTAATGGATTGATAGTACATAACTGCAGGTGCAGTTACAGCTACAGGGAGAAGGAAGACAATGACAATAGATGATGATAGGTCAATTTATATAGGAGGACTCCCTTACAATGCCTCTGAGGATACTCTTCGCAGAGTCTTCAATCTCTATGGCTCCATTGTTGCTGTTAAGGTAATTTATTCATCCGTTCTTACTTCAAATTCTACAATAAATAAAGCAAAAAAAAAAAGTGAATTTCTCCTTTGCAACAAAAATTACAAGTGAAATAGATGGTTGGTTTAGAACTTTAGAGAGTTGAGTTCGTTGATGATGCTTTCCAGATTATTAATAACCATGGGACAAGTGGAAAATGCTATGGCTTTGTCACTTTCAGAAATCCTAGATCTGTAATTGATGCCATCAATGACATGAATGGCAAGGTAGAATCTCTCTCTCTGCAATTCTTCCTTTTTTTTAATGGATTTTCTTAGATTTTTTTAGCTTATGACACTGTGAAGATTGTTAATAGACTATTGATGGTCGAGTTGTAAGAGTAAATGGAGTAACGAGTAGAAGTGGAAAATCAAATTTCACTAGAGAAGATATCCGATCTCATGTAGAGAGGGGTAAGGAAAGAGGTCGTGAAAGGGACTATGATCATGACAGGCACCAACAATGGCACAATGATAGGTCTAGAGAGCGGGATCGCTCTTGGGGCTATGATGAAGACAGTGAAAGAGGATATGAGCATGCACGTCCTCATGATCGAGCAAGGGATGGTTTCTATGGCAGAGATCGTAGCCAAGAGAGAGAATTGGAGAATAATGAGCAAGAAAAAGAAAGGAAGAGTGATAGGAATAAGGAAAGGGGTCATGATCTTGATGGGGATCGAGATTGGGAGATGGGTGGAACCAATGGCAATTCTACAATTGTCGACAAGGCCTCAGATCAGAACTCAAGGAAACTGAATGGGTATATTGTCTTTGTTTATGTTGCCTATCTTTCATGTCATTCATTGGTGTTTTTGGTATCTGAACTTATTTCATATGACATACTTATGCAACAATTTGGTTTTGATGCATCTTAACTCTTACATTGGTTTACCTGCACTATATCTAGACATGCCACATTCCACCAAAATGAAAAGAAAAACTTTGAAAAGAGACATGGTGTGTATAGTGTGGTTAAAAGCTAGGGTTCTCAAGTCCTAAGGTTACAGACTTAAAATGTAGAGAAATTTAGAAAAAACATTGTTTTCTTGAAAGTCTTAATAATAACCTTCTTCTCAAAATAAACTAAATGTTTCTATTTATATTAGCCTTAATATCTTTTATGAGAAAGGATTTCTAATTAAAAATAAAACTCTTTATAGAAAATGATTCATAACTAAAACTTACCTAATTAATAGAATCCATCTAGCATTAGAATTCCTAAATGCTGATTAAAAGCAAATGATTAAAATCCAAAATTAACTAGAAAAATAATTAAAATAACAACTTGAAGCTTCATATTAGATGCTTCCAGGTTTTTTCACAGACTTCTATTCGTGCTTGGTCTTGTCTATTTGGTTCATAAATATGGTTGTACCATGCTCCACGTCATTAAGTTAGCTCTATATTTGTGCTTATTTGCATATCCATTCGTCTTATAAGCTTCTTGTTGTGTCTGATGTAGTGCTTGTAAAGGGAATAAAAATTGCAGCATGAAGCAAAAGTAAATCTTCAACTAGATCAAGTTTATTGTCTCAATTCAATCCATCTTCCCTCCTGCCACATACACACAAATGAAGGAAAGAGGAAAACTTGCTACACCACACAGATAATCCAGAAGCAGAATTTTAAAAACAAATTTTATGGTTCTGCTTTAGGGATTTTCTCTGAGTCTGGATATTCTTTTGCTTGAGAGAGTTTAAATGAGCTTGTTGCATGCTAGACCATCACAATACCTAGCAAAGTTTTGTTGGATGGAACATTCACAAAGGAATGGTACTTTTATGATTTTGTTTTTGATAAAAAGTACTTTGCAAATTTGTAAAACCTTGTCATTGAAGAAGAAATGTGGAAAGTGCAATAATAGTGTGAGTTCTTGTGAGAGTGATACATGTAGGAATGTCAGTCAGCAATGGCAGTTAGTAGAATTTAAGGCAAATATTGAGGCTGTTTCGATGGGGATTTCAATTTGTGCTTCATGTGCCAACTAGAAGTTGTAAAGGTTGGTGTGGTAATGATGTCTCTCATGGACACGGATTCTTGAAATTTGGTTTGTCTATGATCATAATATGCCCATGGTTGGTGAAAGTTCCATCTCATGGTCATGAACAAGTATTACCAGTCCTAAAAATTATAATTTGTTATCTGTTTTTGGATTGGTGGTTTCTTACAATTAATTTAATTCTAGTTCAAAATCAATAACTGAACCATTTCAAAAGTTCACTTCTGCTGAACATGTATTACATATCAATTGGTTGATAAGGTCTGAATTCTTTTGCCTGTTGGGTACATGATTCTGTAAGTGCAATAATAGTGTGAGTTCTTGTGAGAGTGATACATGTAGGAATGTCAGTCAGCAATGGCAGTTAGTAGAATTTAAGGCAAATATTGAGGCTGTTTCGATGGGGATTTCAATTTGTGCTTCATGTGCCAACTAGAAGTTGTAAAGGTTGGTGTGGTAATGATGTCTCTCATGGACACGGATTCTTGAAATTTGGTTTGTCTATGATCATAATATGCCCATGGTTGGTGAAAGTTCCATCTCATGGTCATGAACAAGTATTACCAGTCCTAAAAATTATAATTTGTTATCTGTTTTTGGATTGGTGGTTTCTTACAATTAATTTAATTCTAGTTCAAAATCAATAACTGAACCATTTCAAAAGTTCACTTCTGCTGAACATGTATTACATATCAATTGGTTGATAAGGTCTGAATTCTTTTGCCTGTTGGGTACATGATTCTGTAAAGAGAGTGTGCTATATTTATTCCACTGTCACAATGTTAATTGATTAGAATTATCTGAATAAAAATGTCCATTATGTTTTCCAGTTCCATATATAATGACCAGCATAAAAGGGAAATTTCATCATATTCAAGTGATGATTACCATGATGAGGTTAGCCTGGAACAATTTAATTTGTAAAATGAGTTACGCTTTTGTTTAGGGTTGAGTTTTTTGACTTTTCAGTCGTTACTGATTTCGTCTTATTATCAGGTGAAGGAAAAATTTGAGAGATCAACTAAGACGCATGATGAACTTAAAAACAAGGTTTGCTTTCTCCTTTGAGTTTTAAATGAGAGCCATTTGTGATTTTTTCATTTGATTTTCCTATGTTTGTAAAGGCTTGAGCCACACATCCAATAGCACAGCTGCTTTTAATGGATGGATTTGACGTGATTGATGCTGTTTATTTGGAAATAAATATAAAGCATGAAATTAAAGACAAAATGCTCACATTATCTTCCCGTACTGCATATATCAGCCAATGGTATCACCTTGTAAATGGGAGTAAACAAAATTGAGGAAGTTGATTACGTAGCTTCTTATTTTTTATGGCCATCATATCTTATGTAGTACTCAGTGTATTGCTCCGCTCCCTTCCCGGTACACATAAAATGGATCCCATGGGAAATTATCATTGCGGGACCCACTTTTATGTGAGTGAGAAAGCAATATATCTTGAGTACATAATAATTTCTCTCCCATGCATTAGGTTTTCTTTAAGCAGTTATGTTTTGGCTTATCAGGTTTCTCATATGGAGGAGAGGTTGGAAAATAAACAGCAATTTGTTTCAGATTTACAGAAAAAAGCTCTGGTATTTCTTTAATTTCAAGGCAAGCATTTTTAGCTTAGACAGTGTTTCGTTGTCTGCTTTTTTCCCTGACTTTTGATGATCAATGCAGATATTGGAGGGGGCTTTGCTGACTGCAAAGAAGCTCTCCTCACAACGTAGGATGCAGTTGACGAAGGTAATTGCAACATTTACCCTATGGTTGGTTGAGTAGCACTTTTTGGGTCATTTCATTTGTTTTAATGATTGTTTTCTCCTGCAGCTACAAAAATGTTTTCTGCAAGTGAAAGAATACACCAACAGACTTAAAAGTTGTGAACAGGAACTTAAGGTTACTTTCCATTTTCTTATGCATAACTAACCAAGCAATTACGACTCAGGATTATTCAGATTCTTTTAAGTTGGGTACCAAACATGGTATTAAACGTAATGTGTGTGCTTTTTGATTGACATGGGAAATTCTTGCAAATTGTTGTGCACCAGTTCCACAGTAATCTTATTGTATGTCTTTGTAATTTTTAGGTTCTCTCATTTTATTAGCTTATCTATTCTTGCGACTCTGACATCATATTAATTTATTATGATAGACTCATTTTGATAAATTTTCTGTGCATTACTAAAGGGCATGTGCGCTGCATCTCTTGAGAAAATTTCATGAGATATATATATATATATATATATATATATATATATATATATATATGTATGTATGTATGTATATATATATATGTATGTATGTATGTATCTATTCCTGTACACATTATTTTCTAGCTTTAAGAAGGGGCTTGCATATCATGCGTTGGTTTGTCATAAAAGGTTGATAAGATGCTTTATTCTCATTTTAGTTGTAGCATTTATAGACCAAGCAATATATTCCTGCCAATCCAAATGCCTTTTTGACTACTTTTACAAGCATTGAGAGGTGTAGTTTGATACACCATCCTCAATATCCTTTAGTCTGATATAGGCTTTTTAGGTCTGCTAACAATCAGTAAATTTAAGTGATCTAGTTTTCACATTCAAAATTATTAATGCAGTAAAATATCTATATGTTTTTGCTTATTTTTGTCTTAGCTATTGCATGTTTATTACAAAAAATGCTAAAAGAGCTCAGTTTTTTACTGTGCACACACTCATATTTCGCTGGAGTCGCACAATAAAATTATCATTTTACCCTTGAAGAACAAACTTAATTAACTTGGTCTGAGGGATAAGGAAGTTTTTTTTTGACTTATTAGTCATTACAAAATTGAACAAGGTTAATCAAGCTTTTTACATTTTTGTTGCATAATGTAATTACTAAATGACACTTAAAGACAAAAAAAACATCTAACATAGTTTAAGGGGCATTTTGGACCTTTTGTTTTTTTGCACAGTGCAATGACTTAAATGCCCCTTAAAATTAAACTCTTGGTTTTGGATGCAGGGGTACTTTTTTCATTTCATTTTACTTTTTTTTTAATTCTCATGTAGGGTTAAGGGTGATTGGATCTTTTGATATATATATATACAATGTAATTAAAATAAAAAATCAGCTAGCACGTGTTGGGCACACTCTATTAAGTGGGTGCTGCTACTGCCTCTAAAGTGGAGCGTGTAGTATTATAAAAATTTCCAACGTAGCTTTTTGAGGCGGTGTTCTATGCATCTTGACACCCTTGTCATTGTGGTTGGGTGAGTTCCATTAAATGAGTGGTGGTTGAGTGCTAGAGGTATTTTTTTCTTCCTTCCCTCTCTTCTTTTCCTCCTCAAAAAACATGTCGGACGTTGCAAAATACATAGAAGTCTGGTTATTTGTTTATTGAATCAAATTGGGTCCTCATTCTTTTGATTGCAATGCATTTAGTCTTGAATCTTTTGTTGAGTTAATTTTTTTTTTCAATTTTATCATTGACTTTTTATTTTATATCAAGTTTGATCTTCATTGTTTGGATTGTTATTTATATTTTTCCTTAACATTTTCTTGATTGGAATTGTTTTTTAATTTCATCTTTCATGATTTGATTTTATTTGTGTTAAATTTAGTCAAAGTAAACTTTCAAATACAGTCTATTTATCTTGAAAACATTATCATTCTTTGGATTCTCAATATTACAGGCCCTATATAGACATACATGTTTCACAATAAAAGGATCATTCCATCTTGATTTTAGTTTTTAAGAAAATAAATGGAGTCAAGAATTATAAAGCAAAACTTTTTGACCAACATTCAATGTTTTTCTCAATATTTTCTTATCATGAAACTCTTTGACTTGCTTTATAAATTCTTGAATTTTTATATGCATCATTTCTTATTTTCTCAAACTTATTTATTTGTAATTTTCATAGTTGACTAATGTCATCAATGTTTGAATTGAAAGCTTTAATACCCTAATAAGCTTTATGTTCAAGTTCTACAAGCAAGTAACAAGGTTTTTCATATATCAGTCTATAAGGTGGCATACCTAATGATGTTTTATAAGCAGTTCAATAAGCCCAAAGTGCATCATTAAGTCTTAATAACCAGTCTTTCTTATTAGGGTTCACTATTTTCTCCAAGATCTGTTTGATCTCCCTATTAGCAAGCTCTATTTGTCCACTTGTCTTAGGATAATAAAGGGTGACAACTTTGTTTGTAATTCTTTATTTCTTCATGAAAGACTTAAATGACTTGTTATAGAAATGTGTTCCACCATCACTTATCATTGCTCGAGGGATTCCAAATTGACTCAAGATATTTTCTTTAAAAATTTTTATCACTGTTTTATGATTATTGTTTCGACTTGGAATTGCCTTTATCTTTTTTGAAACATAATCTATTGCAACTAATATGTACAAGAAACCAAATGATGGACGAAATTGACCTATGAAATCTATACCCCAACAGTGAAAAATCTCAATGAAAAAAATAGGATTTAAAGGCATTATATAACATTCTGAAATAGATTTCAACTTGTGACAATTTTCACAAGTCTTGCAGAGTGCATGTAAGTCCTTAAACATGGTGGGCTAGTAAAATTCTCTTTGTAAGATTTTTGTAGTTGTCTTTCTTGATGAGAATTAACCCCCACTTACCTCAAAATTATAAAATTTAATGACAATATTTATTTTGATATCAAATTTGATTTGATTTTATTTCTTAATATTTTATTTCTTGTTGATCCTTTTTTTGTGTTCAATTCGTTTTTTTCAATTTTATCTATTATTTTAGTTGGTTGATAATTTAATATTTTTTTTGGTTTGCCTTTTATGCTATAATCTGGCCTCATAATTTGTTTCACAAGTTTTTAAGATTAGATCGGGTTGATTTTATTTTTTTTTAGGTATAAGTTTTATCCCTTAATATTGAATTTGTTATAAATTAATATTTGTTATTTTTTAAACTTTATTTTCTATGGAGTTATCTCAATATCATGTCTTGTGGGTCATGGATTCAACAGGTTTAATAGAGTTTACTTGAACCTTTTATTTTCATTGCTTTTTTTTTTCAATTTCACTTTTCGATATTATATTGGTTTGAGAATTGAACTTAATAATTTTATTTATTTTCTATAGGATTATCTTGGTTCTACGATAAAGTTATAGATTTATTGTGTTGGTTTAGATAGACTTAGGTCAATTTCATTTTTGTTTTTGTTTTTTTGTTTTTTGGTTTTTAAAATTTTTTTCCTTTTGATTTCCTCATTTAACATGTTATTTACTGGAAACTGAGATTTATATTTTTTTTCCATGTAATTTTCTGATTCTTATTTAATTTACTTTGTTAACAAATAAAATCATTGAGATATTTTAAGAATATTGTAAAATATATTTTCATAATATTGGCAAGCATTAATCTTTTGTTTTGAATCATTGTTGAATTTTTTTTTTCACTTTATTTGATGCTGATATCTTTTCTAATTATACTATTAAATTAGCCATGTTTATTAAATCTATTCGAGTGAATGACCTGAAACCTTTTTCTTTTTCTTTTTAAGAATATGTAGATATCTTTTTTACTTTGACACAAAAATAGGGTATGTGGATAGTGTGGCCACCTATCTAATTCAAATATGTTGACTGTTTAATCTGGTAACAGACACTCTTTTCATGGGAAATTGTGTATTCATTTAAAGTACAACCTTTGTCACTTCGGACAGCATTAGTGAGATGAGGAGCATGGGATAATTTATACTCGCAACTGTTTACTTGCAATGACTCCGTGGAGATTGCTTATAAAATGTACAATGTATCTCCTTCATTATATGAAATCTGTTTTTGCAAAATAGCTGGATGGTTTTCTATACAATTGATTTCATGGTTGGAGTTCATAGATGCATTTGTGGTTGCATTTTGTAAAACTGAATTGCTGCTGTTCTGTCTATGTGAATTGGAAAACTCAAATAATATAACATAACACAGAGGTAGCCGCGTAAGACCACGCATTTTGTGAAACTGCAATGTACCCAACATCATATAAGATGATTCTTGCAGTATTTTGCAAAGAATGAAAATAGAAAATGGAAAGCTCTTGGAAATTTTACCTCGTTATCATTACTGTGTACCCTCACAAGTTTTGGGTTGTACTAAGCTTAGCTCTATGTTCCTGAAGAAGATTGAGTGGGGCAATTTTGTGTGATAATGAAAGAGGAATCACGGTGGTGGTGCAGAAAATATCAAGTAATAAATGTATTTGTTTGTTTACTTCGTTTTTTCACCTTTTTTTTTGGGTGCAGTCTCTCGTTGACTCAGCAATGATAGAGAGTGAAATGGGCGATGATACTGCCACAAGGGATGGAATCATAACTATTGTATAAGGCATGACCTTACAGAGAAGTGACCAGTCCTATAAACTTCGTGCAGTGGATGGTATTGACACAGCTTCGCCTTATGAGATTAGTTTCCTTGTACCTTTGTGATGATGGCCCTATGCCTTTTGTTATGCTCATGTATATATATGCAGATGCATGTCAAGATTAAGCTGAGATACACCTTCCATCTAATTTTATGATACGGACGCTATCAATTTATCATCAAACTTTGTTTTACATCTACAAGTCGTCTGAAGTGCAATCTAAAGGTTTATTTCCGTTCCTTGGCTTTCATAGAATTCATTCATTCGCAGTTTCCACCTACATTTGGGTTCATATTCGAAGACATGCTCACTCTACGTGCCTATTGTAGAGAGATATTGCTTGCTAGGTTCTACAAGATTGATTAAGCAGGGTCTTCTGTGTTCCCATGGAAGGAAAAAGATGTCTTTTTGTTGCCCTTGTCAGGCGTTTGGCAGGGTAGGTTCGTGCTGAAATCTGTGGCATCCAAAATTTTAAGAAATGAAACATGCTTGAAACTCTTTTTAGCCTCTGCGACAAAAAGGAATGAACCCTAAAGCAAGTTCCTTTAGACTAACCATCACATTTTCCAAGACGACACCAAAGTCTAGGAAGGTGAATATCTTGCCCCCAGCATTTTGTTTGCTTTAACAAAAGCCAGAACACATGGTGCGATTTCTAGAGCTTGTCGAAGATCAAGGCTGGAAAGAAACCAGGCAATCACTTTCGGTGACTCTTTCGTCAATCCTTGCTTAATATATATGGCAGCGCCAGCTTGATTGAAGGAGTATGCCGAGTCGGCCACCGGCCCTCCTGGTAATAAGGGCAGTCTATAAGTGATAAAAAAAAAATAAAGCTAAAAGGCTAGAAGTAGAGGGAAATGACGGCAGTGGTTGAGGAATAGAGGTGACAGCATGAGGTGGAAAGTCTTATAAAATGGGAAGGCTCACCATTTTGGCAGAGTTGTGTTTCACCACCCTCTTTTTTTTTTTTTTTTTTTTCTATAAAAGCAGGGGGTGAAAAAAACCTTTTCAGGAGTTTTGAAAAAATAATTCAATTTATTTTCATATTTTAGAATCAATCTTTAATTTGTTCTGACAAATTTGATTACTTATTATGTTTTTTAATAAAAAAATAATTCTTCTTTCATTAGATTTTTTAATCTAAATTAATATTTAGCAAATGAGGATATTTTTATCAATTTATATAATAATACTTGACAAAAAAAGGAAAGAAGAATGATATGAAATAAAAGGATAAATTGGCAGCATTTGGATTTACAAAGATAAATTGAAGATAAAGTCTAAGATAAAGATAAAGTCTAATATACAAGGATGAGTATCTCTAATACCTTAAAAGCTCAACCAATCTTCTACCAGAATGAGAGTATTAGCAATAATACAATAGCACCAAACAAAACTATCTCATCTTCTTTATCTTTATATAGTTTTATAAATCAAAACTCTGTAATTACAGTATTATAGGAGCAGCGGTAACAACAACATCACCAAAACAATAGCAACATTAACATCACAGAATCACCTGATCAAATCTTGATCAATTTCTGTCACACCAACATCCAAGATTGTAGGGAAAATACTTCAACGGCTATGACACTCTAGAATGACAACCCACCATATATGAAAACTATAGTTGCATGCACATCAAAGTCAGCCCCTATGATTAAGAAATCTTGCTCTAACGGTTAATATACTCTAGAATGACAACCCACTATATATGGAAATTATAGTTGCATATTAATTAGAGACAAATTAGTTTCTATAATTAAAAAATCCTATAACTATGGAAACAAATATAACTATGGAAAGTCAATAGTTTCTCTTTTTCTTATATATATATAGTTACATCCTGCACAAGTCCTAAAGTGTGTATGCTTACACCTTATTTTATATACTAATAAGAAGAAGAGAATTAATACACCACCATCCTCTGCTACTTTGTTCTTTTCCTTTGCTATATTTTTCTCTTGCAATCTTGGATGTTGGCATGATCAAGATTTGGTCAGGGAATGCCGTGATGCTAATGTTGTTGCTGTATTGGTGATGCTTTTGCTATTGTTGCTACTCCTGTGATGTTGTTGTTGTAGAGTTTTGATTTATAAAGCTACATAGAGATGAAGGAAATAGGATAGTGTTGTTTGCTGTTATTGCTATTATATTATTGCTAATAGAAAGTACACAAATTTGGAAAGCCGTGTTGGTGTTATGCTATACATCTTGTTGGTGTTAGGTTATATTATACATCTAAAGATTTCATATCTAGCAAGTCTTATGATTAATTACAGTGATTATAAAAAAAAAACACCATGTCATGATGAGGTGTTAACATATCCTTATAGAAAATCAATAATTATGAGTAGGCTAAATCAATGCTAAATTTGACCATCACGATATATGTTGTGGGTAAAAAGCCTTATTGTGGACTTGGATGATAACAATATAGTTTTAGCATCATCATGAGTTGATTATTAGTTGCTAGGATATTATAATGCAAGAATGAAAGAAGAACATCTTCTCATCTATATGTTTACATAAGAAATGACACTCATACACCAACTAAATAAAAAAATAGTTTTTTACCGCAAAACAAAGAAAAAAAAGCTAAAATTGATCACTATTAATGAAATCAATCAGGTTAGGAAGAATCCAAATCAACTAATAAAAATAGGAAGCAATCGAGAAAGAGAGCTAGGAGTTATGACAGATTGGGAGAGTTAGAAAACATGATTAACTAGAAAAAAAACTTGATCATAGAGTTTAGAGAGTTCACTTGATTGATTATAAGATCAAGTCTTATTTAAAATACAATTCCTCAACAAATTAAACTAACGAGTAGTACAGATTAGTTAGGGTTTATATGACTACCATAAAAGAGATACATATAATTAAGAATTCAAATTGCATTATAATTCATTATGTAAACTCTTTATCTGTTGTAAACAATTCATATAAGGCTAGAAATTATAATTAATATCAGACTTAATCACTAAAACACCATAAAAGACTATATTTATTAAAAATAATGATTAGTCTTATATACAAAATTTTCTTTCTTCGTAATTTACCTTTTTCTTTGTGATTTATCATTTATTTATTGTCTTTCCTTTCCTTGTTTTTATTTACAACTTTTATCTTTACATATGTATTGCTTTCTTATGTTTTTTTTTTTAATTAGTGTATTCATATTTTCTTTCTTTTTAATTTTTTAAATTAAGAAGGGTTTTCTACATTCTATTTGACTTACAAGGTTGTTATTTGTCTTCGTTTATGATTAAATTTTTAATTTTATTTTCTCTTTATTAGAATGGATAAATGAGAAATAAGCAATATCATTAATCTAAAAATATTTAACATATCAATAAATTGGTATGATTGGTGGGACCTTATAATTATCTTAAATAATTACGCCACAAAATTCTTAAAAAAGACATGACTTATTGGTAAATACAATAATAAATTAGTCATCACGCCACCTAAAAAACAATATGAAAAAATCATGATCATTATGAGTGATAAACAATCATTGCAAGTAACTAATAAAGGCCTATTACCTAGCTATGAAGAATCTGAAAGCTGATTATCAATAAAAGAAATAATTAAACAACCTTAATTATACATACCATATGATGGTTCCTCATCATCTAACTCTCCTCGACAGCTTAGAGTTGCATATGAACAAGTTAAAGTGCTCTTATACAACCCATACCGTTTTCATAATTTTAACATGACGTATAACGTGGATAACAACTAAGATTCTCAAGCCATAAAGTTACAGCCCTAACACTATAGAGAAGTTACATAAATCTATGATATTTTATAAAAGTATGAATAATTTGAGTCTTTCAAAAAATAAACTAGACATCCATGTTTATAATAGTTTTAGACTAAAATTTTTTTATAGAAAAAGGATTTCTATTTAAAACTTACTTATCTAATAGAATCCATCTAGAATTAGGGTTTCTAAATATAAAAAAAAATAATTAAACTACAAGTCCTAATCTAAATAAGAAAAAGAACTCAAATATAACAAAGTAAATAAAGAAAATTCCACACAATAACTTCCATATTTTATTTAAAGGTCTTCCTAATATCCGATCATCATGAAATTTTAAACTTCAATACGAAATATGGCTTCAGAATCTCTTATCAAAGTCTAAGCTTAATTCAGTAATCAATTCAAAAGTTATGCTTAGTTTGCTAAACTACATCTTAGATTCTTCTCAAACTTCTCAAAATCTAAAAAAATCTTAACAATTAAAAAAATAAACATTAGTGCCAAAAATAATATAAAAAGTGCCTCATGTCATTTCCCTCTACTTTTAAAAAACTAACCTTGGAGTTAATTGTCAAATATTGAACTTGACCACTATAATGAAATAGATACTTTGAATATAGTGTGGTTACTAGCCTATTCATAAAGTATCATGTCTTTGACCTATAAAATTAAAATTATAATTTATGATGTGTACATGATAAAATAAAACCCATATCTAATATTATACTTTCCACTAATATGAAGTCCGTTCATAGTTTCTATACATTTTTTTATTTCAAACTTGACCTCCTTATAATTGGTGACTCTTATTATTTTGACCTTTGTATGTAAAGGAATTTTAAGATAATTTTCTACAATATCTCTATAAGATTTGTTATAAATCATTGTGTCCTCCATGTCCTAGTTTGTAAGATCTTTAGAATTACCATACTAATTTAGGTGTTTTCTTGATTTTTTGTTCACCATTAGTATATCAAACATTGATAAATTAAAGTAATATTTATAGCAATGTTATTGTTGTCACTATTATGATGTTGTAACTGTTTACTTTAAAGAGATAACATCTCTTCCATATTTTCCTTCCAAGTAATTTAAGAAGGTTAAACCCAAAGAAAATATTAATAATCTACCAAATACAAATCTCCTTGTAATCATTCTTTATAAAATCAAAATTAATGATTGTCCCAAAGCTTCCTATTATGGAATTAAAGGCTTACCGATAGGAGTTTTAAATCCTAGAACTTCAAACCACTATTCCCTAACACCATAAAAATAGTTTGTGTGCAACAAGTCCTACTTTTTGACAATAAGAAATATTGTTGAAATAGTAGTAAGCTTCCAACTCTATCAACCAGTTAATAAATCTTTTATTTGAAAAAGTTTCAGAAAGGAATCTCATCGAATTTATAAATATGTTTAAGGTTTGGCTCGCCTCAACATAAGTCTTTAGGCAAGTTCCTCTTCTTTTCACGATCTTGTTGCACCCCTTACAAGTTAAATGACTTATTCTATGGTACTAGACAATGTTGTCATGATTAGGGATATTACTTCGATAATTTGATCTAACCTATCCATTTTTTAAGTTAGCACCTCCATTTATCCATTGCAAGATGGGTTGCTACTATCTTCATCTATCAAAGAGGTCAATTTGCTATAATACCAACTAACATGATGTATAGTATAGATAATAACTAGGGTTCTCAAGCTCTAAAGTTATAGCCCTGACATTATAGAGGAATTAGAGAAATTTTTTGATATTTTATAAGAGTCCATATGGTCTTAATCTTTTAAAAATAAACTAAACATCCATATTTATACTAGTTCATTCTTTATAGAAAAATGATTTTGATTTAAAATTTACCTAACTAATAAAATCCATACAACATTAGAATTTCTAAATAGTAAAATACTAATTAAACTAAAAGTCCTAATCTAAATAGAAAAAAAAATCCAAATAAAACAAGAAAACTAAACACAATTATGCACAATAAGTTCTATATTTTATTTGAAGGTCTTTTAGATCCCTAATCATCATGAAATTTCAATATTCTTTAGGAAATAAGAACTTTAAAATTTTCTATTAAAATTTTAAATCAATTCAACAATCGAATTAAAAGTTATATTCATTTTACTAAATCATATTTTTGATTGTTATTAAACTCCTTAAAACCTAGAAAATCTTAACAATTAAGAAAATAATGAAATAAACATTATTATGCCAAAAATAATATAAAAGATGCCCCATGTCACATTTCTAATGTTGTCTTCACCAACTTCTAGAGGATATAATGATGTTTTTACACCTATAACACAACCTTGTGTATATCCTTTATATATATATATATATGGTGTAGTTAGGTGGTAAAAATCACCATGAACAAAATTGAGGCACCATTTGTTTCATGGAAAGTGGTATCCTAGACACCACTTTCTAAACTTTCTAGTGTTTGTTTATTATAAGAAAAGATGGTCAATAAAAAATACTTTATAATTAAAGAAAAACTTAACTTAGTTTTTAAGAAAGTGTTTTGGTTTTATTTCGGTTAGAAAAATACTTTCTATAAGCTGTGAAATATTAAAAAATATCTTGTTATTTGTTAATTATATAAAGTTTGGTTATCAATCTTTTGATTACTATATATTTTATTTAGATTTGTTTTCAATTTTATCTCTTAGAATTTGATTTTTATATCAACTTTGGTCCTCATTCTTTCAATTTTTTTCTTGTTATTAGTTAATTATATCAAATTTGGTTATCAATATTTTGATTGCTATATATATTTTTTAATTTTTTTAATTTTATCTCTTAGAATTTGATTTAATTTTCTTTTTATACCAACTTTGGTCCTCATTCTTTTTATTGTTATTTATTTTTTTATCCTTTTCTTAATTAAAATTTTTTATCTATCAAATTTGGTTTCCATTCTTTCGATTGTTATTTATTTTATTTTAAATAATTTATTAAATTGATTTTATTTTCAATTCCATGCTTTTTTAATTTTTTTATTTGTTATATATGATGTTTATTCTTTTAATAAACTTGAAAAAAAAAAGTTATTTTCCAGCTTATCTTCCATGACTTAGCCAAACATTGAAAAATAATTCACTTTGTTGGAATTTATTTTTTATGAAAACCACTTTCCAAAATAAAACTACTTTCCGGTAAACAAACAGGGTCTTAGTCAACTAGTAATGGCTCCTTAAAAAGGATCATCCTTTTATTAATAAATGAATTTATCTAATGTTGATTTAAGATCCATCCATCATGAGATGGAAAGCTCAGTGAACTTGACTTATCAGAATAACAATGTGGTAGTCAATGGGATCCTATAGGCCATGATTGATTAACTTAATCAAATTTAAAATAAGAATGAGCTGAGACAAAATTGATCTCTCACATGAATACCTAGAAAGCAAGCACCATGATATCTTTCAATAAATAATGCTTAAATAAAGATGCATGGGAGTTTCCAACCATATCCTAGATATCATATGTTTGTAATGCAAATATAATCATAAAACCTAGTCATGCTCGAGCATGATCACACACAAAATGCCATCTATTCAACTAACAACCCATGTTTCAAATAAATAAAACTAATAGTTGTTTACTATTAAATAGAAAACTAAAGGCTAAAATTAATTGTCAATAATGAAATATATCAAGTTGAAAAAGAACCCAAATCCACTAAAAAAGATAGAAAATGGTCAATGAAAGGAGCTAGAAGTTATGTTCATTTAGAAGATATAAAAGATGCGACTGACCATGAAAAGATAATTGATTACAAAGATGAGGGTTTGTGTAATTTACTAGATGACCAAGTCTTATTCATAAATACAAATTATTTCGGGTTTATATAAATACTAAGAAAGAGATGCACACAATTAAAAATGTAGATTGTATTAGAATTTATTATATAAATGTTTATCTCTTGTAAATAGTTTGTATAGGTTTAGGGATTATAGTTCTTATAGGACTTAATCTTCATAACAATATAACAATGCCATTAATTTACTAGAAATAATGGCAAGGTCCATGTACACAATTTCTTTCTAGAATTTACCTTTCTATATGAAACTTATTCTTTATTTTTTGCATTTACTTTTCATTGCTTTTATTTATAGCTTTTATTTTTACTTCTTTATTGGTTTTTTTTCTAGATTTTTTTGTTGATATTTTCTCTCTAATCCAAAAAAGTCATGTAAGGTTACTTACATTCCTTTTGATTTGTGAAACTATTATCTATTTTCATTTAGAATTCAATTTATAATTATAGTTTCTATTCATTAGAAAAAAGAAATAAAGAATAGATAAGATAATTGATCCAGAATTATCTAACTGATCAACATTATAATATAGGTTATCCATTAAATAAATATTATATTTTCAATAATTAACAATTAAGGTCAATTTTAAGATAAATAAAAAGAAAATAATTCTTTTAGTTCTCCAGAGATAATAAATGATGCTCATCATAAATTTGTGAGTTAGAAATGTAAGATATGACATTTTCTTTCTAAAAAATGACCCTTTCAATAGAATTCCATTGATTTAAATCTGACTCTTAATTTATCTATGCATATAACAATGTTAAGTAATTGTTTTTCTAAGAATTGAAGCAATATCTTTTAATAACTTCTCTAATGATTTATATTTTAGTAGTTTTATAGACATTTCCATTATTTTTGTAATAAAAGATCTTATATCAGTTAAGTATCCAAAGAGAAACTTAGTCACGATAAGGGTCAATTTATTAAATAAATGTTATATTTTAGATAACCAACATGTAGGGTTAATTTTAAGATAAATATAAATAAAATATTTTTTTTTTGTAATTCTTTAGAGATAATGGAGTATGCTTGTCATAAAGCTATTGAGTTAAAAATATAAAATATGACATTTTTTTCTCAAAGAATGACAATCCTTCACTTAATCTATATATATAAATAACAATGCCAGGTAATATCTTTTTTAATGATTTCTCCTATGGGTAGTCAATGGTTCACATGTTAGTAATTTTCTAGATGTTTCCAATATTATTATGATAAAGGTCTTATAACAGCTAACTATCCAAAGAGAAACTTAGTTTTAGAGCATGATTTTGATGATAATGATATTAATAAATATGAGAACTAAGTTTAAATCATGTATAATTTTCAAGAGATTGACACGACTAAAAGATTGATGTCTTCTCCCAAGTGCAGGAGTGTCGAAGTAATAAATAACCCGGCAAGACCGGGGTCGAACCACAGGGAGGTTAATTGTACAAATTATAGACAACAATTATAAACAACAATAATAGTAATAACGATAACAATAATAATAATAATAAGAACAACAACAACAACAACAACAACAACAACAACAACAACAACAACAACAACAACAATAATAATAATAATAATAATAATAATACTAGTAGTAGTAGTAGTAGTAGTAGTAGTAGTAGTAATAAAGAAAGAGAAGAAGAAGAAGATGATGATGATGAGAACTTGGAGATGAAATATTAATGTAAGGATTAAACAATAATAATAACAAATGTCAAGGTTAGAGGTTCCATTAATGGTATATCAAACAAGTATAGTATAAACTCTTATTATTGAATTGGAAACCACACACAAAGGAGGTTCCAATCAGATTATATATTGTTAACATGATTACATTAGTCATCTTATTCAATTAATGCTAATACTTGTAAATCTCGTCAAGCATTCATGATTATAACTTATGTTAACAACAAATCAAGTTCCTTTCATAGCTCAGGTGTCGGTTATACCATACATTATGGGCTATGAAAGTGCCAAGCATTTGTTGTACCAAGTGTTATACAACATAAATCAAGATTAGTCATTTAACAAGCAAAGTATTAAAGAGTGAACAAGATAACAAATATAAAACATGTTAGTATCAAACATTAAAGTCCATATTAAGTTTACATTATACTTATTCTCACACCATTAGTGTAACCTTTTCACCTTGACATAATTAATTTAGCTAGACATAATGAAAGAAAGGAAAACAAATAAACAAAATAAGAACATAAAAGTTAACTAAGTAAAGGAAATGAAATGAAAGGCATAAACTTAATATTAATGAAAGTAAAGCATAAACATTACAAAAAAATACAAAGAGAGAAAGGAAGAGCATGATCTTGATCTGGAAACCAAGATGCCTAAATGCATGGCAAATGCCTCCTTTTATAGGCCAAAATTGGGAACTATTGATTTGATGACTAATTGATAAGTGGGTGGCCAACTTTTGACTTGGTGACAATCCTTATCTTCTCTTGTCTGCCCAAAACGTCATTGATAACGTCAAACCTGGAGCCAGGTGCAAACATGAAAGTTGTAGGCAATTGTCTCAGCTTTCTTGTGTAAAAAATTCAGCTCATTTGGACTTCTAGAACTCCAGATATGGCCAAAATACCGAACAGTGCTCGGGCTGGAAGACAGATTCGGGCTTCTTTGTTGTTGCTACAATTTGGACTTGATAATGGCCTTTTTAGATCTTGGGCTCCATATGAAAGTTGTAGGCCTATGTCTTACCTTTCCATCCATATAAATTGGACCTAAATCTGAGATCTGTAGCTCCAGATATGACCCAATTACCGAACAGTGTTCCGGTTTGGATTGCACCGACATCTCTTCTCTAAGTTTGACCATCTCTTTATCCTTGCAATTTAAGTTCTTCAAGTCATCAATCAATCCTTTCATTTATGTGATAGACCTGCATTAAAAATAGACATTTACCACAAATTATAGGTATCTTATATTATTAGATACATTATTATAAAACATATTTTAGTTAAGGAGTTATTGATACTTCAAGTGCAAAATGATGATATAAAACCATGATAAAAATGCACTTTTAAGTACTAATCACACCCCTCAACCAGCTTATTACTAGTCCCTAGTAATTAAAGCGTTAAAACAATTTGCAAATTTCACAAAGCAAGGTATTCATCATTTAACTTCCTTTAATCCATCCAGATAAACAAACTCTCATTAAATTTATATATCTGCTCAATACCACTTAACAAGATATTAATAAACCTTTCTTTTGTGCTCAATGTATCAACACATAATTATAGGGCTTTTCTTGGAAGAAAACAAAATTTTTGTTCTAATGTTTAAGGTTAACTTCCTTGGGTTGGGATTACTATTTTTGTCTTTTTTTTTTTTTTTAACTCTATATACATATACTTTAAAAACATCATGCATCTTTAACCCATGTAACGAGCTTTCAGCTAATGACTCCCAGACCAGTTGGTCTTAGGGCATTAGGTGTTAAGACACCCCTACGAGCTTAGTAACTCGGGTCGCCGATACTGATATGTAGATAGTGCAATGTTTGATTCCCTTAAGCTTTTCTCCTCAACCCATGTAACAAGCGTTGGGCCAATAGCTCCCAAGTCAGTTGACTTTAGGGTATTAGGTGTTAAAACACCCCTTCGGGCTTAATTGCTTAGGTTAGGGAGGCTACGAAACCAAACTTATCTACATTTTTATTATCATCATTTTTTTCTTTTTTTTTTTCTTTTTTTCTTTTTTTTTAATTATATACAATCCCTTTCCCTTAGTTGTTACCTTTAACAAAAGAACATAAATAATGTAATAATCCAATATGCAACCCACAATCATATATTAAAGTGTGTGTGTGTAAATTAAGGTTTAAGAATACATGTTAAATAAGTATATGAGCAGAATTAAGTGGTAACAATACGAGAGTTTGTAAACCTGAATATTTCAGGAAGTATTATAATAGACCTTGTTAAAAATGGTTACTAAGATGCGTCTCAAGAGTCACTTTAACAAAAGAACTCCTTTACTCTGCCATCCTAGTAATTATGCACATGCTTTATGAAATGAAAAACAAAATTTTTTTTTTTTTTAATCAACTACTACCCTTTCCCCCCAACCAAAAGGAGACATTGTCCTCAATGTTCTAAGGTAGAAAGATAGAGTATAGAAGATATCACCTGAAATAACGAACACTGACAAAACCTGAAACACACTAAAACAAAAATAAGAAATAACAAAACAAAAATACACAAAAAATTCACAAATGAAGGCTCAAATCCAATCTAAGCTTTTTACGGCTTCCTGTAGATGACCAATTTATGCGACTCATGGAAGGATCAATCACAGGAATGAAAGATTGTAGTTGGTCAATCAATTGTTCAGCAGTAGTAGCAGAGATTATGATTTGTCGTGCAGAAGATGTTAGAAATTCCTGTTCCACAGCATGATCAAGAAAAGACAACAACTTATCATAATAACCATTAACATTTAACAAACCAATGGGTTTATAGTGAATGTGCAATTGAGCCCAAGAGGAAATATGAAAGATCTCTTCCAATGTGCCTAGACCACCTGGTAAAGCAATGAAAGCATCAGCATGATTAAACATTGCATTCATTCGAGCCGACATTGTGGAGACCTGAAGTTCCTCTCCAATTGTTTTTCCAATGATGTCCCCTTGTGCCAAAGCTTCAGGGACGACTCCTAAAACTTGACTACCTCCTAAAAATGCAGCTATTGACACACCTCCCATTAACCCAAGACTGCCTCCCCCATACACTAAATGAATCTTTCTCTCAGCTAGCACCTGACCAAGATGATTTGCTGATTCTAAAAACTCCTTTTCTTTCCCAGGACTAGATCCACCAAAAACACAAATATTTCTTATTTGAGGACTTGAGGAACTTGCCATTTCTACACACTTCTGTATTTGTTGAATGTATGGGTTGAGTAGAAATGAAAGGAAGGAAAAGAGGGTTTTATAGATGAGAAAGTAGAAAGGCAATCATAACATCTATATGTAGGCCAGCTAGAGTCTCACACACTCTCTCTCTCTTTTTATTTATTTATTTATTTACTTTTGAAAAAAAACATGTGTATGTACAGGTAGTTGTGATTGTGGCGCACATCTTCCCTTGGTTTTACGTCCAAGAACGGCTTAAACGCCCTCTATGGGTCGGGGATAGGCTTCCCATCCAGTTTTCTTAAAAACTGGCAAACAGGGTCTTTTTTAGTCAGATTCCCAAGACTAAGTCGATCATGTTCTTTATGAAATAGTGGTCATAAATCATGAATTGCACGATGCACATCTCCACTAGGATGCGTCTCAAGAGTCAATAGAAGATTATCTAAAGACTCCTTACTCAGGCCATCCTTAATGAATTGTATTTTATCTTCACGGTTTATAGATACCATTCCTAAAGAACGACATTGTGTATTACAAGTCCATCTAGCATATCGATGACAAACTTCTAATCGTTTTGCACGACGCTTCTTTGCAAAAGTGCTTTTACCTGTTCCAGGCATGTGTGAAATGAAGAAGTTAGAGGACTCACCTGATAATCGGACCTTTGCTTCAATCAACCAACGAATATCTTCAGGAATTCCATGATTCATTAACAATCTCAATCTTGCACATCTAGCACGGTAAATTTTTGTAATCGCATTCTGAGGCAGAGCGGGAAAATACTTTTTCAATTTTTCAAGATTAGTGTCCATTATCAAATGAGAATTGGAAGAGAGATTCAAAGAATTGCACAAATATATACACAAATATCAGTTATTATGGGAAACTGAAAGAACCGACTTAAGTCACGGAGTACCGTTGTCCGCCATTTGACCGGGGTGAGAGAAACTAGCAAAAATCACTCAAAAAGAAATACAAAAAACAAAATGTGAGAAAAACAAAATAATCAACCTTTATCTACAAGATCATTCAAACCAGCTGATTCATTTTCACTAGGAAAATTATCAAAGTAAGCTTTCAAACGATGTCCATTTTCCTTAAAATCATTGTCATTCATTGAATTCTCAATATCATAGGCCCCATAGGGATTGCTCCATCTTGTTCTTAGCTCTCTAGGGAGTGCATAGAGTTGAGAATTATAAAACAAAACTTTTTGACCAGTATCAATCTTTTGACAATTTTCACAAGTTTTGCAGAATGCATGCGTGTCCTTGAACATGGTGGGCCAATAAAATCCATTTTGAAAGATTTTTGCAATTGTCTTTTTTGACGAGAAATAACTTCCACATGCTTCAGAATGACAAAGTTTAATGACACTACTTACCTCATTGTCGGGAATGAATCTTTGAAATATTTGATGAGGACAATATTTGAATAAGTTAGGGTCATCACAATAAAAGCTCTTCACTTCGTTCAAAAACTTTTCTTTGTCTTGCGTACTCCAATCAGCTGGCAAATCTTCTAAGGCAAGAAAATTGATATTTTTATTATACCAAGGCATTGGACTAAGAGAAAGTAAGGATTCGTTAGGAAAGTAATCATCGATTGGTGTGATGTCAGATGTCGAATCTGTTGTCACTATTGATAAAAGATTCGCATCAACATTTTCGGTGCTTGTTTCATCCATGATTTCTTCCTCAGAATAAACCATTTGCAAATCTTCAGTTTCATCCAATTCATTTTTACTTAAAGTAGATTCAAGTTGATCATAAACTAATTCATCAATATGATCTACTTCTTGTGAATCATTATCATCTCCAGGTTGCTTGCAAATGTTGAAAATATTCATCTCCAATGTCATGTTTCCAAATGATAGCTTCATCAGTCCATTCCTACAATTAATCAATGCGTTAGAAGTTGCAAGAAATGGACGTCCTAAAATAACAGGAAATGAATTACATGCTTCAACAGGTTCTGTGTCCAAGACAATAAAATCCACAGGATAAATGAATTTATCGACTTGTACTAACACATCTTCAATTATTCCTCTAGGCACTTTTACAGATCTATCGGCAAGTAAAAGAGATATAGAAGTTGGTTTCAACTCACCTAGATTGAGACTCTGAAAAACTGAATATGGAAGTAAATTCACACTAGCACCAAGATCAAGTAAGGCTCTTTCAATTTTATGCTCTCCAATAAAGCAAGAAATTGTAGGACAACCAGGGTCTTTATATTTCAAAGCATTATTGTTCTGAAGAATAGCACTTACTTGTTCGGCTAGAAAGGCTTTCTTTTTCACATTCAGTTTCCTCTTCACAGTGCAGAGATCTTTCAAAAATTTAGCATAGGAAGGAACCTGTTTAATAGCATCCAGCAAAGGTATATTGATCCTTACCTGTTTGAAAATTTCATAAATTTCAGAATTGTGATTGACTTTCCTTTGTTTGGTCATAGCTTGAGGAAATGGAAGTGCTGGCGGTGAATCAGTCGTTTCTTTGCAATTTTCAGATTCATCCCCTTCCTTACCCTCAGAGATTGACTCATCATCTTTCTCATAAGGTTCAAGAGAGGGTTTTTCAATAACCTTACCACTACGCAGAGTAGTGACTGATTTGACTTGATTCATGTATTGGCTTCCGAAACTACTTGCATTTGCATTGTATTGCCTTTTGGGATTTTGTTGTGTTTGAGATGGAAACTTACCTTTCTCTTGGAAACTAAGAGCAGATGTTAATTTAGCAAGAGTATCTTTAAAATCTGTCATGTTTTGAACAAGTTGAGTATTAATTGTCTCTTGCTTTTCAATGAATGCATGCAATGTTTCCTCAAGATTTCTTCTAGGAGGTGGAGCATAAGGAGGTGCATATCCATGAGAATTTTGGAAATTATGGTGTGCTTGAAACGGTGGTTGTGAAGTTTGTGCATTGTTGTTCTCACTCTTCCAATTGAAATTTGGGTGATTTCTCCAACCAGGGTTGTATATTTGGGAGTATGGGTTGTGGTTGGGCCTTTGGAAACTGTTTAAAGCATGGGCTTGTTCATGGAGACATTCCTTAAAAGAAGGCAAGGTTGGACAATCGTTGGTTGAGTGTTCATTTGTTTCACAGATTTGACACACAATGTTTTCAACAGATTTTAATTGACCACTCTTTTTCAATTCTAGTGCCTCGACTTTTCTAGCTAAAGATGCAAATTTGGCTTGGAGGTCATGATCTTCCCTAAGGTTGTACATACCTCCACTAGATATATGAAGTTGAGTTTTACTCGGTGCCTCATATGTACCCGCAGTGTCCCAATTTTGAGCATTTTCAGCTAACAAGTCTAAGTACTCCATTGCTTCATCAGGGTCTTTATCTTTAAAAGTTTCATTGCACATCAATTCAACCATTTGCCTATCTTTAGGTGTTAACCCTTCATAGAAATATGAAACCAATCTCCATGTTTCAAAACCATGATGAGGGCAAGTACTAAGCAAGTCTCGATACCTATCCCAACATTTGTAAAATGTTTCTCCTGGTTTTTGAGTGAAAGTGGTGATTTGTCTCTTGAAAGAGTTTGTTCTATGAGATGGGAAAAACTTCTTTAAAAACTGTTGTTGCATTTCATCCCAAGCACGAATGGATCCAGGTCTTAAATTTTGTAGCCATGTTTTAGTTTTATCTTTTAATGAAAAAGGAAAAAGCTTTAATCTGATGGTGTTCATGCTACAATTTAAGTTATTATATGTGTTGCACACCTCCTCAAATTCCCTTAAATGCAAGTATGGATTTTCCAATTCTAAGCCATGAAAAGAAGGTAAAAGTTGAATAATGCCTGGTTTAAAATTAAAATGAGATGCATCAGGAGGAAAAACTATGCATGATGGTGCACTTGTTCTTGTGGGATTCATGTGGTCTCTAAGTGTTCTAGCACGGTTATTCTCATTATTTTCATTATGAAGTGAATGATTATCTTCTTCAGCCATATTTTCTGAAAATGATGAGGATACCCTACAAAGTCTACCACTTGATGTACGTGACCACACTCTCATGCACGTGTAGGAATAAAATAAAAAAAAAAGAAGAAGAAAACAAAAGAAGAAGAAACAAGAGAAAAGAAATAAAGTTATATACAAGAAAAGTGAAAAGAGAAAATAAAATAAATACTATAATTTATACAAGAACTTACCTCCCCGGCAACGGCGCCAAAAACTTGACACGACTAAAAGATTGATGTCTTCTCCCAAGTGCAGGAGTGTCGAAGTAATAAATAACCCGGCAAGACCGGGGTCGAACCACAGGGAGGTTAATTGTACAAATTATAGACAACAATTATAAACAACAATAATAGTAATAACGATAACAATAATAATAATAATAAGAACAACAACAACAACAACAACAACAACAACAACAACAACAACAACAATAATAATAATAATAATAATAATAATAATACTAGTAGTAGTAGTAGTAGTAGTAGTAGTAGTAGTAGTAGTAGTAGTAATAAAGAAAGAGAAGAAGAAGAAGATGATGATGATGAGAACTTGGAGATGAAATATTAATGTAAGGATTAAACAATAATAATAACAAATGTCAAGGTTAGAGGTTCCATTAATGGTATATCAAACAAGTATAGTATAAACTCTTATTATTGAATTGGAAACCACACACAAAGGAGGTTCCAATCAGATTATATATTGTTAACATGATTACATTAGTCATCTTATTCAATTAATGCTAATACTTGTAAATCTCGTCAAGCATTCATGATTATAACTTATGTTAACAACAAATCAAGTTCCTTTCATAGCTCAGGTGTCGGTTATACCATACATTATGGGCTATGAAAGTGCCAAGCATTTGTTGTACCAAGTGTTATACAACATAAATCAAGATTAGTCATTTAACAAGCAAAGTATTAAAGAGTGAACAAGATAACAAATATAAAACATGTTAGTATCAAACATTAAAGTCCATATTAAGTTTACATTATACTTATTCTCACACCATTAGTGTAACCTTTTCACCTTGACATAATTAATTTAGCTAGACATAATGAAAGAAAGGAAAACAAATAAACAAAATAAGAACATAAAAGTTAACTAAGTAAAGGAAATGAAATGAAAGGCATAAACTTAATATTAATGAAAGTAAAGCATAAACATTACAAAAAAATACAAAGAGAGAAAGGAAGAGCATGATCTTGATCTGGAAACCAAGATGCCTAAATGCATGGCAAATGCCTCCTTTTATAGGCCAAAATTGAGAACTATTGATTTGATGACTAATTGATAAGTGGGTGGCCAACTTTTGACTTGGTGACAATCCTTATCTTCTCTTGTCTGCCCAAAACGTCATTGATAACGTCAAACTTGGAGCCAGGTGGAAACATGAAAGTTGTAGGCAATTGTCTCAGCTTTCTTGTGTAAAAAATTCAGCTCATTTGGACTTCTAGAACTCCAGATATGGCCAAAATACCGAACAGTGCTCGGGCTGGAAGACAGATTCGGGCTTCTTTGTTGTTGCTACAATTTGGACTTGATAATGGCCTTTTTAGATCTTGGGCTCCATATGAAAGTTGTAGGCCTATGTCTTACCTTTCCATCCATATAAATTGGACCTAAATCTGAGATCTGTAGCTCCAGATATGACCCAATTACCGAACAGTGTTCCGGTTTGGATTGCACCGACATCTCTTCTCTAAGTTTGACCATCTCTTTATCCTTGCAATTTAAGTTCTTCAAGTCATCAATCAATCCTTTCATTTATGTGATAGACCTGCATTAAAAATAGACATTTACCACAAATTATAGGTATCTTATATTATTAGATACATTATTATAAAACATATTTTAGTTAAGGAGTTATTGATACTTCAAGTGCAAAATGATGATATAAAACCATGATAAAAATGCACTTTTAAGTACTAATCAGAGATGATGGTGGTTTTAAAGATGATTTGAAATTGAAAGAATAACATGTCATCACTATTCCCTTTCTTTTATAAACTATTATGAATTATGATAAGTGGAAACATACTAGCATTTTCCATACATATATTTAAAATGATAATAAATATTGTAATTTGATGAATGATGGAGAAAGTATAATGAATGTGGTTTCAAGGCTATTATAGAAAAATATTTTTCTATTAATGGTGTTTGAAAGTTGAAAAATATGAAATGTTTTCTTGAGTAGTATGTGTTTATAAGACTAATTTTTTTTTCTTTATCATTGAGTGATGTCATACTCCAATTTAAATGAATGACTACAAAGATGAGATTTATTATGATACTTTACCTAAAATTATAACCTATATCCTTTTTTATTACTTATGACTTTATGATCTTGAAGTATTTAATTATGATAAAAAAAAATACTTATTCTTTATAAGGGTAAGAATATGAGACATGCAAAACTTCTAATTAAGGATAGAAAAGACAACACTAAAAATTCTTTTTAAGTTCCAATGAAGAAACCTAGTAAAAATCTTATTTCTATTAAGATGGATCTTTATGTTTTTACCATTAAAAATTTAACAAGGAAGCTTTGAGAAATAATTTTTGGACAATAATCACACTTAGGAAAGTTATTGAATGAATTTTCTAATATTGTTCATGATAAGTAAGCTAATACGAACCCCATAGATATAAATATCTAGAAACCCATACTTAAATATACTTTTCTCAAGAAAACTAAGATTAGGTTTGGAGTTGAGCTTGATACAACGATAACCTATACCAAGATATCAAGATTATAAGTAACCAAACCCCTACCCAATGCTTATAAAAAGATATGAACAAGAAGTATAGAAGATGTCATAAAGTTTAATTAATTCTTTAATAAGTTAGAGTAATTTAATGAAGAGCCAAAAAGTATGAGCAAAATCACTTTCACACAATAATAATTGCTAAAATCAAGGTTTATCAATATAAAAAACCCTAAATACAAGCTAAACAATTCTATTTATAATAGGTAAAAAATCCTAAACATTGTTCATGAAATAATAAAATAGAAAAAAAACCATAAATCATCTAAGAAACTAATACAATTCCCACATAATAGCTTCTAGGCCTTATCACATAACCTTTTTGATATTTGATTACTCTAGAAGTTTAACCTAATCTATAAAAGACCTCTAGAAGTGTGGTAAATTTAAACCCAATTCAACAGTAAAATAAAAAATCATGCTTGCTTGAATAAAATTATACAATAGGAAAAATAAGTCTCTTATGCATGAATTGAATTGAATAAGGTCTGATCTTTACCTTTTGATTTTGCTTTTTTTAAATCCTTTTTAACTTAATATTCTGAATAAACTCGTTGAATGTATCTTTGACCTTGATCTTGTAAATGACCCAACTAGAACTTTAATGAATCCTTTGGTATAGTTTGGATTGTATTATCCTTTGTCTCATTACAAGGACTAAATCTCAAATCATCACCCACATAGAACAAATAAAAATAAAAAAAATATTAAAAGTAGCACTAACACTACACTCACCTAATATAATTATTTTATAGGCATTATCATCAATGTTTTCAAGGATCTGGAATGATCCATCTCTTATCAACATCAACTTAGATCTTATTTATTATGGAAATCTCTCTCTTCACATATATGCACCTAAATCTAATCACTTGTTTAAAAATAATCCTCTTTCATCCTTTATGAATGCATATTACTCTTTTTTTCTTCTTTTTTTGTTGTTGTATTTGTTGCTTCACATTTTCATGGAGAGTCTTTACTATGTTTGTTTTTTAATTGACATTAATACTAACCCTTTTATTAATAGGTAAAGGAAAAACATTCAAAGGAGTCAAGGGATTAAAACCATAGACAATTTCAAAACGAGAATAATCAATAGTAAAATGCACACTTCTATTTTAAATAAATTCGATAAACAAGATAAAATCTTTCTAATTTATCAAATTATTTTAAATGATAGTTCTTAGAAATATAGTAAAGTCCTATTAATTATTTCATCTTGGCTATCTGCTTGTGGATGACAAGAAGTAGAAAATAACAATTTTGTTTCTAATTCCCCTAAAAAACCTTCCAAAATTAGCTATGAAATTTAATATCATGCTAGGCACAATACACCTAGGCACCCAACTATCTCAATTAAAGGTGTGAGTAAGTACTAAAATCCTTTACAAATCTTTATAAAAACTAGTCAAACTATGAAAATTTCTTACCTTACTAATTAACTTAGGTATAAACAATTCTTGGATAACTTTAACTTTTTTCTCATCCATCTCAATATCATTTAAAATAATAACATATCTAAGAAATACAATATTTTCCATATAAAAACCACACATTTTCATATTAGAAAATATTTTTTTCTCAAAACAACAAAAACAATCCTTAAATGTTTAGCATGCTTCTCTAAATTCTTGCTATAAATTAAAATATCATCAAAATAAACCACAATAAGCTTACCCATAAAATTTCACAAAACATGGTTAATTAATCTAATATAAATACTAGGTGCATTAGTAAACCCAAAAGATATAATTAACTACTCATACAAATTATATTTAGTTTTAAAAGCAATTTTCTATTCATCCCCCTCTTTCATTCTTATTTGATGATATTCACTTTTCAAATCAATCTTAGAAAACATATACTACACATGTAATTTATTCAACATATCATCAAGTCTAGGAATTAAAGGTATTTATAATTTATTGTAATATTGTTGATGGTATGACAATCAACACATATCCTTCAAGTCTTTTTTTTTATACTAATAAAACTGGAACTACATATAGACTCATGCTTTCTCTTATATACCTTTTTTTTTATATTAATTCTTTCATTTTCCTTTGAATTTCCTTTTTCTCGTTAGGATTATTTTCATAGGCTAGCCAACTAGGTATAAATGCTCCAGGTACAAGATCAATTTGGTACTCAAATCCTTTAATAAGTGGCAATCCAATATGAATCTCATCAAGAAAGATATCTTTAAAATCCTATAATAATAAAACATAAAAAATAGGAAGATAATGATCAAGGTCATTTCTTTTCTCACCTATCCTTTTTTCTAATCTCTTTTAACCAAATCATCAATAATTCAAAATTCCTATTTTGGATGAATCTATCCTTTCTCTCCTGACTCATTTTATTTTATTCTTTCTCATATCCTTAAATGGTTTTTTTTTTGTTTTCTCCTTTCATTTTAATTGGTCTTTATACACTTGTTTAGGGGAAAATGGTACAAGTGTGTATCTTCTCATAATTCATAAAAGAATACTTGTTCTAAAATCCATTATACTTGGCTTTTCTATCAAATTTCCAAGGCCTCCCTAATGATAAATGAGTAGCATGCATATGTACAATATTATCCAACACCTTATCCTTATATTTTCTAACTAAAAAAGAAATTAAGACCTGTTCAGCAACTCTTGATTCTCCATAAATATTCAATTATTCAAGTCTATAAGGCTTTTTAAGTTTAATAATATTTAGATTTAATTTTCTAATAAGTATTATACTAGCAACATTTACACAACTCCCACCATCAATAATTATATTACATACTTTATTATTTATGTGGTATTTATTATATTACATACTTTATTATTTATATGGCATTTAATATAGAATATGTTATCTCTTTATTGGTCTACATCATCCTTTTTAAATTGAATACTATGTGTTCTCCTAATCACCAAAGTCTTTCCATCAATTGAATACTTAACATCACTTTATTCCATAAGTAGTGATATTTTATCGTTTTTGAATTTATTATTTTTTAATTCAATCTCCCTCTGCTCCTTTATAATAATAATCTTTCTTTTTTTTTGACATTGTAAAGCTACATAACCTCTCTTTGAATACCTGAAGCACTTAATATCATGGTTGTGACTAGATGGAATCTTAACTTTACCTTCTGTTTTAATGACTGAATCTTTCCTTACAACCTTGGATGATTTAGTTTTATTGCCTATAATATTTGACTTTAATGTGGCAACTTTTTCTCTCCTATAATTTAGCCTAAAAAATGAAAAGTAACTCGAATTACCTCCATGATGTTTATTTTCATTTCTTTTTAATTGCCTTTGTATTGTATATCCATATAAACCATACAATCCAACTCAACATAGTGTTTCAACTTAATTATGTTAGCTATTTGTTATTCCATCCATTTAAAAACCTTGTCATTAAAACTTCTCTATCCTACACAACATTAAATATTATCATGACATTTTTCATTTTTCTTATGGTATTCCTCCACATTTCTAGAATCCTAAGACAACCTTTATAATCTTTGATATAGTTCCTTTTAATAATGATCAGGAACAAACCTTTTTCTCATGAATTTTTTCATCTCATCCCAAGTCTCTCTTTATTCCTCCTTCTTCTTAATATGAGTTGATCCTACCATATAATAGCATAGTCAATAAACTTAATAATAACAAGTTTTATTTTCTTACGTTAAAGTAATGGTGACAATAAAAAATCAACTCCGCTTTCTTTTCCCATTCCAAATAAACTTTTAGATAGTTTTTGCTTTGAAAAATTGGAATCTTCACATAATACTACCCAAATCTCTATCTATACCATTCTAAAATTTATCCTTCCTATCTACTCTTTTATGGTCAAACTGATCAAGTGGCCAAACTCCCCAAGTTCTTTATATTCCATGTGGTTGAAACCTACCACAATAGTTATCATTAAAATCCTTGAACTTCTCTTTTGTTTTTTGAGATATAGATTCTTTTAAAGGTGAATTAACTTGTTTTATAGATGTTTTTCTTTCCTAACCCCTATGCTTATCTTAAAGACCTGTCACTTTGGTTCTTAAACCATCTATCCCATTCATTACTTCAGTAAATATTGCATTCATAAACTCTAATAATTATTACATGACCAAATAACCCAATTCATAATTCATATTTATTCCAATCTTTTTATGGTGATGAACCCCTCTTAGCTGACATCATCAAAAGTTAAAAATCAAGTTTAATATATATATTACAACGCCTATAAAAAGATTAGAACAAGAAGTATAGAAGATATCATAGAGTTTGATTAATTCCTTAATAAGTTAGAGTAGGTAAATGAAGAACTAAGAAGATTGAGCAAAACTTCACACACAATAATATTTGTTGAAATCAAAGTTTGTCCTTAAAGAAAAAAATGAATACAAGCTAAATAACTGTATTTGTAAAAGGTAAAAATATCATAAACAAAGCTGAAAAAATAATAAAAGATTTCTAAATAAAATAGAAAAAAAATCTTAAATCAATTAGGAAACTAATACAAATCTCGCTTTTGGATTTTATCATAAGACCTTCTTGATATCTGATTGCTCTAAAGTTTTAATCTAATATAGAAAAAGACCTCGAGAAATGTCTAGTAAATTTCAACTTGATCTAACAGTTGAATAATTAATTATGCTTGTTAAAGTAAAACTATGCACTAGAAAGAAGAAGTCTTTAACTGCTGAAATTAATTAACGAATGAAATTGAAGGATTAGGCTCTTTGGTGTCTTATTTTCACGTATTGATGTTGCTTTGAAATCTATATTGTGTTGTGAGAAAATATAATGAATAATGGAAACAAAATATAACTTGAGGCTTGTACATATAATATCCTTAAAGATATTTCCTCAACACAAGGCTATCCATCAGGATTCCACAAGTTTCTCCTTTAAAATAAAGGTTATAGAAATAATCAAACCAAGATTAAAAAAAAACACAGTATGCCTTGCAAACACAGAAGAATAATACTATAGTTTTTCTAAGATCATTTGTGATGTGAATCTTGTGATCACGTGGTCATACAATCCACATGCAAAGATATCAAATCCTAGAAAGCCAACTAAATCAAGTTTGATAGGAGTATGACATACAGATAACTTGTACCTAGATACCAGTATTATTGGAAATGGAAAACCCCCACCCAATGAATATTGATTTGCGAATGAGAAGTATAAGGATGATGTCACGAAACCAATTATTTTTTAATAATCATTTTCAGTTATTTAGAGAACCAAGGAAGTGAGATTATCCCACCAACACACAATAAGTATGGCAAACAAAAAGTTTTATTAATCTAAATTGTTTAACTTACATGTCTAGTTATGCTTTTATTTATATTAACTTTAGACTTAAATAAACCCTAATGGATCTCTCTTAGGTGGACTTATATAAAGTTTACTTACAATTGAACCAAATAAGTAATAATAACCTAAAGACTAAGAAAAAAATAAAAGCTATAGAAACAGTTCCTCCTCTAAAATGAAGGTTATAGAAACAGTCCAACCAAGATCGAAAAAAAAATACCAACAAGCCTTGTAAACACCAATAAATAATATGGTTTTTTTAGCACCATTTGGTTGCAAGAGTGTATGGCATATATAGGTTGCTAACATGTAACAACTAGGTAAAAAATAAAATATAAAATTAAAGAGTTGTAGCTATTAAAAAGTTTTAAAATAAAATAGTTGTTAGGATTTTGTGACTGTTAGAAAATTAATTCTAAATATGTAAAAAATCATGATTTCAATAGACAAAAGGTTCAAAAAGTATAAGTGTTGTCTCACATACAAAGAAAGAGAAATCAGAGGTTTTTCTCTTGCTCAGCTCAACCTAATGTGCGCGAGCCCACTATCTTTTCCTTGCTGGTTACTATATCATATCAAAGTTCACTATCTAAACACTAGATAAATGAATTATTTTTTTAATATAGGATAAAAACCTTTTGAAGTAGTTTTTATTATTTACAACATCTTGATCTAAGTATTCTGAATAAGCCCATTAAATGCATCTTTGAGATTTTTTACCCTTGATTTTGTGCTTGGCTTAACTATAATTTATATTATTTGGTATAGTAAGATCATATCATAAGCTCTTATAAGGAAAATTCAACCTGTTATTTGATTTATTGGATCTTATTTACCCAATCTTCATTATTATAGTATGAACTAAAGAAGCATAGAAAAATGAATAAGCAAATGAAAGATATTTTGAAAAAAATACTAATTATACATATCCTTAATCTATATGCTGTTCTTATAATTTTAACAGGAAAAAAAAGGGATAATGTTTTAATAATATGTGTGCAAAATAAAATTATTAATAAGATCACTATGAAATATGAATTTTCTATTCTTAGAGTAAAAATATATTAAATTATTTAACAGGTTCAACTTGATTTATGAAAATTGATTTATATAATCAATATCATCAAACTTGTACAAGGCTAACGATGAGTAGAAAACTACATGTAAAACTCAAGATAGATTATATGAATAGTTAACTATGCTTTTTGATTTATCTAGTATGTCAAGAAATTTTATGCAAATATAACTCATATTTTCTAAAATTTTGTTAGCAAGTTTCTTGTAGTTTATTTTGATTTATAATAAGTCTAAAGAGGAGTATTTGAATCTTATTTTTACAATTTTTCTTTATTCTTAGGAAAGATAAGTTGTTTTCTAGTTTTTTTTTTAAATATATTTTATGCAACCTCAAGTGTGTTTGTTAGATTTATTGAGGAGTGGTTTATATCTAAGATTGTTAGTGAAATGCCTATTTTTTTTTAATGAATTAACTATTTTATATAGGATATTTATTAAAATTCAACATTTTATAGTTCCTATAATGAATTACTTAAAAAAGGAAGGGTTTAAATGGACACATATAACTAAGAAAGCTTTCAAGGAAATTAAGTTAAGGATAACTAAAATGTGTGTGTCACATCATTTGTATTTTAATAAAGTTTTCGGGTTTGCTTGTATACTTATGATTATTGGTGGTGCTTTGGGTCAAGAATAATATCATATAACATTGTTTAAAGAAAAAATTAATGAGTTTAAGTATAATATTCAATTTATAATAAAGAACTTGATGTTGTAGTTTAGTCTCTTTGGTAGTAGTGGTTGATTAGTAGTTAAAAATGTATTTTTTTATTAAGGTTTTATGTCATCATTTTGTACTTGAAGTATCAATAACTCCTTAACTAAAGCATATTTTATAACAATATATCTAATAATATAAGATACCTTTAATTTGTGATAAATATTCATTTTAAATGCAGGCCTATCATATAAATAAAAGGATTGATTGATGAATTTAAGAATTGAAATTGAAAGGACAAAGAGATGACCAAACTTAGAAAAGAGATGCTAGTGTAATCCAAACCGAAATACTGTTTGGTAATTGGGTTATATCTGGAGTTTTAGATTTCAGATTTAGGTTTACTTTATATGGATGGAAAGGTAAGATATATGCCTACAACTTTCATATGGAGCCCAAGATCTAAAAAGGTCATTTTTAAGTCGAAATTGTACTAACAATAAAGAAGTCCAAATCTATCCTATAGCCTAAATACTATTCAGTGTTTGACATATATCTGGAGTTCTAGAAGTCTAAATGATTTTTAATTTTTTTCTCGAAAGCTGAGAGAATTACCTACAACTTTTATGTTTTTAAGTGGTTTCAATTCTAACATTATCATTGATGTTTTGGGCAGACAAAAGAAGATGAGGATTGTCACGAAGTCAAGAGTTGGTCACCCACTCATCAATTAGTCATCAAATCAATAGTTCCTAATTTTAACCTATAAAAGGAAGCATTTGCCATGCATTTAGACATCTTGGTTTCCAAATCAAGATCATGCTCTTGTTTTCTCTTTCTATATTGCTTAGGTTTTACTTTTATTAATATCAAGTTTATGCCTTTCATTTTCTTTTCTTTAGTTAGTTAACATTTATCTTATTTATGTTTTTATTTTGTTTATTTATATTTTTTTCTTTCATTATATTTAGCTAAGTTTATTATGTCAAGGTGAAAAGGTTACATTGATAGTATAAGAATAAGTGTAATGTAAACTTAACATGAACTTTAATGTTTGATACTAACATGTTTTGTATTTGTTATCTTGTTCACTCCTTAATACTTTGCTTGTTAAATGACTAATCTAGATTTATATTGTATACCACCTGCTACACCAAATGCTTGACACTTTCATAGCACAAAGTGTATGGTATAACCGACACCTGTGCTATGAAAGGAACTTGATTTTTTGTTAACATAAATTATAATCATGAATGCTTGACGAGATTTACAAGTATTAGCATTAATCAAATAAGATAATCATGTTAATAATTTATAATCTGATTAGAACCTCCTTTATGTCTAGTTTTCAATTGAATAATAAGAGTTTATACTATACTTGTTTGTTAGTGGATCCTCTAACTTTGATATTTGTTATTATCATTGTTTAATCCTTACATTAATATTCCATCTTAAAGATCTCATCCTCTCCTTCTCCTCCTCCTTCTTTTTCTTTATTATTATTAGTATGGATTTGTTGTTCGACCTTGGTCTTATTGGGTTATTTATTACTTCAATACTACTACACTTGAAAAAATACATTAATCTTTTAGTCTTGTCAATTGATCATATTTTATTTTGCATAAACTTTATTTCAATGCTTATCTACCAAGGTATTTTTTATCCTTCTTTTTCTTAGTCTTTTTACAAGTAATCATGTTTTTAAAACACTATTGTATCACAATCTAAGGATTAGATTGGGTTTATGTTGCATGATGATAACCTTGCATCTTTTTATGATATCTGTCTATGCCATTTTAATGCTATATAGATTTTAGAATATGAATTCTTTTTTTTTATCCAAACCTTTTGGACTTTCATCTTAGAATAACTATTTGACAACAAGCTGAATTATATGAATCTAGATAATAAATTTTTTAAAATTAATTATTTTAGCTTTCTAGTTTTTTTAATAAATTGTATTGTATTTGATTTTCTATAAATAAACACACTAGGAAGATAGTTCATTCAATATAATATTATTATTTAAAATAAAATTATAAACTTTGTCCAAGCTATATGTGTTTCTTGTTTTGGTTAACTTAAATTTGAGTACATCTAGTCTAATTTGATGATTATGTTGCAATTCTATACCAATTCCCTTTGCTTTAAACCCAAAGCAAAATAATTTATAATGGAGCCCATTATTTTCTAAAGCAAGAGTGTAATTTCCTTACAACATAACATAATAAATAAAACATAATATCATAAATCAACATTAAAACATTCTAAGTGTTGCGCAATAAAATTGGTTAGGGATTGAAGCATACATTACAAGAAAACATTGAATTTGGGATAAAAAATTAGATCTAGAACATGACTAATTTGATCACAAAATACTTTTGCAAATGATTTGTAAATTTGATTGTAATAACAAACTTATCATGAAAAAAAAATTGATGACTTAAAACCAATCTCAAATATGTGATCAACATTTGTGTACCTAAAAAGTTTTTAGAACTATTAGTAAATTTTTCACTGAATTAGAACTAGGGAAAATTTATTCATTATTGTAGTTATTATAGAAATTTTTTTATTAATTGAAATAAAAATTATTTTTTTCAAAACATATTATTTTTCTCATTTCTTAAAAAGAAACCAGAAATTGTTTAAATTCCCCACATTAAAAAATAAAGTCACTCAATACCTCATATTCATTTTCTCAAATTGTTTGCCAAACAAAGCTATAAATTTTCAATTATGGATAATTTGTAATTCATAAACACATTATTCATTCGTGTAGTTATTATAGAAATTTTTTTTATTAATTGAAATAAAAATTATTTTTTTTAAACATATTATTTTTCTCATTTCTTAAAAAAACTAGAAATTTTTTAAATTCTCCACATTAAAAAATAAAGTCATTCAATATCTCATATTCATTTTCTCAAATTCTTTGCCAAACAAAGCTATAAAGTTTCAATTATGGATAATCTGTAATTCATAAACACACTTTCCTAATTTTTCTTTAGGATTTTTTAAATTTGATAAAATAAATTAGAGTACAACTAATTATATATTTTTTAAAATAAACTAAAAAAATAAAAGATCTTAATAGTATCATTTTGAGTTATGTCATGAATTAGAAGGAAACAAATCATTTTGTTTTGAGGAAGAAAGCTTTTTTTTTTTTAGAAAAATAAGCGTGGATTTAATTAGCTAAACCTATAAAATAATTTTTCATTACATTCCTATTTTTTAGACTAAAGTGAATTAAGGTAAAAATATTTTCTTATGACAAAATATCCATGGCATAAGCAAAGTTTCAAAAATTTTAGCAAGGTAAGAGATCTCCTTGGTCTAAAGGTAATTTACTAATATAAGAGGTTTTGATAAATCAAATATGAATTTATTATATTTAGACCACATGCAAAGTCTAGTTAGCTATGTTTTTGGACTAGATAAATAGTTTCAAACCTAAAAACATGTCTCGCAGAAATAAATATAAATTTTGATCTGATTGTTAAATTGCTTGCTATAACTAGATAAGGTTAGGAAGGCCTTCAAGTTAGACTATGAAAAAAGAGACTTGAGGAATTGTAAAGAGAGTGATTATAGATTCATAGTTATTTTTTAGAACCCATTTCAGAGATGTGAGCAAAGAAGACAATATATATATTTGATCATGATGAATGTCATAAAGACTTAGGGTTTGAGTTTATATTACCAGAGTTTATAAGTACCCTGTAAGTAGAAGAGTTTATTGATTTGTTACATGATGTACAAAGAATTATTTAGTACAAGAAAGTCCTAAAATGAGTGGCAAACCAAAGATTAGTGACTAGAAAAAGATTAAGAAGAAGATGAAGGAACGTTTCCTTCATTTTAACAACACATACACCCTATATAAGAGAATCCATACATTGAGACAATAAACAATTTATTATAAGTGCAATAATAATTTCTATAAGCTAATGACTCATTGCTTGAGTTGATTATGATAATCCATAAAAGAAATGATTTTTTTTTATATTTATTGTTGATGGTTTTAGAAGCATATTAAATAAATCTAACTATGGAGAAACAATAATTTAGGGCAACGAATAAAGTATGCTAAATGATAAAAAGATTAAGGGAATGCATGTCAATAACTACAGAACAACCACTCAACTTAAACCTACTCTCTACGCCACAAGTTAGGGTTTGGTTATGACTTTAAAGTTTAGTTTTATAGATATGGTGAGAAAGAATATCATTCCATTGAGTGTCATGAACTAAAGAGTCACTTAGACAACAATCTATTAATAAAAGAGCTTAAAAAAATTCATGTACTATTTTCTTTTTAATGTTTAAAATTATGAGGAGTTTTTGTATAAAAATGATACTGTTATCTTAGTCATCTAAAAGAGTTAACTAACATCTAATGTGATTCAAATGAAGATTGGTTATGCACTAGCATCTTTTATTTAACATGTATAATTAAAAATAACGTATAAAACTTGATGATCGATAATGATAGTTATGATAATATATAATTGACAGAGGTGATAAAAAATTGTATCTCAAAATAGACAACCACCTTAAACCCTATAAAAATATATAGTTAAAGTGATACAATGAGGTAATCAAGGACAAATAATTTTTTATTATATTTTTCTTAGGTAGAAAGATATTATGATAATGTTTGTTTAGTATAATATCTATGGATGCATGTCATCTATTATTAGGCAAGCCTTGATAATGTAATAACAATATACTGCATAACGGACAATAAGAAAGTATAAAAAGAAAGCGTATAACTTCAATACTTATGTAAAAGGGGGTAGTTATTAAAGTTGAATCAAGCAAAGGCCCACTCTAAAAAATATGCATCATGTTAAGAGTATATATGGTATGAAGTCCTTTTATAAATAGTTCATCCACAACTTTAATGTCTTCATTGTATCTATTATTAAATGCTTTAAGAAGCATACTTTTTATTAAATGAAAGAGTAACTTCTAGTTATTCAAGTGGAAAATGATTGAAGCTTTTGTATTAACCTTATTAATTTTGACAAGTTATTTTGAGGTTAATTTTTATGTTTATAGTTTAGGTAATTCATTAGTACTTAAAAGTGCATTTTTATCATGGTTTTATATCATCATTTGCACTTGAAGTATCAATAACTCCTTAACTAAAGCATGTTTTATAATAATATATCTAATAATATAAGATACCTTTAATTAGTGGTAAATGTTCATTTTAAATGCAAGCCTATCACATAAATGAAAGGATTGATTGATGACTTTAAGAATTTAAATTACAAGGATAAAGAGATGGCCAAACTTAGAAAAGAGATGCTGGTGCAATCCAAACCGGAACACTGTTCGGTAATTGGGTCATATCTGGAGCTATATATTTCAGATTTAGGTCCCATTTATATGGATGGAAAGGTAAGACATAGACCTATAACTTTCATATGGAGCCCAAGATCTAAAAAGGCCATTTGCAAGTCCAAATTATAGCAACAACAAAGAAGCCTGAATTTGTCTTCCAGCCCGAGCACTGTTCAGTATTTTGGCCATATCTAGAGTTCTAGAAGTCTAAATGAGATGACTTGTTTACAGAAGAAAGTTGAGACAATTGCCTACAACTTTCATGTTTTTAACTAGCTCCAATTTTGACGTTATCAATGACGTTTTGGGCAGACAAGAGAAGATAAAGATTGTCACTAAGTCAAGAGTTGGCCACCTACTTATCAATTAGTCATCAAATCAATAGTTCCCAATTTTGGCCTATAAAAGGAGGCATTTGCCATGCATTTAGGCATCTTGGTTTTCAGATCAAGACCATGCTCTTCCTTTCTCTCTTTGTATTTTTTGTAATGTTTATGCTTTGCTTTCATTAATATTAAGTTTATGCTTTTCATTTCTTTTCCTTTACTTAGTTAGCTTTTATGTTTTTATTTTGTTTATCTATTTTTCTTTCATTCATTATGTCTAGCTAAGTTAATTATGTCAAGGTGAAAATATTACACTAATGGTGTAAGAATAAGTATAATGTAAACTTAAGATGGACTTTAATGTTTGATACTAACATGTTTTATATTTGTTATCTTGTTCACTCTTTAATAATTTGCTTGTTAAATGACTAATCTTGATTTATGTTGTATAACACTTCGTACAACAAATGCTTGCCATGAAAGGAACTTGATTTGTTATTAACATAAGTTATAATTATAAATGCTTGACAAGTATTAGCATTAATTGAATAAGATGACTAATATAATCATGTTAACAATCTATAATCCAATTGGAACCTTTTTTATGTGTAATTTCTAATTGAATAATAAGATTTTATATTATACTTGTTTGACATACCATTAGTGGAATCTCTAACCTTGACAATTTTTATTATCATTGTTTAATCGTTATATTAATATTCCTTCTCCAAGTTCTCATCATCATCTTCTTCTTCTCTTTCTTGATTATTATTATTATTATTATTATTATTAATACTATTATTATTATTACTAGTACTATTACTACTACTACTACTACTATTATTATTATTATTATTATTATTATTATTATTATTATTATTACTAGTACTACTACTACTACTACTACTACTACTACTACTACTACTACTACTACTACTACTATTATTATTATTATTATAGTTATTGTTGTTATTGCTATTATTGTTGTTTATAATTTGTACAATTAACCTCCCTGTGGTTCAACCCCGGTCTTGCTGGGTTATTTATTACTTCGACACTCCTGCACTTAGGAGAAGACATCAATCTTTTCATCGTGTCAGTAATAAATGATTCCTTACTCAATATGGACATATTATGATGTTTTTAGTGAAAAATTCTTGAGCTCCATGAAGAATCGCTCTAATTATGATTTTGAGCTTTATACCTTTGTTTAAACATTGAAGCATTATGGATGCTACCTAGTCTAGAAAGAGTTTGTACTCATTATTGATAATAAGATGTGAACGTACATCAATAGATAATATAAATTGAGTTACTGATATACTAATTGGGCATCTTTCTTTTAAGAGTTCATCTTTTTTTTTTTCAGGCACTAGTTTGGTAGCCTTAATAAATTAGTTAATGAACTAAGTAGACAAGTTGTTCTCTTTAGCACTAGGCATACTCAAGTGTTGAGATTTGATACTTTTCTAGAGTTATACTTAAGAGACTCATCTTTTAGATAAATTTATATTGACTTGGCTAATAAAGGTTGAAAGATGTAAAAAGCCTAAGAGGGGGGAGGGATGAATCATGGCTTTACTAAAAATTATAACACTTTAAAAATTAATTTTAATTTCTTCAATTATGTTGAAACCCAATAAGTAATATCAACGACCATAATTAAAGAGATAAAGGAAGAGAGAGAGAGACCAAACCCTATTAAGTATTCATCATCACACATGGTCTTTTTATCAAGTGAGACCAAACTAATTACATAATTTTTTTCAACTTCAATATTAAACCTAATCCTCTTACAAGCTAAAGATAAAATATATCCTAATATTTTTAAGGGCTTATGATTAAACTCAATCCTTTTACAAGCTAAGGATCAAACTTATCATCTAATATTTTTATGGATTCAATATTAAAAAATCTTATACAAAACATTTTTCAAGGATCAAGATTGAAAAACTCACACAATCTTTTTCAAGGAAAAGACCAAAATCTCTCTTTGGCTTCCTCTTAATTAATCAAATGGTTTCATGTTCCACATAAATTTTTGCAAATGGTTTATCTCTCACAAGAGAATAATCACACCTTACATAACAAAAGATTATAAAGTTTAAACTCAAGTTTTTATAGGAATGTAATCTTGTTCACAAAGGTGAAAGAGTAATTTTGATGTAATAAAATCTAATTTTTTTCAAAAGAATACAAGAGAATAATCAAAGCATTTTATAATGAGAAATATCAAATCATCAAGATGTAAGATTAAAGAGTTAAATTCTTGAGAAAGTTCTTACATGAATTCAATTTTAAGCTTGTAAGGTGGAGAAGTGTAAAAAAGTTTTTATCTTTGCTCAATGAATGACTTTGTAGTAAAAATTCCAAACTAATAGTACTAATTAAAGGAAAAGAGATAAATAATTTTTTTCTCTTCCAAGTTTTCTTTCTCTCCACAAGAAACAACTATAACATATTTTTTTTAATAAAAAATGAGCTGTTACTAGACAACTTAAGTATTAAGCACTCTTCTCTCAAAATTACAAATTTTCCACCTTATATAATAATAAATAAAAGGTATAAAAACCCATGTGAAAAGAGTTTTAGCTTGCAAGTGAAAATTAAAATGTTTTGTAATGCGAAAACACACAATAAAGTTCATGCTCTTTTTTTAAGTGAAAATACTGACACGACTAAAAGGTTGATGTTTTCTCCCAAGTGCAGGAGTGTCGAAGTAATAAATAACCCGGCAAGACCGGGGTCGAACCACAGGGAGGTTAATTGTACAAATTATAAACAACAATAACAACAATAACAATAGTAATAATAATAATAATAATAATAATAATAATAATAATAATAATAATAATAATAATAGTAGTAGTAGTAGTAGTAGTAGTAGTAGTAATAATAATAATAATAATAATAATAATAATAATAATAAAGAAAGAGAAGAAGAAGAAGAAGATGATGATGATGATGAGAACTTAGAGATGAAAAATTAATGTAAAGATTAAACAATAATAATAACAAATGTCAAGGTTAGAGGTTCCACTAATGGTATATCAAACAAGTATAGTATAAACTTTTATTATTGAATTGGAAACCACACACAAAGGAGGTTCCAATCAGATTATATATTGTTAACATGATTACATTAGTCATCTTATTCAATTAATGCTAATACTTGTAAATCTCGTCAAGCATTCATGATTATAACTTATGTTAACAACAAATCAAGTTCCTTTCATAGCTCAGGTGTCGGTTATACCATGCATTATGGGTTATGAAAGTGCCAAGCATTTGTTGTACCAAGTGTTATACAACATAAATCAAGATTAGTCATTTAACAAGCAAAGTATTAAAGAGTGAACAATATAACAAATATAAAACATGTTAGTATCAAACATTAAAGTCCATATTAAGTTTACATTATACTTATTCTCACACCGTTAGTGTAACCTTTTCACCTTGACATAATTAACTTAGCTAGACATAATGAAAGAAAGAAAAATAGATAAACAAAATAAGAACATAAAAGCTAACTAAGTAAAGGAAAGGAAATGAAAGGCATAAACTTAATATTAATAAAAGCAAAGCATAAACATTACAAAAAATACAAAGAGAGAAAGGAAGAGCATGATCTTGATCTGGAAACCAAGATGCCTAAATGCATGGTAAATGCCTCCTTTTATAGGCCAAAATTGGGAACTATTGATTTGATGACTAATTGATAAGTGGGTGGCCAACTTTTGACTTGGTGACAATCCTTATCTTCTCTTGCCTGCCCAAAACATCATTGATAAAGTCAAAACTGGAGCCAGTTGTAAACATGAAAGTTGTAGGCAATTGTCTCAGCTTTCTTGTGTAAAACATTCAGCTCATTTGGACTTCTAGAACTCCAGATATGGCCAAAATACCGAACAGTGCTCGGGCTGGAAGACAGATTCGGGCTTCTTTGTTGTTGCTATAATTTGGACTTGATAATGGCCTTTTTAGATCTTGGGCTCCATATGAAAGTTGTAGGCCTATGTCTTACCTTTCCATTCATATAAATTAGACCTAAATCTGAGATCTGTAGCTCCAGATATGACCTAATTTACCGAACAGTGTTCCGATTTGGATTGCACCGACATCTCTTCTCTAAGTTTGACCATCTCTTTATCCTTGCAATTGAAGTTCTTCAAGTCATCAATCAATCCTTTCATTTATTTGATAGGCCTGCATTAAAAATAGACATTTATCACAAATTATAGGTATCTTATATTATTAGATACATTATTATAAAACATATTTTAGTTAAGGAGTTATTGATATTTCAAGTGTAAAATGATGATATAAAACCATGATAAAAATGCACTTTTAAGTACTAATCACACCCCTCAACCAGCTTATTACTAGTCCCTAGTAATCAAAGCGTTAAAACAATTTGTAAATTTCACAAAGCAAGGTATTCATCATTTAACTTTCATTAATCTATCCAGATAAACAAACTCTCATTAAATTTATATATCTGCTCAATACCTCTTAACAAGATATTAATAAACCTTTCTTTTGTGCTCAATGTATCAACATATAATTATGGGGCTTTTCTTGGAAGAAAACAAAATTTTTGTTCTAATGTTTAAGGTTAACTTCCTTGGGTTGGGATTGCTATTTGTCTTTTTTTTTTTAACTCTATATACATATAATTTAAAAACATCATGCATCTTTAACCCATGTAACGAGCTTTCAGCTAATGACTCCCAGACTAGTTGGTCTTAGGGCATTAAGTGTTAAGACACCCCTACGAGCTTAGTAACTCGGGTCGCTGATACTGATATGTAGATAGTGCAATGTTTGATTCCCTTAAGCTTTTCTCCTCAACCCATGTAACAAGCGTTGGGCCAATAGCTCCCAAGTCAGTTGACTTTAGGGTATTATGTGTTAAAACACCCCTTCGAGCTTAATTGCTTAGGTTAGGGAGGCTACGAAACCAAACTTATCTACATTTTTATTATCATTATTTTTTTTCTTTTTGTTTTTTTTTGTTTTTTTTTATTATATACAATCCCTTTCCCTTAGTTGTTACCTTTAACAAAAAAACATAAATAATGTAATAATCCAATATGCAACCCACAATTATATGTTAAAGTGTGTGTGTGTAAATTAAGGTTTAAGAATACATGTTAAATAAGTATATGAACAGAATTAAGTGGTAACAATACGAGAGTTTGTACACCTGAATATTTCAGGAAGTATTATAATAGACCTTGTTAAGAATGATTACTAAGATGCGTCTCAAGAGTCACTTTAACAAAAGAACTCCTTTACTCTGCCATCCTAGTAACAACAATTATGCACATGCTTTATGAAATGAAAAACAATTTTTTTTTTATCAACTACTACCCTCTCCCCCCAACCAAAACAAGACATTGTCCTCAATGTTCTAAGGTAGAAAGATAGAGTATAGAAGATATCACCTGAAATAACAAACACTGACAAAACCTGAAACACACTGAAACAAAAATAAGAAATAACAAAACACAATAATAAAACCAAAAGACACAAGTTTTTACAAACAAAAAAAAATTCAAATCACAGTTGTGAATGTGGCTCACATCTTCCCTTGGTTTTACGTCCAAGAACAGCTTAAACTGGCAAACAGGGTCTTTTTTAGTCAGATTCCCAAGACTAAGTCAAGTATGTTCTATATGAAAATGGGTTCATAAGTCATGAATTACACGATGCTTATCTCGACTATGATGAGACTTAAGAGTCAATAGAAGATTATCTATAGACTCTCTGTGTTTTGCAATAAATCCCACCTTCTGACAATTTTCACAGTTTTTGCGGAATGCATCTGACTCCTTGAATATGATGGGCCAATAAAATTCACTTTGTAAGATTTCTACAATCCTCTTTTTTTATGAGAAATGATCCCCACATGCCTTAGAGTAACAAAATTTAATGAAATTACTTACCTCATTGTCGAGAATGCATTTTTGAAATATTTGATCAGGACAATAATTGAATAAGTAAGGGTCATCCCAATAAAAATTTTGCTCGTTGCTCAAAAATTTTCTTTTGTCTTCAATACTCCAATGAGTTGGCAAAAATCCTGAAGCAAGAAAATTGATATTTTTAGCAAACCAAGGCATTGAATTAAGAGAAAGTAGAGATTCATCAGGAAAGTAATCATCGATTGGTGTGATGTCGGGTGTCGAATCTGTTGTCACTTTTGATAAAAGATTCGCATCAACCTTTTCGATGCCTTTTTCATCCTCGATTTCTTCCTGATTGGTCATGGCATGAGAAAATGGAAGTGCTGGTGGAGAATCAGTCGTTTCTTTGTAATTTTCAGATTCAACCCCTTCCTTTCCCTTAGAAATTGACTCATCATCTTTCTCATAAGGTTCAAGAGAGGGTTTTTCAATAACCTTACCACTGCGTAGAGTAGTGACTGATTTGACTTGATCCATGTGTTGGCTTCTGGAACTACTTGCATTTGCATTGTATTGCCCTTTAGGATTTTGTTGTGGTTGAGATGGAAACTTACCTTTCTCTTGGAAACTGAGAGCAGATGTTAATTTTGCAAGAGTATCTTTAAAATCTGTCATGTTTTGAGCAAGTTGAGTATTAATTGTCTCTTGCTTTTCAATGAATGCATACAAAGTTTCCTCAAACTTTCTTGTAGGAGATGGAGCATAAGGAGGTGCATATCCATGATAATTTTGGAAATTATGGTGTGCTTGGAACTGTGGTGGTGAAGTTTGTGCATTGTCACTCTTCCAACTGAAATTCAGGTGATTTCTCCAACCAGGATTGTATGTTTGTGAGTATGGGTTATGGTTGGGCCTTTGGAAACTATTTAAAGCATGAGCTTGTTCATGGAGACATTTCTTAAAAGAAGGCAAGGTTGGACAATTATTGGTTGAGTGTTCATTTGTTTCATAGATTTGACACACAATGTTTTCAACAGAGTTTAATTGACCACACTTTTTCAATTCTAGTGCCTCGACTTTTCTAGCTAAAGATGCAAATTTGGCTTGAAGGTCATGATCTTCCCTAAGGTTGTACATACCTCCACTAGATGTATGAGGTTGAGTTTTACTCGGTGCCTCATATGTACCCGCGGTGTCCCAATTTTGAGCATTTTCAGCTAACAAGTCTAAATACTTCATTGCTTCATCAGGGTCTTTATCTTCAAAAGTTCCATTGCACATCAATTCAACCATTTGCCTATCTTTAGGTGTTAACCCTTCATAGAAATGTGAAATCAATCTCCATGTTTCAAAACCATGATGAGGGCAAGTACTAAGCAAGTCTCGATACCTATCCCAACATTGGTAAAATGTTTCTCCTGGTTTTTGAGTGAAAGTAGTGATTTGTCTTTTGAAAGAGTTTGTTCTATGGGATGGGAAAAACTTCTTTAAAAACTGTTGTTGCATTTCATCCCAAGCACGAATGGATCCTGGTCTTAAATTTTGTAGCCATGTTTTAGCTTTATCTTTTAATGAAAAAGGAAAAAGCTTTAATCTGATGGTGTTCATGCTACAATTTAAGTTATTATATGTGTTGCACACCTCCTCAAATTCCCTTAAATGCAAGTATGGATTTTCCAATTCTAAACCATGAAAAGAAGGTAAAAGTTGAATAATACCTGGTTTAAAATTAAAATGAGATGCATCAGGAGCAAAAACAATACATGATGGTGCACTTGTTCTTGTGGGATTCATGTGGTCTCTAAGTGTTCTAGCACGATTATTCTCATTATTCTCATTATGAAGTGATTGATTATCTTCTTCGGCCATATTTTCTGAAAATGATGAGGATATCCTATAAAGTTTACCACTTGATGTACGTGACCACACTCTCATGCACGTGTAGGAATAAAATAAAATAAAAAGAAGAAGAAAGCAAAAGAAGGAGGAAGAAAACAAAATAAAAAGAAACAAAAGAAAAGAAACAAAGTTATATACAAGAAAAGTGAAAAGAAAAAATAAAATAAATACTATAATTTATACAAGAACTTACCTCCCCGGCAACGGCGCCAAAAACTTGACACGACTAAAAGGTTGATGTCTTCTCCCAAGTGCAGGAGTGTCGAAGTAATAAATAACCCGACAAGACCGGGGTCGAACCACAGGGAGGTTAATTGTACAAATTATAAACAACAATTATAAAACAACAATAACAACAACAACAATAGTAATAATAATAATAATAATAATAATAATAGTAGTAGTAGTAGTAGTAGTAGTAGTAGTACTAATAATAATAATAATAATAATAATAATAATAATAATAATAATAATAAAGAAAGAGAAGAAGAAGAAGAAGATGATGATGATGAGAACATAGAGATGGAAAATTAATGTAAAGATTAAACAATAATAATAACAAATGTCAAGGTTAGAGGTTCCACTAATGGTATATCAAACAAGTATAGTATAAACTTTTATTATTGAATTGGAAACCACACACAAAGGAGGTTCCAATCAGATTATATATTGTTAACATGATTACATTAGTCATCTTATTCAATTAATGCTAATACTTGTAAATCTCGTCAAGCATTCATGATTATAACTTATGTTAACAACAAATCAAGTTCCTTTCATAGCTCAGGTGTCGGTTATACCATGCATTATGGGCTATGAAAGTGCCAAGCATTTGTTGTACCAAGTGTTATACAACATAAATCAAGATTAGTCATTTAACAAGCAAAGTATTAAAGAGTGAACAATATAACAAATATAAAACATGTTAGTATCAAACATTAAAGTCCATATTAAGTTTACATTATACTTATTCTCACACCGTTAGTGTAACCTTTTCACCTTGACATAATTAACTTAGCTAGACATAATGAAAGAAAGAAAAATAGATAAATAAAATAAGAACATAAAAGCTAACTAAGTAAAGGAAAGGAAATGAAAGGCATAAACTTAATATTAATAAAAGCAAAGCATAAACATTACAAAAAATACAAAGAGAGAAAGGAAGAGCATGATCTTGATCTGGAAACCAAGATGCCTAAATGCATGGCAAATGCCTCCTTTTATAGGCCAAAATTGGGAACTATTGATTTGATGACTAATTGATAAGTGGGTGACCAATTTTTGACTTGGTGACAATCCTTATCTTCTCTTGTCTGCCCAAAACTTCATTGATAACGTCAAAACTGGAGCCAGTTGTAAACATGAAAGTTGTAGGCAATTGTCTCAGCTTTCTTGTGTAAAAAATTCAGCTCATTTCGACTTCTAGAACTCCAGATATGGCTAAAATACCGAACAGTGCTCGGGCTGGAAGACAGATTCGGGCTTATTTGTTGTTGCTACAATTTGGACTTGATAATGACCTTTTTAGATCTTGGGCTCCATATGAAAGTTGTAGGCCTATGTTGTACCTTTCCATCCATATAAATTAGACCTAAATCTGAGATCTGTAGCTCCAGATATGACCCAATTACCGAACAGTGTTCCGGTTTGGATTGCACCGACATCTCTTCTCTAAGTTTGACCATCTCTTTATCCTTGCAATTTAAGTTCTTCAAGTCATCAATCAATCCTTTCATTTATTTGATAGGCCTGCATTAAAAATAGACATTTATCACAAATTATAGGTATCTTATATTATTAGATACATTATTATAAAACATATTTTAGTAAAGGAGTTATTGATATTTCAAGTGTAAAATGATGATATAAAACCATGATAAAAATGCACTTTTAAGTACTAATCAAATACCAAAATATATGATGAAATAATTTTCATAAGGTATATTTCACTATGTGACATTTTGTGCACTTAATATATTTTTGAATGAAAACTTAGCAATAAAATATCTTAAGATGAAAATTATTTTTTGATGCCAAATTAAATTCTATAACGGCTTAATTACATAAAGATATGAGCTTGAGAATCTTTAAATCAAGTTTAAATCCAATAAGTCCATAATTTCAATTTGATGTAGAATAATTCCTACAACAATAATACTTTTACATACATATTAAATAAAATAATATATTTTTATTATTAAAATAAATAATCCATAGGTGATTACAAGCCTTTTGGCTAACAAAGGTAAGTAAGGTGACTTTGTACGTGTGAATGATATTTTTATTTCATGGTATGTAATTGTATAATATTAACTATTCTTTACATTAACACATCATTTATAAGATGCATTGTCACTTCGGATGTGATAAAATATTAGAATTAATTTTATTTAACTACTATTGACCTATATTGTTATGCAAAGTATTAGGATTTGAGAAGAGGTGTACTTCTCAGTGATCCAAAGATTATTTAACCGATGATGAATTATACACTCCCTTGCTTGTACCAAATGCTTCTTATTTGGATGTTAGTACACTTCTTAGTTGGATGTTAGTATGCTTTGTAACCAATGAGATATAAATTCAATCTTTGAGGTGATAGACAAGTTCTCTAAGATGATCTACTTTATTTTTTGTAGGAAAACTATAAATTCTTTATAGATTGTCTATATCTACTTCAAAAAGGTCGTTTGTTTACATAATATTTCTAGGTCCATTACCTCTAACTAGAATTCCAAGTTAATGAAAAACTTCTAGAAGAGTTTGTGGGAAGGGGTGTAAGTTAGGAAATTAGTTTAATTTTACTAATGCTCATCATACTTAAAAAATGGACAAATATAAATGATGAATTCAGCTTATATAATTTATTAATGAGCTTAACAGGAAACAAGCCAAAGTAATATGATTTAGCCATATCACAAGTGGAGTTTGCCTATAACAGGTCAAGAAACTTCACTACTCAATTGAGTCTTTTTGAAATTGTTTATAGATAGAATCCATTAGGTGTTCTTAGGTTAACACATATTTCATATATTATACATATGGGTGTTTAAGATGAAGTTATGATAAAACACGATTAAGCAAATACAAGGCCCACAGTTTTTTATAGTAATACCAAATACAAGGCCCACGTAGATAATAATCATAAAAGGCTCACTTTTAAGGTTGATGACTTGCTATGGGTAATGCTAACTTATCATAGATTTCTTGAAAGCAGTATAACAAGCTTTGAGAGGTGAATATTAATCCTTGTAAAATGTATGCTGTAAAATTAAGATCAACAATAATGCATAATGACTTCATCTTCTAAGACATCTAAAAATCATTAATGTTTTTATAGTAAATAAATAGAATTTGAGGATAAGTTCTTTTCAATTTATAAAGACTAGTTATGAATCTATTATATTTAGATTTTATCAAAAGCCCCACCTCTATATATATATATATATATATATATATATATATATGGAACTATATATTTAGACCATATGGACATGTATAAACACAAGAAGAGTTCTAGTTATGCAAACGATATGTCTGGAAAAAAAATAATCTAGCATAATTATTTATTTAATTGTTAAATCATTTTTAAAATTTTCAAGGGATTTTACAAGTCTAATTCTCTATCTATGTGTGTAACTATATATTTAGACCATATGGATAGGTATAAGCACAAAAAAAGTTCAAAAATAAATCTAGCATGATTATTTATATGATTGTTAGATTAATTTTAATTTTTTCAAGAGATTCTATAAGTCTAGTCCTATATTAGGTCTCTTTGCTATAACTATTCTGTGTCTAAAAGACCTTCAAATTAGGCTTACAAGATGATGTTTTTCTTAATTATTTTATTTTATTATTTTATTTTAGAGTTTATTTTTATTTTTCAAATGGGCTTAAATTTTCTTTGCAAGGTTGGTTTCAAATTTATTTAGAGGGTTGTAATCTTTTTAAACAAAATTATATTTTTCTTTTTGTTTAAATCTTAAACTTTGGTTTGGTTTCATCACACACACATATTACCAAGAAACTAATAAGTTTTTCCATTTATTATGTATCCATTTCTTCTATTGTAAGGATTACTCTGCAATGTTATAAATAAAAAGATAAACATTTAAACTTATTCTAATTATATGTATCAAATTCTAGAGGAGTGTAAACATGTTATAATTTTTAGAAATTTAAACGAAATTAATTTTACATTTCATATATCAATTTGTTATGAATACGAGCGAGACCATTTATGATGAACACGGAGCGAAATTTGTATCTTATTGAAATTAGATAAGCTTAATTTGAGTACATTAAAACCCAACTTCCTTCCAAACCCAACTTGATAGTCACCATTATTATGATTTATAAAAGTAATATTATTCACATCGTCAGTGCTAACCAATTATTTTAATTAAATTAGTTCAACATGTGATTACTTGAATAAACACATGCAGGGAAGTAAAATGGTCTTTTATCGAACAAGCACAGTTTGCTGGGAAAAGACAAGGCATCAAATGGTAACCATTCGTGTCATTTTGCAACACACGGCACCAATGCACCAACAATGAATTTCTAATTAAATTATGATTTTAAATCATGATTTTCAATCACAATTATAATAAAAACACAATTAAAAATAATAATTTTTTTTGAAGCATGTTATTTTTCCAGAACTTTTTTAAATTATATTATTCTTGTACAACTTTTTTGGAAACTTGTCATTTTTCAAAAAAAGTGAAAAGAAAAGGAGCTTAATACATGTTGTGACATTGAAGATGAAGAAAGTTTAGAAATGCCAAAATAAGAACAAGTAGTTTCTGAAAGAAGTTGGAGTCTAGCTCTGCCATTTTCGACAATCTGACCTGTCTGGTGTTCTGAAATAAACCAGTGTTCTGTTCACCCATGATATTATTCGAAACGTCCAGTATAATATCAAGTAAAATTAAACAACTCAGAGTTGCTTTGTTCGGATGGGAAAGACGCTTCTACATATCTCTGAATGGTAAATTAAGAGTCAAGACACTCCCTCCTCTCCCTTTTTAACCTGTTGGTAAAGAGTAAAGACACTCCCTCCTATCACTTTTTATGTTCCCAAGATTTCAAACCATTTTATAAGGAATTCCTGTCGCTTTATAAAAGATTTCATACTTGATTTTGATAGATCCTGCATGCCACATGAGATGTTGTGATCACTGTTCATTCACAACTCTCAATTATCAGCTAATCACTAGGAAATGAAAAGCTAAAATAATCCAATCTCCAAAGCTTTTCCTTTCTGATTAATAGGATCATATATATTATTGTTATGATAATATAGAAGGAAAAGCAAGGAAAAGCAACAAACACTCTCTTTTCTCATCATGCCCTTTTTTACATTAGCTCTCAAGATATTTGACAAATATGGAATAGAATGAAACATAGCATACTACATGCTACTAAGTAGCATATAGCAAGTTAGATCGACATCATGTGCAAATGAAGCTAAAACCCTAACCCTAACCCTATCTCTAACCCTACACACCGGAGAGGTCTAAAACTTGAGAGTGATCTCACTCCCATTGCTCTCTTCACCGTCTTCTCTCAGAGCCGCCAGCCCTCTTCTCTCTCCACCATCATTTTCACCACTCTCGCCCTTCCAGCTGCTGCTTTCTGATTTGCCATCTTCAATGCTCTCAGACCTGTCCCTAGTGCCCCTGACATCCGACTCCGGGGAGCTATGGGCCTGTGAGGTGGGTTTGTACAAATGGAGTTGGTGGTAGAGGGTGTGGTGGTGAAGTGGTGGTGGAGGTGTCGCAGCTGCAGTGTAGAAGTCTTGAGACACTGGTGGTGCAGCGCAGAAGTGAGGTGGCGGTGCATGGGAAGCTTGGTGGGCGCCATAGAGGGTGGGCCCCCCACCATGAGCTGCTGCCGCTGCAGTGGCGTACTCAGGGGGGACCCATATGCCACCCAGGACCACAAGTTGTGGTGGTGGGGCTCCTGCTGCTTGTGAGGTTGGACTGGGTCGCCTTGTATGAAGCCTATATTTCTGTGTCACGAAGTATAAAAGGACAAGTAGAATTATATCGTTATCATCTGCAGTGTACTATTAACGCTAATATATTCAAAGTATGCATTGAGTGCAGACTATGTTATGTCAGGTCAAAAGAACTTGTACAAAGCCTCTTTCATGCATGCTGCCAGAGCCTCACAAATCATAAGAGGGAAGACTACCAGAGAGAGAGAGAGAGGGAGAGAGAGAGAGAGACGAGTACAAATATATACCTGCAGATGGCTTTTAACTTCATCATTGGTCAAACCGTCAACCTTCATGAGTTCCCTGATTTGTTTTGGGGTGGCCACTGTTTTCATGCATTAGTATCAGAAAAGAAATCAGGTAAATACCAGAGACAATAACATGTAACCCACCAATGATATCTACAATTATGACAATGATAAAGATCGGTAACAACATGATGACAAACTTGACTATCACCATTAAGATTTTGATTACCTTGAGAACCACCAAGCATATGAAGAGCATTGACAAATCTGCGGTGTAAGTCAGGCGACCAACATCTCCTTGCTTTTCTATGAGTCTGGGTGGTAGATGTAGTAGAAGCAGAAGCAGCAGTTGCAGTGTTTGTTGCTTGGCCATCAGATGAAGAATTATTACCTGCTCCTTTTGCTTGCTCAATCACAACCCCACCATTGCCAATCTTATTACCAGAACTCTCTCTTTTTGGACAAGAAAATCCATTCTCAGCTTCTGAGCATTTTTTATGATCGAATTCCATGTGTTTATCAGTTGAAGAAAGAGCTAGGGTTGGGCTTGGACACAAGTTTCTTTCTTTTGAGAATGGAAGGAAAGCTCCTCCATTTCTTTGTTTGGTATCTAAGGCCAGCTTGGAACTAACATTGAATCCTATATCAGTTTGTTTTGGGGATGTCAATGTGGTCTGTGGTTTGGATTCATTGCTGTCTTGGCTCCAAAGTTGTGCTGTTGTCATCCAGTTTGCCTTGTCAGAAATGTTTGTTGTCTTCTCTAGGGTTTCAGATGTTGGTGTTTTGAGAGGAATGAATTCTTCAAGAACTGGTGTGGGCACTTGATTTGCTCTATAGGCTTGTAGCTGCCGCCTTGACGTCTCCACAGCTGAGTTGAAAGATGGAAATTAGATATGGTCATTGATGAATTAGAATCTTCTAAACTATGAGGTGTTACATTCTATTAACAAATTAAATATGTCAAAAATATGTTCAAAGGGACGAACTCAAGAAATAAAGTAACAAACATAGAAAGCTAACTCAAATTTATATAAAATAAAATGGATAAAAAAAGACTTGAATTAAAATGTTTCCATATGATGACATGAATATCTATCCAATTAATCTTCTGTGCACACACACACACACACACATATAATCTTGAGTCCATAGTTTGAGATCAGTAGTTATAACAAAAGCATCAAAAGCTTTCAAGAAAATAAATCCAGGCGATTTTGTATATATATATATATACCACTGGTTAGAAGTTGCATGCAAAGGGGTAGCTCGCGTTTGAAAACATCTATCTTTAGCCTTTCTTCTTCAAGGAGAGAGAGATGCTCTTCAAGCCTTTGGGTCTGGTCATTCTCTTCTCCAAAAGATTTCAATAGCATAGAATAGCTGCGGGGCTTGCAATCCAGGCTGAGTTCTGATGGAGATGCCATAGTTACTAATCTGTCTTTTCTAGCACAGCAAGGAAACTCTCTCTACTCAACAAGCCTTGGGTTGTTGTTAACGTTCATGCTACAAAAGGAATAGCATATGCAGGAACAAACAACTGCAAAAGAGGGCGGGTGTTCGGACTCTTGCTTTCTAGGTTCTGAGTTTTCAAGTGGGTTGGAGAGAGAGAGAGAGAGAGAGAGAGAGATAAAGGGAGAGTCTGTTGTTTGTGAACACAAGGAGGATCGTCTTCTTTTTAGGGTTGAGTTCTAGAGGGAATAAAGTAGGGTTCGGAGAGAGAAGAAAAAGCTAGCAGGGGGGGCTAAAGAGCAATGGTAACTTCTTGCAAAGAGCAAAGTTAGAAAAAGCTAAAAATACGAGAGAGGTGGCCTGAGGCTTTCTGAAACGGAAGAAGGAATCAGGAGTCTGACAGTTGAGGGGTCATGTGATTAGACCCTGGTTTTTGAAACCTTTAATTGGCATATAACTAGCAAGCAGGTCTTTGTACGAATTCAAATCGCCAATATAAAAGATGATTCTTCTTCTTACTGTTATATATCCTCCTTTTTCTTTATCTCTTTCCTTTTCTTTATTTTTTTTTCCTTTTTCCATTTTTCTATTTCGTTTTGAATTTAAGAGACTGTGTGTGAGGACTAAGATTCTCCTACTTTTAAAATCAAAACACCTGATCATCATCAATACTGCTGCTGTGTAGTCTTCAAAAGTTTCCTATGTGAAGTATTCTATCATCTGGTTTAATAAGCTTAATTAATGGGTGGGATTGAAAGCTTTTTGAGATATCTCCCACGTGGCAATCATCTGGTGGCTCGGAACATCCTTCAGTAGGATCCATTCTCAGCTCTTCCAAGTTACTTTCAGTAAATAATGCCAAGTGGGTGTTCCAAATTCGAAAGTCTGCGTAGTAGTAGTGCATGCACAACAAGATCAAAAGAAATGGATGGGATTGATTCGATGGTTAGGATCATCTTGATCATGTCTGGTGAAACCTCCTATAAGCACCAAGAAGTTGGTAGATGTCAGCCACGTGTATGGCAAGGAGTACATGACAGCATCCTCACCGAACTGGGTGGTTCTATACATCTTTTTCTAACATTTAGGTCGTTTGCTAGTGTGGTTAACCGTGTTAAGAGCTTTGATTTTATGCTTTTTTAGTGCAAGACACCGCACTTACGTACAAACGGGGCTTTTTGGAAGGAGCAAGAGGATATGTTCGAATGGGGTGCTTAATTCTATCTATGGCTAAGCTGATCAATATCGATCCACAGCATGCATGCAGCTTTCCTTTTGGTTTCAAAAGTTGCATAATTGCTCTGAATTTGAGTGCACTCAGCAGAGAAGAAAGAAGAGAACGTGTAATCCAAAATGAAAAATTCATTCAACATAAAAAGGAATATAATATTTTCCTAAGGAAGGAATATCTTAGTTCCAAATTCTACGACTCTAAATTAAGGGAAGGGAACACAACCCACAAAGCTTAAAGGGAAAATCCAACCCAAAAGAATAATAAAGGAGCCCTATGAGGAGCCGGGAATCTTCTTCACCTGTACCTAACTTTAATGAAGTGGGTAGGAGGCTAAGAAGATTCTCATTAAATATAGAATAGTTTTTGTGGGGTTACCAACAATTCCTTAACACTAGCTGGATCCGGGTTCGAATATTACGAGTCTTGAAAATGTATTTGTTCTATGATTTTCATGACTGTAAATGTAGAAAAAACAAAAAACATACTGTTTAAGCACAATAATCTTTCTTAGTGTGTGTGTGTGTGTGTATTGGGGATGGATATTCAATGTAATTAGTGGTAGTGGCATCAATCTGACTCGTCTGACATGATGGGTTGCGATTCAGGTTGCCAGGTGACCCGACCCGACCCGAATATCAGAGCAGAAAGGAAAAGATGGGCATGGAGTCACTAGAAAGAGATGCCTTTTCCATGAAAGATAAAGGTCAAAATAATCTCTCCCCAGCCTCCAGCGGTGTGAGAGAGAACTGCATCGAATTCCCTTAATCGGCAGGGGGAGAGAGAGAAATAATGATGGTTGGTCGCTTTCTAAAACCAGTCTTCTCGTACAAGACTCCAACCCTCGCCTTTTGTGCAGATTTTCTCCCTATCCTCTCTTGCTCTGCAATATGAGATTCTCCTTGGGACACGTGTCGTGATATTCCTCCATATCGTCCTTATGAATATCCCTTTTGTCCGCTGCCAAAAATTAAAATAACTAGGGAATATTCCGTCTCCTTCTTATTTTTCATTTTTAGATTAAAGGTGTCCAAAATTGACACCATGGTAGCTGAGAATTACAAATTATGCTTAACAAAAATCTAGATTTTTGTTAACTCTTGTTTTAGATTTTTGGATTATAATTTTAACTTTTGTTTTTCTTTAATTACAACCCTCTATAACTAATTTTGTTAAAAAAGATAAACTTCAACAAAAAAAAAAAAACAAGCTTTAAAACAAGAAAAAATTTCATGATCATTGTTAAATTTAGACATAATATAATTTTTCTTCCACTTATCTTATTTCTTCTTTTTTTAGTATACATAGTTTATGAAATTATAGTTTTAAATCAAAAGTTTGTTTTTCTTATTTTTTTAGTTTTTTATAAGAGAAAAAATTATAAAAATAATGATAATAGAAAAAAAAAGTCATTAGATGACTATATTCTGATAACTTAAAAAACTAATCTTAATGTCAATATGTTTTATTCAATGAAAGGAGTCTTATTAAGATGTTTTTAAACCTTTATCATACCTAAAAAATAAATCAAGGTCGGAAGGGAAAATATTCTTTGATTTGATTTTATATTTTTAAAATAGTTTTGAAGTGTTTTGGATTGATAAAATTATTTTTTGAGATTTTAAAGGTGTTTATTTAGTGTTTTTAACGAGAAATGAGTTAAGATAAGAATTTTTAGAAAAATTAAAAACAACCCCTCTGATTTTTAGCCACCACAATGATGCATCTTTAAAAATAAAAAAATAGCAAACAATTGATTATTTATCCCATAAATAAGAAAAAAAATTAAAAGGTGTAATGATTTTGAGCCACCCAAGTTCGCGAGCATTTAATATATTTTTTTATTTTTTTAATTTTATAATTTAACGTTAGGTTTTTATTGAATTTTTTTTATTTTTTATTTTTAATTTTATTATTTGATATTTGATTGATTTTGAATTGATTTTTGTAATTTTTTCTATGTTTTTTTATTGGGTTATTACGGTTTCAAATAAAAGTCCCAACATTTGAGACATTTTATTTTACTAGTGTCTAGTTTTTATTTTCATATAATTAAATAAAAATTAGTTTTAGAAAAATAAAGCTATTAAACTTAATGAAGTCCATGACTTCAATCGCATGTATAGCAAGTTAACTTGGGTTATTGAAAATTGATATTCATAATTTGTTTCAATTTATTTGGGTTGTTACAGTCTTAAACAAACATATTAAAATTGAATTAATACTCAATTTTACAAGTTTTTATTTTTATTATCATATAATTAAATAAAAAATAGTAAGAACAATTATCAAACTCATTGGTTTGGATTGTCTGGTTTAATGAATATGTCAAAGAGTTACTTGTGGTTTGAACATTTAATATTTACATTCAAATGCTTTTTTTATACCTATAAGATAACATGGGCAAATTATCTAGTTAATAAAACTAAAAAAACTGTGAATTCACTTTTCATTATAATATTATTTTTTTTTCAATTTTATACTTTAATATTAGGTTTACTGAGGATTGAGATTTATAATTTATTTTGATTTTTTTCTATAGAGTTATCTCTCATGACCTAAGTCACGGGACTCGAGTTTTTTAGTTCTTTTTCTTAATTGATTTTTTTAAAATTTCATCATTTAACATTGAATTAATTTGGAATTGGTTTCATGATTTTTTTAATTGTTTATTCATATGAGGTTATCTTGAGATCATTACCTAGGTTCTAAGTTTAATATGCTAACTTGAGTTGTCTTATGTTATTTTATGTGTTTTTTTAATTGATTTTTTTTAATTTTATTTTTTAATATTGAATTCATTATGAATTAAATTTTATAATTTATTCTGATTTTCTTTCTATAGACTTATCTTGGCCTTATAACTCTGGTCGAGGTTTTGGTAGGTCACCCTACTTGTTTTATTTTTGTCTTTTTTAATGGATTATTTTTTTAGTTTCAATTTTCAACATTAACTTAATTAAGAATTAGATTTTATAATTTATTTTAATATATTTTGAATGAGATTATCACAGTCTTATGATCAAAGTTGTGAATTTAGCAGGTTTACTTTGGTCAATCAAATATCATCTTAATATTTTTTTAAAAAAAAGATGTTGTCTTGAATTTTTTTAGTCAAACTTTCTTTTTACTAAGTTGTTTTTAAACTTACCAAGATGATGAGGTCATATTAGGCCAACTTCTATATAGTTTAATGTTTTCTATTAAAAAACACATTAACAATGTCTAAATATTATTTACATTACAAAAATAATTTCATTTGATCTACAACATAACAAAAGACAATGATTCAGTGAATTATTCAATATATATTGATGGATTAATGTGATTTGGAGAAATCAATGTGACAAGGTCTTTTTTCTTTTAGGTTGGCTTGTGTGATAGGCTTGATATTAGGCCACAAGCCTAAGTTATTAAATTTAGAATGAAAACCAAAGTACAACATGAAAAATAAACCTTCTTCATGCTAGGGGGCTCTTTAATGATTAAGTTAGCCCAAATAATTTGATATATAAGATCTAAATAATGATTTTTTTAAATATGTGACTTGATAATAGATATCATATGTGATACATTTTTTATTATTTATACATAAAAAATGTGATTTTTTTAGCCTATTTATTAAGGGTTTAGAGATCATTCCTAACCTATATTTATGGTAAGTCCATTTGTTATAACTTATAATTTATTTGTAGGTGTTAGGAGAAGACATTGCCTTTAGTATAGCTGTCATCTGGATTGTTCTTTTTGTATAAGATAGACAAAGATGGAGGCACCATGTGTTTTTTACAATAGGCAAGTAATTTATAATCACAATAGCTAACTGTATGTTATAAAGGCTCATGCATCCCTCGTACTAATTTCAACCATTTAGGGAAGGGATGTCTTAAGTTCGAGTTAGGCACCTTTTATTATCGATATGTCTAGACACAAAGCTTTAGAGTGCGTTTATTATTTAATAGATCAACTTTAAACTATACATTTTTTCATTTCAATTGCTTTTTTTTTTAGTCTCTTAATTTTTTTATGTCAAAGAATTATTAGTGCTTTTCAATGGAACTTTTTGTTTTTTTAAAAAAATTATCATCATTACTTTTTAGTGATTTAAGGGCACAAGGATTCCAAAGATAACATATATATACAAGGAGACAAAGTTGTAGCATATCTCAAAAGTAATGCAATAGTAAATGATTCGTACCTCATTTTCATTTCATTCTTTCTCTTAAATGTTATAAATCCTGTATTCAATTCCTATTAATATTTTTTTTTTGTTATTGTAAGCTTATTTTCTTTCTTTATCTTTATACATACCATAAATTATGATTGGTCTTCTTCCATGCTTATAGACTAGTCTACCAAGATAATAAGACATGATTCCAATCCTCCCTCATTCCTTAGATGAGAGGGGTTTATCTTCTCGACTAATTACTATCTCTAAACTGGTACCAAATGTTAAGAGCTTTGGCTTTAAAGAACTAGTTCTAGGGTAGATTGCTCCATTTGACATAAAGTGGATATAGGTCAAAAAGTGGGCTCGATTAGTTCTTTTTGATGACATGCCCATTTTTTAAGGTCTTATATGATTGATGCTATTTAAATGCTTGTTTATTTGACCCTAGGCTCTATATGATTTGGAGAAATAACTTTTATGGTTTTTATCTAGTTTTTTCATGCTACCTACTAGCTCCTTAACCTTTCCTTTATCTAACGGGTTCTGTTGTATTCATTTTAAGCAATCTAGATAGAATCATATATTACTCGACATTAAAAGGCTAAAGAGTTCATACTACAAATATCATGGCAAATGCTAAAGTGATGTTCTTGGCTTTCTTAAAGTAGTTTTGAATTAGTTCTTTTATAAAATAAAGGTCATTATAAGAAAGAGGAAGGCTAAGTTTGATCTTTAAAGAGCATAAACTATAGTAGGAGCGAAGTCACTATTATAAACTCTTTTAAGTGTTGGATTTTACAATCATTGAGTTGCATCAATCTCGAGTTAGGATTGCTATGCTAAAATCCATCATTGAAAGACTTGAGAAATTTAGGAGGCACTTCTAGGGTACACAAACATTGAAGGGCTAATGGATTTGTTAAAGGTAATAAAGTGTTTTCATATCATATAATATTTTATAGAAGGTTATTATAAAAATTTATGTCATTTTTCCTTCATCCCTTTCTTTACATTTCTTACTTCTTCTTCTAATCATAAAGTCTCTAGAAAATAGAGACATAGAGTCCTTACAACTCTTACAATGTAAGGATCATATTTAATACTTTTTTTGTTGATTTTAATTGATTTTATTATAACCATGTGTGGTATCTTATATTTTACTCTTTGTGTAACATCAATAATCTTTAAGTTCCTTTATATAAGAACCCTAGGCTTAGGATCCTTTTAGGTGAAGCCATTTTAGACTAGGATCATATATACATTTTATTTTGATACATGGATTACTATTTGGTCCTTTAGTCTTGCAAGACCTTTATCTTGGGATAGTTGGTGTTTTTTTATATGAATGGATGAAAGGGCATAACTTGGGGAGAGTTATAAATTTCCTTATATAAATAAGGTTGCTGGCCATTTGATAGGATCTATAGATCTTTCTATAAGAACGAGTTTTAGTGGAGGCTATAAGGTTTCTTATTAAATGTCATATTTTGGGTAATGTCATGGTTTAAATACCTCATAATTATAGTAGAAAAACCTATAATTCTTGTGAGAGGGCCTTAAAATATAAGGATTTTTTCTAGGGATCAAGTGTAAGAGTAACTCTATGTGGTAATTTTTATTGGTGTTTGATTTGGAGGTTTAATTGCATAAATAAAGGTCTTAACTTCTCTTGGGTTGCATTGTTATATATAATGGGATTTATCCCTTAAAAGACACATGTCTTGTGTTTAATAAAGCATTTCAAAGAGAATCTTAGATGTTATTGGATATGAGTGGTTCTGAAGACTTGAGAAAGGATTCAAAATCCTTTTGAAGAAAACTAATCATAGAGACCTAGAGGAGGATCCCTAATATTCTTTTTTTTAATAAAAAACAAAAGGTAAATTGGTCATGGAGAGACGAAGAAGGATTCATAAACTTTTGTAAAAAAATGATCATTAAGACCTAAAGAAGGATTCCTAATTGTTTGAAGAAAAATGGTCATAAAGAGTTATTGATACTTCAAGTGTAAAATGATGATATAAAACCTTGATAAAAATGCACTTTTAAGTACTAATCAACATCCCTTACTTCTCGGGAAGAAATCTAATTTTTTTCAAGTTAATTATCCTTGTAATTCACTTATTAATGGATTATTAATCTACATTTTCATAAATATTTTTTTCAAAAATTTTTCAATAGAGTCTCTCATGCATCTTTTCCTTCTTAAGTTATCGACAATGTCTCTTAAGTTCGCAACTTAATCATCATTAAAAGTCAAGTCATCTAGGAAAGTCTTGCTAATTAATATTACTTTCATACAATACTATATATAAAAAAAGATTTATACATACCATCGAAACATACATGTCTTTCATATAATACTATTTTCGCACATTGATTAAAAGTCGTTAACATGCATTTTACATACAAAAGTGTGAATTATCCAACACAATAAAAAGAAAATTTCCTTTTATACTGACATGACCAAAAGATTGATATTTTCTCCCAAGTGTAAAAGTGTCGAAGTAATAAATAACCTGGCAAAACTAGAGTCGAATCAAAGAGAGGGTAATTGTATAAATTATAAATAATAGCAATACAACATAACAACAACAACAACAAGAATAATAATAATAAAAAAAAGTTAATGAGAACTTTGAGATGGAAGATCACTATGAGGACCAAACAATGATAAAATATAAATGTCAAGGTTAGATGATCCACTAATAGTATTTCAAACAAGTATAATATAAACTCCTTTTATTCAAATGGAAACCACGTACAAAGAAGGTTTCAATCAGAGTATAAATTATTAACATGATTACATTAGTTATCTTATTTGAATAATGTTAATACTTGTAAATTTTGTTAGGTATTTATGATTATAACTTATGTTAACAATAAATCAAGTTCCTTTCATAGCACAAGCGTCAGTTATACTATACGGTTTGTGCTATGAAAGTGCAAAACATTTCTTATACCAAGTGTTATACAACATAAATATAAATTAATTATTTAGCAAGCAAAGTATTAAAGAGTGAATAAGATAACAAATACAAAACATGTTAGTATTGACACGATCAAAGAGTTGATGTCTTATCCCAAGTGCAGAAGTGTCAAAGTAATAAATAACCCGACAAGACTGGGGTCGAACCACAAAGAGGTTAACTATATAAATTATAAATAAAAACAACAACTACAACAACAACAACAATAATAAATAAAAATAATAAATAAAAACAACAACAATAACAACAATAATGATGATAGTGGTGGTGAAGATGAGTTAAAGAGGACTTTGAGATGTAAAATTAATGTCAAGATTATACAATGATAAAAAAAAATGTCAAGGTTAGAGGATACACTAATAGTATTAGAGATAAGTAAGGTATAAAATCTTTATTAATTATCAACATGATCATATTAATCATCTTATTTACATAACACCATACTTATAAATTTTATCAAGTATTCATGATGCTAACTTATGTTGACAACAAATCAAGTTCCTCTCATAATAACGATGTCGGTCGAATACTACGAAGGATCAAGTATTTAATGTACCAATTGTTACATAACATAAATCTAGATTAACCATTTAACAAGTAAGGTATTAAGAATTAATAAGATAAAAATGATAAGACATGTTAATAGCAAGCTGTTTAGGATATAAGCATTGAAGTCCATATTGAGTTTATATTTACTTATCCTAACACCATTAATGAAACTTTTTCACCTTAACATAATTAACTTAGCTAGATATTATGAAGGATAAAAACTTAAAGAAATAATATAAGAACATAAACATGATATAAGTTAACTAAGTATAGTAAAGGAAATGAAAAGCATGAACAAGAGATTAATGAAAGCAAAACGTAAACATTACAACAATATAAAGAGAAAGAGTAAGAACATGATCTTGATATGGAAAACAAGATACCCAAATGAATGACAAATGCCTCCTTTTATAGGCTAAAATTCGAAACTATTCATGTGGTAATTGATAATTGATGTAGTGGCTAACTATTGATTAGTGGACTTGGTGGACAACATCACTCCAACACTTTGCATGGCTAAATTGACATTGATGCAATCAGATTTTGAAAAAATGTTCTTCATAAAAGTTGTTGGAAATTGTCTTTTCCTTCCACCCACCAAACATCAGATCATTTGGATCACTACAGATCGAGATATATCTAAAACACTGAGTAGTGCTGCTGTAGACATAGTGGATAACACTTATGCTCTTATGTGGATGAAATCTCATTTCTACGATCCGAATTTAAGCTGATTCTTGATAAAAGTTGTTGGAAATTGTCTTTTCCTTCCACCCACCAAATTTTAGATCAGTTGGAGTTCTAGAACTCCAGTTATGGATAAACCTTTGAGTGGTGTTTGGGCTGGATTGCAAGACAAATTCAGACTTCTCTTTTGTAGCCAAACTTTGAATTTGAAAATGGAAAATTTAGGTCTTTCCATACCATGAAAATTGTAGGCCTATTTGTTATCTTTCCATCCATATAAATTAATATGAAATCCAAGATCTATAGCTCTAGATATGATCCAATGACTGAACAGTGTTCAAATTTGAAGTGAATCGGCATCTCCTTCATAAGCTTAGCCTTTTCTTTGTCTTTTCACTTCCAATAGTTAATCACAACAATCAATCCTTTGAATTGTGAGAATACCTACAGTTAAAATGAGCATTTACTATAAATTAAAGGTATCTTATATTATCAGACTTGTTATTACAAAACATGTTCTTGTTAAGAAGTTATTGATACTTCAAGTGCAAAATGATGATATAAAGCCTTGATAAAAATGCACTTTTAAGTACTAATCAAGTATCAAACATTAAAGTCCATGTTAAATTTACACTATACTTATTCTTGCATCATTAGTGTAACTTTTTAACCTTGACATAATAAACTTAGCTGAACATAATAAAGAAGAGAAACATAAATAAATAAGATAAGAATATAAATAAGATAAAAGTTAACTAAGTAAAGGAAAGGAATTGAAAGGCATAAACAAGATATTAATGAAAACAAAACTTAAGTATTACAAAAATACAAAGAGAGAAAGTAAGAGTATGATCTTGATTTGGAAACCAAGATGCCTAAATGCATGACAAATGCCTTCTTTTGTAGGCCAAAATTAGGAACTATTGATTTGATGACTAATTGTTGAGTGGGTAGCCAACTCTTAACTTGGTGACAATTCTTAGCTATCCAAAACATCATTGATAACATCAGAATTTGAACCAGACCTCTATATGAAAGTTATAGAAAATTATTTCAGATTTTCAGGAAAAAACATTAAGGTTATTTGAACTTCTAGAACTCTAGATATAGGTTGAACACTGAACAATATCTAGGATGTAGGATAAATTTGAACTTCTTCATTGTTGCTATAATTTAGAATTGAAAATGGCTTTTTTAAATCTTAGATTCCTATAAACGTTGTAGGCCTATGTCTTATATTTCTATCCATATAAAATAAACTTAAATATGAGATCTACAACTTCAGTTATAACCAATTACCGAACAATGTTCTAGTTTGGACTGCATCAGCATCTCTTTTCTAAATTAACCATCTATTTGTCTTTTCAATTTTGGTACGTAAACTCATCAATGAATTCTTTCATTTATGTGATAAGCCTGCATTTAAGATGAATATTTACCAAAAATTAAAGGTATCTTATATTATTAGTTATGTTATTATAAATATGTTTTAGTTAAGGAGTTATTGATGTTTCAAGTGCAAAATAATAATATAAAATATTGATAAAATATACTTTTTAATTAATCATATACATATACATATATGACTATGATTTAATGCATGTAAAACACCTACTTAGATGAGCAAAAAGAAGCATAGTTATGAAACACTACCTTTGTCAAGATTGTAAAGTACTAAGAATAGTTCGGCAAAATGATAAGAATTAACCTTAAAAATGAATATTTCAAAGAGTTTTGTTTTATAAATCCTATCAATTCGGTACTTATATTCAATTCTTATTTAGGATTAATTATGTATTTTATTCTATCAAAGAGAATATAATCTTTCTTTTAAATTTTTGGTTGTCCATCCTTTCTAAAATGCCTCTAATCCGATGTCCTAACTGAATGTTCATAATATATTTTGGTTATTTTTTCATTGTAAATAACCCTTAATTTGATTGTCCCATTGAACACCCAAAATATATTTCTAGTTATTCGTTCATCCTAAATAACCCTTATTCCGGTTGTCCTAACTAGACACTTATAATTTCAGCTAATATATTGTCCTCTCAATCAACAAACAATCTTCTTAAATTTTATCATACTCAATAAATCCTTTAGATGTCATATGACCCAACAATTCAATTTTATTTCCTATTTTTATGGCTTTCTCTTTGGAAACCACATCCTTCTAACACTCACATTTACAAATCATCATTTATCTGATATCTCATGTAGATATCCAATATTCTAGCACTTCCATTCTAATGCCAACCAGTCCAATTACTCTTCACATGTTTTAACTATTAATACAAGCATCTTAAATATAAATTTGATAATGTAATAACTTTAATTTTTAAAAATAAACTTGGTAGGGGTGTTTACCACCTACCTTAGGCTTGTTGTCGAGCACTTATGCCCGTACGCTAGATCATTTTAGCTCCCTCTTATATACCATAATAATATTCAATCACAATCAATACTTTTATCTCATATCAAAGCTCTATCCTAAGTATTCATTAATCATCAAGAAAATCCTTTTATAAAATGTTATACTTCATGGTTAACTTCTTAAACTAGGTGATTATCATTTATTCACAATATTCATGAAGGGACATTTATCAAAATTTATCAATATCAAATCTCAAACTTAATTGCAAGTCGAACAACAATTATGTTTAATAGTTTTCAGTCAGGCCACCCTTTAGTATTTTTTTTATATTTGGAGTTCCATAACTCCAAATAAAGAGAAACTTGTTCCAATTGAAAGATAACACATGTATTCATAATATTCGTAATGAACATATATCAATATTTATCAATATAAAATTATAAATTTAATTAGAAGTTGGACAATGATTAGTACTTAAAAGTGCATTTTTATCATGGTTTTATATCATCATTTTGCACTTGAAGTATCAATAACTCCTTAACTAAAATATGTTTTATAATAATGTATCTAATAATATAAGATACCTATAATTTGTGGTAAATGTCTATTTTTAATGCAGGCCTATCAAATAAATGAAAGGATTGATTGATGACTTGAAGAACTTAAATTGCAAGGATAAAGAGATGGTCAAACTTAGAGAAGAGATGTCGGTGCAATCCAAACCGGAACACTGTTCGGTAATTGGGCCACATCTGGAGCTACAGATCTCAGATTTAGGTCCAATTTATATGGATGGAAAGGTAAGACATAGGCCTACAACTTTCATATGGAGCCCAAGATCTAAAAAGGCCATTATCAAGTCCAAATTGTAGCAACAACAAAGAAGCCCGAATCTGTCTTCCAGCCCGAGCACTGTTCGGTATTTTGGCCATATCTGGAGTTCTAGAAGTCCAAATGAGCTGAATTGTTTACACAAGAAAGCTGAGACAATTGCCTACAACTTTCATGTTTGCACCTGGCTCCAGGTTTGACGTTATCAATGACGTTTTGGGCAGACAAGAGAAGATAAGGATTGTCACCAAGTCAAAAGTTGGCCACCCACTTATCAATTAGTCATCAAATCAATAGTTCCCAATTTTGGCCTATAAAAGGAGGCATTTGCCATGCATTTAGGCATCTTGGTTTCCAGATCAAGATCATGCTCTTCCTTTCTCTCTTTGTATTTTTTATGCTTTGTTTTCATTAATATTAAGTTTATGCCTTTCATTTCCTTTCCTTTACTTAGTTAACTTTTATGTTCTTATTTTGTTTATCTATTTTGCTTTCTTTCATTATGTCTAGCTAAGTTAATTATGTCAAGGTGAAAAGGTTACACTAATGGTGTAAGAATAAGTATAGTGTAAACTTAATATGGACTTTAATGTTTGATACTAACATGTTTTATATTTGTTATCTTGTTCACTCTTTAATACTTTGCTTGTTAAATGATTAATCTTGATTTATGTTGTATAACACTTGGTACAACAAATGCTTGGCACTTTCATAGCCCATAATGTATGGTATAACCGACACCTGAGCTATGAAAGGAACTTGATTTGTTGTTAACATAAGTTATAATCATGAATGCTTGACGAGATTTACAAGTATTAGCATTAATTGAATAAGATGACTAATATAATCATGTTAATAATATATAATCTGATTGGAACCTCCTTTGTGTGTGGTTTCCAATTCAATAATAAGAGTTTATACTATACTTGTTTGATATACCATTAGTGGAACCTCTAACCTTGACATTTGTTATTATTATTGTTTAATCCTTACATTAATATTTCATCTCTAAGTTCTCATCATCATCATCATCTTCTTCTTCTTCTCTTTCTTTATTATTATTATTATTATTATTATTATTAGTACTACTACTACTAGTATTATTATTATTATTATTGTTACTATTGTTGTTGTTGTTATTGTTGTTTTATAATTGTTGTTTATAATTTGTACAATTAACCTCCCTGTGGTTCGACCCCGGTCTTGCCGGGTTATTTATTACTTCGACACTCCTGCACTTGGGAGAAGACATCAACCTTTTAGTCGTGTCAAGTTTTTGGCGCCGTTGCCGGGGAGGTAAGTTCTTGTATAAATTATAGTATTTATTTTATTTTCTCTTTTCACTTTTCTTGTATATAACTTTGTTTCTTTTCTCTTGTTCCTTCTTCTTTTGTTTTCTTCTTCTTCTTTTTTTATTTTATTCCTACACGTGCATGAGAGTGTGGTCACGTACATCAAGTGGTAGACTTTGTAGGATATCCTCATCATTTTCAGAAAATATGGCCGAAGAAGATAATCAATCACTTCAAAATGAGAATAATGAGAATAACCGTGCTAGAACACTTAGAGACCACATGAATCCCACAAGAATAAGTGCACCATCATGCATAGTTTTTCCTCCTGATGCATCTCATTTTAATTTTAAACCAGGTATTATTCAACTTTTACCTTCTTTTCATGGTTTAGAATTGGAAAATCCATACTTGCATTTAAGGGAATTTGAGGAGGTTTGCAACACATATAATAACTTAAATTGTAGCATGAACACCATCAGATTAAAGCTTTTTCCTTTTTCATTAAAAGATAAAGCTAAAACATGGCTATAAAATTTAAGACCAGGATCCATTCGTGCTTGGGATGAAATGCAACAACAGTTTTTAAAGAAGTTTTTCCCATCTCATAGAACAAACTCTTTCAAGAGACAAATCACCACTTTCACTCAAAAACCAGGAGAAACATTTTACAAATGTTGGGATAGGTATCGAGACTTGCTTAGTACTTGCCCTCATCATGGTTTTGAAACATGGAGATTGGTTTCACATTTCTATGAAGGATTAACACCTAAAGATAGGCAAATGGTTGAATTGATGTGCAATGGAACTTTTGAAGATAAAGACCCTGATGAAGCAATGGAGTACTTAGACTTGTTAGCTGAAAATGCTCAAAATTGGGACACTGCGGGTACTTATGAGGCACCGAGTAAAACTCAACCTCATACATCTAGTGGAGGTATGTACAACCTTAGGGAAGATCATGACCTTCAAGCCAAGTTTGCATCTTTAGCTAGAAAAGTCGAGGCACTAGAATTGAAAAAGAGTGGTCAATTAAAATCTATTGAAAACATTGTGTGTCAAATATGTGAAACAAATGAACACTCAACCAATGATTGTCCAACCTTGCCTTCTTTTAAGGAATGTCTCCATGAACAAGCTCATGCTTTAAACAGTTTCCAAAGGCCCAACCACAACCTATACTCCCAAACATACAACCCTGGTTGGAGAAATCACCCAAATTTCAATTGGAAGAGTGAGAACAACAATGCACAAACTTCACAACCACAATTTCAAGCACACCACAATTTCCAAAATTCTCATAGAGATGCACCTCCTTATGCTCCACCTCCTAGAAGAAATCTTGAGGAAACATTGCATGCATTCATTGAAAAGCAAGAGACAATTAATACTCAACTTGTTCAAAACATGTCAGATTTTAAAGATACTCTTGCTAAATTAACATCTGCTCTTAGTTTCCAAGAGAAAGGTAAGTTTCCATCTCAAACACAACAAAATCCCAAAGGGCAATACAATGCAAATGCAAGTAGTTCCGGAAGCCAACACATGGATCAAGTCAAATCAGTCACTACTCTGCGCAGTGGTAAGGTTATTGAAAAACCCTCTCTTGAACCTTATGAGAAAGATGATGAGTCAATCTCTGAGGGTAAGGAAGGGGATGAATCTGAAAATTGCAAAGAAACAACTGATTCACCGCCAGCACTTCCATTTCCTCAAGCCATGACCAAACAAAGGAAAGTCAATCACAATTCTGAAATTTATGAAATTTTCAAACAGGTAAGGATCAATATACCTTTGCTGGATGCAATTAAACAGGTTCCTTCCTATGCTAAATTTTTGAAAGATCTCTGCACTGTGAAGAGGAAACTGAATGTGAAAAAGAAAGCCTTTCTAGCCGAACAAGTAAGTGCTATTCTTCAGAACAATAATGCTTTGAAATATAAAGACCCTGGTTGTCCCACAATTTCTTGCTTTATTGGAGAGCATAAAATTGAAAGAGCCTTACTTGATCTTGGTGCTAGTGTGAATTTACTTCCATATTCAGTTTTTCAGAGTCTCAATCTAGGTGAGTTAAAACCAACTTCTATATCTCTTTTACTTGCCGATAGATCTATAAAAGTGCCTAGAGGAATAATTGAAGATGTGTTAGTACAAGTCGATAAATTCATTTATCCTGTGGATTTTATTGTCTTGGACACAGAACCTATTGAAGCATGTAATTCATTTCCTGTTATTTTAGGACGTCCGTTTCTTGCAACCTCTAACGCATTGATTAATTGTAGGAATGGACTGATGAAGCTATCATTTGGAAACATGACATTGGAGATGAATATTTTCAACATTTGCAAGCAACCTGGAGATGATAATGATTTACAAGAAGTAGATCATATTGATGAATTAGTTTATGATCAACTTGAATCTACTTTAACTAAAAATGAATTGGATGAAACTGAAGATTTGCAAATGATTTATTCTGAGGAAGAAATCACGGATGAAACAAGCACCGAAAATGTTGATGCAAATCTTTTGTCAACATTGACAACAGATTCGACATCTAACATCACACCAATCGATGATTACTTTCCTAACGAATCCTTACTTTCTCTTAGTCCAATGCCTTGGTATGATAAAAATATCAATTTTCTTGCTTTAGGAGATTTGCCAGCTGATTGGAGTACCCAAGAAAAAGAAAAGTTTTTGAACGAAGCGAAGAATTTTTATTGTGATGACCCTAACTTATTCAAATATTGTCCTGATCAAATATTTCAAAGATTCATTCTCGATAATGAGGTAAGTAGTGTCATTAAACTTTGTCATTCTGAAGCAGGTGGAAATTGTTTCTCGTCAAAAAAGACAATTGCAAAAATATCTCAAAATGGATTTTATTGGCCTACCATGTTCAACGACACGCATGCATTCTGCAAAACTTGTGCAAATTGTCAAAAAGTTGATACTGGTCAAAAAGTTTTGTTTTATAATTCTCAATTCTATGCATTCCCTAAAAAGATAAGATTAAGATGGAGCAATCCTTATGGGGCCTGTGATATTGAGAATTCAATGAATGACAATGATTTTAAGGAAAATGGACATCGTTTGAAAGCTTACTTTGATAATTTTCTTAATGAAAATGAATCAACTGGTTTGAATGATTTTGTAGATAAAGGTTGATTATTTTTTTTTCTCACATTGTTTCTGTGTTTCTTTTTGAGTGATTTTTGCTAGTTTCTCTCACCCCGGTCAAATGGCGGATAACGGTACTCCGTGACTTAAGTCGGTTCTTTCAGTTTCCCACAATAACTGATATTTGTGTATATATTTGTGCAATTCTTTGAATCTCTCTTCCAATTCTCATTTGAAAATGGACACTAATCTTGAAAAATTGAAAAAGTATTTTCCCGCTCTGCCTCAGAATGCGATTACAAAAATTTACCGTGCTAGATGTGCAAGATTGAGATTGTTAATGAATCATGGAATTCCTGAAGATATTCGCTGGTTGATTGAAGCAAAGGTCCGATTATCAGGTGAGTCCTCTAACTTCATTTCACACATGCCTGGAACAGGTAAAAGCACTTTTGCAAAGAAGCGTCGTGCAAAACGACTGGATGTCTGTCATCGATGTGCTAGATGGACTTGTAATACACAATGTCGTTCTTTAGGAATGGTATCTATAAACCGTGAAGATAAAATACAATTCATTAAGGATGGCCTGAGTAAGGAGTCTTTAGATAATCTTCTATTGACTCTTGAGACGCATCCTAGTGGAGATGTGCATCGTGCAATTCATGATTTATGGCCACTATTTCATAAAGAACATGATCGACTTAGTCTTGGGAATCTGACTAAAAAAGACCCTGTTTGCCAGTTTTTAAGAAAACTAGATGGGAAGCCTATCCCCGACCCATAGAGGGCGTTTAAGCCGTTCTTGGACGTAAAACCAAGGGAAGATGTGAGCCACAATCACAACTACCTGTACATACACATGTTTTTTTTCAAAAGTAAATAAATAAATAAATAAAAAGAGAGAGAGTGTGTGTGACTCTAGCTGGCCTACATATAGATGTTATGATTGCCTTTCTACTTTCTCATCTATAAAACCCTCTTTTCCTTCCTTTCATTTCTACTCAACCCATACATTCAACAAATATAGAAGTGTGTAGAAATGGCAAGTTCCTCAAGTCATCAAATAAGAAATATTTGTGTTTTTGGTGGATCTAGTCCTGGGAAAGAAAAGGAGTTTTTAGAATCAGCAAATCATCTTGGTCAGGTGCTAGCTGAGAGAAAGATTCATTTAGTGTATGGGGGAGGCAGTCTTGGGTTAATGGGAGGTGTGTCAATAGCTGCATTTTTAGGAGGTAGTCAAGTTTTAGGAGTCGTCCCTGAAGCTTTGGCACAAGGGGACATCATTGGAAAAACAATTGGCGAGGAACTTCAGGTCTCCACAATGTCGGCTCGAATGAATGCAATGTTTAACCATGCTGATGCTTTCATTGCTTTACTAGGTGGTCTAGGCACATTGGAAGAGATCTTTCATATTTCCTCTTGGGCTCAATTGCACATTCACCATAAACCCATAGGTTTGTTAAATGTTAATGGTTATTATGATAAGTTGTTGTCTTTTCTTGATCATGCTGTGGAACAGGAATTTCTAACATCTTCTGCACGACAAATCATAATCTCTGCTTCTACTGCTGAACAATTGATTGACCAACTACAATCTTTCATTCCTGTGATTGATCCTTCCATGAGTCGCATAAATTGGTCATCTAAGGAAAGCCGTAAAAAGCTTAGATTGGATTTGAGCCTTCATTTGTGAATTTTTGTGTCTTTTGGTTTTATTATGTTTTGTTATTTCTTATTTTTGTTTCAGTGTGTTTCAGGTTTTGTCAGTGTTCGTTATTTCAGGTGATATCTTTTATACTCTATCTTTCTACCTTAGAACATTGAGGACAATGTTTCATTTTGGTTGGGGGGGGGAGGGTAGTAGTTGATAAAAAAAAAAAATTGTTTTTCATTTCATAAAGCATGTGCATAATTGTTGTTACTAGGATGGCAGAGTAAATGAGTTCTTTTGTTAAAGTGACTCTTGAGACGCATCTTAGTAACCATTCTTAACAAGGTCTATTATAATACTTCCTGAAATATTCAGGTTTACAAACTCTCATATTGTTACCACTTAATTCTGCTCATATACTTATTTAACAAGTATTTTTAAACCTTAATTTACACACACACACTTTAACAAATGATTGTGGGTTGCATATTGGATTATTACATTATTTATGTTCTTTTATTAAAGGTAACAACTAAGGAAAAGGGATTGTATATAATTAAAAAAGAAAAAGAAAAACATGAAAAAAAAAGAAAAAAAAGAGAAAAAATGATGATAATAAAAATGTAGATAAGTTTGGTTTCGTAGCCTCCCTAACCTAAGCAATTAAGCCCGAAGGGGTGTTTTAAGACCTAATACCCTAAAGTCAACTGACTTGGGAGCTATTGGCCCAACGCTTGTTACATGGGTTGAGGAGAAAAGCTTAAGGGAATCAAACATTGCACTATCTACATATCAGTATCTGCGACCCGAGTTACTAAGCTCGTTGGGGTGTCTTAACACCTAATGCCCTAAGACCAACTGGTCTGGGAGTCATTAGCTGAAAGCTCGTTACATGGGTTAAAGATGCATGATGTTTTTAAATTATATGTATATATATTTGTTTTTAAAAAAAAACAAAAAAAAAAAGAAAAAAAAAGACAAAAATAATAATCCCAACCCAAGGAAGTTAACCTTAAACATTAGAACAAAAATTTTGTTTTCTTCCAAGAAAAGCCCCATAATTATGTGTTGATACATTGAGCACAAAAGAAAGGTTTATTAATATCTTGTTAAGTGGTATTGAGCAGACATATAAATTTAATGAGAGTTTGTTTATCTGGATAGATTAATGGAAGTTAAATGATGAATACCTTGCTTTGTGAAATTTGCAAATTGTTTTAACGCTTTAATTACTAGGGACTAGTAATAAGCTGGTTGAGGGGTGTGATTAGTACTTAAAAGTGCATTTTTATCATGGTTTTATATCATCATTTTGCACTTGAAGTATCAATAACTCCTTAACTAAAATATGTTTTATAATAATGTATCTAATAATATAAGATACCTATAATTTGTGGTAAATGTCTATTTTTAATGCAGGCCTATCAAATAAATGAAAGGATTGATTGATGACTTGAAGAACTTAAATTGCAAGGATAAAGAGATGGTCAAACTTAGAGAAGAGATGTCGGTGCAATCCAAACTGGAACACTGTTCGGTAATTGGGCCACATCTGGAGCTACAGATCTCAGATTTAGGTCCAATTTATATGGATGGAAAGGTAAGACATAGGCCTACAACTTTCATATGGAGCCCAAGATCTAAAAAGGCCATTATCAAGTCCAAATTGTAGCAACAACAAAGAAGCCCGAATCTGTCTTCCAGCCCGAGCACTGTTCGGTATTTTGGCCATATCTGGAGTTCTAGAAGTCCAAATGAGCTGAATTTTTTACACAAGAAAGCTGAGACAAAGCTGAGACAAAGCCCGGCTCCAGTTTTGACGTTATCAATGACGTTTTGGGCAGACAAGAGAAGATAAGGATTGTCACCAAGTCAAAAGTTGGCCACCCACTTATCAATTAGTCATCAAATCAATAGTTCCCAATTTTGGCCTATAAAAGGAGGCATTTGCCATGCATTTAGGCATCTTGGTTTCCAGATCAAGATCATGCTCTTCCTTTCTCTCTTTGTATTTTTTATGCTTTGTTTTCATTAATATTAAGTTTATGCCTTTCATTTCCTTTCCTTTACTTAGTTAACTTTTATGTTCTTATTTTGTTTATCTATTTTGCTTTCTTTCATTATGTCTAGCTAAGTTAATTATGTCAAGGTGAAAAGGTTACACTAATGGTGTAAGAATAAGTATAGTGTAAACTTAATATGGACTTTAATGTTTGATACTAACATGTTTTATATTTGTTATCTTGTTCACTCTTTAATACTTTGCTTGTTAAATGATTAATCTTGATTTATGTTGTATAACACTTGGTACAACAAATGCTTGGCACTTTCATAGCCCATAATGTATGGTATAACCGACACCTGAGCTATGAAAGGAACTTGATTTGTTGTTAACATAAGTTATAATCATGAATGCTTGACGAGATTTACAAGTATTAGCATTAATTGAATAAGATGACTAATATAATCATGTTAATAATATATAATCTGATTGGAACCTCCTTTGTGTGTGGTTTCCAATTCAATAATAAGAGTTTATACTATACTTGTTTGATATACCATTAGTGGAACCTCTAACCTTGACATTTGTTATTATTATTGTTTAATCCTTACATTAATATTTCATCTCTAAGTTCTCATCATCATCATCATCTTCTTCTTCTTCTCTTTCTTTATTATTATTATTATTATTATTATTATTAGTACTACTACTACTAGTATTATTATTATTATTATTGTTACTATTATTGTTGTTGTTATTGTTGTTTTATAATTGTTGTTTATAATTTGTACAATTAACCTCCCTGTGGTTCGACCCCGGTCTTGCCGGGTTATTTATTACTTCGACACTCCTGCACTTGGGAGAAGACATCAACCTTTTAGTCGTGTCAGACAACAATTTTGTTAGTAGTTTCTAATCTAGTCACCCTTTATTATTGTGCTCATATCTGGAGTTCCATAACTCTAAATAAAGAGAAACTTGTTCCAATTAAAAGATAACACATATATTCATAATTAACATATACCAAAATTTATCAACATAAAATCTTAAATTTAATTAGAAGTTGGACAACAATTCTATTTGTAGTTTCCAGTCTAGTCACCTTTTAGTATTTTGCTCATATGTGGAGTTCCACCACTCCAAATAAAATGAAATTTGTTCCAATTAAATAATAAAAAAGTTATGATAAATATTCATGGAGGAAAATATATAAAACTTTATCAATATAAAATCTCAAACTTAATTAGAAGTTGGACAATAATTTTATCCAATAATTTCCAGTTTGGTCACCCTTTGGTATCTTGCTCATATATGAAGTTCCATAACTCCAAATAAATAGAAACTTGCTCGAATTGAAAGCTAAAACTTTTTTTCACAATATTAATGAAGGAACATATATCAAAATTTATCAACATAAAATCTTAAACTTAATTAGAAGCTGGACAACAATTATGTCTAGTAATTTCTAATTTGGTCACTCTTTAGTATTTTGCTCATATTTGAAGTTCCATAACTTCAAATAAAGGGAAATGACACGACTAAAAGATTGATGTGTTCTCCCAAGTGCAGGAGTGTCGAAGTAATAAATAACCCGGCAAGACCGGGGTCGAACTACAGGGAGGTTAATTGTACAAATTATAAATAACAATAATACAATAACAATAACAATAACAACAACAATAATAATAATAACAATAATAATAGTAATAATAACAATAACAATAACAATAATAGTAATAGTAGTAGTAGTAGTAGTAGTAATAGTAGTAATAATAATAATAATAATAATAATAATAAAGAAAAAGAAGGAGAAGAAGAAGATGAGAACTTTGAGAAGGAATATTAATGTAACAATTAAACAATGATAATAACAATTGTCAAGGCTAGAGATTCCACTAATGGTATGTCAAACAAGTATAATATAAACTCTTATTATTCAATTGGAAACCACACATAAAGGAGGTTCCAATCAGATTATAAATTGTTAACATGATTATATTAGTCATCTTATTCGATTAATGCTAATACTTGTAAATCTTGTTAAGCATTCATGATTATAACTTATGTTAACAATAAATCAAGTTCCTTTCATAGCTCAGGTGTCGGTTATACCATACAATATGAATTATGAAAGTGCCAAGCATTTGTTGTACCAAGTGTTATACAACATAAATCAAGATTAGTCATTTAACAAGCAAAGTATTAAAGAGTGAACAAGATAACAAATATAAAACATGTTAGTATCAAACATTAAAGTCCATATTAAGTTTACATTATACTTATTCTTACACCATTAGTGTAACCTTTTCACCTTGATATAATTAACTTAGCTAGACATAATGAAAGAAAGAAAAATAGATAAATAAAATAAGAACATAAAAGTTAACTAAGTAAAGGAAAGGAAATGAAAGGCATAAACTTAATATTAATGAAAGCAAAGCATAAACATTACAAAAAATACAAAGAGAGAAAGGAAGAGCATGATCTTGATCTGGAAACCAAGATGCCTAAATGCATGGCAAATTCCTCCTTTTATAGGCCAAAATTGGGAACTATTGATTTGATGATTAATTGATAAGTGGGTGGCCAACTCTTGACTTGGTGATAATCGTTATCTTCTCTTGTCTGCCCAAAACGTCATTGATAATGTCACAATTGAAGCCAGTCAAAAACATGAAAGTTGTATCTAATTGTCTCAGATTTCTTGTGTAAAACATTTAGCTCATTTGGACTTCTAGAACTCCAGATATGGTCAAAATACCAAACAATACTCGGGTTGGAAGATAGATTCGGGCTTCTTTATTGTTGCTACAATTTGGACTTGAAAATAGCCTTTTTAGATCTTAGACTCCATATGAAAGTTGTAGGCCTATGTCTTACCTTTCCATCCATATAAATTAGACCTAAATCTGAGATCTATAGCTCCAGATATGACCCAATTACCGAATAGTGTTCTGGTTTGGATTGCACCGACATCTCTTTTCTAAGTTTGGCCATCTCTTTATCCTTGCAATTTAAGTTCTTAATGTCATCAATCAATCCTTTTATTTATGTGATAGGCCTACATTTAAAATGAATATTTACCACAAATTAAAGGTATCTTATATTATTAGATATATTATTATAAAACATGCTTTAGTTAAGGAGTTATTGATACTTCAAGTGTAAAATGATGATATAAAACCATGATAAAAATGCACTTTTAAGTACTAATCAGGAAACTTATTCCAATTGAAATATAACATATTTATTCATAATATTCATAAAAAGTCATACTACAAATTTTGTTGGTTTGCTATCTTAATATTATTTGGAATTCACATGTCAAAACTATCTAGACTTGAATTCATATGTTTTGAAATTATAGAATTTTCTTTCATGCATTCTTTCAAACTTTAAATCAGTTATTCCAATCTAATATATCTTTTATTTGTTTCATTAAGTTCTTAAAAATCATTACATACAAAACCATAAGGATTTATATTTAGGGTTTCATTCCTTCCGTCAATATTCATTCAAGACAAGGATGAAAACAAGAAGATTTTCCTTACCACATGAATTTGAACAAGATTTGAGGGTGTTCCTTCTAGTTTCTTCTTCTTTTTCCTCTTAGCTTGGTTCTCTTTCAAATTTCTTCTTCCTTAACCAAATATCTCTCTTTTCTTGCATATTTAAAGACTTTTAATGGAGAAAAATGCAAGAAGAAGGGAGGTTTAAAGTTGAGTTCTCGTTGGCCCTAATAGGGAGGGGAAGGGTCATTCTTTTTTAACTCAAGATATTTATACTCCTTTCTAATTAACCCTAGGCCATGTTTAGTTTTATCCCAACTTGTAATTTAGTATTTGTTTTGGTATTTTTAAGGGGATAAATTTTTTACTTTTCCATAGTAACATTTAATACAATTCTCAAATATTGTTTTCTCTACAACATAGTATTTTTCAATTACATCTTTTTTTATTTCATATTAATTTGTACTTATTTCTTAATGTTACTTTTTTGCTTTTTTTTTCTTATTATCCTAAAGTTTACAGAATGATCCATGTTCATTTGAAAGAAAATGTTCATGGGAGTTTAAAGAAGGAACCCTAATCATTCCAAGAAAAATGGTGTTGAAGACTAAGAGAAGGATACCATATCTTTTTAGAGAAAAATAGTTATGAATGTATAGAGAAGGATCCTTGATATTTTGGAGAAAAAAAAGTCATAAAACTTGAAGAAGGATCACAAATACTTTGAGAGAAAAATTATAAGGATTGGAATATGTTAAGTAGGAGAAATGTGTTAGGAAGTAGAATAAAATAGAGTGAAAAAAAATATTCATAAGGTTGTACTCTTTTTTTGTTAAGTAGTTCAAGTACCATGTGTTATACCCTTTGTACGAGAACGACATCATGAAGACTGTTTTTAAGTAGTTTGAAAGGCTATTGGTTGGATAAAGAGTCATCATATGATTATTAGAAACCCTAACTAGCATTTATAAATTCTAGCCAAAAGACTTGTTGCGTAAAGGAAAGATATTAGCACTCCTAGTATATCTTACTTGAGGTAAGTTGTATTATTTTTCTTCATTTATGATTGCTATGATCTGATAGTATTCCTATTTCTATTAGTGCATCCATGATAGAATTACCATAATAAAAAAACCTTGATTTCTTAGGTCAAGAACTTGGTCTGAAAGATGTCTAAAAAAAAGTATATTCATAACTTATACGTTACAAATGAACTATAGCTAGAAATCGAAACATATTTAGTGATTTTTATTTTTTTTGTTCTCTTTTCTCTTTGATATTTTGGATGCCCATGGCTTTTGTATCATATGACTTAGGTTAAAATATCCTCAATTATCATATGACTTAGGATTTTTTTGCCATGTACAAGAAAACCTTTTATTTATTTATTTATTTATTAAAAAATTTTCTATTACTTTTTAAGGCTTTATTCGACAAAAATCTATATTTTTCTTTTAATAAAACTATCAAAATAAGATTAAGAGCTTGTATGTCGAACACAGCCTTAAGCCAAAAAATTAGTTTATCAAAAATGTTGAAAACAAACATGACTACCCAAATCACTTGAATTTAACCCCGATTGAATTAACCTAAAATCTTTAGTTCGACCATAAACAGAACAAAAAAATTGGTTTGACCTACAATACAAACCAAACCAAAATCAAAACTTAAAATTAATCAAACTTACAAAAAACATAACACGAAATTTTTTGTGAAAAACAAATTAAAAACCAAGAAAACTCAAGAACACGATGAAAAAATAAACACTAAGAACATGCTAATTGATTAGTACTTAAAAGTACATTTTTTTACCAAGGTTTGATGTCATCACTTTGCACTTGAAGTATCAATAACTCCTTAACTAAAGTATGTTTTATAATAATATATCTAATAATATAAGATACCTTTAATTTATGGTAAATGCTCATTTTAAATGCAGGCCTATCACATAAATAAAAGGATTAATTAATGAATTTAAAAATTGAAATTAAAAGGACAAAGAGATGGTCAAACTTATAAAAAGAGATGTTGGTGTAGTCCAAACCAGAATATTATTTGATAATTGGGTCATATTTGGAGCTGTAGATGTCAGATTTAGGTCTACTTTATATGGATGGAAAGGTAAGACATAGGCCTACAACTTTTATATGGAGCCCAAGATCTAAACATGTCATTTTCAAGTCCAAATTTTAGCAACAACAAAGAAGTCCGAATCTATCTTCCAGCCCGAGCACTGTTTAGTGTTTAGCCCATATCTGGAGTTCTAGAAGTCCAAATGACCTGAATATTTTACACAAGAAATCTGAGATAATTTCCTACAACTTTCATGTTTTGAAGTGGCTCTAATTTTGAAGTTATCAATGATGTTTTGGGCAAAAACGAGAAGATAAGGATTATCACCAAGTCAAGAGTTGGTCACCCGCTCATCAATTAGTCATCAAATCAATAGTTCTCAATTTTGGCCTATAAATGGAGGCATTTGTCATGCATTTAGGCATCTTGGTTTTCAAATCAAGATCATACTCTTGCTTTCTATCTTTGTATTTTTTTCTTTGTATCTACTTTTATCTTATTTATGTTCTTATTTTGTTTATTTATTTTTCTCTCTTTCATTATGTTTAGTTAAGTTTATTATGTCAAGGTGAAAAGGTTACACTAATGGTATAAGCATAAGTATAGTGTAAACTTAATATAGACTTTAATGTTTGATACTAACATGTTTTGTATTTGTTATCTTGTTCACTCTTTAATACTTTGCTTGTTAAATGACTAATCTTGATTTATATTGTATAACACTTGGTATAACAAATACTTGGCACTTTCATAGCCCATACTATATGGTATAACCGACAGCTGAGCCATGAAAGGAACTTGATTTGTTGATAACATAAGTTATAATCATGAATGTTTAACGAGATTTACAAGTATTAGCATTAATCGAATAAAATGACTAATGTAATCATGTTAACAATCTATAATCTGATTGGAACCTCCTTTATGTGTGGTTTTCAATTGAATAATAAGAGTTTATACTATACTTATTTGACATAGCATTAGTGGATCCTCTAACCTTAACATTTATTGTTATCATGGTTTAATCCTTACGTTAATATTCTATCTTAAAATTTTTATCTTCTTCATCTTCTTCTCCTTCTTTTTCTTTATTACTACTACTACTAGTATTATTATTATTATTATTATTATTATTATTATTATTATTATTGCTACTAATATTAGTGTTGTTGTTGTTGTTGCCACTATTGTTGTTGTTTATAATTTGTACAATTAATCTCTCTATGGTTCGACCCCGGTCTTGCTGGGTTATTTATTACTTCGACACTCCTACACTTGGAAGAAAACATCAATCTTTTAGTCATGCCACCAATCAATATGAATCAAGATCTAGACCAGATTTGAACAAACAAAAAAACATAGGTATATTGGAAATCAATCACTTAATGTTGCCTAAAATTTGTCTATAAATGTAAACATTTATTCAACCCATAAGTGGCATTTTAGACCTCTCAACATCTTGCTTTTTGTTCCCATAAAAACATTGTCATAGTTACATATGTTTAAATAATAATAATAATAATAATAATAATAATAATAATAATAATAATAAATCATAAAAGCATGCATAATGTATCAATTCCCAAAACTATTAAACCTAACAATAATTTGGGATTTAAAATTAACATTTTAATAGTTAATAAGAATCACGAAATATCTAAAAACCAAGAACATGCATCAAAACAAACATTAAAAGCCTATAATCATTTTTGGAACATTTCAAAGCTACTTCATTCCTTAAAAAACAATGAAAAGTATATCTTTTTGGCATCTGATAACATTAATAAGGGACTCAAATTAGGATTGAACAAGGAAAAACCAATATTTTTATGTATTAATCAAAATTCAAGCTTAACATAATATAACACCCTAAACAAGTTCAAAACATTATTAGAACATGTAAGAAAGAATTAGAAGTGTGCCTCATAGACATCACTGCTAATTTAGAGAAGGTATATACTTTCAAAACTTTAATCAATGGTTGTTGTCCTTTTCCTTTCTTTTGCAAAATTTTACATTTACCAATTTATACCTTTTCAAAGCTAAAAAGGCCATTTTACTAGGCTCGTGAACCTAATTTCTACTAATACCATAGCCTCCGTTCTATAGGTGAGAAAAAATGGATTTTTCTTATAGAATACTTTTTGGTGGTCTTATATGCCTATATGATTTTATCTAAAACATTAACATATTCTCATTTTATTAGTCATTTTGTTTTTTATTCCACCTATTAAGACCTAAATAGTAAGTGTGACTTAGCCTTGATATGCAAATGAGATACTTAGGAGAATCTATGATCTATATGAAGTTGTTTGACATATTTTATATAGCTTTCTATTATCTAAGTATGTCTTACTTATAAGCTAGCTTTCCATTTCCTTTCAGGTTGTCAATGGCTTTTGTTTTCCTTAGTACAAAGCCTATTACCTTGAAATTTCTATTTCTTGACTTTAGCACTATGATATTTTGTGTTCTTATAGTGGTAATCCTAGTGCTTGACTCCATATTCAACTAGAGTGTTGAATTTTGCATAATCTTTCATTTTAAACTTCTTGAGAATCTCTTTTCCAAACTTATCTTGATTCACAAAGATTACATCTTCTTGTTTAATCTTAATCTCTAAGTAGTATGTCATAAGACCATTATCCATCATTTCAAACTCTTTGATTATTGCTTGCTTGAAGTCTCCAAATATCATTTGATTATTTCTTGTAAAAATCAAGTCATCCATATACAAACATACAATAAGTGTATCACCACTTTCTTTTATGTTTACATAGTTATCATATTTATAAGGTTATTTTACAAATCTATTATTTAATAAATAATAATCAATGCAATTATACTATGCCCTTCGAGCTTGCTTCAATCCATATAAGACTTTGTTTAACTTTAAAACCTTGTCCTTATGTTTCTTCACTTCAAAAACAATAAGTTGCTATATGTAGATCTCTTCAAGAAAGCCATTTAGAAAGGTTGGCTTGACATTCATTTAGTAGATTTCCATCTATGTTGCGTAGCTATAACAATTATCAATCGAATGGTCTCTAATCTAGCAATTAGTGAAATAAAACTTCATCATAGTCAATCCTATGTTTTTTACTATAACCTTTTATTACCAATCTTGCCTTATACTTCTCCACTTCTTTGTAGATCCACATAACATATATTGGCTTCTTTCTTTTGATTTATGAACCAATTTTCATATGTCATTCTTCTTAACTAATGCAATCTCCATATCTATGACAATTCTTTACTTTACATCCTTTATTACTTTTTTTTTTAAATACTATAGATTCACATGTGGCTAGATGATAATATAGTGTTATATCATCATCAATTGGATTAGTTACATCATATAAATCATCTAGGCTCCCTATCTTTCTTAGTAGACTAGGTGGGCTACCACTACTAGAATTTATATTAGAAGAAAATAAAGGTGGAGTTCATTAATGATTATGAAGAAGCAATAAGTTATTAATGATCTTCATATCTCTTCTCATCTTTATCAAAAACTAGTAGAAAGTTATACTTCTCACCACCATCTACCTTCTTATCCTAGACTCCTTCTTCATAAAATTCAACATCTCTACTTATCATTGTCTTTCTTTTATTAGGATTGTAAAGCATGCATCATTTGGACTTTTTATCATAGTCTATAACGATCATTTTTTTCTCCTATTATCTAACTTGGTTCTTATTTGATCATCTATATGCATATAGCCAATGGTTCTACAAACTTTTAAGTGAGTAGCACTTAACTTTTTCCATTTCATGCTTTTTGTAGAGTCATGCCAACCATTAAAGTTTTTCATATGACATAACCTATGACTTCAACCCAAGAATAATTTAGTATCTTTTTAGTTTTGAGCATGCCTTCTTTCATATTAAGGATGCTCTTATCCTTTCTCTCTACCATGCCATTATATTATGGAGATCTAAGAACTCTTAGATGTTTTTTTATACCATGATCTTCATAAAACTTATTAGAAATAAATTCACCCTTTATTTGTCCTAAGTGATTTTATAGAGTGATGATTCTTTTTTTTTTTCAATTAATTCTTTAAACTTCTTAAAAGAATTAAATACATCAAACTTTTTTTTTTAAAAAAAAGTATACTCATGTTCTTTTACTGTAATCATAAAAAAATACAAAATATAAAATTTTACCAAATGAGTATGGTTGAATAAGATCATATATATTTGTATTTATGTCTTTAAAGGTTTGCTTACTTTAGATGTAGACTTATTTGGAAAATTCTTATAGAATTGTTTGCCCACTAAACATCATTTACATAACTGATTTAGATGTATAATAGATGGTAGACCCTTCAACATCTTTTTTTGTGCCATATTCTTCAAGTTATCAAATCTTACATGTTCATGTCTCATGTGTCAAAGTCAAGTATCATCTTTCACATATGTCTTTAAGCATTTAGGCACATTCGTCTATGTGTTTTAGCAAAAATATTATGTTTTTTTGTTATGGTTACCTTTATAATCATAGCTCTACAAGTATCAAGTAATGTTAAAGTATAGTCTTTCATCTTAATGTTATAACTCTTCTCCAACAATTAACCTAAACTTGGCATATTTCTTTTTATAATTAGGATATAATAAACTTACAATTGGGATATAATAAACATCATTAATAAATTAATGAATACCATTTTTTAATCTAATGAGAATCGTACCTTTCCCTTTAATGAAAACCTTTAAATGATCCAGAAATGTTACATCACCTTTAATTCATTCATTAAGCTGCATAAACTTGTATTTATCTCCACACATATGAATGTTGGCACCATTGTCTAAATATCATATGTTTTCAATGACTTGCATTTGTTCATCATGGACTAGAAATAAGGTGGTTTTTTCCTCCTCTTCTACAACAAGACTAATAATTAGTACTTAAAAGTGTATTTTTATCATGATTTTATATCATCATTTTGCACTTAAAGTATCAATCACTCCTTAACTAAAACATGTTTTATAATAATGTATCTAATAATATAAGATACCTATAATTTGTGGTAAATATCTATTTTTAATGCAGGCCTATCACATAAATGAAAGGATTGATTAATAAATTTAAGAATTGAAATTGAAAGGATAAAGAGATGGCTAAACTCCAAAAAGAGATGTCAGTGCAATCCATACCGGAACACTGTTTGGTAATTGGATCATATCTGGAGTTGTAGATCTCAGATTTAGGTCCACTTTATATGGATGGAAAGGTAAGACATAGGCCTACAACTTTCATATGGAGCCCAAGATCTAGAAAGGCCATTTTCAAGTCCAAATTATAGCAACAACAAAGAAGCCCGAATCTGTCCTCCAGCCCGAGCATTGTTTGGTATGATGGATATATGGAGTTCTAGAAGTCCAAATAAGCTGAATTGTTTACACAAGATAGCTGAGACAATGGCCTACAACTTTCATGTTTGCAAGTGGTTCCAATTTTGACGTTATCAATGACGTTTTGGGCAGACAAGAGAAGATAAGGATTGTCATCAAGTCAAGAGTTGGCCACCCACTCATCAATAAGTCATCAAATCATGGTGTTTAGATCAAGATCATGCTCTTCCTTTCTCTCTTTCTATTTTTTGTAATGTTTATGCTTTGCTTTCATTAATATTAAGTTTATGCTTTTCATTTCCTTTCCTTTACTTAGTTAGCTTTTATGTTCTTATTTTGTTTATCTATTTTTCTTTCTTTCATTATGTCTAGCTAAGTTAATTATGTCAAGGTGAAAAGGTTACACTAATGGTGTAAGAATAAGTATAATGTAAACTTAATATAGACTTTAATGTTTGATACTAACATGTTTTATATTTGTTATCTTGTTTACTCATACTTTAATTGTTAAATGACTAATCTTGATTTATGTTGTATAACACTTGGTACAACAAATGGTTGGCACTTTCATAGCCCATATTGTATGGTATAACCGACACCTAAGCTATGAAAGGAACTTGATTTGTTATTAACATAAGTTATAATCATGAATGCTTGACGAGATTTACAAGTATTAGCATTAATTGAATAAGATGACTAATGTAATCATGTTAACAATCTATAATCCAATTGGAACCTTCTTTATGTGTGGTTTCCAATTGAATAATAAGAGTTTATATTATACTTGTTTGACATACCATTAGTGAAATCTCTAACCTTGACAATTTTTATTATCATTGTTGAATCGTTACATTAATATTCCTTCTCCAAGTTCTCATCATCATCTTTTTCTTCTCTTTCTTTATTATTATTATTATTACTACTACTACTACTACTACTACTACTATTATTATTATTATTATTATTATTATTATTATTATTATTATTACTACTACTACTACTACTACTACTACTACTACTACTACTACTATTATAGTTATTGTTGTTATTGCTATTATTGTTGTTTATAATTTGTATAATTAATCTCCCTGTGGTTCGACCCCGGTCTTGCCGGGTTATTTATTACTTCGACACTCCTGCACTTGGGAGAAGACATCAACCTTTTAGTCGTGTCAAGTTTTTGGCGCCATTGCCAGGGAGGTAAGTTCTTGTATAAATTATAGTAGTTATTTTATTTTCTCTTTTCACTTTTCTTGTATATAACTTTGTTTCTTTTCTCTTGTTTCTTCTTCTTTTGTTTTCTTTTTCCTTTTATTCTATTCCTACACGTGCATGAGAGTGTGGTCACGTGCATCAAGTGGTAGACTTTGTAGGATATCCTCATCATTTTCAGAAAATATGGTCGAAGAAGATAATCAATCACTTCATAATGAGAATAATGAGAATAACCGTGTCAGAACACTTAGAGACCACATGAATCCCACAAGAACAAGTGCACCATCATGTATAGTTTTTCCTCCCGATGCATCTCATTTTAATTTTAAACCAGGCATTATTCAACTTTTACCTTCTTTTCATGGCTTAGAATTGGAAAATCCATACTTGCATTTAAGGGAATTTGAGGAGGTCTGCAACACATATAATAATTTAAATTGTAGCATGAACACCATGAGATTAAAGCTTTTTCCTTTTTCATTAAAAGATAAAGCTAAAACATGGCTACAAAATTTGAGACTAAGATCCATTCGTGCTTGGGATGAAATGCAACAACAGTTTTTAAAGAAGTTTTTCCCATCTCATAGAACAAACTCTTTCAAGAGACAAATCACCACTTTCATTGAAAAACCAGGAGAAACATTTTACAAATATTAGGATAGGTATCGAGACTTGCTTAGTACTTGCCCTCATTATGGTTTTGAAATATGGAGATTGGTTTCACATTTCTATGAAGGGTTAACACCTAAAGATAGACAAATGGTTAAATTGATGTGCAATGGAACTTTTGAAGATAAAGACCCTGATGAAGCAATGGAGTACATAAACTTGTTAGCTGAAAATGCTTAAAATTAGGACACTGTGGGTACATATGAGGCACCGAGTAAAACTCAACTTCATACATCTAGTGGAGGTATATACAACCTTAAGGAAGATCATGACCTTCAAGTCAAGTTTGCATCTTTAGCTAAAAAAGTTGAGGCACTAGAATTAAAAAAGAGTGGTCAATTAAAATCTGTTGAAATCATTGTGTGTCAAATCTGTGAAACAAATGAACACTCAACCAATGATTGTCTAACCTTGCCTTCTTTTAAGGAATGTCTCCATGAACAAGCCCATGCTTTAAACAATTTTAACCACAACCCATACTCCCAAACATATAACCCTAGTTGGAGAAATTACCCAAATTTCAGTTGGAAGAGTGAGAACAACAATGCACAAACTTCACAACCACCATTTCAAGCACACCATAATTTCCAAAATTCTCATGGATATGCACCTCCTTATGCTCCACCGTTTAGAAGAAATCTTGAGGAAACATTGCATGCATTCATTGAAAAGCAAGAGATAATCAATACTCAACTTGCACAAAACATGACAGATTTTAAAGATACTCTTGCTAAATTAACATCTGCTCTTAGTTTCCAAGAGAAAGGTAAGTTTCCATCTCAACCACAACAAAATCCTAAGGGGCAATACAATGCAACTGCAAGTAGTTCCGAAAGCCAACACATGGATCAAGTCAAATCAGTCACTACTCTGCGTAGTGGTAAGGTTATTGAAAAACCCTCTCTTGAACCTTATGAGAAAGATGATGAGTCAATCTCTAAGGGTAAGGAAGGGGTTGAATTTGAAAATTACAAAGAAACGACTAATTCACCGCCAGCACTTCCATTTCCTCATGCCATGACTAAACAAAGAAAAATCAATCACAACTCTGAAATCTTTGAAACTTTTAAACAGGTAAGAATCAATATACCTTTACTGGATGCAATTAAACAGGTTCCTTCCTATGCTAAATTTTTGAAAGATCTATGCACTGTGAAGAGGAAACTGAATGTGAAAAAGAAAGCCTTTCTAGCTGAACAAGTAAGTGTCATTCTTCAAAACAATAATGCTTTGAAATATAAAGACCCTGGTTGTCCTACAATTTCTTGCTTTATTGGAGAGCATAAAATTGAAAGAGCCTTACTTGATCTTGGTGCTAGTGTGAATTTACTTCTATATTCAGTTTTTCAGAGTCTCAATCTAGGTGAGTTAAAACCAACTTCTATAACTCTTTTACTTGCCGATAGATCTATAAAAGTGCCTAGAGGAATAATTAAAGATGTGTTAGTACAAGTCGATAAATTCATTTATCTTGTGGATTTTATTGTCTTGGACACACAACCTATTGAAGTATGTAATTCATTTCCTGTTATTTTAGGTCGTTCATTTCTTGCAACTTCTAATGCATTGATTAATTGTAGGAATGAACTGATGAAGCTATCATTTGGAAACATGACATTGGAGATGAATATTTTCAACATTTGCAAGCAACCTAGAGATGATAATGATTTATAGGAAGTAGACTTTACTGAAAAATTAATTCATGATCAATTTCCAACCACTTTTAATGGAATCAAGATTGATGAATCTGATGATTTGGAAATGATTTATTTTCAGGAAGAATCAAAGACAAGTAATTGGAGGCCATAAATTGAGGAATTTCCACCACGACCAATTAAGTCCATACCTTCAAGTGTTCAACCACCAAAACCTGATTTGAAGCCATTGCCATCCAATCTCAAATACTCATTGTTGGGAGAAAATGAAACTTTTCTGGTAATAATCTCTTCCAAACTTAATGCACATAAAAAAGGTAAGCTATTACAAACTCTGAAAATGCACAAAATTGCATTAGGATGGACCATAGCTGATATCAAAGGAATTAGTCCTTTGATTTGTACACACTGAATTTATTTAGAGGAAAATGCTAAACCCTCTAGAGAAATGCAACGAAGGTTAAATCCTAATATGAAGGAAGTAGTGAAAAATAAAGTCATTAAGCTTCTAGATAATGAAATCATTTATCCTATTTCTGACACCAAATGGGTAAGTCCTACCCAAGTTGTACCCAAGAAGTCTGGAGTCACTATGATAATAAATGAGAACAATGAGTTAATTCCCACTAGAACTATTACTGGTTGGCGCATGTGCATTGACTATAGGAAACTTAATTCAATGACTAGAAAAGATCATTTTCCTTTACCTTTCATGGATCAAATCCTAGAAAGAGTTGCAGGTCATGAATTTTATTATTTCCTAGATGACTATTCGGGTTACAACCAAATTGAAATTGTATTGGAAGATCAAGAGAAGACTACTTTCACATGTCCATTTGATACTTTTGCATATCGAAGGATGCCTTTTGGATTATGTAATGCACCAGCCATATTTCAAAGATGCATGCTTAGTATATTTAGTGATATGGTTGAACATGTTCTTGAGATTTACATGGATGATTTTTCTGTTTTTGGCGATTCATTTGATGATTGTTTGACTAACTTAGGAAAGGTTTTGACCAAGTGTGAAGAGAAGAATCTTGTGCTGAATTGGGAAAAATGTCATTTTATGGTAACAAATGGCATTGTACTTGGTCACATTGTTTCATCAAAAGGAATTGAGGTTGACAAATCTAAAATCGAGTTAATTGCAAACTTGCCAACACCAAAATCTCTTAAATATGTTAGATCATTCCTGGGACATGCTGGTTTTTATAAAAGGTTCATCAAAGATTTTAGTGTAATATCTAAGCCCTTAAGTAACCTTTTAACAAATGATACTATTTTTGAATGGACTGAACATTATGAAGAAGCCTTTATTAAACTTAGAAACTTGCTTATGTGTGCTCCTATCATTCAACCTCCTGATTGGTCATTACCTTTTGAAATAATGTGTGATGCTAGTGATTATGCCGTAGGTGCTGTTTTAGGACAAAGAAAAGATAAGAAACCTTATGTAATTTACTATGCAAGTAAAACTTTAAATAGTGCTCAAATGAATTATACCACCACTGAAAAAGAATTACTTGCAATAGTATTTGTATGTGAAAAATTCAGATCTTATCTTGTTGGCTCACCTGTTGTTATTTTTAATGATCATGCAGCATTGAAATATCTTCTTTCTAAGAAAGATTCTAAGGCTAGATTGGTGCGGTGGATTTTATTACTTCAAGAATTTGATATCACAATCAAAGATAAGAAAGGTAGCGAAAATGTTGTCGTAGATCACTTGTCAAGATTGACAACAGATTCAAAAACTGACAACACACCAATCGATTACTACTTTCCCGATGAATCTTTACTTTCTATCTCTACAATGCCTTGGTTTGCTAATATTGTCAATTTTCTTGTTTTAGGACAATTGCCAGCTCATTGGAGTACCCAAGATAAAAAAAAAGTTCTTGAACGAAGTGAAAAACTTTTATTGGGATGATCCTTATTTATTCAAATATTGTCCTGATCAAATATTTTGAAGATGCATTCTTGACAATGAGGTAAGTAGTGTCATTAAATTTTGTCATTCTAAGGCATGTGGGGGCCATTTCTCGTCAAGAAAGACAATTGTAAAAATCTTACAAAGTGGATTTTACTGGCCCACCATGTTCAAAGACTCACATGCATTCTGCAAGTCTTGTGAAAATTGTCAAAAGTTGGGATCTATTTCAAAACGTCACATGATGCCTTTAAATCCTATTATTGTCATTGAGATTTTTGATTGTTGGGGTATAGATTTCATGGGTCCATTCCCTCCATCATTTGGTTTCTTATACATATTAGTCGCAGTAGATTATGTTTCAAAATGGATAGAGGCAATTCCAAGTTGAAACAATGATCACAAAATAGTGATAAAGTTTTTGAAAGAAAATATTTTGAGTCGATTTGGAGTCCCTCGAGCCATAATAAGTGATGGTGGAACACATTTTTGCAACAAGCCATTTGAGTCTTTAATGAAGAAATATGGAATCACACACAAAGTTGCCACCCCTTATCACCCTAAAACAAGTGGACAACTAGAGCTTGTTAATAGGGAGATCAAACATATATTGGAGAAAACAGTGAACCCTAATAGGAAAGACTGGTCTTTAAGACTTAATGATGCACTTTAGGCTTATCGAACTGCATATAAAACATCATTAGGTATGTCACCTTATAGACTAGTCTATGGAAAACCTTGTCACTTGCCTGTGGAACTTGAACATAAAGCTTATTGGGCTATGAAAGCTTTCAATTCAAATTTGGATGATGCTAGTCAACTGTGAAAATTACAAATAAATGAGCTTGAGGAAATAAGAAATGATGCATATGAAAATTCAAGAATTCATAAAGCAAGAACTAAAGAGTTTCATGCAAGAAAATACTGAGAAAAACATTCAATGTTGGTCAAAAAGTCTTACTTTATAATTCTCGACTGCATTTATTTCCTGGAAAATTAAGATTAAGATGGAGTGGTCCTTTTATTGTGAAACATGTGTATCCATATGGGGCCTATGACATCGAAAATCCAACAAATGGCAATGTTTTCAAGGTAAATGGACATCGACTCAAAGTTTACTTTGATAATTTTTCAGTTGAACATGACTCTATTGAATTGGGTGATCCTGTATATAAAGATTGATTTTTATTATTTTTATTTCTTTTTTTAGTGATTTTTACTAGTTTCTCTCACCCCGGTCAAATGGCGGATAACGGTACTCCGTGACTTAAGTCGGTACTCTATGACTAAAAGTATTTTCCCGCTCTACCTTAGAATATGATTACAAAAATTTACCGTGCTAGATGTGCAAAATTGAGATTGTTAATGAATCATGGAATTCCTGAAGATATTCGTTGGTTGATTGAAGCAAAGGTCCGATTATCAGGTGAGTCCTCTAACTCCTTCATTTCACACATGCCTAGAACAGGTAAAAGCACTTTTGCAAAGAAACGTCGTGTAAAACGACTGAAAGTCTGTTATCGATGTGCTAGATGGACTTGTAATACACAATGTTGTTCTTTGGGAATGGTATCTATAAACCGTGAAGATAAAATACAATTCATTAAAGATGGCCTGAGTAAGGAGTCTTTAGATAATCTTCTATTGACTCTTGAGACGCATTCTAGTGGAGATGTGCATCATGCAATTCATGATTTATGACCCCATTTTCATAAAGAACATGATCAACATAGTCTTGGGAATCTGACTAAAAATGACCCTGTTTGCCAGTTTTTAAGAACACCGGATGGGAAGCTTATCCCCGACCCATTGAGGGAATTTAAGCCATTCTTGGACGTAAAACTAAGGGAAGATGTGAGCCATAATCACAACTACTTGTACATACACATGCTTTTTCAAAAGTAAATAAATAAATAAATAAAAAGAGAGAGAGAGTGTGTGAGACTCCAACTGGCCTACATATAGGTGTTATGATTGCCTTTCTAATTTCTCATCTATAAAACCCTCTTCCTTCCTTTCATTTCTACTCAACCTATACATTCAACAAATACAGAAGTGTGTAGAAATGGCAAGTTCCTCAGGTCATTATATAAGAAATATTTGTGTTTTCGGTGGATCTAGTCCTGGGAAAGAAAAAGGGTTTTTAGAATCAGCAAATCATCTTGGTCAGGTGCTAGCTGAGAGAAAGATTCATTTGGTATATGGGTGAGGCAGTCTTGGGTTAATGGGAGATGTGTCAATAGCTGCATTTTTAGGAGGGAGTCAAGTTTTGAGGGTCGTCCTCGAAGCTTTAGCACAAAGGGACATCATTGGAAAAATAATTGGAGAGGAACTTCAGGTCTCCACAATATTGGCTCGAATGAATGAAATGTTTAACCATGCTGATGTCTTCATTGCTTTACCAGGTGGTCTAGGCACATTGGAAAAGATCTTTCATATTTCCTCTAGGGGTCAATTGCATATTCACCATAAACCCATAGGGTTGTTAAATGTTAATGGTTATTATGATAAGTTGTTATCTTTTCTTGATCATGCTGTGGAACAGGAATTTCTAACATCTTCTGCATGACAAATCATAATCTCTGCTACTACTGTTGAACAATTGATTGACCAACTATAATCTTTCATTCCTGTGATTGATCCTTCCATAAATCGCATAGATTGCTCATCTAAGGGAAGCCGTAAAAAGCTTAGATTGGATTTGCGCCTTCATTTGTGAATTTTTATGTCTTTTGGTTTTATTATTATGTTTTGTTATTTCTTATTTTTGTTTCAGTGTGTTTCAGGTTTTGTCAGTGTTCGTTATTTCAGGTGATATCTTCTATACTCTATCTTTCTACCTTAGAACATTAAGGACAATGTCTCATTTTGGTTGGGGGGAGAGGGTCGTAGTTGATAAAAAAAATTTTTTTTTCATTTCATAAAGCATGTGCATAATTGTTGTTACTAGGATGGTAGAATAAAGGAGCTCTTTTGTTAAAGTGACTCTTGAGATGCATCTTAGTAACCATTCTTAACAAGGTCTATTATAATACTTCTTGAAATATTCAGGTTTACAAACTCTCGCATTATTATCACTTAATTCTGCTCATATACTTATTTAACATGTATTTTTAAACCTTAATTTACACACACACACTTTAACATATGATTGTAGGTTGCATATTGGATTATTACATTATTTATGTTCTTTTGTTAAAGGTAACAACTAAGGGAAAGGGATTGTATATAATTAAGAAAAAAAACATGAAAAAAAATAAAAATGAAAAAAGAAAAAGAAAAAGAAAAAAATGATGATAATAAAAATGTAGATAAGTTTGGTTTCGTAGCCTTCCTAACCTAAGCAATTAAGCCCGAAGGGGTTTTAACACCTAATACCCTAAAGTCAACTGACTTGAGAGCTACTGGCCCAACGCTTGTTACATGGGTTGAGGAGAAAAGCTTAAGGGAATCAAACATTGCACTATCTACATATCAGTATTTGCGACCTAAGTTACTAAGCTCGTAGGGGTGTCTTAACACCTAATGCCGTAGGACCAACTGGTTTGGGAGTCATTAGCTGAAAACTCGTTACATGGGTTAAAGATGCATGATGTTTTTAAATAATATATATATATACATTTAAAAAAAAAGGAAAAAAAAGACAAAAATAATAATCCCAACCCAAGGAAGTTAACCTTAAACATTAGAACAAAAATTTTGTTTTCTTCCAAGAAAAGCCCCATAATTATGTGTTGATACATTGAGCACAAAAAAAAGATTTATTAATATCTTGCTAAGAGGTATTGAGCAGATATATAAATTTAATGAGAGTTTGTTTATCTGGATAGATTAATGGAAGTTAAATGATGAATACCTTACTTTGTGGAATTTGCAAATTTATTTTTCTATTTTAACGCTTTGATTACGAGGGACTAGTAATAAGCTGGTTGGGCGGTGTGATTAGTACTTAAAAGTGTATTTTTATCATGATTTTATATCATCATTTTGCACTTGAAGTATCAATAACTCCTTAACTAAAACATGTTTTATAATCATGTATCTAATAATATAAGATACCTATGATTTGTGGTAAATGTCTATTTTTAATGCAGGCTTATCACATAAATGAAAGGATTGATTAATAAATTTAAGAATTGAAATTGAAAGAATAAAGAGATGGCTAAACTCCAAAAAAAGATGTCGGTGCAATCCATACCGGAACACTATTTGGTAATTGGATCATATCTGAAGTTGCAGATCTCAGATTTAGGTCCACTTTATATGGATGGAAAGATAAGACATAGGCCTACAACTTTCATATGGAGCCCAAGATCTAGAAAGGCCATTTTCAAGTCTAAATTATAGCAACAACAAAGAAGCCCCAATCTGTCCTCCAGCCCGAGCACTGTTCGGTATGTTGGATATATATGGAGTTCTAGAAGTTCAAATAAGCTGAATTGTTTACACAAGATAGCTGAGACAATGGCCTACAACTTTCATGTTTGCAAGTGGTTCCAATTTTGACGTTATCAATGATGTTTTGGGCAGACAAGAGAAGATAAGAATTGTCACCAAGTCAAGAGTTGGCCACCCACTCATCAATAAGTCATCAAATCAATAGTTCTCAATTTTGGCCTATAAAAGGAGGCATTTGCCATGCATTTAGGCATCTTGGTGTTAAGATCAAGATCATGCTCTTCCTTTCTCTCTTTCTATTTTTTGTAATGTTTATGCTTTGCTTTCATTAATATTAAGTTTATGCTTTTCATTTCCTTTTCTTTACTTAGTTAGCTTTTATGTTCTTATTTTGTTTATCTATTTTTCTTTCTTTCATTATATCTAGCTAAGTTAATTATGTCAATGTAAAAGGGTTACACTAATGGTGTAAGAATAAGTATAATGTAAACTTAATATGGACTTTAATGTTTGATACTAACATGTTTTATATTTGTTATCTTGTTTACTCTTTAATACTTTGCTTATTAAATGACTAATCTTGATTTATATTGTGGAACACATGGTACAACAAATGGTTGGTACTTTCATAGCCCATATTGTATGGTATAACCGACACCTAAGCTATGAAATGAACTTGATTTGTTGTTAACATAAGTTATAATCATGAATGCTTGATGAGATTTACAAGTATTAACATTAATTGAATAAGATGACTAATGTAATTATGTTAACAATCTATAATCCCATTAGAACCTTCTTTATATGTGGTTTCCAATTGAATAATAAGAGTTTATATTATACTTGTTTGACATACCATTAGTGGAATCTCTAACCTTGACAATTTTTATTATCATTGTTGAATCGTTACATTAATATTCCTTCTCCAAGTTCTCATCATCTTCTTCTTCTCTTTCTTTATTACTACTACTACTACTACTACTACTACTACTACTATTACTACTATTATTATTATTATTATTATTATTATTATTACTATTACTATTATTACTATTACTATTATTACTATTACTATTAGTATTATTACTACTACTACTACTACTACTACTACTACTACTACTACTACTACTACTATTATAGTTATTGTTGTTATTGCTATTATTGTTGTTTATAATTTGTACAATTAACCTCCATGTGTTTCGACCCCGATCTTGCCGGGTTATTTATTACTTCGACACTACTGCACTTGGGAGAAGACATCAACCTTTTAGTCGTGTCAACTAACATTCTCTTCGATTCTTCTGGTTGGATTCCAACAATCCTTGGCATATTGACCCATCTTCTCATAATTGTAACATTTAACTTTTATTTTGGCAAACCTAGGTTTTGAATTGCCACTATCAGTTGAATCAATTGACAAGTTGACTTGTCGAGGTTGTTTGAACCTTTTTTTTCAAATTGGCCTCTTCCTTTTTTTTCTCTACCTTATCCATATCCTCTACGTCCTTGAGCATATCCAAAATCATCTTACTTCTCGTTTGAACAATTTTTAAAAGAGTGTTTGTGTACTTGCATCTTCTTGAATGTTATTGACTCTTTCTTCATAGGCTTGTAGTTTTCCTATGAGTCCTTGAATAGTTAAAAAGTTTATATTTTGCAGTTATTCTATCATGACCACCATATAATGAAACTTTTTTTTTGGCAAACGTAGAATGTTTTCTACCACATATGTTTCCTCCATCTTCTCTTCATATCTATTCATATGATTGTATATAGCTAATGCTATAACAAAGTAATATGAAATACTTTCTTATTCAAGTATATATAGCTTTTCAAAGTCACCTCGTAACTTTTATATGTATACCTTTCTGATAATGTGAGCTCCTTAGTTTGATTGTTGCAAAACTTCTCATGTTTGCTTGGGGATGGTTGCATTAGCCACTATTTTAAAAGTGACATCATCCAAACATGGGTGGATGATTATAATTTTTTGTTGATCTCTTATTTGTGCCTTTTACATGACCTCCCTTTGAATTGAAGTCAATGTTAATTTTTCTATAGGCTCCTCAAAATCGTTTTCTACCGCTCCCGACACATCTTGGAACCTAACCATGTTTCTATTTGAATACACTAAATTTTATAATTGTTATTTGTCAAAAGAGGATATTAAAATGGAAAGTTTGTATTGGCCATGCCAAACAACCAAACACAAGCTATGATACCACTTGTTCAAAGAAATTAGTATAGTAGAAGTTCATGGACAACAATGCAATAAGTAAAAGCTAGAGAACAAGAAGAAGATTTGAGAGGAAGGCAATCTTATTAAGTTTTTTTTTTCTCTTATGTATTTTTATTTACACTTATTTTTATGCTTTTGACTACAAGCATATTTATAGGTTTCAAGTACTAAATAAATAAAAAATTAAACTAGTCAAATAAAATTCTAATTTGAACTAAAAATATATTCTGCCAGCTTAACCGGTCGATCATTTTCTGAATCAATCAATTAATTTATTTAATTCAACCTTTGTTCCAACTCGTCAACCAATTCTCAACTAGTCTATTAGTTTAACTAATTTATCAAAATTCTAGTTTATTTTCAATATTTTCCTACTAATCCTGAATATTTATGGGATTCAAATGTATTTTTTAAAATATAGATTTGGTATGTGTGGTGTGGTGGAAAAGAAATTTCTGAACAGAAATTCTTTTTTAATTAAATAAAAAATATATATTCCTCGAAAATAAATTATTTCTTATTTGTAACTGATAAACAATAATAAAACGGTTTGCATCACTGAATCTTTTTACCTGGCAAATGGATATTTACTTGTTGAGTGTCTTACTATATAACGACAGTTGCACTTCCCATGTGGCCAGAGATTCTCTTGAGTTCGTGGGTTCCTTAACGAAGCAAGTCGGTTGTCAAATACGTAGGAATATCGATCGTTCACAAAAGTTTGTGCTGGGTTTTGAAACAAAGGAACATGAGCATGTGTGATTCCTCCGTAGCAGCAGTAGCCTTATAGATTTATCATCAATTTCAGATTTCTGCCCCGTTCTGCAGATCCCTCGTAGTAATTGGTCGAAAGGGTTTTCACCAGTTTGAGATAGCAAATGTCTTACTTAGGATTTCAGTACAAGTTTGGATTTCGGCACAGTTCGAAACAGCTTGTTCCATAATTAGATTTTAAGTTCGCATGCTTTGAAGCAGTGGGTACTGATTCTAAAGAATAAAAGGAGGAGCGGATTGCCAATTTGTTGCAGGAATATCTGCAATAATGAATACTCTTTTTAATAGGATCCACTTGTTATTATTGTATATTTCTATAATATTGGTAAAAGTCTTTTTTCTATTAATAATTGTAGTTTTTTTTTAATTGTTGTTGGTTCTTTTTAATAATTATTTATTAATTTAACTGAGTTTATTGGAATCATTTGAGTTAATGACCCCGATTCCAGATTTTCTTGATGCTTTAAAAATTATATCATCACTTAAGCATCATCTTTTACATTTGCAAAAATTGAACTTGATGTGCAGCGTGACTCGAGTAAATTATTTAATATAATCTATTAAGAATTGTGTGATTATGAAACTTGATGATTCTAGATTTGGATTTCAATGTTAAAACGTGTGACATTACATTTGCAATAATTGCATTCAACAAAACTTCTAATATTTTATATATTTTATGGATGCATGTAGTAACAGGGATGTTCAGGAATATAATTGGGTTAGTTTTGAATTTACAATTATATCCAATCAAACTTCTAATATCTTACAAATTATAAATCCAACTCATTAGCTCATTTTAGACTCAAACATGTTGAATATACACTACTATATTTAATAGTTTACCAATAAAATTATTTATCAATATTTATTTTTTTATTCTATCAGTATAAATTTTACCGACTAATTCATAAACTGAAATAATCCGTTGATAATTTTATTTTTATCGGTATAAAAAAACTAATGGTTTATAGATGGAAAATGTGCACCAAAAAAAAATCACCCACTAGAATATATTGACATAATAATTTTGTTGGTGATTGGCTATGGTATTTAAAGTAATTTTATTTCAACCCTCTATAAAATACCAATAGAATAATTTTATAGGTAATGTAACAGTTGAAGTGACATTTGCAGAAAATTGTTTCCAACTCTATGGAATATACCAACAGAAAAGGTCCGCCGGTAACTCTATTCGTAATAATTAAAAAATATATTTTAAAAAATAAAATTATTTAACAAAAAAATAAAATTGTATAAAATTCAAGTATGTAAAAATAAAGTATTTTAATATAAAAGTCAAATATTCATTACAAATTTATATATGCAAATAAAATTAAACTAGAAAAATAACAGGGCTGGAGGAGGAGGAGGAGGAGGAGGCTGGTCATTTCTGGAACCATATGGTTAATAAGAGGGCACACATGTACCATCCACTTGTGATCTCATATTCACAACCATTCGGCATAGTTCTTCATAATCCATGGAGAGTCATTCATATATTTCAGTGAGATAGATCATATGTTGTTGGAAGGTTACGAACTTCTGAAACTGGGTGCTTGATATCAATTACAAGCTCTTAACAGTTGAGACATTATAGGTCGTTCACATGTTCTCGGTTGTGGTGTTGGAGAGTCCGTGCACTCAATTTATATCAACTTTATCAGACTATCCTACCTCCATCCACAATTCCATATCAAAATCCGAGTTGGTCGAAAGATTGTTCTCGCATTTCTCCTTTAACTGACTGTTATATGTCTCTTAGAAATAAAAGATAAAATCATCAAATTTAATTAAATAAAATAATAATCTACAAAAGAAAATGGTTGAACGAACATATCACAAAGTGATGGGCATGGTTTTCAATGAACTCTTGCACCTTTTATTATAGTCTTCACTTTGTATGTGCATCTCTACCAAAAGCTTAATTGAGTTTGACTCGTATCTAAGAGTCGTAACCTGTAAGAAAAACAATTATTACAAGATAAATATATTTATAAATAACAACAAATTAATTAAAGATAGATGTGATTAAAATTAATCTTACCATCTGCTTCACATGCGAAACAAACAAAACAAAGCCGCTAGTATACGTGGTAACCAAATCGTGAATTTGCCACCTCTAGTTCCCCGCACAGGACTGTGAGTATCGTGTGAAACACTCGAATGTCACATGCTAAATATATTCTATCCATATATTCTCTAGGATATATTATGGCTTGAAATCCTTCTAAATCGTCACGTCATTCCAGCCTAGTAGATTGTTTTCTTTAGCATACTTTTTACATTTGTTTTGCATCTCATACCAAAAATCATGCAGCTTACATGATACAAATGCATTCTTTATGAGTTTATGACAAATTAAATTTTAATATATGAAATTAAAAAAAAATTATGATATTGTTGTTTATGTTACCTCGTTGCAGCGTGATTCTCTTAAACTCTCCTTGCAACATTATCATTTTCTCTATCCTACTTGAATTTAGCCTAGCATTAAAAATGTATAAAAAAGTAAATCAATAATTTCAATAAAGTAAAGGAATTAACATAATTATGATGAGAGAAAAACCTTAAATTCTACTTAAGACAAGAGAGGATTGAAAGAGTGAGAGTTAAAATGTGAGAATGGAGAGAATTGAAAGTGAGAGTTTGTGAGAATAAAAGGAAAAAAAATGAAGTTTTGGTGTCGTCATTAGGTTTTATATTATTTTTTTACCAAGGAAATCATCATTAGAATATTAAATATTATTATTTTTAATTATTTCATCAATAATTCTCTCAGTAAATTCACCTTGAAATTTTTATTTCACACTAAAGTTTTTAAAAAACCCTCTAGATTTTTTTAGGTCTGTTCGTGATTCTATTAGTAAAAATATAAATAGTACATATAATTATAAATACATTAATTATAAACTCATTAGAATTCACAATTCATTAGTAATTTCCTTGGGAACCTACCACTCACTTAGTGGACTTTAATTGCCATCACCGAAAAAAGAAAGGGAATAGTGCCCTTCGTTTCTGGAATATACCAATAAACACAAATCGCTGATATTTTCATTAGTGTAATGCATTGTAAATAGTGCCAGAAAGAGGGGAACAATTACATTTGCCTTTGGAAAACACTAGCGGACACAAGCCATTGCTATTTTCATTGGTGTGATGCATAACAAACAATATCAGGAGGAGGGGAATAGTTTCCTTCACCTCTGGAATACACCGATGGACACAAATTGTTGGTATTTTTATCGGTGTGATACACAGTGAATGACACCAGATTGTATTTGTATTCCTTATCTATCCATCCTGCAAATACTTAAATTGAAAGTTGCACCCACAACATAATAACACAAGTTCACATAACAATTATAAAATAAATAATAAATACTTTTTTGTTAAGAATTTCATCAATAACTATTACATGATAGTTAGTTAAAATTATCAATTAACTTATTATTAGCTCCATATCAATCTTCTATGTTGATGATATTGCTATCATCATCTTCATCGACTTATACTTGTTCGCTAGAGCTGAAAACAACATTCAACTACTCAGTATTAACATTAACAAAAATATTATCAAAAATATGAAAAATTTAATTCTCTTCTATGTCAATCGATGGAGATATGATTCAACTAACTCACTAACTTAAAAGGCATCATCTCTCAAATTTGAGTCATTATTCTCATCTTAAAAAACCTTAACAGAACCCCTGAGTTTGTTTTTCAATATGGATAACCAATCAACTCTTGATCAATCCTTTCTAAACATAAGGGTGTCTATATAATAAACTTTCTAGCATTGTTTGGCGAAAACAAAGACACAATTGATATTGTGGAGTTTAGCTTTTGACTTAATTTTGAATAAACCATAATGGAGATCTATTCTGATTCCTTTGTCAGTGGTATCATACCAATAACATTTGAATAAAAACACTATTATGTTCATTATGATATTGCAATTCAATTACCTCTTCTAATTTCCTATAATAGTCAACTTCAAACTCACTAGAAGTCGATCCCTTAATACAAACACCATTGTTATATGTTTTTCTACCCTGCCTATATTCTTTAATATATTTTTCTTGAATATTGACAAGTTCTCACTCGAAGGCACTTCACCATCATCGCTATGCATTGAAACGCGGTTGATTCTTGTTCTTAAATGAGGCTTGAAATAATATGAGATAAATGTTAAGATATCTTCAAAAACATAGACCTACATATCAAAACTTGAACATGTGCCTTATTTTAAACCCTTTCTTTAAGGTTGAACACATACCTGCATTGAATTAAAAATTATTTCAATTAAAAAAACAATGAAAATACATTTTTTTATTGTCATTTTAAAATGTTTTAAACCATTTTTAATTAAAAAATATGCAATAAAAAAATTTTCATTTTAAAATTGTGTTCAAATTAAAAAAATGGTATATTTACTTACTTAAAATGAAAAATCCATAATAAAATTTCATTCAAAATTCAAATATTATCAAACAGAGTGTTGTTGTGACAAAAAAAAGTTTACAAAATAATAAGTTATGTGAAGATAAAGAGGTATCTAAGGGGGCTATTTGTGTAGTTGTAAAGGGGGGCTATTTGTTTAGTTGTGGATGGGAATAACGAGAAATAAAGGATGGGAGGGTTGATGTTCAAGTCATATATTAATTATTATCGATGGAATTACCGATGTAATGTTTTTGTTTGTCAATTTGTCTGCAATTCTGTCAATATAAATGACACGTTACTGTACAGACTTCCTTGTTTTAATCCAACTATAATTATTTCAGTAATAGTATTTATAAAGACTTACATGTTATTATATTGTTTGTTTTTTTTAAAAAAAATTCCTTCTATTATGATTAGGATTCCCTCAATATATACCGATAGAATATTTTTGTCGGTAAATACTAATAGCGTTAGCGATGGAAAAAGTTTGGTTGGTAAATATCACCCCAAAATACTGATTGATTTTTTTCATCGATGATTTCATTTGTATTTATAGATTTTCTGGTAGTGATATTGGAATGGGGTAAATTTTTGTATGGATATTATAAATATCCACGAGTTAGGTTTATATTGCTAATTTCATATGCCTATATTTAGAGGTGGACCTATAACATTGATTGTAGGTGCCATAACACCCCTAATTTTAGGTCTAATTTTTATACATTTCACCACCATTAAATTCTTGTTACCTTCCCTTCCCCTTTAGTAAAGAGACAAACCATATTTTGTTATGTTATAGAAATCTAATAGAAAGCTCATTAACAAAAACTTCGGAGTCAAAATATTTCTAAATAAAATAAAAATAAATGTTCAATAAGAAAAACTTTTAAATATGAAGACAAAAGAGTATAAGGATACATGTTGGATTAGTAGGTTTACAAGGTTTAAAAAATCTTAACCTGCCATCCGACCCATGATATTCATTTCTTAAGTTTTTTTTATCTATTATCATCTATAATATTTATATTACCTAACTTTGATGAGTTGGGTCGAGTCAAATAATATAAATATTATAAATGAGCTACTTTATTTGAACACCTCTATAAACTAGCCTTGTAAACTGATTTGTCAAATAACAGTCCAATGCTTGATATGAACCTCATAAGAAAATTAAATTTTTCAACAACGCATTGTAACTCGTTGTTTTGTGAAGGTTGTGCTTTATGATCACCCTTATGTTGTTTTTGTACTTTTATATGTTTAAAGGCAGAACATAAATCACCTAAATAATATATTTTTATTTTGATTTAATCATGATATCATCAATGTAACTTGTATATTGTGGTTGATCATATTCTAAACAATCAAATTATTAGGTTTTTGGTAAATAAAATTGTTATTTTTTTTGTCAAACATTATTACCAACCACTCATAAATTTCTAGTGAATTAGGACATCTAAAAAATCAAATTATTGGTATGGTTATAGTCTGAATGATCATATATGAAGATAAGGATTTCATCTTCAATAGCTAAATCCTAAGTGCAGTTAAGTAGCAATCTTACAAAACCAAATGAAATACAAGTGTTCAAAGATTTCAAACATTTAAAGAGGTATATCTATCCCAAGCAACACCATCTAAGAACAAGAATAGGTGAATAAGAATAAAGATTAAAAGTAAGAAGGATAAATTGAATTGAATTAATTGAAAAACAAAGTACATCTATATATGACTAACCATCTTTTTAAAAAGTTGATGGCTCTATTTATATTGGTATAATATTTGAATTCTAACTAAGGATATAATTATATAGCTATACAAGTAACTTATATCAAATAATGAAGTATATTAAATCCTAATGCAAATTAAACTCCTCATTTGCTAATAATTACTTGAATTCCTAACAAACCTAAAATAATTGGCCAATTTAACTAATAAGGACTCCAATTAAAAGTAGAATTAAAACATCTATTCATTTATATGAATACAAACTCCTAGTACCAAAAGCTTTATTTTGGTTGATCGTGAATTTTGATCATCTGGTCTTCTTCGATGATTAAAAATCTTTAAACTTAATTGATTATATTATGGATAATTGATTTTTTCCTTTCTTTTCCAGTTTAAACATAAAAAATATTGTTCACATCTAATTAACGTTGGATATTTATTTTTATGTAAAAAATAATAAAAAATCAAATATGTATTGTTGATCCTTTTACCTTAGGCTTAAAATCAAGCCCAACCAAACTTCTTTTATAGAAAAAAAATAGAAACCAAACCAGTAATTTTTATGGAACAAAATCCAAACCTAGGTGGTCTTATTTACCAAAACAAAAACCAAAACATACATATAAACTTACATCAAAGCTCACAACCAAAGCCTAAGTGGTTATAGCACCACTTACACTTTAATAACATGCTTCACAAAAATAGAAAGAAAACAACACACTTATATTAATAGATTGCAATGAAATTATTAAGTCTTTAATAAGTGTAATCAATGTGTAATAAAATAATCAAGAGTCAAGTCAAAGTAGAAAGAATGATTATAGAAATAATAGCTTAATAATAGTTTGCACATAGCATTCTTCTTCTTTTTAAGTCATTGAAAATAAATTTTTGTCCATATATTTTTTTCTTTTAATCTTACCATTCCATATTAAGCATATTTGAGATTGAGATTGATAATTTATTTCAATAATTTTGATGTGAGGTTTTTGTAATGAAAAATAAAATTCTAATATTAAGTTGATGCTTAATTTGACAAAATAAAATTTACTTTTTTATTGATTAAAAATAATTGAAACTTTAAATATGAAATTTGAAATTGAATAAAAAATCTTCCTTTTCTCATTTCACTATTCATAAGATGTCTTTTAAAATATTTTTATGCCTAAAGTTTTTATGTTTTTTATTTGTTTATCCCCTGTTTGTTAAAGTTTTTATATTTTGATCCAAAACTTTATCTTGTTCATATTTTAGTCTCTAAATTTGAGAGATGAGAGAGAGCAACCAAAAAGTGGGGAAGGATCTATTTGCTATATTATAGCGATAAAAACATTATTCTTAATGTTAATAAGTTTTATTTAATAAGACAAGTTTCATTGAGTATTTTTTTACCTTTCATTTTACAAGAAAAATAGATTTGGGGCTCAAGAATGTTTTTTTAATCAGGTTGATTTTTCATGTTAGGCGTAATTAAAGGCTGAATTAATGTTATAAATGATTTTATTGAGATCTCTAGAATATTTTAGGTGTTTTCATGAGAAAAAAGATTAAAAAATGAGTTTTTTGATCTAAGAGGTTGTAATCAAACTTTCTTGCTACCTAAGGCAGCTTGAGATTATGTAAGTGCACAAGTATCATTTGCCCATTTTAAAAAATAAAAAAGGCTTGACATATGGAGTTAGCCTTGTAGGCTAACACACACCTTGTCTTCTTTTCATGGGTTAAGCCAGTTAACCCCCAAATGTCACAGCTTTGTTTGTAAAGTAGGCTTTATTTTATTTTATTTCCTTTAATTATAAAATTAAATTTATTAAAATAAAATAATTAAAAATATATTTATGATATTATTTTATTTTATTTTTACTTTTTTTATAAAATTATACTATTATTTTTATAATATACACAAACACTTTTTTATAAAGCCCTTTTTTATTTTTTTAAATAAAATTCTTAAATTTATTTGTTGTTTTTCCTCTAAATATCTATTTTTATTATCTTATAATTAAATAAGAAATCTATCCAGAGAACTTTCCAACAACAATTGAGGGAGTAGTATGTTGTTTTTATATTTTTAATACATTCACATTAAAATCATGGAAATATTGCTTTTTTATTTATTAACGTTTTCTTTTATGATTGTGTTAATTTTTTGTCTAGAAAACAAAATATTATAGTAAAATTAATAAGACAAAAAGAAAATGTATTAATGAGATGAAGGAATTTTACGTAAAGAGCTACCTTTGTTTAAGTTATTGCTTTCCTTACAAAAAAAAGCAATTTGATTGTTGTATATTTAAATAAAAAAAAATAAGAGTTCTTTGCTTCACCAAATCACATATTTGAATAGTCATCTTTCTATGAGTTTTTTTATTAGTACTTAAAAGTATATTTTTATCATGGTTTTATATCATCATTTTGCACTTGAAGTATCAATAACTCCTTAACTAAAGCATGTTTTATAATAATATATCTAATAATATAAGATACCTTTAATTTATGGTAAATGCTCATTTTAAATGCAGACCTATCACATAAATGAAAGGATTGATTGATGACTTTAAGAACTTAAATTGCAAGGGCAAAGAGATGACCAAAATTAGAAAAGAGATGTCAGTGCAATCCAAACCAGAACACTGTTCGGTCATTGGGTCATATCTGGAGCTATAGATCTCCGATTTAAGTCTACTTTATATGGATGAAAAGGTAAGAGATAGGCCTACAACTTTCATATGGAGCCCAAGATCTAAAAAGGCCATTTTCAAGTCCAAATTATTGCAACAACAAAGAAGCCCGAATCTGCCCTCCAGCCCGAGCACTGTTCAGTATTTTAGTCATATCTGGAGTTTTAGAAGTCCAAATGAGCTGAATGTTTTACACAAGAAAGGTTAGATAATTTCCTACAACTTTTATGTTTTCGAGTGGCTCTAATTTTGACATTATCAATGATGTTTTGGGCAAACAAGAGAAGATAAAGATTGTCACCAAGTCAAGAGTTAGCCACCACTCATCAATTAGTCATCAAATCAATAGTTCCTAATTTTGGCCTATAAAAGAAGGCATGTGCCATGCATTTAGACATCTTGGTTTCCAGATCAAGATCATGCTCTTCCTTTCTCTTTTTGTATTTTTTGTAATGTTTATGCTTTGCTTTCTTTAATATCAAGTTTATTCCTTTCAATTCCTTTCATTTGCTTTGTTAACTCTGATCTTATTTATGTTCTTATTTTGTTTATTTTTTTTTTCTTTCATTATGTCTAGCTAAGTTTATTATGTCAAGGTGAAAAGGTTACACTAATGGTGTAAGAATAAGTATAGTGTAAAATTAATATGAATTTTAATGTTTGTTACTAACATGTTTTATATTTGTTATCTTGTTCACTCTTTAATACTTTGCTTGTTAAATGACTAATCTTGATTTATGTTGTATAACACTTGGTACAACAAATGCTTGGCACTTTCATAGTCCATATTGTATGATATAACTGACACCTGAGTTATGAAAGGAACTTGATTTGTTGTTAACATAAGTTATAATCATGAATGCTTGACGAGATTTACAAGTATTAGCATTAATTGAATAAGATGACTAATGTAATTATATTAACAATTTATAATCCGATTGTAACCTACTTTATGTGTGGTTTCCAATTGAATAATAAGAGTTTATATTATACTTGTTTGACATACCATTAGTGGATCATGTAACCTTGACATTGTTTATTATCGTTGTTAAATCTTTACGTTAATATTCCATCTCAAAGTTCTCATCTTCTTCTTCTTCTTCTTCTTCTTCTTTATTATTATTATTATTATTACTACTACTACTACTACTACTAGTATTATTATTATTATTATTATTATTATTATTATTATTATTATTATTATTATTATTATTATTATTATTATTATTATTAGTATTACCACTATTACTACTAGTATTATTATTATTATTATTATTGTTATTACTATTGTTGTTGTTGTTGTTGTTGTTGTTGTTATTTATAATTTATACAATTAACCTCCTTGTGGTTCGATCCCGGTCTTGCCGGGTTATTTATTACTTCGACACTCCTGCACTTGGGAGAAGACAACAATCTTTTGGTCGTGTCAAGTTTTTGGCGCCGTTGTCGGGGAGGTAAGTTTTGTATAAATTATAATTTTTATTTTATTTTTTCTTTTCACTTTTCTTGTATATAACTTTGTTTCTTTTCTCTTGTTTCTTCTTATTTTGTTTTCTTTTTCCTTTTATTCTACTCCTACACGTGCATGAGAGTGTGGTCACGTACATTAAGTGGTAGACTTTGTAGGCTATCTTCATTATTTTCAGAAAATATGACCGAAGAAGATAATCAATCACTTCATAATGAGAATAACCGTGCTAGAACACTTAGAAACCACATGAATCTCACAAGAACAAGTGCACCATCATGCATACTACTACTAGACATTATTCAACTTTTACCTTCTTTTCATGGCTTAGATTTGGAAAATCCATACTTGCATTTAAGGGAATTTGAGGAGGTCTGCAACATATATAATAATTTAAATTGTAGTATGAACACCATCAGATTAAAGCTTTTTCCTTTTTCATTAAAAGATAAAGCTAAAACATGGCTATAAAATTTAAGACTAGGATCCATTCGTGCTTAGAATGAAATGCAACAACAGTTTTTGAAGAAGTTTTTCCCATCTCACAGAACAAACTCTTTCAAAAGACAAATCACTACTTTCACTCAAAAACCAGGAGAAACATTTTATCAATGTTGGGATAGGTATCGAGACTTGCTTAGTACTTGCCCTCATCAGTGTTTTGAAACATGGAGATTGGTTTCACATTTCTATGAAGGGTTAACACCTAAAGATAGGCAAATGGTTGAATTGATGTGCAATGGAACTTTTGAAGATAAAGACCTTGATGCAGCAATGGAGTACTTAGACTTGTTAGCTGAAAATGCTCAAAATTGGGACACCGCGGGTACTTATGAGGCACCAAGTAAAACTCAACCTCATACATCTAGTGGAGGTATGTACAACCTTAGGGAAGATCATGACCTTCAAGCCAAGTTTGCATCTTTAGCTAGAAAAGTCGAGGCACTAGAATTGAAAAAAAATGGTCAATTAAAATCTGTTGAAAACATTGCATGTTAAATATGTGAAACAAATGAACACTCAATCAATAACTGTCCAACCTTGCCTTTTTTTAAGGAATGTCTCCATGAACAATCTCATGCTTTAAACAGTTTCCAAAGGGCCAACTATAACCCATACTCACAAACATACAACCCTGGTTGGACAAATCACCAAGATTTCAGTTGGAAGAGTGATAATAACAATGTACAAACTTTACAACCATCATTTCAAGCACACCATAATTTCCAAAATTATCATGGATGCTTCTTATGTTCCACCTCCTACAAGAAATTTTGAGGAAACTTTGGATACATTCATTGAAAAGTAAGAGACAATCAATACTCAACTTGCTCAAAACATAACAAATTTTAAAGATACTCTTGCAAAATTCACATTTGCTCTTAGTTTTCAAGAGAAAGGTAAGTTTCCATCTCAACCACAGCAAAATCTCAAGGGGCAATACAATGTAAATGCAAGTAGTCCTGGAAGTCAATACATGGATCAAGTCAAATAAGTCATCACTCTTTGTAGTGGTAAGGTTATTCAAAAACCAATTCTTGAACCTTGTGAGAAAGATGATGAGTTAATCTCTAAGGGTACGGAAGGGGTTGAATCTAATCATTGCAAAGAAAAGACTGATTCCCCTCCAACACTTCTATTTTCTCATGCCATGACCAATCAGGAAGAAATCAAGGATGAAAAAGGCACTGAAAATATTGATGCGGATCTTTTATCAAAAGTGACAACAGATTCGACACCTAACATCACACCAATTGATGATTACTTTCCTAATAAATCTCTACTTTCTCTTAGTTCAATGCCTTGGTTTGCTAAAAATATCTATTTTCTTGCTTCAGGATTTTTGCCAGCTCATTGGAGTACCGAAGACAAAAGAAAATTTTTGAGCAATGTGCAAAATTTTTATTGGGATGACCCCTACTTATGCAATTATTGTCCTGATCAAATATTTTAAAAATACATTCTCGACAATGAGGTAAGTAATTTCATTAAATTTTGTCACTTTAAGGCATGTGGGGATCATTTCTTGTAAAAAAAAGATTGTAGAAATCTTACAAAAAGGATTTTTTTGGCCAACCATATTCAAGGAATCACATGTATTCTGCAAAACTTGTGAAAATTGTCAAAAGGTGGGATTTATTTCAAAACACAGAGAGTCTTTAGATAATCTTTTATTGACTCTTAAGTCTCATCATAGTCGAGATAAGCATCATGCAATTCATGATTTATGGCCAATATTCCATAAGGAACATGCTCGATATAGTCTTGGGAATCTAACTAAAAAAGACCCTTTTTGCCGGTTTTTAAGAAAACTAGATGGGAAGCCTATCCCGGATCCATATAGGGTGTTTAAGCCGTTCTTGGACGTAAAACCAAGGGAAGATGTGAGCCACAATCACAACTGCGATTTGAATTCTCGTTTGTAAAAACTTGTGTCTTTTGATTTTATTAATAGCATAATATTTGTGTTTTGTTGTTTCTTATATTTGTTTAAGTGTGCTTCAGGTTTGTTAATGTTCGTTATTTCAGGTGATATATTCTATACTCTATCTTTCTACCTTAGAACATTGAGGGCAATGTCTCGTTTTGGTTGGGGGGAGAGGGTAGTAGTTGATAAAAAAAAATTATTTTCTATTTCATAAAGCACATGCATAATTGTTATTACTAGGATGACATAGTAAAGGAGCTCGTCTGTTAAAGTGACTCTTGAGATGCATCTTAGTAACCATTCTTAACAAGGTATATTATAATACTTCCTGAAATATTCAGATTTACAAAATCTAGTATTGTTATCACTTAATTCTGCTCATATACTTATTTAACATGTATTCTTAAACCTTAATTTACACACACATACTTTAACATATGATTGTGGGTTGCATATTGATTATTACATTATTTATGTTCTTTTGTTAAAGGTAACAACTAAGAAAAAGGGATAGTATATAATAAAAAAAATGATAATAATAGAAATGTAGATAAGTTTGGTTTCGTAGCCTCTCTAATCTAAGAAATTAAGCCCGAAGGGGTGTTTTAACACCTAATACCCTAAAGTCAACTGACTTGGAAGCTATTAGTCCAACGCTTGTTACATGGGTTAAGGAGAAAAGCTTAAGGGAATCAAACATTGCACTATTTATATATTAGTATCTGCGACCCGAGTTACTAAGCTCGTAGGGGTGTCTTAACACCTAATACCCTAAGACCAACTGATCTGGGAGTCATTAGCTGAAAGCTCATTACATGGGTTAAATATATATGATATTTTTAAATTATATGTATATATATTTAAAAAAGAAAAACAAAAAAAAAGACAAAAATAATAATCCCAACCCAAGGAAGTTAACCTTAAACATTAGAACAAAAAAAAAATTTTCTTCCAAGAAAAGCCCTATAATTATGTGTTGATATATTAAGCATAAAAGAAAGGTTTACTAATATCTTGTTAAAAGGTATTGAGCAGATAAATAAATTTAATGAGAGTTTGTTTATCTGGATAGATTAATGGAAGTTAAATGATGAATACCTTGCTTTATGAAATTTGCAAATTATTTTTCTATTTTAACACTTTGATTACTAGGGACTAGTAATATGCTGGTTGTGGGGTGTGATTAGTACTTAAAAGTGCATTTTTATCATGGTTTTATATCATCATTTTGCACTTGAAGTATCAATAACTCCTTAACTAAAGCATGTTTTATAATAATATATCTAATAATATAAAATACCTTTAATTTGTGGTAAATGTTCATTTTAAATGCAGGTCTATCACATAAATGAAAGGATTAATTGATGACTTTAAGAACTTAAGTTGCAAAGGCAAAGAGATGACCAAAATTAGAAAAGAGATGTCGGTGCAATTCAAACCGGAATACTATTCGGTAATTGGGTCATATCTGGAGCTATAGATCTCAGATTTAGGTCTACTTTATATGGATGGAAAGGTAAGACATAGGTCTACAACTTTCATATGGAGCCCAAGATCTAAAAAGGTCATTTTCAAGTCCAAATTATTGCAACAACAAAGAAGGCCGAAGTTGTCCTCCAGCCCGAGCACTGTTCAGTATTTTAGTCATATCTGGAGTTCTAGAAGTCCAAATGAGCCCGAAGTTATTGTTATTGTTATTGTTATAATTGTTATTAGTATTATTGTTATTACTATTATTATTGTTGTTGTTGTATTATTATTATTTATAATTTGTATAATGAACCTTCCTGTGGTTCGATCCCGGTCTTGCCGGGTTATTTATTATTTCGACACTCCTGCACTTGAGAGAAAACAAATAATTTTTTAGTCGTGTTATTTTTCAACTCAATTTTTTTCTTATGATATATATATATATATATATATATATCAATTTTTTAATTTCCAATTAAAATTTTTCTTCAACCAAAAAACATTCACAAGACCTGCATATTCATTTTTAATATTTTTTTTTTAACTTGACCGACAATACCATCGCTAGTTTTCACTAAACTACTAAAAGAAGAGAGAATATCTTTTTATCAAAAGAGAATTAGGTTTGCGTAACCCCATTTTAACACAACTTGGTTGGCAAGTATATATACGTACTTAAAAGGGTACAAGACATCTAACGAGAATCTTCAAGTATACTCGTTAGGACAAGATCTTCGGCTATTGCCAAATAACAAGTTAAAAAACTGGTACAAGGAATCCATGATAATTTCCTTCATTCTTTATTGCTTTTTTATTTTATTTTATTTTTGCACTGAAAATGTGAAACTTCTTATTATATGATGGCAAAAGGGGGAGACGAAGACACCATGCATGTCATGCTTTTCTTTGGTTTAAATCATTCTTATGTTCGGTCCTAAACTGATTTTAAGGTAGTATCCTTTATCTAAAATTTGTATAGTTTCAGGTGAAAGCTTTCTTTACGAAATATTGTTTTTAGTAACTTCTGTGAAATCGTCTATTAATTTGATATGGGTTTGATTATAATTTTGAAGGGATATGTATTTTCGTTGGGTTTGATCGAACAGCAAAAGAAGATTCAATGTATCAAAGAATCTCATTCTACCGGAAGTTTTCGATGATTCAGAGAGCCAGCGATCATCGTGGTCTCGAAGAAGGATCATCTGCTTTGAAATTAATTTATCCTTTCCTTCTTGAGGTAGCACACATTTCTTTTAATCCTGCTTCCTTGCATTTTCAGAAACGCAATCCGATGTTCGCTCGATCCCTCGAATAACCTCAAATATTAAATGATTCAAGCAGCTATTTTTTCTCCTATAAAATCCACTGGAAAGAATCTATATGGGCGCGAGAATGCCTTGAATCAACAAAATATGATCTACTACTCAATTCTTAAGCCTTGAAACAATTTACATACTTTCTCGTGAAACTAAACCAACTATTATTATCTGTGATAGTTGTTTGGTACTGTGTTTCAATTATATTTAAAAAGAAAAATTAAATTTGTTTTAGCTTTAAATTATTTTTTGTATATTTTTAGATTTTTTTAATATGTTGATATAAAAATAATTTTTTTTAAATATTATTTTAATACATTTCCAAGCAAATAATACTTTAAAAAATAACATGTATGTCACTCTCTCAAACAAACCCTAAAAAATTCTATTAGAAAAAAAAATAAAAGGTTACAAGTGAATTCAAGCAATTGTAAAGGATGAAGTTCAAAAGGCATCGTTAGCTTGTATACATGAAAAGAAAACATTAAAAATATATTTTGGGTAAATTACTAGCAATTATTTTGGGTAAATTACTAGCAATAGGACTGCAATAGGGAGGGCATGTGCATGAAAATAAATTGAATAAAAATGTAATATGAAAGATTAAATACTTCCCATAAGAGTCCTAGAAGTTGAGAATAATTAGGAGACTTAACCTAATGGTTAGTCAACCCTTTCTATATATACATGTGTGTAGGGCAATATATAATAGCAATGGTGGAGGTTATCATACAAGAGTATATCTATAATATTTTTTATATATAATATTTTCTATATAAGTACATTCTATAAGCTAAGGGTGGAGAAGCAACTCGAAACTTGAAAAGAAAAGCAGTAAATGAAGAAGTAGGAAGTGGCTTAGTGAAGACATCTGCAAGTTGATCTTGAAAGGAAATAAAATAAATCTAAATCTCCTTCTTTGCAACTCTATTTCAAACAAAATGATAATTGACCTCAACATGTTTTGTACGAGCATGAAAAACAGGATTCGCAAACAAATAATTGGCACTAAGGTTGTCACACCATATGATAGGAGTAGAAGTAGACAAAATATAGAGATCTATTAATAATTACTGAAGCCAAATAACCTCAGCAGTGTCATCGACTAAGGTTTTGTACTCGGCTTCAATAGAAGAATGAGCAACTGTGCGTTGCTTACCGAATTTTCATAAAATCGGCGTCTAACCAAAGAATACAAGGTAACCACTCATAGATTTTCTATCCTTAACACTGCCTACCCAATCTGCATCTGTAAAACCATGTAAGGCAAAAGAAGAACTGCGACATGTGATGTTGTACCCCAAAGATAGCACAAAATACATTTCACGACAACCTAATAAGAATCTGTAGGAGCATGCATAAACTAACAAAGTATATTAGCAGCAAAGCAAATATCCAGGCACATAAAAGTGAGATACTGAAGAGCACCCATAATTTGACAAAAGCGGGTAGCATCAGAAAACAATGGATCAGGCAAAATGGTAGGTTGAGATGTATAGATAAGAGTATCAACAGGTTTGCAAGATAACATACCAGCCTGAGTAAGTATATCAAGTGTATATTTATGCTGGCGGAGTATAAGACCCAGACTAGTAGATTGAACCTTAATACCTAAAAAATAATGAATATAACCCAAGTCACAAAGTTTAAATTCTAAGCTCAGTAGTTGAATGAGGCATTAAAGTAGAAGAGAGTTACTACTCGTAAGTAGAATATCATCAACTTAGACTAGAAGATAACAAATATCAGCATCAATAGAGAAGATAAATAATGAGGTATCCACCTTAGAGGCACAAAATCTAATAGATAACAAAAAATCATTTAGATGAGTGTACCAAGCCCACAAAGCCTGTTTTAAACCATATAGAGATTTATGCAATCGACACATATGAGAGTGGAGAGCAGAATCAACAAAACCTAGAGGTTGTTTCATGTAGACCTCTTCATCAAGAATACCATTAAGAAAGGCATTATGGATGTCAAGCTAATGAATTTTTCAACTACACGAAACAATAATGGAGAACTCATATTTTAACGATTGCCTATTTGATGACATGACTAAATGTTTCAGAGTAATCAATACCCTCTTACTAAGTAAAACCTCTAGCAATCAGACGTGCTTTATACCTCTCGATGCTACCATTAGGTCTATGTTTAATCCTGTACACCCACTAACTACCAACAAAATTCATGGAGGGGTGAAACAGCACTAAGGTCCAAGTTTTGTTTACGCCTAAGGCCTGAATCTCCTCACGCATAGCACTATGCTACGCCTCATATCTGCTAGCATCATTAAAAACAAGTAGCTCATGAGAGGGAGGAGAAACTACCTGGTTGAAGGAGACAATAGAGGTTGCAGCACTAGCAGTGGACAATAGTGTTTTGGGCTATCTTGGATGAAGGAATATAGGATGCTAACGAGCAGCTAGGCATGGAGAAGTGTGACCTGTACTTGGAAGGTGCTGAAGAGGATATGAGGAGAGGTCTACATAGAGCTACAGACCAGTTAGAGAAGCATTGGAAGGACTGGTCGACACTACAAACACTGGTGAGGATACAATAGAACTCGAATAAGTTGTTGCAGAACCGGGCTACTCTGCTATAGTAGATAGGAGAACATGCACATCTAGTAAAGAAGAACTTGTTCCTGCATAATGATCATCGAAATGACAAGCATATGGTGATAGTATGGCAATAGAGGATGGTGATGAAAGTGTGGCAAAAGCTATAGGTAAAGAGGTAGTCTGGTGGGGTGTGGCAGGGGGCAGAATTGGTTTATGGTTGGGCTCAGTTTGGTTAGTAACCTAAAAATATGAAGGAGGGTTCAAGGATGAAAGATAAGTAGGTAGGGTGGGAGATACTGGTAAGAATGTTACCTATTCAGACTTTGCAAAAGGAAAGACAGTTTCATGAAAACAAATATGATAGGAGATATAAATATGATGAGATTCTAAATCAAAACAACGATAACCAAGATGAGATGCGTTATAGCCTAAAAAACACGTAATGAGAAGACCAAAAATCTAATTTATGAGCATGATATGGATGCAAAAAAAGGAAAGAAAGACACCTAAAAGTATGTAAAAAGTTATAATCATGAGTGTGATGAAATAGACACTCAAATAGAAATGTATTTTGAAGAACAAGAGTAGGTATGCAATTAATAAGATATACTAATGATTCAAAAGCATAATTCCAAAATCAAAATGGAGCACTACATTAGCCTAAAAGGATTAGGCCAATTTCGACAATATATCAATGATGACGTTTAACAATGTCATTTTGTTCATGAGAATGAGAGCAAATTAACTGATGATGAATACCAATGGCCTGAAAATATTTATTTAATTTATGATATTCACCACCCCAATCAGTTTAAACAAATTTAATTTTAAGTGAAAACTTACGCTCAACAAATGTTTAAAAACACTGAAAAGTGGAAAAGACATCAGATTTTACAACAAGCGGATAATACCATATATATTTAGTATACGCATTGATAAAAATAACAAAATAGTAGAAGCCATAAAAAGAAAATATAGGAGTAGGACCCCAAACACCATTAAAATTTAAATCAAGTAGGGTAGAAGTTTTGTGACCCGTAGGTCACAATGACAAACGAGATAACTTGCCTAAAGGGCAAGTTTGACATTAGGTAAAAGAACGTCTAGAAGTACATATGATTTTATTTCTAGAAACTAACAAATTAAAAATGTGAAGGGTTGGCTAACCCAAACAATGATGCCACAGGTTGACAGTCACGGAGATGTAAGGAGACCAAGAAGTTTGAAGAACTAACATGGCAAAATACTTAGAGAGAATATAAAGACTATCATGACTCTAACCAGAAAGGAGAACTTTCTTGATGACAAGATCCTTCACATAAAACATAGAAGCGTGAAATTTAAAATAAACATGATTATCACGATAGAATTTTTGAATAGATAACAACGGTTTCGTACCGAGAGGCACATGGAGAACATTATATAAGGTAAACATGCGTTTTAGAGAATGTAATGTAGTATGTCCAATATGGGATATGTCAAGACCCTTATTGTCATCAACATGCAAATAATCATTACTAAGATAGGGTGTAGAATTGGTCAGAACTCCAAGATTAGGTGTGATGTGTTGATTTGTATCAGTGTCGGGGAACTAAGTCGCAGTAAAGACATTTCCAACAATAAGGTGAGTAGAGGGCTGCTGCAAAACTAGGAACAATAAAGAGTTGTATGACTAAAAATAGAGCATAATTGGCAGCGTACATGCTGTTGTCCAGACCACTGCCTAGCATCGGAGTTGCACCTGGTCTGCTGCTAGTGGTTTGGCAGCCAATCTGCTGTAGATTGGCCTCTGTTATAGGAAGTGTAATGGTTGCTATTGGGATGCCAATTACCTCTAGAGCGACCTCTGTTACGGCTGAAGTTGGGGCTATGATGAGATATAGCATGGTGAGAAAAAAACTATGATGTTGGCAGCAGTGGTGGCAATTACGGTAGAAAATAAGAAGACATTAGAGAAGGAGCAGTAGCTATGGAATGGAAGGAGTTCTTGTGAAGAAATTCATGGGTAAGAAGGTGGCTATGAAGATCAACATATGATAGCAGTTCTGCCTTGGTTATGAGATTTGTGACCAAGTCTTTGAACTCGCCATAAAGGCCATGAAACACATAGAGATTGAAGTCTTTAAAAGACATTGGACGACCAGTAGCAGCCAATTCATCAAATAACGATTTTGCTTGCTACATGTATATACTAACCAATGAGTGGCCTTGCTAAAGGTCTTGAAAGGAGCCATTAAGTTTCATGATACGAGAATTAGATGAAGAGGCAAGCGCTTTCTAAAGAGTACATTAAACACAATACAAGGTAGAACAATCTATCACAAGAGACAACACATCTACAAAGAAAGAGAGAGGAGAGTAAAGCACTCAAAATAAATTGATCTTGCTGCTTCCAACAAAGAAAAGAAGGTTGATGGAAGAGGCATAACCAACAAAACTATCAAAAATATGAGATGAAGGACACGACACTGAGTCATCAACAAAGTGAAAAACACCTTGACTAAGGGGATATGACTTCATCGCATTCACCAATAGAGATAATTGGTGTTTATAAGTTTCAATGAAACAACTTGGTGAGTGTTTTTGATAACAAAATGATAGCTAGAGTGTGTATTCTCATGAGAGACCAAGTAACGATAGAGACTTGTGAAGAAGAATTAGAGACATGCTCTACAAGTGGTTGGCCGGTAACAACTTAGGGATGGCTCTGTACCACCAATGGAGATAGAGAAGTCAACGGTAGCAGTAGAATCCATAAAGGAAAAATAGAGAGAGGGTCGACTGTAAAGAGAGGTAGAGAGAAAAGAGTTATGATAGCAGAAAGCTTTGAGACCAAGTTGAGAATAATTAGGAGGCTTAACTCAATGGTTAGTCAACCTTTTCTATATATATGTGTAAGGCAATATACAATAGTAATGGTAGAGGTTACCACACAAGAATATCTCTACAATATTTCCTATATATAATATTTTCTATATAAATATATTATATAATATTAGGACACTCCTACAAGTATTAATAAGATCAGGACTCTAAATTAGTCTAAATGAAATAAGAAAGATTTTTATTTATTTATTTATATAAAACTAGAATGCTAACGAGAATAAGATTTGTTTCAATAATCATAATTGGATTGGAATTCTTTAAAAGATTCCTAGTGTAAATAGAAATTGAGACATGACTAATAGACTAGGCTATCTAAAATAATGTGGAAGTAGTGGAGGTTATGGGCATGAAACTTTACCATCTATATGGACTTGTAAAGCCAGCATAATAGCTTTGAATCATCCTTATTTATGTAGGTTAAAACGCTTACACCCACACACACATATATATGTGTGTGTAAAATCCTAACTAGCTTTAACTAGAGTTAAACCTATTATATAACATAGAGAAATATTTGATCTTGCTTGTAATTATGGGTCCTACTAATATAAGATGGCTACCATGTATAATGACATAAATGATCTTGGAGAGAAAGTAAAAAAAAGAATTAATTCACCAAATAGCATATAGACTTTAACAAAAGGTAATATCATCTCATCCTCTATCGTACTTCATGTTTTTAGATCCTTTGGAGGCCCACAGGCATCTGTCATGAAGTATAGTTCTTGGTCTAACATCTACGAAAAAATAACACTAACAATTGGCAAAGTAGTGAAGTATAGAAAAATTATAAAATTATATTCGTCTGAATCCAATTATTTATCAATAATCAGTTCAGTTGACAATGAACAGGACCGAGAATTCCAAATTCGAAATTCTACTCAACTTTGTTAAAAAGGAGAGGAAGAGAAGAAATAGAAACGCCCTTTAAATATGTTGCCTTATAGGCATTAAATATTCTTAAGCTTTTTTTCTTTTCTTTTTGTGCTAAAATATTCTTAAGCTTTACGGAAAGCCAATGATGGAAACATTTACGGGCGTAATGTAAGGTTTCTCAGGAAGAATCACAAACTTGGATTTGTTGATGAGACTGTTTTCTAAATTCCTTGGTTAATTCATTAAGGATATTGATTCCTAGCTTTTGCATTGCTCCAACTTTATATAATATTTTTCATTGACAACTGCTGGTTCTTAGTCAGGGCTTTCAAATAGTTAGATGCCTCATGCTTATCTCTACAAATGATTGAAGAGAGAGAAGAAAAGAGACATATTTTTAGCTTAAAATCCATTGTATATACATGTTTGTGGAAGTTAAAACGACAGACTTAAATTTCCAAGCAAGAAAAAACACATCAGAAACGATATATTCATTCTAAGAAGGCTATTCTCTCATTCAATTATCACATTATATATATATATATATATATATATATATATATATATATATAACATTAATAATAATTGAGAAACAATTCGTTGGCACTTTATAAATTCTCTCTCAAGTTGGGTTGACCTCACCAAAATCAAGAAATCGAGTGCATCTTAAGCATGAGTGGAGAACGGAATTAGAATCATTCCGGTCGGCCTCTAACCAAAAGATGGTCAGTTTCTGAACAACTCATGAAGAGTGTTAATGAAGACTGGAATTTTGAGGAAACAATTGTTTTTAAGCTACATCATTGTTGAACTCTTATCACATGTCAAGCTAAAGTATGAATTATATCTTTTTTCTTCATGTTTTAGCTAAGACTGGTAAATGCAGGGGATTTTTTTTTTTTTACTTTTACATAATATATTGACCTTGGCTCGTCATTAATTCATCCCCACAAAACAATGGGTTGCACATAATTAATTTATTCTAATGAAAAGGAGTTTTTATTTATATAGACTCGTATATATTTTTTTCTTATTTTTAAATTACCAAGAAAGTATAATTGTCTATGAAAAATAATAAAAAGGAAAGTTTTTACCCAAAAAAATTATAAATCATATTGAATGTATATTTTTTATCACATAGGATGTCTTTAGACAAAATCTTAGAGTAAATAATAAATTCTAGTAAATTGGCACATCATTCTTCTCTAATAAAAAAGCACAAAAATTCCAATTTTTTAACTTTAAAATAGCAAATTTACCCTTTAGCTTCTTATATCCAATTCAGAACATTCAATATAGGAAGAATTGCTCTGATTGGGTGTTTATGATTGCAGCAAAGGATACCAAAAATATAGAAAAGCTCACAAATCTGTATGAGTTTCCTTTTTTTTTTCATTTCTATAGTGCTTGAAGCCTGCAGGATAGAAATGATCAATTATGAGTTACAATTGATATATTTAAGTTCTTTAACCAATATATTATTAGGGCTAACCTCATATTACTTCCTAACTGATTACTCATTTCTCAATTTGGATCCTCAACTTTTAAAACAATTTTCAATAAAGCCCTCCCATCTTAAATCATGGTAAAATGAGATAACTAAGATTATCCCACAACCTATAATGCCTTTTGCAAATCACTGCCCAACCTTTGCAATCTAGCTAGAAACAAAATAAATCAGGTGCCATTTGTTTATAAGAAATGAAAAGTTTAAAATGAAAATGAGGAATTGAATGGGAATAGAGGAATCACAAAGATATTTTAATTCTAATGTTGTGTCTGAAATAGTAATAAGGAATCAAAATAAAATTTCCATTTTCATTTTTAAGATAATAAAATAATGATTGAAAAAAAAAATTTATAGAAAGTGATGAAAATAAAAATAATAAAAATGATTGCGGTGGTGATAGTGGTTGAGAAATAGTAGATTATGAGGTAATAATAATATTATAATAATAAAAATAATATAATTAAAGAAACTAAAGCCACTACTACCTAAGGTTGTGAAGGTGTTGGCAGAAGAGGCGTTGATGGTAGGGTAGCTAATGAGAGAAATTTAGGATGATCAATGAGTAATTAATGATATCCCTTAGTAATTATTTTCTAAGTTCACTTTGAAGAAATTTAAAAACTTTAACAAGCTGGTTGCTACTTGTTGATTCTATTAAAAACCTGTTGAAAATCATGTGCTTAAAGATTAATTTGGAGCTTTTGTTCATTAACACCATGTTTTATATATTTCTTCCAGAGAGAAATATGTATCTACAAAGTGAATTGGTACACAATGTGTTTTATGTTAAAAATATATGGATTGATTATGTGTTAATAAGTTTAAATATAAGAAATAATATTTTTCCACTTATTAAAAATAACTCATGCACATGATCTCTCATGCAATATTTGCAGATAAAGAAAAAAAAATATTGATATCAAGTTAAAAAAAAATTTAAAAAATTAACTAAAAACTTTAAATCATGATTTCTTAAAATAAATTTATTATTAATTATATTTACTTAAAATAATTAAAATCTCATAGCATATGCTTTAATTTAAGATGAAAATTGAATTTTGTTTTTTGGTAAAATGTAATTGTAAAAATATCAAGAAAAATATCTCTAATATTAAATTAACTCATATCAAGATAATTCATGTTATTCTAAAATTTATGATATTATAGGAGTTGAATTATGTATCATATATACCTTTATTGTTTTTCAACTAATCCTCCTTTCTTAATAAGTTATAAAATTGAGTATTTCTTTGAAAATTATAAAGTAGTTAATAATTTAAATTGAATACATAAGGATAATATAAAATATATATTTTTGAGATTTTCAATGCTTTTTTATTTTAATTCTAGGATATAAATTTTATTCAATCAATTTCTATCAATTAAAAAAACAAAATATATATTGATATCATTTTTTTAAGAGAGAAATGTTATAAAATTATACATAATTTGGATTAAACATTTTTCATAGGTATGATCTCTATTACTATCTATGTTTTACGCAATAAAAACACTACAAATTAACATACTTATAATAGTTATAATAATACACAAACAAATTGATCATATATAAATAATTAAACACCTAAAATTAAATGACAGCCATGAACACATGGCCAACGACTACTTAGCATAATTAAACAAAAACATAAAACCCTTTATTTGCTTATGGAAGCCCTCCTTAATGATGAAAACTTTGTCCTCTCCTAGCTGCTTCACTCTCTCTCTCGTCTTTTTTCACCAAATCCTCATGCACAGTCCCTTCTTTGTAGCTAAAAATGCTTAATGATAACAAACCAGATATCAAGAGATGCAACAAAAAATCCAATTATACCAAGTTTAACAAGGAACCGTCCGATCTCCTAAGAAATGTTTTAATAACTCAGTAAAAACATTATTTGATATGTTGCTACTTCATAATTTCTTTTCTTTTAGGTCTACACAGTAAAATTTGATTTTCAAATCTTAATTAATTTAAATGTGAAATTAATTTGATATTTCTCCCTTCTTTTTTTCCTCTATAATGTTGGAATTGAAACCTCTCTTTTTTTCTTTTTCTGTTTATTTTTTTTCTAGTTTCTTATATTTGGAAGTAGACATGAGATTATAGCATCAATGAATATTTAGTTTAGCTTGGATATCTTTCTATATATGAACTCTTCTAGATCTGGACAATCCTGACTAGGCCAACCAATATTATTTTTTATTATGTTTTATAGAAATAAATGAGTCTTCATCTCTTTTTAATTTTTGGTAAATAATAAACCCTGTAGTCTTGGTTTTACAAAAGGATTAGCACTAATATAACCACATTAATCAATGAATTTGACAATATGTTTTATTATTGATTAGTTCCTCTTTCTAGAAAATTATTAGAAATTGTTTATCTTTATTTCTCTGAATTAGATATAACCTATCAATCTATTTAGATAATGAATAATTGTATACATACCTAGTTGTCTATCCAACTTCTAACCTATCTCTCTTAAATGTTGGGCTAATTCCACTTTATTAATTATTCTCGTTCCTTGTTGGTCGAGAATAGGTGTCTAGGGTATAAGAGGAATGTTTTCCTAGAAGGCAACCTATGGAGCATTGAATTTTTAAAGTGTAAGTTTTTTTGCTATAAATAAGGCTATTGGACATGTAATTAACATGAGATTTTCTATAGATAGGTGTTGTCTCAGGAAATGTTTTAATAACTTGGTAAAAATATTATTTGATATGTTCCTACTCGTTAATTCCTTTTCTTTTAGGTCTTCATAGTAAAATTTAATTTCTATGTCTTAATTAATTTAAATGTGAAATTAACTTGATTTTTCTACCTAAGTTAAGATTTTCTTTTCTTTTTCTCCTCTATGATGTTGCAATTGAAAGCTCTCTGCTTTTCTCTTTTTGTTTATTTTTTTCTAGTTTCTTAGAATTGAAGATAGACATGAGATTATAGCATCAATAAATATTTAATTCGGCTTAGATATCTTTAATTTTATATATGAACTCTTCTAGTTTTGGACTATCCTAAGTCAACTAATATTATGTTCTATAGAATGCTTACGAAAACAAGTCTTCATCTCTTTTCAATTATTGTTGAAGTCATGCGATAGTGTATAGAATAAATGAAAGAGAGTTTTGGTAAATAATGAACCTAATAGCCTTGGTTTTACAAAAGGATTAGCAGTAACATAACCACACTATTCAATGAACTTAACAATGTGTTTTTTTATTGATTATTTCCTCTTTCTAGAAAAGTATTTGAAATTATCTATTTTTATTTCTCTGTGAATTAAATGTAACCTATCAAATTATTTAGAAAATGGATAATTGTATACAAATCTACTTGTACGTACAAATTTTAACCTTATCTCTCTCAAATGTTAGGCTGATTCCACCTTATTAATTATTCTCATTGCTTATTGGACGACAATAGGGGTCTAGGGTGTAGGAGGAATGTCTTTTTAGAAGGCAACCTATTAAGCATTGAATTTTTAAGTATAGGTTTTTTTTTCCATAGATAAGGTTGCAAAGCCATGTAATTAACTTGAGATTTTTTATATATTTATAATTAATAATTAAAAATATATTTTTATTAAAATTTTCTATCAACATAATTTTTTGTAATAGGTTATGCTAGCATGAATAGCTAATTTTTACTTTCTAAATAAGTACAATTTTTTACTATGTAAATAAAATCTAGCTTTCGTCATGTAAATCAAGAATGAACCTTTGGTGTGTAAATAGACTGTAGATTTAATAAAATGACTAGAATTTTTTTTTTAAGCAACACAAAATTATATTAATGTTTTAAATTCATGCCCTTGTCGAGACAGAAAAGTCCTCAGAGAACATCAGAGTGATGCTCTCTAGCTGCGCCGGGCAGCCTCCGTTTGCTTAGCTCCAAACTGATGTCGAAAGCTAGCAATTATTTTGTGTAGAAGTCAAGTGAGGGCTTCTTCTTTTTCCTTGAGATAGAAAAACACTCTTCGGCCATGATCTTGATACTACAGGGTGATTAATTCAATGAACATTCAATTAACAGAAAAATACTAAGATGGATTTACTGTAAGGCCATCAAAGAACACTCAACGAAATATTATGACTTGTTCATTCAATTTTCAGGCCATCAAAGAATGTAGAAATAAAAACATAATGCATGGGCCAATTATGTGGCCCACTGTAAGGCCATCAAAGGGCTCAGGCTCAGGCTCAACTACGTTATTCAGACTTGCTTTCTGGCCATAAAGATTTTCCCTGCAAAACACTACTCGAACTTCATATAACGAAGGTATCCATTTCATTTGACTTTTCATTATGTTTGATGGTTTGGTTGTAAGCTTTCATATTAATACTTAGATGGCCAAGACAAAATTATGAAAAAAATATATATATATAAATCATTAAATCAAAATTTAATATAAACATTTAATAAAATAGATTGAAGAATGTTAAAAAAGATATATAAATTTTAACTACACACTAAGTCATGTTAAAATAGAAATAAACGTATATAAAGATATCTCATCATGTGTTGTGAGAAGCTTTTTATTTTTTTATTTAATTATATGACACTACTTTTACCAAAACAAAATATGCTTGTAAAAGTCGTTTTTTTCTTATTAATATCTTTAATATTTGTATATGTCATTTATTTTATAAAACATTAAAAGCATTCATAAAACACACTTAAAAAATTAGTACGATTTAAGGATAAAAAGCATTGATCTCCTTTTAAAATATAAAATTCACTGTAACATTTGTTTTTAGACAATATTCTTTCATTGTTCAAAAACCAAGTTTTAAATATAATAAAATAACACATTTGATGCAGGTGCATGGAAAGTAATAATAATAATATAATGCTCATGTATTGTCACAAGAAACTCTTTGAAAATCTTATTACACAATTTAATTGGTCATCCTTAAAGCTTTTATATCTAAATTCTTGCTTAGCTTGGATTTTAATTTAAATCATTTTAAAGTTGACTTGATATAACCATGTTGAATTGAAGACTAATGAAAACATAATTTAATTTTAAAAAAATTAAGATGATATCCTTTTTATTTTAATAATCATGTTAATTTGAAAACTAATAAAAATATAACTTGATTTAAAAAAAATAAAATGATATTATTTTTATTTTAATATTGAGGAGAGTCACCAACCTTAATAAGTTCAATAAGTTTATTTTTCTAAAATCATTCTTGATTTAATTATATAATAAAAAAAAATTAGTGATTGAAACAGAATAAAATTTACTAAAAATAGATTATGATAAGTTGTATAAAAAGAATAATTATTCAAAAACAAAGTAAAACTTAAATTAAATTTATTACTATAATATTCAAAAATAACATTCTTAATTAATCTAAGATTTTGAAAATAAATTATATATTATATTTTAAATTATTAATTTTTTAAAAACTAATTTTCTTTTAAAAAAATAACAAGATATACGTGCCTGCCAACCTAGGCCATCGTGTCTTGACCATTATTGCTTTTCATTGTAAAATAGGTGAACAACATATTATTAATTTATTATTTAAAAAAAAAACAAGTGTGAGATGTGTTGTTACCTAGAAGTTGGCACACACAAAGGCAAAAATAAGAGGTGGTACTTTTAGTTAAAAAAAATTATTTTTAAATAAAAAACACTCCTCCCACATCATATATATATATATATATATATATGGACGAATTAATCAATCCAAAACAAAAAAAATCAAAAAATCAAAAACTATAAATTAAAGCAGGAAAGAATTTTCTCTCATAACTTTGATCTATTTTCTTAAACAAGATAAAAATTTAAAAAAACATCAATAAAACTTTTTTTATTTAATAAAACTCGTTGACAATAATAAAAAAAATATTAAAATATGATTAATCAATAACTTTCTCTGTATTTAATTATAATAAAATAATTTTTTCTCTTTTTTTTTAAATCCAAAGAATTAACTATGAATAAAATGAAATCTGAGACGTATAATTTCTAAACTAAAGGCACCAAAAATGAATTTGAAAAGAATCTTAAACGTAAAGATGGTAATAACAAATTATTTTTTAAGAAAAAGATTGTTATTTTATTATAATTTTTTTATGCTATCCAAACAATACCAATACCAAAAATTTATTAGAGGTTGTAATTGATTCATTGACAAGATTTAAACAAATAAGTTTTCAATAGATTTTTTCAAGACATTTGAGTTAAAGTAAACTTAAAGAATATATTAATTAATAAAAAAATAAGTTTTAATTAATTTAATTAATGTTCAAGAAGAATGACATTTAGATATTACAAAAATATTAGAATAAAAAATTCAAATATACTAATTTTGATCTTTAATTATTATTTTAGTCATAATTAAAGTTTTAAAATTTTTTAATGTAATTCTAGTTTTCGTTAAAATATAAACATTCATCGTTTTCCAATAATTCATGGCATGGCTTTTAATTCATGAAGACTATATAGAACCAGATACTTTGAATTGGGTTTAAATTATGACAGCAAATTACAAATTGGGTTTAAACGGCTTTTGATTGTACGAACTAACACCAAGACTGTTTCTAGAAGAGAGGGTTAAAATGAAAGTGCACGAACACTCCAATTGTTATCTAATTTAAGGTCTACCCACACGCTCACTTAAGTAGAAGTACAAGAATCCAAGCCCTTAATTTCAAATTACTATGTATTTCTTGAGAATCAAATCAAATCCAACGCCTAGTGTGATATTGATTGATTTGGACGCATCTGTGAATAATAATATCCAGCTCTAAACCAGGTTATTTCTTCGCGTCTGAGAACAAAACTCAAAACTCCTTGAGTCTTCTCTCTAAACAAGTACAAATATGAGCTTTGAAGGCAAGAAACATTTGTCTTGAGTTCCACTCTTAGATCTCATACGCCAATATTCAGCACCAGCAAACTGCTTAGGTCACTCTATTCGGTGTTTTTTTCTTTGGTAGATGAGCGTGCTCAAGAAGTTAGATTTGCTTTGGTGCCACTCTTCTCATGCAGCATGATTTTCTCAGCATGGCCACCCAAAAGGATACCATTTATAGAACAACCAAAACCACCCATAACGTAGAATATTGTGTGATGAGACCTAGACGGTGGATGATGGATGGGAATTTAAAGAAAAAAATTGTTATTTTAAGATATGTCTTCGAGATAGAATGAGATATGTATTATTCTCTCTGCTGTTTTAGATTTAATTTTTAAAACCAGCATTATAGCGAATTTATTAAGGTTTAGAGTGGACATATATTCTTAATATTGTTTTTTTTTAATGTAGTCTTAATTAATGTACATCTAAAATATCACTTACTGTTTTTCTAATGCATGCGTTTAAGCACGAGATCAAGTCAAGGAAAGCAAATGTATGCAAAGGTAAAACATAGGTGAACTATAACTAGGTAAGTATTAGTTGAACTAAAACTTAGGTGAAAAATAATAACTATGCTGGCGAACATGCATGAAAAAGAAAATAAATTACTGTCCTATCCAATAATGCTTGTTTGCATTGGGGCATCCAGTGATTCAATGCATCATTTGTTATCCTTCAGAATTGCAGTTTTCAGACGGATGTAGAGATTGACCACTACAAACAGTTGGGTTATTGGGTTATTTAGTCGATTAGTTGAGTTAATATTTTTATTAAAATAATATTAATTTATTTTTAAGATAAAAAAAACTCATAGTATGGAACCTATTGGGTTTAATTGAGTTGATTAGGTCATTAAAAAATTTATTGAATTAATTGAGCTGGCCATGTAGAAATTTAGAATAGAAGAGAAAGTTATTATTCTATAATTTGATTATATATTTTACATTCAATTCATGTAGAGCTTTTATAACTAAACGAAAAAAAACATTTAAGAAAATAGAATAAAACAAATTATACAAAATGCTTGATGTTCTATTTTAATTAGATAATAGAAATAATTTTTTGATTGTTTGATTTATTCAATTCCTAAATTTTTTTATTGATTAGAAAATAATTAAAAATAATTATTTTAATTATTTTCCTAACACACCCCATAAACTCATAATAATTTTTTATTTTCATGAGTTTGGCATATATTAACATAACTTTTATGGACATTGGAACTTTATTTGCCTATCAAAGTGATCATTATCAACAAATAATTTTATTTGATCAATAATTAAAAATACTTTAAATAAAAAAAAACCATAAAAAACACAATGATGGTTTTTATAACAATAGCTGTAAGAGTGTGAATAATTTGAACAATAAAGGTTTAAAGAAAGATGACACGATGGATCAATAAATCATGAGTTTATGTATCATTGAAAAGAATAGTAAATAAAACGTTAGGTAAACAATGAAGAGGATTAAAAATAAAGTATTTTAAAATGATTAGAAAAATAATATAAAATTGCTTGTTAGAAAAGTGAAAACTAACATTTAAAGTAAAATATAACTTGCTTTGATACCATATAGAAATTTAAAATATAATAGCAAGAAATGATAATATCCTATAATTTGATTTATGTTGATTACATTCAATTGATGTAGAGTTTTTATAGCTATACAATAAGACATACAATTAAATAAAATAAAGTAAACTATGCAAAATGTTTTATTATCTCTTTTGATTAAATGATAAATAATTTATTGATTGATTTGATTTGATTTCTTCAATTCCTTATTTTTTTTTCTTTTATTAATTAGAGGATAATCTAAAATATTTACATTAATTATTTATCATGATATTTCTTTGATTTTTTCTCGTTCAATTTAGTAATCATTCCGTTTGTTTACAGGACTGCAACTGTTTTTAAAACAAATCACTTAAATAATATGTTCGGTAACTGTGAAATATGAATTATTGTATACATGGAGCCCATTACAAAATGTTATTTTATTAGTAGCAATTTTTAACTGCTTTTCATGCAGCTGTGTCATACCAGGTGAATTAATTCACCTGGGCACTGTTTATTTATCGTAGTGAACAGTGCTCTGACGAATTAATTCAGCTGGACACTGCTCAGTGTATTTCACTTTGTATTGTTATCAGTAAAAAAATTATGTTTTATTTATTTTATTTAAAAAATTATAAGAAAATTGCTTGATGATATTATAAAAAATTCAATTTTTCTTATTATGCACTTAATAAACTATGAAAAATATATAGTTTTTATTTGATAAATTTCATATGTAATGAAATTACACATAATTTAATAGAATAATAAAAAATATTTGATATTAATATTATTTATTTTATGATATAATAACAGTAGTTAAATCTATAATATTTAATTAAAAATCATTAATATATATATATATATATTAATTATTATTCAACCTTAATTTAAAAAATATTTTTTAAATCAAATATATTAAATTATTTTTTATTTAATATCAATTTTTAATAATAGTTTTAACTAAATATATATTTTTCCAATCCAATCTCAATTAAAAATATTTTTTATAAAATAATTTTTTTTAAATTATAATTACAACAATAACCACAATATCAAATAAACTTATTTAACCTAATATAAATCTAGCATGGTTAAGAAATTAGGTTTACGCATGGATTAGATTTTAAGTTATGAATTTCTCTAATTAATTCAAGAAATTAGGTTGAATTTAATAACTATAGGCCAAGTCGTTTTTCTTTGAAATTTATGTCATTTCATAAATAATTTATTTGAAATTTCATGTTTTTCAATTGTTATATAAATTAAATTATTTTATTTCACCCAAAAAAATTATATATATATATATATATATTAATTGTGTTAATGAGAAAAATACCTGAAAAGTGAAAGCTTAGAATGCGGTTAGTTGGCAGCGAGCGACCTTTATCTAATGGCGACCACATAATAATTCATGTATGCTGCTCCTTTAAAATGCTTGAAACGTTCTTTTCAAAGGATAATAATAATAATAATAATAATAATAATAATAATATTTAAAATAAAAAAACCACAATGCTGGAAGCATCCTCAACCTTTTCAGCTTGGCTTGTCATTTTCTCGGACCCTTGCTTTTTCCACTTATCTATCATGTCTCTCTCCCTTCTATGATAATAATAATAATAAATTAAATTATTTTTTATTTAAAAATTTATTAAAATGAAATTATTTTTATTTAAAAAAAATTATTTTTTATATTAATATATTAAAACGATCTAAAAATATAAAAAAATATTTTAAATAAAAAAATTCAAAATTTTTAAACTATAATTTGCACCCTAAATACTGTTTAAAAAGCTTTAAATTTTCAAGGATATATTTAGAGATTAGTTGTTATTATAGTTATGATTATTTTTAAAAATATTTTTATTTTTAAAAATATTAAAATAATTAAAAATATTAAAAATTAAAATTAAATTTTTTAAAAAATAATTTTAAAACACATCAAAAAATCCTGATTTATTGATAAAGTGGACATGTTATATCGAGCTGAGCTGGAAAAGAAATATTAGAAAAAGTTAAGACTCATTGTTATAATCCTCATAGGCTACAGATGGAATGTATAAGTTGTGGTTTGATTGACAAACGGATGAACAAACGAAAATCAAACTTGAGATGAAAAAAGAAGAAGAAGAAGTTATGTTTAGTGTTGTTGGATGAGATGAAATATGTGTTTATTTATACGTTACTGATCTACGGATAATTACGTGATATATTGTTATTTATTTAATTGATTAACAGTTAATTTTACAGTTAATTATGCTGCATATTATTTGTTTTTAATAATAAGAGCTTATAATTAGTTATTGTATTCTTAAACAGAGACAAGTAGCAGGTTTATAAAATCAAATTACATTTAAGTTGGTTCAAATATTTATATTAATTTAAAAAACAAATATATTATAGATGTTATAAGATTTTAAATCTTAAAAAAATTATATTTATCCCAAACAATACCACATGAGAAGAAAATTTGATAAAAAGAAAATAGGATTCAACAACAAGAAAGATAAATAAAGTTATAAATAAAATCAATAACTAGAAAAAAATTTGAAGAAATAAATTTTATATGTGAAGTTGGTTATCTTTTCTAGTAAATAGATTGTTTATTTGTGTTAGTATAGTGTTATATATCCATGTAAATGTTTAAATCTAATCCTCTACATATTATTTACATCAAATAAGAAAATTACATGATAAATCCTAAATAAATTTATTTTATTTTATTGCTCATCTCATTATTTGTAATTGCATGAGCCTTAATTTTATTTTATTTTTGCAAATATCAATTTATCTCTTCAAGAGCTCTTGCTTTAAATAAGATTGAGTCTTCATATTAATTACATGAATTATTGTTGCAATCGATAGTTTTTTCCTAATTAATCATTACTTTGATCGATTTTACTATCAATCAAAAAGCCATTCTTTTCCAATATGTTAGTGAATAACTTTTGTTCTTACTTAATCTTACATGTGAATATTTACTTCATTTTATGTAAATACATGTTTAGTTAATGACAGGCAAAACAATATAAATTACATAAAAATATCCTTTACCCTTGTAATATTTTTTTTTTCATTATATAACATATGAAACACTAGAAAAAATAATATTTTCATTTTACATACTATGATATTTTTTCAAAATTTTTCAAATGTAGTTTTTTTACCTTTCATGATTTTAAAAATAAATTATTAAATTAATAATTCATTTACTTTTTATGTTTATTTCACAAGAAAACATTGGAAGGGGTGGTTAGGAAAATTCTATTAATTGCAACTTTCTCCTCACCTCCTAAATTGTTAAATTATTAATTATTTTAATTTCTTATGTAAATTTAGAAAAACAAATGTTTATAAAGTATTTTTTAATTTATATGAAATTAAAAAATATATTTATAATCTTCTTTGCTTAATATTATTTTTTTCAATATTCATCTAATTGAATATAAATAAAAAAATGAAATTATATATTTTAAAAATAAAAAGAATCAAAATTAGACCTAGAGCAAACATTGGAGCCAACGAGCTTGGAATCAAATCTTGGCATGCCTAGTATGGACACAAGCTAGTAGAAAACTATTGGCAACATGTAGCTTAGGTAGATGACGTGGCATCTAACATTATCTTCTTCCTACGAGTCTTGTTGGTTTCTAGAAGTTTGTCCATGATCATGCAAAATGTACTCTTGGCTTGGTTTTTGAAACTATAAAATATACATGAAACACCTCCCTTTAAAGCTTGCTAAACACAAATATAATCTTTAAACATATTTCTAACCAACAAATCAACACAATCATGCTATTTTAAAGCTTTTAATAGAGTTTTAAATTCATACATCTCTCAATTCCCTTTGAAATTATATAATTTTGATATTTACATATTCCTTGTCACAAGGACTTCATTTAATGATAATATTAACTAGTTTTATAGATATATATCATCTATTTAAAAATTTTCATATCTAATGATATTTACATTCACTTATTTGATATTGAATGAGCATTTTGAACAAATTGTTTTTTTATAGGCCTAGCTTTGTTAGGATGATTATTAGTTATTTTTCGAGTTGATTTATTTAAAAATATATATCCAAATAGTTGTAGATATTTAAGTGTAGACACACAAATAGATAGGGGCGAAAATAGGAGGGTTGGCAAGGTCCCGACCCCTATAAGAAAATTATTTTTGCAACTCCTCTCTTAACAATATTTATATTTTTAGATTAAATAATAAAACAATTAAAATTTTACCCTTTTTAATTTTATTTTCTGGTTCCACCACTGCAAATGGGTTTATTGACTTATTCATCCTTGGAATCTTCATAATCCACCTGTATTACCTTAATATAGTAGAAGAATAGTGATACAATCAAAAGATTGATATCTTATCGCATGTGCAGGAATATTAAAGTAATATATAACCTGCCAAGACCGAAGTCAAATCACAAGGAAGTCAAATATATAAAATTACAAATAATAAATGGAAATGAGTTGAAGAAAACTTTTGAAATGAGATATTGATATAAGGATTAAATAAAGATAAAACAATTATTAATATTAGAGGATCCGCTAATGGTATTTGAGTAATGTCAATACTTGTAAATGTAGTCAAATATTCATGATAATAACTTATATTAACAACAAATCAAGTTCATTTCATAGCACAAGTGTCGGTTATACTATACAGTAGACTATGAAAATGCTAAGTATTTGTTGTACCAAGTATTTGTTTTACAACATAAATCTAGATTTACCATTTAATAAGTAATGTATTAAGAATGAGTAAGATAACAAATACGAAAACATGTTAGTATTAAACATTAAAATCCATGTTGAGTTTATATTATATTTATTTATACACTATTAGTATACCCTTTTCACCTTAACTAAATTAACTTAACTAAACATCATGAAGAAGAAATATAAATAAACAATATAATAATATAAACATGATATTAGTTAACTAGTTAAAGGAAATAAAAAATATAAACAAGAGATTAATATAATATAAAATAAAAATTTAAAATTACAAAGTACAAAAAGAGTGAGAGAGTGAGAGTGAGAGTGTGAGAGAGAGAGAGAGAGAGAGAGAGAGAGAGAGAGATAATGATCCTAATATGAACACCAAAATATCTAAATATATAGCATGTCTTCTTTTATAGGCTAAAATTCAGAACTATTGATTTAATAACTAATTATTCAGTGGATGATCACCTCTTGACTTTGTGACAACTATTATCTTCTTGTCTGAACAAAACATTATTGTTAATGTCAAAATATGAATAGATAGTCTTCATGAAAGCTTTGGGCATTAGTATCAGATTTCCAACTAAACAAGAATGAGCTCATTCGGACTTTTCAAACTTGAGATATAGGTTGAACACTGAATAGTATTTAGGCTGCAGGACAGATTCTGATATCTTTTTTGTTGCTACAATTTGAGCTTGAAAACTATTGTTTTGAATATTAAAATCTCATGAAAGTTTTAGACTTATGTCTTAGCTTTGTATCCAAATAAATCAGATTTAAATCCAAATTCTATAACTCTAGTTATGATCTAATAACTGAATAGTATTCCATCTCTTCTTCAAGTTTAGCTCTCTCTTTGTCTTCATAATTTTAATAGTTAAACAAATCAATCAATCTTTAGAATTATGAAATATGCCTGAATTTGAAATGAGCATTTACCATAAATTAAAGATATATTATATTATCAGATTTTCTATTATAAAACATGCTTAAGTTAGGAAATTTAATGATACTTTAAGTAAAATATGATAATATAAAATATTGATAAAATACATTTGATGCTTTAAATAAAATATGATAATATAAAATATTGATAAAATATATTTTTAAATGCTAATCAATTGGTCAAATTATTGATGGCATAAGTTCCCTTCAAAGGTTTCTTAACTACTCTAGCATTTGTGGCCTTCTCATATCTAGATGTGTCATTTGTTAGAGCGAGTAGATCCGTAAATTTTTTTGTCAAATAAATTCTTTTAGATCTTTTATCCCTTTTAGAATTTATTATCTATCATATAATCTTTTGATCAATTACATTGCTGATTAATTATTTTTATATTCTAAAAATGAGAAACTATATAATAAAAAATTAATCACCAGAAAAGATAGGTATCAACTTGTAAGATTAAATAGAGTATAAAATACTAAGATTTTCTAACCTTAATATGTTTCATGCAACACCATATTAGAAAAACAATAAGAAAAGAAAGAGAGAATGGTAAAATATAAGAATTCAAAAGTATTGAAAAAATAATAAAAGAAATAAATAAAATAGTAAAATAATGCTATTAACTAATATATATATATATATTGAAATTGCATGGATGCAGTTGACCATCTTTCACATTAATTGTGTAGCCCTTTATATGTTAGTACAAATTTCAAATCATATCTATATATATAACTCTAATCATATATAGATGTTGGTTCTAGATAAGGTAGCTATTGAATTTTAATGTAATTTAAACTCTTTTTCTATTGATGATACTAGTAACTTCTAATTAGTTATTTTGTTGAGGATTCACTTTCTAAATAAAATTAAACTTTATAGTTCTATACACATATTCAAACTCTTATACTCATCGTGAATCCTCTATATCTAGTCAACTATTTTTTTCAAACCTCTTAGTCAGTCAAGACTCCTCAAGTGCAATGAATTCCACTATATACGATTGATTTAAGCTTTCTTCCTCCATTCATTATGAACAATTACTATTATTCTATGATTGACATGCAAATTTTTATTTTTTATATAAACAATGCCTCACATACTCTTTTATTTCTCAAATGAAAGAATATTCATCATATTTGTACTATAAATTAATTAATCTAATCAACCAAATACGATGTGGAAAATAAAAAAATGCACTCCAAAACTATTAACCATGTTTTAAATAATGCAATCATTTAAGTAGATAAATTCAATTTAAAACTAAAATGTGCTTTAGTTTTCAGGCATGAGGTTTAGGTTTCTAACAACGTAGCATTAATTATCACAGCAGACTTATCATCCTAAATAAAATTGCTCATCTTTACTCATTTCAAAAGCTATAAAGACTGTATTCTCAATGTTAATGTAAAAATCATAAGCAACAAATTAGAAAGGATGTATGGGGAGTGTTTATAGCTAATGTTTATGTCATTTCTTGTTAAAAGATATTTTAGGCCTATATAGCTTGGCCTCTAGTTAAGTCATTCTATTCAACTTTGAATCTCATATCGTCTCTTTTAGATAGAATATTGTGACATGTAGAATACCTATATATTTTATAAAGTTTATCGTGATTTTCTTGTTCCAATAATATGGCATTATCACAATTAATATACTTTTATCTATAGTGAACTATTGACTAACTCTAAACTTTATTAGGTCAATCATGCCTAGTCTATTAAAATTGATAGACTTTTTTTCTATAAAGAAGTCCTTCTAATTTAAAGGCATCTATTATTTTTTTTATCCTTATACAAGAATTTTAGTATCATTTATTTTCATCAATCACTTTAAATTTCATGACTTATAGTAGTTGTTATTGATATTCTTCAAACATCTTTTCACGGTTTAAATCATCCATTGAATAGGTCATTGTGACCTTGTTTAAGACGCTAACTAGGCATGTTTTACTTGGTGGTTGATAGCATGTCTTTTGGATATAAGAATATTGATATTTTTTTTGCTATAAGAAAGCCATTAGAGCACTAATCTTCTTAATTATAGGTTAAGTTAGTCGTAGAAAAAGTGAGTAGGTCATATGATTGATTGGAGATTACTTATACACTTATGGGTAAAGGGTACTTCATATGTGATCATTTTTGAATTAGACTAATCTCGTTATGGTACCTTTTATTTAGGTATGTAATATCAAGGGTAAGGTTAAGCACTTCCAAACATTCTTATTAGACTGCTTATTACAACTAAATATCTAAGAAATATCCTTATAAATATATAGGATCATTGAGTTCTGGATCTACCTTGACATAGCTCATTTTAGGTTTGGACTATGGTTAAATTACCTTTAATTATCTTATCATGCCATCAAGTCCTATATAGGGATAACTATAAGATTGTGCTAGAGATATGAAAATACTACAATACCCACTAGTAATTAATAAAGGAAATGATGTTAGAAAAAAGTTACATGATTATTGGTTTTGAAATAGATACTAAATTTGGTCTCATCGAGCATGTTGATTTATTGATCTATTATTTAATATTCTTATCAATTATTCTACTAGTTTATCGTTTCTATCTTCTAATGAGAAACTACATAATAAAGACTTTATTTTAAGAAAGAGCATATAGAAAAATTGCAAAATCAAGCAAAACATAGAATATCAAGATTTTTTAACATTAAAAAAAAATTATTTGTTTTAGGAATCACCATGCATAGAAAAAAACGTGAAAAGAGAGATGATTAATTACATGAATTTAAAGGTACTAAAAAATAATTGAAATAGTAAAAGTAAACTGTAACAAAAAGCTAATAAACAAAAAACAAAAGAAAGAAAGGTAGATATATATTGAAATTTCATACACGGGGCTAATTATCTTTTATAATAATTAAGTGGCCCTTTTTATTTTGGTATAGAATTTTTATCCTATCTAAATTTGCAACTAAATATGCAACTCTAATCTTATATATATATATATATATATATATATATATATATATATATATGTTGGTGCTAGATAAATAAACTTTATTAAACTTCTCTAATCATATTATATGAATCCTAAGTTAATTTTGTGACTTCTTATTAGTTATTTTGTTGAGAAATTCTACTCTATGTCACACTTGGCACAACGATAAGAACCTCATAAATTAAAAGGAAAAATAGAAAAATAGATTTACCACTTAGTAATTAAAAGAAACTAGAAATTCTAAAATAAGTAATGGTTTCAAAGATTCATGTAAGAATTTAATTATATCTAATGGAAGATTGATGTCACCATTACCTCATCTTTTGTTATTTTGTTCTCTCTTAAATGTATTCCACACATGCCATTAATTGTCTAAATTTATTTTTAAGTTTGTTCATGATTTATTTTCATCTTTGTTAAAAATAACATTGGTTCCAAGAATAGGAGACTCGTAGATAAATTTGATGTTTATTGTTAAAATTAGGAGATTTTATCATTTTTTTTATTTTTTATAGTAATCTCTAAAAATAGAAGGTTTAGTTGATTTATTTTTATTAATAAAAAAAGATGTCAATCCCTAAAAATATAAGATTCCATCAATTTATTTCTCACAACAAAAATGTTTGATGTTAACCCTTAAAAATAAGAGATTTCATCAATTTTGGTTTTTGACAAAAAGTTTTGATATTAAATCCTATAAATAAAAGATTCAGTCAATTGTTTAAGTTTCTTGATGAAATATTTTGATTGTAAACCCTAAAAATAGAAACTTTAGTTAATTTTTATAACAAAAAATAGATAAATATTAATACCTAAAAATAAGAGATTTTATCAATCTTGTCGTGTTTAACTAAAAATTAAACATTAAACCCTGAAAGTATAAGGCTTTATCATTTTATAATTTGTTTTAGAGTAACAAATAGGAAATAAAGGTTAAGGCACCTTGAATCATTATAATGATCAAATAATGTCTTTGTGAATTTACATATTCTTTTGTATAAAAAAAGGCAAGGAAAAGTGATCATATTCACAATAAAAATGATCAAATAATGTCTTTGTGAATTTACATATTCTTTTGTATAAAAAAAAGGTAAGGAAAAGTGATCATATTCACAATAAAAAAATTGCAAGAGAGGGAAGAATTTTGAAGTTCCAAAAATTACATAATGCAATAATCAAACTCATAATATTCTTTGTGTTAATGTTATTATGGTTTTTCATGAAACAAAATAGCAACCATGTTAATTACATTCTAAATATAAATTTTTCTTAGGAGGCCACTAAGACATGGTATATAAAAAATTTAACTAAATTAATCTAATAGTAAGTATTCATATAAAAAAAAACATAATCAAAGATGTTTATCTTCCTAGAGGGATTACGGAGTGCTTTATGCTTTTTTGATGTTGATGATTGCTTCTTTATTTTTATAAAACTAATATCATTTTGGGGAAAGGTTGGCAATTCAATTCGATCCTTGAATTTCTCTATCTATTTTATTGTAGTCTTTGACCTTTTAAGTATTTAGTTTTCATTCAATTAGGGTTTCAATCTTGAATTTTATTTTCAACTTCATCCCCAAATGAATCAATTGGACCTTTCATTTTTCTTTTTTTATAGTTTAATCCTTGATTTCCATAAATATGCATTTTTTTGTTACTTTTGCCTTAAATCTTGTTTTTCTCTTCAAATTCATCCCTAATTGAATTAACTAAATCCTTGGATTTTACTGCTTGTTATTGATTTGTTCTTGGTTTTTTAATTCTTTTAGTTATATCCAAATCAAACCTTTTTTTCTTAATTTTATTTTCAATTATATCTCCAGTTACATCCTAACTTAGCTATCAGTATATTTTTACCTACTTTAACTAAATTCTTAGCTTGTTAAATTCAATTATTTATCTTAATTTGTCTCCAATTATATTTTATATTTTATTTTATTTTTTAATATATTTGTTTTCTTATTTGACATATAGAAAGTGATGAAAAATAATAAAATGATTACAATTGACTAGATTTACTAAAAAGACTTTTTTTTAGAAATATACTTCTTTTAAATTACTACAAATATGGAGTAAAAAATTGTGTTATGAAAGATTTCTCTTTTCTATAATTTTTACAATATAAAGTTATAAAAATATTTTTTTCATAGTCTTTATGTAATAATTTTGTAAAGAAAAAAACTGATATTTTTTAAAAAAAATAGGTCAAATTGTAGGCGACTAACCTCTTTATAAAAATTTTAAGTTGGGTCAAATTCGAGATGAAACAACCTCATTGCAAAAAGTTCTAATAATGTCAAATTGAAGGCAAACAATTTCTTTATCAAAAAACTATGTTAAGTCAAATTTAAGGTCACCAGCCTCACTATAAAAATTTAAATTAGATCAAATAAGAGATGACCAACTTGATTGTGAAAAGTTTTAAATCATGTCATATAAGAGACAACTAACTTTATTATGAAATTTTAAAATTAGATTAAATTAAAAGCTACCAACCTTTTAAAATTAGACTTTAATAAGTTGTAATTTTGGGCTCAAATTTGTTAGAGCCTTATGAAGTTCAACAACTAGGATTTCATATGTGTCTTATGGGTTTCTTATAAGTAAGAAACCAAATCAACACTACTTGTATAAGTTATAGATCTTCTATTTAAAATTCAATCTTTCTATTGTTAGTTGAATTTATCCATTCTTTTGTTTTATACTTAATTATCATTTAACTCACTAACCTACTTAAATTTGCTATAATTAATCCCCTATTTATATTTTAATGTTGTATAAGCTTTTTACAGCATTCATTTATATCTATGTTTTCATTAATTATAATATGAAAAGTGTCAACTTACCCTCCATCAATCTATGATCTTGCCTTTCATTTTTTTATTATAAAAAACTTAAACTCATTTGTAACTTACCCCCAACCTATAGTCCTGCCTTTTGCTGTTCTATAATATATAGTTTCATATACAACATAGCCCTAGTTTATGATCTTAACTACATGTGTTTGTTTTTTTTATTATAATAAATCTTGGTTTCACTATAAAATTTTTGATTAAAACAGATTTTAAGAATGTTTGAAATATTGATTGCTTTGTATTTTAAGTAAAGAAAACTATTTTGACATGAGATTTTAAAAAACAATTTGTTTTTGAAAATTCATAGCCATGGATGATTATTAATAAAAACATGCCTTGAAATTTTCCTGGTACATGTTATTATGATTTTTTGATAAAGATAGTGATTATCTTGTCCAGTGGGCTTTTTATAGGGTAAATAAGATAGTTTTTTTGTTTAGAAATTGAATTGTGTCTTAAAGTATTATGATTTTATTGGTTTTGAAAAGGCATTGAAGGTTTGAAACTATTTTTAGCATCATTAGCATCATGATAATATTAAATATAATTTTCATAAATTTATAATTCATATGAAAAAAATTCTTTAAATTGTTTGAGATTGCAACTTATCTTTTCTTATAGTCTACTTCTTGATTAGAAATAGCTTTTAAAAGCATATAATGTAGGATATGGTTTTGAGCTATGAAATGAAAAGATTTATAAACTTAAAAGGTTTTTAATATTTTAGATAACCTAGGATTAGTTTTAGATATTCTCTAGTTTGTTGAACTTGTTATATACTTGTCAGCTTTGATTATCATACTTCTTTTTTAGAATTTAATTATCCCTTTAAGCTTGATAAAGCGTTATTTATTTTTTGGCTTTGACATGATCTTATTTTTCATCTTTCATTTTAGTATATCTTTGTGCTTTAATGGCTTTTCCTAATTACATTTGCTTTGGAAATTTTTCAAAGCTTCTTGTGATTTTTTTTGCCAGAAGTGTAAGGTATAATATTAGTCAAGGTTTTTTATAATATTAGTCAATGTTTTTTTTTTTAAATCTCTTTGGATGAAAGACTTGACATCAATGGACAAATCTCATCTAATTATAAAGTTTGAAAATAAAAAAGGAAAAAAATATGGTATTCCTTAATTTTATTATAGTTTTAGAATGAATATCCTCAATACTTGTCTTGTATATAAGAAATTAATATGCATTATTATTATAAAAATATATGATAAATAGATAATTTATAGTTCTTAGTTTTATCTGAATCTTTCTTAAATCAGATATTACCAACTTCGTAAAACACCCTTATACTATAAAGTATTTATAGAAATGTATTCTACTTTTCCACAGTTCATATAGTGTCATCTCTAACATCTCATAAGCTAATTAGTTAAATATATAATTATTAGTCAAAATTCTCTTCCCCTACAAATTATAAGATGCTCTCGCACTTGTCAATATAACATTCATCATTTCTTTTAAAGTTTGGTTCTTATGTTCCATAATATTATTTACAGAGGTGTAGAAGGAGTAGCAATATGATGAATAATATCATTTTAATAACAGAATTCACCAAATGGTGATTCATATCCTCCACTTTTATTACTTTTTATTACCTTTATTTTTTTTTAGCAGGTTGATTTTCAACTTCATTTGTGTAATATATAAGCATTTCAAAAGTTTTATATTCACTTTTAAACAAATAGATATAGTAATGGAATATTTTTTTTTCACTTTTAGTTTATACAAACTTAAATTACTAATATCCAAGTGAATTAAACCTAAATGTTCACTATTTCTTTTAATTTAATAAAAGTTTTTATGAATTTTGATTCTACACAAACCTCACACTTATGATTTTTTTTATCAAAAATCATACTTAGTAATAAATCAAAATTTATTAACCTTTGTATAGAATTGTAATTAACATGACATTAAATGTCATAAGACTCGTAGTTAAAAAGAATAAGAATTATAATTATTATTCTTCTCATCCAAGGTTACAACAATAATAATAGTCATTTTGAAAATGTTATCACTAAAATACCTTTCTCCTATAAAATTATATTCTTAAAGAGTATTTATTACTCTCAAAGACCAACTTAAAAATAGTTTTGCTCAACAATAAACCAAATATTAGTTTCATTATAATGTCAATAACAAGAAACAAATTGTTGAGATTCCAAAAGATTTAAGAGTTATTTTTAATATCACATTATCAAAACCTAGTATCTTAAAGGTTATTTAATTATCCAAGTACAAGTGTTTACCATCAACTTCTTTGTAAGTAAATAGCATCTTTTTCTCAGTGTATACATGTTTTGTTAACTAGAATCAACCTATTATTGCTCAAGATTTTTATGAGTTTGACTTTGAAAAAAAAATAACTATATGTTCATTTTTAAAATTCTATCAACAAGGTAATCAACCTTATTAATATCGATTTTAGCACTCATTCCCTCTTTTAGGTTACTTTGTTCAACTTTATTTCTGCAACCCTTAGTTAGGTACCCTAACTTGTTACATATCAAGTATATATCGTTATACTTTTTAGCAATATTTTTTGCCTTCTCGAAAAAAAGTATTCCTCTTTTAGCTTTTTGATTTTTATTTTTTAACCTTACCACTTATCCCATAAGGTTTGATCTAGGGGTTATATCGAAAGAGTTAGCTTTTTTTTTTTGGACAACTTAATATTTTCCTTTACCCTTTGCCTCAAGATTAGGTCTTCAACTCCTATTTTTCTTGCACTAATGCTTAAAGTAATTCTTAAATTCTTTTAATATGGTGAATTTTACAATAATTATTTTCATTTAACCATATTTTTAGCATAAATGTCATGTAAAGTTAGTTGAAACTCTTAAATCTAACTCATAACAATCCTTGATTCAATAATCATGAAACCTAAAGATTTGCTAATTATAAACTTTTTTACAATGAGAATAATAACAAACTTTTTATCCAAAGCTTATCAAAGTTCCTATGTACTCTTTAGTTAATTATACATATCATATTATAAATTATTCAATTTATTCAAGATTTAGTTCTGGCACACAAAGCTATTTTGATTCAATAAATCTAAAGTTATCACAATAATGGAATCAAATTCATTATTTGACAGTTATGCCATTTTTCCAACAAAAACATATCCAAGTTTAAGGTAGTTAAATAGAAAAATATATTATATTATCATCTCTTAAAATTCAATCTTTGAACTTTCTAGGTTTCTCATCATGCACCATAAATGTTGATAATGGAGTCTTCACAGCTGAAGTAGTACATTTTAAAACAATATTAGATGGACCAACCAATTCTCAAGTTAAAATTGACACAACCAAAAAATTGATATCTTCTCTCAAGTGCAAAAGTGTTGAAATAATAAATAACTTGATAAGATTTGGGTCGAACCATAAAGAGGTTAATTGTATAAATTATAAATAACAATAATACAACAACAACAATAACAACAACACTTATTATGATTTGTCGTGCTGAAAATATTAGAAATTCATGTTCCACAAAGATAATAATTTATCATAAAAACCATTAACATGTAAAAGACTTATGGGTTTATTGTGAATATGCAGTTAAGCCTCAGAGTAAATGTGAAAAATCTCTTCCAATGTACCCAAACCACGTGGTAAGGCAATGAAGGTATCAACATGTTTAAACATTGCATTCATTCAATCAGACATGTAGTTCCTCTCCAATTATTTTTCCAATGATGTCCCTATTTTGCTAAAGCTTTGGGGACAATCCTTAAAACTTGATTACCTCCTAAAAATACAACTATTAACACTTTCCCCATTAACTTAAGGTTGTCTTCCTCATATACTAAATGAATCTTTCTCTGAGCTAGTACCTGACTAAGATAATTTACTAATTCTAAAAACTATATTTCCTTCCTAGGACTGAATCCACCAAAGACACGAATGTTTTTTATATCTATTTGATGTATAGATTGAGTAGAAATAAAGGGAAAGAAGAGAAGATTTTATAAATGAGAACTTGAAAATACAATCATATCACCTATACATAGGCTAACTCATTAGTACTTAAAAATGTATTTTTATCAAGGTTTTATATCATCATTTTGCACTTAAAGTATCAATAACTCCATAACTAAAACATGTTTTATAATAACATATCCAATAATATAAGATACCTTTAATTTGTGGTAAATATTTATTTTAAATTCATGTCTATCACATAAATAAAAGAATTGATTGATGAATTTAAGAATTGAAATTGAAATGCTCGAAATTAGGACATCACAGGGTACTTATAAGGTACCGAGTAAAAACTCAACCTTATACATCTAGTGGAAGTATGTATAACCTTAAGGAAGATCATAACCTCCAAGTCAAGTTTGCATCTTTAGCTAGAAAAGTCGAGGCACTAGAATTGAAAAAGAGTGCTCAATTAAAATTTATTGAAAATATTGTGTGTCAAATATGTGAAATAAATGAACATTCAACCAATAATTGTCCAACCTTGCCTTCTTTTAAGGATTATCTCTATGAACAAGCCCATGTTTTAAACGGTTTTTAAAGGGTCAACCACAACCCATACTCACAAATATTAACCCTGGTTGGAAAAATCACCCAAATTTCAATTAGAAGAGTGATAATAACAATGTACAAACTTCACAACAATCATTTCAAGTACACCATAATTTTCAAAATTCTCATGGATATGCACCTTTTTATGCTCCACCTCCTAGAAGAAATCTTGAGGAAACATTGCATGTAATCATTGAAAAGCAAAAGACAATCAATACTCGATTTGTTTAAACCATGATAAATTTTAAAAATACTCTTACAAAATTGACATCTGCTCTTAGTCTCCAAGAAAAAGGTAAGTTTCCATCTTAACCATAACAAAATCTCAAGGGGCAATATAATGCAAATGCAAGTTGTTCTGAAAGCCAACATATGGATCAAGTTAAATCAGTCACTACTTTTCGCAATGGTAAGGTTATTGAAAAACCCACTCTTGAACCTCGTAAGAAAGATGATGAGTCAATCTTTGAGGGTAAAAAAATGGTTAAATCTAAAAATTATAAAGAAAAGACTGATTCCCCACTAACACTTTCATTTCCTCATACCATGACTAAATAAAAGAAAGTCAATCACAACTCTAAAATCTTTGAAACTTTCAAACAGGTAAGGATAAATATACCTTTGTTGGATGCTATTAAACAGGTTCCTTCCTATGCTAAATTTTTGAAAGATCTATGCATTGTGAAGAGAAAACTGAATGTAAAAAAGAAAGTCTTTTTAGCTAAACAAGTAAGTGCTTTTTTTCAGAATAATAATGCTTTGAAATATAAAGACCCTGGTTGTCCTCCAATTTCATGCATTATTGGAGAACATAAAATTAAAAGAGCTTTACTTGATCTTGGAGTTAGTGTCAATTTACTTTCATATTCAATTTTTCAAAGTCTCAATCTAGGTGAGTTAAAACCAACTTCTATAACTCTTTTACTTGCCGATAGATCTGTAAAAGTGCATAGAGGAGTAATTGAAGATGTGTTAGTATAAGTCGATAAATTTATTTATCCTATGGATTTTATTGTCTTGGACACATAATTTGTTGAAGTATGTAATTCATTTCCTATCATTTTAGGACGTCCATTTCTTGCAACTTCTAATGCATTGATTAATTATAGGAATAGAGTGATGAAGTTATCATTTGAAAATATGATATTGAAGATGAATATTTTCAACATTTGCAAGCAACCTGAAGATGATAATGAATTACAAGAAGTAGATCATATTGAGGAATTAGTTTATGATCAACTTGAATTTGCTTTAAGTAAAAATAAGTTGGATGAATATAAACATTTGCAAATGATTTATTCTCAGAAAGAAATCACGGATGAAAAACGCACTGAAAATGTTAATGCAGATCTTTTGTCAAAAGTGATAACAGATTCGACATTTGATAGCACACCAATTAATAATTACTTTCCTGATGAATCCTTACTTTCTCTTAGTCCAATGCCTTAGTATAATAAAAATCTTAATTTTTTTTATTTCAGGATTTTTGCCAGCTCACTAGAGTACAGAAGACAAAAAAAATTTGAGCGACATGCAAAACTTTTATTGTGATGACCCTAACTAATTCAAATATTATCCTGGTCAAATATTTCAAAGATGCATTCCTGACAATGAGATAAGTAGTGTCACTAAACTTTGTCATTATAAAGCATGCAGGAGTCATTTCTTAAAAAAAAAAGCTGTGAAAATTTTTCAAAATAGATTTTATTAGCCCACCATGTTTAAGGACACGCATGTATTCTGCAAAACTTATGAGAATTGTCAAAAAATTGATACTAGTCAAAAAGTTTTGTTTTATAATTTTGAACTCCACTTATTCCCTAGAGAGTTAAGATCAAAATGAAGCAATCCATTTATTAAGAAACATGTGTATCCTTATAGGGCCTTTGGTATTGAGAATCCAAATAATGACAATGTTTTTAAGATAAATAGACATTGTTTGAAAGCTTACTTTGATAATTTTCCCAGTGAAAATGAATCCACTGGTTTGAATGATCTTATAGATAAAGGTTAATTATTTTATTTTTCTCATATTATTTTTGTGTTTTTTTTATGACTCTCGGTTTACTAGTCTCTCTCATCCTGATTAAATGGTGGATAACGGTACTTCATGACTCTTAAGTCGGTTCTTTCAGTTTTCCATGATAATTAATATTTGTGTATATATTTATTCAATTCCTTGTTCCTTCTCTTCTCTTTGCATCTTTTTTTCACTTCTCATCTTAAAAAATAGACACCACTTTTAAAAAATTAAAAAAGTATTTTTCCACTTTGCATCAAAATATGATTACAAAAATTTACTAAGCTAGGTGTGGAAGATTGATATTGTTAATGAATCATGAAATTCCTAAAGAGATTTGCTAGCTAATTGAAGCAAAGGTCCAATTATCAGGTGAGTTTTCTAATTCTTTCATTTCACACATGTCTGGAATAGGTTAAAGTACTTTTGCAAAGAAACGTTATGCAAAACAATTGAAAGTCTGTCATTGATGTGCCAAATGGACTTGCAATGCACAATGTTATTCTTTAGGAATGGTATCTGTAAATCGTGAAGATAAAATATTATTCATTAAGGATGGCCTGAGTAAAGAGTCTTTAGATAATCTTCTATTGACTCATGAGACGTATCCTAATGGAAATGTGCATCTTGCAATTCATGATTTATGACCATTATTCCATAAAGAACATGCTCGATATAGTCTTGAAAATCTGACTAAAAAAGACCTTGTTTGTTGGTTTTTAAGAAAATTGGATAGGAAGCCTATCCTCGACCTATAGAAGGTGTTTAAGCCGTTTGATTAGTACTTAAAAGTACATTTTTATCATGGTTTTATATCATCATTTTGCACTTGAAGTATCAATAACTCCTTAACCAAAACATGCTTTATAATAATGTATCTAATAATATAAGATACCTATAATTTGTGGTAAATGTCTATTTTTAATGCAAGCCTATCATATAAATGAAAGGATTGATTGATTAATTTAAGAATTGAGATTGAAAGGACAAAGAGATGGCTAAACTCCGAAAAGAGATGTCGGTGTCGTCCATACCAGAACACTGTTTGGTAATTGGATCATATCTAAAGTTGTAGATCTCTGATTAGGTCTACTTTACATGGATGGAAAGGTAAGACATAGGCCTACAACTTTTATATGGAGCCCAAGATCTAGAAAGGCCATTTTCAAGTCCAAATTATAGAAACAACAAAGAAGCCCGAATTTGTTCTCTAGCCCGAGCACTGTTTGGTATTTTGGCCATATCTAGAGTTCTAGAAGTTCAAATGAGCTGGAGTTTTTACATAAGATAGCTGAGACAATGGCCTACAACTTTCATGTTTGCAAGTGGTTCCAATTTTGAGGTTATCAATGACGTTTTGGGTAGACAAGAGAAGATAACGATTGTCACCAAGTCAAGAGTTGGCCACCCACTCATCAATAAGTCATCAAATCAATAGTTCCCAATTTTGGCCTATAAAAGGAGGCATTTGCCATGCATTTAGGCATCTTGGTGTTCAGATCAAGATCATGCTCTTCCTTTCTCATGCTCTTCCTTTCTCTCTTTGTATTTTTTGTAATGTTTATGCTTTACTTTCATTAATATTAAGTTTATGCCTTTCATTTCCTTTCCTTTACTTAGTTAGCTTTTATGTTCTTTTTTGTTTATCTATTTTTCTTTCTTTCATTATGTCTAGCTAAGTTAATTATGTCAAGGTGAAAAGGTTACACTAATGGTGTAAGAATAAGTATAATGTAAACTTAATATGGACTTTAATGTTTGATACTAACATGTTTTATATTTGTTATCTTGTTTACTCTTTAATACTTTGCTTGTTAAATGACTAATCTTGATTTATGTTGTATAACACTTGGTACAACAAATACTTGGCACTTTCATAGCCCATATTGTATGGTATAGTGACACGACTGAAAGATTGATGTCTTCTCCCAAGTGCAGGAGTGTCGAAGTAATAAATAACCCGGCAAGACCGGGGTCGAACCACAGGGAGGTTAATTGTACAAATTATAAACAACAATTATAAAACAACAATAGCAACAACAACAACAACAACAACAATAGTAGTAGTAATAATAATAATAATAATAATAATAATAATAATAAAGAAAGAGAAGAAGAAGAAGATGATGATGATGAGAACTTAGAGATGAAATATTAATATAAGGATTAAACAATAATAATAACAAATGTCAAGGTTAGAGGTTCCACTAATGGTATATCAAACAAGTATACTATAAACTCATATTATTCAATTGGAGACCACACACAAAGGAGGTTCCAATCAGATTATATATTGTTAACATGATTACATTAGTCATCTTATTCAATTAATGCTAATACTTGTAAATCTCGTCAAGCATTCATGATTATAACTTATGTTAACAACAAATCAAGTTCCTTTCATAGCTCAGGTGTCGGTTATACCATACATTATGGGCTATGAAAGTGCCAAGCATTTGTTGTACCAAGTGTTATACAACATAAATCAAGATTAGTCATTTAACAAGCAAAGTATTAAAGAGTGAATAAGATAACAAATATAAAACATGTTAGTATCAAACATTAAAATCCATATTAAGTTTACACTATACTTATTCTTACACCATTAGTGTAACCTTTTCACCTTGACATAATTAACTTAGCTAGACATAATGAAAGAAAAGAAAATAAATAAACAAAACAAGAACATAAAAGTTAACTAAGTAAAGGAAAGGAAATGAAAGGCATAAACTTGATATTAAGGAAAGTAAAGCATAAACATTACAAAAAATACAAAGAGAGAAAGGAAGAGCATGATCTTGATCTGGAAACCAAGATGCCTAAATGCATGGCAAATACCTCCTTTTATAGGCCAAAATTAGGAACTATTGATTTGATGACTAATTGATAAGCGGGTGGCCAACTTTTGACTTGGTGACAATCCTTATCTTCTTTTGTTTGCCCAAAACGTCATTGATAACGTCCAAATTGGAGCCAGTTGTAAACATAAAAGTTATAGGCAATTGTCTCAGCTTTCTTGTGTAAAACATTCAGCTCATTTGGACTTCTAGAACTCCAGATATGGCCAAAATACCGAACAGTGCTCGGGCTGGAAGACAGATTCGGGCTTCTTTGTTGTTGCTACAATTTGGACTTGATAATGGCCTTTTTAGATCTTGGGCTCCATATGAAAGTTGTAGGCCTATGTCTTACCTTTCCATCCATATAAATTGGACCTAAATCTGAGATCTATAGCTCCAGATATGACCCAATTACCGAACAGTATTCCAGTTTGGATTGCACCGACATCTCTTTTCTAAGTTTGACCATCTCTTTGCCTTTGCAATTTAAGTTCTTAAAGTCATCAATCAATATTTTCATTTATGTGATAGGCCTGCATTTAAAATGAACATTTACAATAAGTTAAAGGTATCTTATATTATATTATTAGATATATTATTATAAAACATGCTTTAGTTAAGGAGTTATTGATACTTCAAGTGCAAACTGATGATATAAAACCATGATAAAAATGCACTTTTAAGTACTAATCACACCCCTCAACCAGCTTATTACTAGTCCCTAGTAATCAAAGCGTTAAAACAATTTGCAAATTTCACAAAGTAAGGTATTCATCATTTAACTTCCATTAATCTATCCAGATAAACAAACTCTCATTAAATTTATATATCTGCTCAATACCACTTAACAAGATATTAATAAACCTTTCTTTTGTGCTCAATGTATCAACACATAATTATGGGGCTTTTCTTGGAAGAAAACAAAATTTTTGTTCTAATGTTTAAGGTTAACTTCCTTGGGTTAGGATTATTATTTTTGTCTTTTTTTTCTTTTTCTTTTAAATGTATATACATATAATTTAAAAACATCATGCATCTTTAACCCATGTAACGAGCTTTCAGCTAATGACTCCCAGACCAGTTGGTCTTAAGGCATTAGGTGTTAAGACACCCCTACGAGCTTAGTAACTCGGGTCGCAGATACTGATATGTAGATAGTGCAATGTTTGATTCTTTTAAGTTTTTCTCCTCAACCCATGTAATAAGCGTTGGGCCAATAGCTCCCAAGTCAGTTGACTTTAGGGTATTAGGTGTTAAAAAACCCCTTCGGGTTTAATTGCTTAGGTTAGGGAGGCTACGAAACCAAACTTATCTACATTTTTATTATCATCATTTTTTTTCTTTTTTTTCTTTTTTTTTCTCTTTTTTTTATGTTTTTCTTTTTTTTTTAATTATATACAATTCCTTTCCCTTAGTTGTTACCTTTAACAAAAGAACATAAATAATGTAATAATCCAATATGCAACCCACAATCATATGTTAAAGTGTGTGTGTGTAAATTAAGGTTTAAGAATACACGTTAAATAAGTATATGAGCAGAATTAAGTGGTAATAATACGAGAGTTTGTAAACCTGAATATTTCAGGAAGTATTATAATAGACCTTGTTAAGAATGGTTACTAAGTTGCGTCTCAAGAGTCACTTTAACAAAAGAACTCCTTTACTCTACCATCCTAGTAACAACAATTATGCACACGCTTTATGAAATGAAAAACAATTTTTTTTTTATCAACTACTACCCTCTCCCCCCAACCAAAACGAGACATTGTCCTCAATGTTCTAAGGTAGAAAGATAGAGTATAGAAGATATCACCTGAAATAACGAACACTGACAAAACCTGAAACACACTAAAACAAAAATAAGAAATAACAAAACACAATAATAAAACCAAAAGACACAAGTTTTTACAAACAAAAAAAATTCAAATCGCAGTTGTGAATGTGGCTCACATCTTCCCTTGGTTTTACGTCCAAGAACAGCTTAAACGCCCTCAATGGGTCGGGGATAGGCTTCCCATCCAGTTTTCTTAAAAACTGGCAAACAGGGTCTTTTTTAGTCAGATTCCCAAGACTAAGTCAAGTATGTTCTTTATGAAAATGGGTTCATAAGTCATGAATTACACGATGCTTATCTCGACTATGATGAGACTTAAGAGTCAATAGAAGATTATCTAAAGACTCTCTGTGTTTTGAAATAAATCCCACCTTCTGACAATTTTCACAGTTTTTGCGGAATGCATCTGACTCCTTGAATATGATGGGCCAGTAAAATTCACTTTGTAAGATTTCTACAATCCTCTTTTTTGATGAGAAATGATCCCCACATGCCTTAGAGTAACAAAATTTAATGAAATTACTTACCTCATTGTCGAGAATGCATTTTTGAAATATTTGATCAGGATAATAATTGAATAAGTAAGGGTCATCCCAATAAAAATTTTGCTCATTGCTCAAAAATTTTCTTTTATCTTCAATACTCCAATGAGTTGGCAAAAATCCTGAAGCAAGAAAATTGATATTTTTAGGAAACCAAGACATTGAATTAAGAGAAAGTAGAGATTCATTAGGAAAGTAATCATCGATTGGTGTGATGTCGGATGTCGAATCTGTTGTCACTTTTGATAAAAGATTCGCATCAACCTTTTCGATGCCTTTTTCATCCTCGATTTCTTCCTGATTGGTCATGGCATGAGAAAATGGAAGTGCTGGCGGAGAATCAGTCGTTTCTTTGCAATTTTCAGATTCAACCCCTTCCTTTCCCTTAGAAATTGACTCATCATCTTTCTCATAAGGTTCAAGAGAGGGTTTTTCAATAACCTTACCACTGCGTAGAGTAGTGACTGATTTGACTTGATCCATGTGTTGGCTTCTGGAACTACTTGCATTTGCATTGTATTGCCCCTTAGGATTTTATTGTGGTTGAGATGGAAACTTACCTTTCTCTTGGAAACTGAGAGCAGATGTGAATTTTGCAAGAGTATCTTTAAAATCTGTTATGCTTTGAGCAAGTTGAGTGTTGATTGTCTCTTGCTTTTCAATGAATGCATACAAAGTTTCCTCAAAATTTCTTGTAGGAGGTGGAGCATAAGGAGGTGCATATCCATGATAATTTTGGAAATTATGGTGTGCTTGAAACTGTGGTTGTGAAGTTTGTGCATTGTCGCTCTTCCAACTAAAATTTTGGTGATTTCTCCAACCAGGATTGTATGTTTGGGAGTACGGGTTGTGGTTGGGCCTTTGGAAAGTGTTTAAAGCATGGGCTTGTTCATGGAGACATTCCTTAAAAGAAGGCAAGGTTGGACAATCGTTGGTTGAGTGTTCATTTGTTTCACAGATTTGACACACAATGTTTTCAACAAATTTTAATTGACCACTCTTTTTCAATTCTAGTGCCTCGACTTTTTTAGCTAAAGATGCAAACTTGGCTTGAAGGTCATGATCTTCCCTAAAGTTGTACATACCTCCACTAGATGTATAAGGTTGAGTTTTACTCGGTGCCTCATATGTACCCGCGGTGTCCCAATTTTGAGCATTTTCAGCTAACAAGTCTAAGTACTCCATTGCTTCATCAAGGTCTTTATCTTCAAAAGTTCCATTGCACATTAATTCAACCATTTGCCTATCTTTAGGTGTTAACCCTTCATAGAAATGTGAAACCAATCTCCATGTTTCAAAACCATGATGAGGGCAAGTACTAAGCAAGTCTCGATACCTATCCCAACATTGATAAAATGTTTCTCCTGGTTTTTGAGTGAAAATGGTGATTTGTCTCTTGAAAGAGTTTGTTCTATGAGATGGGAAAAACTTCTTTAAAAACTGTTGTTGCATTTCATCCCAAGCACGAATGGATCCTGGTCTCAAATTTTATAGCCATGTTTTAGCTTTATCTTTTAATGAAAAAGGAAAAAGTTTTAATCTGATGGTGTTCATGCTACAATTTAAGTTATTATATGTGTTGCACACCTCCTCAAATTCCCTTAAATGCAAGTATGGATTTTCCAATTCTAAACCATGAAAAAAAGGTAAAAGTTGAATAATACCTGGTTTAAAATTAAAATGAGATGCATCAGGAGGAAAAACTATGCATCATGGTGCACTTGTTCTTGTGGGATCCATGTGGTCTCTAAGTGTTCTAGCACGGTTATTCTCATTATTCTCATTTTGAAGTGATTGATTATCTTCTTCAGCCATATTTTCTGAAAATGATGAGGATATCCTACAAAGTCTACCACTTGATGTACGTGACCACACTCTCATGCACGTGTAGGAATAAAATAACAAAAAGAAGAAGAAAGCAAAAGAAGGAGGAAGAAAACAAAATAAAAAGAAACAAAAGAAAAGAAACAAAGTTATATACAAGAAAAGTGAAAAGAGAAAATAAAATAAATACTATAATTTATACAAGAACTTACCTCCCCGGCAACGGCACCAAAAACTTGAGACGACTGAAAGATTGATATCTTCTCCCAAGTGCAGGAGTGTCGAAGTAATAAATAACCCGGCAAGACCGGGGTCGAACCATAGGGAGGTTAATTGTACAAATTATAAACAACAATTATAAAACAACAATAACAACAACAACAACAATAGTAGTAGTAATAATAATAATAATAATAATAATAATAATAATAATAATAATAATAGTAGTAGTAGTAGTAGTAGTACTAATAATAATAATAATAATAATAATAATAATAATAAAGAAAGAGAAGAAGAAGATGATGATGATGATAGTAGTAGTAGTAGTACTAATAATAATAATAATAATAATAATAATAATAATAATAAAGAAAGAGAAGAAGAAGAAGATGATGATGATGAGAACTTAGAGATGAAATATTAATGTAAGGATTAAACAATAATAATAACAAATGTCAAGGTTAGAGGTTCCACTAATGGTATATCAAACAAGTATAGTATAAACTCATATTATTCAATTGGAAACCACACACAAAGGAGGTTCCAATCAGATTATATATTGTTAACATGATTACATTAGTCATCTTATTCAATTAATGCTAATACTTGTAAATCTCGTCAAGCATTCATGATTATAACTTATGTTAACAACAAATCAAGTTCCTTTCATAGCTCAGGTGTCGGTTATACCATACATTATGGGCTATGAAAGTGCCAAGCATTTGTTGTACCAAGTGTTATACAACATAAATCAAGATTAGTCATTTAACAAGCAAAGTATTAAAGAGTGAATAAGATAACAAATATAAAACATGTTAGTATCAAACATTAAAATCCATATTAAGTTTACACTATACTTATTCTTACACCATTAGTGTAACCTTTTCACCTTGACATAATTAACTTAGCTAGACATAATGAAAGAAAAGAAAATAAATAAACAAAACAAGAACATAAAAGTTAACTAAGTAAAGGAAAGGAAATGAAAGGCATAAACTTGATATTAAGGAAAGTAAAGCATAAACATTACAAAAAATACAAAGAGAGAAAGGAAGAGCATGATCTTGATCTGGAAACCAAGATGCCTAAATGCATGGCAAATTCCTCCTTTTATAGGCCAAAATTAGGAACTATTGATTTGATGACTAATTGATAAGTGGGTGGCCAACTTTTGACTTGGTGACAATCCTTATCTTCTTTTGTTTGCCCAAAACGTCATTGATAACGTTATAGGCAATTGTCTCAGCTTTCTTGTGTAAAACATTCAGCTCATTTGGACTTCTAGAACTCCAGATATGGCCAAAATACCGAACAGTGCTCGGGCTGGAAGACAGATTCGGGCTTCTTTGTTGTTGCTATAATTTGGACTTGATAATGGCCTTTTTAGATCTTGGGCTCCATATGAAAGTTGTAGGCCTATGTCTTACCTTTCCATCCATATAAATTGGACCTAAATCTGAGATCTATAGCTCCAGATATGACCCAATTACCGAACAGTGTTCCAGTTTGGATTGCACCGACATCTCTTTTCTAAGTTTGACCATCTCTTTGCCTTTGCAATTTAAGTTCTTAAAGTCATCAATCAATATTTTCATTTATGTGATAGGCCTGTATTTAAAATGAACATTTACCATAAGTTAAAGGTATCTTATATTATTAGATATATTATTATAAAACATGCTTTAGTTAAGGAGTTATTGATACTTCAAGTGCAAAATGATGATATAAAACCATGATAAAAATATACTTTTAAGTACTAATCATATAGCCGACACCTGAGCTATGAAAGGAACTTTATTTGTTGTTAACATAAGTTATAATCATGAATGCTTAACGAGATTTACAAGTATTAGCATTAATTGAATAAAATGACTAATGTAATCATGTTAATAATCTATAATCCAATTGGAACCTTCTTTATGTGTGGTTTCCAATTGAATAATAAGAGTTTATATTATACTTGTTTGACATACCATTAGTGGAATCTCTAACCTTGACAATTTTTATTATCATTGTTTAATCATTACATTAATATTCCTTTTCCAAGTTCTCATCATCATCTTCTTCTTATCTTTCTTTATTATTATTATTATTATTATTATTATTATTATTATTATTATTATTATTACTACTACTACTATTACTAATACTACTACTACTACTACTACTACTATTATAGTTATTGTTGTTATTGCTATTATTGTTGTTTATAATTTACACAATTAATCTCCCTGTAGCTCGACCCCGGTCTTGCCGAGTTATTTATTACTTTGACACTCCTGCACTTGGGAGAAGACATCAACCTTTTAGTCGTGTCACCGTTCTTGGATATAAAATCAAGGGAAGATATGAGCCACAATCACAATTGTAATTTGAGTCTTAGTTTATAAGAACTTGTGTTTTTTGGTTTTATTAATAGCATAATATTTATGTTTTATTATTTCTTATATTTGTTTAAATGTGTTTCAGGTTTGTCAATGTTTATTATTTTCAGGTGATGTCTTTTATACTCTATCTTTCTACTTTAAGACATTGAGGACAATGTCTCGTTTTGCTTAGAGGGAGAGGGTGGTAGTTGACAAAAAAAATTAACTAACTATATTTTCTATTTCATAAAACATGTGCAAAATTATTGTTACTAGGATGGCAAAGTAAAGGAGCTCTTTTGTTCAAGTGACACTTGAGATGCATCTTAGTAATCATTCTTAACAAGATCTATTATAATACTTCTTGAAATATTCAGGTTTAAAAACTTGTATTATTATCATTTAATTCTGCTCGTATACTTATTTAACATGTATTCTTAAACCTTAATTTCACATACACACTTTAGCATATGATTGTCAGTTACATATTAGATTACTACATTATTTATATTCTTTTATTAAAGGTAACAACTTAGGGAAATAGATTGTATATAATTTGAAAAAAAATAAAAAATAAAAAAGAGAAAAGAGAAAAAATAATGATAATAAAAATGTAGATTAGTTTGGTTTCGTAGCCTCCCTAACCTTAGCAATTAAGTCTGAAGGGGTGTTTTAACACCTAATACCCTGAAGTCAACTAACTTGGGAGCTATTGGTCCAACGCTTGTTACATGGGTTGAGAAGAAAAGCTTAAGAAAATCAAACATTGTACTATCTACGTATCAGTATCGGCAACCCGAGTTACTAAGCTCGTAGGATTTTCTCAACATCTAATACCCTAAAACCAACTGGTCTGGAACTCATTAGCTAAAAGCTTGTTACATGAGTTAAAGATGCATGATGTTTTAAGTTATATATATATATTAAAAAAAAAGAAAAAAAATAATAATCTCAACTCAAAGAAGTTAGCCTTAAACATTAGAAAAATTTTTTTGTTTTCTTCCAAAAAAAGCCTCATAACTATATGTTCATATATTGAGCATAAAAAAAGGTTTATTAATATCTTATTTAAAAGGTATTGAGCTGATATATAAATGTAATGAGAATTTGTTTATTTAGATAGATTAATGGAAGTTGAATGATAAATACTTTACTTTGTGGAATTTACAAATTGTTTTTCTATTTTAACACTTTGATTACTAAAGATTAGTAATAAGTTGGTTAGGGGTGTGATTAGTACTTAAAAATGTATTTTTATCAAGGTTTTATATCATTATTTTGCACTTGAAGTATCAATAACTCCTTAACTAAAACATGTTATATAATAACATATCCAACAATATAAGATACCTTTAATTTATGGTAAATGTTCATTTTAAATGCAAGTCTATCACATAAATGAAAGGATTGATTGATGAATTTAAGAACTAAAATTGAAAGGAAAAAAAGATGGTCAAACTTACAAAAGAGATGTTTGTGCAGTCCAAACTGGAACACTATTCGATAATTAGTTCATATTTGGATCTATAGATCTCGAATTTATATCTACTTTATATGGATGGAAAAGTAAGACATAAGCCTATAACTTTCATATGTAGTCTAAGATTTAAAAAGGCTATTTTCAACTCTAAATTGTAGCAACAACAAAGAAATGTGAATCTGTCTTACAGCCCACACACTATTCAGTATTTGGCCCATATCTAGAGTTCTAGGTGTCCAAATGACCTCCATGTTTTTTCCTGAAAAGATGAGATAATTTTTTACAACTTTTATGTTTTCAAGTGGTTCCAATTCTGACGTTATCAAAGACATTTTGGGCAGACAAGAGAAATAAGAATTGTAACCAAGTCAAGAGTTGGCCACCCACTCATCAATTAGTCATCAAATTAATAGTTCTCAATTTTGGCCTATAAAAGGAGGTATTTGTCATGTATTTAGGCATCTTGGTCTCCAGATCAAAGATTATGCACTTGCTTTCTCTCTTTGTATTTTTGTAATGTTTAGGTTTTGTTTTTATTAATATCAAGTTTATGCCTTTCATTTCCTTTCCTTAGTTAACTTTTATCTTATTTATGTTCTTATTTTTTTATTTTTTTATTTATTTCATTATGTTTAGCTAAGTTTATTATGTCAATGTGAAAAGGTTAGACTAATGGTATAAGAATAAGTATAGTATAAACTTAATATGGACTTTAATATTTGATACTAACATGTTTTATATTTGTTATCTTCTTCACTCTTTAATACTATGCTTGTTAAATGACTAATCTAGATTTATGTTATATAACACTTGGGATATCAAATGCTTGGCACTTTCATAGCTCATACTATTTGGTATAACCGACATTTGAGCTATGAAAGGAACTTGATTTCTTGTTAACATAAGTTATAATCATGAATGGCTGATGAGACTTACAAATATTAGCATTAATTGAATGAAATAAAAAATAACTAATGTAATCATGTTAACAATTTACAATCTGATTGGAATCTCTTTTGTGTGTGGTTTCCAAATGAATAATAAGAGTTTATATTATATTTGTTTGACATACTATTAGTGGATCCTCTAACCTTGATATTTGTTGTTATCATTGTTTAATCATTACATTAATCTTCTATCTCAAAATTCTCATCAACTTCTTCTTCTTCGTCCTCTTTATTATTATTATTATTATTATTATTATTATTAGTACAACTACTACTACTATACTATTATTATTATTGTTATCATTATTGTTGTTGTTGTTATTGTTATTATATTATTGTTATCTATAATTTATACAATTAACCTCCTTGTAGTTCAACCTAGTCTTATCGTATTATTAATTACTTCGACACTCTTGCACTTGGGAGAAGACATCAATTTTTTGGTCATGCCACCAGCCGGAGTCTCTCTCTTTCTCTCTCTCTCTCTCTTTTTCTCTTTCTCTCTTTCTTTCTTTTTATTTATTTATTTATTTATTTATTTATTTATTTATATGATATTTTTTTGAAAAAAAATGTATATGTACAGGTAGTTGTTATTGTGGCTCACAAGTTCCCTTGGTTTTATGTTCAATAAGGGCTTAAATGCCCTCAATGGGTCGAAGATAAGCTTCTCATCTAGTTTTCTTAAAAACTAGCAAACATGGTCTTTTTTAGTGAAATTCTCAAGACTATGTCGAGCATGTTCTTTATGAAAATGGGGTCATAAGTCATGAAATGCATAATGCACATCTTCACTAGGATACATTTTAAAAGTCAATAAAAGATTATCTAATGATTCCTTATATTTCGAGCTTTGCAAAACACATGTGTGTCTTTAAGAATAGTGAGCCAATAAAATCCACTTTATAAGATTTTTGCAGTTCTTTTTTATGATAAATGACTCCCACATGCCTCAGAATGACACACATGTTTGAAATATTTAATGACACTACTTACCTCATTATCGAGAATGCATCTTTGAAATATTTAATTAAGATAATATTTGAATAAGTATGGGTCATTCTAATAAAAGTTTTGCATATCGCTCAAAAACTTTCTTTTATCTTTGATGCTCTGGTGAGCTAGCAAAACTTTTAAAGTAAGAAAATTGATATTTTTAGCAGACCAAGGTATTGAACTAAGAGAAAGTAAAGATTTATTAAGAAAGTATTCATTGATTAATGTGATGTCAGATGTCGAATCTATTGTCAGTCTTGACAAAAGATCCACATCAATATTTTTAGTGTCTTTTTCATTCATGATTTCTTCCTAAGAATAAATCATTTGCAAATCTTCAGATTCATCCAACTTAATTTTACTTAAAGTAAATTCAAGTTAATCATAAACTAATTCTTCAATATGATCTACTTCTTATAAATCATTATCATCTCCAAGTTTCTTACAAATGTTAAAAATATTCATCTCCAATGTCATGTTTTCAAATGATAGCTTTATCAGTTCATTCCTATAATTAATCAATGCGTTAGAAGTTGCAAAAAACAGACATGCTAAAATAATAGAAAATAAATTACATGTTTCAACAGATTGTATGTCCAAGACAATAAAATCCTCATAATAAATGAATTTATCGACTTGTACTAACACATCTTCACCTATGCCTCTAAGCACTTTTACAGATCTATCGGCAAGTAAGAGAGTTATAGAAGTTGGTTTTAACTTACCTAAATCGAGATTTTAAAAAACTGAATATGAAAGTAAATTCACACTAGCTCTAAGATCAAGTAAGGCTCTTTCAATTTTATATTCTCCAATAAAGCAAGAAATTATAGGACAATCAGGGTCTTTATATTTAAAAGCATTATTGTTCTGAAGAATGACACTTACTTGTTCGGCTAAAAAGACTTTCTTTTTCATATTTAGTTTTCTCTTCATAAGAAGGAACCTGTTTAATAGCATCCAACAAAGTTATATTGATCCTTACCTGTTTGAAAGTTTTAAAGATTTCAGAGTTGTGATTGACTTTTCTTTATTTTGTCATGGCATGAGGAAATAGAAGTGTTGGCGGGGAATCAATCTGTTCTTTATAATTTTCAAATTCAACCCCTTCTTTACCCTTATAAATTGACTCATTATCTTTCTCACAAGGTTCAAGAGTGGGTTTTTTGATAACCTTACCACTACAAAGAGTGATGATTGATTTGATTTAATCCAAGTATTGGCTTCCAAAACTACTTGTATATGTATTATATTGCCTGTTAAGATTTTGTTGTGGTTGAGATGAAAACTTACCTTTCTCTTGGAAACCAAAACCATATGTCAATTTTGCAAGAGTATCTTAAGAATCTGTCATGCTTTGAGCAAGTTGAGTATTGATTTTCTCTTACTTTTCAATAAATGCATGAAATGTTTCTTCCAGATTTCTTCTAGAAGGTGGAGCATAAGAAGGTACATATCCAAGAGAATTTTAGAAATTATAGTGTGCTTGAAATGGTGGTTATAAAGTTTATGCATTGGTATTATCACTCTTCAACTAAAATTTAGGTGATTTCTCCAACTAGGGTTGTATGTTTGCGAGTATGGGTTATGATTGGGCCTTTGGAAACTGTTTATATTCCTTAAAAGAAGGTAAAGTTGGATAGTCATTAATTAAGTAGTTATTTGTTTCACAAATTTGACACACAATATCTTGAATAAATTTTAATTTACCATTATTTTTTAATTCTAGTGTCTCGATATTTCAAGCTAAAGATGCAAACTTGACTTAGAGGTCATGATCTTCCCTATGGTTGTACATACCTCCACTAGATGTATGAGGTTAAGTTTTACCCGATACCTTATAAGTACCTGCAGTATCCTAATTTTAAGTATTTTCAGCTAACAAGTCTAAGTACTTCATTGTTTCATCAAGATCTTTATATTCAAAAGTTCCATTGCATATTAGTTTCATTATTTGTCTATCTTTAGGTGTTAAGCCTTAATAAAACTGTGAAACCAATCTCTATATTTCAAAATCATGATAAGTCTAAGTATTACACAAGTCTCGATATCAATCCTAATATTGGTAAAATATTTATCTTGGTTTTTTAGTGAAAGTGGTAATTTGTCTTTTGAAATAGTTTATTCTATGAGAAGGGAAAAACTTCTTTAAAAACTATTGTTACATTTGATCTCAAGCACGAATGGATTCTGGTCTCAAATTTTAAAACCATGTTTTAGCTTTATCTTTTATTGAAAAAAAAAAAAGCTTTAATTTGATTGTTTTCATGCTACAATTTAAGTCATTATAGGTGTTACAGACCTCCTCAAATTCTCTTAAATGCAAGTATGGATTTTCTAAATCTAAGCCATGAAAAGAAGGTAAAAGTTGAATAATACTTAGCTTAAATTAAAAATGAGATGCATTAGAAGGGAAAACTATGCATAATGGTGCACTTGTTCTTGTAGGATTCATATGGTCTTTAAGTGTTTTAACTCGGTTATTCTTATTATTCTCATTATGAAATGACTGATTATCTTCTTCAGTCATATTTTCTAAAAATGATGAAGATACCTTACAAATTCTACCACTTAATATATATAACCAAACTCTTATGCATGTGTAGGAATAGAATAAAAAGAAGAAGAAAATAAAAGAAAAGGAAACAAAACAAAACAAAAAACAAAGTTAAATACAAGAAAAGTGAAAAGAAAAAATAAAATAAATATTATAATTTGTACAAAAATTTACCTCCCCAACAACGATGCCAAAAACTTGACACCACTAAAAGATTGATATCTTCTTCCAAGTGCGGAAGTGTCAAAATAATAAATAACCTTGCAAAAACAGGGTCGAACCACAAAGTGGTTAATTGTATAAATAATAAACAACAACAATACAACAACAACAACAACAACAACAACAATAAAAAAAGTTAATAAGAACTTTGAAATGGAAAATCAATGTGAGGATCAAACAATAATAAAAACAAATGTCACGATTAGAAGATCCACTAATGGTATTTCAAACAAGTATAGTATAAACTTTTATTATTCAACTGAAAACCACACACAAAGGAGGTTCCAAATAAATTATAAATTGTTAACATGATTACATTATTTATCTTATTCAAATAATGCTAATATTTATAAATGTTGTCAGACATTCATGATTATAACTTATATTAACAATAAATCAAGTTTCTTTCATAGCACAAATGTCGGTTATACCATACATTTGGGTTATGAAAATACCAAATATTTATTATACTAAGTGTTATACAACATAAATCTAGATTAACCATTTAACAAGCAAAGTATTAAGAGTGAACAAGATAACAAATACAAAACATGTTATTATCAAACATTAAAGTCCCTGTTGAGTTTACAGTATACTTATTCTTACACCATTAGTATAACATTTTCAACTTAACATAATAAACTTATCTAAATATAATGAAAAAAAAGAAACATAAATAAACAATATAAGAACATAAGTATAGTAAAGTAATGAAAAGTATAAACAAGAGATTAACGAAAATATAACATGAAATAAAACTTAAACATTACAAAAATATAAAGAAAGAGAGTAAGAATATGATATTGATCTAGAAAACAAGATGCCTAAATGCATGGTAGATGCTTTCTTTTATAGGCCAAAATTTAAAAATATTGATTTGATAACTAATTATTGAGTGGGTGGCCACATCTTAACTTGGTGACAATCCTTATTTTCTAGTTTGAACAAAATATCATTAATAATGTTAGAATTTGAACCAACCTTACTCATAAAAGTTATAAAAAATTGTCTCAGCTTTACAGGAAAAAAAATTAAGGTCATTTGAACTTCTAGAACTCGAGATATGGGTTGAACACTGTATAATGTCTGAGTTGTAGTACAGATTCAGACTTGTACGTTGTTGCTAAGATTTGGATTTCCAAACATCATAATTGTGTCTTGCCTTTCCATAAAAAATTTAGGCCTATATCTTATTTTTTTATCTATATAAAGCAGACATAAATCCAAATTCTACAACTACAATTATGATTCAATTACCAAATAGTGTTTGAATTTGGATTAAACTAACATTTCTTTTCTAAACTTCATCCACTCTTTGTCCTTTCAATTTCAGTACTTCAACCCATCAACCAATTTTTTTATTTATGTGATAGGCTTACATTTAGGATGAGCATTTACCATAAATTAAAGATATCTTATGGTATCAGACTTATTATTATAAAATATACTTTAGTTAAAGAATTATTGATACTTCAAGTGCAAAATAATGATATAAAACCTTGATAAAAATATACTTTTAAGTACTAATCAAAAGTTATATATATATATATATATATATATATATATATATGAAAAATTTATATAATAAATTTGGTTTTTTAACAAGAAGAAAATATAAATATAAAACAATAGCCAAAATTATACAAATAAAATTGGCTTCCTTAACAAGTATAAAAATTTATAAAACAAAACCAAGATTTTAACAAACCAAGGTTTGATAAAAAAGAAAACTTATAACAATTATAAAGGCTAAAGATATAAATAAAATTTTCAACTTGGAAAGAGTATATTAAAATATTATCCTATTGATATGCATAATACAATAAACTTGTTAAATAAATTAAACAATAAGCATACCATACATGATTGCAAAAAATATATATATAAAAACTAATCAAGTAACTAGAAACAATTATATGGTAGACATAACCAAGATTTCTATTGCTTAGTTTATAAGAACATATTACATGCATCAATCTAAAAATCTAGATAAAAATTAAACTTAACTTAAAAATTAAATGGATGGTATACTATTTAACAATTAATCTAGTTTTCTCAAGGAGTTATAAACTAAAAAAAGACTAATTAAGATAAAGCTTGAGATTTGGTGTCCAAAACATTTTAGATGATTAGAAAAGTAACTATGTTTATTACATAACATACAAACTTATAATAACATCAAAAACTTATCGCTAGTATGCTTAAAAAAGCAAATATAAAATTCTTGCATAAAATATTGAAAATACAATCTTATCATGCAAACTAATTATATATAGAAATTATACTTAAATTAAAAGCATATAAAACACTTAATTACTAAAGCTTTTAGAATAACATAAATCTAAAAACTTTATTGTTATCAATGATAAATTATTTTTTCTTAAGACTTTTGTTTATCCTCACTTGGTGCAAAATTACTTTCTTCAATAAACCTTCTAGAATTTTAAAAACTCCTTATTGCTTAGGTGCTCTCCTAAATAAAGTCCAACAAACTCAAATAAATTGTACTCAATTTCTCTCAGTAAAGACCAAACATAAGCTCTATGTTATAAGGAAAAGGAAAAAAGGAATAAAGCTTAAAAACTAAAAGAGTTAAGCTAGAAAATTAGGTGAAGAAAATTTTCTAATTGAGCAAAAACATTTGTCCAAAATAGTGCTTAAAAAACCAATAAAAAACACTCTTCTTTAACCCTTTTTTATCAAAAATTTTAGGAACAAAAAATGATGGAATTCTCTCATACTAATAGTGATTGATACTTAAAAGTGTATTTTTATGAAGATTTTATATCATCATTTTGCACTTAAAGTATCAATAACTCCTTAACTAAAACATGTTTTATATCTAATAATATAAGATACCTTTTATTTATAGTAAATGTTCATTTTAAATATAGGTCTATCACATAAATAAAAGGATTGATTGATGAATTTAAAAACTGAAATGAAAAGGATGAAGAGATGACCAAACTTAAAAAAGAGATGTCGGTACAATCCAAACCAAAACACTGTTCGGTACTTAGGGCATATCTAAAGCTATAGATCTCAGATTTATGTCTACTTTATATGGATGAAAAGGTAAGATATAGGCCTATAACTTTTATATGGAACCCAAGATCTAAAAAGGTCATTTTCAAGTCCAAATTGTTGCAACAACAAAGAAGCCCGAATTTGTTCTCCAGCCAGAGCACTGTTCAGTATTTTAGCCATATCTGGAGTTCTAGAAGTCAAAATGAGCTGAAAGTTTTACACAATAAAGCTGAGATAATTTTATACAACTTTCATGTTTGCAAGTGGCTCCAACTTTGACGTTATCAATAATATTTTGAACAGACAAGAGAAGATAAGGATTGTTACCAAGTTAAAAGTTGGTCACCCACTCATTAATTAGTTATCAAATCAATAGTTTTCAATTTTTGCCTATAAAAGAAAGCATTTGTCATGCATTTAAGCATTTTAGTGTCCAGATCAAGATCATACTCTTGCTTTCTCTCTTTGTATTTTTTGTAATGTTTATGTTTTGTTTTTATTAATATCAAGTTTATGTCTTTCATTTCCTTTCCTTTACTTAGTTAACTCGTATCTTATTTATGTTCTTATTTTTTTATTTATTTTTCTTTTTTTTCATTATATCTAGCTAAGTTTATTATGTCAAGGTGAAAAGGTTACACTAATGGTGTAAGAATAAATATAGTATAAACTTAATATGGACTTTAATGTTTGATACTAACATGTTTTGTATTTGTTATCTTGTTCACTCTTTAATACTTTGCTTGTTAAATGACTAATCTTGATTTATGTTGTATAACACTTGGTACAACAAATGCTTGGCACTTTCATAGGTCATACTGTATGGTATAACCAACACCTGAGCTATGAAAGGAACTTGATTTGTTGTTAACATAAGTTATAATCATGAATGCTTGACGAGATTTACAAGTATTAGCATTAATCGAATAAGATGACTAATGTAATCATGTTAACAATTTATAATCTGATTGGAACCTCCTTTATGTATGGTTTCCAATTGAATAATAAGAGTTTATATTATACTTGTTTGATATACCATTAGTGGAATCTCTAACCTTGACATTTGTTATTATCATTGTTTAATCGTTACATTAATATTTCATCTCAAAGTTCTCATCTTCTTCTCCTTTTTTTTTTCTTTATTACTACAACTACTACTACTACTACTATTGTTATTGTTATTGCTATTGCTATTGTTGTTATTTATAGTTTGTACAATTAACCTCTTTATGGTTTGACCCCAGTCTTGCCGGATTATTTATTACTTCGATATTTCTGCACTTGGAAGAAGACATTAATCTTTTCATCATGTCAAATAGTTTTGATTACCCTCTATAAATCATAATTAAATCTGATAATTGTTTTTTAAAAAAAAAAGCTTAAAAGCCTATCAAAAAACTATTCGAATTATGAAGAGCTAGTTCTAGAGAAAATTGAAGAAGTTGATTAGACTTATTCCTGGGATTGGATAAGACAATAGATTGGAGAAAATCATTCTTCATGAACCAGATCCAAATCTAAAATTATATAGGCAAAAATAAATATTTTATAGCTCAAAAGATTATTTTACTATAAACCCAAATCTAAACCTAGATCCAATACTCAAGCGTGAGTCATGCTGGACTAAGTTCAGTCATGCACACATATGAGTTTAAGTTCAAAGTTCATTTTGCTTAGGTCATCTCCCCTCTAAAAACTAAGGTACTCTTTAGATCAAATTTTAACTTCCCATTGTATAAATAAGCAAAGCTTGTTTATTTCCTATGTGGGATATAGGATTTTATAGGATTTTAGGTTTTTCAAAACATATTAATCAAAAATTCTTTAATATCAATTTTTTGTTCACTTATAATTTTTTTTAAATCATGTTAATATTCAATGTTAAAGAGCTTATGTTTGAGATTAAACTCCAACAAAGTTTTAACCCTAAATATGAGTAGATACCAATTTTAATTTGACCCTAAATGTGATAATTAACCATGTTTTAAACAAATTCCCAACAAGAACTTAATTGGCAACATCAGTTTTTAGAATTACAAATGTTTCCCATTAGTATTGTTATCACAAATCTTATATTAATATTATCAAACCTTATTAAACACACACACACATGTTAATTGGAATATGACAATAACTAGATAATTGATCCATGTTACTATACAAGTTGAACAAAAAAAATAAAAATAAAAAGATAATATCTAAATGACAAGGAACTCTAATAATAACATTAATCACAACTCAATAGAATAACCTTGAAATATTTCGACTTAACTTCTTATATAGCTCAATCATCAAATCATGTTGTCTAAGAGTTGCCTTTATATAACCCAATCAACGTGATTTTTTTATAGATAACCAAATAACCAGTAAAAATATGATTTAACTTTTAAAAAAACAAAATAAAATTGAAACGATGACATATTAGATTTACCTAAGTCAACTCGAGTTAATTCACTCAACCCATGACTTGGGTTATAAACTCCACTAGTTTTATAAAAAAATTTATAAAACTATTTTTTATTTAATTATATGATAAAAAAATTGACGCTTAAAAAATCAAGCACCAGCCTAATAAAAAAATATTTGTATGAGACCATAATAACTTTATTGAAAGTATAATGAAATAAATTATAAAGCCTAATACTTTATACTTTTTTAATTGAAAAAAAAATGTTAAATATATAATCTGATAAATCAAATAAGAGTTGTTAAAATTAATTAAATATTAAAACAAGAAGCCAATCTTCATAGTAGAAATAAAAGATAAAAACACATGCAAATATTTAATACCAATTGTCCTTGCTATTTAAGATTCTTTTATAGGACAAACCAAACTAATTTCTTCAAAATATTATACAACTAAAAAACTATATAAAAAATCAATCACTATTTTACAAAAGAAAGTTAACTTAATAGAAACAACTACTAAAAATAGATAAAAAAATAAAAATGAATGAAAAAAAGACCAAATATTAATGAACCAAGCTTACGTTTTTTTTTTTTTGGAAGAAAACAAAATGCTCATATTTTGTATTAAGCGAGAAATAAGTCATTTGTAGTGGCTAGTGACATATCGCTTATTAGACCACTACCTATAATTTAGTCACCAATACAATTATTGAAAAATATGGTGGAGTTTTTTGTCTTATATAATCTTGTTGCACCTAAAACACTTCAAAATCATTAGAATAACCTTTATAAAACACTTATTAATTTCAAAACACCCCAAAATCACTCAAAAAATAAAAACCAATAGAATAAAAACAATATAAACAAATCAATCTAGTTTTTCTAGTATGTTTATAAAAAAAAATTAAAAAAAAATTATTTACTATTAAACTCTTTTCATTGAATGGAACTCGTTAACATTAAAAATTATGAGTTTTTTTTTTAATGATCTTTCATTAATTTTCCCTCTTTTGTTTTTTTAAAAATGATCTTTCATTAATTTTCCCTCTCCTCTCAAACTCAAGAAACATAAGGGACTAAAATTAAAATTACACTAACTCAAGGGATGCATAGCAAGAAAAAAAGAAAGTAAACAAACTAAACAAAACTTTTTTCTAATGAATTTAAAATTCACAATGAAATTTTTTGTTGTTTTATATTTTGATACTATGTTGTTGATTTATTTTTAATAAATTAATTATTAATTTATGCATAAAAAGGTTGTGATTAAAATGAAAATGAAAATGAAAAAAAAAACTTTAGTTATTATTAATGAATACAATATTTTAAATAGGAAAGGAAAACAAAGAAAAAATATCCTTATAAAGGTGAAGTTTATTTAAAAAAGAAACTAGCACAATTGATTAGAAATATAGGTAAACTAGCATAGCTAAGGAAAAAGAATTAGTGAAATCGTATTATTTATACATGTTATGATTAAAAAACACAATTTTTATAACTTGTTGCTATTCAGAATAGTGATATCTATTAAAAAAAAATTAAATAGATAGGAAAAAAAAGAGAGTAGAAAGAAAAAGAAAAAAATAAAATAAAATTTTGAATACACATCAAAAATTTTGGTTATGATATTAATGAATAAGTAAAAAAATTTTAACTAGATAAATTTAATTATATCAAAAAAAATTATTAACGATTACTTGAATAAACTACACTTATTATTCAAAAATAATAGATAATCTATTTGTTTTTAGTTATAAGTGTGACCCACTCCAATTATTATTGATGATATTTTTTTATGTTATTGGATTTTTTTTATAGAAATTTTTTTAGGTATTAGCGATATTATAATAAAAATCTTAACATATTTTTTAAAAAAATATTTTTTCTTCTTTTGTTTCTATTTAATATTTTTTATTGAAATTTATTTTTATAAATAATGATTAGTTATAAAAATTATATTTTTTAATCATAACTTGTAAAAACTGTATTATTTTATTATTATTTTTAATTATTTCACCGATACGATAAAATATGATAAAAACTAAAAATAGCACATGGAGGTCGGGTGATTGTAGAGACTGTCAGAAAGCCGGCCAGCCTGTTCCCCACCCTGGTTCCTTTGATCATTGACTTCCTTAAACGGACAAATCTTATACCACCTAGCTCGCATTCCCCTCCACGAATACCCATGTTATCACTGTCCACGTGGCAACTCCCACCCATGATGGTCCATCCTGCTGATTTCTACAAACGTGGTGGGACCGAGCCCAAACATTATCATGAGCCATGAGCCTCTTCGCAAGAGAAAGAAGCTCCTTTTTTAATAATATTAAAGGGTTCTGCTTACGCAACTCCAAGAATATGCATGAGGGGTATGTATCGTGTGTATATACATATAAACCATTGCATTCTATGAAGGTGTTTTGGATTATTATTATTTTACTGTATTTCGACATATTTAAAAAATATATTTGTTTTTAATAAATATTAAGTTCATATTTTAACATTAAAACCACTGCCACCAATCACGCGTATCATAAATTATAATCAAATTAGCCGAAGCATCCAAATTATTTAAACTAGAAGCTGGATTGGTGCTTTTTCCAGTCGTAAAGGAGGCAAATCATAATAAAAAAACAAGACTTACTACTAGCTAGTAACAGCTAGAACTTGGCGTACAATTAAAAAAAAAAAATAAACCCACACGATGAGGAGAGCGTAAGAACTGATAAGAAATTTGGAAGAAAGAATTTAATAAAACCCGACTAAATCCATCACATGGTCAAATTCCAATCGGTTCATGAAAATCCCCGTCCCTCCAGAAACAATTCAGACTATAAATCGCACCACCTTTGGAAATCGTCACAAATGAAGAAAAAAAATTAAAATAATAAACCCATAAAAAAAGAAGAAAGAAGAAAGGAAAACACATGTAGCTCCGCCCGACCAAATGCGCACTTTACCGCTGATACTTACGCACATTGTGCACATTCTTGAACGAGACCCTTCAGCACATGTATTCTCTCCAACACTTTTACGGAGAATTTCTATGGTGTGACAGTGCTAGGAGGCGTCCTGGCCTCTGGTGGAGGAGTATGGCTCTCGGATCCTTTAGATGGATCATCAGATGATTGCCGTAATCCATCATCCGTCTCTCCCCTGTTCATATCCTCAATCATCCTTACAACCTCTTCCATTGCTGGTCTTTGATCAGGTACAGTCGAGACACAAGCCATTGCTATCTGCAACAACTGCACCATTTCCTCCTCAATGTTATGGTACCTCATCAACTCCACGTCAAAGACCTCAGCGGTCCATTCCTCACGAACCACCGACTGGACCCACCTAGGCAAATCAATACCTTCTTCGCCTAATGAGGCTTGATTGGGTGCTTTGCCTGTTAGGAGCTCAAGTAGCAACACACCGAAACTGTACACATCGGATTTGAAGGTAACTTTGCGGGTTTCTACCACTTCTGGGGCGCGATAGCCTGCGACTCGGCTAGGTGGGGTAGAGGTACCAAAGAGCGGGTTGAGCCCGTAATCTGAAACGCAAGCGTCATGGTCAGGTCGGAGTAGAATGTTGGATGATTTGATGTTGCCATGAATCACCTTGCCCGCAATGTGGAGGTGGGCAAGACCTCTTGCTGTACTCATTGCTATTCTCATCCGGTTATCCCAGTCTAGGGGAGTGCGTCCTGACCCTCTACTACCTGAAATAAAGACATAAGATTTTAATCTAAAACTTGTCAACATGCCAGAAACATCATCTTTGTCACCATGGACGTACAATGCCACTCACAGGAATCCTAAGAGCCAGGAGGGTGTTCCGAAGCGTGCTAGGAATTTTTTTTTATATTTTTTAAAAATCATTTTTAACATAAACAATTCAAATATATATATATATTAAAAAAATTACTTGAAGACCAAAAAAATCAACCCTTCGGAAACGCGGTTTCGGTTTCAAAGGCGTTCACAGACAAAATGGAAAAGCAATGACACAAATTGCAAGACGTTACACGACATTGGCTGGTTCTTTTTCGGTGGGCAAAGAAATAAACCACGGAATATTGGTAGAGCACGGATTGTCCAAAGCACCCTTCATTTAAAATGATGGAAGGCCACAGATAAAGTCCAAGTCCCACTGGAGGGTAAAAAAGACTAAAAATAAAGCAAAAGTGACTACTACTATACTAACTAGCCCATGTGACTGTAGTACTGGAAAAGTTGAGAGAATTCATGAACAGGCGTGCCAGACTCCCTTTAAAAAAAAAGAAAGAAACTAGATTTTAATGAATGCAAAGTACAAGAATTCTATGTTAGAAATTTTTAAGGTTTAGCAAAATCAATTAATACTCCAGTTTTTTGCATAATTAGCGATCTTTTATGGACAATACTCTCTTAAGCTATCGTTTATGAGCAATCATCATTATACATGCCTTGCCATCTCACTTCGAGTTCCTTCCTTCGGAGGAGTATCTGATGAGACGCTTCGGCATCTACCATATAAAAACCGCAATGATGTCGGTCGGTAGCTCCGTTGTCAATCATGGGTGTCGCGAAATCATAAATGTGTCGACAATGCTGGTGTAGCATTGAAAAAAGAAGAAATAAAAAATACAAAGCAGACAAAAAGACGACCATGACGCGCGCGCCAGCCTGCGTGGTTCGCACTCTAAGAATGTTGGTATGGTTTTATTTTATATGTCCTCTCCCCTTTTACCCCCTTCTTCGTGGGAAAAAAAAGTACCGGTTCGACCGGAACATGGATGATGTAACCATCTGCTCATATGCCGCAGCTAAAGAATTTGCCCCGTAATTAAATGGATAGTATAAAACGATTTAATTATAATTAATTAACTAAATAATTAATATCCAGGGAGGGAGGAATGCTCTGCTTTGCTACATTTGTTCCCTTGGATAAACTATCCAAAGAAAATAAATGTAATTCAATGACTGTAAACGGCCATCATTTTAGTCAAACAAATTGAATAAAATCTTGACAGCATTAAGTGAGCCACATCCACGTTGAAAGCAAGATTTTGAGTAAAAAAGGACAAAAAAAAATTCAAAAGTAACAGTGAAAGAACAGTATGGGGAAAAAAAGGCAAAAATTGAAAAGAAACTGGAGATGAAGAAATCAGAAACCATACCGTGAAGAAGAGCAGACAAGCTACCGGCGGGCATGAAATCAGAAACAAGCAACTTCTCATCTTTTGAATAATAGTAAGCTCTTAATGGAACCACATTATCATGCTTAATCTTGCCCAAAACCTCCATTTGAGTCTCGAAATCTCTCTTGGTAACCACCACATCCTTCAACCTCTTCACCACCACAGTAGTCCCTTCCTCCAACACAGCCTTATATGAAGTCCCCACACTTCCTTTCCCCAATACCTCCGCAGATGCCCTCAATAAATCCTCCAAATCGAAGCTGTAAATCCCTCCTTCGAAAAACACAAGCTTGTTCCTCTCAGCTTCCGCTGACCCACCAGTGATATCATCCTTTGACGATGATGTCCCTGCCTCCACTGCCACAGCGCGTGCCGTCTCTGTTGGCTTTGGGGTTTTCGCGGGCCGACTCCGTTGTTTCCTCCGGAGACATAAAATCAAAAAGAGCAACAATAACAGAGCAACTAAAGCAGAGCCCACTGCGATCAAAACAATGGCAACCGTGGAAAGTTTCCTGGACTTTTTGTGCGATGGAGGCCCAGGTGGGATTTCTGATGGGGACGGAGCTGGAGTTGGGAAAAATGGGTTGCAAGGCGGTAATGGGCGACCACAAAGTTGTAAATTCCCAGAAAAAGAGGATGCAGGGAACTTGGCCAAAACTTGAGGGATTGAACCGTTTAGATTGTTGTTGGAAACATTAAAATCTGTCAAATTTAACGGGTCTACACTTGGCAAGCTACCCGCGAAGTGGTTGTTCTGCAAAAAAAGCCCTGTCAAGTGGGTCAAATTGTTGACAGAAAATGGGATTGAACCGGTGAAGTTGTTTGACGAGAGATCAAGACGAGATAACCGAGTTAATCGAGTCAAGCTCGGAGGAAAATCACCCATGAACACATTGTTTTGGAGATACAGGCTCCGGAGGAGGGTTAAATTAGAGAAATCCGAGGGGATCTCACCGGAGAGACGGTTTGAGCGAAGACTCAAGACTCGGAGCTGACTCATCCTGCCAAGTGTGTTTGGCGGAATGGGGCCTATGAGCCCGACACCGGGAAGCCGGAGAGAGTACACGAAAGATTGGTTAGCATCGCACTCGATCCCGAACCAGGTACAGACGGAGGCAGAAGCGTTCCATTGAAGGCGATTCTCGTGAGGAACTTTAGAAAGAAAGGCAAGGAGAGCTTGCTTGTCTTGTAAAGGCTCGGAGTCAACTCGGCCATGACTCAGTAATAGCAGAAAAGAAACAAGGATGACAGTAAGAGAGTCAAAAATTAATGACATCTGATTGACGGTACGTTTATTAGGAATTCTTCGAAAAAAGACGAGTTAATAATGTTCGGTTCTTAGACAGAAAAGGGTGGTTTCTGGTCTCGGTGTTTGCTTGTTTTCCGGTGAGATTCCATGAGAGGAGGAGAGAGAAGAGAGTGTAGATAGTACTGCTGGGTAGGGTACGTGGTGAGAGAGAAAGATAGGGGGGGGGGGGATTTTGTAGAAAGTATCACGAGGTTAAGTCTAGGGCAGCCAACAAGAGTGAAATAATAAAGCGGAGTGAAGATAACCGAGACCAGTCCTTGCTTGCTGGCTTGGCCGTCTTTAAACCCACCCGTGTTTTTTCCTATTTTCTACGTTGTTTTATTTTTAATTTTACCACATGAACAAAAACAAACATAACCCTAATTCTAGGAGAACTTTTTATTTTTATTTATGATGTAGACACTTAAAATCAAGAGAATTAAAATAATTAATTTTTATTTTTTATTAAAAAATTATTATAACTTTTTATATAAAAATTAGAAAAATATAGTAATATTGAATAGAAAAAATAAATGAGCAAAATTATTTCCTTTAAATAAAAATTAGAAAAACATAATAATACACAATAAAAAAAATTAAATTAACTTTTCATTTTTCAAGAAATTTTTGCATCAATCTCTCCAAGTTAACTTGTTTTCAAGTTAGTATCTGATGAACTTGTTTTCAAGTTAGTATCTGATAACATATTATTCGTTATAAATAATGAATCATTCTATTATAAATGTTGAATATCTTTGTATTGAGTGTTTTATTATAAATCTCAAATAAAATATTTTTATGCAAGGTGTTTCATTATAAATCATACCACTAAATTTTTTAATACTAGCAACTAATACATTTAAAAACCAAATATGAATTCTTAGATCTTTTTTCTTAAAGGAAATCATCATCATCATTTCCTTCTACATAAACACATTAAATTCTATAATCTAAATATGAATCCTTAAGCTATGATATACATCATCTACAACCTTCAACTAAAACTACAGGGAATTGATGGGTTTAATATCAACCAACACCTAATAAAAATGAATGATAGCTAGATTTGTTATAAGTAAAAACTCTCAAAAGATTAAGAAGATCAAAGTGCTATTATAATTTTTTATATAAAAAAAATTAGAAAAATCTAATTTTTCTAACCTAAAAAAATTAGTTTTATTTTCTCAACAAAAAAAAAACCTCATGCATTAGCTTTATTACAAGTGAAATCAAAAGGTTCTTTCAACACAAAAAAAATATACACAAACATTATCAACGTGTTTTCTAACATAAAAAACTAAATTGTGAATGAAAAATTTGATACATAAAATAAATAAAAAATCAAATGCACCAATAACCAAAGACTAATTTGAGAAGCTAAAAGATAAATGCAAATTGAGATATATGATCTTGTGTTGTGGGGAATTTTTTTTAAAAAATATTTAATTATATAAAATCATATTTTTTGCATAAAGAGTAATAATTTAAATCTCAATAAAATAAAATAATTTGTTAGGACATTTCCTTCCTTTTCTTATTAATATTTGTTTTTTCTACAATTTTGTATTCTATGTTATTTATTTAATAAAAATAAAACGTAATCATAACAATTGTAAAATAAATTGGAAAATTTGAAATAATAATAATAATAAAAATATTTATCTAATTAAAACCCCTTTAAATTATCGACACGCTATCTATTTTTACTAGGATATTTATTTTCTAGAATACATATTATAATCATAAAATCAGGTTTTTATTATAATAAAATAATATCATGATAATTTTAATATAAATTTATTTAAAATATAAAAATAATACACCACTAGTGTGTTGTCATAGAGAAATTTTTAATAATATTATTAAATTCAATGGAACCTCTTGCCTAGCTCATTTTTAAATTAAAATAATATCTAAAATATATTTTTAATTAATTAATTTTAATTAAAATTTAAAAAATTATAAAATTATATAAAAAAACTAAATATTTTGCCCCAAATAATCAACAAGTTTGGTTTATTAAAAGAAAGGCCACTCAAATGGGCCTGTAAGGCTAAGCACAATTCTCTAGTCATATTATTATTTAAAATGAAAATGAAAGTAGATGATAAGTTGTAAATTAATTTTATATTTTTATTATGACATCTCTCTTGACTGAAAAGTATAAACCAATTTTTTGATCTTTAAATATCTATTTTTAATTTTTTTTCACTGATAAACATTTAAAAAAACACCACATAAATCTTAATAAACTTATATTTAACTTTAAAATAATTTTAAATCTATAAAAAAAAAAATCATCATGAATCTAAAATATTCTCAAGTTATGAATCTAAAAACTTTCTTTCTTTTAACAAGATAATAATTAAAAAACATTTAAATAAAATTTTTTTCATTAAATAAAACTTAATAACATTAAAATTACTTTCTTTGCTTGGGAAATTGTAAATAATTGATAACTTCCTCTCTTTTTCTCAATTTTTAAAAGACTCTTTCTCTCCTTATAAAACCTAGAGATTAAAATACAAAACAAATAAAGTGTACAAATGAAACGTCAAAAATTCAATAAACAGGGTTTAAAATTTAAAAAGAGGTTGCATTTTTGTTTCCGGGTCAAATAGTTTATATTTATTTTAAAAAATAAAATTGAATTTTACTTTATCAAATCAAATTAATTTAATGTTGAGATTTTTTTTGAATTGAGTATAACCTAATAGCACAATAATATAAAGAAAACTGTTAGGGCTAAATTTTAATTAATATAATATAAAAGAATAAAATTAAAAAAAAATCTTTGGTTACTGAATAGAAAATGTTTCAAGGATAAAAATAAAATAAAATATATTGTGAATTTTTCTCTTTAAGGCCGCAATATTTAAACTAGGCCTTCTAGTCTTTTAGTTTTGTTTTTTAAATTTAATTTAATGTGAATCACTTGAATTTTTTTCATACTTTACCCATCTCAAAATTTTGTTTTTCTATCCTATTTTTTTTTTACTCAGTCAAATAATTTGGATAATTTTTGTAAATTTAATTATCCAAAATTTTAATTTTTATTGCTACATCATTAATCATTTTCTCCTATAAATATTTTAAAATTTTCAAGTAAAGTTAGGCCCAATGAAAATTTCCACCATGTAGAATTATGTTCAAGAAAAATTATAATTACATTAGTTTTTAAAATTTATAGATAATTAAAAATAATACTTCATATATTTTTTTACCTAAGTTACCTACCTAAAATAAATTTAGGATGATTCTTTTAAAAATTTAATAACTTATTATCCAAACTAAATTGAGTAATATGAGTATTTTAGAATGTATTTATTTATTAATTATGCAACTAAAATGATGGGACTTAGTGAATTAGACAATTATTTTATTTTGAGCTTGGTAAGCATGTGTGACACCAAAACATGTTATAATAACAAATTAGTATATTGTTCATGTTTTGCTATTAATTGGATCAATTTTTTAATTTAAAAATATATTAGAAATATAAAGAATTTTTTTAACAATGTTATTAAATTTGGTTAAATAGGTTAATTTTAAAACCTCCCGACTCAACTTTTTACTTCGAGTTATTAATGAAACTGTATAAGAACTAACTTGACTAAAATAGATCAATTTCATAGATTTAAATGCAACCTTAATGATCGATAAAGACATAAAATAAAATAGTTTGGTAGGACATTCCCTTTTTTTCTTATTAATATTTGTTTTTTCAGCAATTTTTTTATTCTATGTTATTTATTTAATAAAAATCAAAAGTAATCATAAAAATTATAAAATAAATTGGACAATTTTAAATAATGATTAAAAAATAGTATTTATCTAATTAAAACCCCTTTAAATTATTAACACACTATATTGTTTTAGTAGGATATTTATTTTCTAGACTACATCATATTATATCATAAAATCAGGTTTTTATTATAATAAAATAATATTATGATAATTTTAGCATACATTTATTTAAAATATAAAAATAATACATCATTAATGTGTTGTCATAGATAAATTTTTAATAGTGTTATTCAACTTAATGAAACCTCTTACCTAGTGATTAGTATGTAAAAGTGTATTTTTATTAAAGTTTTATATCATCATTTTGCACTTGAGGTATCAATAACTCCTTAACTAAAGCATGTTTTATAATAATATATATAATAATATAAGGTACCTTTAATTTATGATAAATATTCATCTTAAATGCAAGCATACCACATAAGTGCAATGATTAATTGATAAGTGACACGACTAAAAGGTTGATGTCTTCTCCCAAGTGCAGGAGTGTCGAAGTAATAAATAACCCGGCAAGACCGGGGTCGAACCACAGGGAGGTTAATTGTACAAATTATAAACAACAATTATAAACAACAATAATAGTAATAACGATAACAATAATAATAATACAACAACAATAAAAATAATACAGCAACAATAATAACAATAATAATAACAATAATAATAATAATAATAATAATACTAGTAGTAGTAGTAGTAGTAGTAGTAGTAGTAGTAGTAGTAATAATAATAATAATAAAGAAAGAGAAGAAGAAGAAGATGATGATGATGATGAGAACTTTGAGATGAAATATTAATGTAACAATTAAACAATGATAATAACAAATGTCAAGGTTAGAGGTTCCACTAATGGTATATCAAACAAGTATAGTATAAACTCTTATTATTGATTTGGAAACCACACACAAAGGAGGTTCCAATCAGATTATATATTGTTAACATGATTACATTAGTCATCATATTCAATTAATGCTAATACTTGTAAATCTCGTCAAGCATTCATGATTATAACTTATGTTAACAACAAATCAAGTTCCTTTCATAGCTCAGGTGTCGGTTATACCATACATTATGGGCTATGAAAGTGCCAAGCATTTGTTGTACCAAGTGTTATACAACATAAATCAAGATTAGTCATTTAACAAGCAAAGTATTAAAGAGTGAATAAGATAACAAATATAAAACATGTTAGTATCAAACATTAAAGTCCATATTAAGTTTACATTATACTTATTCTCACACCATTAGTGTAACCTTTTCACCTTGACATAATTAACTTAGCTAGACATAATGAAAGAAAGGAAAACAAATAAACAAAATAAGAACATGAAAGTTAACTAAGTAAAAGAAAGGAAATGAAAGGCATAAACTTAATATTAATGAAAGCAAAGCATAAACATTACAAAAAATACAAAGAGAGAAAGGAAGAGCATGATCTTGATCTGGAAACCAAGATGCCTAAATGCATGGCAAATGCCTCCTTTTATAGGCCAAAATTGGAAACTATTGATTTGATGACTAATTGATAAGTGGGTGGCCAACTTTTGACTTGGTGACAATCCTTATCTTCTCTTGTCTGCCCAAAACGTCATTGATAACGTCAAAACTGGAGCCAGGTGCAAACATAAAAGTTGTAGGCAATTATCTCAGCTTTCTTGTGTAAAAAATTCAGCTCATTTGGACTTCTAGAACTCCAGATATGGCCAAAATACCGAACAGTGCTCGGGCTGGAAGACAGATTCGGGCTTCTTTGTTGTTGCTACAATTTGGACTTGATAATGGCCTTTTTAGATCTTGGGCTCCATATGAAAGTTGTAGGCCTATGTCTTACCTTTCTATCCATATAAATTGGACCTAAATCTGAGATCTGTAGCTCCAGATATGGCCCAATTACCGAACAGTATTCCGGTTTGGATTGCACTGACATCTCTTCTCTAAGTTTGACCATCTCTTTATCCATGCAATTTAAGTTCTTCAAGTCATCAATCAATCCTTTCATTTATGTGATAGACCTGCATTAAAAATAGACATTTACCACAAATTATAGGTATCTTATATTATTAGATACATTATTATAAAACATATTTTAGTTAAGGAGTTATTGATACTTCAAGTGCAAAATGATGATATAAAACCATGATAAAAATGCACTTTTAAGTACTAATCACACCCCTCAACCAGCTTATTACTAGTCCCTAGTAATTAAAGTGTTAAAACAATTTGCAAATTTCACAAAGCAAGGTATTCATCATTTAACTTCCATTAATCTATCCAGATAAACAAACTCTCATTAAATTTATATATCTGCTCAATACCACTTAACAAGATATTAATAAACCTTTCTTTTGTGCTCAATGTATCAACACATAATTATGGGGCTTTTCTTGGAAGAAAACAAAATTTTTGTTCTAATGTTTAAGGTTAACTTCCTTGGGATGGGATTATTATTTTTGTCGTCTTTCTTTTTTTTTTTTTTTTCTTTTTTTTTTAAATGTATATACATATAATTTAAAAACATCATGCATCTTTAACCCATGTAACGAGCTTTCAGCTAATGACTCCCAGACCAGTTGGTCTTAGGGCATTAGGTGTTAAGACACCCCTACGAGCTTAGTAACTCGGGTCGTAGATACTGATATGTAGATAGTACAATGTTTGATTTCCTTAAGCTTTTCTCCTCAACCCATGTAACAAGCGTTGGGCCAATAGCTCCCAAGTCAGTTGACTTTAGGGTATTAGGTGTTAAAACACCCCTTCGGGCTTAATTGCTTAGGTTAGGGAGGCTACGAAACCAAACTTATCTACATTTTTATTATCATCATTTTATTTTTTTTTCTTTTTTTTTTCTCTTTTTTTTATGTTTTTTTTTTTAATTATATACAATTCCTTTCCCTTAGTTGTTACCTTTAACAAAAGAACATAAATAATGTAATAATTCAATATGCAACCCACAATCATATGTTAAAGTGTGTGTGTGTAAATTAAGGTTTAAGAATACATGTTAAATAAGTATATGAGCTGAATTAAGTGATAACAATACGAGAGTTTGTAAACCTGAATATTTCAGGAAGTATTATAATAGACCTTGTTAAGAATGGTTACTAAGATGCGTCTCAAGAGTCACTTTAACAAAAGAACTCCTTTACTCTGCCATCCTAGTAACAATAATTATGCACATGCTTTATGAAATGAAAAACAATTTTTTTTTTTTTATCAACTACTACCCTCTCCCCCCAACCAAAACGAGACATTGTCCTCAATGTTCTAAGGTAGAAAGATAGAGTATAGAAGATATCACCTGAAATAACGAACACTGACAAAACCTGAAACACACTGAAACAAAAATAAGAAATAACAAAACACAATAATAAAACCAAAATACATAAAAATTCACAAATGAAGGCTCAAATCCAATCTAAGCTTTTTACGGCTTTCCTTAGATGACCAATTTATGCGACTCATGGAAGGATCAATCACAGGAGTGAAAGATTGTAGTTGGTCAATCAATTGTTCAGCAGTAGTAGCAGAAATTATGATTTGTCGTGCAGAAGATGTTAGAAATTCCTGTTCCACAGCATGATCAAGAAAAGACAACAACTTATCATAATAACCATTAACATTTAACAAACCAATGGGTTTATGGTGAATGTGCAATTGAGCCCAAGAGGAAATATGAAAGATCTCTTCCAATGTGCCTAGACCACCTGGTAAAGCAATGAAAGCATCAGCATGGTTAAACATTGCATTCATTCGAGCCGACATTGTGGAGACCTGAAGTTCCTCTCCAATTGTTTTTCCAATGATGTCCCCTTGTGCCAAAGCTTCAGGGACGACTCCTAAAACTTGACTACCTCCTAAAAATGCAGCTATTGACACACCTCCCATTAACCCAAGACTGCCTCCCCCATACACTAAATGAATCTTTCTCTCAGCTAGCACCTGACCAAGATGATTTGCTGATTCTAAAAACTCCTTTTCTTTCCCAGGACTAGATCCACCGAAAACACAAATATTTCTTATTTGATGACTTGAGGAACTTGCCATTTCTACACACTTCTGTATTTGTTGAATGTATGGGTTGAGTAGAAATGAAAGGAAGGAAAAGAGGGTTTTATAGATGATAAATTAGAAAGGCAATCATAACATCTATATGTAGGCCAGCTGGAGTCTCACACTCTTTCTCTCTCTTTTTATTTATTTATTTATTTACTTTTGAAAAAAAAAAAACATGTGTATGTACAGGTAGTTGTGATTGTGGCTCACATCTTCCCTTGGTTTTACGTCCAAGAACGACTTAAACGCCCTCTATGGGTCGGGGATAGGCTTCCCATCCAGTTTTCTTAAAAACTGGCAAACAGGGTCTTTTTTAGTCAGATTCCCAAGACTAAGTCGATCATGTTCTTTATGAAATAGTGGCCATAAATCATGAATTGCATGATGCACATCTCCACTAGGATGCATCTCAAGAGTCAATAGAAGATTATCTAAAGACTCCTTACTCAAGCCATCCTTAATGAATTGTATTTTATCTTCACGGTTTATAGATACCATTCCTAAAGAACGACATTGTGTATTACAAGTCCATCTAGCACATCGATGACAGACATCCAGTCGTTTTGCACGACGCTTCTTTGCAAAAGTGCTTTTACCTGTTCCAGGCATGTGTGAAATGAAGTTAGAGGACTCACCTGATAATCGGACATTTGCTTCAATCAACCAGCGAATATCTTTAGGAATTCCATGATTCATTAACAATCTCAATCTTGCACATCTAGCACGGTAAATTTTTGTAATCGCATTCTGAGGTAGAGCAGGAAAATACTTTTTCAATTTTTCAAGATTAATGTCCATTTTCAAATGAGAATTGAAAGAGAGATTCAAAGAATTACACAGATATATGCACAGATATCAGTTATTATGGGAAACTGAAAGAACCGACTTAAGTCACGGAGTATCGTTATCCGCCATTTGACCGGGGTGAGAGAAACTAGCAAAAATCACTCAAAAAGAAACACAAAAACAATGTGAGAAAAAAATAATAATAATCAACCTTTATCTACAAAATCATTCAAACCAGCTGATTCATTTTCACTAGGAAAATTATCAAAGTAAGCTTTCAAACGATGTCCATTTTCCTTAAAATCATTGTCATTCATTGAATTCTCAATATCACAGGCCCCATAAGGATTGCTCCATCTTGGTCTTAGCTCTCTAGGGACTGCATAGAGTTGAGAATCATAAAACAAAACTTTTTGACCAGTATCAATCTTTTGACAATTTTCACAAGTTTTGCAGAATGCATGCGTGTCCTTGAACATGGTGGGCCAATAAAATCCATTTTGAAAGATTTTTGCAATTGTCTTTTTTGACGAGAAATAACTTCCACATGCTTCAGAATGACAAAGTTTAATGACACTACTTACCTCATTGTCGGGAATGAATCTTTGAAATATTTGATCAGGACAATATTTGAATAAGGTAGGGTCATCACAATAAAAGCTCTTCACTTCGTTCAAAAACTTTTCTTTGTCTTGGGTACTCCAATCAGCTGGCAAATCTCCTAAAGCAAGAAAATTGATATTTTTATTATACCAAGGCATTGGACTAAGAGAAAGTAAGGATTCGTTAGGAAAGTAATCATCCATTGGTGTGATGTCGGGTGTCGAATCTATTGTCACTGTTGATAAAAGATTCGCATCAACATTTTCGGTGCTTGTTTCATCCGTGATTTCTTCCTCAGAATAAACCATTTGCAAATCTTCAGTTTCATCCAATTCATTTTTACTTAAAGTAGATTCAAGTTGATCATAAACTAATTCATCAATCTGATCTACTTCTTGTAAATCATTATCATCTCCAGGTTGCTTGCAAATGTTGAAAATATTCATCTCCAATGTCATGTTTCCAAATGATAGCTTCATCAGTCCATTCCTACAATTAATCAATGCGTTAGAGGTTGCAAGAAACGGACGTCCTAAAATAACAGGAAATGAATTACATGCTTCAACAGGTTCTGTGTCCAAGACAATAAAATCCACAGGATAAATGAATTTATCGACTTGTACTAACACATCTTCAATTATTCCTCTAGGCACTTTTACAGATCTATCGGCAAGTAAAAGAGATATAGAAGTTGGTTTTAACTCACCTAGATTGAGACTCTGAAAGACTGAATATGGAAGTAAATTCACACTAGCACCAAGATCAAGTAAGGCTCTTTCAATTTTATGCTCTCCAATAAAGCAAGAAATTGTAGGACAACCAGGGTCTTTATATTTCAAAGCATTATTGTTTTGAAGAATAGCACTTACTTGTTCGGCTAGAAAGGCTTTCTTTTTCACATTCAGTTTCCTCTTCACAGTGCAGAGATCTTTCAAAAATTTAGCATAGGAAGGAACCTGTTTAATAGCATCCAGCAAAGGTATATTGATCCTTACCTGTTTGAAAATTTCATAAATTTCAGAATTGTGATTGACTTTCCTTTGTTTGGTCATGGCTTGAGGAAATGGAAGTGCTGGCGGTGAATCAGTCGTTTCTTTGCAATTTTCAGATTCATCCCCTTCCTTACCCTCAAAGATTGACTCATCATCTTTCTCATAAGGTTCAAGAGAGGGTTTTTCAATAACCTTACCACTGCGCAGAGTAGTGACTGATTTGACTTGATCCATGTGTTGGCTTCCGGAACTACTTGCATTTGCATTGTATTGCCCCTTGGGATTTTGTTGTGTTTGAGATGGAAACTTACCTTTCTCTTGGAAACTAAGAGCAGATGTTAATTTAGCAAGAGTATCTTTAAAATCTGTCATGTTTTGAACAAGTTGAGTATTAATTATCTCTTGCTTTTCAATGAATGCATGCATTGTTTCCTCAAAATTTCTTCTAGGAGGTGCATATCCATGAGAATTTTGGAAATTATGGTGTGCTTGAAACGGTGGTTGTGAAGTTTGTGCATTGTTGTTCTCACTCTTCCAATTGAAATTTGGGTGATTTCTCCAACCAGGGTTGTATGTTTGGGAGTATGGGTTATGGTTGGCCCTTTGAAAACTGTTTAAAGCATGGGCTTGTTCAGGGAGACATTCTTTAAAAGAAGGCAAGGTTGGACAATCGTTGGGTGAGTGTTCATTTGTTTCACAGATTTGACACACAATGTTTTCAACAGATTTTAATTGACCACTCTTTTTCAATTCTAGTGCCTCGACTTTTCTAGCTAAAGATGCAAACTTGGCTTGAAGGTCATGATCTTCCCTAAGGTTGTACATACCTCCATTAGATGTATGAGGTTGAGTTTTACTCGGTGCCTCATAAGTACCCGTGGTGTCCCAATTTTGAGCATTTTCAGCTAACAAGTCTAAGTACTCCATTGCTTCATCAGGGTCTTTATCTTCAAAAGTTCCATTGCACATCAATTCAACCATTTGCCTATCTTTAGGTGTTAACCCTTCATAGAAATGTGAAACCAATCTCCATGTTTCAAAACCATGATGGGGGCAAGTACTAAGCAAGTCTCGATACCTATCCCAACATTTGTAAAATGTTTCTCTTGGTTTTTGAGTGAAAGTGGTGATTTGTCTCTTGAAAGAGTTTGTTCTATGAGATGGGAAAAACTTCTTTAAAAACTGTTGTTGCATTTCATCCCAAGCACGAATGGATCCTGGTCTTAAATTTTGTAGCCATGTTTTAGCTTTATCTTTTAATGAAAAAGGAAAAAGCTTTAATCTGATGGTGTTCATGCTACAATTTAAGTTATTATATGTGTTGCAGACCTCCTCAAATTCTCTTAAATGCAAGTATGGATTTTCCAATTCTAAACCATGAAAAGAAGGTAAAAGTTGAATAATACCTGGTTTAAAATTAAAATGAGATGCATCAGGAGGAAAAACTATGCATGATGGTGCACTTGTTCTTGTGGGATTCATGTGGTCTCTCAGTGTTCTAGCACGGTTATTCTCATTATTCTCATTATGAAGTGATTGATTATCTTCTTCGGCCATATTTTCTGAAAATGATGAGGATACCCTACAAAGTCTACCACTTGATGTACGTGACCACACTCTCATGCACGTGTAGGAAAAATAAAAAAGAAGAAGAAAGCAAAAGAAGGAGGAAGAAAACAAAATAAAAAGAAACAAAGTTATATACAAGAAAAGTGAAAAGAGAAAATAAAATAAATACTATAATTTATACAAGAACTTACCTCCCCGGCAACGGCGCCAAAAACTTGACACGACGAAAAGATTAATGTCTTCTCCCAAGTGCAGGAGTGTCGAAGTAATAAATAACCCGGCAAGACCGGGGTCGAACCACAGGGAGGTTAATTGTACAAATTATAAACAACAATTATAAACAACAATAATAGTAATAACGATAACAATAATAATAATACAACAACAATAAAAATAATACAGCAACAATAATAACAATAATAATAACAATAATAATAATAATAATAATAATAGTAGTAGTAGTAGTAGTAGTAGTAGTAGTAGTAGTAGTAGTAGTAATAATAATAATAATAATAATAAAGAAAGAGAAGAAGAAGAAGATGATGATGATGATGAGAACTTTGAGATGAAATATTAATGTAACAATTAAACAATGATAATAACAAATGTCAAGGTTAGAGGTTCCACTAATGGTATATCAAACAAGTATAGTATAAACTCTTATTATTGATTTGGAAACCACACACAAAGGAGGTTCCAATCAGATTATATATTGTTAACATGATTACATTAGTCATCATATTCAATTAATGCTAATACTTGTAAATCTCGTCAAGCATTCATGATTATAACTTATGTTAACAACAAATCAAGTTCCTTTCATAGCTCAGGTGTCGGTTATACCATACATTATGGGCTATGAAAGTGCCAAGCATTTGTTGTACCAAGTGTTATACAACATAAATCAAGATTAGTCATTTAACAAGTAAAGTATTAAAGAGTGAATAAGATAACAAATATAAAACATGTTAGTATCAAACATTAAAGTCCATATTAAGTTTACATTATACTTATTCTCACACCATTAGTGTAACCTTTTCACCTTGACATAATTAACTTAGCTAGACATAATGAAAGAAAGGAAAACAAATAAACAAAATAAGAACATGAAAGTTAACTAAGTAAAAGAAAGGAAATGAAAGGCATAAACTTAATATTAATGAAAGCAAAGCATAAACATTACAAAAAATACAAAGAGAGAAAGGAAGAGCATGATCTTGATCTGGAAACCAAGATGCCTAAATGCATGGCAAATGCCTCCTTTTATAGGCCAAAATTGGGAACTATTGATTTGATGACTAATTGATAAGTGGGTGGCCAACTTTTGACTTGGTGACAATCCTTATCTTCTCTTGTCTGCCCAAAACGTCATTGATAACGTCAAAATTGGAGCCAGGTGCAAACATAAAAGTTGTAGGCAATTATCTCAGCTTTCTTGTGTAAAAAATGCAGCTCATTTGGACTTCTAGAACTCCAGATATGGCCAAAATACCGAACAGTGCTCGGGCTGGAAGACAGATTCGGGCTTCTTTGTTGTTGCTACAATTTGGACTTGATAATGGCCTTTTTAGATCTTGGGCTCCATATGAAAGTTGTAGGCCTATGTCTTACCTTTCTATCCATATAAATTGGACCTAAATCTGAGATCTGTAGCTCCAGATATGGCCCAATTACCGAACAGTATTCCGGTTTGGATTGCACTGACATCTCTTCTCTAAGTTTGACCATCTCTTTATCCATGCAATTTAAGTTCTTCAAGTCATCAATCAATCCTTTCATTTATGTGATAGACCTGCATTAAAAATAGACATTTACCATAAATTATAGGTATCTTATATTATTAGATACATTATTATAAAACATATTTTAGTTAAGGAGTTATTGATACTTCAAGTGCAAAATGATGATATAAAACCATGATAAAAATGCACTTTTAAGTACTAATCAATAAGTTTAAGAAATAAAATTAAAAAATCAAAGAGATGGTCAAACTTAAAAAAGAAATATTAGTGTTGTTGTTATTGTTGTTGTTGTGTTATTGCTATTTATAATTAATTGATAAGTTTAAGAACTAAAATTGAAAGTTTTATTATTATTACTATTGTTGTTGTTGTTGTTGTTGTTGTATTGTTGTTATTTATAATTTATACAAATAATTTCTCTATGATTCAACTCCGGTTTTGCTGAGTTATTTATTACTTCGATACTCCTGCACTTTGGATAAGACATCAATCTTTTAGTCGTGTCAACTACTAAATAATTGATTGACCAACTACAATCTTTCATTTCTATAATTGATTTCTCTATGGGTCATATAAATTGATTATCTAAGGAAAGCTGTAAAAAGTTTAGATTGGATTTGAGCTTTCATTTATAAATATTTATATCTTTTGATTTTATTATTGTATTTTTTTGTATCTTATATTTGTTTAAGTGTGTTTCAGTTTTGTTAGTGTTCATTATTTCAGGTGTTTTCTATACTCTATCTTTCTACCTTAGGATAATTTCTCGTTTTGATTGGGGGGAGAGGGTGGTAATTGACAAAAAAATTTAACTAACTGTGTTTTCTATTTCATAAAACATGTGTGCAAAATTATTGTTAATAGGATGGTAGAGTAAAGAAGCTCTTATATTAAAGTGACTCTTAAGATGCATCTCAGTAATCATTTTTAATAAGGTCTATCATAATACTTCTTCAAATATTCAAGTTTACAAACTCTCATATTGTTATCACTTAATTATGCTCATATACTCATTTAACATGTATTTTTAAACCTTAATTTTCATGCACACACTTTAACATATGTGACACGACTAAAAGGTTGATGTCTTCTCCCAAGTGCAGGAGTGTCGAAGTAATAAATAACCCGGCAAGACCGGGGTCGAACCACAAGGAGGTTAATTGTACAAATTATAAATAACAACTATAAATAACAACAATAGTAACAACAACAACAACAACAACAACAACAACAACAACAACAACAACAATAATAATAATAACAATAATAATAATAATAATAATAATAATAATAATACTAGTAGTAGTAGTAGTAATAATAGTAGTAGTAGTAGTAGTAATAATAAGAATAATAAAGAAGGAGAAGGAGAAGAAGAAGAAGAAGATGATGAGAACTTCGAAATGGAATATTAATGTAAAGATTAAACAATGATAATAACAAATGTCAAGGTTAGAGGTTCCACTAATGGTATATCAAACAAGTATAGTATAAACTCTTATTATTGAATTGGAAACCACACACAAAGGAGGTTCCAATCAGATTATATATTGTTAACATGATTATATTAGTTATCTTATTCAATTAATGCTAATACTTGTAAATCTCGTCAAGCATTCATGATTATAACTTATGTTAACAACAAATCAAGTTCCTTTCATAGCTCAGGTGTCGGTTATACCATACATTATGGGCTATGAAAGTGCCAAGCATTTGTTGTACCAAGTGTTATACAACATAAATCAAGATTAGTCATTTAACAAGTAAAGTATTAAAGAGTGAACAAGATAACAAATATAAAACATGTTAGTATCAAACATTAAGGTCCATATTAAGTTTACACTATACTTATTCTTCCACCATTAGTGTAACCTTTTCACCTTGACATAATTAACTTAGCTAGACATAATGAAAGAAAGGAAAACAAATAAACAAAATAAGAACATAAAAATTAACTAAGTAAAGGAAAGGAAATGAAAGGCATAAACTTGATATTAATGAAAGTAAAGCATAAACATTACAAGAAATACAAAGAGAGAAAGGAAGAGCATGATCTTGATCTGGAAACCAAGATGCCTAAATGCATGGCAAATGCCTCCTTTTATAGGCCAAAATTGGGAACTATTGATTTGATGACTAATTGATAAGTGGGTGGCCAACTTTTGACTTGGTGACAATCCTTATCTTCTCTTGTCTACCCAAAACGTCATTGATAACGTCAAAACTGGAGCCAGGTGCAAACATGAAAGTTGTAGGCAATTGTCTCAGCTTTCTTGTGTAAAAAATTCAGCTCATTTGGACTTCTAGAACTCCAGATATGGCCAAAATACCGAACAGTGCTCGGGCTGGAAGACAGATTCGGGCTTCTTTGTTGTTGCTACAATTTGGACTTGATAATGGCCTTTTTAGATCTTGGGCTCCATATAAAAGTTGTAGGCCTATGTCTTACCTTTCCATCCATATAAATTGGACCTAAATCTGAGATCTGTAGCTCCAGATATGACCCAATTACCGAACAGTGTTCCGGTTTGGATTGCACCGACATCTCTTCTCTAAGTTTGACCATCTCTTTATCCTTGCAATTTAAGTTCTTCAAGTCATCAATCAATCCATTCATTTATGTGATAGACCTGCATTAAAAATAGACATTTACCACAAATTATAGGTATCTTATATTATTAGATACATTATTATAAAACATATTTTAGTTAAGGAGTTATTGATACTTCAAGTGCAAAATGATGATATAAAACCATGACAAAAATGCACTTTTAAGTACTAATCACACCCCCCAACCAGCTTATTACTAGTCCCTAGTAATCAAAGCGTTAAAACAATTTGCAAATTTCACAAAGCAAGGTATTCATCATTTAACTTCCATTAATCTATCCAGATAAACAAACTCTCATTAAATTTATATATCTGCTCAATACCACTTAACAAGATATTAATAAACCTTTCTTTTGTGCTCAATATATCAACACATAATTATGGGGCTTTTCTTGGAAGAAAACAAAATTTTTGTTCTAATGTTTAAGGTTAACTTCCTTGGGTTGGGATTACTATTTTTGTCTTTTTTTTTCGTTTTTTTTTTAAAATCTATATACATATAATTTAAAAACATCATGCATCTTTAACCCGTGTAACGAGCTTTCAGCTAATGACTCCCAGACCAGTTGGTCTTAGGGCATTAGGTGCTAAGACACCCCTACGAGCTTAGTAACTCGGGTCGCAGATACTGATATGTAGATAGTGCAATGTTTGATTGCCTTAAGCTTTTCTCCTCAACCCATGTAACAAGCGTTGGGCCAATAGCTCCCAAGTCAGTTGACTTTAGGGTATTAGGTGTTAAAACACCCCTTCGGGCTTAATTGCTTAGGTTAGGGAGGCTACGAAATCAAACTTATCTACATTTTTATTATCATCATTTTTTATTTTTATTTTTTTTTTCTTTTTTTTTCATGTTTTTTTTAATTATATACAATCCCTTTCCCTTAGTTGTTACCTTTAACAAAAGAACATAAATAATGTAATAATCCAATATGCAACCCACAATCATATGTTAAAGTGTGTGTGTGTAAATTAAGGTTTAAGAATACATGTTAAATAAGTATGTGAGCAGAATTAAGTGATAACAATGCGAGAGTTTGTAAAGCTCAATATTTCAGGAAGTATTATAATAGACCTTGTTAAGAATGGTTACTAAGATGCGTCTCAAGAGTCACTTTAACAAAAGAACTCCTTTACTCTGCCATCCTAGTAACAACAATTATGCACATGCTTTATGAAATGAAAAACAATTTTTTTTTATCAACTACTACCCTCTCCCCCCAACCAAAACGAGACATTGTCCTCAATCTTCTAAGGTAGAAAGATAGAGTATAAAAGATATCACCTGAAATAACGAACACTGACAAAACCTGAAACACACTGAAACAAAAATAAAAAATAACAAAACACAATAATAAAACTAAAATACATAAAAATTCACAAATGAAGGCTCAAATCCAATCTAAGCTTTTTACGGCTTTCCTTAGATGACCAATTTATGCGACTCATGGAAGGATCAATCACAGGAGTGAAAGATTGTAGTTGGTCAATCAATTGTTCAGCAGTAGTAGCAGAGATTATGATTTGTCGTGCAGAAGATGTTAGAAATTCCTGTTCCACAGCATGATCAAGAAAAGACAACAACTTATCATAATAACCATTAACATTTAACAAACCAATGGGTTTATGGTGAATGTGCAGTTGAGCCCAAGAGGAAATATGAAAGATCTCTTCCAATGTGCCTAGACCACCTGGTAAAGCAATGAAAGCATCAGCATGGTTAAACATTGCATTCATTCGAGCCGACATTGTGGAGACCTGAAGTTCCTCTCCAATTGTTTTTCCAATGATGTCCCCTTGTGCCAAAGCTTCAGGGACGACCCCCAAAACTTGACTACCTCCTAAAAATGCAGCTATTGACACACCTCCCATTAACCCAAGACTGCCTCCCCCATAGACTAAATGAATCTTTCTCTCAGCTAGCACCTGACCAAGATGATTTGCTGATTCTAAAAACTCTTTTTCTTTCCCAGGACTAGATCCACCGAAAACACAAATATTTCTTATTTGATGACTTGAGGAACTTGCCATTTCTACACACTTCTGTATTTGTTGAATGTATGGGTTGAGTAGAAATGAAAGGAAGGAAAATAGGGTTTTATAGATGAGAAAGTAAAAAGGCAATCATAACATCTATATGGAGGCCAGCTGGAGTCTCACACACTCTCTCTCTCTTTTTATTTATTTATTTATTTACTTTTGAAAAAAAAAACTTGTGTATGTACAGGTAGTTGTGATTGTGGCTCACATCTTCCCTTGGTTTTACGTCCAAGAACGGCTTAAACGCCCTCTATGGGTCGGGGATAGGCTTCCCATCCAGTTTTCTTAAAAACTGGCAAACAGGGTCTTTTTTAGTCAGATTCCCAAGACTAAGTCGATCATGTTCTTTATGAAATAGTAGCCATAAATCATGAATTGTACGATGCATATCTCCACTAGGATGCGTCTCAAGAGTCAATAGAAGATTATCTAAAGACTCCTTACTCAAGCCATCCTTAATGAATTGTATTTTATCTTCACGGTTTATAGATACCATTCCTAAAGAACGACATTGTGTATTACAAGTCCATCTAGCACATCGATGACAAACATCCAGTCGTTTTGCACGACGCTTCTTTGCAAAAGTGCTTTTACCTGTTCCAGGCATGTGTGAAATGAAGTAATTAGAGGACTCACCTGATAATCGGACCTTTGCTTCAATCAACCAACGAATATCTTCAGGAATTCCATGATTCATTAACAATCTCAATCTTGCACATCTAGCACGGTAAATTTTTGTAATTGCATTCTGAGGCAGAGCGGGAAAATACTTTTTCAATTTTTCAAGATTAGTGTCCATTTTCAAATGAGAATTGGAAGAGAAATTCAAAGAATTACACAGATATATACACAGATATCAGTAATTATGGGAAACTGAAAGAACCGACTTAAGTCACGGAGTACCGTTATCCGCCATTTGACCGGGGTGAGAGAAACTAGCAAAAATCACTCAAAAAGAAACACAAAAACAATGTGAGAAAAAAAAATCAACCTTTATCTACAAGATCATTCCAACCAGTTGATTCATTTTTACTAGGAAAATTATCAAAGTAAGTTTTCAAACGATGTCCATTTTCCTTAAAATCATTATCATTCATTGAATTCTCAATATCACAGGCCCCATAAGGATTGCTCCATCTTGGTCTTAGCTCTCTAGGGACTGCATAGATTTGAGAATCATAAAACAAAACTTTTTGACCAGTATCAATCTTTTGACAATTTTCACAAGTTTTGCAGAATGCATGCGTGTCCTTGAACATGGTGGGCCAATAAAATCCATTTTGCAAGATTTTTGCAATTGTCTTTTTTGACGAGAAATAACTTCCACATGCTTCAGAATGACAAAGTTTAATGACACTACTTACCTCATTGTCGGGAATGAATCTTTGAAATATTTGATCAGGACAATATTTGAATAAGGTAGGGTCATCACAATAAAAATTCTTCACTTCGTTCAAAAACTTTTCTTTTTCTTGGGTACTCCAATCAGCTGGCAAATCTCCTAAAGAAAGAAAATTGATATTTTTATCATACCAAGGCATTGGACTAAGAGAAAGTAAGGATTCGTTAGGAAAGTAATCATCGATTGGTGTGATGTCAGATGTCGAATCTGTTGTCACTGTTGACAAAAGATTCGCATCAACATTTTCGGTGCTTGTTTCATCCGTGATTTCTTCCTCAGAATAAACCATTTGCAAATCTTCAATTTCATCCAATTCATTTTTACTTAAAGTTGATTCAAGTTGATCATAAACTAATTCATCAATCTGATCTACTTCTTGTAAATCATTATCATCTCCAGGTTGCTTGCAAATGTTGAAAATATTCATCTCCAATGTCATGTTTTCAAATGATAGCTTCATCAGTCCATTCCTACAATTAATCAATGCGTTAGAGGTTGCAAGAAACGGACGTCCTAAAATAACAGGAAATGAATTACATGCTTCAACAGGTTCTGTGTCCAAGACAATAAAATCCACAGGATAAATGAATTTATCGACTTGTACTAACACATCTTCAATTATTCCTCTAGGCACTTTTACAGATCTATCGGCAAGTAAAAGAGATATAGAAGTTGGTTTTAACTCACCTAGATTGAGACTGTGAAAAACTGAATATGGAAGTAAATTCACACTAGCTCCAAGATCAAGTAAAGCTCTTTCAATTTTATGCTCTCCAATAAAGCAAGAAATTGTAGGACAACCAGGGTCTTTATATTTCAAAGCATTATTGTTTTGAAGAATAGCACTTACTTGTTCGGCTAAAAAGGCTTTCTTTTTCACATTCAGTTTCCTCTTCACAGTGCAGAGATCTTTCAAAAATTTAGCATAGGAAGGAACCTGTTTAATAGCATCCAACAAAGGTATATTGATCCTTACCTGTTTGAAAATTTCAAAAATTTCTGAGTTGTGATTGACTTTCCTTTGTTTAGTCATGGCATGAGGAAATGGAAGTGCTGGCGGTGAATCAGTCGTTTCGTTGCAATTTTTAGATTCAACCCCTTCCTTACCCTCAGAGATTGACTCATCATCTTTCTCATAAGGTTCAAAAGAGGGTTTTTCAATAACCTTACCACTGCGCAGAGTAGTGACTGATTTGACTTGATCCATGTGTTGGCTTCCGGAACTACTTGCATTTGCATTGTATTGCCCCTTGGGATTTTGTTGTGTTTGAGATGGAAACTTACCTTTCTCTTGGAAACTAAGAGCAGATGTTAATTTAGCAAGAGTATCTTTAAAATCTGTCATGTTTTGAACAAGTTGAGTATTAATTATCTCTTGCTTTTCAATGAATGCATGCACTGTTTCCTCAAAATTTCTTCTAGGAGGTGGAGCATAAGGAGGTGCATATCCATGAGAATTTTGGAAATTGTGGTGTGCTTGAAACGGTGGTTGTGAAGTTTGTGCATTGTTGTTCTCACTCTTCCAATTGAAATTTGGGTGATTTCTCCAACCAGGGTTGTATGTTTGGGAGTATAGGTTCTGGTTGGGCCTTTGGAAACTGTTTAAAGCATGGGCTTGTTCATGGAGACATTCCTTAAAAGAAGGCAAGGTTGGACAATCGTTGGTTGAGTGTTCATTTGTTTCACAGATTTGACACACAATGTTTTCAACAGATTTTAATTGACCACTCTTTTTCAATTCTAATGCCTCGACTTTTCTAGCTAAAGATGCAAATTTGGCTTGAAAGTCATGATCTTCCCTAAGGTTGTACATACCTCCACTAGATGTATGAGGTTGAGTTTTACTCGGTGCCTCATATGTACCCGCAGTGTCCCAATTTTGAGCATTTTCAGCTAATAAGTCTAAGTACTCCATTGCTTCATCAGGGTCTTTATCTTCAAAAGTTCCATTGCACATCAATTCAATCATTTGCCTATCTTTAGGTGTTAACCCTTCATAGAAATGTGAAACCAATCTCCATGTTTCAAAACCATGATGCGGGCAAGTACTAAGCAAGTCTCGATACCTATCCCAACATTTATAAAATGTTTCTCCTGGTTTTTGAGTGAAAGTGGTGATTTGTCTCTTGAAAGAGTTTGTTCTATGAGATGGGAAAAACTTCTTTAAAAATTGTTGTTGCATTTCATCCCAAGCACGAATGGATCCTGGTCTTAAATTTTGTAGCCATGTTTTAGCTTTATCTTTTAATGAAAAAGGAAAAAGCTTTAATCTAATGGTGTTCATGCTACAATTTAAGTTATTATATGTGTTGCACACCTCCTCAAATTCCCTTAAATGCAAGTATGGATTTTCCAATTCCAAACCATGAAAAGATGGTAAAAGTTGAATAATACCTGGTTTAAAATTAAAATGAGATGCATCAGGAGGAAAAACTATACATGATGGTGCACTTGTTCTTGTGGGATTCATGTGGTCTCTAAGTGTTCTAGCACGGTTATTCTCATTATTTTCATTATGAAGTGATTGATTATCTTCTTCGGCCATATTTTCTGAAAATGATGAGGACACCCTACACAGTCTACCACTTGATGTGCGTGACCACACTCTCATGCACGTGTAGGAATATAATAAAATGAAGAAGAAAACAAAAGAATAAGGAAGAAAACAAAATAAAAGAGACAAAGTTATATACAAGAAAAGTGAAAAGAGAAAATAAAAACTATAATTTATACAAGAACTTACCTCCCCGGCAACGGCGCCAAAAACTTGACACGACTAAAAGGTTGATGTCTTCTCCCAAGTGCAGGAGTGTCGAAATAATAAATAACCCGGCAAGACCGGGGTCGAACCACAAGGAGGTTAATTGTACAAATTATAAATAACAACTATAAATAACAACAATAGTAACAACAACAACAACAACAACAACAACAACAACAACAACAACAACAACAACAATAATAATAATAATAATAACAATAATAATAATAATAATAATAATAATAATAATACTAGTAGTAGTAGTAGTAATAATAGTAGTAGTAGTAGTAGTAATAATAAGAATAATAAAGAAGGAGAAGGAGAAGAAGAAGAAGAAGATGATGAGAACTTCGAAATGGAATATTAATGTAAAGATTAAACAATGATAATAACAAATGTCAAGGTTAGAGGTTCCACTAATGGTATATCAAACAAGTATAGTATAAACTCTTATTATTGAATTGGAAACCACACACAAAGGAGGTTCCAATCAGATTATATATTGTTAACATGATTATATTAGTTATCTTATTCAATTAATGCTAATACTTGTAAATCTCGTCAAGCATTCATGATTATAACTTATGTTAACAACAAATCAAGTTCCTTTCATAGCTCAGGTGTCGGTTATACCATACATTATGGGCTATGAAAGTGCCAAGCATTTGTTGTACCAAGTGTTATACAACATAAATCAAGATTAGTCATTTAACAAGTAAAGTATTAAAGAGTGAACAAGATAACAAATATAAAACATGTTAGTATCAAACATTAAGGTCCATATTAAGTTTACACTATACTTATTCTTCCACCATTAGTGTAACCTTTTCACCTTGACATAATTAACTTAGCTAGACATAATGAAAGAAAGGAAAACAAATAAACAAAATAAGAACATAAAAATTAACTAAGTAAAGGAAAGGAAATGAAAGGCATAAACTTGATATTAATGAAAGTAAAGCATAAACATTACAAGAAATACAAAGAGAGAAAGGAAGAGCATGATCTTGATCTGGAAACCAAGATGCCTAAATGCATGGCAAATGCCTCCTTTTATAGGCCAAAATTGGGAACTATTGATTTGATGACTAATTGATAAGTGGGTGGCCAACTTTTGACTTGGTGACAATCCTTATCTTCTCTTGTCTACCCAAAACGTCATTGATAACGTCAAAACTGGAGCTAGGTGCAAACATGAAAGTTGTAGGCAATTGTCTCAGCTTTCTTGTGTAAAAAATTCAGCTCATTTGGACTTCTAGAACTCCAGATATGGCCAAAATACCGAACAGTGTTCGGGCTGGAAGACAGATTCGGGCTTCTTTGTTGTTGCTACAATTTGGACTTGATAATGGCCTTTTTAGATCTTGGGCTCCATATGAAAGTTGTAGGCCTATGTCTTACCTTTCCATCCATATAAATTGGACCTAAATCTGAGATCTGTAGCTCCAGATATGACCCAATTACCGAACAGTGTTCCGGTTTGGATTGCACCGACATCTCTTCTCTAAGTTTGACCATCTCTTTATCCTTGCAATTTAAGTTCTTCAAGTCATCAATCAATCCATTCATTTATGTGATAGACCTGCATTAAAAATAGACATTTACCACAAATTATAGGTATCTTATATTATTAGATACATTATTATAAAACATATTTTAGTTAAGGAGTTATTGATACTTCAAGTGCAAAATGATGATATAAAACCATGACAAAAATGCACTTTTAAGTACTAATCAATATGATTGTGGGTTGCATATTGAATTATTATGTTATTTATGTTCTTTTGTTAAAGATAACAATTAAGGGAAAGAGATAGTATATAATTTAAAAAAAAAAAGAAAAACAATGATGATAATAAAAATGTAGATAAGTTTGGTTTCGTAGCCTCCCTAACCTAAGTAATTAAGCTCGAAGAGCTGTTTTAACACTAATATCCTAAAGTCAACTAACTTCGAAGCTATTGGTCCAACGTTTGTTACATGGGTTTAGGATAAAAGTTTAAGGGAATTAAACATTTTACTATTTATATATCAGTATCTGCAACATAAATTACTAAGCTCATAGGGGTGTCTCAACACCTAATGCTTTAAGACCAACTGGTCTGAGAGTCATTAAACGAAAGCTTGTTACATGGATTAAAGATGCATTGTGTTTTAAGTTACATGTATATATATTTTTTTAAAAAAAGAAAAAAAAATCTTAACCCAAGAAAGTTAACCTTAAACATTAGAACAAAAAATTTGTTTTCTTTTAAGTAAAGCCTCGTAACTATGTGTTGATTTATTGAGCAGAAAAGAAAGGTTTATTAATATCTTATTTAAGAGGTATTGAGTAGATATATAAATTTAATAAGAGTTTGTTTATCTGAATAGATTAATGGAAGTTGAATGATAAATACCTTATTTTGTGGAATTTGCAAATTATTTTTCTATTTTAATGCTTTGATTACTAGGAGCTAGTAATAAACTAGTTGGGGGTGTGATTAGTACTTAAAAATACATTTCTATAAAGGTTTTATATCATCATTTTGCACTTCAAGTATTAATAATTCCTTAACTAAAGTATGTTTTATAATAACATATCTAATAATATAAAATACCTTTAATTTGTGGTAAATGTTCATCTTAAATACAAGCCTATCATATAAATAAAATGATTAATTGATGAGTTTAAGAACTGAAATAGACAAAGAGATGACCAAACTTAGAAAAGAAATGTTGGTGCAGTCCAAACTGAAACACTATTCAGTAATTGGATCATATCTGGAGTTATATATCTCAGATTTAGATCTGCTATATATGAATAAAAAGGTAAGACATAGACCTACAACTTTCATGGAAGCCCAAGATTTAAAAAGGCCATTTTTAAGTCCAAATTATAGCAACAACAAGGAAGTCCGAATATGTCCTGCAACCCAAACACTGTTTAGTGTTTAGCCTATATCTAAAGTTTTATAAGTCCAAATGACCTCAATTTTTCCCCCTGAAAAGCTGAGATAATTTTCTAGTACTTTTATATTTTCAAGTGGTTTTAATTCTGACATTATCAATGATGTTTTGGACAGACAAGAGAAGATAAAGATTATCACCAAGTCAAGAGTTAGCCACCCATTCATTAATTAGTCATCAAATCAATAGTTCTCAATTTTGACCTATAAAATGAGGCATTTACCATGCATTTAGGCATCTTGGTTTCTAGATCAAGATGCTCTCACTTTCTCTCTTTATATTGCTTATATTTTGCTTTCATTAATATAAAGTTTATGCCTTTCATTTTCTTTCATTTACTTAGTTAACTTTTATCTTATTCATGTTCTTATGTTGTTTATTTATTTTTCTTTCTTTCGTTATGTTTAGTTAAGTTTATTATGTCAAGGTGAAAATGTTAAACTAATGGTGTATGAATAAGTATAATGTAAACTTAACATGGACCTTAATGTTTGATATTAACATGTTTTGTATTTGTCATCTTATTCACTCTTTAATACTTTGCTTGTTAAATGAATAATCTAGATTTATGTTGTATAACACTTGCTACAACAAATATTTGATACTTTCATAGTTTAACCATATGGTATAACCTACGCGTATGCTGTGAAAGAAACTTAATTTATTGTTAACATAAGTTATAATCATGAATGCCTAACAAAATTTACAAGTATTAGTATTAATTGAATAAGATAACTAATGTAATCATATTAATAATTTATAATATGATTAAAACCTCCTTTGTGTATGGTTTTCAATTGAATAATAAGAGTTTATACTATACTTATTTGACATACCATTAGTGAATCCTCTAACCTTGACATTTATTTTTATCATTGTTTAATCCTTATGTTAATCTTCCATTTCAAAGTTCTCATCTACTTCTTCTTTTTCTATTATTATTATTAGTAGTATTATTACTACTACTATGACTATTACTATTACTACTACTACTATTATTACTATTACTATTATTATTAGTATTATTAGTATTGTTATTTATAATTTATACAATTAACTTCCCTGTGGTTCGACCCCAATCTTGATGGGTTATTTATTACTTTAACATTCTTGCATTTGGGAGAAAACATCAATTTTTTGATGTGTTGCTTAATCCATTTTCAAATCAAAATAATATCTAAAATATATTTTTAATTAATTAATTTTAATGAATTTTAATTAAATCTAAAGAAAAAAAATATAAATATAAAAAAAATTAGATATTTTACCCTAAAGGGTGAACAAGCTTGGCCTATTAAAAGAAACACAGTCACGTGAGCTTTCAAAGTTAAGCTCAATTATCTAGCCATATTATTATTTAAAATAAAAATAAAAACAAATGATAAGTTATAAACTAGTTTTACAGTTTATTCTAACATCTTTGGTAATTAGAAAAGCATAAATTATATCTTAGCCTCAAAACATCTATTTTTAATTTATTTTGACTTATAAACATCTAAAAAACACCACATAAATCTCAATAAAATCTATATCTAACCTTGAAATAATTTTAAATTCATAAAAAAAAAAATCATCATGCACCTAAAAACATTCTCAAGTTATGAATCTAATTTTTTTTTTAACAAGATAATAATTACAAAGTATTTAAATAAAATTCTTTTCATTAAATGAAACTCAATAATATTAAAATTATTTTCTTTGATTGTGAAATTATAAACAATGGATAACTTTCTTTTTTTTTTTCCTTTTTTTAAAGATTTTTTCTCTTCTTATAAAACCTAGAGATTAAAACACAAAACAAATAAAGAGTATAAATGAAACGTCAAAAATTTAATAAACAAGGTTCAATTTTTTTTAAAAAATATGGCCATCTAAAAAATGCCCCATCTACAGTTAAAAAGAGGTTGCATTTTTGTCTCAAGGTGAAATTTAGTCAACATTGTTTATATTTATTTTAAATAATAAAATAAAATTTTATTTTGTTGCTATTTTTTTGAATTGGTTAAAACTTAATAGCACAATAATATAAAGAAAACTATCAGGGATAAATTTTAATTAAGATAATGTAAAAAAATAAAATTAAAAAATATCTTTAGTTATTGAATAGAAAATTTTTCAAGGATAAAAATAAAATAAAATATATTACCACAATTCATAATATTTTCTCTTTAAGGCCGCAATATTTAAACTAGACCTTTTAGTTTTCTTTTTTAATTTAATTTAATGTAGATCACTTGATTTTTTTTTTTCATACTTTACCCATCTCAAAATTTTGTTTTTCTATCCTTTTTTTTTACTCAGTCAAATAATTTGGATAATTTTTGTATATTTAATTATCTAAAAATTTTACTGCTACATCATTAATTATTCTCTCCTAAAAATATTTTAAAATTTTCAAGTAAAGTTAGGCCCAAAGAAAATTTCCACCATGTAGAATTATGTTTAAGAAAAATTATAATTACATTAATTTTTAAAATTTATAAATAATTAAAAATAATAATTCAAGTAATTTAGGTCATTCAGATATTTTTTTTTACCTAAGTTACCTAAAATAAAGTTAGGATGATTCTTTTAAAAGTTTAATAACTTATTATCCAAACTGAATTAGGTAATCTAGTATTTTATAATTTATTTATTTATTAATTATACAACTAAAAGGATGGGCCTTAGTGAATTAGACAACTATTTTATTTTTAGCTTAGCATGCAATGAAGCCAAAACATGTTATAATAACAAACTAGTATATTGCAAGCATTTCGCTATCCATTGGATTAAATTTTTTAATTTAAAAATATATTAAAAATATATTTTTTTTATTAATATTATTAAACTTGTTCAAGTGAATTAATTTTAAAATTTTATGATTCAACTTTTTACTTCAAGTTATTAACTAAATTATATAAGAACTAACTTGATTGAAATCGATCAATTTTATAAATTTAAATGCAACCTTGATGATAAATAAAAACATAACTGGATTAACTTTGACCGCCCTGGCTCGGGTCTTGTGATGTATTTGATTTAATAACTTTTTTTATAAAATTTTTTTCTTTAATTATATGATAAAAATAGATACTTATAAAAGTAAGCACTAAGCTGAAAATAAAACACTTATTTGAGACAAATATCCCTATAAAGCAAACAAAAATCAATAATGTAGTCTATTTTTCAACCAATTCAATATTAAATGATGAAATAAAAAAAATTAAAAACATTAAAAGACCAAAAAACATATTCTATTAGTGGATAAACTTGTCAAACTTGCAAAACGGGTAAGTAAGATAAAAAAAATACTATTGATGGGTAAACTAGTGAAACCCATGAATCAGGTAAGTCGAGCTAGCACACAAAACCTGTAAACTAAGTTATTCATTCTATTAGGATTATAATTTTTTTTTCAAATCTATTTTTATTTAACCATGTGATAATAAAAATAGATAATTGCAAAATCAAACATTAACCAAATACTAAGATGTTTTTTTTAGATCACAATAATCTCATAAAAGGTGTTGTAACCCAATTTTGGATTCACTAAAATTTTTTAGGAATGTTATTTTATCTTATTATTCATGACAAAAAAATATAATAAAAAAAAAGAGTTTAAAATATATTTTCTCGAGTCAACCGTCATTTTCTGTCAAAACCGAGTCCACCAGGTCAATACGGGTTAAACGATGTCGACCGAGATGAAAAATGAGTTTCAGGATGTTTCGGGTCAAAACCGTCATTTTCTATCAAAACCGAGTCCATGTCGACCGCAATGAAAAATGAGTTTCGGGCTGTTTCGGGTCAAAACTGTCATTTTCGGTCAAAACCGAGTCCACCGGGTCAATACGGGTCCCACCATGTTGACCGGGATGAAAAATGAGTTTCAAGCTGTTTCGGGTCAAAACCGTCATTTTCGGTCAAAACCGAGTCCACCGGGTCAATACGGGTCCCACCATGTCGACCGGGATGAAAAATGAGTTTCGGGTCAAAACTATCATTTTCGGTCAAAACCGAGTCCACCGGGTTAATACGGGTCCCACCATGCCGACCGCGATAAAAAAATGAGTTTCGGACTATTTTTGTCAAAACTGGTATTTTTGGGTCAAAAAACCCGGTCCACTGAGTTGATACCCGTATAAAAAAGTTTTTTTTGTAATTTAAAATTAATTTTTAACAGATGAAAAACTTTTTATAATACTGATTTGAATTTTTAATTTTTACCCCTATAAATAAATATTATTATTATTATTTAGTATTATTATATTATTATTAAGTATTATTATATATAATAAGACAAATAATAATCAGTGGAAGTTTGAAAATTTTAACAATCCGTGAATTATTAACAATTCATCCGTGAATTGTTGTCTGAATTCATTGGCTATAAATAGCCAATGAATTCAAGACAGCAGGGGAGGAAAAGAGAATAAAAAATTGATTTCTGCATTTGCAATTCTCAAATCGAGCAGGTTACTATTTAGGTTACTATTGGATACTATTTATTTTTTTTTATACTTTTTCTGCACATTAAATTTTTTTTAATAAATTAAAAAATACCAAAAATATCCCAACCGTTAGATCTAATAGTGTTTAGATCTGAGCCTTTGATTTCTTAGGATACAATAGGCTTTACAACAATAGATTAAAACTCAAATCAATCTCAGCCGTTCAAATAATTTGCCCTTCGATCTGGTTGCGCCACGTCAGCAGGTATACCGAGCACTCGGAACACTGCGCCACACCAGATCGTAGCCCATTCAATCCTGACCGTCCGATCAACTTGAAGATCAAACGAATCACAGCCGCACGATCTGTTCATCCGAGATCCAGCGGTTCACAGCCTTCAGACGAACGAGTGCACCATACACTCGTCCACACCAGATTAAAACCCAGAGCCTCTCTCTCCTCTCTCCGCCGATCTCCCATTTCCGGCCGTCTCAAGCCGTGAAACCGCCACAGAATTGTGCATCACCTCCCCCTGACCAAAACCCCGGCCGTTTCACACTTTTTCACCGGCTAATGTGGCCGGAAAAAGGCCGCGACCGACATCGACTGATCGACATTCAAGTCGTCGATTCTCCCTCCTCAGCCATCAACGGCCAACGATACCACCACCATCAGAATCCTCGTCCTCAGATCTACCAGAATCGACTATCTTTTGGCCGGAACCTCGCCGGAAATTTCGCGCGTGAACAGTAACCGCGCGTGAACCACACGCGCCGCCAGTGGCATTTTCGTAAATTTTTGATAAATCCGAGGGTATTTCAGTCTTTTACCTATACAGGGGTACTCAGGTAATTTTCTATGATATTTTATGATATTTTTATATATAAATACTTGTAAATTTTTGCATATGAAAAAAACAAAAAAAAAACAAAAATAAATAACGACGCGGGTTCAGCACCCATTTTATCATATCATTGTTTATGGGTTAAAAACCCAATTTTCAAGAATTGATATATCTATTTGTAAATGATATCAAAATAATTTTTATTTTATAAAATAAATATTATTTGTCGATACGTCTCTTTTATTTACAGAAAAGGACCGATGTCAAAAAAAATTAAATACCAAATATGGATTATGTCCATTATTATTTATTTTGGTAAATCAGACGTAACTCTCCTTTTTAGGGATTAAACGTCGACATTTTAGACAAAGTCTCCTAATTTTAGGGACTGATGTCATTTTTAACGCGTCTTCTATTTTTAGGGACCGACATTAATCATGTTAAGAATTTACAAATAAGTTCAAAATATAATAGCATTTGAATCAAAAATAAGAAAAACACACAAGTAAAGGTAACCTTTCTCTGAAAGGATGTTTTAAGGGTGGTACCTACCTTCCCTTAATCATAACTAACCCAGTACCCGAATCTCTGGGACCAGTGTCTAATTTTGGATTTCTAGTTCCCTCAAATTACTAGATGGTGACTCCAATAAAATCTTTATTTCCCCCAATCAAATAAAAATTAAATTCCTTTTGTTTAAAAAAAAAACAAATAAAAAAAGGAGTGGAGCCGTCGCCCGACATCGTGTAGCGACAAAAGATATAACGAAATTAATTATAAAACTGAATTCTCAGTTAGCTTGATTTCTAAGAAAGAAAGAAAAACCTAATTTAGAAAATTTAAACTTGTCAAATCCATAAACCAAGTCAACCAGTCAAATCTGTGAATAATTACATGAACTTTATAAAGTTTAATAACTTAATTTTTCTCTAAAACTATATATAAAAAAAATAGACAATTAAAAATGTAAGTTCAGTTAAAAATAATACCCCACAAAATTGTAAACCAGGATTACTTAAATTATCCTAACAAACCCACGAACCATGCTAAAATTTATAGAAAGCTAAAATAAAAAGAAACAAATTATGAAATTAAATTTTTAATTATCTTAATATTAATAGATAAATTTTTAATTATCTCAATATTAACAGATAAATCAACAAAACTAGATTTGAAAAACATACATAACAAAAAATTAAAAAAAAAACTATGGATTACTATTATTATTCAGAGTGCAATGTTTGTGGGTAAATAATGATTTTCTCATATTTTTAATTTTTGTTATTTTATAAAATTTAATAATATGACTTTTCTCTAAAATAATTTTTTTAACTATATAAGAAAAAAATAAACTATAAAAAAATTAAGTTGAATTAAAAGAAACAACTTACCTATCTCGTAAACCACGACAACCTAAGTTACATTAGGAAACATATAAACCACACTCATTTTATATAAATATAAAATAAAAAAAATTATAAAACTAAATTCTCAACAATCTTACTTTTAAAAAATAAATTCAACAAAAATAGATTTGATAAAGAAAATCATATCAAAAATTCAAAAAAAGAAAAAAGGCGAAACACTATGGATTACTATTGTCATCCATAGTGTAATAAGTGTTGGGTAAATAGTGGTCTCTCACACATCCTTTAATTTTTATTATTTTATAAAGTTTAATAATATGATTTTTTTCTAAAATTATTTTTTTAATAATATAAAAAAATAGATCATAAAAAAAGTAAGTTCAATTAAAAAAACCCAAATTCATAAAATAGAGCAATCTAAGTTACCTTGATAAACCCTTGTACAAATCATGATAATTTCATAGAAAAACAAAATAAAAAAATAAATTACAAAGTTAAATTCTCAACTATCTCAATTTGAAAAAATAAAATAAAATAAATAATTTTTTAAAAAATCATACAAAATAAAAAAAAAGATAAAAAAACCATGTATTCAGAAGAGAAAAAAACACTATGGGAGAACACTCATGAGGAAAATAATAATGTTTTCCCCATGTATTTTAGCTTTTCTTATAATATACCATGTATAAATATTTAAATACAAAAAATAATTTGATCCCGTGTAGGTTTTGTTTAAGTCACATAAATAACTAATTAATTATATTTAATGGAAATAGTAAATAAAAACAATTAATTTATATTAAAAGGTAAACTTTCTTATATTATTCTCTTTTAAATAAAGCAATTAGTTTCTCAACTATTTATTGAATTAATCGTTTACATTTACAATGTGAAGTAATAAATAAAATTATTACTACATCTATAAAATAAGTATTAAATATTTTATTTAAAAAAATTAATAATTTTTTATAATTTTAATGAATCATCTTCTTTTTATTATTTATAATTTACATAATAAAAATAGTAATATTTTCAAGCTTTAAGTAAGAACAACTATTTCTATTTTTAAATAGTTACTTATATATTAATATATCTGATTAATTTCATATAAATAATAATATAATATTATATTATATTTTTTAAGTACTAATTTAAAATGATCATTAGTTTAATACTTTTCAAATATCTTTTTTTGAGAAATAATTTATTGATTTAATTTTCAAAATAATTATTTTATTTTGTGTTCATGAATAGATATTTTATGTTTTAATCTTGGAAATATTTAAGGTATGACTTTATTTCCATAAATAAAAAAAGTAAAAGAAATCAAAAGTCCGAAATTGTCGAATTAATGGAGGCTTTTTAAGAAGAATGCTTGCATAGGACGAATAAATAGTATCTTTTTTTAAATGCAACTTTATTGATGTGTTAAACCTAAAGAAAATGCAATTCCTTTTCTTGTCCATTATGGCCAAACTAGAAGATTACTAGATCATGATTTTTTTTCTTAATTTGTTCTCTATGCTCTAGCTGATTGTCTATTTTTTTTTTATCATTTAATTAAAATAAAATAGATTTATTTAATCTAAGTCTCCTCTATAAGTAACTTTTTTATTTAATCTACATCACAGGTCAGGTCCGCGACTAGTACTTAGGACCTATTTATCAAAAACGCATGCGATGAGTTGTTGTCAAACTATTTAGTGCTAAGAATTCGAAAGTCAAGTACCTGCAGCATGGAAGAACTCTGAAGAGACACACCAGTGACATGCATGTTCTGCTTTATATATAACCAAAGTCGTTACAAGACTCTTTTTGAACTTTTTTTTGTAGGTGTTTATTGAGTTTATTTGACGAGAAAAATCTCATCATAATTATATTAAACTTTTATCTTTTCTAGAGAGACTACTTATTCTCATATATATATATATATATATTAGGGGTTGGTAAATTAAGATTTTAAAAATATATATTAGGTATTTTTTAAAAATTGATCCTATCATAGAAAAATATAGATGAATTAAAAAAAAATTAATAATATCTATATTTCTCATCTTGTAAATAAAACACAAGTTTTAAAGGAGGAAAATAATCCAATAGTTCAATTGCATAACATCAAGGAAAATAGTAAATGAAAACGAAAGCAATAAAAAACCCTAACAAAAGGGATCAAAGACAAATGAGTTTGCAATAAATTGCTACATGGGCTAGTGAGCATTTCTACAGTTGGCGTAGCCTATTTATATTGTTACAATATTAGAATTTCATCCAAATATCTAATCCTAATCCCATATATATTAATCCGATACACATTATATTTGTCATAAATTATATGATAAATCCTAATACAAGTTAAATTTTATCTTGTTGATAATTATCTAAATCCTAACTAATCTACCATTCTAATAAGCGTAATCTAAAACATACTCTCGTTCTAAATAGAACTAAATCTTTTGGTTACTCTCACACACTTAAACTCTCATGATTTATCAACTTCTTTTGGTTTATCATGACTGGTCGACTACTTTTTAGTTTCGTTACTCGACTAATACTTTTTAAGCTTGGTTGATTTCACTGCTCATAATTGATTTTGACTTTTAACAATATCAAAGAGTTTATATCTTATCCTAAGTGTAGAAGTGTCAAACTAATAAATAACCCAGCCAAACCGAGATTGAACCATAAAGAAGTTAACAACAACAACAACAACAACAACAACAATGAAGATGATGATGGTGGTGGTGAAGATGAGTTAAAAAGGACTTTGAGATGTAAGATTAATGTAAAGATTATACAATGATAAAAACAAATATCAAGGTTAGTGGATACACTAATAGCATTAGAGATAAGTAAGGTATAAACTCTTTATTAATTATCAACATGATCATATTAATCATCTTATTTACATAACACCATACTTATAAATTTTATCAAGTATTCATGATGCTAACTTATGTTGACAACAAATCAAGTTCCTCTCATAATAACGATGTTGATTGAATACTACGAAGGATCAAGTATTTGATGTACCAATTGTTATACAACACAAATCTAGATTAACCATTTAACAAGTAAGGTATTAAGAATTAATAAAATAAAAATGATAAGACATGTTAGTAGCAAATTGTTTAGGATATAAGCATTGAAGTCCATATTGAGTTTATATTTACTTATCCTAACATCATTGGTGAAACCTTTTCACCTTGACATAATTAACTTAGCTAGATATTATAAAGGAGAAAAACTTAAAGAAACAATATAAGAACATAAACATGATATAAGTTAACTAAGTATAATAAAAGAAATAAAAAGCATGAACAAGAGATTAATGAAAACAAAGCTTAAGCATTACAAAAATATAAAGAGAAAGAGCAAGAACATGATCTTGATATGGAAAACAAGATTCCTAAATGAATGAAAAATACCTCCTTTTATAGGCTAAAATTCAAAACTATTCATGTGGTAATTGATAATTGATGTAATGGCTAACTATTGATTAGTGGACTTAGTGGACAACATCACTCAAGCACTTTGGATGGCTAGATTGATATTGATGCAATCAGAGTTTGGTAAAGTGTTCTTCATAAAAGTTGTTGGAAATTGTCTTTTCCTTCCACCCACCAAATTTTAAATCATTTGGAGCACTATATCTTGATATATGTCTAAAATACTGAGTAGTGCTACTGGTGGACGTGATGGATAACCCTCATGGTCTTGTTTGGATGAAAACTCATTTCTACCATCCGAATTAGAGCTAGTCCTCTTATGAAAGTTGTTGGAAATTGTTTTTTCCTTCCACACACCAAATTTTAAGTCATTTGGACTTCTAGAACTCCATTTATAAGTAAAACTCTAAGTAGTGTTTGGGCTGAATTACAAGACAGATTCAGACTTCTCTTTTATAGCTAAAATTTGAATTTGAAAATGATAAATTTGGGTCTTTCCATACCCATGAAAGTTGTAGGCCTATTTCTTATCTTTCCAGCCATATAAATTAATATGAAATTCAAGATCTATAGCTCTAGATATGATCCGATGACTGAATAGTGTTCAAATTTGAAGTGAATCGGCATCTCCTTCGTAAGCTTAGCCTTTTTCTTTGTCCTTTCACTTCTAATAGTTAATCATAACAATCAATCCTTTGAATTATAAAAGTACCTATATTTAAAATGAGCATTTACCATAAATTAAAGGTATCTTATATTATCAGACTTGTTATTATAAAACATGTTCCAGTTAAGGAGTTATTGATACTTCAAGTGCAAAAATGATGATATAAAACCTTGATAAAAATGCACTTTTAAGTACTAATAAGATCCTCTAACCTTGACATTTGTTGTTATCATTATTTAATCCTTACATTAATCTTCTATCTCAAAGTTCTCATCAACTTCTTCTTCTTTACTACTACTACTACTACTACTGTTGTTGTTGCTGTCGTTGTTGTTACTATTATTGTTGTTATTATTGTTGTTGTATTTTTGTTATCTATAATTTATACAATTAACCTCCCTGCGGTTCGACTGCAGTCTTGTCGGGTTATTTATTACTTCAACACTCCTACACTTAGGAGAAGACATTAATCTTTTAGTCGTGTCAATGTCAAACAAGTATAGTAATAAACTCTTATTATTCAATTTGAAACCACACATAAAGAAGTTTTCAATCAGATTATAAATTGTTAACATGATTACATTAATTATCTTATTCGATTAATGCTAATATTTGTAAATCTTGTCAGGCATTCATGATTATAATTTATGTTAACAATAAATCAAGTTTCTTTCATAGTTTAGGTGCCAGTTATTTAGTAGTACTTAAAAGTGCATTTTTATTAAGGTTTTATATTATCATTTTGCACTTAAAGTATTAACAACTCCTTAACTAAAACATGTTTTATAATAATATATCTAATAATATAAGATACCTTTAATTTATGGTAAATATTCATTTTAAATACAAGCCTATCATATAAATGAAAGGATTGACTAATGAATTTAAGAACCGAAATTGAAAGGACAAAGTGATGGCCAAACTTAGAAAAGAGATGTTGGTGGAGTCCAAACCGGAATACTGTTCTGTAATTGGGTCATATCTGGAGCTATAGATCTCGGATTTAAGTCTACTTTATATGGATGGAAAGATAAGACATAGACCTACAACTTTCATATGGAGCCCAAGATTTAAAAAGACCCTTTTCAAGTCTAAATTGTAGCAATAATAAAAAAGTCTAAATCTGTCCTGCAGCCCGCACACTGTTCAGTGTTTCACCCATATTTAGAGTTCTAAAAGTCCAAATGACCTCTATTTTTTCTTAGAAAGCTGAGACAATTTCCCATAATTTTAATGTTTTCAAGTGGTTTCAATTCTGACATTATCAATGACGTTTTAGGCAGACAAAAGAAGATAAGGATTGTTACTAAGTGAAGAGTTGGTCACCCACTCATCAATAAGTCATCAAATCAGTAGTATCCAATTTTGACTTATAAAAAGAGGCATTTACTATACATTTAGGCATCTTGGTTTCCAGATTAAGATCATACTCTTGCTTCCTCTCTTTGTATTTTTTGTACTGCTTATGGTTTGCTTTCATTAATATCAAGTTTATGCCTTTCATTTCCTTTCTTTTACTTAGTTAACTTTTATCTTATCTATGTTTTTATTTTATTTTATTTATTTTTCTTTCTTTCATTATGTTTATCCAAATTTATTATGTCAAGGTGAAAATATTAGACTAATTGTGTAAGAATAAGTATATTGTATACTTAACATGGACTTTAATGTTTGATACTAACATGTTTTGTATTTGTTATCTTGTTTACTCTTTAATACTTTGCTTGTTAAATGACTAATCTAGATTTATGTTGTATAACACTTAGTACTTCAAATGCTTGACACTTTTATAGCACAAATTGTATTGTATAACTAACACTTGTGCCATGATCATATTAATCATGTTATTTACGTAACATTGTACTTATAAATTTGATCAAGTATTCATGATGCTAACTTATGTTGACAACAAATCAAATTCCTCTCATAATAATGATGTCGACTGAAGAGTATGAAGAATCAAGTATTTGATGTACCGAGTGTTATACAACATGAATCTAGATTAATCATTTAACAAGTAAGGTATTAAGAATTAATAAGATAGAAATGATAAGACATTTTAATAACAAGTTGTTTAAGATATAAACATTGAAGTCCACTTTGATTTTATATTATACTTATCCTAACACCATTAGTGAAACCTTTTCACCTTGACATAATTAATTTAACTAAACATTATGAAGAAGAAAAACTTAAATAAATAATATAAGAACATAAATATGATATAAGTTAACTAAGTATAATAAAAGAAATGAAAAGCATGAAAAAGAGATTAATGAAAGCAAAACTTATGCATTACAAAAATATAAAAAGAAAGACCAAGAACATGATCTTGATATGAAAAAAAAGATGCCTCAATGAATGAAAAATACCTTCTTTTATAGGTTAAAATTTAGAACTATTCATTCGATAATTGATAATTGATATAGTGGCCAACTATTGATTTAGTGGACTTGGTGGATAACACCACTCAAGTATTTTAGCTGGATGAATTGACATTGATGCAATCAGAATTTGGCAAAGTGTTTTTCATGACAGTTGGAAATTATCTTTTCCTTCTACTAACTAAATTTTAGAGCGTTTGGAGCACTACAGCTCGAGATATGTCTAAAATACTGAGCAATGCTACTGGTGGACATGGTGGATAGCCCTCAAGCTCTTGTCTGGATGAAATGTCATTTCTACCATCTGAATTTGAGCAGGTCTTCTTAATAAAAATTGTTGAAAATTGGTTTTTTCTTCCACCCACCAAATTTCATGTCATTTGGCCTTCTAGAACTTTTATTATAGGTAAAACTCTGAGTAGTGTTTGGGCTGGATTGTAGGATAGATTCTGACTTGTCTTTTATGGCCAAACTTTGAGTTTGAAAATGAAAAATTTGGGTCTTTCCATACTATAAATTTTGTAGGCCTATTTCTTATCTTTCCAACCATATAAATTAATCTGAAATCCAAGATTTATAGCTCTAAATATGATCTAATGACTGAACAGTGTTCGAATTTCAATTGAACCGACATTTCTGTTTTAAGCTTAGCCTTTTCTTTGTCTTTTCACTTTCAATAGTTAATCACAACAATCAATCCTTTTAATTATAAGAATACTTGTATTTAAAATAAGTATTTATCATAAATTAAAGGTATCTTATACCATCAGACTTGTTATTATAAAATACACTCTAGTTAAGAAGTTATTGATACTTCAAGTGCAAAATGATGATATAAAACCTTGATAAAAATACACTTTAAGTACTAATCACATCCCCCAACTAACTTATTACTAGTCCCTAGTAATCAAAGCATAAAAATAGAAAAACAATTTGCAAGTTCCACAAAGTAAGACATTCATCATTTAACTTCCATTAATATATCCAAGTAAATAAAATCTCATTAAATTTATATATATCTACTTCATACTGTTGAAACAAGATATTAATAAATCTTTTTTTTTATGTGCTCAATGTATGAAAAGATAGATGATAGGGCTTTTATTAGAAGAAAACAATATTATGTTATAATGTTTAAGGTTAACTTCCTTAGATTGTGATTATTATCTTTTATATATATATATATATATATATATATATATATATATAACTTAAAACATAATACATCTTTAACCCATATAATGAGCTTTTGACTAATGACTCCTAAGCTAATTGGTCTTAGGGCATTAGATATTGAGACACCCCTTCAAGTTTAATAACTTGGGTTGCAGATACTGATATGTAGATAGTACAATGTTTGATTTCCTTAAATTTTTTCCTCAACCCATATAATAAGCGTTGAGCTAATAGCTCCCAAGTCAGTTGATTTTAGGGCATTAGGTATTAAAACACCCCTTCAAGCTTAATTGCTTAGGTTAGGGAAACTATGAAACCAAAATTATCTATATTTTTATTTATTTTTTAATTATATTTATTATCATTTTTTTTTGAAAATTATACTATCCCGGTCCTTTAGTTGTTACCTTTAATAAAAAAACATAAATAATGTAATAATCCAACATGCAACCCACAATCATATGTTAAAGTGTATGTGTGAAAATGAATGTTTAAAAATACTTGTTAAATGAGTATATGAGCAGAAGTAAGTGATAATAATAAGAGAGTTTGTAAACTTGAATATTTCAAGAAGTATTATGATAGATCTTGTTAGGAATGTTTACTAGGATGCGTCTCAAGAGTCACTTTAACAAAAGAACTCCTTAACTCTGCCATCTTAGTAACAATGGTGTTGCAAATAGAAAACATAGTTAGTAATTTTTTTTTAAGTATCAACTACTAGCCCTTGCCCCTAGCTAAAATGAAACATTATCCTTAATATCCTAAGGTAGAAAGATAGAGTATAGAAGACAACACCTAAAACAACGACCACTAACAAACTTGAAACACATTTAAACAAATATAAGAAATAACAAAACAAAATAATAAAACACAAGGTTTCACAAACGAAGGCTCAAATCCAATCTAAGGTTTTTACAGCTTTTCTTAGTTGTTCAATTTATGCGAATCATGGAGGGATCAATTATCGAAGTGACAAATTATAGTTGGTCAATCAATTATTCAGTAGTAATAGTAGAGATTATGATTTGTCATGCTGAAGATGTTAGGAATTTATGTTCCACAGGATGATCAAGAAAAGACAACCAATTATCATAAAAACCATTAACATTTAACAGATTTATGGATTTATAGTGAACATGATGTTGAGTCCAAGGGAAAATATGAAATATCTTTTCCAATATGCCCAGACCACCTAGCAAGGTAATGAAGGCATCAACATGTTTAAACATTGTATTCATTCAATCAGACATTGTGGAGACTTGTAGTTCCTCTCCAATTGTTGTTCTAATAATATCCTCATTTGGTAAAGCATTGGGGATAACCCCCAAAACTTGTCTATCTCCTATAAAATACAGTTATTGACACCCCCCATTAACCCAAGGTTGTGTTCTTCATACACTAAATGAATATTTCTTGCAGCTAATACCTGACCAAGATGATATGCTGATTCTAAAAACTCCTTTTCTTTCTCAGAACTAAATCCACAAAAAACATAAATATTTTATATTTGATGACTTAAAAAACTTGCCATTTCTACACATTTTGATATCTGTGGAATATGTGGGTTGAGTAGAAATGAAGGGAAGGAAGAGAAGAATTTATAGATGAGAAAGTGAAAATGCAATCATACCACATATATGTAAGCTAGTCGAGTCTCTCTCTCTCTTCTTTTCTTTTTTTAATATTTTAAAAAAAAATGTGTATGTACAGGTAGTTAACATGTGTGTGTACAAGTAGTTGTGATTGTGGCTCATATCTTTCCTTTGTTTTACGTTCAAGAACGATTTAAACTCCCTCTATGGATCGGGGATAGGCTTCCTGTCCAGTTTTTTTTTAAAACAGGCAAACAAGGTATTTTTTAGTCAGATTTCCAAGACTATATCGAGCATGTTTTTTATGGAATTGTTGCCATAAATCATGAATTGCACGATACATATCTCCACTAGGGTGCTTCTCAATAGTCAATAGAAGATTATCTAAAGACTCCTTACTCAGGTCATCCTTAATGAATTGTATTTTATTTTCATGATTTACAAATACCATTCCTAAATAATAACATTTTGCATTACAAGTTCATTGGGCACATTTATGATAGACTTTTAGTCATTTTGCACGATATTCTTTGCAAAAATGCTTTTACCTTTTCTAGGCATGTATAAAATGAAAGAATTGAAGGACTAACCTGATAATTGAACTTTTGCTTCAATGAGCCAGCAAATATCTTTAAGAATTTCATGGTTTATTAACAATCTTAATCTTGCACATTTAGCATGTTAAATTTTTGTAATCACATTCTGAGGCAGAGCGGGAAAATACTTTTTTAATTTTTCAAGAGTGGAATCCATTTTCAAATGAAAAGAGATGTAAAGAAAGGAGAAAGAGCAAATAATTGAACAAATATATACACAAATATCAGTTATTATAGGAACTAAAATAACAAACTTAAGTCACGGAGTACCGTTATCTACCATTTAACTGAGGTGGAAAAAAAAGCAAAACAAAGGTCACACTAAAAGGAAACACAAAATCAACATGAGAAAAAAATATCAATCTTTATAAAAATGATCACCTAATTCAATATAGTCATTGTCAATTGAAAAATTATCACAGTAAACTTTCAAATAATGTCCATTTATCTTGAAAACATTACCATTTTTTAGATTTTTGATATCACAGACCCTATATGGATATACATGTTTCACAATAAAAGGACCACTTCATCTTTATCTTAGTTTTCCAAGAAATAAATGGAGTCGTGAATTATAAGGCAAGACTTTTTGACCAACATTGAATGTTTTTCTTAGTATTATCTTGTCATAGAAATATTTGATTCTTGCTTTATAAATTCTTAAATTTTCATATGCATTATTTTTTATTTTCTGAAGCTCATTTATTCGGAATTTTTGCAGTTGACTAGCATTATCAAGATTTGAATTGAAAGCTTTAATAGCCTAATAAGCTTTATGTTCAAGTTCCACAAGCAAGTGACAAGGTTTTTCATACACTAGTCTATAAGGTGATATACCTAATGATATTTTATAAGTAGTTCGATAAGCCCAAAGTATATCATTAAGTTTTAAAGACCAGTCTTTCCTATTAGGATTCACTATTTTCTCCAAGATCTGTTTAATCTTCCTATTAGCAAGTTCTACTTATCCACTTGTTTGGGGGTGATAAGGGGTTACAACTTTGTGTGCGATTCCATATTTCTTCATTAAAGACTCAAATGACTTGTTGTAGAAATGTGTTCCACCATTACTTATCATGGTGTTTAATAGGGATTGTCTATTTCTTATCTTTCTAGCCATATAAATTAATTTGAAATCCAAGATCTATAGCTCTAGATATGATCCAATGACTGAATAGTGTTCGAATTTGAATTAAATTGGCAACTCCTTTCTAAGCCTAGCCTTTTCTTTGTCCTTTCACTTCCAATAGTTAATCACAACAATTAATCCTTTAAATTGTGAGAATACTTGCATTTACCATAAATTAAAGGTATCTTATATTATCAGACTTGTTGTTATAATATATACTCTAGTTAAGGAGTTATTGCTACTTCAAGTGCAAAATGATGATATACAACCTTAGTAAAAATGCACTTTTAATTACTAAATAACTTTTTCTCCTCTATTTGACAAGAAATAATAATTGTTCTTATTTGGTTGTCATTTTAATGTTTATTTTTAGTGTAAATAATGCCCTCCATATTTCTTATTTTCTAGACTAAATAAAGGAATATTACTCATATTATATTAGTATTAACATTTATCGAATGAATAGACCAAAAAAGTTATTATTAACCCAACACTATTATCATGCTTTTAAATGTATCGAACATGTCAACAAATTATATATTTCCAGGCCTAAAATAGTGTTTGGTTCTGTGAAATTTTTCGAAGGAAAAAATGCATGTTTCGATCCTTATAACATGTTTGGAAAATATTCCTTAATGAATCTTTGACAACCTTATTCTTTTCTAAACATAACCTTATTTTTCAATTTAATTCCATATTTTTCAAGGGACTATTTTTTGCAATCAATTTTGGATTCCCCATATTTATTTTTACCCCATCATATTTAATATTTAAAATTATGACCTATATGTTAGGCATCTTTTCGGTATTGAATGAACTTGTTTCTTTCTTTTGTTTTTTTTTTAAATACAACTTTATTTTAAATTGCAAATGGGTAAATGCTAGAATTTTTCATGCATATTTTATATGTAAAAATAAAATTTTTATTTTTATCATACTTTAATTAAATATAAAAATCAATTAATAAGTATCATAACAAGTTTGTGATTATCCATTAGGATTTAGCTAAAATTTCAAAAACACCACAAACGTCAATTTTTTAATGAATATTTAGGGTATGAGTTTTACAACGAAATGCATATTCCCAATATTAGAGTTAGGAATCGATTATAGATTTTAATATTTAAGAGTATAAAATTACACTTTAAAGTATATCTCTAGATATTAAAGATAAAAAAAATAGAAATAAATACATCATTAGAATCAAGACCTTAGAATTGTTAGATTTTAGCTTGATAAAGCAAAGAGACCTTCTTACTATGAGGGATCTATTTTGAGTCTAAGAGATAAAGACCTCATTAGAGCGAATGATTTACCTCAAATCCATAAGATAAAAAATTCCTTATTGAAGAAGACATTTCTTAAATCTTAATTAGACCAACAAATATAAATATAACTTAAAAAAAAACAATTAATATTGCAGCTTACTATAGAGACACTAGGGGTGCCGTGTCTTCCCCCTGCACAATTAATTCCTTTACCTAAGACTCTTGCAAACAAGTAGGTTTTCCAATGACTATAATACTAGGTGGCGACTCCTAAACTCTTTAAATAATAATTTCATAATTGATGCCAACACATCCAAAACCCCTTGATCCAGGTGGAAGATCTACCATTTGACACTGTGCATACCACATAGTTGGGGTTCTATATAACTAGTTGTGACCATTATACCATGCATTTTTATTCATAAAATGGATACACGTATGGTTGTTTAAGTAGTATTAATACACTTATTGGAATTTACAGGAATATATGAGATTGTGCATTGATACTAATGATGGGTCTAGATGTAGATTTGTGTTATAATAGTAAGTTAGATGACGAGGGCCTTTTTCTAGGCATATCTACACTGATTGATCCACTATAATCTAAAAAAATGATTAGTCTTCAAGCTTTTCATAACCAAAAAATTGGCCTCTCTCCATAACTTATACTAATTGTTCATCTAGTACAATATAGATGAGTTTACCAATATTTTTATTTAAAGACATATTTTTAGTAGCATTAAGAAAAAATATTTAATCTTTGTCCTATTAGACATGCCAATCTATTTTTTCTAAATATATATATTCTAGGACATAACCTATAACAAATGACAACTACCTCTAATAAAACAAAATGAAGACTTTGATGTGCTTAATTTTTATTAAACTTTTATTTTTAATTTTATGCTAGTTTATCTTTAATATCTCTATTTCATATAGTTTTATTTATTTATTTATTTTTATTTACATGCTGGAAGAAATAAATTCATCAAATCAAGGGCTTTAGAGTGAAAATGCAGCATTCAATCCTTGAATTTTAATTAAAAATTAGCCTTAATTGGATTTGGACTTATGATATCGAGGAAGCCATTTAAAAGCTAAGTAAATGATAAAAATTCACCTTGGAAAGCTCTGGTTGACTTGTATACATGTTTTGAAAAATAAAGAAAGTGTGAAAGTGAAATTTTCTATTGAAGACTAAGAAAATTTACATACCATAAATATGAGAAGCATGTCTCTATAAATCAGGCATATTGTTCTTTAGAAATATCTAATTTAAGCTATTTTAATGGAAAAAGAAAGATAGTAGGGAGATATATAATTTTGATGTATGTAACTTTTTCAAAATATGTTAATTTGATGGATAAATAAGGCTAAAAGTTAGGAGTTGGAATTTATCAATCGGGTAAAATAGGGCTATAAGTCAAGGGTTAGAATTTGCTAATTTTGAAAATAAAATAAGAAAACAAATAAAAAAAATTTTGGACCAAAGAAGGGAAGAAAAAGAAGGACTAGCTGTTATATAAGAAGAAAGGAAATAGAAAAAAAAGGAGAACAAGGAGGAGAAAATAAATAAATAGAAAAAGAGAATAAACAGAATTCATGTTGGAGGAGGAGGTTACATTGGAGCAAATCACTTTATCAATTGATTTCAAGATAAGGATCTTGATTCTTCTCCTTAATTTTATTTTTATGTAATCCAATAACATATGGTTAATCTAATATTTATTATGAAGTAAATTTTATTTTGTAAGTCTTTGATATAATTTATTTTTTATTACAGAATTTAAATTTCAAGTTTTTTATTTTTATTTTTTTTTCATGTTAGTGTTTATGCTTGATCTTATTGTTTATAAATGTTTGGCCAATTATTATTTGACCTATTGAATCATAATGAAACCAAGATGTAATTTATGATTAAAAGCTTTTAAAATTAAATATCATTAGTTAAGTGAAAGATAAAGATATCTTACCATGTGATTTTAGATTAATAAAATTCTAAAGAATTAATGAATCTTAAAAAAAAAACTAATTTATAAAGAGATATGTTGTTTTATAATATAGAAATATTTCTAATGTTATTAAGAGAAAACATGAAATACTTAAAGGATTTATTTTTCATCAACTTGAAAAATTAGAATTTTATAACAAGGAATAATAACTTGTATAACATTAGTTAGATGAAGTCAAAAGCTTTAGATTTAGTTCTATTATCTCTACAACCTTACATTTTATTATGTATTCTTTTAATTTACTTTTGTAAAAAAACAATTAGTTTAATATACGTGGTAAATTCTTTAACAAATTAGTTTTGTTTCAAAATAGTAAATAATTTGATAAATTTCAATACTTAATAATATAATTAGTCCTTGTGGTTTGTGATTACTACTTAGAAGTATATTTTTATTAAAATTTTATATCATCATTTTGCACTTGAAGTATTAATAACTCCTTAACTAAAGTATATTTTATAATAACAAATCTAATAATATAAGATATCTTTAATTTATGGTAAATATTTATTTTAAATACAGGTCTTTCATATAAATTAAATGATTGATTGATGTGATTAACTATTGAAAGTGAAAGGACAAAGAAAAGACTAAATTGAGAAAAAAGATGCTGATTCAATCCAAACTGGAATACTGTTTAGTCATTGGGTCATATTGGGAGTTATGGATTTTAATTTGATTTATATGGCTAAAAATATTGATTAGTACTTAAAAGTGCATTTTTATCATGGTTTTATATCATCATTTTGCACTTGAAGTATCAATAACTCCTTAACTAAAATATGTTTTATAATAATGTATCTAATAATATAAGATACCTATAATTTATGGTAAATGTCTATTTTTAATGCAGGCCTATCATATAAATGAAAGGATTGATTGATGACTTGAAGAACTTAAATTGCAAGGATAAAGAGATGGCCAAACTTAGAAAAGAGATGTCGGTGCAATCCAAACCGGAACACTGTTCGGTAATTGGGTCATATCTGAAGCTATATATCTCAGATTTAGGTCCAATTTATATGGATGGAAAGGTTAGACACAGGCCTACAACTTTCATATGGAGCCCAAGATCTAAAAAGGCCATTATCAAGTCCAAATTATAGCAACAACAAAGAAGCCCGAATCTGTCTTCCAGCCCGAGCACTGTTCGGTATTTTGGCCATATCTGGAGTTCTAGAAGTCCAAATGAGCTGAAGTTTTTACACAAGAAAGCTGAGACAATTGCCTACAACTTTCATGTTTGCACCTAGCTCCAGTTTTGACGTTATCAATGACGTTTTGGGCAGACAAGAGAAGATAAGGATTGTCACCAAGTCAAAAGTTGGCCACCCACTTATCAATTAGTCATCAAATCAATAGTTCCCAATTTTGGCCTATAAAAGGAGGCATTTGCCATGCATTTAGGCATCTTGGTTTCCAGATCAAGATCATGCTCTTCCTTTCTCTCTTTGTATTTTTTGTAATGTTTATGCTTTGCTTTCATTAATATTAAGTTTATGCTTTTCATTTCCTTTCCTTTACTTAGTTAGCTTTTATGTTTTTATTTTGTTTATCTATTTTTCTTTCTTTCATTATGTCTAGCTAAGTTAATTATGTCAAGGTGAAAAGGTTACACTAATGGCGTGAGAATAAGTATAATATAAACTTAATATGGACTTTAATGTTTGATACTAACATGTTTTATATTTGTTATCTTGTTCACTCTTTAATACTTTGCTTGTTAAATGACTAATCTTGATTTATGTTGTATAACACTTGGTACAACAAATGCTTGGCACTTTCATAGCCCATAATGTATGGTATAACCGACACCTGAGCTATGAAAGGAACTTGATTTGTTGTTAACATAAGTTATAAGTATGAATGCTTGACGAGATTTACAAGTATTAGCATTAATTGAATAAGATGACTAATGTAATCATGTTAACAATATATAATCTGATTGGAACCTCCTTTGTGTGTGGTTTCCAATTCAATAATAAGAGTTTATACTATACTTGTTTGATATACCATTAGTGGAACCTCTAACCTTGACATTTGTTATTATCATTATTTAATCCTTACATTAATATTTTATCTCTAAGTTCTCATCATCATCTTCTTCTTCTTCTTCTCTTTATTATTATTATTATTGTTGTTGTTGTTATTATTATTATTATTATTATTATTATTATTATTATTATTATTATTATTATTATTATTATTATTATTATTATTATTACCGTTATTATTAGTATTATTATTATTACTACTACTACTATTGTTGTTGTTGTTATTGTTGTTTTATAATTGTTGTTTATAATTTGTACAATTAACCTCCCTGTGGTTCGACCCCGGTCTTGCCGGGTTATTTATTACTTCGACACTCCTGCACTTGGGAGAAGACATCAACATTTTTGTCGTGTCAAGTTTTTGGCGCCGTTGCCGGGGAGGTAAGTTCTTGTATAAATTATAGTATTTATTTTATTTTCTCTTTTCACTTTTCTTGTATATAACTTTGTTTCTTTTCTCTTGTTTCTTCTTCTTTTATTTTCTTCTTTCTTTTATTTTATTCCTACACGTGCATGAGAGTGTGGTCACGTACATCAAGTGGTAGATTTTGTAGGGTATCCTCATCATTTTCAGAAAATATGGCCGAAGAAGATAATCAATCACTTCATAATGAAAATAATGAGAATAACCGTGCTAGAACACTTAGAGACCACATGAATCCCACAAGAACAAGTGCACCATCATGCATAGTTTTTCCTCCCGATGCATCTCATTTTAATTTTAAACCAGGCATTATTCAACTTTTACCTTCTTTTCATGGCATGGAATTGGAAAATCCATACTTGCATTTAAGGGAATTTGAGGAGGTGTGCAACACATATAATAACTTAAATTGTAGCATGAACACCATCAGATTAAAGCTTTTTCCTTTTTCATTAAAAGATAAAGCTAAAACATGGCTACAAAATTTAAGACCTGGATCCATTCGTGCTTGGGATGAAATGCAACAACAGTTTTTAAAGAAGTTTTTCCCATCTCATAGAACAAACTCTTTCAAGAGACAAATCACCACTTTCACTCAAAAACCAGGAGAAACATTTTACAAATGTTGGGATAGGTATCGAGACTTGCTTAGTACTTGCCCTCATCATGGTTTTGAAACATGGAGATTGGTTTCACATTTCTATGAAGGGTTAACACCTAAAGATAGGCAAATGGTTGAATTGATGTGCAATGAAACTTTTAAAGATAAAGACCCTGATGAAGCAATGGAGTACTTAGACTTGTTAGCTGAAAATGCTCAAAATTGGGACACTGCGGGTACATGTGAGGCACCAAGTAAAACTCAACCTCATACATCTAGTGGAGGTATGTATAACCTTAGGGAAGATCATGACCTTCAAGCCAAGTTTGCATCTTTAGCTAGAAAAGTCGAGGCACTAGAATTGAAAAAGAGTGGTCAATTAAAATCTGTTGAAAACATTGTGTGTCAAATCTGTGAAACAAATGAACACTCAACCAACGATTGTCCAACCTTGCCTTCTTTTAAAGAATGTCTCCATGAACAAGCCCATGCTTTAAACAGTTTTCAAAGGGCCAACCACAACCCATACTCCCAAACATACAACCCTGGTTGGAGAAATCACCCAAATTTCAATTGGAAGAGTGAGAACAACAATGCACAAACTTCACAACCACCGTTTCAAGCACACCATAATTTCCAAAATTCTCATGGATATGCACCTCCTTATGCTCCACCTCCTAGAAGAAATCTTGAGGAAACATTGCATGCATTCATTGAAAAGCAAGAGACAATCAATACTCAACTTGCTCAAAACATGACAGATTTTAAAGATACTCTTGCTAAATTAACATCTGCTCTCAGTTTCCAAGAGAAAGGTAAGTTTCCATCTCAAACACAGCAAAATCCCAAGGGGCAATACAATGCAAATGCAAGTAGTTCCGGAAGCCAACACATGGATCAACTCAAATCAGTCACTACTCTACGCAGTGGTAAGGTTATTGAAAAACCCTCTCTTGAACCTTATGAGAAAGATGATGAGTCAATCTCTGAGGGTAAGGAAGGGGTTGAATCTGAAAATTGCAAAGAAACGACTGATTCACCGCCAACACTTCCATTTCCTCAAGCCATGACCAAACAAAGGAAAGTCAATCACAACTCAGAAATTTTTGAAATTTTCAAACAGGTAAGGATCAATATACCATTGTTGGATGCTATTAAACAGGTTCCTTCCTATGCTAAATTTTTGAAAGATCTCTGCACTGTGAAGAGGAAACTGAATGTGAAAAAGAAAGCCTTTCTAGCCGAACAAGTAAGTGCTATTCTTCAAAACAATAATGCTTTGAAATATAAAGACCCTGGTTGTCCTACAATTTCTTGCTTTATTGGAGAGCATAAAATTGAAAGAGCCTTACTTGATCTTGGTGCTAGTGTGAATTTACTTCCATATTCAGTTTTTCAAAGCCTCAATATAGGTGAGTTAAAACCAACTTCTATATCTCTTTTACTTGCCGATAGATCTGTAAAAGTGCCTAGAGGAATAATTGAAGATGTGTTAGTACAAGTCGATAAATTCATTTATCCTGTGGATTTTATTGTCTTGGACACAGAACCTGTTGAAGCATGTAATTCATTTCCTGTTATTTTAGGACGTCCGTTTCTTGCAACTTCTAACGCATTGATTAATTGTAGGAATGGACTGATGAAGCTATCATTTGGAAACATGACATTGGAGATGAATATTTTCAACATTTGCAAGCAACCTGGAGATGATAATGATTTACAAGAAGTAGATCATATTGATGAATTAGTTTATGATCAACTTGAATCTACTTTAAGTAAAAATGAATTGGATGAAACTGAAGATTTGCAAATGATTTATCCTGAGGAAGAAATCACGGATGAAACAAGCATCGAAAATGTTGATGCGAATCTTTTGTCAACAGTGACAACAGATTTGACATCTGACATCACACCAATCGATGATTACTTTCCTAACGAATCCTTACTTTCTCTTAGTCCAATGCCTTGGTATAATAAAAATATCAATTTTCTTGCTTTAGGAGATTTTCCAGTTGATTGGAGTACTCAAGACAAAGAAAAGTTTTTAAACGAAGTGAAGAGCTTTTATTGTGATGACCCTAACTTATTCAAACATTGTCCTGATCAAATATTTCAAAGATTCATTCCCGACAATGAGGTAAGTAGTGTCATTAAACTTTGTCATTCTGAAGCATGTGGAAGTTATTTCTCGTCAAAAAAGACAACTGCAAAAATCTTACAAAGTGGATTTTATTGGTCCACCATGTTCAAGGACACGCATGCATTCTGCAAAACTTGTGAAAATTGTCAAAAGATTAATACTGGTCAAAAAGTTTTGTTTTATAATTCTCAACTCTATGCAGTCCCTAGAGAGCTAAGACCAAGATGGAACAATCCTTATGGGGCCTGTGATATTGAGAATTCAATGAATGACAATGATTTTAAGGAAAATGGACATCGTTTGAAAGCTTACTTTGATAATTTTCCTAGTGAAAATGAATCAACTGGTTGGAATGATCTTGTAGATAAAGGTTAATTTTTTTTCTCACATTGTTTTTGTGTTTCTTTTTGAGTGATTTTTGCTAGTTTATCTCACCCCGGTCAAATGGCGGATAACGGTACTCCGTGACTTAAGTCGGTTCTTTCAGTTTCCCACAATTACTGATATCTGTGTATATATCTGTGTAATTCTTTGAATCTCTCTTCCAATTCTCATTTGAAAATGGACTCTAATCTTGAAAAATTGAAAAAGTATTTTCCCGCTCTGCCTCAGAATGCGATTACAAAAATTTACCGTGCTAGATGTGCAAGATTGAGATTGTTAATGAATCATGGAATTCCTGAAGATATTCGTTGGTTGATTGAAGCAAAGGTCCGATTATCAGGTGAGTCCTCTAACTTCTTCATTTCACATATGCCTGGAACAGGTAAAAGCACTTTTGCAAAGAAGCGTCGTGCAAAACGACTAGAAGTCTGTCATCGATGTGCTAGATGGACTTGTAATACACAATGTCGTTCTTTAGGAATGTTATCTATAAACCGTGAAGATAAAATACAATTCATTAAGGATGGCCTGAGTAAGGAGTCTTTAGATAATCTTCTATTGACTCTTGAGACGCATCCTAGTGGAGATGTGCATCGTGCAATTCATGATTTATGGCCACTATTTCATAAAGAACATGATCAACTTAGTCTTGGGAATCTGACTAAAAAAGACCCTGTTTGCCAGTTTTTAAGAAAACTAGATGGGAAGCCTATCCCCGACCCATAGAGGGCGTTTAAGCCGTTCTTGGACGTAAAACCAAGGGAAAATGTGAGCCACAATCACAACTACCTGTACATACACATGCTTTTTCAAAAAGTAAATAAATAAATAAATAAAAAGAGAAAGAGAGAGTGTGAGACTCCAGCTGGCCTACATATAGGTGTTATGATTGCCTTTCTAATTTCTCATCTATAAAACCATCTTTTCCTTCCTTTCATTTCTACTCAACCCATACATTCAACAAATACAGAAGTGTGTAGAAATGGCAAGTTCCTCAAGTCATCAAATAAGAAATATTTGTGTTTTTGGTGGATCTAGTCCTGGGAAAGAAAAAGAGTTTTTAGAATCAGCAAATCATCTTGGTCAGGTGCTAGCTGAGAGAAAGATTCATTTAGTGTATGGGGGAGGCAGTCTTGGGTTAATGGGAGGTGTGTCAATAGCTGCATTTTTAGGAGGTAGTCAAGTTTTAGGAGTCGTCCCTGAAGCTTTGGCACAGGGGGACATCATTGGAAAAACAATTGGCGAGGAACTTCAGGTCTCCACAATGTCGGCTCGAATGAATGCAATGTTTAACCATGCTGATGCTTTCATTGCTTTACCAGGTGGTCTAGGCACATTGGAAGAGATCTTTCATATTTCCTCTTGGGCTCAATTGCACATTCACCATAAACCCATTGGTTTGTTAAATGTTAATGGTTATTATGATAAGTTGTTGTCTTTTCTTGATCATGCTGTGGAACAGGAATTTCTAACATCATCTGCACGCCAAATCATAATCTCTGCTTCTACTGCTGAACAATTGATTGACCAACTACAATCTTTCATTCCTGTGATTGATCCTTCCATGAGTCGCATAAATTGGTCATCTAAGGAAAGCCGTAAAAAGCTTAGATTGGATTTGAGCCTTCATTTGTGAATTTTTGTGTCTTTTGGTTTTATTATGTTTTGTTATTTCTTATTTTTGTTTCAGTGTGTTTCAGGTTTTGTCAGTGTTCGTTATTTCAGGTGATATCTTTTATACTCTATCTTTCTACCTTGAGGACAATGTCTCGTTTTGGTTGAGGGGAGAGGGTAGTAGTTGATAAAAAAAAAAAAACATTGTTTTTCATTTCATAAAGCATGTGCATAATTATTGTTACTAGGATGGCAGAGTAAAGGAGTTCTTTTGTTAAAGTGACTCTTGAGACGCATCTCAGTAACCATTCTTAACAAGGTCTATTATAATACTTCCTGAAATATTCAGGTTTACAAACTCTTGTATTGTTACCGCTTAATTCTGCTCATATACTTATTTAACATGTATTCTTAAACCTTAATTTACACACACACACTTTAACATATGATTGTGGGTTGCATATTGGATTATTACATTATTTATGTTCTTTTGTTAAAGGTAACAACTAAGGGAAAGGGATTGTATATAATTAAAAAATAAAAACATGAAAAAAAAAAAGAAAAAAAAAGCAGAAAAAAAATGATGATAATAAAAATGTAGATAAGTTTGGTTTCGTAGCCTCCCTAACCTAAGCAATTAAGCCCGAAGGGGTGTTTTAACACCTAATACCCTAAAGTCAACTGACTTAGGAGCTATTGGCCCAACGCTTGTTACATGGGTTGAGGAGAAAAGCTTAAGGGAATCAAACATTGCACTATCTACATATCAGTATCTGCGACCCGAGTTACTAAGCTCGTAGGGGTGTCTTAACACCTAATGCCCTAAGACCAACTGGTCTGGGAGTCATTAGCTGAAAGCTCGTTACATGGGTTAAAGATGCATGATGTTTTTAAAGTATATGTATATAGAGTTAAAAAAAAAAAGAAGAAAAAAAAAAGACAAAAATAATAATTCCAACCCAAGGAAGTTAACCTTAAACATTAGAACAAAAATTTTGTTTTCTTCCAAGAAAAGCCCCATAATTATGTGTTGATACATTGAGCACAAAAGAAAGGTTTATTAATATCTTGTTAAGTGGTATTGAGCAGATATATAAATTTAATGAGAGTTTGTTTATCTGGATAGATTAATGGAAGTTAAATGATGAATACCTTGCTTTGTGAAATTTGCAAATTGTTTTAACGCTTTGATTACTAGGGACTAGTAATAAGCTGGTTGGGGGGTGTGATTAGTACTTAAAAGTGCATTTTTATCATGGTTTTATATCATCATTTTGCACTTGAAGTATCAATAACTCCTTAACTAAAATATGTTTTATAATAATGTATCTAATAATATAAGATACCTATAATTTATGGTAAATGTCTATTTTTAATGCAGGCCTATCATATAAATGAAAGGATTGATTGATGACTTGAAGAACTTAAATTGCAAGGATAAAGAGATGGCCAAACTTAGAAAAGAGATGTCGGTGCAATCCAAACCGGAACACTGTTCGGTAATTGGGTCATATCTGAAGCTATATATCTCAGATTTAGGTCCAATTTATATGGATGGAAAGGTTAGACACAGGCCTACAACTTTCATATGGAGCCCAAGATCTAAAAAGGCCATTATCAAGTCCAAATTATAGCAACAACAAAGAAGCCCGAATCTGTCTTCCAGCCCGAGCACTGTTCGGTATTTTGGCCATATCTGGAGTTCTAGAAGTCCAAATGAGCTGAATGTTTTACACAAGAAAGCTGAGACAATTGCCTACAACTTTCATGTTTGCACCTAGCTCCAGTTTTGACGTTATCAATGACGTTTTGGGCAGACAAGAGAAGATAAGGATTGTCACCAAGTCAAAAGTTGGCCACCCACTTATCAATTAGTCATCAAATCAATAGTTCCCAATTTTGGCCTATAAAAGGAGGCATTTGCCATGCATTTAGGCATCTTGGTTTCCAGATCAAGATCATGCTCTTCCTTTCTCTCTTTGTATTTTTTGTAATGTTTATGCTTTGCTTTCATTAATATTAAGTTTATGCTTTTCATTTCCTTTCCTTTACTTAGTTAGCTTTTATGTTTTTATTTTGTTTATCTATTTTTCTTTCTTTCATTATGTCTAGCTAAGTTAATTATGTCAAGGTGAAAAGGTTACACTAATGGCGTGAGAATAAGTATAATATAAACTTAATATGGACTTTAATGTTTGATACTAACATGTTTTATATTTGTTATCTTGTTCACTCTTTAATACTTTGCTTGTTAAATGACTAATCTTGATTTATGTTGTATAACACTTGGTACAACAAATGCTTGGCACTTTCATAGCCCATAATGTATGGTATAACCGACACCTGAGCTATGAAAGGAACTTGATTTGTTGTTAACATAAGTTATAAGTATGAATGCTTGACGAGATTTACAAGTATTAGCATTAATTGAATAAGATGACTAATGTAATCATGTTAACAATATATAATCTGATTGGAACCTCCTTTGTGTGTGGTTTCCAATTCAATAATAAGAGTTTATACTATACTTGTTTGATATACCATTAGTGGAACCTCTAACCTTGACATTTGTTATTATCATTATTTAATCCTTACATTAATATTTTATCTCTAAGTTCTCATCATCATCTTCTTCTTCTTCTTCTCTTTATTATTATTATTATTGTTGTTGTTGTTATTATTATTATTATTATTAGTATTATTATTATTATTATTATTATTATTATTATTATTATTATTATTATTATTACCGTTATTATTAGTATTATTATTATTACTACTACTACTGTTGTTGTTGTTATTGTTGTTTTATAATTGTTGTTTATAATTTGTACAATTAACCTCCCTGTGGTTCGACCCCGGTCTTGCCGGGTTATTTATTACTTCGACACTCCTGCACTTGGGAGAAGACATCAACATTTTTGTCGTGTCAAATATAAAACATAAGCCTAAAACATTCATGAAGAGTCCAAGACTCAATTCTGCCATATAAAAATTCAAATCTTATCATAAAAAAAGAAGTCTGAATCTGTCTTGCAGCCTAGACACTATTTAATGTTCAGCCCATATCTCAAGTTCTACAAGTCTAAATGCACCTATTTGTTTTTTGTTGGAAAGCTGAGACAATTTTCTAGAATTTTCATAGACTATATGTTCAAATTCTAATGTTAGTAATGATGTTTTTGAAAGACAAGAAGATAAAGATTGTTACAAAGTAAAAAGATGCTCACTCACTCAATAATTAGGCATTTTCCATGCATTTAGGTATCTTGGTTTTCATATCAAGATCATGTTCTTACTCTTTTTTTTTATATATATTTTTGTAATGCTTAATTTTTTGTTTTATTAACCTTTTGTTTATACCTTTCATTTTCTTTACTATACTTATAAAATCATGTTTTTCTCTTGTTTATTTATGTTTCTCTTCTGTATTATGTTTAGCTAAGTTTATTATATCAAGATGAAAGGGTTTCACTAATGATGTTAGGATATATATAATATAAAATTAATATGGACTTCAATACTTACATCCAAAAAAGTTTGCTATTAACATGTCTTATTATTTTTATCTTATTAATTCTTAATACCTTATGAAATGATTAATATATATTTGTGTTGTATAACACTTGATACAATAAATGTTTGATCCTTCATAGTCAACCGTATGGTATAACCTATACATGTGTTATGAAAGAAACTTGATTTGTTATTAACACAAATTACCATCATGAATTACTAACAATATTTAAAAGTATTGGTGTTACTTAAATATGATAATTTAATTAGTACTTAAAAGTGCATTTTTATTAAGGTTATATATGATCATTTTGCACTTAAAGTTTCAATAACTCAATTAAAGCATGTTTTATAATAACATATCTAATAATATAAGATACCTTTAGTTTTTAGTAAATGTTCATTTTAAATGCAAGCCTACCACATAAATGAAAGTATTGATTGATGAGTTTAAGAACTGAAATTGAAAGGACAAAGAGATAGCCAAACTTAGAAAAGAGATGCTGGTGCAGTACAAACCGAAACATTGTTCGGTAATTGAGTCATATCTGAAGCTGTAGATCTTGAATTTAGGTTTACTTTATATGGATGGAAAGGTAAAGACATTGGCCTACAACTTTCATGAGGAGCCTAAGATTTAAAAGGTTATTTTCAAGTCCAAATTATAGCAACAATAAAGAAGTCTGAATCTATCCTGTAACCCGAATATTGTTGAGTGTTTGGCCCATATCTAAAGTTCTAGAAGCCTAAATAACCTCCATCGTTTTTTCTAGAAAGCTGAGATAATTTTCTATAACTGCCATGTTTTCAAGTAGTTTGAATTATGACATTATCAATGACATTTTAAGTAGACAATAAAAGATAAGGATTGTCACTAAGTCAAGAGTTGGTCACCCACTCATCAATTAGTCATCAAATCAATAGTTTCTACTTTTGACCTATAAAAAGAGGTATTTGCCATATATTTAGGCATTTTGGTCTCTAGATCAAGATTATACTCTTCTTTTCTCTCTTTGTATTTTTGTAATGCTTAAGTTTTGCTTTTATTAATATTTTGTTCATACCTTTCATTTCATTTCCTTTAGTTAGTTAACTTTTATGTTATTTATGTTCTTATTTTTTTTATTTATTTTTCTTTCTTTCATTATATTTAGTTAAGTTTATTATGTCAAGGTGAAAATGTTATATTAATGGTGTAAGAATAAGTATAGTATAAACTTAACATGGACATTAATATTTGATACTAACATGTTTTATATTTGTTATCTTGTTCACTCTTTAATACTTTGCTTGTTAAATAACTAATCTAGATTTATGTTATATAACACTTGGTACAACAAATATTTAACACTTTCATATCCCATACTATATGGTATAACCGACACCTGAGCTATGAATGGAACTTGATTTGTTGTTAATATAAGTTATAATCATGAATGCCTAACAAGATTTACAAGTATTAGCATTAATGGAATAAAATAACTAATGTAATCATGTTAATAATTTATAATCTGATTGGAACCTCCTTTGTGTGTGATTCCAATTGAATAATAAGAGTTTATACTATACTTGTTTGACATATCATTAGAGGATCCTCCAACCTTAACATTTTTTATTATCATTGTTTAATCATTACATTAATCTTCCATTTCAAAGTTCTCATCAGCTTCTTTATTATTATTATTATTATTATTATTATTATTATTAGTAGTAGTAGTAGTAGTAGTACTACTACTACTACTACTATTCATATTATTGTTGTTATTGTTATTGTTATTGTTGTTATTGTTGTTGTTGTTGTATTATTGTTATTTATAATTTATATAATTCATCTCTTTGTGGTTTGACACTGATCTTGTCGGGTTATTTATTATTTCAACACTCCTGCTCTTGGGAGAAGACATCAATCTTTTAGTGTGTCATAATTAATATGATTATGTTGATAATTTATAATGAACTATTAATGACAAATCATTCGATTGGAACTTCCTTTATTTATGATTTCCAGTTAAGTAATAAAAGGAGTTTATATTATACTTATTGGAAATACCATTAGTGGATTCTCTAACTTTAACAACTATTTTTATCATTGTTTAATTTTCATATTAATCTTATATCTCAAAGTCCTCCTCCTTCTCCTCATCATCATTATCATTTATAATTTATATAGTTAACCTCTCTATGGTTCAAATCCAGTCTTGTTGGATTATTTATTACTTTGACACTCTTACACTTGGGAGAAGACATTAATCTTTTGGTCATGTCAGTTTGACACTATTTTCTTTAAAGTTTTTACTACTTGTTATTATTTTGTTCATATGTAAATATTATCACACTATACTTTGAGTTCCAACTCTCAATAAGGTAAAAAAAAAAAGCACCAATGTGTAAAGAAAACATAAGATTCTCCAAAGAGATGAAGATTATAGTAATTAAATTATATAAAATAAAGAAAAAAAATAAAAGCAATAAAAAACTCTTCATTGAAAACAAAGATGAATAAGTTTGTAGAAAATTAAATGAGTAGGGCTTATCATCATTCCTTGGAGCTAGTATAATTTATTTATAATGTTATAGTATTAGTGTTTCAACCAATTTTAATCATATATAAATTGTATCTTTCACCTATTATATAAATCTTAATACAAGTTAAACTTTATCTTACCAATAACCATAACCATGCGAATCCTTACTAATCTATAATTTTGATCATTTTAATTTATCAAGGATCCTTGTTCTTGTTTTGAGTAAGACTTAATCTTGTACTTACTTACACATGCTCAAACTCATATGGTTGATTATAAACCCTAGTTATTTGTTCAATTGCTACTTAATTCTCTTAGTCAATTAGAACTTTTATGATTGATTAATTTCATGGCTCATAGTTGATTTCAATATTTTCTTCTTTATACGATGGTAAACATAACTATTATTAATTGGTTAGAACATGGATTTTTATTTTTAATGTTAACACATATGTAGTTCTTAAGATAATTTAGGCCAATTAGTTCTCGAGTTCTTGAATTATTGATCAAATTAGAAATAACACTACTACTAATATTAAAATGGGAATGGAATTTGTATGTTTTAAATTTTTTTAATGGATAGCAATTTCGTGCTATCAATTGTTACTTAGAGTCAAGGAATCTAACCAGGTTTGATTATCATGAAATTTGACTAATAAGTGAGATTAAACTTTGACTTAATTTTATTAGTGTTTAACTAGGTAGGTTATTAGGGGCAATTAAGAGTTATTTGTACCATTTCTTAACTTGATAATTTTAATATTTTTTGAAGTTTCTTTTCTTAAGATATAATTACTATAAATCCTACAAAAATAAACTTGAGCATTCAACATTTACTTTTTTATTTAAATGTTACTTTATAAATAAAAACATTATTTTATTTAACTTTAAGAATGTATGATCCTTTGATTAGTACTTAAAAGTGCATTTTTATCATGGTTTTATATCATCATTTTGCACTTGAAGTATCAATAACTCCTTAACTAAAATATGTTTTATAATAATGTATCTAATAATATAAGATACCTATAATTTGTGGTAAATGTCTATTTTTAATGCAGGCCTATCACATAAATAAAAGGATTGATTGATGACTTGAAGAACTTAAATTGCAAGGATAAAGAGATGGTCAAACTTAGAGAAGAGATGTCGGTGCAATCCAAACCGGAACACTGTTCGGTAATTAGGTCATATCTGGAGCTACAGATCTCAAATTTAGGTCCAATTTATATGGATGGAAAGGTAAGACATAGGCCTACAACTTTCATATGGAGCCCAATATCTAAAAAGGCCATTATCAAGTCCAAATTGTAGCAACAACAAAGAAGCCCGAATCTGTCATCTAGCCCGAGCACTGTTCGGTATTTTGGCCATATCTGGAGTTCTAGAAGTCCAAATAAGCTGAGACAATTGCCTACAACTTTCATGTTTACAACTGGCTCCAATTTTGACATTATCAATGACGTTTTGGGCAGACAAGAGAAGATAAGGATTGTCACCAAGTCAAAAGTTGGCCACCCACTTATCAATTAGTCATCAAATCAATAGTTCCCAATTTTGGCCTATAAAAGGAGGCATTTGCCATGCATTTAGGCATCTTGGTGTTCAGATCAAGATCATGCTCTTCCTTTCTCTCTTTGTATTTTTTGTAATGTTTATGCTTTACTTTCATTAATATCAAGTTTATGCCTTTCATTTCCTTTCCTTTACTTAGTTAACTTTTATGTTCTTATTTTGTTTATTTGTTTTCCTTTCTTTCATTATGTCTAGCTAAGTTAATTATGTCAAGGTGAAAAGGTTACACTAATGGTGGAAGAATAAGTATAGTGTAAACTTAATATGGACTTTAATGTTTGATACTAACATGTTTTATATTTGTTATCTTGTTCACTCTTTAATACTTTGCTTGTTAAATGACTACTCTTGATTTATGTTGTATAACACTTGGTACAACAAATGCTTGGCACTTTCATAGCCCATAATGTATGGTATAACCGACACCTGAGCTATGAAAGGAACTTGATTTGTTGTTAACATAAGTTATAATCATGAATGCTTGACGAGATTTACAAGTATTAGCATTAATTGAATAAGATGACTAATGTAATCATGTTAACAATATATAATCTGATTGAAACCTCCTTTATGTGTGGTTTCCAATTCAATAATAAGAGTTTATACTATACTTGTTTGATATACCATTAGTGGAACCTCTAATCTTGACATTTGTTATTATCATTGTTTAATTGTTACATTAATATTTCATCTCTAAGTTCTCATCATCATCATCTTCTTCTTCTTCTTCTCTTTCTTTATTATTATTATTATTATTATTATTATTATTATTATTATTATTATTATTATTATTATTATTAGTACTACTACTACTACTACTAGTATTATTATTATTATTGCTATTGTTGTTGTTGTTGTTGTTGTTGTTGTTGTTGTTTTATAATTGTTGTTTATAATTTGTACAATTAACCTCCCTGTGGTTCGACCCCAGTCTTGCCGGGTTATTTATTACTTCGACACTCCTGCACTTGGGAGAAGACATCAACCTTTTAGTCGTGTCAAGTTTTTGGCGCCGTTGCCGGGGAGGTAAGTTCTTGTATAAATTATAGTATTTGTTTTATTTTCTCTTTTCACCTTTCTTGTATATAACTTTGTTTCTTTTTATTTTGTTTTCTTCCTCCTTCTTTTGTTTTCTTCTTCTTTTTTATTTTATTCCAACACGTGCATGAGAGTGTGGTCACGTACATCAAGTGGTAGACTTTGTAGGGTATCCTCATCATTTTCAAAAAATATGGCTGAAGAAGATAATCAATCACTTCATAATGAAAATAATGAGAATAACCGTGCTAGAACACTTAGAGACCACATGAATCCCACAAGAACAAGTGCACCATCATGCATAGTTTTTCCTCCTGATGCATCTCATTTTAATTTTAAACCAGGCATTATTCAACTTTTACCTTCTTTTCATGACTTAGAATTGGAAAATCCATACTTGCATTTAAGGGAATTTGAGGAGGTCTGCAACACATATAATAATTTAAATTGTAGCATGAATACCATCAGATTAAAGCTTTTTCCTTTTTCATTAAAAGATAAAGCTAAAACATGGCTACGAAATTTAAGACCTGGATCCATTCGTACTTGGGATGAAATGCAACAATAATTTTTAAAGAAGTTTTTCCCATCTCATAGAACAAACTCTTTCAAGAGACAAATCACCACTTTCACTCAAAAACTAAGAGAAACATTTTACCAATGTTGGGATAGGTATCGAGACTTGCTTAGTACTTGCCCCCATCATGGTTTTGAAACATGGAGATTGGTTTCACATTTCTATGAAGGGTTAACACCTAAAGATAGGCAAATGGTTGAATTGATGTGCAATGGAACTTTTGAAGATAAAGACCCTGATGAAGCAATGGAGTACTTAGACTTGTTAGTTGAAAATGCTTAAAATTAGGATACCGCGGGTACTTATGAGGCACCAAGTAAAACTCAACCTCATACATCTAGTGGAGGTATGTACAACCTTAGGGAAGATCATGACCTTCAAGCCAAGTTTGCATCTTTAGCTAGAAAAGTCGAGGCACTAGAATTAAAAAAGAGTGGTCAATTAAAATCTGTTGAAAACATTGTGTGTCAAATCTGTGAAACAAATGAACACTCAACCAACGATTGTCCAACCTTGCCTTCTTTTAAAGAATGTCTCCATGAATAAGCCCATGCTTTAAACAGTTTTCAAAGGGCCAACCACAACCCATACTCCCAAACATACAACCCTGGTTGGAGAAATCACCCAAATTTCAGTTGGAAGAGTGAGAACAATAATGCACAAACTTCACAATCACCGTTTGAAGCACACCATAATTTCCAAAATTCTCATGGATATGCACCTCTTTATGCTCCACCACTTAGAAGAAATCTTGAGGAAACATTACATGCATTCATTGAAAAGCAAGAGACAATCAATACTCAACTTGCTCAAAACATGACAGATTTTAAAGATACTCTTGCTAAATTAACATCTGCTCTCAGTTTCCTAGAGAAAGGTAAGTTTCCATCTCAACCACAACAAAATCCCAAGGGGCAATACAATGCAAATGCAAGTAGTTCCGGAAACCAACACATGGATCAAGTCAAATCAGTCACTACTCTGCGCAGTGGTAAGGTTATTGAAAAACCCTCTCTTGAACCTTATGAGAAAGATGATGAGTCAATCTCTGAGGGTAAGGAAGGGGATGAATCTGAAAATTGCAAAGAAACGACTGATTCACCGCCAACACTTCCATTTCCTCAAGCCATGACCAAACAAAGGAAAGTCAATCACAATTCTGAAATTTATGAAATTTTCAAACAGGTAAGGATCAATATACCTTTGCTGGATGCAATTAAACAGGTTCCTTCCTATGCTAAATTTTTGAAAGATCTCTGCACTGTGAAGAGGAAACTGAATGTGAAAAAGAAAGTCTTTCTAGCCGAACAAGTAAGTGCTATTCTTCAAAACAATAATGCTTTGAAATATAAAGACCCTGGTTGTCCCACAATTTCTTGCTTTATTGGAGAGCATAAAATTGAAAGAGCCTTACTTGATCTTGGAGCTAGTGTGAATTTACTTCCATATTCAGTTTTTCAGAGTCTCAATCTAGGTGAGTTAAAACCAACTTCTGTATCTCTTTTACTTGCCGATAGATCTATAAAAGTGCCTAGAGGAATAATTGAAGATGTGTTAGTACAAGTTGATAAATTCATTTATCCTATGGATTTTATTGTCTTGGACACAGAACCTGTTGAAACATGTAATTCATTTCCTGTTATTTTAGGATGTCCGTTTCTTACAACCTCTAACGCATTGATTAATTGTAGGAATGGACTGATGAAGCTATCATTTGGAAACATGACATTGGAGATGAATATTTTCAACATTTGCAAACAACCTAGAGATGATAATGATTTACAAGAACTAGATCATATTGATGAATTAGTTTATGATCAACTTGAATCTACTTTAAGTAAAAATAAATTGGATGAAACTGAAGATTTGCAAATGATTTATTCTGAGGAAGAAATCACGGATGAAACAAGCACCGAAAATGTTGATGCAAATCTTTTGTCAACATTGACAACAGATTCGACATCTAACATCACACTAATCGATGATTACTTTCCTAACGAATCCTTACTTTCTCTTAGTCCAATGCCTTGGTATAATAAAAATATCAATTTTCTTGCCTTAGAAGATTTGCCAGCTGATTGGAGTACGCAAGACAAAGAAAAGTTTTTAAACGAAGTGAAGAGCTTTTACTGTGATGACCCTAACTTATTCAAATATTGTCCTGATCAAATATTTCAAAGATTCATTCCCGACAATGAGGTAAGTTGTGTCATTAAACTTTATCATTCTGAAGCATGTGGAAGTTATTTCTCGTCAAAAAAGACAGCTGCAAAAATCTTTCAAAATGGATTTTATTGGCCCACCATGTTCAAGGACACGCATGCATTCTGCAAAACTTGTGAAAATTATCAAAAGATTGATACTGGTCAAAAAGTTTTGTTTTATAATTCTCAACTTTATGCATTCCCTAGAGAGCTAAGACCAAGATGGAGCAATCCTTATGGGGCCTGTGATATTGAGAATTCAATGAATGACAATGATTTTAAGGAAAATGGACATCGTTTGAAAGCTCACTTTGATAATTTTCTTAATGAAAATGAATCAATTGGTTTGAATGATTTTGTAGATAAAGGTTGATTATTTTTTTTCTCACATTGTTTCTGTGTTTCTTTTTGAGTGGTTTTTGCTAGTTTCTCTCACCCCGGTCAAATGGCGGATAATGGTACTCCGTGACTTAAGTCAGTTCTTTCAGTTTCCCACAATTACTGATATCTGTGTATATATCTGTGCAATTCTTCGAAGCTCTCTTCCAATTCTCATTTCAAAATGGACCTAATTGTAAAATATTATTCATCTAATTAGATTTATCTAAAAAAAGATAATTATTATGGATGAATTTGATTAAATAAGGATATATAGAAAATACGTCTAGTTTGACTCATTATTAATGAAGTAAAACACATCGACGTTTTATTATTAAGAAAATATTATAATAAACATTGTTCATCAACACTTATTTAATTGCTCACATCACTATTCATAACATTTTTCTCTTTTAGGTCCTTCAGATTTTTTTTTCCAATTCAATTATAAAACTTTATTTCATCTTAATTTAATCCTCAAAAGTTGATTAACATAGTCTTATATGTTGATAGTTTTTACACTTTACACGATTTTATAAATGTAGACTATAAAAGAATATTCCAATATCAAATTATAGATCAATATTACAAAGTAGAATTTTATATTATAGTTAATAGATTGAAATAACATGGATCAAAATTAACATAAAAAACAAAGTCATTCTTAAAAAAAAAAAAGCTTAGGTGGATGACATATTATCTATTTTTTTTATTTAAAAAAAAAGTCAGGTACACATGTTTAGACTTCTAAGCTTAGATGAGCATACATTCTTTTCTTTTAGGTCTAGCTCAACAATGCCTAACCTTCTTTTGTTTTATTTTTTATTAATTTTGTTTTTCAAACTTAATGTTTAATTAATATTCTCTCCTATTTGTTTCTTAGCATCTTTACTTTAATTATTTTTTTATAGTGATTAGTCTTTTGAATTATTTCAATGATTTAAAGATATCTCAAAAAGCTTATTATAATTTATTTCGTATTAAGTTTTAGATAGATAAATTATATTTTCATGATGTATTTATAACAAGAAAAATTATATGAATCTTTATTTTCTATTAGTATCATGCCTTGGTTTGCTAATATTGTTAATTTTCTTATTTCATAACATTTGTCACCGTATTGGGGCACCTAAGACAAAAGAAAGTTCTTGAACAAAGTGAAAAATTTTTTTTTGGATGATACTTATTTATTCAAATATTATGCTAATCAAATATTTTGAAGATGCATTCCCGACAATGAGGTAAGTAATGTCATTAAATTTTGTTATTCTGAGGCATGTGGGGGTCATTTTTCATCAAAAAAGATAGTTGCAAAAATCTTACAATGTGGATTTTATTGGCCCACCATGTTCAAGTACACGCATGCATTCTGCAAAACTTGTGAAAATTGTCAAAAGTTAGGATCTCTTTCAAAACATCACATGATGCCTTTACATACTGTTCTTGTCATTAAAATCTTTGACTATTAGGGTATAGATTTTATGGGTCCATTTCCTCCAGCATTTGATTTTATGTACATATTAGTTGTAGTAGACTATGTTTTAAAATGGATAGAAGCAATTTCAAGTTGTAACAACGATCATAAAACAGTCATTAAGTTTTTGAAAGAAAACATGGTGGAACACATTTATGTAACAAGCCATTTGAGTCTTTAATGAAAAAAATATAGAATCACACACAAAGTTGTCACCCTTATCACCCCTAGACAAATGGACGAGTAGAATTTGCTAATAGGGAGATCAAACAAATCTTGGAAAAAATAGTGAACCCTAATCGAAAGGATTAGTCTTTAAGACTTAATGATGCATTTTAGGCCTATCGAACTGCTTTTAAAACAGCATTAGGTATGTCACTTTATAGGTTGGTTTATGAAAAACCTTGTCGTTTGCCTGTGGAACTTGAATACAAAGCTTATTAGGCTATTAAAGTTTTCAATTCAAACCTGGATGATGTTAGCCAGCTACATAAGTTATAAATAAATGAGCTTGAAAAAATAAGAAATGATGCATATAAGAATTTATAAAGTAAGAATCAAAGACTTTCATGATAAAAGAATCTTGAGAAAAACATTTGATGTTGGTAAAAAAGTTTTGCTTTATAATTCTTGACTCCATTTATTTCCTGGAAAGCTAAGATCAAGATGGAGCGGTCCATTTATTGTGAAACATGTATATCCTTATGGGGCCTTTGATATTGAGAATCCAAAGAATGATAATGTTTTCAATGTCAATGGACATCGTTTGAAAGCTTACTTTGATAATTTTTCTAGTGAAAATGAATCCATTGGTTTGAATGATCTTGTATATAAAGGTTGATTATTTTGTTTTTCTCATATTTGTTTTGTGTTTCTTTTTTGTGTGACTTTTGTTTTGCTAGTCTTTCTCCAACCCCGATCAAATGATGGATAACGGTATTCCATGACTCTTAAGTCGGTTCTTTCAGTTTCCCATGATAATTGATATCTTTGTATATATTTGTTCAATTCCTTGTTCCTTCTCTTTTCTTTACTTCTCTTCTTCACTTCTCTTTAAAAAAAAAAAAGAAAACAAAAATGGACACCACTCTTGAAAAATTGAAAAAGTATTTTCCTGCTTTGCCTCAGAATGCGATTACAAAAATTTACCATGCTAGGTGTGAAAGATTGAGGTTGTTAATGAACCATGAAATTCCTGAAGATATGCGCTGGATAATTGAAGCAAAGATTTGATTATCAAGTGAGTCTTCCAACTCTTTTATTTCATACATGCCTGGGACAGATAAAAGCACTTTTACAAAGAAATGTCGTGCAAAACGACTAAAAGTCTGTCACCGATGTGCCAGATGAACTTGTAATACAAAATGTCATTCTTTAGGAATGGTATTTATAAACCGTGAAGATAAAATACAATTCATTAAGGATGGCTTGAGTAAGGAGTCTTTAGATAATATTCTATTAACTCTTGAGACGCATCCTAGTGGAGATGTGCATCATGCAATTCATGATTTATAGCCTCATTTTCATAAAAAACATAATCGACTTAGTCTTGGGAATCTGACTAAAAAAGACCCTCTTTGCCAGTTTTTAAGAAAATTGATTGGGAAGCCTATCCCCGACCCATAGAGGGCATTTAAGTCGTTCTTGGACGTAAAACCAAGGGAAAACTGTGAGCCACAATCACAACTGCTTGTACATATATATATATATATATATAATAAAATAATATAAATAAATAAATAAAAAAGAAATAGAGAGAGAGTGAGACTTCAGCTAGCCTACATATAGGTGATATACTTTGCATTTTCAATTTCTCATCTATAAAATCTTCTCTTCCTTCCCATCATTTCTACTCAACCCATTCATTCAGCATATATAAAAGTGTGTAGAAATGACAAGTTCCTCTGTTCCTAAAATAAAAACTATTTGTGTTTTTAGTGGATCTAGTCCTAGGAAAAAAAAAGTTTTTAGAATCAGCAAATCATCTTGGTCGGGTACTAGTTGAGAGAAAGATTCATTTAGTGTATGGGGGAGGCACCCTTGGGTTAATGTGGAGTGTTTCAATAGCTGCATTTGTAGGAGGCATTCAAGTTTTGGGGGTTATCCCCAAAGCTTTAGCTGAAAGGGACATCATTGAAAAAATAATTGGAGAGGAATTATAGGTCTCCACAATGTCTGATAGAATGAATACAATGTTTAACCATGTTGATGCCTTCATTGCCTTACCAAGTGGTCTGGATACATTGGAAGAGATCTTTCATATTTCCTCTTGGGTTCAACTACACATTCACCATAAACCTATAGGTTTGTTAAATGTTAATGGTTTTTATGATAATTTGTTGTCTTTTCTTAATCAAGCTATGGAACAGGAATTTCTAACATCTTCGGCACGACAAATCATAATCTCTATTGCTACTACTGAACAATTGATTGACCAACTACAATCTTTCATCCCTGTAATTGATTCCTCCATGAGTCAACTCAATTGGTCAAACATGAAATGTCATAAAAAGCTTAAATTGGATTTGAGCCTTAGTTTGTGAAAAAAATGTCTTTTGGTTTTATTAATAGCATAATATTTATATTTTGTTGTTTCTTATATTTGTTTTAGTGTGTTTCAGGTTTGTCAGTAGTCGCTGTTTTAGGTGATATCTTCTACACTCTATCTTTTTGGTTAGAATAATGAGGACAATGTCTCGTTTTGGTTGGGGAGAGAGGGTAATAATTGATATTAAAAAAATATTATTAAGTAATTGTATTTTTTATTATTTAAATCATTTGTAAAATTATTGTTACTAGGATGACAGAGTAACAGAGGAACTTTAGTGACTCTTGAGACGCATCTTAGTAAACATTCTTAACAAGGTCTATTATAATACTTCTTGAAATATTCAGGTTTACAAACTCTTGGATTGTTATCACTTGATTCTGTTTATATTCTCATCTAACAAGTATTTCTAAACCTTCATTTTCACACACACACTCGAACATATGAATGTGGGTTGCACATTGGATTATTACATTATTTGTGTTCTTTTGTTAAAGGTAACAACTAAGAGAAAATGATAGTATATAATATGCAAAAAAAATAAAAACAAAAACAAATATAATAATAATAAAAAAATAAAGTAGATAAGTTTGGTTTCATAGCCTCCTTGACTTAATCAAATAAGCCCGAAGGGGTGTTTGAACACCTAGTACCTTAAAGTCAACTGACTTGGGAGTTATTGGCCTAGTGCTTGTTACATGGGTTGAGGAGAAAACTTAAAGGAATCAAACACTGCACTATCTACATATCAGTATTTGCAACCCGAGTTACTAAGCTCGTAGGGGTGTCTCAACACCTGATGCCCTAAGACCAACTGGTTTGGGAGTCATTAGCCAAAAACTCGTTACATGGGTTTGGGATACATTATGCTATAAATTCTTGCTCTTTAAAAAAAAAAAAGATAACAATCCCAACCCAAAGAAGTTAACCTTAAACATTAGAACAAAAATTTCGTTTTCTTCCATGAAAAGCTCCATAGCTATATTTTGATTTATTGAGCACCAAAAGAAAGTTTACTAATATCTTGTTTAAGAGGTATTAAGCAGATATATAAATTTAATGAGAGTTTGTTTCTCTGGATAGATTAATAGAAGTTAAATGATGAATGCCTTGCTTTGTGGTATTTGAAAATTGTTTTTCTATTTTAATGCTTCGATTACTAGGGACTAGTAATAAGTTGGTTAGGAGTTGTGGTTAGTACTTAAAAGTGCATTCTCATTAAATTCACCTAAAGTATCACTAAATTCCCTAACAAAAGCATGTTTTATATTAGCAAGTCTAAAAATATAATATACCTTTAATTCATGGTAAATATTCATCCTAAATGCAGGCCTATCACATAAATAAAAGGATTGATTGATGAGTTTAAGGATTGAAATTGAAAGGATAAAGAGAAGGCCAAACTTAGCAAAGTGTTGCTGGTGCATTCCGAACTCGAACACCGTTCGGTAATTGGATCATATCTGGAGCTGTAGATATCAGATTTAGGTCCATTTTATATGGATGGAAGGTAAGACATAGATCTACAACTTTCATATGGACTCAAAGACTTAGATATGTCGTTTTCAAGTTCAAATCTTAGCAACAACGAAGACGTCGGAAACTGGACTCAAAGACTTAGATATGCCATTTTCAAGTTCAAATCTTAGCAATAATGAAGACGTCAGAAGTTGTCTTGTAGCTCAAATACTATTCAGTTTTTGGCTCATATCTTGAGTTCTAGAAGTCCAAATAAGCTTTGGTTTTTTTTGTTAGAAAGCTAAGACAATTGCCCACAACTTCCATAATTTAGTTGGCTATAATTCTGATGTTAGCAATGATGTTTTGGCCAGCCAACAATATCAATAATCAGCTGACATGATGAAAAGATTGATGTCTTCTCCCAAGTACAGGAGTGTCGAAGTAATAAATAACCCGGCAAGACCGGGGTCGAACCATAGGGTGGTTAATTGCACAAATTATAAACAACAACTATAAATAACAATAACAATAACAATAACAATAATAATAATAATAATAATAATAATAATAATAATAATAATAATAATAATAATAGTAGTAGTAGTAGTATTAGTATTAGTAGTACTATTAATAATAATAGTAATAGTAATAATAATAATAATAATAAAGAAAAAAGAAGGAGAAGAAGAAGATGATGATAACTTCGAGATGGAATATTAATGTAAAGATTAAACAATGATAATGACAAATGCGAAGGTTTGAGATTCCACTAATAGTATATCAAACAAGTATAGTATAAACAATTGAAAACCACACCAAATGAGGTTCCAATCTGATTATAGATTGTTAACATGATTACATTAGTCATCTTATTCGATTAATGCCAATACTTGTAAATCTCGTCAAGCATTCATGATTATAACCATTAACATGAAATTTCTGTTCAGTTGAGCCAACTTATCATAATAACCATTAACATTTAACAAACCTATGGGTTTATGGTGAATGTGCAGTTGAGCTTAAGAGAAAATATAAAAGATCTCTTACAATGTGCCTAGACCACCTGGTAAAGCAATGAAGGCATCAACATGGTTAAACATTGTATTCATTCGAGCTGACATTGTGGAGACCTGAAGTTCCTCTCCAATTGTTTTACCAATGATGTCCCCTTGTGCCAAAGCTTCGGGAACGACCCCCAAAACTTGACTACCTCCTAAAAATGCAGCTATTGACACACCTCCCATTAACCCAAGATTGCCTCCCCCATACACTAAATGAATCTTTCTCTCAGCTAGCACTTGACCAAGATGATTTGCGGATTCTAAAAACTCCTTTTCTTTCCCAGGACTACATCCATCAAAAACACAAATATTTTTTATATGATGACTTGAGGAACTTGCTATTTCTACACACTTCTGTATTTATTGAATGTATGAGTTGAGTAGAAATGAAAGGAAGGAAAAGAGGGTTTTATAGATGAGAAATTAGAAAGGCAATTATAACACCTATATGTAGGTCAGCTAGAGTCTCACACACACTCTCTCTCTCTCTCTCTTTATTTATTTAATTATTTACTTTTGAAAAAGCATGTGTATGTACAAGTAGTTGTGATTGTGGCTCACATCTTCCCTTGGTTTTACGTCTAAGAACGGCTTAAACGCCCTTTATGGGTCAGGGATAGGCTTCCCATCCAGTTTTCTTAAAAACTGGCAAACATGGTTTTTTTTAGTCAGATTCCCAAGACTAAGTCGATCATGTTCTTTATGAAATAGTGGTCATAAATTATGAATTGCACGATGCACATCTCCACTAGGATGCGTCTCAAGAGTCAATAGAAGATTATCTAAAGACTCCTTACTCAGGCCATCCTTAATGAATTGTATTTTATCTTCACGGTTTATAGATACCATTCCTAAAGAATGACATTGTGTATTATAAGTCGATCTAGCACATCGATTACAGACTTTCAGTCATTTAGTACGATGCTTCTTTGCAAAAGTGCTTTTACCTGTTCCAAGCATGTGTGAAATGAAGAAGTTAGAGGACTCACCTAATAATCGGACCTTTGCTTCAATTAGCCAATGAATATCTTCAGGAATTCCATAATTCATTAACAATCTCAATCTTGTTTATCTAGCACGGTAAATTTTTGTTATCGCATTCTGAGGCAGAGCAGGAAAATACTTTTTCAATTTTTTAAGATTAGTTTCCATTTTCAAATGAGAATTGGAAGAGAGATTCAAAGAATTGCACAAATATATACACAGATATCAGTTATTGTGGGAAACTAAAAGAACAGACTTAAGTCACGGAGTACCGTTGTCTGCCATTTGATCGGGGTGAGAGAAACTAGCAAAAATCACTAAAAAAGAAACACAAAAACAATGTGAGAAAAACAAAATAATCAACCTTTATCTACAAGATCATTCAAACCAGTTGATTCATTTTCACTAGGAAAATTATCAAAGTAAGCTTTCAAATGATGTCCATTTTCCTTAAAATCATTGTCATTCATTGAATTCTCAATATCACAGGCCCCATAAGGATTGCTCAATCTTAATCTTAGCTCTTTAGGGAATGCATAGAGTTGAGAATCATAAAACAAAACTTTTTGACTAGTGTCAATTTTTTGACAATTTTCACAAGTTTTGCAGAATGCATGTGTGTCCTTGAACATGGTGGGCCAATAAAATCCATTTTGAAAGATTTTTGCAACTATCTTTTTTAATGAGAAATAACTTCCACATGCTTCAGAATGACAAAGTTTAATGACACTACTTACCTCATTGTCGGGAATGAATCTTTGAAATATTTGATCAGGATAATAATTGAATAAGTTAGGGTCATCACAATAAAAATTCTTCACTTCGTTCAAAAAGTTTTCTTTGTCTTGAGTACTCCAATCAGCTGGCAAATCTTATAAAACAAGAAAATTGATATTTTTATCATACCAAGGCATTGAACTAAAAGAAAGTAAGGATTCGTTAGGAAAGTAATCATCAATTGGTGTGATGTCAGATGTCAAATCTGTTGTCACTTTTGATAAAAGATATGCATCAACATTTTCGATGCATTTTTCATTCGTGATTTTTTCCTCAGAATAAATCATTTGCAAATCTTCAGATTCATCCAATTCATTTTTACTTAAAGTAGATTCAAGTTGATCATAAACTAATTCATCAATATGATCTACTTCTTGTAAATCATTATCATCTCCAGGTTGCTTGCAAATGTTGAAAATATTCATCACCAATGTCATGTTTCCAAATGATAACTTCATCAGTCCATTCCTACAATTAATCAATGCGTTAGAGGTTGCAAAAAACGGACGTCCTAAAATAACAGGAAATGAATTACATGCTTCAACAGGTAGTGTGTCCAAGACAATAAAATCAATTTATCGACTTGTACTAACACATCTTCAATTAGTCCTCTAGGCACTTTTATAGATCTATTGGCAAGTAAAAGAGATATAGAAGTTGGTTTTAGCTCACCTAGATTGAGACTCTGAAAAACTGAATATGGAAGTAAATTCACACTAGCACCAAGATCAAGTAAGGCTCTTTCAATTTTATATTCTCCAATAAAGCAAGAAATTATAGCACAACCAGGGTCTTTATATTTCAAAGCATTATTATTCTAAAGAATGACACTTACTTGTTCGGCTAAAAAGGCTTTCTATTTCACATTCAGTTTCCTCTTCACAGTGCATAGATCTTTCAAAAATTTAGCATAGGAAGGAACCTGTTTAATAATATCCAGCAAAGGTATATTGATTCTTACCTGTTTGAAAGTTTCAAAGATTTCAGAGTTGTGATTCACTTTCCTTTGTTTAGTCATGGCATGAGGAAATGGAAGTGCTGGCGGTGAATCAGTCGTTTCTTTGCAATTTTCAGATTCAACCCCTTCTTTACCCTTAGAGATTGACTCATCATCTTTCTCATAAGTTTCAAGAGAGGGTTTTTCAATAACCTTACCACTGCGTAGAGTAGTGACTGATTTGACTTGATCCATGTGTTGGCTTCCAGAACTACTTGCATGTACATTGTATTGCCCCTTGAGATTTTGTTATGGTTGAGATGGAAACTTACCTTTCTCTTGGAAACTGAGAGCAGACGTTAATTTTGCAAGAGTATGTTTAAAATCTATCATGTTTTGAGCAAGTTAAGTATTGATTGTCTCTTGCTTTTCAATGAATGCATGCAATGTTTCCTCAAGATTTCTTCTAAGCGATGGAGCATAAGGAGGTGCATATCCATGAGAATTTTGGAAATTGTGGTGTGCTTGAAACGGTGGTTGTGAAGTTTGTGCATTGTTGTTCTCCTTCTTCCAACTGAAATTTAGGTGATTTCTCCAACCAGGGTTGTATGTTTGGGAGTATGGGTTGTGGTTGGCCCTTCAAAAATTATTTAAAGCATGGGCTTGTTCATGGAGACATTCTTTAAAAGAAGGCAAGGTTGGACAATCATTGGTTGAGTGTTCATTTGTTTCACAGATTTGACACACAATGTTTTCAACAGATTTTAATTGACCACTATTTTTCAATTCTAGTGCCTCGACTTTTCTAGCTAAAGATGCAAACTTGGCTTGAAGGTCATAATGTTCCTTAAAGTTATACATACCTCCACTAGATGTATGAGGTTGAGTTTTACTCGGTACCTCATAAGTACCCGCGGTGTCCTAATTTTGAGCATTTTCAGCTAACAAGTCTAAGTACTCCATTACTTCATCAGGGTCTTTATCTTCAAAAGTTTCATTACACATCAATTCAACCATTTGCCTATCTTTAGGTGTTAACCCTTCATAGAAATGTGACACCAATCTCCATGTTTCAAAACCATGATGAGGGCAACTACTAAGCAAGTCTCAATACTTATCCCAACATTGGTAAAATGTTTCTCCTGGTTTTTGAGTGAAAGTGGTGATTTGTCTTTTGAAAGAGTTTGTTCTATGAGATGGGAAAAACTTCTTTAAAAATTGTTGTTGCATTTCATCCCAAGCACGAATGGATCCTGGTCTTAAATTTTGTAGCCATGTTTTAGCTTTATCTTTTAATGAAAAAGAAAAAAGCTTTAATCTGATGGTGTTCATGCTACAATTTAAGTTATTATATTTGTTGCAGACCTCCTCAAATTCCCTTAAATGCAAGTATGGATTTTCCAATTCTATGCCATGAAAAGATGGTAAAAGTTGAATAATGCCTGGCTTAAAATTAAAATGAGATGCATCGGGAGGAAAAACTATGCATGATGGTGCACTTGTTCTTATGGGATTCATGTGGTCTCTAAGTGTTCTGAGACGGTTATTCTCATTATGAAGTGATTGATTATCTTCTTCGGCCATATTTTCTGAAAATGATGAGGATATCCTACTAAGTCTACCACTTGATGTACGTGACCACACTCTCATGCACGTGTAGGAATAAAATAAAAAAGAAGAAGAAAGTAAAAGAAGGAGGAAGAAAACAAAATAAAACGAAACAAAAGAAAAGAAACAAAGTTATATACAAGAAAAGTAAAAAGAAAAAATAAAATAAATATTATAATTTATACAAAAACTTACCTCCCCGACAACGATGCCAAAAACTTGACACGACCAAAAGATTGATGTCTTCTCCCAAGTGCAGGAGTGTCGAAGTAATAAATAACCCGGCAAGACTGGGGTCGAATCACAGGGAGGTTAATTGCACAAATTATAAACAACAACTATAAATAACAACAATAATAGCAATAACAACAACAACTATAATAATAATAATAACAACAACAACAACAACAACAACAACAACAACAACAAGAATAATAATAATAATAATAATAATAATAATAATAATAATAGTAGTACTAATAATAATAATAATAATAATAATAATAATAATAATAATAATAATAATAATAATAATAAAGAAAAAAGAAGGAGAAGAAGAAGATGATGATAACTTCGAGATGGAATATTAATGTAAAGATTAAACAATGATAATAACAAATGCGAAGGTTTGAGATTCCACTAATGGTATATCAAACAAGTATAGTATAAACAATTGAAAACCACACCAAATGAGGTTTCAATCTGATTATAGATTGTTAACATGATTACATTAGTCATTTTATTCGATTAATGTCAATACTTGTAAATCTCGTCAAGCATTTATGATTATAACTTATGTTAACAACAAATCAAGTTCCTTTCATGGCTCAGGTGTCGGTTATACCATACAATATGAACTATGAAAGTGCTAAGCATTTGTTGTACCAAGTGTTATACAACATAAATCAAGATTAGTTATTTAACAAGCAAAGTATTAAAGAGTGGACAAGATAACAAATAGAAAACATGTTAGTATCAAACATTAAAGTCCATATTAAGTTTACATTATACTTATTCTTACACCATTAGTGTATCTTATAACCTTGACATTTGTTTTGTTATTGTTTAATCCTTATATCAATACATAGTAATATTAATTATCGGACCAAGTCTAATTGAATCTACTTAGTGTTTTATACCATATACACATCTCTATAAACATCTTTTACACACACACATATATATATATATAAATGTTTATATAAATATATTAAAACCTACATGTTTCTTAAAATATTTATTTTAAAAAAGTCTATACAAATAGATATTTTTAAGAGTATAAGAGAGATAAAGCTCATCTCTCCATACAATATAAAACTTAACACAAGTGTAATACAATACTTAAACTTGATTTAAAAAACATATAATATAAGCATAAAATATATATATATTTTTCTCAACCTATAACAAGCTCCCCCAATCTTTATCTTGAATATTTTTTGCAGCCTCATCAACCACAAATATAACATCTTGACTTGGTCAATGCAATCAAAGTTCTTGACAACTCTCATTGAACCACCAAGTTGTAACAATTGAAAGCTCAAAGTTTTTGCCTATTTAATATAAATCTATGAGATTTTTTTGGAGTTTTTAGAGCTAGTTTTGTTTTATATTTTAAAAAAAATTTAAAAAAATTTAAAAAATTTTTAATTTTAGTTTTAGTTTTTTACTTTAAATTAATTTTTATATATTTTTAAATTAATTTAATGTACTAATATTAAAAAAATTTAAAAATAATTAACGAGTTATTAATTAAGTTACGAGTGTTATTTACATGTGGCAATACCGCACAATTCCTTAGGCAAGATACAAAAGGACACAGCTGGCGACCCTGGCTGGACACTGCTGGGTCTTGATTTTATACTTGCAGCATAGCTGGGGCGTAAACAGCATGATGCTGAAGGCGATGGGCAATTGGCAATTGGCATTTAGCCTTTTCTACTTTTAGGTATTTTGTGTTGTCTATGATTTCTTTTTCCCGGCTTAAATGTCTCTGTATCATGCCATTTGGTTGTGTGATACAAAGTTTATTATAAAGAATTATGATACAGATAAGTGAGACTATCAAGCAAATTATTAATTCACATTTTCGTCTTGATATACAAGATAACTATTTTTTTGTCCCATTCCTTCTTCCGCTTGCAATAAATATTTGTTTACTCAATCATAACTCCGTCGTGTTACATTCCTCAAATTTAATATAATTTTATAAATACCTCATAAATATTAGATAAATAACTTGTACTATACTATGGATTGATTAAAGTTTTTCAAATATATAAAAATAATATTTAAATAATGATAATCCATGTCAACTAATAATAATTTAATTAACACATAACATAAAATATAAGATTAAGATAGCTCCACAAAAATAAAAATAAAAATAAAATCATAAAACTTAAGATCTAATAACTTAAAATTAAATGATGAAATTTTAAAAAAATAATTAAAAAAATATAATGAAGAAAAACTAGTGACTCAAGTCATGAAAATAAAATTACTTCATAAAAGGCATACACAAAAGCATAATAAAGCTAATTTCTCAATCACTAAAAACTAAAAAAACAAAACAAATATCAATCACAACAATTACGACCAAATATCATATAAAAAAATCAAAACAAATAATTAAGGACTAAATTAAAAAACAAAATAAATTACAAAAAGGATAAAACATAACAATTAAAATACTAAGGACCAAACTCAGATACAAAAATTAAATTAAAAAAATATTAAAAGATAAAATAAAATATAATCAAGAAATGAATTCAAAAAATAGCAATAAAAAAATTCACATCAAATTAGATATAAAAATAAAATGAAATAAAACACCGAGGGATGAAATTGAAAACAAAAACTTTAAAAATTATTAAAATAAACATAAATAGCAATTAAATTAATAAGAAATAAAATTAAAATAAATAAATATTAGACGACACAATTGAATTTTAAAAGTTCAGGCACAAATTCCAAGGTCAAAGAGAGAACAAAAAATTCACTCTCACCAAACTGCCTTAAATATCACCACACATGTCATCTCATTAGCTATGCTACCATTTGATGCTTTAGAAGAAATGATGTTAGGTTATTTTTAGCTGAAAAATGCCACCACTCGAGCTACTCGAAAGGTGAGGATGGCATCCATTCTTGTTGCACAAGGCCAACAATATTTTTATAATATTTTTTTTGTTAAATGACTGTTTTTCCCTCATTCAAATTAAATATAACAAAAAACACCGTGAAAAAAATAAAAAAAACCCTAGATAGTAGGTTCAATTTTTCATGTTATGCTTCTAAAAATAATTTAATTTTTAAACTGTTTTGAAAAATAAACAAAAAGTCCAAAAGCCCCTTGCCACTGATTTGTTTTTCAATAGTAAATTAATAATTCTATTATACAACAAAAACATGTAGAGACTAATTTACCTTTATTTAATTTGTTAATGCCAATTAAAACTCATGAAAAGATCATTTTCCCTTAGCTTACATTTTGTTTTGCTTGCATTGTCGAGGACAAAAATGTTATTATATTATAGCAATACATGGTACAATAAATCTTACTCTATAGGGAATTATTGATGCCTTTTAGTTTTTATTTTTATTTTTATGTATAATTATTGATTATCATTTACACCTTTCAAACATGTCAATTTTTTTTACTAAAAGAACTAATTGTGGTTTTTTTTTTCCTTTAAGCATCTTTTATTTTAGTCACTAATTTTTTTTAATCTCATGAATACAAATTAAGTTAAATGAGATTTTAGGTTTATAATTTAATTTGAATAACTTTCTATAGGGCTCTCAAAAAGTCAAAAATATTTTTCAATGTTAAATCAATTTTTGATTGGGCAAGATAAGATATAGTTTTATTGATTAATGAAATTAATATTTTGGGAATAGGATTTGATAAAAAAAAAAAAAAACAACATGCATCCCTTATTATAATTATTGTGATGTCAACTCCTTCTCTAAAAAAAAATGCCTTGAGATGTTTTTTACAATTTGTTTTTATCTTTTTAGTTTGGTTTTTAGTCCAAAATCTTAGTTTGGTGGAGGAGAGGGTGGGTCATTGGAAATGATAGAGTGGCAAAAAAACATTTAGTTACCAAGTTTCTATTTAAGTAAATAGTTGAGGTTTGTTGTGAAAGTGTTACTCTTGAATTTGTTTTTTGTTACTTTTTACTATTTTTACAATTTTTGGGTAGCAAATAAAAAAAGACAAAGAAAAAAGAAATAACAAAAATGATGATGAGTGAGAGTATAAAGAGAAAATTTGTAAATAATTTTTTTTTTATAAAAAACATTAAAAATACTAGAAAGAGAAATAAGTTATGAGAATTAAAGTATCTAGAGAGAGATAAGGTGTACAATATTTTCTTATGTATACCCTCTAGTAGAAAATTCTAAAACCTAAATAAGGATGTAATTGCCCTTACAATTCATATGTAAATACATCTTTTTTATTTTTCTATTTCAAAGTAAAAGTGTTTATCATTTATATGGAAGATCCTTTGAATTTTTTCCTTGACAAAAAAAGAAGAAGAAGAACATTCACATCCATGCTTTTGGCTAGAACATTTAAAAAATCATTTTAGCTGGTTCTCTGAAAATATTATAACATTTATGCTTCTAAAATATGGTTATGAATGTTTTTTTATTATAAATTTTATAATCTAATTATTAAGCATCATTTTATTTTCAGATATTTTTAATGCTCAATCCCTCTTTTTTATTAACAATAACAACACAATTTCAACAATAAATTCAGCATTAACGGTGCAAAGAAATGCACTATATAAACTTTCTTTCAATAATTTTGATAATTTATGATGGTTTGTAATTTGAACCTTTATAACTAGAAAGCATTTCCTAATAAAAATGTATCACAAAACTAATTAGTTATTAAAATAAAAACTTACAAATGAATATTGAATCCTTCTAATTTAAATTCTTTTACATGTTAACAATAAGTAAACACAAATGTTACAAATAAGTATTTTCATCCCCTTCCCACAAACACCATGTATTTCTTTTATCTAATTTCACCATCCACGCTATCAACTACACTCCAAGTTCACACCAATATTAAAATCCAACCCAACCTACTTTAACAAACATAATTGTTCTTGTTACTAAGATTTAAGCTAAGGTAAGAATACATCAGCGTTTGTGAGCACATGAGTTTAGATGTAAAATATAATGGAATTAAAGTATATGTTTTAAATATCAATAATTGTTGCCTAAAATTAATATTTTAAAATTACACATTTTCTTATACCCTTTTCTAATAAGTTAAACTCCCACCTATTCTTATGACAACAATACAAAGAATTTCAAGGATCTAATTGAACTAACAATATTAATATATTGTAGTATTCAACTGCATTTTGAAGAACTAAAAAGTTTATCATTAATGTACTTGTAAATTTTGTCAAGCATTCATGATTATAACTTATGTTAACAACAAATCAAGTTCTTTTCATAGCTCAAGTGTCGGTTATACCATACAGTATGGGCTATGAAAGTGCCAAGAATTTGTTGTACCAAGTATTATACAACATAAATCAAGATTAGTCATTTAACAAGCAAAGTATTAAAGAGTGAAGAAGATAACAAATACAAAACATGTTAGTATCAAACATTAAAGTCCATATTAAGTTTACACTATACTTATTCTTACACTATTAGTGTAACCTTTTCATCTTGACATAATAAACTTAACTAGACATAATAAGTCCATATTAAGTTTACACTATACTTATTCTTACACCATTAGTGTAACCTTTTCATCTTGACATAATAAAATTAGCTAGACATAATGAAAGAAAGAAAAATAGATAAACAAAATAAAAACATAAATAAGATAAAAGTTAACTAAGTAAAGGAAAGGAAATGAAAGGCATAAACTTGATATTAATGAAAACAAAGCATAAACATTACAAAAAATACAAAGAGAGAAAGCAAGAGCACAATCTTGATCTGGAAACCAAGATGCCTAAATGCATGGCAAATGCCTCCTTTTATAGGTCAAAGTTGGGAACTATTGATTTGATGACTAATTCATGAGTGGGTGACCAACTCTTAACTTAGTGACAATCCTTATCTTCTTTTGTCTGCCCACAACGTCATTGATAACGTCAAAATTGGAGCCACTTGAAAACATGAAAGTTGTAGGAAATTGTCTCAGCTTTCTTGTGTAAACAAATCAGCTCATTTCAACTTCTATAACTCTAAATATGACCAAAATACTAAACAATGTTCGGGCTGAAGGATAAATTCAGACTTTTGTTTTTTATTGTTGCTACAATTTAGACTTGAAAATGACCTTTTTAGATCTTAGGCTCCATATGAAAATTGTAGGCTTATGTCTTACCTTTCCATCCATATAAAGTAGACCTAAATCTGAGATTTATAGCTCTAGATATGACCCCATTACTAAACAGTGTTCTGGTTTGGATTGCACCGACATCTCTTTTCTAAGTTTGGTCATCTCTTTGCCTTTGCAATTTAAGTTCTTAAATTCATCAATCATTCATTTTATTTATGTGATAGGCCTGCATTTAAAATGAACATTTACCACAAATTAGAGTTATCTTATATTATTAGATATATTATTATAAAACATGCTTTAATTAAGGAGTTATTGATACTTCAAGTGCAAAATGATGATATAAAACCTTGATAAAAATGCATTTTTAAGTACTAATCAAAATCCCTTCACAAAATTCCCAACATAAAAAGAAAAACTTATTGCTTAAACTAATTAGAAATGCAATTAAGCAATAAAGTTAAATCACAAAATAAGTTATAAGATTCAATTCAAAATATCAAAATCTTTAAAAAATAACCAAAAACACTACAATTACACACACACACACACACACACATATTTTTCATCACATACACAATAAAAAGAGAAACAAAAACAATCATAGTATTTAGTGACTTATTTTAAAAAAAAAAAATTGATACAAGAAAAACTAGTTAAATAGTAAGTGTTGTCAAAATCAACAACCTAAAAATTAGCAATTTTACCTTAAAACAAATCCCATTAATTAAAGTAGCAAAAACCACAGTACTAAGTTTAAAACCAAGTTTAATGATTTTAGCCAAAAGAACCAAAAATTAACACGGTGCATGAAAAAAGAAACAATTTGTTAGTCACCTAATATGACATAAATCGAGTTATATCTAAATAAATTTAGTTTTGTTTTTAGAAAAAATAAATCATAATGCTATAATATTTTATTATGAAAAAAGTTGGTAAAGACTCATTAAAATCAACAATATAAGGTAAAGGATGCATATTAGCCATGTAATCAAAGCACCATAAGGCATTCTTAATATTTATAAAATAACATCTCTCTTAGTACATTTATCTATAACCACTATCTCTATTAAAAGTATTAAAAAGAAAAATCATATCCATTTTAGTTTGGTTTCTTTAAGAAAGAAACCTAAAGAAACAATTTGAGAGACCTAAATTGGGACTTGAAGACTAAGACAAAGAGAGAGCCATTATAAAGCTTCCTCATCATCTTTGTGACTATGTTTAAGTTATGTGCTTACTATTAGATTTGATATTTTTAGTTGAAAAAAAAAAGAAAAAAGTGTGTTCATACCTAAGTTTTAATGTCAAAGATGAAGAACAACCTTTCTTTGCGTGTTGCTTTTTTTTTTCTCCGCTATATATAGTGAACACTATTCACACATTTACAATAGAAAGCCTTTTAGATAGCATGGATGCCATGATAAAAAGTCATACTTGCTAGTTATTATAGCTAATGTGCTATAATAAAGAGCATGCATCAGATACTCTAAGGTAGTTAAGAAAACCAAATATATCATAAGCTCCTTTGTTGATTTGTTGAATACTAATTTGCTTATGTTCTTTGTTAAAGCTCCTTTGTTGTTGGCCTAACATGTTGAATAACTTTGTCCACTTGGTACTTTTTATTGATTTCTAATTTGTTATCAGCACTAACACTACCCTTAGTTTTCTCTATGACACAACTAAAAGATTGATGTCTTCTCCCAAGTGCAAGAGTGTCAAAGTAACAAATAACCCTACGAGACCGGAGTCGAACCATAGGGAGGTTAATTGTACAAATTATAAATAATAATACAATAACAATAACAATAACAACAACAACAATAATAATAGTAATAACAACAATAATAATAATACTAGTAGTAGTAGTAGTAGTAATACTAATAATAATAATAAAGAAAAGGAAGAAGAAGAAGATGAAGATGAAAACTTTAAGATGGAATATTGATGTAAAGATTTAACAACGATAACAATAAATGTCAAGGTTAGAGGATCCACTAATGGTATGTCAAACAAGTATAGTATAAACTCTTATTATTCAATTGGAAACCACACACAAAGGAGGTTCCAATCAGATTATAGATTGTAAATATAATTACATTAGTCATATTATTCAATTAATGCTAGTACTTATAAATTTCATCAAGCATTCATGATTATAACTTATGTTAATAACAAATCAAGTTCCTTTCATAGCTCAGGTGTCGGTTATACCATATAGTATAGACTGTGAAAGTGGCAAGCATTTGTTGTACCAAGTGTTATATAACATAAATCAAGATTAGTCATTTAACAAGAAAAGTATTAAAGAGTGAATAAGATAACAAATATAAAACATGTTAGTATCAAACATGTAATATAACAATTACTGAACAGTGTTCCGGTTTGGATTGCATCGACATCTCTTTTCTAAGTTTGACCATCTCTTTATCCTTTCAATTTCAATTCTTAAATTCATCAATCAATCCTTTCATTTATATGATAGGCCTGCATTTAAAATAAATATTTACTACAAATTAAAGGTATCTTATATTATTAGATATATTATTATAAAATATGTTTTAGTTAAGGAGTTATTGATATTTCAAGTGTAAAATGATGATATAAAACCTTGATGAAAATACACTTTTAGGTATTAATCACTCTATATAAGGTTGGTTTTCTTTTCCTAATTTCCTATTATCTTAGCGATAGCCTTGTTTAATTTTCTAGAGCTGTCTTAAAAAATCTATTTCATAATTTGTTAAGGATCTAAGACATTCCTTTAAGTGGATGAAGATGACATTGGTTAAGAAACTTTGTCCAATGTTTTACTAAGTTTTTTTTTCATGATTTTATATTCAAATGCCCAACCTATAATAATAATTCACACAAATAATCAATGAAAAATATTCAAAAACTTTTAAGGAGAGAAGGATTGCTATGTATTTGAGTGTTAGCTATTTCTTTTATATTTTAAGGTGTTTTTGTATTGTTTGTAACTAATGTGGTTTTTTTTTCTATATAGAAAATATATAGAAAATATGAGGCATGACATTTTATTTATAAAAAAGCTTGATAACTCTATAAATAAATAATTTTTTTATTTGAATAATATCACGCATATTTATTTAAGAATAGTTTTAGAAATTTATTTAATTAAGTCCCTACTTAACTTTTCTAGTTTTAGAATTTTAATCCCCTGTAGTAATTATATTCTAGTTCTCAATCTTTAAAACTTATTTATAATCAAGTTATACTTAATTAATCATCTAGTTTAATTCCAAACCAGTGATTCTTGTATGTGTAATCTATTAAGTTCGCTAATATGTTGGCCTATATGTAAATCACAATCCTAAATAAAATAATATTAAATAACTTAAATATTTTAATTTAGCATCAGTTTAAAAATTGATTAATTTACATTTGAAGGTCAAGTATATACATAAATTATATTAACATTTATTAAAGGATAATGATTAAAATCATAAGGCATAAGTGATAAAGCCAGGTAAAAATTTAAAGGATTATATACCTTTCTATAGCTAGTTGATTAAATTTAAAGATTGAGCCATTAAAGGTGGATGATGAACTTAGGCCTTATAATCACATATAAAACAAGTCTTATAATGGATTTTGAGGACTCCTAATGCTTAAGTTAAGACTAAAATAGGTCAAATAAAAACTTTATAGTGATATGTGTGTATTTGTAAGGAAGATGCTAGAGAAGTTAATAAGAGAATGTGATCTCCCCCTTTTTTCTTTAGTGTGTTTATGGGAGAATTGATAAGTTTAAAGTTTATTGTCCCATTACTTGGTGACTTATAGTTCTTTATATATCCAGAGATCATATAAAGTTTTTTGATATGTAATCAAACATGATGATTAACCTTATTACATATGGCTATGATTAGTACTTAAAAGTGCATTTTTATCATGGTTTTATATCATCATTTTGCACTTGAAGTATCAATAACTCCTTAACTAAAATATGTTTTATAATAATGTATCTAATAATATAAGATACCTATAATTTATGGTAAATGTCTATTTTTAATGCAGGCCTATCACATAAATGAAAGGATTGATTGATGACTTGAAGAACTTAAATTGCAAGGATAAAGAGATGGTCAAACTTAGAGAAGAGATGTCGGTGCAATCCAAACCGGAACACTGTTCGGTAATTGAGTCATAACTGGAGCTACAGATCTCAGATTTAGGTCCAATTTATATGGATGGAAAGGTAAGACATAGGCCTACAACTTTCATATGGAGCCCAAGATCTAAAAAGGCCATTATCAAGTCCAAATTGTAGCAACAACAAAGAAGCCCGAATCTGTCTTCCAGCCCGAGCACTATTCGGTATTTTGGCCATATCTGGAGTTCTAGAAGTCCAAATGAGCTGAATTTGTTACACAAGAAAGCTGAGACAATTGCCTACAACTTTCATGTTTGCAACTGGCTTCAATTTTGACGTTATCAATGACGTTTTGGGCAGACAAGAGAAGATAAGGATTGTCACCAAGTCAAAAGTTGGCCACCCACTTATCAATTAGTCATCAAATCAATAGTTCCCAATTTTGGCCTATAAAAGAAGGCATTTGCCATGCATTTAGGCATCTTGGTTTCCAGATCAAGATCATGCTCTTCCTTTCTCTCTTTGTATTTTTTGTAATGTTTATGCTTTACCTTCATTAATATTAAGTTTATGCCTTTCATTTCCTTTCCTTTACTTAGTTAACTTTTATGTTCTTATTTTGTTTATTTGTTTTCCTTTCTTTCATTATGTCTAGCTAAGTTAATTATGTCAAGGTGAAAAGGTTACACTAATGGTGGAAGAATAAGTATAGTGTAAACTTAATATGGACCTTAATGTTTGATACTAACATGTTTTATATTTGTTATCTTGTTCACTCTTTAATACTTTGCTTGTTAAATGACTAATCTTGATTTATGTTGTATAACACTTGGTACAACAAATGCTTGGCACTTTCATAGCCCATAATGTATGGTATAACCAACACCTGAGCTATGAAAGGAACTTGATTTGTTGTTAACATAAGTTATAATCATGAATGCTTGACGAGATTTACAAGTATTAGCATTAATTGAATAAGATGACTAATGTAATCATGTTAACAATATATAATCTGATTGGAACCTCCTTTGTGTGTGGTTTCCAATTCAATAATAAGAGTTTATACTATACTTGTTTTATATACCATTAGTGGAACCTCTAACCTTGACATTTGTTATTATTATTGTTTAATCCTTACATTAATATTTCATCTCTAAGTTCTTATCATCATCATCTTCTTCTTCTTCTCTTTCTTTATTATTATTATTATTATTATTATTATTATTATTACTACTACTACTACTACTACTACTACTACTAATATTATTATTATTATTATTATTATTATTATTATTATTATTATTATTGTTATTGTTATTGTTATTATTGTTGTTGTATTATTTTTATTGTTGTTGTATTATTTTTATTTGTAATTTGTACAATTAACCTCTCTGTGGTTCGACCCCGGTCTTGCCGGGTTATTTATTACTTCGACACTCCTGCACTTGGGAGAAGACATCAACCTTTTAGTCGTGTCAAGTTTTTGGCGCCGTTGCCGGGGAGGTAAGTTCTTGTATAAATTATAGTATTTATTTTCTCTTTTCACTTTTCTTGTATATAACTTGTTTCTTTTCTTTTGTTTCTTTTTATTTTGTTTTCTTCCTTTTTCTTTTGTTTTCTTCTTCATTTTATTATATTCCAACACGTGCATGAGAGTGTGGTCACGTACATCAAGTGGTAGACTTTGTAGGATATCCTCATCATTTTCAGAAAATATGGCCGAAGAAGATAATCAATCACTTCATAATGAAAATAATGAGAATAACCGTGCTAGAACACTTAGAGACCATATGAATCCCACAAGAACAAGTGCACCATCATGCATAGTTTTTCCTCCTGATGCATCTCATTTTAATTTTAAACCAGGCATTATTCAACTTTTACCTTCTTTTCATGGCTTAGAATTGGAAAATCCATACTTGCATTTAAGGGAATTTGAGGAGGTCTGCAACACATATAATAATTTAAATTGTAGCATGAACACCATTAGATTAAAGCTTTTTCCTTTTTCATTAAAAGATAAAGCTAAAACATGGCTACAAAATTTAAGACCTGGATCCATTCGTGCTTGGGATGAAATGCAACAACAGTTTTTAAAGAAGTTTTTCCCATCTCATAGAACAAACTCTTTCAAGAGACAAATCACCACTTTCACTCAAAAACCAGGAGAAACATTTTACAAATGTTGGGATAGGTATCGAGACTTGCTTAGTACTTGCCCTCATCATGGTTTTGAAACATGGAGATTGGTTTCACATTTCTATGAAGGGTTAACACCTAAAGATAGGCAAATGGTTGAATTGATGTGCAATGGAACTTTTGAAGATAAAGACCCTGATGAAGCAATGGAGTACTTAGACTTGTTAGCTGAAAATGCTCAAAATTGGGATACCGCGGGTACTTATAAGGCACTGAGTAAAACTCAACCTCATACATCTAGTGGAGGTATGTACAACCTTAGGGAAGATCATGACCTTCAAGCCAAGTTTGCATCTTTAGCTAGAAAAGTCGAGGCACTAGAACTGAAAAAGAGTGGTCAATTAAAATCTGTTGAAAACATTGTGTGTCAAATTTGTGAAATAAATGAACACTTAACCAACGATTGTCCAACCTTGCCTTCTTTTAAAGAATGTCTCCATGAACAAGCCCATGCTTTAAACAGTTTCCAAAGGGCCAACCACAACCCATACTCCCAAACATACAACCCTGGTTGGAGAAATCACCCAAATTTCAATTGGAAGAGTGAGAACAACAATGCACAAACTTCACAACCACCGTTTCAAGCACACCACAATTTCCAAAATTCTCTTGGATATGCACCTCCTAGAAGAAATCTTGAGGAAACATTGCATGCATTCATTGAAAAGCAAGAGACAATTAATACTCAACTTGTTCAAAACATGACAGATTTTAAAGATACTCTTGCTAAATTAACATCTGCTCTTAGTTTTCAAGAGAAAGGTAAGTTTCCATCTCAAACACAACAAAATCCCAAAGGGCAATACAATGCAAATGCAAGTAGTTCCGGAAGCCAACACATGGATCAAGTGAAATCAGTCACTACTCTGCGCAGTGGTAAAGTTATTGAAAAACCCTCTCTTGAACCTTATGAGAAAGATGATGAGTCAATCTCTGAGGGTAAGGAAGGGGATGAATCTGAAAATTGCAAAGAAACGACTGATTCACCGCCAGCACTTCCATTTCCTCAAGCCATGACCAAACAAAGGAAAGTCAATCACAATTCTGAAATTTATGAAATATTCAAACAGGTAAGGATCAATATACCTTTGCTGGATGCAATTAAACAGGTTCCTTCTTATGCTAAATTTTTGAAAGATCTATGCACTGTGAAGAGGAAACTGAATGTGAAAAAGAAAGCCTTTCTAGCCGAACAAGTAAATGCTATTCTTCAAAACAATAATGCTTTGAAATATAAAGACCCTGGTTGTCCTACAATTTCTTGCTTTATTGGAGAGCATAAAATTGAAAGAGCCTTACTTGATCTTGGTGCTAGTGTGAATTTACTTCCATATTCAGTTTTTCAGAGTCTCAATCTAGGTGAGTTAAAACCAACTTCTATAACTGTCGAAAAATTGAGGAATAATTGAAGATGTGTTAGTACAAGTCGATAAATTCATTTATCTTATGGATTTTATTATCTTGGACACAGAACCTGTTGAAGCATGTAATTCATTTCCTGTTATTTTAGGACGTCCGTTTCTTGCAACCTCTAACGCATTGATTAATTGTAGGAATGGACTGATGAAGCTATCATTTGGAAACATGACATTGGAGATGAATATTTTCAACATTTGCAAGCAACCTGGAGATGATAATGATTTACAAGAAGTAGATCATATTGATGAATTAGTTTATGATCAACTTGAATCTACTTTAAGTAAAAATGAATTGGATGAAACTGAAGATTTGCAAATGATTTATTCTAAGGAAGAAATCACGGATGAAACAAGCACCGAAAATGTTGATGCAAATCTTTTGTCAACATTGACAACAGATTCGACATCTAACATCACACCAATCGATGATTACTTTCCTAACGAATCCTTACTTTCTCTTAGTTCAATGCCTTGGTATGATAAAAATATTAATTTTCTTACTTTAGGAGATTTGCCAGCTGATTAGAGTACCCAAGACAAAGAAAAGTTTTTGAACGAAGTGAAGAGCTTTTATTGTGATGACCCTAACTTATTCAAATATTGTCTTGATCAAATATTTCAAAGATTCATTCCTGAAAATGAGGTAAGTAGTGTCATTAAACTTTGTCATTGTGAAGCATGTGGGAGTTATTTTTCTTCAAAAAAGACAGTTGCAAAAATCTTTCAAAATGGATTTTATTGGCCCACCATGTTCAAGGACACGCATGCATTCTGCAAAACTTGTAAAAATTATCAAAAGATTGATACTGGTCAAAAAGTTTTGTTTTATAATTCTCAAATCTATGCATTTCCTAGAGAGCTAAGACCAAGATGGAGCAATCCTTATGGGGCTTGTGATATTGAGAATTCAATGAATGACAATGATTTTAAGGAAAATGGACATCGTTTGAAAGCTTACTTTGATAATTTTCCTAGTGAAAATGAATCAGCTGGTTTGAATGATCTTGTAGATAAAGGTTGATTATTTTGTTTTTCTCACATTTTCTTTTTTTTGTGTTTCTTTTTTAGTGATTTTTGCTAGTTTCTCTCACCCCGGTCAAGTGGCGGATAACGGTACTCCGTGACTTAAGTTGGTTTTTTTCAGTTTCCCACAATTATTGATATCTGTGTATATATCTGTGCAATTCTTTGAATCTCTCTTCCAATTCTCATTTGAAAATGGACACTAATCTTGAAAAATTGAAAAAGTATTTTCCCGCTCTGCCTCAAAATGCGATTACAAAAATTTACCGTGCTAGATGTGCAAGATTGAGATTGTTAATGAATCATGGAATTCCTGAAGATATTCGCTGGTTGATTGAAGCAAAGGTCCGATTATCAGGTGAGTCCTCTAACTTCATTTCACACATGCCTGGAACAGGTAAAAGCACTTTTGCAAAGAAGCGTCGTGCAAAACGACTGGATGTCTGTCATCGATGTGCTAGATGGACTTGTAATACACAATGTCGTTCTTTAGGAATGGTATCTATAAACCGTGAAGATAAAATACAATTCATTAAGGATGGCCTGAGTAAGGAGTCTTTAGATAATCTTCTATTGACTCTTGAGACGCATCCTAGTGGAGATGTGCATCGTGCAATTCATGATTTATGGCCACTATTTCATAAAGAACATGATCGACTTAGTCTTGGGAATCTGACTAAAAAAGACCCTGTTTGCCAGTTTTTAAGAAAACTGGATGGGAAGCCTATCCCCGACCCATAGAGGGCGTTTAAGCCGTTCTTGGACGTAAAACCAAGGGAAGATGTGAGCCACAATCACAATTACATGTACATACACATGCTTTTTTTTCAAAAGTAAATAAATAAAAAGAGAGAGAGAGTGTGTGAGACTCTAGCTGACCTACATATAGATGTTATGATTGCCTTTCTAATTTCTCATCTATAAAACCCTTTTTTCCTTCCTTTCATTTCTACTCAACCCATACATTCAACAGATACAGAAGTGTGTAGAAATGGCAAGTTCCTCAAGTCATCAAATAAGAAATATTTGTGTTTTCGGTGGATCTAGTCCTGGGAAAGAAAAGGTGTTTTTAGAATCAGCAAATCATCTTGGTCAGGTGCTAGCTGAGAGAAAGATTCATTTAGTGTATGGGGGAGGCAGTCTTGGGTTAATGGGAGGTGTGTCAATAGCTATATTTTTAGGAGGTAGTCAAGTTTTAGGAGTCGTCCCTGAAGCTTTGGCACAAGAGGACATCATTGGAAAAATAATTGGAGAGGAACTTCAGGTCTCCACAATGGAACTTCAGGTCTCCACAATGTCGGCTCGAATGAATGCAATGTTTAACCATGCTGATGCTTTCATTGCTTTACCAGGTGGTCTAGGCACATTGAAAGAGATGTTTCATATTTCCTCTTGGGCTCAATTGCACATTCACCATAAACCCATAGGTTTGTTAAATGTTAATGGTTATTATGATAAGTTGTTGTCTTTTCTTGATCATGCTGTGGAACAGGAATTTCTAACATCTTCTGCACGACAAATCATAATCTCTGCTACTACTGCTGAACAATTGATTGACCAACTACAATCTTTCATTCCTGTGATTGATCCTTCCATGAGTCGCATAAATTGGTCATCTACGGGAAGCCGTAAAAAGCTTAGATTGGATTTGAGCCTTCATTTGTGAATTTTTGTGTCTTTTGGTTTTATTATTGTGTTTTGTTATTTCTTATTTTTGTTTCAGTGTGTTTCAGGTTTTGTCAGTGTTCGTTATTTCAGGTGATATCTTCTATACTCTATCTTTCTACCTTAGAACATTGAGGACAATGTCTCGTTTTGGTTGGGGGGAGAGGGTAGTAGTTGATAAAAAAAAAAAAAAATGTTTTTCATTTCATAAAGCATGTGCATAATTGTTGTTACTAGGATGGCAGAGTAAAGGAGTTCTTTTGTTAAAGTGACTCTTGAGACGCATCTTAGTAATCATTCTTAACAAGGTTTATTATAATACTTCCTGAAATATTCAGGTTTACAAACTCTCGTATTGTTACCACTTAATTCTGCTCATATACTTATTTAACATATATTCTTAAACCTTAATTTACACACACACACTTTAACATATGATTGTGGGTTGTATATTGGATTATTACATTATTTATGTTCTTTTGTTAAAGGTAACAACTAAGGGAAAGGGATTGTATATAATTAAAAAACAAAAACAAGAAAAAAAAAGAAAAAAAAATGATGATAATAAAAATGTAGATAAGTTTGGTTTCGTAACCTCCCTAACCTAAGCAATTAAGCCCGAAGGGGTGTTTTAACACCTAATACCCTAAAGTCAACTGACTTGGGAGCTATTGGCCCAACGCTTGTTACATGGGTTGAGGAGAAAAGCTTAAGGGAATCAAACATTGCACTATCTACATATCAGTATCTACGACCCGAGTTACTAAGCTCGTAGGGGTGTCTTAACACCTAATGCCCTAAGACCAATTGGTGTGGGAGTCATTAGCTGAAAGCTCGTTACATGGGTTAAAGATGCATGATGTTTTTAAATTATATGTATATAGATTTTTTAAAAAAAAAAAAAAGAAAGAAAGAAAAAAGACAAAAATAATAATCCTAACCCAAGGAAGTTAACCTTAAACATTAGAACAAAAATTTTGTTTTCTTCCAAGAAAAGCCCCATAATTATGTGTTGATACATTGAGCACAAAAGAAAGGTTTATTAATATCTTGTTAAGTGGTATTGAGCAGATATATAAATTTAATGAGAGTTTGTTTATCTGGATAGATTAATGGAAGTTAAATGATGAATACCTTGCTTTGTGAAATTTGCAAATTTGTTTTCTATTTTAACGCTTTGATTACTAGGGACTAGTAATAAGCTGGTTGGGGGGTGTGATTAGTACTTAAAAGTGCATTTTTATCATGGTTTTATATCATCATTTTGCACTTGAAGTATCAATAACTCCTTAACTAAAATATGTTTTATAATAATGTATCTAATAATATAAGATACCTATAATTTGTGGTAAATGTCTATTTTTAATGCAGGCCTATCACATAAATGAAAGGATTGATTGATGACTTGAAGAACTTAAATTGCAAGGATAAAGAGATGGTCAAACTTAGAGAAGAGATGTCGGTGCAATCCAAACCGGAACACTGTTCGGTAATTGAGTCATATCTGGAGCTACAGATCTCAGATTTAGGTCCAATTTATATGGATGGAAAGGTAAGACATAGGCCTACAACTTTCATATGGAGCCCAAGATCTAAAAAGGCTATTATCAAGTCCAAATTGTAGCAACAACAAAGAAGCCCGAATCTGTCTTCCAGCCCGAGTACTATTCGGTATTTTGGCCATATCTGGAGTTCTAGAAGTCCAAATGAGCTGAATTTGTTACACAAGAAAGCTGAGACAATTGCCTACAACTTTCATGTTTGCAACTAGCTCCAATTTTGACGTTATCAATGACGTTTTTGGCAGACAAGAGAAGATAAGGATTGTCACCAAGTCAAAAGTTGGCCACCCACTTATCAATTAGTCATCAAATCAATAGTTCCCAATTTTGGCCTATAAAAGAAGGCATTTGCCATGCATTTAGGCATCTTGGTTTCCAGATCAAGATCATGCTCTTCCTTTCTCTCTTTGTATTTTTTGTTATGTTTATGCTTTACTTTCATTAATATTAAGTTTATGCCTTTCATTTCCTTTCCTTTACTTAGTTAACTTTTATGTTCTTATTTTGTTTATTTGTTTTCCTTTCTTTCATTATGTCTAGCTAAGTTAATTATGTCAAGGTGAAAAGGTTACACTAATGGTGGAAGAATAAGTATAGTGTAAACTTAATATGGACCTTAATGTTTGATACTAACATGTTTTATATTTGTTATCTTATTCACTCTTTAATACTTTGCTTGTTAAATGACTAATCTTGATTTATGTTGTATAACACTTGGTACAACAAATGCTTGGCACTTTCATAGCCCATAATGTATGGTATAACCGACACCTGAGCTATGAAAGGAACTTGATTTGTTGTTAACATAAGTTATAATCATGAATGCTTGATGAGATTTACAAGTATTAGCATTAATTAAATAAGATGACTAATGTAATCATGTTAACAATATATAATCTGATTGGAACCTCCTTTGTGTGTGGTTTCCAATTCAATAATAAGAGTTTATACTATACTTGTTTGACATACCATTAGTGGAACCTCTAACCTTGGCATTTGTTATTATCATTGTTTAATTGTTACATTAATATTTCATCTCAAAGTTCTCATCATCATCATCATCTTCTTCTTCTCTTTCTTTATTATTATTATTATTATTATTAGTACTATTACTACTACTACTACTACTACTACTACTACTACTAATATTATTATTATTATTATTATTATTATTATTATTATTATTATTATTATTATTATTATTATTATTGTTATTGTTATTGTTATTGTTATTGTTATTATTGTTGTTGTATTATTTTTATTGTTGTTGTATTATTTTTATTTGTAATTTGTACAATTAACCTCTCTGTGGTTCGACCCCGGTCTTGCCGGGTTATTTATTACTTCGACACTCCTGCACTTGGAAGAAGACATCAACCTTTTAGTCGTGTCAGGCTACATTATCATTGTGTTCACTTTATCACTTTATATAATGGGACATTCTAGTGAACAATTCTAGTATGAGCGTGCCTTAATATAATTTTATAGTTTTTATGATGTTAGAAGTCATGTCAATAGTTAATGAAGAATTATCTTAAACAAAAAAGGAAAAGAATTGAGTCTTTAAATACCTAACCTAAGCCCACAACTCATGATGGTAGGATTAAACAATCATATACTAAACTTACCAAAGTAGGGGTGCGTTTAGTTTTGATCCCACCCTTTTAATTGACAGGTTATAGTAGGAGGCTTATCACTATTAAGTTAGCCTTATTTTGAAAACCTACCACATCAATAACCATATCTTGATCCTTCATCAAATGCAATTATTGAAAGACTTATACAAGGTAGCACTTTCTATTTTTTTCTTCTACAATATTTATTATAAGCTCTTCATTCAACAATCTTACATCATTCCCCAACATCTCTTTCCTCTGTATAAGCTTGATAAAGGTTGGATTATAACCTACAATTGCTTCCAAAATTATTTTATGTTAGTGATAAAAATAAGCAAAAATCACCAAATAATCTATTAAAGGTACCAATTGGTTTTGTAACAAGGTTTGAAACTAAGAGGATCTATGAATAATTGATTGGAATGATTCCGAATGTTTTGGCTAACAAGATGTAAATTTATTATACTAGATCTTTATGTATTGTTTGGACCATATTTTAATCTACAAGTGGAATTTTATTGCAATTATAGTTGGGATGAAAATTAGATATCTCAAGATTTGCATCCATATTTGTTAGGTCTAATAACTCATTCAAAAAATCAAGAATGACGTAATTCAAAATCATGATTGAAATTTGCCAATAAACAAGAAAATTTAGAAAAAAATTGATGGTTTTCCATATGATTAGTAGATTTTTTCAAGGCAGGGATTTAACTACATGTGGAATCCTTATTTTGCAAGGATTCCCTACTTGACCAGAAGTTCAATTAGGTAACAATCTTTACATATGAACAATCCTTATTATTTATAGATATTAGAGGTGTTTTGTGCTTATTTTTTATATTATAAAATTTCATGCTGACAAACATAACATTTGATTTGATCACTTGATCAAACTAAAACCTTTCTACAAGATTCTAAAGGTTTTGTTCCGTATGAGATCATAATTTCATAGTGATTAGACATTAAAAATACCATGTGATATAGTATAAAAGTTACTTTGTAGGGTTTATATTATTTTCTTATTTGATTTATCATTCTTTTTTCTATTTGGATTAATACTTATTTATTAATTTTTTGTTTTGTTTAAGAATTTTTTATCTATTATATTTAGGGTTTTTTTACAAACTTTGATTTCAAAATAATATTTTATGTGTGGTAAAACTATTCATACTTTTGGTTCTTTAATAAACTTTTCTTGAACTTATAAAAAATCAATTGTATTTGTGGTATTCTTTCTTTATATGTATTGTTCATGATTTATTATAATTATAGGATTTAAGAATTTTTATCCTTCAAATTTGCATCATTCTCAAACTCATGATTTCCAATCTGTTCAAATGTGGAGAGAAACTTTGGATTTGTTTGCATATAGGAAACTTTTTTTTTTAATTTAGATTTTGCTTAAAAAATCAAAACACATGTTCACTTATTTGAGAATAAATACAAGTGTTTTGACAAAAAAAACATTAAGAATAAAATTATTTTTATAAAAATAAATCAAAACCATAATTTAAAATCTGTAATAGTCAGCTTAATATTTTAAGATTATATTTAAATAATCTAATACTTAAATTTTATGGAAAACTGAGTTTGAAAAGAAAAATTATAACTTTACGTTCAAATGTAGTATTTATCCAACTAGAAAACTGGTTTTCTAACTTTTTCTAATATATATATATATATATATATATATATATATATATATATATTGATGTTAAAAAACATATTTTATAGGTTCTCCATAATAATTCTTCTGCATAATTTTTCACTGTTTCTTTTTAACAAAACAATTATTTTTCTTTTATATATATATATATATATATAGACACACATACATGTTTTCGCTATTAATAAAGAAACATGTTTTTAAAGTTGAAAAAAATAAAAAAAACTAAAAATGAAAAAAAATAATTTTTTTATCATCATTAAACATACCTTTGTGTTCGTAACAATCTATGTGTAGAATATTTATTTTATTTTATTTTATTTTATTTAAATTAAAAATTATAATAAAATATTGTTTTAACTAATTATATTATAATTATATTAAAAATTAAATTTATGACACTAACTAAATATGGAAAACAATAATTATAAACTTTTATATTGCTAAAATGTTCTGATATTTTTTTTTCATTTGAAAAACTTGTAAAGAAAAATGTGGAGAACCTTTATAATAAAAAAAATAGTTTTAAAATTTTTTTAATAGAGAAATATTATATTTGAATGGGAAATTTTAGTCTCTCCTTTTCTAACTACGGTTTTCTAAAAACATTCCAGTATTTCTCTATTTATAAACATTATATCACTATATCATTCAAAATATAGATAAAGCAGCTGATATTTTAATCATATTTTCTCATTTTAATTCATTTGTTTTTGTTAGGGTTACAATTGGGCCTCTAGTTAATGGCTCTATAACTTGCGCATATTTATTTCATTTCATCCACCTTAATCGGTATCTTCATTATTTGTAATGATTAATAGATTAAATTTTTATTCTTCATTTTTTATGTAAATGTAATTACTTTAGCAATTATAATATTCTATTGCAAAACTTCTCAAAATCAATCTTGGTTTTGATAGGAGAACTCCACAGGAGTAGGAGGGAGACAGGCCCTCCTAATTGTTTATATATATATATATATATATTATTCAATTATGTCCTTTTATTTTTTTTATATTAGTTTCTCCTAAATTTTTTTATATAATATGAGTTTTTAATAATAATAATAATAATAAGTGGTTTATACAAGAGATAAAAAAACATAATAAAATCTTTTTTCTTATTTTGATAATACTAGCTAGTTGATACATGCTTTATTATAGGTCGGATTAAAATTTTTTTAACAAAAAAATAAATATACAAGTGTTTCTAACAAGATATGTTAAAAAATTAAACCAGGTTTTTTAATTAAATTATATTTTTAATCTATTTTAACATCTTTATAATGACAATAAACTAACACCATTATTAAAAACTCAACTAAATGGATTAAAAAATATAAAATTAAATAAAACAATCTCTTCCACCTCTAATTTTTAAAGTTTGTCAACAAATATTTATTTTTTTCTCAAACTTAATTGTTAAAATATAAATAAAATAAATTTTTAGATTGAAATATAAAATATAAAAATAGAGAGATTAAACTTGAAAAACTAAAAAAATACAGGGATTACAATTTCAAAAGGCATGTCTCAAAAAACAAAAGAAGAAAAATGGGCCACATTTATTTTATTATTAATTTTGATCTTTAAAGTTTATTTTTTTAATTAATAAAATTATATTTTATTTTATTTAATCAACCACTAATTTAACATTGAAGCATTGTTTTCAACACCTTAAAAACCTTAACAAAAGCTAAATCATGAGTTGGAATTCCCATTTAAAGCAAATCTTAAGAACGAATATGAAATACAAGTGATTGAAATAAAAAATGCCCAAAGGATTAAAAGTAGTTTTCTAGTGACTATTGAGTACTTAAGATTTAGAGATTTAGTTTTCTTATGTATTTCTAATTTGTACTTTGTAATTAAAATTTATAAAGATGTATGTTTCTTTTTTTAAAAATACATCCCATACAATTTAAAAAACAATTTAAGAAAAGATAATTAATTAGATGGAAAGAAGCCATAAACTAAGTAAGAAAAGGCTCAATGAATAAAAATCAAACAAAAAATAATGAATAAGTTAAATTCTACAAGTCTACATACATAAATTAGTTTTTTTGAATTCTATTTTTTAAGTTTATATATGGAGATGATCTCATAGGTTAACAAAAACCAAAAGCTTAAATAAGTTTTCAAATTCCTGTTTGTAATCATTAATTTAATAAAATTTATAAAAGGTAATAATTAACTTTCTATATGTAATATAAATTTAATATGGTAATATAATTCCTATTGTTTTAGTTAAGTTACATTCAAGGTAAGCCAATAAAAACTAATAAAGACAGTCATTAACTTTACATAGGCTAAATAAATTAAAATAGGTATTAAAAATATTAATTCACACATTAAGTGAATAAAATTTAAGGATATATAAGTTGAATCACAAGTCTTCGGTACAAGTTTCATAGTTTTATATATACTTATGAATATATGATATTTTTTCAACAAACAAAACCTATATCTACATGTTATTTATATCAATTTTTCTAATAATTAGCTAAATTTACACTGTTTTTGCCATGTTTTTTTTATTTTGTATCTATTTAAAGTGGTTTAATTTGTTATATTATTTCTATGATTTATTTTTGATTATCCAGTCAATTAATATGTTTATTCATTTTCATTATGATTATATGATACATAAAAAAATATCATACTTCTCTTCGATTTTGTAACATATAGTTACAATTATTTTTCATTTTCATTTTCATTTTAAACATATGGTGAGAAAAATCATGGTAAAAATTTTCACTTAACTTTCATAAAAATTTAAAATCTGAAATTTTCAAAGTAAAAATATAATATCACACAACATGACCAATATATTAGCTCAAGTTACAAGTGTATTGCTTATTTAATTAAAAGTTGAGAAATCTTTGCAATACATATAAAAATCAATAAGACACAAAACTATTATAACCAATGGTTCAACATATAATAGTAAAAATATCCAAACCCAAGTCTAACACAACATTGAACATAAGGATTATAATAAGTATTCAAGGGTCGGCTTTTGTAATATTTATATCCAATCTCAAGCTTAAATATTTCATCCAAACTCAACCCAAACATAATTAGGTATAAAACAAACCTAATTCAATCAAGTTTTGGATATTCATATTATCTAACATCTTGAATATCTTATTGTTGTCTTCAATAGATACCAATTTTTACATATATATGTCATATGTGTGTATCTATAAGGGCGAGAATATATTTTTCAATAATTATTGATCCTTTAAGGAGGTTGGCATTGTATATTGCTTTACTTCAAACTATTTAACTTGTTCTCATCTTTTTTTATTATTGGTTTGATATCTATCAAAAGTCAACATTCAAGCTAACATTTAAGAAATTACTAGCTATCTTCACACCCTAAAATCTTGATGGAAACAATATATATATATAACTTTCAAAACAAAGTGCTAAGAAACCATATCATTTCCTTTAACTTTAAGAACATATGATATTGCAATAACAAAAACTTTTATAATATAATCATACTAGAAGGTCTAAAGGGATATCACCAATCACCTTTTAAATTAGGTATTTATCAGAGGTATTTGAAAAAATCAACCAATCAATTAAATTAAGAAAACTAAAAAGAAAAGAAACTGAAAAAACCATAACATTTCCTTTAACTTTAAAAACCTATGATATTGCAATAACAAAAGCTTTTATAATACAATCACACTATAAAATCTAAAAGAATATCACCAATCTCCTTTTAAATTGAGTATTTATAAGAGATATTTTAAAAAATTAACCAATCGATTAAAATGAAAAAACCAAAAAGAAAATAATTAAAAAAATTGAACTAAAAGAAGAAACTAAAAAAAATTGATTTAAATACCAAAAAAATCACCCACTTTGGTTCATTTTTTATTCCAGTTTCAAAAAGCTAATAGTAATTAAATGGGACCAAACCAAAGCAGTTGAATCTAAATTAAATAGAACAAAAGGATACAAATAGCTTACTTAACCTAACCCTAAACCATATTCCCCACTTTCTCTTTGATAGCAGTTGCCCTTCCTCTTACCCTCAATGTTATTCTTCGTTATTGAAAATTAAACGATTATATTATAAAACTTGAAAGTTGAAATAATCTAGCATTTTTAATTCTTTATCTTGTTTTTTTTTATGAAGACTCAATCTATTTCCCCCTCCTCTCTCAATCATTCTTCACCCACAACCCACTATCTCTAGTATTGATGTGATGTGACTATGCTTAACTTAGTTTTTGACTTTCCCTCTTCTAAACCTCACCTCTTTTTATTTTTTTATTTTTTTTAGACTTGGATCTTACTACTTAAGTACAAGAAGGGCTTCTTAAGATTTTAGTTTTAATGCATCATGTTCATGTAAAAATGATTAATTCTTCTTTTTTGTTATCAAATAAAGAGTGTTATAATGAAGGTGTATTAAGTTTCTACTACTACTTTTTTTCTAGTACTGACCTTAAGACATGCAAGAATTTTTTGTTTGATTATATGTTCTTCTCATATAATTTAAAAATACTTAATGAATATTATTGTGGTTAGCAAGGTTGTCTGGACAACATTTTTTTTTCTTATATTTATAAGTCTGAACAAAAGATTATGTGGTTTAAGTTTTAGATGTACGATTAAGAATAACAAAACTTTAAAGGCACTTTTCAGTTTTCTAGTTTTTAATTCCAAAAAACTAAACTTGGCCGAACTGAATCAGTCCAGTCTGAATTGGTTTTTGGTTCGATCTAGATCTTTTTTTCAAGAAATAATATCTCCTAATTCATTTGAGTTTTGTTGCCCAAATTGGACTATAAACACCCCTAATATATATACATATGATAATCAACTCTAACTTCTATCTCTTCTTAACACCAGCACAATCCCTTTCAGGCACGACTTTAATATAAAAAATTCAAAAAATCTAAGCCATAACCATCATATATTAACTTAGAATCAACTTTAAAATAGTTATAAATCAATACAATAGTCTCTTTGTTGAAATCACAGCTTAGAATCCTTCCAAATTTAAATGAAAACCCAGTCAAAACCAACAAGAAGTTAACTAAAAAATGACCCAAACTCATTCTAACCTCTTCCCCTAATAAGAAAAACCAGATCCTAGAAAATAACAGAAATAATAAACCCAAGATCTAACCTTTATTTTAATGGTTTGATTTCTACCACAATTATGATGTCAAGAACATGTAGTGTTATCATTTAGTTCTATAGTAAGAAATTGATTTTTTTTTTATCAATTTGGATTTAATAGAAATATTAGTATATAGAAAAGTAAGGAAAACAATAGGAAGAAGTGATTGGAAAAGTTAGAGAGAAGAAAGGGTGTGTATATATATATGTGTGTGTGTGTGTATACATATATATATAAATATTAGTATAAAGAAAAGTAAGGAAAATAATAAGAAGTGATTGGAAAAGTTAGAGAGAAAAAAAGGTATGTGTGTGTGTGTGTATATATATATATAAAACCTTAAATTTTCTATTTATATAAGCTTGATACAAATGTAAAGTTATCAAACTTTAAGGTTATTTATGTAATTCAGATAATCATTGAAAGTCTTTTTATTAGCTAATGGCAATTATATTATTATTATTATTTTTAAATCCTTGGCAATTATAAGTCATATGTAAATGAAGGAATGACTCGTATAATGAAGAACAAAGGAAAATAAAAGTAAAATTATTTATTAATAATAAGTATCATATAAAGTTATGATACCATGATATATTCTAGTATTAGTAAGATAAAAAAGGGTTAATCTTCTTTTACTAAGGATAAAGATAAGATCACTAAGAGGCTTAAAACCTTAACCTTGTCGGCTATTAATCTCACATTGAATAAGGTCTCAAAACCTATATTGAAAAGGTTTGTTAATTAAATTGAGTTGGCGGTTACAAATTTTGAAGGACTTCCTAATAAACAAATGATTGACTTTGATCCCAATGCTTGTAAGATTCTACCCAAAGTTAGTTATAATCATGAAGATACCAATAAGTTAACAAAAAGTAGCGATATGACTCGATTCAAATATAAACAAATTTTTGCAAAGACTAGAAAGGTTTGAAGAGATAAGAAAACTCATTAAAAAAACTTCAAGGGTTGGTTTTGGTTATGAATTTTCTAAACCACTTTATTCTAAGATTAATAAAAAAAAAATTGTATGATTAGTACTTAAAAATGTATTTTTATCAAGGTGTTGTATCATTATTTTGTACTTAAAATATCAATAACTCCTTAACTAAAACATGTTTTATAATAACAAGTTTGATATCATAAGATACCTTTAATTTATGGTAAATGTTCATCTTAAATACAAGCTTATCACATAAATGAAAGGTTTGATTGATGAGTTTAAGTACTGAAATTAAAAAGACAAAGAGAGGGCCAAACTTTGAGAAGAGATACCGGTTCAACCTAAATTAGAACATTGTTTAGTCATTAGGTCATATCTAGAGTTATAGATTTTGGATTTAGGTTTGCTCTTTTTTATTATGTTTAGCTAATTTTATCATGTTAAGTTTTTGGCACCGTTACTAAGAAGGTAAATTCTTATACAAATTATAGAATTTGTTTTATTTTTCCTTTTTATTTTTCTTATATCTAACTTTGTTTTTTGTTTTGTTTTTTATTTTGTTTCTTCCTTTTATTCTATTCCTACATTTACATGAGAGTTTGGTCATATACATCAAGTGACAGACTTTGTAGGGTATCCTCATCATTTTTAGAAAATATGGCCGAAGAAAATAATCAATCGCTTTATAATGAGAATAAACATGTTAGAACATTTAAAGACAACATGAATCCCATAAGAACAAGTGCACCCTCATGCATAATTTTCTCCCTTGATGTATCTTATTTTAATTTTAAGACAAACATTTTTCAACTTTTAACTTCTTCTCATGACCTAAATTAAGAAAATATAAACTTGCATTTAAGAGAATTTGAGAAGGTTTGTAACGCCTATAATGACTCAAATTGTAGCATGAACAACATTAGATTAAAACTTTTTCTTTTTTTTTATTAAAAGATAAAGTTAAAATATGACTACAAAATTTGAAATCAGGATCCATTTATACTTGAGATTAAATGTAACAACAGTTTTTAAAAAAGTTTTTTTCCATCTTATAGAACAAACTTTTTAAAAAGACAAATCACTATATTCACTCAAAAACCAAGAGAAACATTTCTCCAATATTGGGATAGGTATAGAGACTTGCTTAATACTTTCCTTCATAATGGTTTTGAAATATAGAGATTGGTTTCATATTTTTATGAAGGGTTAACACCTAAAGGTAGACAAATAATGGAATTGATGTGCAATGCAACTTTTGAAGATAAAAACCCTAATGAAGCAATAAAGTACTTAGACTTGTTAGTTGAAAATGCTTGAAATTATGACAATACAGGTATTATGAGGCATCGAGTAAAGTTAAACCTCATATATCTAGTAGATGTATGTACAACTTTAGGGAAGATCATGACCTCTAAGCCAAGTTTGCATATCTAGCTAGAAAGTCAAGGCATTAGAATTGAAAAAGAGTAGTCAATTAAAATATATTTAAGACATTGTGTGTCGAATATGTGAAACCAATGAAAATTTAACTAATGACGGTCCAATTTTACCTTCTTTTAAGGAATGTTTCCATGAACAAGCTCATACTTTAAATAGTTTTCAAAAGCTCAATCATAACCTATACTCACAAACATATAACCCTGATTGGATAAATCACCTAGATTTCAGTTAGAAGAGTGATAATAACAATGCACAAACTTCACAACCACCGTTTCAAATACACCATAATTTTTAAAATTCTAATGGATAAGCACCTCTTTATGCTCCACATCCTAGAAGAAATCTTAAGGAAACATTACATGCATTCATTGAAAAGCCAAAGATAATCAATACTCAACATGCTCAAAGCGTGACAGATTTTAAAGATACTCTTATAAAATTATCATATGCTCTCAGTTTTCAAGAGAAAGGTAAGTTTTCATCTCAACCATAACAGAATTTTAATGGGCAATACAATGCAAATGCAAGTAGTTCTAGAAGCCAACACTTGGATTAAGTCAAATTAGCCATCACTCTTCGCAATAGTAAGGTTATCGAAAAGCCTACTCTTGAACCTTATAAGAAAAATGATGAGTCAATCTCTTAGGGTAAGGAAGGTGTTGAATATGAATATTGCAAAGAAAAGACTGATTCCCCGTCAGCACTTCTATTTCCTTATGCAATGGTCAAATAAAGAAAAGTCAATCACAACTTTGAAATCTTTGAACCTTTCAAATATGTAAGGATCAATATATCTTTGTTGGATGTTATTAAATAGGTTCCTTTCTATGCTAAATTTTTGAAGATCTGTGCTTTATGAAGAGAAAACTAAATGTGAAAAAGAAAGTTTTTTTAGCCAAACAAGTATGTGTCATTCTTTATAACTATAATTCCTTGAAATATAAAGATCTTGGTTGCCCTATAATTTCTTACTTTATTAAAGAACATAAAATTAAAAAAGCTTTACTTGATCTTGGAGCTAGTGTGAATTTACTTCCATATTCAGTTTTTCAAAGTCTTAATCTAGGTGAGTTAAAACCAACTTCTATAACTCTCTTGCTTATTGATAGATCTATAAAAATACCTAAAAGAATAGTTAATGATGTGTTAGTACAAGTTGATAAATTCATTTATCATGTGGATATTCAGGAAGAATCAAAGGCAAGTAATTGGAGATCACAAATTAAGGAATTACCACCACGACCAATTAAGTCCATACCTTTAAGTGTTCAACCACCCAAACCTAAATTGAAGTCATTACCATTCAATCTTAAATACTTATTTTTGGGAGAAAATGAAACTTTTTTGGTAATAATCTCTTCCAAACTTAATACATATCGAAAAGGTAAGTTATTACAAACTCTAAAGATATATAAAAATGCAATAGGATGGACCATAGCTGATATAAAAGGAATGAGTCCTTTGTTTTACACACACAAAATTTATTGGAGAAAAATGTTAAACCTTCTAGAGAAATGCGACAAAGGCTTAATCCTAATATGAAAGAAGTAGTGAAAAATAAAGTCATTAAGCATTTAGATAATAGAATCATTTATCATATTTATGACAGCAAATGGGTAAGTACTACCTAAGTTGTATCCAAGAAGTCAAGAGTCCCTGTAATAACAAATGAGAGCAATGACTTAATTTAAACTAGGACTATTAATGGTTGGCACATTTGCATTGACTATAGGAAACTTAATTCAATGACTAGAAAAGATTATTTTCCTTTACTTTTCATGGACTAAATCCTAGAAAGAGTTGTAAGTCATGAATTTTATTTTTTCTTAGATGGTTATTCAACTTAACACCAAATTGAAATTGTGTTAGAAGATTAAGAGAAGATAACTTTTACATACCATTACTAAAAGATGCCTTTTGGATTAAGTAATGCACCAGTCATGTTTTAAAGATACCTGTTTAGTATATTCAGTGATATGGTTAAATGTTTTCTTGAAATTTTTATGAATAATTTTTTTGTTTTTAGTGATTAATATTAATGTAACGATTAAACAATGATAATAACAAATATCAAGGTTAGAGGTTCCACTAATGGTATGCCAAACAAGTATAGTATAAACTCTTATTGTTCAATTGGAAACCACACACAAAGGAGGTTCTAATCAGATTATAAATTGTTAACATGATTACATTAGTCATCTTATTCGATTAATGCTAATACTTGTAAATTTCATCAAGTATTCATGATTATAACTTATGTTAACAACAAATCAAGTTCCTTTCATAGCTTAGGTGTTAGTTATACCATACAGTATGGGCTATGAAAGTGCAAGCATTTGTTGTGCCAAGTGTTATACAACATAAATCAAGATTAGTTATTTAACAAGCAAAATATTAAAGAGTGAACAAGATAACAAATATAAAACATGTTAGTATCAAACATGTAAGTCCATATTAAGTTTATACTATACTTATTCTTACACCATTAGTGTAACCTTTTCATAATAAACTTAGCTAAACATAATGAAAGAAAAAAAAACAAATAAACAAAATAAGAACATAAATAAGATAAAAGTTAACTAAGTAAATGAAAGGCATAAACATGATATTAATGAAAGCAAAACATAAACATTACAAAAAATACAAAAAGAGAAAGCAAGAGCATGATCTTGATCTAGAAACCAAGATGCTTAAATGCATGGCAAACGCCACCTTTTATAGGCTAAAATTGGGAACTATTGATTTGATGACTAATTGATGAGTGGGTAGCCAACTCTTGACTTGGTGACAATCCTTATCTTCTCTTATCTGCCTAAAATGTCATTGATGACGTCAAAATTGGAGCCACTCAAAAACAGGAAAGTTGTAGGCAATTATCTCAGTTTTCTTGTGTAAAACATTCAGCTCATTTAGACTTTTAGAACTCCAGATATGGCCAAACTACTGAACAATGCTCGGGTTGGAGGACAGATTCGGGCTTCTTTGTTATTGCTACAATTTGGACTTGAAAATGGTCTTTTTAGATCTTGGGCTCCATATAAAAGTTGTAGGCTTATGTCTTACCTTTCCATCCATATAAAGTAGACCTAAATCTAAGATCTATAGCTCCATACATGACCCAATTACCGAATAGTGTTCCTGTTTGGATTACACCAACATCTCTTTTCTAATTTTGATCATCTCTTTGCCCTTGCAATTTAAATTTTTAAAGTCATCAATCAATCCTTTTATTTATGTGATAGGCCTGCATTTAAAATGAATATTTACTATAAATTAAAGGTATCTTATATAATTAGATATATTATTATAAAACATGTTTTAGTTAAGGAGTTATTGATACTTCAAGTGCAAAATGATGATATAAAACCATGATAAAAATGCACTTTTAAGTACTAATCACACCTCCCAACCAGCTTATTTCTAGTTCCTAGTAATCAAAGCGTTAAAATAGAAAAACAATTTGCAAATTCTATAAAGCAAGGTATTCATCATTTAACTTCTATTAATCTATCCAGATAAACAAACTCTCATTAAATTTATATATCTACTCAATACCTCTTAACAAGATATTAATAAACCTTTCTTTTGTGCTCAATGTATCAACATATAATTATCGGGCTTTTCTTAGAAAAAAACAAAATTTTTGTTCTAATGTTTAAGGTTAACTTTCTTTAGTTAGGATTATTATTTTTGTCTTTTTTTCTTCTTCTTCTTTTTTAAATATATATACATATAATTTAAAGACATCAAACATCTTTAACCCATGTAACAAGCTTTCAGCTAATGACTCCGAGACTAGTTGGTCTTAGGGCATTAAATGTTACAGCTTTTTACAGCTTTCCTTAGTTGCTCAATTTATGTGACTTATGGAAGGATTAATTACAAGAATGAAAGATTGTAGTTGGTCAATTAATTGTTCAGTAGTAGCAGTAAAGATTATGATTTGCCATGCAGATGATGTTAAAAATTCCTGTTATACAGCATGATCAATAAAAGACAATAATTTATCATAATAACCATTAACATTTAACACACTTATAGCAGTAAAGATTATGATTTGCCATGCAGATGATGTTAAAAATTCCTGTTATACAGCATGATCAATAAAAGACAACAATTTATCATAATAACCATTAACATTTAACACACTTATGGGTTTATAGTGAATATGCAGTTAGGCCTAAAAGGAAATATGAAAGATCTCTTCCAATGTACCTAGACCACCTAGTAAAGTAATGAAGGCATCAGCATGGTTAAACATTGTATTCATTCGAGCCGACATTGTGGAGACCTAAAGTTCCTCTCCAATTATTTTTCCAATGATGCCCCCTTGTGCTAAAGCTTCGGAGACAACCCCCAAAACATGACTACCTCCTAAAAATACACCTATTGACACACCTCCCATTAACCCAAGACTGCCTCCTGTATACACTAAATGAATCTTTCTCTCAGATAGTACTTGACCAAGATGATTTGCTGATTCTAAAAACTCCTTTTCTTTCCCAGGACTAGATCCACCAAAAACACAAATATTTCTTATATGATGACTTGAGGAACTTGCCATTTCTACACATTTCTGTATTTGTTGAATGTATGGGTTGAGTAGAAATGAAAGGAAGGAAGAGAGGATTTTATAGATGAGAAATTAGAAAGGCAATCATACCACCTATATGTAGGTCAGCTAGAATCTCATACACACTCTTTCTCTCTCTTTTATTTATTTATTTATTTACTTTTAAAAAAAGCATGTGTATGTACAGGTAGTTGTGATTGTGGTTCACATCTTCCCTTAGTTTTACGTCCAAGAATGGCTTAAACACCCTCTATGGGTCGGGGATAGACTTCCCATCCAGTTTTCTTAAAAAACTGGCAAACAGGGTCTTTTTTAGTCAGATTTCCAAGACTAAGTCGATCATGTTCTTTATGAAATAGTGGTCATAAATCATGAATTGCACGATGCACATCTCCACTAGGATGCGTCTCAAGAGTCAATAAAAGATTATCTAAAGACTCCTTACTCAGGTCATCCTTAATGAATTATATTTTATCTTCATGGTTTATAGATACCATTTCTAAAGAACGATATTATGTATTACAAGTTCATCTAGCACATCGATGACAGACTTTCAGCATTTTACACGACGTTTCTTTGCAAAAGTGCTTTTACCTATTCCAGGCATGTGTGAAATGAAGGAGTTAGAGGACTCACCAGATAATCAGACCTTTGCTTCAATCAACCAGTGAATATCTTTAGGAATTTCATGATTCATTAACAATCTCAATCTTGCACATCTAGCATGGTAAATTTTGTAATCGCATTCTGAGGTAGAGCGGGAAAATACTTTTTTAATTTTTTAAGATTAGTGTCCATTTTCAAATAAGAATTGGAAGAGAGATTCAAAGAATTGCACAAATATATATACAGACATTAGTTATTATGGGAAACTAAAAGAACCGACTTAAGTCACGGAGTACTGTTGTCCATCATTTGGCCGGGGTGAGAGAAGCTAGCAAAAATCACTAAAAAAAACATAAAAACAATATAAAAAAAACAAAATAATTAACCTTTATCCACAAGATCATTCAAACTAGTTGATTCATTTTCACTAGGAAAATTATCAAAGTAAGCTTTCAAACAATGTCTATTTTCCTTAAACATATTGTCATTCATTAAATTCTCAATATCACAGGCCCCACAAGGATTGCTCCATCTTGATCTTAGCTCTCTAGGGAATGAATAGAGTTGAGAATTATAAAACAAAACTTTTTGACTAATGTCAACTTTTTGACAATTTTCACAAGTTTTGCAGAATGCATGCGTGTCCTTGAACATAGTGGGCCAATAAAATCCATTTTGAAAGATTTTTGTAGCTGCCTTTTTTTATGAGAAATAACTTTCACATGCTTCAGAATTACAAAGTTTAATGACACTACTTACCTCATTGTCGGGAATGAATCTTTGAAATATTTGATTAGGATAATATTTGAATAAGTTAGGGTCATCACAATTAAAATTCTTCACTTCGTTCAAAAACTTTTCTTTATCTTGGGTACTCCAATCAGCTGGCAAATCTCCTAAAGTAAGAAAATTGATATTTTTATCATACCAAGGCATTGAATTAAGAGAAAGCAAGAATTTGTTAGAAAAGTAATTATCGATTACTGTGATGTCAAATGTCGAATTTGGTGTCACTTTTGACAAAAGATCTGCATCAACATTTTCGGTGCATTTTTCATCTGTGATTTTTTCCTCAAAATAAATCATTTACAAATCTTTATATTCCTCTAACTTATTTTTACTTAAAGTAGATTCAAGTTGATCATAAACTAATTTGTCAATATGATCTACTTCTTGTAAATCATTATCATCTCCAAGTTGCTTGCAAATGTTGAAAATATTTATCTCCAATGTCATGTTTCCAAATGATAGCTTCATCAATCCATTCATATAGTTAATTAATGCATTAGAAGTTGCAAGAAACGGACGTCCTAAAATAGTAGGAAATGAATTACATACTTCAACAGGTTGTGTGTCTAAGACAATAAAATTCACAGGATAAATGAATTTATTGACTTGTACTAACACATCTTTAATTATTCCTCCAGGTACTTTTACAGATCTATCGGCAAGTAAAAGAGTTATAAAAGTTGGTTTTAACTCACAAAGATTGAAACTCTGAAAAACTGAATATGGAAGTAAATTCACACTAGCACCGAGATAAAGTAAGGCTCTTTTAATTTTATATTCTCCAATAAAGCAAGAAATTGTAGGACAATCAAGGTCTTTATATTTCAAAGCATTATTATTCTAAAGAATAGCATCTACTTGTTCGGCTAAAAAGGCTTTCTTTTTCACATTCAGTTTCCTCTTCACAGTGCATAGATCTTTCAAAATTTTAGCATAGGAAAGAACCTGTTTAATAGCATCAGCAAAGGTATATTGATTCTTAACTGTTTAAAAGTTTTAAAAATTTTAAAGTTGTGATTGACTTTCTTTTATTTGGTTATGGCTTGAGGAAATAGAAGTGCTAGCAGAGAATCAGTATTTTCTTTGCAATTTTCAGATTCAACCCCTTCCTTACCCTCCGAGATTGACTCATCATCTTTTTTATAAGGTTCAATAGAGGGTTTTTCAATAATCTTACCACTGCGAAGAGTAGTGACTGATTTGACTTAATCCATGTGTTAGCTTCCGGAACTACTTGCATTTGCATTGTATTGCCCCTTGGGATTTTATTGTGGTTAAGATGGAAACTTATCTTTCTCTTGGAAACTGAGAGCAGATGTTAATTTTGCAAGAGTATCTTTAAAATCTGTCATGTTTTGAGCAAGTTAAGTATTGACCATCTCTTGCTTTTCAATAAATGCATGCAATATTTCCCTAAGATTTCTTCTAGGAGGTGGAGCATAAGGAGGTGCATATCCATGAGAATTTTGGAAATTGTGGTGTGCTTGAAATGGTGGTTGTGAAGTTTGTGCATTGTTGTTCTCACTCTTCCAACTAAAATTTGGGTGATTTCTCCAACCAAGGTTGTATGTTTGTGAGTATGGGTTGTGGTTGATCCTTTGGAAACTGTTTAAAGCATGGGCTTATTCATGGAGACATTCCTTAAAAGAAGGCAAGGTTGGATAATTATTGGTTGAGTGTTCATTTGTTTCACATATTTGACACACAATATTTTCAACAGATTTTAATTGACCACTCTTTTTCAATTATAATGCCTTGACTTTTCTAGCTAAAGATGGAAACTTAGCTTGAAGGTCATAATCTTTCTAAGGTTGTACATACCTCCACTAAATGTATGAGGTCGAGTTTTACTCGGTGCCTCATAAGTACCCGCGATGTCCTATTTTTGAGTATTTTCAGCTAACAAATCTAAGTACTTCATTACTTTATTAGGATCTTTATCTTCAAAAATTTCATTGTACATCAATTCAACCATTTGCCTATCTCTAGGTGTTAACTCTTCATAAAAATATGAAACCAATCTTCATGTTTTAAAACCATGATGAGGGCAAGTATTAAGCAAGTCTTGATACCTATCCCAACATTGGTAAAATGTTTCTCCTGGTTTTTAAGTGAAAATGGTGATTTGTCTTTTGAAAGAGTTTGTTCTATGAGATGGGAAAACCTTCTTTAAAAACTATTATTTTATTTCATCCCAAGCACGAATGGATCCTAGTCTCAAATTTTGTAGCCATGTTTTAGCTTTATCTTTTAATGAAAAAGGAAAAAGCTTTAATCTGATGGTGTTCATGCTACAATTTAAATTATTATATGTGTTGCAGACCTCCTCAAATTTCCTTAAATGCAAGTATGGATTTTCCAATTCTAAGCCATGAAAAGAAGGTAAAAATTGAATAATGACTAGCTTAAAATTGAAATAAGATGCATCGGGAGGAAAAACTATGCATGATGGTGCACTTGTTCTTATGGGATTCATATGGTCTCTAAGTGTTCTAGCACGGTTATTCTTATTATGAAGTGATTGATTATCTTCTTCGACCATATTTTCTAAAAATGATGAGGATACCCTACAAAGTCTACCACTTGATGTACGTGACCACACTCTCATACACGTGTAGGAATAGAATAAAAGGAAAAGGAAAACAAAAGAAGAAGAAACAAGAGAAAAGAAACAAAGTTATATACAAGAAAAGTGAAAAAACAAAATCAATACTATAATTTGTACAAGAACTTATGCAACGACGCCAAAAACTTGACACGACAAAAAGATTGATGTCTTCTCCCAAGTGCAGGAGTGTCGAAGTAATAAATAACCCAGCAAGACCGAGATCGAACCACAAGAAGGTTAGCTATACAAATTATAAATAACAATAATACAACAACAACAATAACAACAATAACAACAACAACAACAACAACAACAACAACAACAACAACAATAATAATAATAAAGAAAAAAAAGGATAAGAAGAAGAAGAAGAAGATGATGAGAACTTTGAAATGAAATATTAATGCAACGATTAAACAATGATAATAACAAATGTCAAGGTTAGAGGTTCCATTATTGGTATGTCAAACAAGTATAGTATAAACTTTTATTGTTCAATTGGAAACCACACACAAAGGAAGTTCCAATCAGATTATAAATTGTTAACATGATTACATTAGTCATCTTATTCGATTAATGTTAATACTTGTAAATCTCGTCAAGCATTCATGATTATAACTTATGTTAACAACAAATCAAGTTTCTTTCATAGCTCAGGTGTCGGTTATACCATACAGTATGGGCTATGAAAGTGCCAAGCATTTGTTGTACCAAGTGTTATACAATATAAATCAAGATTAGTCATTTAACAGCAAAGTATTAAAGAGTGAACAAGATAACAAATATAAAACATGTTAGTATCAAACATGTAATTCCATATTAAGTTTACACTATACTTATTCTTATATCATTAGTGTAACCTTTTCACCTTGACATAATAAACTTAGCTAAACATAATGAAAGAAAAAAAAACAAATAAACAAAATAAGAACATAAATAAGATAAAAGTTAACTAAGTAAATGAAAGAAAATGAAAGGCATAAACTTGATATTAATGAAAGTAAACATAAACATTACAAAAAAAAATACAAAAAGAGAAAGCAAAAGCATGATCTTGATTTGGAGAGCAAGATGCTTAAATGCATGGCAAATGCCTCCTTTTATAGGCCAAAATTAGGAACTATTGATTTGATGACTAATTGATGAGTGAGTGACCACCTCTTGACTTGGTGACAATCCTTATCTTCTCTTGTCTGCCTAAAACATTATTGATAACGTCAACATTAGAGCCACTTGAAAACATGAAAGTTGTAGGAAATTATATAAGCTTTCTTGTGGAAAACATTTAGCTCATTTCGACTTCTAGAACTCCAGATATGGCAAAAATACTGAACAATGCTTGGGCTGGAGGACAGATTCGGGCTTCTTTATTATTGCTACAATTTGGACTTGAAAATGACCTTTTTAGATCTTGGGCTTCTATAAAGTTGTAGGTCTATGTCTTACCTTTCCATCCATATAAAGTAGACCTAAATTTGAGATCTATAGCTCTAGATATGACCCAATTACCGAATAGTGTTCCGGTTTGGATTGCACCGACATCTCTTTTCTAAGTTTGGCCATCTCTTTATCCTTTCAATTTCAAGTCTTAAATTCATCAATCAATCCTTTCATTTATATCATAGGTCTGCATTTAAAATGAATATTTACCATAAATTAAAGGTATCTTATATTATTAGATATATTATTATAAAACATGTTTTAGTTAAGGAGTTATTGATACTTCAAGTTCAAAATGATGATATAAAACCTTGATAAAATATACTTTTAAGTATCAGTCAGTGGCTGGAGTCGACTATAAGAGGAAGAAGAAAACATTGCAAATGGTGGTTGCTTTGTCACTAATGAGCAACTAGGTTGATGGGAATTATGGTGGCAAAGCCAAATATGGAGGTGGAGGTCAACGTTGATGTTGCTGCTGTCAATACTAGAGAAGGAAGAAAATGAAAATGATGGTGCTGATGAACTGCTGCTGTTGTGGAGAAAAAGGAAGAAGCACTAGTAGAGAAGGAGAAGTGTGGTGGAGAGGATGGTTGATTAGTACTTAAAAGTGCATTTTTATCATGGTTTTATATCATCATTTTGCATTTGAAGTATCAATAACTCCTTAACTAAAGCATGTTTTATAATAATATATCTAATAATATAAGATACCTTTAATTTATGGTAAATGTTCATTTTAAATGCAGGCCTATCACATAAATGAAAATATTGATTGATGACTTTAAGAACTTAAATTGCAAAGGCAAAGAGATGGTCAAACTTAGAAAAGAGATGTCGGTGCAATCCAAACCGGAACATTGTTCGGTAATTGGGTCATATCTGGAGCTACAGATCTCAAATTTAGGTCCAATTTATATGGATGGAAAGGTAAGACATAGGCCTACAACTTTCATATGGAGCCCAAGATCTAAAAAGGCCATTATCAAGTCCAAATTGTAGCAACAACAAAGAAGCCCGAATCTGTCTTCCAACCCGAGCACTGTTCGGTATTTTGGCCATATCTGGAGTTCTAAAAGTTCAAATGAGCTGAATGTTTTACACAAGAAAGCTGAGACAATTGCCTACAACTTTTATGTTTACAACTGGCTCCAATTTTGACATTATCAATGACGTTTGGGGCAGACAAGAGAAGATAAGGATTGTCACCAAGTCAAAAGTTGGCCACCCACTTATCAATTAGTCATCAAATCAATAGTTCCTAATTTTGGCCTATAAAAGGAGGCATTTGCCATGCATTTAGGCATCATGGTTTCCAGATCAAGATCATGCTCTTCCTTTCTCTCTTTGTATTTTTTGTAATGTTTATGCTTTGCTTTCATTAATATCAAGTTTATGCCTTTCATTTCCTTTCCTTTACTTAGTTAGCTTTTATGTTCTTATTTTGTTTATCTATTTTGCTTTCTTTCATTATGTCTAGCTAAATTAATTATGTCAAGGTGAAAAGGTTACACTAATGGTGTGAGAATAAGTATAATGTAAACTTAATATGGACTTTAATGTTTGATACTAACATGTTTTATATTTGTTATCTTATTCACTCTTTAATACTTTGCTTGTTAAATGACTAATCTTGATTTATGTTGTATAACACTTGGTACAACAAATGCTTGGCACTTTCATAGCCCATAATGTATGGTATAACCGACACCTGAGCTATGAAAGGAACTTGATTTGTTGTTAACATAAGTTATAATCATGAATGCTTGACGAGATTTACAAGTATTAGCATTAATCGAATAAGATGACTAATGTAATCATGTTAACAATCTATAATCTGATTGGAACCTCCTTTGTGTGTGGTTTCCAATTCAATAATAAGAGTTTATACTATACTTGTTTGATATACCATTAGTGGAACCTCTAACCTTGACATTTGTTATTATTATTGTTTAAACCTTACATTAATTTTCCATCTCCAAGTTCTCATCATCATCTTCTTCTTCTCTTTCTTTATTATTATTATTATTACTACTACTACTACTACTACTATTACTAGTATTACTATTATTATTATTATTATTGTTATTGTTATTGTTATTGTTATTGTTGTTATTATTATTGCTATTATTATTGCTTATAATTGTTGTCTATAATTTGTACAATTAACCTCCCTGTGGTTCGACCCCGGTCTTGCCGGGTTATTTATTACTTCGACACTCCTACACTTGGGAGAAGACATCAACCTTTTAGTCGTGTCAAGTTTTTGGCGCCATTGCTGGGGAGGTAAGTTCTTGTATAAATTATAGTATTTATTTTATTTTCTCTTTTCACTTTTCTTGTATATAACTTTGTTTCTTTTTATTTTGTTTTCTTCCTCCTTCTTTTGCTTTCTTCTTCTTTTTTATTTTATTCCTACACGTGCATGAGAGTGTGGTCACGTACATCAAGTGGTAGACTTTGTAGGATATCCTCATCATTTTCAGAAAATATGGCCGAAGAAGATAATCAATCACTTCATAATGAGAATAATGAGAATAACCATGCTACAACACTTAGAGACCACATGAATCCCATAAGAACAAGTGCACCATCATGTATAGTTTTTTCCTCCTGATGCATCTCATTTTAATTTTAAACCAGGTATTATTCAACTTTTACCTTCTTTTCATGGTTTGGAATTGGAAAATCCATACTTGCATTTAAGGGAATTTGAGGAGGTCTGCAACACATATAATAATTTAAATTGTAGCATGAACACCATCAGATTAAAGCTTTTTCCTTTTTCATTAAAAGATAAAGCTAAAACATGGCTACAAAATTTGAGACCAGGATCCATTCGTGCTTGGGATGAAATGCAACAACAGTTTTTAAAGAAGTTTTTCCCATCTCATAGAACAAACTCTTTCAAGAGACAAATCACCACTTTCACTCAAAAACCAGGAGAAACATTTTACCAATGTTGGGATAGGTATCGAGACTTGCTTAGTACTTGCCCTCATCATGGTTTTGAAACATGGAGATTGGTTTCACATTTCTATGAAGGGTTAACACCTAAAGATAGGCAAATGGTTGAATTGATGTGCAATGGAACTTTTGAAGATAAAGACCTTGATAAAGCAATGGAGTACTTAGACTTGTTAGCTGAAAATGCTCAAAATTGGGACACCGCAGGTACATATGAGGCACCGAGTAAAACTGAACCTCATACATCTAGTGGAGGTATGTACAACCTTAGGGAAGATCATGACCTTCAAGCCAAGTTTGCATCTTTAGCTAAAAAAGTCGAGGCACTAGAATTGAAAAAGAGTGGTCAATTAAAATTTGTTGAAAACATTGTGTGTCAAATCTGTGAAACAAATGAACACTCAACCAACGATTGTCCAACCTTGCCTTCTTTTAAGGAATGTCTCCATGAACAAGCCCATGCTTTAAACACTTTCCAAAGGCCCAACCACAACCCATACTCCCAAACATACAATCCTGGTTAGAGAAATCACCAAAATTTCAGTTGGAAGAGTGACAATGCACAAACTTCACAACCACAGTTTCAAGCACACCATAATTTCCAAAATTATCATGGATATGCACCTCCTTATGCTCCACCTCTTACAAGAAAGTTTGAGGAAACTTTGTATGCATTCATTGAAAAGCAAGAGACAATCAACACTCAACTTGCTCAAAGCATAATAGATTTTAAAGATACTCTTGCAAAATTCACATCTACTCTCAATTTTCAAGAGAAAGGTAAGTTTCCATCTCAACCACAGCAAAATCTCAAGGAGCAATACAATGCAAATACAAGTAGTTATGGAAGCCAACATATGGATCAAGTCAAATCAGTCATCACTTTTTGTAGTGGTAAGGTTATTCAAAAACCAATTCTTGAACCTTGTGAGAAAGATAATGAGTCAATTTCTAAGGGTAAGGAAGGGGTTGAATCTGAAAATTGCAAAGAAACGACTGATTCTCCGCCAGCACTTCCATTTTCTCATGCCATGACCAATCAGGAAGAAATCGAGGATGAAAAAGGCATCGAAAAGGTTGATGCGAATCTTTTATCAAAAGTGACAACAGATTCGACACCCGACATCACACCAATCGATGATCACTTTCCTGATGAATCTCTACTTTCTCTTAATTCAATGCCTTGGTTTGCTAAAAATATCAATTTTCTTGCTTCAGGATTTTTGCCAACTCATTGGAGTATTGAAGACAAAAGAAAATTTTTGAGCAACGAGCAAAATTTTTATTGGGATGACCCTTACTTATTCAATTATTGTCCTGATCAAATATTTCAAAACTGCATTCTCGACAATGAGGTAAGTAATTTCATTAAATTTTGTTACTCTAAGGCATGTGGGGATCATTTCTCATCAAAAAAGAGGATTGTAGAAATCTTACAAAGTGGATTTTACTGGCCCATCATATTTAAAGAGTCAGATGCATTCCGCAAAAACTGTGAAAATTATCAGAAGGTGGGATTTATTTCAAAACACAGAGAGTCTTTAGATAATCTTCTATTGACTATTAAGTCTCATCATAATCGAGATAAGTATTGTGTAATTCATGACTTATGAACCCATTTTCATAAAGAACATACTTGGCATAGTCTTGGGAATCTGACTAAAAAAGATCATGTTTGCCAGTTTTTAAGAAAACTGGATGGGAAGCCTATCCCTGACCCATTGAGGGTGTTTAAGTTGTTCTTGGACGTAAAACCAAGGGAAGATGTGAGCCACAATCACAACTGCGATTTGAATTTTTTTTGTTTGTAAAAACTTGTGTCTTTTGGTTTTATTATTGTGTTTTGTTATTTCTTATTTTTGTTTCAGTGTGTTTCAGGTTTTGTCAGTGTTTGTTATTTCAGGTGATATCTTCTATACTCTATCTTTCTACCTTAGAACATTGAGGACAATGTCTCGTTTTGGTTGGGGGGAGAGGGTAGTAGTTGATTAAAAAAAAAATTGTTTTTTCATTTCATAAAGCATGTGCATAATTGTTGTTACTAGGATGGTAGAGTAAAGGAGTTCTTTTGTTAAAGTGACTCTTGAGACGCATCTTAGTAACCATTCTTAACAAGGTCTATTATAATACTTCCTGAAATATTCAGGTTTACAAACTCTCGTATTGTTACCGCTTAATTCTGCTCATATACTTATTTAACATGTATTCTTAAACCTTAATTTACACACACTTTAACATATGATTGTGGGTTGCATATTGGATTATTACATTATTTATGTTCTTTTGTTAAAGGTAACAACTAAGGGAAAGGGATTGTATATAATTAAAAAAAAAAGAAAAAAAATGATGATAATAAAAATGTAGATAAGTTTGGTTTCGTAGCCTCCCTAACCTAAGCAATTAAGCCCGAAGGGGTGTTTTAACACCTAATACCCTAAAGTCAACTAACTTGAGAGCTATTGGCCCAACGCTTGTTACATGGGTTGAGGAGAAAAGCTTAAGGGAATCAAACATTGCACTATCTACATATCAGTATCTGCGACCCGAGTTACTAAGCTCGTAGGGGTGTCTTAACACCTAATGCCCTAAGACCAACTGGTCTGGGAGTCATTAGCTGAAAGCTCGTTACATGGGTTAAAGATGCATGATGTTTTTAAATTATATGTATATAGATTAAAAAAAAAAGAAAAGAAAAAACAAAAAAAAAGACAAAAATAGTAATCCCAACCCAAGGAAGTTAACCTTAAATATTAGAACAAAAATTTTGTTTTCTTCCAAGAAAATCCCCATAATTATGTGTTGATATATTAAACACAAAAGAAAGGTTTATTAATATCTTGTTAAGAGGTATTGAGCAGATATATAAATTTAATGAGAGTTTGTTTATCTGGATAGATTAATGGAAGTTAAATGATGAATACCTTGCTTTGTGAAATTTGCAAATTGTTTTAACGCTTTGATTACTAGGGACTAGTAATAAGCTGGTTGGGGGTGTGATTAGTAGTTAAAAGTGCATTTTTATCATGGTTTTATATCATCATTTTGCACTTGAAGTATCAATAACTCCTTAACTAAAGCATGTTTTATAATAATATATCTAATAATATAAGATACCTTTAATTTATGGTAAATGTTCATTTTAAATGCAGGCCTATCACATAAATGAAAATATTGATTGATGACTTTAAGAACTTAAATTGCAAAGGCAAAGAGATGGTCAAACTTAGAAAAGAGATGTCAGTGCAATCCAAACCGGAACATTGTTCGGTCATTGGGTCATATCTGGAGCTACAGATCTCAGATTTAGGTCCAATTTATATGGATGGAAAGGTAAGACATAGGCCTACAACTTTCATATGGAGCCCAAGATCTAAAAAGGCCATTATCAAGTCCAAATTGTAGCAACAAATAAGCCCGAATCTGTCTTCTAGCCCGAGCACTGTTTGGTATTTTGGCCATATCTGGAGTTCTAGAAGTCCAAATGAGCTGAATGTTTTACACAAGAAAGCTGAGACAATTGCCTACAACTTTCATGTTTACAACTGGCTCCAATTTTGACGTTATCAATGACGTTTGGGGCAGACAAGAGAAGATAAGGATTGTCACCAAGTCAAAAGTTGGCCACCCACTTATCAATTAGTCATCAAATCAATAGTTCCCAATTTTGGCCTATAAAAGGAGGCATTTGCCATGCATTTAGGCATCATGGTTTCCAGATCAAGATCATGCTCTTCCTTTCTCTCTTTGTATTTTTTGTAATATTTATGCTTTGCTTTCATTAATATCAAGTTTATGCCTTTCATTTCCTTTCCTTTACTTAGTTAGCTTTTATGTTCTTATTTTGTTTATCTATTTTGCTTTCTTTCATTATGTCTAGCTAAATTAATTATGTCAAGGTGAAAAGGTTACACTAATGGTGTGAGAATAAGTATAATGTAAACTTAATATGGACTTTAATGTTTGATACAAACATGTTTTATATTTGTTATCTTGTTCACTCTTTAATACTTTGCTTGTTAAATGACTAATCTTGATTTATGTTGTATAACACTTGGTACAACAAATGCTTGGCACTTTCATAGCCCATAATGTATGGTATAACCGACACCTGAGCTATGAAAGGAACTTGATTTGGTGTTAACATAAGTTATAATCATGAATGCTTGACGAGATTTACAAGTATTAGCATTAATCGAATAAGATGACTAATGTAATCATGTTAACAATCTATAATCTGATTGGAACCTCCTTTATGTGTGGTTTCCAATTGAATAATAAGAGTTTATATTATACTTGTTTGACATACCATTAGTGGAATCTCTAACCTTAACATTTGTTATTATCATTGTTTAATCCTTACATTAATATTTCATCTTCAAGTTCTCATCATCTTCTTCTTCTTCTCTTTCTTTACTATTATTATTATTATTATTATTGTTGTTGTTGTTGTTGTTGTTGTTGTTGTTGTTATTGTTGTTTATAATTGTTGTTTATAATTTATACAATTAACCTCCCTGTAGTTCGACCCCGGTCTTGCCGGGTTATTTATTACTTTGACACTCCTGCACTTGGGAGAAGACATCAATCTTTTCGTCGTGTCAAGTTTTTGATGATGAATACCTTGCTTTGTGAAATTTGCAAATTGTTGTAACGCTTTGATTACTAGGGACTAGTAATAAGCTGGTTGAGGGGTGTGATTAGTACTTAAAAGTGCATTTTTATCATGGTTTTATATCATCATTTTGCACGTGAAGTATCAATAACTCCTTAACTAAAGCATGTTTTATAATAATATATCTAATAATATAAGATACCTTTAATTTATGGTAAATGTTCATTTTAAATGCAGGCCTATCACATAAATGAAAATATTGATTGATGACTTTAAGAACTTAAATTGCAAAGGCAAAGAGATGGTCAAACTTAGAAAAGAGATGTCGGTGCAATCCAAACCGGAACACTGTTCGGTAATTAGGTCATATCTGGAGCTACAGATCTCAAATTTAGGTCCAATTTATATGGATGGAAAGGTAAGACATAGGCCTACAACTTTCATATGGAGCCCAAGATCTAAAAAGGCCATTATCAAGTCCAAATTGTAGCAACAACAAAGAAGCCCGAATCTGTCTTCCAGCCCGAGCACTGTTCGGTATTTTGGCCATATCTGGAGTTCTAAAAGTCCAAATGAGCTGAATGTTTTACACAAGAAAGCTGAGACAATTGCCTACAACTTTCATGTTTACAACTGGCTCCAATTTTGACGTTATCAATGACGTTTTGGGCAGACAAGAGAAGATAAGGATTGTCACCAAGTCAAAAGTTGGCCACCCACTTATCAATTAGTCATCAAATCAATAGTTCCCAATTTTGGCCTATAAAAGGAGGCATTTGCCATGCATTTAGGTATCATGGTTTCCAGATCAAGATCATGCTCTTCCTTTCTCTCTTTGTATTTTTTGTAATGTTTATGCTTTGCTTTCATTAATATCAAGTTTATGCCTTTCATTTCCTTTCCTTTACTTAGTTAGCTTTTATGTTCTTATTTTGTTTATCTATTTTGCTTTCTTTCATTATGTCTAGCTAAATTAATTATGTCAAGGTGAAAAGGTTACACTAATGGTGTGAGAATAAGTATAATGTAAACTTAATATGGACTTTAATGTTTGATACTAACATGTTTTATATTTGTTATCTTGTTCACTCTTTAATACTTTGCTTGTTAAATGACTAATCTTGATTTATGTTGTATAACACTTGGTACAACAAATGCTTGGCACTTTCATAGCCCATAATGTATGGTATAACCGACACCTGAGCTATGAAAGGAACTTGATTTGTTGTTAACATAAGTTATAATCATGAATGCTTAACGAGATTTACAAGTATTAGCATTAATTGAATAAGATGACTAATGTAATCATGTTAACAATATATAATCTGATTGGAACCTCCTTTGTGTGTGGTTTCCAATTCAATAATAAGAGTTTATACTATACTTGTTTGATATACCATTAGTGGAACCTCTAACCTTGACATTTGTTATTATTATTGTTTAATCCTTACATTAATTTTCCATCTCCAAGTTCTCATCATCTTCTTCTTCTTCTCTTTCTTTATTATTATTATTATTATTATTATTATTATTATTATTACTACTACTACTATTACTACTACTATTACTACTACTACTACTACTACTATTATTATTATTATAGTTGTTGTTATTGTTGTTGTTATTATTGCTTATAATTGTTGTCTATAATTTGTACAATTAACCTCCCTGTGGTTCGACCCCGGTCTTGCCGGGTTATTTATTACTTCGACACTCCTGCACTTGGGAGAAGACATCAACCTTTTAGTCGTGTCAATGGTTGTCTAGTCGGTAGTGATAATAGTGGTGGTGGCTGAAGGCACAGCTGAGAAGGAGAAAGGAGAGAGAGAGGTAGTAGAAAAAGAAGAAAAACAGGGGAGGTGACTGGTTTTTCTTTGATTTTGAACCCAATTTTCTCTTTTCTTAGGCCATCAAATTCACCTCTATTTATAGACGGTGAAAGAGGGCAATCTTGTCTACTCTAGAGAAAAATTTCAGCCCTTGATTCAGATGAAAAAGATCCCAACTGTTGACTCAAAGTAGGCATGGTTCACTATCAAATTATCAAATTTGCAGTTGTAGGCTTCTTGAGTTGGTCTCTTTAGGGTGGTGCCCTATCCATTTATTTGTTAGTGAGCTGGTGTTGACCATACACTGATGTAGAGGGATGTCTGGTGATCAGTTTCATGCAAGTTTTGGCAAATTTAGTGGACATTAGGTACATTAAATGTAGTTATAAAGTAGAAAACCGGACTAGGTTTACCTGGGTAAAATAAGAAGACAATGAACAATGACCAGACAACTCCTCTCCTTTTTTTTTTCTTCAAAACTTCGTCGTTTTGGGTTGAATTAGGGATTTAAACTAATTTTTAATTTAGTCCTCCATCTTTCAATTTCTTTCAATTGAACCCCTAATTGACTCTAAACTTTGGATTTAATGCAATTAAACCCCTATTGAACTTCAATTAGAACCCCAAAGTTACGTGCCTTTTACAAAATCATCCTTGGTCTCAGATTTTATCAATTTAATCCCTAATTGACTATTAAACTTTCAATTTCTTTAATTTTGCCCCTCGGTTTTTGTCAATTGAGACTCTATAGTTTGCCACCTGTTACATAATGGTCCTTGGTTTAGGATTTTGTCAATTTAGCCCCTAATTGACCCTAAAACTTCAATTTTCTTGTAATTTAACCCCTAATTTCAACCAATTAACTTGGTGAAAATTAAATTTGATCTCTTAAAATTTTAATTTTCTCAAGTCAAAATTATGCCCCCAAACTTAATTTTTTACCAATTAAGCCCTATATAAAATTAATTTGATCCATTTAAAGTATAATTAAGTCCTTACACTTAATTTAATCCTTTAATTGGATTCAAATTAATTCTTAAACATAATTATCATTTACTTTGACCTTGAATTTGTATTTTTTTCTCAATTTTTAGGCATAATAGGGTACAATTAGGCCTTGAACTTCCTCCAAAAATTGCAGCTTGATTCCCTGGCCTGCATTCTCCACGATGACAGCCTTTATTTTTATTTTTATTTTGAAAAAAGGTGATTTTTTGGGAATAACCCAAAATTGGGTTATGACAGTGAAGAAGCCTTTGTTAAACTTAAAAACTTGCTTACTTATGCTCATGTCATTTAACCTCCTGATTGGTCATTAACTTTTAAAATAACATGTGACGCTAGTGATTATCTCGTAAGTGTTGTTTTGGGACAAAGAAAAGATAAGAAACCTTAATGTGATTTACTATGCAAGTAAAACTTTAAATAGTGCTCAAATAACTTACACCACCATTGAAAAAGAATTACTTGCAGTAGTATTTGTATGTGAAAAATTCAGGTATTATCTTTTTGGCTCACTTGTTGTTTTTAGTGATCATTGATTAATACTTAAAAGTGCATTTTTGTCAAGGTTTTATATTATCATTTTGCACTTGAAGTATCAATCACTCATTAACTAAAATATCTTTTATAATAACATATCTAATAATATAATATATTTTTAATTTGTGGTAAATGTTCATTTTAAATGCAGGTCTATCACTTAAATAAAATTATTGATTGATGAGTTTAATAACTGAAATTGAAAGGACAAAGAAATTAGGAAACTTAGAAAAAAAGATGTTGGTGTAGTCCAAATCAGAACACTGTTCAGTAATTGGGTCATATCTGGAGTTATAGATCTCGAATTTAGGTGTACTTTATATGGATGGAAAGGTAAGACATAGGCCTATAATTTTAATAGGAGCCCAAGATTTAAAAAGATCATTTTCAAGTCCAAATTGTATCAACAATAAATAAGTCTGAATGTGTCCTTTAACCCTAACATTGTTCAGTATTTAGCCCATATATGGAGTTCTAGAAGTCCAAATGACCTTAATTGTTTTTTTAAAAAAAACTGAGATAATTTTCTAGAACTTTTGTTTTCTCAAGTGGTTCTAATTTTGACGTTATCAATGATGTTTTGGGCAGACAAGAGGAGATAAAGATTGTCATTAAGTCAAGAGTTGGCCACCAACTCATCAATTAGTCACCAAATCAATAGTTTCTAATTTTGGCCTTTAAAAAAAGGCATTTGTCATGCATTTAGGTTTTTGGTTTCTAGATCAAGATCACGCTTTTGCTTTCTCTCTTTGTATTTTTTGTAATGCTCAAGTTTTGCTTTCATTAATATCTTGTTTATACCTTTCATTTCCTTCTTTTACTTAGTTAACTTTTATTTTATTTATGTTCTTATCTTGTTTATTTATGTTTCTCTTCTTCATTATGTTTAGTTAAGTTTATTATGTTAAGGTGAAAAGGTTACACTAATGGTGTAAGAATAAGTATAGTATATACTTAACATGAACCTTAATGTTTGATATTAACATATTTTGTATTTGTTATCTTGTTCACTCTTTACTACCTTGTTTGTTAAATGACTAATTTAGATTTATGTTGTATGCCACTTGGTACAACAAATGCTTGGCACTTTCATAGCCCATACTATATGGTATAATTGACACTTGTGCTATGAAAGGAACTTAATTTATTTTTAACATAAGTTATAATTATGTATGTCTAACGAGATTTACAAATATTAGCATTAATCGAATAAAATAACTAATATAGTCATGTTAACAATTTATAATCTGATTGGAACCTTCTTTGTGTGTGGTTTTCAATTAAATAATAAAAATTTATACTATACTTATTCGACATACTATTAGTAAATCCTCTAGTATTAACATTTGATGTTATTATTGTTTAATCATTACGTTAATCTTTCATCTTAAAGTTCCTATCAACTTCTTCTTCTTCTTTATTACTACTACTAAAACTACTACTATTTTACTATTATTGTTGTTTATAATTATTGTTTATAATTTATATAATTAACCTTTTTGTAATTCAATCTCGATCTTAATAGGTTATTTATTACTTCAACACTTCTATACTTAAAAAAAAAAAACATCAATTTTTTTAGTGATATCAAATATTAAAATTACAAATCCAATAATATTTATAAAACTTTTTTAAAAAAAAACTCACCTTAATCAATAACCAAAGCTTTAGCATTAAACAAATGTTATGAATTGCCAAAATTGATGATTCATTAAAAGTAGCAATCATTGAGAATAGTTTTTCGAGTTCCACAGCTATCGGCAAACAACAACTCTCCAAGCTCTACCATAATTGAGAAAATGGCCTATCAAACACCATTATTGTTGAGTAACAATTCATCAAAAGCTAGACACTGTAGGTCTCATGAAAAAAGCAGCAACCGTTGAGAAACAGTTATCATCAAACACTCTGAAAAACTCGAATCAACAAAGCGAGTGCCTGCAACTTCAGATCGAGACAATTAATCTACATGTAAGTTTCGAAAAAGTTTTATAAAAAAAAAAATATTTAGGAGTTAGACAAAAAACTTCGCAGACCTCCCATCATAGCCTCTGATAAAAAAGAAAAATACCACTGCTCCAAACCTTTATCTTAAAGCATTGAATGACCAGATAATTATTGGATGAAAAGTGCAAATAAATTAAATTAGCAAATAGCACTAAGCACGGAACAGTGTAAACAAGCCATGAGATTGGACTTACCTGGAGGTAAATATTGGCTAGGGTGTACGTTGCTGACACAGACAATGTGCCCTTGTCCCTTGCTTTTATAGCAAAGCCTGTGAAATTTTGCCAAATTGCAAATATATATATATATATATATATATATATATATATATATATATATATATAAAATTAAAAAATTAAAAAACCTCGTTTAAGTCGGCTACAGTTGCTTGAAATTCTTTGACTCCGTGTCCCCCGCCGGACAATTAACCAAGAAAAGGAAATGACTCTTGCCTGATTGAGGATTTTTTTTATTTTTTTCTATTTCAATTAACAGTGGAGAATTTATTTTGATTTTGCTCTCTGCAGTTCGTCCAGAAAGAATAAAATTAATGAAGGATGAAGGCACGCAAAGCAAGACAAGAGATAAAATAATTAATATTTTTTATCGGTCTTAACTCACGCACCAAGGACACTGAAATTTTAAAAATAAATTGTCACAGTAACCTCTCCCGTGAAAGAAAAAAAAAAAAAGTCTTCTTGGCCAGTCAAAATTATTGAGTATATTCATGCTTAAGATTTTTTTTTTATTTTTGTCTCTTGAATCTATAATTGTTTCAATTGTATACCAAACTTACTTTGATTCTTTATTTAATTTAATAAACTTTAATTAAAATTGATTTTTAAATTTTAAATTTTTACTATTATATTTTATATTCATAATAAAATATTGTATTTAATATAAAAATTTAACATAATCAAATCAAATGTTAACCAAAAAGATATATTTAAAATATTTTACTTTTTTAGTCGTACTTTAAAGACATGCTCACTTATTTTTAAATATAAGTAAATTCATTTTGAGGGGACAATGATAAAAACAAACAAAATTCTATTTATTAAATTTTATTATATGTTGTTTTTATTTTATTTTATTTTATATTAAAAAATAAAATAACATTAAATAAATAACTTAAAAAATAAATAGACTTCAATGAAAATTTGGTATATAAAATGAAATATTTAAGATATCTTATTATAAATATAATATTAATTAATAAAATAATATCATGTGATTTTAAAAAAGAATATGCAAGTCTCTCTAAATCTTTATAAATAGAAGATAAAAATCTAAAAAATAAAATTTTAGAAGATTTTTTTTTCAAGACTAGCTATCAAGTTTTTTTCACAAGCCTTAAAAAAATAAAAAAAATTTGTATTAAATTTAAAAATTATATAAAAATTATTAAATAATATTTTAAAAATAAATTTAAAATAACTTTTTAAATATTAAATTATAAAATCTGGGTTGACAAACAACATATAAATTCATGTTATTGTAAAACAAAAATTTTAATTTGATTTCACAAATAAATTAAGTCATTATATATCAAATTCAAGAATAAATTAAAAAATTATTTTATTTTTTATAAGAATATTTTAAATAAAAATTATAATCAATTATATATTTAATAAAATTATATATTTGTATATATATATATATATATATATATATTCCTGTCAATTTTATATACCTGAAACTATCTTTTCAAAATTAGACAGTAACTTCCCTCCTTGTTTTTAACTACTATTTTATCATATCAAATCAAAGGATTTGAATCGTCTATTTTGCAGCGAGCTGGTCAGACGTGCAATTTCCTCCTCCATTTTTTTTCCTCCCTTTCTTATGATAATAACCGCCCATTTATTTCATTTTCATCCCTCAATGTTAATTGGAAAACTAAGAGAGCCTGTTAGGCTCTTAGTTTATAGTTTCTTCAATTTTTTTTTTAATTTTCAATTAGAGAACTTGCACTGCCGATACAATTTTCTGAAAGTTTCTTTACAAATAATATTGTATCTGATAAATTAAAGTATTTTTATATTTAATTTATAAAAATGGAACATTGAAATGTTATGAAATCAAAATTTATTGTTTTAATTAGAAAATATAACCCGACAAAGACAAGCACGAGGGGAGGAGCCTACTTTGGTCTGGTTTGTGTGGTTCATTGGTTTCCACGACTCCCACATTTTCATATCCTATATAACCCGGTCAGTCTCCCCTCATTTCAGAAACCTCCTTAAAACCCATCTCTCCCACATCTCTAATGGCGTCTATCTCTAGATTGGTTCTCCAAGATTGCAACTTACTGCCATTTCAAGCTATCTACAAGCCAAGCTCTTGTTTCCCTTCCAGTAGGCTGAAAACTCATCTGGGTATGCTTCATTACATTCGTTGCTTCTTTTTTCTTTTTGCCTCATTAGCTACACGTTTTTGGGTGCTAAGGATTGTTTGCTTTGTTTTTGGGTACATGACTTTTCTGTGCTTATCCAATTCCAAACATTTATATGTGCTTTTACCAACAAATCTGTTGTAAATATGAATAATAAGATCCAAGAGCTGGGATTACTGTACCCGGGAATGGAAGAATTTGGACAACTCAAAACAAGCCGAGGAGTCCAACTGTGGCTCTCACAGCCCTTTCACCTTCTTCAGTCATTCACTCTTCAAGGTATCTTTTGTAACAGAGTGCCTCATCACTTGGTGTTATTGTAAATTTATATATTCAACAATTTGATCCTATAGTAGAAGCACCAGTGGTTGATGACTGCTGTTTGAGGGTCATACTTGAAACAGTTCCCTTAGTTACTTCTAGAAATATAGGTGTCATGCTGTTATATATTCTAAACAAGTAGATAAAAGAATAGCTATCTATTCTAAATGGAAGTGATTGTAATTTGAAAACTAGCTCCAAGCTGTCGCAGTATTGTTGTCGTTTTCTATTGATGTACTGTTCATTTCCAGTACATTTAAGATTTACCCTTGCTGATAGCAAACCTCCTGGCTGTCTCTGCGCGCCCCTACCTCCAATTTCCACATAAAAGTTAGTACTTAAAGTACTGTTCATTTGGAGTACATTGATGATTTTCCCTTGCTATAATTGTGTGAAATGCTGATCTGCTTCTGTTTCTTACCAATTGGATGACCTGAATTTCAGATGAAAATGAATGAGTCAAGCTATTATTCCAGACTACTTGGTTCAATATCATGGAAAACAAAGTGACTCTTTAGGGCATGAACGTTTGCTTGTATATTTTCATTCTATGATATAACATGTTGGCTGCTCATATAGGAACCCCCAAGTTTTGTGTAGGGCTGCTACAAATGCAACTGGTGACGTTCCTGATAGCAGCACACAAGCTGGGATGAGCCAGTATGAAAGGATAATCGAAACTCTAACTACTCTTTTCCCTGTGTGGGTGTGTGTTACATGTCATTAAATTTAAGACCTTTTTTTTTTAATTGGATATAACAGAGAAAACACGATTTTTCAGTTTTAAATGCTCATCTCTTAAACACTGCTTTTTCATACTAAAATTATAATTGTGTGAACAGGTCGTATTGGGCACCATCCTTGGTATTTACAAGCCAGCTGCGGTAACAGAGAAGTCCTCTTCTGCTATTTTGAAGAAGACGACTGATTGTAACTTAACCAACTGAATGTTGCTGTCTTCCTGCAGGTTACATGGTTGGAGACAGACCTCTTTACCCTTGGCCTTGGCTTCCTCATGCTTTCAATGGGACTGACTCTGACATTTGAAGATTTTAGACGATGTTTAAGAAATCCTTGGACTGTAAGAGACAACTCATTCTTATCATTTTCAAAAGGGAAGAAGAATTAACGGTGATCCATTTCTTTTCAGTTTCATGCTTAAATTATATGTTTAATTGTTTCAGGTTGGTGTAGGGTTTCTTGCTCAGTACTTGATCAAGCCTCTGCTAGGCTTTGTGATTGCAACGGTATTGCTTCAACATTTTCTTAGCTTTTGAGATCTTCTTTGATTTTGGGTGTTTTTTCTCTTTGTTCTTGAATTTTATCTTCGGCATAAATAATTGTTTGTTGAAAATAGTGTAATATTTAGTCAACCACATAGCTATAATATTGATATACTCTGCATAACTCATCAAGGACATATGTCCTCTAACCGAGATGTTTTTTGGGGACTCAAAAGTGGTTAGAAATTGTTACATGGATCAATATTGTCTGAATTCTTTGATCAGTGAAGTCATTGTTTATTCATATTCTTTCCGTTTCTTATCCAGTCAAGATTTACTGATCATGATAGATAGAATGACAGTTTGCACTTTCTTTTTGACTGCTTAAATTGTGTTCTCTTGAAGTAAATCCAAGGTTCTTACATAATCATTTTCTGTGGAATGCATACCAAGCTCATGCATATACTGTGCTTCAACTTTATGTAGAGGGTTCTTTTCACATATACCGTGCTGGTGTTTTAGGTAGAGGGTTCTTTTCACTAAAGGGGGGAGTGGTACAAGAAAATGTTAGCTGTAATATCTTGATTGATTGATATACAATTACTTGATTTAAAGAGCTTGATCCAAGAAGATTGACTGATGTGTAATTACTTGATTTAGAAAGCGTGATCCACAAAATTGATTGATAGGCAATTGTAATTATGGTCAAGGAGTGATTTTAGGTTGTAATTATATTTTGATACTTCACTATTTAAAGAGAAGAGAGGCATTCAAATTATTTTGACACAATATTAGAACCAAAATTCTAAAATTTTTGCTTAATTCTTCGGGTTAGTATTTCTTTGGGTTGAGTTGTGAGATATTTTTCTTGAGTTTCACTTTTGATATTTTTTCTTGGTTTGGGGTTATAGGTAATTTCTAGGTGTAGAAAGATTCTTTTGACATCATGGTCTGTTTTTTCCACTAGTTCTGTTCCTTTCTTTTGATTTATCATGAAAGTAATTATTCCACTTGGAAGTTTCAATTCAAGATGTTTGTGAAGTGCAAAAAATTATTGGACCACTTAGATGGTCATCTAAAGTTCTCATTGATCCTAGGAGATTGATTCAATCTTGAAAGAGCAATGATGCTTGTATTATCTCTTGTTTACTGAGTTTTATTAAACCATATATGGTGAATCATCTTCGATCATTCATTGCTGCTATGGAAATGTGGACTTATCTTTGGAGCATTTATTCTAAAAATAATGTTGCCTGAAAGTTTCATTTGGAGTTAAAAATTAGCAAACTATTTCCAAGGTAATCTTTCAATAAAAATTATATTCTAGATTTCTTAACTTATGGATTGAATATACTGGGATAATTCATTCTATCATTCCCAATGAGGCCTTAAAGGCATTACAAGTTCATCTTGAGAGTCAAAGAGATGAGTTTCTAATGAAACGAAGACCATAATTTGAGATTGCACATGCTAGTTTAATCAACCGAAATCCTGTTCCATCTTTGGAGATTTGTTGGGAGGAATTATTACCTGAATAACAACACCTAGTCACTCAGCATGGCTTTAATTCAAAACCCATGACGTATGAGATGTTAATGTGCCATATGCTGTTCAAAGTAAAGGAAGATTCAAGTCACATACTTAATGCTACCATTGCAAAGAGTTTGGGCATATTGCAAAACATTGCAACAAGAGATTTTTCAATTATTGCAAAAAGGAGGGGCACATTATTAAAGATTGTCGATTGCAACCTCAAAACCGACATGCTTTAGTCCCTTATAATGCTATCCAGTCTAATTTTGCAGCTGCCTCTTTGGTTCATTCTCTAGATCAACAATCTATCAGCAGTTCTTCATCTCCTCTCACACCCAAGCCAAAATAGTCCAAAAGATGGTTGTTTCTACCATATCTGACTTTGACATACAAGGTAAAGAGAATCAATTTACTTCTTCTTGGTTGGATGACTATGCAATGTGTAATCATATGACTAGTAGTCATTGTTATTTCACATGCTCAGTATAAGTGTTTTGTGAAGTTTATTGATGATTATTGTCACACTGTGATGAATGTGATGGAAGACAAGGGTGGTTACTGCCACAGTCACTACATTGCTACTGCTACTATCTCTGCTTTGGAAGGCTACCATTTTCGAAGTTTAATTGTTTTTGCTTCCAAAATCCTTGTATAATGGTACCTCCATTCCTTTTGTTTCTTCCACAAGCTTTCTGGGCAACCTCGAGAATCCTTCTTTGCAAAAAAACCTTGAGCCTTTGTTTGCTGCCAGCACCAAGATACAACCATGTTATCGTTTCTTCTTTCTTTATTTCTTCCTCTCCTTGTTTCCTTTACCTCAGTTTTTTTTTCTTTTCTTTCCTTCTTCTTTCATATTTTTATTTTATTGTTGCTGCCCTCCAAAGGCTGGGGTTGAGGTTCTTTTTGTAGAGGCCTGGGAAGGCTCTTGAACTCTTCATCATGGCCCTTGATTCATCATCAATCCATCCCAGCCATTGAAACACATCCAGCCAAGGTCTGATGGTAATGCTAGTAGCCATTGAGTTGGCTTGGCAGACTCTCTAGAGCAAAGGACGAACTGAAACAAAGATGAGGATACTTTCTTGCATCAAAACAGTAAGACAAGCGTGCCCTTTGTCTCCATTGAGAACAAACTAAAGAAGAAAGAATATGCCAAAGATCCACCCTCAAGCTGGTTGTCTTTCCATTTGGAGAATAAGGGTGTTAAACGACTTGTCATGCAACCTTTTCATTGAATTAGGGTTTTGGCTTTAAAGCAAATGACATCGATTTTGACTTCTACAACCTTTTTAGTGAAACTCACCTTTTCACTAACTTTGTTTCCTTCTTGATTTTCAATTTGACCCTTGAAGTTTTGATTTCGCTATTCTTGGCCAACTTCAACTAATTTTCAAAGATTCTTTTCAATCAAACTCTTGATGACATTCAAGAGTCCTTCAATATTAGCGCCTTTCATACTTCAGTCTTTGGATTTTCAATTGTGCGATTTTGGCTAAATTGACCATAAATCCCAATTTTTATTCAATTAAGTCCTTTAATTCTTTTATTTTTAATCAAATTAACTTAAAATTTCAATTGTTCTCTTCAATTACGCATCTAATTGAACCAATTGGAATTTCAAGCTTTTCCGTCTCCTTCATTGTGGTCCTGATTTGCAAATTTAACCATATTTGCCTTTAATTCCAATTTTTTCTCCTTAATCAGGCCCCAATTGAATGAATTGTACTTCCAAACTTTGCCATCTTTTCCATTTTGATCACTGATATTTCAATTCTTCCAATTATGATCAATTTCATCCAATTTTTCTAATTTTCTTCAATTAAACCCCAAATTGCATACCCACATGATTTTCTAATCAACTATAGATTAAATTCTTGCCTGATTGCAACTTGCAACCTGCAACTCTTAATATTGCTACTATACCTCAGTCTTACTCTTAAGCTTCCACTCAAGCATGTTGGAAACAAGTATGCAAAAAGAGTTTCAATCTCTTCAAGATAATCACATTTGAGATATAGTTCCTTGTCCTGATGGTGTTAAACTTTTTTGTTGCAAATGGGTTTATACCATAAAGCTACAGCTTGATGGTTCTATTGCAAGATATAAAGTCTGTCTGCTGGTTCTTAGAAATTGATTGAGTATGGGCTTGATTATGAGAAGATGTTTGCACTTGTGGTCAAGATGACTACTCTTCACATTGTTATGATTATTGCTGCCTTGAAATGGTCAACTCAACATATGGATATGGTGAATGCATTTTTGCATTGAGACCTCAAACAAGAAATATACTCCTATTTTGAGGTTTGTTTTTTAAAACAAATGGTGATATATGGATTGAAGCAGGCAGCACGTGCCTGGTTTGAAAATTTTTCCACATGCCTGGTTTGAAAAGTTTTATTCTCCACTTACTAATTTTAAATTTATTTAGAGTCAGTTTGACTCTCTTTCTCCAAATGAATGTTACTAGGATTGTTGTACTTTTTGTATATGTGAATGATATTGTTATTATAGTGTCTGATTTTTAGTTGATTGAACAACAACAGACGAAACTTAACACCTCATTTCATATGAAGGATCTTAGTATTTTCCTAGTCTTAAGGTACATCGTTTTACGGCTATCACACTTCTGTACCAGCACGAGTATACTCAAGATGATGATTAGTTATTAACCGATCCCTTGTTGTATTGGTTGCTGGTAGGGAGTTTAAGTTATTGGACAATTACTCAGCCAAATATTTCTTTTGCTATACAACAAGTTAGTTTATACAGGCTCCTCGCCATTCTCACTTGGCTATTGTATGATGTATCTCATTATCTCAAGGGTACTTTTGGTCATGGGTTACTCTTTCCTACTGGGACTTCTTTACAATTGATTGTTTTTAGTGATGCAGATTGGGCTGGTTATACTGATACTTGTCATTTAGTTACTGGTTAGTTCATGTTTCTTAGTGATGCTCTTATTTTTTGGAAGAGTAAGAAGCATGATCGAGTTTCTAAATCCTCAATCAAGTCTAAATATCATGTCATGTCATCTGCTTACTTTGAGTTTGTTTGGCTTCGAGGTCTGTTAGATGAACTGTGTATTCCTTAACTCACCACTACTTTTTATGCTAATAACACCATATCTATTCAATTTGCTACTAATCCGGTATTTCATGAGTGAATCAAGCACATTAAAGTAGAATGTTATTTTATTCATGAAACACTTGACCTGCACGTGATTACTCTTCTTTACATTTCCATTGAGTTCTAACAGATGTGTTTACCATGGCTCTATTTTGTCATCGACATCAATTCATGGTTAACTAGGTGATGCTTCATCAATTTGAGGGGGATGTTAGTTGTAATACTTTGATTGATTGTTATGCAATTAATTGATTTAGGGAGCTTGATCTAGAGATTGATTGATATGTAATTGCTTGATATAGAAAGCTTGATCTAGGGAGATTGATTAATAGGCAATTGTCATTATGGTCTAGGAGTGATTTTAGGAAGTAATTATTGTTGATACTTCACTATTTAAAAAGAAGAGATCCTTCATTGAGAAGCATTCAGACCATTTTGACATTGAATATAGACCATTTTATATATTTATATATATATATATATATATATATATATATATAAAGGTTAGTAATAACTTCTATTGTCAGTATTATTGTCTTTTGGTCAGGATGCTTATGTGAAACTGCCATATACAACCTTTTGAATTATATTATATTGAAAAAATTAGCTGACATTATTATGCATTTTTAAAATTATAATTGTTGACAACTATCTATGTGTATTTCAGACTTTGAAATTGTCAGCACCTCTTGCAACTGGTCTTATTTTGGTCTCTTGTTGCCCTGGAGGTCAGGCATCCAATGTTGCAACCTATATATCGAAGGGAAATGTTGCACTATCAGTTCTTATGACAACGTAAGAGTGATTTGTGTTCATCCCAGCAGTTATGTTGGGTTGAACAACTCTGGCACTGTTTTCAATCAATTATGATTTGTCTACATGCTGTTTGCTATTTGTTATTTTATGTCAAATTTTTTATTCTCGTCATATGGGGTAAGGCTCATGTTAGTAGTTCACTTTCATTTCTTCTGTTAGAATATTCTGTTGTAGTTGGATTTGGCAAAGAATCAAATTTATGGCACATTTCACAATAATGGCAAATGTTCTTATTGAGGCTTCTCAAATTATTTTCATCGTGGTAACTATAATCAAGACTGTAATAGGTTGAGTTCTATTATCACAAGAGAGAATTTGTGTCTAGGTGACAGATGACTGTCTGTCACTTATTCACTGGTCCTGCTTCTATGTATTGATTCCTTTGAAATCATACTCAAGCAAGCAAATAACAAAATTATCTTCTGAGTGTTCTTTTAGATGACAAATGCGAAGGTTGAAGAAGAAATTCTCTCCTTGCAATTTTATGCTTCAATGTACACTTTATGGATTGCTCATTTTGCACATCACCCACATCACAGATATTACAATATTCTTTTACCATAATTTATATCTCTTTGATTTAACAGGTGCGTGGGTGACATAATTTCCATTTTCTCTTTTAAAATGAGTGACTGCAGCTTATAATTATGTATAATAACTTAAAGGCTGAAATTAGAATACTCGTTAAAGGTTGAATTCCATTGTTACTCTTGTTTCCTAATTTTCGGTGCAATTTCTCAGATGTTCAACTATTGGAGCCATTATCATGACACCTCTCCTTACTAAGCTTCTTGCTGGCCAGCTTGTTCCAGTTGATGCTGTAGTAAGTTTTGACAGTCTTGAAAATTGCGTGCCTTGATGTTCTGTAAGCTTGTACAAATGATACATCCATAGGGATTGTAGATCCATGAGCATGCATTGAGTGCTTATATTCTCAAGGATCATAGTTTCACATGCATTGACAAAATGTGGTGGAATATTCAATCGACAGATTTACATGAACATGAATGTGAGAAATAATTGGGTAGAACCAGCTAAAATAACTTAGGCTGTCCAGTGAGTTACTAGGAAGGTTTGAAAAATGTTTTGGCATTAATCACATAGGGAACTTTCATGTTTGGCCTATCAACTTACAATGATAACGTTTATTTTCTGCAATTTTTCAGGGCCTGGCTATCAGCACTTTTCAGGTTGTTTTGGTGCCAACTATTGTTGGAGGTAACTTTAAGGTTTTAAAACTTTTTATGAATTGGAGTTGGCTGGACTAAAGTTTGACATTTCTCTAGTGGCTTGCCACTGAAGGATTTGCATATAGACATAATGAAGTAACCCAAAGTCCTTCATGTGACAGTTCTTTCGAATGAATTCTTCCCAGCATTCACTTCAAAAATAGTCACATTTACACCTTTGGTTGGTGTTATTCTCACAACCCTATTATGTGCAAGCCCCGTAAGTTCCCAAATTATTTACTGAATCTTTGGCATTCTGTTAAATCTACCAGGATTGTGGCAATTTTTGCTTTTATTAAATAAATCAAATGATAATATTTTACTATTTCTTAGATTGGTCAAGTATCAGATGTCTTGAAAACCCAAGGAGGACAACTGATAATGCCAGTGGCTCTCCTACATGTCGCTGCATTTGCTCTTGGTTACTGGCTGTCAAGAATGTCATTTGGTGAATCCACTTCTCGTACCATATCCATAGAATGCGGGATGCAGGTAAATATGAGTATCCTTGTTGTCTTCATGATAGCCATTATCATAGTATTTGACTGCATGTGATGCTTACAATATAAAGCTTGAGTTAAAAAGTAATCAAAACATTTGAAAATTAAATATAGGCTACAAGCTCTGTAACACTTTCAACTCCTTACTTTGCTAGATGGTCTCAAGTGTAGAAAACTGACAGCTCTAAAAGCTCTGCTTAGGATCTTGATTGAAATCAAGATAGACCTATATTTCCAAGTGCCAACAGCTCCACTCTGAATCTTAGCAATAGCATTTGAAGAGTCTAATTCAATATGATGTTCAAGTTTGCACAAATAGACCCACTAGAACTAACCTATAAAGCTTTTAGGATTTCACGGAGCTCTGCCTCTACCTCACTGGAGTCCATAACACCAACCAAACAAGAGAAAATACATAAAAAATCGCCACTGTTGTTTCTAAGAGAACTTATACCTGCTGGATGTGGCTTTTATTATCACAAAAGGGGGCCATCTCATTTTCCAGTGGTGAAGTAGCTGCCAACGTCAATGAGTAACTAGTAAAGAGATGGGCAACCACATCTTAGTCATCATAGATTTAGCACTGTTTCACTTTGATACTTATTGTTGAAATTATTTCCCAGTGACCCATATGGTTTTCAATAGATTCCAATTAGACTCCTTGAATAGATAACTGAAGTTGAGGGAAGTCCTCCTTTTTCCAAATTTGCTTTCACTCTTCTATGTACTTTCTTTCTCATTTTTCTTGTAAAATTTTTCAGCATCTGTACAAAATATGATTTCCCATAAAATTCTTAAAAACCAAAACAAAACAGATTATTTGAAAAGGGCTTGCTATCAGCTTCCTATGCTATTTAATGGTGAGGCCACATTGAAGTTAAAGTAGCCGCTAATATATAGAAATTTTAAATCGAAGGAACTCGAAATGGAACGTGTTTAAATTTAAAATGAACAAAAATGTAGTTTTGTAATATTTAAGAGATGAATTTGTCTTCGTATCACTTGCTGTTTATTTGTTATGTTTGAATGAATATTCAACATGTTTATGTCATGGCATGTGTGATGATTGATAAATCGGGTTGTCAAAGATTCATACTTCAATTGTTTGATAAGTTTTGTTTTTGACGGGTGACATGTAGGCATAACACAAGATTCATTGAATATATTTTTATTTTTTTTGTATTACGAATGTATTTTGAGTATCTTCTCTATCAGAAGTGTTTGGATTATTAATATCAATGATTAATGATTATCATTTCATTGTTTTATTAATATATACAAATATCTTAATTATGATAGAAATGATGGAATAAAAACACACATTAGTATAGTTAAAAAAATAAAATGAAGAAATGTATGATTTGTTATTATCTAATTAAGACATGTGAACACCAAGCAACGTGCGGATACCATGTGCCAGTTTAAACTCTAGACATGTTCATTGTCACAACATAACAAGGAGCTTCTAATATCTCTAGGTCTGTGTTGGCTTGCTAGCTGATTTAGTTTTTTGCAATCTGTAATCAATTTTTTCCTATGCATGTGCAGAGCTCCGCACTTGGCTTTTTGCTTGCCCAGAAACATTTCACGAACCCCCTGGTGGCTGTGCCCTCAGCTGTTAGTGTTGTTTGCATGGCGGTAAGATTTCTACTTGAACATCTCGGAGTTCTGGGTTCCCAGCTTTATTTTTCACTGCAATTCATTTGTTGGAAAAGAACACCTTTAACTTCGATGCAACTAGCTTGGAATTGAGCCATTGTCGTTACTGTTGTTTCGCTTGTCTCATTTCTTGCCCCAATCTGCCTTGTAGCTTGGTGGGAGTGCTTTGGCAGTCTTTTGGAGGAACCGGCCAATTCCTGTTGATGACAAAGACGACTTCAAGGAATGATAGATTGCCCTCTGGCATCGTTTTGTAGCTGTTGTTGTACTATGTTTTAAAAAAAAAATGATTCTTTTTTGAGGTTTTGGATGATTTTAAGGTGTTATCTTAAAAATAAATTTAAAAAAATAAAAAAATATTACCCTGCTGTCTTTCTCCTTTTATTTTCCTGTTCTTCACATTGTAAATTGGGTTAAGTTCTTCCTTTCCCAGAACTCATTCTCTCATATAGAAGTGAGATTCGATTTCATACCGACATGTTTAACCCATATGAGATCTAGTAGCCCAGCACACACGAAAAGGTCACCCTTTATTGAGTTTAATCATACGCTTGTATATACATTAATAACTCGTTAACTAACGGATTGATCAAAATTCTAATGTTGACATTTTGCTGCGCGCATAAAAATGTATCTGTTACTTTTTGATTTATTACAGTAATTATTTTTGACAGTTAAACATAGTTATTATTATAAATATGGATTGACTGGAGTGTTTAAAAAAAATATTAAATAATTTAATTTTAATTTAAAAAAAAATCAAACTTGATTTTGTGTAGTTAATCTAAAGATTTTTCTTTTATTTAAATTATTGAGTTGATTTATAAGATTAAGTTGGATTTAATAACACTAGAAGATAGCTATTGAGATTCAAAATTAATTTTCAAAAAATAGAAAATTTTATTTTAGTATGGCCAGTACAACGAAGGATTATTCTTTTGTTTCATATCAAGATAAAGTCGTATTTATCAACTTTTAATTAGAGATATCATGATGTTAAGAGATTTATTATTATTATTATTATTATTATTATTATTATTATTATTATATGAAAAAATATAGGTATTATTAATATTTTTTTTTCATAAAAAAAGTATTCAAAACCATATGGAGATGAAAATATTAATATTGAGATAAAAATATTTTGGATTAATTTGAATTATTCAAGGTTAACATATTAATGTCATGTAACTATAATAATCTAAAGAAAGTATATAAAACATATTATGAAGTTTAAATTTTAATAAACTCAATGTTGAAAGATAAAATTAAAAATAATATAAATATAAATATAAGATTTACATATTATGTTGAAAGAGGAAATTAAAGATTTTTTTATTAATATTGAGATGAAAATATTTTAGATCAATTTGAATCAACCAAGGTTAACATATTAATCATATATTGGGTCATGTAACTATAATAATCCCATAGAAACTATATAAAATATATTATAAAGCTTAAATTTTAATAAATTTAATGTTGAAAGATGAAATTAAAAAAAATATAAATATAAGATTTACATCCTAAAAAAATATAATATATTATAATGAACCAAGAAAATAAATATGTTGAATTTTGAGAAAGATTCAATGGTCAGTTCCAAAGTTTTTATTTTCTATACTATTGATAGTATATAATAAATTATAATGAATTAAAAAAATAAATATGTTGAATTTTGTAGAAAGGTTCAATGATCAGTTCCAAAGTTTTTATTTTCTATATTGTTGATAATATAATTTGTAATGTTTTTTCAATATTTGAATACTTTTTTTCTTTAATTTCACTATAATTTTAGTATTTACTTTATAAGCTAATATTTTATTGATAGACTTCTTACATAAGTCTATGCACTCTAAAGTGGTTTTTTATATTATAATTTTGTTTTATTGGAGTTTAATAATTGAATATTTGTTTTCATTGTGCTATAATTTTTTTAGTTTTAATATCTTATGAGTTTTTATATAATCATCAATAATTTTTTCATTATCATTGTAGCTAATGACACTTATAGCTAACTAATATAACCATTATTGCTATTACTAACTAACAACTATTGTGACAACTTTCATCCTTGTTACCTTTACAACTTTATTACCCATATAACAAGAAGTTAAGATTTATATATTTGTCCAGAAGAAAGAAGAAAGAAATGCTTTAATTAGAGTATATTTTGTATAAGGATTCATCAAAAAATAATGGCCAACCCCATATATATAATTTTATTTATTAATCTTTCTTTCCATTATTTACTTGTTTTTTAACAACTTTATTTACTTGCTGTTATTATTTCCATGTAGCTTTATTTTTTCTACAATTTCTCTTTTTATTTTTTCTTCTTTTCCTGCACTTGTATTCTTTCAAGTATAGTGTTAGACAAAACAAAAGAGTCGAAATCTCCTTGCACAAATAACTACTTTTTGTTAGTCAACAAAAAAAAAACGACATATATGATTGAACTAGCAAATTACTTAAAAAAGATGTTAAAAATTGGATGAACAACAAAACCTCAATATAATCATTGATATATAAAACATGTTGACAAATTGCACCTATTTCTTAAAGGAATAAATATTGTAGATATCACACAATTCTCTAGGGAAGACAACCAATTCACAAGGTAGCGTATCACTAGGTTTAAAACCATTATTGTAATGATGTAGTGAACCTTTTCGTAAAACTAAGGTTGTTTGGTTTATCATGAACCAAAATAACTTTTTTACTGGTTATATGCATTGTCACCTAACTTTATCAATAAATAGAATGAGCATTTCTATATAACAAAATTAGAAGTAAAATTATTTGACTTATTTAAGATTGTTCAAGATCTAGGAAAGTCAATTCAGAGTTATGATCTTCAATTTATGATATTCAAAACTAAGTACATTACATCTACTAAAGCAGAAGTGTATTACAATCATTCTAGAAAGATTACAATGGAACATAAAGAAACAATTCATAGAAATCAGATATTTAGACATTTATATCCTGATAGTTGATAATACTCATTATAAAAAGATATTGGTAACATAAATAAAAAATATTTATTGAAAAAGCATACCTTTTGATTATTTGAATAAATCTCAAACACTCATTCAATGACTAACTCAAACTCTAATAAAGAGTTAGACAAAGTTTAGCAATAACTTGTATCAGTTATAAATTTAAAGAAGAAAGAATGTTTGAAATTGATGTATTAAAAAAGTCTAAATAGAATAATAAACTTGATAGAAAAAATATAAAAGATATCAAAATGGTTGAAGAAAACAAAGAACATTTTTATAAAATCAAAATAATTAAAAAAATCTTTAACCAATTGATATGTTAATGAAAAATTAAGCTCCTTAACAATCATTACATCCCTATTACTAACATGACTAATAAGAAAAAATACTATAAATAACATGATTTATAAGGATGTGATACTAATAATTATGTTATCTTCATTAATCGGATTCACAAGGCATTAGAAATGGATCATATTTTTTTTTAATATATAAAAAAGATGAAAGTGAATAATGATTTGTATCTTATGATAACAACTACAATTATTATCTATAATTTATAAAGACTCCTTTATGATGATGAATTATAAAAGGTAAGGTTTAATCAACCATGATAAATGTTAGAATCAGGCATGAATACTAAGAATAGAAAAAGGTGCATATACTATTATAAATTCAAAGGGGTGAATAAAATTATGAGGCAATGTTGATTCAATAATAATTTAATGACATTCTATAATGTTTAGGCTTGAAAGACAAGATTACAATGATAGTCATAAACCACAACATAAATTATCCAAACCAAATAATAAGAAAGATGATGATCTTATCATCAACCATTAATATCTCTTAGATTTAGAATAAAGATGAAACAAGTATAGTTGTTCAAAACTCAATTTAAAAGAATGCAACACCTAAACACTTTAGTAAAAAGAAATAATGCACAACCATATATCTTACTAAAGAAAAAACCTTTGGATATTTAATAAATCAATAAAACAGTTTACAGTAAACATCTTCAAAAGACACCTAAACTCAATGTATGATAAACAAGATTCCTTTTAATCCTATATAAACCAATAATGATGATTAATTATCATTTAAAAAAACATAATCATAAAATGATATAATTTCTTAAAAAAATAAAATAAAGAGAGTTCTTACCTATATATCAAATTTATCTCAAAACGTTATAATAGATTATTATCTGTTAAAGAGATAAATTATTAAAGAGATCTCTAGAAAAATAGAAAAGGTTATTGCTAAGATATACTAGAAGTCTACAAAAAATAATAATCCAAGAGCTAAAGAAATAAAAAAGTAGACTAAATATCAAGGTAAGGCTAGATATCAAAAAAACAACAAGATAAAGTTATCCAATGTGCTAGGGTACCACCTAAAATTCTTAAACAAAGAAAAAAAAATATCACAATACATATATAAGAAAATATAGTAAATGATCTCTTAAATGGAAGGGTTTATATATGGTAGCAAAAATTCTGAAAATATGTGCATATCATCAACAAATCAAGCTATGTAAATACATTATTGATTGATCAATGATTAGTCTTTAAATAACTATTATACCTAAATGAAGACAATACTGGAAGTTAATATCTTTAAACAAATTATAAAATCACTCAAAAGATCACAGAAATGATATTACTCTAAACACATATTGTTTGTGCTTAAGATTTAATGTTTAGGCTTGATTTTGTTTATTAACTTGAATTTATTTGTCTCAACTTTTAAAATGAATTTAAGTTACTATTTAAAGTATTATAAGTCAATATAGATGAAAAATGTTGTTTAAAGAATATAAAACTAACACAAAATTATTCTTTATTTAGTTTTAAATACAATGCACTAATATAAGTTAGGCTATTTTTCACAATACAAATTAAATTTTTATTTCTCCATTATAAAAAAGATTTGAGTTGTTAGTTTAGTAAAAGTAGTAGTTTAAGCTAAACAAATAATTTTATCCAAAACTTGTTCAAGTAAACCTAGAGCTTGTATGATGAGACCAAAATAATCATTAAATTTCAATTACAGAAAAGTCTTTGTATGATACAAATATAATATGAAAGATGAGAAGATATTTTAGATGTATGAATGTTATTATTTGTAAATATAATATGAAAAATGAGAAGATATTTTAGAACTTTCAAATATTTATAAACTTTTTTATCTTTTCATTGAATAAAACCTAGAAAGCCCCTACATATAAATATGAAATAAAAAAGTGGTACCCAACAATCAAAACCTTTTAATATTTTTATTTTTTACCAAAGTGTTGTTGTATTATGTTATGCTAGTCAATGTCGAGAATGGTAACATTAAGCCATAACAAATAATAATTTAGCATCATTGTTATTAGGGTTAATGAAGGAAGAATTCAAGATTTTAGAATCATTTTTTTATTAAATACCTATGGTTTTCATCAAAAGGAATTAAGGTTTTTTTTTGAAAAAAAAATGAGCTTGTTACTAGCAAATCAATTAGGAATTAAATATTAAATGCTATGAAAACCTAAACATCATGTCTAAGGACTAGAGCACGAGCTATTTTAAATTATATTAACTAGATAGTATGATTGATATGTTAGATATATTTTAAAACATTATTAATAATTTTAAGTGAACAAATCTACTTATCACATTATATTTCATAGATCTAATTCATCAATTACATTAAATATGATTGATGAAATATTTGTTCATTTAAGAAATAAAAGAATATAGAAAGCATTATTTATACTAAAAATAAACATTCATATATAAATTATATAAAAGAACAATATATTTATTACTGCACATGAAAAGATTAGATGAAATTAATCATGAATAATATAATCAACTAACAAATTTATGATTAAACAAAAGTAAAGAAGACAAGACAACAATTAATGAGGAACCAATCAACCACAGGAAGGGAGTCATGTAATGGACTATGATGAAGATATCAATTTAAAAAGTTTATGTAGTCAACTAAAATTTCTAAGCATATAGAGATATAAATCATCTATTTATGTAATTAGTTTGGGTTACATGACAATTAAGATGTATGTATCTATCATAAAAGGAGTAATGCTTTAGTTAGGGTATTGTTTGTATTAGAATTCATATTTAATCTCTTCATCTTAAATTATTAGAATTCATTATTTAATCTTTTTATCTTACATGAACAATTTGTATGGGATTAGATTTAAGATATTACCGAGGAATTTAATATCCTGTACAAATATAAATACAATCATTCAACTAGCTCCACTTATGTAATTTCGTTTATTGAATTTACTTTTATTGTTTTCTTGTACCTTTATTTTTCTTATAATTTCAGGCCCCGTTTATTTGCAGGAAAGTTGTTTTTTTTTGGAAAGTGAATTCTGGGAAAAATAAATTCCTTAAAAGTAAAATATTTTCCGATATTTGGCAGTGTTATGAAAAATAAACTGGAAAACACTTTTTAGTGTTTAGTGATGTTATGGAAAATGAACTGGAAAATAATTTATTAATATTTTATTTTTCTCAAGTTTATTAAAATAATAAGGAATAAATCTTACAAATTAAAAAGTTGAATAATAATGAAATTGAAAAAAATAATTTCATAAATTATCTCAAATAAAATAAATAATAATCAAAACAATAAAGATCAAATCTTAAAAAAAAAAGATGAAGAAATTAAAATAATAATAATTAACATTTCATAAAGTATTTCAAATAAAATAAATAAAAATCAAAAGAATGAGGACCAAATTTGATAGAAAAAAATTTCAACAAAAAAATAATAGGAGAAAAGCAAATAACAATTATAAAAATAAAGACCAAAGTAAATATTAAAATTAAATTTTAAGAAATGAAATTGAAAAATAAATATTCAAAATAAAATATATATAACAATTAAAAGTTTGAGGATCAAATTTAATATAATCAGCAAAAAATAACATTTCTAAACTTTTCACAACTTCCAGAAAGTATTTTCCTCTCAAATTTTCCAGGAAAACACTTTCCTGAAAATCAAGCCAAATTTTCCTTTGACTGGAAAGTGTTTTTCGTTTACCAACTTTCCTAACAGCAAACAAACACAAAAAAGTTTGGAAATTGATTTTCTAGAAACTACTTTCTGAAAAACAAACACAAGAAAGTTTGGAAAGTGTTTTCTCGGAAACCACTTTCTGGAAAACAAACACAGCTAAAGGAGAAACACTTTCCTGAAAACCAAGCCAAAATTTTTTTTTGACTAAAAAATATTTTCATTGACCAAAAAGTGTTTTCCGTTGACCGGAAAGTATTTTTCGTTGACTAGAAAGTGTTTTTTGTTGACCGGAAAGTGTTTTCCGTTGACCAACTTTCGTAATGATAAACAAACACAAGAAAGTTTGGAAAGTGGTTTTTCGGAAACTGTTTTCCAGGAAACAAACATGGCCTTAATTGGGTTTGAATTTCATACTTTTTAAGAATTTTTTCTCTTGAATTTATATATAGAAACGATTTAAGAACAATTTTTTTTATATTAAATTCACATACAAATTTATATGTCAATAAAAAAAAACATGGTATATGTTGTATGGAAGTTTTATATTAAATCTTTATTTATATGGCATCACTTATAAATATATTACATGCACGATTATTATTAAAAATTAAAAATGATGATTATGACAAACTAGCATCTCTTTAGTTTTATTTTTTTTCCTTTAAAATAGGCGAGTAGGTAAACATATGGTTAGAAATGATTACATTTGAAATGGAATAAACCACTATACACTTCTTATTATTATTATTTTTATTAATATAGATATTTTATCTAGTGAATATATATGTTTAACTAATTTTATAAATTTTAAAATTAATAATTATATAAAATTTTAATAATTCTAAAACTCAAATTTATAACCATTAAAAACGAACTCAAAACACTTAATGAAACATAATGAATTGAGTTATCACTCTGGATTTACATTTGCTATTTCTTGTGGAGGCAAGTAGAGGCTGATCAATTTTTAGTACAGTGCAATGATGATCAAATTTAATACTGCAATGCCAGTGGGATTGACATGTGTCCACCACTGTTTCTAGGATGTCATTTAAAAATTTAGCATGATTTAATTAAATTGTTTCAAACAGTGTTTTAAGAAAATTATTTATTTATTTTTTAAAATTTAAAATTTTTAAATTTTTAAATTTTTAAATTTTTTTAATGTTAAAAATAATTTTTTAAAAAATAAAAAAAATATTATTTTTATACCTTTCTTAAAAATACATCTCCTATTGAAGACTGTCTTCCATTACTACGGTTTAAGCTTTCGTTTTAATCTTGCAAGGAGAGAAGTTCCGCACTGTTTTAGATTGCCTACCAGCATTGAAAACTCGGTTTTTATCGTTCACCAGTCGAAGATGCTCAAATTCTCTCATGCCTGGCCTACTGTCCCAAGCACTTTCTCGACCTCCTAAAACATAATATAGAATATAGATAAGGATTATGTAGCTACGATGTTCACAAATGTGCGTATGAAATTAACAGTAGACAGAAGATGTCAGTTCAAGCTCACTACATAGTTCAATGATGCAACTACAGTTCAGTAAACATTTCTTGTTAAGGAATTGGACGCAGAGTGTAAGCCAATACTGTTTTACACCAACAAATAAGAATTTATTTTCAAGAAGATTAAAACAAATAAATCATTCCATTAAAGTCATAATCATAAAAAAAATCTGGAGGGGGCTGCTATAATGTCGGCATCAACATGCGCGGATATTCCTATTTGAAACATTGGATTTGAATTTAGGGGTCTGCTTTTACTGTTTTATTTAAATCCAGTCGTCTAGGCAACATTCTACTCCCCCCGCCCAAGTTTAGTGTGTTCTTCTTTTAGCTTTGGCACGCTGCATGGTCAATTGGGTGCAAGATTTTTATCACTTACAAACATGAGACCTTGTTATCTCCTTTGGAAATTGAAGGCTTTTATTGCAAAAGCGAAAATCACTCCAAAAAGCACGCAGAATCCAACCACCATAAGACCAGCGACACCTAAGAAATCATGCCTGTATCCAAACACTTCCTGAAGAACTTCCTTCACAGGCAACGAGCGATCCCCTTCGGAGATCTTCATTAGTTTATTATCATCGCCATACTGGGAAGTCAAGAGACCGTAAAGAGTCCAGGCTATTGGGTTTGCCCAGTAGTACCAGCTCCACCATATGGGAATTCTCTGTTCACAGCAAATAAATCAACAGATTTAGAAAAGCAGAACTTGTAATGGATATAGCAAACAGTTCAGGGTCTTTTTTTTCAATCATGATATTCAGGTTTAATCAATGCTGGAAAACCACTTCTATTAGCTGTTAGCATACATTCGCAATATGAACCATCAATCAAACAACTCAAAGATGCTCATTGGAAGGGCAGGCTCGGATATTGAGCAGTCATCCTACGGATATATGACATTTCCATCAATGAGAAGTGAGTGGTTAGTGGTTAAAACAATTTAGAGGCGCTGGTACATGGCACATTCTGCACTATTAGGTGACATCTCCAGCAATGGACAAAAAATGCTATGACTGAAATCAAAAACATAATTGCAAGATGCAAGTTCTTTCCCAGTTTTGCCTCTCTCCAAATACAAGGAGCACGTAGGTAATCAAGCTAGACTCCCTATTCGAAAAGCTTTGAATAACAATTAGTTCTTTACCTTGTGAGGAATCATAAAGCCACTGAAAAGGTTCCAAAGCATATAAAATGGAGCAGCAATGATGGAAGCCACGTTGTGATTTGGTGTGAGTGCTGTCGTCATCATTCCATAAAAGGTGAAGTATAGCATGGTAAAATACATGAAGAAAGAGTACCAAATAAACTTCAAAGCAGTCCATTCAAATGATGCCATGGAGTAGAATATTGTGCAGTATATAATCGTTTGTCCAAACACGTAAGGGAATTCAATAACAACCTGTACACAGGGAAGAAATTCAATGGTCGTTTTTGAACAATCAAGAGGTACTTTTACTTGGAAAGGTGGCAACAAGGTCAGTAACAAAACCTGCGCAAAGGCAAACGGTAGAGCTGAGTACATCCCTGCAGCTCTCTCTCGATATGAAACAAATCTTTCAACAGAAACAACAGGTTGAACAGCAGATGCATTGGTTATTCCAATAAATAGGACGGCCGCGTACATGGATCCCATTGCATTGAATAATTCTTGCACATTCTCCCTGGAAGAAAAGTATTAAAATGTTAAAAATATGATATATAACGTATTTAAATTCTTGACCAAGGGAATGTGAAATTTGATAATGAGAGAAGAAACTAATAGAAAAAGAAAAACAACTGTTCAAAATTCTTTATCAATGAAAAGGGGAAAAGATCCCTCCTCTTCCTCACAATTAATAGAGGTTCTTTTTATCATGATCATAAGTCACCAATTTCGCTTTGCAAGACTTGTCTTATATTTCTGTTGCTTATGATTACAGCACCTTTAGACCCACATCCATATCATATAGTTTTGTGCGTATATTTCTGTGCATATCAACCTTCTAACAGTGCTAAATAAAATTGCTCTGATTTCTAAACGCTTCTAGGGGACTGTAGCCATTAAAAGTTCATGTGATTGAAACTAGCTACAGCAATCAAGTGGAAACAAAAGTGCAGAATAAAGGGGGAGGAACAATAAGAAAATTCAACTTTCTTCCAAGCTTCAGGAAGTTTATGCTAATTGTGGTACAATTCCCAATGTGGACCCAGCAAAAGAATATCTAATTGATTGATTTTACATCATCATCCTCTTTAGCAAATAGTTTACATCATCATCCTCTTTAGCAAATAGATCATTAGAAAATGTTTAAGCACACAAAGTATAGTAGTAAATTATGCAGTTGCAATACCAAAAAGTAACCAAGCATGATTGCGCCCCAACGTCATTCAACGTGCAAGAATTCATAAAATTATGAGAGATTGATTTAACAAAGTTTAAGAAGAAAACCTTTTTGAACCAAATCTCCAACATATTGTCCCTAGCATTAATGAGATGATCACAGTATAGAAGAAGCGGACTGCAGTGTATTGTGGGTTTCGCCAGTAAGATAGATTTTGCTTCCAAAGGCAGGCTAATAACTGGTCAAAAAATGACTGACAGTACTTGGTTGGAAAGTTCAAGTCTTTCGCACTACTGTTTGGCTTGCTTAAATTTTCAACCAACTCCCTATTACGTCTGAAACAAAAGAAGACATCAAAATTTCATGAGCTAGAAAGGAGGGGAGAAAGAATAGGGGTAGTCCTCCATCAAATTGAATAAAAACTAAAAGTTCTGGGAACTGGACGTACTGATGTAGATTTGATCTTCGGTAAATTTCAGCAAAGTCCACACCTAGACGGGTTTCTTCCGCTGAAGAAGTAATCTCAAGCATCCAGGCAGCAGGGTTATATCCATGTCTAATCTTTGGCACTCCTTCAACTGCCTACAAAACAATTGTGTAGCATATGGATGAATACAGCCAAGTTCAAATTTGATGTTTAGCACAAACAAGCCACATATCATATATGTTAAGAGGAATAAAAGTGTGTAATCTGACCTCAAAATACTTGATGAGCTCACAAGACCTCGGGCCAAGAGGACCGGCATATATTAGCTCTCCTCCACGCTTCATAAACAAAAGCTGTAAAGAAAGACATGGATGATCAGCATATTGACAAATATATGACGAAAAATATAACCTTTAATGCCTCTAGTCTTTTCACCAATCTAATTGAAGCATGGACTGATATTTAAGAAGAGAAGCATTTACCAGCTCTATTCAAGCTATTGGTATGTCATTTGGCACCGGATCAATGCAGTTTATAAATTGTCCAATTAAAAAGAATATGAGTACCTCATCAAAGGATTCAAAAATGTCTATGCTTGGCTGATGGATTGTGCAAACAATTGTCCGTCCAGTGTTTACTATATTCCTCACAGTTCTCATCACAATGGCTGCAGCTCTTGCATCCAACCCTGAGGTGGGCTCATCCATGAACACTATGGATGGGTTAGCAACCAATTCAACAGCAATTGTTAACCTTTTTCGTTGTTCTGTGGATAAACCATTGACTCCAGGTAGACCAACCAGTGCTCCACTTAATGGAGTAAGCTCAACAAGTTCCATAACCTCCTCAACAAAAGCCTGAAAAGTTCAACCCTCACAATGTTATGTTTTACCAAACACATCAAATAGCACAAAAATGTTTATAATTACCTGCTGTGTATCCATGTTAACTACTGTTGGTAACCGAAGCCAAGCCGAGAAAAGAAGTGATTCTAGAACAGTTAAACATGGAGAATGAATATCATTTTGCTCACAGTAACCAGAAATTCTTGCAAATGTCTCCTGCTTTTTGGGATAACCAGATATATGTATGATCCCTTCTATGATCCCTCCAGTTTTCCTACCAGCTAAAACATCCATGAGGGTGGTTTTTCCAGCACCACTGACTCCAACCAGTGCTGTAAGCACACCAGGCCTAAATGCTCCAGTAACATTAACCAACAACTGCAATCTGTCTTCCACTATCCCTTGTTGCTTCAGCTCCTGGAAAGATATCAGGATGAGATATTTTCCTTTCCAAAATATTCCAGAAAACTTATTACATACATGGGAGGAGGAATTTACACACCACAGGGACGTCCACAAAGTAATTGATATTGCTGAAAGACATGGAAAGAGGCTGAAATGGTAGAACCATGCCTCTCGGCTTGAAATATTTTCCTGCCAGAAGTTACAATTAATAAACACTTAAAACATTCAGTTGTCGTTGATATTTACTAGAAATTTAAAAGAAAACAAATCCAGAATAAAGTTATTGACCATTCAGTGAGCCAGAATGTTGCAAGTACTCCCTCAGTTCAATAACAACATTTTCTCCTTTCCTTCTCTTGTCTCTCTCTTGCAGCTCCTCCTTGGAAACCACAGCTTGATGCTTCCCCAAAGCTGTTAAACAATAACAAAGACCTTGGTGTGATTACCTCTCTACTTGTTTGTTTGGACAATCAATGCAAAGGAAGCACAGGATTAGAAAACTGTTCTGAAAAATAGTGATGGCTTACGATTAAGGTATGCTAGGAAGAATGTGAACAGAAGATTGAATAGAACTGTATATCCAAGCAGAGCAGCAATTCCAATCCAGTACCAGTAGCTTTCTGGAAATAAACTGCGTGCTCTCAGTATTGTCTCACCTAATGAAAAGTCTGTGTTGTTCCCAGCTCTCTACATCAGCAAACAAGAAAGAATAATGAGTTTATATTTTCAAAGCATGAATGCTCACTTAATTAATAGAAATTAATTAGATGAACAAGGTGCTAAACCCAAGCCGGTTGCATTTTGGATTTAGGAGCTCCACATGTTAGGAGGGGGTAACCTCAAGTTTGTCATTAAAAAACAAAAGGAGGTTTTCCTTTCAACCAATAGAACACGTATCTCGAGCAAAGCCAAAAGAAATTGACAGGAAAGAATTCATATATATTCACATAGTTTATGCTCTGACCGCAGTTAATGGCTCGTCATGGTTCATTTTTTTATTTGTCTATACATAATTATCATGCTGAACTAAATAAGATTGCACTTGACTTGAACATTACAGGGGTCGTAACTAAAAAAAAAACAAACACTATAAAGGTATGTTTGTCAAGATAGAATAGAGAAAGATATGAACGAGAGAGGAGGGATTGGGTATTCGCTTTGGCAAGAAGGATGGAGAAGCAAGAAAGGACCAGAAGGATCCATATCAATCCTCCAAATTATTTCCATTCTTCTTCTCCTTTGTAATTGGATGGGTTGACTCTCATCCTTCCCGTCGCTCGCCAAAAAACTAGATGGATGAGCGACCATCCATCCTTTCTCCTCTCCCTCCTTCCATTTTACCCCATTCATCCATCACCCTATCCATTTTTCCTCCTAAAAATCATTCCCTCAAGTCAGAATTGTTAACTTAAAGCACAATACTTCCAATCAAACAATATGCTTTGTAACACTAGTAACAAAAATATACTTCTATGTTTCCTAGAGTCAATGAACCTTAAGTCCAAATCAACAATCAATAATTAAACTTTTTGAACATTCATTTATAAGAAACTTAACAATTGAAGGAAAATAGTTTTTGAAAAGACCAACTTAGTGAGCAATTTTACTGAGTAAAAGCCAATGTAAGTAGTTGATTTCTAAGGAAGATGGAAACAGATGATCATATAATAACAACCTTATCCCAAGAATGCCCAAGGAATTCATTCACTGATGCTGCATTTTGAGCATACATCAAAGGAGAAACCCAGAAACCCCATATCCACCAGCTTGGGATATAATCTGTCACAGCAAACAAAAAGAGTAAATAAAATGGAATGAAAATAACCATAAATCCAGCAAAACATTGATTACCTCTCGAAATGATGTATCCTCCAAGAGCCATTACAACCAACATGGCAAAAGATCCAAAGGTGTTGGCAACTATCATATGACGGCCCAAGGATCCAATTACACGAAAGAGAGCTATAGACATTTGGTGCAGAAAGAAATACAACAAAAACTGACGAGAAAATCTGCAGATTGCAGCACTAAAATTACAAAATACTGCCAAAAACTATAGCAGATTAACAAATTAAAATAAGAAAATACATTCCAAGCAAACACCAAAACTGGAAGAAAAATCCATGCGATTTTAATATACCTGATAATATTAGGATCATACCCAATCACATAGTATGTGACTGCCACCCAGAGACCAGATTCCATGAGTGAAGTTGGAATACTTAAGACCCAAGAAGGAAGTGTGTATGCCCAGCTGGGGTAGAAGCGCAAATCCCTATGCTTGTAGAGCACTGGAAGCTTGGCTACCAGCATTGAAACCTCCGTGAAGCCATTAAAAAGAATAATGACCATGGAGAAGTATATCGCCCCAACAAATAAACCTCCATCATAAATCGTGTCACGATGCATGGTTGTGCGGAAAAACACGCTCATTGTGATCAATGCAACAAGAAGAAGCTGCAACATAATTCATAGAAATTGTATAAACTAGTGGTAAATAGGTAAAATCATAACCACATCCATCTTCCTGATCATTAAAACAGAAAAGCTAAATTAGGAGAGAATGGAAGAAGAATACAATAAAAAATAACAAATAAAAGGGAGTGATTTTTAACCAGCTCTCATCGTCAAGAAGTTAACATTAATTATTTTTTCTATCAAGCCCAAAGAAATCATTTCGCTTATCACCAAAAAAGAATTGAGATTTCAGCCAAAAAGACAGTAACATTACCTGAATAAATTTGAATACATAGATAAATGAATTCCGTTTCATTAGAAGCTTCTGCCAGTTAAAGCAGATCCTGAAAAGCTCACTCTGTTTTACACCGAACTGAGAAGTTGACAAAGCTGCTGGATGATTGTAACGTTTGTCAAAAGGAACTGCCAGTTCCTCGGACAAACTTCGACCAACAAGAAATGAGTGAAAAGCTTCAACAAACTTCCTCGGAGGTATGTACCGATAAGGGCGATTAGGAACAGACCAGTACTGCTCTTGGTCCTTCTTTGAAATAACCTGTATAATGAATTACAATAAGATAAATATAACAATAATGGAGAATAAACTCACGTCCAAGCTCTTTACTACTTACTTCTTGCAAGAAGTCTGCCACGTTCTTTCTCTCAGGGCACCTAAATCCCATAGATGAAAAGAAATCTAGAGCTGCATCACGGGGTCCCTGGTAAACAATCTGGCCCTCACATAAGAGCATAACATCATCAAATAGTTCGTATGTCTCGGGAGCAGGTTGCAGCAAAGAAATGACAGTGGTACCATCAAGTGCACGGGTTGAATGCCTTAAATATTTGATGATTTGATATGTAGTAGAACTATCAAGCCCGTTGGATATTTCATCCATGAACAGCACTCTAGCCGGACCAACTAGTAATTCACCTGAAAATCAAACATAGATGCATGTATAGCATTCTGGCACACACGAAACAACAACCCAAAGACAAAAAAAAAAGATAAACATAGGTCAGTCAATATATGGACCTGTTGTAAGTCGCTTCTTCTGCCCCCCGGAGATCCCTTTAAGCATTTCATCACCAACCAATGTGTCAGCACATATGTCCAAACCTAAAATCTTTGTCAGATATATTTTAGTACTTCAGAAAAGTTTTTAGGGTGATTCTAAGCAACTACTTGCAAGATAAATTTGCTCCATACATGCTAAACAATGTCCCATGCTTCATTTAAGAGGCATCTTTCCTTTTTAACCACCTCCCAATTGCTAATAACTTTTACCCAAACTATTATCTGCATGGATGTTTAATCCTGAGTAACTAAAATTACATGTCAAAAGTTCCAGTATACAACATTTCATTTGGAAAATAGCATAATTATTGATTCCAATAGCTTATTCCCAACGCAAACTAAACTTCAATGGAAAAACAAGGATGCTATGCTCAGAGCTTTTTAGAGCAACGGTCTAACATTTCTTTTCTGTTTTCTTGATTATGTGGGCTGAGTGGCATAAATAAGACCCGAAGCATCGCATACTCCAATTGGTATGAACAGGCCACTGACAGAAGAATGCAGGATAACTTTGACACAAATTAAATTCAGAAAATAATATAGTTGTTGGAGCTTCAAAACAATTAGAAAAACAACCATAACCAGCAGCAGTCCAAAAGAAGACTTGTACAGACTTGTTGGTAGATGTTCTCTTTTTAAATAAACTCAGTTTATCAATAAGTTCAATCCGTGTTAGAAAGAACAGTTACACATTACTTTTCAATACTATTAAGATAGACTGGGTTTTTCAATATAAAAGATTTGTACGCCCATAAAGAGCAAGGACTTTATAAATAATTTAACTGCATCAGGATTAATGTATACATGAACATTAACCAGGATCTAGAGAGTACCTTCATTATGTACTCCACCACTAGGTTAGTTTCCTGTCCCCCCAAAGCAAATGACTGGAGAGAGAGAAATATAGTGAAGATCCAACCCAATCAGCAACAAATTATTAGGCAAGAAAAACTGGCTGGAACAAGTTTACAAATTATAAGTACCTTCATAAATATATCAAGATCTTCATCAGGTTTTATCCCTGCGAACTTCTCTCTTCTTGCAAGCTCCAAAAGCATATCTGATACAAGCGTCTGTGTCAGCATCTAGGCAACTGGCAACTGGGCACTGAGATCTTAGTTCAGATATTTGGGCACTGAGATCTTAGTTCAGATATTCATAAGTAGGTGCAGGTGTGAATTTTTGGGATAGTTCTTAGGTGACAATAGCTAAGGGGATTCGGGAGGAAAAAAGGGGACACAGAAAGAAACAAATAAAGCAGCACAGCCATAGATGTGATTTTTTAAATCTTACCATATTTGGAACCAACACCTTGGCAGCATCCTGCAAACTCTAGAGTTTCTTTTACAGTCATCTCAGCCGCATGCCAATCATGCTGACTGACATATGCCGAAGTCCTCGGAGCAACAAACTCATTTAGACTGTGTCCATTATAAGTAATTTTCCCAGACATCTTCAATTGCAATGCAGAGTGAATAAGCAACAAGACAAGAAGATATTAAGCGAGAAAATCACATTAATGGAACCACAGATATTACTTTCAATCATATGTAACTGGAAAACACATCATCACATGATTCCATGGCTGAAAGAGAACGTGATTCTCCATGCAATAGATGTATAATATAATCCCTCAAAATTTGGTCCATCTTCATCATGCAGCATAGCTCCATTGATGAAATGATACCTTGACAATACGAGAGTCCAAAGTTGCTCGACGTGCTTACACTAGCACTTCTATTTTAGGGATAATATATACCAACTATATACTTTTTTTTTCAACGTTTGACTACACTTAACTTTTTTTAATAAAACGAATATCACTAATTTTGTTTTTATTGTTCCAATTAAGTACGTTTTTTTAAAAAGTACTTGATTTTAATAATAAAAAAAGGGCATCAAAATCCAAAAAATAATTATATATTTTATTGACATAAAATGAAAGTTGAAGTACTGATAACTATATTTAAAAGTAAATAACACAGTCATCAAATAATAAAAATATTTGATAGAAGATATTGAGATTTTAAAAAATAAATAGGTGCATTGAACGGGGAAAAAATCCATATGCTCCATTGAAAAAAAGGTATAAATTAAGCTAGTATGTAATTATTTCATTTATTATTACAAGAAACCTATCATGTCAACCCGGCAGAGGTTCGGGCATGGGAGAGTTGCACCAGAAGTCATCCTATTTAAATTACTTGTAAGATAAACAAAATCCTAGTACCTGTAAATCATTTCCAAGACGTCCAGCAAGAGCTAAGAGTAGTGTTGTCTTTCCAGAGCTTGGAGGCCCCAATAGGAGGGTCAATCTACAAAATAACACTTACACCTAAGACCAGAGAGAAAGAATGCGACTCAAAAATAACCAACCGATCCCACTAATGTAAACTCAAAACTTGAATACCTAGAAGGCCTTATAATCCCACTAACATCATCCAAAATGGTTAGCTTGCTTCTGTTTCCTCTATATATCCGCAATTGCCTTAAAAGCGCCTTTTGATCAAAACGTAGATACAAATAGATTATATGAAATTCAAAATTAGTGAACAAGAAAAGATATAGCCAAAGAACCAGATCTCTGGTCTTAATTAAGGAAAAGGTATACGAACAAGCTTCTTAACTAAGATTATTATACCTCGGTCATGTTGAAAACAAAGTTGGGGATGGTTGGGAGTGCCCTACTTCCCACATGGACAAAAGATTCGACAGTCACATTCTGAACACGAACCTCAATCTTAGGAAATTCCAAACGTACTCTGTGAAAATCATAACAAATCGAAGATAACAAGTGTCCACCCAAAAAATTAAGATAATTTATGATGGAATTAAAACAATCAGTTATTATCAGTTTAGTTCAGAAGAATCAAACCCAATAAGCAATTAATATTGGCATACATGTTTTTGTTTTTTTTTTTTTTTTGAGAGTTTTAGAGAAGTGAAAGCAATGGTTAAATCCTCAAAAAACACACACACAATATATATATATATATATATATATATATATGATCCTGAAAATGTATTTATCTTAATCTAAGTTGCAAATTAACCTTTCTCGCCTTCTCCCCACAATTTACCATTATAAAATAAGCATCCCCGACCATAGATCTCTAATTAACAAATGTGAAAACTGAAAAGTAATAAATATTCTACATATATATTCCCTTATAAAAAAAAATCCATGCAGTGGAGCATAATTAAAATCTGACTCGTATGAATTAGGTTAGTGGACACGCTAAGCTTAATTAGGGTCATGTAAGTTTGTTTCAACTACCAAAAGACCATATCCAAAACTGATCAACTAATTACCAAAACCTACAACTCATCAAAAACAAATAAAAAAGAAAACCTCTTCAATTCTTTTCACTGATCTTTTCTGAAAACCGTTACAAGAGAAGAAGATTTTACGTACGCGTCAAGTCGCTTTCGCATCCTCTCAAAGAATCGCTCAGGGTCTTCATCGACAGAGCTAACCAAGCGCTCAAGCACGAGCTTCTGCTCTTGTGCCCCGAGTTCACTTAGATCCATCTCTTTATGATCACCAACAACATTCTTGAAAATGCCTCTCCGTACTCGAGAATAAGTAGGCAGGCGCTCAAGCGCCGCCCATCGAAGCGCCTCCTCGTCCTCTCCCCCCTCCCTAAACGACGCTGTTCTCGTAAACGCATTTTCAGCCGAATTCCACATTTCACTTAGAATAACAAAAAATCAGAGCGCTTCTAGATCTAAAACAAACCAATCCAAACAAACAAACAGAACCCTACATTTCTCATTTAGAAAGAGGAGGAGAGAGAGACAAAGTGAGCTGTGCTTATTGTGTCAGAATGTGTGTGTCAATGTGAACTACTTGTAGCGCACAAGATTGGTAGTTGAGCTTCGCATTAATGGCTTGCTCTCTCTCCCTTGCTCATCTGCAGTGATAGTCGCTTATTAGTCTTGTGTGCACTTTAAAGTGGTTCAGAGATGGCTCATAAATAGCCGCGGGAAAGACAAACTTGGCGGAGTTATTTCTAACCTATACTCGCTCGTTCATACAATTATTTACTCATTCCCCTTCACCACCCTGCACGTGTATCTGGAATATTTATTTTTAGATAAATTAGTTTTCTTATCACATGCTTACTGTTTATATTATTCAACTGTACATTACATATATTTCTATTAACATTTAATAAGTTTATTTAATTTTAATAAAAATAAAAAACAACATGTTTATTTGATTAAATTAGGTTTTGATACACGAAATATGAATATTTCTTGTACAAAATTGGATAGTAATTATTAATTAAAATATCTTATTTTTTATATTTTTAATTTATATATAGAATAATTATGATTTTATAAGAATTAAAAATTATGAACGTATATACATAGAGATATCACTACAATTTCAAAAAGAAAATGTAAACAAAACTTTTAATTTTCGTATAAGCATATGTAGAAATTGAAACAACATTTCTTCATATTTTTATATATAAAAAAAAGGGTTCATATTTTTCTTAAGAAAAGGAGGAATGGAAGCTTCCTTTTTTATGCGAATAGATTTTTTTAATTAAATAAAATAGAATGAGTTGCTTGGAGTTTTTGTTTTAATATAAAACAAGTTTGATTATAGAGTAAAAATAAATATAATAATAAATAATAGAATTTTTTTATTTTTATTATTAGCATGTGGTAATTAAATAACTATAATTAATTAAAAAATCTTGAAAAAATTGAGAGAAAAATAAATTTCCTAAATCATTATTAAATTTAAGAGGATAAATTTATATTTTAACATCATAAAATTGCAATGTATTTTTATACGACAATTTCTATTATTATTACAATATATACGAACTCTTTTACTTAAAGAAGTCATCTTTTGTATAAAATCTATTCATATCCCATGAATACAACGAAATGTTTGGTGTCGACGAAAATTTTATATAGATTCCTGCTGACTTAAAGTATGATTCATATATATATATATATATATATATATATATAGATAATCCTTTCGCTCGGCGGAGTTAAAGTTTAGAGATAAAGTAGAAGTCTGACAATTCGAGTTTATGATGATTTAAAAAGCTTATTCTTGAAATACACATAGTTTGTGAATAGACATATATATAATTAAGAATAGAAATGGGATTCTCCTATAGTCTGTGAATTAATATTCGGGTGTACTTAGATATTTTACTATGCTGATATCTCTTTTTATTTAAGAGGTGTGTGAGAAAATCATGTTTTTATATACATGTGATTTACGGATTTTGCAGAGAACTTTTTTCCTTAACTAATAGATGATTTTGGTGATTACGATATTGGCTTCCCTAATTGTTTTCAAATTATAGAAAAATATAAAAGAAGTGACTTTGAGATTTTGTATTTTATATGTATACATTTGTTAATGACGTTATGTTGTATACTTGTTAATGACATTCTATCTTCAATAACGGTCATTATATTAGAATCGATAAATAAAAATAAAAATAATAAGAGAATTTTTATGTTGGTGTGTTTTTGATGAATTTTATTAATAATAATATTTTTTGATATATATCAAAAAAATTACAATGAAAAGTAAAAAAATTAAAATAAAGTAAAAAAATGATAATATGACGATTTTACTAACGAAATTACCAATAATATTTATTCCATTAGTAAAATATGAATATTGTTCATCATGTCAATTGAAAAGAGACTAACAAAAAATTCTATAAGTATTGTCCAAAAAGTTCTGAAATTATTTACTTTCAATTGTACTATTAATTTTTTTTTTTACAAACAAAATCACAAATGAATTGAAAAGTCATTGGTGTTATTTGATAGTTTTCTAAAATAAATTAATTAAATTAAATTTAAAATTAAATATTACAGACAGAATCATTGATGGATTGAAAAGTTATTGGTAATATTTTGCAGTTTTAAAAAAAATTATTAAATTAAATATTATAAATGAAATCACCGATAGAATAATTAAAAATATTAATATTTAATTATCTGTCAGTAAAAAATCTCAAATCCATATATTTCATAATAAATAGGGCTCATTTCGTCTTTTTCTCATATATAAAAAATATCAATATTTATTTCTTTATTTTCTCTTTTCTTCTCTTCTCCTCCATGCTCAAATATGTATTATTCTCTTTTTTTTTCTTCTTGGTTTATTTTTAATTAATATTTATGAATTTTTTTTCTTCTTTTTATTGTGTTTTTTTTACTATATTTGTTTTTTTTAATTTTTTTCCTAATAATTGTATGAATATTGTTGTGGGATTTTTTTTTCATATGATTTTTTTCTTCTTTTTTTCAAGCATTTTGAGTATTATAAAGTGTTGATTTATATTAATTTAATTATTTTATCAATTTATAAAATGAATTTATTTAAAAATATTTTTAAATAATTATTGACAAAATTATATATCATATTTTTCGAGATAAATACCGAAATAATGAAGTAGATATATAAATCCATCAGTAATAATATTTTTTTATTACCAACGGATTTACAGTTGAAAAAAATTACTGACAAAAGATTCACGGATAGAGTATTTTTATCGGTGATTTTGTTAGTAAATTATTTACCAATGAAATGATAGTACAAATACCAAATGGAAATGCTGTTAGTAAATCTAAAGATTGTGATAATATATCTATATTTCATTTATAAATATTTTGATAGACATAATTCCTGAATTGTTTTTCTTTATTTTGCATTGACTTTTATAATGCCTTGTTTAACCATATTTGTTGTTTTAAGGTTGTAGTTTTTTACTTCATATATGGCATGTTTGACCATTTTCTTTTGTATAAAGGTTTTTGATAATGCTTAGCTTTTAATTTTGATTTTAATTTTCTCATTTGTTTTATTTTCTTGAAAAGGGCAACTAAAATTTTGTAACCATATTGAGCACATAATAAACCTAGTTCTTTTTTATTTTCATAATTTATTTTTGTTTTGAATTTAAAATCTATATATAAGGATGATACATCATTATTAGTATGTGTCATGAGATCACTATATGATAGGATTTCATAAAGTATTGATACATAATGTAAATTCTTAATCCTTAATGTAACTTTTTTAGCAAATAACTTTGAAAGCCTAGATAGAAATCTTTCCTTCTCAAAAAGGAGTTGACAATTTTTTCTAAAAAAAACTTTTGAAGAAAAGCATCTTAATACCATATAAAGTTTTGAAGTTTAGGACATATTAGATATAAGAGTATTTTAGATGATTTTTCTTAAAATATTGAGGGTCTCCTAATGATAGTAAATATTAAAGTTAAGATAACATTTTTAATTTTAATGGATGTATAAGTATTTTTATTTTCTACTTTGATATCATTAATTTTAGTTCTTTATCAGTTTTAGTGAGATAATAATCTCATTAACCTTTAAGCTAGCTAGAAAAGCCAAAGACTAATGCTTGAGCAATTTTCTTGTTTAATTGATTTTTAAATTTATATGTCATAATAGCCATTATCATTTCTTGAATTTTGTTAATGATATTGTATTTTTTATAACCATATATATTTCATCTAGAAATATTTTTATGGTCATAATAAGATTGGGTTTGATAAGGTAAGTTTTCAATTTGAATATTAGAAAGTGTTTGTATGTTATAGTAGTATATTATTTGGGGTTTTTGATATTGGCTTAGCTTAGGATTTTTAATTTTATTAATTAAAAGATATTGTTGAGATTGCTCAATAAGATTTTTAGTTTTACTTTAAGTATTTTTATCTTGATTTATAAAAAATATTTATTTTGATGGATTTTTTATATCTAATTGATCAAGTTTTTGAGTAATTATTTTGATGAGGTCATATGATAATAATAGTTCCATCATTTAATCTTTTAGTATTGAAGTAAGCATGAAGAGCAAATTTAAAAAAATAAAAGTTTTTGAAATATTTATGGATGGTTGGGCTTATTCTTCTACTAGAATATTCTTATAGAATCAAAGAAAATTATATATCAAATAGAAATATTTGATGGATAAATGAATTATTTAATAAAAACTATTAAACAAACCTTATCAGTCAATCTTCAAGTAAATGAACTCAACTTGATAAAATAGATAAATTTAAGGAAAGATATGAAAAATTTATATAGGTCTAACTCAAGTAATAATCAAATATTTTTTATATCGTTTAAGTTTAAACTCCTTAATACTTAATACGTGTATATTTAAGAGATTCTAAATTTATAAGTTTTCAAAACTCATTACTTGTAGTTTCTTTAATCTTGTTAATAGATTAGTATACTTCAATTGTTACTTAATTTTATTACACTATTATTTAATTTTAATATCATTAAAACTTTAAATTTAAGTATTAAGACTCTAACTAATATATTCAAGCTCCAAAAGCCTAAAAGAACCACTAGAGATCATACTTTCCTTTTAGAAGTTAATCCTTATAATTCAAATATTCAAATGCCTAAATAATTGCAATTGAGTCAAATTACATATCTAAATGGTTAAGAATTACCTCAAATAAATAGTTATAGATCATTACCATCTAGGAATAATCTAGTTTAAATCGTAAAAGATCGATTTGGAAATACCAAAATTATCTTTCAATTAAATCCCATCAAATTATAAACATAAACCCTAGAAAATCAACAAGTGACATTCCTTTTAGCTACATTCAAATCTCCAAGGTATAGAATTTAACAAAGTTATCCATCAACTACATTATCAAAATAGTGTAACTAGTATTCCCCGTGCTATTAAATTTCAAGAAACATTAAATTCTCCTACTACGTTGCCCACTCCAAAGAAAATGCAATATACCATTCAATTGAATGCCGTTCAAAAGGAATTTCAAATTAATAAAGAGAAATTAAAAATGATTTTTATTCAATAAAAAATACTTAATTGAGAAATTAGTTTTTCAAAACTCATAAGAATAAAGAAATCAAATTCAAAAAAACATTATAAAAATTTCAACAGCATATAAACCCATTTATTATTTTTTACTTGGTTATAAAATCATCAATTTCAATTGAATAGAAGTTCAGAACACCTCCAAATAAATTTGGCATACAAAAACTAGTAATCAAATAAGTTCAACTCATACTCTTTATGGGGAAATTAAAATATTTTTTTATCAAAATAAAATTATAGCAGCCCCTTTTGAGTCTGCTATAATGATAATTTTGTTTTTCAAAAATATATCAAGTCAATATAGTTATAAATTAATTATATATGTATGTATGCATGTAAAACTAGTAAATTAACTTCAAAGAAATAAGTGTTTTTGAATTTTCAGAGAAAATAATGATAGAAAAAAAACCCAATTAAGAGAATAATTAAGAGAAATTGAGAACTATAAAAAAAAGAAGGGAAAACATTTTTAATTATTTCATAAAAATAATTTAATTAATTTTATGGTACAAATAATTTTATTTGGATGATTAACTTGACAAATTTTTTAAGGTTCTTAAAGGAATTTTTTTTTAAAAAAAGATAATTAAACGAAAACGAGATAAATTTAATTTAAAAAAAAAGAAAAAAATAAACTATGTTTGAGGTTGTGGTAATGGTTGCTTTTCAAAATATTTTTTGTTTGGAAATGTATTAAAATATTCTTTTTATTTTTAAAAAATTTATTTTCACATTAGCAAATCAAAACAATTTAAAAATATTAAGAAATAATTTTAAATAAAATAAAAATTCAAATTTTACTATAACACTGCATAGAACAAAGTTACAAATGATTTTTAAAAGAGAATATGCATATGTCGTTTTGTCTCTTCCCATCTCGTTCATTATATTTTTCTTTTTTTCTTTTTGTTAATTTTGCATTTGAGTTTTCGGTTTGGATTTGCTTCTCCTGATTTAATAATTTCACAAATGTTAATTTAATTATATTTTTTTATTTTTTATTTTTTATTTTTTAAAATAATATTTTAAAAATTTTGATAGTAAAAATATAATAACAAGGTACATTATTGTTGTTTATGCTTTAAAATGGTTATTCTTGATATTTAAGATTTTACAAGTGTTTAAACAGGTGTATAATTAAAAACGAAAAATGGGATTAGCTTGTAATTTATGAATTATATTTGGGTAATATTATTGAAATTTTATTAAGTTGGTATTCTTATTATTAAAGAGGTAGGATAATGTTACATACTAATATTGGAATAAATTATAATATTTGAATTACATTAAAATTTAATAGTACTATATTAAATGTTTTTAAAAAATCATGTTATATTTATATGAATTCCATATTTTATGGAGAAATGTTTCCTCCACTAATTGTTTAATTTAATTTAATTTTTTTTTATATCAAGGTTTTTTGATTTGTACGTGTTTTCTTCGAAACTTAAAAAATCCTTTAAAACATAACATTATTATTAAATAAGTCGTATTTTCTTTACTATGTAGGTGATACAATTGATTAAATTTTTAATGATTTAACTATATTATCATAATTTTATTTGTATTCTATCATTATAATATGTATTTGAATAAAAATATTAACATATCTCTTACCCATAAAAACAATTAACTTATTTTTTTTATATAATTTTATAATGTTTCCCCCCAACTTGGTATCAATATTCCAGTTTTTTTTTATTGATTGGAATTGAATTATATAACTTTTATGCTGAAACTAGAATAATAAAAGTAGTAATTTTTTTATAGAATCAAATATATAATAAATTTAATTTTTATGCATATCAAATTTAAAATTTTAATTATTATCTATTTTTAAAAAATAAATACTATTTATAATTTAATTTCATGATTTCAATATAAAAACAGTATTAACTAGAAAAATAATAAGCAACAAAATAATATATAAATAAACTTTAATACTATCACAAATTTCTGAACAACTTGAAACACCTGAATATGAACCATTGTAACTTAAAAGATAAATCTCTTGATTTCTACACTTTTATATCTTATAAAACAAAATTCAATATGTATTTTAAATTAAAGCTTATGATATAAGCTCTCTATTGGTTCAAGAAAAAGGAATTTATAATAAATTTATATCAATAAATTGTGATTCAAAGTATTTTTAGTTGAAAAATATTTCTAATAGTTTTCTTTTTTTTCAACTTGGTATCAATATTTTGATTTTTTTCAGTTTTTCATATTTAAAAGTGATAAGATGGACCCATTTAATTATTTTAATATATTTCAAGATTTTATTTATTAAAATTTAAAAATATTAACACATAAACAATCCATATGTCATGACCATACATCACTTTGAATTTTATCTATTTTGAGTGTCTTACATTTCACAAAGAAGAAGTATACAACATTATGCACTTAAAATTAAAATGGATGAGACATTCACTTTTTGTGTGTTAAAGAAATAATATTTTTATATCAATTATGAATTTTGTGGAGAAATTTTAGCTCAACTACTTGTTTAATTTAATGATTTTTGTGATTAGGTTTTTGGCTTTGTCAAACTATAAAACATCCCAAAAACGATAACATTACAATTAAATAAGTCTTATTTCTTGTATTATACAGGTGATAAAATTTTAATTATTTGAGTATTCATATATAATAATTTTTTTAATAATATAACTATATTATCATAATTTTATTTCTCTGCTATCATAGTCTTTATAATTACATGTATCTGAATAAAAAATATTAGCAGATCTCTTACTCATAAAAATATTTAACATGATTTTTTATATATATAAATTTATATTGTTTTATTTTTTTTCCAACTTGGTATGAATATTTAAGTTTCTTTTTATTGATAGGAATTAAATTGAAGTTTTTTTTATCCTGAATCTAAAATAAAAATAGTAATTGTTTTATAAAAAATATATAATATATTTTATTTTTTTAATGAAAATAAAATTTTAATTTTATATTATTCTCTATTTTTTTAAGAAATACTATTATATCTTTTTATTTTGTAATTTCATTGCAAAAAAATACTTAATTGAAAAACAATAAGCAATCAAATAATTAATAATTAAACTCACATAATGTCATAATGTTTTGGAAAACTTGAGAAACTTTGATATAAGCTGATCTAATATAAGAAATGAATTTTTTAATTTCTATACTTTTATATCTTACTAGAAAATATTCAACATGAATTTTAAATTAAAAGCTTATGCTATAAGCTCTCTACTGGTTCAAGAACAAGGAATTTATATTATGTTCAGAAATTGTGATTCAAAATATGTAGTTGAAAAAAATTTCTTTATAAACCCTAGAAATTTGAAATTTCATGAAATCTTAAAATAAAATAAAAGTTAATGGGAAATAAGAAAATAAAAAATAAAAAGAAATCTAAACAAGTAGTAAATGATGGATTATGTTAACCAATTGTTTTTGAAATTTTAGTTTATGGAGAATTAGTTTTTTAAGAAAATTGTTTGGAAATTGGGTTAATTAGTTTTAATTCTTGTAAATTGTTAATTACTAATGTGTGTTGAGGTAGGTGTGATGATTTGAAATAAATCAAATTAATGTATTTAAAGAAAGTTAAAATTTTAATATACCTTGATTTATGATTTGATGATATATTGATTATATGAATAATTTATGTTATGTTTTGAGTTGTGTGCCTGCGTGTGGAAAGAAAAATAAGGTACAAGGTTAATTATGGAGGAATTCTAAGAAAGGGGATAATTGTTGTGGGATTTTATAAATGTTGTTAATTATGTTTATTGAGAAAAATAAATTAAAAGAAATGTTTGGACTATATATATTATATATATTTTGAAAGTATAAGTTAGTCACGTTTATTTTAGAACATATAAGAATGTATATGAAAATTGGTAATATGTAGAGAAAAACAATAAAATGAACAACTTGGAAATTAATGAAAGTTAATTTTATTTAAACTATGTATAAAGGTACTAGAATTTCTAATATAGTAGATTTATTGATTTTTATCGGGAAGTTAATGAATTAGTTTTGAGAACTTATTGAAAGAATTTATAAGGTTATAATATTATAATATGAAGAATAATTGTGTGGAAAAAATAGTGTAATAGAAACTAGATAAAATTAGTATTTATAATTATACTTGTTGCAGGTGCATTGCAAACTGTTGGACGTGGAAAAATAAAAATAAAAATGCACTTCACATTAAAATGGATGAGACATCCGCTTTTCATTTACTTTTTAAAAAAAATCATGTTTTTATATATCAATTAATGATTTTTCTTATAAAGTTTTTGGCTTTTTACTTGTTTTCTTCAAGCTATACAAAATACCAAAGAAATAACATTACTAATTAATAAATGAGTCATATTTCCTATATTGTGTAAATAATACAATTTCAGGGATTCAATTATTCATATATAATGCAAATTAAAATAAAGCAAAGTGACCAATGGAGAACGTGCTGGAATTCTACAAACGGTAGAGCGTCGGGAAATCAAATGATTTTAAATGCACACATATGGTAATTTAATTATTCTTATTTCGTTTAATAACTCAATTGTACGTTCAATTCCCAAAATTAAATAAACATAACACCAAATGTAACCCTTTTGAGAAATCATTCATCACTTTTAAATAACGCAAACGATTATCCCTATTAAGAAAATTCAACGACAACAATATACTAAGAGCAATATTTTGAGTAAAGAAATTAAAACAATACAGATAAATAAATTATCCAAATACAATCAAAGACTTAATAAATGTCAAGATTTATTTAGTAAAATTTAAAAATATTGACCATACACCACTTCAAGTTTTATCTATTTTGAGAATCTCACATGTAGCAAAGAAGAAGTATAAAAAAATCGTGTTTTTATATATTAATTATGAATTTTATGGAGAATTGTTTGATAAAATATTTTTTTTTAATTTGATGATTTTTGTGATTAGATTTCTAGCTTTGTCCTTGTTTTCTTCAAACTATAAAAATTCCCCCCAAAAAATAACATTATTAATAAATAAGTCATATTTTTGGACTCGCGATATAATTTTAATTATTTGATTATTCATATATCATCAATTGTTTAATAATTTACCTATATCATAATTTTATTTCTCTTCTATTATAGTCTTTATAATTATATTTATTTGGATAAAAATATTAGCAAATCTCTTACCCATAAAAATGTTTAACCTAATTTGTTTTATAAATTTATAGTGTTTTATTTTTTCCAACATGGTATTGATATTTAATTTTTTATAAATTTTAATTTAATTTAAAAAAATGGATCTCAAACTAAAATAAAAAATATTCTTAAAAAATAAAAATACAGAATATATTTTATTTTTTTAATGCATATTAAATTGAAATTTTTATTTATTCTCCATTTCTTAAAGAAATACTATGATATCATTTGATCTCATAATCTCATTAAAAAAATATTTAATTGAAAAATAATAGACAATTAAATGATACATAATTATACTTATATACTATTGTAATTTTTTGAACAACTTGAAACACCTTGATATTAGCTGGTTTAGTATAAGAGATATTTTTTTGATTTTTCTAGTTTTATAACTTATAAAAAAAATAACCAATATACATTTTAAATTAAAGATGTTTATTGGTTCAAGAAAAAAGAAACTTATAATAAATTCAAATTGTGATTCAAAGTATTTGTTTTAATTAAAAAACTTTCCTCATATTTTTTTTTTCAGCTTGGTATCAATATTTTGATTTTTCAGTTTTTCATATATAGAAGTGATAAGATGGACCCAATATATATGTTTAATTATTTGAATAAATATCAAGATTTTATTTATTAAAATTTAAAAATATTGACACGTAAACAATCTACACATCATAATCATAGAAACACTTTTGAATTTTATTCATTTTGAGTGTCTTACAAAGAAGAAGGTTAAAAACTAGGCACTTAACATTAAAATTGATGAGGTGTCAACTTTTTGTGTAATAACAAAATTCATGTTTTAATATATCAATTATGTATTTAATGGAGAAGATGTTCCTCCACTAATTGTTTAGTTTAGTGATTTTTGTTATAAGGTTTGAAGCTTTTCACTTGTTTTCTTTGAACTATAAAAAAATGCAATAGAAATAAAATTACTAATAAATAAATACTATTTCCTGTATTGAATAGGTGATACAATTTTATTTATTGATTATTTGTATATAATTATTTGTTTAATAATTTAAATATACTATCATATTTTTATTTGTGTATTATTATAGTCAATTCAAATAAAAATATTAATATATATCTTATCCATAAAATAGTTTAACCTAACTTTTATATCTAAGTTTCTTTTTATCGATTGGAATTGAATTTAAAAAAAATAATCTAGAAACTAAAATAAAAAATATTGACACTTTGAATGTTAACCATTTTGAATTTCTTACATGCGTCAAAGAAGAAGAATAAAAAATTATGTACTTTAACATTAAAATTGATGAGATATCCACTCTTTATGTATTAAAAATATCATGTTTTTATATATCAATTTATGTATTTTGTGGAGAAGTTTTTTATATTTTTTTCATTAAGTTTTTGGCTTTTTACTTGAAAAAATATTTTTATTATTTTTTAATATTTTCAGATTATATTAATATATTGATATTACAAATAAATTTTTAAAAATAAAAATATTATTTTAATATATTTTAACATAAAAAAATATTTTAAAAACAACTGTCATCATCCAAACATTCCTAACAAAAACAATAATTACCCCATCCGCTTCGTTAGCGTCAACCAGTACCAAATGAAAAATGCGTCCTATGGTTGTTGACGACGACTTGTCGTGAATTGGGTCATCTGCTCTTTGTCCTCTTTACGTAAAGTCAAGAAAAGACTGATTGTACAGCTTGAATAGAGTGCTTTCCAGCCTGCGTTTAGAAGCACCGGCAGATCAAACAATTCGGTTATCAACTTCAACTAACATTCTGATTTTTTAAAGTACAATATATTTACTTGCTGTCCAATTTGGTTCTACCTGCCTGCCTTGCATCCACGTAACAATTTTAAATCCATTTTTAAAACTTGTTTTTCCTGAAAACAGATGATTTTACACTTCATTCCCAAACTATGATGCTTTTTAGTTTTACCACATGACCATTAAATCGACAAATAATTAATATTAAATCGAAACAAAATATTAAAAAGCTTCTTTAATAAACTTGAGAGGCTCTTTGTAACCCAGAAATCTTAGATTTTTGCCGTATCCTCTCGGAACCCTAATTAAACTAACCTCGAAGGGGGCAGCCCTCTTATCTTTCCTCCAGAACACATTCTGAAATCTATAGTAAGATCCTTTTTATTTGTGAACGATGGGGCGGCTCATTAAAATATCGAAACTTGTCGAGAAATCCCTGAACGCAGAGTGTTCTTCCAGAGTCCAGAGGAATACAAGGACCGTGGCTTGGCTCGGTTGGTGTTCTACTTTTCTCAACCATTTCTCAAATGGTTCCTTTGGCGCGTATCCAACATCCTTTTTTTTTTTTTTTTAATTTTAAGAAACGAGTCTAACCAACCTGTATCACCCAAATGATCACGGAGTTCTGCCAATTAACTTTACTTTTTCTTGTCTGCAATTGCTGCTAGTATATTTTGCTACAATCAATACGTTGCTTCTTCTTTGTTTTTATTTTTATTTTTTGACGTTAACAAAGTAAATAAAAATCTGGTATCACATTCCAAAAAATATTTTAAAAAATAATATAATTTGATAAGTTGTGAGTCTTGTATGTGAATTGTGAGTGGCATGCGACTCCTTAAAAAATAATTAGACTAATTTTTTTAAAATTCTTAACTTCCTGCTATAAAAATACTTAATTCAAACACAACACAAATATCATAATTTAAAAACACAAGTCTTTACTCATTCATCTCCTGGCATAATTAAAAAATTAACATGTATCTCAGCTCATCAAATATAACAATTTATACTTAAATACAATAAAAGATGACATGAAATTGTATTAAATTTGAACAAAATTTATAATTTTTAAAATATTAAAACATACAATTTAACTGCATCTAAAAATCATCTCAGCTTATGGATAGATTAGGAGTAGTCATGGACGGGTCAGGAATGCTCATGAATGAGCTTGGAGCTTTTGTGGATAGGCCTATACCACCCCAATTTATCCATCTTGATGACAAGTCTGGGATGCCAATATAGGGTTCCAAATCAAAATAGCCTTTGTGTATGAGCCTGGATTGCTTATGAACGGACCTACCTCCTTCCTTAGCTATATGTTCTTGCCCATAATAAGTGATCTCATTTTTTATGAAGGCCACTTCAAAACGTTTAGCCTTCTTAATTTCAGCACAACACAAATTAAGTAAATTGGTGACTAGAGCAGATGCTTTCTCATTAATGCTTTTAAAGATAAAGATGCTGCTCTTTGAGCCTTTTATAATACAAAATGAATCTAATCAATAAAACACATATTAGCACTCATTATCTATAATAAAAGTAATCATCATTTAATAAATGCTATATATGAAAAATATTGCATACATTATCTACCTTAACTATTGAGGCTTGCAATTTTTAAATTTACATGGATGCTTTGGGAAACATGATCATATAGGTGCAATAACTTGATACGTTATGGCAAACATCACCTTAAATAGGTATCTAGATCAATTGTCAGTTATCGTTTCATAAATAGTCAATCGTTTATGGCATTCCAAAAATCTATATAAGTTGTATAAATCACCGATCAATTCCTTTCCCCCTTACCCTAATGCTTGACATTATGTATCTTATAACTGATATCAATATAATTCAAAATGTGCTAAGATAGACCAAACTACCCAATCATGGCAATGTATCTCAATTATGTCAAAACAATGCTGCAAAACCTATGCCAACCACCATTCATCTCCCACTTGATATACAAATGAAATTGATAATATCAAATCCTTTATATATGACTTCTATACAACCTATTAAGACATGAAAGATATAAAATATAAAACAAGTCAAAACTAAAAAATTGATATCCAATTAAAAAAATACAATACAATACAATATTAAAAGCTATACTTGGTGAAGTTGTTGTATGTCTAACTTGTCCTGGTATAACTTGTGGAAGGAATGAGACTCCAAGAATAATGTCTAGTCCTACACCATTTAACATGAAAAATTATAAAATTAGTACCTTTTGCATTTGATTTATATAAATAATGTATTATTTAAAATTTATTATTACCTAGATCCTATAGATATGCCTTTGGGTGTTAAAGTTGAACATATTATTATTCTAACTCTCTAGATATCCAATATAAAGATGTTTTCATGATCAAAGTTGTATTAATTTACATTTAATGTTCTATTTTAGTATTTAAAATAAAATTAACTATGACAAACAAAATAAATTATTCTATGAAAAACAATTAAAATAATTATACTTGAAAAAAGAGTAAACACCCAATTATTTGTCTCCTCATCTTTAGACACGCTTTACATAGCTTTTATTATTGATGTGCGAGCTTACCCCTCAATTATAGCTATGAATGACTCAAAATTTATTCATAATTATTTAAACATTTAAAATTAGATTGAAATTTAGTATTTTTTTTCTTTCATTAAAGTCTAGTTCACTAACCTTTACGTCTAAAATATCCTCAAAATTATGTTGATCTTGCATGTATAAAATCAAAATATCATCTAGACTTGGCTACATAATTAAATGGTCATGTCGGTCAACATTACAAAAAGTAGATGAACCTCTTCTAGTTTAAATCATTTATACCTTGTTTAAACCATTTATACCTTAGGCCTATCAAAATAATTTTGTAACATTGCAATACAATTAAACATGAAATTTTTAGTTAACAATTTATTAATATCACGAGGTTAATGAACAAAACCCTAATGATAACTTAATCAATGAAAATCCAAAATTCATTAATTTTCACCATAAATAACAAAATTATCAACCCAATGATGTATTTCATAGCTAATTATCATATTTTTATACCTAATTCAACAAAATCCTTGATTGACTCTAAAAGATCCTAGCCCGATTCCTAATTCTCAATCGATAACAACCCAAGATCTTCAATTTTATTAAGAAAAATAACTTAAATCATTATATTTTATATCTAATTAACCTAATTTAAACCATATTCCCAAAAACTTTATCCCCTTAAAAATGTCTAATTTTGGACCATAACATTTTCAAATTAAAAATTAACACAAATTATATTAAATTGATAAAAGAGAAGTGTGTGATATACCTTTAAGTGTTGAATATGAATAGTGGTAGGGGCGACCAAAACTTGGCGCGAGAGATACATATGGGGGAATAGAGAGAAAGAGAAAAGGGAGGGAGAAATGTCCATTATAATGGAAAAAGAAAAAGAAAAGAGGGGTGGTCTCACAGTGAGGAGAGACAATTATGGTTGTGGGTAATGACGGGTTCATATTGATGGTGGCTATAGGGAGTGGATGAGCGGGGAAACAGAGAAAGAAATGGAAAGAATTAAGTATGAGATTATAATTCGATTAAAGTCACAAGTTTCACATGTGATTCACGAGTCATAGATAAGACTTGCAATTTACAAATCTATATTATTTCTCTAAATATTTTATGAATTATGTTATTTTACAAAATCTTTGTGCTAAAAACCACAAATAAACTTCTCTTTTATTCATTTTATTACGGTAACTTCCTATAATTGGACACATAATATTTTCATTGCTATCCTTGAAAAAAAAAAGAAAAAAAAACAAGACTCTCTTTATTGGCTTGTATTTTTATATTTTCTTATTCCTATTACTTTTGTTTTTTAGAAACATTATTCTCCCTTGATAAAATGAAAACGGGTTATATTCTTTGGGCTAATTAACCTCAACTATTTGACAATAGTATTTGTGCAATCTTTAAGATAACAAGCAAACACTTGAATTGGCTTGGGGTTTATAATGGTAGATATTATAACTATTATCCTTCAATTATATATTTTTAAACTATTGCTTATGTGGCATTAAATGTATCAAGTGTGTGTTGATTTGATGCTTAAGTAAAAAATAAATAAAAGAAAAGGTTTCATTGCATTGCATAATATTTTCATTGCTATCCTTAAATGTTTTTTATGAAAAAATTTAAAAATAAAAATAGGTTTTTAAAAACAACAATAAGTAATTTTATATTATTTTAGTATCTTCATGATATTATGTTATCAATATTATCACCACAATACCATTACAACAACCAATCCATAAGTAATTTGACCTTAATAAACTACTATCATTATTATCATACCAAAACCATTAGTGTGACTATTACAACTATGATTTTTATTAGCATTTACTTACCACTACCTTTTATTTTAATATTCTATTATTATCTGTTAACTCTTTAACCTTTACAAATATATTTAAAAAATTTATCTATATCATTTGATTGTGATTACTTCTATCATATCATCATTAATTATTATGATTATCATTATTTATTAACTAAAAAAATTAATTATCAATTTGATATTTTATAACCATTGTTGTTGTTGTTCTTATTATATTTTCCTATCATCACTGCAACTATTATGTCACCATTTCACTAACATAAAAAGTTTTTTATATTATTAGTTTTATATTTTAACTAATAATTTCTTTTATTTCTTAAATAAAATAAAATGTATATAATTGTTTTTCATACACCTTTATTAAAATAATAAACACTTCTTAGAAATATACAAATAAAAAAAACTTTTTTATTTGATAAAAATAGGACCAGTACCATAAAATTGAAAAATGTTGATGAAATATTTTATCAACATATATTGATAATTTCATCAATATTTAAAAATGCTAATGGAATAGAAGACAAAAAAACTATCATTTAAAAATATCTTATCAAATTTTATATTTTAACAACATTAAAAAATACTGACAAAATATTCCATCAATATAGTTCATTACAATACCGTCACCATTTAGTCTCCCAATAGAATTTTGTACCCATAATGCTATTGATATGATGCCATCTCATTTTATAAATTTCATATAGAAAGACAATTTTATTGGAGATTAAATTTTTCTTTTGTCTCTTATGATTCCTAACAATAATAATAAGATAGTTCATAATTAACCATAATCATAACAAAAACACATCTCCAAAACTAATACAAATTTCACAATTCATTTAAATATAATTCACAATAATGAGATAAATAGAATTCCATGTACAAAATTTTTTTAAATAAATATAAATATAAATGACACATTAAAATTTCTAAAATGATAAACATAAAGGGGGATGAAAAGATCTTGAACTAGAAGATCCAAGAGGGGGATGAAAATATATACCTCTTAATCATTTAAGCTTAATATATCTTTTTTTTTCTTATTAGAGTGTTGCTCGCATTTTTTCTTTTATTGATGCTTTTATATTCTATTCTTAACAGATATTTTCTCATAAACCTTTTTTCTAGACAATCTTATTAAAATGCTGTGATTTATAGCTTAAGTAAGAATATGGTGTGCCTATAATTAAAATAGAAAAGTTCATCCTTAATTTTTAACCTAATTTCATAAGCAAATCATAAATTTAATTTCTATTAAATTCATTACTTGTAACAACCACTAACCATATTTGAGATCATAAGGATAATAGGTCAAAGTGTCTTTGTTAAATTTTATAACTACGTTAGCATTATATATCTTCTACAAAACAAAAAAGGAAGTTAAATTCCTAAATTAGATAAGGAAATTTCATATTATTAATGTAAATAAAGAATTTCAAATCTCTTTTCTAGCTCTTTTTCCTAATCAAACTTTTTTTCCTTTAAGAATTTAGTAATCAATGCAATCATATTACTAAAATTCTATATAAATCTCCTATAAAAATGGTTGATATATGAAAATTGCACGCCTTCCTAAAGGCTTAATAATTTTGAATTGTCTTAACCTTCTAATCATATATATTTATGCTATCTATGATAATAATAAAGCTAGAAATAATAGCTTATCAATATTAAATATACATTTCTATAAATTCATAAATAATTTATTTTCCAACAAAGCCTTTATTACTTTCCTCAAATATTCTAAGTGACCAGTTTTAGATATACCATAAATAAAGATATCATCATAAAAAAAACTAAAAATGTATTAATAAAGGGATGAAAAACTTTGATTCATCAATTATATAAAAGTGCTTGGTATATTAAATAATTCTAAAGGCATAACCATAAACTCGTACAAACCTTTTTTTATCTTCAAAGTTGTATTTCACTCATTATTGAGTAAAAAACAAATACAATGGTATCCACTTCATAAGTTAGTTTTTAGAAATATTATTTTCCTATGTAATTTATCTAGTATATCATTTAATTAAGGAATTAAAAATTTATAACTAACTAATATTTTGTTAATGGTGTAATTATCCACATATTACCATCCTTCTTCAAGTTCAATAAATTTGATATTGCATAAATAATTAATTTTTTGTAAACCAACTCTTTTTTGAATAACTTTCTACCTTTTTTATTTCAATATTTTTTCCTTTTTAAAGCTCATTCTATAATGTAGTAGATTTGAAATGTTAGGTCCTAGTAATAAATAAATTGATGTTCAATATGTCTCATTAATGAAAATCCTTCTAACAAATCATTTGACATAATCTCTTTAAATTCAACAAGTGAAGATTTATATAAGTTAGGAATTTCTATCTTTATCTCATCTTTATTAACACCCACAAGTGCATTCATAATCAATCTATAAACAATATGATTTCCCACACATTTATTTACATCTTTTCTTCTAAATTGATTGTGGTAAGGAAGTCTTTCCCTCTACTTTGAAAGCTTTAAGTAGGTATCCCTTTTAAATATACAAACATATAATTTATATTATCTTTACTAATCTTATATAAATTATCTCTACCCCAAGTGTATAGCATATATATCATATTGTCAAGGCTTATCAAATATAATATTACAAGCATCTATCAACCAAATATCTTCATGTGGAATTATTGTTATTTTCATATTCCACTTACACCTTAGTGTTGCTTCTAGTTTTTCATCTTGTACAACCTTTTTTTTTATTTGGCTTTAACTTTCCTCTTCCTCCATTTTTTTCTTTGTTAGAATTCAAAATCTTTGATATGTGTTGCATTTTGTTCACCCATTCTCTAATGGTAATATTAATTTTTTAGTAGTATGTTTGCCTGTAATATCCTTATAGCTACCACCATCAATAATCAAATCAAATAGATTATTACTTATGATGTATCAAATATAAAATAAGTTTTTTTCCCTGTAAATCCTCGACAACTTTCAATGAAAACAATATTTTCCAACAACAAAAGTCTAACTCTCATCATCATACTTAAATAAAATCTTTCACCTAATCTTTGTTAGGTTTGTGCAACTTGCCTTCATCTTAAAAATACTCTTTCTTATTCTTTGCTTTAGTCATATTAACATTATTTTTTTTACAATCATTAGAATAATAACTGGTTCTCTATATTTAAAGTACTTGATCCCCACTGGTTTGGTATATGAGTTAATTGGCTTATTCATTTCAACTTATCTTCTTAAGTTCTTATCAAATTTAGTAATATCTTATTTGCCATAAGGTTGCTTCATGCTTGAATTACTTTTATTTTATCAATAACACTAAATTTATTTACTTTATTATACAGCCTTTTAGATTAATCAAATTTATTGTTATTACTATTACTATTTTTTTTTAACAATATCTCTACCTTCAATGCTATATCACTCTTTTTTACAAGCATAAATCACTTTTACATTTTAATTTTATTTTGAATTATTGATCTCAGCCCTCTAAAATATCTTTTAACTTGCTAATATTTTATATCCTAGAGGTGGTTACATTTTACTAGCCTTTAAAACTTAGCATTAAAACCATGGACAATTTTGTTCTCCTTTTTAATAGTTTTGGTATAACTAAAATAAATACTATTCAGGAAGTTGGATCATAATCTAATAAGTTGATTTTCTCTTTTATATGTATATCTATGTCAATTGTATCTATTAAAAAGAATATTTTTTTAGCCTGTATGTAATCAGTTTCACCATCTTCTCTTTTAGGATATTCATGTGTTTCCTATATATATATATATATATCGTATTCAATAACCTAATCAAATAACTCTTCTATATTTATATCTTGATTAAATATTGGGAAACTTACCGTTAATTAAAATTCATTCATCTTAGGATAATCTTGTCTCTCAAATTATCCTAATTTAATTTTTTACTAGAGTTTTTTAATATGTCCGATTCATTAGATTTCTAATATATTAACCTAAATATAAATCATAACAAAAATAAAAATAAAAATAAAAATAGGATTAAATAAATTAAAGAGCTTAACTTTTATCAATTCAATTAATTAATTGATTTGCACTTGAAGATCAATAGCACCAATTAGCAATATGTCATGATACTTAAATATTAAGAAAGATATGTGTGATTTGATTTAACTTTTTAATGATTAGTTTTTCTTAGTATAATTATTATTCTTTTATCAAGAATATTCTAATTTAGATATCTGAGTATGAATCATGTTTGTTCTATTAAATAATATATATTCTCAATACTATAGTAATTAATTATTTGAATAAAATTTAAAATTCTTTTTAAATATCAATCTACCTTATGTAGGAATTTTATAATTAATACTATTTAAGAATATGGATAATATTTTTTTTAATTCATATAGGATGGATATTTATTTCTTGATCACTCAAATTCCTTTATATAATTTATATTATATCATATATTTGCTCATTTGTTATCCTTGATAAAGGTAACATATTGTCAAAATAAAAACACAAAATTATCTATATAAGATAAATTAGTAATGTCAAATATAATCATCACCTACACAATTATCAAATGAGCTTTTTCATGTGCATAGATGATATTTCCATATAAAATTCTAATGTGAGCTAGTTAAGTATATATGTCATTTGACAAACATTTATATATTAGTTTTACATATCCATCACACCTAAATTTATAAGAATAATTGTTCCTTTCATAGGGCAAAATATATATATATATATATATATATATATATATATATATCAGTTTCAATAACTTTAATTAATGTCTAGTATTAATAAAGTATTGATCAAGAACATTTAAGAATAATGTTGTGATGCAATAAATTTTTTCATAATTATAACTAATTTATAATTTTTTTTGTAAAATATTTTTATTTCAAGAACTTTATATTTACTATAAATTCATTAATAAGATATAAATGAATATTAAAAGTAAAGAATTCCTTTATTGATAATAAATATGTTTTGCATTAACAAAGTCGATATTATATGTAACAAATTAATTAGATACTTGGTATATACACTAACAATTATGGCACAAGACTACCTTCCATATTATCTTCATTTGAAAGACATTCTCCTCTTTGTTGAACTTGTTATGGAATAAGAACCTTGGTTGAAGCCTTGTAGAAGCAATATTCCATTATCCAAGAAAAATGTATACAAGTAAAAAGGGGCATGAGAGAAAGAGAGAGCAAAACTAGCAAGACATAAGTTAATGATAGTTTGGAAAAGTGGTTAAAATCAAAAGGATAAAGCTTTAAAAGTTGCTTTGTGTGAGATTAGAAGAGTTTTAAAAGAGAATTTTAATTAGAAATAATCAAAATATGTAAAAATTTCAAACAGATTAAAAATCCATACTCTCATCACAATGCTATGAAATTAGTATTTATTGTGGAAAAAAAATATTATTTACTATTATAATCGCAACATGTTAACAATATTTAGATAGTCAAATTTGAACTAGAAAAAAAATGAATATTTTTAAGCTAAATACTTCAACTTGAAATCAAGGGCTGAAAAAATTAATAGTTGGACCTTTTTTAGTGAATTGTATACTCTGAGTTTACCAAGCCAATCTCCCTAATGTATCTAAGCTTAGACAGTGACTCTACCATAATGCCGATGTCCATCCTTGCATCGCTCAAGCCTTGTGCTAGGGGGAAGTCCCTTTATCAGTCCTTTTGGCATGCAACTCGTATCTCATTTGGTGTCCTTTAATTTATTAGGCGGTAAATATCCCTGAAACTAATTTTCCATAATTTTTTTACTTTATGAGGGAAAGAGAGACAGACATATGTAAGATTTATATTAGTTCTGATTTTAGAGAAAATAAAAATTGATTTGAAATTCAAAACAAAAGTAAGAAAGTAAAAAAAAATTTTCCATTTTTTTAATTTATTTACCATCGAGAATTTGTTTTTAGCATTTTTAACTTTTAATTCAAATAAAAAGAATTTATTTTAAGAAGTAAAAATAATAATAAAATGATTGAAACTTTTTGTTAAATTCTAATTTATTTTTGTTATCTAAAAAATATTAGTAAATACTGCCACGACAATCATTTTAGCCTTGCAAATCTAGAGATGGTCTAATAATATTCAATAGTAATATACTTGATGATAATAAATGTGTATTTTTGTGTAATTCATAATTTCTAACTTTTACAATTATTTTCTAAGGTTATCTTTGGATTTTGAAGGAAAACAAAAAACAACTAGAAAGAAATACAAAAAATTAAAAATAATACATTATTAACGAATCAAAAAGTTGGCATATAAAATCAGGATTTGTAAAGAAATAAGAAACCTATAATGACAAATGAATTAGTAAATTATTTTTTATTTTTAAAATAAATTAAAATAATTCTACATAAATAAAAAAAAATTAAATAACAAATTCCCACTATATGTAAATTAAAACATATCAAATTTTACTGATTTGTTTTTTGTTTTTTAGTAAATTTATTTTTTCAAAATTTAAATTTATTTTTAGCTTCTAAAATTTGAATTGATAGCAACTAACACAATAATTTTTTTATTTAAAAATTAAAATTAACAAAAAAATAAAAGTAATTTTTTAATTAATGTAGATATTTAGTTAAGTTTGCAAGCGCATCTTGATTTTTTTTATAAATTCTGAAATTAATAACTATATAAATTTTTAATTATTCTAAAATTTATGAGACTTAAATTAATAATATTTTAAAAAATAAATTTAAAGTGACCAGTTAAATTATATCTTTTTAAATTAAACATATTTACTTCATGAGGGATTTTTAATTATTATTAATTATTAAATCAATAATTATATTGTAGTGAGAGTTGCATATAAAGTATTTATATTTTATGATTTTATTTATTTTATTTATTTATTCTTACGTTAATTTTCATTACAAATATTTCGATGTGATTATACGAAGTGGGTTTAGGTGTCAAATATCGACACAAACAAAAGGCATATAAGTGGCTTGCCATTTTATGATTATTTTTTTCTATGTGAGTGTATGGAGTTATTTTTTCTTATTGAAGTATCATGTATTCACGATGCTTCAAATAGCATCCATTGCAAGTGGGATCATGCGTTAAAAACAACCATTATCTTGTGATTTTTCCGCATGCTTAGTTTCCCATTTAAAAATAAAGATAAAATAAAGAACTTTAAAACTAATTAATTATCTAGTTCTACACTTGTCATTTAATGTTTAATTTTGTGCAAAGAGTACGCTAAATATAAACTCACCTAAGTAATTAATTAATTTGTTATATTTTTAATTTTTTTAATCTTTATTCAATTTCCTAGTAGGAAATGTTGAAAAATTCCAACACATAGCAAACTTGTATTAAAGAAACTAATGGAAGAATTCTAATAGAAATACATTAAGTGGATGCATTCAAATAAAAAAAAAAAACTTGCTATGTCATTTATTAGTTTTTTTTTTACATTGGAGGCATTTGATAAAGAGATAACTAAGATATTTTTTAATATTAAGATAATTTAGAATTTATTTTCTTAATTTTTTTATTTTGTCTTTTTATAAAGTAGGCATGATTTGCAGATTTGTCGAGCTTAGCTTTGTTGTTTCAATTTATAAATTTGATGAATTTTTTTAATTAAACTTAATCTTTTTTATATTCTATTTTTTTTCCATGTTGTTATAAAAATCGTTTTAAAAAAAAATCATATTATTAACCTTTATAAAGTAACAACAGTTAAAGAATATAAGGGAAATCACTATTTACCCAACACTCATTGCATTATGAATTACAATAGTAATCCATAATATTTTTCTTTTTTTTCCTTATTTTTTATGATTTGTTTTCAAATCTATTTTTGTCAATTTCATATTTTAAAATAAAAGTTATTGAGAATTTAATTTTGTAATTCATATCCTTTTATTTTTCCTTTATATGAGGTTAGTGTAGGTTACAAATTTGTCAAGGCAACTCAAGTTGTCTGCGTTTACAAGATTGGTGGGTTGTTTTTTAATTAAACTTGACTTATTTTATAGTGTATTTTTTTTTCATATAGTTAAGAAAATAGTTTTAAAGAAAAATCATGTTATTAAAGTTTGTAAAGTAACAAAAATTAATAATGTTACTGTGAATGACAATAATAATCCACAATATTTTGTTTTCCTTTTCTTTTTGATTTTTTGTTATGATTTTTTTTTCAGATTTAATTTTTCCAATTTCATATTTTTAATATTAGAATGGTTGAGAATTTGACTTCATAATTTATTTATTTTATTTTACCTTTCTATAAGGTTAGCATGATTTGTGAGTTTACTAGACTAACCCTAATTTACGAGATTGCTGGGGTATTTGTTTAATTGGACTTGACCTTTTTATTATCTATTTTTTTCTTTTATAGTTAAAACAATAGTTTCAGAAAAAAAAAAATTATATTGTTAGTTGACTTGGTTCATGGGTCTGACAGGTTTAACTTTTTATTTTATTTTTTTCATCCTTAGATATTGGGTTAATTGAGAATTCAGTTTTATAATTTGTTTTGTTTTACTTTTTATGAAGTTATCATGATCTAATAAAAATATCTCGGTATTAGGTTGATGTTTGATTTTGCAATCATCTATTTTTATTATCATATAGTTAAATAAAAAATAATTCAAAAAAACATTATAATCTCAATGGAGTCCATAACTCAATTCACAGGTTTGATGCATTAGCTCAGCGTACCGTAACCCATGTTTGCATGTTTGTCAAAGTAGCTCATGTTACCTAAATTTATGGATTTGGTGATTTTTTTAATAATTAAACTTGGTTTTTTTAAAATCTATTTTTTTCTCATGTTGTTAAAAAGAATAGTTTAAAAGAAAAAAAACATATTATTAAACTTTATAAAGTAACAAAAATAAAAGGATATGGGGGAAATAATTGTACACCTAACATCCATTGCACTGCGGATTGCAATAGAAATTTATAGTGTTTTGCTTTCTTTTTTCTTTCGTTCTTTTTGAATTTTTGGTATGTTTTTTTAATTTTTTTTTATCAATTTCATCTTTTAAAATTAAGATTATTAAGAATTTAGTTTTATAATTTGCTTCCTTTTATTTTATCTTTATATGAGGTTATGATGGTTTACGGGTTTGCCAAGGTAATCCAAGTTACTCTAGTTTATAAGTTTGGTCTTTTTTATTTTTTTAATTAAACTTGAATTTTTTTATAGTCTATTTTGTTTCTTATATAGTTAAAAAAATAGTTTTAGAAAAAATTATATTATTAAAGTTTATAAAATAATAAAAATTAAAAGGTGTAAGGAAATTATTGTTGATCCACAAACATTGCAATGTGAATGACAATAGTATTATTATTTTTCTTTCTTTATTTTTCCCTTTTGTTTTTCAATTTTTGTTATGATTTGTTTTTCAAATTTTTTTTATTGATTTTATTTTTTAATATTGGGATGGTTAAGAATTTAATTTTATAATTTGTTTTTTATTTATTTTACATTTCTATAAGATTAGCATGATTTACAGGTTTGTTAGGATAACTCGGGTTGCTCCGATTTATGAGATTGGTGGGGTGACTTTTTTAAATTGAACTTAAGTTTTTCATTGTTTATTTCTTTATATAATTAAAAAAAATAGTTTCAGTAAAAATTTATGTTATGAAATTTATAAAGTCCATGGTTCTATTCATAAGTTTAGTTAGTTAAATTAGTTTGTGGGTTTGACAAGTTTAACTTTTTTAAATTAGTTTTTTTAGCCATAGATACTAGGTTAATTGGGTATTCAGTTTCATAATTGGTTTTATTTTTCCTTTTATGAGGTTATTGTGATCTAAGAAAAACTTCTCGATATTCGATTAATGTTTAATTTCACAATTATCTATTTTTGTTATCATATAGTTAAATAAAAAATATTTTAAAAAAATTATAATCATAATAAAGTTCATAACTCAATTCACAAGTTTGATATGCTAGCCTTACTAACCTGATTCATAGGTTTGATGAGTTTACCCATCGATAAGATTTTTTTTTTGTCTTTTAATGATTTTAAATTTTTTTGATTTTATTATTTAATATTGAATTGGCTGGAAAATACATTGTATTATTGAATTTTGTTTGTTTTCTAGAGATAATTGTCTCAAAATAAGTATTTATTCTTAGTTTGGTACTCAATTTTATGAGCATCTATTTTTATCATATAATTAAATAAAAAAATATTTATAAAAAATTATTAAACCTAGTAGAGTCCATGATCTGAGTCGCGGAGAGCCAAGATCAATCCAATATTCTATCACTATCTTAATATTTTTTTTTTAAAAAATTTATCATCTTGAAGTTTTAAAAAAAGTTAAGTTATCTTTTTATTAATCATTAAAGTTGCATTTGAACATATAAAATTGATCAATTTAAATCGAGTTAGCATCTAACTTAAGTTTAATTATAAACTTGAGTTAGACAAAGAGTTGAGTTAGAAAATTTTAAAATTAATTACCTGCTTAGATTTAATAATACAATTAAAAAATTACCTATTTAGTCAAATTTTATTATTTAATATTGGATTGATCAAGAAATAAACTATATTATTGAATTTATCTGCTTTATAGGGATAATTGTCTCAAATAAGTTTTTTTTTAAGATGATGCTTAATTTTATGAGTATCTATTTTTGTTATATAATTAAATAAAAAATATTTATAAAATTTTTTATTAAACCCAATAAAGTCTATGATCTAAATCAAGGAGGGAGCGATGACGATCCAATCTGTCACTGTTTCAATATTTAAAAAAAATAATTATTACCTTGAACTGTTTTTAAAAACTAAATTATATTTTTATTAATCGATTTAAGTTAAATTAATTTTCATATAATTTAATTTAAAATTTGGATTAGATAAGAAATTAAATCAAAAAATTCTAAAATTAATCATTTAACCAGGTTTAATAATACCATTAAAAAATTACAGTACTCTTATACTAAGGGAATTATAGTAGTTATTACGGAGGACCGTGAAACTACTATGTTTATTTCCTCAGTTTTGGCCACCCACCACGATCTGCACAAGAGTTCTTGGAGTTTTAACTTTCAACTTTTCACGGGGAGGACCATGGAGCTGGTGTGTTTCTTTCCTTGGCTTTGGTCAACCACCACGATCTGCACAAGAATTTCCCTTCGCTAGCAAACTGGCCATGATTGTGAACTGGTTGGCTTGAGCTGGCACATTAATTGCTGCATTATCACAAGGCCCCACTAACAACTTTCTACACAGCAGAAGCTGCGAAAACAAGGTTTCATAGTAGCTGCCTAGATCACTAATCTACACATGGAATCGAGTGAGCGCCGGGCTTCTGAGACTCTGTTTCTGTGGTTTTTTTCCGCCATGAATTGGCCATGTCCCCATCGCTGTTTGCATCAGGCAGAAAAACGTCAGCTTCAAGATTTTATTTATGTCCTGAAGCATGTGGTCCATGCGACGTGAGAGTTCTTCTCAATCCTCTAACATGCTCTAAATAACCGACTCGTAGTTGGTGGTCCTTTTTGTTTAAGTAGCTGAAACATGTGATTTTCCGAGACAAGTTATGAGAAATTAACATCTGACTTTGGCCTTTTTGAGGTTGGTTGACTGCTTCAGAAATGGAGTTTTTTAAATATTATTTTTTTCTAAAATAATATTTAAATGCGTTAATCACAGAGTAATAAAAAAAATCTATTCTTATTTTTCCTTAATATTTATCAAATTATTTTATCTTCTTTATTTTGAGGTTGGTTGATTACTTCAGAAATGGAGTTTTTTAAATATTATTTTTTCCTAAAATAATATTTAAATGGATTAATCACATAGTAATTTTTATTTTTCCCTAATATTTATCAAATTATTTTATTATTTTATTTTGTAAGAGGGGTTGAGGGTTGACAATAAATTTGAATTATCCAAACATATTAAACTCCAAAATCACTGTTACTATCTAAAAAAATAAACAATTAACATTTAAAATAAATGATAAGATTACAAAACCTAGACACAACTACTGTTGTTTCAATGAATAATTTTTCACACTCTCCATTGATAAATATTGTGTGCTATATATAATATAGTAGAAAAGTCAGCTTAGAAAAAATATAAATCGTAATGCTAAAACTATGCTCCTATTACAATATACAACTACAAAATTGGAGTTTGGAATCAGCTTCAAATATAATAACAACATTTTTGCCATGATTTTAAGCTACACATTCTTTATTTTGATTCGAGTAGATTCTCTACAAGTTCCCTTAATACTCTCCCTAAGATTGAGCTTCCATCAACAAGACCAATCATGTTACGTAACATAGTTGTTCATTGTTTGGATAGTGGTTGGTTAACAAATCAACTAGTTGGTTTTATGTGTGTACATGTCTGATCTGAAGACTTCTTTGTTGCACTTAATCACGCACAAAGTGGTGATCAATTTGAATATGTTTCATGCATGAGTGGTTTTTTGAATTGAAGCTGGGGTGCGTGGCTCCAAGATTGTCACATAGTAGCAGAGGAAATTCTTGGATTGGAAATGCGAGTTCTTTAAAAAGAGTGGACAACCACATTGTTTTCGAGGCCACATTGGTCTGTGCTCGGTATTCAGCCTCTGTTGTGGATCATACAACTGCTCTTTATTTCTTGGATGTTCATAAAATAGGATTAATTCCTAAAAAACTAATGTATGCAAATGTCGACGTGTGATCATCCATATTCGTAGCCCAATCGACATCAGAGTATGTTTTTAAAATTGAAGGTCCAGCTCTGTGAATCAGGACACCATAGAAAATTGTTTGTTTTAAGTATTGTAGAAGCCGTGTGGTTGTTGTCCAGTGTGTTGTAGTAGGCTTGTGCATAAATTGAGTGCGTTTGTTGACAAAAAAATGATATATCTTGTTATGTTAAAGAGAGGTATTGAAGGCTGCTTATAATTCAATAAAATTATGTGTTGTTCATAGTAGTAGTACCATCAACCAATTAAAGTGATAGTGTTATGAACAGGGGCATGGAGATGTTTTTTGCACCACTTATATTGGTATTAGCGAGAAGCTCATGAACATATTTGTGTTGTGTGAGGAATAAGCTTGTCCTATTTGGAATTACCTCAACACCTAAGAATAAGTGAAGAGAGGCATTGTCTTTAAGAGAAAACATGTCTCCTAGCTGCTAAATGAAAATGATCACAAGAGTTGGATTATTCCCTGTTATGACAAGATCATCAACATAAACCAGTAAGTAGCAGAGATTGGAGTCGTTATTGTAAATGATTACAGAAGAGTCTACCTTGGAGTTGGGAAATCCTATCTGAAGGATGGTAGTTTTCAGTGTTATATACCAAGCTCTGCATGTTTGTTTAAAGCCATAAATGACCTTGTTTAACCTGCAAATATGGTTAGGTTTGGACAAATCTCTGATTCCTGGAGGTTTCACCATGAAAATAGTTTCAATTAATGCACCATTAAGAAAGGCATTGTGACGTCCATTTGATGTAATTCCTATCCATTCATGATTACAACGGATAATACAGCTCTTATAGTTGCTAGCTTTACTATAAGGCTAAACATTTCCTTATAATCAACCCCTGGAAGTTAATGGAAACCCTTAGCAACTAAGCATCTTTGAATCTATCGACAAAGCTATTTGCATTCCTTTTTACCTGAAAGATCCATTTATAACCCATGAGTGTATAGTTGGAAGGTAATGGCACTAGATCCTATGTTCCATGTTTCATTAGGGTAGTGAGTTCATTTGATATAACCTCACTCCAGTGAATTTGAGTAATGGCTTAACTTACACAAGTTGGGTCTATGGTCTGGGGAAAAGGGTGTTAGGACACTCTGTGAATTTGTTTAGGTATGAAGATTTGGCTCATCGAGTATATTGTCATGTTGTTGAGTGATGAGGAGGATTAGTGGATGGAATAAGACTAGAAATAGTGGAATTTTAGGGGGGGTGTGGAGGATCTGAAATAAGGTGCAAATCAGTAGATTGAATAGGAGAATATAGTTTCAAATTTAAAGAGGAACATGAGTGCTGAAATTACCTGGGAAGGATGTAACAATGGCAGGGGAGCCTTCCAAAAGTAATGATGAGGCTTATGTCATGGAGACCATTGATGGTGGCATAACGATTCGTGGGGGACCAAAATGAAAGGGAATGACTTGGTGATTAGCTTGATTAATCGGGTTGGACATGGAAGATAAGAGTTGTGATGAGGTACAGTGATATTTATTTTCATCAAACAACATATGGCGAGAGATAAAAAAAAATTTCATAAATAAAGGTCAAAATATTTGTAGGCATTTTGAGTTGATGAATAACCAAGAAAAATACATGCTTTGGATTTTGGTTGCATTTTATTTGAATTATAGGGTTGTGTGAGGAGATAACAAATGTATCCAAATTTTTTAAATTTTAAATAACTTGGGGTTTGGCCAAAAAGGGCTTCAAAAGGTGATTTGTGTTGTAGAAGTGATATGGGCTGTCGTTTTATAAGGTAAGATGTTGTTTGAAAAACATAAGGCCAATGCGAGAAGTCAAGATTTGCATCTTGAAGTAGTGTAAGGCTCGTTTCCACAATATGATGGTGACAACATTCTAAAACGCCATTTTATTGGGGGGTGCATGGAGTAGTGGTATAATGGGTTATGCTATGACGTAAGAAATAAGATTTTAAGGTAATAAACTCACCTTCATTGTTGGAGTAAAGTGTTTTGATCAGTTTTTAAAATTCAAAAAACTTTTTGAAATGTGGAAAAATATTAGAAATACCAAATTTGGTTGCCAATGGATAAAACCAAATGTATTTTGTATAGTAATCCATAAAAATAAGGTAGTATCATGATCCATCAATTTTAGTATAGCTAGCTGGACCCCACACATCCGTGTAAATAAGTTCAAGAGGTTCATGGCTTTGAAGATTGGTATCACGAAAGGGTTGTTGATGTGTTTTATTATTGGAACATGAATAACATAAAGATGAAAAATGTTCTTATAATGAAATAGGAAGAAAAAAAATTCTTAACAAGATGATGAACAATTTTAAGGGAAGGATGCCCAATACGCTTGTGCCATCCATTAATGGAAGTTTGTTCATGTGTATTAGCAACCTTTTAAAGTGTCACCATTGAATCCAAAAAGATATAGATGTCATTGTTACATTCTACTTTTATTAGAATTGCCTCTGTGATCTCATCCTTTACTAAAAAAAAGAAAAAGATGAAGTTCAACAAAAATATTATTTTATTTAGTGAAATGATGAACATAAATTAAATTTCTACGGAGATGCAGGTGTAGTCCAAACCGGAATATTGTTTAATAATTGGGTCATATATGGAGTTGTAGATCTCGGATTTAGGTCTACTTTATATGGATGGAAAGGTAAGACATAGACCTATAACTTTTATGCGAAGTCTAACATTTAATAAGGTCATTTTCAAGCCTAAATTGTAGCAATAACAAAAAACTTTGAATTTGTCCTGCAGTTCAAGTACTGTTTAGTGTTTGACTCATATTTAGAGTTCTAGAAGTCCAAATGACCTCTAATGTTTTTTCTTGGAAAGCTGAGACAATTTTCTACAACTTTTATGTTTTCAAGTAGTTCTAATTCGGATGTTATCAATGATATTTTGGGCAAACAAAAAAAGATAAGGATTATCACCAAGTTAAGAGTTAGCCACCCACTCATCAATTAGTCATCAAATCAATAGTTCCTAATTTTGACATATAAAAGGAGGTATTTATCATACATTTAGGCATCTTGATCTTCAGATCCAGATCATACTTTTGCTTTCTCTCTTTGTATTTTTGTAATGTTTATGTTTTATTTTTATTAATATCAAGTTTATACCTTTCATTTCCTTTCTTTACTTAGTTAACTTTTATCTTATTTATGTTTTTATTTTATCTTATTTATTTTTCTTTCTTTTATTATGTTTAGCTAAGTTTATTATGTCAAGATGAAAAGGTTACACTAATGGTGTAAGAATAAGTATAGTGTAAACTTAATATGAACATTAATATTTGATACTAACATATTTTATATTTGTTTTCTTGTTCACTTTTTAATACTTTGCTTGTTAAATGTCTAATTTAGATTTATGTTGTATAACACTTGGTACAACAAATGCTTGACACTTTTATAGCCCATACTGTATGGTATAACCGACACCTGAGTTATGAAAGGAACTTGATTTGTTGTTAACATAAGTTATAATTATGAATGCATAACGAGATTTATAAGTATTAGCATTAATCGAATAATGACACGACGAAAAGATTGATGTCTTCTCCCAACTGCAGGAGTGTCGAAGTAATAAATAACCCGACAAGACCGGGTCGAACCATAGAGAGGTTAATTGTATAAATTATAAACAACAATAATAGTAACAACAACAACAACAACAACAACAACAACAACAACAACAACAACAACAATAATAATAATAAAGAGGAAGAAGAAAAAGAAGAAGAAAAAGATAAGAACTTTGAGATGGAATATTAATGGAAGGATTAAACAATGATAATAACATATGTCAAAGTTAGAGGTTCCACTAATGGTATGTCAAACAAGTATAGTATAAACTCTTATTATTCAATTGAAAACCATACACAAAGGAGGTTTTAATCTGATTATAGATTGTTAACATGATTACATTAGTCATCTTATTCAATTAATGTTAATACTTGTAAATCTCGTCAAGCATTCATGATTATAACTTATGTTAACAACAAATCAAGTTTCTTTCATAGTTCAGGTGTCAATTATACCATACAGTATGAACTATTAAAGTGCCAAGCATTTGTTGTACCAAGTGTTATACAACATAAATCAAGATTAGTTATTTAACAAGTAAAGTATTAAAGAGTGAACAAGATAATAAATACAAAATATGTTAGTATCAAATATTAAAGTCCATATTAAGTTTACACTATACTTATTCTTACACCATTAGTGTAACCTTTTCACCTTGACATAATTAACTTAGCTAGACATAATGAAAGAAAGAAAAATAGATAAATAAAATAAGAACATAAATAAGATAAAAGTTAACTAAGTAAAGGAAAGGAAATGAAAGACATAAACTTGATATTAATAAAAGCAAAGCATAAGCAATACAAAAAATACAAAAAGAGAAAGCAAGAACATGATCTTGATCTGGAAACCAAGATGTCTAAATACATGGCAAATGCCTCCTTTTATAGGCCAAAATTAGGAACTATTAATTTGATGACTAATTGATGAGTGGGTGGTTAACTCTTGACTTGGAGACAATCCTTATCTTCTCTTGTCTGCCTAAAACATCATTGATAACGTCAAAATTGTAGTCACTCAAAAACATGAAAGGTGTAGGCAATTGTCTCAACTTTCTTGTGTAAAACAGTCAGCTCAATTGGACTTCTATAACTCCAGATATGGCCAAAATACTGAATAGTGCTTGGGCTGGAGAACAGATTCCGGCTTATTGTTTATTGCTATAATTTGGACTTGAAAATGACCTTTTTAGATCTTGGGCTCCATATGAAAGTTGTAGGCCTATGTCTTACCTTTCCATCCATATAAAGTAGACCTAAATCTAAGATCTATAGCTCCAGATATGACCCAATTACCGAACAGTGTTCCGGTTTGGATTGCACCGACATCTCTTTTCTAATTTTGGTCATCTCTTTGCCCTTGCAATTTAAGTTCTTAAAGTTATCAATCAATCCTTTTATTTATGTGATAGGTCTGCATTTAAAATGAACATTTATCACAAATTAAAGGTATCTTATATTATTAGATATATTATTATAAAGCATGCTTTAGTTAAGGAGTTATTAATACTTTAAGTGCAAAATAATAATATAAAACCATGATAAAAATGCACTTTTAAGTACTAATCACCCCCCCAACCAGCTTATTACTAGTCCCTAGTAATCAAAGTGTTAAAATAGAAAAACAATTTACAAATTACACAAAATAAGGTATTCATCATTTAACTTCCATTAATTTATCCAAATAGACAAACTCTCATTAAATTTATATATTTGCTCAATACCTCTTAATAAGATATTAATAAACCTTTCTTTTATGCTCAATTTATCAACATATAATTATGGGGCTTTTCTTGAAAGAAAACAAATTTTTTGTTCCAATGTTTAAGGCTAACTTCCTTAGGTTGGGATTATTATTTTTGTCTTTTTTTTTTCTTTTTAAAAATATATATACATATAATTTAAAAACATCATGCATCTTTAATCCATGTAACGAGCTTTTAGCTAATGACTCCCAAATCATTTGGTCTTAGGGCATTAGGTGTTAAGACACCCCTGCGAGCTTAGTAACTCGGGTCGCAGATACTGATATGTAGATAGTGCAATGTTTGATTCCCTTAAGCTTTTCTCCTCAACCCATGTAACAAGCGTTGGGTCAATAGCTCCCAAGTCAGTTGACTTTAGGGTATTAGGTGTTAAAACACCCCTTCGGGCTTAATTGCTTAGGCTAGGGAGGTTACGAAACCAAACTTATCTATATTTTTATTATCAGCTTTTTTTTATTTTTTGTTTCTTTTTTTTCTTTGTTTTAATTATATACTATCCCTTTTCCTTAGTTGTTACCTTTAACAAAAGAACATAAATAATGTAATAATCCAATATACAACCCACAATCATATGTTAAAGTGTGTGTGTGTAAATTAAGGTTTAAGAATACATGTTAAATAAGTATATGAGCAGAATTAAGTGATAATAATGCGAGAGTTTGTAAACTTGAATATTTCAAGAAGTATTATAATAGACCTTATTAAGAATGGTTAATAAGATGCGTCTTAAGAGTCATAAAAGTTCTCCTTACTCTGCCATCATAGTAACAATAATTTTGCGCATGCTTTATGAAATAGAAAACACATTTTTTTTATTTTTCTTTTTTAGCTACTACCTCTCCCCCTAACCAAAACGAGACATTATGCTCAATGTTCTAAGGTAGAAAGATAGAGTATAGAAGATATCACTTGAAATAACAAACACTGACAAACCTGAAACACACTAAAACAAATATAAGAAATAACAAAATTCAATAATAAAACCAAAAGACACAAATATTCATAAATGAAGGCTCAAATCCAATCTAAACTTTTTACGGCTTTCCTTAGATGATCAATTTATGCGACTCATGGAAGGATCAATCACAAGAATGAAAGATTGTAGTTGGTCAATCAATTGTTCAGCAGTAGCAGCAGAGATTATGATTTGTCGTGTAGAAGATGTTAGAAATTCTTGTTCCACAGCATGATCAAGAAAAGACAACAACTTATCATAATAACCATTAACATTTAACAAACCTATGGTTTATGGTGAATGTGCAGTTGAGCCCAAGAGGAAATATAAAAGATCTCTTCTAATGTGCCTAGACCACTTGATAATTGAACCTTTGCTTCAATCAACCAGCGAATATCTTTAGGAATTCCATGATTCATTAACAATCTCCATCTTGCACATCTAGTAAGATAAATTTTTGTAATCGCATTCTGAGACAGAGCGGGAAAATACTTTTTCAATTTTTTAATATTAGTGTCCATTTTCAAATGAGAATTGGAAGAGAGATTCAAATAATTGAACAAATATATACACAGATATCAGTTATTATGGAAAATTGAAAGAACCGACTTAAGTCACGGAGTATCGTTATCCGTCATTTGACCGGGGTAAGAGAAACTAGCAAAAATCATTAAAAAAGAAACACAAAAAAAAAATCAATCTTTATATACAGGATCACCCAATTCAATAAAGTCATGTTCAACTGAAAAATTGTCAAAGTAAACTTTTAGATGATGTCTATTTACCCTGAAAACATTGTCATTCTTTGGATTCTCGATGTCGTAGGCCCCATATGGATACACATGTTTCACAATAAAAGAACCACTCCATCTTGATCTTAATTTTCCAGGAAATAAATGCAGTCGAGAATTATAAAGCAAGACTTTTTGACCAACATTGAATGTTTTTCTCAGTATATTCTTGTCATGAAACTCTTTGATTCTTACTTTATGAATTCTTGAATTTTCATATGCATCATTTCTTATTTCCTCAAGCTCATTTATTTGTAATTTTCACAGTTGACTAGCATCATTCAGATTTGAATTGAAAGCTTTAATAGCCCAATAAGCTTTATGTTGAAGTTCCACAGGCAAGTGACAAGGTTTTCCATAGACTAGTCTATAAGGTGACATACCTAATGATGTTTAATAAGCAGTTCGATAAGCCTAAAGTGCATCATTAAGTCTTAAAGACCAATCTTTCCTATTAGGGTTCACTGTTTTCTCCAAAATATGTTTGATCTCCCTATTAGCAAGCTCTACTTGTCCACTTGTTTGAGGGTGATAAGGGGTGGCAACTTTGTGTGTGATTCCATATTTCTTCATTAAAGACTCAAATGACTTGTTGCAAAAATGTGTTCCACCATCACTTATTATGGCCCGAGGGACTCCAAATCGACTCAAAATATTTTATTTCAAAAAATTTATCACTGTTTTGTGATCATTATTCTGACTTGGAATTGCCTCTATCCATTTTGAAATATAATCTACTGCGACTAATATGTACAAGAAACCAAATGATGAAGGAAATGGACCCATGAAATCTATATCCCAATAGTTAAAGATCTCAATGACAATAATAGGATTTAAAGGCATCATATGACGTTTTGAAATTGATCCCAACTTTTGACAATTTTCACAAGACTTGTAGAATGCATGTGAGTCTTTGAACATGGTGGGCCAATAAAATCCACTTTGTAAGATTTTTGCAGTTGTCTTTCTTGATGAGAAATGACCCTCATATGCCTCAGAATGATAAAATTTAATAACACTACTTACCTCATTGTCAGGAATGCATCTTTGAAATATTTGATCAGGACAATAGTTGAATAAATAAGGGCCATCTTAATAATAGTTCTTCACTTCGTTTAAGAACTTTCTTTTATCTTGGGTACTCCAATGAGCTGGCAATTGTCCTAAAACAAGAAAATTGACAATATTAGCAAACCAAGGCATTGTAGAGACAGAAAGTAAAGATTCATCAGGAAAGTAGTCATCGATTGGTGTGATGTCAGTTTTCGAATCTGTTGGCAATCTTGACAAGTGATCTGCAATAACATTTTTGCTGCCTTTCTTATCTTTGATTGTGATATCAAATTCTTGAAATAATAAAATCCATCGCACTAATCTAGCCTTAGAATCTTTCTTAGAAAGAAGATATTTCAATGCTGTATAATCACTAAAAACAACAACAAGTGAGCCAACAAGATAAGATCTGAATTTTTCACATGCAAATACTACTACAAGTAATTCTTTTTCAGTGGTGGTATAATTCATTTGAACACTATTTAAAGTTTTACTTGCATAGTAAATTACATAAAGTTTTTCATCTTTTTTTTGTCCCAAAACAGCATATACGGCATAATCACTTGCATCAAACATTATTTCAAAAGGTAATGACCAATCGGGAGGTTGAATGATAGGAGCACAAGTAAGCAAGTTTTTAAGTTTATCAAAGGCTTCTTCACAATGTTCAGTCCATTCAAAAATAGTATCCTTTGTTAGAAGGTTACTTAAAGGCTTAGATATTACACTAAAATCTTTGATGAACCTTCTATAAAAACCAGTATGTCCTAGGAATGATCTAACATCTTTAAGAGATTTTGGTGTTGGCAAGTTTGCAATTAACTCAATTTTAGATTTGTCAACCTCAATTCCTTTTGATGAAACAATGTGACTGACACGACTAAAAGGTTGATGTCTTCTCCCAAGTGTAGAAGTGTCGAAGTAATAAATAATCCGGCAAGACCGGGGTCGAACCACAGGGAGGTTAATTGTACAAATTATAGACAACAATTATAAACAATAATAATAGCAATAATAACAACAACAATAACAATAACAACAACAACTATAATAATAATAATAATAATAATAATAATAATACTAGTAGTAGTAGTAGTAGTAGTAGTAGTAGTAGTAGTAGTAGTAGTAGTAGTAGTAGTAATAAAATAATAATAAAGAAAGAGAAGAAGAAGAAAATGATGAGAACTTGGAGATGAAAAATTAATGTAAGGATTAAACAATAATAATAACAAATGTCAAGGTTAGAGGTTCCACAAATGGTATATCAAACAAGTATAGTATAAACTCTTATTATTGAATTGGAAACCACACACAAAGGAGGTTCCAATCAGATTATATATTGTTAACATGATTACATTAGTCATCTTATTCAATTAATGCTAATACTTGTAAATCTCGTCAAGCATTCATGATTATAACTTATGTTAATAACAAATCAAGTTCCTTTCATAGCTCAGGTGTCGGTTATACCATACATTATGGGCTATAAAAGTGCCAAGCATTTGTTGTACCAAGTGTTATACAATATAAATCAAGATTAGTCATTTAACAAGCAAAGTATTAAAGAGTGAACAGGATAACAAATATAAAACATGTTAGTATCAAACATTAAAGTCCATATTAAGTTTACACTATACTTATTCTTACACTATTAGTGTAACCTTTTCACCTTAACATAATTAACTTAGCTAGACATAATGAAAGAAAAAAAAAATAGATAAAAAAAATAAGAACATAAAAGTTAACTAAGTAAAGGAAAGGAATGAAAGGTATAAACTTAATATTAATAAAAGCAAAGCATAAACATTACAAAAAATACAAAGAGAGAAAGGAAGAGCATGATCTTGATCTGGAAACCAAGATGCCTAAATGCATGTCAAATACCTCCTTTTATAGGCCAAAATTGGTAACTATTGATTTGATGACTAATTGATAAGTGGGTGGCCAACTTTTGACTTGGTGACAATCCTTATCTTCTCTTGTCTGCCCAAAACGTCATTGATAACGTCAAAATTGGAGCCAGTTGCAAACATGAAAGTTGTAGAAAATTGTCTCAGCTATCTTGTGTAAAACATTTAGCTCATTTGGACTTCTAGAACTCCAGATATGGCCAAAAGACCGAATAGTGCTCGGGCTGGAAGACAGATTCGGGCTTCTTTGTTGTTGCTACAATTTGGACTTGATAATGGCCTTTTTAGATCTTGGGTTCCATATGAAAGTTGTAGGCCTATGTCTTACCTTTCCATCCATATAAATTGGACCTAAATCTGAGATATGTAGCTCCCGATATGACCTAATTACCGAACAGTGTTCCGGTTTGCATTGCACCGACATCTCTTTTCTAAGTTTGGCCATCTCTTTATCCTTGCAATTTAAGTTCTTAAGGTCATCAATCAATCCTTTCATTTATGTGATAGGTCTGCATTTAAAATGAACATTTACCATAAATTAAAGGTATCTTATATTATTAGATATATTATTATAAAACATGCTTTAGTTAAGGAGTTATTGATACTTCAAGTGCAAAATGATGATATAAAACCATGATAAAAATGCACTTTTAAGTACTAATCACACACCTCAACTAGCTTATTACTAGTCCCTAGTAATCAAAGCGTCAAAATAGAAAACAAATTTGCAAATTTCAAAAAGCAAGGTATTCATCATTTAACTTTCATTAATCTATCCAGATAAACAAACTCTCATTAAATTTACATATCTGCTCAATACCTCTTAACAAGATATTAATAAACCTTTCTTTTGTGCTCAATGTATCAACATATAATTATGGGGCTTTTCTTGGAAGAAAACAAAATTTTTGTTCTAATGTTTAAGGTTAACTTCCTTGGGTTGGGATTATTATTTTTGTCTTTTTTTTCTTCTTCTTTTTTTTAAAAAAAAGATATATACATATAATTTAAAAACATCATGCATCTGTAACCCATGTAACGAGCTTTTAGCTAATGACTCCCAGACCAGTTTGTTTTAGGGCATTAGGTGTTAAAACACCCCTACGAGCTTAGTAACTCGGGTCGTAGATACTGATATGTAGATAGTGCAATGTTTGATTCCCTTAAGCTTTTCTCCTCAACCCATGTAACAAGCGTTGGGTCAATAGCTCCCAAGTCAGTTGACTTTAAGGTATTAAGTGTTAAAACACCCCTTCGGGCTTAATTGCTTAGGTTAGGGAGGCTACGAAACCAAACTTATCTACATTTTTATTATCATCATTTTTTCCTTTTTCTTTTTCTTTTTTCCTTTTTTTTTCATGTTTTTTTTTTAAATTATATACAATCTCTTTCCCTTAGTTGTTACCTTTAACAAAAGAACATAAATAATGTAATAATCCAATATGCAACCCACAATCATATGTTAAAGTGTGTGTATGTAAATTAAGGTTTAAGAATACATGTTAAATAAGTATATGAGCAGAATTAAGTGATAATAATGCGAGAGTTTATAAACCTGAATATTTCAAGAAGTATTATAATAGACCTTGTTAAGAATGGTTACTAAGATGCGTCTTAAGAGTTACTTTAACAAAAAAGCTCCTTTACTCTGCCATCCTAGTAACAACAATTATGCACATGCTTTATGAAATGAAAAATAATTTTTTTTTATCAACTACTACCTTCTCCCCCCAACCAAAACGAGACATTGTCCTCAATGTTCTAAGGTAGAAAGATAGAGTATAGAAGATATCACCTGAAATAACGAACACTGACAAAACCTGAAACACACTGAAACAAAAATAAGAAATAACAAAACACAATAATAAAACCAAAAGACACATGTTTTTACAAACAAAAAAAATTCAAATCGCAGTTGTGATTGTGACTCACATCTTCCCTTGGTTTTACGTCCAAGAACAGCTTAAACGCCCTCAATGGGTCGGGGATAGGCTTCCATCCAGTGTTCTTAAAAACTGGCAAACATGGTCTTTTTTAGTCAGATTCCCAAGACTATGCCAAGTATGTTCTTTATGAAAATGGGTTCATAAGTCATGTATTACACGATGCTTATCTCGACTATGATGAGACTTAAGAGTCAATAGAAGATTATCTAAAGACTCTCTGTGTTTTGAAATAAATCCCACCTTCTGATAATTTTCACAGTTTTTGCGGAATGCATCTGACTCCTTAAATATGATGGACCAATAAAATCCACTTTCTAAGATTTCTACAATCCTCTTTTTTTATGAGAAATGATCCCCATATGCCTTAGAGTGACAAAATTTAATGAAATTACTTATCTCATTGTCGAGAATGCATTTTTTAAATATTTGATCAGGACAATAATTGAATAAGTAAGGGTCATCCCAATAAAAATTTTACTCATTGCTCAAAAATTTTCTTTTATCTTTAATACTCCAATGAGTTGGCAAAAATCCTGAAGCAAGAAAATTGATATTTTTAGCAAACCAAGGCATTGAATTAAGAGAAGGTAGAGATTCATCAAGAAAGTAATTATCGATTGGTGTGATGTCGGGTGTCGAATCTGTTGTCACTTTTGATAAAAGATCTGCATCAACCTTTTCGATGCCTTTTTCATTCTCGATTTCTTCCTGATTAGTCATGGCATGAGAAAATGAAAGTGCTGACGGAGAATCAGTCATTTCTTTGCAATTTTCAGATTCAACCCCTTCCTTACCCTTAGAGATTGACTCATCATCTTTCTCATCAGGTTCAAGAGAGGGTTTTTCAATAACCTTACCACTGCGCAGAGTAGTGACTGATTTGACTTGATCCATGTGTTGGCTTCCGGAACTACTTGCATTTGCATTGTATTGCCCTTGGGATTTTGTTGTGGTTGAGATGAAAACTTACCTTTCTCTTGGAAACTAAGAGCAGATGTTAATTTAGCAAGAGTATTTTTAAAATCTGTCATGTTTTGAGCAAGTTGAGTATTGATTGTCTCTTGGTTTTCAATGAATGCATGTAATGTTTCCTCAAGATTTTTTCTAAGAAGTGGAGCATAAGGAGGTGCATATCCATGAGAATTTTGGAAATTGTGGTGTGCTTGAAATGGTGGTTATGAAGTTTGTGCATTGTTGTTCTCACTCTTCCAACTGAAATTTGGGTGATTTCTCCAACCAGGGTTGTATGTTTGGAAGTATCGGTTGTGGTTGGGCCTTTGGAAACTGTTTAAAGCATGGGCTTGTGCATGGAGACATTCCTTAAAAGAAGGCAAGGTTGGACAATAGTTGGTTGAATGTTCATTTGTTTCACAAATTTGACACACAATGTTTTCAATAGATTTTAATTGACCACTCATTTTCAATTCTAGTGCCTAGACTTTTTTAGCTAAAGATGCAAACTTGGCTTGAAGGTCATGATATTCCCTAAGGTTGTATATACCTCCACTAGATGTATGAGGTTGAGTTTTACTCGGTGCCTCATAAGTACCCGCGGTGTCCCAATTTTGAGCATTTTCAGCTAACAAGTCTAAGTACTCCATTGCTTCATCAGGGTCTTTATCTTCAAAAGTTCCATTGCACATCAATTCAACCATTTGTCTATCTTTAGGTGTTAACCCTTCATAGAAATGTGAAACCAATCTTCATGTTTCAAAACCATGATGGGGGCAACTACTAAGTAAATCTCGATACCTATCCCAACATTTATAAAATGTTTCTCCTGGTTTTTGAGTGAAAGTGGTGATTTGTCTTTTGAAAGAGTTTGTTCTATGAGATGGGAAAAACTTCTTTAAAAAATATTGTTGCATTTCATCCCAAGCACGAATGGATCCTGGTCTCAAATTTTGTAGCCATGTTTTAGCTTTATCTTTTAATGAAAAAGGAAAAAGCTTTAATCTAATGGTGTTCATGCTACAATTTAAGTTATTATATGTGTTGCACACCTCCTCAAATTCCCTTAAATGCAAGTATGGATTTTCCAATTCCAAACCATGAAAAGAAGGTAAAAGTTGAATAATACCTGGTTTAAAATTAAAATGAGATGCATCGGGAGGAAAAACTATGCATGATGGTGCACTTGTTCTTGTGGGATTCATGTGGTCTCTAAGTGTTCTAGCACGGTTATTCTTATTATTTTCATTATGAAGTGATTGATTATTTTCTTCAGCCATATTTTCTGAAAATGATGAGGATACCCTACAAAGTCTACCACTTGATGTACGTGACCACACTCTCATGCACGTGTAGGAATAAAATAAAATAAAAGAAGAAGAAAGCAAAAGAAGGAGGAAGAAAACAAAATAAAAAGAAACAAAAGAAAAGAAACAAAGTTATATACAAGAAAAGTGAAAAGAGAAAATAAAATAAATATTATAATTTATACAAAACTTACCTCCCCGGCAACGGCGCCAAAAACTTGACACGACTAAAAGATTGATGTCTTCTCCCAAGTGCAGGAGTGTCGAAGTAATAAATAACCCGGCAAGACCGGGGTCGAACCACAGGGAGGTTGGTCATGATGTACGTGACCACACTCTCATGCACATGTAGGAATAGAATAAAAGGAAAAAGAAAACAAAAGAAGAAGAAACAAGAGAAAAGAAATAAAGTTATATACAAGAAAAGTGAAAAGAGAAAATAAAATAACTACTATAATTTATACAAGAACTTACCTCTCCGGCAATGGTGCCAAAAACTTGACACGACTAAAAGGTTAATGTCTTCTCCCAAGTGTAGGAGTGTCGAAGTAATAAATAACCCGGCAAGACCAGGGTCGAACCATAGGGAGGTTAATTGTACAAATTATAGACAACAATAATAGCAATAATAACAATAACAACAACAATAACAACAAAAACTATAATAATAATAATAGTAGTAGTAGTAGTAGTAGTAGTAGTAGTAGTAGTAGTAGTAGTAGTAGTAGTAGTAAAATAATAATAAAGAAAGAGAAGAAGAAGAAAATGATGAGAACTTGGAGATGGAAAATTAATGTAAGGATTAAACAATAATAATAACAAATATCAAGGTTAGAGGTTCCACTAATGGTATATCAAACAAGTATAGTATAAACTCTTATTATTGAATTGGAAACCACACACAAAAGAGGTTCCAATCAGATTATATATTGTTAACATGATTACATTAGTCATCTTATTCAATTAATGCTAATACTTGTAAATCTCGTCAAGCATTCATGATTATAACTTATGTTAACAACAAATCAAGTTTCTTTCATAGCTCAGGTGTCGGTTATACCATACATTATGGGCTATGAAAGTGCCAAGCATTTGTTGTACCAAGTGTTATACAACATAAATCAAGATTAGTCATTTAACAAGCAAAGTATTAAAGAGTGAACAAGATAACAAATATAAAACATGTTAGTATCAAACATTAAAGTCCATATTAAGTTTACACTATAATTATTCTTACACTATTAGTGTAACCTTTTCACCTTGACATAATTAACTTAGCTAGACATAATGAAAGAAAGAAAAATAGATAAACAAAATAAAAACATAAAAGTTAACTAAGTAAAGGAAAGGAAATGAAAGGCATAAACTTAATATTAATGAAAGTAAAGCATAAACATTACAAAAAATACAAAGAGAGAAAGGAAGAGCATGATCTTGATCTAGAAACCAAGATGCCTAAATGCATGGAAAATGCCTCCTTTTATAGGCCAAAATTGGTAACTATTGATTTGATGACTAATTGATAAGTGGGTGGCCAACTTTTGACTTGGTGACAATCCTTATCTTCTCTTGTCTGCCCAAAACGTCATTGATAACGTCAAAATTGGAGCCAGTTGCAAACATGAAAGTTGTAGAAAATTATCTCAGCTATCTTGTGTAAAACATTTAGCTCATTTGGACTTCTAGAACTCCAGATATGGCCAAAAGACCGAATAGTGCTCGGGCTGGAAAACAGATTCGGGCTTCTTTGTTGTTGCTACAATTTGGACTTGATAATGACCTTTTTAGATCTTGGGTTCCATATGAAAGTTGTAGGCCTATGTCTTACCTTTCCATCCATATAAATTGGACCTAAATCTGAGATATGTAGCTCCAGATATGACCCAATTACCGAAAAGTATTCCGGTTTGCATTGCACCGATATCTCTTTTCTAAGTTTGGCCATCTCTTTATCCTTGCAATTTAAGTTCTTAAGGTCATCAATCAATCCTTTCATTTATGTGATAGGTCTGCATTTAAAATGAACATTTACCATAAATTAAAGGTATCTTATATTATTAGATATATTATTATAAAACATGCTTTAGTTAGGGAGTTATTGATACTTCAAGTGCAAAATAATGATATAAACCATGATAAAAATGCACTTTTAAGTGCTAATCAGTGACCAAGTATAATGTCGTTTGTTATCATAAAATGACATTTTTCCCAATTCAGCACAAGATTCTTCTCTTCACACCTGGTCAAAACCTTTCCTAAGTTAGTCAAACAATCATCAAATGAATCGCCAAAAACAGAAAAATCATCCATGAAAATCTCAAGAAAATGTTCAACCATATCACTAAATATACTAAGCATGCATCTTTGAAATGTGGCTGGTGCATTACATAATCTAAAAGGCATCTTTTGATATGCAAAAGTACCAAATGGACATGTGAAAGTAGTTTTTTCTTGATCTTCCAATGCAATTTTAATTTGGTTGTAACCCGAATAGCCATCTAGAAAACAATAAAATTCATGACTTGCAACTCTTTCTAGGATTTGATCCATGAAAGGTAAAGAAAAATGATCGTTTCTAGTCATTGAATTAAGTTTCCTATAGTTAATGCACATGCGCCAACCAGTAACAGTTCTAGTGGAAATTAACTCATTATTCTCATTTGTTATCACAGTGACTCCAGCTTCTTGGGTACAACTTAGGTAGGACTTACCCATTTGCTGTCAAAAATAGGATAAATGATTTCATTATCTAGAAGTTTAATGACTTCATTTTTCACTACTTCTTTCATATTAGGATTTAGCCTTCGTTGTATTTCTCTAGAGGGTTTAGCATTTTCCTCTAAATAAATTATATGTGTACAAATCAAAGGACTAATTCCTTTTATATCAGTTATGGTCCATCCTAATGCATTTTTGTGCATTTTTAGAGTTTGTAATAACTTACTTTCTTGATGTGCATTAAGTTTGGAAGAGATTATTACCGGAAAAGTTTCATTTTCTCCTAAAAATGAGTATTTGAGATTGGATGGCAACGACTTCAAATTAGGTTTTAGTGGTTGAACACTTGAAGATATGGACTTAATTGATTGTGGTGACAATTCCTCAATTTGTGGCCTTCAATTACTTATCTTTAATTCTTCTTAAAAATAAATCATTTGCAAATCATCAAATTTATCAATCTCAATTTCACTGGAAGTGGTTGGAAATTGATCATGAATTAATTTTTCAATAAAGTCCACTTCCTGTAAATCATTATCATCTCTAGGTTGCTTGCAAATATTAAAAATATTCATCTCCAATGTCATGTTTCCAAATGATAGCTTCATCAGTCCATTCCTACAATTAATCAATGCACTAGAAGTTGCAAGAAATGGACGTCCTAAAATAACAGGAAATGAATTACATACTTCAACAAGTTGTTTGTCCAAGACAATAAAATCCACAAGACAAATGAATTTATCGACTTATACTAACATATCTTTAATTATTCCTCTAGGCATTTTTATAGATCTATCAGCAAGCAAAAGAGTTATAGAAATTGGTTTTAACTCACCTAGATTGAGACTCTGAAAAATTGAATATGGAAGTAAATTCACACTAGCACCGAGATCAAGTAAGGTTCTTTCAATTTTATGATATCCAATAAAGCAAGAAATGATAGGACAACCTGGGTCTTTAAATTTCAAAGCATTATTGTTTTGAAGAATAACACTTACTTGTTTGGCTAGAAAGGCTTTCTTTTTCACATTCAGTTTTCTCTTCACAGTGCATAGATCTTTTAAAAATTTAGCATAGGAAGGAACCTGTTTAATAGCATCCAGCAAAGGTATATTGATTCTTATCTGTTTGAAAGTTTCAAAAATTTCAGAGTTGTGATTGACTTTCCTTTGTTTGGTCATGGCTTGAGGAAATGGAAGTGCTGACAGAGAATTAGTCTTTTCTTTGCAATTTTCAAATTCAACACCTTCCTTACCCTTAGAGATTGACTTATCATCTTTCTCATAAGGTTCAAGAGAGGGTTTTTCAATAACCTTACCACTACGCAGAGTAGTGACTGATTTGACTTGATCCATATGTTGGCTTCCAGAACTACTTGCATTTGTATTGTATTGCCCCTTGGGATTTTGTTGTGGTTGAGATAGAAACTTACCTTTCTCTTGGAAACTGAGAGCTGATGTTAATTTTGCAAGAGTATCTTTAAAATCTGTCATGTTTTGAGCAAGTTGAGTATTGATTGTCTCTTACTTTTCAATGAATGCATGCAATGTTTCCTCAAGATTTCTTTTAGAAGGTGGAGCATAAGGAGGTGTATATCCATGAGAATGTTGGAAATTATGGTATGCTTGAAACGGTGGTTATGAAATTTATGTATTGTTGTTCTCACTCTTCCAACTGAAATTTGGGTGATTTCTCCAACCAGGGTTGTATGTTTGGGAGTATCGGTTGTGGTTGACCCTTTGAAAACTGTTTAAAGCATGGGCTTGTTCATGGAGACATTCCTTAAAAAAGGCAAGGTTGGACAATCGTTAGTTGAGTGTTCATGTGGTCTCTAAGTGTTCTAGCACGGTTATTCTCATTATTTTCATTATGAAGTGATTGATTATCTTCTTCGGCCATATTTTCTGAAAATGATGAGGATACCCTACAAAGTCTACCACTTGATGTACGTGACCACACTCTCATGCACATGTAGGAATAGAATAAAAGGAAAAAGAAAACAAAAGAAGAAGAAACAAGAGAAAAGAAATAAAGTTATATACAAGAAAAGTGAAAAGAGAAAATAAAATAACTACTATAATTTATACAAGAACTTACCTCTCCGGCAATGGTGCCAAAAACTTAACACCATGAAAAGATTGATGTCTTCTCCCAAGTATAGAAGTGTCGAAGTAATAAATAACCCGGCAAGACCGGGATCGAACCACAGAGAGGTTAATTGTACAAATTATAAACAACAATAATAGTAACAACAACAACAACAACAATAATAATAATAAAGAGGAAGAAGAAGAAGAAGAAAAAGATGAGAACTTTGAGATGGAATATTAATGGAAGGATTAAACAATAATAATAACATATGTCAAGGTTGAGGTTCCACTAATGGTATGTCAAACAAATATAGTATAAACTCTTATTATTCAATTGGAAACCACACACAAGGAAGGTTTCAATCTGATTATAGATTGTTAACATGATTACATTAGTCATCTTATTTAATTAATGCTAATATTTGTAAATCTCATCAAGCATTCATGATTATAACTTATGTTAACAACAAATCACTTTCATAACTCAGGTGTCGGTTATACCATACAGTATGAACTATGAAAGTGCCAAGCATTTGTTGTACCAAGTGTTATACAATATAAATCAAGATTATTCATTTAACAAGCAAAGTATTAAAGAGTGAACAAGATAACAAATACAAAACATGTTAGTATCAAATATTAAAGTCCATATTAAGTTTACATTATACTTATTCTTACACCATTAGAGTAATCTTTTCACCTTGACATAATAACCTTTACATTAAAGAGTGCAATATAAAAAATACAAAGAGAGAAAGCAAGATGTCTAAATGCATGGCAAATACCTTCTTTTATAGGCCAAAATTGGGAACTATTGATTTGATGACTAATTGATTAGTGGGTGGCTAACTCTTGACTTGGAGACAATCCTTATCTTCTCTTGTCTGCCCAAAACGTTATTGATAACGTTAAAATTAGAGCCACTCAAAAACATAAAAGTTGTAGAAAATTATCTCTATTTTTTTTATGTAAAATATTCAGCTCATTTGGACTTCTAGAACTCCAGATATGGCCAAAATACCGAACAGTGCTTGGGCTGAAGGACAAATTCAAGCTTCTTTGTTGTTGCTATAATTTGGAATTGAAAATGGCCTTTTTAGATCTTGGGCTCCATATGAAAGTTATAGGCCTATGTATTACCTTTCCATCCATATAAAGTAGACCTAAATCTGAGATCTATAGCTCCAGATATGACCCAACTACCGAACAGTATTCCGGTTTGGATTACACCGATATCTCTTTTCTAATTTTGGTCATCTTTTTTCCCTTGCAATTGAAGTTCTTAAAGTCATCAATCAATCCTTTCATTTATGTGATAGGCCTGCATTTAAAATGAACATTTACCACAAATCAAAGGTATCTTATATTATTAGATATATTATTATAAAACATGCTTTAGTTAAGGAGTTATTGATACTTCAAGTGCAAAATGATGATATAAAACCATGATAAAAATGCACTTTTAAGTACTAATCAAATAACTTAACTAATGTAATCATGTTAATAATTTATAATCTGATTGGAACCTTCTCTGTGTGTGGTTTTCAATTGAATAATAAGAGTTTATACTATACTTGTTTGACATACCATTAGTGGACCCTTTAACCTTAACATTTGTTGTTATCATTGTTTAATACTTACGTTAATCTTTTATCTCAAATTTCTCATCAACTTCTTCTTATTATTATTTATTATTACTATTACTACTATTATTGTTGTTACTATTGTTGTTGTTATTGTATTATTGTTATCTATAATTTATATAACTAACCTCCCTATGGTTCGACCCCAGTCTTACTGAGTTATTTATTACTTCGACACTTCTGCACTTGGAAGAAGACACTCACCAGTAACGACACTAAAAGCTTGACACGATCAAAAAGTTTGATGTATTCTCTCAAGTACAGGAGTGTCGAAGTAATTAATAACCCGATAAGATCAGGGTCAAACCACAAGGAGATTAGTTGTATAAATTATAGATAACAATAATACAATAACAATAATAGTAACAATAATAGTAGTAGTAATAGTAGTAGTAGTAGTAGTAGTAGTAGTAGTAGTAGTAGTAGTAGTAGTAAAGAAGAAGAAGAAGAAGAAGTTAATGAGAACTTTGAGATGGAAGATTAACGTAAAGATTAAACAATGATAACAACAAATATCAAGGTTAGAGGATCCACTAATGGTATGTCAAACAAATATAGTATAAACACTTATTATTGAATTGGAAATCACACATAGAGGAGGTTACAATCATATTATACATTGTTAACATGATTACATTAGTTATCTTATTCAATTAATGCTAATACATGTAAATCTTATCAGGTATTCATGATTTTAACTTATATTAACAACAAATCAAGTTCCTTTCATAGTTCAGGTATTGGTTATACCATACAGTATAGGCTATGAAAGTGTTAAGTATTTGTTGTTTTAAGTGTTATACAACATAAATCTAGATTAGTCATTTAACAAGCAAAGTATTAAAGAGTGAACAAGATAACAAATATAAAACATATTAGTATCAAACATTAAAGTCCATATTAAGTTTATACTATACTTATTCTTACACCATTAGTGTAACCTTTTCACCTTGACATAATAAACTTAGTTAAACATAATGAAAGAAAATAAATAAATAAAAAATATAAGAATATAAATAAAATAAAAGTTAATTAAGTAAAGGAAATGAATTGAAAGGTATAAATTTAATATTAATAAAAAAAAAACTTAAGCATTACAAAAATACAAAGAGAGAAAGCAACAGCATGATCTTGATCTAAAGACCGAGATGCTTAAATGCATGGCAAATGCCTCCTTTTATAGGCCAAAATTGAGAACTATTGATTTGATGATTAATTGATGAGTGGGTTACCAATTCTTGACTTAGTGACAATCCTTATCTTTTCTTGTTTGCCTAAAATGTCATTAATAATGTCAAAATTGGAACCTCTTAACATAAAAGGTGTAGAAAATTATCTTCGCTTTTCAAGAAAAAAAATAAAGGTTATTTGGACTCCTAGAACTCCAAATATGGGTCAAACACTAAATAGTGCTCGGGCTATAAGACAGATTCAGACTTCTTTGTTGTTGTTGCAATTTGGACTTAAAAATGACTTTTTTAAATCTTGGGCTCCATGAAAGTTGTAGGGCTATGTCTTACCTTTCTATCCATATAAGATAGACCTAAATCTAAAATCTACAGCTCTAGATATGACCCAATTATCAAACAGTGTTTCAGTTTGGACTGTACCAACATCTCTTTTCTAAATTTGGCTATCTTTTTGTCTTTTCAATTTCAGTTCTTAAACTCATCAATCAATCCTTTTATTTATATGATAGACCTGTATTTAAAATAAATATTTACTATAAATTAAAGGTATCTTATATTATTAGATATGTTATTATAAAACATGATTTAGTTAAGGAGTTATTAATACTTCAACTGCAAAATGATGATTTAAAATCTTGATAAAAATACATTTTTAAGTACTAATCAATAAAGATATTCTATTTTTTATTTTATTAAATAAATGATAGGATTATTTTTATATTAAAAAATTAAAAAAAAAAGAGTTTTTTTTATTACTTTCCTTTTCGTGATTGTTTTGGGTGTTTATATAATAAGTATTGATTGCATTTGTTATCTAAAAATTAACCCATATATGGTAAGATCCTTATATCGGCCATGTCCTTCAAAAATTTAAATATATTGGAAAGGGTTGATGCATGATTTTATTTTTAAAATATTGTTTTTCATTGTATATATGAATTTGGATTGTAGGTTCAAAAGTGTCTTCAACAATACCTTTTTGATCAACTTTCTCAACTATCAAGTAAATTATTATCTTACTAGTGGAGTTATCTTTGAGGTGAGAGCATTTAATTTTATTAAAAATATATTTTCTTTTAACCTTTATGAGTAAATTTCTTTAAGAACTTTTTGGTTTCGAGCTTCATTTCTTCATATTATTATGAGTGAATTTAGGCTAGATTGACATGATTCTATATAGGATCATTGAGAGTGAGTGATGGCATTCAAGCTTGATTTAAACATAACAAAAAAAAATTTTAAAGTCTAATTTAAATTGGATCTAAATTAGAAAATCTATTTTCATAATTTGTTCTTCTTTCTCAATCCTATCCAATTCTTTTCTTTTTTTTTTTTACTTTGTTGAATCATCATAGCTTATTGCTCTAATATAATTTTTTTACCTTGTTTTTTTTCTAAGCCTCAATTTCAACTAAAGTATCCTTGAATTGTTATAAGATATTTGTTATAGTTGTCTCCCCAACTTTATCTTTTCCTTGTTTCTGTTTAAGTCGTTTCTTTATAACTTTTTGATCAATTAGTCTATCTTGATAAATTGATGGTTCACTATCTTGTCCTAAACTAACATAATCAGGGGTAGATGGAGTTGATGAAGTCGAACTTGTATTGACATGATTTTTTTGTTTCTTGTTTGACCTTTGATGTTAACTTGCACGCTTAAATTGTCATTTAGGTTCTTTTTTTAAGATAACCCAACAATGTTTTAGTTGAAATTGTTTGTCAACACAAGAAGCGTATATTTGTCTAGCATCATTATTTTGGTAAGTAAAAAATTAGAGAAATTAAATAATTTTAAAATATATGTTAAACAATTTAACATGAAAATGAATATTAAAATTACCCTTGATTCTTCGGTCATTTCACTTTGCTGATGATTTTCAACTTGAGTAATAAATCCAACAAATTTATCAAATTCTCTGTTTATTTCTTACCATCTACTTCAGATGCTTATTTGGGAACGATTATTCAAATTTTCTCCATTCTCTACAAAGTAAGCATGTACTCGAGCCTATAACTATTTTGTTTGTTATTCAACTTTTATAATTGAATCTTTACTTGTATTTAACCTTATAGAGACAAGTACATCTTCCTTTAGTGAGAAGCTTTTACTTCTTTGTGATTTTTTTTATTGTATGAACATTTAAATTCGAGTATATTAAGTTATCAATTAATTGATTAGAATCACTTGGTTGAGAGAAGATATCTTCTGACTCACTTATAAGAAAATTGGTGAAAAATCTCGAAAAATTTGAATCCATCTACATTAAAAAAAAAACCTAAAGTTAAAACCTAAAGTTAAAACCTTATAAGAGAGTATAAAAGAAGCGCACATTCAATGTCTAGCAATTTTGTAGTTTACATACTAATAAGCATTGCATCCTATTTGTTCTAACATTACAATTTGACTATGTTTTGGAACTAAAAAAGGATTGATATTCTGATTTAATTATATTTTCAACAAGACAAAATATAATCATCCTCAAATTAAAATAGATAATCAAAAATAAATTTTAAATATGTCACTTTATATTTTTATTAATATCAGCTACCATTATTACTTCATCTCATTTTGTCAAAGATAACACCATAAATAAATAAATTATTTTCCTTTATTTTAGCTATTTTTATAGAAATATGTAGAAATAGTTTTTCACATATTGAATATCCATTTTGACTATCATTCTACCTTCTGGGGTGTAGTTGTAAAAAAAAAGGTTAAAAATACATAATTTTAAATATAACTCTTCATTGCCTCTCTATAGATGCTCTAAAGTATTTACTTCTTCTTAAATTATTTTATCATCTTTTATTTATTTTTTATTTCACTACTTATTTTCAGACAATCTAATCTAACATATTTCAATGTTAATTCTTCAATTTTTTTTAGTTTCAGATATATTCTTAACATTACCAATATTTAAAAATATATTTTCATATATAATTTTTATGTATAAAAGGTTTAAGTCAAACCATGACTCTTATAAAATTTAGAGTTACTTACTTTATCATAGTTATATATAATATTAATTTCATGTTCATTTATAATTTTCAATGTCAATTTCTCATACTTCAATTTTTTATGTTTAATAATGAAATTTCTTATATTTGGATAAAGGGAAATATAGTTTTATTTGTTTGCATGTGCGGATGAAAAAGAAAGAAAAACAATTTTTCCGGCGATATTATAAGCGAACTCCATTTTCCTTTTCTTTCTTTTTTTTCCCGTCCTTTCCTTTCTATTCCTAGCTTTAACACCCAAACAAACGAAAGTGACTTAATTTCATTCCCACTACTTTCCTTCCCCTTACGTTTGGTCAAAAGATACACATTGTAAGGATGATCTAATGTTTATAATTTTATTTCTTGAAAAGTTTAAAAAATACAGTCTTTGTTTTTTTTTCTTGTGTGGGTGTTGATGCTGTTGAATTTTGGATATTGGACTTCAAAATAAGCTATATCCTACCGAACTAGCATTGGTAAAGGCCCAAAGCCCATGAATCATTGCCCAAACATAATCTGGTTGGCCCAAGGCCCGATGTATAATATCCCGAAATCATGAACTAAAAGAAGAAAGAAGGCAAAGCACCTGGGCAGCAAGGATTGCAGCAAAGCCAAGACAGAATATTTCACTAGTTGAATGTACAGAGGCAAAGGCGGTAGCAATGGATGGAGTGGAAGAGAGCTCGAGCAAAGCGGCAGAGGCAGTGCTAGAAATCCTAAGGACCAGGGGCTGGTTTCTTGGCGGAATAGATCAATTAAACGCCTTAATCATAATTCACTCTGCTTTATCTGACGACGGCGACCCTTGCACTGTCGCCAACGCTGTCGAGTCCGAGCTCCTCAACATGGATCTTAGATCCATCGGAGTCAAGTCCTTACCCGACCCAGACCTCCTCAGTAAAACCTCCTATCTTCAAGGCCCCAATATCCTCCAGGTTATTTATTTATTTCCTCGCTTTTTTTTCAAATTTCAAATTATTTTCTTAATTTGCTTCTCCTCTCTCTTATTTTAAATATATATACAAATAAAATAAAATTAAAAACAGATATCTGCAGTGAGAGATATTTCTGTTAGTAGCATTGAAGGGTTTTCGAATTCAAGAAAACGGCGACTGTTAAAACTCGGTCTCACTGATGGGCACAACGAGATAACTGCAATCGAATATTCTCATATTCCTTCAATCCCAGATGATATAGCTCCTGGTTCTAAGGTAATCTACCACTTATATTTTTATTTTTTTTTACCATTTCTAATTTTTAATTTAATCAATGCTTTTGGCAGGTTCGTTTGGATAACAAAGCTCCAGTACATAACTGTATTGTATGTTTGAATCCTAAAGTTATAACTGTAATAGGAGGCATGGTCCAATCACTTCATCAAGAATGGCAAATGAACCAAAAATATTCTGGTTTTTCACGTTCATCATTAAGGTTATCACAGGAAACTGATAATGGTGGCCCTCCTCCTTTTGAAAAGTTGCAAATTGGAGCACCCTCTCGTAGGTCTTCTCGGAAAGCCATGCGATCGGGTTTGTCTTCTAGATGTTATATGCAGCTTGCTTTTGATTGTAATAAGATCTTAGTATTTTTAGTGCGGTATAGCATAATGTTTTCCTGCATTATGATTTTGTTCTGGTGCGGTCAAGGGCTAAAAACTACAGGGTTGGGATATTGGATAGCATTTAGGGTGTGAAATGAAATAAATAGATGGACAATAACTCTTTCTTTTTTTTTTTGTATTGGAAAGATTTGGAGCTTTTAGCATTTACTAGGATTATAGCTTTTCCCATACGCAAAGAAGCTTATCTTACAACGCCCATATCTATTTTCTCAAAATTATTTCTATAAAGATAAAGAATCTCTCATCATTTTGTTTATTCCTGCCTCAAGGCAGGTAATGTTTGATTGTTTTACCATACTCTTGTAATTAGCATTCACTTAGTTATCCTAGTTGATGGCTACCTAGGTTTTTGCTAACACTTTATTTTAAGATTTCAAACTTTGTAAGTCGGCTATCTTGTGTGGATGTTCTAAGTCCCTATATGTTTTGTCCTTTAAATTATGGAAGGGGGGCAGAGAGGATTGCATTTCCTTGCACCACTAAATTTCAACTTATTTTCCATTCCTTTGTTGAATGCAATAAATTTCCTTAAACAGAAACTCAAATCTATAACCACATTGAACCATGAAAGTTCACAAGTTCTACCTCACTGAGGCATTTAGAATTTGAACCTGAAATCTAATTGGAGTAATCTTGTTTACTACATTAAACAACTTCCTAGAGTTCACCATTGTATATCTGAAAACTGCAAAACATGTTGTGCAGTTTTGAGTTTGATGACATTCTTCTGCTCTGGTTATGTGACATCCCTGCATTGGTTTTGGCAGTGGGGAAATGAACCTCCATGAACCTAATGGTCAAGCTGTATAATCTCTTATTACTTTCACAGCAGTTTAAATCTACCCTTTTCACATTTTGATAGGAACTATAGCTTTTAATGCCTTGCAAAGATTTTGGATATATGGCAATTTAAACAATTTCTAGATGAGTTGATCGTAGATTTAGAAGATGCATTGGTGATGCAGAAGGGAACAGAACTATACAAAACATTTTAGAGTTAAAAATATGTCAATCTAGAAATTTGAAAAGAAAAGAAAACAAGAATTCTAGGCTCTCAAAGTCGAAGAAAAAGAATAATATGTGTGTTTTCAAAATGAACTTGCCTGTTCATTATTGTAATCGTGATGTGCATGTTAAGTAGGCTCAGTGTCAAGTGCAAGTGCATGGGTTTTAGTCTTGAAAGTAGATCTTCTGTTTGGATACTAAAGGTTAGTACTGTATCTAGATGGTCAATCTACAGATCTTATGTGAGTAGGACAAGCACTTTGTACTGACCTGTGTGATTCTATATTTGATAGTTTTTGTTGCTTTCCAGTTTCTTATGAAGAGAAGGCAAGTATTCCAGATTACTTTAAGTCTACCTCCAACAGCACCATGCAAATTAGCACAGAAACTGCTGGAAACACCAAAGTTCTACCTCTTGATGCTCAAAGAAAAGCAGATAGTGTTGATGACAAAGTGAGAGTAGCTTCCCTCAGAACAAGTTACAAAGAAAATCCTAGAAACGTTCAGTGGAGATCAAAGGAAGGTGCTTGTTTATTTCCCTTTTCTTTGCAAGTTTACTATATTGTGCAATAAATGTTAAGGTGCACCAGATATTGTATGATGCAATTTTGTTTTGGAATGATAGAGAACTAGAACCTTTATTTTTGTATCATTGGACACCGCGGGATTATCTCTTGATAATTACAATGCAAGAGAGGTGGCTGAATCTGTTTCATTTAGCATGCAGGCATAGACACTACTCGGATGAAATTGCATGGTTTTTATTTGCAAAATACATCAAGGGTAGTTAATAAAGAGAGAGAGGGAGAGGGAGAGGGAAAGAGTTGTGATCTGTTATAGATTGTATATTGCAATTTCAATCACTAATGAACTATTTGGAATTATTGGTAGATTACCATGGGTCTACCTCCAAGAGCAATGTGCCTACTGTTGCAAAATCTTCTGGAAATGCTGAACTAAGGCCAATGGATTCAGAGCAGAAAGTAGATGATGATAAGGAAAAAACAGTTTCCCTTAATGAAAGTCTTGAACAAAAGCCAAATGAATCTTCTGCAAGACAGAAGGAAGGTGCGAGATCAATTTTATTGCATTTGCAACTGTATTCATGCTGTTTTGTAATGGCCTAGATGGGTGAATTTTTATTTTTCTAGTAAGAAAGAGAAGTACTGGAATCCTCACTTTTGTGTTAGTGAAACATGGGGGATAATGTTTTGAAGCCTACAGTGAAGGAGATACTATCTAGATAATCATTTAAAATTGAATGATTGTAAGTTGAAAAAAGAAGAAGGGTGAGATAGATTCATCATGATTTATAGAATGAGATATGATACAGCACTTCTGAATTGCTTATTTTTGAATTTCCTTTGTTTCTTTATCTTGCCGTCGTCACTTTTAACATCTAAATTCTTGGCAGTAATTGAAACAGTCCCTGTTCAAAATCAAGCAGCTTCTCAAAAGTTACTTTTGAAAATGAATCACCACCCAAATCAAGGTGATCGGCATTCAAAAGGTCAGAAATATAGGAGGAAGAATAAGCAAGAAGAATCACAAGTTTTCACTCTAGAGGAGTGGGAAAAGAGTAATGCAGGGTCAAAGCATCTGACAAAAGATGATTTTCCGGATACTAGTTGTGACGAGGATCTTGCATCAAAGCTTCAAGACCAACTTGATGTGGAAGATTTTCATGTTAACATCCTTTCATTTTTTATTTGTTTTCAGTATTACTGTTGCTGTATTGTTTTGGTCCTCAAATCATTCAATTCATTGTTGTTACAGGTACATAGGAGAACTCATAACACGGTGGTGGATGACATTAGAATGAGCATGTTTAGTTATGAAAGAGATGGCAATAAGGTTCATGAAATGGAACGTGGAGGAAGAGGGAGGGGGGGAGGGAGGGGAAGGGGGAGGTGGAGAAGATATAATTAAATTCAGTGGAAACTTACTATGTTTGTTTACGATTTTGGAGCTTGGAGCTTGCAAAACTTACGCAGGGTTTTTAACCTTGTGCCATAGCTGGCCGATGTTGATAACTTGAAAAGAATATACCAGAGTGAGTAAGATGATTTCCCTAGACAATGTGATCTAGCATCCTTTCTATAATTGGTACATGATTGCTTTCATCTTACATATATCCATATTTTGGTGCTTTCTTTAATTAGTATCACACAAAATTCATCAACATCCTTTTTTCGTTGAATTGCTGTGGTTTTTTTCATTCATAATAGTTGCCTTGCCATCTTTGCAACTATATATTTAATATGTTTTACTATGTTTTCGTGACTTGATTCAATTTTGAATAGTAAAAAGGCTCATATATACCAATCCTGAGAACTCCTAAAATGATAATTTATAAATTATCGTATAATTTTATCAAAAGCATAATCTGAATATATGAAAATGCTACACTCTCATTTGATACACACACACACACTCTCTTAAAAACTTTTAACATAATATTGATGGTGACTATCACTATATATAGATTATATGATGATCACCGATAATGGTAAATAGTTTGTCACAGCTAAAATTCCTCTATCTCACTGTGTGAAGAGTCTGTAAGGGAGAGGGTCGTCCTGAATATTTTTTAGAAAAAGATATATTGAAACTTTTGGTTTTCCAAGATAGAGATTTTTGTTTATGTTTTATTTCTATGTTTCATACGATCCATTGTGTACCCTTCGCATGTTCTATTTTTAAAGGATAGACTTAAGAATTTTGATAAATATTATCCGTTTGCAGGAGCCATAAAACACATTCACATATACCTTCGCCTGTATATTGTTTATTGATTTATAGTATTTTCATAGTATCCAGTAGATTATTCTGAATTATTTATTAGTAAATATTTTTATAATATCTAGTGATATTATGTCATTTGATGGGCCTAATAAAACAAGACTAAATTCAATTAGCCAACTTGATCTAAGATATTAACCAAGCTAAAACCGGTGGGAAAATTATAGTAATTGCACTCATTGGAATAGTTTAATAATGTCAAGATTTATAACCAGTCATTGGAAGTGTTAAATTCTTTTCATGGAACGTATTAGTTATTTTTAAATTATTTAGGGGTAATTATTAACAAAAATTTCAATCATATCATCAAGAGGCAATTTGGTACTTTTGAAATGTTGTTTTCAATATTATCATGTATTATGAAGGGTAATTTTATTTTTTATCAAGTATAAAAATACAAAAAAAAAAAATTAAAAGCATTATGAAATGATCTAAATGTTAATGGAAGTCAAAAAATTCAAATTGAAGTCAGGAAGATTTTTTAATCTTTTCCCAAAGGCTTTTTATTATTATTATTACCAAATTATGAGCAAATTATTATTTGGCTAAATAAAAAAAAACATTAAAAGAATAGGTGCGTGTACAACACCCGGAGCCAGCCTTGTGTGGGAGATGCTAGTGTAATTTGGGTCTTTCTAGTGTTAAAAAATATTTTTTCACTGTATTATTAGAAGCGTCATTATATCCCTTTCAGTTAATGTCATATATGTTGTTAAAGGTGGTCCGATTTACAGTGATATATTTTTTTTTTCTTTCTTTTCTTGAAATTTTGTTGTTATTTTAATTTTAATTTTAATTTTTTATTTTTTATTTTAATTTTTTTAAAAGTTCTATTTATAATTCATCCTTCAATTTAAATGGATGATATTATATTTTTCAATTTAATTTTTATTATTTTGATTTTTAATTTTGATTCTTAACTATTTTGTAAATTATCATTCTTTTCAATTTCACTCTTTAATTAAAATATTATTTTTATTTTTTTATGTCAATTTTAATCCTTATTCCTTTTATTTTTTTAGGTCTACTTACTATATAAACTTTTCTTTTCAATTTTAACCTTAAATAAAATACCAATTTTTGTTTTAATTTTAATACTCAATTTTTTATTTCTACTTTTTTAATCTTCTTGGACAATTTTTTTATATATATATTTGATTGGTTGAGATATGGACTTTGTAATTTTTCTAAATTTGATGCTTCGAATTTAATAATTCAAATTATATGTTTGAAAAATTAACACAAATTTTTTTAAAAAAAACTTTATAATCCTTTTTATTTTTTTATCAAAGTTATTTTAATCTTATGATTTAGACCATAATATTGGTAGAATATCTCGGGTTGGCTCAACTTTGATTACAGTAATTATAGATTTGTCATGAAAACCCAAGTTAATCGAAACCAACTTTTTATGTTTATTTTTATCTTATTTTGTTCTTTCATATTTAATAGGTTGTGAATTGAAATATATAATTTATTTAATTATTAAATATCTTTTCTCCATGTTATCTTATTCACTTTAAAAAAATTGAATCCATCTATTGTTTTTTTAATCTAAATAAAATAAAATCAATTTATTTAATTTAATCAAATTTATAATCCAATTCACATATTTTTATTTAAAAAAAAAATAAAGCTTGCAACGTCTCAATATCTTTTTTGTGAAAAAAAAAAAGTTTGGCATGTAAAGAAATACTATGTATTTGCATGGTATACCAAAAAAAAAAAAAAGAACATTCCCATCCATTTTTTTTCTTCTTTTGTTCTTTCTAGAATGCCATCAAAGTTTTAGTATTATAAAATGTGCAATAGTATGTGATTCTTGTAGCCATTCGGAGAACAACGACACTGACATGTTCGTTCAGACCCATGAAGCTCGTAATGAATAAAAATACACTAATTATTTTCTGCATGGTTAAATTTGTTAGGTTTATCAAACCCCATCATTTAGCCCGGAAAAAAAATAAGAATTTGAAGATTTAATCAAATTCAAAAACTATCAAACCATAATAACATATAATAATATTACAATAGAATCAGTGCGTAATATTTACATTACATTATAATTGCCGTTAACAGAAACCCAAATCTATAATAATATATAATATTATAATAGTAGCAGAGAGTAATATTTACATTACATTACATTAAAATTATATATAAAAATAATAATTCAATTGACTAGAAAAAACATTGTAGCTTAAGAGAGAAAATATTGTGGATCTAAACAATGTTTTTTGTTGTTCTTGAAGCATTTTCTATTTCAATCACTAAACTATTTTTTTTCTTTTAATTTTATATTTATACATTGTATTGATTGAGATTCAAGATTTTTAATTTGTTTCAATTAGCCTGATATAGTTTCTTGTTGGGTTGAAAAAATGTCCAACCTTAAACTAATGCTCACTTCAGTAATATAGAATTTAATTTTATTGCTAAAGTTAAATTGGAACATCAAGGCTTAAATTTGATACTGGAACAAAAATACAGTATCCCCCCCTTTTAACTATTCATAAGATATTTTTAAAAATTTTGGTCCCCAAAGTTTTGTCATTTTTCATATTTTTATCTATATTTATTGAGGTTTTGATGTTTTAGTCCTATATTTTTTGTTTTTGGTGTTTTAGTCCCTAAATTTTATGAGAATAAAGAATTAGTGGAAAATGAAAAAGAACAGACAGAGTTGCTAATTGTCCATATCCCAAGAACCATAAAAGCCGATCTTGATATCAATTGAGTTGATTTAATAAGAAAAGTTTTATTTAGGTATTTTAATTCTTTAAAAAAATGTATTTATATTTTAATTTAATACAATTTTATGAGGAGAAAAAATAATTGGAAAATGGAGGAAAAAACACAAGTTGCTAGTTGTTTATATCCCAACAACTATAAAATCCGATTTTAATATTAATTGATTTCATTTAATAAAACAAAAATTATTTAGATATTTTTAATTTTTCAGGAAAATGTATTTATATTTTAATTTAATATAATTTTTAGTTCTTTTAATAATTTGAGGTTAAGTTATAGATTTATTAAGATATTTTTAGGTGTCTTCATAATAATAAAATAAAAAAAGATTGATCAAGATTTTTGAAGTCTAGGGCTGGACTTCTTAATCACCTTCATTGGCTGGAAAAAAAATTAATGGATATATTATTTGTTTTTTTGTTTCACAAAAAAAAAAAGAGGCTAAACACGCTAGGTTGTTTTGCTTTTTATTTATTTATTTATTTACGTGGATATTTGAGTTAGCTTGTGCGTATCACGATTAATTCTATAACTCACTAAATACCCTGCAAACCCAATACGCATGTAAAATATCGCGAGAATGACAAGCATGCATACGGGGACTCGAACTCAGGTTGTTTTGCATTCTTTTTAATAAATCAGGTGCACTAGCTCACACAAGCCTAGATACCTTGTTTGTTTGTTTTTTTGTTGGCTTATATATTTTTTATTTTTCAATTTCAATTTTAATTCATTAAAATTAATTAATTCAAAATAATTTTGGGATATATTTTGATAAATAACACTCAACTTAACTTTTACTTCATTTTGAACAAGATTATAACATTATTTGTTATAATATCAACAACCTCTCTTTTTTCACGGCCATGATATCTTAAAAAAAAGTTATTTGGTGGATTCCCTTCTAATCTTTATTTTTATTATTGTATAATTAAATTAAAAATAGATTTAGAAAAAAATCATGAGATTTAATTGGGTCTATGATCTAGGATATTGGTTTGATGATTGGTCTAAATTAATTCAAAACATTATTATCTCAATATTTTAAAAAAATAAAATAATATTATTTTGATTTAAAATCAAATTTAGTTTTAATTAAGTTGTGTTTCAACCTAATAAGTTGACTAGATTATATTTAATTAATTTTTATATAATTTAATTTGAAACTCAAATCAAGTTAAAGGTTTATAAATTTATCAATTAGCAAGAATAGGATTTAATAACACTATCAAAAAACCTTATACAACAATATACAAATGTGTTATTAAAAAGAAAAAAATAGCAAGGAATAAAAGAATTTTAATTAAAAAGATACTCTTTAATTATTGTTTGAAATCATTCAAATATCTCCCAAAATCATAACTTAATATTAAATTTTTTCTTCAAATTTATTGATATATATAATTTTTTATTTATTTTATTAAATGTATATATTAAATTTATATTTTTAATAATTTTCTCATATTGTAAAATATGTTTATAAAGTCAACACATTTTTTTACTTTATTTTTTTTTTAAAATATGATTTAATTATGGTAGTGTTTAAGAGTATGATAATGACTATTTTAAGTGTTTTTTACTTGTAAATGAATTTAAATAATATTAGTATATAAAAATTAAAATAATTAGAAACACAAAAATAAATAATGTAAAAAAAAATTAGAATTTTTAAAAATTTTTTAAAATATAAAAATATATTGTTATTAACTAGTTACATATCAAAAATAGTTATTGGTATAATAATATTACATATAGTTATTAAATTTGGATCGATGTGGTACCGACTTGAAATTTAGTCGATCTGGTAGCTAAACTGATTCAAGTAAGGTGAAAAACTAATAAAAACAAAAAAAATAGTCAAACTCAATCGATGTGTCAGTCATCCAGTGACCTAAACGATTCAACACAATCAAGTATAGATCTATAGATTTTTTGAATGTATTTTTTCTCGTTATTAGATATCTTTATATATATATATATATATATTAGTTGGTTATTAACTCTTTTTAAAATTTATTATACAAATATTAAAAGAATATATTTTTTTTAATATAGAATTTAAAATCTTTTAATATATATATTTTTTATTCACAAGAAAAAATTATATTTTTAAATATAGGATAAAAAAATATTTTTAGTTTAAATATTTTAATTTAAATAATAATATAATATTTTTAATATAAAATAAAAAATATTTTAAAATAATTTTTAAAATTTTGTTATTTATAATATGTATAATTTATATTTATATAAATTGTTTTTTTAATTTTTTTATATAAAATATTAAAATATTAAATATTTTTTAATTTTTATATGATTTAACCCGCTTCGTATCTTCTTTGCCGGTCAACCCCGGCAAACCATGGTGTCACATCCACCTGATGCACTGACCCCTCCAGCCATCCTCCCTCTATCAAAACAAAGAAAAAGAAAAAAAAAAGGAAGCCATCCCATCTCAAACTGAAATGGATAATATCGTCATCCAACCATCAGTAGCGGTGCTAATCTCTTCTGTAATCGCGATTAAAGCTTACAGAAGAAAATCTCTAGACGTGACAGGAGCAGTCGCTGGGTTCCTTGTTATGACCCTTCACTTTGCTATTAGTTACAGATTTGGAGCTATATTGCTTGTCTTCTTTTTAACTTCATCCAAGCTTACCAAGGTTGGAGAAGAGAAGAAGAGACGCTTTGACGCCGAGTTCAAGGAGGGTGGACAAAGAAACTGGTATCTGTTTATCTATTTGTTTTTATTTTTTTCTGGCTTCCATAAATATAATTGATTGTTTTTTGTGGGTAATTTTTAGGATACAAGTGCTGTCTAATAGTGGTATAGCTTCTGTTTTGGTTCTGGCTGTTTGGAGATTGGCCGGCTGGGAGGACAAGTGCTTGGATGGAAAAGAATCGGCCGTCGTCACCTCTCTTATTGGAGGGATCATCGGTCAGTATTCATGCTGCAATGGAGACACTTGGTCTTCCGAGCTTGGTGTACTCAGCGATGCGCAACCTCGTTTGATCACAACCTTTAAGGTGGATCGATATCTTCTTTTGTTCACACACACACACACACACACTATTTTCTGGTAATTAGATAAAAAATCACTTCTCAATAGGAAGATTCGACAAAATGGATTAAACAGACAGTGAGGGTGGGCGGGTGGTTACAGATGCAGAGTGTTTTCTTGTTATACTACCATGGGTTTTCGTCATGTAGATTTAGTTTCTCACTTGCTTTCACTTAAGCTACTTCTAACTCCTAAGCTATAGTGGTGACTATAAGCAAGTAACAGCTACTAAGAGCCTGCTTAGCAGCAGCAGCCCTTAGCTCTCTTCCCCATGAAATAGTAAAAGCTTCAAGAATGATGCAAGTCACCTCGCATATATGCGTGCGCAATCACCACTAGTAAAGCTAATGCTCTTTCATGACTCTAGAATAATGAGACAATGAGAACGTTTGTATGGATACTGGTAGGATCAAAAGCAATGAGATATGAATATACAGTGTAAAAATGTATAGGACTGCAAGATTGATGAATAAGCTAAAGTTAAATCAAAGATGGTTAAGGCACACCACTTAAACTGAAATCCAGTAACTTATGATAAAAAACAAGGAATCAGAATAGAAGAGAAACAAGCTTACTAACAGATTGTTTGTAAATGCAATGATAACGATGGAAACTCAATGCAAACAACACAATCTTATTCAGGCACGTAGTGTAAACATAAGCAAAAATAATCAGTGTCAACAGATTTGATGAGATTTGTGCTGTAAATTAGGGATTGTGATTTGTAATAGGTATGCAGTCCTGGACTTAATTAGCTAGCATAAACTAACGAATTGGTTAGTCAATTAAGGGATTTGATTGACTCTTTTATAACTATAAATATGGAACTATGCACATGACAAACAACAACTGGGTAGAAAGAAAATATTTTCTTTTCTTTCAAATTATCATGGTATCATAGCCTAGGGGGGTTTAGAATTTTTTTCACCTTGTTGTCTTTGCAGTAGTGGTTGCTACTTGTCTGTTGGCCAGGATGTCAAGAGAATTTCTCTATAGTTCAGCCAATTCTCTGTGTTAATGGCCCAATTGACTCTTCATCAAAATTGATTTCTCTCTCTGTTATCTGGTATTATTTCTCCTTTGACAGTTTTTTTTACTGGAAATATGTCGGGAAAAAAGGAAATTATATTGGTTTGTTTTTATGGGAGTAATTATTTTCAATGGTATTTCATTTACATAAGAAAAGAATTGTGGGGTTGTATTGAGAAACTGAAACAAAACCAATTGATCTCATAGATCAAGCTCCATGGATTCTAAACAATGCTCAAGTTATCAGTTGGATTTTTGGTCAAGTTGAATCACATATAACATAGAATCTGCGATCCTATTATATTGCTCCTGACATGTGGAACTGTCTAAAAGGGGTCTATCATCTGGAAGATAATATGATATTGCTTCTGACATGTGGAACTATCTAAAAGGGTCTGTCGTCTGGAAGATGATGCAAGATAATTTCAAATAGAACATGATGTTCGAGAATATGCATGGGGTGATAAGACTGTTCAAGACTATTGTTCTGGTTTTATATCTCTTTGGATTGAATATGCATCTCTGTGCACCTCTCTGTAATACAAAATATTTATAAGAAACCTAAACAACATCAATTTCTTATGAAACTTAGAAATGAGTTTGAGCCTCTTTGTGCCATGACTCCAAGAATTATTGAAGAAGAACAATGGCTCAAGTTATTGAGCACAATGGAAGCATGACAACAAAACATTGGGCCATCTAAGGTGGCTTTTCCAACAGAATGCAAATCAAAGTTTCGTGTTATGAGCAAGATCCAGTGTTTCTCATGCACAGACCACAGACACTTTGAGTGTTTTTGATGCAAACACTAAGGGCACTTTGTCATTATTGTAAGAAGACTGGGCATATGATTGGGGGTTGTACACATTGGCTACAAAATCACAAAAATCAAGCCTTCCATGTGGATTCTTCAGCACTTAGGTCTTCTGTTTCTTCAACAGTTTCTTCTAATGCCAGAGGTTCTGTCCCTGTTACTCTTGCTATGGTCCTACAAATGATTCAATCTGCATTTTCTGCACTGAATTTCTTAGTTTAAAAAAACCTACATGGTAATCAGACTTCATTGTTTCAAATCATATGACTTGGTCCTCACAAAATCTTGCCAAACTTTTTTCCCAACCACGGTCCTAATCAAATTCATACTATTGGAGGATAGTCTATGTCTGGAAGTGGGATTATTCATACTGATTACTTTACATCTGATAATGCTTTCCTTGTCCTGTATTAAATTGACAATTTGATTTCGGTTCGTCAACCCGTGGAAGATACTTGTCTTGTTTTTTCTCCTTTTGGTTGTGTTGTTCTTGATCTGGACATGAAGAGGGTAATCAAGAAGGGGCATAAAATTGGAAGATTTTTTTGTCTGATTCTGCAACCCCAAAGTTTACTAAATGTGTTTGCTTCTATTTTATCTAGCTTGAATAAAATGATCTATTTTCCTTGCGGCACTATCATTGAGAACATATTCCTTCAATAAGATTGTTATACATGCTCAATTCAAAATGATTCTTAATAAAGTTCATATTTCTAAAAAGGATGTGCGAATTTCTTTTTCTAGTTTTGCATGGAGTAAGATCAAGACTTTTCCATTCCCCACTCATATGACTGGAACTAGTGCTTCATTGAGTTAGTGCATTATGATGTTTGGGGTATGGTGCCTTGTTTTTCCCATGCTGGTGCAATAAGTATTTTGTTACTTTCATTGAGCATTATATACGACTTGGTTTTATTTCTTGCATTATAAATCTGGAGTAATTGATGTCTTTTAGCAATTTGTTAATCTTATTACCACTCATTTCTCAAAAACTATAAAAACATCACGTTCTGATTCAGGGGGAGAATACATGTCTACTGATTTTCAAAAACTTCTTCGTGATAAAATATTTCATGAAAAATCTTGTCCTTACAATCCCTAATAAAATGGTCTTGTTGAAAAAAAACATCAGATTTTAGAAATTGATCATTCATGTTAATTGACTTATTTGTTCTTTTTGGATTGAGACTTTACAAACTATTGTATATCTTATTAATCTTCTAAATTCCATAACCTCAGGCAATACATCTTCATTTTTAAAATTATATGGAAAATCTTCAGATTATGTTTTACTGCATACATTTGGGTGTGTTTGTTATGTTCATCTTTCTCCTCGTGAACGAACCAAGTTTTCTCCTTAAACAGCACAAAGTGTTTTCCTACGATATGCCTTAAGTCAAAAGTGTTTCTTGTGTTATGATCTTGACAAAAAGAAAAATGCCTGTTTCTTGTAATGTTATGATTAAAAAGAATGTGTTTTCTAACAACATCATTCTCCTTCTCTTCCTCCTCGACATCCTACTCTATTCTACCTTCATTTGAATCACTTAAGGCTATTCTTGAATGTTCTAAACCTAGTTTTGTTTATCAACAATGATAGTCTAGCATCGGTCGCACTTCTCCTAAAGAACCCTCTTAATCTCCTAGTCTAGTTCATGTTTGTCATTTTCCTCTCATCAGACACATCCTCCAGATCAGTATGGGTATCCTCCCTCTTCTTTCCTTTTCTTTTTAAGTATTTTCCATGTCCCTAATTCTTTTAAGCAATTAGTAGGACACCAATGTTGGCAGAAGGCTATGGATGAAGAACTGGAAGTTACTACTGAAAATCATACTTGGGATCTTATGCCATGTCCGACTAATGTTAAACCTATTGAGGGCAAGTGGGTGTATAATGTTAAACCTAATGGTTCTTAGGACAGGTGCAAAACTTTGTTTAATGGCTCTTGGTATCTTCAAGAATATGGATTATAAAGAGACATTTGCTCCAGCTGCCAAAATGACTATTGTGCGTACATTCATAGCTATCGTTGGTTCTCATAACTGTAGTTTATCCCAAATGAATGTTAAGAATGATTTTTTTTTTTTGCGTTGACATAGATGAAATTATTTTAATGACCCCACCTCCAGGATATTCATTGGCTAGCTCCAAACATGTTTGTCGATTAGAAATTTCACTTGATGGTCTCAAACAAGTCCCACGTGCATGGTTTGCGAAATTTAAAAGCACACTTCTTGCAGTAGGCATTAAACATGTTTATCGATTAGAAATTAGTAGGACGCCCATGTTGGCAAAAGGCTATGGATGAAGAACTGAAAGTTCTTACTGAAAATCATATGATATGCAGACTGATGGAATTGAATTTGTAAGTCTTAGAGACTGTATCCTGACTAGTTTCCTATATAATTGATCACCAGCCTGTTCGGAGGGGTACAAATGGTGGTGTCACGTTAGCAGGTCTTCTAGCAGCTGCAGCAGCAGGAGGTATTATTGGGCTTGCATTCGTGTTCATAGGGTTTTTCACAACGAAATGTGTGTTTGATGTAGCACTCAAGCAGCTCGTAGTTATACCCGTTGCTGCACTGGCAGGGTTATGCGGGAGTCTGATAGATTCTCTATTGGGAGCTACTTTGCAATTCAGTGGATTCTGCACTGTTCGGAACAAAGTAAGCTGCTCCTCCTACTATTTATCATCGAGCGCCTCTGGTACTGGCATAGTGATGCCATAACCATGTGCATTTAAATGAAGGATAACATTTGACTCTGTCTTAAGCAGGTTGTTGGAAAACCTGGACCAACAGTGAGGAAAATTTCAGGACTTGACATTCTCGACAACAATGCTGTGAACCTTGTCTCTGTACTGCTGACCACCTTGCTGACTTCTGTTGGCTGCGCATACATTTTCTGAACAGTGCTGATTGTTCGATTAAGTTGCAATTATAGCCACTCATGAATACCTCGTGTTTTCCGATCTGGTAGCATGTCATGGTGATTCCTTCTCTACAATTTACTCGTGGCACTTGAGAAACTGGTTGTTGATTAACTGTCGTTTCTAAGGCATGAATATACTTATAAGTCCACAAACAGTTCTGTTTTAGCGTTAAATATAAATAAAATATGGAGAAAAGGACCAAAGCAAAACAATTAAAAAGGAACATTTTTGAAACAGATACAAATTAAGCAGCAATAATGGAATATAATAGCTGGTACGGACTAAAGAATGGAGGCAGCCTTTCTCTTCTCGGTGATTTGGTTGTTTTTTATTTGAAAATAATTTTTAACATTAATACTTTAAAATAATTTAAAAATACTAAAAAATATTAATTTCAAGTAAAAAAATAAAATTTAATTTTTGTAAGAAGTATTTTTAAAATACAAACACAAATTATGGGTATTTTCCTCTTCGCCCACCTCTTCATGGATGCACAACCAAGTTTTGATTCATGTAGTTTTATATTTTTGAAAATTTGGTCCTTGTAGTCTTAGTTAGTAATCATAAAACTTTATTTTTTTTCTCAAATCTCACTTCTTGCATTGCAAGAAGTTTAATTTGGTTTTTAAAGTTTTTAGAAAAACTCAATCAAGTTCTAAGGTTTTTTTTTTAATGTTTTAATCCTTGGATGTTTGAGGAGCTTAATTAGTACTTGAAGGTTTTGTAAAAGCTCAATTTGGTAATTGTAGGTTTATTTGCATATTAGTCCTTATAGCCATAGATCCTCATATTTTAGTCATAAAACTTTATCTTCTCACGTTTAGGTCCATAGATATTGAGCTTGAAAAGGAAAAGAAGAGAGATTTCAACCAACCATATTTCTGCCATAACAAAAAAGGAAAAAAGACAAGTTTTCAATAAAAAAAAACCTTTTTTTTTTTCTTGTAACTAGAAAGGCTAACCTTTTGTTTTATTCTTTAATTATTATTTACAATTCTGTTGACTCTTTGGATGATCTATTAGTTTAAAACTTTAAATGTCATTTAATTTATTATATTAAAAATAAAAATCATATTTTATTTATTAGTTAACAAATTTCGAGGAAACTCAGTGTAGAATGGTCCATCAATACCTTAGAAGTACAACTGTGGAATGAGAACGGCTTGTACCTTGTTTTATCATTAAGATCTCACTGTGCTTTCTACTCGTACTGTGTCAAGTGGATGGATAGGCTGCTGCCTTTATTATACACCTGACCTATTGCCTGGACATCGCTGCTTATTTGTTATCTTTCTTTGGTACCGACCGACCATCGGTGAAAGAGGCAGTGGTCCGTCACTTTCTCAAGGGAATAGCAAAGTGGCATCTATGGTTTGCCGCCCGTCCAGGAGGGGTTTATTATTAAGATTCTATTTTTTTGGTTTGTAGAGTATGTGTAGAAATATATTAAAATATAATTTTTTAAATTATTTTTAATATTAACATATTAAAAAGTTTAAAAACATAAAAATAATTAATTATAAATAAAATAATTTAAATTTTTTAAAAAACATATTCTCAACAACATTTGTAAATACACAAAAATCATAACCTCTCATGATGTAAACTAAATCATTTGTATGTGTTATATTATTGATTAAATAAAGATTTTGTTTTTGTTATTTTAAATTGGATGACCGGTAGTTTGACATAAAAATAAATATGTCAAATAAATTTATTTTATAAATATTAAAATAATTAAATATTAAATCAATTCAGATTAATTTGATAACCTTTTAATTTGCATACCGAGTTATGAGATCCGATTATCTTGCATGTTCAAAAATAACTAAAATAACAAGTGAAAACATAGTTTGATTCAAAATAATATTTAAGATTTTTTAAAAAAATATTAAGACAATAGTATATTAGATCGATAAATAACTATTATTTAAAATATTTTTTATTTTAAAAAATTATTTTAATATTAATATATTAAAAAAATTAAAAATTAATTATACAAAAAAATAATTTAAAATTAAAAAAACATGATTTTAACTATGTTCTCAAATGCATACAAAAATCACAATCTCTTATTACATAAACTAGATTATTCGTATGTGTTCCATTGTAGATCAAATCAAGATTTTTTTTTTAATTTTAACTTGGATGGCTAGTAGTTTGACATAAAAATAAATATGTATAATGAAATTTATTTTATAAACATTAAGATGATAAAATATTGAATGAATTCATATTAATTTGGATAATTTGTTAATCTACATATCAAGTTATGAGACCCGATTATCTTGCGGGTCCAAAGATAACCAAGATGATTGGTGAAAATGTAATTTGACTCAAAATAATATTTAAGGTGATTTTTCTAAAAAAAATATTAAGACAACAACATATTGGATCGATTTAAGTCAATTTGAATTAATTTTTCAATCTATATACCGAGTCATAAGACCATGATAATATTATAAAAAATACATCAAAACAAATTATAAAACTTAATTTCTAATAAACACAATGTTGAAAGATGGAATTAAAAATATTAATTAAAAAATATAATAAAAAATACTTAAATTAACTTAGATTAACCTGCCATTTATACCACTCAGGTGATGAGATTGAGATAATTCAATAAAAAAATAAAAAATTATAAAGTTTAATTTTTAATCAATTTATTATTTAAATATAAAATTAAAAAATTAATTAAAAAAGATAAAAAAATAATTCAAACCAACTAAGATTACCATACTCATGTTCTAAGTTATAAAATAAAAATAAATTTGTATAAAGTAAATAAAATAAATAATAAAATTTAATTTTTAATTAATTTAATATTATAAATTAAAATTAAATAAAATATTAATTTAAAAAATTTAAATTAATCAAGTTAACCTATCTGATTCCTATCATAAATTACGATATTTTAAATCATGAGCATGAGATAGTAAAAAAAAAAAATAAACAGCAATGAATAATGTGGTCTGGAAAGAGCAGCACAGTAAATTTTTCTTTTTTTATTTATTAATTTATTTTTAATTGTAAATAATATTACTGTTACCCAGAATATTTTTATACAGTGTACTGAAAAAAAAAAAAAAAGGTTTTAAGGGCAGACCTGCACTCAATCCAAAGACTTTAATCTTTGCTGCAGACTGAGGAACTTGATGCAACATATGGGCCCTAACTGTCAGACCCCACAGAAATTTTGTTCGGTGCAGGCTTAATAATTCATGCAATTTTGTCGGGAGGAAAACAGTTTTATATATAATAGTATGCCATGAATAGTTGTAACAATAGAGGTTAAATCCATAACCATCTAGGTGGTGGCCAAGTGGTAAGGACTTGGGATCAAGGGGTTTGCTCCCTCTGTGGTCTCAGGTTCGAGTCCTTGGTTGCTCATATGATGGCCACTGGAGGCTTACATGGTCGTTAACTTCAGGGCCCGTGGGATTAGTCGTGGTGCGCGCAAGCTGGCCCGGACACCCACGTTAATCTAAAAAAAAAAAAAAAAAAAAAAAAAAAAAAAAAATAGAGGTTAAATCCACACCAGCACGCGTTAAAAAAAAAAAAAAAAAGCTGGAAATTTCCTCGACCATATAACTTACCCTGGGGTTTTTAAGAACAAGGGTAAATAGGTAAAACGCATCACCAAGAGATGAGATGCACCGTCCTTCATTCTTTATTTTTATTTTTAAAAGCAGCCTCCAAGAAAAGCAAATGCAAAACGCAAACTCCGAGGTTTTTAATGGTTTATTTTTTATTTTAAAAATATTTTAAAAATATTTTTTAAAATTAATAATTTTTATATTTTTAGAACATTTTGATATATTGATAAATTTTTTTAAAAAAATAAAAAAAATTATTTTAATATATTTCAAATTAAAAATATTTTTAAAAATAATCATTATTAAAGAACATTACATTTTAATTCCTTAATAGTTAATGTTATTAACATAAAAATCTGAAATTTAAAATTTAGAATTATAAAATAAAACATGTAAGTTTATAAAAAAAATTATCTAATTTAAGGTTTTTATAGGTTTTAAAATTATTTATCAAAGTTCTAATATTGGTCAAAATTGATCCATAATATAACCAATTTTGATAATAAATAAATACTTAAATTATTGTTGGACATATAAAACTTTGAAATTAGTTGAGTATGCGGTCGCCTATGCTGAAGTCTGATTCGAAAACTATTATAGATATAGGAATAATTAGAACATGTTGTACAATCTTATATTTTTAAGTATTATTTTTCCACCAACTCAAAATATCTAATTTATTATAATTGAGATCTTCACAACCACCAACCAAATACCTTTCAGCCTCATTTATATTTTCCACATTATCTTTCTCCTATTAATGCCTTTTGAATCAAGCTAAAATGTTAACATCTAACTCCATGTCATCAATAGTATCATCAACATCCTATTTATGTCTATTATCACTCACCACTTCATCAGCTTTTAAATAAAACTTATATAAACTCATCAAATTATTTTTCACCTTTTTTATTAGCAATTATGCTTTGTCATAATCATACAACTCATTAAAACAATATAACACATATTTCAACTTGAGATGTGGATCCAAAATATTAGCCACATATAATAAAAAATTCTGATTTATTTCACAATCTCGATACTTGTTAAACTTTAATATCATGTTCATCGTCATTTCATTTAAAATATAATCTCTATTTTTATACAATTACAACAAGTTTGTATGCATATAAACTAATTCATTGAAAAATGAATTTGATGTGACATGCAACGAGCTAGAAAATCTCAACGTAACCATATAAACAATTTTTAAAAACTTTACCAGAGTTCTAGTATTTTTCCAATCCTTTAAACTAGGTGGCCTATATTTTTTTGTTTTTTTTTCCTTTTGAATCAACCTTTTAAAAGTAATTCATATACCTAAGCTCACTTTCACCTAACCTCACAAACACCTTTTCAAACTTTTTAGCAACTTCTAATGACAGACCAAAAGATTGATATCTTCTCCTAAAAATAGGAGTGTTGAAATAATACATAATCCGGTAAAACCGAGGTTGAACCATATAGATATTAACTATATAAATTAACAACAACAACAACAACAACAATGACAACAAAAACAATAACAACAATAATAAGAGAACTTTGAGATGTAAGATTAATGTGAAGATTAAACAATGATAAAAACAAATGCTAAGGTTAGATGATCCACTGATTGTATTTCAAACAAATATAGTATAAACTTATTTTATTACTTAACTGGAAACTACTCAAAAAGAAGGTTTCAATCAGATTATAAATTGTTAACATGATTATATTAGTTATCTTATTTGAATAATGCTAATACTTGTAAATATTGCCAGGTATTCATGATTATAACTTATATTAACAATAAATCAAGTTCCTTTCATAGCACAAATATCAGTTATACCATATGATTGGGCTATGAAAATGCCAAGTATTTATTATACCAAGGGTTATATAACATAAATCTAGATTAACCATTTAACAAGCAAAGTATCAAATATTAAAGTCCATATTGAGTTTATAATATATTTATTTTTACACCATTAGTGCAACCTTTTTACATTGACATAATAAACTTAACTAAAGATAATGAAAGAGAGAAATATAAATAAACAAGATAAGAACATAATTAAGATATAAATTAACTAAGTAAAGGAAAGGAAATAAAAAGCACAAATAAGAGATTAATATAAAAAAAAACTTAAGCATTATAAAAATATAAAGAAAAAGCAAGAACATGACCTTGATCTAAAAACCAAGATGTTTAAATGTATGGCAAATGCCTCATTTTATAGGGCAAAATTTGGAACTATTGATTTGATGATTAATTATTGAGTGGATAACCATATCTTGACATTAATAACAATCCTTATCTTCTTATTTGCAGAAAACATCATTGCTGACGTCATAATTTGAACAAATGATCTTATGTAAATTCTAGAAAATTATCTCATCTTTCCAACTAAAAAAGAATCGATGCATTTGGACTTCTAGAACTCGAGATATAGGATGAAATCTGAACAATGTCTGGGCTATAGGACAAATTCAAACTTCTCTCTTGATGCTAAGATTTGGACTCCAGACAATAAAATTAAGTCTTGAACTCTTATGAATGTTTTAGAATCATGTCTTAACTTTTTAGCTTTAAAAACCAAACTGAAATACAAGATCTATAACTCCAGATATGACCCAATGACTGAATAATATTCTAGTTTGGATTGAACCAACATCTCTTTTCTAAGCTTAGCCTTATCTTTGTCTTCTCAATTTTAATAGTTAAACTTATCAATCAATTTTTTTATTTATGTGATAGGCCTGCATTTAAGATGAATATTTACCATTAATTAAAGGTATCTTATATTTATTAGATATGTTTTTATAATACATGCTCTAGTTAAGGAGTTATTGATACTTCAAGTGCAAAATGATGATATAAAATCTTAATAAAAATACACTTTTAAGTACTAATCACATCCCTAACCAGCTTATTACTAGTCCCTAGTAAGCAAAGCTATAAAATAGAAAAATAATTTGCAAGTTTTGTAAAGCAAGACATTCATAATTCAACTTCCCTTAATCTACCCAAATAAACAAACTCTCATTAAATTTATATATCTGCTCAATACCTACTTATCAAGATATTAATAAACCTTCCTTTTTATGTGCTCAATGTACAAAAACATAGATGATGGGGCTTTTATTGGAAGAAAACAATATTTTGTTCTAATATTTAAGGTTAACTTTCTTGGGTTAAGATTATTATTTTTAATTTTTTTTATATATACAGATAGCATAATGCATCTTTAACCCATGTAATGAGCTTTTGACCAGACCAATTAATCTTAGGGCATTAGGTGTTGATACACCCCTTCAAGCTTAGTGACATGACCAAATAGTTAATGTCTTCTCCTAAGTATATGAGTATTGAAGTAATAAATAATCCAGTAAGACTGGAGTTAAACCATAAGAAAGTTAATAATATAAATTATAAATAATAAATGAAAACAAGTTGAAGAAAATTCTTGAGATGCGATATTCATATAAATATTAAAGAAAGATAAAATAATTATTAAGGTTAGAGGATCTATTAATAATATTTCAAGTAAGTATAGTATAAACTCTTTTTATTACTCAACTGGAAACTATACATAAAGAATGTTCCAATCGGATTATAAATTGTTAACATGGTTACATTAGTTATCTTATTCGAATAATGTTAATACTTGTAAATGTTTTCAGGTATTCATGATTATAACTTATGTTAATAATAATTTAAGTTCCTTTCATAACACGTGTTGGTTATACCATACAATTGGACTAAGAAAGTGCCAAATATTTGTTGTATCAAGGGTTATACAAGATAAATCTAGATTAACCATTTAACAAGTAAAATATTAAAAGTGAACAAGATAACAAATACAAAATATGTTAGTATCAAACATTAAAGTCCATGTTAAGTTTATACTATACTTATTCTTACACCATTAGTGTAACCTTTTCATATTGACATGATAAACTTAACTAAACATAATGAAAGAGAGAAACATAAATAAACAAGATAAGAATATAAATAGGATATAAGTTAACTAAGTAAAAAAAAAAGAAAATGAAAAGCATAAATAAGAGATTAATATAAGAAAAACTTAAGTATTACAAAAATATAAAGAGAGTAAGAATATGATCTTGATCTGAAAATTAAGATGTCTAAATGCATGGCAAATGCCTTCTTTTATAAGCCAAAATTTAAAACTATTGATTTGATGACTAATATTGAGCGTGTGGCCATATCTTGACTTGATAATAATTATTATCTTTTTATTTGATCAAAATATCATTGTTAACATCAGAATTTGAGTAAATAGTCTTCATGAAAACTCTAGAAAATTATCTCAACTTTACAATAAAAAAATCAATGCATTTAGATTTCTAGAACTCAAGATATATGATAAACATTGAACAATGTTTAGGTTACAAGATAAATTTGAACTTCTCTTTTGATGCTAAAATTTGGACTTCCAAACGACTAAATTAAGTTTGGACTCTCATAAATGTTTTAAGCTTATATCTTAACTTTCTACCATATAAACCAAATTAAAATTCAAGATTTATAGCTCTAGATATGACCTAATGACTGAACAATATTCTGGTTTGGACTGAACCAACATCTCTTTTCTAAGCTTAGCCTTATCTTTGTCTTCTCAATTTTAGTAGTTAAACTTATCAATCAATTCTTTTATTTATGTGATAGGCTTGCATTTAAGATGAATATTTACCATTAATTAAAGGTATCTTATATTTATTAGATATGTTTTTATAATACATGCTCTAGTTAAGGAGTTATTGATACTTCAAGTGCAAAATGATGATATAAAATCTTAATAAAAATACACTTTTAAGTACTAATCACATCCCTAACCAGCTTATTACTAGTCCCTAGTAAGCAAAGCTATAAAATAGAAAAATAATTTGCAAGTTCTGCAAAGCAAGACATTCATAATTCAACTTCCCTTAATCTATCCAAATAAACAAACTCTCATTAAATTTATATATCTGCTCAATACTTCCTTATCAATATATTAATAAACCTTCCTTTTTATGTGCTCAATGTACGAAAACATAGATGATGGGGTTTTTATTGGAAGAAAACAATATTTTGTTCTAATGTTTAAGGTTAACTTTCTTAGGTTGAGATTATTATCTTTTTTTTTTCTTTTTTTTTTTAATATTTATATAGATAACACAATGCATCTTTAACCCATGTAACAAGCTTTTGACTAATAACTTTCAGACCAGTTGGTCTTAGGGTATTAGGTGGTGAGACACCTTTACGAGCTTTGTAACTTGGGTTGCAGATACTGATACATAAATAGTGCAATGTTTGATTAAGCTTTTCTCCTTAGCCTATGTAAAAAGTGTTGAGCTAATAGCTCCCAAGTCAGTTAACTTTAAAGTATGAGGTATTAAAACACCCTTTCGTGCTTAATTACTTAGATTAAGGAGGTTGCAAAACCAAACTTATCTATGTTTTTATTATCATCAATTATTTTTTTTACAAATTATATACTATCCCTTTTTCTTAGTTGTCATCTTTAACAAATAGAACATAAATAATTACTAATCCATTGTGCAACTCACAATCATATGTTAAAGTATGTGTGTAAAAATATAGGTTTAAGAATACTTGTTAAATAAGTACATGAGCAAAATCAATTGATGATAATGCAAGAGTTTCTAAATTTGAATATTTCAAGAAGTATTCTAATAGACCTTATTAAGAATGTTTACTATGATGCATCTCAAGAGTCACTTTAACAAAAGAACTCCTTTACTTTGCCATCCTAGTAACAACCGTTTTGCAAATGGTTTATAAAATAAAAAATACAGTTTTTTTTTAAATATCAACTGCTACCCTTTACCTCCAACTAAAACAAAACATTGCCCTCAATGTTCTAAGGTAGAAAGATAGAGTATAAAAGACATCACCTAAAATAATGAACACTAACAATCCTAAAATACATTTAAACAAATATGTACAGGTAATTATGATTGTGACTCACATATTTTATTGGTTTTACATTCAAGAACAACTTAAACGTCCTCTATAGGTTGGGGATAGGCTTCCCATCCAGTTTTTCTTAAAATGGGAAAACATGGAGTTATAAGTCATGAAATGCACAATGCACATTACCATTAGGATATGTCCCAAAAGTTAACAGAAAATTATTCAAAGACTTTTTATATTTTGAAATAAATGCTGACTTTTGATAATTTTCACAAGTTTTTTAGAACATATGTGTGTCTTTGAATATGATGGACCAATAAAATTCATATTGTAAGATTTTTGCAGTTTTCTTTTTAAATGAGAAATGACCCCACACATGTTTCAGAATGAAAAAAAGTTAATGACACTACTTACCTCATTGTCGGGAATGCATCTTCAAAATACTTGATGAGGATAATATTTGAATAAGTAAGGGTTATTTCAATAAAAGTTCTTCACTTCGTTCAAAAACTTTATTTCAATAAAAGTTCTTTACTTCGTTAAAAAACTTTCCTTTATCTTCGGTATTTTAGTAAGCTAGCAAAAATCCTGAAGCAAGAAAATTAATATTTTTAGTAAACCAAATCATTGAACTAAGAGAAAGTAAGGATTTGTTAGGAAAGTAATCTTTGATTGGTATGATGTTGGATATCAAATCTTTTGTCAATCTTGATAAAAGATCTATATCAACATTTTTGATGCCTTTATTGTCCTTGATTTCTTTTTGAGAATAAATCATTTGCAAATCTATAAATTTATCAAATTAAAAGAAAGTGCTAAGTATTTATTATACCAAGTGTTATACAACACAAATTAAGATTAACCATTTAACAAGCAAAGTATTAAAAGTGAACAAAATAACAAATATAAAACATGTTACTATCGAACATTGAGGTCCATATTGACTTTATAACATACTTATTCTTACACTATTAGTGTAAATTTTTCACTTTAATATAATAAACTTAACTAAATATAATAAAAAAGAAAAATATAAATAAACAAGATAAGTGATTAGTACTTAAAAAAGGATTTTTATCATGGTTTTATATCATCATTTTGCACTTGAAGTATCAATAACTCCTTAACTAAAGCATGTTTTATAATAATATATCTAATAATATAAGATACCTTTAATTTGTGGTAAATCTTCATTTTAAATGGAGGCCTATCACATAAATGAAATGATTGATTCATGACTTTAAGAACTTAAATTGCAAGGGCAAATAGATGATCAAAATTAGAAAAGAAATGTCGGTGCAATACAAACCAAAACACTATTCGGTAATTGGGTCATATTTGGTGCTATAGATCTGAGATTTAAGTATACTTTATATGGATGGAAAGGTAAGACATAGGCCTATAACTTTCATAGGAGCCCAAGATCTAAAAAGGCCATTTTCAAGACCAAATTGTAGCAACAACAAAGAAGCCCGAATCTGTCCTCCAGCCCAAGTACTGTTCAGTATTTTGACCATATCTAGAGTTCTAGAAGTCCATATGAGCTGAAGGTTTTACACAAGAAAGCTGAGATAATTTCCTACAACTTTCATGTTTTCGAGTGGCTCCAATTGTGACGTTATCAATGATGTTTTAGGCAGACAAGAGAAGATAAGGATTGTCACGAAGTCAAGAGTTGGCCACCCACTCATCAATTAGTCATCAAATCAATAGTTCCCAATTTTGGCCTATAAAAGGAGGCATTTGTCATGCATTTAGGCATCTTGGTTTCCAGATCAAGATCATGCTCTTGCTTTCTCTCTTTGTATTTTTTGTAATGTTTATGCTTTGCTTTCATTAATATCAAGTTTATGACTTTCATTTCCTTTCCTTTACTTAGTTAAATTTTATGTTCTTATTTTGTTTATCTATTTTTCTTTCTTTCATTATGTCTAGCTAAGTTAATTATATCAAGGTGAAAAGGTTACACTAATGGTGTAAGAATAAGTATAATGTAAACTTAATATGGACTTTAATGTTTGACACTAACATGTTTTGTATTTGTTATCTTGTTCACCCTTTAATACTTTGCTTGTTAAATAACTAATCTTGATTTATATTGTATAACACTTGGTACAACAAATGCTTGCCACTTTCATAGTTCATATTGTATGGTATAACCGACACCTGAGCTATGAAAGGAACTTGATTTGTTGTTAATTGACACGACGAAAAGATTGATGTTTTCTTCCAAGTGCAGGAGTGTCGAAGTAATAAATAACCCAGCAAGACCGGGGTTGAACCACAGGGAGGTTAATTGCACAAATTATAAATAACAATAATACAACAACAATAACAATAATAATAACAATAACAATAACAATAACAATAACAATAACAATAACAATACTAGTAGTAGTAGTAGTAGTAATAATAATAATAATAATAATAATAATATAGAAAAAGAAGAAGAAGAAGAAGAAGATGAGAACTTTGAGAAGGAATATTAATGTAACGATTAAACAATGATAACAAACAATGTCAAGGTTAGAGGATCCACTAATGGTATGTCAAAAAAATATAATATAAACTCTTATTATTCAATTGGAAACCACACATAAAGGAGGTTCCAATCAGATTATAGATTGTTAACATGATTACATTAGTCATCTTATTCGATTAATGCTAATACTTGTAAATTTTGTCAAGCATTCATGATTATAACTTATGTTAACAACAAATCAAGTTCTTTTCATAACTCAAGTGTTGGTTATACCATACAGTATGAACTATGAAAGTGCCAAACATTTGTTGTACCAAGTGTTATACAACATAAATCAAGATTAGTGATTTAACAAGCAAAGTATTAAAGAGTGAACAAGATAACAATTATAAAACATATTAGTATCAAACATTAAAGTCCATATTAAGTTTACACTATACTTGTTCTTACACTATTAGTGTAACCTTTTCACCTTGACATAATAAACTTAGCTAGACATAATGAATGAAAGAAAAATAAATAAACAAAATAAGAACATAAAAGTTAACTAAGTAAAGGAAAGGAAATGAAAGGCATAAACTTGATATTAATGAAAGCAAAGCATAAACATTACAAAAAATATAAAGAGAGAAAGCAAGAGCATGATCTTGATCTGGACACCAAGATTCCTAAATGCATGACAAATGCCTCCTTTTATAGGCCTAAATTGGAAACTATTGATTTGATGACTAATTAACCCAAAACGTCATTGATAATGTCAAAATTGGAGCCACTCGAAAACATGAAAGTTGTAGGCACTTGTCTCAGCTATCTTATGTAAAATAATCAGCTTATTTGCACATCAATTCAACCATTTGCCTATCTTTAGGTGTTAACCCTTCATAGAAATGTGAAACCAATCTCCATGTTTCAAAACCATGATGAGGGCAAGTACTAAGCAAGTACTAAGCAAGTCTCGATACCTATCCCAACATTGGTAAAATGTTTCTCCTGGTTTTTGAGTGAAAGTGGTGATTTATCTTTTAAAAGAGTTTGTTCTATGAGATGGGAAAAACTTCTTCAAAAATTATTGTTGCATTTCATCCCAAGTACGAATGGATCCTGGTCTTAAATTTTATAGTTATGTTTTAGCTTTATCTTTTAATGAAAAAGAAAAAAGCTTTAATCTAATGGTGTTCATGCTACAATTTAAATTATTATATATGTTGCAGATCTCCTCAAATTCCCTTAAATGCAAGTATGGATTTTCTAATTCTAAGCCATAAAAAGAAGGTAAAAGTTGAATAATGCCTGGCTTAAAATTAAAATGAGATGCATCGGGAGGAAAAACTATGCATGATGGTGCACTTGTTCTTGTGGGATTCATGTGGTCTCTAAGTGTTCTAGCACGGTTATTCTCATTATTCTCATTATGAAGTGATTGATTATCTTCTTCAGCCATATTTTTTGAAAATGATGAGGATACCCTACAAAGTCTACCACTTGATGTACGTGACCACACTCTGATGCACGTGTAGGAATAAAATAAAAGAAAAAAGAAAACAAAAGAAGAAGGAAGAAAACAAAATAAAGACAAACAAAACAAAAGAAACAAAGTTATATACAAGAAAAGATTGATGTCTTCTCCCAAGTGCAGGAGTGTCAAAGTAATAAATAACCCGGCAAGATCGGGGTCGAATCATGGGGAGGTTAATTGTACAAATTATAAACAATAACAATAACAATAACAATAACAATAACAATAACAATAACAATAACAATACTAGTAGTAGTAGTAGTAGTAGTAGTAGTAATAATAATAATAATAATAATAATAATAATAATAATAATAATAATAATAATAATAATAATAATATAGAAGAAGAAGAAGAAGAAGAAGAAGAAGAAGAAGATGATGAGAACTTTGAGAAGGAATATTAATGTAACGATTAAACAATGATAACAAACAATGTCAAGGTTAGAGGATCCACTAATGGTATGTCAAAAAAATATAATATAAACTCTTATTATTCAATTGGAAACCACACATAAAGGAGGTTCCAATCAGATTATAGATTGTTAACATGATTACATTAGTCATCTTATTCGATTAATACTAATACTTGTAAATCTCGTCAAGGATTCATGATTATAACTTATGTTAACAACAAATCAAGTTCCTTTCATAGCTCAGGTGTCGGTTATACCATATAGTATGAACTATGAAAGTGCCAAGCATTTTTTGTACCAAGTGTTATACAACATAAATCAAGATTAGTGATTTAACAAGCAAAGTATTAAAGAGTGAACAAGATAACAAATATAAAACAAGTTAGTATCAAACATTAAAGTCCATATTAAGTTTACACTATACTTGTTCTTATACCATTAGTGTAACCTTTTCACCTTGACATAATAAACTTAGCTAGACATAATGAAAGAAAGAAAAATAAATAAACAAAATAAGAACATAAAAGTTAACTAAGTAAAGGAAAGGAAATGAAAGGCATAAACTTGATATTAATAAAAGCAAAGCATAAACATTACAAAAAATACAAAGAGAGAAAGGAAAAGCATGATCTTAATCTGAACACCAAGATGCCTAAATGCATGACAAATGCCTCCTTTTATAGGCCTAAATTGGGAACTATTGATTTGATGATTAATTGATAAGTGGGTGGTCAACTCTTGACTTGGTGACAATCCTTATCTTCTCTTGTCTGCACAGATGATTAGTACTTAAAAGTGCATTTTTATCATGGTTTTATATCATCATTTTGCACTTGAAGTATCAATAACTCCTTAACTAAAATATGTTTTATAATAATGTATCTAATAATATAAGATACCTATAATTTGTGGTAAATGTCTATTTTTAATGCAGGCCTATCAAATAAATGAAAGGATTGATTGATGACTTGAAGAACTTAAATTGCATGGATAAAGAGATGGTCAAACTTAGAGAAGAGATGTCGGTGCAATCCAAACCAGAACACTGTTCGGTAATTGGGCCATATCTGGAGCTACAGATCTTAGATTTAGATCCAATTTATATGGATGGAAAGGTAAGACATAGGCCTACAACTTTCATATGGAGCCCAAGATCTAAAAAGGCCATTATCAAGTCCAAATTGTAGCAACAACAAAGAAGCCCGAATCTGTCTTCCAGCCCGAGCACTGTTTGGTATTTTGGCCATATCTGGAGTTCTAGAAGTCCAAATGAGCTGAATTTTTTACATAAGAAAGCTGAGACAATTGCCTACAACTTTCATGTTTGCACCTGGCTCCAGTTTGGACGTTATCAATGACGTTTTGGGCAGACAAGAGAAGATAAGGATTGTCACCAAGTCAAAAGTTGGCCACCCACTTATCAATTAGTCATCAAATCAATAGTTCCCAATTTTGGCCTATAAAAGGAGGCATTTGCCATGCATTTAGGCATCTTGGTGTTCAGATCAAGATCATGCTCTTCCTTTCTCTCTTTTTATTTTTTATAATGTTTATGCTTTACTTTCATTAATATCAAGTTTATGCCTTTCATTTCCTTTCCCTTACTTAGTTAACTTTTATGTTCTTATTTTGTTTATCTATTTTGCTTTCTTTCATTATGTCTAGCTAAGTTAATTATGTCAAGGTGAAAAGGTTACACTAATGGTGTAAGAATAAGTATAATGTAAACTTAATATGGACTTTAATGTTTGATACTAACATGTTTTATATTTGTTATCTTGTTCACTCTTTAATACTTTGCTTGTTAAATGACTAATCTTGATTTATGTTGTATAACACTTGGTACAACAAATGCTTGGCACTTTCATAGCCCATAATGTATGGTATAACCGACACCTGAGCTATGAAAGGAACTTGATTTGTTGTTAACATAAGTTATAATCATGAATGCTTGACGAGATTTACAAGTATTAGCATTAATTGAATAAGATGACTAATGTAATCATGTTAACAATATATAATCTGATTGGAACCTCCTTTGTGTGTGGTTTCCAATTCAATAATAAGAGTTTATACTATACTTGTTTGATATACCATTAGTGGAATCTCTAACCTTGACATTTGTTATTATTATTGTTTAATCCTTACATTAATTTTCCATCTTCAAGTTCTCATCATCTTCTTCTTCTTCTCTTTCTTTACTACTACTACTACTATTATTATTATTATTATTATTATTATTATTATTACTACTACTACTACTACTACTACTACTACTATTACTATTGTTGTTGTTGTTATTGTTATTTATAATTGTTGTCTATAATTTATACAATTAACCTCCCTATGGTTCGACCCCGGTCTTGCCGGGTTATTTATTACTTTGACACTCCTGCACTTGGGAGAAGACATCAACCTTTTAGTCGTGTCAAGTTTTTGGCGCCGTTGCCGGGGAGGTAAGTTCTTGTATAAATTATAGTTTTTATTTTATTTTCTCTTTTCACTTTTCTTGTATATAACTTTGTCTCTTTTATTTTGTTTCTCCTTATTTTGTTTTCTTCCTTCTTCTTTTGTTTTCTTCTTCATTTTATTATATTCCTACACGTGCATGAGAGTGTGGTCACGCACATCAAGTGGTAGACTTTGTAGGGTGTCCTCATCATTTTCAGAAAATATGGCCGAAGAAGATAATCAATCACTTCATAATGAAAATAATGAGAATAACCGTGCTAGAACACTTAGAGATCACATGAATCCCACAAGAACAAGTGCACCATTATGCATAGTTTTTCCTCCTGATGCATCTCATTTTAATTTTAAACCAGGCATTATTCAACTTTTACCTTCTTTTCATGGCTTAGAATTGGAAAATCCATACTTGCATTTAAGGGAATTTGAGGAGGTGTGCAACACATATAATAACTTAAATTGTAGCATGAACACCATCAGATTAAAGCTTTTTCCTTTTTCATTAAAAGATAAAGCTAAAACATGGCTACAAAATTTAAGACCAGGATCCATTCGTGCTTGGGATGAAATGCAACAACAATTTTTAAAGAAGTTTTTCCCATCTCATAGAATAAACTCTTTCAAAAGACAAATCACCACTTTCACTCAAAAACCAGGAGAAACATTTTACAAATGTTGGGATAGGTATCGAGAGTTGCTTAGTACTTGCCCCCATCATGGTTTTGAAACATGGAGATTGGTTTCACATTTCTATGAAGGGTTAACACCTAAAGATAGGCAAATGGTTGAATTGATGTGCAATGGAACTTTTGAAGATAAAGACCCTGATGAAGCAATGGAGTACTTAGACTTGTTAGCTGAAAATGCTCAAAATTGGGACACCGCGGGTACTTATGAGGCACCGAGTAAAACTCAACCTCATACATCTAGTGGAGGTATGTACAACCTTAGGGAAGATCATGACCTTCAAGCCAAATTTGCATCTTTAGCTAGAAAAGTCGAGGCACTAGAATTAAAAAAGAGTGGTCAATTAAAATCTGTTGAAAACATTGTGTGTCAAATCTGTGAAACAAATGAACACTCAACCAACGATTGTCCAACCTTGCCTTCTTTTAAGGAATGTCTCCATGAACAAGCCCATGCTTTAAACAGTTTCCAAAGGCCCAACCACAACCCATACTCCCAAATATACAACCCTGGTTGGAGAAATCACCCAAATTTCAGTTGGAAGAGTGAGAACAACAATGCACAAACTTCACAACCACCGTTTCAAGCACACCATAATTTCCAAAATTCTCATGGATATGCACCTCCTTATGCTCCACCTCCTAGAAGAAATCTTGAGGAAACATTGCATGCATTCATTGAAAAGCAAGAGACAATTAATACTCAACTTTTTCAAAGCATAACAGATTTTAAAGATACTCTTGAAAAATTCACATCTGCTCTCAGTTTCCAAGAGAAAGGTAAGTTTCCATCTCAACCACAACAAAATCCTAAGGGGCAATACAATGCAAATGCAAGTAGTTCCAGAAGCCAACACATGGATCAAGTCAAATCAGTCACTACTCTGCGCAGTGGTAAGGTTATTGAAAAACCCTCTCTTGAACCTTATGAGAAAGATGATGAATCAATCTCTGAGGGTAAGGAAGGGGATGAATCTGAAAATTGCAAAGAAACGACTGATTCACCGCCAGCACTTCCATTTCCTCAAGCCATGACCAAACAAAGGAAAGTTAATCACAACTCTGAAATTTATGAAATTTTCAAACAGGTAAGGATCAATATACCTTTGCTGGATGTTATTAAACAGGTTCCTTCCTATGCTAAATTTTTGAAAGATCTATGCACTGTGAAGAGGAAACTGAATGTGAAAAAGAAAGTCTTTCTAGCCGAACAAGTAAGTGCTATTCTTCAAAACAATAATGCTTTGAAATATAAAGACCCTGGTTGTCCCACAATTTCTTGCTTTATTGGAGAGCATAAAATTGAAAAAGCCTTACTTGATCTTGGTGCTAGTGTGAATCTACTTCCATATTCAGTTTTTCAGAGTCTCAATCTAGGTGAGTTAAAACCAACTTCTATATCTCTTTTACTTGCCGATAGATCTATAAAAGTGCCTAGAGGAATAATTGAAGATGTGTTAGTACAAGTCGATAAATTCATTTATCCTGTGGATTTTATTGTCTTGGACACACAACCTGTTGAAGTATGTAATTCATTTCCTGTTATTTTAGGACGTCCATTTCTTGCAACTTCTAATGCATTGATTAATTGTAGGAATGGACTGATGAAGCTATCATTTGGAAACATGACATTGGAGATGAATATTTTCAACATTTGCAAGCAACCTGGAGATGATAATGATTTACAAGAAGTAGATCATATTGACGAATTAGTTTATGATCAACTTGAATCTACTTTAAGTAAAAATGAATTGGATGAAACTGAAGATTTGCAAATGGTTTATTCTGAGGAAGAAATCACGGATGAAACAAGCACCGAAAATGTTGATGCGAATCTTTTGTCAACAGTGACAACAGATTCGACATCCGACATCACACCAATGGATGATTACTTTCCTAACGAATCCTTACTTTCTCTTAGTCCAATGCCTTGGTATAATAAAAATATCTATTTTCTTGCTTTAGAAGATTTGCCAGCTGATTGGAGTACCCAAGACAAAGAAAAGTTTTTGAACGAAGTGAAGAGCTTTTATTGTGATGACCCTACCTTATTCAAATATTGTCCTGATCAAATATTTCAAAGATTCATTCCCGACAATGAGGTAAGTAGTGTCATTAAACTTTGTCATTCTGAAGCATGTGGAAGTTGTTTCTCGTCAAAAAAGACAGCTACAAAAATCTTTCAAAATGGATTTTATTGGCCCACCATGTTCAAGGACACGCATGCATTCTGCAAAACTTGTGAAAATTGTCAAAAGATTGATACAGGTCAAAAAGTTTTGTTTTATAATTCTCAACTTTATGCATTCCCTAGAGAGCTAAGACCAAGATGGAGCAATCCTTATGGGGCCTGTGATATTGAGAATTCAATGAATGACAATGATTTTAATGAAAATGGACATCGTTTGAAAGCTTACTTTGATAATTTTCCTAGAGAAAATGAATCAATTGGTTGGACTGATCTTGTAGATAAAGGTTAATTTTTTTTTCTCACATTGTTTTTGTGTTTCTTTTTGAGTGATTTTTGTTAGTTTTTCTCACCCCGGTTAAATGGCGGATAACGGTACTCCGTGACTTAAGTCGGTTCTTTCAGTTTCCCACAATTACTGATATCTGTGTATATATCCGTGCAATTCATGATTTATGGCCACTATTTCATAAAGAACATGATCGACTTAGTCTTGGGAATCTGACTAAAAAAGACCCTGTTTGCCAGTTTTTAAGAAAACTGGATGGGAAGCCTATCCCCGACCCATAGAGGGCGTTTAAGCCGTTCTTGGACGTAAAACCAAGGGAAGATGTGAGCCACAATCACAACTACCTGTACATACACATGTTTTTTTCAAAAGTAAATAAATAAATAAATAAAAAGAGAGAGAGAGTGTGTGAGACTCTAGCTGGCCTACATATAGATGTTATGATTGCCTTTCTACTTTCTCATCTATAAAACCCTATTTTCCTTCCTTTCATTTCTACTCAACCCATACATTCAACAAATACAGAAGTGTGTAGAAATGGCAAGTTCCTCAAGTCATCAAATAAGAAATATTTGTGTTTTCGGTGGATCTAGTCCTGGGAAAGAAAAAGAGTTTTTAGAATCAGCAAATCATCTTGGTCAGGTGCTAGCTGAGAGAAAGATTCATTTAGTGTATGGGGGAGGCAGTCTTGGGTTAATGGGAGGTGTGTCAATAGCTGCATTTTTAGGAGGTAGTCAAGTTTTAGGAGTCGTCCCTAAAGCTTTGGCACAAGGGGACATCATTGGAAAAACAATTGGAGAGGAACTTCAGGTCTCCACAATGTCGGCTCGAATGAATGCAATGTTTAACCATGCTGATGCCTTCATTGCTTTACCAGGTGGTCTAGGCACATTGGAAGAGATCTTTCATATCTCCTCTTGGGCTCAATTGCACATTCACCATAAACCCATAGGTTTGTTAAATGTTAATGGTTATTATGATAAGTTGTTGTCTTTTCTTGATCATGCTGTGGAACAGGAATTTCTAACATCTTCTGCACGACAAATCATAATCTCTGCTTCTACTGCTGAACAATTGATTGACCAACTACAATCTTTCATTCCTGTGATTGATCCTTCCATGAGTCGCATAAATTGGTCATCTACGGGAAGCCGTAAAAAGCTTAGATTGGATTTGAGCCTTCATTTGTGAATTTTTATGTATTTTGGTTTTATTATTGTGTTTTGTTATTTTTTATTTTTGTTTTAGTGTGTTTCAGGTTTTGTCAGTGTTCGTTATTTCAGGTGATATCTTCTATACTCTATCTTTCTACCTTAGAACATTGAGGACAATGTCTCGTTTTGGTTGGGGGGAGAGGGTAGTAGTTGATAAAAAAAAAAAATTATTTTTCATAAAGCATGTGCATAATTATTGTTACTAGGATGGCAGAGTAAAAGAGTTCTTTTGTTAAAGTGACTCTTGAGACGCATCTTAGTAACCATTCTTAACAAGGTCTATTATAATACTTCCTGAAATATTCAGGTTTACAAACTCTCGTATTGTTATCACTTAATTCTGCTCATATACTTATTTAACATGTATTCTTAAACCTTAATTTACACACACACACTTTAACATATGATTGTGGGTTGCATGTTGGATTATTACATTATTTATGTTCTTTTGTTAAAGGTAACAACTAAGGGAAAGGGATTGTATATAATTAAAAAAAAACATGAAAAAAAAAAGAAAAAAAAAATAATAAAAAATGATGATAATAAAAATGTAGATAAGTTTGATTTCGTAGCCTCCCTAACCTAAGCAATTAAGCCCGAAAGGGTGTTTTAACACCTAATACCCTAAAGTCAACTGACTTGGGAGCTATTGGCCTAACGCTTGTTACATGGGTTGAGGAGAAAAGCTTAAGGAAATCAAACATTGCACTATCTACATATCAGTATCTGCGACCCGAGTTACTAAGCTCGTAGGGGTGTCTTAACACCTAATGCCCTAAGACCAACTGGTCTGGGAGTCATTAGCTGAAAGCTTGTTACATGGGTTAAAGATGCATGATGTTTTTAAATTATATGTATATACATTTAAAAAAAAAAAGTAAAAAAAAAAAAAAAGACGACAAAAATAATAATCCCATCCCAAGGAAGTTAACCTTAAACATTAGAACAAAAATTTTGTTTTCTTCCAATAAAAGCCCCATAATTATGTGTTGATACATTGAGCACAAAAGAAAGGTTTATTAATATCTTGTTAAGTGGTATTGAGCAGATATATAAATTTAATGAGAGTTTGTTTATCTGGATAGATTAATGGAAGTTAAATGATGAATACCTTGCTTTGTGAAATTTGCAAATTGTTTTAACGCTTTAATTACTAGGGACTAGTAATAAGCTGGTTGAGGGGTATGATTAGTACTTAAAAGTGCATTTTTATTATGGTTTTATATCATCATTTTGCACTTGAAGTATCAATAACTCCTTAACTAAAATATGTTTTATAATAATGTATCTAATAATATAAGATACCTATAATTTGTGGTAAATGTCTATTTTTAATGCAGGCCTATCAAATAAATGAAAGGATTGATTGATGACTTGAAGAACTTAAATTGCATGGATAAAGAGATGGTCAAACTTAGAGAAGAGATGTCGGTGCAATCCAAACCAGAACACTGTTCGGTAATTGGGCCATATCTAGAGCTACAGATCTCAGATTTAGATCCAATTTATATGGATGGAAAGGTAAGACATAGGCCTACAACTTTCATATGGAGCCCAAGATCTAAAAAGGCCATTATCAAGTCCAAATTGTAGCAACAACAAAGAAGCCCGAATCTGTCTTCCAGCCCGAGCACTGTTTGGTATTTTGGCCATATCTGGAGTTCTAGAAGTCCAAATGAGCTGAATTTTTTACATAAGAAAGCTGAGACAATTGCCTACAACTTTCATGTTTGCACCTGGCTCCAGTTTGGACGTTATCAATGACGTTTTGGGCAGACAAGAGAAGATAAGGATTGTCACCAAGTCAAAAGTTGGCCACCCACTTATCAATTAGTCATCAAATCAATAGTTCCCAATTTTGGCCTATAAAAGGAGGCATTTGCCATGCATTTAGGCATCTTGGTGTTCAGATCAAGATCATGCTCTTCCTTTCTCTCTTTTTATTTTTTATAATGTTTATGCTTTACTTTCATTAATATCAAGTTTATGCCTTTCATTTCCTTTCCCTTACTTAGTTAACTTTTATGTTCTTATTTTGTTTATCTATTTTGCTTTCTTTCATTATGTCTAGCTAAGTTAATTATGTCAAGGTGAAAAGGTTACACTAATGGTGTAAGAATAAGTATAATGTAAACTTAATATGGACTTTAATGTTTGATACTAACATGTTTTATATTTGTTATCTTGTTCACTCTTTAATACTTTGCTTGTTAAATGACTAATCTTGATTTATGTTGTATAACACTTGGTACAACAAATGCTTGGCACTTTCATAGCCCATAATGTATGGTATAACCGACACCTGAGCTATGAAAGGAACTTGATTTGTTGTTAACATAAGTTATAATCATGAATGCTTGACGAGATTTACAAGTATTAGCATTAATTGAATAAGATGACTAATGTAATCATGTTAACAATATATAATCTGATTGGAACCTCCTTTGTGTGTGGTTTCCAATTCAATAATAAGAGTTTATACTATACTTGTTTGATATACCATTAGTGGAATCTCTAACCTTGACATTTGTTATTATTATTGTTTAATCCTTACATTAATTTTCCATCTTCAAGTTCTCATCATCTTCTTCTTCTTCTCTTTCTTTACTACTACTACTACTATTATTATTATTATTATTATTATTATTATTATTACTACTACTACTACTACTACTACTACTACTACTACTACTATTGTTGTTGTTGTTATTGTTATTTATAATTGTTGTCTATAATTTATACAATTAACCTCCCTATGGTTCGACCCCGGTCTTGCCGGGTTATTTATTACTTTGACACTCCTGCACTTGGGAGAAGACATCAACCTTTTAGTCGTGTCAACAGAACGTCATTGATAACATCAAAATTGGAGCTACTCGAAAACATGAAGGTTGTAGACAATTGTCTCAACTATATTTTGTAAAATAATCAGCTTATTTGGACTTCTAGAACTCCATATATGGCCAAAATACTGAACAGTGCTCGGGTTGGAGGACAGATTTGGACTTTTTTGTTGTTGCTACAATTTGGACTTGAAAATGACCTTTTTAGATCTTGGGCTCCATATGAAAGTTGTAGGGCTATGTCTTACCTTTCCATCCATATAAAGTGTACCTAAATCTGAGATCTATAGCTCTAGATATGACCCAAATACCAAACAGTGTTCCGGTTTAGACTGCACCGACATCTCTTTTCTAAGTTTGGCTATCTCTTTATCCCTGTAATTTAAGTTCTTAAAGTCATCAATCAATCCTTTCATTTATGTGATAGGCCTGCATTTAAAATAAACATTTACCACAAATTAAAGGTATCTTATATTATTAGATATATTATTATAAAACATGCTTTAGTTAAGGAGTTATTGATACTTCAAGTGCAAAATGATGATATAAAACCATGATAAAAATGTATTTTTAAGTACTAATCATTAACATAAGTTATAATCATGAATGCTTGATGAGATTTACAAGTATTAGCATTAATCGAATAAGATGACTAATGTAATCATGTTAACAATCTATAATCTAATTGGAACCTCCTTTATGTGTGGTTTCCAATTGAATAATAAGAGTTTATATTATACTTGTTTGACATTCCATTAGTGGAATCTCTAACCTTGATATTTGTTATTATCATTGTTTAATCATTACATTAATATTTTTTCTTAAAGTTCTCATCTTCTTCTCCTTCTTCTCTTTCGTTTTTCTTTATTATTATTTTTATTATTACTATTATTATTATTAGTATCACTATTATTATTGTTGTTGTTGTTGTTGTTATTGTTGTTGTTGTTGTATTATTATTATTATTATTATTTATAATTTGTACAATTAATCTCCCTATGGTTCAATCCTGGTGTTGCCGGGTTATTTGTTACTTCGACACTCCTGCACTTGGGAGAAGACATCAATCTTTTAGTTGTATCAATAAGAACATAAATAAGATAAAGGTTAACTAAGTAAAGGAAAAGAAATGAAAAGTATAAACAAGAGATTAACATGAGCAAAACTTAAGCATTATAATAAAAAGAGAGTAAGAACATGATCTTAATCTGAAAATTAAGATGTCTAAATGCTTGGAAAATGCTCCTTTTATAGGCTAAAATTGAAAACTATTGATTTGTTGACTAATTATTGAGTGGATAGCCATATCTTGACTTGGTGAAAATCCTTATCTCCTCTTTTGAACCAAACGTTATTGCTAACATCAGAATTTGAACAGATTTGATTCATGGAATTCTAGAAAATTGTCTTAGCTTTCCAATAATTTTTTTTTTTAGGTCATTTAGACTTCTAGAACTCAAGATATGGTTTAGATACTGAACAATGTCTAGGTTATAAGACAGATTTGAACTTCTCCATTGATGTTAAGATTTGAACTTCCAAACAACAAAATTGAGTCTTGCATTCCTCATGAATTAAGCCTATGTCTTAACTTTCTATCCATATAGAGCAGACTCATATCTAAGTTTTATAGCTTCAAATATGACCTAATGACTAAACAGTGTTCCAGTTTGAATTGAACCAACATCTCTTTTCTAAACTTCACCTTTTTTTTTGTTTTCTTAATTTTAGTAGTTTAACTCATCAATCAATCCTTTGATTTATGTGATAGGCCTGCATTTAAGATGATTATTTACCATAAATTAAAGGTATCTTATAGTATCAGACTTATTATTATAAAATATGTTTTAGTTAAAGAGTTATTGATACTTCAATGATTGAACAGTGTTTCAGTTTGAAGTGAATCAACATCTCTTTTCTAAGCTTCACCTTCTCTTTATTTCTCAATTTCAGTAATTGAACTTATCAATCAATCCTTTAATTTATATGATATGCCTGTATTTAAGATGATCATTTACCATAAATTAAAGGTATCTTACAGTATCAGACTTATTATTATAAAACATGTTTTAATTAAGGAGTTATTGATACTTTAAATGTAAAATGCTACTATAAAACCTTAATAAAAATACACTTTTAAGTATTAATTACTAATACCAGTGATTCAAAATCCACTAGTGGATATGTCTTCATACTCAATAAAGCAATTGTATCTTAGAAGTCTTATAAGCAAACATTCATCACAAGATCTATGATGAAATCAAAGTTTATTACTCTTGATAAAACTATAAAAAAAATCATGTGGTTTTGGAATTTCTTAGATGATATTCCATGTTGGCTGAAAACAACACCATTAATTTATGCCTCAATTAGCAATTGAGATGATATAAAATAATATAAAGGCAATTCTATATATATTATAGACATAATTGCTCTCAAATGAATATTTTTATTGACTATGTAAAGTCAAATAGTTTTAAAGCATTTAAAGATGAAAAAGTTTTATTATGGTAAACCCTACCTAGTTGATTGAAGATTCTAAGATCTAAGTTTAAAGAAAAAATAAGTCATAAAGCATTCTCAGTAGTACTAAAAAATAATTATTCTATGTCTATTCCTATAATGACAAGGATAGTTGTAGTGTGATGAGGGTAAGTTGTGCTTTTAATAATTTTATATCTTGATATACCACGTGGAATATAATAGAATATGTTTAATAAAAAATTATTTATATGAAAGAAAAATGTGGTCATTTCTTTAAGAATTATAAAATGCTAAAATACTCTAAAACACTCATAAAATGATAAGTTGTTTTGGGCCTAAAAAAACACAATATAAGAAAAAAATTGTATGAATTTTATTATCTTGATTTATAGAAAAAAATTGAATAGTTTAAAATTTTATATTTATTAATTAGTCGAATAACTTAAAAAAATTTTATTCTGATATAGTGATCTACTGATTTAATTTGTCTCTACAATTCAATATGTATTCCTACATTGTTCAATCAATTTTCATTCATATAGAAAACTTTTGAAGAAGTTGATTTTTAAACATGGTTTTTAGGTACATTTAAGATCTAATTAAAAGTGGAATCTATCAATTTTTTTCTGTTAAAACTTTGATAGTAAATAAAATATTAAAATAACTAAAATTAATTATAAATAAATAAAAAATTAATCAAAAAAACTTTTGATAGAGTTGGCAAATACCAAAATTCAACCTTCAAACTTTATTTTACGTTGAAAAAATAAAATTCTTCTTCTCTTTCAAAGTCTATATACGTGTTTATATGGTCTGTGTCCACATTGAAGAAAGAAAAATTATTCTTCGCTTTCAAGGTCTCTATATAGAGGCTTTTATTGGTTAATGAAATATCAACAAAAAGAAAGAATTATCTATCCTCCTCTGCTTTTAATTTTTGCTTTTATTCCAGTTTTTTGTGTGAGAAAAGGAGTAGGCTTTCTTAAGAACATCAACACAGTAGCGTGATTTTTGAATATGCGAAACAAATGGTATAGCTCTCAAAATAATATAGTTATGTCATCTAGTATAGGCTTTAACAAGTAAGTGCGATTTAATTTATTTAAACATTTAAACTCATTACAATATAAGATAATTATTATTTAATGTATTTAATTAATATCATTATTTTTTTATTTGATTTTTTTTAAATATATTTTTAACATAATTCATTATAAATTCATCTAAACAATACTTAACTAATACCTTAAGACACGTCCTGGCTTTTTCCCAACTTTCTATGACCTGTTGCCATTTTAAATGATCATTACTTGAAGGTTAATAAAGGAAAAGAAATAAAAAAATAAAATTCATGATTCCTGCAGCGCTGCCCTACAGGTAAACACTATACCACTACACGTGCATAATCAAAACTTATTTTTAACATAATAATTATGTAAGATTTGCTAATATTTTTTATAACAAAAAAATATTTCAAATTATATAAGGATTATTTTAATTTAATTTAAAATACTATTTTTTATTTATTAATATTGAAATGATAATATATTAAATTAAATTGGATTAATAATATGTATGTTTATTTGTATTTTAAATAAATTTAATTTTAAAAAATAAAAATAATATAAAAATTATTTAAGTTAATCCAACTTAGTTCCTAATAAAAAATAAATTAGTTTGGTGTTATAAAATTATTTTTTAAAAAATTAATTAAAAAAAATCAATTTAAAAATAAAATTAAAAAAAACTCAAGTTAATAAATTAATTCATCAAACTTATAATTTAGAACATAAAACTTAAATAACCTCATAAAAAATAAATTAAAAAATTTATAAGTTGAAACTTTCTATTAATCTATATTAAAATATAAAATAAAATAAAAACTAAAGAAAACAAACCACCATCCCAATGGATAAGTGATTTGTGAGAGAAATACATCAAAATCTCTCCACTTTTTTTTTTAATTGTTAATTTGTTGGTGGGTTTCGCTCTTGCTGCAATTAGAGATGACAGAGGGTCTCCATTTCGAGATCGACAACTCGGAAACAAGAACACAACTCATCAATTAAAGAATAAAATACAGGCAAAATAAAGAGCCCTTCGATAATGATAGAAGTGTCAATACACATGCATAATTGCACGCTACGAGGCTCTTCCAATCCAACTGAACTCCCCCCATGTGCCAAACAAACCTTCAAGAGGCAGCTGTATTACCACTTAATAACACTATAATACATCACCTTAGCACAGACCAATCCTTCTAGCATCCCAAACTCCTTCCTCTTGCAACATTGCAATGAGAGCTGCTAATATATATGTTTTTTTTTAGCTTCCCACATGGCATCCCTCAAACACCTAGCAGGTAACAGAGCACGAGACAGGTAAAATATTATCAGCTCTAGGTTGTAGATCTGCAGCATTTTCCAGGCGCTCCCAAGTCAATCTCCGCTTCTCAGCTTCCATACTTGACAAAGAGTCTTGCTCCTCCAACTTACGTTGGCAGGCTAGCACTAGTTCTTCATCCATCTCACAGAACATCTTCCTAATATGCTGTGTCTGAATAAGCACTGATTGGTTCCAGTGATTCAGGGTGTTCTGCTCAAGAGCTGAGAAGACAAGAGGCACAATAACCTGACGGTTATGTTCAATAAGTTTAAGGATCCGTTCATTGTTCCATAGCAAGTGAGCTCGTTCGGCCACCTGGAAAGGTGAAAGCAAGCTCATTATTGTTCTCTGGACACAAATACATAACATAACATGTCTTAAGAACATCTTCACGGATTTGAAAATTCCTCATCGAGTATAGGATAGGACAATGGCTAATGTCCGAGAAAATGCCAATGACTAGGAATTCATCCCATTGCCGTAATGAAAATAACCTATTACCAGTTATAGTACAGAAAAATCTCAATGTTCCCAAACAGTGTTATTTTTATCTTTGATGCAGCAATTTTTCTAGCTATCTCTGATTTAGCACCATTCCTTTTGCAATTTCCACATAAAAACATACAAAAAACAATGAATAATTACAGATATGATGCATGAATAGAACTACAAAAAATTATTCACATTTTAAACTTGGAGGCGTTTTCAATAAGCTGTACGGGGTAATGTTCTCCTTTATCCTGTTGAAACAAGCAAGACTTGTTAAGTATCAACTAGTGGGATAACCAGTCATTTATCTTCAAATTATTATATAACGGAACTATTATCCCACTCTATCAGAGAGCCTGTCTTACCATTTTAGTAAAAGGCGTGAGTGGCAGAGCTTTAAAGATCTTTCTGATTACAGATACAATTATCCAACTGACACAGAAGCAAGAAGTGACAAGGCAAATGCAGAAACAAAAAGAAACAATTATTTGAAAACTCCATTCATTGGATCAATCAAAGTACATGATTTTGCATTAAGGAATTGAAAAACCACTAAATGGGAAATATAAATAGATTTGTAATAAACTACTCAAATTAGTAAAATTCTTTAGAAATAATATAAGCCATGAATAATTAACTAAATAATGAATGTTAATCCTACAATCCCTTCCTCATTTCCCATTGTGCTAAAGAGCGTGGACGTTTGAGTCCTTTTCAATGCATAATATTGAGAATGTTCATTGAATGAACAATTTAATAAGGTCATCAGTTTGAAGATTTATCACTACAAAATTTGTACTTCTATGATGGGGGCCTGGGCACAATGCCCATCGGTTGAATGGATTTCATAGGCTTCTTTACCTAAAGCAAGTTATCAAGAATGCAGTTCTACACTATTGAGAATAGGAGGCTAAGAAACAAATAGTATCACATGAAAAATTGAACTGATTGGTGAAATATGGCATGGAAATTGAGTCAAAAGATTTAATAAACACGACTCATTTAAAGAGGTCTTTACCTGATAATGAGAGCTATTGAGGCAGCGTCTTATTCGCCGAAATAGTGGGACCATGATCTTTTGAAACTCATCCATACCAGTCATCTCTAATATTTCTTCTAGCTCACTTATAAACATCAATTCCTTCTGGCTGTTAGTCACAGGCCAATACTTCAACAGTCCCTTAATCACAGGACTAGTCAACCTTGGATCCTTTTCTATAAACTGTACAACACAATAAGTTAGTTGCTGGTGATAAATACCCACTGATTTTGGTTTGTGCAGAGGAATCAAAGCCCTCCAGAGAAAAATTTTGTGTTCCTCTTTCAATGGCAATGCAAACCCGCTAATAACACTCCCAAAAATTTCCAACAGCTCAGCAATTCCATTATGACGTTCAGTTTCAAAGACAAAATGATAGATGATATTGCTAACTGCTTTTCGGATAAAGGGCCGGTGCACCATGAACTTTCCATAAATTCTATGTAGAATGGTTTTCAAACAGTCTCTTTCTCTTGGGTCCACAGAATCAAAAAGCTCAAGTAATCTCAATATGAAAGCATGATCAACATGCTTCTTAGCAGCCTTGGCATCAACAGAGCTAACAAACCTAAGGAGTAGATCATACACACTTTGCAAATATGACCAAGCAGGATCAAACATTGGTTCTTCATCTTCTGTTTCCCCACCTGTGTTAACAGTACGATACTTGGGTGGAAAAACCCTAAACAGGTTATTTGCACACATCTTACAAATTGCAGCAATTGCGGGTTCAGTAAACTTAGCAGATCCGGATGAAACAAAATCAACAAGATCTATAAGCACTTGATGTTTAAGATCTTGCTGAACAGCATTTTTATCTGGATCACTGCAGTCAGAAACCTCACAACAAAGGTTTAATTTACTGACAAAAAGGTTTTGCTTCTGCAGGTTAGAGACATCTTTGAAGGATAGATGGGGATCCACTGCCTCCATTCCAGCCATTATGCTTGCAGGAAATACTGCTGAAGATACCCGTTTAACAACATTCAACCGACTAGAAAAAGAATTCCCACCATTTGTAGATGGGCCCGAGCAGGTAGAATCATTGCCACAATCAATCCCAGTAGAATCCAAAGGATCAGATTTGGGGAACTTGCGGGGAATTTTGCTAAGGATTTGCTTGAGCATGGCAGTAATACAACAATTTTCAGCACACGAAACCCTGGATTGCAGTGAAAAGCAATTTATTAGAATATAACAAAGATGAAGATAAAAAAAGAGGGGAACGGGCAAGGATCGGCTCTTTGCTTCTTAAATCAGCTAGGAAATAATCTACAAGAAATGATTATATGTAATAACAAGCCTTTAAACAAATACACCTAAAAATCTTTACACCTCCAAAACTATTATAAGTAATAAATTAATCTATAAAGAAAATTTTCATCACTTGAATTGCAACTAAAAAACCCTTAAGAAAGAAATTCCAGATCAAATTTGATACCAAAGAAAAAAAACAAAAAAACGTATAATTTTCATAACCACCAAATATAATCCAGTTTGACGGAGAAGTAAACTAAAATCAGGGATTATGCAGTATTTTTCCTATTATTTGGTATTTCTAAATTGGGTTACTACTGTTCTTAATTTTCACTAAGTGTAAGGACCTTCTTAGGGTTTGGTGAGCATTTTGTTGCTTTTACAGAAGGGAAAAGAGGGTAGGAGAGCCTATCCCCATTGTTATATTTCTCCAAGAACTACACTACGATTGATGCCAAAGACATTTTTATTTTTGGTGCAAAGGAGAGGAGAGCAGAGGAGAGGAGAGGTTCAAACACAAGAGCTGTTTGGGAGAGGGCCACAACTCATCATTATGCCAAAGACATTCCAAGTAGAAATTGAAATTGGATATATTAACAATTCTGTTTTATTTGAAGCACAAAATTATAGGTGCAGTATTGATAAATTGCATACCTAGCAAATTGAAAATACTATTGTGTGATACTATTTCGTTAGAAACATAGACCACATACAACATCTCCACATGGCTCATCTTTTCCAAATATTTCATATCCAGCTCTGTGAACTATCATAGAACCATAGATGATGAGATCCCTCCCACCACCATTACAAAATTTCCCTATTACTTACAATTAATATTTAGCTTCAGCATCAAAGCTGACAACCCCAAAATTGTCCCAGTCAACTACATTAATTTATGAGCATGCTTTTTTACAGTATCGTCACTCAGAAAGCCACTGCAAAAACCTAAGTAAGAACAAAAAAGGTATACAGATCAAACCTGCTAACAATCATTTTGACACCAGAAACACTAATGGGGGAACTCACCATACTAGTGATCACAACAAGGGACATTTACATAGCAAACATTCTATTAAAGAGAAACAAGAAACAAAGAAAGTAGCAAATCAGTCCACGGCAGAAAATCAGAGAATATATAAAGTCATAGATCTGGGAAAATTATGATAACAAGATAAGTGAATGATCAATGATCTACCCGTAGCTCAGATCTTCATTATAACCCTTTTTCATATAAATAATAGAAAAAAGAACTTTATATAGCTACCATTAAATATTGTGTAGCATTTCCATATTCAACCAAAAGAATTTTGAGCTTTAGGCAGTGGAGAGAAAGAAAGAGAACCTGGAAATGAGCGAGACTTGGAGAGAGGAGGATGTTTCAGTAAGCAAAGAAATGAAAATGTTGCTATAAGAGATAGAGAGAGAGATTTACTATTAACAGCTTTTTTAAAGAGGGGAGAAAGCAAACTACTTTTTAGTGAATGGGGAGGAGAGAAATTTTTTTATTATGAGTCATTGAGATCTTCATGAATTATGAAAGAAAGAAGGAGGAAAAGGAAAAACCTCCTCGATTGAAGAGAATAAGAGGAGTGGCATTTTCGGTGCTTTGCAAGTACCTGTGCGCCAGTCACCACCCCCACACAGTACTGCAAAATCTTTTCATTAATCTACCACTGCTACTCTGATCGTAGTTTAAGGAAAAAAGAGAAATAAAAAGAAAAGAAAACAAATGAATGTCCAGGCTTCGCTGGTGCGGGGTCCCACTGTTTGTCCCAATAATTTACAGAATATTAATCATGTAATATGGGACTACTATGTTTCCCGTCTTCTTTTCTTTTTGGAAATTTAGGAAATTCATTCACTACCTTAACCTGTTGAATTTTAACCTGGCACGTTCAATAGTCAGATGATGATGATGTCCGATTTTAATTTGTCATGTCCAATGGTCACGTGATTTTTGTCTTATGACGACATGCATGGAGATAGCATGCTTTTCTTTTCTTTTCTCATGGAGAGGGAGGGCCGACTAGGCCTTGAGTTTCATCTGGGTCGAAATTCAATCCGCCGATGGGCTCCAATTTCTTATCTTTCTTGTTACCATACTTGTCAACTATGGCTAAAGTCATTATTTCTGTAAAACTTAATTCAAATAAGTGGAGGGATGTTTGAGAGTAGGATAAAAGTGATAAATTTTATATATTTGGAATTTTTTTAAAATTTATTAAGTAGTGTAAAACTTGTAACAATTATAATTTTTTTAAAAATATTTTTATCCTATAAATTTCTTAAGGTATTTCAAACAATAGCTAAAACAATCATCACTTTTCAATTTCAAATTGAATTCTAAATCATACAGATGTTGGTCGATACACAAGCATTACATGTAGAATGAAATATTCAACAACTTAATGTAATAATTTAATCGAAGAAATTATTCACATATTCATAGTAAGGTTACATAAAAAATTTCAGAATAAAAGTCTACTCCCTAGTTTAATTAAAAAGAAACAAACTTGATATGATAAACATCACTCAAAAGCAGAGATTAACAGTAGAATAGATAGGTGTCCTCCAAATTTTCTTTATTTTTCGTTCCTCTTTTGTGCCACCTCTTCCTTTTCTTTTAGTCTATTTTAGGGTTTTTCTATGTATGTTCCTTTTCTTACATTTTCTTACATACCCCTTAATTAGTACTTAAAAGTGCATTTTTATCATGGTTTTATATCATCATTTTGCACTTGAAGTATCAATAACTCCTTAACTAAAGCATGTTTTATAATAATATATCTAATAATATAAGATATCTTTAATTTGTGGTAAATATTCATTTTAATGCAGACCTATCACATAAATGAAAGGATTGATTGATGAATTTAAGAATTGAAATTGAAAGGACAAAGAGATAGCTAAACTCCGAAAAGAGATGTCGGTGCAGTCTATACCAGAATACTGTTTGGTAATTGGATCATATCTTGAGTTGTAGATCTCAGATTTAGGTCCACTTTATATGGATGGAAAGGTAAGACATAGGCCTACAACTTTCATATGGAGCCCAAGATCTAGAAAGGCCATTTTCAAGTCCAAATTGTAGCAACAACAAAGAAGCCCGAATCTGTCTTCCAGCCCGAGCACTGTTAGGTATTTTGGCCATATCTAGAGTTCTAGAAGTCCAAATGAGCTGAATTTTTTTACACAAGAAAGCTGAGACAATTGCCTACAACTTTCATGTACTGGCTCCAATTTTAACGTTATCAATGACGTTTTGGGCAGACAAGAGAAAATAAGGATTGTCACCAAGTCAAGAGTTGGCCACCCACTTATCAATTAGTCATCAAATCAATAGTTCTCAATTTTGGCCTATAAAAGGAGGCATTTGCCATGCATTTAGGCATCTTGGTGTTCAGATCAAGATCATGCTCTTCCTTTCTCTCTTTGTATTTTTTGTAATGTTTATGCTTTGCTTTCATTAATATTAAGTTTATGCTTTTCATTTCCTTTCCTTTACTTAGTTAGCTTTTATGTTCTTATTTTGTTTATCTATTTTTCTTTCTTTCATTATGTCTAGCTAAGTTAATTATGTCAAGGTGAAAAGGTTACACTAATGGTGTAAGAACAAGTATAATGTAAACTTAATATGGACTTTAATGTTTGATACTAACATGTTTTATATTTGTTATCTTGTTTACTCTTTAATACTTTGCTTGTTAAATGACTAATCTTGCTTTATGTTGTATAACACTTGGTACAACAAATGCTTGACACTTTCATAGCCCATAATGTATGGTATAACCGACACCTGAGCTATGAAAGGAACTTGATTTGTTGTTAACATAAGTTATAATCATGAATGCCTGACGAGATTTACAAGTATTAGCATTAATTGAATAAGATGACTAATATAATCATGTTAACAATCTATAATCCAATTGGAACCTTCTTTATGTGTGGTTTCCAATTGAATAATAAGAGTTTATATTATACTTGTTTGACATACCATTAGTGGAATCTCTAACCTTGACATTTGTTATTATCATTGTTTAATCGTACATTAATATTCCATCTCAAAGTTCTCATCTTCTCCTTCTCCTTCTTTTTTCATTACTATTACTATTACTATTACTATTACTATTACTATTACTAGTACTACTAATACTATTATTATTATTATTATTATTATTATTATTGTTGTTGTTGTTGTTGTTGTTGTTGTTGTTATTGCTATTATTGTTGTTTATAATTGTTATTTATAATTTGTACAATTAACCTCCCTATGGTTCGACCCCAGTCTTGCCAGGTTATTTATTACTTCGACACTCCTGCACTTGGGAGAAGACATCAACCTTTTAGTCGTGTCAAGTTTTTGGCGTCGTTACCGGGGAGGTAAGTTTTGTATAAATTATAATATTTATAATATTTTCTCTTTTCACTTTTCTTGCACATAACTTTGTTTCTTTTCTCTTGTTTCTTTTTCTTTTGTTTTCTTCTTCCTTTTATTTTATTTCAACACGTGCATAAGAGTGTGGTCACGTACATTAAGTGGTAGACTTTGTAGGATATCCTCATCATTTTCAGAAAATATGGCCGAAAAAGATAATCAATCACTTCGTAATGAAAATAATGAGAATAACCATGCTAGAACACTTAGAGACCATATGAATCCCACAAGAACAAGTGCACCATCATACATAGTTTTTCCTCCCGATGCATCTCATTTTAATTTTAAACTAGGTATTATTCAACTTTTACTTTCTTTTCATGGTTTAGAATTGGAAAATCCATACTTGCATTTAAGGGAATTTGAGGAGGTCTGCAACACATATAATAAATTAAATTATAGCATGAACACCATCAGATTAAAGCTTTTTCCTTTTTCATTAAAAGATAAAGCTAAAACATGGCTACAAAATTTCAGACCAGGATCCATTCGTGCTTGGGATGAAATGCAACAACAATTTTTAAAGAAGTTTTTCCCATCTCATAGAACAAACTCTTTCAAAAGACAAATCACCACTTCCACTCAAAAACTAGGAGAAACATTTTACCAATGTTGGGATAGGTATCGAGACTTGCTTAGTACTTGCCCTCATCATGGTTTTGAAACATGGAGATTGGTTTCACATTTCTATGAAGGGTTAACACCTAAAGATAGGCAAATGGTTGAATTGATGTGCAATGAAACTTTTGAAGATAAAGACCCTGATGAAGCAATGGAGTACTTAGACTTGTTAGCTGAAAATGCTCAAAATTGGGACACCGCGGGTACATATGAGGCACCAAATAAAACTCAACCTCATACATCTAGTGGAGGTATGTACAACCTTAGGGAAGATCATGACCTTCAAGCCAAGTTTGCATCTTTAGCTAGAAAAGTCGAGGCACTAGAATTGAAAAGAGTGGTCAATTAAAATCTGTTGAAAATATTGTGTGTCAAATATGTGAAACAAATGAACACTCAACCAATGATTGTCCAACCTTGCCTTCTTTTAAGGAATGTCTCCATGAACAAGCCCATGCTTTAAACAGTTTCCAAAGGCCCAACCACAACCCATACTCCCAAATATACAACCCTGGTTGGAGGAATCACCCAAATTTCAGTTGGAAGAGTGAGAACAACAATGTACAAACTTCACAATCACCGTTTTAAGCACACCACAATTTCCAAAATTCTTATGGATATGCACCTCCTTATTCTCCACCGCTTAGAAGAAATCTTGAGGAAACATTTCATGCATTCATTAAAAAGCAAGAGACAATCAATACTCAACTTGCTCAAAACATGATAGATTTTAAAGATACTCTTGCTAAATTAACATCTGCTCTTAGTTTCCAAGAGAAAGGTAAGTTTCCATCTCAACCACAACAAAATCCTAAGGGGCAATACAATGCAAATGTAAGTAGTTCCAGAAGCCAACACATGGATCAAGTCAAATTAGTCACTAATCTGCACAGTGGTAAGGTTATTGAAAAACCCTCTCTTGAACCTTATAAGAAAGATGATGAGTCAATCTCTGAGGGTAAGGAAGGGGTTGAATCTGAAAATTGCATAGAAACGACTGATTCACCGCCAGCACTTCCATTTCCTCATGCCATGACTAAACAAAGGAAAGTCAATCACAACTCTGAAATCTTTGAAACTTTCAAACAGGTAAAAATCCATATACCTTTGTTGGATGCTATTAAATAGGTTCCTTCCTATGCTAAATTTTTAAAAGATCTATGCACTGTGAAGAGGAAACTGAATGTGAAAAAGAAAGCCTTTCTAGCTGAACAAGTAAGTGTCATTCTTCAAAACAATAATGTTTTGAAATATAAAGACCCTGGTTGTCCTACAATTTCTTGCTTTATTGGAGAGCATAAAATTGAAAGAGCCTTACTTGATCTTGGTGCTAGTGTGAATTTACTTCCATATTCAGTTTTTCAGAGTCTCAATCTAGGTGAGTTAAAACCAACTTCTATAACTCTTTTACTTGCCGATAGATCTATAAAAGTGCCTAGAGGAATAATTGAAGATGTGTTAGTACAAGTCGATAAATTCATTTATCCTGTGGATTTTATTGTCTTGGACACACAACCTGTTGAAGCATGTAATTCATTTCCTGTTATTTTAGGACGTCCATTTCTTCCAACTTCTAATGCATTGATTAATTGTAGGAATGGACTGATGAAGCTATCATTTAGAAATATGACATTGGAGATGAATATTTTCAACATTTGCAAGCAACCTAGAGATGATAATGATTTACAGGAAGTGGACTTTACTGAAAAATTAATTCATGATTAATTTCCAACCACTTCCAATGAAATTGAGATTGATGAATCTGATGATTTGCAAATGATTTATTTTCAGGAAGAATCAAAGACAAGTAATTGGAGGCCACAAATTAAGGAATTGCCACCACGATCAATTAAGTCCATACCTTCAAATGTTCAACCACCAAAACCTGATTTGAAGCCATTGCCATCCAATCTCAAATACTCATTTTTGGGAGAAAATGAAACTTTTCCGGTAATAATCTCTTCCAAACTTAATGCACATCAAGAAGGTAAGTTATTACAAACTCTGAAAATGCACAAAAATACATTAGGATGGACCATAGCTGATATAAAAGGAATTAGTCCTTTGATTTGTACACATAGAATTTATTTAGAGGAAAATGTTAAACCCTCTAGAGAAATGCAACGAAGGCTAAATCTTAATATGAAGGAAGTAGTGAAAAATGAAGTCATTAAGCTTCTAGATAATGAAATCATTTATCCTATTTCTGATAGCAAATGGGTAAGTCCTACCCAAGTTGTACCCAAGAAGTCTGGAGTCACTGTGATAACAAATGAGAACAATGAGTTAATTCCTACTAGAACTGTTACTGGTTGGCGCATGTGCATTGACTATAGGAAACTTAATTCAATGACTAGAAAAAATCATTTTCCTTTACCTTTCATGGATCAAATCCTAGAAAGAGTTGCAGGTCATGAATTTTATTGTTTCCTAGATGGCTATTCGGGTTACAACTAAATTGAAATTGCATTGGAAGATCAAGAGAAGACTACTTTCACATGTCCATTTGGTACTTTTACATATCAAAGGATGCCTTTTGGATTATGTAATGCACCAGCCACATTTCAAAGATGCATGCTTAGTATATTTAGTGATATGGTTGAACATTTTCTTGAGATTTTCATGGATGATTTTTCTGTTTTTGGCGATTCATTTGATGATTGTTTGACTAACTTAGGAAAGGTTTTGACCAGGTGTGAAGAGAAGAATCTTGTGCTGAATTGGGAAAAATGTCATTTTATGGTAACAAACGACATTGTACTTGGTCACATTGTTTCATCAAAAGGAATTGAGGTTGACAAATCTAAAATAGAGTTAATTACAAACTTGCCAACACCAAAATCTTTTAAAGATGTTAGATCATTCTTAGGACATGCTGGTTTTTATAAAAGGTTCATCAAAGATTTTAGTGTAATATCTAAGCCCTTAAGTAACCTTCTAACAAAGGATACTATTTTTGAATGGACTGAACATTGTGAAGAAGCCTTTGTTAAACTTAAAAACTTGCTTACGTGTGCTCCTATCATTCAACCTCCCGATTGGTCATTACCTTTTGAAATAATGTGTGATGCTAGTGATTATGCCGTAGGTGCTGTTTTGGGACAAAGAAAAGATAAGAAACCTTATGTAATTTACTATACAAGTAAAACTTTAAATAGTGCTCAAATGAATTATACCACAACTGAAAAAGAATTACTTGCAGTAGTATTTGTATGTGAAAAATTCAAATCTTATTTTGTTGGCTCACCTGTTGTTGTTTTTAGTGATCATGCAGCATTGAAATATCTTCTTTCTAAGAAAGATTCTAAGGCTAGATTGGTGCGGTGGATTTTATTACTTTAAGAATTTGATATCACAATCAAAGATAAGAAAGGCAGCGAAAATGTTGTCGCAGATCACTTGTCAAGATTGACAACAGATTCGAAAACTAACATCACACCAATCGATGACTACTTTCCCGATGAATCTTTACTTTCTGTCTCTACAATGCCTTGGTTTGCTAATATTGTCAATTTTCTTATTTCAGGATAATTGCCAGCTCATTGGAGTACCCAAGATAAAAGAAAGTTCTTGAATGAAGTGAAGAACTTTTATTGGGATGATCCTTATTTATTCAAATATTGTCCTGATCAAATATTTCGAAGATGCATTCCTGACAATGAGGTAAGTAGTGTCATTAAATTTTGTCATTCTGAGGCATGTGAGGGCCATTTCTCGTCAAGAAAGACAACTGCAAAAATCTTATAAAGTGGATTTTACTGGCCCACCATGTTCAAAGACTCACATGCATTCTGCAAGTCTTGTGAAAATTGTCAAAAGTTGGGATCTATTTCAAAACGTCACATGATGTCTTTAAATCCTATTATTGTCATTGAGATCTTTGATTGTTGGGGTATAGATTTCATGGGTCCATTCCCTCCATCATTTGGTTTCTTATACATATTAGTCGCAGTAGATTATGTTTCAAAATGGATAGAGGCAATTCCAAGTCGAAACAATGATCATAAAATAGTGATAAAGTTTTTGAAAGAAAATATTTTGAGTCGATTTGGAGTCCCTCGAGCCATAATAAGTGATGGTGGAACACATTTGGGCAACAAGCCATTTGAGTCTTTAATGAAAAAATATGGAATCACACATAAAGTTGCCACCCCTTATCACCCTCAAACAAGTGGACAAGTAGAGCTTGCTAATAGGGAGATTGATTAGTACTTAAAAGTGCATTTTTATCATGGTTTTATATCATCATTTTGCACTTGAAGTATCAATAACTCCTTAACCAAAGCATGTTTTATAATAATATATCTAATAATATAAGATACCTTTAATTTGTGGTAAATGTTCATTTTAAATGCAGGCCTATAACTTAAATAAAAGGATTGATTGATGACTTTAAGAACTTAAATTGCAAGGATAAAGAGATGGCCAAACTTAGAAAAGAGATGTCGGTGCAATCCAAACCGGAACACTGTTCGGTAATTGGATCATAACTGGAGATATATATCTCAGATTTAGTTCCAATTTATATGGATGGAAAGGTAAGACATAGGCCTACAACTTTCATATGTAGCCCAAGATCTAAAAAGGCCATTTTCTAGTCCAAATTATAGCAACAACAAAGAAGCCTGAATCTATCTTCCAGCCCGAGCACTGTTTAGTATTTTGGCCATATCTGGAGTTCTAGAAGTCCTATTGAGTTGAATATTTTACACAAGAAAGCTAAGACAATTTCCTACAACTTGCATGTTTGCAACTAGCTCCAATTTTGACGTTATCAATGACGTTTTGGGCAGACAAGAGAAAATAAGGATTGTCACCAAGTCAAAAGTTGGCCACCCACTTATCAATTAGTCATCAAATCAATAGTTCCCAATTTTGGCCTATAAAAGGAGGCATTTGTCATGCATTTAGCCATCTTGGTGTTCAGATCAAGATCATGCTCTTTCTTTCTCTCTTTGTATTTTTTGTAATGTTAATGCTTTGCTTTCATTAATATTAAGTTTATGCTTTTCATTTCCTTTCCTTTACTTAGTTAGCTTTTATGTTCTTATTTTGTTTATCTATTTTTCTTTCTTTCATTATGTCTAGCTAAGTTAATTATGTCAAGGTGAAAAGGTTCCACTAATGGTGTAAGAATAAGTATAATGTAAACTTAAGATGGACTTTAATGTTTGATACTAACATGTTTTATATTTGTTATCTTGTTCACTCTTTAATACTTTGCTTATTGAATGACTAATCTTGATTTATGTTGTATAACACTTGGTACAACAAATGCTTGGCACTTTCATAGCCCATATTGTATGGTATAACCGACACTTGAGTTATGAAAGGAACTTGTATATAACTTTGTTTTTTTTCTTTTGTTTCTTTTTATTTTGTTTTCTTCCTCATTCTTTTGCTTTCTTCTTCTTTTTTTATTTTATTCCTACACGTGCATGAGAGTGTGGTCACGTACATCAAGTGGTAGACTTTGTAGGATATCCTCATCATTTTCAGAAAATATGGCCGAAGAAGATAATCAATCACTTCATAATGAAAATAATGAGAATAACTGTGCTAGAACACTTAGAGACCACATGAATCCCACAAGAACAAGTGCACCATCATGCATAGTTTTTCCTCCCGATGCATCTCATTTTAATTTTTAAACCAGGTATTATTCAACTTTTACCTTCTTTTCATGGCTTAGAATTGGAAAATCCATACTTGCATTTAAGAGAATTCGAGGAGGTCTGCAACACATATAATAATTTAAATTGTAGCATGAACACCATCAGATTAAAGCTTTTTCCTTTTTCATTAAAAGATAAAGCTAAAACATGGCTACAAAATTTGAGACTAGGATCCATTCGTGCTTGGGATGAAATGCAACAACAATTTTTAAAGAAGTTTTTCCCATCTCACAGAACAAACTCTTTCAAGAGACAAATCACCACTTTCACTTAAAAACCAGGAGAAACATTTTATAAATGTTGGGATAGGTATCGAGACTTGCTTAGTACTTGCCCCCATCATGGTTTCGAAACATGGACATTGGTTTCACATTTCTATGAAGGGTTAACACCTAAAAATAGGCAAATGGTTGAATTGATGTGCAATGGAACTTTTGAAGATAAAGACCCTGATGAAGCAATGGAGTACTTATACTTGTTAGCTAAAAATGCTCAAAATTGGGACACCGCGGGTACATATGAGGCACCGAGTAAAACTCAACCTCATATATCTAGTGGAGGTATGTACAACCTTAGGGAAGATCATGACCTTCAAGCCAAGTTTTCATCTTTAGCTAGAAAAGTCGAGGCACTAGAATTGAAAAAGAGTGGTCAATTAAAATCTGTTGAAAACATTGTGTGTCAAATCTGTGAAACAAATGAACACTTAACCAATGATTGTCCAACCTTGCCTTCTTTTAAGGAATGTCTCCATGAACAAGCCCATGCTTTAAACAGTTTCCAAAGGCCCAACCACAACCCATACTCCCAAACATACAACCCTGGTTGAAGGAATCACCCAAATTTCAGTTGGAAGAGTGAGAACAACAATGTACAAACTTCACAATCACCGTTTTAAGCACACCACAATTTCCAAAATTCTTATGGATATGCACCTCCTTATTCTCCACCGCTTAGAAGAAATCTTGAGGAAACATTGCATGCATTCATTGAAAAGCAAGAGACAATCAATACTCAACTTGCTCAAAATATGACAGATTTTAAAGATATTCTTGCTAAATTAACATCTGCTCTTAGTTTCCAAGAGAAAGGTAAGTTTCCATCTCAACCACAATAAAATCCCAAAGGGCAATACAATGCAAATGGAAGTAGTTCCGGAAGCCAACACATGGATCAAGTCAAATCAGTCACTACTCTTCGCAGTGGTAAGGTTATTGAAAAACCCTCTCTTGAACCTTATGAGAAAGATGATGAGTCAATCTCTGAGGGTAAGGAAGGGGTTGAATCTGAAAATTGCAAAGAAATGACTGATTCACCGGCAGCACTTCCATTTCCTCATACCATGACTAAACAAAGGAAAGTCAATCACAACTTTGAAATCTTTGAAACTTTCAAAAAGGTAAGAATCCATATACCTTTGCTGGATGCTATTAAACAGGTTCCTTCCTATGCTAAATTTTTAAAAGATCTATGCACTGTGAAGAGGAAACTGAATGTGAAAAAGAAAACCTTTCTTACTGAACAAGTAAGTGCCATTCTTCAAAACAATAATGATTTGAAATATAAAGACCCTGGTTGTCCTACAATTTCTTGCTTTATTGGAGAGCATAAAATTGAAAGAGCCTTACTTGATCTTGGTGCTAGTGTGAATTTACTTCCATATTCAGTTTTTCAGAGTCTCAATCTAGGTGAGTTAAAACCAACTTCTATATCTCTTTTACTTGCTGATAGATCTATAAAAGTGCCTAGAGAAATAATTAAAGATGTGTTAGTACAAGTTGATAAATTCATTTATCCTGTGGATTTTATTGTCTTGGACACACAACCTGTTGAAGCATGTAATTCATTTCCTGTTATTTTAGGACGTCCATTTCTTGCAACGTCTAACGCATTGATTAATTGTAGGAATGGACTGATGAAGCTATCATTTGAAAACATGACATTGGAGATGAATATTTTCAACATTTGCAAGCAACCTGGCGATGATAATGATTTACACGAAGTAGATCGTATTGACGAATTAGTTTATGATCAACTTGAATCTACTTTAAGTAAAAATGAATTGGATGAAACTGAAGATTTGCAAATGATTTATTCTAAGGAAGAAATCACAGATGAAAAACGCACCGAAAATGTTGATGCAAATCTTTTGTCAATAGTGACAATAGATTCGACATCTGACATCACACCAATCGATGATTACTTTCCTAACGAATCCTTACTTTCTCTTAGTCCAATGCCTTGGTATGATAAAAATATCAATTTTCTTGCTTTAGGAGATTTGCCAGCTGATTGGAGTACCCAAGACAAAGAAAAGTATTGAACGAAGTGAAGAGCTTTTATTGTGATGACCCTAACTTATTCAAATATTGTCCTGATCAAATATTTCAAAGATTCATTCCTGACAATGAGGTAAGTAGTGTCATTAAACTTTGTCATTCTGAAGCATGTGGAAGTTATTTCTCGTTAAAAAAGACAGTTGCAAAAATCTTTCAAAATGGATTTTATTGGCCCACCATGTTCAAGGACACGTATGCATTCTGCAAAACTTGTGCAAATTGTCAAAAAGTTGATACTGGTCAAAAAGTTTAGTTTTATAATTCTCAACTCTATGCATTCCCTAAAGAGCTAAGATTAAGATGGAGTAATCCTTATGGGGCCTGTGATATTGAGAATTCAATGAATGACAATGATTTTAAGGAAAATGGACATCGTTTGAAAGCTCACTTTGATAATTTTCCTAGTGAAAATGAATCAACTAGTTTGGGTGATCCTGTATATAAAGATTGATTTTATTTTATTTTATTTTTCTTTTTGAGTGATTTTTGCTAGTTTCTCTCACCCCGGTCAAATGGCGGACAACGGTACTCCGTGACTTAAGTCGGTTCTTTCAGTTTCCCATAATAACTGATATCTGTGTATATATCTGTGCAATTCTTTGAATCTCTCTTCCAATTCTCATTTGTAATTGGACACTAATTTTGAAAAATTGAAAAAGTATTTTCCCGCTCTATCTCAGAATGCGATTACAAAAATTTACCATGCTAGATGTGCAAGATTGAGATTGTTAATGAATCATGGAATTCCTGAAGATATTCGCTGGTTGATTGAAGCAAAGGTCCGATTATTAGGTGAGTCCTCTAACTTCTTCATTTCACACATGCTTGGAACAGCTAAAAGCACTTTTGTAAAGAAATGTCGTGCAAAACGACTAGAGGTCTGTCATCGATGTGCTAAATGGACTTATAATACACAGTGTCGTTCTTTAGGAATGGTATCTATAAACCGTGAAGATAAAATACAATTCATTAAGGATGGTCTGAGTAAGGAGTCTTTAGATAATCTTCTATTGACTCTTGAGACGCATCCTAGTGGAGATGTGCATCGTGTAATTCATGATTTGTAGCCACTATTTCATAAAGAACATGATCGACTTAGTCTTGGGAATCTGACTAAAAAAGACCCTGTTTGCCAGATTTTAAGAAAACTAGATGGGAAGACTATCCCCGACCCATAGAGGGCGTTTAAACCGTTCTTGAACGTAAAACCAAGGGAAGATGTGAGCCACAATCACAACTACCTGTACATACACATGCTTTTTCAAAAAGTAAATAAAGAGAGAGAGAGAGAGAGAGAGAGAGTGTGAGACTCCAACTAGCCTACATATAGGTGTTATGATTGCCTTTCTCATTTCTCATCTATAAAACCCTCTCTTCCTTCCTTTCATTTCTACTCAACCCATACATTCAACAAATATAGAAGTGTGTAGAAATGGCAAGTTCCTCAGGTCATCAAATAAGAAATATTTGTGTTTTCGGTGATCTAGTCCTGGGAAAGAAAAGGAGTTTTTAGAATCAGCAAATCATCTTGGTCAAGTGCTAGCTGAGAGAAAGATTCATTTAGTGTATGAGGGAGGCAGTCTTGGGTTAATAGGAAGTGTGTCAATAGCTGTAGGAGGTAGTCAAGTTTTGGGGGTCGTCTCCGAAACTTTAGCGCAAGGGGACATCATTGGAAAAACAATTGGAGAGGAACTTGAGTTCTCCATAATGGCAGCTCGAATGAATGCAATGTTTAACCATGCTGATGCCTTCATTGCTTTACCAGGTGGTCTAGGCACATTGGAAGAGATCTTTCATATTTCCTCTCGGGCTCAACTGTACATTCACCCATAGGTTTGTTAAATGTTAATGGTTATTATGATAAGTTGTTGTCTTTTCTTGATCATGCTGTGGAACAGGAATTTCTAACATCTTCTACACGACAAATCATAATCTCTGCCGCTACTGCTGAACAATTGATTGACCAACTACAATCTTTCATTCTTGTGATTGATACTTCCATGAGTCGCATAAATTGGTCATCTAAGGAAAGCCGTAAAAAGCTTAGATTGGATTTGAGCCTTCATTTATGAATATTTGTGTCTTTTGGTTTTATTATTGTGTTTTGTTGTTTCTTATATTTGTTTAAGTATGTTTCAGGTTTGTCAGTGTTCGTTATTTCAGGTGATATCTTCTATACTCTATCTTTCTACCTTTAAACATTGAGGACAATGTCTCATTTTGGTTGGGGGAAGAGGGTAGTAACTAAAAAAAAATTATGTTTTCTATTTTATAAAGCATGTGCAAAATTGTTGTTATTATGATGGCAGAGTAAGGAGAACTTTTATGACTCTTGAGACGCATCTTAGTAACCATTCTTAATAAGGTCTATCATAATACTTCTTGAAATATTCAGGTTTACAAACTCTTGCATTGTTATCACTTAATTATGCTTATATACTTATTTAACATGTATTCTTAAACCTTGATTTACACACACACACTTTAACATATGATTGTGGGTTGCACATTGGATTATTACATTATTTATGTTCTTTTGTTAAAGGTAACAACTAAGGGAAAGGGATTGTATATAATTAAAAAGAAAGGAAAAAAATAAAAAAAAATAAAAAGAAAGGAAAAAAATATAGATAATAAAAATATAGATAAGTTTGGTTTCGTAGCCTCCCTAACCTAAGCAATTAAGCCCGAAGGGGTGCTTTAACACCTAATACCCTAAAGTCAATTGACTTGGGAGCTATTAGCCCAATGCTTGTTACATGGGTTGAGGACAAAAGCTTAAGGGAATCAAACATTGCACTATCTACATATCAGTATCTACGACCTGAGTTAGTAAGTTCGTAGGGGTGTCTCAACACTTAATGCCCTAAGACCAATTGGTCTGGGAGTCATTAGCCGAAAGCTCGTTACATAGGTTAAAGATGCATGGTGTTTTAAGTTATATGTATATATAGATATAAAAGAAGAAAAAAGACAAAAATAATAATCTCAATCTAAGGAAGTTAACCTTAAACATTAGAATAAATATTTTGTTTTCTTTCAAGAAAAGCCCTATAATTATGTGTTGATACATTGAGCATAAAAGAAAGGTTTATTAATATCTTGTTAAGAGGTATTGAGCATATATATAAATTTATTGAGAGTTTGTTTATGTGGATAGATTAATGGAAGTTAAATGATGAATACCTTGCTTTGTGGAATTTGCAAATTATTTTTCTATTTTAACGCTTTGATTACTAGGGACTAGTAATAAGCTGGTTGGGGCGTGTGATTAGTACTTAAAAGTGCATTTTTATCATGGTTTTATATCATCATTTTGCACTCGAAGTATCAATAACTCCTTAACTAAAGCATGTTTTATAATAATATTTCTAATAATATAAGATACCTTTAATTTATGGTAAATGTTCATTTTAAATGCAGGCCTATCACATAAAATGAAAGGATTGATTGATGACTTTAAGAACTTAAAGTGCAAGGGCAAAGAGATGAACAAAATTAGAAAAGAGATGTCGGTGCAATCCAAATCAGAACACTATTCAGTAATTGGGTTATATTTGGAGCTATAAATCTCAGATTTAGGTCTACTTTACATGGATGGAAAGGTAAGACATAGGCCTATAACTTTCATATAGAGCCTAAGATCTAAAAGGCCATTTTCAAGTCCAAATTGTAGCAACAACAAAGAAGCCTGAATCTGTCCTCCAGCCCAAGCAGTGTTCAGTATTTGGGCCATATCTGGAGTTCTAGAAGTCCAAATGAGCTGAATTGTTTACCCAAGAAAGCTGCGACAATTGCCTACAACTTTCATGTTTTCGAGTGGCTCTAATTTTGACGTTATCAATGACGTTTTAGGCAGACAAGAGAAGATAAGGATTGTCACCAAGTCAAAAATTGGCCACCCACTCATCAATTAGTCATCAAATCAATGGTTCCCAATTTTGGCCTATAAAAGGAGGCATTTGCCATGCATTTAGGCATCTTGGGTTCCAGATTAAGATCATGCTCTTGCTTTCTCTCTTTGTATTTTTTGTATTGTTTATGCTTTGCTTTCATTAATATCAAGTTTATGTGTTTCAATTCATTTCCTTTACTTAGTTAATTCTTATCTTATTTATGAACTTATTTTGTTTATTTATTTTTCTTTCTTTCATTATGTCTAGCTAAGTTTATTATGTCAAGGTGAAAAGCTTACACTAATGGTTGATTGAAGCAAAGGTCCAATTATCGGGTGAGTCCTCTAATTCCTTCATTTCACACATGTTTTGAATAGGTAAAAGCACTTTCGCAAAGAAACGTTATGCAAAACAACTGAAAGTCTATCATCGATGTGTCAGATAGACTTGTAATGCACAATGTCGTTCTTTAGAAATAATATCTATAAATCATAAAGATAAAATACAGTTAATTAAGGATGGCCTGAGTAAGGAGTCTTCAGATGATCTTTTATTGACTCTTGAGACGCTTCTTAGTGGAGATGTGCATCGTGCAATTCATGATTTATGGCCACTATTTCATAAAGAACATGCTCGACTTAGTCTTGGAAATCTGACTAAAAAAGACCCTGTTTGCCAGTTTTTAAGAAAACTGCATGGGAAGCCTATCCCCGACCCATAGAGGGCGTTTAAGCCGTTCTTGGACGTAAAACCAAGGGAAGATGTGAGACACAATCATAACTACGTGTACATACACATGTTTTTTCAAAAGTAAATAAATAAATAAATAAATAAAGAGAGAAAGTGTGTGTGTGAGACTCTAGCTGGCCTACATATAGGTGATATGATTGCCCTTTTAATTTCTCATATATAAAATCCTCTCTTCCTTCCCTTCATTTCCACTTAACCCACACATTCATCAAATATATCAAGTTCCTCAAATCATCAAATAAAAAGTATTTGTGTTTTCGATGGATCTAGTCCTGGGAAAGAAAATGAGTTTTTAGAATCAGCAAATCATCTTGGTCAGGTGCTAGCTGAGAGAAAGATTCATTTAGTGTATGGGGGAGGCAGTTTGGGGTTAATGGGAGGTGTGTCAATAGCTGCATTTTTAGGAGGTTGTCAAGTTTTGGGGGTCGTCCCCGAAGCTTTAGCACAATGAATGCAATGTTTAACCATGTTGATGCAAATCTTTTGTCAATAGTGACAACAGATTCGACATCTGACATCACACCAATCGATGATTACTTTTCTAACGAATCCTTACTTTCTCTTAGTCCAATGCCTTGGTATGATAAAAATATCAATTTTCTTGCTTTAGGAGATTTGCCAGCTGATTGGAGTACCCAAGACAAAGAAAAGTATTGAACGAAGTGAAGAGCTTTTATTGTGATGACCCTAACTTATTCAAATATTGTCCTGATCAAATATTTCAAAGATTCATTCCTGATAATGAGGTAAGTAGTGTTATTAAACTTTGTCATTCTGAAGCATGTGGAAGTTATTTCTCGTCAAAAAAGACAGCTGCAAAAATCTTTCAAAATGGATTTTATTGGCCCACCATGTTCAATGACACACATGCATTTCGCAAAACTTGTGAAAATTGTCAAAAGATTGATACTGGTCAAAAAGTTTTGTTTTATAATTCTCAACTCTATGCATTCCCTAGAGAGCTAAGACCAAGATGGAGCAATACTTATAGAGCCTGTGATATTGAGAATTCAATGAATGACAATGATTTTAAGGAAAATGGACATCGTTTGAAAGCTTACTTTGATAATTTTCCTAGTGAAAATGAATCAACTGGTTTGAATGATCTGGTAGATAAAGGTTGATTATTTTGTTTTTCTCACATTGTTTTTGTGTTTCTTTTTGAGTGATTTTTGCTAGTTTCTCTCACCCCAGTCAAATGGCGGACAACGGTACTCCGTGACTTAAGTCGGTTCTTTCAGTTTCCCATAATAAGTGATATCTGTGTATATATTTATGCTATTCTTTGAATCTCTCTTCCAATTCTCATTTTAAAATGGACACTAATCTTGAAAAATTAAAAAAGTATTTTCTCGCTCTGCCTCAGAATGCGATTACAAAAATTTACCGTGCTAGATGTGCAAGATTGAGATTGTTAATGAATCATGGAATTCCTAAAGATATTCACTGGTTGATTGAAGCAAAGGTTCAATTATCAGGTGAGTCCTCTAACTCCTTCATTTCACACATGCTTGGAACAGGTAAAAGCACTTTTGCAAAGAAGCGTCATGCAAAACAACTGAAAGTCTGTCATCGATGTGCTAGATGGATATGTAATACACAATGTCGTTCTTTAGGAATGGTATCTATAAACCGTGAAGATAAAATACAATTCATTAAGGATGGCCTGAGTAAGGAGTCTTTAGATAATCTTCTATTGACTCTTAAGACGCATCCTAGTGGAGATGTGCATCGTGTAATTCATGATTTATGGCCACTATTTGACACGACTAAAAGGTTGATGTCTTCTCCCAAGTGTAGGAGTGTCGAAGTAATAAATAACCCGGCAAGACCGGGGTTGAACCACAGGGAGGTTAATTGTACAAATTATAAACAACAATTATAAAACAACAACAACAACAACAACAATAGTAGTAGTAGTAGTCGTAGTAGTACTAATAATAATAATAATAATAATAATAATAATAATAATAATAATAATAATAATAATAATAATAATAATATAGTAGTAGTAATAATAATAATAATAAAGAAAGAGAAGAAGAAGATGATGATGATGATGAGAACTTTGAGAAGAAATATTAATGTAACAATTAAACAATGATAATAACAAACGTCAAGGTTAGAGATTCCACTAATGGTATGTCAAACAAGTATAATATAAACTCTTATTTTCAATTGGAAACCACACATAAAGGAGGTTCCAATCAAATTATAGATTGTTAACATGATTACATTAGTCATCTTATTCAATTAATGCTAATACTTGTAAATCTCGTCAAGCATTCATGATTATAACTTATGTTAACAACAAATCAAGTTCCTTTCATAGCTTAGGTGTCGGTTATATTATACAATATGGGCTATGAAAGTGCCAACCATTTGTTGTACCAAGTGTTATACAACATAAATCAAGATTAGTCATTTAACAAGCAAAGTATTAAAGAGTGAACAAGATAACAAATATAAAACATGTTAGTATCAAATATTAAAGTCCATCTTAAGTTTACATTATACTTATTCTTACACCATTAGTGTAATCTTTTCACCTTGACATAATTAACTTAGCTAGACATAATGAAAGAAAGAAAAATAGATAAACAAAATAAGAACATAAAAGCTAACTAAGTAAAGCAAAGGAAATGAAAGGCATAAACTTAATATTAATGAAAGTAAAGCATAAACATTACAAAAAATACAAAGAGAGAAAGGAAGAGCATGATCTTGATCTGAACACCAATATGCCTAAATGCATGGCAAATGCCTCCTTTTATAGGCCAAAATTGGGAACTATTGATTTGATGACTAATTGATAAGTGGGTGGCTAACTTTTGACTTGGTGACAATCCTTATCTTCTCTTGTCTGCCCAAAACGTCATTGACAACGTCAAAATTAGAGCCAGTTGCAAACATGAAAGTTGTAGGCAATTGTCTCATATTTCTTGTGTAAAACCGTCAGCTCATTTGGACTTCTAGAACTTCAGATATGGCCAAAATACCGAACAGTGCTCGGGCTGGAAGACAGATTCGGGCTTCTTTGTTGTTGCTACAATTTGGACTTGATAATGGCCTTTTTAGATCTTGAGCTCCATATGAAAGTTGTAGGCCTATGTCTTCCTTTCCATCCATATAAATTGAACCTAAATCTGAGATATATAGCTCCAGATATGACCCAATTACCAAACAATGTTCCGGTTTGGATTGCACCGACATCTCTTTTCTAAGTTTGGCCATCTCTTTATCCTTGTAATTTAAGTTCTTAAAGTCATCAATCAATCCTTTCATTTATGTGATAGGTCTGCATTTAAAATAAACATTTACCACAAATTAAAGGTATCTTATATTATTAGATATATTATTATAAAACATGTTTTAGTTAAAGAGTTATTGATACTTCAAGTGCAAAATGATGATATAAAACCATGATAAAAATACACTTTTAAGTACTAATCACTATTTCATAAAGAACATGATCGACTTAGTCTTGGGAATCTGACTAAAAAAGACCTTGTTTTCTAGTTTTTAAGAAAACTAGATGGGAAGTCTATCCTCGACCCATAGAGGGCGTTTAACCAAGGAAAGATGTGAGCCTCAATCACAACTACCTGTACATACACATGCTTTTCTAAAAGTAAATAAATAAATAAATAAAAAGAGTGTGTGTGTGTGTGTGTGTGTTGTTTTATTATTGTGTTTTGTTATTTCTTATTTTTGTTTAAGTTTGTTTCAGGTTTGTCAATGTTCGTTATTACAGGTGATATCTTCTATACTCTATCTTTCTACCTTAGACATTGAGGACAATGTCTCGTTCTGGTTGGGGGGAGAGGGTAGTAGTTGATAAAAAAAATTGTTTTTCATTTCATAAAGCATGTGCATAATTGTTGTTACTAGGATGACAGAATAAAGAAGCTCTTTTGTTAAAGTGACTCTTAAGACGCATCTTAGTAACCATTCTTAAATAAAGAGAGAGAGAGAGTGTGTGAGACTCCAGTTGGCCTACATATAGGTGTTATGATTGCCTTTCTAATATCTCATCTAGAAAACCCTCTCTTCCTTCCTTTTATTTCTACTCAACTCATACATTCAACAAATACAAAAGTGTGTAGAAATCTCAAGTTCCTCAAATCATATAGGTGTTAAATGTTAATGGTTATTGTTGTAACCCAATTTTGGATTCACTAAAAAATTTTGAATGTTATTTTATCTTATTATTCATGAAAAAAAATATAATAAATAAAAAAAAGAGAAAAAAAAGAGTTTAAAATATATTTTCTCGAGTCAACCATCATTTTCTGTCAAAACCGAGTCCACCAGGTCAATACGGGTTAAACGATGTCGACCAGGATGAAAAATAAGTTTCGGGCCAAAACCGTCATTTTCTGTCAAAACAGAGTCCATCGGGTTAATACGGGTCCCACCATGTCGACCGCGATGAAAAATGAGTTTCGGGTCAAAACCGTCATTTTCGGTCAAAACCGAGTCCACCGGGTCAATACGGGTCCGACCATGTCGATCGGGATGAAAAATGAGTTTCGGGCTGTTTCGGGTCAAAACCATCATTTTCGGTCAAAACCGAGTCCACCGGGTCAATACGGGTCCCACCATGTCGACCGGGATGAAAAATGAGTTTCGGGCTATTTCGGGTCAAAACCGTCATTTTCGGTCAAAACCGAGTCCACCGGGTTAATACGGGTCCCACCATGTCGACCGTGATAAAAAAATGAGTTTCAGACTATTTTTGATCAAATAAAAAAAACCCGGTCCACCGAGTTGATACCCGTATAAATTTTTTTTTATAATTTAAAATTGATTTTTAGTGGATGAAAAACTTTTTATAATACTGGTTTGAATTTTTAACTTTTACCCCTATAAATAAATATTATTATTATTATTATTTAGTATTATTATATATAATAAAACAAATAGTAATTGGTGCACGTTGAAAATTTTAACAATCCCATGATTATTTTCATAATCATGTGATTTGTTGTCTGCTATTATTGACTATAAATAGCCAATGCAATCAAGACAGAGGAGGAGAAAAAAGATAAAAAAATCATTCTGAATTTGAATTATGAATTCGAGCATTACTATTTGTGTTACTATTTGGGTACTATTAATTTTTCTTATACTTTTTCTACACCCTAGTAAGATATTAAATTTTTTTTAAACAAATTGAAAAATACCAATAATATCCCAACCGTTAGATCTAATAGTGTTTAGATCTGAGCCTTTAATTTCTTAGGATACAATAGGCTTTACCACACCAGATTAAAACCCAAATCAATCTCAGCCTTTCAAATAATCTGCCCTTCAATCCGGTTGCACCACGTCAGCAGGTGTACCAAGCACTCGGTACACCGCGCCACACTAGATCGTAGCCCATTCAATCTTGACTGTCCGATCAACTTGAAGATCAAACCAATCACAGCCGCATGATCTGTTCATCCGAGATCCAACGTTGCCCAGGCTTCAGACGCACGAGCGCACCATACACTCGTCCACACCGTAGCACAACCCAGAGCTTCTCTCTCCTCTCGCCGGCGATTCCCTCTCTCTCCACTGATCTCCCATTTTCGGCCATCTCAAGCCGTGAAACCACCACAGAAACGTCCATCGCCTCCTCCGAAGCAAAACCCCGGCAGTTTTACACTTTTTCACCGGCGATTTTGGCCGGAAAAAGGTAGCGACCGTCGTCGGCCAATCGACCTTCAATTCATCGATTCTCCCTCCTCGGACATCAACGGCCAACGAGACCATTACCATCAAAATCCTCGTCCTCAGATCTACCAGAATCGACCATCGTTTTGCCGGAATCTCACTGGAAAATTTTGTCGTCGTCAACAGTAACCGCGCGTGAGCCACACGCGTCGCCAGTGGCATTTTTCATAAATTTTTCATAAATCCGAGGGACTGATGTCATTTTTAACGTGTCTCCTATTTTTAGGGACCGACGTTAACCATGTTAAAAAAAATTTACAAATAAGCTCAAAATATAATAGCATTTGAATCAAAATAAGAAAAACACACAAGTAAAGGTAACCTTTCTCTGAAAGGATGTTTTAAGGGTGGTGTCTACCTTCCCTTAATCATAACTAACCCAGTCCCGAATCTCTAGGACCAGTGTCTAATTTTGGATTTCTAGTTCCCTCAAATTACTAGATGGCGACTCCAATAAAATCTTTATTTCCCCCCAATCAAATAAAAACTAAATTATTCTTTCTTTTTTGTTTAAAAAACAAACAAAAAACGAGTGGAGCCGTCGCCCGACGTCGTGTAGCGACAGTTATTATGATAAGTTGTTGTCTTTTCTTGATCATGTTATGGAACAGGAATTTCTAACATCTTTTGCACGATAAATCATAATCTCTGCTGCCACTTCTAAACAATTGATTGACTAACTACAGTCTTTCATTCTTATGATTAATCCTTCCATGAGTCGCATAAATTGGTCATCTAAGGAAAGCCGTAAAAAGCTTAGATTGGATTTGAGCCTTCATTTGTGAATTTGTGTGTCTTTTGGTTTTATTATTGTGTTTTGTTATTTCTTATTTTTGTTTCAGTGTGTTTCAGGTTTGTCGATGTTTGTTATTTCAGGTGATATCTTCTATACTCTATCTTTCTACCTTAGAACATTGAGGACAATGTCTCGTTCTGGTTGGGGGGAGAGGGTAGTAGTTGATAAAAAAAATATTTTTCATTTCATAAAACATGTGCATAATTGTTGTTACTAGAATGGCAGAGTAAAAAAGCTCTTTTGTTAAAGTGACTCTTGAGACGCATCTTAGTAACCATTCTTAACAAGGTCTATTATAATACTTCTTGAAATATTCAGGTTTACAAACTCTCGCATTGTTATCACTTAATTCTGCTCATATACTTATTTAACATGTATTCTTAAACCTTAATTTACACACACACACACTTTAACATATGATTATGGGTTGCATATTGGATTATTACATTATTTATGTTCTTTTGTTAAAGGTAACAACTAATGGAAAAGGATTGTATATAATTAAGAAAAAGAAAAGAAAAAAAATGATGATAATAAAAATGTAGATAAGTTTGGTTTCGTAGCCTCCCTAACCTAAGCAATTAAGCCTGAAGGGGTGTTTTAACACCTAATACCCTAAAGTCAACTGACTTGGGAGCTATTGGCCCAATGCTTGTTACATAGGTTGAGGAGAAAAGCTTAAGGGAATCAAACATTGCACTATCTACATATCAGTATCTACGACTCGAGTTACTAAGCTCGTAAGGGTGTCTTAACACCTAATGCCCAAAGACCAACTGGTCTGGGAGTCATTGGCTGAAAGCTCGTTACATGGGTTAAATATGCATGATGTTTTTAAATTATATGTATATACATTTAAAAAAAAAGAAAAAAAAAGACAAAAATAATAATCCCAACCCAAGGAAGTTAACCTTAAACATTAGAACAAAAATTTTGTTTTCTTCCAAGAAAAGCCCCATAATTATGTGTTGATATATTGAGCACAAAAGAAAGGTTTATTAATATATTGTTAAGAGGTATTGAGCAGATATATAAATTTAATGAGAGTTTGTTTATCTAGATAGATTAATGGAAGTTAAATAATGAATACCTTGCTTTATGGAATTTGCAAAAAAAATAAAATTATTTTAACGCTTTGATTACTAGGGACTAGTAATGAGCTGGTTGGGGTGTGTGATTAGTACTTAAAAGTGCATTTTTATCATGGTTTTATATCATCATTTTGCACTTGAAGTATCAATAACTCCTTAACTAAAACATGTTTTATAATAATATATCTAATAATATAAGATACCTTTAATTTATGGTAAATATTCATTTTAAATGCAGGCCTATCATATAAATGAAAGGATTGATTGATGACTTTAAGAACTTAAATTGCAAGGATAAAGAGATGGCTAAACTTAGAAAAGAGATGTCGGTGCAATTTAAACCGGAACACTGTTCAGTAATTGGGTCATATCTGGAGTTATATATCTCAGATTTAGGTTCAATGTATATAGATGGAAAGGTAAGACATAGGCCTACAACTTTTATATGGAGCCCAAGATCTAAAAAGGCCATTTTCAAGTGCAAATTGTAGCAATAACAAAGAAGTCTGAATCTGTCTTCCAGCCCGAGCACTGTTCAGTATTTTGGTCATATCTGGAGTTCTAGAAGTCCAAATGAGCTGAATATTTTACACAAGAAAGCTGAAACAATTGCCTACAACTTTCATGTTTCAACTAGCTCCAATTATGATGTTATCAATGACGTTTTGGGCAAATAAAAGAAGATAAGAATTATCACCAAGTCAAGAGTTGTCCACCCACTTATCAATTAGTCATCAAATCAATAGTTCCTAATTTTGGCCTATAAAAGGAGGCATTTGCCATGATGCCATGCATTTAGGCATCTTGGTGTCCAGATCAAGATCATGCTCTTCCTTTCTCTCTTTGTATTTTTTGTAATGTTTATGCTTTGCTTTCATTAATATCAAGTTTATGCCTTTCATTTCCTTTCACTTACTTAGTTAACTTTTATGTTCTTATTTTGTTCTTATTTTGTTTATTTATTTTTCTTTCTTTCATTATGTCTAGCTAAGTTAATTATGTCAAGGTGAAAAGGTTACACTAATGGTGTAAGAATAAGTATAATGTAAACTTAATATGGACTTTAATGTTTGATACTAACATGTTTTATATTTGTTATCTTGTTCACTCTTTAATACTTTGCTTGTTAAATAACTAATCTTGATTTATGTTGTATAACACTTGGTACAACAAATGCTTGGCACTTTCATAGCCCATATTGTATGGTATAACCGACACCTAAGCTATGAAAGAAACTTGATTTGTTGTTAACATAAGTTATAATCATGAATGCTTGATGAGATTTACAAGTATTAGCATTAATCGAATAAGATGACCAATGTAATCATGTTAACAATCTATAATTTGATTGGAACCTCCTTTATGTGTGGTTTCCAATTGAATAATAAGAGTTTATATTATACTTGTTTGACATACCATTAGTGGAATCTCTAACCTTGACATTTGTTATGATCATTGTTTAATCGTTACATTAATATTCAATCTCAAAGTTCTGATCTTCTTCTTCTCCTTCTTTTTCATTATTATTATTATTATTATTACTATTACTATTACTATTACTATTACTATTACTATTACTACTAATACTATTATTATTATTGTTGTTGTTGTTGTTGTTGTTGTTCCTATTATTATTGTTGTTGTTGTTATTGTTATTTATAATTTGTACAATTAACCTCCCTGTGGTTCGACCTCGGTCTTGCCGGGTTATTTATTACTTCGACACTCCTGCACTTGGGAGAAGACATCAATCTTTTAGTCGTGTCAGCAACCTGCCCACACATGCTCACAATAGTTTATTTTTAGGAGCGATCAACCCACACACTCACACTAGTCTATTTCCACGGGCAACCTACCCAAGTACTCAAAGTGGTCTATTTTTAGGGGTGACCAGCCCACACACTCACACTTACCCTGGTCTATTTTTATAGGTGACCTGCCCAAGTAGAAAAAGGAAGAGATAATGGGTGACCTACCCAAGTAAAGGAATGGTCTCATTGTAATAGGTGACCTATCTAGATAAAAACATGGAGAATTGGTTGAATTATAATGGGTGACCTACCCAGTAATGGAAAAAAGGAAGAGTGGTTGTGTTATAATGGGTGACCTATCCAAGTGGTGGAATGGTCTTATTGTAATGGGTGATCTATCTAAATAAAAAATATGAAGAATGGTTGAGTTATAATGGGTGACCTACCTAGAAAAATATTGGTCTTATTGTAATGGGTGACCTACCCAAGAAAAAAAGAAAGAGTGGTCTCATTATAATAGGTGACCTACCTAAGTGAAAGAATAGCCTCATTGTAATAGGTGACCTACCTAAATAAAAAAACAAGAAGAATTGGTTGCATTGTAAGGGGTGTCCTACCTAGAAAAATGGGGAAAAAAAAGGGGTTGAATTGTAATGGGTGACCTACCTAAGTAGAAGAATGACCTCATTGTAATGGGTGACCTGTCCAGATATATAAATGGAGAATTGGTTGTGTTGTAATGAGTGACCTACCCAAAAAAAAAAATATTGGTCTCATTGTAATGAGTGACCTACCCAAGTAAAAGAATAACCTCATTGTAATGGGTGACCTGCCTAGATAAAAAACATGGAGAATTGGTTGCGTTGTAATGGATGACCCACCTAGAAAAATATTAGTGAGGGCTCAAAGACGCACTCAAAAGAAGGTGCAACACCGATCTATCAATGATAAAAGCAATGCATTATGATTGACATACAAGTATACTTACCTGAGAAATGTAGGTCCCCATTTCATCCTAGTGTCTTCCCTTTCCCAAAAGTTAGAGTATTGATAATAAACTTCAATGGCTAATTGTTCTTGCTTACTCAAGTCATATCTTGAGATCTTGACCTCTAGAAAGGGCTTGGTATCATCATACTTCTTTGTCCTCTGCCTTTTATCTCAAGCATTTCCAATTTTGCCTAACATTTTTCTTTGAAAGGGAATTATGGAGCCAACCCTATCAAGAGTTTTTTTATTTCCCCCCAATTTGAGCATGCCCTTAAGTATTCAATTCAGGTTTGAGGATGAGGGTATATGACAGAAGGTCTAACAAGGAGTTTTTTTCATGTAGAAATTTTTGGAATTTCAAAGTTATTCCAGACACAGAAATTATTTTGACATCGATTCAAAGCAACCTTATTCTGAAGAATATGTGACATTTAGTTGGTAAAAAAAATGGTTCAAAATTCAATTTGAAGGTTATAGAGAATCGATTTTCAAAGCATTTATTTTATTTGCATTAATAATGATTTGGTTTGCATGAGAAAGCACTACCCACCGATCGAGATTGTTTGCCTTTGATTAGAAAGGGCTTCATTAGGCACGTAATGTAGGCTTAATGATTAGTACTTAAAAGTGCATTTTTATCATGGTTTTATATCATCATTTTGCACTTAAAGTATCAATAACTCCTTAACTAAAATATGTTTTATAATAATGTATCTAATAATATAAGATACCTATAATTTGTGGTAAATATCTATTTTTAATGCAGGCCTATCAAATAAATGAAAGGATTGATTGATGACTTGAAGAACTTAAATTGCAAGGATAAAGAGATGGTCAAACTTAGAGAAGAGATGTCGGTGCAATCCAAACCAGAACACTGTTTGGTAATTGGGTCATATCTGGAGCTACAGATCTCAGATTTAGGTCCAATTTATATGGATGGAAAGGTAAGACATAGGCCTACAACTTTCATATGGAGCCCAAGATCTAAAAAGGCCATTTGCAAGTCCAAATTGTAGCAACAACAAAGAAGCTTGAATCTGTCTTCCAGCCCGAGCACTGTTCGGTATTTTGGCCATATCCAGAGTTCTAGAAGTCCAAATGAGCTGAAGTTTTTACACAAGAAAGCTGAGACAATTTCCTACAACTTTCATGTTTACAACTAGCTCCAATTTTGACGTTATCAATGACGTTTTGGGCAGACAAGAGAAGATAAGTATTGTCACCAAGTCAAAAGTTGGCTACCCACTTATCAATTAGTCATCAAATCAATAGTTCCCAATTTTGGCCTATAAAAGGAGGCATTTGCCATGCATTTAGGCATCTTGGTGTTCAGATCAAGATCATGCTCTTCCTTTCTCTCTTTGTATTTTTTGTAATATTTATGCTTTACTTTCATTAATATCAAGTTTATGCCTTTCATTTCCTTTCCTTTACTTAGTTAACTTTTGTGTTCTTATTTTGTTTATTTGTTTTCCTTTCTTTCATTATGTCTAGCTAAGTTAATTATGTCAAGGTGAAAAGGTTACACTAATGGTGTAAGAATAAGTATAGTGTAAACTTAATATGGACTTTAATGTTTGATACTAACATGTTTTATATTTGTTATCTTGTTCACTCTTTAATACTTTGCTTGTTAAATGATTAATCTTAATTTATGTTGTATAACACTTGGTACAACAAATGCTTGGCACTTTCATAGCCCATAATGTATGGTATAACCGACACCTGAGCTATGAAAGGAACTTGATTTGTTGTTAACATAAGTTATAATCATGAATGCTTGACGAGATTTACAAGTATTAGCATTAATTGAATAAGATGACTAATGTAATCATGTTAACAATATATAATCTAATTGGAACCTCCTTTGTGTGTGGTTTCCAATTCAATAATAAGAATTTATACTATACTTGTTTGATATACCATTAGTGGAACCTCTAACCTTGACATTTGTTATTATTATTGTTTAATCCTTACATTAATTTTTCATCTCCAAGTTCTCATCATCTTCTTCTTCTTCTCTTTCTTTACTACTACTACTACTACTACTACTACTACTACTACTACTACTAGTATTATTATTATTATTATTATTATTATTATTATTATTATTATTATTATAGTTGTTGTTGTTATTGTTGTTGTTATTGTTCTTTATAATTGTTGTCTATAATTTGTACAATTAACCTCCCTGTGGTTCGACCTCGGTCTTGCCGGGTTATTTATTACTTCGACACTCCTGCACTTGGGAGAAGACATCAACCTTTTAGTCGTGTCACTTAAGCTCTTGGTTATGAAGAAAAGAATATTTTGCAGGCTCAAAAGGTGCTTAAGGAATTTTAAAACTAAGGATCATTTGTGCTTGTTTCCTGACCTTTTTCTTTTGAATTTATTTCCAAAATGGTTTTCCATGCCCCCTAGTGTTGGGTTTAGGCTCTCCTCTTTATTTTTTTTATTTTGTTTGATTGAGCATAATCACCTCAGTTGTTTTTATGAGAAGCTCAAATCTTTTGGATCTTTTAGATTTTCTTTATCATGCCCCAGCTTTGCATGAGCAACTTAGATGATTGAGAATTTTCTTTTATTCCTTCCAATATTGTTTAGGCATTTTCAATCATTGAGGTTTTATTATGTCTCTCGCATTTGCCCCCTAGTGTGGGGTGTGACCCTAGTTAATATTATTTATCTCAAGAAAAGTATTAGGCTCAAAAGGGGACTACAAATGATATATTTTAGCCTCATGAAAAGCTTATTAAAGATGGATTTTCTTCATCTCAAATGCATATACGCCTTGCTTTCATGTGAGTATGCAAAATGATTTCTCATTATTCATTCAAATAAAACTCAGCTTTTGGGTCACTTTATGGGTTTCTTGTTTTTTATGTTGTTATTTTTTTGCTCAAATTTTTTCTTTCAAGTTTTCTAGATGTATGGTTACCTTCTAAGGAATCACTTGAATTTCCAGAACTTTTTTGTTTGGATAAACACCAATATGATTTTTATCTCATACCTAAAAATTTGAATTACCAGAAAATATTTGTGAGCATGTGAAATCATGTATAGTTTTGAAAGAAAAGGGAAAACGTTCGTGGTTTCATGAGTAAAAATTACACTCAGTGTGTTATTTGCATGAAACAACAAGAAAAATGAAGGCATGTCCCAAACACAAGAAAACACATGAAAGACTCATTTGACAAAGAAAGTCTTATGGCATTATGAGCCAAATTACCGACGAGACTGAAATAGGTTAAAGCAAAAATAATCGAACAAAAAAATATAATAATAGGACAGGCTTCATCCTTCTATTTTCATAAATCTCCTCTCAGGCTAGCCTTCCCACAACAACTTTTGTAGAGTCCTTCAAAATTTATGCTACCTTTTTCACATCCTGCCTTGACCATCAGTGCTTTCTAAGCATTCTGCCTCTAGTGCCTTTACTAATCCACCACTTCAAACATGATTAGGTAGAGGGTTCGTGTTCACGTTAAGAGCGTCTTCCAATGCCATCCACCTTACCTTGATTAATTGCAAAAACTTTCTCTTAAAGGCATTGTAAGTATGGATGTTATGTCTAGTAACACCAGCATGATATTCGCAAGTGAGATCTGGCTTATACCAGCTACAGTAAGGTGGCTGCATAGGCGTCAGAGGTTTGGGAGCTACCTGCCCGATGCTTAATAGCTTCTAATACATCTCATTCAAGGGGAGTGGTAATGGAGGTAATTCTTGGACCTTTTGGTAATTTCTAATTTGGCTTTTAGCTTGAAAGTTTTGGGACTCAAGTTTTTTGATGTTGGCAACTTGGGATGAAGTATAATAGTTTTGGGATGAGTTTTTCCTACCCCTGTAGTCGTCTCCAACATGGTTGACCTCTTTCCTTTCAAAGCCTCTTTTCTCGGTGGGTGCAGAAATTCTACCACTCTTGACACCTTGCTCTATAAGTTCACACACTACCACAGCATCGGTGAATTGCTAGGCCAAACTACCCATCACATGCTTATGATATGGTGCTTTGAATGTGTTAACAAATAAAATAACCATCTCCTTGTCCAAAAGCGGAGGATGGACTTAAGCAGCTGATTCTCGCCATCTTTGAGCATATTCCCTTATTCTTTCTTTGTCCATTTTCTCTAAATTAGACAAGCTGGTTCTATCGAGAGCAATGTCCATGTTGTAGTTGTACTGCTTGATAAAAGCATCCACAAGATCTTTCCATCTCCAGATCTTTGTGTTGTCCAATCTTATATACCAGCTCAATGTTGCCCCACTTAAGCTATCATGAAAAAAGTGTATCAGTAGTTTTTCATCATGTATTACTTTTGTTATTTTATTGCAATAGGATTTGAGATGAGTCATGGGGCATTGTATTCCACTATATTTGATGAACTCAAGAACATGAAATTTTTTCAAGGCAACCACATTTGGGACTAGACACATCTCTACTGCCCGTACTAGATCATATAAGTCTACCCCTTCAATTACTTTGATTCTGGCTTCTAGCGCCTCCATCTTATCTTGATTAATGCTATCAGATGACTTAGACTTGTAGGACTCATTAGCAAATACATCCATGACTGCAGGGGTTGGTGTAGGTGTTGTTGATTACATAAATGATGGATTATGTTGAGGCTCTTGACCATGTTCACTCATTCTTTCTTCAAGCTGAGCTATTTGATTAAAGGTGATTGGTCAGTTAAAAGGACCTTCACCAGAGATATTTCTCAGTGTTTGCTCAAGTAAACTAGTGAGGCGAGCCACACTTGTCTTTAGAGACTTCAACTCTTCTTATAAATAGGCGTCAAGGTGAGTGTGCTCTTCATCTTCCATGTTTCTCGCTTGAAGTTGGGTGTTATAGACTCTTTAAGGACATATATTATTTATAATGAATGGATATATGTGCCTGATGTAAATGTATGTACATGCATATTAGGGAGTTCATACTCTAAGGATAGGTTTGAGCCATTACATGATGGGCGGCTTTCTACCTAGTCTCAAAAGGGTCTTTTGTTGTCCTAGTGATCACCATCGTAAAGGCAATATAGGGGCTTAGGAGGTAGTGGGATGGCATATGCACCAATCATTACCATTCTAAGCACTGAGCGAAGAGTTAGGGTTTACACAAACTTAAACCTTAACTAAAAGTTGTAAGGTAAGCTACTAGTCCCCCACTTAACCTAAAGTTTTTCTTAATATAAACTCTCATAAAATATGAATGATGTATGAAATAATTTTATATAATGCATGAATAAATATGTACAAAATTAAAGCATATGAGCAAATAAGAACTGTGTATTAACAACGACAAACAAAATCAACAAAAATCAAACAAAACAAATGCTTAGTCCATAAGGTCCTTAACGGAGTCGCCATTTGGTCATACGTGTGCAGCGTTACGGCGATCGTCCTTCACACTCATGGGTATGTATTTGGAAAATATAGGGAGATAAGGAATTCTTGTCTTTTATTAGTGGAAAAATAGAATGGGAGTCACCACCTCGAATTTTAGTCACTAAGAATCCTAATTGGTCTTAGAGATCGTATGGAGATTGGTTGCATAAAGGGAAGGTATTAGCACCTCAAATACATCCTATCTAAGGTAAGTTGCATTGTTTAATTGTCTGATAAATGTTAAGGTTTCATTATATTTCTAATTGTTGGTTTGTCTACGGTTTAAGAAAAGTTCTCGGTAAGGAGGTCATTATCTTATCGGGTAAAGCCTAACCATTCTAATATCTATAAAAGAACTATTGTTTTTAATATAAGGAATACATTTTACGTGTAAATTCATAATCCCTAATATAAAAAGAAAACAAAATAATTTTTTGGATTTTTTTGAAATATTGGCCAACTTCTCATGACTTTAATAAACTGGTTATTAAAGTCAAAATGCATGTTAAAACATTTTTTTTTTTGAAGTTTTCTTTATTGTATTGATTAGTACTTAAAAGTGTATTTTTTTATCAAGGTTTTATATCATCATTTTGAACTTGAAGTATCAAAAACTCCTTAACTAAAGCATGTTTTATAATAACATATCTAATAATATAAGATACTCTTAATTTATGGTAAATGTTTATTTTAAATGCCAGCTTATAACATAAATGAAATGATTGATTAATGACTTTAAGAATTGAAATTGAAAGGACAAAGAGATGGTCAAACTTAGAAAAGAGATGCCAGTGCAATCTTGGTTAGGTTATAGCTGAGAGAAAGATTCTTTAGTGTATGGGGGAGGCAGCCTTGGGTTAATAGGATGTGTGTCAATAACTGTATTTTTAGGAAGTAGTCATGTTTTGGGGGTCGTCCCCAAAGCTTTAGCATAAGGGGACATCATTGGAAAAACAATTGGAGAGGAACTACAAGTCTCCACAATGTTTGCTCGAATGAATGCAATGTTTAACCATGTTGATGCCTTCATTGCCTTACCAGGTGGTCTAGGCACATTGAAAGAGATCTTTCATATTTTTTCTTGGGCCCAACTACACATTTATCATGAACCCATAGGTCTGTTAAATGTTAATGGTTATTATGATAAGTTATTGTCTTTTCTTGATCATGCTGGGACAGGAATTTCTAACATCTTTCGTATGACAAATCATAATCTTTATTGCTACTGTTGAGCAATTGATTAACCAACTACAATCTTTCATTGTTGTAATTGATCCCTCTATGAGTCGCATAAATTGGTCATCTAAGGAAAGTTGTAAAAAGCTTAGATTAGATTTGAGTCTTTATTTATGAATTTTTGTATCTTTTTGTTTTATTATTGTGTTTTGTTATTTCTTATTTTTGTTTAAGTGTGTTTTAGGTTTGTCAATGTTTGTTATTTCAGGTGATGTCTTTTGTACTCTATCTTTTTACTTTAGAACATTGAGGACAATGTCTCATTTTAGTTGAGGGGAGAGGGTAGTAGTTGATAAAAAAAAATATTTTCCATTTCATAAAGCATGTGTAAAATTATTATTACTAGGATGACAGAGTAAAAGAGCTTTTTTATTAAAGTGACTTTTGAGACACATCTTAGTAAACATTCATAACAAAGTCTATTATAATACTTCTTAAAATATTCAAGTTTACAAACTCTCGCATTATTATCATTTAATTCTGCTCATATACTTAGTTAACATGTATTCTTAAACCTTAATTTTTACACACACTCTTTAACATATGATTATGGGTTGCACATTGGATTATTACATTATTTATGTTCTTTTGTTAAAGGTAACAACTAAGAAAAATGGATAGTATATAATTTGAAAAAAAAACAAAAAAAAAAAGAGCAAAAAAAAATGATAATAAAAATGTAGATAAGTTTGGTTTTGTAGCCTCCCTAACCTAAACAATTAAACCCGAAGGGGTGTTTTAACACCTAATACCCTAAAGTCAATTGACTTGGGAGCTATTGGCCCAACGCTTGTTACATGCGTTAAGGAGAAAAGCTTAAGGGAATCAAACATTGCACTATCTACATATCAGTATTTGCAACCCAAGTTACTAAGCTCGTAGGGGTGTTTCAACACCTAATGCCCTAAGATCAACTGGTTTGCGAGTCATTAGCTGAAAACTCGTTACATGGGTTAAAGATGCATTATGTTTTTAAGTTACATGTATATATATTTAAAAAAAGGAAAACAAAATCTCAACCCAAAGAAGTTAACCTTAAACATTAGAACAAGAATTTCATTTTCTTCCAAGTAAAGACCCATAACTATATGTTGATTTATTAAGCACAAAAGAAAGGTTTATTAATATCTTGTTTAAGAGGTATTAAGCAGATATATAAATGTAATTCTTGTTTAAGAGGTATTAAGCAGATATATAAATGTAATGAGAGTTTGTTTATCTGGATATATTAATGGAAGTTGAATGATGAATACCTTGCTTTGTGGAATTTATAAATTATTTTTCTATTTTAACATTTTGATTACTAGGGACTATTAATAAGCTGGTTGGGGGTTGATTAGTACTTAAAAGTGTATTTTTTTTTAATTAAGGTTTTATATCATCATTTTGCACTTGAAGTATCAATAACTCCTTAACTAAAGCATGTTTTCTAACAACATATCTAATAATATAAAATCTTTTTAATTTATGGTAAATATTTATTTTAAATGCAGGCCTGTCACATAAATGAAAGGATTGATTGATGAATTTAAGAACTGAAATTGAAAGGACAAAGAAATGGTCAAACTTAGAAAAGAGATGTCGGTGCAGTCCAAACCGGAACATGGTTTGATAATTAGGTCATATTTAGAGTTGTAGATCTTAGATTTAGGTCTACTTTATATTGATAGAAAGGTAAGATATAGACCTACAACTACGATATAAGTTTAAGACCTAAAAAGGCCATTTTCAAGTCCAAATTATAGGAACAACAAAGAAGTCAGAATATGTCCTCCAGCCCAAGCACTATTTAGTGTTTAGCCCATATCTAGAATTCTAGAAGTCTAAATGATCTCAATTTTGTACACAAGAAAGTTGAGATAATTTGTTACAACTTTCATGCTTTCAAGTGGTTCCTATTTTAACGTTATCAATGATGTTTTGGGCAGATAAGAGAAGATAAGGATTGTCACCAAGTCAAGAGTTGGTCACCCACTCATCAATTACTCATCAAATCAATAGTTCCCAATTTTGGCCTATAAAAGGAGGCATTTTCCATGCATTTAGGCATCTTGGTTTCCAAATCAAGATCATGCTCTTGCTTTCTCTCTTTGTATTTTTTGTAATGTTTATGCTTTGCTTTCATTAATATCAAGTTTATGCCTTTCATTTCCTTTCATTTACTTAGTTAACTTTTATCTTATTTACATTCTTATTGATTGGTACTTAAAAGTGCATTTTTATCATGGTTTTATATCATCATTTTTCACTTGAAGTATCAATAACTCCTTAACTAAAACATGTTTTATAATAATATATCTAATAATATAAGATACATTTAATTTGTGGTAAATGTTCACATAAATGAAAGGATTGATTGATAACTTTAAGAACTTAAATTACAAGGATAAAGAAATGGCCAAACTTAGAAAAGAGATGTCGGTGCAATCCAAACTGGAACATTGTTCGGTAATTGGGGCATATCTGGAGCTATATATCTCAGATTTAGGTCCGATTTATATGGATGGAAAGGTAAGACATAGGCCTACAACTTTCATATAGAACCCAAGATCTAAAAAGGCCATTTGCAAGTCCAAATTGTAGCAACAACAAAGAAGCCTGAATCTGTCTTCTAACCTGAGTACTGTTCGGTATTTTGGTCATATCTAGAGTTCTAGAAGTCCAAATGAGCTGAAGTGTTTACACAAGAAAGCTGAGACGATTTCCTACAACTTTCATGTTTTTGACTGGCTCCAATTATGACATTATCAATGACGTTTTGGACAGACAAGAGAAGATAAGGATTGTCACCAAGTCAAGAGTTGGCCACCCACTTATCAATTACTCATCAAATCAATAGTTCCTAATTTTGGCCTATAAAAGGAGGCATTTGCCATGAATTTAGGCATCTTGGTTTCCAGATCAAGATCATGCTCTTCCTTTCTCTCTTTGTATTTTTAGTAATGTTTATGCTTTGCTTTCATTAATATTAAGTTTATGCCTTTCATTTCCTTTCCTTTACTTAGTTAACTTTTATGTTCTTATTTTGTTTATCTATTTTTCTTTCTTTCATTATGTCTAGCTAAGTTAATTATGTCAAGGTGAAAAGGTTACACTAATGGTGTAAGAATAAGTATAATGTAAACTTAATATGGACTTTATTGTTTGATACTAATATGTTTCATATTTGTTATCTTGTTTACTCTTTAATACTTTGCTTGTTAAATGACTAATCTTGATTTATGTTGTATAACACTTGGTACAACAAATGCTTGGCACTTTCATAGCCCATATTGTATGGTATAACCGACACCTAAGCTATTAAAGGAACTTGATTTATTGTTAACATAAGTTATAATCATGAATGCTTGACGAGATTTACAAGTATTAGCATTAATGGAATAAGATGACTAATGTAATCATGTTAACAATCTATAATCCAATTGGAACCTTCTTTATGTGTGGTTTCCAATTGAATAATAAGAGTTTATATTATACTTGTTTGACATACCATTAGTGGAATCTCTAACCTTGACAATTTTTATTATCATTGTTTAATTGTTACATTAATATTCCTTCTCCAAGTTCTCATCATCATCTTCTTCTTCTCTTTCTTTATTATTATTATTATTATTATTATTATTATTATTATTATTATTATTATTATTAGTACTACTACTACTACTACTACTACTACTACTACTACTACTACTACTACTATTTTTATTATTATAGTTATTGTTGTTATTGCTATTATTATTGTTTATAATTATTGTTTATAATTATTGTTTATAATTTGTATAATTAACCTCCCTGTGGTTAGACCCCGGTCTTGCCGGGTTATTTATTACTTCGACACTCCTGCACTTGGGAGAAGACAACAATCTTTTGGTCGTGTCACTTATTTTGTTTATTTATTTTTCTTTCTTTCATTATGTTTAGTTAAGTTTATTATGTCAAGGTGAAAAGGTTACACTAATGGTGTAAAAATAAGTATAGTGTAAACTTAATATGGACTTTAATGTTTGATACTAACATGTTTTGTATTTGTTATCATGTTCACTCTTTAATACTTTGCTTATTAAATGACTAATCCTGATTTATGTTGTATAACACTTGGTACAACAAATACTTAACACTCTCATAGCCTATACTGTATGGTATAACCGACACTTGAGCTATGAAAGAAACTTGATTTGTTGTTAACATAAGTTATAATCATGAATACTTGACAAGATTTACAAGTATTAGTATTAACCGAATAAGATAACTAATGTGATCATGTTAACAATTTATAATCTGATTGTAACCTCCTTTGTGTGTGGTTTCTAATTGAATAATAAGAGTTTATACTACACTTATTTGACATACCATTAGTGGAACCTCTAACCTTGATATTTGTTAATATCATTGTTTAATTCGTACGTTAATATTTCATCTCAAAGTTCTCATCAACTTCTTTTTATTATTATTATTATTATTATTATTATTATTATTATTATTATTATTATTGCTACTAATATTATTGTTGTTGTTGTTGTTACTGTTATTGTTGTTATTTATAATTTGTATAATTAACCTTCCTATTGTTCGACCCAGGTCTTACCGGGTTATTTATTACTTCGACACTCCTACACTTGGGAGAAAACATCAATCTTTTAGTCGTGTCATGTATGAAAATACAATATGATTTTTTTTAGCTTTGAGAGACTTGGTCGTATACATGAAAACAAAAATATTTTTTTAAAAAAAAAGGGTATTTTAATATCAAATTTATATTTTTACAATATAAAAATACAGACTAATATTAATCAAAATGACATAGAAAAATATGTGAGAAAATAATATATTTTCAAAACTGATTTTTGAATATATATTTTTTTAACTAGGTGGACCCAGCCCAAAAAAAGGCTAGGCTGAAATTGGCCCAAAAATTGAAATCGAGTCAGGATCAGCCCAAAAGAAAACCTACTTGTGGCTAGACTTAACCCAGCCATGTGGGCTAAGCTGATGTTCCAGCCCAAAAAACCAATAGCTGGTTATTGTGCTGAGCATAGTAACCCATTATATATAATTAGGTGGTTACTGTGCTGCGTATAGTAACCACCTAATTATTTTCCACTTTGTTGTAGAACGTGAATTGCTGACGTTCTGCATGCAAATGGTAAACACAGTAGAGGAGCCAGAAAAGGGAAGGAGATTACCTAGAATGAGGGAGCGTGGTTGTTATCTTCGGTGGTTGTGGTGGCGGGTCATGATTGAGGACGATGGTTCTTCCTCTTCTCCTGCGTGCTTCCTTTTCACACCACTGTGTTTCCTTTCTCTTATTATCCTCTTCGTCTACCTCAGCTTCCCCTTGTTTTTCTATTCTTATTTTATCATCTACTAGTGGCAGTGGCAATGACTGGGACTGCAGATGGTGGTTGGGAAACTAGGTGGGAACTACTGTGATGGTGGTTCTGTGGTGGTTCTTCTTCTCTCTTCTGTGTTCTTCCCTTTATCTATCTCTGTTTTTTCTTCTTCTTCCTTTCTCATGGTGCAGGTATTGTTATCGACAACTGGGAGGACGGTGGCAGCTGGAGCTGGTTCTGGTGGTGTTGCTGCTATGCTGCTCCTCCTTCTATGCAAAGATATCAGCCCATGTGTCTTTTTTTTTTGTTTTCCTTCTCTATTTGATTCTGTTTCCCCCCTCTCTATCATTTCTCTTTTCCTCTCTTATTTCCCCCTTATTTCCTCCATCTCTTCCTTTTTCTTCTATTTTACCAAGCTTCTCTCCTTTCAAAAACAAACTTTCCCCTCTATTTTGAGTTCTTCCCCCTTTGTTTTTTGTTCTTCCCTCCTCCTCTAAAATTTTCCCCCTATCACTGGTTCCACCTCTGGTATTTATAAGCAGAGGAGGAAAGGGTCACCTTACCCCTGCCATGGTGTAGGGTAAGGTAGGTGATGGGAAATGTTTGCAGGGATGGTTGTTGAGGCATGGGTGTCTTTTTTTTTTTCATCTTGGTGGCAGGGCATGTGTAGGTATGGGTAGTGTCGGGTTTCTTGGGCAAGTGGGGTGTAAAAAGAGAGCGGGAAAAAACATTTCAAAAATCCTCTTCTCCCCTATCTTTGCATTTGCAGGGGAGAAGAAGCTATATATTGCCATTCAAAACAACATTGTGTAGTTTGTTTGTGTTTTTTTGAAGAAAAGAAAAATAAATTTAGGAGTGACCAAAAATGGGTTATGACAATCATTATCATCTTCAAGTTGCTTGCAAATATTAAAAATATTCATCTCCAATGTCATATTTCTAAATGATAGCTTTATTAGTCCATTCCTAAAATTGATCAATGCATTAGAAGTTGCAAGAAATGGACACCTTAAAATAACAGGAAATGAATTACATGCTTTAATAGATTGTGTGTCCAAGATAATAAAATCCATAGGATAAATGAGTTTATTAACTTGTATTAACACATCTTCAGTTATTTCTCTAGGTACTTTTACAAATCTATCAATAAGTAAAAGAGTTACAGAAGTTAGTTTTAACTCACCTAAATTAAGACTTTGAAAAACTGAATATGGAAGTAAATTCACACTAGCTCCAAGATCAAGTAAAGCTCTTTTAAATTTATGTTCTTCAATAAAGCAAGAAATTATAGGATAATCTCCTTATTTCAAAGAATTATTGTTATGAAGAATGACACTTACTTGATTGGCTAAAAAGTTTTTCTTTTTCACTTTCAGTTTTCTCTTCACAATGCATATATATTTCAAAATTTTAGCATAAGAAGGAACCTGTTTAATAGCATCTAGCAAAGGTATATTGATCCTTACCTATTTGAAAGTTTCAAAGATTTTAAAATTATGATTGACTTTTCTTTGTTTAGTCATGGCATGAGGAAATGGAAGTGTTGGTGGGGAATCAGTCTTTTTCTTGTAATTTTTATATTCAACCCCTTCTTTACCCTCAGATATTAACTCATCATCTTTCTCACAAGGTTTAAGAATGAGTTTTTCGATAACTTTACCACTGTGAAGAGTCGTAACTGATTTAACTTTATCCATGTATTGGCTTTCAGAACTACTTACATTTGCATGGTATTGCCTCTTGGAATTTTATTGTGGTTGAGATGCAAACTTACCTTTCTTTTAAAAACTGAGAGTAGATGTCAATTTTGCAAGAGTATCTTTAAAAATTTTCATGCTTTGAGTAAGTTGAGTATTGATTGTCTCTTGCTTTTCAATGAATGTATGCAATGTTTCCTCAAAATTTCTTCTAGGAGGTGGAGCATAAGGAGGTGCATATCCATGAAAATTTTGGAAATTATAGTGTGCTTGAAATTATGGTTGTGAAGTTTGTGCATTATTGTTATCACTCTTCCAACTAAAATTTAGGTGATTTCTCCAACCAAGGTTGTATGTTTACAAGTATGGGTTATGATAGACTTTGAAAACTATTTAAAGCATGGGTTTGTTCATAGAGACATTTCTTAAAAGAAAGCAAGCTTGGGTAGTCATTGGTTTCATAAATTTGACACAATATTTTGAACAGATTTTAATTAACCACTCTTTTTTAATTCTAGTGCCTCGACTTTTCTACCTGAAGATGCAAACCTGGCTTGGAGGTCATAATCTTTTTTAATGTTGTATATACCTCCACTAGATGTATGAGATTGAGTTTTACTAGGTGCCATATAAGTACCTGTAGTGTCCTAATTTTGAGCATTTTTAGCTAACAACTCTAAGTACTTCATTGCTTCTTCAAGGTCTTCATCTTCAAAAGCTCCATTGCACATCAATTCAACCATTTGTCTATCTCTAGGTGTTAACTCTTAATAAAAGTATGAAACCAATCTCCATGTTTCAAGACCATAATGAAGGCAAGTATTAAGCAAGTCTCGATATCTATCCTAACATTGGTAAAATGTTTTTCCTAGTTTTTAAGTGAAAGTGGTGATTTATCTTTTGAAAGAGTTTGTTCTATGAGAAGGGAAAATTTTCTTTAAAAACTGTTGTTGCATTTCATCCCAAGCACGAATAGATCCTAGTCTTAAATTTTGTAGTCATGTTTTAGCTTTATCTTTTAATGAAAAAGAAAAAGGCTTTAATTTGATGGTATTCATGCTACAATTTGAGTCATTATAGGTATTGCAGACCTCCTCAAATTTCCTTAAATGCAAGTATGGATTTTATAAATCTAAGTTATGAAACGAAGAAAAAAATTGAATAATACCTGATTTAAAATTAAAATGAGATGCATTAGGAAGGAAACTATGCATGAAGGTGCACTTGTTTTCGTAAGATTCATATGGTTTTTAAGTGTTCTAACATAGTTATTCTCATTATTCTTATTATGAAGTGACTGATTATCTTCTTTGGCCATAATTTTTGAAATTGATAAGGATACCCTACAAAGTCTACCACTTAATATACGTGATCAAACTCTCATGCACGTGTAAAAATAGAATAAAAAAATAAAACAAAAGAAACAAAGTTAGATACAAGAAAAGTGAAAAAAAGAAAATAAAATAAAAACTATATTTTGTACAAGAATTTACCTTCTTGGCAACGTCGCCAAAAAATTGACACGACCAGAAGATTGATGTCTTTTCCTAAATGCAATAGTGTCGAAGTAATAAATAATTTGATAAGACCGGGATCGAACCACAAGGAGGTTAATTGTATAAATTATAAATAACGACAATACAACAACAAAAAGAATAATAATAATAATAATAATAATAGAAGAAAAAGAAAAAGAAGAATTTGATAAGAACTTTGAGATGGAAGATTAATGTAAGGATTAAATAATGATAACAACAAATGTTAAGGTTAGAGAATCCACTAATGGTATTTGAATCAAGTATACTATAAACTCTTATTATTCAACTGGAAATCACACACAAAAAAGGTTCTAATTAGATTATAAATTGTTAACATGATTACATTAGTTATCTTATTCAAATAATGTCATACAGCTTGTGCTATGAAAGTGCCAAGTATTTGTTATACCAAGTATTATACAACATAAATCTAGATTAATCATTTAACAAGCAAGTATTAAAAGTGAACAAGATAACAAATACAAAACATGTTAGTATCAAACATTACGGTTCATATTGAGTTTACACTATACTTATTCTTATACCATTAGCGTAACCTTTTCACCTTAACATAATAAACTTAACTAAACATAATGAAAGAGGAAAACATAAATAAAGAAGATAAGAACATAAATAAAATAAAAGTTAACTAAGTAAAGAAAAGGAAATTGATTAGTACTTAAAAGTGCATTTTTATCATGGTTTTATATCATCATTTTGCACTTGAAGTATCAATAACTCCTTAACTAAAGCATGTTTTATAATAATATATCTAATAATATAAGATACCTTTAATTTATGGTAAATGTTCATTTTAAATGCAGGCCTATCACATAAATAAAAATATTGATTGATGACTTTAAGAACTTAAATTGCAAAGGCAAAGAGATGGTCAAAATTAGAAAAGAGATGTCGGTGCAATCCAAACCGGAACACTGTTCGGTAATTGGGTCATATCTGGAGCTACAGATCTCAGATTTAGGTCCAATTTATATGGATGGAAAGGTACGATATAGGCCTACAACTTTCATATGGAGCCCAAGATCTAAAAAGGCCATTATCAAGTCCAAATTGTAGCAACAACAAAGAAGCCCGAATCTGTCTTCCAGCCCGAGCACTGTTCGGTATTTTGGCCATATCTGGAGTTATAGAAGTCCAAATGAGCTGAATTTTTTACACAAGAAAGCTGAGACAATTGTCTACAACTTTTATGTTTACAACTAGCTCCAATTTTGACGTTATCAATGATGTTTTGGGCAGACAAGAGAAGATAAGGATTGTCACCAAGTCAAAAGTTGGCCACCCACTTATCAATTAGTCATCAAATCAATAGTTCCCAATTTTGGCCTATAAAAGGAGGCATTTGCCATGCATTTAGGCATCTTGGTGTTCAGATCAAGATCATACTCTTCCTTTCTCTCTTTGTATTTTTTGTAATGTTTATGCTTTGCTTTCATTAATATTAAGTTTATGTCTTTTATTTCCTTTCCTTTCCTTTACTTAGTTAACTTTTATGTTCTTATTTTGTTTATCTATTTTGCTTTCTTTCATTATGTCTAGCTAAGTTAATTATGTCAAGGTGAAAAGGTTAAACTAATGGTGTGAGAATAACTATAATGTAAACTTAATATGGACTTTAATGTTTGATACTAACATGTTTTATATTTGTTATCTTGTTCACTCTTTAATACTTTGCTTGTTAAATGACTAATCTTGATTTATGTTGTATAACACTTGGTACAACAAATGCTTGGCACTTTCATAGCCCATAATGTATGGTATAACCGACACCTGAGCTATGAAAGGAACTTGATTTGTTGTTAACATAAGTTATAATCATGAATGCTTGACGAGATTTACAAGTATTAGCATTAATTGAATAAGATGACTAATGTAATCATGTTAACAATATATAATCTGATTGGAACCTCCTTTGTGTGTGGTTTCCAATTCAATAATAAGAGTTTATACTATACTTGTTTGATATATCATTAGTGGAACCTCTAACCTTGACATTTGTTCTTATTATTGTTTAATCCTTACTTTAATATTTCATCTCTAAGTTCTCATCATCATCATCTTCTTCTTCTTCTCTTTCTTTATTATTATTATTATTATTATTATTATTATTATTATTATTATTATTATTATTACTATTGTTGTTGTTATTATTGTTGTTTTATAAGTGTTGCTTTATAATTGTTGTTTATAATTTGTACAATTAACCTCCCTGTGGTTCGACCCCGGTCTTGCCGGGTTATTTATTACTTCGACACTCCTGCACTTGGGAGAAGACATCAACCTTTTAGTCGTGTCAGAAATGAAAGGTATAAAGAAGATATTAATAAAAGTAAAACTTAAGCATTACAAAAATACAAAGAGAGAAAGCAAGAGTTTGATTTTGATCTAAAAACCAAGATGCCTAAATACATGAAAAATTCCTCCTTTTATAGGCAAAAAATAGGAACTATTAATTTGATGACTAATTGATGAGTGGGTAGCCAACTCTTACCTTGGTTATAATCCTTATCTTCTCTTATTTGTTCAAAACGTCATTGATAACGTTAGAATTTGAACCAGACCTCCACATAAAAGTTGTAGGAAATTATCTCAGCTTTAAAAAAAAACAATTGAGGTCATTTGGACTTCTAGAACACTGGATATAGGCTAAACACTGAACAGCTATAGGATATATTTAAACTTTTTTGTTGTTGCTATAATTTGGACTGGAAAAAAGCCTTTTTAAAACCAACCTCCATATGAAAGTTGTAGGCTTATGTCTTACATTTCCATTCATATAAAGTAAATCTTAATTTGAGATCTACAGCTCCAGATATGACCTAATTATTAAATAGTATTCCTGTTTGGACTACACCGCATCTCTTTTCTAAGTTTGGTCATCTCCTTGTCCTTTTAATTTCAGTTCTTAAACTCATCAATCAATCTTTTTATTTATGTGATAGACCTACATTTAAAATAAACATTTACCATAAATTAAAGGTATCTTGTATTATTAGATATGTTAGTATAAAACATGTTTTAGTTAAGGAGTTATTGATACTTTAAGTGCAAAATGATGATATAAAAATTTGATAAAAATGTACTTTTAAGTACTAATCAGCTAACATATTAGAAACCTAATGGGTCTCACACACATTAAGAATCATTAGTGAAAAATTAAAGGAGGATAATCAATCAAGTATGACTTGATTGAAAATAATTTTAGAAATTAAACACTACAATATATTTAATTTAGGAATTACAGTTATAGTTTCTAGAATAATCAAGTTGGGATTTAATTGATTAAATTTTTAAAATTATCTTTAAATAATATATGAATATTATTTAAGGAAAAAATTGATATTTTGTTAATTTATAGGATTTTTTAAATTTCTCTATAAATAGTAAGTTATTCCTTCTATTTTTTTAGAGTGGTTGTCTATTAAACATAAAAACTAAGTAGATCATGGAATAGAAGTTAGCACTCTAGGCATAATAATCCATCTCTCTTAAATAAAAATTTAGAAGATGTATTACTGGTAGGTTGTATCAATTATCATTAGAGATCAGACTCGATTATCATTAAAGATTGGATAATTAAACGATTTGTAATTTATCACAATTCAGTTTTTAAAAAATTATTTAAAGTAAAAATAAATAAATAATAAATTCTTAATCAACTTTGAATCTTTCTCGGAGCTCCAAAATAATTTTATTTAATTATGTTCTTCACATATATCATATTTGGAAACCAACAAACATGATGTTACGATCCCTCGGAGCCGAGCAGAAGCTTCACCACCGTGCTGCCATAATTGCATGCTTTCAAATATCTCCCGCAAATTTTTACATTAAAAAAAACAATGAAGGTCGAGGTATTATATTAAACTTGAGTGTGATTTCTCACAAATATAATGTTGAGCTGCAACATATTGTTCCACTGTAACATCATGAAAATAACAGTGCATTCACATTTTCTTGCATCGTCAAAGTCACAAGGGAGGCGCACATAATGGAGGAACAGAGCACATCACAAATTAATTAATTAGTTAGCACGCAAAATCCGTTGAAGCCTGCTCAGCCCACTCCAATAAATTATATAACCTTCTTTCTGGCAATTAAGCCTGCTCACCCCCCTCCAATAAATTATATAACCTTTTCTGTCAATTCCTACTGCCAACCAAACTTGGAGGCCAATAATAACATATAAGGCCATCGTACACGTGCCGCGCAATAGAGCATTCGGGCCACAGAGAGATGGTTGCGATGCTGACCGCATTTTGAGGGCTGTCAGATTAGACAGGTTGTTGGCAGCTAAAAAGAACCATCTACTAATTAAATATAACATTCAATTCATCTCCAGTCACTTATCCAATGAGCTTACAGCTTTCATTTATCCAAGAAATTGAAAAAAATATATTATATATATATAAATACATACACCTTAATTAAAGTGTACCCGCGACTCCAACAGGTATGATTCTACACAAGTAAAGTGACACGTGGCAAGGAGACTGACGCCATTCCAGCCACACGCTTTCTCAATGTTTAAGCACCACTCTCATCAGCTAGCATCTGACCACCCATCATGCCAAAATTGTTGGCATGTTTCGGCCTCCACTCGGTCCTTCCCCTCACGATCTCAGCACCATCTTCATGTCGCAGCAAATGTTGACACTCAACTTTACCAGGACCGCCCAAATTTCCAATGCCAGCGCCAGATACAGCAGTCAAGGACTGCAGCACGCTGTCCCTGCCACACTCCCTCCTGTACTCCAAAGTAATGGCAGCAAGCTCACGACTCTCCAGGATTGGGGGAGGAGCGCTCTGCAACAAACAACCACCATAACGTTAGGTGAACTTCAAAAAAGAAGGGTACAAAGCTTGGGGAGAGAAGCGGTTGAATCAGTTTCATAGCACATTTGACTTTTCTCCTCTCGACATAAACTGGATTGCGATCGATGTTCCAGGAGGGGAAAATTCAAAGCTGCCAGACCACTTGTTTTTTCTATGCCAGCAAGGACGGAATTCGACATTAAAAATTAGCACCACCATGTGCATTGAAAAACATTCAAAATTACTACCACCAGGTGGGTCTCCTTTCGGTGGTATAAGCCAAGATAGACATTAAAGCTGACAGGTTATCAAGAACGAACAGGGTTGCGGTAAGGCATGCATTATAAAACCAAAACAATCATTAAACCCGGACTAAATTAGTGTTTTACAGTCTGGCTGTCAGTTAGAGCTGGCTGCTGGGCCGATCACACAGATTGTCCGCAGGTTGGTTTGCAGCAAGCAAACTTCATTCTATTTTTAATATTTGATTTAGCACCGTCAATAAGCTCTATATTGAGTTGTCATATATATGCATGAACATATTCATGAGATCAAAGCAAGCAAATTGCCATGCAAACATTTGAGGTCAACAAAAATGTCAACCAATGTACGCTCGTAAAACCTTATTTGTTGAATTAAAACCGCAAGGGACAAATTTTGACTGAATACCAAGCACAATTAGCCTTCCGGGAAGGATCTCTCACTTTCTGTCCAACCATTTTAATGAATTGTTGTGCGATTGCAAATTAAAGAAACCAAAACAAAATAAAATATTAAATGAAACGTGAGCAAGAAGAAAACAGGCAATGATTAAAAGTTCAAACTGGAATATTTCAGGATGAAGAATATACCTCAAGGATCCAGCCTATGTACTTCACATTGTTAACATGCTGGTTGACATCTAAATCATTCCATCTAGGCTGTGAATCAGAGAAGACGTATAACAACGATCACAACAGGCGAGTGGATTATTGTAGGTAATAAAACCTTCAGTGAAACTAAGTACACAAGTTTTGGCAGATCTACTTACAGTTAGGCCTTTGCGGATATAGTCCGCTGTCTTGTCGTCAAGTTTTGGCAGTTTTGTGCTGTCCTCATTCACAACAGGATCAGAATTCAGAAAATAAGGCTCTATTTCACCTCGAACATCTTCAGGAATTTTAGATAACCTCCTTGTCACTTTATTCATCATCACCCACAAACTGAAAATTTTCAAAAACCAGAAGTTTAAAATCGATTAATAAGCAGAATGAGGAAGCAATTAAAAAGCACAACAAAAGAATGGATCACTTCCAAAGAGTTTTCTACCTAGAGGCTCTTGTAAGAGTTTCACCAGTTTTAGCATCACGGACAAGCCAATCACGGCGCATACCATTCTTTCCTGATGCACTCACCCAAGTATCCACATTGACAACATCACCCCTGCAAGACAAAATAAGCCCTCTATTAGGTATAGCATCAACCCAACAACTGGTGCCCAGGGGCAGGTGCCAGCTAATCAACTGGAACAAAATAAGCCTACAGATTTTCATATGGCGTATGGAAACAACTTAGCATTACAAAGAATGCTAACAACAATATAGTTTAAACTGTATAAAAACAACGCATAAGGTCGCAGATTCTTGCATTAGATAGAAATAATGCAGATTGGATTATGTCTCACCATGTAGGATAGCGATCGACTAGAATCTGCATTCGAGTTACCACCCATATCAGGTTCCTTTTGGACATCTCTGGGGTTGCACCAAATCCATCTCCAAGAAGCCCAGCAGTCTTAACATGATTAAGTGCTGTTTCCTGCAGCCAAAGAAAAAAAATAGAAACTATTCAAACTAGTGGAGAAAATATTAACACCTCCCAAAATAACTTTGAAGTTTTTTTTTTTTTTTGTATCTCCAACAATAAGAGAAAATTTGAATACATAATCATACTTGTAAATGGTTCATCAACGTCTCTATAGACGCAGTACGATCTGCACCAATTTCATATGACCTAATTGAGAAATTCTGGCTGAAGACAAGACCATCTTGGACAATTCTTCCAATACCAAAGGGATCAATAAGCATGTCAGCTCGCTTTGGTTTCCAATCAAGCATCATCCACTGCTTCTCTGCTGCCAAAAACATGGTTGTAATTGCAGCAAGAAGCATGCTCCAATCAGGTAATTGGTTGATAAATGTCCGGGGTGCCGGTGATGAGACAACATCCTCCTTTGCAGTGTCCACTGATGCTGTCAAGCCAACTGGAGAGCCATTTATCTTCGGAGGAGCTTGGGCATTTGCCTTAACCTGCAAAGCTCCAGAGGAAGCAGATTTCGATTTGATTCCTCCCAAACTTGCAGAACCACTACCACCCTTGGAGAACTTGGCATCTCCAGGTGGTGAAGGAACTGGGAAAAATGATGAAGCAGCTGCTGTGGCAACCATGACGTGATTGTAGAACCAACAAATCAGCTAGAGCCTTAAGGTTCGATTGAATCCAAATTTTTTTAAAAAAAGATTACAAGCAATCTTCTTAGAAAACACCTTCCTGCAACAATCATAACAACACGTTGATTGGTAAGAATGAAAATTACAAGGTACAGATGATAGCCCAAATAAGTAAAAGAAAAGAACAGCAAGTCCCACTTTCATGAATAAGCAAGCATGATAAATTTCTATCTCTATTTGTAAATAGGCTTCCCGGCCTTCAGTTCTTCTTTTTTTCCTTTCTAAAATTTGAAAAGTCAGAATGTATTTCCTTTATCTTTCCCAATAGAATTAGAAGAAAAGAGACCCAACAGAGCCTTAAAATGTATACGATTTTCTTCATCTCAAGAATGAAATTTACCAGATTCCAAAACGGGAATTAATTTTCCGATCACAAAAAGAAAAGGAGCGGAAAATTTACCAGAATCCAAATGGAGATTTAAAAGAAAAATTCCGGTTTAAAACGTATTTACATCCAACGTAATAATGATGGAAAGAAACAAAAATACAGAGCAGATCTGACCATAAAATGACAAATAATAATTACGACATCAACAATAACAACAAGACGCTTTTACATTCTACAGAAAAACACAAACAATGTGGGAGACAAAGATAGACGGCGTTTGGTCGCTGAGAAAATGCAATAAATTCTAAAATCAGATCTCCCCGTTACATTTCAAAACCCTCATTATCCTCTCATTGCATGAGCATCTCAGAGACCAAACAAAAAAAAATATACCAGTTACCAGATCAACAATAAAATAAGGGATAATGAAGGAAAATCTCCACATCCGTACTTACCTCAGAGGAGAGGAATAGGGAGAGGGAGAGGGAGAGGGGCAGAGCAGCTCAACAAAAAAAAGAAATTTTGTTAGAGAGGATAAAAAGAGAAGGGCTATAGCGCCATTTAGGATCCAAAAACCCCTTGACTTTCTCTCTTTCCCGTATCTTCTAGGGCTTTCGATGACCTTTCTTAGGTTTCTTTTTCTGCTCTGAGTTTCTTCAAGCTTCGTTGTGGTTTCCGCAAAGCCAAAACGCGAAAATAAAAAGAAAAAGAGCAGCTAGCGAAAATAAGTAAGCTTGGAACGAGAGAGGATTTAGGGCTAGCAGCTTAGTGGATGGCAGGGGGTGCTGGCTTTATAGATAGATGTCCACCGCCCCTCCTTCAAAATTCCCATTTCCCCATCGCTTCCGCTATCGTATTTACCTTTTTGCCACCGTATCCTTATCCTACTATCATTTACTATAATTTAATGGGTTAACAACGCATTAAAGGTTTACTTAATTTTTTCATTGAATTTATTCTTTTTACAATTATATTTTATATCCCATTAATAAATTAATAACATTTCCAATCTTTATTCTCTTATTAAAAATATTAACAAAAAAATATCAAATTATTTACAAGCACATCTAAATAATAAAATTATTATTAAAAAACTCTTTTTTATACAAAAAAATAAAATCTCAATCATTAATATCTAGGAGTGTTCAAAAAAATCGATAAACTGAATAAACTGATAAAACCAATAAAAAATTAATAGAAAACTCAAACTAAGAAAAAATACTAATTAGAATATTTAAAAAAAATTTTGTTTTTGATTTTATAAAATAAAAATCAGTTAACCCGGATCGAACTAAACTAATTAAAAAAAAGTCTTTAACCACTATTAGTATAAATAAAAACTTTTGCCCCCTTCTTCGAATCTGGTAATTGGAAAAACTTTTGCCCCCACTCGCCTAACCCTAACAAGCTACCAGAGCCATCCCACCCCCTCTCTTTCTTCGTTACCCTAATTAAAGCACCTGCCCCATACTAAAAACCCTCCCTTTCACCTTTCCAAAATATTTTAGCCTATCAAATAAGTTTTTGAGAGAACTCGGACAAGCTCTTTTGTTTAATATGTATACATCACAGAAGCATCAATGTGTAGGCATCAATTTCCTTTCCTCTACTTTTGTTTTTGGGTGATAGGTTTTTGTTAATGAGGTGATGGAAACAATGTTACTGATAAAGCAATTCTAGATTATATTACAAAGGTGAGTTGTGAGTTTTTGATTGATATTATCCTTTTACTTTTCTTTTCCTTCTTCTTCTTCTTCTTCTTTATTTTGTTGAGATGCAAATATATTTGTTAAGGGATGATCGCTTTTGTGATTGATTTTTTAGCTCATGGATTAATGGATTCTTTTGTAGGAATATTATATCAAGCATATTGATAGGTCCCTTATAAAATCAGAGGCTGAGAGACAAAAGATTATATAATGTCTTGAAGCAGCTATTGAAAGAAAAGTATTTGAGGTGAGTGAACTATGGTACCTTCAAATCTGAAATAGTTCTTAAGATTTATTCATAAAACTCTCCTTATTTTTACCAAAATCATACATCCAATGACTATGGTTTTAAGCTGTTTTGTGTTTCTTTTCTTGTTATCTAAATGTAGATCTATCATATAATTGTATTGATTATGTTGTTACTTGGGTAATGGTGAGTTAGATGAAGTTTATATACTGAAAATGTGATTTTATTGCTATGATTATGACTCTAAATTAGCATGTTAAGCTATAATTGGTATCACTCACCAGTTAAAACACTCTTGCTATTTTATATTCCATGCCATTATCAGATTATGTTTAATTTCTTCTTTTTTAATTATCAGTTTTTCTATTTATGTATTACATTGGCTTACATCTCTGGCTCAATGTTAGAATAAATCTAATTGATTATTCCTTATTTTTCTATTAGAGAAACATTATGTATCTGGTTTTGGTTGTAGTTTCTTTCACAATTTGCATTTTGTCTTAATTCTTCTATAGGTAAATCTGAATAAGGAGTTACTTGTGGGAACAAGAACAAGTGTGTATATTGGAAAACTAGTGGTGACTAATGCTACTATTCATGTTGTAGTTGAAAAGCAGGTAGGTTTCATAACTGTCTGATTATAATGCTAGTAATTATATCGTAGGTGCTGTTTAGGACAAAGAAAAGATAAGAAACCCTATGTGATTTTCTATGCAAGTAAAACTTTAAATAGTGCTCAAATAAATTACACTACCATTGAAAAGGAATTACTTGCAGTGGTATTTGCATGTGAAAAAATTAGATCTTATCTTGTTGGCTCACCTATTATTGTTTTTAATGATCATGCAATGTTGAAATATCTTCTTTTTAAGAAGGATTCTAAAGCTAGATTGGTGTGGTGGATTTTGTTACTTCAAGAATTTGATATCACAATCAAGGATAAGAAAGGCACCGAAAATATTGTTGTGGATCATTTGTTAAGATTAACAACTGATTTGAAATCTGATATCACATCAATCGATGACTACTTTCCTGATGAATCTTTACTTTCTGTCTCTACAATGCCTTGGTTTGCTAATATTATTCATTTTCTTGTTTCAGGATATTTGCTAGCTCATTGGAATACCCAAGACAAAAGAAAGTTCTTGAATGAAGTGAACTTTTATTGGGATGACCCTAATTTATTCAAATATTGTCCTGATCAAATATTTCGAAAATGCATTTCCGATAATGAGGTAAGTAATGTCATTAAATTTTGTCATTCTAAGGCATGTGGGGGTCATTTTTCATCAAAGAAGACAACTACAAAAATCTTACAATGTGGATTTTATTGGCCCACCATGTTCAAGGACATGCATGCATTCTGTGAAACTTGTGAAAATTGTCAAAAGCTAGGATCTCTTTCAAAACATCACATGACGCCTTTAAATACTATTCTTGTCATTGAAATCTTTGACTATTGGGGTATAGATTTTATGGGTCCATTTCCTCTATCATTTGGTTTTGTGTACATATTAGTCGCAGTAGACTATGTTTCAAAATGGATAGAAGCAATTTCAAGTTGTAATAATGACTATGACACGACGAAAAGGTTGATGTCTTCTTCCAAGTATAGGAGTGTCGAAGTAATAAATAACCCGGCAAGACCGGGGTCGAACCACAGAGAGGTTAATTGTACAAATTATAAACAACAATTATAAACAATAGCAACAACAACAACAACAACAACAACAACAACAACAATAATAATAATAATAATAGTAGTAGTAGTAGTAGTAGTAGTAGTAGTAGTAGTAATAGTAGTAGTAATAATAAAGAAAGAGAAGAAGAAGAAGATGATGAGAACTTGGAGATGAAAAATTAATGTAAGGATTAAACAATAATAATAACAAATGTCAAGGTTAGAGGTTCCACTAATGGTATATCAGTATAAACTCTTATTATTGAATTGGAAACCACACACAAAGGAGGTTCCAATCAGATTATATATTGTTAACATGATTACATTAGTCATCTTATTCAATTAATGCTAATACTTGTAAATCTCGTCAAGCATTCATGATTATAACTTATGTTAACAACAAATCATGTTCCTTTCATAGCTCAGGTGTCGGTTATACCATACATTATGGGCTATGAAAGTGCCAAGCATTTGTTGTACCAAGTGTTATACAACATAAATCAAGATTAGTCATTTAACAAGCAAAGTATTAAAGAGCGAACAAGATAACAAATATAAAACATATTAGTATCAAACATTAAAGTCCATATTAAGTTTACATTATACTTATTCTCACACCATTAGTGTAACCTTTTCACCTTGACATTATTAACTTAGCTAGACATAATGAAAGAAAGCAAAATAGATAAACAAAATAAGAACATAAAAGCTAACTAAGTAAAGGAAAGAAAATGAAAGACATAAACTTGATATTAATGAAAGTAAAGCATAAACATTACAAAGAATACAAAGAGAGAAAGGAAGAGCATGATCTTGATCTGGAAACCAAGATGCCTAAATGCATGGCAAATGCCTCCTTTTATAGGCCAAAATTGGGAACTATTGATTTGATGACTAATTGATAAGTGGGTGGCCAACTTTTGACTTGGTGACAATCCTTATCTTCTCTTGTCTTCCCAAAACGTCATTGATAACCTCAAAATTGGAGCCAGTTGAAAACATGAAAGATGTAGGCAATTGTCTTAGCTTTCTTGTGTAAACAATTCAGCTCATTTGGACTTCTAGAACTCCAGATATGGCCAAAATACCGAACAGTGCTCGGGCTGGAAGATAGATTTGGGCTTCTTTGTTGTTGCTACAATTTGGACTTGATAATGGCCTTTTTAGATCTTGGGCTTCATATGAAAGTTGTAGGCCTATGTCTTAACTTTCCATCCATATAAATTGGACCTAAATCTGAGATCTATAGCTCTAGATATGACCCAATTACCGAATAGTGTTCCGGTTTGGATTGCACCGACATCTCTTTTCTAAGTTTGACCATCTCTTTGCCCTTGCAATTTAAGTTCTTAAAGTCATCAATCAATCCTTTCATTTATGTGATAGGCCTGCATTTAAAATGAACATTTACCACAAATTAAAGGTATCTTATATTATTAGATATATTATTATAAAACATGCTTTAGTTAAGGAGTTATTGATACTTTAAGTGCAAAATGATGATATAAAACCATGACAAAAATGCACTCTTAAGTACTAATCAGACTATAAAATAGTCATCAAGTTTTTGAAAGAAAATATTTTGAGTCGATTTGGAATCCCTCGGGCCATGATAAGTGATGGTGGAACACATTTCTGTAACAAACCATTTGAGTCTTTAATGAAGAAATATAGAATCACACATAAAGTTGTCACCCCTTATCACCCTTAGACAAATGGACAAGTAGAACTTGCTAATAGGGAGATCAAACAAATCTTGAAAAAAACAGTAAATCCTAATTGAAAGGACTAGTTTTTAAGACTTAATGATGCACTTTGGGCTTATCGAACTACTTTTAAAACATCATTAGGTATGTCACATTATAGGTTCGTTTATGGAAAACCTTGTCATTTGCCTGTGGAACTTGAACACAAAGCTTATTGGACTATTAAAGCTTTCAATTCAAACCTGGATGATGTTAGTCAGCTGTGTAAGTTACAAATAAATAAGCTTGAGGAAATAAGAAATAATGCACATGAGAATTCAAAAATTCATAAAGTAAGTGATTAGTACTTAAAAGTGCATTCTTATTAAGGATCTATGTCATCATATTGCACCTAAAGTATAATTAAATTCCCTAACAAAAGCATGTTTTATATTAGCAAGTCTAAAAATATAATATACCTTTAATTCATGGTAAATGTTCATCCTAAATATAGGTCTATCATATAAATAAAAGGATTGATTGATGAGTTTAAGGATTGAAATTGAAATGATAAAAAGAAGGCCAAACTTAGCAAAATATTGGTGGTGTATTCCAAACTCGAACACTATTTGGTAATTTGATTATATATGGATCTATAGATATCAGATTTTGGTCCATTTTATATGGATGGAAAGGTAAGACATACACCTACAACTTTCATATGGACTCAAAGACTTAGTTCTGCCGTTTTCAAGCTCAAATCTTAGCAACAACGAAGATATCAGAAGTTGTCCTGCAGCTCAAACACTATTCAGTTTTTGGCTCATATCTTGAGTTCTAGAAGTCCAAATGAGCTCTGGTTTTTTTGTTGGAAAGCTGAGATAATTGGCCACAACTTTCATAATTCAGTTGACTATAATTCTGATATGAGCAATGACATTTTGGCCAGCCAACAATATCAATAATCATCTCACAATATCAAAAAAACAACAACCATTAATGTCAAAAACCAGCTGTCAAATCAATGGATGCCTACCAATTATTCAATCAATCAATAGTTCTGAAACTTAGCCTATAAAAGGAGGCATTGTCCATGTATTTAGTCATATTAATTTTTAGATTAAAGTTATCTTCTTGCTTTCTCTCTACATCTTTGTAATGTTCAAGTTTTCTTTCATGCTATAGTAATCTCTTGTTTATGCTCTTTCATTTCCTTTCCTATACTTAGTTAGCTTATATTATGCTTATGTTCTTATATTATTTATTTATGCTTTTCTCCTTTTTAATGTTTAGCTAAGTTAATTATGTCAAGGTGAAAAGGTTTCTCTAATGGTGTTAGAATAGGTATAATATAAACTCAACATGAGTTTTAAATGTTTATATCCAAGAAAGATTGTTATTAACATGTTTTATCTTTTTATCTTACTAATTCTTAATACCTTACTTATTAAATGGTTAATTTAGATTTATATTGTATAATACTTGTGACACGACGAAAAGGTTGATGTCTTCTCCCAAGTGTAGGAGTGTCGAAGTAATAAATAACCCGGCAAGACTGGGGTCGAACCACAAGGAGGTTAATTGTACAAATTATAGACAATAAATAAGCAACAATAATAGCAATAACAACAACAACTATAATAATAATAATAATAATAATAATAATAATAATAATAATAATAATAATAATAATAATAATAATAATAGTAGTAGTAGTAGTAGTAGTAGTAGTAGTAGTAGTAGTAGTAGTAGTAGTAGTAGTAGTAGTAGTAGTAGTAGTAGTAGTAATAATAATAATAATAATAAAGAAAAAGAAGAACAAGATGATGATGAGAACTTGGAGATGAAAAATTAATGTAAGGATTAAACAATAATAATAACAAATGTCAAGGTTAGAGGTTCCACTAATGGTATATCAAACAAGTATAGTATAAACTCTTATTATTGAATTGGAAACCACACACAAAGGAGGTTCCAATCAGATTATATATTGTTAACATGATTACATTAGTCATCTTATTCAATTAATGCTAATACTTGTAAATCTCGTCAAGCATTCATGATTATAACTTATGTTAACAACAAATCATGTTCCTTTCATAGCTCAGGTGTCGGTTATACCATACATTATGGGCTATGAAAGTGCCAAGCATTTGTTGTACCAAGTGTTATACAACATAAATCAAGATTAGTCATTTAACAAGCAAAGTATTAAAGAGCGAACAAGATAACAAATATAAAACATCTTAGTATCAAACATTAAAGTCCATATTAAGTTTACATTATACTTATTCTCACACCATTAGTGTAACCTTTTCACCTTGACATTATTAACTTAGCTAGACATAATGAAAGAAAGCAAAATAGATAAACAAAATAAGAACATAAAAGCTAACTAAGTAAAGGAAAGAAAATGAAAGGCATAAACTTGATATTAATGAAAGCAAAGCATAAACATTACAAAGAATACAAAGAGAGAAAGGAAGAGCATGATCTTGATCTGGAAACCAAGATGCCTAAATGCATGGCAAATGCCTCCTTTTATAGGCCAAAATTGGGAACTATTGATTTGATGACTAATTGATAAGTGGGTGGCCAACTTTTGACTTGGTGACAATCCTTATCTTCTCTTATCTACCCAAAACGTCATTGATAACGTCAAAATTGGAGCCAGTTGTAAACTTGAAAGTTGTAGGCAATTGTCTCAGCTTTCTTGTGTAAAACATTCAGCTCATTTGAACTTCTAGAACTCTAGATATGGCCAAAATACCGAACAGTGCTCGGGCTGGAAGACAGATTCGGGCTTCTTTGTTGTTGTTACAATTTGGACTTGATAATGTCCTTTTTAGATCTTGGGCTCCATATGAAAGTTATAGGCCTATGTCTTACCTTTCATCCATATAAATTGGACCTAGATCTGAGATATATAGCTCCAGATATGACCCAATTACCGAACAGTGTTCTGGTTTGGATCGCACCGACATCTCTTTTCTAAGTTTGGCCATCTCTTTGCCTTTGCAATTTAAGTTCTTAAAATCATCAATCAATATTTTCATTTATGTGATAGGCCTGTATTTAAAATGAACATTTACCATAAATTAAAGGTATCTTATATTATTAGATATATTATTATAAAACATGCTTTAGTTAAGGAGTTATTGATACTTCAAATGCAAAATGATGATATAAAACCATGATAAAAATACACTTTTAAGTACTAATCACACCCCTCAACCAGCTTATTACTAGTCCCTAGTAATCAAAGCGTTAAAACAATTTGCAAATTTCACAAAGCAAGGTATTCATCATTTAACTTTCATTAATCTATCCAGATAAACAAACTCTCATTAAATTTATATATCTGCTCAATACCACTTAACAAGATATTAATAAACCTTTCTTTTGTGCTCAATGTATCAACACATAATTATGGGGCTTTTCTTGGAAGAAAACAAAATTTTTGTTCTAATGTTTAAAGTTAACTTCCTTGGGTTGGGATTAGTATTTTTGTCTTTTTTTTTAAAAAAATATACATATAATTTAAAAACATCATGCATCTTTAACCCATGTAACGAGCTTTCAGCTAATGACTTCCAGGCCAGTTGGTCTTAGGGCATTAGGTGTTAAGACACCCCTACGAGCTTAGTAACTCGGGTCGCAGATACTGATATGTAGATAATGTAATGTTTGATTCCCTTAAGCTTTTCTCCTCAACCCATATAACAAGCGTTGGGCCAATAGCTCCCAAGTCAATTGACTTTAGGGTATTAGGTGTTAAAACACCCCTTCGGGCTTAATTGCTTAAGTTAGGGAGGCTACGAAACCAAACTTATCTACGTTTTTATTATCATCATTTTTTTTCTTTTTTTTCTTTTTTTTTCTCTTTTTTTTATGTTTTTTGTTTTTTTTTAATTATATACAATTCCTTTCCCTTAGTTGTTACCTTTAACAAAAGAACATAAATAATGTAATAATCCAATATGCAACCCACAATCATATGTTAAAGTGTGTGTGTATAAATTAAGGTTTAAGAATACATGTTAAATAAGTATATGCGCAGAATTAAGTGGTAACAATACGAGAGTTTGTAAGCCTGAATATTTCAGGAAGTATTATAATAGACCTTGTTAAGAATGGTTACTAAGATGCGTCTCAAGAGTCACTTTAACAAAAGAACTCCTTTACTCTGCCATCCTAGTAACAACAATTATGCACATGCTTTATGAAATGAAAAACAATTTTTTTTTTATCAACTACTACCCTCTCCCCCCAACCAAAACGAGACATTGTCCTCAATGTTCTAAGGTAGAAAGATAGAGTATAGAAGATATCACTTGAAATAACGAACACTGACAAAACCTGAAACACACTGAAACAAAAATAAGAAATAACAAAACACAATAATAAAACCAAAAGACATAAAAATTCACAAATGAAGGCTCAAATCCAATCTAAGCTTTTTACGGCTTCCCGTAGATGACCAATTTATGCGATTCATGGAAGGATCAATCACAGGAATGAAAGATTGTAGTTGGTCAATCAATTGTTCAGCAGTAGTAGCAGAGATTATGATTTGTTGTGCAGAAGATGTTAAAAATTCCTGTTCCACAGCATGATCAAGAAAAGACAACAACTTATCATAATAACCATTAACATTTAACAAACCTATGGGTTTATGGTGAATGTGCAATTGAGCCCAAGAGGAAATATGAAAGATCTCTTCCAATGTGCCTAGACCACCTGGTAAAGCAATGAAAGCATCAACATGGTTAAACATTGCATTCATTCGAGGCGACATTGTGGAGACCTGAAGTTCCTCTCCAATTGTTTTTCCAATGATGTCCCCTTGTGCCAAAGCTTCAGGGACGACTCCTAAAACTTGACTACCTCCTAAAAATGCAGCTATTGACACACCTCCCATTAACCCAAGACTGCCTCCCCCATACACTAAATGAATCTTTCTCTCAGCTAGCACCTGACCAAGATGATTTGCTGATTCTAAAAACTCCTTTTCTTTCCCAGGACTAGATCCACCAAAAACACAAATATTTCTTATTTGATGACTTGAGGAACTTGAGGAACTTGCCATTTCTACACACTTCTGTATTTGTTGAATGTATGGGTTGAGTAGAAATGAAAGGAAGGAAAAGAGGGTTTTATAGATGAGAAATTAGAAAGGCAATCATAACACCTATATATAGGCCAGCTGGAGTCTCACACACTCTCTCTCTTTTTATTTATTTATTTATTTACTTTTGAAAAAAGCATGTGTATGTACAGGTAGTTGTGATTGTGGCTCACATCTTCCCTTGGTTTTACGTCCAAGAATGGCTTAAACGCCCTCTATGGGTCGGGGATAGGCTTCCCATCCAGGTTTCTTAAAAACTGGCAAACAGGGTCTTTTTTAGTCAGATTCCCAAGACTAAGTCGATCATGTTCTTTATGAAATAGTGGCCATAAATCATGAATTGCACGATGCACATCTCCACTAGGATGCGTCTCAAGAGTCAATAGAAGATTATCTAAAGACTCCTTACTCAGGCCATCCTTAATGAATTGTATTTTATCTTCACGGTTTATGGATACCATTCCTAAAGAATGACATTGTGTATTACAAGTCCATCTAGCACATCGATGACAGACTTTTAGTCGTTTTGCACGACGCTTCTTCGCAAAAGTACTTTTACCTGTTCCAGGCATGTGTGAAATGAAGGAGTTAGAGGACTCACCTGATAATCGGACCTTTGCTTCAATCAACCAGCGAATATGTTCAGGAATTCCATAATTCATTAACAATCTCAATCTTGCACATCTAGCACGGTAAATTTTTGTAATCGCATTCTAAGGTAGAGCGAGAAAATACTTTTTCAATTTTTCAAGATTAGTGTCCATTATCAAATGAGAATTGAAAGAGAGATTCAAAGAATTGCACAAATATATACACAAATATCAGTTATTGTGGAAAACTGAAAGAACCGACTTAAGTCACGGAGTACCGTTGTCCGTCATTTGACCGGGGTGAGAGAAACTAGCAAAAACCACTCAAAAAGAAACACAGAAAAAATGTGAGAAAAATAAAACAATCAACCTTTATCTACAACATCATTCAAACCAGTTGATTCATTTTTATTAAGAAAATTATCAAAGTGAGCTTTCAAACGATGTTCATTTTCCTTAAAATCATTGTCATTCATTGAATTCTCAATCTCACAGACCCCATAAGGATTGCTCCATCTTGGTTTTAGCTCTCTAGGGAATGCATAGAGTTGAGAATTATAAAACAAAACTTTTTGACCAGTATCAATCTTTTGATAATTTTCACAAGTTTTGTAGAATGCATGCGTGTCCTTGAACATGGTGGACCAATAAAATCCATTTTGAAAGATTTTTGCAATTGTCTTTTTTGACAAGAAACAACTTCCACATGCTTTAGAATGACAAAGTTTAATGACACTACTTACCTCATTGTCGGGAATGAATCTTTGAAATATTTGATCAGGACAATATTTGAATAAGTTAGGGTCATCACAATAAAAGCTCTTCACTTTGTTCAAAAACTTTTCTTTGTCTTGCGTACTCCAATCAGTTGGCAAATCTTTTAAGGCAAGAAAATTGATATTTTTATTATACCAAGGCATTGGACTAAGAGAAAGTAAGGAAAGTAATCATCGATTGGTGTGATGTTAGATGTCGAATCTGTTGTCACTGTTGACAAAAGATTTGCATCAACATTTTCGATGCTTGTTTCATCCGTGATTTCTTCCTCATAATAAATCATTTGCAAATCTTCAATTTCATCCAATTCATTTTTACTTAAAGTAGATTCAAGTTGATCATAAACTAATTCATCAATATGATCTACTTCTTGTAAATCATTATCATCTCTAGGTTGCTTGCAAATGTTGAAAATATTCATCTCCAATGTCATGTTTTCAAATGATAGCTTCATCAGTCCATTCTTACAATTAATCAATGCGTTTGAGGTTGCAAGAAACGGACGTCCTAAAATAACAGGAAATGAATTACATGCTTCAACAGGTTCTATGTCCAAGACAATAAAATCCACAGGATAAATGAATTTATCGACTTGTACTAACACATCTTCAATTATTCCTCTAGGCACTTTTACAGATCTATTGGCAAGTAAAAGAGATATAGAAGTTGGTTTTAACTCACCAAGATTGAGACTTTGATAAACTGAATATGGAAGTAAATTCACACTAACTCCAAGATCAAGTAAGGCTCTTTCAATTTTATGCTCTCCAATAAAACAAGAAATTGTAGGACAACCAGGGTCTTTATATTTCAAAGCATTATTGTTATGAAGAATAGCACTTACTTGTTCGGCTAGAAAGGCTTTCTTTTTCACATTCAGTTTCCTCTTCACAGTGCATAGATCTTTCAAAAATTTAGCATAGAAAGGAACCTGTTTAATAACATCTAACAATGGTATATTGATCCTTACCTGTTTGAAAATTTCAAAAATTTCAGAGTTGTGATTAACTTTCCTTTGTTTGGTCATGGCTTGAGGAAATGGAAGTGCTGGCGGTGAATCAGTCGTTTCTTTACAATTTTCAGATTCAACTCCTTCCTTACCCTTAGAGATTAACTCATCATCTTTCTCATAAGGTTCAAGAGAGGGTTTTTCAATAACCTTACCACTGCGCAGAGTAGTGACTGATTTGACTTGATCCATATGTTGGCTTCCGAAACTACTTGCATTTGCATTGTATTGCCCCTTGGGATTTTGTTGTGGTTAAGATGGAAACTTACCTTTCTCTTGGAAACTGAGAGGAGATGTTAATTTTGCAAGAGTATCTTTAAAATCTGTCATGTTTTGAGCAAGTTGAGTATTGATTGTCTCTTGCTTTTCAATGAATGCATGCAATGTTTCCTCAAGATTTCTTCTAGGAGGTGGAGCATAAGGAGGTGCATATCCATGAGAATTTTAGAAATTATGGTGTGCTTGAAATGGTGGTTGTGATGTTTGTGCATTGTTGTTCTCACTCTTCCAACTAAAATTTGGGTGATTTCTCCAACTAGGGTTGTATGTTTTTTTTTTTTATCAAATGTAAGAATATATTAAGATCAAAAGTCACCATGCCACAAAGGCAGCAAAAACAAATTATTTACAGATAAGAGGGTAATAGATACCCGAAACAAAACAAATGTGAAACAATCACCTTAGAAAACAACTAAGAGAAACAATCTCATGACAGAGATGATCATCATGTAGATAAAACATGCAGAAGCCGTGCGGGCCATGGAGGGTCCAGACCATACAAGCTGAAACGAAGCTGAGCCATGTAGCCCCACAAGCCAGAAAACATCCAATCAGTTCAGATGACAAAGACATTATGCACACCCCCAGCTAAAAAATCAGCACCAACTGAAGAGCTCACCCATCCCATGTGGTACAGCATAGAAGCCGAAAACATCCTATCAGTTCAGACGACAAAGACATTTGCAGCCCCCAGCCAAAGAAATAGCAGCAACTCAGGAGCTCCTCCATGCAGGGACGTGAATCGTGGAAATTATCAGCCAAACATCTCATGAAACGAAGCAGAAATCATGGAAACTGTCAACCAACATTGCAGAGATGAGGGAGGCTCAGCCAAGAAATGTGCATGACAAAAAGTACACGGGGGCCACCAGGATTACAAGATTCTAAGAGGAGAACCAGCCAATCAAAGTTGCTCATTCCCAGCTAGAATAAATGCAACGTATAATCTCATGCAAATGCCATGCATAGTTCTATTGAACCAAAGAGAACGTGAAGAGTAATTCCTTCCCCACACTCCCTTCAATTTTGTAGGGCCATAAAAACCCATGACCGACTAACAGCAGGATGAAACTGAGCAGTCAGAGCAAGAGGATTACGACCACACCACGATAGGAGCTGTCACTATAGCCACACCGTTGCCAAGTCATGTAAAAGAGAAATCACCAGGCTATGGTTTCTCTCATGGAAGCATAGAACCATGTAGAAAAGAATTTGAAATTTCTAGAAGACAAGGTCAGGTAAGGCTCTCTTGTCCTCAAATATTCTTTTATTCCTTTCTTCCCATATCAAGTAGACTATCATGCTGAGAGAAGATCCGAAGATCCCACGTGAGCCATGAGGAGACCAAATCATATAGCCAGAAATTAGGCGAGCTAAACAAGATACCGGTGTTTGAAGCACAGCCAAATAAAAGACATGCCAAAGTAAATAATATCAGCCAGCCACCAAAGCCAGTATAAAGTCCCAAACGGCTCTTCAAGTCAAGCAGGACAAAGGAACAAGCCAAGGGACGGCAGCTCATCCATGAATAATAAAGCATCCATGCAGACGCAGCTCAGCCATGTAGAGAGAAAGGCAGCCATTCATGCAGAGAGAAAGGCAGCCATTCATGCAGAGAGAAAGTCATCCATTCATGCATGCATAGAGGTGAGCCATCCCAGCAGAACCAAGGAACCATGCACGTCCAGCCCATAACAGAGAATAACAGCATAAGCCAAAACCTCCCAGCAGCTCAATCAACCGAAAAGCAAGAGAGACAAGTGTCCAACTATCAGCTGAAGAACAAATGAACTAATGTCAATAAAAGAGGCCGGCTGCCAGTAGCATCAGCCTAGCACCATGCATGCCAGTTCATCTCAGATCATAGCAATCCTTGCAGCAGCACGCCTAGAAGTTCGAAGAGGATGATAGCCAATCAGAAACGCTCCAGCCCCTCTAAAAAGATTAACAATAGCAAAAGATGGTGCATGCACCTGCAGCACCAAGCAGTAATGTTAAGCCAAAATCAGACTGCTATATTCAGATCGCTTTCAGTAGGCAGATGTCCAAGGCTCAGCCAAGTATCCAAGGACAGGTGCCATCTAGAGCATCCAGCAGCTATACCACCAAGCAATCAAAGCCACCTGAAAGAGTGAGCAGGCTCCCTTCATCATTACCCCTTCAATAGAGGCAGTATAAATACCGAACATAGGTGCTTCCACCCAACTAAAAAGGGAGTTGTTCATTAAGACTAGGTATGTGAAGCTCATGGATGCTCACGTAGGACCATGCAAAATAACAGCGACCAACCCAAAAGAAAAATTGTTGGCCCCCAAAGGTGCTGTAGAAGAAAGCCAGCCCTGGTCTCCCTTCTAGGATGACCAAGAAGCATCGGACATTCCAGAACAACCTCCTAATATCACAACAGGACTCATCTCTAAGAAATTCACCAAGCAACGTTGATGAGTGAATGATCTTTCTCATGGAAGTGAAAAATCATGTAGAAGAGGATTTGGAACTTCCGAAAGAGCAGGGCAAGGGAAGTACACTTATCATCAAATACTCGTTTATTTCGCTCCTCCCAAATCATGTAGACTAAAGCACATAGAGAGACTCTTCTCATTCTAGCTTCCAAATTCTTTTTTTTTATAGGGTAATCCTCGTACAGCACTAGTGAGAGTTGACATGCGTCTATTGATTCTCAGCCAAGATTTCACTGTACTCCATAGGGAAAATGTCCAACTACAGCCAAAGAACAAGTGTCTATGGCTTTCCTCGGCCTGCCTACAAAACATACATAATGTGTCAGTTGGAATGAACTTCAGCCGATCCTTAGTACGAAGTTTCCCATGCATAGCAAGCCAAAGAGTGAAATTATACCTAGGAAGAGCCCATTGCTCCCAGACTATCTTTTCCCATTTTACTGTTGTGCTTTGCATCCTGAGGGAGGCGTAAGCATTAGAGGTGAACCCGCCTCTTTTCTGATTCCAACCTGCCATCAAAGCAAGAACTGGTTGTTGTCCCCCGTGTAGCTCAAGAAGGTGGTTTTTGAGAATAATGATTGATTTCCATAGTGGTGATGAGGTCCTATGAGCCTGGGCATTCCAGATGGATTGAGTGCGTAAGTAAAAGTGATGAATCCATTTAATCCAAATGGAATCTTGCTTCATGTGTATGTTCCAGAGGTGCTTGGCAATGAAACAGTTGTTACTCACTTGAATATCAAGCATTCCCAAACCACCTTCACATTTCGGCAGGCAAACAGTTTTCCAGGCCACAAGAGCAGCTTTGTTTCTATGAGTATCTCCTGTCCATAAAAAGTTGCGACAGAGGCATGTGATTTGCTTGATAACAGCTTGCGGCATTGGGAAGATACCAACCCAGAATTGCACCATACCATACAGGACAGACTTAATCAGCTCCAGCCTTCCTGCATAGGTAAGGTGTTTACCCGTCCAGCTTTGAATAGCTGCCTCTACCTTATGTAGGAGGGGGGAGTACTGACTTGCAAGGAGCCTGTGGGGGCTTAGAGGAACCCCAAGATATCTGAAAGGAAAGGTACCTTCAGAGAAACCAGTTTCTGACAGAATAGTTTGCTTTGAACGATCGCTAACTCCCCTAAAATATATTGATGATTTTAAGTTATTGAGATGCAGGCCTGATGTTTGCCCAAAGAGAGTCAGTTTCTGATGCAGTAACTGAACTGATTCTATGTCACCTCGACAAAACAGGATGATATCATCAGCAAAAAAGAGATGGGAGATACCAAGTGGCTTGCACTTTGGATGAAATTGGAAGGGAGGATTATGAGTGGCTTGGCACAACATCCTAGAGAGATATTCCATGCAAGTAATGAATAGGTATGGTGATAGTGGATCCCCTTGTCTCACACCACACCTTCCTGGAAAAAAACCATATAGTTCCCCATTGATAGCAACTGAGTAGGAAGCTGTTTCAACACAAGTCATAACCAGGTGAACAAATTTATCTGGGAAGCCAAGCTGGAGAAGTAATTGCCGTAAGAAAATCCATTGAACTGAGTCGAAGGCTTTCTTGAAGTCAATTTGAAGAAGGCATCGAGGAGAGGTTCTTTTCCTTTCATACTGTCTAAGCAACTCCTGTAAAAGATTGATATTATCAGCCATGCGGCGACTACCCAGGAAGGCATTTTGCATGGGACTAATGATGCTGTGAAGGGTATTCCCCATCCGGTCAGCTAGAATCTTTGAGATGATCTTGTAGATTACATTACAACAAGAAATGGGCCTGAAGTCACTAGCATTTGTAACATTAGCAGATTTCGACACCAGAGTTATGATAGAATGGTTTATCTGCTTAAGGAGTTGTCCCGATTGGAAAAAATCTTTCACTGCAGAACAAATATCCTGCCCAACCACATTCTAAGAGTTCTTGAAAAAGAAAGAAGAGTACCCATCTGGTCCCGGGGATTTATCATCTCCAATGCTGAAGAGAGCTGTTTTGATGTCGTCATTTGAAATAGGAGCTAGTAAAGAGGCTTGTGAGGAGGCATCAAGCCTAGGACCCCTGAGGACAACTGATTCATCTAATGGGATAGTAGTTCTCGAAGTGCCTAGGAGCTGCTGGTAGAAACTAACAAAGACATCCCCCATCTCAGACATGGAGGTTGTGAGGGACCCATCACTACGATGAATAGCAGGAATGAAATTTTTCTTATGCCTGTGATTCATCAATGCATGGAAGAATCTAGTCCCTCTGTCACAGTCCTTGAAGAAGTTGCATTTTAATTTCTGGCTGTAGAACATTTTCTCTGCTGATTTTAGATTAACAAGGGCCAAGCGAAGCCTTTTATCCTGAGCCAACAGATATGCGTTGTCCATGTCATTATGGAGAAGAGATTGGAGCTGGTCGAGGTCAGCTTCAACTCTACTGACTTTCTCTGAAATGTGAGCAAAGTGGAGTTTGTTGAGCTGCTTTAGAGGGGCTTTAAGAAGCTTTAAGCGTCTGCATAGAATATACATAGGAGAACCAGAAATCTCTACAGGCCATTTTTCCGAGAGGAGAGTCTTGTAATCAGGATGCTCAACCCACATATTGAAGAACTTAAAGCTAGCCCGCTTTCGTTGATACATAGGGCCAATGCAGACTGATATCGAGGAATGATCTGAAAAAGCCCCTGGGTTGCTAAAGTGCACAGAAGTGGCTCTTTGAAGTCCCAACCAGTAGGGGTTCACTAGAACCCTATCTATTCTGCTCCATATCTTCCCATTTGACCAAGTGAACTGGCAACCTGTATAGTTCAAGTCAGAGAGACCTAGATCAGAGCAACAGGTACGAAAATCTGAAACTTCATATGAGGATACAGGCTCGCCATTATGCTTGTCCTCTTGAGATAAGAGGGAGTTGAAATCGCCCAGAACAATCCAGGGAGAATTTGAGCTCCATTTTTACAAGTCTTCCAGAGGGATCTGCGGGCAATAACAGTGTTATATCCATAGATAAAAGTGGCAGGAAATACATATTGATCTATTAAGCTGCTGATGAGGACATGCAGTCCCTGTGACGTGAAATCCATGAGTTCCACCTTAACAGTAGAGGGATTCCAAAAAACCAAAATGCGTGCAGTGTTGGAAGCTGCACCATTAGATAAGAAACTCCAATTTTTTAGCCGAAGTTTGTGCATGAAAGAAACTGCTGAAGAGGACAGCTTTGTTTCAACGAGCCCACAAATATCTAACTTATTCTTCTTCATGAGGCTAACTACCTCATGTTGTTTAAGAGGGCTGTTTAGCCCTCTCACGTTCCAGCAATAAATCTTCATGATAAGGGAATGGCGGGAGGATCCCCACCACTGCCAGATGATAAATTGGTTTTCCTATGCATGAAGCTCCTGGTGAGCATTCTCGCTGAAGCTTTGTTTTGCCTGCGACTGTTTTTTTCCTCTGTTGGCCCTGCGACTTCCTTCCCCTTGACTGATGTGGACAGGGTTGTTGCCGAAGGCAAATGTTTCTTGTTTCCAGTTTTCCTCTTCCTTACGGTTTCCCACCCTTCTGAACCAGCCTCAGTAGTGTTATTATCCTGTATACCGGCTTGAGGATCACTAGGTGTTGTAGGGACAGTGAGATCATCAGGCTTAGGATCAGCAACATGAGGGGCATTAATAGGTGTGGGTTCAACCGGAGAAACATTAGTAGTCGGAGTATCAAGTGGTGGGGCATCAGTAGGAGGCCTGAGTCGAGTTAAGACACTAGCTTTGACAACACTATCTGAACCTGCCTTCTCTATTGCTCTTACTTCATCCTTTTTCTTTGAGTAGGTGCTGGTGGAATGGCCAAGCACTTTGCAATGTTTACAAAATTTGGGCAGGGTCTCATAAATTACTCGCTGATTAAGAGGGCTGCCATTGGGCAGAACAACATTGATGGAGGATCTAAGCTCTGCAAGGAGATCAATTTCCACAAGCACCCGTGCATAGGATAAGCGCTCCTTGGTGGAGGTTAACTTGTCGCACTGAATTGGCTTGCCAAGAACACTAGCAAGCTTTGACAAACACCTCGGAGTCCAACATTTTAATGGCAGGTTGGGGAACTTAACCCAAACAGGGACTTGGGACATTTCTGAACTTGAGAAGTCGAAATATTCAGACATGGGATGCAGGATGAGGGGCCGGCCATATACAAGATAGGGGCCTCCACACAAGACAGAGCACTTGTCCTCTTCAGTCTGAAATTTATAGATTAACCATCCCGATTCATGTAAAGTAAGGGTGGCTTCACATTTCCAAGTGTTCCCAATGATGCTATTCAAAGCTCTGTAACCGGGAAATTTGCCAGAGACATAGCCAATGGCACATAGTTTCCAGTCATCACAAGAATGATCTAAGTCTTCAGTCAGGAAAGGACATGACTGAATATCAGTGAAGCTTGAGAAGTGCATGAGCTTCGGACAAGAGGTGATACTGCGGTTGGAAGTGAACAAATCTTTCCATTTACTACTGCCAGGAGGAGAAGAGAAAATTTTACCTGCTTTAGCACTGTTGGCCGGGTTAAAGCTGACTCCTTTAGGGTTTTCAAGTAGCTTTGGAGAGACTGGGGTTGGGGGATTCGGTATCTCTGAAGTGACCGGAGTTAGGGAAGGTGATGTAGACATGTCATATTCTTCCTCAGAACAAGAGAAATCTAGCTGCTCTTCTTCGAGATCAGCTTCATCTGAACAGTCTTCCACAAGAGGCCCATCTGCCTCTCTGACAGTGCTTGTACCTGCGCCGCTGGGATGGATGGCAGCAGGGGGAGAGGGTAGATCTGCACTTGGAATACAGGAAAGAGAACCATGAAGTGTACCAAGAGCTGACTTGAGGCCAAGAACCAGCGAACCCCCTTGGTTTGCGTGAGAGGGGACATGCGCATGCAATGGGTCCTGTGAACGCTTGACAGCTGCAGGTTTCCGTTTGCTTTTTGCCATTTGTTAAACAAGCAAGAAAGGGGTAACGGGTTACAGGAAACAGTTTTCAAAACTAGGGTTGTATGTTTGGTAGTATGGGTTGTGGTTCGTCCTTTGGAAACTGTTTAAAGCATGGGCTTGTTCATGGAGACATTCCTTAAAAGAAGGCAAGGTTGGACAATCGTTGGTTGAGTGTTCATTTGTTTCACAGATTTGACACACAATGTTTTCAACGGATTTTAATTGACCACTCTTTTTCAATTCTAGTGCCTCGACTTTTCTAGCTAAAGATGCAAACTTGGCTTGAAGGTCATGATCTTCCCTAAGGTTGTACATACCTCCACTAGATGTATGAGGTTGAGTTTTACTCGGTGCCTCATATGTACCCGCGGTGTCCTAATTTTGAGCATTTTCAGCTAACAAGTCTAAGTACTCCATTGCTTCATCAGGGTCTTTATCTTGAAAAGTTCCATTGCACATCAATTCAACCATTTGCCTATCTTTAGGTGTGAACCCTTCATAGAAATGTGAAACCAATCTCCATGTTTCAAAACCATGATGAGGGCAAGTACTAAGCAAGTCTCGATACCTATCCCAACATTGGTAAAATGTTTCTCCTGGTTTTTGAGTGAAAGTGGTGATTTGTCTTTTGAAAGAGTTTGTTCTATGAGATGGGAAAAACTTCTTTAAAAATTGTTGTTGCATTTCATCCCAAGCACGAATGGATCCTGGTCTCAAATTTTGTAGCCATGTTTTAGCTTTATCTTTTAATGAAAAAGGAAAAAGCTTTAATTTGATGGTGTTCATGCTACAATTTAAGTTATTATATGTGTTGCAGACCTCCTCAAATTCCCTTAAATGCAAGTATGGATTTTCCAATTCCAAGCCATGAAAAGATGGTAAAAGTTGAATAATACCTGGCTTAAAATTAAAATGAGATGCATTAGGAGGAAAAACTATGCATGATGGTGCACTTGTTCTTGTGGGATTTATGTGGTCTCTAAGTGTTCTAGCACGATTATTCTCATTATTTTCATTATAAAGTGATTGATTATCTTCTTCGACCATATTTTCTGAAAATGACGAGGATATCCTACAAAGTCTACCACTTGATGTACATGACCACACTCTCATGCACGTGTAGGAATAAAATAAAAAAGAAGAAGAAAACAAAATAAAAAGAAACAAAGTTATATACAAGAAAAGTGAAAAAAGAAAAGAAAATAAATACTATAATTTATACAAGAACTTACCTCCCCGACAACGGCGCCAAAAACTTGACACGACGAAAAGGTTGATGTCTTCTCCCAAGTGTAGGAGTGTCGAAGTAATAAATAACCCGGCAAGACCGGGGTCGAACCACAGGGAGGTTAATTGTACAAATTATAGACAACAATTATAAGCAACAATAATAGCAATAACAACAACTATAATAATAATAATAATAATAATAATAATAATAATAATAATAATAATAGTAGTAGTAGTAGTAGTAGTAGTAGTAGTAGTAGTAGTAGTAATAATAATAATAATAAAGAAAAAGAAGAAGAAGATGATGATGAGAACTTGGAGATGGAAAATTAATGTAAGGATTAAACAATAATAATAACAAATGTCAAGGTTAGAGGTTCCACTAATGGTATATCAAACAAGTATAGTATAAACTCTTATTATTGAATTGGAAACCACACACAAAGGAGGTTCCAATCAGATTATATATTGTTAACATGATTACATTAGTCATCTTATTCAATTAATGCTAATACTTGTAAATCTCGTCAAGCATTCATGATTATAACTTATGTTAACAACAAATCAAGTTCCTTTCATAGCTCAAGTGTCGGTTATACCATACATTATGGGCTATGAAAGTGTCAAGCATTTATTTTACCAAGTGTTATACAACATAAATCAAGATTAGTCATTTAACAAGCAAAGTATTAAAGAGTGAACAAGATAACAAATATAAAACATGTTAGTATCAAACATTAAAGTCCATATTAAGTTTACATTATACTTATTCTCACACCATTAGTGTAACCTTTTCACCTTGACATAATTAATTTAGCTAGACATAATGAAAGAAAGCAAAATAGATAAACAAAATAAGAACATAAAAGTTAACTAAGTAAAGGAAAGGAAATGAAAGGCATAAACTTAATATTAATGAAAGCAAAGCATAAACATTACAAAAAATACAAAGAGAGAAAGGAAGAGCATGATCTTGATCTGAACACCAAGATGCCTAAATGCATGGCAAATGCCTCCTTTTATAGGCCAAAATTGGGAACTATTGATTTGATGACTAATTGATAAGTGGGTGGTCAACTTTTGACTTGGTGACAATCCTTATCTTCTCTTGTCTACCTAAAAAGTCATTGATAACGTCAAAATTGGAGCCCGTTACATGAAAGTTGTAGGCAATTGTCTCAGCTTTCTTGTGTAAAACATTCAGCTCATTTGGACTTCTAGAACTCCAGATATGGCCAAAATACCGAACAGTGCTCGGGCTGGAAGACAGATTCGGGCTTCTTTGTTGTTGCTATAATTTGGACTTGATAATGGCCTTTTTAGATCTTTGACTCCATATGAAAGTTATAGGCCTATGTCTTACCTTTCCATCCATATAAATTGGACCTAGATCTGAGATATATAGCTCCAGATATGACCCAATTACCGGACAGTGTTCCGGTTTGGATCGCACCGACATCTCTTTTCTAAGTTTGGCCATCTCTTTGCCTTTGTAATTTAAGTTCTTAAAATCATCAATCAATATTTTCATTTATGTGATAGGCCTGCATTTAAAATGAACATTTACCATAAATTAAAGGTATCTTATATTATTAGATATATTATTATAAAACATGTTTTAGTTAAGGAGTTATTGATACTTCAAGTGCAAAATGATGATATAAAACCATGATAAAAATACACTTTTAAGTACTAATCAACTTGGTACATCAAATGCTTAATCCTTCATAGTCTTTGGCCGACATCGTTATTATGATAGGAACTTAAGTAATATAAACATAAACTAGCAATATGAATGCTTGATGATATTTATAATTATGATGTTACTTAAGTAAGATGATTAATATGATCATGTTAATAATTTATAATGAGCTAATAATGAGAAATCATCTGATTGGAACCTCCTTTGTGTGTGGTTTCTAGTTGAGTAATAAAAAGAGTTTATATTATATTTATTTGAAATACCATTAGTGAATCCTGTAACCTTGACATATGTTTTGTTATTGTTTAATCCTTACATTAATATCACATTCCAAAACTTTCTTCAACTCCTTTTCTGTTATTATTCTCTTTAAATCTTTTTCTTTATGTGTAATTTATATAATTCACCTCTCTGTGGTTCGACCCCGGTCTTGCCGGGTTATTTTACTTTGACACTCCTACACTTGGGATAAGACATCAACTCTTTGATCGTGTCAAGTTTTTGGCGCCATTGCCGGGGAGATAAGTTATTGTATAAATTAAATATTTTATTTTATTTTATTTTCACTTTTATTTGTTTTTCTAATTGTTGTTTCTTTTTCTTTTTTCTTTTCTTTTCTTTTGTATTTGCATGAGAGTTTGGACACGTATATTAAGTGGTAGACTTTATAGAAAATCCTCATTTTCTTCAAAAAACATGACCGAAGAAGATAACCAATCAATTCATAATGAGAATAATGAGAATAATAAGAATAATCGTATTAAAACACTTAGAGATCATATGAATCTAACAAGAACAAGTGCACCATCATGTATTGTTTTTCCTCCTGATGCATCTCATTTTAATTTTAAGCCAGGTATTGTTCAACTTTTACCCACTTTTCATGGCTTAGAATTAGAAAATTCATACTTGCACTTAAGAGAATTTGAAGAAGTTTGTAACACTTATAATGACTTAAATTGTAGCATGAACACCATCAGATTAAAACTTTTTCCTTTTTCATTAAAAGATAAAGCTAAAACATGGCTACAAAATATTAGGTCAGGATCCATTCATACTTGGGATGAAATGTAACAACAGTTTTTAAAGAAATTTCCCCCTTCTCATAGAACAAACTCTTTCAAAAGACAAATCACCACTTTTACTCAAAAACCAGGAGAAACATTTTACAAATGTTGGGATAGATATAAAGACTTGCTTAATACCTGTCCTTATCATGGTTTTGAAACATGGAGATTGGTTTCACAATTTTATGAAGGGTTAACACCTAAAGATAGGCAAATGGTGGAATTGATGTGCAATGAAACTTTTAAAAATAAAGACCCTGATGAAGCAATGGAGTTCCTAGACTTGCTAGTTGAAAATGCTCAAAATTAGGATACCACAGGTACTTGTGAGGTACCAGGTAAAACTCGACCTCATACATCTAATGGGGGCATATATAGCCTTAGGGAAGATCATGACCTGCAACCCAAATTTGCATCTTTAGCTAGAAAAGTTGAGGCACTAGAATTAAAAAAGAGTGGTCAATTAAAATCTGTTCAAGAAATTATGTATCAAATTTGTGAAACCAATGAACACTCAACCAATGATTGTCCCACATTGCCTTCTTTTAAGGAATGTCTCCATGAACAAGCCAATGCTTTAAATAGTTTCCAAAGACCAAGTCATAACCCGTACTCATAAACGTACAATCCTGGTTGGAGAAATCACCCAAATTCAATTGGAATGCACAAACTTTATAGCCACCATTTCAACCACAACATAATTTTCAAAATTCTCATGGATATGCACCTCCTTATATTTCCCCTCCTAGAAGAAATCTTGAGGAAACATTACATGCATTCATTGAAAAGCAAGAGACAATCAACACTCAAAATGCTCAAACCATGGCTGATTTGAAAGATACTCTTGCAAAGTTCACATCTGCTCTCAGTTTTCAGGAGAAAGGTAAGTTTCCATCTCAACCCCAGTAAAATCCTAAGGGGCAATACAATTCAAGTACAAGTAATTCCGGAAGCCAACATTTGAATCAAGTCAAATCAGTCACTACTCTCCGCAGTGGTAAGGTTATTAAAAAAATCCATTCTTGAACCTTGTGAGAAAGAAGATGAGTTAGTCTCCAAGGGTAAGGAAATGGTTGAACCTGATCATTACAAGGAAGAGACTGATTCCCCACCAACACTTCCATTTCCTCATGCTATGACCAAACAAAGGAAAGTCAATCACAATTCTGAAATCTTTGAAACTTTCAAACAGGTAAGGATTAATATACCTTTGCTAGATGCTATTAAACAGGTGCCATCTTATGCTAAATTTTTGAAAAATCTGTGCACTGTAAAGAGAAAATTGAATGTGAAAAAGAAAGTCTTCTTAGTCGAACAAGTAAGTGTCATTCTTCAGAAAAATAATGTTATGAAATATAAAGTCCTTGGTTGTCCTATAATTTCTTGCTTTATTGGAGAACATAAAATCGATAGAGCTTTACTTGATCTTGGAGCTAGTGTGAATTTACTTCTATATTCGGTTTTTCAAAGTCTTAATCTAGGTGAGTTAAAACCTACTTTTGTAACTCTTTTACTTGCTGATAGATGTATAAAAATGCCTAGAGGAATAGTTGAAGATGTGTTAGTATAAATTGATAAATTCATCTTTCCTGTGGATTTTATTGTCTTGGATACACAACCTGTTGAAGCATGCAATTCAATTCATGTTATTTTAGGACGTCCATTTCTTGCAACTTCTAATGCATTGATTAATTGTAGGAATGGAGTGATGAAGTTATCTTTTGGAAACATGACATTAAAAATGAATGTTTTTAACATTTGCAAGTAACCTGGTGATAATAATGATTTACAGGAAGTAGATTTTATTGAAAAACTAATTTACGATCAATTTGAAAATTCTTCCAATGAAACTGAGTTTAATGAATCTGAAGATTTACAAATGGTTTGTTTTCAGGAAGAATCAAAGGCAAATATTTGGAGACCAAAAATTGAGGAATTACCACCACAATCAATTGGGTCCATACCTTCAAGTGTTCAACCACTAAAACCCGATTTGAAGCCATTGCCATGTAATCTCAAATACTCATTTTTGAGAGAAAATGAAACTTTTCTGGTAATAATTTCTTCCAAACTTAATGTTCATCAAGAAGGTAAGTTATTACAAACTCTGAAAATGCATAAAAATGCATTTAGTGTATGGGAAAGGCAGTATTAGATTAATGAGGGGGTGTTTCAATAGCTGTATTTGTAGGAGGTAGTCAAGTTTTGGGGGTCCTCCCCAAAGCTTTAGCTGAAAGGGATATCATTGGAAAAATAATTGGAGAGGAATTACAGGTTTCCACAATGTCTGATCGAATGAATATAATGTTTAACCATATTGATGCCTTCATTGCCTTACCAGGTGGTCTGGGTACATTGGAAGAGATCTTTCATATTTTCTCTTAGGTCCAATTGCACATTCACCATAAACCTATAGGTTTGTTAAATATTAATGGTTTTTATGATAATTTGTTGTCTTTTCTTGATCAAGTTGTGGAACAAGAATTTTTAACATCTTCGGCACAACAAATCATAATCTCTGCTGCTACTACTGAACAATTGATTGACCAACTACAATATTTTATCCTTATAATTAATCCCTCTATGAGTCAACTTAATTGGTTAATCATGAAACACTGTAAAAATCTTTTGGTCTTTGGTTTTATTAATAGCATAATATTTGTGTTTTGTTGTTTCTAATATTTGTTTCAGTGTGTTTCAAGTTTGTCAGTAGTCGCTGTTTCAGGTGATATCTTCTACACTTTATCTTTTTACTTAGAACATTGAGGATAATGTCTCATTTTGGTTGGGGGAGGGTAATAGTTGATAGTGAAAAAAAATTATTATTAAGTAACTGCATTTTTTATTATTTAAACCATTTGCAAAACTATTGTTACTAGGATGATAGAGTAATGAAGGAACTTTAGTGACTCTTGAGACACATCTTAGTAAACATTCTCAACAAGGTCTATCATAATACTTCTTGAAATATTTAGGTTTACAAACTCTTGTATTGTTATCACTTGATTATGTTTATATGCTCATTTAACAAGTATTTCTAAACCTTCATTTTCACACACACACTAGAACATATGATTGTGGGGTTGCACATTGGATTATTATATTATTTGTGTTCTTTTGTTAAAGGTAACAACTAAGGAAAAGTGATAGTATATAATATGCAAAAAAAAAAAACAAAAAACAATATAATTAAAAAACAAAGTAGATAAGTTTGGTTTCGTAGCCTCCTTGACTTAAACAAATAAGCCCGAAGGGGTGTTTGAACACCTAGTACCCTAAAGTCAACTAATTTGGGAGCTATTGGCCTAGTACTTGTTACATGGGTTGAGGAGAAAGCTTAAGGGAATCAAACACTGCACTATCTACATATCAGTATTTACAACTTGAGTTACTAAGCTCGTAGGGGTGTCTCAACACCTGATACCCTAAACCAACTGGTTTGGGAGTCATTAGTTGAAAGCTCGTTACATGGATTCAGGATACATTATGCAATAAATTCTTGTTTTTTTTTTTAAAAAAAAGGATAATAATCCCAACCCAAGAAAATTAACCTTAAACATTAGAACAAAAATTTTATTTTCTTTCATGAAAAGCTCCATAGCTATGTTTTGATTTATTGAGCACCAAAAAAAGGTTTATTAATATCTTGTTTAAGAGGTATTAAGCAGATATATAAATTTAATGAGAGTTTGTTTATCTGGATAGATTAATAGAAGTTAAATGATGAATGCCTTACTTTGTGGTATTTGTAAATTATTTTTCTATTTTAATGCTTTGATTACTAGGGACTAGTAATAAATTGGTTAGGGGGTGTGATTAGTACTTAAAAGTGCATTCTCATTAAGGATTTATGTCATCATATTGCACCTAAAGTATCATTAAATTCCCTAACAAAAGCATGTTTTATATTAGCAAGTCTAAAAATATAATATACCTTTAATTCATGGTAAATTTTCATCGTAAATGCAGGTCTACCACATAAATAAAAGGATTGATTGATGACTTTAAGTATTGAAATTGAAAGGACAAAGAGAAGGCTAAACTTAGCAAAGTGTTGTTGGTGCATTCCAAACTCGAATACCGTTTGGTAATTGGATTATATCTGAAGCTGAAGAAATTAGATTTAAGTCCATTTTATATGGATAGAAAGGTAAGACATAGACCTACAACTTTCATGTGGACTCAAAGACTCAATTCTACCGTTTTCAAGTTCAAATCTTAGCAACAACGAAGAGGTCAGAAGTTGTCCTGCAACTTAAACACTATTCGGTTTTTGGCTCATATCTTGAGTTCTAAAAGTCCAAATGAGCTTCAGGGTTTTTTTGTTGGAAAGCCGAGACAATTTCCCACAACTTCTATAATTTAGTTGGCTATAATTCTGATGTTAGTAATGATGTTTTAGCCAACCAATAATATCAATAATTAGCCCACAATATCAAAAAAGCAGCAGCCACTAATGTCAAAAACCAGCCACCAAATCAATGGATGACCACCAATTATTCAATCAATCAATAATTTTGAATCTTAGCCTATAAAATGAGATATTTGCCATGTATTTAGTTATATTAATTTTCAGATTAAAGTCATCTTCTTACTTTCTCTCTACATCTTTGTAATTGTTCAAGTTTTCTTTCATGCTATAATAATCTCTTGTTTATGCTCTTTCATGTCCTTTCCTATACTTAGTTAGCTTATATTATATTTATGTTCTTATATTGTTTATTTATGTTTTTCTCCTTCTTAATGTTTAGCTAAGTTAATTATGTCAAGGTGAAAATATTTCTCTAATGGTGTTAAAATAGGTATAATATAAACTCAACATGGACTTTAATGTTTATATCCAAGAAAGATTGTTATTAACATGTTTTATCTTTTTATTTAACTAATTCTTAATACCTTACTTATTAAATGGTTAATCTAGATTTGTGTTGCATAACTCTTGATACATCAAATGTTTGATCCTTTGTAGTCTTCGGCCGACATCGTTATTATGATAGGAACTTGATTTGTTGTTAACATAAACTAGCAGCATAAATGTCTGATGATATTTATAAGTCTGGTGTTACTTAGATAAGATTATTAATATGATCATGTTAATAATTTATAATCAGCTAATAACGAGAAATCATCTGATTGGAACCTCCTTTGTGTGTGGTTTCCAGTTGAGTAATAAAAAGAGTTTATATTATATTTATTTGAAATACCATTAGTGAATCCTATAACCTTGACATATGTTTTCTTATTGTTAATCGTTATATTAATATCACATCCCAAAACTTTCTTCAACTCCTTTTCTGTTATTATTCTCTTCAAATCTTTTTCTTTATTTGTAATTTATATAATTCATCTCCTTGTGGTTCGACCCCGGTCTTGCCGGGTTATTTTACTTTGACACTTCTGTACTTGAGATAAGACATCAACTCTTTGATCATGTCATGGCTAACCTATTTTTGCTATTGGAAAATTCCTCCCCTTGCCTTTTATTTTGGCTGAAATCTTCATCTTTATAAGTAACTTGGGTTTTACCTTTAAGATAAGTCCCTGAATCATACAAGTTACATATGTAACATACTAAAAGATGAATTTTTAAAAGAACAACACTCATTTTCTATAATTTCCAAAATTCAATAACTCAAGGAACCCATCTTTCCTTTTAGTTTTTCATACATAACTCAATTTCATCACAATCCTAGTGTTATACAATCATAATCATACATATCATATATAAACTACACCTAGAACTTTTTCCTAATTAGCGAGACTTAATTAGGGTTTTTATCATTGGATTTTTCTTCAATTTGTTGTTTAATTCTTCTAATTACTTTTTATTACATCATTTTTTTTCAAGGAATCTCTACAAAATACAATAAATCTTCCTTAATCTATTTGAACCCTAATTTTACAAACAAAATTGGGAATTGGGGCTTTTCGTTTCCTCTTTAAAATTAAGTATAAGAACAAGAACGTTAAGGCATCATGCTAAATAGTCTTTTTCACAAGATTACTTTTTTTATACTTTTTAGATTTATTTCCTCTTATTTTTTTAATTCGTTTAGCTTTTCTTTAATTTCCTTGAATACCCTATTATTTTCTTGATTCTTGTGTACTTAATTTCCTTTTCTTCTTAAAGTGACAACTCCTTTCTTTTCTAAGAGACAATTATTACTAACATGACCAAAAGATTGACATCTTCTTCTAAGTACAGGAGTGTCAAAGTAATAAATAACCCAGCAAGACCGGGGTTGAACCACATGAAGGTTAATTGTACAAATTATAAATAACAACAATAGTAACAATAACAATAATAGTAGCAATAATAATAATAATAATAATATTATTATTATTATTATTATTATTATTATTATTATTATTATTATTATTATTATTAGTAGTAGTAGTAGTAATAATAATAATAGTAGTAGTAATAATAATAATACTAATAATAATAATAGTAATAAAGAAAAAGTTGATGAGAACTTTGAGATGAGAGATTAACGTAAGGATTAAACAATGATAACAATAAATGTCAATGTTAGAGGATCCATTAATGGTATGTCAAACAAGTATAGTATAAACTCTTATTACTCAATTGGAAACCACACACAAAAGAGGTTCCAATCAGATTATAAATTTTTAACATGATTACATTAGTCATCTTATTCGATTAATGCTAATACTTGTAAATCTTGTCAGACATTCATGATTATAACTTATGTTAACAACAAATTAAGTTTCTTTCATAGCTCAGTTGTCGGTTATACCATACAGTATGGGCTATGAAAGTACCAAGCATTTGTTGTACCAAATGTTATACAATATGAATCTAGATTAGTCATTTAACAAACAAAGTATTAAAGAGTGAACAAGATAACAAATACAAAACATGTTAGTATCAAACATTAAAGTCCATATTGAGTTTATATTATACTTATTCTTACAGCATTAGTGTAACCTTTTCACCTTGACATAATAAACTTAGCTAAACATAATGAAAGAAAGAAAGAAAAATAAACAAAATAAACAAAATAAAAAAATAAATAAGATAAAAGTTAACTAAGTAAAGGAAAGGAAATGAAAGGCTTAAACTTGATATTAATGAAAGCAAAACATAAGCAATACAAAGAGAGAAAGCAAGAGCATGATTTTGATCTGGAAACCAAGATGTCTAAATACATGGCAAATGCTTCCTTTTATAGGCTAAAATTCAAAATTATTGATTTGATGGCTAATTGATGAGTGGGTGACCAATTCTTGACTTGGTGACAATCCTTATCTTCTCTTGTCTTTCCAAGAAAAAAATAGAGGTCATTTGGACTTCTAGAACTCTAGATATGGGTCAAACACTAAACAGTACGTGGGCTGTAGGACAGATTCAGACTTTTTTGTTGTTACTACAATTTCGGACTTGAAAATGGGCTTTTAAAATCTAGGGCTCATATGAAAGTTATAGGCTTGTGTCTTACCTTTCCATCCATATAAAGTAGATTTAAATTTGAGATTTACAACTCCAAATATGACCCAATTACCGAACAGTGTTCCAGTTTGAACTGCACCAATATCTCTTTTCTAAATTTAGCCATCTCTTTGTCCTTTCAATTTCAGTTTTTAAATTTATCAATTAATCCTTTCATTTATGTGATAGGCTTGCATTTAAAATGAAAATGTACTATAAATTAAATGTATCTTATATTATTAGATATGTTATTATAAAACAACTTTAGTTAATTAGTTATTGATACTTTCAAGTGCAAAATGATGATATAAAACCTTGATAAAAATGAACTTTTAAGTACTAATCAGTTACTCTTTTTTTCTTCCTATTTTTTTTTTTAAAGGAGGGCTTATTTTATTTTTAACCCTTAAGTTTCCTACTTCTTAGGGTTCTCCCCTCTTAGGTGAATATTAGTGTTCAACCCTAATCCCTTTTTCTTCATACAATTTCAATTTTTTTTTGGTTATTATTATTAATATTATTATTATTAGGAATTTTACATTCTCTCCTTCTTATAGAAATTTCATCATTAAAATTTACTTTTCTTACCTTAGTCATTGAGAAATCTTGGATGCTTTCTTTTCATCTCGACTTCTCTCTCCCAAGTTTTTTTTCCACAACTTGAACGTTCCTTCATAACACCTTTACTAAAAGATCTTCCTTATTCCTTAACTCCCCTTTTGTTCTATCCACAATCCTTATAGGCTTTATTTCTACTATCAAATGTTCTTGGATCTCCATTGGAACTTGTAGTAATACCTGAGAGGGATCTACCATGGCTTTTCAAAGTAAAGAGATAAAACACATCATGCACTTTCAACATCATTAAGGAATGTTCCAATTAATAGGCTATAAGTCCAATTCTCTTTATGTCTTCAAACAAATATATGTATCTCGGTGCCAATTTACCTTTCATTTCTAATCAAATGATATTTTTCCTTGGGGCAACCTTTATAAATACTTGATCTCCTACCTCAAACTCTAAGGATCATTTTTGATTGTCAGCATAATTCTTTTATTTATCTCAAGCCATCTTCCTTCTTTCCTTAATCATTTTAATTTTATCTATATTAATTTAAACAAATTTAGACCCCAATAATTTCTTATCATCTACTTCTTCCCAACATATTATGGTGCAACATTTCCTTCAATATAATGCCTAAAAGGAAGCCATTATTATTATAGTTTAATGACTATTATGCTCCATTGAGGGTAAGTGATCTTCCTACTTTCCTCCGAACTTCAAAACATAAGCCCTTAACAAATCCTTAAGATTTTGTATAGTTCTTTCCATTTATCCGTCTATTTATGGGTGAAAAGTAGCGCTCAACTTTAATTTTATTCCCAATATAGACATAATTTTGTCATTACTATCACCCTATATAATCTTGTCATCTTATTTACAAATTTTTTTTACAAGTTTATCAAAGGAGTTAAACAACCTCATTGGTAAAAATAAAGCATACTTGGTTAATCAATCTACAATCACCCAAATAATAGAAATATAGACATAATTAAACTTATATAGATACATCTTTACAAATTAATGACAAATGCCTTTTGATGATAGGAAGAAAAATGGACATAACTATTTTAATTGATAGTAATGTTACCTAATAAGTCTATAGATTATACAATGAGTTCTAACTTGGTTTATCCTTTGAAATATAGTTTTGATTCCTGAAAGATGTTATCATATGGGAGCATTTAGATAAATGTTGAAAGGATGCACACTACCTAGACTGATTGGGGACAATCTACTTTGAAGCCCATTGATTCAAAGTGTATTTCATCGCACAAATATGGGTGATAAAAAAATCATTAATGATGATAATGTATTTCTTTCCATGATCAAGGCTAACTGATTATAAAGCCTTGAAATGATAGAGAATCTATAAAGATAGATTTGGTCTCAAAGGATGAACTTAGTCGTATTAGTTAAAGAGATGTTAAATATCATTAGCCAGAGATAATTATAATGGTTTTCTTCAAGAATCTAGGAATTGTTATCATATTAAAGAAGCATGGCATAATTGAGGTATAACTTTATGGCTACATAAGTACCTATAATGTTGACTAGAAATGTGATTGAGTTGGTTGATAAGATTAGATAAGCTGAAAGCCACTTATTGGGAAGAACGTTAAATATACAATGATGAGCCTTCACTACAAGTAATGTGATGTATGTCTAGATGATTTGACATTTCTATAAAGGTTGATGATAAAATATAATTGAAGACTATGGTTTAACTAGGGGTAACGTCATAACTAATTTATAATCTAAAATACAATCAACACTAAAAAACTTTTTGATAATTATTGGTAGAATACACATAGTTAATCAAGAGGTGATTTTTGAAATAATCTAAGAAGTTGAATGATTTGTTAAACTCCTTCATAATAAGTAAGGAATACCACATTAGGGACTTAGTTAGGCTTAATATATAATGAGAGCAATGATCATTATCGATAGTCCAAGAAAAACACTTACATTCAAGTGAAGGATTGTTATATGGTAATTCAAATGAGATGGTGAGTCAAAGGATTGAGAAGGGTTTATATGGCATGTTAAGGCATCTTATAATAATGGAGCAGTGAAAAAAAGGGCCTATAATTTAAACTAGTTAAGGATACATATATGTCATCTAACCCCTAAATATTGCATAAATGTTTTTGAATTCTTATATGAAAAATTCATAATCAAATTAATTGAAAAATAATTATTGAGCAATGATAACAATGGATCTTAGTTTCAACCTTATAATTAGGAAGATGAAGAGAGAAATCTTTCCATTACAAAATTCTTAGTTCTTTGTATCAAAGAATGTCAAAATGTTTAAACTCCATGATCAGGAAGTATCAAATGCCAACCCTGCAATCAAAGTGTTCAGATTCAATCAAGATGTCTTTGGATAATTCTAGTTGAAGGGAATCAATAGATTGAAATTTCAGGCTAACTAAGCTAAAAATATGAGTAATTGAGATAACATGACTATTTCATAAATGAGTTGTACGAGAGAATAACTATAAGAATATGGTTCTCTTAGAAGATAAAGATTTTGGTTTTGATTAAAGGAGATTATCAAATTGAGATCTCAGGTTAAATGAGTCGATGACAAAGATTTTTGTTCTGGTTAAAAATGATTTCTAAATTAGGATATTAGGTTGGCAAGCTAAAGACAAAGACTTTGATTTTGATTAAATGAGATCGCCATATTAGGATCTTAGGTTGTTAACCTAAAAACAAAAATTTTAGTTCTAGTCAAAGGAGATCGCCATATTGTGATCTCAAGTTGTCCAAGTTAAAGGTAAAGATTTTAGTTCTGGTTAAAGGGGATCAATAGATTAGGATCTTAGGTTAATCGAGCTGAAGATAAAAAAAATATAGTTCTAGCTAAAGAGGATTGCTAGATTGAGATCTTAGGTTGACCGAGTTGAAGATAAAAATTTTGGTTCTATTTAAAAGAGATCATTAGATTTGGATCTCAGGTTGACTATGTTGAAGATAAAAATTTTGATTTTGATTAAAAGAAAAAACTAGATTGGGAATTTTAGATTAATCGAGCTGTGGAACTAAAGTTTTAGTTGAAAAAATCACTGAGATGCATAAGTACATGTTAGCTGAATTGAAAACAAAATAATAAAAATGAAAGAATCCATTCTCGATTAGGATAATATTCTCCATAGTTTAAATACTCATAAAAGAATAATGCTATAAAAGTAGCTTGACGGTCAAGATTTGAAAATAACTTGTATGGATTGCTTGAGTAAACTAAGAGGATGAGCCGGTATGAGTGCCCACCTTAAAAAGTACAACCCTTAACAATCAAGAAAGGAGACTGTGAAGAAATTAGGGTCTATATTTCAAAAAGCATGCATTATAAATGGTTTAACCTTAAAATTTTGAAATAGTATTGGTGCAGGATTCACCAATCAAGAAGAAAGGCAGTGAAACCTGTATAGATGAGCAAAAATCAAGAAATGGAAAATACATCATATCCATAGGATGTGGATAACTATGGCTATAAGACAAGGTGGTCATTTTAAGAGTTTGTCATTGAAGGGTATTTTATTTTAAATTTTTTTAAAGGATCTAATATAGATTCTAATATTTGAAATTTAAAAATGGTAAGTCACCCATGAAAATTATCACTTATTAAACTAGACCAATTTTAAGAAAGCATCGATGCTTATTAAAATTCTTTTTGGAATTTAAAATGGATAAGTCACCTATAAAAATATATTGATTTCAATGAAATATGAATGCTTGTTGAAATTCTTTTTAGAATTTAAAAATGGTACATTGCCTGTGAAATGAACCAAAATGTTTGAATTTCAAAATAGGCAAATAGCCTATGAAAATAAATCAATTTCAAGGAAGCATGGATGTTTGCTGGAATTCTTTTTGGAACTTTAAAAGAGTAAGTTGCTAGTTATTAGTACTTAAAAATGCACTTTTATCAAGGTTTTACATCATTATTTTGCACTTGATTGGTCAACTAAGGGAAACCGTAAAAAATTTAGATTGGATTTGAGCCTTCATTTGTGAAACTTTTAGCCCTTTTGTTTTATTAATAGCATATTATTTTGTTTTGTTAATTCTTATATTTTTTTTAAATGTGTTTTAAGATTATCAGTGTTAAAATAATAATAATAATAATAATAATAATAATAATAATAATAAGAGGACATATATGAAAAAAAAAGAAGCCTAGGAGATTGCCCAATATTAGTATTTAAGGGCCAAGATGACAAGTGAAAAAGTTTGAGGACTAAAATATATAAGATTAACAAAATTAATAGCCTAATTCTACCTAATAAAAGGCTCCACTAGTGAAAATATTTTTATCTAAGGTAAAGAAACATAAACTTGTATAGGTAAGGACTCAATAAGAATTTTAGAAGGCTTAATTAGTTTTATTGACGACTTAATTACAACAAAACTTAGTTTTGAGAGTCAATTTGGGTGGTAATTGGAAGAAATTAAATTTTGGAGGTCTATTTAAGGACTTAATTGTAGATTCCCAATACCAAGAACCAATTTATAAGTGGTGTATGATTGTAGGAGTTGAAATTGACCAAATCATAAGCCAAATTAAAATGAATTGATATTTTGGTGGTCAATTAATAATGAAATTGAACAAATTAAAAACCAATGGCTTGTCTATAAAAGGTATTAAACTCTAGAGTTGATATTTAAATTTAGTGGGGGATGCAATTGCGTGCAATTAAAAGTTAAGAGATAATTATAGATATAATTAAAATGAATTGGAAGGGTATGAACCAATTTGAAATTAATCAAATCCCAAATAAAAAAAACCCTAATTTTTATTGTTTAACTTAGATGACGTGTCATTCACCTATTGCTCATCTCATTTATTGGCATTTTTGAATGATTAAGTGAGCATGTTTAAGTGAATGAATGTGGTGTCTCCAACCACTTTAAGGGCTATAAGCACTATAATTCAACTAAAAAACACCCCCTCTATAACACTTTGTCTATGAAATTAAATGTTCATACCCCAATTCTTTCATAAAAGTCTCCAAAATCTTATGCCCAATCAACTTCCCTATATTTTTAGATTCTAGGTTGATCAAATTGACACCTTTGAATGAATGATTTTGAAGCCAAAACTTTCAAATCGAGCAAGGTTGGATCCAAATAAAAGGTGTGCACTTGCTCTATCAACTTCAGGTGATTTCCGATGATATTTACATTAGAGTGGCTTCGATAAAATCTTGAAAGTAGTCAACTCAACCAGCCTTGATTATGACACCTATTTCTTTCGTATATTCACACTTATAACTCCTTAAAGGGTTTTTTTTTTATCAATGGATTTAAAACCCCCTCTTTCAACATCAAAAGGCAAGAAAAAACTTTTTGCCCTTAAGTCTAGCAAAACTGCCAAGTACCCTTGAAACCAAAACCATCCTAGTATAAGAGCTTTTAAATGTTAACTTCTATCCAGAACCCTCTCATTTTGATCAAAAGGCTAAGCTTTGATCAATATTTGAGGGAATCCATAAAAAAACCTAGAAAAATCCTATAAATGCCCTTAAAAATTGACACGACTAAAAGATTGATGTCTTCTCCCAAGTGCAGGAGTGTCGAAGTAATAAATAACCCGGCAAGACCAGGGTCGAACCACAAATATGTAAATTGTACAAATTATAAATAATAATAATACAACAACAATAACAATAACAATAACAAAAAGAATAATAATAATAGCTATAATAATAATAGTAGTAGTAGTAGTAGTAGTAGTAATAATAATAAAAAAAAAAAAAAGAAGGAGAAGAAGAAAAAGATGATAAGAACTTTGAGATGGAATATTAATGTAAGGATTAAACAATGATAATAATAAATATCAAGGTTAGAGGTTCCACTAATGGTATGTCAAACAAGTATAGTATAAACTCTTATTATTCAATTAGAAACCATACATAAAGGAGGTTCCAATCAGATTATAGACTGTTAACATGATTACATTAGTCATCTTAATCGATTAATGCTAATACTTGTAAATCTTGTCAAGCATTCATGATTATAACTTATGTTAAGAATAAATCAAGTTCCTTTCATAGCTCAGGTGTCAGTTATACCATACAGTATGAACTATGAAAGTGCCAAGCATTTGTTGTACCAAGTGTTATACAACATAAATCAAGATTAGTCATTTAACAAGTAAAGCATTAAAGAGTGAACAAGGTAACAAATACAAAACATGTTAGTATTAAACATTAAAGTCCATATTGAGTTTATATTATACTTATTCTTACACCATTAATGTAACATTTTCACCTTGATATAATAAACTTAGCTAAACAAGATGAAAGAAAGAACATAAATAAGATAAGAGTTAACTAAGTAAAGGAAAGGAAATGAAAGGCATAAACTTGATATTAATGAAAGCAAAATATAAACATTATAAAAAATACAAAGAGAGAAAGCAAGAGCATGATCTTGATCTGGAAACTAAGATGCCTAAATGCATGGCAAATGCTTTTATAGGCCAAAATTGGGAACTATTGATTTGATAACTAATTGATGAGTGGGTGACCAACTCTTGATTTGGTGACAATCCTTATCTTTTGTTGTTTGCCCAAAACGTCATTGATAACATCAAAATTAAAGTCACTTGAAAACATGAAAGTTATAGAAAATTGTCTCATATTTCTTATGTAAATAGTTCAGGTCATTTGCACTTCTAGAACTCTAGATATAAGCCAAACACTAAACAGTGCTCGGGCTGGAATACAGATTTAGATTTCTTTGTTGTTGCTACAATTTAGACTTGAAAATAGCCTTTTTTAAGTCTTAGGCTCCATATAAAAGTTGTAGACCTATGTCTTACCTTTCCATCCATATAAAGTAGACCTAAATCTGAGATCTACAACTTTAGGTATGACCTAATTACCGCATAGTATTCCAATTTGGATTGCACCGACATCTCTATTCTAAGTTTGCCATCTCTTTGTCCTTTCAATTTCAGTTCTTAAATTCATCAATCAATCCTTTCATTTATATGATAGGCCTGCATTTAAAATGAACATTTACCATAAATTAAAGGTATCTTATATTATTAGATACGTTATTATAAAACATGTTTTTGTTAAGGAGTTATTGATACTTGAAGTGCAAAATGATGATACAAAACCTTGATAAAAATGCATTTTTAAGTACTAATAAAAAATTATAAGAGAAAAAGAAAAGAGGAAAAACATGAGGAAAATACTTTGTTAATGTGCTTTATTATTAAAGTCTAAGAGCCTAACATAGCCAGTCCAACAAGCTGTGAAGAGAAAAAGAGTAAAAGGGAAAGAAGGAAGGAAAAAAGAATAAAAAATATCAACTTATACTCAACAAGTTGAAAAAAGGTATAACTATGTAAAAACTTAAGGATGGAGTCTAACACGACCATAAGATTGATGTCTTCTCCCAAGTGTAGGAGTGTTAAAGTAATAAATAACCCAATAAGACCAAGGTTGAACTATTGGGAGGTTAATTATATAAACTATAAATAGCAATAATACAACAATAACTATAACAACAATAAAGAAGAAGAAGAGGAAGAAGAAGAGAACTTTGAGATGGAAGATCAATATGAGGATCAAATAATGATAAAAAAAATATCAAGGTTAAAAGATCCATTAATAGTATTTTAAACAAGTATAGTAGAAATTCTTATTACTTAACTGGAAACCACACACAAAGAAGGTTCCAATTGGATTTTAAGTTGTTAACATAATTACATTAGTTATCTTATTTGAATAATGCTAATACTTGTAAATATTGTCAAGTATTCATGATTATAACTAATATTAACAACAAATCAAGTTTTTTTCATAGCTCAGGTGTCAATTATACCACATGGTTGGGCTATGATGATGCCAAGTACTTATTGTACCAAGTGTTATATAACACAAATCTAGATTAACTATTTAACAAGTAAAGTATTAAAAATAAACAATATAACAAATACAAAACATGTTAGTATCAAACATTAAAGTCCATATTGAGTTTACACATTAAACCAAGATGTCTAAATGCATGGAAGATGTCTCCATTTATAGGCCAAAATTAGAAACTATTGATTTGTTGACTAATTGTTGAGTGGGTGACCATATTTTGACTTGGTAGCAATCCTTATCTTCTTGTTTGAACAAAACATCATTGCTAATATCATAATTTGGACAGACTTAAATCATGAAAGTTCTAGAAAATTGTCTCAGCTTTCCAAGATTAAAAAAAGGAGGTTATTTAGACTTCTAGAACTCAAGATATATGTTAAACACTAAACAATGTCTGGGCTTTAAAATAGGTTCAGACGTCTACGTTGTTGCTAATATTTAGACTCCCAAACAGCAAAATTGAGTTTTGCCTTCTACATGAAAGTTTTAGGCCTGTATTTTAGCTTTCCATCCATATAAAGTTGACATAAATCTAAGTTCTAGAGCTCTAGTTATGACCCAATTACTGAACAATGTTCCAATTTGGATTAAACCAACATCTCTTTTCTAAGCTTCACTCTTTCTTTATCCTTTGAATTTCAGTATTTCAACTCATTAATCAATTCTTTTGTTTATTTGATAGGCTTGCATTTATGATGAATATTTACCATAAATTATAGGTATCTTATGGTATTAGACTTGTTATTATAAAACATACTTTAGTTAAGGAGTTATTGATACTTCAAGTGCAAAATGATGATATAAAACCTTGATAAAAATACACTTTTAAGTACTAATCAGAGTCTATATGGCCTGCTTATTTATACTTTTTTAATGTTTAAACTTCTTTTAATATTTTATGAACTTATTTTAGTGTATGATGTTTTTTAGTTTTGTTTTGATAAATACGTAAAAAAGTTGTTTTCATTGTTTGAATCTTATTTAGAGTTATTAATGTTACTAGGTGTTAATATAATATGTTTGTGACTAATTTTGATAAAGGAATGTAGTTTTAGGCTTTGCCAAAAGGTTGCAATGGGGGTTTGATGCTTTTTTTGTTTTTATTAGTGTATGTTCTTGGTTCCCAAACATAGTTTAGGTTCCAAATGTTCAAAGAGTTAGTTTTGAATTCAAATTTGATGTTTTTTTGTTGGTTGTTATTGGGGATGCAATTATTAATGCATGTTTATGATGATTTAATGTTTTGTGTTAGTTCTTTAGATTCAACTATGCTTGGTACTGGTAATGTGGTTTGTGAAGACAAAAAATAGTGTGTTTAGAGGCTTGAAAAGCCAAATATAGGTTTTAACATTAGTTCAATTTTTGAAATTTTTTTAGATTTTAGGTTCATGTTCTTTACATGAACTTTACCCTAGCCTCTTGTTTTTAATCTATTTTGGGTTAATTCTAGATACAAACATGTTAATTTGTCATTTTTAGCAAATAATCTAGTGTTAAAATGCATCAATAACATGTATTCATGTATTTATATTCTAGGGTTCTTTCAACTGCCCACACTTTTGATCAAATTAAGGCATCTGAGTGTTAATTGAAGAAAATAAATGATTGATTATTGTTCTACACATTATTACAAACAAAACCTTGCCTTTAATTACATGAAAGCTTGTGTAGTTTATGATTTGTTTTTGCTAGGTTTTGATTTGAATGTTCATTATGTTTTTCTAGTTCTTGGTGTTTGATCCGTTTTTGTTAGAAAATTTTATTTACTTTTTTAGTTTTGATATGTTTTTGGTGTAATGTTTGTTTTGCTTTAGTTTTGAATCAAACCATGGTTTTCGATTCAATTCAAGGTTGAACTAGTGTTTTCGAGTCAATTTGATTGGTTTTATTATAGGCTAGGTATTAAGGCTTTATTTGGTTGGTTACTTTTTTTTTTTGAGAAATTCTTTGCTTAAGGGGTTGTTTGACAAACACACTTTTTGATATAATTTGACGGTTTTGCTTTCAAAAAAAAAAATATAATGAAATAAATTCCAAAAAAATTCAAGGACTAATTTAAAATTATTTATGGGTCCTTTACATGTTTTTTCAGAAATTTTATTTAATATTAGGAATATAGACTTATACTATAAGATATTGATATGTTATTAAAATTAATGCTCTTTATTGAAATCTCAAAAATTTCTCATTTAAAAAAAATACAAAACATGTGTTTTATTTGGTGTAGATACAACCAAGTCTCTCAAAAAATAAATATCATATTTTGGCTTATACAAAATACATGGTATGATTTAACATTTCTTTTAGATACATAAAAATTCAAAAAATATCTTTGCATATATTTTTTGAATTTAATAACCAGTTTATTGAATTCATGAAAACTTAACAAGTATTTCAGAAACCCTAAAAAAAATTTTATTTATAAAAATTGATAATCAACATTTTGATATGAGTTCTAGACTTATACGTAAGCTGATATTTAAATATCAGGATTTAATTAGAAAGTTTTCAGAATTATTTTGGATATTAACCAATTTTAATTGAGAGTATTGGCTTATACAAAATACATGGTATGATTTAACATTTCTTTTAGATACATAAAAATTCAAAAAATATCTTTGCATATATTTTTTGAATTTAATAACCAGTTTATTGAATTCATGAAAACTTAACAAGTATTTCAGAAACCCTAAAAAAAATTTTATTTATAAAAATTGATAATCAACATTTTGATATGAGTTCTAGACTTATACGTAAGCTGATATTTAAATATCAGGATTTAATTAGAAAGTTTTCAGAATTATTTTGGATATTAACCAATTTTAATTGAGAGTATTTTTTACTATGATATACAAGTTGTGAAAAACTTTTTTGTCTTCTAAGATAGTTGAATCCTAGTATGACACCTATATAGATTTCCCATAAGAATTTATTTGGATATATGATTTTATAATGAATTCAAAATATTAGATTTATTCACGAGTGTAAATCTTTGTTTTAAGCTATAGACGAACCATCGATTAGGCGCCTAAGATGTCAATATATGGTTCTTATTATAGTTGAGCCTATCTTCTTCTTCTTTTTTATCAATGAGATCATGCATTTAAAAAAAAATCTATCTTCAAAACATCCGAGAAAAAAATGATTGATCTCTATCAATAGACCTGCTAAAGACTTGAACCATAAAGTACTTATTACTAGTGCTGCGGATAGATATGTTTTTAGATCTCGCATAAAGATTCCTCTTTCTATATTCTTTTTATCCTTGTGAAATATACATTTATACTAAAACACCTTCCATTTTCAGTAAATCTAGAAGTGGATTGTCCATAAAATCATAAGCATATTACACAAAGATTAAATTGTCAGATTTTGAAGAGTACACAATTGCAATGGAAAAAAATGAATGGGAAGAGGAAGATATGAAAGAATTCACTAAGCTAGTAAAATAATCAGAATGAGCTTGGAAATTGGTACAAGGCAAGATGAAAAAGAATTGAAAATAGGGACCTTAATCACTACTAGTGAAAGGGAAAACTTGATATCACAGCTTCACGAGCATGTCAATGTGTTTGCTTGGTCCTACACAGATATGTCTAGTTTAGATACTGACATTATATTGCATGGGGTGCCATTAAATGAAGGAAGAATACTTGTGAAGCAAAAACTCGAAAGAACTCATTCGAATATGGTGCTCAAAGTGAAAACCAAGATAGAAAGGAAATAAGATGCTAGTTTTTAGGAGGTAGTTAAGCATACAAAATGGACATTAAACATAGAAGCAGTTCCTAAAAAAAGCAACAAAATTAGAGTATGTGTAGTGACACGACTAAAAGGTTGATGTTTTCTTCCAAGTGTAGGAGTGTCGAAGTAATAAATAACCCGGCAAGACTGGGGTCGAACCACAGGGAGGTTAATTGTACAAATTATAAACAACAATAATAGCAATAACAACAATAACTATAATAATAATAGTAGTAGTAGTAGTAGTAGTAGTAGTAGTAGTAGTAGTAGTAGTAGTAGTAGTAATAATAATAAAGAAAGAGAAGAAGAAGATGATGATGAGAACCTGGAGAAGGAATATTAATGTAAGGATTAAACAATGATAATAAAAATTGTCAAGGTTAGAGATTCCACTAATGGTATGTCAAACAAGTATAATATAAACTCTTATTATTCAATTGGAAACCACACATAAAGAAGGTTCCAATTGGATTATGGATTGTTAACATGATTACATTAGTCATCTTATTCAATTAATGTTAATACTTGTAAATCTCGTCAAGCATTCATGATTATAACTTTGTTAACAACAAATCAAGTTCCTTCCATAGCTCAGGTGTCAGTTATACTATACAATATGGGCTATGAAAGTGCCAAGCATTTGTTGTACCAAGTGTTATACAACATAAATCAAGATTAGTCATTTAACATGCAAAGTATTAAAGAGTGAACAAGATAACAAATATAAAACATGTTAGTATCAAACATTAAAGTCCATATTAAGTTTACATTATACTTATTTTTACACCATTAGTGTAACCTTTTCACCTTGACATAATTAACTTAGCTAGACATAATAAAAGAAAGAAAAATAGATAAACAAAATAAGAACATAAAAGCTAACTAAGTAAAGGACAGGAAATGAAAAGCATAAACTTAATATTAATGAAAGCAAAGCATAAACATTACAAAAAATACAAAGAGAGAAAGGAAGAGCATGATCTTGATCTGAACACCTAGATGCCTAAATGCATGGCAAATGCCTCCTTTTATAGGCCAAAATTGAGAACTATTGATTTGATGACTAATTGATAAGTGGGTGGCCAACTCTTGACTTGGTGACAATCCTTATCTTCTCTTGTCTACCCAAAACGTTATGGATAACGTCATAATTGGAGCCAGTAAAAAAAATGAACGTTGTAGGAAATTATCTCATCTTTCTTGTGTAAAACATTCAGCTCATTTGGACTTCTAGAACTCCAGATATGGCCAAAATACCAAACAGTGCTCGGGCTAGAAGATAAATTCGGGCTTCTTTGTTGTTGCTACCATTTGGACTTGAAAATGACCTTTTTAGATCTTGGGTTCCATATAAAAGTTGTAGGCCTATGTCTTAACTTTCCATCCATATAAATTGGACCTAAATCTAAGATCTATAGCTCCAGATATGACCCAATTACCAAATAGTGTTCTGGTTTGGATTGAATCGACATCTCTTTTCTAAGTTTGGCCATCTCTTTACCTTTGCAATTTAAGTTCTTAAAGTCATCAATCAATTCTTTCATTTATGTGATAGGCCTGTATTTAAAATGAATATGTACCACAAAATAAAGGTATCTTATATTATTAGATATATTATTATAAAACATGCTTTAGTTAAGGAGTTATTGATACTTCAAGTGCAAAATGATGATATAAAACCATGATAAAAATACACTTTTAAGTACTAATCACACTTCCCAACCAGCATATTACTAGTCCCTAGTAATCCAAGCGTTAAATAGAAAAACAATTTGCAAATTCCACAATGCAAGGTATTCATCATTTAACTTCCATTAATCTATCCAGATAAACAAACTCTCATTAAATTTATATATCTGCTTAATACCTCTTAACAAGATATTAATAAACCTTTCTTTTATGCTAAATGTATTAACACATAATTATGGGGCTTTTCTTGGAAGAAAATAAAATTTTTGTTCTAATGTTTAAGGTTAACTTCCTTGGGTTGGGATTATTTGTTTTTGTCTTCTTTTTTTGTTCCTTTTTTTTAAATGTATATACATATAATTTAAAAACATCATGCATCTTTAACCTATGTAACGAGCTTTCAGCTAATGACTCCTAGACCAGTTGGTCTTAAGGCATGAGGTGTTAGACACCCCTATGAGCTTAGTAACTCGGGTCGCAGATACTGATATATAGATAGTGCAATGTTTGATTCCCTTAAGCTTTTCTGCTCAACCCATGTAATAAGCGTTGGGCCAATAGCTCCCAAGTCAGTTGAGTTTAGGGTATTAGGTGTTAAAACACCCCTTCGGGCTTAATTGCTTAGGTTAAGGAGGCTACGAAACCAAACTTATCTACATTTTTATTATCTACATTTTTTTATTTTTTTCATGTTTTTTTCTTAATTATATACAATCTCTTTCCCTTAGTTATTACCTTTAACAAAAGAACATAAATAATGTAATAATCCAATATGTAACCCACAATCATATGTTAAAGTGTGTGTGTGTAAATTAAAGTTTAATAATACATGTTAAATAAGTATATGAGCAGAATTAAATGATAACAATGCGAGAGTTTGTAAACCTGAATATTTCAAGAAGTATTATAATAGACTTTGTTAAGAATGGTTACTAAGATGCGTCTCAAGAGTCACTTTAACAAAAGAGCTCTTTTACTCTGCCATCCTAGTAACAACAATTATGCACATGCTTTATGAAATGAAAAACAATTTTTTTTATCAACTACTACCCTCTCCCCCCAACAAAAACGAGACATTGTCCTCAATGTTCTAAGGTAAAAAGATAGAGTATAGAAGATATCACCTGAAATAACGAACACTAACAAAACCTGAAACACACTAAAACAAAAATAAGAAATAACAAAACACAATAATAAAACCAAAAGACACAAAAATTCACAAATCAATGCTCAAATCCAATCTAAGCTTTTTACGACTTTCCTTAGATGACCAATTTATGCGACTTATGGAAGGATCAATCACAAGAATGAAAGATTGTAGTTGGTCAATCAATTGTTCAGTAGTAGTAGTAGAGATTATGATTTGTCGTGTAGAAGATGTTAGAAATTCCTGTTCCACAGCATGATCAAGAAAAGACAACTTATCATAATAACCATTAACATTTAATAAACCTATGGGTTTATGGTGAATGTGCAATTGAGCCCAAGAGGAAATATAAAAGATCTCTTCCAATGTGCCTAGACCACCTGGTAAAGCAATGAAAGCATCAGCATGGTTAAACATTGCATTCATTCGAGCCGACATTGTGGAGACCTGAAGTTCGTCTTCAATTGTTTTTCCAATGATGTCTCCTTGTGCTAAAGCTTCAGGGACGACCCCCAAAACTTGACTACCTCCTAAAAAGGCAGCTATTGACACACCTCCCATTAACCCAAGACTGCCTCCCCCATACACTAAATGAATCTTTCTCTCAGCTAGCACCTGACCAAGATGATTTGCTGATTCTAAAAACTCCTTTTCTTTCCCAGGACTAGATCCACCAAAAACACAAATATTTCTTATCTGATGACCTGAGGAACTTGTCATTTCTACACACTTATGTATTTGTTGAATATATGGAAGGAAGGAAGAGAGGGTTTTATAGATGAAAAATTAGAAAGGCAATCATAACACCTATATGTAGGCCAGCTGGAGTCTCTCTCTCTCTCTCTCTCTTTATTTATTTATTTATTTACTTTTGAAAAAGCATGTGTATGTACAAGTAGTTGTGATTGTGGCTCACATCTTCCCTTGGTTTTACGTCCAAGAATGGTTTAAACACCCTTTATGGGTCGGGGATAGGTTTCCGTCCAGTTTTCTTAAAAACTGGCAAACGGGGTCTTTTTTAGTCAGATTCCCAAGACTAAGTCGATCATGTTCTTTATGAAATAGTGGCCATAAATCATGAATTACACGATGCACATCTCCACTAGGATGTATCTCAAGAGTCAATAGAAGATTATCTAAAGACTTCTTACTCAAGCCATCCTTAATAAATTGTATTTTATCTTCATGGTTTATAGATAACATTCTTAAAGAATGACATTGTGTATTACAAGTCCATCTAGCACATCGATGACAGATTTTCAGTCGTTTTGCACAACGCTTCTTTGTAAAAGTGCTTTTACCTGTTCCAGGCATGCGTGAAATGAAGGAGTTAGAGAACTCGCTTGATAATCGGACCTTTGCTTCAATCAACCAGCGAATATCTTTAGGAATTCAATGATTCATTAACAATCTCAATCTTGCACATCTAGCACGGTAAAGTTTTGTAATCGCATTCTGAGGTAGAGCGGCAAAATACTTTTTAAACTTTTCAAGATTAGTGTCCATTTTCAAATGAGAATTGGAAGAGAGATTCAAAGAATTGCACAGATATATACATAGATATCAGTTATTGTGGGAAACTGAATGAACCGACTTAAGTCACGGAGCACCGTTGTCCGCCATTTGACCGGGGTGAGAGAAACTAGCAAAAATCACTTAAAAAGAAACACAAAAACAACGTGAGAAAAAAAATTAACCTTTATCTACAAGATCAGTCCAACCAGTTGATTCATTTTCACTAGGAAAATTGTCAAAGTAAGCTTTCAGACGATGTCCATTTTCCTTAAAAACATTGTCATTCATTGAATTCTCAATATCACAGACCCCATAAGGATTGCTTCATCTTGATCTTAGCTCTCTAGGGAATGCATAGACTTGAGAATTATAAAACAAAACTTTTTGATCAGTATCAACTTTTTGACAATTTTCACAAGTTTTGCAGAATGCATGCGTGTCCTTGAACATAGTGGGCCAATAAAATCCATTTTGAAAGATTTTTGCAGCTGTCTTTTTTGACAAGAAATAACTTCTACATGCTTCAGAATGACAAAGTTTAATGACACTACTTACCTCATTGTCGGGAATGAATATTTAAAATATTTGATCAAGACAATATTTGAATAAGTTAGGGTCATCACAATAAAAGCTCTTCACTTCGTTCAAAAATGTTTCTTTGTCTTGAGTACTCCAATCAGCTGGCAAATCTCCTAAAGTAAGAAAATTGATATTTTTATCATACCAAGGTGTGATGTTAGATGTCGAATTTGTTGTCACTGTTGATAAAAGATTCGCATCAACATTTTCGGTGCTTGTTTCATCCATGATTTCTTCTATAGAATAAATCATTTGCAAATCTTCAGATTCATCTAACTCATTTTTACTTAAAATAGATTCAAGTTGATCATAAACTAATTCGTCAATATGATCTACTTCGTGTAAATCATTATCATCTCCAGGTTGCTTGCAAATGTTGAAAATATTCATCTCCAATGTCATGTTTCCAAATGATAGCTTCATCAGTCCATTCCTATAATTAATCAACGCGTTAGAGGTTGCAAGAAACGGACATCCTAAAATAACAGGAAATGAATTACATGCTTCAACAGGTTCTGTGTCCAAGACAATAAAATCCACAAGATAAATGAATTTATCAACTTGTACTAACACATCTTTAATTATTCCTCTAGGCACTTTTACAGATCTATCGACAAGTAAAAGAGATATAGAAGTTGGTTTTAACTCACCTAGATTGAGACTCTGAAAAACTGAATATGGAAGTAAATTCACACTAACACCAAGATCAAGTAAGGCTATTTTAATTTTATGCTCTCCAATAAAGCAAGAAATTGTAGGGTAACTAGGGTCTTTATATTTCAAAGCATTATTGTTTTGAAGAATGACACTTACTTGTTCAGCTAGAAAGGCTTTCTTTTTCACATTCAGTTTCCTCTCACAGTGCATAGATCTTTCACAAATTTAGCATAGGAAGGAACCTGTTTAATAGCATCCAGCAAAGGTATATTGATTCTTACCTGTTTGAAAGTTTCAAAGATTTCAGAGTTGTGATTAACTTTGTTTAGTCATGGCATGAGAAAATGGAAGTGCTGGCGGTGAATTAGTCATTTCTTTGCAATTTTCAGATTTAACCCCTTCTTTACCCTCAAAGATTGACTCATCATCTTTCTCATAAGGTTTAAGAGAGGGTTTTTCAATAACCTTACCACTACGTAGAGTAGTGACTGATTTGACTTGATCCATGTGTTGGTTTTTGGAACTACTTGCATTTGCATTGTATTGCCCCTTGGGATTTTGTTGTGGTTGAGATGGAAACTTACCTTTCTCTTGGAAACTAAGAGTAGATGTTAATTTTGCAAGAGTATCTTTAAAATCAGTCATGTTTTGAGCAAGTTGAGTATTGATTGTCTCTTGCTTTTCAATGAATGCATGCAATGTTTCCTCAAGATTTCTTCTAAGAGGTGGAGCATAAGGAGGTGCATATCTATGAGAATTTTAGAAATTGTGGTGTGCTTGAAATGGTGGTTGTGAAGTTTGTGCATTGTTGTTCTCACTCTTCCAACTGAAATTTGGGTGATTTCTCCAACCAGGGTTGTATGTTTGGGAGTATGGGTTGTGGTTGGTCCTTTGGAAACTGTTTAAAGCATGGGCTTGTTCATGGAGACATTCTTTAAATGAAGGCAAGGTTGGACAATCGTTGGTTGAGTGTTCATTTATTTCACAGATTTGACACACAATGTTTTCAACAAATTTTAATTGACCACTCCTTTTCAATTCTAGTGCCTCGACTTTTCTAGCTAAAGATGCAAACTTGGCGTGAAGGTCATGATCTTCCCTAAGGTTGTACATACCTCCACTAGATGTATGAGGTAGAGTTTTACTCGGTGCCTCATAAGTACCCGCGGTATCCTAATTTTGAGCATTTTCAGCTAATAAGTCTAAGTACTTCATTGCTTCATCAGGGTCTTTATCTTCAAAAGTTTCATTGCACATCAATTCAACCATTTGCCTATCTTTAGGTGTTAACCCTTCATAGAAATGTGAAATCAATCTTCATGTTTCAAAACCATAATGAGGGCAAGTACTAAGCAAGTCTCGATACCTATCCCAACATTGGTAAAATGTTTCTCCTGGTTTTTGAGTGAAAGTAGTGATTTGTCTTTTGAAGAGTTTGTTCTGTGAGATGAAAAAAACTTCTTCAAAAACTGTTGTTGCATTTCATCCCAAGCACGAATGGATCCTGGTCTTAAATTTTGTAGCTATGTTTTAGCTTTATCTTTTAATGAAAAAGGAAAAAGCTTTAATCTGATGGTATTCATGCTACAATTTAAATTATTATATGTGTTGCAAACCTCCTCAAATTCCCTTAAATACAAGTATGAATTTTCCAATTCTACGCCATGAAAAGAAGGTAAAAGTTGAATAATACCGGTTGAAAATTAAAATGAGATGCATCGGGAGGAAAAACTATGCATGATGGTGCACTTGTTCTTGTGGGATTCATATGGTCTCTAAGTGTTCTAGCACGGTTATTCTTATTATTTTCATTATGAAGTGATTGATTATCTTCTTCGGCCATATTTTTTGAAAATGATGAGGATATCCTACAGAGTCTACCACTTGATGTATGTGACCACACTCTCATGCACGTGTAGGAATAGAATAAAAGGAAGAAGAAAACAAAAGAAGAAGAAACAAGAGAAAAGAAACAAAGTTATATATAAGAAAAGTGAAAAGAGAAAATAAAATAAAAATTATAATTTATACAAAAACATACCTCCCCGACAACGGTGCCAAAAACTTGACACGACTAAAAGGTTGATGTCTTCTCCCAAGTGTAGGAGTGTCAAAGTAATAAATAACACGGCAAGACCGGGGTCGAACCACAGGGAGGTTAATTATACAAATTATAAACAACAATTCAACAACAATAATAGCAATAACAACAATAACTATAATAATAGTAGTAGTAGTAGTAGTAGTAGTAGTAGTACTACTACTACTACTACTACTACTAATAATAATAATAATAATAATAATAATAATAATAAACAAAGAGAAGAAGAAGATGATGATGAGAACTTGGAGAAGGAATATTAATGTAACAATTAAACAATGATAATAAAAATTGTTAAGGTTAGAGATTCCACTAATAGTGTGTCAAACAAGTATAATATAAACTCTTATTATTCAATTGGAAACCACACATAAAGAAGGTTCGAGTTGGATTATAGATTGTTAACATGATTACATTAGTCATCTTATTCAATTAATGCTAATACTTGTAAATCTCGTCAAGCATTCATGATTATAACTTATGTTAACAACAAATCAAGTTCCTTTCATAGCTCTGGTGTCAGTTATACTATACAATATGGGCTATGAAAGTGCCAAGCATTTGTTGTACCAAGTGTTATTGACACGACTAAAAGATTGATGTCTTCTCCCAAGTGCAGGAGTGTCGAAGTAATAAATAACGCGGCAAGACCGGGATCGAACCACAGGGAGGTTAATTGTACAAATTATAATAACAATAATACAACAACAATAACAATAACAATAACAACAATAGTAATAGTAATAATAATATTATTAATAGTAGTAGTAGTAGTAGTAGTAGTAGTAGTAGTAGTAATAATAATAATAATAATAATAATAATAAAGAAAGAGAAGAAGAAGAAGATGATGATGATGAGAACTTAGAGATGAAATATTAATGTAAGGATTAAACAATAATAATAACAAATGTCAAGGTTAGAGGTTCCACTAATGGTATATCAAACAAGTATAGTATAAACTCTTATTATTGACTTGGAAACCACACACAAAGGAGGTTCCAATCAGATTATATATTGTTAACATGATTACATTAGTCATCTTATTCAATTAATGCTAATACTTGTAAATCTCGTCAAGCATTCATGATTATAACTTATGTTAACAACAAATCAAGTTCCTTTCATAGCTCAGGTGTCGGTTATACCATACATTATGGGATATGAAAGTGCCAAGCATTTGTTGTACCAAGTGTTATACAACATAAATCAAGATTAGTCATTTAACAAGCAAAGTATTAAAGAGTGAACAAGATAACAAATATAAAACATGTTAGCATCAAACATTAAAGTCCATATTAAGTTTATATTATACTTATTCTTACACCATTAGTGTAACCTTTTCACCTTGACATAACTAACTTAGCTAGACATAATGAAAGAAAGCAAAATAGATAAACAAAATAAGAACATAAAAGTTAACTAAGTAAAAGAAAGGAAATGAAATGCATAAACTTAATATTAATGAAAGCAAAGCATAAACATTACAAAAAATACAAAGAGAGAAAGGAAGAGCATGATCTTGATCTGGAAACCAAGATACCTAAATGCATGGCAAATGCCTCCTTTTATAGGCCAAAATTGGGAACTATTGATTTGATGACTAATTGATAAGTGGGTGGCCAACTTTTGACTTGGTGACAATCCTTATCTTCTCTTGTCTGCCCAAAACGTCATTGATAACGTCACAACTGGAGCCAGGTGCAAACATGAAAGTTGTAGGCAATTGTCTCAGCTTTCTTGTGTAAAAACTTCAGCTCATTTGGACTTCTAGAACTCCAGATATGGCCAAAATACCGAACAGTGCTCGGGCTGGAAGACAGATTCGGGCTTCTTTGTTGTTGCTACAATTTGGACTTGATAATGGCCTTTTTAGATCTTGGGCTCCATATGAAAGTTGTAGGCCTATGTCTTAGCTTTCCATCCATATAAATTGGACCTAAATCTGAGATCTGTAGCTCCAGATATGGCCTAATTACCGAACAGTGTTCCGGTTTAGATTGCACCGACATCTCTTCTCTAAGTTTGACCATCTCTTTATCCTTGCAATTTAAGTTCTTCAAGTCATCAATCAATCGTTTCATTTATTTGATAGGCCTGCATTAAAAATAGACATTTACCACAAATTATAGGTATCTTATATTATTAGATACATTATTATAAAACATATTTTAGTTAAGGAGTTATTGATACTTCAAGTGCAAAATGATGATATAAAACCATGATAAAAATACACTTTTAAGTACTAATCAGTTATACAACATAAATCAAGATTAGTCATTTAACAAGCAAAGTATTAAAGAGTAAACAAGATAACAAATATAAAACATGTTAGTATCAAACATTAAAGTCCATATTAAGTTTACATTATACTTATTTTTACACCATTAGTGTAACCTTTTCACCTTAACATAATTAACTTAGTTAGACATAATGAAAGAAAGAAAAATAGATAAACAAAATAAGAACATAAAAGCTAACTAAGTAAAGCAAAGGAAATGAAAAGCATAAACTTAATATTAATGAAAGCAAAGCATAAACATTACAAAAAATACAAAGAGAGAAAGGAAAAGCATGATCTTGATCTGAACACCAAGATACCTAAATGCATGGAAAATGCCTCCTTTTATAGGCCAAAATTTGGAACTATTGATTTGATGACTAATTGATAAGTGGGTGGCCAACTTTTGACTTGGTGACAATCCTTATCTTCTCTTGTCTGCCCAAAACATCATAGATAACGTCATAATTGGAGCCAGTTAAAAACATGAAAGTTGTAGTCAATTGTCTCAGCTTTCTTGTGTAAACACTTCAACTTATTTGGACTTCTAGAACTCCAGATATGACCAAAATACAGAACAGTGCTCGGGTTGGAAGACAAATTCGGGCTTCTTTGTTGTTGCTACCATTTGGACTTGAAAATGGCCTTTTTAGATTTTGTTTCCATATGAAAGTTGTAGGCCTATGTCTTACCTTTTCATCCATATAAATTGGACCAAAATCTAAGTTCTATAGCTCCAGATATGACCCAATTACCGAACAGTATTCTGGTTTGGATTGCACCGACATCTCTTTTCTAAGTTTGGCCATCTCTTTGCCTTTGCAATTTAGGTTCTTAAAGTCATCAATCAATTCTTTTATTTATGTGATAAGCCTGCGTTTAAAATGAACATTTACCACAAATTAAAGGTATCTTATATTATTAGATATATTATTATAAAACATGTTTTAGTTAAGGAGTTATTGATACTTCAAGTGCAAAATGATGATATAAAATCATGATAAAAATATATTTTTAAGTATTAATCATGTAGACTATAGGGATTTTAAAAGCCTGAAAGACGACTTTTTTTTATGACACATCGATGTTTGATTAATAATGAGGCGTGGAGCTCAATATGCTCCTTCATGGATGGTTTTCTTAGGTATAACTAGATCATATAACTAATGAATAAAAAGACAAAACATTTTTTATTACCTCACATGGAACCTTTTACAACAAGGTGATGCTATTTGGAGTGAAAAACATTGAGGCCACTTATCAAAGGGCAATAATAACTCTATTACATGACATTATACATAAAGAAGCTAAAGTGTACGTGGACAACATATTTTCTAAATCCAAAAAGAGAGAAAACCATTGTCAGAATCTCAAAAAGTTGTTAGAAAGGTTAAGAAAGTATCAGTTGAAGCTGAACCCTAGAAAATGCTCATTCAGGGTACAATTTGAAAGATGTTATGATTTATGGTGAGTAGTCAAGGTATTGAGGTCACCCTAGTAAATTAAAAGCAATTTAGGTCATGACAACTCCTAAAACAAAAAAAAAAAAAGGTTAGAGGGTTTTTGGGTTGTTTAAATTACATTGCTTTGTTTATATCTCAAATGATAGCCATTTATAAGCTAATCTTTTGACTCATTTGAAAGAAAAATCCTATTGTATGGAATAAGAAATGCGAAGAAACTTTCGATAAAATCAAGTAGTATTTGTAAAATTCATATATGCTAGTACTTCCTGTGCTTGATAGACTGTTAATTCTATATCTGATAACAACTAGAAAAAGCAATGGGATGTTCACTCTAGCAATATGATGAGCATGATAAAAAAAAAAAGAGCAATTTATTATTTGAGTAAGAAGTTTATAGATTACGAGTCCAGATGTACAATGCTAGAGAAGCATTGTTGTGCACTTGTTTTGCTACATGGCTAATTTTAAAACTGGATCCTCTCAAATATATCTTTGAAAATCCATATTTATCAAGTAGAATAATAAGATGGTAGGTGGTATTGGTTGAGTACGATATAATGTATATGATAAGAAAAATCATGAAAAGAAGTGTTATTGATAATCATTTGGCATACAATGCAATTGAAGATTATGATCCTTTGAATTTCGATTTCCTAGATGAAGATATATACTAGTAATAAAAAGAAGAAGAATCAGATTGGTAGACAATGTATTTTGACAGAGCAGTAAATGTATATGAAAATAAGATAGGAGCAATGATCATTTTTCATAACAAAAGCAATATCTTGTTTTAATCAAGCTGTAATTTGAGTGCACTAATAATACGACTGAGTATGAAGCTTGCATCATTGGATTAGAAGTTGAATTAGATTTGAAGATAAAGAAACTTGATGTTTATGAAGACTCAATGCTAATAATCTACAAAGTAAAAGGAGAATGACAAATAAAATATGAAAATATAAGGCTATATCAAGAATATATATCTAAACTAGCAAAAGAATTTAACGAGATAAAATTTACTCATATGGGAAGAGATAAAAACTAATTGGTGATGCTTTGGATAGTTTAGCTTCCACGGTCAAACAAAGTGTACCCTACAAGTATTGAAGTTATAAATTCTCTGGCTTACTACTACTCAATCGAAGGATAAGTGAATAGGAATTCATGGTATTATGGTATCAAATAGTTTATCCAACACTGAAAATATACTCTCGAGGCATCTAATACATGTATGAAAATCCTATGAACGTTAGCCATAGACTATGATCTCAATGTAGAAGTGTTGTACAAGAGGTCATCCGATAAAACATTGTTGAGATGTTTAGATGGGAAAGAAGCAAAAATGACTCTAGAAAGTTCAAGAAGGGATTTATGCAACTCATACTAGTGGATATATGATGGCTAAGTAAATACAGATGTCAATGTATTTCTGGATAACATTGGAAAGAGATTATATAGAATATGTCAAAAAAAGCCATAAATGTCAAGTGTACAATAATAAGATAAATACACCTCTAACTCTTTTATTTAATTTGACATCTTCATGACCATTTGCAATGTGGGGGAATTGATATAATTGGGCATGTCAATCCAAAAGCAAGCAATGAACATCAATTTATCCCAATGACCATTAACTAATTCATAAAATGGGTAGAAGTTAGTTGATATGCTCATATAACCTAAAAGGTAGTGAAGAGATTTACTAATGATGCTTATCACTTCAATGGAAGAAGGATAATCAAGCTTTACATAAAATGAAAAATCAAGCACTCAAATTCATCTTTATACAGGCTAAAAATGAACAATGTTGTAGAAGCTACCAATAAAAGTATCAAAAGATTATATAGAAGATGATAGTTATGCATAAGGATTAGCATTAAATGCTTCCTTATTCTCTACAGGCATATGGCACTACAAGAAAGACATTTACATGAGTCTTATTCCTTGGTTTATGGGATGAAAGCAGTAATGCCATTAAACATAGAAATCTTATCTCTAAAGGTATTGATAAAATCATAACTTGAGGAAGCTAATTGGGTTAATATGAGATACAAGCAGTTAAATCTGACTAGTGAAAAAAGGTTACCTATAATCTGTCACCACTAGTTGTATCAACAAATAATGTAAAAGCATATAACTAGAAAATCAGACCCAAGGTATTTTAGGAAGGAGATTTTACCTCTACCTGGTGAAGATAAGAGTAAGTGGACACCTTACTACGAAGGCTTATATGTAGTGAAGAAAGCCTTCTCTAAAGGAGCTTTACTCTTGTTATGAATGGATAAAGGCAACTTGCCTAGGTTTGTGAACTCTGACTCTGTAAAGAAATATTATGTGTAATGTACTCATGTTTCTTATATTAATAAAGTTTGGTTACTCATTCTCGTTACATCTTGTGCATTTCACAAATGATCTTAAAAGGATAAAAAAAAACCTTTTTCAAAAATCATTTTCTATCAAAAAAAGGTTTTCAAGATTTGACTTTGACTAACAATTTTAAGAAAAATCAATGATCTATCAATGACAACAATTCACCTAGAAACTCCCTAAGAGATAACTAAATACCTAGATGAACAATCCAACCATCAAAGTTTATTATGCAAAAGCTACATGAAATGTAAGTGATGAAGTTTTCATAAGTCATGAACTCGCAAAACAATTCTGTGCAAATTGCTACAGTAATGAAGTCAAAATTTATTATTCCTGGCCAATCTTACTTAAAATGAGGAACGATTATTTTTTATATCCCTTAGAGATAAATTAGATATTTACACTCCAATTAAAAAATATTCTTACATAAAAATTGTTCTATATCGAGATCTATTTACACTTTTCCTTAGTCAGTAGATCAGATTGCATGTATAATAGTCAAGAAAACTCTAATAAACTAAAAAATAAATCATCATAAGAGAGATTTAAAGTAGTGAAAATATATAAAAATCAAACACTAAAACAAAAAAAAAATACCTAAAAACACTAGAAAACAATGGAATTTGGCCTAATTTTACTAAGAATTTCAATTTGTATAGTGCAAACAATAACTTTTGTTTTCTTATTTTTTTTAAATGAAATAAATAACAGTTATGGCACAAGAATCAACTTGAATTACTTCCCCGATAATGATGTTAGAATTTATTGCAATGCTGTAACCACACAAATTAATTACTCTATCTTAAACAAATAAGATAATATAGAGCAAGTAAAGGGTCAATTTCACAAGAAAGATCTAGTTCAGATCTTTATGCTAAATGATACAAAGTGGTTGAGATTATCTAAGTTATGCTAGGGTAAACAAAATAAAGTAATCAAACCAAATTAAATAAACCAAACTTATTAAAAGAAAAACCTTGGCCTTAAATAAAAATTCATCGATGAAATTCAAAACCTATAATTGAAATGACATGTCAATTTATATTCTTAATATTTATCTTATCCTAATATTAGTCAGTTAATTGATTCATAGTATAACTAACCCTAAGCATTAAAAAATCACAGTGTTCGCACTAGTAATTTAATTCAATGGTATTTTTAAGAACTAGATAAGTTAATAAATTTAGACAATATAATTGTCAACAATCTATGTTCGATTTAACTAAATATTTTCCCTAAGATTAACAATATAGATATACCAAATTTATTGAATTTTATGGCTTCACAAGTTAAATATCATAACTTAGTTTTGATAGAAAACTTAACACTAGATTAGTTAGAATAATAACTTAAAGTGCGCTCTAACAATCAAACTAAATAATTACAGAAAATAAAAACAAAAAAATTCATAATCATAATATATATTGAAAAGAAAAAATAAAATAGATCTTAGAAATTTTGAAATTTGAAGGCTTCTATATCCTTTCAACCAAGAAAAATAACTTAGCCTTGCATGACTATAAGAAAACTAAGGAAAGGAAACATGAAAATTGACACGATCAAAAGATTGATGTCTTCTCCCAAGTGCAGGATTGTCGAAGTAATAAATAACCCAGCAAGACTAGAATCAATCATAAGGAGGTTAATTTTATAAATTATACACAAAAATAATACAACAAAAACAATAATAATAATAAAAACAATATAATAATAAATAAGTTGATGAGAACTTTGAGATAGAAGATCAATATAAGGATTAAACGATAATAATAACAAATGTCAACGTTAGAGAATTCACTAATAGAAGGTCAAACAAGTATAGTATAAACTCTTATTATTTAATTGGAAACTACACACAAAAGAGATTCCAATCAGATTATAAATTGTTAACATGATTACATTAGTTATCTTACTCGAATAATGCTAATACTTGTAAATTTCATCAAGCATTCATGATTATAATTTATGTTAACAACAAATTAAGTTACTTTCATAGCTCAGGTATTGGTTATACCATACAGTATGGGCTATAAAAGTGCCAAACATTTGTTGTACCAAGTGTTATACAACATAAATCAAGATTAGTCATTTAACAAGTATTAAAGAGTGAACAAGATAATAAATACAAAACATGTTAGTATCAAACATTAAAGCCCATGTTGAGTTTACACTATTAGTGTAACCTTTTCACCTTAATATAATAAACTTAGCTAAACATAATAAAGAAGAGAAACATAAATAAACAACATAAGAACATAAATAAGATAAAAGTTAACTAAGTAAAGGAAAAAAAATAAAAGACATGAACTAGATATTAATAAAAGCAAAACTTAAGCATTACAAAAATACAAAGTGAGAAAGCAAGAGCATGATCTTGATCTGAAAACTAAGATGCCTAAATGCATGGCAAATGCCTCCTTTTATAGGCCAAAATCAGGAACTATTGATTTGATGACTAATTGATAAGTGTGTAGTCAACTCTTGACTTGGTGACAATCCTTATCTTCTCTTATCTACCCAAAACGTTATTGATAACATCAAAATTGCATCCACTTGAAAACATGAAAGTTCTAGAAATTGTCTCACCTTTCTAGGAAAAACAATTAAGGTCATTTGGACTTCTAGAACTCCAAATATGGGTCAAACACTGAATAGTATTCGGGCTATTAGATAAATTTGGACTTCTTCATTGTTACTATAATTTGGACTTGAAAATAGCCTTTTTAAAGCTAGACCTCCACATGAAAGTTATAGGCCTATGTCTTACCTTTCTATCCATATAAAGTAGACCTAAATCCGAGATCTACAGCTCCAAATATGAACCAATTACCGAATAATATTCGAGTTTGGACTGCACCAACATCTCTTTTCTAAGTTTGGCCATTTTTTGTCCTTTCAATTTCAGTTCTTAAACTCATTAATCAATCCTTTCATTTATATGATAGGCCTGCATTTAAAATGAACATTAACCACAAGTTAAAGGAATCTTATATTATTAGATATGCTATTATAAAACATGTTTTAGTTGAGTTATTGATACTTCAAGTGCAAAATAATGATATAAAACCTTAATAAAAATACACTTTTAAGTACTAATCAGCAACCTAACTAGAAAGGTTTTTTTACATTAAAAACATCAAATACACCTTAAAAAAAAATATAGAATCAAAATCACAATAACAAAAAAGAACATGTTCCTTACTTTTTAAGCATCATCTTATTTGCAAATATAAATACAGACCAAATAATAACCAAAATCTCAAATAGACCTTATAAAATCCACTTTTAAGTTAGTGACATGATTAAGAGATTAATGTTTTCTTTCAAGTGTAAAAGTATCGAAGTAATAAATAACCTGATGACACGACTAAAAGATTGATGTCTTCTCCCAAGTGCAGGAGTGTCGAAGTAATAAATAACCCGGCAAGACCGGGGTCGAACCACAAGGAGGTTAATTGTACAAATTATAAACAACAATTATAAAATAATAATAACAACAACAACAATAGTAATAGTAATAATAATAATAATAATAATAATAATAATAATAATAATAATAATAATAATAATAATAATAATAATAATAATAAAGAAAGAGAAGAAGAAGAAGATGATGATGATGATAACTTAGAGATGAATTATTAATGTAAGGATTAAACAATAATAATAACAAATGTCAAGGTTAGAGGTTTCACTAATGGTATATCAAACAAGTATAGTATAAACTCTTATTATTGAATTGGAAACCACACACAAAGGAGGTTCCAATCAGATTATATATTGTTAACATGATTACATTAGTCATCTTATTCAATTAATGCTAATACTTGTAAATCTCGTCAAGCATTCATGATTATAACTTATGTTAACAACAAATCAAGTTCCTTTCATAGCTCAGGTGTCGGTTATACCATACATTATGGGCTATGAAAGTGCCAAGCATTTGTTGTACCAAGTGTTATACAACATAAATCAAGATTAGTCATTTAACAAGCAAAGTATTAAAGAGTGAATAAGATAACAAATATAAAACATGTTAGTATCAAACATTAAAGTCCATATTAAGTTTACATTATACTTATTCTTACACCATTAGTGTAACCTTTTCACCTTGACATAACTAACTTAGCTAGACATAATGAAAGAAAGCAAAATAGATAAACAAAATAAGAACATAAAAGTTAACTAAGTAAAGGAAAGAAAATGAAAGGCATAAACTTGATATTAATGAAACCAAAGCATAAACATTACAAAAAATACAAAGAGAGAAATGAAGAGCATGATCTTGATCTGGAAACCAAGATGCCTAAATGCATGGCAAATGCCTCCTTTTATAGGCCAAAATTGGGAACTATTGATTTGATGACTAATTGATAAGTGGGTGGCCAACTTTTGACTTGGTGACAATCCTTATCTTCTCTTGTCTGCCCAAAACGTCATTGATAACGTCAAAATTGGAGCCAGTTGTAATACATGAAAGTTGTAGACAATTGTCTCAGCTTTCTTGTGTAAAAAAGTCAGCTCATTTGGACTTCTAGAACTCCAGATATGGCCAAAATACCGAACAGTGCTCGGGCTAGAAGACAGATTCGGGTTTCTTTGTTGTTGCTACAATTTGAACTTGATAATGGCCTTTTTAGATCTTGGGCTCCATATGAAAGTTGTAGGCCTATTTCTTACCTTTTCATCCATATAAATTGGACCTAAATCTGAGATCTGTACCTCCAGATATGACCCAATTACCGAACAGTGTTCCGGTTTGGATTGCACCGACATCTCTTCTCTAAGTTTGACCATCTCTTTATCCATGCAATTTAAGTTCTTCAAGTCATCAATCAATCCTTTCATTTATGTGATAGACCTGCATTAAAAATAGATATTTACCACAAATTATAGGTATCTTATATTATTAGATACATTATTATAAAACATATTTTAGTTAAGGAGTTATTGATACTTCAAGTGCAAAATGATGATATAAAACCATGACAAAAATACACTTTTAAGTACTAATCACACCCCCCAACCAGCTTATTACTAGTCCCTAGTAATCAAAGCGTTAAAACAATTTGCAAATTTCACAAAGCAAGGTATTCATCATTTAACTTCCATTAATCTATCCAGATAAACAAACTCTCATTAAATTTATATATTTGCTCAATACCTCTTAACAAGATATTAATAAACCTTTCTTTTGTGCTCAATGTATCAACATATAATTATGGGGCTTTTCTTGGAAGAAAACAAAATTTTTGTTTTAATGTTTAAGGTTAACTTCCTTGGGTTGGGATTATTATTTTTGTCTTTTTTTTTCTTTTTTTGAAAAAAAAAATCTATATACGTATAATTTAAAAACATCATGCATCTTTAACCCATGTAACGAGCTTTCAGCTAATGACTCCCAAACTAGTTGGTCTCAGGGCATTAGGTGTTAAGACACCCCTACGAGCTTAGTAACTCGGGTCGCAGATACTGATATGTAGATAGTGCAATGTTTGATTCCCTTAAGCTTTTCTCCTCAACCCATGTAACAAGTGTTGGGCCAATAGCTCCCAAGTCAGTTGACTTTAGGGTATTAGGTGTTAAAACACCCCTTCGGGCTTAATTGCTTAGGTTAGGGAGGCTACGAAACCAAACTTATCTACATTTTTATTATCATCATTTTTTTTCTTTTTTTTTCTTTTTTTTTCATGTTTTTTTTTAATTATATACAATCCCTTCCCCTTAGTTGTTACCTTTAACAAAAGAACATAAATAATGTAATAATCCAATATGCAACCCACAATCATATGTTAAAGTGTGTGTGTGTAAATTAAGGTTTAAGAATACATGTTAAATAAGTATATAAGCAGAATTAAGTGGTAACAATACGAGAGTTTGTAAACCTGAATATTTCAGGAAGTATTATAATAGACCTTGTTAAGAATGGTTACTAAGATGCGTCTCAAGAGTCACTTTAACAAAAGAACTCCTTTACTCTGCCGTCCTAGTAACAACAATTATGCACATGCTTTATGAAATGAAAAACAATTTTTTTTTATCAACTACTACCCTCTTCCCCCAACCAAAACGAGACATTGTCCTCAATGTTCTAAGGTAGAAAGATAGAGTATAGAAGATATCACCTGAAATAACGAACACTGACAAAACCTGAAACACACTGAAATAAAAATAAGAAATAACAAAACACAATAATAAAACCAAAAGACACAAAAACTCACAAATGAAGGCTCAAATCCAATCTAAGCTTTTTACGGCTTCCCGTAGATGACCAATTTATGCGACTCATGGAAGGATCAATCACAGGAGTGAAAGTTTGTAGTTGGTCAATCAATTGTTCAGCAGTAGGAGCAGAGATTATGATTTGGCGTGCAGAAGATGTTAGAAATTCCTGTTCCACAGCATGATCAAGAAAAGACAACAACTTATCATAATAACCATTAACATTTAACAAACCAATGAGTTTATGGTGAATGTGCAATTGAGCCCAAGAGGAAATGTGAAAGATCTCTTCCAATGTGCCTAGACCACCTGGTAAAGCAATAAAAGCATAAGCATGATTAAACATTGCATTCATTCGAGCCGACATTGTAGAGACCTGAAGTTCCTCTCCAATTGTTTTTCCAATGATGTCCCCTTGTGCCAAAGCTTCAGGGACGACTCCTAAAACTTGACTACCTCCTAAAAATGCAGATATTGACACACCTCCCATTAACCCAAGACTGCCTCCCCCATACACTAAATGAATCTTTCTCTCAACTAGTACCTGACCAAGATGATTTGCTGATTCTAAAAACTCTTTTTCTTTCCCAGGACTAGATCCACCGAAAACACAAATATTTCTTATTTGATGACTTGAGGAACTTGCCATTTCTACACACTTCTGCATTTGTTGAATGTATGGGTTGAGTAGAAATGAAAGGAAGGAAAAGAGGGTTTTATAGATGAGAAATTAGAAAGATATTAGCATATTAATATGCTAATATCAATATGTATACGATCCCATCCATCACTAAACGAATTCCTAAAGGTCCCATCTTTGTCCATAAGGTATGCAAAACCACCCATTGCAGCAATGACCTGAAAGAAAGATTTTCTCACATATAAAATTCGTGCATATAGGTTTCGTTTGGTGAATTAGATGATACAGCATAGTAAATTGAGAAAGGCAGATTTGTAATTTCAAGAAATTTCCTGCGAGGAGGATATTTGCTAGCTATTTAGGAATATAGAGTACCTTTAATTAGAAGATTTAGGTAGTGTTTGCATTGCCTAGTTTGGTTAAATTGAAAATAATAAAAGAAAATCTCAAAAGGCAATATAATACAAATACAAGTAGTTTTGGAATTCAACATATAGATCAAGTCAAATCAATTATCATTGTTCGTAGTGGTAAGGTTATTCAAAAACCAAGTATTTAACCTTGTGAGAAAGATGATGAGTTAGTCTCTAAGGGTAAGGAAGGGGTTGAATCTAAACATTGTAAAGAAAAGACTGATTCCCTACCAACACTTCTATTTCCTCATGCCATGACCAAACAAGAGGAAATCGAGGATGAAAAAGGCACCGTCAATATTGATATAGATCTTTTATCAAGAGTGATAATAAATTTGATATTCAACATCACACCAATCGATGAATACTTTTCTAACGAGTCCTTACTTTCTCTTAGTTCAATGCCTTGGTTTGCTAAAAATATAAATTTTCTTGCTTTAGGATTTTTGCTAGCTCACTAGAGTACCGAAGACAAAAGAAAATTTTTGAGCAACATGCAAAACGTTTATTAGGATAACCCTTACTTATTAAATTATTATCCTGATCAAATATTTTAAAGATGCATTCCCGACAATAAGGTAAGTAATGTCATTAAATTTTATTATTCTAAGGCATGTGGGAATCATTTCTTGTTAAAAAAAAAAAGCATTGTAGAAATCTTACAAAGTGGATTTTACTCGCCCACCATATTCAAGGAATCACATGCATTCTGCAAAACCTATGAAAATTGTCAAAAGGTGGGATTTATTTCAAAACATAAAGAATCTTTAGATAATCTTCTATTGACTCTTAAGTCTCATCATAATTGAGATAAGCATTATACAATTCCTGACTTATGAACCCATTTTTATAAAAAACATGCTTGGCATAGTCTTGGGAAGCTAATTATGCTAGTGTTTAAGAAAACTGGATGGGAAGCCTATTCCCGACCCATAAAGGGTGTTTAAGTCGTTTTTTGATATAAAACCAAGGGAAGATATGAGTCATAATCATAACTACCTGTAAATACACATGCTTTTTCAAAAATAAATAAATAAATAAATAAAGAGAGTGTGTAAAACTCAAGTTGACCTATATATAGGTGGTATAATTTTCTTTTTAATTTCTCATCTATAAAATCCTCTCTTCCTTCCTTTTAGTTCTACTCAACCCATACATTCAACAAATATAGAAGTGTGTAGAAATGACAAGTTCCTCAAGTCATCACATAAGAGATGTTCTTAGAATCAACAAATCATCTTAGTCAGGTACTAGCTGAGAGAAAGATTTATTTAGTGTATAGGGGAGGTAGTCTTGGGTTAATGGGAGGTGTGTCAATAACTATATTTTTAGGAGGTAGTCAAGTTTTAAGGTCATCCCTAAAGTTTTAGCATAAGAGAACATCATTGTAAAAATAATTGGAGAGGAACTATAGGTCTACACAATGTATGCTTGAATGAATGCTATATTTAACCATGTTGATGCCTTTATTACCTTACTAGGTGGTTTGGACACATTAGAAAAAATCTTTCATATTTGCTCTTGGGCTCAACTACACATTCACCATAAACCCATAGGTTTGTTAAATGTTAATGGTTATTATGATAAGTTGTTGTTGTTTCTTGATCATGCTGTAGAATAAGAATTTCTAACATCTTCGAAATGAAAAATCATAATCTTTACTACTATTGTTGAACAACTGATTGACCAACTACAATCTTCTATTTCTATAATTGATCCCTCCATGATTAGTATAAATTGATCATCTACGGAAAGCTGTAAAAAGCTTAGATTAGATTTGAGTCTTCATTTGTGAATCTTTGTGTCTTTTACTTTTATTATTATGTTTTGTTGTTTGTTATATTTGTTTAAGTGTGTTTCAGGTTTGTCAGTGTTTGTTATTAATCATTTACAGAAAGCTGTAAAAAGCTTTTAATTTATGGTAAATGCTAATTTTCAATGCAGGCCTATCACATAAATGAAATGATTGATTGATGAGTTTAAGAAATAAAATTGAAAGGACAAAGAGATGACCAAACTTAGAAAAGAGATATTGGTGCAGTCCAAACCGAAACACTGTTCGGTAATTGGTGACAATCCTTATCTTCTCAATTGTTACTGAGTCAAGAATTAGCCACCCACTCATCAAATCAATAATTCCTAATTTTGGCCTATAAAAAGAGGATTTGCCATGCATTTTTGGCATCTTGCTCTCCAGATTAAGATGATGCTCTTGCTTTCTCTCTTTGTATTTTTGTAATGCTTAGGTTTTATTTTTATAAATCTCAAGTTTATGTATTTCATTTCTTTCCTTTAATTAGTTAACTTTTATCTTATTTATGTTCTTATTTTGTTTATTTATTTATTTTTGCTTCATTATATTTAGCTAATTTTATTGTGTCAAGGTGAAAAGGTTACACTAATGGTGTAAGAATAAGTATAGTGTAAACTTAATATGGACTTTAATGTTTGATACTACCATGTTTTGTATTTGTTATCTTATTCACTCTTTAATACTTTGCTTACTAAATGTCTAATTGACACGACCAAAACATTGATGTCTTCTCCTAAGTGTAGGAGTGTCGAAGTAATAAATAACCCGACAAGATTAGGGTCGAACTATATGGAGGTTAAATGTATAAATTATAGATGACAATAATAACAACAACAGCAACAACAACAACAATAATAAAGAAAAAGAAGGAGAAGATAAGAACTTCAAGATGGAATATTAATGTAAGGATTAAACAATGATAATAACAAATGTCAAGGTTAGAGATTTTACTAATGGTATGTCAAACAAGTATAGTATAAACTCTTATTATTCAATTAAAAACCACACACAAAGAAGGTTCCAATCAGATTATAAATTATTAACATGATCACATTAGTTATCTTATTTAATTAATGCTAATACTTGTAAATCTCGTCAGACATTCATGATTATAACTTATGTTAACAACAAATCAAGTTCCTTTGATAGCTTAGGTGTCAGTTATACCATACAATATGAGCTATGAGAATGCCAAGTATTTGTTGTACCAAGTGTTATACAACATAAATCTAGATTAACCATTTAACAAGCAAATTATTAAAGAGTGAACATGATAACAAATGCAAAACATGTTAGTATGAAACATTAAAGTCCATATTAAGTTTACACTATATTTATTCTTAGACCATTAGTGTAACCTTTTCACCTTGACATAATAAACTTAGCTAAAGATAATAATAATAAAAAATAAGAACATAAATAAGATAAAAGTTAACTAGGTAAAGGAAATGAAATGAAAGGCATAAACTTGATATTAATGAAAATAATGCAAAGATATAAAAAGAGAAAGTAAAATCATGATCTTGATCTAAAAACCAAGATGCCTAAATGCATGGCAAATACCTCCTTTTATAGGCTAAAATTAGGAACTATTGATTTGATGACTAATTGATGAGTGGGTGACTAACTCTTGACTTATTGACAATCCTTATCTTCTTTTGTCTTCCCAAAACGTCATTGATATCGTCAAAATTGGAACACTTGAAAACATGAAAGTTGTAAGAAATTGTCTCAGCTTTCTTGTGTAAACAATTGACATCATTTGGACTTCTAGAACTTCAGATATGGGTCAAATACTAAACAGTGCTTGGGCTGGAGGATAGATTTTAGACTTCTTTGTTGTTACTATAATTTGGACTTGAAAATGACCTTTTTAAATCTTGGTCGCCATATAAAAGTTGTAGGCCTATGTCTTACCTTTCCATCTATATAAAGTAGACCTAAATCTGAGATCTATAGCTGCAGATATCACCCAATTACTTAACAGTGTTCCGGTTTGGATTGTACTAGCATTTCTTTTCTAAGTTTGGCCATCTTTTTCTCCTTTCAATTTTTGTTCTTAAATTCATCAATTAATCCTTTCATTTATGTTATAGGCCTGCATTTAAAATGAACATTTACCATAAATCAAAGGTATCTTATATTATTGGATATATTATTTTAAAACATGTTTTAATTAAGGAGTTATTAATACTTGAAGTGCAATATGATGACATAAAACCTTGATAAAAATGCACTTTTAAGTACTAATAACTGATCTAGATTTATGTTATATAATATTTGGTACAACGAATACTTGGCACTTTCATATCCCATACTATATAGTATAACCGACACTTGAGCTATGAAAGAAACTTGATTTGTTGTTAACATAAGTTATAATCATGAATGCCTGATAAGATTTACAAGTATTAGCATGGATCGAATAAGATAATTAATGTAATCATGTTAACAATTTATAATCTGATTGGAACCTCCTTTGTATATGGTTTCCAATTGAATAATAAGAGTTTATACTATACTTATTTGAAATATCATTAGTGGATCCTCTAACTTTAAAATTTATTGTTATCATTGTTTAATCTTTACGTTAATCTTTCATGTCAAAGTTCTTATCAACTTCTTCTTCTTCTTCTTCTTTACTACTACTACTACTACTACTACTACTACTACTACTATTACTACTCTATTTTTACTATTATTATTGTTGTTGTTGTTGTTGTTGTTACTATTGTTGTTGTTGTTGTTATTGTTATTGTTGAATTATTGTTATCTATAATTTATATAATTAATCTCCCTATAATTCATCTCTATTCTTATCAGGTTATTTATTACTTTGACACTCCTCCACTTGGGAGAAAACATCAGTCTTTTAGTTATATTAGCTTGTTCATGTAGACATTCTTTAAAAGAAGGTAGAGTTGGACAGTCATTGGTTGAATGTTCATTGGTTTCACAGATTTGACACATAATGTCTTGAATATATTATAATTGACCACTCCTTTTCAATTCTAATGGCTTAACTTTTCTAGCTAAAGATGCAAACTTGGCTTGGAGGTCATGATCATCCCTAAGGTTATACATACCTCCACTAGATGTATGAGGTTGAATTTTACTTGGTGTCTCATAAGTACTTGTAGTGTCTCAATTTTAAGCATTTTCAGCTAATAAGTCTAAATACTCCATTTCTTCATCAAGGTCTTGATCTTCAAAAGTGTTATTGCACATCAATCAACAATTTGTCTATCTTTAGGTATTAACCCTTCATAAAAATATAAAACCAATCTCTATGATTTAAAACCATGACGAGGGCACGTATTAAGCATGTCTCTATACCTATCCCAACATTGGTAAAACGTTTCTCCTGATTTTTGAGTGAAAGTGGTGATTTGTCTTTTGAAAAAGTTTGTTCTATGAGAAGGAAAAAAATTCTTTAAAAATTATTGTTACATTTCATTCCAAGCACAAATGGATCAAGGTCTCAAATTTTATAGCCACATTTTAGCTTTATCTTTTAATGAAAAAGAAAAAAGCTCTAATCTGATGGAGTTCAAGCTACAATTTAAGTTACTATAAATGTTACAAATCTCCTCAAATTCCCTTCAAAGCAAGTATGGATTTTCTAAATCTAAGTTATGAAAAAAAGGTCAAAGTTCAATAATGCTTGACTTAAAATTAAAATCAGATGTATCAGGGGAAAACTATGCATGAGGGTGCATTTTTATCATTGTTTTATATCATCATTTTGCATTTAAAGTATCAATAACTCCTAAACTAAAGCATGTTTTATAATAATATATCTAATAATATAAGATACCTTTAATTTATGGTAAATGTACATTTTAAATGCAGGCCTATCACATAAATGAAAGGATTGATTGATGACTTTAAGAACTTAAATTGCAAGGGCAAAGAGATGGCCAAACTTAGAAAAGAGATGTCGGTTCAATCCAAAGTAGAACATTGTTCAGTAATTGGGTCATATCTGGAGCTATATATCTCAGATTTAGGTCCAATTTATATGGATGGAAAGGTAAGACATAGGCCTACAACTTTCATTTGGAGCCCAAGATCTAAAAAGGCCACTTTCAAGTCCAAATTGTAGCAACAATAAAGAAGCCCGAATCTGTCTTTCAGCTCGAGCACTGTTCAATATTTTGGCCATATCTGGAGTTCTAGAAGTTCAAATGAGCTGAATTGTTTACACAAGAAATTTGAGACCATTGTCTACAACTTTCATGTTTTAGACTAGCTCTAATTTTGACTTTAGCAATGACGTTTTGGGCAGACAAGAGAAGATAAGGATTGTCACCAAGTGAAGAGTTGGCCACCCATTTATCAATTAGTCATCAAATCAATAGTTCCCAATTTTGGCTTATAAAAGGAGCCATTTGCCATGCATTTAGGCATTTTGGTTTCCAGATCAAGATCATGCTTTGCTTTCATTAATATCAAGTTTATGCCTTTCATTTCCTTTCCTTTCCTTTACTTAGTTAACTTTTATCTTATTTATGTTCTTATTTTGTTTATTTATTTTTCTTTCTTTTATTATGCCTAGCTAAGTTTATTATGTCAAGGTGAAAAGGTTACACTAATGGTGTAAGAATAAGAATAGTGTAAACTTAATATGGACTTTAATATTTGATACTAACATGTTTTGTATTTGTTATCTTGTTTACTCTTTAATACTTTGCTTGTTAAATGACTAATCTTGATTTATGTTGTATAACACTTGGTACAACAAATGCTTGGCACTTTCATAGCCCATAAAATATGGTATAACCGACACCTGAGCTATGAAAGGAACTTGATTTGTTGTTAACATAAGTTATAATCATGAATGCTTGACGAAATTTACAAGTATTAGCATTAATTGAATAAGATGACTAATGTAATCATGTTAACAATCTATAATCTGATTGGAACCTCCTTTGTGAGTGGTTTCCAATTGAACAATAAGAGTTTATATTATACTTGTTTGATATACCATTAGTGGATCCTCTAACCTTGACATTGTTTGTTATCATTGTTTAATCCTTACGTTAATTTTCCATCTCAAAGTTCTCATCAACTTTTCTTCTTCTTCTTTTTCTTTATTATTGCTATTACTACTACTACTACTACTACTACTACTACTACTACTACTACTACTACTAGTATTATTAGTATTATTATTGCTATTGTTATTATTGTTGTTATTGTTACTATTGTTGTTGTTTATAATTGTTGTTTATAATTTATACAATTAACCTCTCTGTGGTTCGACCCCGGTCTTGCCGGGTTATTTATTACTTCGACACTCCTGCACTTGGGAGAAGACATCAATCTTTTAGTCGTGTCAACCACACTCTCATACACGTGTAGGAGTAGAATAAAAAAAAAAGGAAACAAAAGAAAAGGAAATAAAACAAAAGAAACAAAGTTATATACAAGAAATGTCAAAAGAGAAAATAAAATAAATACTTGAATTTGTACAAGAACTTACCTCCCCAGTAATAGCACCAAAAACTTGACACGACTAAAAGATTGATGTCTTCTTCCAAGTCTAAGAGTGTTGAAGTAATAAATAACTCAGCAAGACTAGAGTCGAACCACAAAGAGGTTAATTGTCTAAATTATGGATAACAACAATACAACAACAACAATAGTAACAATAATAATAATAATAATACTACTACTAGTAGTAGTAGTAGTAGTAGTAAAGAAGAAAAAGAAGTTGATGAGAACTTTGAGATGAAAGATCAATGTAAGGATTAAACAATAAAACAAAAAATATCAAGGTTAGAGGATCCACTAATAGTATGTCAAACAAGTATAGTATAAACTCTTGTTATTTAATTGAAAACCACACACAAAGGAGGTTCCAATTAGATTATAAATTGTTAACATGATTACATTAGCTATCTTAGTTGATTAATGCTAATACTTGTAAATGTTGTCAGACATTCACGATTATAACTTATATTAACAACAAATCAAATTCCTTTCATAGCTCAGGTGTTAGTTATATCATACTGTATGGGCTATAAAAGTACCAAGAATTTGTTGTATCAAGTGTTATACAACATAAATCTAGATTAACCATTCAACAAGCAAAGTATTAAAAGTAAAGAAGATAACAAATACAAAACATGTTAGTATCAAACATTAAGGTCCATATTGAGTTTACACTATACTTATTCTTATACCATTAGTATAACCTTTTCATTTTGACATAAACTTAACTAAACATAATGAATGAAAGAAAAATCAATAAATAAAATAAGATAAAAGTTAACTAAGTAAAGGAAATGAAATGAAAGGCATAAACTTGATATTAATGAAAGCAATGCAAAGATACAAAAAGAGAAAGCAAAATCATGATCTAGATGTAAAAACCAAGATGCCCAAGTGCATGGCAAATGCCTCCTTTTATAGGCCAAAATTAGGACTATTAATTTGATGACTAATTAATGAGTGGGTGACCAACTGTTGACTTGGTGACAATCCTTATCTTCTGTTATCTACCAAAAAATTTATTGTTAACATCAGAATTGGAACCACATGAAAGTTGTAAGAAATTGTCTCAGCTTTCTAGGAAAAAAAATGGAGGTCATTTGGACTTCTAAAACTCTATATAGGGCTCAAACACTGAACAGTGTTTGGGCTACAGAACATATTTAGACTTTTTAGTTGTTACTATAATTTGCACTTGAAAATGACCTTTTTAAATCTTGGGCTCTTATAAAAGTTGTAGACCTATGTCTTACCTTTTCATCCATATATAGTAGATTAAAATCCAAGATCTACAGCTCTAGATATGACCTAATTACCAAACAATATTCTAGTTTGGACTACACTAGCATCTCTTTTCTAAGTTTGGACATCTCTTTATCCTTTCAAATTCAGTTTTTAACCTCATCAATCAATCCTTTCATTTATGTGCTAGGCCTGTATTTAAATTGAAGATTTACTGCAAATTAAAGTTATCTTTTATTATTATATATGTTATTATAAAACTTGGTATAATTAAGGAGTTATTGATACTTCATGTGCAAAATAATGATATAAAACCTTGATAACAATACACTTTTAAGTATTAATCAGTCATTCTTTTTACTAAGCCTAGGCCCTGAAAGAAAAGTTAAGTGCTATAACAAGTATTTTTTCAATGGATATGTGTTCCATACAGATGAATGCAGGTGTGGAAAAAAGGCATACAACAATGGTGTTCGTGTTAAGGGATTGACTAATAGTGAGTTAAATGTTGCCTAAATGGTAGATTACAAGAGGTCGTTGAACTGTAATATCATAATGAATAGAATAGAATGTTTTTATTCATATGTTATTCGTATGACACCATTAACAGAGGAATTAGAGCTGATCCTCACTATGGTCTAGTTGAAATCAACTCAGAAGCTACACTCCACAACGTAAATGATGCCTTTATTTTTACAAACAATGTTAACAAGTTTATTACACATATACTCCTTTATTTAAAAAGGATCGATCAAGAGTTGATTGGCTATCTATTTTAAAAATAAAACCCAAAGGTCATGTCAAGGTTGTTTAGGATGAGAACGAAGACACAAGTATACGAGATGAACCATATTAAGTTGTTCCTTCAATTGACTTGGAAGAAAATTCAATTTTTTTGTATTTTCAATGATAGTCTAGTTGATGTTGACGCAAATAAGTTGAATGTTGTTTTGAATTCTAGCGAACAAGCAAATGTTGATGAAGATAATGATGATATCCATATTGAAAATTACAATGAAGCTAATGACTATTCAATTGATGATGATGATGAAGAAAATTCTAACTAACTATAAGAATGAAGCAATGTGTAAAGCTTTTTTTTTTCATGTAATATATATTATAAATAATATTTTGTAACACAAAATATTTATTTTATAAGTGTTAATTGTTGTTATTACTTTGTGCAATGGATAGTTTGTAATTTAAGTGTTTGCAGGAAAGTAAATAGACAATACAAACATAATCTTTAAGGGATAGAGCATAACTAACAACATCCATATCAATGGATTACATATCTGTCAGTATTTTTTAGAAAGTTGTAAAATATTTACTGGAAATGCCACAATCAACGATGACTCTATCGACGGATGAAATCCATCGGCATTTCACTAAGAGTTGTAAAATATAATCACTGATGTTTTTATCGACGAATGAATTCCATCGGCATTTCACAGAAAGTTGCAAAATATTTATTGGAAATGCCACAGTCACCCACAACTCAGAAAGTGGCGTTAATTTTGATGTTATCAATGACGTTTTGGGCAAACAACAAAAGATAAGGATTGTCACCAAGTCAAGAGTTGGTCACTCACACATCAATTAGTCATCAAATCAATAGTTCCTAATTTTGGCCTATAAAAGGAGGCATTTGCCATGTATTTAGGCATCTTGATGTCCAGATCAAGATCATGCTATTCCTTTCTCTCTTTGTATTTTATGTAATGTTTATGCTTTGCTTTCATTAATATCAAGTTTATGCCTTTCATTTCCTTTCCTTTACTTAGTTAACTTTTATCTTATTTATGTTCTTATTTTGTTTATTTATTTTTCTTTCTTTTATTATGCCTAGCTAAGTTTATTATGTCAAGGTGAAAAGGTTACACTAATGGTGTAAGAATAAGAATAATATAAACTTAATATGGACTTTAATATTTGATACTAACATGTTTTGTATTTGTTATTTTGTTCACTCTTTAATACTTTGCTTGTTAAATGACTAATCTTGATTTATGTTGTATAACACTTGGTATAACAAATGCTTGACACTTTCATAGTTCATATTGTATGGTATAACCGACACTTGAGCTATGAAAGGAACTTGATTTGTTGTTAACATAAGTTATAATCATGAATGCTTGACGAGATTTACAAGTATTAACGTTGATTGAATAAGATGACTAATGTAATCATGTTAACAATCTATAATCTGATTGGAACCTCCTTTATGTGTGGTTTCCAATTGAATAATAAGAGTTTATATTATATTTGTTTGACATACCATTAGTGGAATCTCTAACCTTGACATTTGTTATTATTATTGTTTAATCGTTGCATTAATATTCCATCTCAAAGTCCTCATCTTCTTCTTCTTCTTCTTCTTCTCCTTCTTTTATTTATTTATTTATTATTACTACTACTACTACTACTACTATTAGTACTAGTATTGTTATTGTTATTGTTATTATAGTTGTTGTTGTTGTTGTTATTGTTTCTGTTTATAATTTGTACAATTAACCTCCATGTGGTTCGACCTCGGTCTTGCTGGGTTATTTATTACTTCGACACTCCTGCACTTGGAAAAAGACATTAATCTTTTTGTCAACTCAAGTTTTTGACGTCGTTGCCAGGGAGGTAAGTTCTTTTATAAATTATAATAGTTATTTTATTTTCTTGTATATAACTTTGTTTCTTTTCTCTTGTTTCTTTTTGTTTTGTTTTCTTTTTCCTTTTATTCCATTCCTACACGTGCATGAGAGTGTGGTCACATACATCAAGTGGTAGACTTTATAGGGTATCCTCATCATTTTCAGAAAATACGGCCGAAGAAGATAATCAATCACTTCATAATGAGAATAACTGTGTTAGAACACTTAGAGACCACATGAATCCCACAAGAACAAGTGCACCATCATGCATAGTTTTTTCTCCCGGTGCATCTCATTTTAATTTTAATCCAGGCATTATTCAACTTTTACCTTCTATTCATGGCTTCGAATTGGAAAATCCATACTTGCATTTAAGGGAATTTGAGGAGGTTTGCAACACATATAATAATTTAAATTGTAGCATGAACACCATTAGATTAAAGCTTTTTCCTTTTTTATTAAAAGATAAAGCTAAAACATAGTTACAAAATTTAAGATCAAGATCCATTCGTGCTTGGGATGAAATGCAACAATAGTTTTTGAAGAAATTTTTCCCATCTCATAGAACAAACTCTTTCAAAAGACAAATCACCACTTTCACTCAAAAACCAGGAGAAACATTTTACCAATATTGGAATAGGTATCGAGACTTGCTTAGTACTTGCCCTCATCATGGTTTTGAAACATGGAGATTGGTTTCATATTTTTATAAAGGGTTAAAACCTAAAGATAGGCAAATGGTTAAATTGATGTGCAATGGAACTTTTGAAGACAAAGACCTTGATGAAGCAATGGAGTACTTAGACTTGTTAGCTGAAAATGCTCAAAATTAGGACACTGCAGGTACTTATGAGGCATCGAGTAAAACTTAACCTCATACATCTAGTGGAGATATGTACAATCTTAGTGAAGATCATCACCTCCAAGCCAAGTTTGCATCTTTAGCTAGAAAAGTCGAGGCACTAGAATTGAAAAAGAGTGGTCAATTAAAATCTATTGAAAACATTATGTGTCAAATATGTAAAACAAATGAACACTCAACCAATGATTGTCCAACCTTGTCTTCTTTTAAGGAATGTCTCCATGAACAAGCCTATAATTTAAATAGTTTTCAAAGGGCCAACCACAACCCATACTCCCAAACATACAACCCTGGTTGGAGAAATCACCCAAATTTCAGTTGGAAGAGTGAGAACAACAATACACAAACTTCACAGCCACCGTTTTAAGCAAACCATAATTTTCAAAATTCTCATGGATATGCACCTCCTTATGCTCCACCTCCTAGAAGAAATCTAGAGGAAACATTGCATACATTCATTGAAAAATAGGGGACAATCAATACTCAAAATGCTCAAACCATGGTAGATATAAAAGATGCTCTTGCAAAATTCACATATACTCTCAGTTTTCAAGAGAAAGATAAGTTTCCATCTCAACCACAGAAAAATCCCAAGGGGCAATACAATGCAAATGTAAGTAGTTCCGGAAGCCAACACATGGATCAAGTCAAATCAGTCACTACTCTGTGTAGTGGTAAGGTTATTGAAAAACCCTCTCTTGAACCTTATGAGAAAGATGATGAGTCAATCTTTGAGGGTAAGGAAGGGGTTGAATCTAAAAATTGTAAAGAAACAACTGATTCACCACCAACACTTCCATTTCCTCATGCCATGACTAAACAAAGGAAAGTCAATCACAACTCTGAAATTTTTGAAATTTTCAAACAGGTAAAAATCAATATACCTTTGCTGGATGCTATTAAACAGGTTCCTTCCTATGCTAAATTTTTGAAAGATCTATGCACTGTGACGAGGAAATTGAATGTGAAAAAGAAAGGCTTTCTAGCTGAACAAGTAAGTGCTATTCTTCAAAACAATAATGCTTTGAAATATAAAGACCCTGGTTGTCTTACAATTTCTTGCTTTATTGGAGAACAAAAAATTGAAAGAGCCTTACTTGATCTTGGTGCTAGTGTGAATTTACTTCCATATTCAGTTTTTCAGAGTCTCAATCTAGGTGAGTTAAAACTAACTTCTATATCTCTTTTACTTGCTGATAGATCTGTAAAAGTGCCTAGAGGAATAATTGAAGATGTGTTAGTACAAGTTGATAAATTCATTTATCCTGCCTGTTGAAGCATGTAATTCATTTCTTGTTATTTTAGGACGTCCGTTTCTTACAACCTATAATGCATTGATTAATTGTAGGAATGGACTGATGAAGCTATCATTTGGAAACATGACATTGAAGATGAATAATTTCAACATTTGCAAGCAACTTGGAGATGATAATGATTTACATGAAGTAGATCATATTGGCGAATTAGTTTATGATCAACTTGAATCTACTTTAAGTAAAAATGAGTTAGATCAATCTGAAGTTTTGCAAATGATTTATTCGAAGGAATAAATCACGGATGAAACAAGCATCGAAAATGTTGATACGATTCTTTTATCAACAGTGACAACAGATTCGACATCTGACATCACACCAATCGATGATTACTTTCCTAACGAATCCTTACTTTCTCTTAGTCCAATGCTTTGGTATGATAAAAATATCAATTTTCTTGCTTTAGGAGATTTGCCAGCTGGTTGGAGTACTCAAGACAAAGAAAAGTTTTTGAACAAAGTGAAGAATTTTTAACTTATTCAAATATTGTCCTGATCAAATATTTCAAAGATTCATTCCCGACAATGAGGTAAGTAATGTCATTAAACTTTGTCATTCTCAAGCATGTGGAAGTTATTTCTCGTAAAAAAAGACAGCTGTAAAAATCTTTTAAAATGGATTTTATTGGCCCACCATGTTCAAGGACATGTATGCATTCTGCAAAACTTGTGAAAATTGTCAAAAAGTTGATACTGGTCAAAAAGTTTTGTTTTATAATTCTCAACTCTATGCATTCCCTAAAAAGCTAAGATTAAGATGGAATAATCCTTATGGGGCCTGTGATATTGAGAATTCAATGAATGACAATGATTTTAAGGAAAATGGACATCATTTGAAAGCTTACTTTGATAATTTTCCTAGCGAAAATGAATCATCTGGTTGGAATGATCTTGTAGATAAAGGTTGATTATTTTGTTTTTCTCACATTGTTTTTGTGTTTCTTTTTTAGTGATTTTTGCTACTTTCTCTCACCCCGGTTAATTGGCGGACAACGGTACTCCGTGACTTAAGTCGGTTCTTTCCGTTTCCCATAATAACTGATATCTGTGTATATATTTGTGTAATTCTTTGAATCTCTCTTCCAATTCTCATTTGAAAATGGACACTAATCTTGAAAAATTGAAAAAGTATTTTCCCGCTCTGCCTTAGAATGCGATTACAAAAATTTACCGTGCTAAATGTGCAATATTGAGATTGTTAATGCATCATGGAATTCCTGAAGATATTCACTGGTTGATTGAAGCAAAGGTCCGATTATCAGGTGAGTCCTCTAACTCCTTCATTTCACAGATGCTTGGAACAGGTAAAAGCACTTTTGCAAAGAAATATCGTGCAAAATGACTGAAAGTCTATCATCGATGTGCTAGAAGGACTTGTAATACACAATGTTGTTCTTTAGGAATGGTATCTATAAACCATGAAGATAAAATACAATTCACTAAGGATGACCTGAGTAAGGAGTTTTTAGATAATCTTCTATTGACTCTTGAGACGCATCCTAGTGGAGATGTACATCGTGTAATTCATGATTTATGGCCACTATTTCATAAAGAACATGATCAACTTAGTCTTGGGAATCTAACTAAAAAAGACCCTATTTGCCAGTTTTTAAAAAAACTGGATAGGAAGCCTATCCCCGACCCATAGAGGGCATTTAAGCCGTTCTTGGATGTAAAACCAAGGGAAGATGTGAGCCACAATCACAACTACCTGTATATATAAATGCTTTTTCAAAAGTAAATAAATAAATAAAAAAGAGAAAGAGAGAGTGTGAGACTCCAACTGGCCTACATATAGGTGTTATGATTGCCTTTCTAATTTCTCATCTATAAAAACCCTCTCTTCCTTCCTTTCATTTCTACTCAACCCATACATTCAACAAATATAGAAGTGTGTAGAAATGGCAAGTTCCTCAAGTCATCATATCAGAAATATTTGTGTTTTCGGTGGATCTAGTCTTGGGAAAGAAAAGGAGTTTTTAGAATCAGAAAATCATCTTGGTCAAGTGCTAGTTAAGAAAAAGATTCATTTAGTGTATGAGGGAGGCAGTCTTGGGTTAATGGGAGGTGTGTCAATAGCTGCATTTTTAGAAGGTAGTCAAGTTTTGGGGGTCGTCCCCGAAGCTTTTGCACAAGGGGACATCATTGGAAAAACAATTGGAAAGGAACTTCAGGTCTCTATAATGTCAACTCGAATGAATGCAATGTTTAACCATGGTTTGAAAAATTTGAAATCGGTATTAATTTCTAATGTCTCCTTATTTTTAATAAATATTTAATATAATTATAGATAAATTATTATTTTTATTTTAAATAAATTATTTATACATAGAAAAATGTCAAGAGGGACAATGCGTTTGACAATGTTGTGAAGAGGGTGTGGGAAAATTACGTAGTAACTAGGCAACATTGAAAATAATGCAATATTTTAAAAAAAAATGAAACCTAATTTGTCACTATAGAAGTAAGTTGCGTGATTTTTGGTATGAAACATAAAAAAAAGGTTAAAAAAATACGAGAGATAACAGTCTTCAAGGTTGGAACGACATAACGGTTTGAAGGGATTTCAAACCACTATACATCCCGGGAGATATATGGCTACAATATATTGAGTAAGTGATGTCTGAGCAGTTCACATAACTCTCATAGTCCAGTGCTGGCAACCAAAACTAACAAATTTATAATTGGATGATAACACACACCGGCGACTCTGTTCCATTAGTTGCACATACGAAACGAATGGTAAAATTAATTTAATTGAAATATATCGTTAAATAATTTTTTGTTACGAAATTATTTTTTTTCTTATAGGCTACATCTCTTGTACTTGAGTCGAGCCTAATAGAGCTGTTTGTAGAGACGTATGAGCAAAGTCAAGACTGCCAAAAATGGATGCAATAGTTCGTTAACAACCGCACACAATACTTTGTAGTTTGTTCATTCAATCATTTTATTTTATAAGTTATTATTTTTATTGAATTGAATATGATGATTTTTTTTTCATTTTCAAGAGGCATATAATAGCCAGTTGAGGAAGAGATTGGGACGATCTTTCGACCCATTCAGATTTCGATCCAAATTTATGGATGGAGGTAGGATTATTTGGTTGACTCAATAAAAATCGATTGTACAAGCTCTCCAACACTACAACAGAGAACTTGCGGGCAGCCTATAGTGTCTCAACCATTGAAAGCTCCCAATCAGCATCGAGCACCTAATTTAAGGAGGTTATGGCCTTGCAACAACACATGACTCATCTCACCAAAAAATACGAGCAACTATTGGTGACTTATGAACAAAACGTAGCTCATACGACTCATCTCACTAAGAAATACAAGCAACTCTTGGTAAATTATTAACAACTTCGTCAAATGGTCATAACCATGACATCACATAGTTATGATACATGTGCGACTTCTTTTTTATGTTTAATAAAATTTTATTTGCATAATTGGTTTTTTTACTATTAATTTATATAATTTTATATTATTTATTCTATATAATTCTGTCAGCATTTTACAAAGAGTTGAAAAATATTTACTAGAAATACCACAATCACCGACGTTTTCACAGATGGATGGAGTTCATCGGTATTTCACCGAGAGTTGAAAAATATTTACTAGATATGCAACTATCACCAACGAAATAAATTCATCAATATATTTCTAGCAAAAAAAATTTTTATGCATATTTTTCATTTACAAAACCATCATAAATATTATTTTTTTCTACTGATAGAGTTAACGATGGAATATGGGATTACTGATAAAAGGCATACCGATGAACACTTTTTGTCAATAATTTAATCAGTAAAAAATTTACCGATGGAGTCTGAATCTCACATCAATGGTTCCGGTCTATTGATAAAACTATAAAATCTTATAATAATTTAGCAAACCTTTTTTTTTTTTCAACATGATGGATGTAACAACATTAAAGTTTTCTTTGTCAAAACTTAATTACCAGAAGACCGCAAAAGCAATTGTGTTATATACATGTAAAAATGAAAACAAAGGGTTATTAAATTTTAAAGTTACAACTATAACATTACATTATAAGTAATTAAAAAAATTATAAAAAAATAAATAAATAAACACTTCAATTACTTATATAAAAGTTATAAAAAACAACCTAACTAAAGAATTTAAAACTATAACTAAAAAAACAACTTCTGGATTAATTTTGAAAAATCTAATGTTTGATATTGACTTAATTAGCTTGTAGAATCATTTAACTAAATTTGAACATGATTATTATTGTGATTTTTAATAATTAAATATTTTATTATTGTGATTTTCATCAGTTTTCATACATGATATATCTAGTTTTTTTTAGGAGCTTTGCCATATATAATTAGGCTATAAACATGTTTACAATGCATTACATGTATAACACACACACACATATATATATATAAACATGTTGAAGAATGATAATGATAAGAAGTTACTAGAAGAAAAGGAATGATTGTTTTCTTTTAGTTTCAATTGTTAGTCCTTTCTAACTTGACCTACAACTGGTGCAACGTGGGCAATAAATCATTTATTTCTCATAGGATAGCAGCCCTGAGGTGTGTGTGTGTGTGTGTGTATATATATATATATATGGCTGCATTCATTTTGTAAAAGAATATAACAAGAGAATAAATATATCCTTGAATAAATAGTGCTCTTCAATAGAACAATCAAACTATCTTGATCTCTAATTTTCTTTCTTCTACAACTTTTATCATTTCTTATATGGTATCAAAGCTTATAGTTCTCTAGATAACTATGAAAACAGAAAACCAACAAACACCAACATCAATTATGCATTCAACATCACACTTCCACAACATATCAGATCAAAATAACCCATATCGACTTGACAATGGTGATACATCGGTTCTCAGTCTGGTGATCAATCTACTAACCACAAAAAACTATGTTACTTGGGCAAGAGCCATGAAAAGGGCCTTTAAAGCCAAGAACAAGCTAGGTTTTGTTGATGGCAGCATAACAAAACCAACAGATCCCAATGATCTTCTTATAGATGCTTGGGAAAGATACAATGATATGATTGTCTCCTGGATTCATAACTCTATAAGTCCCTTAATCAAATCCTCTTTCATCCTTGTAGATAATGCATATAAAATCTGAAGAGAACTTTGTGAGAGACTTACTCAACAAAACGAACCATGAATTTTTCAATTAAAAAGAGCTTAAGTGAACTTAACACAAGGAAATGATTTAATCAACATCTATTACGGAAAGCTAAAATCAATTTGGGATGAATTAGCATTGCACTATCCCATGCCTGAATGTTCTTGTGGACAGATGAGGGTCCTGATTGATCGGTACCAACAAGACTGTAATTCAATTCCTCATGGGATTGAATGAAATATACTCTAACATACGAGATCAAATCATGTTGATGGATCCAATACCACAAGTCAACAAGGTTTTCTCTCTCGTTCAACAACAGAAAAAACAACATCAGATGTTACTTTGCACATCTACCCCTGATTCAATAACTCTTTTCACCAGAAATACATCTACAAACTTCAAGACCTTCAACAGACCCTATTGCCCCCATTGCAAGATCCTAGGACATTCTTTAGAAGATTTTTTCAAAGCTGGAAATGCAAAACCTCCTGTTTGCAGCCATTATAATATAAGTGGTCAAATGGCCGAAAAGTGTTACAAGCTGGTGGGATACCCTCCAAGACACAAGTTGTACAACAAAGAGAAGAAACCTAATATTCATACTAGACAAACCAACATGATCATAGCAAAAGATTTTTCAAAGCACTATGTTGACAAGATGTATTTGATTTCAAATTAATATTAGAAAATCTTACAATTACTCTATGAGAAGCACAACTCAATAGAGACTCATTCCTTTATGGCTCCACATTCAACAATTCCTATGGCCAACTCCAGAAGTTTTCCATCTATGTGTGGTATCGCAACTTGTCTCTCCACTTCTGCATATAAAGTTTTTCATATTACTAACATTCCTTGGATTATCGAGACAGGAGCTATAGATCATATGATCTGTAACATTATATTTTTTACACAAATTACAGCCACTGTATTCTACAATGTCAAATTTCCCAATGGATAAGAAATCCCAGTCACACACATAGGCACTGTTAAACTTTCAAATTTGATCACTCTTAAGAATGTTTTGTGCATCCCTTCTTTTACTTTCAATCTTTTTTTTTTGTGCCAATATTAATAAAAGCATATGCTACTGTTTTATTTTCGTATCTAATGTTTGTTTTCTACAGGATCTTATATCACAGATAACAATTGGATTGGGTGAAATAAAGAATGGTTTATACCAATTCCAGCACATTCAAGTATCTCCTACTACCTTGATGTGTAAATTATCCAAGTATTTTGATACCCACTATCTGTATTGTGCTTGTACCACAAATACTAGTCCTGTTTTTCATTTGTGGCATTACCGTTTAGTTTATATTTCCAACTCTAGATAGCAATTGATTAGAGATTCTGTTATAATAAAAAATTCATGTTCTACTGAAACTCCTTGTTCTGTTTGCCCCATGGCGAAACAACATAAACTTCCTTTTAATCACAGCTTACATAAAACTTCTTTCAACTTTGAATTTATACACTATGACTTATGGGGTCTATATTTTGTGACTGCCTATGATGGGAGTAGATATTTCTTAACAGTTGTTGATGATATGTCTTGTAGCACTTGGGTTTATTTGCTCAAAAATAAGTCGGGCACACAAAGATCCATAGAATCATTTTATAACCTTGTTAACACCCAATTTGGAACTAGGATTAAGTACCTAAGAAGTGATGATGGAAGAGAGTTTCAGCTGACAGATTTTTATCGCAAAAATGGTATCATCTACTAAAAGACTTGTGTAGAGACCCCACAACAAAATGGGATAGTGGAGAGAAAACACAAACATATCTTGAATGTTGCTAGAGCCCTTAAATTCCAAGCTAATCTGCCCCTAGATTTTTGGAATGACTGTGTTCTTACTGCAACTCATCTTATAAACTGAATCCTTACACCCTTACTGCAAAATACAACACCTTATACAGCTATATTCAAACATGATTCTACCTATGATCACTTAAGAGTCTTTAGGTGCCTATGGTTTGCCACCATTTTAAGTCAAGGAAGAAGAAAATTTGATTCTAGAGCAAGAAAATATATTTTTCTTGGTTATATGTTTGAGGTGAAAGGTTACAAGTTATTATACTTAGAAACCAATGACACTTTTCTATCCAGAAACATCACCTTCTATGAGTATGTTTTTCTTTTCCACACACCTGAACCTTTTCTTCTAATACAATTTCTCCCCTGATACAACAGCAGAATCTACCTTGCTACTCCTCTACCTTAGACCCTCTAAGCACCATTCACACCTCATTTGATCCAATAACTCACATTTCTTGTTCACCCTCTAAATCTGCTGACTTGTCTCCAACTATAGCTATCTTGTCTGAAACGTGTGACACAAGTATTCCATCTCACCATTCACCATTAGGCCCTTTATTCTCAGATCACTCACATTCTCCCATTTCCACATCTTCATCTCCTCCTTACATTCTTGTTCGCAAATCTATTAGAATGACACAGGCTCCCAAGTATTTGCAAGATTTTCACTGTCAGCTGATCTCTCTCAATTCTCCCAATCCAATTCAAGCTATGACAGTTGAGGTTCTTCCAGGTAAAACATTTCCCTTGAGTAACTTTCTTTCATACACATAATTCTCTTTACCTTTTCAAGTATTTGTTGCATCGATATCTTCTCATACCGAGCCACAAATATATGCTCAAGCTATCCTCAAACCTCGCTGGCATATAGCCATACAAAATGAGTTAGAGGCATTGGAGTCTAACCAGACATGGATATTGACTGACCCCCTTCCCCCTTCTAGCAAAAGACCTATTGACTGCAAATATGTCTATAAGATTAAATACCATACAAATGGTAGCATTGAAAGATTCAAAACAAGATTAATTGTCAAGGGATAAACACAGTAGGAGGGTATTGACTACCGCGAAACATTCTCCCCTGTTGCCAAGCTAGTCACCATGTGCTGCCTCTTGGCCATTGCTGTTGTTCAAGGTTGGGGTTTGTATTAATTTGATGTCAATAATGCATTTTTACATGGAGATTTGCAAGAAGAAATATACATGAGGCATCCTCTTAGATACACCCAAGGATCACCTTACCAAGTTTGCAAACTGTGTAAAAGTCTCACGATAATGGTACTCAAAATTCTTTACTATCCTGCTTGATTTTAGCTTTTTGTCAATCTAAGTCTGATTATAGTTTATTCATCAAGCGGGATACTTACTCTTTTATAGCACTTCTGGTATATGTCGATGACATCATAGTGGCAAGTGACTCTCCTATTGTTGTCGAAGAAATCAAGGTCTTCCTTAATAAAAAAAAATTAAGATCAAAGACTTTGGAACATTGTGCTATTTCCTTAGGCTTGAATTAGCCAGAACAACACAAGGAATACAAATATGTCAAAGGAAATATGCTCTGGAGATCCCAGCTAACTCAGGTACTTTGGGGTCTCGGTCTTCCAAACTCCTTATGGATCAAAATCTGTGACTTAGCAAAGACAAGGGTGACACCCTATCTGACCCTACCTATTATAGGAAGTTAGTCGGAAAACTTCTATACTTAACGATTACCAGGCCAGATATATCTTATAGTGTGCAGATTTTAAGTCAATTCATAGACTATCCCACTAATCTTCACTTAACAGCTGCATTCAAAGTCCTAAAATATCTTAAAGGAGCTCCAGGCCAAGGTCTTTTCTTCCCTTCTATCCACACTTTGGATCTCATCACGTATTATGATTCCGATTGGGCATCATGTCCTGACACCAAACGTTCTGTTTCTGGTTTTTGCATATTTCTTGGTTCATCTTTGATCTTTTGGAAATCCAAGAAGCAATCAGTTGTATGTTGATCTTCAGCAGAGACTGAATACCGTGTCATGGCCACCACTAGTTTAGAAATTCCTAGCTATGTTATCTCCTCACAGACCTATAAGTTTCTCACCTTCATGTTGTTTCATTGCATTGCGATAAAAAAGCTGCATTACACATTACTTTGAACCTAGTATTCCACAAAAGGACCAAACATATCGAGATAGATTGTCACCTTATCCATGACAAGATTCAAGAAGGAATTCTAAAGACCGCACATATTTCCACAAAGTTTCAATTGGTTTATGTATTTACAAAAGCTCTCCTTGCAACATTGCTCTCTTCTCATATATCCAAGATGGGCATCGTAAACTATTATGTTCCATCTTGTGGGGGGCTGTTGAAGAATGACAATGATAAGAAGTTACTGGAAGAAAAAGGATATCGTTTTTTTTTTAGTTTCAGCTAGTAGTCTGTTATTCTTTTCCTTTCTGTTATTTACTTCTTTTACTTTTTTGTTAGTCCTTTCTAACCTGACCTACAATTGATGCAACGTGAGCAATAAGTCATTTATTTCTCGTGGGATAGCAGCCCTAAGGTGTATATATATATATATATATGGCTGCATTCATCTTGTAAAAGAATATAACAAAACAAATATATATCCTTGAATGAGCAATGTTGTTGAGTAAAACAATCAAACTATTTCATTCCCTAATTTTTTTTCTTCTGCAACTTTTATCATTTCTCATATATATATAAACATTTGTTCCCCATTAAATTAAGGAGGTCTTGTGATATTGGCTACGGCAACTGCTTTATTGTAGTTGAATTAGACTCCAAGAGGGGTACGTAGTATCCTGGAGGATTTAAGTTTCATGCGCGCGTATTATCAACGATGGATCTTGACGTTAAAAATAGAAAGTAGACATCTCTTTCTTGTTTTCATTGCTATTAGAAAAGAACGACTTCCATATATATCTTTGGAGCTTTATTTGAACAAACTAACACCATGAACGATGTCTCTAGCTTATTGCTTCCGCATGAGCACTTCACCTAGACAAGTGATCACCATGACTACTATCAACCAGTTACGAAAAACTGTGGCCTGTTTGACAACTATTAAAAATTTCCAGTACATTTCAAATGCTTTATCCACCATTAATAGGTGAAAAGACCATGCTTTTCAAGCATATCCTGGTGTCCAAGGCACGACGTGGTTCAGCCACTGTTCTGTTTATCTGCGGCGTTTTGGTGGTGATGGGCTTGAATTAGATAGTTATTATTCTTCTTGTTGACAATTTGTATAGCCTGTGAAAAACAGGAAACTTTTGCTCACTTTTTTTTTTTAAATCTCTTTAGAGTGTGCTGTAACTTTTCTTGCTTGCTCCATTAATTTCACCAGTACCATAGGATCACATAACATATATTCTCCTTGTTATTTAATTTTCTGTTATTACGAAATTTTGAAGGAAGCAAGTTGGAATGACCACCAAATAAAATTGCTCCCACCTCATCGTCTAGCTTCTTTAAATAACCAACCACAATATAATACTAAGTGGTAGCTAGCTCAGATGAACAATATCATCACTACTGCATGCAGCAAAACCCATCATCATCTCTCCTCCAGATAGCTTGGTGATCTTTGCTGCATCATTGCTGCTTGCAGCTTCCTTTGAACCCAATTTTGAACTGGTATCAGGGGCTGAAATAGAGGAGGATGATCCAGTTCAAGTGGAGGCAGAACTTGGTGGTGAATCTGTAGATGAGGTTGTAGTAGTGGAATCTGACGAGCGTGCTTCTTTAAAGATCTTTCCTTCTGGGGAGTCTGGGGGAAGGTTTAATATAGCTGCAAACGTCATCGAAACAGCAATCATCAACATTATCATTACATTGAGAGAGTAAAACTTCAACGCCCAAGACCTTACAAATTTCTCATTCCATACATATCTATGGGAATGTACTTAAAAACTCCTTTAATATATGCTCTCAAAAAAATAAATATTGTTGCCTATCCATACATACATACATACATACATACATACATATATATATATATATATATATATATATATATATATATATATATAAACAAAGGAATAACGTACTGGGACAATCGGAGACTTGGGCATCGATATTGCAAGTAGATGGCATTTGAAGGGCGAGAGTGGTGTTGACAGGGAGACCCATAGAGGGGTCAGCGCTCAGTTTAATGAGAACACACAAACACTTAGGCTTGATGGCTTTCAATTTTTGGGTGTCTTGACAACACTTCGGAGCTGGCTTCTTGGCAGTGCCCCTCACAAAAGGAATGCAAGCTGCAAGGTTTCCGAGCTGGTCTGCACATAATACATTCCTTCTCATCCTGATGCAATGTTGCCGTTAATATCATTACCAGTGAGGCAACTACAACGCAAAATACTTTGGCCATTTTTCTTGTCTTTTTTTGTTCCTTCTTCTGTCAATCTACTTGCCCGTTGCTCCTGGGCTTTTAGGTCTCCCAGTTTCCCTTCACTTTTTTGCTGTTTCTTCTTGGCTTAATTATACAAGGAGTCACCCTAGTTACCTAGTATTACTATTTATTAACATGCCCACATCTTTTATTTTAATATTGTGAGCCACTCTTTTTTGAACCTGGTGAATTATACAGTCAGGGTGGAGCCTTGTAGAAGGCTACGGTGGGCTGTAGTCTAGATCAAAAATTAATTATAAATTATTTATTCATTGCATTTTATGGAAATAGAAGGGAAGGAAATGTTCATAGTGTAAGGTAGCTTTTATTTACACCTGCTCCCTAAAAATATGGGTGTTATAGCAGGTAATGAGAAGTCTTGAATTGAGGCTTCTATGATTGTCTTAGTTAGTATGTGATACCGTTACAGTGCTCAAGTTAAATATCTTGTTAAATGATTAGCTGAATATTTTATTAAATGTCTTGTTTCAATTTGTGCAGGGTAGAAAGAAACGTAATCAAACTGACAGTTTTTTCATGTTTTTTTAATACATTATTATGCAACATATTTTTTTAACAAACAGTAATTTGAGTTTAGCTTGAAAAAACCAAACTTATAGACAGCAACTTAAACTAAAATTACAGGACAGAACCAAAAATAAACAAATAAAAAAACATGACATAAAAAAAAAAAACTGTGGAGTTCAAATCCAGACTCATAAAATAAATACATAAAAAAATAATTTATTAGTTATTTTAAAGTTAAGTTTCTCAAATCTCCATGTAGTTTACATTATTATTTTATCCTTGTATATTCTTAATTTGCATTTCATGAATATTATTCATGTCAGCAACAAGAATCAATAACAGTTTACCAATATTATCATTATAATGTATTTAGTTCAACAATAGATTTTCAGTTGAAAAAATTAAATTTTAGATTCAGTGATTGTATAGTGAAATTCCTTGTATTTAACTATGCTTTAGAATATAAGAACAATTTTAAATAATTTAAAGCCAATGCTATTTACATGCTTGCTAAAAAAATTTATTCTGAATATTTCAATGAATAAGAGATGTATTATTTGAAATCTCAGCTAGAGCATTATCAAATTGATGTGATTCATCATAAGAGCTTTCAGAATATGTTTACCGTTTATGAATTATGTCAAGGATTAACTGAAATAAATAAGTCACAGCACTATCATTTGATTGATAGGTTAATTAATCTTGTTTTGATTTTGCATGTTTTCACTACCACTACAGCGAACATTTTCAATTATGAAACATGTTAAAATTATACTTCACAAAAAAATTAAAAAGAAAAGTTCTTAGCGAATTCTATGATAATGTATATTGAATGAAAGTGTGTTGAAGTTATTGATTTAGATTTGATCATAAATGAATTTTATTCTACAAAATATTAAAACCTCCAACTTTAATAATATAATTTATTTTTAAATTTGGGAGAAAAATACTTTTTAAAAATTGTGAAAAATTTAGAAATGTCATTATTTCCTCAAACTTTTAATTGTTATATATATTTTGTTTTCAATATTTATTTTTCAATTTCATTTCTTAAAATTTAATTTTTATATTAACTTTGGTCCTCATTTTTATAAGTGTTATTTTCTTTTCTCTTATTATTTTTTTATTGAAATTTTTTATCTATCAAATTTCATCCTCATTCTTTTGATTGTTACTTATTTTATTTGAAATAATTTATGAAATATTAATTATTATTATTTTAATTTCTTCATCTTTTTTTTTTAAATTTGATCTTTATTATTTTGATTATTATTTATTTTATTTGAGATAATTTATGAAATTATTTTTTTTATTTTATTATTATTCAACTTTTTAATTTATAAGATTTGTTCCTCATTATTTTTGTCGCTACACGACGTCGGGCGACGGCTCCACTCCTTTTTTTGTTTGTTTTTTTAAAACAAAAAAAAAAGAATAATTTTTTTTTTCTTTTATTTGGGGGAAATAAAGATTTTATTGGAGTCGCCATCTAGTAATTTGAGGGAACTAGAAATCCAAACTTAGACACTAGTCCCAGAGATTCGGGTACTAGGTTAGTTATGATTAAGGGAAAGTAGACACCACCCTTAAAACATCCTTTTAGAGAAAGGTTACCTTTACTTGTGTGTTTTTCTTATTTGATTCAAATGCTATTTTATTTTGAGTTTATTTGTAAATTTTTAACATGGTTAAGTCGGTCCCTAAAAATAGGAGACACGTTAAAAATGGCATCAGTCCTTTTCTGTAAATAAAAGAGACGTGTCGACAAATAATATTTATTTTATAAAATAAAAATTATTTTGATATCATTGAAAAATAGATATATCAATTCTTGAAAATTGAGTTTTTGACCCATGAACAGTGATATGATAAAATGGGTGTTGAACCCCCGTCGTTATTTATTTTTGGTTTGTTTTTTGTTTTTTTCACGTGCAAAAATTTACAATTATTTATATATAAAAATATCAAAAAATACCATAAAATATCATAGAAAATTACCTGAGCACCCCCGTATAGGCAAAAAACTGAAATACCCTCGGATTTGTCAAAAAATTATGAAAATGCCACTAGCGGCGCGTGTGGCTCACGCGCGGTTACTGTTGACGGCGGTGAATTTTTTTCGGTGAGATTCCGGCTAAAAGATGATCGATTCTGGTAGATTTGAGGACGAGGATTCTGATGGTAGTGGTCTCGTTGGCCGTTGATGGCTGAGGAGAGAGAATCGACGACTTGAAGGTCGATTGGCCGATGTCGGTCACGGCCTTTTTCCGGCCAAAATCGCCGGTGAAAAAGTGTAAAACGGCTGGGGTTTTGCTTAAGAGGAGGCGATTCACGTTTCTGTGGTGGTTTCACGGCTTGAGATGGCCGGAAATGGGAGATCGGTGGAGAGAGAGAGAATCGCCGGCGAGAGGAGAGAGAAGCTCTAGGTGTTGCTACGGTGTGGACGAGTGTATGGTGCACTCGTGCGTCTGAAGCCTGGGCACCGTTGGATCTCAGATGAACAGATCGTGCGGCTGTGATTGGTTTGATCTTCAAGCTGATCGGACGGTCAGGATTGAATGGGCTGCGATTTGGTGTGGCGCGGTGTACCGAGTGCTTGGTACACCTGCTGACGTGGCGCAACCGGATCGAATGACAGATTATTTGAAAGGCTGAGATTGATTTGAATTTTAATCTGGTGTGGTAAAGCCTATTGTATCCTAAGAAATCAAAGGCTCAAATCTAAACACTATTAGATCTAACGGTTGGGATATTTTTGGTATTTTTCAATTTGTTAAAAAAAAATTTAATATCTTACTAGGGTGTAGAAAAAGTATAAGAAAAATGAATAATACCCAAATAGTAATGCTCGAAAAATTCAAATTCAGAATGATTTTTTTATCTTTTTTTCCCTCCCTGTGTCTTGCTTTCATTGGCTATTTATAGCCAATGACAGCAGACAACAAATCACATGATTATGAAAATAATCACGGGATTGTTAAAATTTTCAACATGCACCGATTACTATTTGTTTTATTATATATAATAATACTAAATAATAATAATATTATTTATTTATAGGGGTAAAAATTAAAAATTCAAACTAGTATTATAAAAAGTTTTTCATCCACTAAAAATCAATTTTAAATTACAAAAAAAAATTTATACGGGTATCAACTCGGTGGACTGGGTTTTTTTGACCAAAAATACTAGTTTTGACCAAAAATAGTCCGAAACTCATTTTTCATCGCGGTCGACATGGTGGGACCCGTATTGACCCGATGGACTCGGTTTTGACCGAAAATGATGGTTTTGACCCGAAACAGCTCCAAACTCATTTTTCATCCCGGTCTACATGGTGGGACCCGTATTGACCTGGTGGACTTGGTTTTGACCGAAAATGACGGTTTTGACCCAAAACTTATTTTTCATCGCGGTCGACATGGTGGGACCCGTATTGACCCGATGGACTCGGTTTTGACAGAAAATAACGGTTTTGACCCTAAACTCATTTTTCATCCCGGTCGACATCGTTTAACCCGTATTGACCTGGTGTACTCGGTTTTGACAGAAAATGACGGTTGACTAGAGAAAATATATTTTAAACTCTTTTTTTTCTCTTTTTTTTCTTCTCTTTTTTTATTTATTATATTTTTTGTCATGAATAATAAGATAAAATAACATTCAAAATTTTTTAGTGAATCCAAAATTGGGTTACAACAATTTTAATAAACTTCAGAAAAATAAAATATTAATAAATTATTTTCCAGTTCATTTTCCATAACATAACTAAACACTAGAAAATGTTTTCCAATTCATTTTTCACAATACTACCAAACATCGAAAAATAATTTATTTTTCAGGAATTCATTTTTCTCGGAATTCACTTTCCAAAAATTTATTTTTCCCAGAATTTACTATCCAAAAGAAAACAACTTTCCTACAAACAAATGAAATAATTTTTTTAAATAGTAGTAGTAGAAGAAGAACCTCTGTGTTTCTTTATATCAAATAAACCAATGGATTCTCAAGGGACAATACATCATTTATCAGACCCATTTTTAAGAACCCATGATAAAGTATAATTTGTATTTGAATCATTTTCCATCAAAGTAGGTCCAAATAAAAATGAAGCAGCAGACTCAAACCTCTTCCTCAAAAATCAGAGACTCAATCCGAGGACTAGTTGAGTAGTTTAGTATCAAAATCACCAGATTAGATCGAAGACTAATTATTTGTTCTTGTTAGGGAAAAAATCTTATTAGAGAGTAAGTTGTATTGTAATCACTTACTTGGTTGCGAGCTTTTTTTGTGTGAGCTTCTACTTTACGTTTTGGTTTTAATCCCATGAAAAAGTCCATGTGGGTTTTGAACTTGATTTGTTAAAAAAACCATCTAGGTTTTAGTCTTGATTTCTTGAAAATATCGCATAGGTTTCAATCTTTATCCTTAAAAAAAAAAACTTAGGTTTCTACCTTGAGATAGTGAAAAAAATGATTAATGTTTTAGTATTGAGCCTATAAAAAAAAATTACATTGGTTTCAACATTTATCTTGTGAAAAAAAATTAATTAGGTTATGACCTTGAGTCTTAACAAAAAAAAAATTCTTTTAGGTTTTAATCTTTAACTCATAAAAAAAATTATGTAACTTTCAATCTTAGTCTTATGAAAAATATTAGTTAGATTTTAATCTTGTAAACCTCTAAAAATTATTTGGTTGTTAAGAATGCAGAAAGCAATCAACCAATAAAGTTTAGATGCGTGTATAACTAAAAAATATATTCCTATTCAGAATAAGAGTTTTTAATAGAATAACTAATCAGAATTTAAAAATCACCCTAAGATTTATGTGCATTGCAATACAAGATGAATATAGCTTGTGTTAATATTTAATAAGCCTCTTTGTCTAATATCAATATTTATATAAGATTAAAATTATCTGTGCCAGTAGAATTTAAATTCTATAACAGTATAAGTAAGGCTATATATTCTTTATCTAATATTAATATCTATATAGGATTAGAATTATCTATGCAAGTAGAATTTAAACTCTATAATAATATAAGTAAGGCTATATATTATTATAAATGATGGTCAACCCAACATATTCAAATTCTTGGAATTTACTTATATGTTTCTTTCCACGATGGTCCTTTTAGAATAGATAACCTTTAACAGGGGTCAATATCTAAAGTTTATTCCTTATTTGATCAAGGTAGTCATTAGAAGTTCAGTCCTAGGTAAATTTAATTGGCAACATATAAATTAGCATATCTGGTGGGAAATATATTCAAAATATATTCCAAAAGTCATTAAAACATGCTTTCAAAGAAAAACACAAGTAAATTCATCCTTGATGCATTAGATAAACAGTCCGTATAAGAAACAAAGAGAGGTCATCCTCTACGCCATGAATATCTTAAAATGATGAAAAATACAAGTAAATTTATCCTTGTTGTATTAGATAAACAGTCCGTATAAGAAACAAAGAGAGGTCATTATCTACGCCATGAATATCTTAAAAATCCACCTTCTTCCTATATTTTCATGGATCAATAGTGGGAAAATGTGTCTAAAGATAAGATTTTTCATTTAACTCACTATTATAACAGATAAGCATATTTAGATACACCTTTAGTGTTCATGTATAGTCCCTTATATTACCTTCATTTATAATCAAGACATCACAACCAAACCCAAAATGGTAATTTGGTGTATCAATATCCTATACTCAATTAAACATACATCTAACTATGATGATGTTGTACAATGGTCACAACTAACTATGATAAATTTAAGCTAAACAGCTATGATAGCTAATAAAAAAATAGCTTAATATCAACATATAAATCTCTTTAATGCTAATATGAAGGTTCTCTATATGGAGATGTAATACACAACTAATATGACCTATCACAATGATATAGTGGTTGTCAATCGAACTATGTACGCCATAATTGATCAATTGAAATAGATATAAAAAAAACTTCATTACAATAGACCTTGTAACACATGGATGTATATATCTAAGGGAAATCCTAAGCAAAGTTGTTTTATAGTAAGAGAACCTCAATCCCCTTACACTATAATTTATTATTGATGTTCAACAATAAAAGAAAGGGATTGACAAAACTAAGATAGCTTAATACTTAAAAGAGATGAGGCTAGAAGTAGGATGAATAAAGGAACTTGCTTATAATCATTTGATTAGTACTTAAAAGTGTATTTTTATCATGGTTTTATATCATTATTTTGCACTTGAAGTATCAATAACTCCTTAACTAAAGCATGTTTTATAATAATATATCTAATAATATAAGATACCTTTAATTTGTGGTAAATGTTTATTTTAAATGCAGGCCTATCACATAAATGAAAGGATTGATTGATGACTTTAAAAACTTAAATTGCAAGGATAAAGAGATGGCCAAACTTAGAAAAGAGATGTCGGTGCAATCCAAACCGGAACACTGTTCAGTAATTGGGTCATATCTGGAGCTATATATCTCATATTTAGGTCCAATTTAAATGGATGGAAAGGTAAGATATAGGCCTACAATTTATATATCCAGCCCGAGCACTCTTCGGTATTTTGGTCATATAAAAGGAGGTATTTGCCATGCATTTAGGCATCTTGGTGTTCAGATCAAGATCATGTTCTTCCTTTCTCTCTTTGTATTTTTTGTAATGTTTATGCTTTGCTTTCATTAATATCAAGTTTATGCCTTTCATTTCCTTTCCTTTACTTAGTTACCTTTTATGTTCTTATTTTGTTTATCTATTTTGCTTTCTTTCATTATGTCTAGCTAAGTTTATTATGTCAAGGTGAAAAGGTTACACTAATGGTGTATGAATAAGTACAATGTAAACTTAATATGGACTTTAATGTTTGATACTAACTTATTTTATATTTGTTATCTTGTACACTCTTTAATACTTTGCTTGTTAAATGACTAATCTTGATTTATGTTGTATAACACTTGGTACAACAAATGCTTGGCACTTTCATAGCCCATATTGTATGGTATAATCGACACCTGAGCTATGAAAGGAACTTGATTTGTTGTTAACATAAGTTATAATCATGAATGCTTGACGAGATTTACAAGTATTAGCATTAATTGAATAAGATGACTAATGTAACCATGTTAACAATCTATAATCCAATTGGAACCTCCTTTATATGTGGTTTCCAATTGAATAATAAGAGTTTATATTATACTTGTTTGACATACCATTAATGGAACCTCTAACCTTGACATTTGTTGTTATTATTATTGTTTAATCCTTACATTAATTTTCCATCTCCAAGTTGTCATCATCTTCTTCTTCTTCTCTTTCTTTATTATTATTATTATTATTATTATTATTATTATTATTATTATTATTATTACTATTACTACTACTACTACTACTATTATTATTATTAGTACTACTACTAATACTACTACTACTACTACTACTACTACTACTATTATTATTATTATTATTATTATTATTATTATTATAGTTGTTGTTGTTATTGTTATTGTTGTTGTTGTTATTGCTATTATTGTTGCTTATAATTGTTGTCTATAATTTGTACAATTAACCTCCCTATGGTTCGACCCCGGTCTTACCGGGTTATTTATTACTTCGACACTCCTACACTTGGGAGAAGACATCAACCTTTTAGTCATGTCAAGTTTTTGGCGCTGTTGCCGGGGAGGTAAGTTCTTGTATAAATTATAGTAGTTATTTTATTTTTTCTTTTCACTTTTCTTGCATATAACTTTGTTTCTTTTCTCTTGTTTCTTCTTCTTTTGTTTTCTTCTTCCTTTTCTTCTATTCCTATACGTGCATGAGAGTGTGGTCACGTACATCAAGTGGTAGACTTTGTAGGATATCCTCATCATTTTCAGAAAATATGGCCGAAGAAGATAATCAATCACTTCATAATGAGAATATGAATCCCACAAGAACAAGTGCACCATCATGCATAGTTTTTCCTCTCGATGCATCTCATTTTAATTTTAAGTCAGGCATTATTCAACTTTTACCTTCATTTCATGGCATAGAATTGGAAAATCCATACTTGTATTTAAGGGAATTTGAGGAGGTTTGCAACACATATAATAATTTAAATTGTAGAATGAACGCTATTAGATTAAAGCTTTTTCCTTTTTCATTAAAAGATAAAGCTAAAACATGGCTACAATAGTCGTTGCCAGGGAGGTAAGTTCTTGTATAAATTATAATAGTTATTTTATTTTCTTGTATATAACTTTGTTTCTTTTCTCTTGTTTCTTTTTGTTTTGTTTTCTTTTTCCTTTTATTCTATTCTTACACGTGCATGAGAGTGTGGTCACGTACATCAAGTGGTAGACTTTATAGGGTATCCTCATCATTTTCAGAAAATATGGCCGAAGAAGATAATCAATCACTTCATAATAAGAATAACCGTGTTAGAACACTTAGAGACCACATGAATCCCACAAGAACAAGTGCACCATCATGCATAGTTTTTTCTCCTGATGCATCTCATTTTAATTTTAAGCCAGGCATTATTCAACTTTTACCTTCTTTTCATGGCTTAGAAGTGGAAAATCCATACTTGCATTTAAGGGAATTTGAGGAGGTTTGCAACACATATAATAATTTAAATTGTAGCATGAACACCATTAGATTAAAGCTTTTTCCTTTTTCATTAAAAGATAAAGCTAAAACATGGTTACAAAATTTAAGACCAGGATCCATTCGTGCTTGGGATGAAATGCAACAACAATTTTTAAAGAAGTTTTTCCCATCTCATAGAACAAACTCTTTCAAAAGACAAATCACCACTTTCACTCAAAAACCAGGAGAAACATTTTACAAATGTTGGGATAGGTATCGAGACTTGCTTAGTACTTGCCCTCATCATGGTTTTGAAACATGGAGATTGGTTTCACATTTCTATGAAAGGTTAACACCTAAAGATAGGCAAATGGTTGAATTGATGTGCAATGGAACTTTTGAAGATAAAGACCCTGATGAAGCAATGGAGTACTTAGACTTGTTAGCTGAAAATGCTCAAAATTGGGACACCGCGGGTACATATGAGGCACCGAGTAAAACTTAACCTCATACATCTAGTGGAGGTATGTACAACCTTAGGGAAGATCATGACCTTCAAGCCAAGTTTGCATCTTTAGCTAGAAAAGTCGAGGCACTAGAATTGAAAAAGAGTGGTCAATTAAAATCTGTTGAAAACATTGTGTGTCAAATATGTGAAACAAATGGACACTCAACTAACGATTGTCCAACCTTGCCTTCTTTTAAAGAATGTCTTCATGAACAAGCCCATGCTTTAAACAGTTTCCAAAGGCCCAACCACAACCCATACTCCCAAACATACAATCCTGGTTGGAGAAATCACCCAAATTTCAATTGGAAGAGTGAGAACAACAATGCACAAACTTCACAACCACCATTTCAAGCGCACCAAAATTTTCAAAATTCTCATGGATATACACCTCCTTATGCTCCACCGCTTAGAAGAAATCTTGATGAAACATTGCATGTATTCATTGAAAAGTAAGAGACAATCAATACTCAACTTGCTCAAAACATGACAGATTTTAAAGATACTCTTGCAAAATTAACATTTGCTCTTAGTTTCCAAGAGAAAGGTAAGTTTCCATCTCAAACACAACAAAATCCCAAGGGGCAATATAATGCAAATGCAAGTAGTTCCGGAAGCCAACATATGGATCAAGTCAAATCAGTCACTACTCTACGCAGTGGTAAGGTTATTGAAAAACCCTTTCTTGAACCTTATGAGAAAGATGATGAGTCAATCTCTGAGGGTAAGAAAGGGGTTGAATCTAAAATTGCAAAGAAACGACTGATTCACCACCAGCACTTCCATTTCCTCATGCCATGACTAAAAAAAGAAAAGTCAATCACAACTCTGAAATTTTTGAAATTTTCAAATAGGTAAGGATCAATATACCTTTGCTGGATGCTATTAAATAGGTTCCTTCCTATGCTAAATTTTTGAAAGATCTATGCACTGTGAAGAGGAAATTGAATGTGAAAAAAAAAAGCCTTTCTAGCCGAACAAGTAAGTGCTATTCTTCAGAACAATAATGCTTTGAAATATAAAGACCCTGGTTGTCCTACAATTTCTTGCTTTATTGGAGAGCATAAAATTGAAAGAGCCTTACTTGATTTTGGTGCTAGTGTGAATTTACTTCCATATTCAGTTTTTCAGAGTCTCAATCTAGGTGAGTTAAAACCAACTTCTATATCTCTTTTACTTGCCGATAGATCTATAAAAGTGCCTAGAGGAATAATTGAAGATGTGTTAGTACAAGTTGATAAATTCATTTATCTTGTGGATTTTATTGTCTTGGACACAGAACCTGTTGAAGCATGTAATTCATTTCCTATTATTTTAGGACGTCCGTTTCTTGCAAGCTCTAACGCATTGATTAATTGTAGGAATGGACTGATGAAGCTATCATTTGGAAACATGACATTGGAGATGAATATTTTCAACATTTGCAAGCAACCTGGAGATGATAATGATTTACAAGAAGTAGATTATATTGATGAATTAGTTTATGATCAACTTGAATCTACTTTAAGTTAAAATGAATTGGATGAATCTGAAGATTTGCAAATGATTTATTCTGAGGAAGAAATCACGGATGAAACAAGCACTGAAAATGTTGATGCGAATCTTTTATCAACAGTGACAACAGATTTGACATCTGACATCACACTAATTGATGATTACTTTCCTAACAAATCCTTAATTTCTCTTAGTCCAATGTCTTGGTATGATAAAAATATCAATTTTCTTACTTTAGGAGATTTGCCAGCTGATTGGAGTGCCCAAGATAAAGAAAACTTTTTGAACGAAGTGTAGAGCTTTTATTGTGATGACCCTAACTTATTCAAATATTGTTCTGATCAAATATTTCAAAGATTCATTCCCGACAATGAGGTAAGTAGTGTTATTAAACTTTGTCATTCTGAAGCATGTGGAAGTTATTTCTTGTCAAAAAAGACAGCTGCAAAAATCTTTCAAAATGGATTTTATTGGCCCACCATGTTCAAGGACACGCATGCATTCTGCAAAACTTGTGAAAATTGTCAAAAGATTGATACTGGTCAAAAAGTTTTGTTTTATAATTCTCAACTCTATGCATTCCCTAGAGAGCTAAGACCAAGATGGAGCAATCCTTATGGGGCCTGTGATATTGAGAATTTAATGAATGACAATGTTTTTAAGGAAAATGGACATCGTTTAAAAACTTACTTTGATAATTTTCCTAGTGAAAATGAATCAACTGGTTGGAATGATCTTGTAGATAAAGGTTGATTTTTTTTTCTCACATTGTTTTTGTGTTTCTTTTTGAGTGATTTTTGCTAGTTTCTCTCACCCCGGTCAAATGGCGGATAACGGTACTTCGTAACTTAAGTCGGTTCTTTCAGTTTCCCACAATTACTGACATCTGTGTATATATTTGTGCAATTCTTTAAATTTCTCTTCCAATTCTCATTTGAAAATGGACACTAATCTTGAAAAATTAAAAAAGTATTTTCCCGCTCTGCCTCAGAATGCGATTACAAAAATTTACCGTGCTAGATGTGCAAGATTGAGATTGTTAATGAATCATGGAATTCTTGAAGATATTTGCTGGTTGATTGAAGCAAAGATCCAATTATCAGGTGAGTCCTCTAACTCCTTCATTTCACACATGCCTGGAACAGGTAAAAGCACTTTTGCAAAGAAGCGTCGTGCAAAACGACTAGAAGTCTGTCATCGATGTGCTAGATGGACTTATAATGCACAATATCGTTCTTTAGGAATGGTGTCTATAAACCGTGAAGATAAAATAAAATTCATTAAGGATGGCCTGAATAAGGAGTCTTTAGATAATTTTCTATTGACTCTTGAGACGCATCCTAGTGGAGATATGCATCGTGTAATTCATGATTTATGGCCACTATTTCATAAAGAACATGATCGATTTAGTCTTGGAAATCTGACTAAAAAAGACCCTGTTTGCCAGTTTTTAAGAAAACTGGATGGGAAGCCTATCCCCGACCCATAGAGGGCGTTTAAGTCGTTCTTGGACGTAAAACCAAGGGAAGATGTGAGCCATAATCATAACTACATGTACATACACATGTTTTTTCAAAAAGTAAATAAATAAATAAAAGAAGAGAGAGAGTGTGTGAGACTCCAGCTGGCCTACATATAGGTGTTATGATTGCCTTTCTAATTTCTCATCTATAAAACCCTTTCTTCCTTCCTTTCATTTCTACTCAACCCATACATTCCACAAATACAAAAGTGTGTAGAAATGGCAAGTTCCTCAGGTCATTAAATAAGAAATATTTGTGTTTTCGGTGGATCTAGTCTTGGGAAAGAAAAGGAGTTTTTAGAATCAGCAAATCATCTTGGTCAGGTGCTAACTGAGAGAAAGATTCATTTAGTGTATGGGGGAGACAGTCTTGGGTTAATGGGAGGTGTGTCAATAGCTGTATTTTTAGGAGGTAGTCAAGTTTTGGGGGTCGTCCCTGAAGCTTTGGCATAAGGGGACATCATTGGAAAAATAATTGGAGAGGAACTTCAGGTCTCCATAATGTCCGCTCGAATGAATGCAATGTTTAACCATGCTGATGCCTTTATTGCTTTACCAGGTGGTCTAGGCACATTGGAAGAGATCTTTCATATTTCCTCTTGGGCTTAACTGCACATTCACCATAAACCCATAGGTTTGTTAAATGTTAATGGTTATTATGATAAATTGTTGTCTTTTCTTGATCATGCTGTGGAATAGGAATTTCTGCTGCTACTGCTGAACAATTGATTGACCAACTACAATCTTTCATTCATGTGATTGATCCTTCCATGAGTCGCATAAATTGGTCATCTAAGGAAAGCCGTAAAAAGCTTAGATTGGATTTGAGCCTTCATTTATGAATTTGTGTGTCTTTTGGTTTTATTATTGTGTTTTGTTATTTCTTATTTTTGTTTCAGTGTGTTTCAGGTTTTGTCAGTGTTTGTTATTTCAGGTGATATCTTCTATACTCTATCTTTCTACCTAAGAACATTGAGGACAATGTCTCGTTTTGGTTGGGGGGAGAGGGTAGTGGTTGATTAAAAAAAAATTATTTTTCATTTCATAAAGCATATGCATAATTGTTGTTACTAGGATGGCAGAGTAAATGAGCTTTTTTGTTAAAGTGACTCTTAAGACACATCTTAGTAGCCATTCTTAACAAGGTCTATTATAATACTTCCTGAAATATTCAGATTTACAAACTCTTGCATTGTTATCACTTAATTCTGCTCACATACTTATTTAACATGTATTCTTAAACCTTAATTTACACACACACACTTTAACATATGATTGTGGGTTGCATATTGGATTATTACATTATTTGTGTTCTTTTGTTAAAGGTAACAACTAAGGGAAAGGGATTGTATATAATTAAGAAAAAAAAACAACATGAAAAAAAAAGAAAAAGAAAAAGAAAAAATGATGATAATAAAAATGTAGATAAGTTTGGTGTCGTAGCCTCCCTAACCTAAGCAATTAAGCCCGAAGGGGTGTTTTAACACCTAATACGCTAAAGTCAACTGACTTGGGAGCTATTGGCCCAACGCTTGTTACATAGGTTGAGGAGAAAAGCTTAAGGGAATCAAACATTGCACTATCTACATATCAGTATCTGCGACCCGAGTTACTAAGCTCGTAGGGGTGTCTTAACACCTAATGCCCTAAGACCAACTGGTCTGGGAGTCATTAGCTGAAAACTCATTACATGGGTTAAAGATGCATGATATTTTTAAATTATATGTATATAGAGTTAAAAAAAAAAAGAGAGAGAAAAGACAAAAATAATAATCCCAACCCAAGGAAGTTAACCTTAAACATTAGAACAAAAAAATTTTGTTTTCTTCGAAGAAAAGCCCTATAATTATGTGTTGATACATTGAGCACAAAAGAAAGATTTATTAATATCTTGTTAAGAGGTATTAAGCAGATATATAAATTTAATGAGAGTTTGTTTATCTGGATAGATTAATGGAAGTTAAATGATGAATACCTTCCTTTGTGAAATTTGCAAATTGTTTTAACGCTTTGATTACTAGGGACTAGTAATAAGCTGGTTGGGGGGTGTGATTAGTACTTAAAAGTGTATTTTTATCATGGTTTATATCATTATTTTGCACTTGAAGTATCAATAACTCCTTAACTAAAGCATGTTTTAAAATAATATATCTAATAATATAAGATACCTTTAATTTATGGTAAATGTTTATTTTAAATGCAGGCCTATCACATAAATGAAAGGATTGATTGATGACTTTAAGAACTTAAATTGCAAGGATAAAGAGATGGCCAAACTTTGAAAAGATATGTCAGTGCAATTAAAACCGGAACACTGTTCGGTAATTAGGTCATATCTGGAGCTATATATCTCATATTTAGGTCCAATTTATATGGATGGAAAGGTAAGATATAGGCCTACAATTTATATATCCAGCCCGAGCACTGTTCGGTATTTTGGCCATATCTAGAGTTCTAGAAGTCCAAATGAGCTGAATGTTTTACACAAGAAAGCTGAGACAATTGTCTACAACTTTCATGTTTGCAACGGGCTCCAATTTTGACGTTATCAATGACGTTTTGGGCAGACAAGAGAAGATATGGATTGTCACCAATTCAAAAGTTGGCCACCCACTTATCAATTAGTCATCAAATCAATAGTTCCCAATTTTGGCCTATAAAAGGAGGCATTTGCCATGCATTTAGGCATCTTGGTGTTCAGATCAAGATCATGCTCTTCCTTTCTCTCTTTGTATTTTTTGTAATGTTTATGCTTTGCTTTCATTAATATCAGGTTTATGCCTTTCATTTCCTTTCCTTTACTTAGTTACCTTTTATGTTCTTATTTTGTTTATCTATTTTGCTTTCTTTCATTATGTCTAGCTAAGTTAATTATGTCAAGGTGAAAAGGTTACACTAATGTTGTAAGAATAAGTATAATGTAAACTTAAGATGGACTTTAATGTTTGATACTAACATGTTTTATATTTGTTATCTTGTTCACTCTTTAATACTTTGCTTGTTAAATGACTAATCTTGATTTATGTTGTATAACACTTGGTACAACAAATGCTTGGCACTTTCATAGCCCATATTGTATGGTATAACCAACACCTGAGCTATAAAAAGAACTTGATTTGTTGTTAACATAAGTTATAATCATGAATGCTTGACGAGATTTACAAGTATTAGCATTAATTGAATAAGATGACTAATGTAATCATGTTAACAATCTATAATCCAATTGGAACCTCCTTTATATGTGGTTTCTAATTGAATAATAAGAGTTTATATTATACTTGTTTGACATACCATTAGTGGAACCTCTAACCTTGACATTTGTTATTATTATTGTTTAATCCTTATATTAATTTTCCATCTCCAAGTTGTCATCATCTTCTTCTTCTTCCCTTTCTTTATTATTATTATTATTATTACTACTACTATTACTACTACTACTACTACTACTACTACTACTACTACTACTACTACTACTACTACTATTATTATTATTATTATTATTATTATTATTATTATTATTATTATTATTATAGTTGTTGTTGTTATTGTTATTTTTGTTGTTGTTATTGCTATTATTGTTGCTTATAATTGTTGTCTATAATTTGTACAATTAACCTCCCTATGGCTCGACCCCGGTCTTGCCGGGTTATTTATTATTTCGACGCTCCTACACTTGGGAGAAGACATCAACCTTTTAGTCGTGTCATCATCCATACCTTAAATAGGTTTATAGATTGTACTTAATCCTTGAGGAATAAAAATGACTGACTTAAAGATATTTTTTGAAAGGGATATCGAAGGTTTTATATCATCATTTTACACTTGAAGTATCAATAACTCCCTAACAAAAGCATGTTTTATAATAACATATCTAATAATATAAGATACCTTTAATTTGTGGTAAATGTTCATTTTAAATGCAGGCCTATCACAAAATAAAAGGATTGATTGATGAGTTTAAGAATTGAAATTGAAAGGACAAATAGATAGTTAAACTTAGAAAAGAGATGCTGGTACAGTCCAAACCGGAACACTGTTCGGTAATTGGGTCATATCTAGAGTTGTAGATCTCAAATTTAGGTCTACTTTATATGGATTAAAAGGTAAGACATAGCCTACAACTTTCATGAAGCCCAAGATTTAAAAAGGTCATTTTCAAGTCCAAATTGTAACAATAATGAAGAAATCTGAATCTATGCTACAGTCCAAAGACTGTTCAGTGTTTGGCCTATATCTGGAGTTTTACGAGTCCAAATGACCTCCATTTTTTTTCCTGGAACGCTGAGACAATTTCCTACAACTTTCATGTGATTCCAATTCTGACTTTATCAATAATATTTTAGGTAGATAATAGAAGATAAGGATTGTCACTAAGTCAAGAGTTAGTTACCCACTTATCAATTAGTCATCAAATCAATAGTTCTCAATTTTAGCCTATAAAAGGAGGCATTTGCCATGCATTTAGGCATCTTAGTTTCCAGATCAAGATCATGCTCTTGCTTTCTCTCTTTATATTTTTGTAATGCTTAAGTTTTATTTTCATTAATATCTTGTTTATGCCTTTCATTTTCTTTTCTTTTCTTAGTTAACTTTTATCTTATTTATATTCTTATTTTATTTATTTATGTTTCTCTCTTTCTTTATGTTTAGCTAAACTTATTATGTTAAAGTGAAAAGGTTACACTAATGGTGTAAGAATAAGTACAGTGTAAACTCAATATGGACTTTAATGTTTAATACTAACATGTTTTGTATTTGTTATCTTGTTTACTGTTTAATACTTTGCTTCTTAAATGACTAATTAAGATTTATGTTGTATAACACTTGGTACAACAAATACTTTGCACTTTCATAGCCTAACCATATGGTATTATAATCATATGTGTTATGAAAGAAACTTGATTTATTGTTAACATAAGTTTAAATCATAAATGCCTGACAATAATTACAAGTATTAGCATTATTTGAATAAGATAACTAATGTAATCATGCTAACAATTTATAATCTAATTGGAACCTTCTTTGTATGTGGTTTTCATTTGAGTAATAAGAGTTTATACTATACTTTTCGAAATACCATTAGTGGATCCTTTAACCTTGACATTTGTTATTATCATTGTTTAATCCTTATATTAATCTTTTATCTCAAAGTTCTCATCAACTTCTTCTTCTTCTTCTTCTTTATTAATATTACTATTACTGCTAGTAGTATTGTTGTTGTTGTTGTTGTTGTTGTTGTTGTTGTTGTTCTTGTTCTTGTTATTGTTGTTATTGTATTATTGTTATTTATAATTTATACAATTAACCTCCATGTGATTTGATCCTATTCTTACTGAGTTATTTATTATTTTGGTAGTCCTACACTTGAAAGAAAATATCAATCTTTTGGTCGTGTCAAGTTTTTAGCGTCGTTGCTAGGGAGGTAAGTTCTTGTACAAATTATAGTATTTATTTCATTATTACTTTTTACTTTTCTTGTATATAACTTTGTTTCTCTTGTTTTGTTTCTCCTTTTATTTTCTTATTTCTTTTATTCTATTCCTACACGTGCATGAGAATGTGGTCACATACATTAAGTGGTAGACTTTGTAGGGTATCCTCATCATTTTCATAAAATATGGCTAAAAAAGATAATCAATCACTTCATAATGAGAATAATAAGAATAATCGTGTTAGAACACTTAAAGATCACATGAATCCCATAAGAACAAGTGCACCATCATGAATAGTTTTTTTTTTTCTAATGCATCTCATTTTAATTTAAAGCCAGGCATTATTCAACTTTTACCTTCTTTTCATGTGTTAGATTTGAAAAATTCATACTCACATTTAAGGGAATTTGAGAAGGTCTATAACACCTATAATAACTCAAATTGTAGTATGAACACCATCAGATTAAAGTTTTTTTTCATTAAAATATATAGCTAAAACATGGCTATAAAATTTGAGACCTGAATTCATTCATGCTTGGGATGAAATGCAATAATAGTTTTTAAAGAAGTTTTTTTCATATCACAAAACAAACTCTTTTAAAAAATAAATCTTCATATTCACTCAAAAACCAGGAGAAACATTTTATCAATGTTGGAAAAAGTATCTAGACTCACTTAATACTTACCCTCATCATGGTTTTGAAACATAAATATTGGTTTTATATTTTTATAAAGGTTTAACACCAAGAGATAGGCAAATGGTTGAATTGATGTGTAATGGAACTTTTGAAGATAAAGACCCTGATGAAGCAATGGGTACTTATACTTGTGATTAGTACTTAAAAGTGCATTTTTATTAAGGTATTATATCATCATTTTGCACTTAAAATATCAATAACTCTTTAACTAAAGCATGTTTTATAATAACATATTTAATAATATAAGATACCTTTAATTTATGGTAAATATTTACTTTAAATGCAGGTCTATCATTTAAATAAAAGGATTGATTGATGAGTTTAAGAACTGAAATTGAAAGGATAAAGAGATGGCTAAACTTAGAAAAGAGATGTTGGTGCAGTCCAAACCGGAATATTATTTGATAATTGGGTCATATATGGACCTGTAGATCTCAGATTTAGACCTACTTTATATGGATGGAAAGGTAAGACATAGGACTACAACTTTCATATAGAGCCCAAGATTTAGAAAGGTTATTTTCAATTCCAAATTATAGCAACAACGAAGAAGATTGAATCTGTCCTGCAACCCAAACATTGTTTAGTACTTGGCCCATATCTGGAGTTCTAGAAGTCAAATGATCTTTATTTTTTTTTCCTAAAACACTTAGACAATTTCCCATAACTTTCATGCTTTGAAGTGGTTTCAATCAATTCTGACGTTATTAATGACGTTTTGGGCAAACAAGAGAAGATAAGGATTGTCACCAAGTCAAGAGTTGGTCATCCACTCATCAATTAGTCATCAAATCAATAGTTCTTAATTTTGACCAATTGATTGATTACATGTATCACTTTTTATTTATATAAAACATATTTATTATAAATAAGGACTTTCATTATCTTTAATATTCATTTATATTTGATTAATGAATCAAGAGTAATAAAGATAAAGTCCATAAGTCAAAAAAGCTTTATAAATAAAATTATAAAGTTATGATTACAAGATTGTTATTATATCAGAGTATTGTTTCTAAATATTCATAGTCAATATTCTGTTAAAACTAAATATTAACTAAAGCTATTAAGAATGATAAATATTATGTTTTTTCTTTATAAAAGGAAGCATATGCTATCATAAGTTGAGGTATGAGGGATACTTAGAACTAATATATAGATATTTGTCATATAAAACATGCATTGAATGAATCCATATGAAAATTTCATATAAAAAGATCATATATGTTTTTGGAAAGGCTCACATGATAGTTTTGTAAGTGATTATTAGACTTGAAGTCATAAAGTTATTTTATATAAAGAGTATTATACTTTTACCCTAATTAGGTGTTGTCCTAAACAAGGGTAAGAAATGATCATATGTTGGTTAAAACATAGTATTGATTATAAAATCTTTGACCAAGGTAAAATGAGATTTGAAAAGAGTTTCAAATCTTATTCAGATAATTAATGACTATATTGTTAAGAACAAAAATGATATAACAAAGCAAATATACTTCAAGCTATAATATCTAAATCAAAACATTCTTGATAAATAGATAATAATTACATTGAGAAAATAATTACTGAAATATTAAGTCAAATCACTTGTTACTTTTATAATATTTGAGAGATTATGACAAGTTGCTAGATATTGTATTTGATCTTTAAATATAAATCAATCTATTAATTATTGAATTGATAGTAAATTAAAATGTTTAATTTCTTTAATTTTATTTTATTTAAAATTATGGTTTATATTTAGGTCAACTTACTAGGTAACTTAATGGGACACAAATAAAAACCATTGGTAAAAAATTAAAATGAGATGATTAATTAAATATGACTTGATTATAAATACATTCTTCTCTCACAGAACATCTCATTCTTCTCTATCACTTATTCTTCATTTCAAAAACTCATTAAACTCTCTTTTCAATCTTCCTTTTTATTCAACCATTAACACACTAAAAACCTCACCATTTTTTTTTATAAAATATAACCTTAAATTTTTTGTTCTTTCTTATACATACAAGCCTCCTAAAGTTGTTTTGTTTATTCACACCTCTAAAAGTAAAGTACAAGGCTAGAAAGAAACTCAAATTTTCAATCTCTAACCATGAAAAGGAGGGGAAAACCTAAATAATAAGGGAACACCTTTAAACTACCAAACAATACTCACAAATTAGCTAAGAAAAGGATACCTTTTTCACCATAACGGAAATGTCTTTAAGCCCTCTTCTTGGATATTATTTTTTTTATGTTAGACATGACTTATGAAAATCACAACACTAGCCTTTATAAAAAAGCTATATTTAAAGGTCACTAGGTGTTTTTTCATGAGTTGGCAAACTTTTATTGTTCAAAAGCTTACTACAAATGTGGGATGGACACATTTTGCTAAGATACTAGAGGAAATCAGTTCAAATATAATAAAAAAATCCTATAGTAATCTTACATTTAAAAAAGATGATCATGGTCAAATTTATCATGTTAAAAATGTGATCAACAAGAAACCTACCACCATTACATGTAAGTTATTGTCCTATCTTCTTAGGCTCACAAGGTTGATATTTATATAAAATCATCATTCAACATGTAATAATGCTTTTAAAACATCATGCCAAAGTTTCTAAGGTAATACCTAGTTTGGTGGCTCATTTGACTATTTTGAATTATATTTTTTATGATCTAGTTGCTAGGATTGTATGACCTAAAGATATATCTATGCTAAATATACATCCATTAGCTATTTGATATATGCATCTCATCATGAGTTGTATATTTTTTTTTCAAAAAGCAAATTGGATATACAGGTTACTTAGATTTTTTTTCATTAAAAAAATCAACATGTAAATTAAAAGGCTTATGTAAACATCTAATTAAATAAATTGATAATCATTTATGTAAATAAATGGAAAAAATTTGTTAACAATAACTAAAAGAAAGACTAAAAAAATCAAGAGATAGATGTAAATTAAGATATTTGGTCCTACAAAATAAGATATTTACTTGGTTGTGTTTATTGAACTTCTTTATTAAAATCAATAAAAGATAGCAAATATAAAAACACATATGAAACTAGTTGAATAAAATAAAAGAAAAAAATATTATCCAAGGCCAAACATATTAACAATATTTTCTAAAAATAAATATTTTTTATTTCTAGAAACATAGTTCATTTCTATAAAACAAAAAACAATATATCAATGAATTAGAATAATATTCTCAAAAACTAAATACACTAAAATTTCAAAAAAATATATATTTAAAAAAGACTTGCAAAACTCATGATCTAAGTCATGAGACTATGATAAATCGAAGATAACAATAAAATCAATCTTTTAAAAAATATATGTAGAATGATGAAATTAGAAAAGAAAATGAGCAAAAAATAGAATATCGAGTTGTATTAACTTATCTAACAAGTAACTGTGGTCATTAGATCTTAAGCATCACAAATAAGAAATACAATCTCTAACAAATCAAATTCTAGAGGAAAAAAAAATTACACAAAAGGATCCAAAACAATATATATATATATATATATATATATATATTATTTTATAATTGGGGTCAATTGGAAAAAAATAATAAAATATAAAAACTTTAATAAAAGAGTTAAGAAAAAAAATAGAAATCAAAAGAATAAAAAAAATTAAGAAAAAGGAAATAAAGAGAGAAATGATCATTGACAACAAACCATCCATAATACATTATCATATGAAATGAAGCTTAAATACTTAAGTTACATTTTATTTTTATCATTATTGCTCAATTTTATTTTATACGTTTTATTTTATTTGAATAATTTCTCTATTTGGACATATAATTTTAAATATTTCATTGCTTTATTCAAAATTTAGAATGTTAATTAAAATTAATCCCTTTTTATGATGTCAAAAAAGGAGATATAAATATGTATTGGGACATGTGGTTACTTATCTTAGTTTTTATTATTTTCATTGATCTTGCATTTGAGTGTTGATGTTGATGAATTCTTTATGTTAGTTCAATAAGCACATAGTACAATTAAAATAATGAGGTGTAATATATTTTTTATTTGTATATTAAACTTGAAAAATTATTAATGATTTGTCGTCATAAAATAAAATATAAGAATATCGGTCCAAAGACATAGTACAATTAAAAGAGTGAGTTGTAATATATTTTTTATTTGCATATTAAACTTGAAAAAATATTAATGATTTGTCATCATAAAATACAATATAAGAATATCGGTCCAAGGATATTTATTTATTGTTGATAGTTTTGATAAATCAGACCATTAATTGGTTGTTGAAATAGATTCATTATTATTTATATAATCTAAGGATAATTGATATGTCTTGCACAAAACTTTTAGTCAAAATGATGAGATATTTTTTTATTCAATATTAGTCTTAAGTGTTAATTTAGTATAACTCAAATCTTTTCAGAAACAAATTTAACTCTTGAAACTAAATTAAAATAACCCTTACAATTTAGCCCTAAAATACCTTGAAATATTTGATTTTCTTACCTAAAAAGTCTAAGACCTCTAGTAAACAATATGGTGAGTGGGAAACCAATTAATCATACTAGATATAAATTTTGAAAAGAAATGGTAAACTAGATAACCATGTCGGATACAATATCTCTAGACAAATAGTATATATACTAGATGATTTTCTCCTTTGTACACTTGCATGAGCTTTTCGCTTATCTTTTTACCTTCTAGTACCAACAAGCAACACAATTATTTTAAATACTTCAAATCATGTGGCTTGAACTAACAAGATTACCTAACTTCGCATAATTTGAAATTTCTAAGCAGCTACTTAGTAACATTTGTTTTTATAACTAGGTATTTCCTTTCATCTTTACAACTTGATGCATTGATGCATTCTTCCTACTTTGTTCATACCTTTGATTATTTTCATATTGGCTGCACCCCACAACACTTCACCTAAAAGAATACGATAATATCCTTACAAAAGACTTGAGATTTTTATACTTTGAAATCCAACCGTTTGAGTATTCAGTTGTGTGTTTGTGAACTCGTGTTAGGTTTCAATCTTAGCTTTAGCCCATGAAAGGTCATGAATCATGGATCAAACATTTAGCATCCACGTCCAACACTGCTAACTTTGAGAGGTGAAGGAAAGCTTCCACCACGGAAACTCCTAAGGAAGATTGCTCTCAAAGAACTGCCAGGAAAATTGGTCAAAAGAGATACCAAAAATTTCACACAAAAAAATCACCTCAACTATATATAGAAAATAGAGAGATATGCCGAAAAAATTTACAAAGATGTCTCTCTTTACAGGTTACAAGAAAAAAATACCCTTAATTTATCTTGGAAAATGCAAATGCCACCCCAGTGTGAGTATACATGGAGGTAAAAACAAAGCTGTACAGTGAGCTATACAAAAAGGTATGTGATGCTGTGTAAATTATTTGGTCAAGACCTCCACTTGGGTGCGCTATATAAGCTGATCTTCATTTCCATTTGAGTCAGAAGGGCTTGGAGCACGCGGTCGTCCTTGAGGAGGTTGTGGAGGAGCTGCAAGGGCATAAGTCAGTCTTGATGAAGAATTCTCAATGAGACCTGCAACTCCTGCTGCGGCCGACTGTGCGCTTGAAGGAAGGAAGAGATCATGTTTCTGGTCTTTATAAGCACTCCAAACCTGCAAAATGGACAGAGAACCACCAGCAATATTTTTATCTCGTGAAAAAGTACAGGCTTAAAGGCATCATGCACTAAATTTAATTGCAGGGGCAGCTAAATTGCCTCTTCATGAATAAAATGCACCATAATACCCAAGGAAGTTTGGGATAATGAATGATTGAAATCTTATGAATAAGACACTCTAAGGTATCCACAAACCAGGAGATGCAACGCAAAAAATAAACTGGGAAAAAAAAAAACCCATGTTAGTACTTACATCAGAAGCATTTAATATCTCACGCACTTTATTGCAGTGTGCTCCTTCTGTTGCAAAAGCATGTAAAACCTAGACCAAGATAAGTCATCACAAAATTTTAGAAATCAAAGGAAAAGGCATGAAACAACCTCGTAAGCATGAAAAGAAAAGGCTCTCTTCCATACATATTTCCATAATTATATCTGCAAAGGTTTACAATATCTAAGAACTACTAGCAACAATGAAGCATAATCCAGCTGGGTCTTTTCATGTGACCCAACTTCTATTCTTTTTTAATGAAGCAACCATTTTTTGAAGTAAGACTAAAGAGATTTAGAACATCTAAACAGAATCCAAAAATACATGGATGGTATTTAGTAAATGACACAGGAGATTCAATAAAATTAATTGGCAAGTATTGAGATGAAAAATAATAATTTAGAAGAACATCAACCAAAAAGCCTTCAAGGAGGACAGGAGAAAATAAAAATAAGAACTATGATCATGAACATTTTAACCTCAATTGCTAGCACTCTGCCAATAGATGCTTCAGATTCATTCCACTTCATCTGAGAGCACAGTCCATTTCTTCCCCCAGCCCTCCAGTCAAGAAGCCCAAGAAGTACTTCAACAAGACCAACCCTGAATTATTAAAACAATTTATTCTGACATCAGAAAGATATTTTTGGAACTTCTACATAATCAGTGAGGCATTTTATAAAAGTTTAGTTCCTGCAAAAGAAAGTCTTGATCCAACTACTCAAAACATCATAATGTTGAAACCAATGATTTTCCCCAAATTTTAGAAGATTCATATGATAATTGCATCTCAAAAAACATGTTGTCATCAGCCTTTCAACTTTACAAAGGGGAGAGGGATTGAAAGCTGGAGTTCAATGTCCTTACTACTCCTCCCTTTTGTAATTATTCTTTTTCATATATTTTGGAATAAATTTGATGTCTTCTCATTGCATCCTCCTGAAATTAGATCCAACAAGATGTCTAATTCTGGAGTCATGTTTTCTACATTGCACAGGCTTACTGAATTCTGAAACCATGGAACATAAAACTATTTCTAAATTCAACAGCTGCACAATAATAGAAATTGTGGTTTATGCTGTTCACAATTTTACTATAATTCACAACATGAAACACACGAGCACATATCTGCCAAGGTATGGATCTCACCCCAGTGGAAACACAGAAAGATTATGGATTGATTAACAGATCTTGTACCTCCTGTTAAAAAGAAAAGGGAGAAAAGAAATTTACTTAAGTCCTTGTGCAACCAAAGCATCCCGGGCACGATTCCCAGCGGCCACAACACGTTTTAATGTCTCAAGAGCAAGTATGCTTCCACCTTGCCATCCTATAGCTTTCATCAAAAGTGGGACAACCTGAATACCAAATATTAACAGAGTAAACAGAGATCCAGAATAGGTAATTATAATGGAGCAGTAACATATTGAGACAAGAACAAAAATGAGACATACATGTACATGTACAAGCTCAGATAAACACAAATAAGTGCAAAACGCATAAATATGCCAGCACAACTTATAAGGCACACCAAGCCAGAGGGGAAATAGGCATTGAACAGAATAATACTCGTATGAAAGTGGAATCAGAAATGCTAAACATCCATTGGGATTTGATCAACTAAACTTCAAAATTCCCAAAGCCTTTAAACATGGGGGGAAAAATCCACATACACATGGATTCAGGACATAAATAAGGAATTTTGAGCCTGTTTGGTCCAAGCTGTAGCTATTGTGTTGTAATTGTCCTGTGAGATTAAATATATTACATTATTTGGTAATGAATGTTGCATCGTGCTTGGACTAAAATCACTTAACTGTTTGACAATCTATTATTAAGAGGGAAAAAAAACCATTAATGATGAAACTCAATTTTAAAATCTTTTAAGAAATAAAAATAGGTTACATGGAAATGCAAATTCTATCATCGAACAAAAAAATATATGAAAAATATAAGGAACAAAAAAAGAAACAAGAACTATAAAATTATGATTTTTTAAATAAATAGAAATACTATATAATTGAATTAAGGTATGTGCAACTGTATAGTATTTTTGTTAGTAAGATTTTTTTACGGTTATTTGTATCTTTAAATAAAATAAGAGAGCCTTCCATCCAACAAGCATCACTTCCAAAGCCTTTTTTAAGTGAAAGTCAATAAGTCTTTAAGTGTAACCACCTTCTACTTCTAATGGTCAAGCAATAAAGTGTTAAAAAATCCCTATCAAACACTTATTTGGCCCCTTTGATTGCTTTGCTTATAAGCAACGCGGGTAAAAGCTAGGGCAACGAGAGGCCAAACAAGTTCTTCATTTGTTGTTCAAGATGCAGTAACTTTGATGATTAAACTAGAGAATTTTTTGCAATTTCTTATCATTAAAAATAATATTTATCAGGATTCTTAATTCCTAGATGGTCTGGGTAACTATGGTTTCTTGGTGTCTATATAATATCCAAATTTTGTGTATAACTAGCAGACCACAAGTACAAGTAGTTAAGGGATAGTTGAAAATTGTTTCTTCTATCTTCTTCTGACCCTCTTCTATAGAGCTTTTCTCTATGTTTTTCTGTCCTCTTCTATAGGGTTTTCTACCTCTTATTCAGTTATCCCTCTCCTATATGGAATTCTTCAACTGCACATTCAGCAGACCTTAGCATGACAAGGACTTGCACTAAAAGAATCAGTTTTATACCAGAAGCATTTAATCAATGTCTTGTGTGCTTAGCCAAAGAGAAGAGAGAACTAAATGATTTGCTCAATGTCTTGTGTGCTTAGCCAAAGAAAGAGAAGAGAGAACCAAATGATTTGCCTCAAGAAACCAACTTAATTTAACCTATCTGAAGACAAGAATATTACAGTCAACTGCACATTAAGCACACCATATCATGACAAGGACTTGAACTATGAGAATCAGTTTTATAAGCATTAAATCAATGTCTGTGTGTTAGCTAAAGAAAGAAGAAAGAACTAATGATTTTCCTCAAGAAACCAACTTTATTAACTATATGAAAAGAGAATATTACAAAATGTACCTGAGGAGTTCCTACACTAGTTGCTGCCATAGCTTCAGCACATGTTGTACTCGCTGCAAGTTGATGAAGAACACGCAAACAACTGAGGCGCACTCGTTCTTGAAGAGTTTGAGTGGGCGGACTTGATCCGTCATCAGATTCATATGCTTTGTCTACATAGTTGCCATTTTTCACCTCATCTGATGCCATTGTTTCTCTTCTTCCTTCATATGCAACAGCAGCCACAAGTTTTGGCACATATCCTAGATATCCAACATGATCAGCAAGTGCAGGGTGCACTCGCAGTAGTGAAACCAAAGCAGCAGAAAGAAGCAAAGGAAGTTCGGGATCAACAGTTTGTGTGTCGTAATGAGTGGCAGCAATGGATGACAAATATTGATCAAGTAACCCTTCCAAGAATCTCTTAGGATTTCTAAGAGGAAATTTGGGATCCTTCAAGAACAGCCTGACATAGATTCCACCAACCTGCATGACCATGAAACTGTGAATTTCCTGCAGAATATTCAGTATAATATGGAGATGGCATCTATCACATGGTACCTGCGGCTCATCTCTCATTTCTTGCTGTCCTGAAGCCTGCTCAGGTACATCCCAATCAACAAGACGACCTTTCATCTGTTCACGGTACAAGTCTGATGCCATAGTAGCAATTTGTGCAGACAAAGATGACGCCATTGCTGGTGTCCATACAAGCTCTGGAGTCTCTGTTGTCTGCTCTAAAGCAGATACAACTGCCTCACCAGGGCCTTCCCTGATAACTGCAACAAGGCCATCTGGAAGAAACCTTGCCAGTGTTATAGCAACTCTAGGCCCATGCATTGGCTGGCCAACAAGCTTCCCCAATAAGGAAGCAGCTGCTGCTCTCTGTTGTAAGGGAATATCTTCTGCACCCCATAATTTATATAATCAATGAAATGTGACTTCAAAATAAACAAACAAGTGGGTGTAAGAAAAAAATCATTACTTTGCAAAGGCAACAGAAGTTCAAGAATGTACACCACTCCACCATGTTTGGCAGCTGCCCAAGCAAGTTCTGGAGTGCTTGCCAAAGCATATAGAACATGAAGAGCCCCTTCACGGCAACTTGGAGAATAGTGTAGCATTTGTAGTAAGAGAAGAAGGCTAGATCCATCTGCAACCATAGCCTCCAAGCAAGGAGCATATGTCGTCAAAAGAGACAGCACAGCCAGGCAAAGTTGAGGGATATTGCTTTTTGATGCAATAGAAACAGAAAAGCACCCAAAGAGAGGAAATAGCTTCTCTTTGGAAGAGAATATTGACGCCAAATTTGGATAACTTGTCAGTAAGTTCTGTCAGTTAAGAGAGAGTCAGGCACATATGATTAATAACAACCATAACATAAAAGTCAATAATGTACCTTCAGTGAAGTCAATCCAAATTGAAAGTTCTTAACCAGATCCAATTCTCCTTTATCTGTAGACTTTCCATCAGAGACTGCCATGGAATCATCAGTTACAAGTTGTCCATTCACTAATACATCTGAAATATCACTTACAACCTCAGATGTTTGAGGGGATGAGCTGCTTGGATTAAGAATATTCTGAACATCGGAATCTATAGAAAGTTGATTATTCACTAGAAAAGATATGAAATCAATTAGAGCAACACAGAATGCTTCTGGTTCACTGATCTCAAAGTCTGGCTGATCATTATAAACTCTCAAGTAAACATTGCCAACAAATAGTTCTTTGGACAGTGCCTCGTATAAAAACACATGTGAATCTTTCATGTCGTATGAACCATCAGGACCCTGGCTTGCGCGTTGCTGATCCACAAATTTCAGCAGCTCTGCCCGAGTTGTAGAGTTCCAGATAATCTATACCACAGAGATTTAATAAAAACATAAATATTGATCATAGAAAACAGAATAAGACAAAAAAAAAAACTTCACTGAAACTGACTAAATATTCTTTAGAACATTCATAACTCTGAACATTTCTTTTCCTTAAAAATTGACACCGATTACCTCTGGAGACTCCAAGTTTGTGTTTAATTTGATCAATAAGTCTTTTGGTAATTGATCTTTCAACATGCTTGCGAGCTTAGGAGTTAGCAAAGCTCTGAGGGCATCAGCAGCAGTTGCATTATAAGGCGTTGAGCTCCCTTCTGTGCACAAACCACTAAGCCTTGACAAAGCCTGGGATGCTCTAACAGCATGCATATTTTTTGCAATTTGAACACTAGAACCTACACCAAGTGACTCTGTCTTATCAGAGTCCTCAGCAGTTGAGTCATACTGAAGCAATAATGGAAAAAGGTACCTAAAAAGAAACCAATTTGACATATAAGAATGTATACTTTTAACATTTCAATGTTTAAAATGAATACATTAGCTGCATGAACAGTAAAAGCCATATCACCCCTCATTCAGTTTTTATTTTTTCTTTTTGGTTGACTGAAAAATAAACCCTCAATTCAGTTAAAGAGACAGGGAATTGGCCATCTGATATCATGATCTATCGTATTAGCTTGACAATCTCCTTTAAATCCCTCTTACAAAAAATAAGTCTAGTTTCATCCTCCTTTTTTCAACACCACAATTTTTAATGCATAGTGACAACTAGAATCAGGTTCATCATGCAGCACAGTGATCAGGTGACTTTGATGATTATGATGTAGATGAAAAATTGTATAATAACTTATCACCTGATACAAAAAAAAAAAAAAAAAAAAACAAGAGTTCTACCACAGAATTCTAGCAGAATGTTGGAAGTGGATTTGGTAACAGCATATGGAAAAATTTAGTCAATTGAAGCAAGGAATTCAGCATGTAGAACCAAATTAAACATCATTATAATCAATAAAGTATATTTTTGTTTTGGGGGGCAAGGGGGTTAGGTCAAAAGACAGTGAAATTAAAAGCAAAAATAGTGATATTGCCATGTAATTAGTATGACATGGAAAACAACCTTCCTGGGGTGCTCATCAGGTATGCACGATTAAAAAAATAGAATGATCAATACACATCACAAGCAGGAAAATCAAGAGAAGGCATGAATAAAGTGAAAATAAAATCAGATAGTATAGCTCAAGAAATTTATATATTAAAGGGTGCCGGCAAGTGCTAATAAATATCTAGTCAAGTTGCAGTAGTGTAAGGTGTGTGTGTCCTGTAATTCAGAGGACTTACCAAAGCACGCCAGCCCTTAACAAGGCATCCTGTAATTCAGAGGACACGGAAACATGAGCGATAGTCTGGAGCGCAGCATCCACAGCTTCCGGTACAAGCTCAAGTTCAGTGCAGTGCACAATATCCTCAACTAGTCCAGAAAATTGAAGCATCTCAGATCTGGCACTCTCAAACCGACTCAAGACAGAAAAGGTCCGCATCACATTTGTAACAATGATAGCAGATGGTTCACTTGCAGGAGTAGTTGGCTGAACTACAAACATGCAACGGCAGAGAAGAGTTGCAACAAGTTGTATCCCACCATCCCTTACAAGCTCCTCGCCATTTAATGAAGAGGAAGCACACCTAAATATCCATAGTAGTAGAAAGAAGTAATGCTAGTTAAAATATCTTTGTAAGTCTATTAGAAGCAATTCAAGAAACAGTAAAAAATGCAACTGGGATATTTACGTCAGCCAAATAAGCTCTGATGCTGCAACAAGTAAAGGAGCTCTATCAGCAGAAAGGAAATTGTTATCATCTTGGTCCACTGTAACGGCATTAAGCAACATGGGGTAGCCAGCATATTTAAAAGGCTCCAGCACATCTCCATATCGTCTGTATAAAATACATTGTCCCTTCAATAAAAGTAGTAATCTCCAAGGCTGAGGACCTTGCAACCCTTGCATTGTGGCCTATAAACAGTAAATAAGTCAACGTGTAAGATGTGTGAAACATTCATATCAAGTTGCAAATTTCGGTAGACATGTGTGCAGACTAACTGAAAACATTAAAAAAAAACTTCAGAAAAAATAAGGAAAAACAAAGCAAAGACACAAAAATGAATGATTTTGATCTTATGACTTAAAGATTTTAGTACAAATATAAATATAATATGGAATCAACTCTTCAGTCGCTAAGTAATAGAACATGAAATATTCAGTTTGTTCATATAACATCAGTAATCTAAAGGGTGCAATATTCACATTGTACAATCATGCATAATAAAGTATTTTCTAGTTACAGTATACCTGAAGTCGCTCATAAGCTTTTTGCACAGCAAGAAACTTCTCCCTTCCCTCAGGGTTTTTGTCAGGATGATATTTCATTGCAAGTTTCCTATATTGCCTCTTGAGCTTTTCTTCATCAATGTTCTCAATCTGCCTTGTTATGTTAGTTGTGTCCTCAGAAGAATACTTCCTTTTAGCTTCATCATTTGATACATCTTCCAGGGATATCTCTAATATTCTGCAAGCTTCCTCTTCTGAAAGATCCATAGGTCTTCGTGTTAACTCTTCACGCCACATTACCAGTAATGACTGCAAAAACTCAACATGTTCAACAATTGGCCAATTCGGAAAGCGAATCTCATCACAGAGGTTCCGAAGGTAATAACGGTGACACCACATTTCATCCCTTAACTCTGGGTACGTCACTGGTGGCATTGGAGCATACTCGTATAAAGAATGACAGTGCTGTGACAATTTATGGGGAAAATCGCCAAGATGTTGCAAAACCTGTAGAAGAAAAGTACAGGATAAATGCAAGTTTTAAAATGCCCTCCATAAGGGTAGCCAACTTGAGACCTTGACATCAACAAAAAAGCAATGAGCTGCACACTGTATTTGCCTCATTTGGAGTTTCAAAAATACCTGACGGATCAAATTTTCAGCACGCATTTTGTGAGTCCAGACAATCTCTGGTGTATCAGAATCAGAAATCATTGCTGCTGCAAATGCAGATGGACCACTACGCTCCAATACATACAGCAAGGATTCGGGTAAAAGCCCACCCAACACACTGCGTTTTGCAAGAGGCAATGACGAGGAAACTGCAGCTTCTTCCCCACCATGGAATGCTTGATGGACATGAGTTGCATAAAAGAGTTGTGCGATGGAGAGGAGATTGGATCCAGGGTACGCCAGGCAAAAATAAAATGCACCAGTGCTGTAAAGACGTACCATTGCCTTGGGATTTCTGGTAACGATGGCCTTCAGCAAAGCTGCAGCAGCCTCCACAATACTCGGTTCCCCAGAAAGCATAGCCTTTATTCAGAAAAATAAAAAATTGGTATGGATAGTACAATTCACTCTAGCAGTAGCTAATGCATGAGGCAATGCTTTCACTGATGAACATAAAATATCCAGGGACATCAGATAAAATGATATAGAAGTTTGGTTTATCTTTGCCTTTTTCCTTTTTCTTTTTCTTTTTTTTTTCTTTTTCGTGTCAAGACACGAGGTCAAAGTACTACTTACTCCCTCTTCCATGCTTGGCACAGTGCCTGCAACAAGACTAAAAGCCCACTGTACCGTGCTTATAAAATGAAAACCAACATCAACTAACTTAGAAACATAAACCTTTAAATCAAATCTCAGGATAAAGGTATATTTACTGAAAATTTAACTGTTGAAGATAGAAAGAATGGGAAAAAAGACAAGTGACTTCTTTGTTCTTTATCATACACAAGCATCTCTAAAACATGTTCCCCTAGTCTAAAGACTCGGAAACTTGAAAAACAAACATGCCAATCCAATCAAATATTCTCAGTATTAATTACCCTCCAAATGCATCAAAGATGGTAGGCTATACCAACAAGAACTCAACATTCAGGGATGAAAAGATAGCTCTGAAAATTACCTGTGCAATATGAGGAAGGCAGCGGGGACTAGACAAGATCCGCTTAACCCTTGGGGTTGGAGTAACTATTTCTCCAGCATCATCTAGATCTGAATGAGCAGATACCATGAAATGTAATATGGATAATGCTGCATCCCCTACCTGGATACAGTATCCACCAATTATCAGGTAACAATAAGAATATAATATATGCGGGGAAAACATATGCAAAGTGGGAATTGATGGAAAGCAAACAAAGGGAACAAAAGGCAAAATCTTTTAAATGCATGAATGTTGCATATGCATGTCCTTTTGTTTTTGAAAGATTTATGACCAAGAAAAACAAAAAACAAATCAGATAAAGTCAGTGTAATGCAAGCAGCAGTTATCTAGCTCAAATTCATATGCAGCCTAACAAAAAAATAGGGATGGTAATTCAGCACCACAGGCTATATTTCTTAAATGCAACAAAATATGTCAGTTTTAAATGATTTTGATACTCATTTGTAAGCACCAAATTTACCAAAACATGCACACATGCACCCTCAATTAAGCCCTCAAAATTGTCATTCCAAAACAAATAATTGCAAATGCTATTTTACAACTAACACAAATAAACTGAGCAATTAGGGGTTAAATGCATGGACGAATTTGACCAAACAAGTACTCAACAGCCAAACAAGAAAGCAACATAGAAAAGCGATCATTTTAATAATGAGGTAGAAACAAAAGCAAAACAACAGCAACCACAATGAAGATCCCCATCAATCCCACACCGGAAATGACACCTACCTGAAATGACGTGAGGACAGGAACACGAGTAGCTAGTGCCCAACGAAGTTCACGGATATCACGCAATTTCTTCCACTCTAACATACCAGATGCCCAGCACTTAGTTGACCAATCAATGTCTTTCTTCGACCAGCACCTTCTAATAGCATCCTTCTCCAAGGGTCCAATTTCTGTGCCATTGTTGTCAATATACATCCATTCTTTAAGTGGCTCCATGAAAGCGGTAGCAGCTAATAAATTAGATTGTAAAGGAATAGAAGTTCTTTCTGAAGCTTCATGAACCACTGTCAGAAGATCAACAGCCAAAACACACCCCCCAACCAAAACACAAGCCTCCACATTACATAAAACCTTCATTAAAACCTGCACATGTATTAAATATAGATAACCAATTATTTTTTGGATAAATGCAAGTCTCAAATTCAGCCCCTTCCCCCACCCCTCTCAAAGAAAGGAAACAAGATTCTCTCAACACCAAAAACCAAACAAACATGGAAGCAGAAGCAGTCATCCCAAGTTGATCCAATGATAGTTATTGGTACTAAAACATCTGAGGAACATAGATGACAAGATGAACTATCAAATAGCATTACATAAACTCACGCAACTTAACAAATACAAAAATCAATCATAATATACCTTTAGAAGAAGAAGAAGACGGTGCCTCAAAGCTCTGTCATCTGTTCTATCTAAGAGAACTGTCACATGGGCAGTACCCTCAAACGAACCTATAGTACTGAAATGCTGTTCATAGACAATTGTCATTGCCCTTGCACAAAGCTCCCTAACTGAAGAGCCTCCCCCTCCCCCAAAACCATCTAATCTTCCCATATCACACCAATCATCAGATGCGCCCAATTCATCAGGAACAGTGCCATCCACTGTAAGTCCTATGTCTGCATCACATAAGAACCGATGGTAGAGTGCCCTAAAGAAAGCTACTGGATCACGCAGTGGAAAATCCTGAGCCCTGCCATTGCTGCTACTGTCAAGCAGCAAGCGCAGATAATATTGCCCTACACAAACTTCTTTGGACAAACTAGGATAACTGACAGAAAACTCAGTATAGTTCCAAGATATCTGTGGTGTGCTATCTTGCCCAGCCATCACATCTGCTGTCACCCCTCCTGGAATAATATCCTCAGATCGCGCCTTCTCAGCATCTAGTTTATTAACCTCAGCCTTCAATGCTTCCCTCAGCTCTTGCCTTGTGCGCTCATTCCAGATTAAATCAGCACGATTATGATCGAGGCTAAAAGCTCGCCAAAATTCATGCCAATTACAAAGCAGCCGACCAGAACCCACAGGTGTATTCTTCACAACAACCTGTGCAGGAGATGGAAGGTCTGTATTCTGAACACCAGACCCGCATGCATCAGAGTCAACTGAATTTGAGGCATTTGGTTCTGACTCCCCGTGCCTATTTGTCATCCGTGCATCTGCTGAAGCAATGATAGGTGAATGATCAGTTTGCGGATATCCTGCAGAGGCAACATCATTAGTCAAATTTTCAATGGCATGAGCAGCTGATGACTGTCCAGAATTTGCATCTAGAGAAGATTTTTTATAGTTATCTGATCCTTTAAAAGCACCAGCATTTATCTGCCTCATGGGATCACCAACTTCATAATTATTAACAGGAGGCAAGGAATGCTCTTGAGAGGCAATTCCTCTCCCAGCATGACCTTTCCTCTGCTGAAGTAAGCGCCTCTGTCTTCTACTGATTAATGTTCCTTCTCGATTGTCTTCTTCAAGTTGAGCTTCATCAGATCGTGTGTGCAGATAAGCAACATGGCCAGGAGGCAAAACTCTAGATAACAGATCCAGCGCTGGTTGATAGGAATCTGCCCAAAGAGCAACAAGCTGTCGACTAACTTCACGTCGCTCACCTGCAGGACTGAAAAATGCATGTGATAAGTGCCTCAGTAAAGCACCATCACGTAAAGCAGCATCACGCATAGACTCTGCTGCAATTGCATCCTCTTCTGCAATTGTGCGCATGATCACAGCAACTATTTCCCTTACACTTTCAGCAGGATGCCCAAACAATGAAAATAAGCGTCGGCGCAAACCAGCTACTTGGCGCAACAATTCAACAAAAACTGTGTATTGAGTAGTTTCACCATGTGGTTCGCATATCATAGCCTCGAGAACTTCAACAACAGCCATTGACAGTAGAGGTGATATAGACATAGGTTTCAATCTGTTGACGAGGATGACAACATAACCATTATGAGCAAACAAAACAGATTTTGCATGCATTATAGTGGCATGTTTCTCTCCTTTAGAATCTGCTATTAAACTTGCATCTCCAGTGCCACCACCAATGAGAGCTGTGACCAGCCCTGCAGCTTCAGCAGCAACGCCCTCAGAACCATTTCTAAGTAAACCCATTATTCTTCCGACAGCAGCAGGAAAAGACATCACATGTGAAGCTGCACTTCTTGAAGCCAATAATCTACGTAAACAAGCAATGAAACCCATCACTGTTGCAGCTGCTTTGGAAGAAGGTGGAGGCAGCGGAGGAGACTCTGGAGGAAGATTTGGTGTAGCTGGAAGCATTGTGATCAAGGCCATCAAAGTTACCTCTGGCACATCAATGTTAATAGGAACACCACTATATGGAATACAAGCATTGAACTCCCTTATTCTACGCCACAATTTAGCTCTTGAACCAGGAATCGAACCACCTTCAGCTACAGCATCTTTAGCAGCTGCAGCTAAGTGTTTCAAATGCAAGGATGTACTTTCCACATCAGCAATTTGACGTTGTGACCCTGATAGTAAATGGACCCTCCCACAAGGTGGATCAATACGATGACCAGGCATTGTCAGCCTTGGTAATACAGCTACTGGGCGCTGTCCCTGCACAAGTATACTCAAAAGATCAAACACAGCACCACATTAAACTTTCCTGTTGAGTGCACACGCCATGCCACTGATAAGCTTGAAAGTTTATCAAATTGGAATCATGCATATAAACTTTTACACTAAGTAACATATCCACATCCAACAGGAACAGATACCTACTTCTGTTTGCAACATATCCCGAACTGCAGCTAGTAAGCTATCCCGAGATGTGCTTGCATAGACCTGTAGCCATGAAACACACATTAGGAACTTTCCACCAAGAGCACATAAAATTTCAATAGGAAGCCAAGCGATGCTCACATGGATGGGGCACCCATCATTGAACTCAATGGCAAACATTTGGGGCTCCTCAGCAAATCGTACAAGGGAACTTACAGCGGACAAAGGACGAACAATAACAACCTGAACGCATCTAATGAAGATACTCAGCATTTGATACAATTCTATCAAGGATGCCATACTTTTATACCACCATGCACATTAACTTAAGTAAATGTGAAATAAAACTCACTCATTTGGTACAAATTGTTAACAGCTGATGCATAAGACCAACCTTAATGGATGCAAAAATTATCAGCATTGCCCACAACACCTCACTCAAATTGTAGTTAAAATTTTTCATCAACTTACTTCATAGTTATCATGGCGCCTTTCAACGAGTGAAACCTTTGTTAAAATGAGTTGACGAGAGACAGCATCGCCATGCTCTCCAAGTCCCCCTTTTGGACCAACTCCCAAACTCAATCCAGGAACATTTAAAGTTCCATGAGCAGCAGAACGCAACCTTGTCACAGACCAATGCCCAAATGGGGTCTCCTTTTCTCCAATTGCTTCTTTTGCTATAATTTGAAAATAAAGAGACATCAATAAATTAAGAGAAACAACAAAGAAAAAACAGATGAAGAAATCACAGACATGAAAAAATAGTAATGGTGTAATTTTAATAATAAGATACCCCTTCGATTTAAATACTCTTCTGCACTCAGGGATTGAGAACTCTCCACTGATAGTGAGACCCCAACCGTGGACTTGGCAGTTTTAGTCTGCAAAAGCACACTCAATAAATGATCTCTGGTGTATTTCGCATCTTAAAGAAAGGGAAGCTATGGAGCAAAAGGGAACTTCACACAATACACTGAAGCACTACAAATACATATAAGAATGAAATCATAAAGTAATGTTTATACCAAGTTCGAAATAATTGCAGCATTCGTGGTTCCTGAAGCAGCTTGGAAAGCTTTGGATTTTCTTCCATATGAAGGGCAGAGAACAAAACCTCCATGATCACCACCTTTATTTCCATATGCATCAGCAAGAAGCATGATTGCTGGCGAACTCATGTCTCTAAAATCTAAACACCAGCGAAGGTCTCCAGATTTTAACTCAATCAGCTCAACTCCAACACAAGTAATTTTCATTTTCTGCATTTGAACAAAGAATAAAATATCCATTTATTAAATCATAAAATTTCACAAACTAGCGTATCAAAATTAGAAACTTGAGAACTCTAGATGAATATTTTGCTAGAAATCATATGAAGTAATCTCACAGGAGTAATAGCTAAATACATACATGTGTGTGTGGGTGTGTGGGTGTGCTCAATCAAAATTGACGGAAAGAAAAGAGTGGCTTACGAAAAGAACCCAGTCTTTAGGCTTTCTCCTGAGGTGCAAAACCGGGAATTCAGCAACAGGAGCAAGCCTATTCCATCGAATCCGATGCAGCTCAGTCAAAATGCTAGCTCTAAACTTAGACGAGAACTTAATCGCCTTGAATTTACCTTTACCATCAGTCCTCACACTCAAATTAAACTCACTAGAATTCTCATCTCTTCCAATAATTGCCGAAGCGCTCTCGAAATCAGCGCCAGCGTCGTAAGAATTAGTTACAGAGAGCGTGTTCGGGTCTAAGGTGATAATCGAAACATTAGAAATACAAAGAATCCTCTTGTACCGCCCACGCCACGAATGTTTTACCACCAGGTAGCGTGCAAGGTACTCAGGCTCTTCTTGAAGAGGAGGGGTAGAGATGGAAGAAGAAGAAGAAGAAGATGCGGATTCCATAACCGGACGGTTGCGATCGTGACGAGTGACGGATTGTTGTTGTTCTAGATAATAGAGCGTGTGAGCGCGAGGGACATTGTTAGAACGGAGAAAGAAGAAGAGCCCCACGCCGGCTTCGGTGTGAGACCGGGACTGATTCGCACCCAGTTTAAGGCCGTGATTGCCAATTCGATTTCCCGATTGGATCGATCACCGATACTTTTCCTGTACCTAACAAGAATTCTATTACCATGGAAACTTCTTTTAATTTAAATCAGCTTTAGAATTTGAGGTTAGATCTCAAATTCTCAAAAGTTGATAGAGGGGTTTTTTTTTTTTTTTTTGACAGCTAGGAGGAAGAAGACGAGAAAGGAAGAAATGGAGCTCGTGCTTTGATATTGTTTTGGAGAAACCTTATCTGGTCCCTTATCTATATGGTTTTTATCATTTGGGTACCAATTCAAAACCTATTATCAACTAGGTCTCCAAAATTTTATATCTTTTTCAATTGAAAAATGATTTTCAATTTATAAAAAAAACTTTTCACACCAGTCTTTTTAAAATCCTGTTAATATTGTAATAATAGTTATTTTTTAAAGTAATTTTATTTTAAAATATATTAAAATAATATTTTTTATTTTTTAAAATTTATTTTAATATGAAAATATCAAGAAAAAATTAAATAAATAAATTTAAATATCTTTTAAGATACTTTTAGAATATAAAAATAAATAAATTGAAGTAATGATTGCAATAACATGTAAATGATAAATAAATGATATGATTTTATGACAATCGTAAATTTTAAACAGTATCTTTTCGTCATCAGGTCTTTTTTTTGGTAAAATTTTAGGCAAGAATTCCCTGTAGCATGGAATTATATTTTAAACAGTATTTTATAAAAATTTAAGAGTTTTTTTATTTAACATTATTTTTTTATTTTTTTTAAATTATTTTGAAGTTAAGAATAATTCTAAAAAAAATATTATTTTTAAATATTTTTAAGTAAAAAATATTTTAAAAAATATTAATAATCTAAAGAAACTAAAAAATAGAATAAGAATGCATGCTTGTTGTTGGTTGCTTGATGATATTATAATTATAGTATTTTTTAAGTTAATGATAAAAAAAAAAGTTATGATGTGACAAGTATAAAATACTTGTTATTTCGTAATCACTTACAAAAATTTCTTACAAAGTAACTCATGTTTTTCCTTCTCTAGGTAATAAGTTATTTTTTTTTACTGAAATTGTACTTAATTATTTATAGTTAGGATGCAATATTATTACAAAATCAAACTTGTTAAGAACAACAGTGTACTTTTGAGTTGTAATTATGCCATAATCTTAATAATTAGTACAATTAGGAAATATTATAGAAAGTTACCGAGTGATAAGATAAGCTAATATGGTATGCTAAATTGAAGTAATTAGATAGGTGTTTTGTTTTACACCATCGAATGGGTTTTAATGTAAAACAATAATGCCCAGGCAATAATAGCATTTTTAAAGAAGTAAAAATAAATTAGCACCTAAATTATTGATTAGTACTTAAAAGTGCATTTTTATCATGGTTTTATATCATTATTTTGCACTTGAAGTATCAATAACTCCTTAACTAAAATATGTTTTATAATAATATATCTAATAATATAAGATACCTATAATTTGTGGTAAATGTCTATTTTTAATGCAGGCCTATCACATAAATGAAAGGATTGATTGATTACTTGAAGAACTTAAATTGCATGGATAAAGAGATGGTCAAACTTAGAGAAGAGATGTCGGTGCAATCCAAACCGGAACACTATTCGGTAATTGGGTCATATCTGGAGCTACAGATCTCAGATTTAGGTCCAATTTATATGGATGGAAAGGTAAGACATAGGCCTACAACTTTCATATGGAGCCCAAGATCTAAAAAGGCCATTATCAAGTCCAAATTGTAGCAACAACAAAGAAGCCCGAATCTGTCTTCCAGCCCGAGCACTGTTTGGTATTTTGGCCATATCTGGAGTTCTAGAAGTCCAAATGAGCTGAATTTTTTACACAAGAAAGCTGAGACAATTACCTACAACTTTCATGTTTACAACTGGCTCCAATTTTGACGTTATCAATGACGTTTTGGGCAGACAAGAGAAGATAAGGATTGTCACCAAGTCAAAAGTTGGCCACCCACTTATCAATTAGTCATCAAATCAATAGTTCCCAATTTTGGCCTATAAAAGGAGGCATTTGCCATGCATTTAGGCATCTTGGTTTCCAGATCAAGATCATGCTCTTCCTTTCTCTCTTTGTATTTTTTGTAATGTTTATACTTTACTTTCATTAATATTAAGTTTATGCCTTTCATTTCCTTTCATTTACTTAGTTAACTTTTATATTCTTATTTTGTTTATCTATTTTGCTTTCTTTCATTATGTCTAGCTAAGTTAGTTATGTCAAGGTGAAAAGGTTACACTAATGGTGGAAGAATAAGTATAGTGTAAACTTAATATGGACTTTAATGTTTGATACTAACATGTTTTATATTTGTTATCTTGTTCACTCTTTAATACTTTGCTTGTTAAATGACTAATCTTGATTTATGTTGTATAACACTTGGTACAACAAATGCTTGGCACTTTCATAGCCCATAATGTATGGTATAACCGACACCTGAGCAATGAAAGGAACTAGATTTGTTGTTTACATAAGTTATAATCATGAATGTTTGACGAGATTTACAAGTATTAGCATTAATTGAATAAGATGACTAATGTAATCATGTTAACAATATATAATCTGATTGGAACCTCCTTTGTATGTGGTTTCCAATTCAATAATAAGAGTTTATACTATACTTGTTTGATATACCATTAGTGGAACCTCTAACCTTGATATTTGTTATTATTATTGTTTAATCCTTACATTAATTTTCCATCTCTAAGTTCTCATCATCATCATCATCTTCTTCTTCTTCTTCTCTTTCTTTATTATTATTATTATTATTATTATTATTATTATTATTATTATTATTATTATTGTTGTTGTTGTTGTTGTTGTTGTTGTTGTTGTTGTTTTATAATTGTTGTTTATAATTTGTACAATTAACCTCCCTGCGGTTCGACCCCGGTCTTGCCGGGTTATTTATTACTTCGACACTCCTGCACTTGGGAGAAGACATCAACCTTTTAGTCGTGTCAATTATAAATTGAAAAATATTTAATAATAATTAATTTAATAATATAATTAAAAAAAACTAACAACAATGAAAAAAGACTAATAACTAATTAAAAAAATATCATAGTTAATATTATGAAAATATACCCTCTAAATATTTTTAAAAGATATCAATGATCTTATTTAATATTAAAACAAAAATTAAATTAGAATAAAATAACCTCATAAAAAATAAAAAAATCAAAAACTCAATTATCAACAAAGCAAATGTTGAAATATAAACTAAAAAAAATAGTTTTTAAAAAGGACAAATAAACCTAATTCAAATTAGCTTATAAAATTCACAGTCAAATTATAAAACCGAGATAATTCCATATAAAAAAATTGAATACAAGAATGGAGATCAACTTCCTAGCAAACTAAATGGTGAAAAGCAAAACTAAAAAAGAATCAATTTAAACAAATTACCTAATATTAAAGGATAAAATTGTAATAAAAAATTAAAAAAAAAAACCTAAAAATTCAAAGTTAAATCAAGCTAATTTTTAAAATCACTTACTTGAATCATGAGACCAAGATTTACCTAATTGAAGGAAAACATGAGAATATCACAAAGCAAAATCTCTAATCAATGAAGGACTGAGTTGGAAAAAAATAGTAATAGAAAAAATGAGAATCAAATTAGATATAAAAATAAAATAAAATGTTGAGGAGTGAAATTGAAAAAAATATCAACTTAAAAAAGTATCAAAAATAAAATAAATAGTAATCAAAAGAATAAAAATTATAATTGATACAAATACAAATTAGAAAAGCATATTTAATAGTTTAGAAGGGTTGACATGAAACCCAAGACGAGGAGAGAGAGAAAAAAATAAAGTTCATTGAAGCTTAATTATTGTTTTGCCACGCATATGTACCTAACAACGAAGAAGTAGATAACCACAAAAAAAGGACAATATAATGCTTCTAATATTGTTATGGAAAGCGTATTTGACTGCTAAGAAATGTTAAAAGTGTCATCCAAAGAGCATGGACATTACAGACAAATCACTTTTATTTTTTTTATATTTGTTAAAAGAATGAATTGCCCCTCTTTCAAATTAATTATAACTAGAAAACCATGATGAATATATATATATATATATATATATATATATATATATATATCCTAAATTTTAGTTTTGATTTTTCATTTTTTAAAGTAAATTTAATCATTTTACTATGCAACCAAAGCATTAAAAGATAAAAACTCCTTTTACCACAATTGTTTTTTGCTTTAAAAGGTTATGTAAGTTATTTCACTATGCATATAAAATGTGAAAGGAATGATTTGTCATTGATCAACATGATAATGAATGAATCCAATTGAAAAGATTGTTTTTCTTTTAATAACTATCTAAATTATTTTGTTTGAGAAGAGAAAAATGATCATTTTACTATTTTAATCCTCAATAATATGTGTTGAGGTGTATAGTTTAAACGTTAAGACTTTTTATGTTTTTATATATAGTAAGAATAAGTTGCATGAACACATTATTGTTACAATGCAGTTAAATATCTAGAAAAATTGTCCACAATCAAGTCAATTCTAACATTTACTTTGTTTTTTTTTTTTAATCTTTTGATTACCTAGACATCTTATTTCATTCTTTCATTTATGTAATTCTCAATTTTATTTTTCCTAGGAAAAATTACCTTAATTATTTTATAGCTTAGTTATTTTTTTACTTGATCTTTATTCTTTTGAATATAACAATTTACACTCTCGGTCAACACAAATTTTTAAATTGGATTAAATGACTAAACTATCGGCGTATATCATATATCATAAACACTTATAAAATGAGAAATTAAAAATTCTCTCTCTAAACTCGATTTCCCTCTCTTTATACACCATTTCCCTCTTTTTATAAATGACAAATCTAAACAAATTATGAAGCCTGGTTTTAAATTAACCTAATATCAATGGATAAAATTAAAAAAAAAAACCAAAAACAACTTGAGTCAATCTAGATTAATCTATCAAACTCGTGATCTAAGTTATGAAACTAGTATAGCCCATAGAAAGAAAATTTAAATAAATTATAAAATTTAATTCTTAATTAATTCAATATTAAATGATGAAATTAAAAAAAAATTAATTTAAAAAATAAAATAAAAAATCTAAATAAACCTGAGTTAACTAACCAAACTCATGACTTAGGTTAGGAAATTAGGATAACCTCATAAAAAACAAACAAAAAAATATATCGAGTCAACCTAAGATAACATATCATACTTGCAACCTAGGTCATTAGGTTGTGATAACTACACAGAAAGCAAATCAAAATAATTTATAAAGCACAAGTCTTAATCAACACACTATTAAAGGAAAAAATTTTAAAAACTTATTTTAAAAATTACGCAGGTCAACCAGGGATAACCTGTCAAATATGTGACTTAGGTCATAAGATCAAAATAACCTCATAAAAAGCAAATCAAAATAAATAATAAAGACTAATTCATAATAAAAAAATAAAGGATAAGATTGAAAAAAATCAATTAACAAAAAGCACAAGTTAAATGTGTTACCTCACTTAATTGCAACTGAGGTCATGAAATTAGGATAACTTCATATAAAGAAATCAAAACAAATTATAAAACTAAATCCCTAACAAATTAAACGTTAAAGAATAAAATTAAAATTGAAAAACAAACATAAATTGTTTTTGAAAAACAAAGCACTATTAAAATAAAATAGTGTTTTATGAGGTTATACACTGATTAGTACTTAAAAGTGTATTTTTATCAAGATTTTGTATCATTATTTTGCACTTGAAGTATCAATAACTCTTTAACTAAAGCATGTTTTATAATAACGTATCTAATAATATAAGATACCTTTAATTTGTGGTAAATGTTCATTTTAAATGTAGGCCTATCACATAAATGAAATGATTGATTGATAAATTTAAGAACTAAAATTAAAAGGACAAAGAGATAACCAAACTTAGAAAAGAGATGTTGGTACAATCTAAACCAGAACACTGTTCGGTAATTGGGTCATATCTAGAGCTATAGATTTTATACTTAGGTCTACTTTATATGAATGGAAAGGTAAGACATAGGCCTATAACTTTCATATGGAACCCAAGATTTAAAAATGCTATTTTCAAGTCCACATTAGAGTAACAACAAAGAGGTTCAAATCTGTCTTCCATCCCGAACACTATTCAGTGTTTAACTTATATCTGGAGTTTTAGAAGTCCAAATGACTTGAATTGTTTATACGAGAAAGCTAAGACAATTTCCTATAACTTTCATGTTTTTAAGTGGCTATAGTTTTGATGTTATCAATGATATTTTGGGCAGACAAGAGAAGATAAAGATTATCACCAAGTCAAGAGTTAGTCACCCACTCATCAATTAGTCATCAAATCAATAGTTCCAAATTTTGGCCTATAAAAGGAGACATTTGTCATGCATTTAGGCATCTTAGTTTCTAAATCAAGATCATGTTCTTGCTTTCTCTCTTTGAATTTTTTTGTAATGTTTATGCTTTACTTGCATTAATATCAAGTTTCTGCATTTTATTTCCTTTTATTTACTTAGTTAACTTTTATATTATTTATGTTCTTATTTTGTTTATTTATTTTTCTTTCTTTCATAATGTTTAGTTAAGTTTATTATGTCAAGGTGAAAAGGTTACACTAATGGTGTAAGAATAAGTATAATGTAAATTTAATATGGACTTTAATGTTTAATACTAACATATTTTGTATTTGTTATCTTGTTCACTCTTTAATACTTTGCTTGTTAAATAACTAATCTTGATTTATGTTGTATAACAGTTGGTACAACAAATGCTTGACACTTTCATAGGTCATATTGTATGGTATAACCGACACCTAAGCTATGAAAGGAACTTGATTTGTTATTAACATAAGTTATAATCATGAATGCTTGACGAGATTTACAAGTATTAGTATTAATCAAATAAGATGACTAATGTAATCATATTAACAATCTATAATCTGATTGGAACCTCCTTTGTGTGTGTTTTCCAATTAACTAATAAGAGTTTATACTATACTTGTTTAACATACCATTAGTGGAACCTCTAACCTTGACATTTGTTATTATCATTATTTAATCCTTACATTAATATTCCCTCTCAAAGTTCTCATCTTTTTCTTTTTTTTTATTATTATTACTACTACTATTATTATTAGTATTACTACTACTACTACTACTACTATTACTGCTATTATTATTGTTATTGTTGTTATTACTATTGTTGTTATTTATATCATTTATAATTTGTACAATTAACCTTTTGTAGTTTGACTCCGGTCTTGCCGGGTTATTTATTACTTTGACACTCCTGCACTTGGGAGAAGACATCAATCTTTTACTCGTGTCAAGTTTTTAGCGTCGTTGCCAGAGAGGTAAGTTTTTGTATAAATTATAGTATTTATTTTATTTTCTCTTTTCACTTTTCTTGTATATAACTTTGTTTTTTGTCTCTTCTTTTTTCTTCATTTGTTTTCTTCTTTTTTTAATTAATTTTTTTCATCCTATAACATTGAATAATAAAAAATTACGCTTCGTAATTTATTTTAAATTGCTTTATACTTAATTTTATAACTTAGGTCATGAATTTAACATTTTAACTCGGGTTGACTCTAGTCAAGTCAATTCAATATGTTATTATCTTAATATTAAAAGAAAAATATCATTTTAATTTTTTTTAATCAAACTATGTTTTTACAAGTTGTATGGGTTGCTTTTGAACCTGCAAAGTCAACCGGGTTACACATCGAGTCAATCTTCACACGATTAAAACTTTTTTTTCCACTAGAAAAAAACATATTAGCAACATCGAAACTTTTTTTAACATTCAAGAAAAACTTGACCTAACCTGTAATGTAACACTAGTCAATGATTTAGTTATTGGTGAGTTTAGTGTTCACTATTTATTGTAACACCTCAAAGTACTATGCATTAGAAGAATGATTTAATTTTTTTTAGTGTTTATGCATGTTGAAAGGGAGCTAGGACATTTTATTTTATTTTATTTTATTTTTGTTAAGAAAGAGATGTATTTGATTTTGGCTACCTAATAAAATAATTAAGTGAGCTAGAGTTATTAGGACTAGATCTTGATTTATTAAAGAAAGCTACAAAATATATAATTATTAGGTGATGTCTAAATGCGCACATAAATGATATTTTATTAGTAAATTAAACAATACCAATATATTAATGAAGAATTTTGAGTATGTATAAGTGTATAATGATGTTAATAAATATCCATGATTACAAATTCTAGCATAACAATAACAAAATCCAAATACAAAAACTCTTATATTATAATCTCTTAGTCTTATGGCTACGATGATGATTTAATAAAGTTTTTCAAGATGTTTTGATGATAACATAAATATTAAATATTGACATTAGTAATTAAGTAATATGTTATATGTCAATAATAAAACATTGATTTGATATAATTTAGATTTATACCATAAAGATTTTAAGTGCCCTATTATAATGCTTAAATGATTTAATAAATATGTACCAATATGCTACACGAAACATGCTTATGTGTCATATGCATTAATCTTGTTTTAGTTATTTAAGTAAAACTCTCTCTTTCTCTCACATTGCAAATGTGTGTAACACATAATATATATATATATATATATATATATATATATATATATATATATATATATATATATAATGTGTTACACACACATTTGCAATGATTTAGACAAGTTTATATCATTTAAGAAATCATCAAAAAAGTAAGAAAATGATTCACAAAGGTCAAGAACGAAGAACTAATAAATATAATGATTATTGACTTTGCTAATCTAGATTTTATAATAGTGCTTTTTTAAATAGCACTCGACTTATTTACGATACCTTATAGTACCGACATAACCTAAACAAACCCAAAGGAACCAAAGAAAACCAAGAAAAGACCAAAACACAAAATCAGGACAAACCTAAAACAGTAGTCAAAATAGCCTAATTGTTTCTCAAAATAGCTGGTTTGTTTCTAGAAAAATTCTAGAAACTCTTGGGGTGATTTAAAATGGTTTGACCAATTATAAAAACGGTCTAACAAATTCTCAAATGGGGAAAACACTATATCTAATGACTAGTTTCTTTTTTAAGCCTATAAATAGTCGTTTACTTGACTAAAACAAGTGTGGAACTTCTAAGGAAAAAATCCATGCATACTTAAAAAAAAAACTTATAACACCATTGTTTTATTTGTTGTCATACTCGGACATTGCGACGACCAATTAAAAATTTAACTCAAAAGTGGCAAAGGAACAAATATCTAGCATCTTCTTTTTTTAAGGGAAAAAGTCTTGTTTAATAAGTCATCACCTAATATTATGGTCACTAGTAACCCTAACTGGTCAACATAGATTATACAATATAGGATTGGTTATGTGAAAGGGAAGATACTACACCCCATAGACGTCCTACTTAAGGCAAACTGTATTGCTGGTTTTGTCTTAAATTATTAATTTTTTGTTTGTGTTCCATTCTTATGGCCATCCTATAATATTCTCGAATCTGGCATTAGTGAATATTCACCTATGAATATTTTCAACTTAAACGTTGGTAAATATTGCACAACCAACAAAGTACGGTATTTCTGACTCTAGCGCTAGTGAATAAATCTGCAAAAATTATATTATAAGAGAAAGAAACTATTTTTGTTATATATATATATACATATAAAAGAGAAAGGAACTATTTTTGTTATATATATATATATATATATATTGTTTTTTAATTTTTATGGTTTGACTAAAAAAAAAGAAAAGGAAAAGGCATTGTTGCATGCATGCATAAGTAATTCACACATGCATGTAATGATAACAAACTAATAAATCTAGCAAAACAAAAAGAAGAAAGAGTTCTCACTTGGCGTGGCTGTGGCTGGAAATAAAGGTGAGGGATGCGTGGATGAACAATGACCGGTGCATTAAATTTCACATGTATAATAATGAAGTGGGTTATGTTATGCATGCATATAGATGAGAAGAGTTTGCTTGGCTCAGAGACGAGGTGATGATGGAGAACTCTCACTACTATATGGAGTTTACAGGGAGTTGCTACTGCGAAGAAGAGCTTCTAAATGTTGCTTCAATGGAGGTTGGGAAAGTGTGCAAATGTTATGCTGTTGCTGCTCACTGTGTTGTTGCTATCATCCATAACTGAAATAGGAGATCATGATGGGGCTGTTAGTTGGAGCTGTTGTTACGGGGGAAGAAGAGAGATAGAGCAACATCGGTTGAGATATGGGAAACTGGTCACAGTGGAAAGGAATTTCTCATTATTAGGTTGAGGGTGTGCCTTTGGCTGGGGTGCACTATTACAATGGAGTGGTCATGCCACCTATGCCAAAGATGATGCTGCTACTATGGCTAATCTATACTCCTAGTGGTTAAGGCTTTGGTTGGCGGGGAGGGAAGGAAGTTAGGCTGAAGAAGGTGGTGAAGAGGAAATAGAGAACGGGTTAAAGGGGAGGACGGCTGGTTCAAGTGAGAGGGACCAAAAGGTATTCTTTTTAAGAGTAAAAGTGAAGGAGTGGTTCCTAAAGCTGTGGAAGAAAAAAAAACTGAGGAGGGCATTTAATGGCTGGTTTGAGACTAGGGAAGAAGAGAGGAAAAAAAATAGAGGGGAGGGGGTAGTGGCGACTAGTCTAGGATTTCATTGCTCTCTTTTTTTATATAAGATTTCTAGTAATGGCCTGGCCTTCTCCTAAGGCTTTTTCTACCTTTGGGGTTTTTATCTTTAATCGTCCCTTTTTTTTCATACACTAAAATCAATATTTATAGTGCAAGAGTCTCATCACTTGTTGATTAGTACTTAAAAATATATTTTTATCAAGGTTTTATATTATTATTTTACACTTGAAGTATCAATAACTTCTTAACTAAAACATGTTTTATAATAACATATCTAATAATATAAGTAACTTATGATAAATATTCATTTTAAATGCAGGCTTATCACATAAATGAAAAGATTGATAATGAGTTTATGAACTGAAATTAAAAGGATAAAGAGATGGTCAAACTTAGAAAAGAGATGCGGGTGCAATCCAAATCGGAACACTGTTCAGTAATTGGGTCATATCTGGAGCTATAGATCTTAGACGTAGGTTTACTTTATATGAATGGAAAGGTAAGACATAAGCCTATAAATTTCATGTGGAGCCTATAATTTTAAAAGGTCATTTCAAGTCCAAATTGTATAAACAACGAATAAATCTGAATCTGTCTTGTAGCTTGAACATTGTTCAGTGTTTGGCCTATATCTAGAGTTTTAGAAGTCTAAATGATTTTAATTTTTTTTCTTATGGAAAGCTAACACCATTTCCTATAACTTTCATGTTTTTAAGGGGTTCCAATTCTAACATTATTAATAATGTTTTAGGCAGACAAGAGAAGATAAGGATTGTCACCAAGTCAAGAGTTGGTCACCCACCCATCAATTAGTCATCAAATCAATAGTTCCTAATTTTGACCTATAAAAGGAGGCATTTGCCATGTATTTAGGCATCTTGGTTTGCAGATTAAGATCATGCTTGACACGACTAAAAGATTAATGTCTTCTCCCAAGTTCATGAGTGTCGAAGTAATAAATAACCCTGCAAGACCGGGGTCGAACCATATGGAGGTTAATTGTACAAATTATAAATAACAATAATACAACAATGACAACAACAACAACAACAACAACAACAATAATAATAGTAATAACAATAATAAGAATAACAATGACAATAACAATAACAACAACAATAATAATAGTAGTAGTAGTAGTAGTAGTAATACTACTACTACTAATAATAATAATAAAGAAAAAAAAGGAGAAGAAGAAGAAGATGATGAGAACTTTGAGATGGAATATTTATGTAACGATTAAACAATGATAATAACAAATATTAAGGTTAGAGGATCCACTAATGATATGTCAAACAAGTATAGTATAAACTCTTATTATTCAATTGGAAACTACACACAAAGGAGGTTCCAATTAGATTATAAATTGTTAACATGATTACATTAGTCATCTTATTCAATTAATGCTAATACTTGTAAATTTCATCAAGCATTCATGATTATAACTTGTGTTAACAACAAATCAAGTTCCTTTCATAGCTCAGGTGTCGGTTATACCATACAGTATGAACTATAAAAGTGCCAAGCATTTGTTGTACCAAGTGTTATACAACATAAATCAAGATTAGTCATTTAACAAGCAAAGTATTAAAGAGTGAACAAGATAACAAATACAAAACATGTTAGTATCAAATATTAAAGTCCATATTAAGTTTACACTATACTTATTCTTACACCATTAGTGTAACATTTTCACATTGACATAATAAACTTAGCTAGACATAAAAAAAGAAAGAAAAATAAATAAAAAAAATATAAACATAAATAAGATAAAAGTTAACTAAGTAAAGGAAAAGAAATAAAAAGTATAAACTTGATATTAATGAAAGCAAAACATAAACATTACAAAAAATTCAAAGAGAGAAAGGAAGAGCATGATCTTGATTTAGACACCAAGATGCCTAAATGCATGGCAAATGCCTCCTTTTATGGGCCAAAATTGGGAACTATTGATTTGATTACTAATTCATAAGTGGGTGACCAACTCTTGACTTGGTGACAATCCTTATCTTCTCTTGTCTGCCCAAAACGTCATTGATAACGTCAAAATTGGAGCCATTTGAAAACATGAAAGTTGTAGAAAATTATCTCAGCTTTCTTGTGTAAACCATTCAGCTCATTTGGACTTCTAAAACTCCAGATATGGCCAAACTATTGAACAATGCTTAGGCTGGAGGACAGATTCGGGCTTCTTTGTTGTTGCTACAATTTGGACTTGAAAATGACCTTTTTAGATCTTGGACTTCATATGAAAGTTATAGGTCTATGTCTTACCTTTCTATACATATAAAGTAGACCTACATCTGAGATCTATAGCTCTAGATATGATTTAATTACCAAACAGTATTCTGGTTTGGATTTCACCGACAACTCTTTTCTAAGTTTGACCATCTCTTTATCCTTTCAATTTCAGTTCTTAAATTCATCAATCAATCCTTTTATTTATATGATAGATCTGCATTTAAAATAAATATTTACCACAAATTAAAGGTATCTTCTATTATTAGATATATTATTATAAAAACATGCTTTAATTAAGGAGTTATTGATACTTCAAGTGCAAAATGATGATATAAAACATTAAAAAAATACACTTTTAAGTACTAATCCATGCTCTTGCTTTCTCTTTTTGTATTGCTTTTGTTTTGCTTTCATTAATATCAAGTTTATGCCTTTCATTTCCTTTCCTTTACTTAGTTAACTTTTATCTTATTTATGTTTTTATTTTTTTATTTTTTTCTTTCATTATATTTAGTGAAGTTTATTATGTCAATGTGAAAAGGTTACAATAATGGTGTAAGAATAAATATAGTATAAACTAAACATGGACCTTAATGTTCACTTAAGTTTATTATGTTTTGCTTGTTAAATAATTAATCTAGATTTATGTTGTATAACACCATGTACAATAAATATTTGGCACTTTCATAACCCATACTGTATGGTATAACCGAAACCTGAGCTATGAAAGGAACTTGATTTATTTTTAACATAAGTTATAATTATGAATACCTGACAATATTTACAAGTATTAGCATTAATCGAATAAGATAACTAATGTAATCATGTTAACAATTTATAATCTGATTGGAACATCCTTTGTGTGTGATTTCTAATTAAATAATAAGAGTTTATACTATAATTGTTTGACATACCATTAGTGGAACCTCTAACCTTGACATTTGTTGTTATCATTGTTTAATTCTTACATTAATCTTCCATCTCAAAGTTCACATCAACTTCTTCTTTGTCTTTGTCTTTTTCTTTATTACTACTACTACTACTATTATTCTTATTATTGTTGTTGTTGTTGTTATGTATAATTTATACAATTAACCTCTATGTGGTTCGACCCCAGTTTTGCTGGGTTATTTATTACTTCGACACTCCTACACTTAGGAGAAGACATCAATCTTTTGATCGTGTCATTTGCGAGAAGTAAAATCTCAATCAAACTCATTTTTTTTTTGAAGTTTGAATTAGAATCGAATTCAAAAGCAGATAATTATCATTATCTTAAAAATAAAGATTATCTTGAAGATAAGGATATAATGAAAAAAACATATTATAGTCTTAGTTTTTGTGCAAGTTGACAAAATCACATTTTTCATTGAAATAAATTTCTGATCTTTCAATTTTACATTTTAAATCCCATAAAAATTAAATTAAAATCTAATGAACCAAAATTGGGTTACAACATTTGTAATCATCAAAAAATAAGGTTAAGTGTGAATTGACAAAATCCTCTAATAGAGCTTAATTGTTATTCTAATCAACTATAATAAGAGAGTATATTGTGAAAAGTGTAAGTGACACTCGCAACACTTAAGGAAATCTCCTAAAGATAAAATTATAAATGGTTTAACACTTGTCATTCAACAAGTATTGGTGAAAGGTTTTCTAGTCTTTAGCCCACCTAAAAAAATTAAGGATAACAATTTGATCCTAAACCCGCAAAAGAATTGGGTTTAGTCATGCACTTGTAAAAAAATTGTTTAAAGATTTGATCTCATTTGTTAAGAAGAAAAATGTGTGATAGTGAAATTCTTGAATAAAAGTTCAAAGAAAGGAGTATACGGGTTGATGAATCTCTATAAAACTTGATGCCTTCTCTCTTAACTCTCTCTTTTTAATTACCACATTTTATATTATTAATTGCTTCCACTTTTGCTTAAGTATTAGGTAAAAAGTTTTTAATTTGTAGTTTTACATTGTATACCTAATCCACCCCCTTCTCAATTCACTGTTCTTTTAGGATCCTACAATTAGTATTTGAGCTTATGGTTTTGTTATATGACCTAACCATCTTAGAGTTAAAGATAATGAACTTAAGTGAACTAGGTTTTTCTAGAAAAATAGAAAATGTTATAGACTCACTTAGCTCAAATTCCATTGAACAAAATAAAGATGTTGTGATGAGTTTTGATAACTTGATTACTTTATATGAAGACTTATATAAAAAGAACAAGATGTACAAAAAGACTAATAAAAACTTGAAAAATATGCATGAAAATATAAAAAATAAAAATAATTATTTACTTGAAAAATATGATAAATTGACTCAAGTAAATGAATCATTATGTGATATTGCTAATTGTTCCTTTTATTTAGAGGATTTGAAAAATAAAAATGATGCTCTTAGAAAACAAGTTGAAGACTTAACTTTAATTTTAGCCAAATTTACTGAAGGTAGAGATAACCTAGATTTTTTATTAGGAGGACAAAACAAGAGCTTAAGTAAAAGTGGTTTAGGTCTTAATTGTATAGAAAAAACAAAAATTAAATAAGCATGTTAATCAGTCTTCCATGTATAGTTGTTTTTCTACATGAGCTTTTTACAACAAGAAAGACAATTTATCACATAAATATAGATTTAAGAAAAATAACATTTCTAAAAATATATTGTGGGTACTAAAGATACAATACCTAACAAACAAGGACTCAATGTTTAAAGGATATTTAAAAATGCTTCTCACATGAATTCTAGAAATGGAGAAGCAAGGAAAGTGTTCCAATAAAAAGAAACACAAGCCATGGACTAGCAAGACCTTAATTCCAAAATCAATAATTACGAGACAACTTGCAAAAGAAGAATCAATAGTAAAGGCAAGAAAAGTCTTACTTCAAAAAATACCAAGTTGGAAGAAATTTGCATTAGAAGAATGATGGTAGAAGAAATGTTAAACCTTCATTCATCAACATCAATGTGAAGAGGAATGTGCCACAATAACATCCAAGGCCTCAACCCTAAAGGTATTAAATGAGAGAACAACTAAGACCTACAAGCATAAGGTTTTTTGAAAGGATAAATCATATGGTCCTAAATATCAACCAAGGACCAAGAAGAAATATGTATCAATCTTAACAATATATAAAACCATAGAGCAATGTGCACCTGATACTTGGAGGTCATAGGAATATGAAGCTAATGCCAAGATTTTAACTATATATGACTATCATCACCAACATGATATGTTCTACAAGGTTTTTGAGAGCATGAACAAGTTTTTCAACAATCTATGGTAATGTCATTCAACTTCATAAGAAACTACTACTAGAGGTTAATGATCCAAATCTTAGCTAATTTATCTTAGTTTAGTTATTATTTGTATGGCACACTAGAATCATGATAATAACATTTAAACTTGAACTTTATACTTGTATTGTTTGTGCATATATGTGTTAAAACTTAAGCAATATAAAAATAAATCAATCATTAAAATTTGAGTCATTTGATGTGGATTTTTTACGTTTACATTACCACATATATAGAGAAATATGGTTAGTATCAATTAAGTTTGAATCATGGAAGAAACAAGTGAAAACATAAAAAATAATGATTCTTAAAATGACCAAACTATTTTGTGTAGTATGTAAACTGCACTTACATTTCTCTCTTTTAAAACCTAACCTCTTTTAATTTCTATAACGCCTCTCTATTTATATAAACCCTAAACCCCCAAAAATCATCCCTAAAGGTTCCATACTTCTATTAAACACTAAATCTTAACCCAAAACATCTTAGAATCAACTAAATTTGTGTTCAAACACCTATAAAATAAAAAATCCAAACTTGTATTCCTTGAAATTCCATTTGAAAGAACAATGCCTAGAGTGAAGATTCCATGAAGGAGAGGTTTTCAAAGATTTGACAACAATCTCTTTGTCTTTGAAGTTATTGAGAAGAGGCATAATGATCTTCTCCTAAGTACAAGAGTGTCGAAATAATAAATTACTCGGTAAAACCGGAGTCAAACCATAAAGAGATTAACTATATAAATTACAAATAATAGTAATAACAACAACAACAACAACAAGTTAAAAAGAACTTTGAGATGTAAGATTAATGTGAACAAACAATGATAAAAATAGTTGTCAAGGTTAGAGGATCTATTAATAGTATTTCAAATAAGTATAATATAAACTCTTTTTATTATTCAATTAGAAACCACACATTAACAAGGTTCCAATTAGATGATTTGTCACTAATAACACATTATAAATTATTAACATGATCATATTAATTATCTTATTTAAGTAATACCAAACTTTTAAATATTGTTAGGAATTCATGATACTAACTTATATTAACAACAAATTAAGTTCTTTTCATAGCGCAAGTGTAAATTATATCATACAGTTGGTTATGAAAGTGTCAAGCATTTATTGTACCAAGTACGCCTAATCCTTTTTGGCCGTATAACCACCAGCCTCCTCCAGGATCTCCTCCTCCAGCTTTATATTAATTTGTAATAAACATTATTTAACTTTAAAACTTCATTTAATATTTTTTTTTTGAAACATATTCAGTTTGTGATGAATATTATTTAACTTTTTTTTTGTTTAATATAAATATTATTTGCATAATTGGTTTATATTGCAATTAATTTATATAGTTTTATATTATATATCCTAAATAATTTTTTAAAAACAAATTTTGAAAAAAACAATTACCAATGATTTTACCCACGGATTCATTCGGTCCGTATTTTAAACACTCACCGACTGACTTGCCGATGGAATTACTCCATCGGTATTTAATAGTAGTTATCACACTTACCGATGAATTTAAAAATAGATATATTCGATCGGTATTTCATACACTCACCGACTGACTTACCGACGGAATGACTCTATTGGCATCTAACAGTAGTTGCCACACTTAGTGAAGAATTTACAGACGAATATATTTGGTCAGTATTTCATACACTCATCGACAGCCATACCGATGGTTAGTTTCCATCGGTAAATCACGATATCACCGATGAAATACAAATCCGACAGTATATTTCAACCAGGAATCTTTTTTTTTTAGCGCGTAAATTCTGTCTGTAAAACCATTAGCAAATGGTTTTTTTTTGTTTTGCCAACCGATATAGAGATGGAATGTTGAATAATCAATGAAAGGTAACCAGACGGACATAATCCGTCGGTGATGACGTTGGTAAAAAAATTATCGATGAACTTATAATCACACACCGACGGAATGTTTCTGTCGGTAAAACTGTGAAATCTTGTAGTGACATATCTACATTAACCATTTAACAAGTAAGATATTAAGAATTAATATGATAAAAATAATAAGACATATTAATAGCAAATTGTTTAGGATTAAACATTAAAAGTTCATATAGAATTTATATTATACTTATTTTAACACTATTAATGAAACCTTTTTACACTGACATAATAACTTAGATAATCATAATGAAGAAGAGAAACATAAATAAACAAGAATAGAATATGATTATATAAGTACAGTAAAGGAAATAGAAGGCATAAACAAGAGATTACTAAAATAAAAATTTAAGTATTACAAAAATAAAAAGAAAGAGAGCAAAAACATGATCTTGATCTAAAAATCAAGATGTCTAAATTCATGGCAAATGCTTCCTTTTATAGGCTAAAATTTAGAATTATTAATTTGATGACTAATTGTTAAGTGAGTGGCCACCTCTTAATTTTGTGACAATCTTTATCTTTTTATCTAAAGGAAACGTCATTGATAATATTAGAATTTGAACAAATGGTCTTCATGAAAGTTCTTAAAAATTATCTCAGCTTTTCAATAAAAAAAAATCAATGCATTTGAACCTCTAGAACTCAAGATATGGGTTGAACACTGAACAATGGCTGGGCTGTATAATAAATTTCAACTTCTCTTTTAATGTTAAGATTTGAACTTCTAATAGTAAAGTTAAGTCTTGAACTCTTATGAATGTTTTATGCCTATATCTTAACTTTCCAGTCATATAAACCAAACTAAAATTCAAGAGCTACAACTCCAGATATGACTCAATGATTGAATAGTGTTCTAGTTTGAATTGAATCAGTATCTCTTTTCTAAACTTAGCCTTTTCTTTACCCTTTCACTTTCAATAGTTAATCACATCAATCAATTCTTTAAATTGTGAGATATGCTTGCATTTAAAATAAGCATTTACCATAAATTAAAGCTATCTTATATTATCAGACTTGTTATTATAAAGCATGCTTAAGTTAGGAAATTTAATGACATTTTAAATGCAAAATAATGATATAAAACCATGATAAAAATATATTCTTAAATACTAATCAAATGACAATTTTAAAATTAGACATATTACTTCACCAAGGTATATGGATTAAGATGACTTTCGAAGAATGAATGCAATTAATTATTTTGAAAACATTGGTTAGAAAAATATGGTTAACATAAATGTTATCTTTTATGAGAATTCTATTACGATGTTCTATACAAATCTAAGTGTGAAAGAGAAGAGAGATGATATTTACGTAAATAGTTATGTTTATGATGTTAAAATAGAGTTGAATTCAAATGTTCTAGCTCAAGTCTTATAGATATGTATGGAGATTTTACAAAACATATGCATCCTATTAATTTATTAAGGTATCAAATACCCCAAGTCCTCTTGATTAAATGAGATTAATTATTGGTAGAATCCTAGATGATGGAGAAAGAACTATTGGAATGTCTTTGTCTTATGAAATGTATACTTTGCATTCAATAATTAGTTAGATTCCATTGTCCAAAGGAGGACATAAAAAGTAGTTAAAACTTATAAATTTGTGGATAATGGCTTGTATAATAGATGGAAAGCCATTTGATTTAACCTGTTTATTTTTAAAACATATGAGTTGATTAGTACTTAAAAGTGCATTTTTATCATGGTTTTATATCATCGTTTTGCACTTGAAGTATCAAAAACTCCTTAACTAAAGCATGCTTTATAATAATATATCTAATAATATAAGATACATTTAATTTATGGTAAATGTTCATTTTAAATGCAGGCCTATCACATAAATGAAAGGATTGATTGATGACTTTAAGAACTTAAATTGCAATGATAAAGAGATAGTCAAACTTAGAAAAGAGATGTCGGTGAATTTCAAACCGGAATACTGTTCAGTAATTGGGTCATATCTGGAGCTATAGATCTCATATTTAGGTTCAATTTATATGGATGTAAAGGTAAGACATAGGCCTACAACTTTCATATGGAGCCCAAGATCTAAAAAGGCCATTTTCAAGTCCAAATTATAGCAACAATAAAGAAGCCCGAATCTGTCTTCTAGCCCAAACACTGTTTGGTATTTTGGCCATATCTAGAGTTCTAGAAGTCCAAATGAGTTGAATTTTTTACACACGAAATCTGAGACAATTGTCTACAACTTTCATGTTTTTGACTAGCTCTAATTGTGACGTTATCAATGACGTTTTGGGCAGACAAGAGAAGATAAGGATTGTCACCAAGTCAAGAGTTGGCCACCCACTTATCAATTAGTCATCAAATCAATAGTTTCCAATTTTGGCCTATAAAAGGAGACATTTTCCATGTATTTAGGCATCTTGGTGTTCAAATCAAGATCATGCTCTTCCTTTCTCTCTTTGTATTTTTAGTAATGTTTATGCTTTACTTTCATTAATATCAAGTTTATGCCTTTCATTTTCTTTCCTTTCCTTTACTTAGTTAACTTTTATGTTTGTATTTTGTTTATCTACTTTTATTTATTTTATTATGTCTAGCTAAGTTAGTTATGTCAAGGTGAAAAGGTTACACTAATGATGTAAGAATAAGTATAATGTAAACTTAATATGGACTTTAATATTTGATACTAACATGTTTTGTATTTGTTATCTTGTTCACTCTTTAATACTTTGCTTGTTAAATAAATAATCTTGATTTATGTTATATAATACTTTGTATAACAAATGCTTGGCACTTTCATAGTTCATATTATATGGTATAACCGACACCTGAGCTATGAAAGGAACTTGATTTGTTGTTAACATAAGTTATAATCATGAATGCTTGACGAGATTTACAAGTATTAGCATTAATTGAATAAGATGACTAATGTAATCATGATAACAATCTATAATTTGATTGGAACCTCCTTTATGTGTGGTTTCCAATTGAATAATAAGATTTTATATTATACTTGTTTGACATACCATTAGTGAAATCTCTAACCTTGATATTTGTTATTATCATTGTTTAATCGTTACATTAATATTCCATCTCAAAGTTCTCATCATCTTCTTCTTCTTCTCCTTTTTTTTCTTTATTATTATTATTATTACTACTACTATTATTATTATTAGTACTACTACTACTACTACTATTATTATTATTATTATTATTATTATTATTATTATTATTATTATTATTATTATTATTATTGCTGTTATTACTATTTTTATTATTGTTGTTGTTATTGTTATTTATAATTTGTACAATTAACCTCTCTATGGTTCGACCCTGGTCTTGCCGGGTTATTTATTATTTCGACACTCCTGCTCTTGGGAGAAGACATCAACCTTTTAGTCGTGTCATGAGTAATGTCATTAAAAGAAGGCAAAAGAGCCTTAGTGTATGGAGTTATTTTAACTAAGATCCTTATTGTATATGATGTGAATGTGTTAGACTATAAGGAAGATCATAACATTGGGAGAGACTATAACTATAATGCTATAAAATTAAAGCAATTAAGAATGATTTGTGTTGATGAAACCTGGATTTACGATCTTTTTAAGGAACATAGTGCTAGAAAATTAGAACTAGGTCTAAGAGAATGATCCTCAATAATAGACCAACAACCTATGCTTTACATCAACCTCAATTAACCTTTGAAAAAGGTTCATTGAGTGTTCTAGTAATTACCTTACAATCCATTCATGATATGCAAAGTGAGACTTTTAAACAAATGAGTGACTTTTATACAAATATTGCATTAAGATGTGAGAAGGGTATATAAAAGAGTTATAGGTATCCATTTAAGAGTTGATACTATGTATTATTGGATGCAACTTGACCACTTGAGTGGTGATATCGAAGGACTTAATACAGATGATATCGATGACATTATAAATGAAAACGATAACAATAGTTAACTCTTTCATTCATATTACTTATGAATATTTGTATTTCTGTTTTATGAACATCTTTTGTATTTTGTCTTTATGGTTGTATTGATGATGAATGATGATTTTTTGTGTGATAAATGATGAATTTCATGTTTTAAATGACTTTTTTTGTCCTATGAATGATGTATTTGATAGTGATGATCTATTTATACTATTTTGGATGGATTATTTTTTTTAAGAGGACCATATAACACAAATTAGTTGAAAGATTCTCCCTTTTTCTATTTAGAAAAAAATTATATATTGCCTTATTTAAGGGGAGTTCTTTTATTAAAGAGAGTGATACATTTAAAAAATTTATGATTAAAACAATTTTATTTGGTGTAAGATGTTTTTAAATTATTTTTTAGCATCTATTTTTCATAAATTTATTTTTAATTGGCATTAAAATTTTAAATAATAAAAATATATTTTAAGATAAATTAGTTGGGTATTTTTTTTCTAAATAGAAAAGGGGAGAGAATCTTTCAAACAAAATAAAGAAAATTATTTTTATAAAATATGTCTTATATGAAAGGGGAAAAGTTTTTATGTACCTTTTGCCTAATGACAAAAAAAAAAAGAAAAAAAAATACAGGTATGAGATCCATATATTAATATACTTGACATACTTTATTATATGAATTTTGAGATGTATATATTGAACATGCTTTATTATGTTTTATTATATGCTTATTGCATTAATGTTTTTATCCTCATTAAAAAAAAGATTGTTAGCCTTATGACTATAATGATGATTTATTAAAGTTTTTCATGATATTTTAATAATAACATCAACATTGAGTATTGATATTATTAATTAAATAATATGTTATATGTTAATAATAAAACATTGATTTGATATAATTTTGATGAATACATAATAAGTCATTATGTATGCCATGAATTCTTTAAATGCCTTGCTATATTGCTTAAATCAATAAATTTATGTCAATATGTTATATGAAAAATGTTTGTCTCATATGCATTAACAACAACGATAAATGGACCAAAACATTATTAACATATAACTCATATCGTTAACAATAACCAAATAAATTTGACAACATAAAAATATTTTAAAATCATTTTTAGATATTCATCCATAATATAATAACTAAATAAATTGTCTACTTATATATATATATATATATATATATATAATCATCTATTTATATTAAAACATCTTCCTCAATTTAAAAAGCTACAATTAGTCATCACCTCCATTTAATCACTAAATCATTCCATAGTGGATAGCTCAAGTTAGTGATCAAACCATTTGTTATACTCGTAAATAAAGATGATAGTTACATTTTTATAATTGTTTTATTAGTTTAAGTTTCATATTTTCCTTTTTATTATCAAAATCATTATATATGCATTAGATTTTTAGAATTTATGAAAAAAGTGGTGAGTATTTATATGTAATGGGAAACTTATAATTACATAATACATAGGTTGTTTGATATAGATCATAGTTTTGGAGGAAAAATAATGAAGGGGTAAAATTTAATGATGGAGTGTTAAGGATGTAAAGAAAAGGTAAAAGGATGAAGTATTAAAAATGTTTGGTAGGAGATTGAAAAAAAATATATAGATAAAATAGGATCCAATAAAGATAAAATGAGATTTAGAATTAAATAAAAAACTAAATTAAATGAAATATATTTTTGGTCTAAAATGGAATGGGATAAAAATAATAAGAAAATAGAAAGATAAAGGTATAAAATCCAAACCATATCCAAAATTTTCCTTGGAGGTTTAGTCTTAATGAAATATATCATGAAAATGAATTTATTCTTTAAATTATTATTTTATTTTGGATTTGTCTCCTAATAAAAAATAAATAAATTTTTTGAACATATAGGTTTAAATTTAAATGATTTGTTTGAGATTTGATCAAGGAAAGAACTTGGTCCAAAAATTATGGATGAAGAGGATATTTTTACATAGATACCTTTACGTAGGTTATAATTTGGAATAACAAAATATTGTTATGTATACTTATAATTGTTTTCTATTATGATATATTATATTAACGAAAATGATAATACTTATAAAATTATTTTTTATTTCTAATATTATTATTAAGTATTGAAAGTTGTGAAATATAATGGAACAAGAAAAAAAATGTATATATGTACATTTTATTCATTAAGTTTTGTTCAGTTAACTTGAATTAATAAATGATTAATCTCAATCCAAATATATAGCTTAAAATTTATAAATTTGATTCTTCTCAAAAATTTGATTAGCTTACTAGTATTGTTTAGTATAAAGTTTAATTTTCAAGTTTACAAATATATTTTAACATCATTACCATACTCAAACCAAAATCATTTTTATTTAAAAAATTATATTTACTTATTAATTAATAATAATTAAATATTGTCATAATTATTTATAATAAAAATATCTTCATACCAGCTTATGTGTTAATTGAGACTAAGTCCATCAAAGAGATTAAAGAGATTTTAAAGATGTGTTTTTCACATGAGTTTAATGCATTAAAAAGATTAATAAATTTTATTAAATATTCATTCAAGATTTGAACTTGGAGGGGTTTTTGTGAATGTAGTGGTAATTATTTTTTAAAATGTATTTTGTTTAAAAATTTATAAAAATAATATATTTTTTAATTTAAAAAAAATATTTTTAATATCAGTCTATCAAAATAATTTAAAAAACATAACAGAATTAATTTTAAGCAATTTTTGTAATTTACATAAAATGCAGTTCCAAATAACACATTAATAAATTAAATAAGAAAGTATTTCTCCTTCAACTAATTTGTATTGTGATAAGTTTGAAATTCAAAAAATCAAAATTTATAATTATTATAATATTCAATCACCACAAACTGTCAAAAAATAATTTGTTTGAACAATTGTCCTCAAAACATTCCTCATCCAACCCTATAAAATTTTGCACATTTTAATAATTTTATAATTATTATTGTCAAATTTATTTTGCATTAATTAGTGATTTACTGTCAAATTTATTGTGCATTCATGCCCATAAAAAAATATGAAGTTATTAATTGCCCATAAAAAAATGAAGTTATTAATTGATTTTTTATTAGTGACTTACACTATTTGTTCAGTATCATCATAAAACAACAGACATGGAACTCGTCCAACCCATGGTTTTAACAGGGATAACTAATTACATGAAGGGCAGAGAGGGAATTCGCATTTGTATAGCAAAAAACCAAAAGGAAAACGCTGCAAAGAGAGAGAAAACATAAAGGAGATTTAAAAATACAAGTAAATTTACAGACGTTAAATTAAAAAATAAATTGCAATAATACTTTTCCGAGTCAATATCCATGAAAATGATGCAATGCAAATTGTTATAAGAAGATCTATTATGGTTAAGAACCGACAGGGGGGCAAAGGAAAGAGAAGGTAGCATGGGGTTTATGTTTAAGCGGAACTTAAACAAAGAAGAGATACTAGACTGGGGTGGAGTTATCAAATGTAGTTCCAACATGCTGAATGACAAATCCATAAATTTTTTTCTTCAGCTTCTCAATCTTTCCTGTCAGAAGCTCATCCCCTTTCAATGCAACGCGGTCCAGCCATTCATTGACTCTCTTCAACTGGGACAGGACAGCTGCAATTGAGCTAGAGTTAAGGGGCAGTGATTTACTTCCATTATTAGCACATTCCCCTAACACCCGAAAACCAGCATCCAAGGAATCCTCGATAAACTTCACAAACCACATTTGCATCTCAACCTGCAACTTCATAGAGAGTTCTACCGTTTCCTTCATTCCATGGCCCCTTGTCCAAACCCCAACAATAGGATCAAATGTTGGTGACGAGCTGGCCTTTTGAGGTGGTCTCTTGGACAAACTTCTTCGGAGAGTTGTTGGAGGTTCATTCTTCTGATTGCTCAGAAGAGAAACAATCTCAAGATCAGTAGCCAAGGCAGCTTCTACCCATAAAGAAGCAGATTTTGATTTCTCAGTTGCTGTAGTATCATGATCAGAGCAGTGACTAGCAGCGACTGATTCAGCAATTGAACTATATCTTACAACATCATCATAAATTGAGATAAATTGATCAATTGTGGGTAAAGGGTTCCCAGCCTTGGATGAAGAAGCAAGTTCTGAAAATATGCTGCGATTGACAGATAGGGTTGAGTTATGATTAGATGCAGCATCTGTGTTAAAAATAGAATGAAAACTTAATGGTGACACGCAACATTAACGTGACCTTACAATGTTCTCGGGATCCTGGAACAAAAAAATGAGTTTTCAAGTATCTATGCAAGTTTGTGTTTGTGTTTGTAGCTGTGCATGTGCGAGCACGTGCAAGAAAGAAATGCTCACTAGTGGCATTACCTGAGACTCCGGACAACAGACTCCGTGGCAATTGCTTCCTCCAACGCTTCAGCTGCAGCAGTTGAAGCAAGAGCCTTCCTTTGCATAGCCTCCTGCATTTATTCATCATGTGAAAAAACTTTTTTTTTTTGTTCATGTAATATAAGTGGCTAATTCAGAGATGATGTGGTCAATATATAATCACTTTTGCTTCCATTACCAATCACTGTCACAAGGTTGCCTTATTGCCAGTAATCTGATAAATACATTGCTGCTATTGCCAAGGCAAACGAAATTTCTGCTTCATTAATGGATGAAACAAATAATCCATCCTAAATGCTGTTCTTACCTTTCCAAACTTTGCAAGTTCTGAAGAGACCGCATCTAATGGAACACTACCATCAGTCCATTTCTTCTCATGTACAACGAATCCAAGAGCTGCACAGGCTGGATTCTTATTATCTAGACACCCTTCCGGTGAACTGGGTTTTGTTTTCTCATAACTCGAAGTCTCATCTTGATTTGATTGTCGGCTGTTTGCGTCACTTAGACGTCTAGACAGGGCAGCCTGGGAAACAACCAACGCAAGGTCAGACCTAAACCTCAAATGAAATAAATCAATCTATCTTCACATCGAAAACATAGAACAGAAGACAGTGCAAAAGCATATGGTGTAGGTAGTTAAAGGGAGTTAACGGACCAAGAGTATTTTGGAAAATATATTCCATATAGCAAATACGAATTCAAAAGTATATTATTGATTGAACTGGGAGAACAGCCACTGAACTAGAGCCTGAGCAGCAACCATTCATAGAGCATCAAAATAATGCTTCCCCACGTTTGAATCCTAAAATTAAATGAAATAGTTGTATTGGGGGACATTCTGCTACCATAGCCACCGTTTTTTCAGTAATGCAAGTTGCAATTTGAAGAAAATATCATCTTGTGAAGTCAGATTCTGGACTGAGAAAAGCCTCAGCATTGCCTCTCTGAATGAACTAAAAACAACCAATTTTGGAAGTAAAAGCTCAGTAATACTAGCAAGACTGCAAAGTCATGTAATCAAACTCACAGAGTATTACAACTGAGATGGGTAATAGGCATCATAGAAAAGAAGTCTCTTTAACAAAGGCTTCTTACGAAGCGTTGAAAAAGTAAGATAGGAAATTACCTGAGTCCGCAAAATCGCTTGTAGATCCGGTTTCTTCTTGGTTTCACCCTTCTCTTTCATCTCCCCTGAACCCACCGCAGCTGGTATGTCATCCCAATTCTTCCTACTACTTTTTGCAGACCCAACAAGCGCCTCTGAAACTTTTGAAATCCCAGCGACAATATTTGCAATCTTCTTCTTTCCAACAGAGTCCGAGACAGCAGGTGAAAGCTTCACTCCAGAAAGCCTCTTCCCTGGAGAAAGAGAAGCCCTTCGAGCATTGGGAGAAGGCTGCTTCCTCCCACTCGGAGATGGCTGCCTGTACCTGGATGGAACAATAATTGCTGGCTCCCTTGCAACTTTCCTATTTTCCTCCTTGGCAGCCAGCAAGCTCGGAACCATACATTTGGACGGCACTGGAGATGCTGATCTCTTCCCTTTGGCCGCAGGAGAAGGATCCCTCTCCACCAAAGCGGCATTTTTCTTCCCAACCGAAACAGATCTCTTAGCAGTAGCCGGAGATGAAAATCTCTTAGCCGTAGCCGGAGATGAAAATCTCTTAGCAGTAGCAGTTTCATCCACCATCACATTATCTCGAGGTGCAAGCGCTTGTCTGGTAACTTTAGTCGTCACTTCGCCTTTCTTATTATGATCACTTCTTGGAAATTCGTCGAATTTTTTGTTGTTGGATAAGTAGACGGCAATTGGATCCACAGAGTATTCGGAGTCGGCGACAGGTTGAATCACAAACTCTTTCTTGGTAGCTGAGATTCGGGCAATGAGAGGTTCTGGAGTACCGACAAAGGAGTGGCGGCCAGCGATAGGGCGGATTCCAGAAACCCTAGGGACAGGAGAATCGAAATCAAAGCGATCTATATAAACAAATTGGCCTAGCTGAAGGCGATTCGTGAGGATAAGGTCGGTATCGCGTTCGGAGAGGGAGACGTAGGTGGAGTTGAGAGAGTCGGAAAGTTGGACGTAAAATCCTTGGTTAGGCCAGAGATCGGAGCCGGCGAGAGCAGGGACGATGCCGATTACTTGGAGAAGAGGGGATCGGTGGTCGCCGGTGACGCGGGCAGCGGAGTTCATTGATTGGAGGAGTTTTAACAGGATTCCTGGAGCTAGAGAAGCCATTTTGGGAGAGGGTGAAGCTGTAAGGTAAGAGTAAAAGAATAAATTAAGGAGGAGGAGGAGGAAGAGGAGGACAAGCTACAAAACGATTTTTGGCCGTTATGTAAATTCAAATTCAAATGCCCGCTCTAATATTTTAGTATTTTAGTTTTTGAATTCTGGTGAACGGATAGAATAACGAGACAGTCAAGGCAGGCGTTTAAGCTACCGTTATCATACGTCCTTGCCTTGCAGCCGGGGGTGAGAAAAAAATTAAAAAATTAATTTAATTGAGAAAATTAAAAAAATTGATTGAATTGATTAAAATATTTTAAAAAATATTTAGTTTAGTTTAATTTTTAATTTTGGTGTGCCTGAACTACTGAATCCAAACTGAATCGAATTAATTTGGCTTAAAAATAAAAAAAATAAAATAAATTAAGTAGTCATGCAGGTTGTCTTCTTTTATTATATGATAATCTGCTTTTCCTTTTACACAGTCATCCCCTTCGATCACTTTTACTTCTATTAACAGCCGCCCTTGCCCCCTCCTATTAATAAATGTCTTCTCTTCATTAGTCAATGAGCTTAGACTATTCTCAGCGATTATTCTTCGCGTCTCGAAAGAAACCGCCATGCGTGTGAGGTGGCAAAACTATTATCGTTTCCAGAGCTTCTTCAATTTATTACTTGTATCAAAGCCAATTACATCGCTTAAGTAATCTTGTTATGTAATTACAGATTTAATTAATTGTTGCTTGTTGATTTTCTATTGTTTCTATTTTTTGTATTTTGATGTGTTAATTATTTTAAACAATGTAAAAATGAAGGTAGATAAAAGAATACAATTGGAAAGGAAAATGGCATCATTGTCCCTATCTCAGATTCTTAGAAGACGATCAATTGCAAATAGTATGTCCTCATTTTTTTTCCTTTCTTTTCCTTCTTACAAGTAGATTGGAATTTGGAACTGCCAACAAAAGTTTTTATTCGATGTTAGCTTTTTGAAAATTGACCCCATTATTTATTGTGGCTTAAGCTTTGAGATATTGCATGATTATGAATTGGTTTATTTGTTGAAGCATAGCTTTTTGTTTGGATATTGTCTAACTTATATTTGGTAAAAACATAAAAGTAGTTTTCAGGAATACTGACACAACTAAAAGGTTGATGTCTTCTCCCAAGTGCAGGAGTGTCGAAGTAATAAATAACCCGGCAAAACCGGGGTCGAACCACAGGGAGGTTAATTGTACAAATTATAAACAACAATAACAACAACAACAATAGTAATAATAATAATAATAATAATAATAATAATAATAATAATAATAATAATAATAATAAAGAAAAAGAAGAAGAAGATGATGATGATGATGAGAACTTAGAGATGAAATATTAATGTAAGGATTAAACAATAATAATAACAAATGTCAAGGTTAGAGGTTCCACTAATGGTATATCAAACAAGTATAGTATAAACTCTTATTATTGAATTGGAAACCACACACAAAGGAGGTTCCAATCAGATTATATATTGTTAACATGATTACATTAGTCATCTTATTCAATTAATGCTAATACTTGTAAATCTCGTCAAGCATTCATGATTATAACTTATGTTAACAACAAATCAAGTTCCTTTCATAGCTCAGGTGTCGGTTAGACCATACATTATGGGCTATGAAAGTGCCAAGCATTTGTTGTACCAAGTGTTATACAACATAAATCAAGATTAGTCATTTAACAAGCAAAGTATTAAAGAGTGAACAAGATAACAAATATAAAACATGTTAGTATCAAACATTAAGGTCCATATTAAGTTTACACTATACTTATTCTTCCACCATTAGTGTAACCTTTTCACCTTGATATAATTAACTTAGCTAGACATAATGAAAGAAAGGAAAACAAATAAACAAAATAAGAACATAAAAGTTAACTAAGTAAGGGAAAGGAAATGAAAGGCATAAACTTAATATTAATGAAAACAAAGCATAAAAAATACAAAGAGAGAAAGGAAGAGCATGATCTTGATCTGGAAACCAAGATGCCTAAATGAATGGCAAATGCCTCCTTTTATAGGCCAAAATTGGGAACTATTGATTTGATGACTAATTGATAAGTGGGTGGCCAACTTTTGACTTGGTGACAATCCTTATCTTCTCTTGTCTACCCAAAACATCATTGATAACGTCAAAATTGGAGCCAGCTGAAAACATGAAAGTTGTAGGAAATTGTCTCAGCTTTCTTGTGTAAAACATTCAGCTCATTTGGACTTTTAGAACTCCAGACATGGCCAAAATACCGAACAGTGCTCGGGCTGGAAGACAGATTCGGACTTCTTTGTTGTTGCTACAATTTGGACTTGAAAATGGCCTTTTTAGATCTTGGGCTTCATATGAAAGTTGTAGCCCTATGTCTTACCTTTCCATCCATATAAATTGGACCTAAATCAGAGATATATAGCTCCAGATATGACCCAATTACCGAACAGTGTTCCGGTTTGGATCGCACCGACATCTCTTTTCTAAGTTTGGCCATCTCTTTATCCTTGCAATTTAAGTTCTTCAAGTCATCAATCAATCCTTTCATTTATATGATAGGCCTGCATTAAAAATAGACATTTACCACAAATTATAGGTATCTTATATTATTAGATATATTATTATAAAACATATTTTAGTTAAGGAGTTATTGATACTTCAAGTGCAAAATGATGATATAAAACCATGATAAAAATGCACTTTTGTGCTTAATGTATCAACATATAATTATGGGGCTTTTCTTGGAAGAAAACAAAATTTTTGTTCTAATGTTTAAGGTTAACTTCCTTGGGTTGGGATTATTATTTTTATCTTTTTTCTTTCTTTCTTTTTTTTTTTTAAAAAAATCTATATACATATAATTTAAAAACATCATGCATCTTTAACCCATGTAACGAGCTTTCAGCTAATGACTCCCAAACCAGTTGGTCTTAGGGCATTAAGTGTTAAGACACCCCTACGAGCTTAGTAACTCGGGTCGTAGATACTGATATGTAGATAGTGCAATGTTTGATTCTCTTAAGCTTTTCTCCTCAACCCATATAACAAGCGTTGGGCCAATAGCTCCCAAGTCAGTTGACTTTAGGGTATCAGGTGTTAAAACACCCCTTCGGGCTTAATTGCTTAGGTTAGGGAGGCTACGAAACCAAACTTATCTACATTTTTATTATCATCATTTTTTTTCTTTTTTTTTCTTTTTTTTTTCATGTTTTTCTTTTTTTTTTTAATTATATACAATCCCTTTCCCTTAGTTGTTACCTTTAACAAAAAAAACAAAAAAAATGTAATAATCCAATATGCAACCCACAATCATATGTTAAAGTGTGTGTGTGTAAATTAAGGTTTAAGAATACATGTTAAATAAGTATATGAGCAGAATTAAGTGGTAACAAGACGAGAGTTTGTAAACCTGAATATTTCAGGAAGTATTATAATAGACCTTGTTAAGAATGATTACTAAGATGCGTCTCGAGAGTCACTTTAACAAAAGAACTCCTTTACTCTGCCATCCTAGTAACAATAATTATGCACATGCTTTATGAAATGAAAAATAATTTTTTTTTATCAACTACTATCCTCTCCCCCCAACCAAAACGAGACATTGTCCTTAATGTTCTAAGGTAGAAAGATAGAGTATAAAAGATATCACCTGAAATAACGAACACTGACAAAACCTGAAACACACTGAAACAAAAATAAGAAATAACAAAACACAATAATAAAACCAAAAGACAAATTTTTACAAAAAAAAAAATTCAAATTGCAATTGTGATTGTGGCTCACATCTTCCCTTGGTTTTACGTCCAAGAACGGCTTAAACGCCCTCTATGGGTCGGGGATAGGCTTCCCATCCAGTTTTCTTAAAAACTGGCAAACATGGTCTTTTTTAGTCAGATTCCCAAGACTATGCCAAGTATGTTCTTTATGAAAATGGGTTCATAAGTCATGAATTACACGATGCTTATCTCGACTATGATGAGATTTAAGAGTCAATAGAAGATTATCTAAAGACTCTCTATGTTTTGAAATAAATCCCACCTTCTGACAATTTTCACAGTTTTTGCGGAATGCATCTGACTCCTTGAATATGATGGGCCAGTAAAATCCACTTTGTAAGATTTCTACAATCCTCTTTTTTGATGAGAAATGATCCCCATACGCCTTAGAGTGATAAAATTTAATGAAATTACTTACCTCATTATCGAGAATGTATTTTTTAAATATTTGATCAGGACAATAATTGAATAAGTAAGGGTCATCCCAACAAAAATTTTGCTCATTGCTCAAAAATTTTCTTGTATCTTCAATACTCCACTGAGCTGGCAAAAATCCTGAAGCAAGAAAATTGATATTTTTAGCAAACCAAGGCATTGAACTAAGAGAAAGTAGAGATTTATCAAGAAAGTAATCATCGATTGATGTGATGTCGGGTGTCGAATCTGTTCTCACTTTTGATAAAAGATCCGCATCAACCTTTTCAGTGCCTTTTTCATCCTCGATTTCTTCCTGATTGGTCATGGGATGAGAAAATGAAAGTGCTGGCGGAGAATTAGTCGTTTCTTTGCAATTTTCATATTCAACCCCTTCCTTACCCTTAGAGGTTGACACATTATCTTTCTCACAAGGTTCAAGAATTGGTTTTTGAATAACCTTACCACTACAAAAAGTGATGACTGATTTGACTTGATCCATGTGTTGACTTTCATAACTACTTGCATTTGCATTGTATTGCTCCTTAAGATTTTGCTGTGGTTCAGATGGAAACTTACCTTGCTCTTGAAAATTGAGAGCAGATGTGAGTTTTGCAAGAGTTTCTTTAAAATCTGTTATGCTTTGAGTAAGTTGAGTATTGATTGTCTCTTGCTTTTCAATGAATGCATACAAAGTTTCCTCAAAATGACTTCTAAGAGGTGGAGCATAAGGAGGTGCATATCCATGAGAATTTTGGAAATTGTGGTGTGCTTGAAATGGTGGTTGTGAAGTTTGTGCATTGTTGTTCTCACTCTTCCAATTGAAATTTGGGTGATTTCTCCAACCAGGGTTGTATGTTTGGGAGTATGGGTTGTGGTTAGGCCTTTGGAAACTGTTTAAAGCATGGGTTTGTTCATGGAGACATTCCTTAAAAGAAGGCAAGGTTGGACAATCGTTGGTTGAGTGTTCATTTGTTTCACAGATTTGACACACAATGTTTTCAACAGATTTTAATTGACCACTCTTTTTCAATTCTAGTGCCTCGACTTTTCTAGCTAAAAATGCAAACTTGGCTTGAAGGTCATGATCTTCCCTAAGGTTGTACATACCTCCACTAGATGTATGAGGTTGAGTTTTACTCGGTGCCTCATATGTACCCGCAGTGTCCCAATTTTGAGCATTTTCAGCTAAGGAGTCTAAGTACTCCATTGCTTCATCAGGGTCTTTATCTTCAAAAGTTCCATTGCACATCAATTCAACCATTTGCCTATCTTTAGGTGTTAACCCTTCATAGAAATGTGAAACCAATCTCCATGTTTCAAAACCATGATGAGGGCAAGTACTAAGCAAGTCTCGATACCTATCCCAACATTTGTAAAATGTTTCTCCTGGTTTTTGAGTGAAAGTGGTGATTTGTCTCTTGAAAGAGTTTGTTCTATGAGATGGGAAAAACTTCTTTAAAAATTGTTGTTGCATTTCATCCCAAGCACGAATGGATCCTGGTCTTAAATTTTGTAGCCATGTTTTAGCTTTATCTTTTAATGAAAAAGGAAAAAGCTTTAATCTGATGGTGTTCATGCTACAATTTAAGTTATTATATGTGTTGCACACCTCCTCAAATTCCCTTAAATGCAAGTATGGATTTTTCAATTCTAAACCATGAAAAGAAGGTAAAAGTTGAATAATACCTGGTTTAAAATTAAAATGTGATGCATCAGGAGGAAAAACTATGCATGATGGTGCACTTGTTCTTGTGGGATTCATGTGGTCTCTAAGTGTTCTAGCACGGTTATTCTCATTATTCTCATTATTAAGTGATTGATTATCTTCTTCGGCCATATTTTCTGAAAATGATGAGGATATCCTACAAAGTCTACCACTTGATGTACGTGACCACACTCTCATGCATGTGTAAGAATAAAATAAAAAAGAAGAAGAAAGCAAAAGAAGGAGGAAGAAAATAAAAGAAAAAGAAACAAAAGAAAAGAAACAAAGTTATATACAAGAAAAGTGAAAAGAGAAAATAAAATAAAAACTATAATTTATACAAGAACTTACCTCCCCGGCAACGGCGCCAAAAACTTGACACGACTAAAAGGTTGATGTCTTCTCCCAAGTGCAGGAGTGTCGAAGTAATAAATAATCCGGCAAGACCGGTGATTAGTACTTAAAAGTGCATTTTTATCATGGTTTTATATCATCATTTTGCACTTGAAGTATCAATAACTCCTTAACTAAAATATGTTTTATAATAATGTATCTAATAATATAAGATACCTATAATTTATGGTAAATGTCTATTTTTAATGCAGGTCTATCACATAAATGAAAGGATTGATTGATGACTTGAAGAACTTAAATTGCATGGATAAAGAGATGGTCAAACTTAGAGAAGAGATGTCGGTGCAATCCAAACCGGAACACTGTTCGGTAATTGGGCCATATCTGGAGCTACAGATCTCAGATTTAGGTCCAATTTATATGGATGGAAAGGTAAGACATAGGCCTACAACTTTCATATGGAGCCCAAGATCTAAAGAGGCCATTATCAAGTCCAAATTGTAGCAACAACAAAGAAGCCCGAATCTGTCTTCCAGCCCGAGCACTGTTCGGTATTTTGGCCATATCTGGAGTTATAGAAGTCCAAATGAGCTGAATTTTTTACACAAGAAAGCTGAGACAATTGCCTACAACTTTCATGTTTGCACCTGGCTCCAGTTTTGACGTTATCAATGACGTTTTGGGCAGACAAGAGAAGATAAGGATTGTCACCAAGTCAAAAGTTGGCCACCCACTTATCAATTAGTCATCAAATCAATAGTTCCCAATTTTGGCCTATAAAAGGAGGCATTTGCCATGCATTTAGGCATCTTGGTGTTCAGATCAAGATCATGCTCTTCCTTTCTCTCTTTGTATTTTTTATGCTTTGTTTTCATTAATATCAAGTTTATGCCTTTCATTTCCTTTCCTTTACTTAGTTAGCTTTTATGTTCTTATTTTGTTTATCTATTTTGCTTTCTTTCATTATGTCTAGCTAAGTTAATTATGTCAAGGTGAAAAGGTTACACTAATGGTGTAAGAATAAGTATAATGTAAACTTAATATGGACTTTAATGTTTGATACTAACATGTTTTATATTTGTTATCTTGTTCACTCTTTAATACTTTGCTTGTTAAATGACTAATCTTGATTTATGTTGTATAACACTTGGTACAACAAATGCTTGGCACTTTCATAGCCCATAATGTATGGTATAACCGACACCTGAGCTATGAAAGGAACTTGATTTGTTGTTAACATAAGTTATAATCATGAATGCTTGACGAGATTTACAAGTATTAGCATTAATTGAATAAGATGACTAATGTAATCATGTTAACAATATATAATCTGATTGGAACCTCCTTTGTGTGTGGTTTCCAATTCAATAATAAGAGTTTATACTATACTTGTTTGATATACCATTAGTGGAACCTCTAACCTTGACATTTGTTATTATTATTTCTTAATCCTTACATTAATATTTGATCTCCAAGTTCTCATCATCATCATCTTCTTCTTCTTCTCTTTCTTTATTATTATTATTATTATTATTATTATTATTATTATTAGTACTACTACTACTACTACTACTACTACTACTATTATTATTATTATTATTATTATTATTATTATTATTAGTACTACTACTACTACTACTATTATTATTATTATTATTATTATTATTATTATTATTATTATTATTATTACTATTGTTGTTGTTGTTATTGTTGTTTTATAATTGTTGTTTATAATTTGTACAATTAACCTCCCTGTGGTTCGACCCCGGTCTTGCCGGGTTATTTATTACTTCGACACTCCTGCACTTGGGAGAAGACATCAATCTTTTAGTCGTGTCAAGTTTTTGGCGCCGCTGCCGGGGAGGTAAGTTTTTGTATAAATTATAGTATTTATTTTATTTTCTCTTTTCACTTTTCTTATATATAACTTTGTCTCTTTTATTTTGTTTCTCCTTATTTTGTTTTCTTCCTTCTTCTTTTGTTTTCTTCTTCCTTTTATTTTATTCCTACACGTGCATGAGAGTGTGGTCACGTACATCAAGTGGTAGACTTTATAGGATATCCTCATCATTTTCAGAAAATATGGCCGAAGAAGATAATCAATCACTTCAAAATGAGAATAATGAGAATAACCGTGCTAGAACACTTAGAGACCACATGAATCCCACAAGAACAAGTGCACCATCATGCATAGTTTTTTCTCCCGATGCATCTCATTTTAATTTTAAACCAGGTATTATTCAACTTTTACCATCTTTTCATGGTTTAGAATTGGAAAATCCATACTTGCATTTAAGGGAATTTGAGGAGGTGTGCAACACATATAATAATTTAAATTGTAGCATGAACACCATTAGATTAAAGCTTTTTCCTTTTTCATTAAAAGATAAAGCTAAAACATGGCTACAAAATTTAAGACCAGGATCCATTCGTGCTTGGGATGAAATGCAACAACAGTTTTTAAAGAAATTTTTCCCATCTCATAGAACAAACTCTTTCAAGAGACAAATCACCACTTTCACTCAAAAACCAGGAGAAACATTTTACAAATGTTGGGATAGGTATCGAGACTTGCTTAGTACTTGCCCTCATCATGGTTTTGAAACATGGAGATTGGTTTCACATTTCTATGAAGGGTTAACACCTAAAGATAGGCAAATGGTTGAATTGATGTGCAATGGAACTTTTGAAGATAAAGACCCTGATGAAGCAATGGAGTACTTAGACTTCTTAGCTGAAAATGCTCAAAATTGGGACACTGCGGGTACATATGAGGCACCGAGTAAAACTCAACCTCATACATCTAGTGGAGGTATGTACAACCTTAGGGAAGATCATGACTTTCAAGCCAAATTTGCATCTTTAGCTAGAAAAGTCGAGGCACTAGAATTGAAAAAGAGTGGTCAATTAAAATCTGTTGAAAACATTGTGTGTCAAATCTGTGAAACAAATGAACACTCAACCAACGATTGTCCAACCTTGCCTTCTTTTAAGGAATGTCTCCATGAACAAGCCCATGCTTTAAACAGTTTCCAAAGGCCCAACCACAACCCATACTCCCAAACATACAATCCTGGTTGGAGAAATCACCAAAACTTCAGTTGGAAGAGTGACAATGCACAAACTTCACAACCACAGTTTCAAGCACACCATAATTTTCAAAATTATCATGGATATGCACCTTCTTATGCTCCACCTTTTAGAAGTAATTTTGAGGAAACTTTGTATGCATTCATTGAAAAGCAAGAGACAATCAATACTCAACTTACTCAAAGCATAACAGATTTTAAAGAAACTCTTGCAAAATTTATATCTGCTCTCAGTTTTCAAGAGCAAGGTAAGTTTCCATCTCAACCACAGCAAAATCTTAAGGGGCAATATGATGCAAATGCAAGTAGTCCTGGAAGTCCACACATGGATCAAGTCAAATCAGTCATCACTCTTTGTAGTGGTAAGGTTATTCACAAACTAATTCTTGAACCTTATGAGAAAGATGATGAGTCAATCTCTAAGGGTAAGGAAGGGGTTGAATCTGAAAATTGCAAAGAAACGACTGATTCTCCGCCAGCACTTTCATTTTCTCATGCCATGACCAATCAGGAAGAAATCAAGGATGAAAAAGGCACCGAAAAGGTTGATGCAGATCTTTTATCAGAAGTGACAATAGATTCGACACCCGACATCACACCAATCGATGATTACTTTCCTGATAAATCTTTACTTTCTTTTATTTCAATGCCTTGGTTTGCTAAAAATATCAATTTTCTTGCTTCAGGATTTTTCCCAGCTCACTGGAGTATTGAAGACAAAAGAAAATTTTTGAGCAACGAGCAAAATTTTTGTTGGGATGACCCTTACTTATTCAATTATTGTCCTGATCAAATATTTCAAAAATGCATTTTCGACAATGAGGTAAGTAATTTCATTAAATTTTGTCACTCTAAGGCATGTGGGGATCATTTCTCTTCAAAAAAGAGGATTGTAGAAATCTTACAAAGTGGATTTTCCTGGCCAACCATATTCAAGGAGTCACATGCATTTTGCAAAAACTGTGAAAATTATCAAAAGGTGGGATTTATTTCAAAACACAGAGAGTCTTTAGATAATCTTCTATTGACTCTTAAGTCTCATCATAGTCAAGATAAGTATCGTGCAATTCATAACTTAGGAACCCATTTTTATAAAGAACATGCTTGGCATAGTCTTGGGAATCTGACTAAAAAAAGACCCTGTTTGCCAGTTTTTAAGAAAACTGGATGGGAAGCCTATCCCCGACCCATAGAGGGCGTTTAAGCCGTTCTTGGACGTAAAACCAAGGGAAGATGTGAGCCACAATCACAATTGCAATTTGAATTTTTTTTTTGTAAAAATTTGTGTCTTTTGGTTTTATTATTGTGTTTTGTTATTTCTTATTTTTATTTTAGTGTGTTTCAGGTTTTGTCAGTGTTCGTTATTTCAGGTGATATCTTCTATACTCTATCTTTCTACCTTAGAACATTGAGGACAATGTCTCGTTTTGGTTGGGGGGAGAGGGTAGTAGTTGATAAAAAAAAAAAATTGTTTTTCATTTCATAAAGCATATGCATAATTGTTGTTACTAGGATGGCAGAGTAAAGGAGTTCTTTTGTTAAAGTGACTCTTGAGACGCATCTTAGTAACCATTCTTAACAAGGTCTATTATAATACTTCCTGAAATATTCAGGTTTACAAACTCTCGTATTGTTACCACTTAATTCTGCTCATATACTTATTTAACATGTATTTTTAAACCTTAATTTACACACACACACTTTAACATATGATTGTGGGTTGCATATTGGATTATTACATTATTTATGTTCTTTTGTTAAAGGTAACAACTAAGGGAAAGGGATTGTATATAATTAAAAAAAAAAAGAAAAAAAGAAAAAAAATGATGATAATAAAAATATAGATAAGTTTGGTTTCGTAGCCTCCCTAACCTAAGCAATTAAGCCCGAAGGGGTGTTTTAACACCTAATACCCTAAAGTCAACTGACTTGGGAGCTATTGGCCCAACGCTTGTTACATGGGTTGAGGAGAAAAGCTTAAGGAAATCAAACATTGCACTATCTATATATCAGTATCTGCGACACGAGTTACTAAGCTCGTAGGGGTGTCTTAACACCTAATGCCCTAAGACCAACTGGTCTGGGAGTCATTAGCTGAAAGCTCGTTACATGGGTTAAAGATGCATGATGTTTTTAAATTATATGTATATAGATTTAAAAAAAAATAAAAAACAAAAAAAAAAAGACAAAAATAGTAATCCCAACCCAAGGAAGTTAACCTTAAACATTAGAATAAAAATTTTGTTTTCTTCCAAGAAAAGCCCCATAATTATGTGTTGATACATTGAGCACAAAAGAAAGGTTTATTAATATCTTGTTAAGAGGTATTGAGCAGATATATAAATTTAATGAGAGTTTGTTTATCTGGATAGATTAATGGAAGTTAAATGATGAATACCTTGCTTTGTGAAATTTGCAAATTGTTTTAACGCTTTAATTACTAGGGACTAGTAATAAGCTGGTTGAGGGGTGTGATTAGTACTTAAAAGTGCATTTTTATCATGGTTTTATATCATCATTTTGCACTTGAAGTATCAATAACTCCTTAACTAAAATATGTTTTATAATAATGTATCTAATAATATAAGATACCTATAATTTATGGTAAATGTCTATTTTTAATGCAGGTCTATCACATAAATGAAAGGATTGATTGATGACTTGAAGAACTTAAATTGCATGGATAAAGAGATGGTCAAACTTAGAGAAGAGATGTCGGTGCAATCCAAACCGGAACACTGTTCGGTAATTGGGCCATATCTGGAGCTACAGATCTCAGATTTAGGTCCAATTTATATGGATGGAAAGGTAAGACATAGGCCTACAACTTTCATATGGAGCCCAAGATCTAAAGAGGCCATTATCAAGTCCAAATTGTAGCAACAACAAAGAAGCCCGAATCTGTCTTCCAGCCCGAGCACTGTTCGGTATTTTGGCCATATCTGGAGTTATAGAAGTCCAAATGAGCTGAATTTTTTACACAAGAAAGCTGAGACAATTGCCTACAACTTTCATGTTTGCACCTGGCTCCAGTTTTGACGTTATCAATGACGTTTTGGGCAGACAAGAGAAGATAAGGATTGTCACCAAGTCAAAAGTTGGCCACCCACTTATCAATTAGTCATCAAATCAATAGTTCCCAATTTTGGCCTATAAAAGGAGGCATTTGCCATGCATTTAGGCATCTTGGTGTTCAGATCAAGATCATGCTCTTCCTTTCTCTCTTTGTATTTTTTATGCTTTGTTTTCATTAATATCAAGTTTATGCCTTTCATTTCCTTTCCTTTACTTAGTTAGCTTTTATGTTCTTATTTTGTTTATCTATTTTGCTTTCTTTCATTATGTCTAGCTAAGTTAATTATGTCAAGGTGAAAAGGTTACACTAATGGTGTAAGAATAAGTATAATGTAAACTTAATATGGACTTTAATGTTTGATACTAACATGTTTTATATTTGTTATCTTGTTCACTCTTTAATACTTTGCTTGTTAAATGACTAATCTTGATTTATGTTGTATAACACTTGGTACAACAAATGCTTGGCACTTTCATAGCCCATAATGTATGGTATAACCGACACCTGAGCTATGAAAGGAACTTGATTTGTTGTTAACATAAGTTATAATCATGAATGCTTGACGAGATTTACAAGTATTAGCATTAATTGAATAAGATGACTAATGTAATCATGTTAACAATATATAATCTGATTGGAACCTCCTTTGTGTGTGGTTTCCAATTCAATAATAAGAGTTTATACTATACTTGTTTGATATACCATTAGTGGAACCTCTAACCTTGACATTTGTTATTATTATTTCTTAATCCTTACATTAATATTTGATCTCCAAGTTCTCATCATCATCATCTTCTTCTTCTTCTCTTTCTTTATTATTATTATTATTATTATTATTATTATTATTATTAGTACTACTACTACTACTACTACTACTACTACTATTATTATTATTATTATTATTATTATTATTATTATTAGTACTACTACTACTACTACTATTATTATTATTATTATTATTATTATTATTATTATTATTATTATTATTATTATTACTATTGTTGTTGTTGTTATTGTTGTTTTATAATTGTTGTTTATAATTTGTACAATTAACCTCCCTGTGGTTCGACCCCGGTCTTGCCGGGTTATTTATTACTTCGACACTCCTGCACTTGGGAGAAGACATCAATCTTTTAGTCGTGTCAACCGGGGTCGAACCACAGGGAGCTTAATTGTACAAATTATAAACAACAACAACAACAACAACAACAATAGTAATAATAATAATAATAATAATAATAATAATAATAATAATAATAATAAAGAAAACGAAGAAGAAGAAGATGATGATGATGAGAACTTAGAGATGAAATATTAATGTAAGGATTAAACAATAATAATAACAAATGTCAAGGTTAGAGGTTCCACTAATGGTATATCAAACAAGTATAGTATAAACTCTTATTATTGAATTGGAAACCACACACAAAGGAGGTTCCAATCAGATTATATATTGTTAACATGATTACATTAGTCATCTTATTCAATTAATGCTAATACTTGTAAATCTCGTCAAGCATTCATGATTATAACTTATGTTAACAACAAATCAAGTTCCTTTCATAGCTCAGGTGTCGGTTAGACCATACATTATGGGCTATGAAAGTGCCAAGCATTTGTTGTACCAAGTGTTATACAACATAAATCAAGATTAGTCATTTAACAAGCAAAGTATTAAAGAGTGAACAAGATAACAAATATAAAACATGTTAGTATCAAACATTAAGGTCCATATTAAGTTTACACTATACTTATTCTTCCACCATTAGTGTAACCTTTTCACCTTGATATAATTAACTTAGCTAGACATAATGAAAGAAAGGAAAACAAATAAACAAAATAAGAACATAAAAGTTAACTAAGTAAAGGAAAGGAAATGAAAGGCATAAACTTAATATTAATGAAAACAAAGCATAAAAAATACAAAGAGAGAAAGGAAGAGCATGATCTTGATCTGGAAACCAAGATGCCTAAATGAATGGCAAATGCCTCCTTTTATAGGCCAAAATTGGGAACTATTGATTTGATGACTAATTGATAAGTGGGTGGCCAACTTTTGACTTGGTGACAATCCTTATCTTCTCTTGTCTGCCCAAAACGTCATTGATAACGTCAAAATTAGAGCCAGCTGAAAACATGAAAGTTGTAGGCAATTGTCTCAGCTTTCTTGTGTAAAAAATTCAGCTCATTTGGACTTTTAGAACTCTAGACATGGCCAAAATACCGAACAGTGCTTGGGCTGGAAGACAGATTCGGGCTTCTTTATTGTTGCTACAATTTGGACTTGAAAATGGCCTTTTTAGATCTTGGGCTTCATATAAAAGTTGTAGCCCTATGTCTTACCTTTCCATCCATATAAATTGGACCTAAATCTGAGATATATAGCTCCAGATATGACGTAATTACCGAACAGTGTTCCGGTTTGGATCGCATCGACATCTCTTTTCTAAGTTTGGCCATCTCTTTATCCTTGCAATTTAAGTTCTTCAAGTCATCAATCAATCCTTTCATTTATATGATAGGCCTGCATTAAAAATAGACATTTACCACAAATTATAGGTATCTTATATTATTCGATACATTATTATAAAACATATTTTAGTTAAGGAGTTATTGATATTTCAAGTGCAAAATGATGATATAAAACCATGATAAAAATGCACTTTTAAGTCCTAATCAAATACTCAACTAAAAATAGACATTATTTGAAACTTTATGGTAGAACCATGCTTTGAGATATTGGAATTATTAGAATAAATGAATGATTACCACAATTGCACAGCATGTGGGTTGACTCCACAGCTACAAGTCATATGGTGTTTGATTATAGGTTAACTCTACAGTTTTGATGATTAGAGATTTGTTTAGCTGATTTGGAATTTTGTCGGAGATGAGTGTTTGATTGTATTTCAAGTGAGCCATTCTTTTTGTCTTGTGCTTGACTATTTTAAAGCCAAGGTCTTTAACTACTTAAGAGGTCAAATTTTAGTTTTATCTCATTGTTCCTAATCTGACCATCACGCATCGAGGCTTAGTTTGTAGATTTTTTAATTGATCCTCTGATGGATTGTAGCTTGATCTTCCTCTTTTTTATGTTGAAAAGAACTAGTTGATATGGAGGTTGTATAGAGTCTAATAGGGAATGGTGGAACCATTCTTTGTCTTCTTTCGAGAGATTGCAACATTACTGTTATAGAGATCTTTTCCTATCAAATAGATATGATGTTGAATCTAACTTGCCTAAAATTGTCTATTAGCTTTTGTGTTTTTACTGCAACTGTGTTTTTATGATGTTTGAAAGTGATTTCTTATGAGTTCTTCATTATTGTTGGCTGTTGTTTTGAGTTAACATGCAGAAATATTATCATGTCCTCAATTGTTAATTATAAATGGAAAACCTTTAAAATCAAAATACTTCATCCACTAGCACTACTCCAACATCAACTAATGCCCCAGCTTCAAACATTAACCTAACATCAACTACTGCAGGATCCACCGTGGATAATAAAGGTACCCAACTTCAAGTTCTTACATCAAGGAAAAGAAATGTTGATGGTAAAAAAAAAGTTATAAATTTGGGATCATTTTACAAGACTTGATGGTAATCCTACAATCTTTAGAGCTAAATATAATTATTGTGGAAAGGATTATGCATATCATACTATTATTAATGGGAAAAGTAATATATGGAGCCTGACACGACTAAAAGATTAATGTCTTCTCCTAAGTGCAGGAGTGTCGAAGTAATAAATAACCCGACTGGGGTCGAACCACATGAAGGTTAATTGTACAAATTATAAACAACAACAACAACAATAATAATAGTAGTAGTAGTAGTAGTAGTAATAGTAATAATAATAATAATAATAATAATAATAATAATAATAATAATAATAAAGAAAGAGAAGAAGAAGAAAAAGATGAGAACTTAGAGATAGAATATTATTGTAAAGATTAAACAATGATAATAATAAATGTCAAGGTTAAAGGTTCCACTAATGGTATATCAAACAAGTATAGTATAAACTCTTATTATTTAATTGGAAACCACACACAAAGGAGGTTCCAATCTGATTATAGATTGTTAACATGATTACATTAGTCATATTATTCGATTAATGCTAATACTTGTAAATCTCGTCAAGCATTCATGATTATAACTTATGTTAATAACAAATCAAGTTCCTTCATAGCTCAGGTGTCGGTTAAACCATACAGTATGAACTATGAAAGTGCCAAGCATTTGTTGTACCAAGTATTATACAACATAAATCAAGATTAGTCATTTAATAAGCAAAGTATTAAAGAGTGAACAAGATAATAAATATAAAACATGTTAGTATCAAACATTAAAGTCCATATTAAGTTTACACTATACTTATTCTTACACCATTAGTGTAACCTTTTTACCTTGACATAATAAACTTAGCTAGATATAATGAAAGAAAGAAAAATAAATAAACAAAATAAGAACATGAATAAGATTAAAGTTAACTAAATAAGTGAAAGGAAATGAAAGGTATAAACTTGATATTAATGAAAGCAAAGCATAAACATTACAAAAAATACAACGAGAGAAAGCAAGAGCATGATCTTCATCTAGACACCAAGATGCCTAAATGCATGGCAAATGCCTGCTTTTATAGGACAAAATTGGAAACTATTGATTTGATGACTAATTGATGAGTGGGTGACTAATTCTTGACTTGGTAACAATTCTTATCTTCTCTTATTTGTCCAAAACGTCATTGTCTCAGCTTTAGAGCCACTCAAAAACATGAAAGTTGTAGGCAATTGTCTCAGCTTTCTTGTGTAAAACATTCAGCTCATTTGGATTTTTAGAACTCTCTTATGGCCAAAATTCTGAACAGTACTCGAGCTGGAGGACAGCTTCGAGCTTCTTACATGTTTAGATCTTGGGCTTCATATAAAAATTATAGGCTTGTGTCTTACCTTTCCATCCATATAAAATAGACCTAAATCTGAGATCTATAGCTCCAAATATGACCCAATTACCAAACAGTGTTCCAATTTGGATTGCACCAACATCTTTTTTCTAATTTTGGCTATCACTTTATCCTTTCAATTTCAGTTCTTAAATTCATCAATCAATCCTTTCATTTATGTGATAGACCTGTATTTAAAATGAACATTTACTACAAATTAAAGGTATTTTATATTATTAGATATATTATTATAAAACATTCTTTAGTTAAGGAGTTATTGATACTTCAAGTACAAAATGATGATATAAAATCATGATAAAAATGCACTTTTAAGTACTAATCAGAGTCATTTAAAAGTATGCAACAAGTTTTATTTTATGGTTGATAAGAAGTTGAAAAATTTGGTATTAGAACCATAATAAAGCTAGGGGTGAATTAGAAGATCAAAGTGAAAACTCTTAAAGAAATATGTTATAATTATGATGAATGCAAAAAGACACCAGTAAAAATGGTTATAATTGATGAGCTGCCTTTTAATTTTATAAAGGGTGAGAGATTTAATTATTTTCTAAAACCTTATAGCCTAAATTTGACATTCCTTATCGTTTCATTGTTATGAGAGATTGTTTCAAACTTTATATTGAAAAGAAAGAAAGATTAAAGAGAGCTCTTAAGGGTGAACGATTATGCTTAACAACATATACATGAACATCAATCCAAAACATTAAATATATGTTTTTAATGGCTCATTGGATTGATAATAAATAGAATTTGCATATTTTTTTTTTATTTTTTGTCAAGTTTTCAATAATATAGGTGAGATAATTGGTCAAGTTATTGAGAATTATTTGTTAGATTAGGGGATTGATATACTTTTAACTATCATAGTAAATAATACAAGCTCTAATAGTGTTACTATTTCATATTTAAAGAATGTGATGAAAGATTGACCAATGAATATATTGTTAAATGAATATTTGCATGTTAGATATTGTGCACATATTGTAAACTTCATTGTGTATTAGATTAATATTTCAGTTGTTAAGATTTGAAATGCAATTAGGTTTGTGAGATCTTTACCTCTGAGGCTACTTTCATTTAAGAAGTGTGCAGAAAAGTTGCATATAGAGTGTAAGAAATCATTGTGTCTGGATGTTGCAACTCGATGAAATTCAACTTATTTTATGTTAAAATCTGCTGAAAAGTTTGAAAAGGTGTTTGTGAGGTTAGGTTAAAGTAAACCTAGGTATATAAGGTACTTTTTGAAAGTTGATTCAAAGTGTAATAAAAAAAAAAACATAAGGGCACCTAGTTTGGAGGATTAACAAAATGTTAGAACTTTGTTGAAGTTTTTAAAGATCTTTTACAAGATTACATTGAGATTTTTTGGCTCATTGTATGTCACTTCAAATTATTTCTTCAATGAATTGATTTATATGCATACAAACTTGTTGTAATTGTGTAAAAATAGAGATAATATTTTAATGGAATGATGATAACCATGGTGTTAAAGTTTGAGAAGTATTAGGGTTGTGAAGCAAATCAGAATTTTTATTATTATATATAGCTAATGTTTTGGATCCACGTCTTAAGTTAAAATATGTGAAATTTTGTTTTAATGAGTTGTATAATTATGACAAAGTATAATTGCTAACAAAAAAGGTGAAAAATAATTTGGTGAGCTTGTATGAGTTTTATTTGAAAGCCAATAAAGTGATGGATGATAATAGGTATAAACAAGATGTTAATGATGTTATTGATGATATAGAAATAGATTTTAATACTTTAGCTCGATTCAAAAGACACTTATAGGAGGAAGATAGTGTGGAAAATAGAAATGAGGTTGAAAGGTATTTGATTGATGGTTATGAAGATCCTAATAATGATAAATTAAATATTTTAGGTTGGTGAAAGATTAATGCTCCAAAATATAAGATATTTTTAAAAGTTGCACAACATGTTCTGGCTATTCTTATATTCACAGTTGCTTCTGAACCAACTTTTAGTATAGGTGGTCGTATACTCGACCAATTTTAAAGTTCTTTATCTCCAATAACAGTTCAAACACTTTTTTGTTGTCAAAATTAGTTATATCATAGATTAATTCCAACTGATGATGGAACATTGATTAATGATTTTAAAGCTTAAGAAAACCTTAAAGCAGGTAAAATTTTTTTATAAACTTACACATTTTATTTTATAATTTATTAATCTATGTATTTTTATTTTTTATTCTAACATGTTTAATTTTTTATTTTTTAGAATTCAGTGGAAGGTTGTATCTAACAACAAATAATAATTAGTTTACAATTGATGTATTTATTGAAAACATATGGTAAAAATACTATTTTTTATTTTTATATTTTCTAATTTAATTTATAATATTATAATTCTATATTTTAAATTTCAGGTATCAAAGTATCACTATTAAGACGATGCTTTAATAAAGAATTTTGAAAGGAATTGAAAATGCAATGTTCTTGATGTGTTTTTTTATTGAGATGATGTGCAAATGAAGATTTATTTTTTTAGCTTGAAATGTTTTATGATAATGTTATTTGTTTTTTTTCTTTAACTCTTTTAAAGGCATTGGTTTGTAGTTTGGATTTTAACTTATTGGTGTGTAATTATGTATTATTTAAACTTTTTTGAAGCAACAAAAAACAATTAGTAAGGTAAAAAATATATTGAATATAAGATTGACAATAACAACTTAATATAAATAAATATTTAATAGTAAAAGAATTAAATATACTTTGGATTCTTTTAAGAAAATTTATATATTATTAATATCAATTATAAAAGCATCATAAATATACAAAAAGTCCATTACCAAGCTAAAAAGGAGCTCGAAAAATAACTATAGGTTTTTCCAGTTTTGAACCTAAAAAATTAGACCCAAACAAGACCAAAACTGGTTGGTTTGGACTGGTTCTAGTTCTATTTGGGTCCCTTTTTTTTTTATTGGATTATTTAGATTATTTTTTAAAAGTAAAAACCGAATCGCTTCTAATTGCAATTATTGCAACGATTCTTTTTGGTACCAAGTTTTGTGTATAATAAAATGAAGAATATAAAATTGATTAATATAATTAAGTTATGTATTTGTCATGTTATATTAATTCTTTTTCATGAAGATATTTGATGTGTTCATTTTTAATTCTTAAAAATATTAATTGAATTATTCTGTAAAATGATATTGATTATTTTAATAAGGCATTGACACAATATTTATTGGTAAGGTAAATTAGTTGCCTCTGTAAATAATTCAGCTAACCTAAGTCAAGGTTTGCTATCATTATAATTGCAAATTTTAAAAAATATTTTTTATTTGAAATTAAATTAAATTAATATTTTATTATTTTTTTAAAAAATTTATTTTTAACATAATAAACCTAAAAACATAAAAACAATTAATTATATCTTGATGGCATAACATTTTTAAAATTTGTTTTTGATTGATAGTTTTTTTTGATATTTTACTAGCTCTTTAGTTATATTTTACGATAAAAAATATAGATATAAAGCAAATATGCTTAGTAAAAGAAATATAAAAAAAATCTTTTTAATACTATCTATCATCTCCTGAAAAACCATCCACCAAATTCAAGACTAAGCATATTTTTAAAGCTATCTCCATTATGCCCATGTGATTTCACTGTGCTATTTTTAAAATTTATTTTTATTTAATTTTATAGAGATTAATTAAATATGTAAAAAAACTTTTAACAATTTAATTCTGGAAAAATAATATTTCTTTAGTCAAGATTCATATTTCTTATTTATGTATTTATTTTTTGTTTTTGACAAAAACATATCTTTTTATCAATATCATATTCTTTTTTTTTATATAACAACATAAAGAGAATTAAAATAAATATTCATAAGAATCGATGAATTAAATTAGGGAGGAAAAAATATTTTTTTAATTAAATACTCCTTCCTTATTTGTGTATTTCTTTTTTGTTTGGATAAAAAAAATGTTTCTTTTTACATGATGCATGATTTTTCAAACAAAAACTAATTATGATAAAAAAAGGCAAGCTTCAATTCAAAAACAATGTATTGATAATTTATAGATGGTCGTGTGAAAAGATAATTAATTTAAGAAACTATATTAAAAATTTATAATAAAAAAATCAAATATATATTTTATTATTATCAAATATTTATGAGTAATTTAAAAAAAATCTTGTACTAGGTTCATATATAATCATTCATAAAGTGATTACTAATATTACTATAAAAATATCTAATTTGATTTAAAAAGTATAGAATAATAAAATGATTTCTTAAATATCATTTTATTAATTTTATTTTAAAAAATTATTCTAAATATAAATAATTAAATAAAAAAATAAAGGGTAAAAAAAATCCAAACCTAATCCTCTCTGGATTCTCAAAGCCAAATTTACAAGGCTAGCCTTACAAAAAATTAAGTGTTTCTAGAACTAGGAAGCTAGGTTCACCGCCTAGTTTATAAAAAGTCAATATCATTTATTTGGGCAGATAATATGTCGCCCATTACAACTAACTTCAACTATTATTCAAGTTATTAGAATTTTAAAAGTTAAATTTTAACATATTTTCAAGTCAATATCATAAGTTCACCAAAATAATATATTACTTATCTCAATATCCTTATTTATAACTTCAATATACCCTTTAATCAGTATAAAATTTTAAAATCAAATTGAATAAAAATTTTAGGAGTCTTGATCTACCTTTTAAAATAAATAAATATTCAAATCAAATAAGTTTATTGACATCAATGCTAATATTTTTTATATTTAAAATGTAGCCAAATTTTCTTAGGCCACTTTCTCCTCTCAACTTTTATAAAGTAAAATGTGAGTAAATACAATTTTAACATTGAAATGTTAATACGAAAAACTATAGAGACCAAAGATACAAGAATAAAAACTCATAAGGATCAAAAAATTTCCAAATCTAATGAATAATAAAAATAGCATTGTAGAGGAACAATGCATCCACAATTACTCTCTTTCTTTTTCTAGCTATTGTTTTATCTCTCAACTTTTATGAAGTAAAATGTGAGTAAATAAATTTTTAGCATTGAAATGTTAACGCCAAAACTTATATAGAGACCGAAGATATAAAAATAAAAACTTATAGGGACAAAAGCATTTTGATACCCAATTATAATTATCTTCTTTCTCAGTGAGCAATGAAATGGCTACAATAAAATGCCTATCTTTTAGTTTGCCTTCATATAGTTAAATATAGTTAATGGTAAATAGTATAGTGGCTCCTAAGCCACATTGGTACTCTCATGTCATTAATATCGAATCTCATAATATAAAAAAAAAACCAATAACTTTGAGTGATGTAACTTAATTGGTTAGGTTTTGAGTTTGCTTTTTTAAATATCACTAATTCGAGTGTCAGAAATTTTAAGGTCACTAAAAACATATATGTTTATTAACTTTAAGGTCTCGAAAGATTAGTAAAGATATACACATATTAACTCAAACACCTATGGTTAATAAAAAATTATTAAAAAAATAAATCAATTAGAAAAAGTCGTGTGGTAATGCTAAATTACTTAATAGCCCATCAAATCCTTACAAATCAAGGTTTTTACTTAATTTATTTGAACAATATCATAAAAAAGAAAGAGAAGAGAATAACATAGACTTGTCTGCGTTTTGGGCTTTTTTCAATTAAAAAAAATTGAAAAACAACCCTAAAAACTAATTTAGGGCTTTACACACACTACCTTCTTAAGGCATTTTTAATGGGAGAGCAAAACAAATTTTAATTTTTTAGTATTTTTTTCTTGATTTTGCAACTTCAATCAGAGAGCCAAAATGAATTTTATAAAAAAAGAGTTATTCTTACATATCTATCAAAATAGATCAAACATTATTTCATCACTTAAGCTTTTCTCAAAAAGCTAAAAGTATTAATATTAAATCTATTAAAATACAAATAAGTTATTAAAATATATTTTTTTTCATTGGAGTACACGTAAAAACACCATATATACACTATTAAAAAATTTTATATCAACAATTTAGCTCTTTTATATAGCTTTTGCCATTAAAGATGCTCCTACACAGTTAAAATCATAGTTATCAAACTCAACTCGAGGTTTAATCTGACCAAGAAGTTGGGTTTTAGATTATATGCCAGCCAAGAAGCCGGGTTTTAGGTTATACAAATTGACTCGGGTTAACCTAAAAAAATTAAAAAAAAATATTTAAATTTTAATAATTTATATGAAAAAATTATGTAACAATCCATGTAAATATAAACTATACATTTTATAAATAATAAAGTTTAAAAGAGTATTTCAAAAGGTTTTTTTATCTTACATTGAAAAGATACTATATTAATATATTATCATTTTAAGTTGAAGTATTTAAACTAAAAAAGTTTTTTTATCCCATATTGAAAAAATATAACTTTTTTTTTTGTGAACATAGAGTATATACACTAAAAAACTTCAAATCACACATTAAAAAAATAAAATATTATTTTAGTATTTATATATTGAACTTTAAAAATATTAATAACCAACTAAAAATATATATATAAAAAGAGTCCATGGCTAGAAGAAAAAACATATTAAACAAAAAGGTATTAACTAGGTTTTGCCTGATCATGAATCATGGATCCACCAAGTTTTGTTGGGTTTTTGCTTATTCTAATCTTTTGTCTTATGGATCCACCAAGTTTTGTTGGGTTTTTGCTTATTCTAATCTTTTGTCTTATCTAGACCTGTCCAGCTACTAGATTAACCAGATCTCAAATTAACCTGCTAGACTTGATCTCAAATTAACCTGCTAGACTTGTTTGAATTTAATAACTATAATTAAAACATATAAGGACCAACCAACTCATACCTTTAAAGAATAATTCTCTCTCCCTTCCTTATTGTTGTCACCTTAATTCAATTGCACATTGCATTTTTAAAGACTTATCAACCCATAATCATCATCCATCTTGGACGATTTTAATGCCACCAGACCAGCCCTATTCCAACATCATCAATCTTGTTCAATTTAGTCCATGTTTTTCTAATGTTTGAGTCCCTAATTTTATAATTAAGGTAATTAAATATTTTTAATTCTTAAACTTTCAATTCAAATTTCAATTTTATTTTGTGTTGCATGGATCTATATATGGCTTAAATATTGTTGTTATTCCTTACATGAATGTGTGAAGTTTTGGTGATTTTTCTATATTAAATTAATATGTTTTGACCTAATTGAATTGATTTTAGGGATCTTAATTTATTTTTATATGTTAAAACACATTCATGCACTTAAAAAATAAGGCATGATATTTATGTTTTTTTTTAATTATTAGGTTGCATTACGTTGTGGATCAGATCAGTTTTTTGAACATAAAAAAAAAATATGTAGGCTTTGCTAATGTTTTTTTCTAGTAGATTTTTTTAAACCTTATGAGAATTGATCCAATATGACCCGGTCAACTTGGTGAGTTTAAAAGCAACCCAAATGACTGATAAAAACTTTGTTCGACTCAAAACAAATATTCAAGATGATATTTTTTTAATAAATATTGAAATGACAACATTTTGGATTGATTGAGATCAACTTGGGTTAACCTATCAATTCATTTGCAAGATCATAAGACCATAATAACCCATATAAAGAAAATCAAAACAAATTATCAAATCTGGTTTTCAATAATCCTAATATTTAAGGATAAGATTAAAAAAAAATCATTTACAAAAAATTATTCGAGTCAACACAAGTTAACCTGTCAAACCCGTAACTCGGGTCATGAGACCAGAATAATCCAATAAAAAGTAAATTGAAATATATTATGAAGCTTAATTTCTAATTAATCCAATATTGAAAGATGAAATTAAAAAATATTCGATTAAAAAAAAACTCAAGTCAACTCAGGTTAACTAGTCAAACCTGTTACCCAAATCATGAGCCGAGGATAACCTCATAAAAAACATTTCAAAACAAATCACGAAATTCAATTATTAATAAACTCAATATTTAAGGATGAAAATGAAAAAAAAAATCAAGTGAAATCGTCAAACTCGTGATATAAGATATAAAATCAAGATAACCTTATAAAAATAAATTGAAAAAAAAAGTTTAATTACTAATAAAACTAATATTAAATGATTAAATTGAAATTACAAAATAAAGATAGAAAAAAAAAATTCTAGTAAATAGGATTTTGTATAGAGAGGTAGAATGAAATCCCCTTTGCTTTTCATATCTTGTGTGTATATATAGAAGGGTAATTGAGATGTTATTATAATATGATTTTATATTTCATATAAAAATAAACCATCAAATAAAAAGTCTAGGATCACGTGGAGGCAATCGACAATTTATGCTTCTCAAATTAATAAGCAATGGAATAAAAAGTAAAGTTAACCAACTACTCATATTCTAATATTCTAATTTATGTGCCTTTTCACAAATTAATTATCTTGTAGGGTTTTCTATATTATTATTGTTATTGTGTTGTTATATTATTATTGTTTGTTTGATGTTGTTATCTCATACTTAGGACCTAGGCCAATATTGCAGGTTTTTCTTTCTTTCTATATATTGTTATTTAAGTTGGATTTATTTCATATCTTTTACACTATATATATATATATATATATATATATATATATATATATATATATAAGCCTATGTATTAGGACTCTTTTTTTTATGTAATAGAGTTTTTTATTATTTTATTTTATAGTTTGATTTAGACCTAAAATTCAAATTTATTATTAGACTCCAGTGGCCAAGCACTAATTTTGATGGGAGATTGATTCTTCTTCTAGTCTTCAAATCATCTCATGTAGCAGTAAATGGTAAGCTTACTATGACCCTAGGATAACCTTCAAACCTTAAAACCAGTGTAAGATTTTTCCTAGTCTTCAACTTCAAGAAAAAGTGAGTTGCAGGTTACTTTTGATGACTTTTGATGATCTTTTATAATAATAATAATAATAAGTAGTAATAGTAAAATTTTCTTCAAGCACTGAAGCTATGCCAAAACCCTCTCAAGTCTGCAAGCCCTCATCTCCAAGTAACGAAACTCTACAGGAATCATGATGCACAGCGCCCTATTATTACTCTTACAACAATTATCATTAACCAGAAGGATTTTTGGAATAAATTAACAAAGTTTGAAGTCAAAAGTCAAAAATGGGCAGGCCCCCTTGACCTGATTTCATAGTACAAATATACATACATGCCTTGCATTCGTAATTTCAAGGGCAAGAATACAGATAACGCACCGCGAGCAGGAAAATGAAAGGGAAATATACGTTTCAAATGCATTTTTCTTGTATGCTCTTACGCCACAAAAAACACAAAAAACATGAGGAATACAATAAGTACAAGGAATATTTTCATCATCAACCATCGGTTGGATGAAATACTGTTAAGATACCTGACCAGCTGCCCCTGCGCACCTTCTACATTTGACAATGTCTCATCCATGTTCTCATCAATCCTGTGCCAGCAGTGCCATAAAGTGAGTTGTAAACCATTGCTAAATAAAAGGAGATAAATTTAAACATTTTCTTTTTCTTTGGTCTTTTTCCGCTTTTAGTAAGGTCTTTTTTATGATTTTGTAGATTTGTTCTTTTATTTTGTACTGGTGAATTTTGATCCTTTCAAGCTAATAATCCCAATCATATCATGCACTGGCAGATAGTAGCAGCCAACATGCCAATCATCTTTAAGAAAAAGACAGCCATGTCTAGGACTTGGTGACACACAAACTGTTCCCAAAAGGAGGAGCCTAAGAGTATTACAACTGTCCAGACAATCCTCATGCATCTATGTATGCAAATATTGAAACACATTTGCTTAATCAAAGCTTCATTTCTAGCGATGGAAACCATAAAATATAACAAACCTTATTGCAAGCTCTCCTTGCTGTGAAACCATAGTAGCTAGTTGAGTAAAGATGTTGCTCAGCTCATGGATTGTTGACTCCACATTATGAAGTGCTTCAGCTCTGCTCTGCATGTAACTGTCTTGTAACGGAACCATTTGCTGCTGCTGCAAAAGTGGCTGGGACTCTACATCTGTTTGCTTGCTGCATAGGAAAAGGTGGATGATTTCAGTAAGAAAATATACAATCTTGTCTCTTGACCCCAAAATCTCATGTATCAGAATCACAATCATCCCATGCCCAAAAAAATTTCACATCAAAATTGGAAGGAAATTTCATGAATTTGCGCATCAGGAAAAAGGAAAGGAGGTTAAAAAACACAAGGTTGTTCCTACCAAAACTTCCTAATAGGACACCTCTTAATAGCAACAAATTCTGTAACTTGTACCTGGTAAATAACTGGGAAGAGGATACAGAACCATTGGCCCATGGAGGGGGGGGAGCCTGTGATGCATTAGCAGCCGTCCTAGAAGCAAGTGGACGCTGGCGAACAAAGGGATTTGAGGAGTCTTTTGAAGCAGTGGAAGAAAACAACTGCCTTCGATTCTCATGAACCTTTAGATTCTGTACATAAACAGAGAATTCAAAGCATAAACAATATATCATAATAGCAATAATCCAATTACTGAATATTGAGCTGCCTCTTGTGTTAAATAACAAATTTCAAGTTACCTCTGTCCGCATTGTGAGGACTTCTTTAAACTCCTTTGTAGCAGTCATCAAGCGATTCTTTAGGTTATCCACAACTGTGGTTGAATGAGTTGTAGTATCACTTGAGATGTTTCCACTTTCATTCTGGGAGCTGCAAAGGAGTTGGAGGTCTACTACAGCTGAATTAAGCACAGTAATATCTTGTTTTATTACTGCTGTCAACTCTTGGATCTCCAGAGTTGGATCATCAAACACCGATGTTCTTTTTGCCACTGATCAAAACATACAATAAATATCAATGGCAAACATTTTTGAATTCTCTAGATTATTACTAGTCAATTCCAGCTACAAAATGGCTAAATTGTTTTCAACATTAATCTTAAAGTAAAACAGAATGTATAATAAAACATTTTTTCAGATCCAAGCAATGGAATGACCAAAGGCTATAATCATAAATTTCAATAAAAGTGGCACAATCAAGGGATGCATTTGTAGCATTCCTGGTGTAAAAAGATATTAACCAATGAAAGGGAAAATGAACAGACAATGTACAGCTAAATCAACACGCTTCCATTTCAATGGCTTTGGTTTCCAAAATTTCTTGAAGCTAACCTTCAAGGCAATGAGGTCTAAGTATCATATTCAATCAGTAGTTTTGAACCCTTATGAAAATTTTGTGCATGCAACACCCTACACTTCCAGGAGGTATACAGCTCTCCAAGCAAAGCTGAGAGCCCATGGTTCTCCCAGTCAGAATAATGATATATTAATTCAAAACCAAATACCTTAACTTCACTTATTTAGGGACATTTACAATGTTACATGAGAAACAGAGGAACATCAGACCACCAACAAGTGGTGAAACTCTAATAGTTGCAACCATACCGATCAGTCTACAGGTACTAGTTATTTCCAGGATCTGTTTTTGATGAGACAAAATTTCAACAAAATAAGGATTAAGGAGGAAATAAGGAAAAAAAAATATAAAGTCACTGCAACAGAGGACTTCAATATCATTGGCAATCGACTACAGACTTCTGAAAAAGCCCTCAAAACAAAACACCACAACGATGACAAAAAAATGTGTCTTCTCACAATAAATGCTTGCAGAGAGTAATTATTGGATATTTTCAAAATCCATTATATCCACAAAAATTAATGAAGAGACAGACTAATAAAAGATGAGGATAAAGATGACAACACTTACCTAATTAGCCTAAATTAAATAACCTGAAGCTCATGCACGCAAAATATGAAGAATATGAGAGTTCTCACTCGGTATCAGTATAACATATTTCTCCTACCCATTATATTCACCTTCATTTACTTCACATCCCCATAGATTGAAAACCTTTAAAATATGCCATATTAAGTAATTTGAACCTAGCACTTGACCAAGGTGGATAGAGCAACTGATCAGCTAAGGCCCTCTGTTTCGGTCTGACTTGCCACAAAATCCCTGTACCACTTCTATAATTTTTTGTGGAAGATTCATTTGGAACATTTTCAAAGCAGAACATTGAATTTATTGATTACATTCCAAATTATAATACAATTATCTTACTCTTTGACCATGAATCATAAATGAAATTATTTGTTACAACATGCTAGTAATAATTCTAAATCACATTTGACATTTCTTTTCTTGTCCAAAAAAAAAGATTCTGTGCATCTAAAGGACTAAGAATTGAAAAATTACATAGATGGTATCATTGAAAGATAGAAATAATAAAAAAAAAAAGAAGATAAAAACAGACACCATGTTAGAAGCAGTTTTCAATTTTTCTGAAAGTATGCCAAGTAAAACCCCTCAAATGTCCCATTAACAAAGTTCCAAAAAGAAACCAGAAGGAACACTATCCTATGATTAAAAAAATAAACTAAAATTATGTTATAATAATTACATTGACAAGAACTTATCCTTAAAAATTGTTTATGGACAAACACCAAGGGAGTGCAAGCAAACAAGTGACAGGCCAAAACTCATCATTTGCATCAAGAACAAATCTCCATCTCCAACCCTCTTTGATCCATAATAAACTAATTGTAAAAGTCAACCATTCCAACACGTCCTACGCATTTTAGCAATGTTGTGTTTTAAGAATGCATCTTTACTGAATCGTTACCATTTCCACTATATTACTCCAATTATCAATCTTGAAACTCACACAATCAAGTACGAAATACAATCAAGCAACTCACGTTTTGCGAGCTTTGCGAGCTTTTGCGATGTCTGGTGGATCCCAAGCCCAATCTTGGATGCTCTTTTATTAAATTCGGATTGAATCGCCACAGCAGATCTCGTGGCATCGGCCTTGGTGCTGCTACCACTGCTGGAAGATGCCTCATTGTTTGCCGATGAGAACGATTTCTTTAACCTCTCTGCTACACTCAAAAACTCTTGTGTCCGATCCCTATACGATGTTTTTACCGGCGGCATCATGATCTTCGTCCTCTATTTTCTTTCGTTGTTTTTTTTACAAAATAATAGTAATAATAATAATAATAATATGAATTAAATCCTATTTTTATTTATTTTATTATAAAAAGGGGCATGCCCGATCTCGAAACCCTAAACTGAGGATTGGATTGCCAATGGAACGGTAAGAGAAGACAAAGTAGGACAGAATTGTAAACTGGGTTTAGGATAGAATTGAGGAAAAGGAAAGGAGAGAGAGATTGTTTGCTCAATTGGGAGAGGAGAGGAGAGGAGATCTAAAATCTAGATCTACCTGCTGAATTGTTTTTCTGTACAATTTGGGTCCAAAATTAAGACGCCCAATTTTCAAATCCGACTACAAAAAATAATTGAATTTCAACGACATTTGACGACATCGTTCAGAACTCGCTAAATTCTTTTTCAGATTAACGTGGATGTTCGGGTCAATTTACGCGTATCATGATTAATTTCATGAATCCTAAAGTTAACGACCATGTAAACCTCCAGTGACCATTATATAAGCAACCAAAGACTCGAACCTGAGATCACAGAGAAAACAAACCCCTTAATCCCAAATCTTTACCACTTGGACACCACATAGATGGTTGAACTCGCTAAATTCTTAATAGCTAAGAAATGATTTTTCTTCGAATAAAAATAAAATTAGATTTTTTTTAGTTAATTTTATGTTTTTTATTTTTATTTTCTTATTCTATGTTATTATATTATTTTTATTTTATTTGTATAAGCGGTTTTTTTAGAAATTAGTTGTTTTTTAATTATTTTTTATTTTTCTATTTTATTTTCTTATTATGTAATAGCATGTTTTCTAGTTTTATTTTTATTTGAAGAGAATATTTTTTCTATTCTATTTATTATTATTATTATTATTAGATTTTTTATTTTTTATATGATTGGTTGTAATAACTTTTTTATAAATGAGACATGAATAAACAATAATTAAATATTTTAGGTGTCTTCAAATGGTTATAGTAGTATCCTTAATCTTTAAAGGTTTTTAATTATAATAAATTTTGTTATTTTTTTTCTAACTATATTAATTGAAATCAAAACTTAATGATTTTGTATGCATAAATTAATGTGTCTTGTTGAATAACTATAGTTAGAAAAAGTTACGGGAAAAAACATGAAAAAGACATTGTAGAAGAAAATGACGAGAGTCCTCTTAAAAAAAAATGTCTAGAAACTAATATATTGTTTTTGTATACATGGATTCTTGTTATTAGAAATCTTGCTAGTGGGATTTATGATGGAATTCCTGGTATAAAGATGTTGTGTTAATGAAATAATTCATATAAAAATATTATATTAAGGATTAATAATAAAAAAATTCATACATGAAAATATATTTATGATGAAAAAAAGTTATTTATTGAAGTTTGAACTAAATTATAAGTTCTTTTTAATTTGAGAAGATTGATGAAAATATTTTTTTTTGTTAATTTTATGTGTTTCTATTTTTATGTTTTTATTTTATATTATTATGTTTTTCAAGTTTTATTTTTATTTAAAGAATTTTTTTTATTTAATATTATTAAGGTTTATATATATATATATATATATATATATATATATATGAAGGGTTGTAATAGTTTTTTAAATCAACCTTTAATAATTTTCCTAAATAGAATAAGAATGCCAAAATAAAATCAGATGCTATAGTAATAATGGGTTCCCTGCAGCCCGTGTTTGTCACGCGCCGTCACATACAACAACATGTGGAATGACACTTTAGAGTCTTGGATCGAGCATTACACAACAGCTTGGGTAGCTTCCCTTTGCTTTTTGTGTTTGTGCCTTTGATGAGAATCAATATTACCTACAAAAATAAAAAAAAATAAAAATCCACACAATAAAATTGATATAATTCCCCCATATCTTCACAAATTTACTGTTGTTTTGGGAGAAACAAATGACAGCATGTGAGTTGGAGCAGGAAGAATTGCTGGTTGTGTGACTCGCGATGTTGGCTAAGGGTTGGTGTAACTCACGGTGCTGGTTAGATTAACTATTGTGAAGGCTGGTTCAACTGAAACAACAAAGTGAATATAGGAGTTGCTGTGAGAGAAAGGTTATGGGTTTTGTATGATGATGGTTCAACCGTAAATGATGGTGTTGCTGAGAGAGAGAGAGATGTGGGTTTAGAGAGAGAGCGACGTGGGTTTACTGTTAATAAAAGCTTCAGTTTTGGAGAGGGAGGTGGAGACCGTTGTTGTGAGGTTGGCTGGCAATTGAAGGGAAGAGTTGGATCTACCATGAGTGTGCTGGCGTTCATGTGCTGGAATCAATGAATTGGTATGGTGGGTGGCTGGTGATTTTTTTCTTCTTTTGTCTTAAAGAGACAGTGATGGAAGAAAGAAAATGAGGGAGATGAGGAAGTGATTTTGGCCAAATCCTCTATGGAAAATTTTTGGGTTATGGATGGGAGTTATAGATTTTTTTTTTGTATTATTTATTTATTTATTTATTCTTTAGATTTGTTCTTAAAGTAGAAATTTTTTAATCTCTCTCAATGTAGAGATTTTAACCCTCTCCCCCACCTTTTCTTTGCATTGATATCTATATTTATAATACAACAATTATATAGTATATAAAATTTAAAGTATAAAATAAATTCATTATATTTTTTAAAATTTAAACTTGATTAGAGATTAAATTTAATTTTAAAAATAAATAATTAAAATACCATAATCATCTTTCTTAAACTGAAGATCGAGAGAAAAGGATAAAAATATATTATAATTTCTAATTTTTTTATAAGCTAATAAATTATTTTTTTAATCAAAATTAATTATTAATTTTTTAATTTCAAATTTAACCTCCTTTAAAAATTATTATGAAAGCAAATGAGGTTAAAATTATGTTATAATAATTGTTCTCTCTTCTTTACCATGCCTATAATATAAAATATTATAAAAAGCTTTATAAAAAGTTTGTAAAAAAAAGAAAGATATGAAAGTAATTTTTTTTATCTTGCAAAACTTCAAAACTAGTTATTTGATAGGCAATTTTCTTGGAGAAACACTAAAATTTTAAAATTACCTACTTAAGAAATGAGTCACTTTGTTAGTAAAAAATATAAAGTTTGTTTTTAGATGGTGTAATTATTTGAGGTAACTTAAATAGAAACACTAAAATTTTAAAATTAGCTACTTAAGAGGTGAGTCACTTTGTTAGTGAAAAATGTAAAGTTTGTTTTTAGATGGTATAATTATTTGAGGTGACTTACATGTTGTGTGAAAAATACAAAAATTTTTTAAAAAATGATCTACTTGTTCTAGGAAACTTGCTCATTGTGCGAAAACTTCTAAGATTTTTTCAAAAGTAATCTAATTATTCAAGGCGACTTATCTGTTGGTAAAAAATATATAGATTTTTTTAAAGTGATTTAATTATTCTAGGTAACCTATCTCAGAGATTTTTTAAAAGTGATTTAATTGTTTTAGACAATCTACCTATTGTTGTGAAAAACAAAAAAAAAAGTATTAAAAATGATCTAATTATTCCAAAAAACTTGCTTATTATGTGAAAATACAAGGATTTTTCAAGTATGTCTAATTCTTATGGTTGACCTATATTAATCTCATTTTTCCAAGGGATCTACTCATTCATGAAAAATATAAAAGTTTTTCAACATTGATATCATTGTAATGGGTGACCTGTCCACTGATGAAAAAATACAAAGATTTTTTAGGTTGGTCTAATTCTTATGGGTAACTTGTCTAGGTGAAAAACATAAAGATTTCTCTAAAATGAAATATTTTTAGAAGTATTTTAAAATTTGACCATTTTAAGGTGGATTGCCTTTTGATGGATCCTAATGGAGATTTTTCTTGTAAATTTTTACAAAACACATTATTCAATGCTTTTGAGTTAGATGATATGCATGTATTTTTATCTAATTTAAAATATAGCTCCTCATTTCTTCTCAATCTCTTTGTTGCTTGGTTGGTGAAATCTTGCTATATTTGATTTAAATCCTCCTGATCATTTGACTTCTAACCTAATTGAGTATGCCTATATAAGTATTTTTCTTGAATATTTGTAATTTTACACAACTCAGCCTTTTATGGTGCCTATCACAACTCATTTCTTGCTAAGAATTCTCTATCTTGTTAATTAATTTAAGAGAATCATTCATTACTTCCTTGTCTCATTATTAAAAACACTCAGTGTCACTTATTATCTTGAAAGATTCAAACTTCCTCTTGGAAACAATGATACCCCCTTATCTCACTACTCGAAGCATTCTATTTTCACTATTACCTTGAAGGGATTACATCGTCTTCTAAATACAACATTACCTTTATATTTTGACCATTACCCCTAAGTGTGCTTTGTTAATGAATCAAACAAATAATGACTTTAAGAAACCCTTATTTTTTTTTGTGGCTTGATTTCAATGAAAAAATATTTATATAGAATGAATTTTAAAATCTTGATCTTGCATTTTAACAACAAAAATTGTTTTGATATGAGTTTAAAACAATTTGCTTTTGAAATCTTGCAACTCCCTAGGAATTTTTTGGAAAATGGATGATTTGTTCTTATGTTGATAAGATTGAAATTAATAAAGGTACATGATAAGATGACCTTCTGCTTTTGTAGGTTTCAAAGCAAAAAGCTCAATTAAAAGTTCAAGGTTTTGTTTGAGAGAGATTTATCTCTTTTTAAGTATTCATTTTACTAGCATAAATAATAGCAAGTAACTTTTTCACAATGTTACAACTCCTATTAAAAAGTCTTTTGCATTTTAAGAGCATTATTTATTGGTTTAGGTTGCTTGCTTACTTGATTGAAAATAACTTTTAAAAACATATAATATAGGTTATAACTCTTGGCTATCAAAGAAAGGGATTCATAAAACTCAAAAAGTGTGTCAAGGTTTCTAGGACTCAAGATCACTATTATTAACTTGACTTATTGTGTCTTTCAATCCTTTTTTTTTTGTTGTTTTTCTTTGATTTGTTCTTTTTTATATTATTATTGTTTTGGTAGGGTGTACTCATTTTGTTTTAACTATCACTTTTGCTTTTGATTTAGGCATACCCTTTAACATTTAAGTTTTTTGGGCTTTTTTGCTTTTTGGATTTCTCATTGCTTTTTATCAATTATTGAACATTGAAATGTCATTTTCTTCTAATGTGGGGATGTGATCCTAGTTAGAATTTTCTTATGAAAGAAGATTTATTTAGCCTCAAACAAGATATTAATGAAAACAAAACTTAAGCATTACAAAAATACAAAGAGAGAAAGCAAGAGCATGATCTTGATTTGGAAACCAAGATGCCTAAATGCATGACAAATGCTTCCTTTTATATACCAAAATTGAGAACTATTGATTTGATGATTAATTGATGAGTGGGTGACCACATCTTGACTTGGTGACAATCTTTATCTTGTCTGAATAAAATGTCATTAATAATGTCAGAATTTAAAGTTTTAGAAAATTATCTTAGTTTTCCAAGAAAAAAATTAAGGTCATTTAGATTCTAAAACTCGAGATATAAGCTAAACACTGAACATTGACTGGGTTGCAGGACAAATTCAGACTTCTACGTTGTTACTAAGATTTAGACTTCCAAACAACATAATTGAGTCTTGACTTCTCCATGAAAGTTTTAGGCCTATGTCTTAATACCTCTTAAACAGAATATTAATAAACCTTCCTTTTGTGCTCAATATATCAATATATAGTTATGAGACTTTACTTGGAAGAAAACAAAATTTTTGTTCTAATGTTTAAGGTTAACTTCCTTGGATTGAGATTATTATCTTTTTTTTTTATTATTATTAATATACATATAACTTAAAAACACAATGCATCTTTAACCCATATAATGATCTTTCAGCTAATGACTCGTAGACCAGTTGGTCTTATGGTATTAGGTGTTGAGACACCCCTACAAGCTTCGTAACTCGAGTTACAAATATTGATACACATATAGTGCAATGTTTGATTTCCTTAAGCTTTTCTCCTCAACCCATGTAACAAGCGTTGGGCTAAAGCTTCCAAGTCGGTTGATTTTAGGATATTAGGTGTTAAAACACTCGAGCTTAATTGCTTAGGTTAGGGAGACTACGAAACCAAACTTATCTACTTTTTTATTATCATTTTTTTTTGTTTTTATAATTTATATACTATCCCTTTCCCTTAGTTGTTACCTTTAACAAAATAACATAAATAACATAATAATCTAATGTGCAACCTACAATTATATGTTAAAGTATGTGTGTGAAAATAAAAGTTTAAGAATATATATTAAATGATTATATAAGCAGAATTAAGTGATAACAATGCTAGAGTTTATAAACCTTAATATTTCAAGAAGTATTTTCATAGATCTTGTTAATAATATTTACCAAGATGCGTTTCAAGAGTTACTTTAACAAAAGAACTCCTTTACTCTGCCATCCTAGTAACAATAGTTTTACAACTTTGTTTTTTAATAATATCAACTACTATCTTTTCCCTCTCATCAAACGAGACATTGTTCTCAATGTCCTAAGATAGAAAGATAGAGTATATAAGACATCACTTGAAATATCGAACACTGACAAACCTGAAACATACTTAAATAAATATAACAAAATAAAAAATATACTATTAAGAAAATCAAAAGACACAAGGATTCACAAATGAAGGCTCAAATTTAATCTAAGCTTTTTACAACTTTCCTTAATTGACCAATTTATATGACTCATAGAGGGATTAATTATAGTAGTGAAAGATTGTAATTGGTCAATCAATTATTTAACAATAGCAGTAGAGATTATGATTTGTCATGTTGAATATGTTAGAAATTCATGTTTTACAGCATGATCAAGAAAAAATAACAATTTATCATAAAAATCATTAACATTTAACAGACTTATGGGTTTATAATGAATATGCAGTTGAGCCCAAGATGTAATATGAAAGATCTCTTTTAATGTGCACAGATCACCTAGTAAAGCAATGAAAGCATCAGCGTGTTTAAACATTGCATTCATTCGATTAGATATTATGAAAATTTATAGTTCTTCTCTAATTGTTTTCCAATAATGTCCCATTACGCTAAAGCTTTGGGAACAAGCCCCATAACTTGACTACCTTCTAAAAATACAACTATTGACACTCCCCCTATTAACCCAAGGTTACCTCTCCCATACACTAAATGAATCTTTCTCTTAGTTATTATTTAACTAAGATGATTTGCTGATTTTAGAAACTATATTTTCTTCTCAGGACTGGATCCATAAAAAACACAAATGTTTCTTATATGATGACTTGAGAAACCTACCATTTCTACATACTTTTATATCTGTTGAATGTATGGGTTGAGTAAAAATAAAGGGAAGAAAAGGAAGATTTTATAGATGAAATCTTGAAAATACAATCATAACCCTTATATATAGGTCATCTGGAGTCTCTCTCTCTCTCTCTCTCTTTATTTATTTATATTATATATATTTTTTAAAAATAATTAGTAATTAAAAGTATATTTTTATCAAGGTTTTATATCATCATTTTGCACTTGAAGTATTAATAACTCCTTAACTATAACATGTTTTATAATAACAAGTTTGATAATATAAGATACCTTTAATTTATAGTAAATGCTCATTTTAAATGTAGATATTCTCATAATTCAAAGAATTGATTGTTGTAATTAAGTATTGGAAGTGAAAGGATAAAGAAAAGGCTAAACTTAAGAAGGAGATGCTGATTCAATTCAAATTCGAACATTGTTTAGTCATTGGATCATATCTAGAGCTATAGATCTTGGATTTCAAATTAATTTATATGGCTGAAAAGATAAAAAATAGGCTTACAACTTTCATAGGTATGGACAGACCTAAATTTATCATTTTTAAATTCAAAGTTTGGCCATAAAAGAGAAGTCAAAATCTATCCTGTAATTCAGCCTAAACACTACTAAGAGTGTTACCCATAACTAGAGTTCTAGAAGGTTAAATGAAGTGAAATTTGATGGGTGGAAGGAAAACACAATTTCCAACAACGTTTATGGAGAATACCAGCTCAAATTCAAATAGTAGAAATAACATTTCATCTAAACAAGAGCACGAGGGCTATCCACCACGTCCACCAGCAGCACTACTTAGTATTTTAGACATATCTCGAGCTATAGTGCTCCAAATGATCTGTAATTTGGTGGGTGGAAGGAAAAGATAATTTTTAATAACTTTTATGAGAATACTTTACCAAATTTGGATTGCATCAATGTCAATTCATCCAGCCAAAATGCTTGAGTGTTGTTGTCCACCAAGTCTACTAATTAATAGTTGGCCACAACATCAATTATCAATTATCAATTACCAAATTAATAGTTCTGATTTTTAGCATATAAAAGGAGGTATTTTTCATTCATTTAGACATCTTGTTTTTCATATTAAGATTATGTTCTTGCTCTTTCTCTTTATATTTTGTAATGCTTAAGTTTTGCTTTGATTAATCATTGTTCATGCTTTTCATTTTCTTTACTATACTTAGTTAACTTATATCATGTTTATATTCTTATATTGTTTATTTAAGTTTTTTGTCATCATAATGTCCAGCTAAGTTAATTATATCAAGGTGAAAAGGTTTCACTAATGGTGTTAGGATAAGTATAATATAAACTCAATATGGACTTCAATGCTTATATTCTAAACAACTTGCTATTAAAATGTCTTATTATTTTTATCTTATTAATTCTTAATACCTTACTTGTTAATTGGTTAATCTAAATTTATGTTGTATAACACTTGGTATATCAAATATTTGATCATTTATAGTCTTCGGCCAATATCGTTATTATAAGAGGAACTTGATTTATTGTCAGCATAAGTTAGTATTATGAATACTTGATAAAATTTATAAGTATGGTGTTACGTAAATAAGATGATTACTATGATCATGTTAATAATTTATAAAGAGTTTATACTTTACTTATATCTAATACTATTAATGTATCCTCTAACCTTGATATTTGTTTTTATCATTGTATAATCTTCACATTAATCTTAGATCTTAAAGTCCTCTTTAATACTATTAGTCCTATTTATAATTTATATAGTTAACTTCCATGTAGTTCGACCCTGGTCTTGCCGAGTTATTTATTACTTTGACACTTCTGTACTTGGGATAAGACATCAACTCTTTAATTGTGTAAAAAAAAATGTGTATGTACAGGTAGTTGTGATTGTGACTCATATCTTTCCTTGGTTTTACGTCTAAGAAAAACTTAAAAGTCTTTTATAGGTCGAGGATAGGCTTCCCATCCAGTTTTCTAAAAAACTGGTAAATAAGGTCTTTTTTAGTTAGATTCCCAAAACTAATTCGATCATGTTCTTTATGGAATTTTCATCATAAATCATGAATTATACAATGCATATCTCTATTAGGATGCGTTTCAAGAGTCAATAGAAGATTTTCTAAAAACGCTTTACTCAGGGCATCCTTAATGAATTATATTTTATCTTCACGGTTTATAAATATCATTTCTAAAGAATAATATGTTGAATTACAAGTCCATCTAGTACATCTGTGACAGACTTTCAGTTATTTTACACGACATTTCTTTGAAAAAGTGCTCTTACCTATTCTAGGCATGTGTGAAATGAAAGAATTGAAAAACTCACCTGATAATCAGACCTTTGCTTCAATCAACCAGCGAGTATCTTCAGGAATTCCATAATTCATTAACAACCTGAAATTTGCACATCTAGCATAGTAAATTTTTGTAATCGCATTCTGAGGCAGAATAGAAAAATACTTTTTTTAATTTTTTAAGAGTGGTGTCTATTTTCAAATGAAAATTGGAGGAGATATTCAAAGAAAGGGGAAAAAGTAAAGAATTGCACAAATATATACACATATATCAGTTATTATGGGAAACTCAAAAGAACCAACTTAATTCATGAAGTACCATTATCTGCTATTTGATCGAGGTGAAAGAAACTAGCAAAACAAAAATCACAGAAAAACACAAAAATAATATGAGGAAAAAAATCAATATTTATATATAGGATCATCCAATTCAGTAGAGTTATTTTATATTGAAAAATTATCAAGGTAAACTTTCAAATGATATTCATTTACCTTGAAAACATTGTCACTCTTTGGATTCTAGATACCACAGGCCCTATATGGATGCACATATTTCATAATAAATAGACCGCTTCATCTTAATCTTAGTTTTTTAGAAAATAAATGAAGTCTAAAATTATAAAGTAAAACTTTTTAATTAAAATTTAATGTTTTTTTTCCATTATTTTATTTTTATGAAACTTTTTGATTCTTACTTTATAAATTCTTGAATTTTCATATGCATCATTTCTTATTTCCTTAACCTTATTTATTTGTAATTTTTACAGTTGGCTAGCATCATCAAGGTTTGAATTGAAAGATTAAATAGCCTAATAAGCTTTATGTTCAAGTTCCACAGGCAAATAATAAGGTTTTCCATAAACTAGTCTATAAGGTGATATACCTAATGATATTCTATAAGCAATTTAATAAGCTCAAAATGTATTATTAAGTTTTAAAGACCAGCCTTTCCTATTAAGGTTCACTGTTTTCTCCAAGATTTGTTTGATCTCTCTATTAATAAGCTCTACTTGTCCACTTGTCTGAGGGTGATAAAGGGTGACAACTTTATGTATGATTTGTTGCATAAATGTGTTCCATCATTACTTATCATGGTTTGAGAAATTCTAAATCGACTCAAGATATTTTTTTCAAAAACTTTATCACTGTTTTGTGATCATTATTTTGACTTGGAATTGTCTTTATCTATTTTGAAACATAATCTACTGTGACTAATATGTACAAAGAACCAAATGATGGAGGAAATTGACCTATGAAATCTATACCCTAATAGTTAAATACCTCAATGACAAGAATAAGATTTAAGAGCATCATGTAACGTTTTAAAATAGATCCCAACTTTTGATAATTTTCACAAGTCTTGCGGAATGCATATGAGTCCTTGAATATGGTGAGCTAGTAAAATCTACTCTATAATATTTTTACAGTTGTCTTTCTTAATGAGAAATGACCCCTATATGCCTTAAAATGATAAAATTTAATAACACTATTTACCTCATTGTTAAGAATGTATCTTTAAAATATTTGATCATGACAATATTTGAATAAATAAGGATTATCCCAATAATAGTTCTTCACTTTATTCATGAACTTTTTTTTATCTTGGATACTTCAATGAGCTGACAATTGTTCTGAAACAAGAAAATTGTTAATATTAGCAAACTAAGGCAATGTAAAGACAAAAAGTAAAGATTTATCAAGAAAGTAGTCATCGATTAATGTGATGTCAGCTTTTGAATCTATTGTCGATCTTGACAAATGATTTGTGACAATATTTTTGATGTCTTTCATGTCTTTGATTGTGATATCAAATTTTTGAAGTAAAAAAATCTACCGTACTAATCTAGCCTTGGAATCTTTCTTAGAAAGAAGATATTTCAATGCTGCATGATCACTAAAAACAACAACAGGTGAGCCAACAAGATAAGACATGAATTTTTCATACGCAAATACTACTGCAAGTAATTCTTTTTTAGTGGTAGTGTAATTTATTTGAGCACTATTTAAAATTTTACTTGTATGGTAAATCATATAAGGTTTTTTTTATTTTTTCTTTGTCCAAAATAGCACCCACGACATATTCACTAGCATCACACATTATTTTAAAAGGTAATCACGAATCAAGAGATTGAATGATAAAAGTAGAAGTAAGCAAGTTTTTAAGTTTAATAAAAGTTTCTTCATAATGTTCAGCCCATTCAAAAATATTATCGTTTGTTAAAAGGTTACTTAAGGGCTTATATATTATATTAAAATCTTTGATGAACCTTTTATAAAAACTAGCATGTCTTAGATTGATCTAACATCTTTAATATATTTTGGTGTTGGCAAGTTAATAATTAACTTGATTTTAAATTTGTTAATCTCAATTTCTTTTGATGAAATAATATGACCAAGTACAATACCATTTGTTACCATAAAATGATATTTTTCCCAATTCAGTATAAGATTCTTCTTTGTACACCTTCTCAAAATCTTTTCTAAATTAGTCAAACAATTATCAAATGAATCACCAAAAATAGGAAAATCATCCATAAAAATCTCAAGAAAATTTTCCATTATATTACTAAATATACTAAGCATGTATATTTGAAATATGGTTGGTGCATTACATAATTCAAAAGGCATCTTTTAATATGTAAAAGTACCAAATAGATATATGAAAGTAGTCTTCTCTTGATCTTCCAATGTAATTTCAATTTGGTTGTAACCTGAATAACCATATAGGAAACAATAAAATTCATGATCTGCATCTCTTTCTAGGATTTAGTCCATGAAAGGTAAAGGAAAATGATCTTTTCTAGTCATTGAATTAAGTTTCCTATAGTCAATGCATATGTGCCAACCAGTAATTGTCCTAGTTGGAATTAACTCATTGTTCTCATTTGTTATCACGATGACTCTAGATTGCTTGGGTATAACTTAGGTGGGACTTACCCATTTGCTATCAAAAATAGGATAAATGATTCTATTATCTAGAAGCTTAATGACTTTATTTTTCACTATGTCTTTCATATTAGAATTGAGCCTTCGTTGTATTTCTTTAGAGGGTTTAACATTTTCCTCTAAACAAATTCTGTATGTGTAAATCAAAGGACTAATTCCTTTTATGTCAGTTATGGTCCATCCTAATGTATTTTTATGTATTTTTAGAGTTTGTAATAACTTATCTTCTTGATGTGCATTAAATTTGGAAGAGATTATTACCGGAAAAGTTTTATTTTCTCCTAAAAAATAAGTATTTAAGATTGAATAGTAACGATATCAAATTAGGTTTGGGTTGTTGAACACTTAAAGGTATGGATTTAATTAATTATGGTGGCAATTCTTTAATTTGTGGTCTTTAATTACTTAACTTTGATTCTTCAAGAAAATAAACCATTTGAAAATCATCAAATTCATCAATCTTAGTTTGCTAGAAGTGGTTTGAAATTGATTATGAACTAATTTTTTTAGTAAAGTCCACTTCTTGTAAATTATTATTATGTCTAGGTTGCTTACAAATATTAAAAATATTCATCTTTAATGTCATGTTTTCAAATGATAGCTTCATCAGTCCATTTCTACAATTAATCAATGCATTAGAAGTTGCAAAAAATAGACGTCTTCGAATAACAAGAAATGAATTAGATGTTTCAATAGGTTATGTGTCCAAAATAATAAAATCCGTAAGCTATATAGATTTATCGACTTGTACTAACATATCTTCAACTATTCTTTTAGATACTTTTACAAATCTATCAGCAAATAAAAGAGTTACAGAAATTAATTTTAATTCACCTAGATTGAGATTTTGAAAAACTGAATATAGAAGTAAATTTACACTAGCTCCAAGATCAAGTAAGGCTTTTTTAATTTTATGTTCTCTAATAAAGCAAGAAATTATAGGACAACCAGGGTTTTTGTATTTTAAAGTATTATTGTTATGAAGAATGACACTTACTTGTTCTGCTAAAAAAGCTTTCTTTTTCACATTTAGTTTTGTATTCACAGTGTACAGATTTTTCTAAAATTTGGCATAAGAAGAAACCTATTTAATAGCATCCAGCAAAGATATATTGATCCTTACCTATTTAAAAGTTTCAAAAATTTCAAAGTTATGATCAATTTTTCTTTGTTTAGTCATGACATGAGGAAATAGAAGTGCTAGCGAGGAATCAATCTTTTCTTTGTAATTTCTAGATTCAACCCCTTCCTTACCTTTAGAGATTGACTCATCATCTTTCTCCCAATGTTCAAGAGTGGGCTTTTCAATAACCTTACCACTACGAAGAGTAGTGATTGATTTGACTTGATCCATGTGTTGGCTTCTAGAACTACTTGTATTTGTATTGTATTGCCCCTTAAGATTTTATTGTGGTTAAAATGAAAGCTTACCTTTCTCTTTAAAACTGAGAGAAGATATCAATTTTTCAAGAGTATCTTTAAAATCTATTATGCTTTGAGCAAGTTGAGTATTGATTGTCTCTTGCTTTTTAATGAATGCATGCAATGTTTCCTCAAGATTTCTTTTAGGAGGTGGAGTATAAGGAGTTGCATATCCATGAGAATTTAAGAAATTATGTTATGCTTGAAGTGGTAGTTTTGAAGTTTATGCATTGTTATTATCACTCTTCCAAGTGAAATTTGAGTTATTTCTCCAACTAAGGTTGTATGTTTGCGAGTATGGGTTATGATTAGGCCTTTGAAAACTATTTAAAATATGAGCTTATTCATGGAGATATTTCTTAAAAGAAGGTAAAGTTGGACAGTCATTGGTTAAATGTTTATTTCTTTCATATATTTGACACACAATGTCTTAAACAGATTTTAATTGACCATTCTTTTTTTAATTCTAATGCCTTGACTTTTCTAGCTAAAGATGTAAACTTGACTTGGAGGCCATGATCTTCCCTAAGGTTGTATATACCTCCACTAGATGTATGAGGTTGAGTTTTACTTGGTACCTCATAAGTACCTGCGGTGTCCTAATTTTGAGTATTTTCAACTAAGAAGTCTAAGTGCTTCATTGCTTCATCAGGGTCTTTATCTTCAAAAGTTCTATTGCATATCAATTCAACCATTTGTCTATCTCTAGGTGTTAACCCTTCATAAAAATATAAAATCAATCTCTATGTTTTAAAACCATGATGAGGGCAAGTATTAAGCAAGTCTCGATATCTATCTCAATATTGGTAAAATGTTTCTTCTTATTTTTGCGTAAAAGTGGTGATTTGTCTTTTGAAAGAGTTTGTTTTATGAAAAGGAAAAAACTTCTTTAGAAATTATTGTTGTATTTCATCCCAAGCACAAATGGATCCAGGTCCTATATTTTATAACCATGTTTTAGCTTTATTTTTTAATGAAAAAGAAAAAAAACTTTAATATGATGGTGTTCATGCTACAATTTAAGTCATTATACATATTGCAAACCTCCTCAAATTCCCTTAAATGCAAGTATAAAAATCTAAGCCATAAAAAGAAGGTAAAAGTTGAATAATGCATGACTTAAAATTAAAATGAGATGCATCATGGGGAAAACTATACATGATGGTGCATTTTTTCTTGTGGGATTCATGTGGTCTCTAAGTATTCTAACATGGTTATTCTCATTATGAAACGATTGGTTATCTTCTTTAGCCATATTTTCTAAAACTGATGAGGATACCCTACAAAATCTATCACTTAATGTACGTGACCACACTCTCATGCATGTGTAGGAATAGAATAAAAGGAAGAAAAAAATAAATGAAGAAACAAAACAAAAGAAACAAAGTTAGATACAAGAAAAGTGAAAAAATAAAAGAAAATAAATACTATAATTTATATAAAGAATTTACCTCCTCGACAACAACACCAAAAACTTGACACGGCAAAAAGATTGATGTTTTCTTCCAAGTGCAGGAATGTCGAAATAATAAATAACTTGACAAGACCGGGGTCAAACCATAAAAAACTTAATTGTATAAATTATAAATAACAATAATATAACAACAACAACAACAACAATAATAATAGAAGAAGAAGAAGTTGATGAGAACTTTGAGATGGAAGATCAATGTGAGGATTAAATAATGATAACAAAAAATATCAAGGTTAGAAGATCCACTAATGGTATTTCAAACAAGTATAGTATAAACTCTTTTTATTGAAATAGAAACCACACACAAAGGAGGTTCCAATTGGATTATAATTTTTTAACATGATTACATTAGTTATCTTATTTGAATAATGATAATACTTATAAATATTGTCAGACATTCATGATTATAACTTATATTAATAACAAATCAAATTCCTTTCACAGCACAAGTGTCGGATACACCATACAGTTGGGCTATGAAAGTGTCAAGTATATGTTGTACCAAATGTTATACAACATAAATCTAGATTAACCATTTAACAAGCAAAGTATTAAGAGTGAACAAGATAACACATACAAAACATATTAGTATCAAACATTAAAGTCCATGTTATTACACTATACTTATTCTTACACCATTAGTGTAACCTTTTCACCTTAACATAATAAACTTAACTAAACATAATGAAAGAGAGAAATATAAATAAACAAGATAAGAACATAAATAAGATAAAAGTTAACCAAGTAAAGGAAAAAAAATAAAAGGCATAAATAAGATATTAATAAAAGCAAAATTTAAGCATTATAAAAATACAAAGAGAGAAAGCAATAACATGATTTGATTTGAAAACCAAGATGCCTAAATGCATGACAAATACCTCCTTTTATAGGCTAAAATTAAAAACTATTGATTTGAGGACTAATTGATGAGTGGGTGGCGATATCTTGACTTGGTGACAATCCTTATCTTATTTTTTGAATAAAATGTCATTGATAATATCAGAATTTGAACCAGACTTTACGTGAAAGTTTCAGAAAATTATCTTAGTTTTTTAGGAAAAAAAACATTAAGGTCATTTGCACTTCTAAAACTTGAGATATGGGCTGAACACTGAACAATATCTTGACTGGAGGACAAATTTAAACTTTTACGTTATTACTAAGATTTGGACTTCCAAACTTTCCATGAAAGTTTTAGGCTTATATCTTAACTTTCAATCCATATAAAGTAGATCTATATTGGAGATCTACAGTTCCAGATATGATCAAATTACTGAACAGTGTTTCAGTTTGGATTGCTCCAGCATCTCTTTTCTAAGTTTGGTCATTTCTTTGTCCTTTCAATTTCAATACTTTAACTCATTAATTAATTCTTTTATTTATGTGATAGGCCTGTATTTAAAATTAGCATTTACCATGAATTAAAGGTACCTTATGGTATCAGACTTGTTATTATAAAAGATACTTTAGTTGATGAGTTATTGATACTTTAAGTACAAAATAATAATATAAAACCTTGATAAAAATACACTTTTAAGTACTAATCAAGTCTTGTCTAGGTTAAAGTCATTGAAGTACCATTACTTCCCTACTTATCCTAAAGTTTAGTGTGTATGATCTTAAAAGTAATGTATGATGACATAAGCATGAATGCATGCTAAAATAGTAAAAACAAGAAAATAAATGAATAGCACAACAAACAAGATAGTAATAGAAAGACAAAACAAAAATATGTTAAAAAAATAATAATATTTTAGTGTAGTCAATCTTAACATAAGTCTCTAAAAGATGACAAACTTATGTTTTTTTAATAGTTAAGAGATATAAATAAAGAGATGAAAGTTTTGAATTTTAGAATAATAGTGGATGTAAAAGTAATTATAGCATTTTTAAATAATCTTCTCTTTCTATCACTTTTTTTCCTTTCCTAAAGTTTATGTAATAACATGATGTTTGAGATAAAGTAGAAAAAAAGGCAACTTATAACAAACAAAGGAGAATTTAAAAAGAAAAAAAAAGCATGAAAGAAAAAGGAATAAAAAACTGAAAAAACAAACATAATCTAGATAAATGACGAAAGCAACCAAAATCATCATCACACACCTTCTAACAAACCAACCTAAGAGACAACCAAAGAGAATAGGAGTCAAAGATAAAGGTCAACCATCCAACACAATCAACCAATTAAGAACCGCTTTGAAATAGGAATAACAATAATAAAAATCAAGAACGCAGAAGAAAAGAAAAACAATACAAGTGATGAAAACCTATATTGTGAAACATATAAACTCAAATAATAAAAATCAATAACTAAGATAACAAACATTAAAAACAAAAAACAAAAGCAATCAAAACAACAATACTAGGTATAACAATGATAGATAAAAAAAAATAAAGATAAGATAGAGAGTTCTACATAGAGAATGATACGACTCTTATTTTCAAACTCAAGACAAATTGACTAAATAACCTCCCTAAATATACTATTAAAGAGTTATACAGCTTAAGACCATAACAATAACCCCCATTTCAATTTTTAAATAAAATAGGGCCTAAAATGACAAAAAAAATGAAATGACCCATAAAAAAATAAAATTACAATTAAAAAATAAGAACTAAAGAAGAAAGGAACCTAATTCAACTCAAAATTAGAAAAATAAATCACCAATAGACACAATGCAAGAGGAACCTAAGACTAATTATTAACATGAAATAGAATGTTTAGTCCCATCAAAACAAAGATAGCTCTTCTAATGCTAAAAAAGATTAAAGACCAAGTTAAGTCAATTGTGTATTTATTATACACTAATAATAATGACCAATATTTCAAAGGTAGGAGCCCCAACTACCCACCATATAAAAAAGAAAGCTCACCACAATCAATCCTAACTCTTATAAGGACCACTGTATCCATAAACTTGAACCTAGAAAGAAAAGTAAGGAATTCTTTAGGAATGACAGAATTCGTGATTAACCAAGCATGAAGGAGCCTAGAGCAGCCCCGTTAGAGATAACCAGTTTTTCATAGCTCTACAACTGACTAATAAAGTTACTTTGTGATAGGAAAATGTTTTTAAGATAATAAATTAGTTGTGTTTAAAATCCTTGTTTAACTAGGCAATTAGAATTCTTATAAAAATAATATTTAAAATCCTTATTGGATTATAATAGTTTAAGCTTGAAATCTTTAGGCCTTTATGCAAAATTTAAGAGTGTTGAATATCATTGAAGATGATATTAGAAGGTTCAATTATTTTATGTGTCTAATATTTTCAACAACTAGTATAAGAGTTTGAAAAAAAAGGTTTTAATTATACTACTCAAACAACTTTTCCTTTCGAAACCTAACTTTCATAAAGGGACCTCAAAGGTCTTAGATAAGGCAATCTAAGAGATTTTTAAGGAAAAAATAAAGATTGACAAACACAAGATCGACAAGGTGAAAAGAATTTTAAAATTAGTTTATTATTTCCCTGTAGGAAAAAATAAACTCTGATCAAGCAATAGATCCAATTAAAATATATGTTATCAAAAAAAAATTATACTTTATAACATTTAGTTCATTTATAAAAAAAAGTTCAGAAAAGTATTTGTTAATGTTCATGTAGTTTGTGAAAAAAAGTGATATATACCTACACAGTAAAATTTGCTTTAGAAGATTTTTTTTAGTAATATATAGATTAATGAATTAAAAATTATATTCTCAAGTTAAATGTGATTGCATGATAGTGATGCCCTATATATCACAAAAAAATTATAAAAGAAGACAATCTTTAATTAGAGTTGTTTGTACTAAAAAAATCTTGTTTAAAGAAGAGTTTGTCATTACTAATTGAGTATGAGTGTGTATTTAAGAATATTTGTTTAAGAAAGAGGTATTTTTTTTTAAGGGAGAGATTGTTGAGATAAAAAAAGGTTTCTTGGATAAAAAAGGATTTCAAAATAAGAATGAATTTGTTTTTAGAATTCTTGTTTAACTAGTTAATTAAAATCTTTATTAAAGTAGTATTTAAAATCTATTTTGGATTAGGATAGTTTAGGTTTAAAATTTCCTGGATTCGAGAGTATTGAATACCGATGAATAAAATCCTAGGATGGTGTGTTTAGTGTTTTCATTACTTTGAAGCCACACATGAGAAGAGCTCAACATGGCATAAAGAGAAATGAAAAAAAGCTGCTCAAGGCCGCGTATTCCGAAAGTGGAGAACAAAAAACATCGCACGGAGGAGTAACAAGAAATACAAACAAGATTTGCACCACAAGCCTGATGGCATGGGCTTTCAACGATCCAAGTCCATTTTAGGGTCTGCCACATTGGGACGACCCCGCGGTATTTGAAGCTTTCTGGTCTCGCAAGAAAGGGGCTTTTTAGCAATGCAATCATGAATCAACAGAAAGGAGAGGGTTATCAGAAAGAGACAGACCATAACCTCCATGAAAATGAAACATACGTGCAAGAATTTGAGTAGATAGTGACAGTTTTAAGGCTGAATTACAATCTACCACATGGCTGACTCTTTATGCAATTCTCTGTCATAAATCAGCTAAGTAGTAGCAAGAAGAGGAGGTTCCCTACAACAATTCCGAGCAACACATCTGAAAGCCCGTTCCTGTTCAGCACCAACGAATGACCATAGGCAATCATTACCGGGAACTGGCAGTCCTCGTCAGATGGATCCTTGTCTGTAACCAGAGCCAAACCAGAGAAATCACAGTCCCAATATCCTTGGTTATTAAGTTGATAGTACATGTTGAAGGCATAAGAAGCATTCCCTTCAGCACTTAGATGATTGCAAGAAGACCCGTAGCCTAAAGCAGTACAATCTGATTTACTACAGGCATAGTCAATACTATCTGGCAACTCGCTTAACTCAGTCGTTTCAGGGTCGAGAACACACCACCTTCTTAGCTGATACCTCACTCCCTCCACCGGAGCCAGACCCTTATCCTCGTCCAACCCCATCAAATCCAAACCATATTTGGGCTTCCCATCAAACTCAAATACTCCCCAATGCCTTTCGAAGTTACCGGGAGCAATTGCTTTAGCATTCTCATCAATGAGGCTAAATAGATAAACATCGATGTTCTTGCCCTTTCTTTTTGGTGTTCCGTTTCCACTCAAAGCATGTCGAATCAATCCTTGGTTGAATCTCTTGGCATTTTGGATATTAGCATTTTTGTCACCATCGGTTGGCCAACCGACTTCTCCAATCATAATCTGCATGTCAGGATACCCAGCCTTGTCCAATGACCATATAAGAGTGTCAAGATTTGCATCAAACGCGTTGGTATATGTTAAGTCGCCATCTGTGATCGGTTTCTTTGGTCCATCAAAGAATGCAAACTCGAGTGGGAAGTTAGGGTCTCCGTATAGACTCAGGAATGGATAGATGTTGACAGTGAAAGGGGCATCATTTTCATTGAGAAACTTGACTACTTCAATCGTGAGGTCTCGAACATCAGGTCTGAAGTCACCAGCGGATGGAACTGGGTTTGATCCAGGGGAGTCGTAAATGTCGGCATTCAAGGGGACTGTGGCCTTGACATGGGAACCTAGCCCAGCTCTGTTGAGGGCATGCTGGATATTTTTTAGAGCTGGTAACGTGACATGTAGATAGGTGCCATTATATGTTTGCAGGAAAGGTTCATTGCCAACAGCTACATACCTGGATAAAAGAAGATCATTAACGAAATTTCTCATTTAATTTAACGACTTTTACCAAAACGTATTTCTCAAACATTATACGGCCAAACATTAATTAATTAATCAATTCTCCAAGAAGAGAGATATTCCTTGAATTAAAGAATTAATTCAACCAGCCACATCGAAGCAGAGCAATTGTTAATCATACAAATAAAAGATTTGGAATTGCAAAGTCTTGACAACAGGCGCTGCAATCAATAGAATAGTTTCAGTTATGCCATCAAAAAGAGAGGAAAAGAAGAAGTCATGCAAGCATTGTTCAGAGGTCAACAACTGTGTGCAACTCTAACCTGATTTTGACTCCACCAGTGTAAGACCAGCTAGTCACATTTTCATCAACCCAGGCAGCAGCAGCCGCAGGATCTTGACTAATCTCATGCAGCTTGTAATTTGGTATAGCCAGCATTACTTCAATATCAGTCCCAATCAGAGCTGCCATAATCTTCTCATCGGCATCAAACAACTTCAAATTGTCAAACCCATTTTCTTTCAGCATCTGTACCACATTATCCGGTGGGAGTTGGTGTGTAGCCATGGTGCCCCAGTTCACTCCAACACGACTAGTAACATCAGGGATCATGGTCAAGAAAATAACAAACGGCACCAAAACATAGGTGGTAAATACTTCAGCCAGTGCCATCTTCCTTTTTCTTAGAGAATCTTTAATGGGGCTGGGACGAGAGAGAATCAAGAATCAAGAAATACTGGAGAGCGCTGCCAATGACTGGGACTTGAACTCGTGATTGGCACAAGCAAAAATGAGAAAGGGAGAGGGGGGATTTGTTGGTTCGTTGTGGCAGAATTTATAAGAGTGAAAAGTTAAGTCTCGCTCTCTTTTTCTCTATCTAGCTACAACACAGTTGGGGATTGGCTTTTGGGAAACTTCACAGTGAAGGTGACAAATCTAGTGGGTGATGGTTTCTTGTACAAGAAACAAAAAAAAAAAAAAAAAAGTTCATTGCAGGAAGTGGAAGATTCGTCTCTCCCTTCCGTTATTCAGTTATGTGTGGTGCCAGGCCAGTCAGTATGCTCCCAACTAGTAGCAACACGCTTCTAAAAATGGCAAGGCAATTGAAACAATGCCTTTATTGTTCATATGCTGGCACCAATGCTTGAGCCATGGTCGAGTGAATCTAAACCACCAGTCCAGGAGCTGCAAAGGCAATTAGACATTTATTTGGAATCCGTGCGAGTTCGTATTTTTGTCTTTATCTAATCCAAACACTAGTTTTTACCTCTCCTCACTTCTTATGTATATGTAAAACATGAAACTAGTCTATCCCTTCTGCAATTTAATTTGACAAGCATTATACATATGTGGCATTTATGATATGATGAGCGACGCAAAACTTGGAGTAGATTGTTTTTGACATTTATGCAACTATTCAAAGTTACTCAGGGATAATGAGTTTTTCACTGTGACAAATGTTAAATCGCAATTAAGACATTGAAGGAGAATAAAACTAGTAGGATTTGTTAAGTATCAAAGTCATATTTAGTGTTGTAGCAGGATGCTAGGATTGTTTTGAGAATTAGGATTATTTTGTTAAGAGAATTAGGTATATTAAACTTATTAAAAATTCAATGATAAATATTATCTTTAGCACACCTTATCTAAAATAAACTATGTTAAGTAGTTTAGTTATGATTTAAAGGTTTTTTTTCTTATCGATAATTTATTCATAACTTATAATAAAGATTTATTTTCATATATAAACCTAGTATTTTGAATTTATTATGAACTTATATATCCAGATAAATTCTTATAGAAAAGGTTCACGTAGGTGTTTTAACATAATTTACCTATTATGAAAAACAAAAGGATTCTCCACAACTTATATATTGTTGTGAAAAATACTTTCAATTAAAATTGATAAATATCTAAAATAATCTTGAAAATTTTCTAGTCAACTTCTAGTATTTAAATATCAATCTACTTATAAGGCCAACATTTATACCAAGATGTTAACCATTAAATTTCTTGAATTAAGATTTTAGATTTATTAAAATATTGATAAAATCCTTAAAATATTTTATAAATTTGATGTAAATTTCAAAAGATAGAAAAATCAACACAAGTATTTTTCTAAAACTATGCTAAAAAAACCTTTTCTCTTCTTTTTGGTAAATAAAAATGTAATTTTTATAATAATTGGGTTGTATGGAACAAACAAAAATTAATTTTTTTAATTTTAAAAGAAATTTTGTTATAGTCATGTTTGACAAAATCATATTTTTGTTCAAAGCAAACATAAGGATGTGTTTATCAAACACGCTCTTAAGTCAAAAGTCTTTTTTATCAAAATTTCTGAAGTATTTGAACTGATTTTGACCTGACTAGGTTGACTCGAAAATACTAGTTCAACCATAAACCAAACTAAAACTAAGGTTTAACCTAAAACTAAACTAGAACAAATATTTAAATTGAAAGAAAATAAAAAAATAAAGAAAAATACTAAAAACAAAAAATCTTATAACAAAAATAAATCAAAAACCAAGGAAAACAAAGAACATGAAGAGCAATAAATAACATTCAAACTCAAACCCGACAATGTAAACATATCATACTATATTTCAAGTAATAAAAGGCAATGTTTTATTTGCAATTAAGTAAGGAGCAAGAATCAAGTATCCATTTGCTTTCATTATTACTCAAACATCTTGATTTTTTTTTTGTCAAAATAAGTTATATTCAAAACCAAAACTCTAAGATTAAAACAAATAAAGATATGTTATTGATGCATGAAAACCCTAGATTATTTATTAATAATGATATACAAACTTGCAAAAACCAAAATCAAATCAAAATAAAACCTAAAACTAGTACTTAAAATAATGTTCTTCAAGTGAACATGAAGAACACAAAATCAGGTTGCTCATAAAACCCAACATACACTATTAAACCTAGAAAATACATTTTAGGATTCCAAACCAAGGTCTATTAGCCCCAACAAATTATATTATCATAAACAAACAAATTTGAATAAAAAACAATAATGAATAACCTTGAATAACAAAAAAACATGTATAAGATTTAAATCTCTGAAACTACAACCCTATAATCAGCCAACAAAATATCAAAAATCAATCAAAAACTGACTCTTTAAACACATAAGACCTAAACTAAATGCAGGGATCAAGAACATGTATTATTAATTTAAAAAAAGTCATCAAACACCTACTACTACCTTTGACAAGTTTCAAAACTACTATACTTCTTTAAAACTAAATACACAAACACTTTTTATACATCCCAACAACATTAACAACAACTTTAAAACAAGATTAATCAATTAAAACAACATTTTTTATCATCAATCTACATAAATGCTAAAATATAAAATAACGCCAAAAAGATTAAAAAAAACATCATTAATCAATGAAAAAGCATGAATGGGCATGCCATATGGACTATGTCCTTGAGTTTTCACATGGTTATACATTTTTTTTAAGTTTGCTAGCTATAAGCTACTACTTTTTCTTTTCTTTTCCTTTCAATTTCTATTCTTTATAAAGCTTGCTAGACCTTTTATGTTAGGTCTTTGAACCTTCACATGAGGGTTTTTCTAGGTTTTTTTTTTTTATGGATTCCTTTAAAGATTGATAAAAACTCGGACTCTTTAGAGTTTTTAAGTGTGAACACACAAAAATGTTAGGTGGTTTTGCACATATGAGTATCTCAATCAAAATTTATTGAGTTGATCACTTTCAAGGTTTCATCGGAGAAACTTCATAGAGGAGATGCACATCTTTTATTTGTATCTATCATTACTTTATTTAGAGAACTATAGCTTCACATTCATTCAATTGAAGGTAGTAACTTGACCAACCTAAAATTTAAAAATGCAGTAATTGTTAACTAGAGACTAGATGTTGGAGATTTTGGTAGAAGAATTGGGATGTAAACATCTAATTTTATGAAAATAAGGTTGTAAAGGGGATGTTTTTATTCCATTTAAAAAAACACCTTATGCATTTAGAGATATAGAACTCCATAACGAGCTCTTGGAATTTGTTAACCTGATCATCCAAAACTGTTAAGTAAAAAGATGGAAGTTTGGTGAATAACATGTCGTATAGATTAAACCCCTAAAAATTAAGGTTTTTAATTTGAGACTTGATAGATTTCATTTTAGTTTTTATTCTTTTAATTGCTTTTAATTGCACTCGTAATTGTCTTCTAAATTCTTAATTTTATGCAATTTTATCCTTGCTAAACTCAATCATTAGCCCTAAAATTTAATGTCATTTTCATCTTCATCTTTGGTTTTTAACTTGTGTATTTGAACCCTTAATTGATTATCAAATTTTTAATTTCTTTCAATTTAGCTTATAATTTAATCAATTTCAGCCTTTGAAGTCTTGCACCTTATAAGATTTAGTCTTTCATTTTGAATTTCTTCAATCAAACCTCTAATTGGCTATTAAATATTAATTTTTTCACACTTAAGCCCTTGATTTAACCATTTAAACCTTTCAAAGTTAAATTTTAGTCCCCAAACCTCAATTTCTTCTAATTTACTCCTAAACTGACCCCAAAAATCGATTTTTAAGTCCCTAATAAAATTAAGTAAGCCTTTCAAAGTCCTCACTAAGTCCTTATTCATCTAAATTTGTATTCATTTACGATAAATAAAAATATTTTTACCAAATAGATTTCTTGTCAATCAAAATAAGGTCACTAATTTTGCTAATCTTGTATATTCTGGTTCTCTAACTTTTTTCACTTATTATTTTGGTCATTTATCACCAACTTAGGCTTTCTTCATGCGTATCCACTTGTATTTTTGAATTTTATTTTTCTATTTTCTATCTTAATTTTTTTATGGAGTAAAAAAATAAATAGCAACAAGGTTTATTTAAGAGAAGATCTTAATTATCAAACAAATGATCATAATGTATAGGATTTTTATTAAGAATTTGTACCCTTTCCCCCTAGTTGAAAGAGCTAGAAATAAAATTTAAAAAGTTTTATTTTAAAATATTTTTTTATAATATATACTTTAAAAAATAACTATTATGACACTTTTAGATACCTCTTAAATTGAAATAATTTTACTCGGTAAAAAGAAATACACCAAGCACTCAAATAAAAATAAAAATAGAAATCGAATTGAATAGCTTCCTTAATCTGCAATATAACATTCCTTAAAGTATAATGTGAATACCGTGTCACAGAAGAAGATGTGATCAAGAAAGCCATTTATGTGCATATAATACAGGACTTTTTGTATTTATTGTCTGTTTTTTTGGCAAAAGTGGCGTCATTGCTTTCTTTTAGTGGAAGGGTCGATGGCGAGCAACGCCATTACGAGGATAGAAAGGAATCTCCAAATGCTAACCAGCGTAATGCTACGTGTTTCACTCTCATTCAGAAAGCTTTCTTGGTTTGCCTTTTAAGTTAAAGTTAATTTGCTCATCTACCTTTCTTTCAGTCTCCTCCTATAACTTGCTTCTTATAGTTTATCCTGTAGTGTCCACAATTAATTATATAATTTATTCATTTTTTATATTAAAAAATACTTTCCTTCATGATCAAGATTTCCACCATATCCATTTCTCTTTTCTTTTTTCTGCGAAGAGAAATGAGAAAAGAGCATGAAACTAACTAAAGAACTATACTACAATGGATCTAAAATATATATATATATATATATATAGGGGTTAAATACGTTACAGTTGTCTGTCTTTTATGATCTAAAAAGAACAGTAGCTAAAAGACCCACAGCGCGGCCATGGTGTGTTCCAAAGAAAAAGGATACCAGATACAATAAGAAAAATGCTAGCTTTAAGGGATTCTGAGATGCTCCTTTCCTTTCTTGATTATTCCATTATTGGCACAATCTTCTTGACTGCATATGTGGGAGCGATATCTACTGACACCCTCCCTCGAACTGAATGAGCAGGAAGACATGTCGAGCTTGTGTTCCAAACCATGAAACAAAAACGAACTGAACATGAAGAGCTCCTCATGTTACATGTTCTTGCAAAAAATGGTAATAAGCTTCTATATGTTTTATGCTTGCATGCAGTATTGGGTTGGCAACAAGAGAGGTACTGTTGATATTATCACAAAACATGGTAGAAGGATTAGCCAAGAACACACCTAGATCACAAAGTAAAGATTGTTTCCAGCATAAGTCTGCTTAACAACAACAAGTGCTCGATATTTAGTTTCAGTAGTGCACCAATCATAGAAGAATGCTCCCAATCTCGATAGCATACTCTGTTTGAGTGATGGTGATGGATTGAGAATAAAGATGAACAAAATCTCTATTCCCAAACAAATTTAAGGAACAAGGGTTTTCATTTCAAAATGAGTTGATGAGTACTGAATAAAACTCTCAATACCCTTTGCATCATTATCAGGAATGAAAATATCGTCAATATAGAGAAGTAAAAACATGCATCCACTTTGTATATATCAGAAAAATAATGAACCTTACTAATAATGAACCCAAATTCCACTGGTATAGAATTGAATCTATCGAACCAAGCTCTTGGAGCTTCTTTGAGACCACAAATTGCTTTGTGAAGATGAAATATATAATTTGGTTTGCTGGGGTTGGCAAAACCAAGAGGTTGTTAAACGTAAACTTCTTCTTGCAACTGATCTTGGAGAAACGCATTACGCACAACAAGTTGTCGAAGAGGACAATTATAAGTGTAAGTAAGTGAAAGCATAATACGAATAGTTGGAGAATTGAAAACAAGGTTGAAGGTTTCGCTAAAATCAATGCATTGTTGCTGATGAAATCCCTTTTACAACAAGTTGAGCTTTGTGCATTTCAATAGTTCCATCTGAATGATGCGTGGTCTTGAAGACCCATTCACAAAACATCGCTACCTTCCATGTTTCTTCTACAATCAACCTGAAGTCATGACTAATTTATGCTGCTCCTTAGCGAAGTGGCAGTTTCAACTCTTCATTCTTTAACTTGAGCGGGAGTATTGTGTGATAAACTCCTTACAACTAAGATTGATTGAGTTGTCTTTCTTGTATATATACACCTATTTTAGTTCCTAGGATTTCTCCCCAAAATCCTTAGTAATTAGTATTGTGCAATCTTTAAAAGGCAATGCTTTAGAATCATATCCGCAAGCTTTTGGCTTCCAATCTTATACTTTTCTCGACTATAACTTATGGACATCAGGAACTAAAAATTCACATTCAGAGTTTCAATTTCGACGATAAGAGAGACGGAAAGTGAAGCTGACACAGGTTTTTTTTTTTTTTCCCCTGCAGCTTTACGTATTATTTTCAAGATCTCAAGTAAATCACAAATAAAAGTTTCAATTTAAAAGCACATAGATGTTTCAGAGAAAACACCGGTAATTACATAATTTGCCGTTGCTATCAAGAAAGCTTAGTACAATACATGCTTCTTAATTCAACTCCCAAGCGGATGGCCGGCATCGTTTCAGGCTGTAGTATCATGCCAACTACCTCCGGCATATTATGTTTCTTCAATCTCAGATAAACAGGCAGAAAGTGGCAATCCTTCATGCTCGACATAGAGCAAAGCATAACATGTTTGGTTGGCCTTGTCTTACCCATATTTACCAACTAGTATGGATTGGCTTCCACCTAATCTGACCCAAGTATAACAGCAAAACGATAATAGGACATTGATACTAACATTGCCAAAAATGGGTGTCTTGATCATAACTGAAAATACACCAACTCAATGGATCAGACAAAACTGAATAGAAAACGGAAAATATATTTATCAGGTCAGATTTCTTGGAGGTCATCTCAAAGCGAAGTTTGTTTCTGCTGCCAACCTTGTAAAGGGAACAAAATCTGCTAGGAAACTGATGGCGTGAGTGGTGTATGGACAGGAAAGATTTCCCTCAGCAGAATCTAAACGTTAGTGGCATTATCTTTGAAACATGCTTCTGGTAGCCTAAAGCTTAAGCAAAACATGGCCTGCATGATTAATCAGAAGTCATAAAAAAGATAACAAAGCACCCTTATGCACACGAGTAAAGTCTCCCTGTCTAAAACACATACTCCTGCTATAAAACTTGTCATAAATAAGCAATTGATTTCACGGTGGATGATAATTGGTACCTTATTTGGAGCAACATCCCTAACCCTGTGAAATATTGGTTCATGTATGTGAGCATTCAAGGCAGACTCTGCCTCCTGCATAAAGGATGAATATATATGCACAAATTTGATTAAAATACAGAAGGAAATATGATGATTAGAGGTTAAAATTCAGAACAAAAAAAGAAGACAACAAAATATCTCTGCAGAAAAAAGCTTACCGAAACTATCAATTCTTGGGTTTGATTTGCTCGCATGAAACAATAGCAGTGAATCAAGGGAAGAGGTCCTTTCCAATCCTTCCTCTGAATAAGCCCCTTGAATGCATCTAAGGAGAAAATTATTTTATGTTAACAATTATGATGCCCCACCCCCCCAAGCCAAATTATTTATTAGCCATATTAACACTATCCCAAAAAATAGACATCTGGAATCACATTTGAACACTCAGAAATATAGGTGGAGAGAAAAGACTGAAAAATACTGCATGTACCAAGAAAATGTAGGGCAGAAGCAGGAAGGTTCATGACTATATGATCAACATGCTCCCAAGGCTTAGTATTGGGAAGCTCCAAGGCTCTCATCCTCTTTTTTTTGCCTCCCTTTCTCCTAAGAGCATCCATTGCACCATCACCATTGATGCTTCCATTTTCTACTCAAAAGATGAACAAGAGTTTAGTCATACAAGCCAAATGAAGGACAAGATTGTTATATATGCACCTAAATCCATTATTCAAGATGCTAAAATGTTTTGCATTAACCCTGAATTTGGCGCTTATGATACCTTCCAAGCAACAATCCGAAGGTCTTTTAGTTGCAGCTACAGAAGTGTGTGTATTTCTATTCAAATCTTGTGCACCCTCCACATTACCCGAAACAGTAACAGGTGCTTCCTCTGCTTCAACTGCATGACAAAACAAGTAACAGATGGAACTGCATGCAACAACAAACAGGAGGGGAAATAAATCAACACAAATAATACCTCCCATTCTTGTATTTTCTACCCTTGATTCCTCATTTTCCTGTACGCTGCAATCCTCACATGCTTTAAGCATTGAAACATTGCATTCTGCATTATTTTCACAAACTGGTGCTTCCATAAGTTGAGAAATAAATTTCCTAGCATCCATATTGTATGCACAAATGCAATCATCAACCTTATTGATTTCTGCATTAATCTTCAAGTAGCGAATGCTATCTGGGTTCAAATCATTTGCATAAACAATGCATCCTTTCTGTGCTGCTGGAATAGCGAAAGGACCAATCCCAGCAAACATGTCACAGATGATCTCTCCTCGTTGAAATTGAGAAACCAATCTTATGTGTTCATGTTCCAATCTTGAATTCCAGTAAACCAAGCTGTAATCAAGCTTGAACGTTGCCCCATATTGCTTCACTTCCGTGACCATGTCACTTTCTCCTGCTAAAATTTCAAACTTTGGCACCCGAAACTCATTTGTGATAGTTCCAACTTTATTAACAACAGTCTTTATCCTGGGATAATTTTTCTGCACAGTAGATAGAATATATACACCAATTGTTTTGGATTATCCAGACAAAACTATCAGTTAAAAAAAGGACATCCAAACAGTAAAGCCACACAACCAACAGAAACAAAATGATTAAATTCGATTTAAGATGCTTTAAGAAAATTGAAATAAAAAGGCACATGCTGTACATGGTTTTGAGAAATAAAAAGAACCATTTTGAATAGTATTTGAGGAAGAAATAGCAAATCATCTAATGTTTAAAGAAAAACAACTACTCCTTGAAAAACAAAGTTAAGAAAGATGAAGTATGCGGGAAGTAACTTACATCATAGATAACCTTAGCAATAACATCCTTGAAGGGAAGCAGTTCATCATGTATATTTAGATGGGCAATTTGACCTGCAGGCATTATAAAAAATAGTAACTCACTCATCTTTGATGAGGTTCCTCATGTTAAGCATTAACAATCCACCATGTAACAATGTCTTGGAATCAATGTCAACCTTGAACAGCTAACAGAGTATACAAACAACTCAGGCTTGTTTAGAAAGCTGAAAAAAGGAAGGATGACAACAAAAACAGAATACTTACCTATTGTTTCAAAAGATGAAGGCACCTCCACTCCAGGAGGCAGAATCTGCTTCAATACATGATCTGGAATCAAAGATAAGAACCAGTCAGTGAGTCTTTCCATTTGTCAATAGACATTGAAACATATCAAACTGTTTTTTTTTTTCTTTTTTCCAATATTTGTACAACAAGTTCAATCTGAAATAGTAGATGAACAATTAGGAAATGACCTGCACTCCAATAGGAATATCCAAGTGTCAACGAATAAGGAATTACTTGAATCTCACATAATTTCTTCAATTCATCAAGCTTCTGAGGTGATATCTCTGACAAATCTGTAACACATCAATTGCAAGTAAAGCACACTCACCATCTATAAAAATAAATTATAAAAAATAAGTTAAAATCAATCAGTGAATAACTTACCATGACTTTGAACTCTATCAGACAATATCATATAACGATTCTTTTGGCATGTTGGATCTTCTGTAATAGGTTTGATTCTGGGCTTGTCAAGCAAATATCTGCAACCAACAAAAACCCAATATTAAAAAATCTGATATTAAAAAAGAAAAAATGGTAGACAAGAAAGAGTAGTTGTGGTAGTACCCGTTTAAAATGCGAGTGGCGGCTTTGCAAAGCTGACAAGGGATTCTAAGTGCCCATAATTTCATATCAACATCAAATTTGCTTTCATCCAACATTTCTGGGCCACACAAAATTTCTTTCTTTTTTTAATAAAATTATAAACAGCTTAAAAACAAGAACAGCAGCAAAAGGTGAGAGAATTGAAAACTGAAACCCCCTCTCGCCCTGACCTTTACTTGAGGCCTGAGGATTTTGATTAAGGCTAGAAGCTAATGTTATAGGAAGCAAACCAGACAGTGAACTGGCAAAGGTGCCAGGTGACCAATTCACTGGTTGACCTGGCAGTTCACTGTCAGTTCAGTGCCCCTGCACAAACTGTGGATTTTCCTTCATTTCCAGCACCTAAGGCTTTGTGAGAACTTGAAAAGGAAAAAAAGAAGAAGAAGAAGGAATAGTACCTAAAATCAAACAACTAAATTTTAAACATGTCTTCAAACATCCAAATCCTTAAATCAATATCCCAGACATTCAAATTTTTAAAATTCAACTATGAAGCACGCAAATAACAGAATAAGCAAAATGCTAACACAAGCATGAGCAAAGAAAAACAAAAGAAGTCTAAAAGGACATAACAACACTTGAGCAAGAGTCCCCCAACAAGGAAAACACTAGACATGGAAAAAAAAAAAACTAAATGAATCAACAAGCCTCACAAAAGTAGATGATGTACCAAGAAACAGAACAGAAGAGGCTGTAAAATAATCCTATGAAGCATACAAAAGAGGCCGTCAAGAAATTGATGAAACCAAGAGAACCTAGCAGGCAAACATGACTCAACTAGTTTGCTGGCAATTTAGTGATATAATTGCCAATATAAGGCACAAGATCAAAGAAAATGCAGCAGGCATCACAATCCAAGCATGAGCTTATTAGAAATCCAAGACAAAACCAGCAAGATAGAGCACATGCTGCAAGAATTTCCAATGGACCATTCTTACATGAACTATTTCAGCCGAGATTGAAACCATCTCAACAATGTAAGTCGAAAGAGCACACAAAAAGCTCGCAAAATGATTCCTCAGGACTCCACTGGATGCTAAATACTACAATCATACTGTCCATAACGATATAACGTTTTCTAGTTCACTATTTTCCCCGTTGAAAATGGGATTTCCATATAACCTTGCCAATTATAAAACTGTTAAAACCCATATCACCAAAGATCAAGTTAAATATATAAATAATAGTGCTAAGTGCTGAGACCGAGTCTACTTTCAAATTTCAATGTTATAAACATTCCCAACTTTCAAATAATTTCACTCTATATATATATAGATTCAGAACAAGCAAAACAATTAGTAATTGCCCAGCTAATGAATAGGAAGAGATTAAAAGAAAAGGCTTGGCTAGCAGTAGTACCCTCAGCTATGCAAGAAGAAGAAGAAAATCTTCTTCAAGGATTGTCCTTGGTACCTGGGCTTGGCAAAGTAATCAGTGTGCGTTTGTATTTTCAATCGTGATTTTCGAAGAAGAAAGAGGGGAGGAAATCAGGATGCGCCGGCAACACAATTTGCAGAACAAAATCAAAGAAGAATGAAGGGTCCGTCTCAGTAGAACTGAACTGAGGAGGAGATACTAGGTATTAGCGATTCGGGTGCTTAAAACGACGTCGTTTCTTCAATAGAAAAGATTTAACTTATCCTCCAGGGTTTTATCCTATACTTTTTTATTCATAATAGTATCCGTATGTTTTATTGTTTCGATACTGTGGAAGCAGAGACCTTTACATGGTGGATGCAGTATTCATGAAGAGTTGAGATTACCTTACAACCATGGTTTTTAAACTCGATCCCGCGGTCAACTCCTAAAAATGACAGATTGGCGTTCTGGTTCTAGAATTCCTAAGATGTTTTAACACTCCAATGGATTCAGTACACAACTTTTACAAATTGTAGAGCAAAGCCAATGTGCGGATGGAAGCAAATAACGACCCTGCTTGTGCAGCTGTTCCAAAAAAATAAAAAATCTTGCAGGCATTATAAACCAGCTAATCTGTTAAATTGATCAATCAAATTGATTCATAATAATTTAATTTAATCAGTACCTTTGCGTTAAATAATGAATGTTTCCTTTACCTTGGTGTTTGTCAAAATGAAAGATGAGGTGCTAATAAAGATTTCAAAAAGAACAGATTGTTGCTTGCGAGGAGAACATTCGCAAGCAAATCAAATGGTTTTGGGTTTTTCAATTGACGCAGCCTAACAGTTCTCACGCTGCAGGCAAACATGCCATTAGCGTGTGCTATTTCGACACCCATTGGCCATGACATTAATCCAAGAACACAATATATCTCCTAATCCAATGCTCTCTAATTTGTTAATGCTATGATTATGGCCGAAAACCAACCATAAAAAAAACATGGAAGGTGATAAGAAAAGCCCTTACGCAGTGTCTGGACTGCGAGCAACGGTGAGATAATCCAAGCTTGCCTTGAAATCTTTTCGCGTGGCTTAGGAAGAAGAGATTTCTTCTGCGCTTCTTCGCAACTGGTATAGTTTCAGTTGAAGGATTTGGCCTAAGTTGTAAAAAAAAAAAAAGGATTGGGAGGAAGGAGAGATTAGGTTTTCTTTGTCTTTGGTGTCGCTGTTATTGCTTGATGAATGGCTTTTAATTCATTATTAAGAACGTTGATGTTTTCCATAGAAGGAGGAGAGGGGGGGAAAAAAATTCTTGGGTTGAACTGCTGCGGGACGGGGTTTCAAGATTATAACTAAAAGCTTAGAAATCTATTGCAGCATTGAACACTGCCATGAGAATTATATTTTAATTTTTTCTCTTTTTTTTTTTAATTGGAATCTTTTATACTCAGCTTGATGAATAATTTGTCAAAATTGATAAATGATGGACAAAATTAAAAAAAAAAAAAAAGAACAAAAATATGAAACAAGAAGAAACTCATGACCATTGTGAGCAGGAACGATGAACAATTGCTTACATGGTTGAGTGATTAAAGTGATGACATTGAAATTTGGCGATCTACCTCGTGTAGGTTCGGTTCATGATGTACACAATTTTTAGAGTAATTGAGAATGTGATACGTTTTTTTTTTATTGTTTTTAAGTTTTAAAAGTATTTTAAAAAATAATAATTTTTTTATTTGTTATTTTAAATTGATAATTTTTTATATTTTTAAATTATTTTGATGCGATGGTATTAAAAATATTTTGTTAAAAAATAAAAAAAATATTTTAATATATTTTTACATAAAAAATATTTTTAAAAACAATTATCATCACAATTCAAAATACCTCTTGAATAAATACTTTACCATATTCTGCCCTAATCAAATATTTTTTTCAAATAAAAAAAATTAAATAAATAGATTTTTTAATATATTTTTGTAGTTAAAAAAATTAAATGAAAATATAAAAAAATTATGCATACATGTAATTAGACAAATTAAAAATTATGTGTGTTAATAAATAAAAAAGAAAACCATAAACAATAACTAAAAGTAATAATGCAAAAAATAAAAAAAATATAAATCAAGATATTTAACCTTACAGGTCGAGATATTTACCTAGTTATATTTGCTAAGTTTATTTATTAAAATAATTTTTTATTTAAGCAAACAATAATAAAAATAGAGACACATATTAAATTAATTAAATAAAATAAAAGGAAAAAAATATTATACAAGGCTACACATATTAGAAATATTATCTGAAAATAATTTTTTATTTTAAAATATACAATTCATATATACAAGATATAAAAAATATTATAGATAAATCAGAAAAACTCTTTAAAATTTAACTGCATAACAAAAAAAATAATTGTCATTTAAAATAAGTTCTTTAAACAAAATAAAAAAGAGAATATATATTAATCTAAACATAAATAAAAAGGCATTTTAAGGAATAAAACCATATAAAAATAATTAGAAAAAAGTAATTTAAAAAGAAAAAAAAATAAAAGAATCAGGCAATGTTGGGCTTTGCAAGTCATGCCAGCCCCCTTAACACATTTCTTTAAGGTTGACGCATGGGCATCCCCTAGCAGACCTGCACAACTATTATAGTTGTAATTAGGATGAATAACTTGTTATCCATCCATATTTGTTTGAAAAACAAATGAGATGACACATCATCTGATTGACCAAAGTTTGGACTATTATAATAAAAAACAACAACAACAACAATAATACTAATAAGTTAAAAAGAACTTTAAAATATAAGATTAATATGAACATTAAACAATAAAAAAAATATATCAAGGTTAGAGGATCCACTAATGGTATTTCAAACAAGTATAGTATAAACTCTTTTTATTACTCAACTGGAAACCACACACAAAGAAGGTTACAATCGAATTATAAATGGTTAACATGATTACATTAATTATTTTATTTGAATAATGTTAATACTTGTAAATGTTGTCAGGTGTTCATGATTATAACTTATATTAACAACAAATCAAGTTTCTCTCGTAGCACAAATGTTGGTTATACTATATAGTTGGACGATGAAAGTACCAAGTATTTTTTATACCAAGTGTTATACAATATAAATCTAGATTAACCATTTAACAAGCAAAGTATTAAGAGTGAACAAGATAACAAATACAAAATATGTTAGTATCAAACATTAAAATCCATGTTGAGTTTACACTATACTTAATCTTACATTATTGGTATAATCTTTTCACCTTGACATAATAAACTTAACTAAACATAATGAAAGAAAAGAAGAATAAATAAACAACATAAGAATATAAATAAGATATAAGTTAACTAAGTAAAGGAAAGGAAATGAAAAGTATAAACAAGAGATTAATTAAAGCAAAACTTAAACATTATAAAAATATAAAGAAAAAGAGTAAGAACATGATCTTGATCTGAAAATCAAGATACCTAAATGCATGGAATATGCCTCTTTTATAGGAAAAAATTAGAAATTATTGATTTATTGACTAATTATTGAGGGGGTAGCTAAATTTTGACTTGGTGATAATCTTTATCTTCTGTCTAAACAAAACATCATTGTTATCATCAGAATTTGAATAGACTTAAGACATGAAAGTTCTAAGAAATTATCTCAGCTTTTTAATTAAAGAAAATTGAGCTCATTTGAACTTCTAGAACTCAAGATATGGGCAGAATACTAAATAGTGTCTAGTTTGGACTACATTAGCATCTCTTTTCTAAGCTCAGCCCTTTTTTATCTTCTCAATTTCAATAGTTAAACTCATCTATTAATTATTTTATTTATGTGATAAGCCTGCATTAAGATGAACATTTACCATAAATTAAAGGTATTTTATAATATTAGACATGATATTATAAAACATGCTCCAGTTATGGAGTTATTAATATTTCAAGTGCAAAAATGATAATATAAAACCTTAATAAAAATACATTTTTAAGTACTAATCACACCCCTTAACCAGCTTATTACTAGTCCCTAGTAATCAAAGCGTTAAAATAGAAAGACAATATGCAAGTTTCACAAAGCAAGACATTCATCATTTAACTTTTATTAATCTATTTAGATAAACAAACTCTCATTTAATTTATATATATGCTCAATACCTCTTTACCAAGATATTAATAAACCTTTCTTTTATGCTCAATACATTAATACATGGTTATGGGGCTTTACTTGGAAAAAAAATAAAATTTTATTATAATGTATAAGGTTAACTTCCTTGAGTTAGAACCATTCTCTTTTTTCTTTTTTCTTTTTTCTTTTTGAATATATACATATAACTTAAAACATAATACATCTTTAAACCATGTAACGAGCTTTTTGCTAATGACTCCTCGACCAGTTAGTCTTAGGGCATTAGGTGTTGAGACAACCCTACGAGCTTAGTAATTTAGGTTGTAGATACTAATACGTAGATAGTGCAATGTTTGATTTTCTTAAGCTTTTCTCCTCAACCCATATAACAAGACATTGTCCTTAATGTTCTAATTTATAAAGATAAAGACATCACTGAAGCAACGACTACTAACAAGCCTGAAACACACTTAAATAAATATGAGAGATAACAAAACAAAAAAAAATTATTTTATTAATAAAACCAAAAGACATAATTTTTTGCCAACTAAAACTCAAATCGTAGTTATAATTATGGCTCATATCTTTTCTTGGTTTGACGTTTAAGAACATCTTAAACGCCTTCTATAGGTAGATGATATACTTCTCATCTAGTTTTTAAAAAAACTAACAAACATGGTCTTTTTTAGTTGGATTTTCAAGACTATGATAAGCATGTTCTTTATAAAAATAGGGTCATAAATCATAAATTTCATGATGCATATCTCTACTATGATGGGACTTAAGAGTTAATAGAAGATTATCTAAAGATTCTCTTTGTTTTGAAATAAATCCCATCTTTTGATAATTTTCAAAGTTTTTCCAGAATACATGTGTCTTTGAATATGGTGGGCTAATAGAATCCACATTACAAGATTTTTATAGTTGTCTTTTTTATGAGAAATGACTCTCACATGCCTCAGAGTAACAAAATTTAATGATACTACTTACCTTATTGTCGGGAATACAACTTTAAAATATTTGATTAGGACAATATTTGAATAAGTAAGGGTCATCCCAATAAAAGTTTTGCACTTTATTTAAAAACTTTCTTTTTTCTTGGTTATCCAAATGAGTTGGCAAAAATCATGAAGTAAGAAAATTAATATTTTTAGCAAACCAAGGCATTGAACTAAGAGAAAGTAAAGATTCATCAGGAAAGTAATTATCGATAAATGTTAGGGGTAAGCATTTTCAGTTTTCACCTAAAAAAATAACCAAACCAATTTATTTATTCATTTTTAAATCAAAATTGAAACCGGTTCAAACCAACTAGTTTCAGTTCGGTTTGGTTAATTAAAAGGAAAAACAAGAAAAAACCAATTTCATCTTTGCTAGGCATATCAAGCAATTTTTCTAAAATTAAAAATAAGAAAGCCAAAAAGAACAAGAGTTAGATGAAAATTTAGGAAAAATAATTCTCACAACATCCATTACAATAATCACAAGATGAGTATACCATGGCAAATCAACAACTTTCTAAATAAATATAAGAAATGAATACATAATAGATCTACAGAAATTATAAAAAAAAAAAGAAGAAGTAAAAAGTGATAAAAAAAATTAAGAGATAAAGATTGAAGAGGAGGGGCTCTAGAGCTGATGTTTGATTGTTTAATTTATAGGCTTAGTCGATTATGCTTAGAAAAAGGACTAAAAGATTGAGAGATAAGAGATAAGGATGGTTTGTTCACTAGATCTATTTTAAGAGAGGAGGGGGGTTGTGTTTAAAACCTCAAAGAAAGGTTGAAGATGAGAGCATATTGAGGGGGATGTGTTGAGAGATGAAGATTGAGAAACATAAACGAGAAAGGTTGAGAGATGAGAGATAAAGATGGGGGGCTATGTTAAGAGATGAAGATTGAGAAACATGGACAAAAAACAAAAAAGGTTAGGAGTGAAGATGGGGGTAGGGGCTATATTAAGAGATAAAGATTGTGAAACATAGGTAACGGCTAGAGTTTAGAAAACAGATGTTGAAAGTTGCAAAGGTAGGTATTTATAATACTACTAATTTTTTTATTTGAACTGGTTAGGTTTGGTTTATTCGGTTTCAACCTTAAAAGCAAAACCAAATAAAACCAACTTGTTTTTTATTTTTTCTAATTAGTTTAATTTGTTATTTTTTTTCTAGTTTTCTCGGTTTAATTAATTTTTTAGTTTTTTTGCTTACTAACATGACCAGAAGATTGATGTCTTCTCCCAAATACAGGAGTGTCAAAGTAATAAATAACCTAACAAGACCGGGGTCGAACCACACAGAGGTTAATTGTATAAATTATATATAACAATAACAATAGTAATAATACTAATAATACTACTAGTACTACTAATAATAATAGTAATAGTAGTAGTGGTGGTGGTGGTGGTAGTAGTAATAATAATAATAGTAATAGTAATAGTAGTAGTAGTAGTAGTAGTAGTAGTAGTAGTAGTAGTAGTAGTAGTAGTAATAATAAAGAAGTTGAAGAGAATTTTAAGATCGAAGATTAATGTAAGGATTAAACAATGATAACAACAAATGTTAAGGTTAAAGGATCCACTAATGGTATGTCAAACAAGTATAGTATAAACTCTTATTATTCAATTGAAAACCACATACAAAGAAGGTTCCAATCAGATTATAAATTGTTAACATGATTACATTAGTTATCTTATTCGATTAATGCTAATACTTGTAAATCTCGTCAGGCATTCATAATTATAACTTATGTTAATAACAAATCAAATTCCTCTCATAGCACAGGTGTCAAGCATTTGATGTACCAAGTGTTATACAACATAAATCTAGATTAATCATTTAACAAGCAAAGTATTAAAAGTGAACATGATAACAAATACAAAACATGTTAGTATCAAATATTAAGGTCCATGTTGAGTTTACACTATATTTATTGATGTAACCATATTATTTGATAGTTTCACCCATATTTACCTAATGTTTTGTCCATGTTTTATATGTAAAATGCCTTGATATTCTTTGTTTTATGTTTTGAAGGCATTTTTAGATGAAAAATGCAAAAAGGAGTAAATTAGAGATAATTGACAGATTATATGTTCAGTCGATGTTTTGTGCAGAACGTCAGTTTTAGCGATCGAAATAAAGTGGTTCTAGTGGCACTAAAAAGCTAACATCCATACCTTTCTGAAAATGTAATTTAAGAAAAATAAAAAGAGAAAGATCATGGAAATCACATCCTTCAAAGTCAAATATCGTATTTTGTCACTATTGACCTTTGTCTATTTAAAATTCAATATCTAGAGCTATAGAAGTCCAATTTATGCAAACTCAATGTTTTTGGATTCTTGACTCAAAGGTCTATGAACGCTTTAAGTGTCAGCAAAAAACAATGTCAAATATGGGAGATATGATTTTTCAAAGATGACAACTGAATTCTGCCAGCAATCAGGTTTCGTGAAGAAATGAGTTCAAATTACATTTCAAAGCTTCTAAATCGTCATCCAAGTTTTTATATCAGCAATTTAGCTCCTCTAAGTCAGAGCTTGAAGATTTCATGCAAGGCTATTTCTTTTTTTAGGGAAAATAGTCATTAAAGTACTTAAATGTAAATTGTCAACTTAAGGGAGGACTACTTTGTAAATTAAGAACTAGGGTTTCTTAGTATATAAAAACAAAGAGAGAGGGGAAAGAAGGGGGCAACAGTTAGAAGTTAAGAAACATAAATTCTCTCCTCTACAAACCCAAAAAAAAATCATGCTCTCTTCATTTTTTAAGAGTAGTTGTTCAATAGTTATGCAAGGCGAAGCTCTTTTCTTGGTTATAAGGACACAACAAACCTTCGGATTTCAAGAACCGTGAGATTTATTTTTCCTTTTATTTTTAGTTTATATTATGAATAAGTATGATTGTTTTTTATGCATATTTTCTATGATTGTTGTTGATAATTGCTAGAGCGAAACTCTAAGTTATTATTGTGAACAATTTATTGCTAAGTTTGATATCAAAACCGGAGTTGTAATGTATGAACTTGTGAAGTAACTAAGCTTAATAATTGTGGTGAAACTACATTATTAAACTTAGGGAGAACACTCAAATATCTAGTTCTTAGGGCTGCCATTGAACTAAATCATTAATGCGGACATTGTGATTGCTTGTTGGTTAGGGTTAGTTATACGACGGATCCGTTAATTAACCAACATTAAGAAAAGATAAAAATTCAGAATATAAATTATAGTTTTGTTTCAAGGATCGGTTCTAATTTTGGTTGGTGGATGTGTGCTTGCAACCAAGATTTGTTTGCTTGATAAATTTCAATTTCAAGTGATGTTGTTTGTTAGTTTAATTTTTTCCATAGTTTAGATCAGTATAAATCAAAACCCTCCAATTGCATAACGTCTAGCATAAAAATCTGAACTAAATCTTTCTTGTGGGATCAACCCCTTGCTTGCTCTATACTATCTTGTGTGTAGTGTTTTAAGTTAGGGTAATTAGTTTGTGCGACCACGACATCACAACAAATTTTGACGCCATTACCGAGAAAGTAATTTTAGTTGATTCTTGTGCTTGTACTTTTATTTTTATTTGTTGTGATTGATATTTATATTTCTGGAAAAAAACAAAGAAACTAAATTTTTTTCGCTTGTGGCGGTACGATTCACCTGCGGTAGCAATACTATTCAAAACAGAATTGTTTGTGGAATTAGGTTTTGACTTTTTTTTTTTCTTAAAGGAAAACAACGTTCTGAACAAGACTAGTATGATACTAGCCCCATCCTATTGAGGCTAAATTCCACTGTTTTCTAAGGTTTTTAGGCAATTTTAGTTTTTTAGCATAGGATTTTTGTACAATTTACATTATTTTTGATCTTTTGTGTGGTTAGTTTCTTTTGAATTTTCTTGATGATTTATGCTAGTAACACGTTCTACTAATCAAAGTCAAGTGAAGTTGGATCTTGAAATAGACAAAACTTTACGCAGGTTATGAAAGGAAGCTCGCCTTAACACTATGGTTATTGCACGACAACAAACACTCAAGGAGCTTGCTGCTCCTAACATGGAAAATCAGCCACTATACATAAACATCGACAATAATGTAAACTTTAAGCTCAAATCTAGTTTTATACATTTGTTACCAACATTTAATGGTCTTACAGGAGAAGATCCTCATACTTATCTCAAGGAATTCCATATGGTTTATGTTGGCATGAAATCAAATGGAGTTGATGAAGAACAAGTTAAGTTAAAAGCTTTCCCTTTCTCTTTAAAAGGGGCAACAAAGGCAGCTAACTCCAAATAGTTTGAAACTTGTGGAGATTTCTCCAACAAACCAGTAAATGAGATAAATATTTCTAACCTTGAAAATAAAGTTGATGATCTTACTTCTCTTGTACGTTCTTTGGCTTGTGAAAATGTGCAGCAGGTGAAAGTTTGTAGCATATGCTCCTTACAAGGACATGCTTCGGATATGTGCCCAACAATGCAAGAAGATTGCATTGAACAAGCTCATGCAATTGATGGAGCATTCAACGGACAACCCCAGCATAAATATGATCCCTTTTCCAACACGTACAATCTCGGAAAGAGAGATCATCCCAACTTACACTATAGCAACCCATCCCAACAAGGCAATCAAGGCCGATAGTTTCATCCCCATGAATTTCAGCCCTAATAGAACTATCAAGTACGACAACCCCCTCCATTCACAAACTCTAATGTTATCGGGTTGTTATCCAATGATGATATTCGTGAGATGATGAAAACTTTGGCTTCTAATAATGTTACCTTGCAACAAAATGTCATGTCTTTTTAACAGGAAATAAGGTCAAGTATTCACAACTTGGAGAAGCAAATGGGGCAAGTAGCTTCAAATGTAAGGAAATTGGAGGCATAAATGAATGGAAAATTACCCTTCCAAGTATTGAATCCAAAAGAGAATATTAATGTAATCATGCTAGGAAGTGGGAAAGAACTTGAAGAGAAAAGGTAAAAAAAAATTAAGATAGAGGAAGAAGAAGAGATAGAAACTGAATTGATTACAAGGAAGGAACATCATCCTCCTCCACAAACTAAAACATTAACCAGCACTCCTATATTATTTGGGAGACCATTCTTGAAAACTGTCAACATAAAGATTGATTGTGGTAAAGATACCTTGTCTGTGGAGATAAGAGATGAAAAAATTAAATTCAATTTTCATGATGCAATGAAATATCCTTATAACAATGTTTATTATATCAAATGCTATGACCAAATTGATAAGTGTGTGCAGCAAGTTTGTGATTTTGATTGCGAAAATGGATTAAGCATAGCTTTGAGCTATGGCTATAATTTCACCAAGATAAAAGAGATGGAGAGGCACATATGTGTTCCCCAAAACATGTACGAATTAGTATTAGCCTTACAAGCTTTACAAACTGTTCCTCATGGTACTGTCTTTATTGATTTATTACTCTTACATAAAAAGCTTTTGCCATCTATTTTACAGGCCCCCGAGTTAGAATTAAAACCTTCACCTGATAATTTGAAGTATGTATTCATTAGTGCCAACAATACACTTCCCGTTATCATAGCAAAAAGTTTGACAAGTATACAAGAGGAAAAACTTGTGAAGTTGTTGTGTGATCACAAGACGACCATTGGATGGACTTTAGCTGATATCAAAGGCTTTAGTCCTTCAATATATATGCATCACATACTATTGGAGGACAATGAAAAACCAACAAGGAAAATGCAAATGAGGTTGAACCCGTCTATGATAGAGGTAGTGAAAGTTGAAATTTTAAAACTATTAGATGCAGGAGTTATTTACCCCATCACTAACAATAAATGGCTGGCGCCAATCCATGTGATGCCTAAAAAGACCGGAATCACGTTGGTGAAAAACAAAAATAATGAGCTCATTCCTACTCGCATCTCGAGTGGATGGAGAATGTGTGTTCATTACAGAAAGCTCAATTTTTCTACACATAAAGATCATTTTCCATTACCATTCATGGATTAAATGCTTGAAAGCCTAGTAGGTAAGTCTTTTTATTGCTCTCTTGATGGATATAGTGGATACAATCAGATTGTTATTAATCTTAAGGATCAAGAAAAAACTACATTTACATCTTCATTTGGTACATATGCATATAGAAGAATGCCTTTTGGTCTTTGTAATGCTCCTGTAACTTTTTAAAGATGCATGATGAGTATTTTTTCTGACTATGTCGAAAGAATAATCGAGGTTTTTATGGATGATTTCACAGTGTATGGTGATTCTTTTGATAAATATCTAAAAAATTTATCTTTGATCCTAAAAAGGTGCATTGAAACAAACCTTGTCTTGAACTATGAAAAGTGTTATTCTATGGTAGAACAAGGAATAGTTCTTAGGCATGTTGTGTCTTTACGTGGATTATGAGTTGATAAAGCTAAGATAGATGTTATTTCATCATTGTCTTACCCCTCATGCGTGAGGGAAGTTCATTCTTTTCTAGGCCATGCAAGTTTTTATCGATGCTTTATCAAAGATTTCTCGAAGATTACAACACCCTTGTGTAGACTATTAGCCAAAGAAGTGGATTTTGTGTTTGATTAAGCCTCTAAAGATGCCTATAATGAGCTTAAGAGACGTGTCACATCTGCCCCTATCATTCAACCACCAAATTAAGATGAACCTTTTGAGATAATGTGTTATGCGAGTGACTATGCAGTAGGAATAGGAGCTATGCTTGGGCAAAGAATTGGGAAGAATTTGCATGTTATTGCCTATGTTTTTCGTATGTTGGATGGAGCACAATGCAATTACCATACAACTAAAAATGAACTTTTTGCAGTAGTGTTTGCTCTTGAAAAATTCAGGTCATATCTACTTGGTACAAAAGTCATTGTTTTTACTAACCATGCAGCTCTCAGGTATCTTTTGAAGAAGAAGGAGTCCAAACCAAGACTAATTAGCTGGATCTTGCTTTTACAAGAATTTGATCTTGAGATCAAAGACAAAAAAGGTGCCAAAAATCATGTGGCTGATCACTTGAGTCAACTGAGAACCGAGGATATTCCAACCAAAACAATAAGAGAAACATTTCCTGATAAACAGTTGTATGTGCTACATTCCTCTACAAGACCATAGTATGCTGATTTGGTGAATTATTTAATCACCAAAGAATTCCCTTCAGGTTTGTCTACATCCCAAAAGGACAAGTTACGAGCTGATACTAAATATTATTTTTGGGACACTCCTTACTTGTGAAAATTTTGTGTGGATCAAGTAGTAAGGAGATGTGTACCACAGGATGAATTTCATTATATTCTCGCTTTTTGTCATTCTCATTCTTGTGATGGACATTTTAGAGCAAAAGGAACCACCCATATAGTACTTGAAAGTGGTTTATATTGGCCTTCTATTTTTAAAGATGCATATCACTTCTGCAAATCATGTGAAAAATGCCAAAAAAACAGGTAATATCACTCATAAAAATCAAATGCCTTTAACAAATATTCTTGTAAGTGAAATTTTTTATGTTTGGGGTATTGACTTTATGGGTCCATTTCCTTCTTCTTTTGAAAATATTTATATTCTTCTTGCTGTTGATTATATGTCCAAATGGATTGAGGCAAAAGCCACATGAACTAAAAATGCTAAGGTTGTTTTAGATTTTGTTAGGACTTATATATTTGATAAGTTTGGCATCCCTAAAGCTATCATCAGTGATCATGACACTCATTTCTGCAATCGTTCCATGGAAGCATTGCTACATAAATATCATGTGACTCATTGAACTTCCACAGCATATTATATGTAAATGAATGGCCAAGCTGAAATTTCCAATCGAGAAATCAAGTCCATTTTGGAGAAAACAGTGCAACCTAACCGACGAGATTGGAGTCTACATCTTGGAGATGCACTTTGGGCTTATAGGACTGCTTATAAATCACCTATAGGAATGTCACCTTATAGAATGATTTATGGGAAAACATGTCATCTACTGGTAGAACTTGAACATAAAGCTTTTTGGGCCATTAAACAATGCAACATGGATTATAATGCTGCTGGGATTGCAAAAAAATTACAACTGTAAGAGTTGGAAGCAATTCAAATTGATGCTTACGAGAATACAAGGATTTACAAAGAAAAGACTAAGAATCTTCATGACCGAATGCTTACAAGAAAGGAATTTCATGTTAGAGACAAAGTCCTTTTTTATCATTCACGTTTGAAACTTTTTCCTGGAAAATTACACTCTCATTAGATTAAACCCTTTGTTATTTCTAATATTTTTTCTTACGGTGCAGTTGAAATTACAAGTTTAAAAACCAACAAAGCACTTAAGGTCAATGGACGTCGTTTGAAACCTTTCTATGAAGGTTGGACGGTAGAACTCACCGCTTCTGTAGAGTTAGCTGAACCAATCTATGAACAATGAGCATGCCACATATCAAGCCAATGACATAAAACAAAAGCACTTACTAGGAGGCAACCCAGCACACAAAAAAAAAAAAAACAGATTTGCTTTCTTTTTCCTTATCTTTTATTTTTTTGCATTTTAATTTATTTTTTGTCATTCTCTTATGTTCCTTTGCTTTTATTTCAACATTGAGGACAATGTTGTGTTTTAAGTGTAGGGGTATTGGGAGAATTTTTGTTTTTTTTTTTTTAGTTTTCTTTGTTCTTAAAAAAAATTGTGTTTGATCTTTTTAACTCCCATTGGTTTTTCAGAATATGAGTATTATGTATAAGAATTAATTGAGATAGATGAAGATATAAATCAAATGAAAGAGTATGCATGCAAATTTTAAGGTTTAATTGGTTTAGGGATTGACTTGGAGAATATGTCATGTTGACTTTTTAGTGTTATATCACCGCAAGTTTTTGAGCCTTTAATATTGTATTCTTTGAGTGTGCATTCTTTCAATGACATGTATCTCTAAAACTTGCTTCATATCTTATTGAGATTATATTCCATTATAAATATACATAAAGATGATAAAGACATTAGGAATTTTAATCACTTGAACCAAAAAACCAACATAAAGCATATTATCCTTAGTGAGCTCCTTTTAAACTTGTTTATCTTTTCTTTGCTTTATCCATGTATAAGCCTTAACTTTATATATATTATCCTTTTCCCCTGGCCAAGGATTAGTAGAGCATATACTTGTGATATTTCATGGAATTATGGTTGGAAATTATGTGAAAAGATAAAAGAAGTGATGCTTGATGAAAAGATGGGAAAAATTACAAAAAAAAAAGAAACAAAATGTTCCTTTATGTTCTTAATATTTTATGTTAAAAGACTTTAAAATCAAAAGGAGTTAAGCATTGGTGATTAAAGATGAAAACTTTATGAGCTTTGATGGAATATCTTGTTTGAAATATCATTTTTCAGAATGCTCTACTTTCTTTGATTTAAGCCTTTTCTTTTACTCTCTATTACCTCACCTTAACCTTAGCCCCATTACAACCAGAAAATAAGACCTTTTGATTCATGCATTGTTTGTAATATGTTAGTAATGGAGATGAGATTGAAACGAAAGCTTATAGTAGAACATACTCTTTGATTAAATTTGAGAGATTTAAACACATAAACCCCAAACACATGAGTGTTGGAGTGTATATCAATGAGAGGACCTATCACTTTGGCATGACATAGATTTCATTTAAATCCCGATGATTGATTGAATTTTAAAGTTTACATGTAAACAAATTCATAAAAAATTATTTATTTTATCCTTTTTTATTATATTCTTATTTATAATGCTTGTACTCTTGGACATTGATGAGAGATTAAGAAATTGATCATGGTTATTTTTAATTTAATTTTATTTATCCCTTCTCGAGGACGAACAGGAGTTAAGTGTAGGGGTATTTGATGTAATCATATTATTCAATAGTTTCACCCATATTTACCTAATTTTTTATCCATGTTTTATATGTAAAACGCCTTGATATTCTTTGTTTTATGTTTTGAAGGCACTTTTGGATGAAAAGTGCAAAAAGGAGTAAATTGGAGATAATTGGCAGATTTGACGTTCAGTCGATGTTTTGTGCAGAGCATGAGTTCTAGAGATCGAAATGAAGTGATTCTAGTGGAACTAAAAAGCTAGCATCCATACCTTTCTGGAAATGTAATGCAAGAAAAATAAAAAGAGAAAGATCATGGAAATCACATCCTTCAAAGTTAAATCTCGCATTCTGCCACTATTGACCTTTGTCTATTCAAAATTAAATATCTAGAGCTATAGAAGTCCAATTTATGCAAACTCTCTTTGTTTAGATTCCTGACTCCAAGGTCTATAAACACTCTGAATTTCAGCCAAAGCCGATGTCAAGGTCTATAAACGCTTTAAGTTTCAGCCAAAACTGATGTCAGATGAGGGAGATATGATTTTTCAAAGATGACAACTGAATTCTGCCAGCAATCAGGTTTCATGAAGAAATGAGTCCAAATTGCGTTTCAAAGCTTCTAAACTGTCATCCAAGTTTTTATATCAGCAATTTAGCTCCTCTAAGTCAGAGCTTGAAGATTTCATGCAAGGTTATTTTTTTTTTTAGCGACAATAGTTATTGAAGTACTTATATGTAAATTGTCAACTTAAAGGAGGACTACTTTATAAATTAAAAACTAGGGTTTCTTAGTATATAAAAAGAAAGAGAGAGGGGAGAGAAGGGGGCAGCAACTAGAAGTTAAGAAACACAAATTCTCTCCTCTACAAACCCAAAAAAAAATCATGCTCTCTTCATTTTTTAAGAGTAGTTGTTTAATAGTTATGCAAAGCTAAGCTCTTTTCTTAGTCGTAAGGACACAACAACCCTTCAGATTTCAAGAACCATGAGATTTATTTTTCCTTTTATTTTTAGTTTATATTATACATGAGTATGATTGTTTTCGTATGCATATTTTCTATGATTTTTGTTGATAATTGCTAAAGTGGAACTCTAAGTTATTATTGTGAATAATTTATTGCTAAGTTTGATATCAAAACCGGAGTTGTGATGTATGAACTTGTGAAGTAACTAAGCTTAATAATTGTGATGAAACTACATTATTAAACTTAGGGAGAACACTCAAATATCTAGTTCTTAGGGTTGCCATTGAACTAAATCATTAATGCGAACATTGTGATTATTTGTTAGTTAGGGTTAGTTATACGGTGAATCCGTTAATTAACCAACATTAAGAAAAGATAAAAATTCAGAATATAAATTATAGTTTTGTTTCAAGGATAGATTCTAATTTTTGTTAGTGGATATGTGCTTGCAACCAAAGTTTGTTTTTTTGATAAATTTCAATTTCAATTGATTTTGTTTGTTAGTTTAATTTCTTCCGTGGTTTAGATCATCACAAATCAAAACCCCTAAATTGCATAACGTGTAGTATAAAAATCTGAACTAAATCTTCCTTGTGGGATCAACCCCTTGCTTGCTCTATACTATCTTGTGTGTTGTGTTTTAAGCTAGGGTAATTAATTTGTGCGACCATGACATCGCAACATTTATTCTTACACCATTAGCGTAACTTTTCACCTTGACATAATAAACTTAGTTAAACATAATGAAAGAAAGAAAAATAAATAAACAATATAAGAATATAAATAAGATAAAAGTTAACTAAGTAAAGGAAAGGAATTTAAAGGCATAAACAAGATATTAATGAAAATAAAACTTAAACATTACAACAACACAAAGAGAGAAAGCAAGAGCATGATCTTGATCTAGAGACTAAAATGCCTAAATGCATGGAAAATGCCTTCTTTTATAGGCTAAAATTAGAAACTATTGATTTAATGACTAATTGATGAGTGAGTGGCTAACTCTTAACTTGGTGATAATCCTTATCTTCTCTTGTCTTTCCATTCATATAAAGTAAACCTAAATCCGAGATCTACAGCTCTAGATATGACCTAATTACTGAATAGTGTTCCAGTTTGGACTGTACCAACATCTCTTTTCTAAATTTGGTCATCTCTTTGTCCTTTCAATTTCAGTTATTAAACTCATCAATCAATCCTTTCATTTATATGATAGGCCTGCATTTAAAATGAACATTTACCATAAATTAAAGTTATTTTATATTATTATATTATATGTTATTAAAAGTATAAAATTATAATATAAAACCTTGATAAAAATATACTTTTAAGTCACCCCTAATTGATGTGATGTCGGATGTCAAATATATTGTTAATTTTGATAAATGATCTGTGATAATATTTTTGGTGCCTTTTTCATCCATGATTTCTTCCTATTTGAAAGTTTTAAAAATTTCAGAATCATGAATGATTACTCTTTGTTTTGTCATGGCATGAGAAAATAAACATGTTGGTGAGGAATCGGTCTTTTCTTTGCAATATTAAGATTCAACGTCTTTCTTACCCTTAAAGATTTACTTATCATCTTTCTCATAATATTTAAGAGTAGTTTTTTCAATAACATTACCACTGTATAAAGTAGTGACTGACTTGACTTGATCTACGTGTTGGTTGTCAAAACTAATTGCATTTATATTGTATTACCCCTCTGGATTTTGATGTGACTGATATAGAAACTTACCTTTCTCTTGAAAACTAAGAGCATATGTGAATTTAGCAAGAATATCTTTAAAATTTGTCATGTTTTGAGCAAGTTGAGTGTTGATTGTCTCTTGTGTTTCAGTGAATGCATGCAATGTTTCCTTAAGATTTCTTCTAGGAGGTGGAGCATAAGGAGGTGATATCTATCAGAATTTTGAAAATTATAGTGTGCTTGAAACAGTGGTTGTGAAGTTTATGCATTATTTTTATCACTCTTCCAATTAAAATTTAGATGATTTCTCTAACTAAGATTGTATGTTTACAAGTATAGGCTATGATTAGGCCTTTAAAAACTATTTAAAGCATGGGCTTATTCATGAAGACATTCCGTAAAAGAAGGCAAAGTTAGACAGTCATTGGTTGAGTATTAATTGGTTTTATAAATTTGATAAACAATATCTTGAACAGATTTTAATTGACCACACTTTTTTAATTATAGTGTCTCAATATTTTTAACTAAAGATGCAAACTTGGCTTGGAGGCCATAATCTTTTATAAGGTTGTACATACCTCCACTAGATGTATGAGGTAAAGTTTTACTTGATGCCTCATAAGTACCTTCAATGTCCTAATTTTAAGTATTTTCAGCTAACCAGTTTAAGTATTCTATTGCTTCATTAAGGTCTTTGTCTTTAAAAGTTCAATTGCACATCAATTTCACCATTTGCATATCTTTAGGTGTTAACCCTTCATAAAAATATAAAACTAATCTTTATGTTTTAAAATCATGATGAGAAAAAGTATTAAGCAGGTATTGATACCTATCCCAACATTGGCAAAATATTTCTTGATTTTTTAGTGAAAATGGTGATTTATCTTTTGAAAGAGTTTATTCTATGAGATAGAAAAAACTTCTTTAAAAATTGTTATTGCATTTCATCCTAAGTACGAATGAATTATTGTCTTAAATTTTATAGATTTTATAGCTATATTTTAGTCTTATCTTTTAAAGAAAAAGAAAAAGGCTTTAATCTGATAGTATTTATGCTATAATTTGAGTTATTATAAGTGTTACAAACCTCCTCAAATTCTTTTAAATGCAAGTATGGATTTTCAAGATCTAAGCCATGAAAAAAAGATAAAAGTTGAAAAGTATCTGACTTAAAATTAAAATGAAATGCATCAGGAAGGAAAACTATGCAGAGGGTGCACTTGTTCTTGTCGGATTCATGTGGTCTCTAAGTTTTTGATTCAATTATTCTTATTATTCTCATTAAAAAGCGATTCGTTATCTTCTTCGGTCATATTTAATGAAAAGGATAAGGATATCCTACAAAGTCTACCACTTAATGTACATGACTAAATTTTTATATACGAGTAATGATTAGTACTTAAAAGTGCATTCTCATTAAGGATTTATGTCATCATATTGCACCTAAAGTATCATTAAATTCCCTAACAAAAGCATGTTTTATATTAGCAAGTCTAAAAATATAATATACCTTTAATTCATGGTAAATGTTCATCCTAAATGCAGGTCTATCACATAAATAAAAGGATTGATTGATGAGTTTAAGGATTGAAATTGAAAGGATAAAAAGAAGGCCAAACTTAGCAAAGTGTTGCTGGTGCATTCCAAACTCGAACACCGTTCAGTAATTTGATCATATCTGGAGCTGTAGATATCAGATTTAGGTCCATTTTATATCAATGGAAAGGTAAGACATAGACCTACAACTTTCATATGAAGTCAAAGACTCAGTTATGCCGTTTTCAAGCCCAAATCTTAGCAACAACAAAGACGTCGGAAGCTGTCCTGCAGCTTCAGCACTATTCGGTTTTTGGCTCATATCTTGAGTTCTAGAAGTCCAAATGAGCTCTGGTTTTTTTTTTATGGAAAGCTGAGACAATTGCCCACAGATTCCACAATTCAGTTGGCTATAATTCTGATGTGAGCAATGACGTTTTGGCCAGCCAACAATATCAAAAATCAGCTCACAATATCAAAAAACCAGCAGCCATTAATGTCAAAAACCAGCCACCAAATCAATGGATGCCCACCAATTCTTCAATCAATCAATAGTTCTGAAACTTAGCCTATAAAAGGAGGCATTGTCCATGTATTTAGTCATATTAATTTTCAGATCAAAGTTATCTTCTTGCTTTCTCTCTACATCTTTGTAATGTTCAAGTTTTCTTTTATGCTATAGTAATCTCTTGTTTATGCTCTTTCATTTCCTTTCCTATACTTAGTTAGCTTATATTATGTTTATGTTCTTATATTGTTTATTTGTGTTTTTCTCCTTCTTAATGTTTAGCTAAGTTAATTATGTCAAGGTGAAAAGGTTTCTCTAATGGTGTTAGAATAGGTATAATATAAACTCAACATGAGCTTTAAATGTTTATATCCAAGAAAGATTGTTATTAACATGTTTTATCTTTTTATCTTACTAATTCTTAATACCTTGCTTATTAAATGTTTAATTTAGATTTGTGTTGTATAATATTTGGTACATCAAATGCTTGATCTTTCATAGTTTTCGGCCGAAATCGTTATTATGATAGAAACTTGATTTGTTGTTAACATAAACTAGCAACATGAATGCTTGATGATATTTATAAGTATGGTATTACTTATATAAGATAATTAATATAATCATGTTAGTAATTTATAATGAGCTAATAACGAGAAATCATCCGATTAGAACCTCCTTTGTGTGTGGTTTCTAGTTGAGTAATAAAAAGAGTTTATATTATATTTATTTGAAATACTATTAGTAAATCCTATAACCTTGACATATGTTTTGTTATTGTTTAATCCTTACATCAATATCACATCCCAAAATTCTCTTCAACTCTTTTTCTGTTATTATTCTCTTCAACTCTTTTTCTTTATTTGTAATTTATATAATTCACCTCCCTGTGGTTCGACCCCGGTCTTGCCGGGTTATTTTACTTTGACACTCCTGCACTTGGGATAAGACATCAACTCTTTGATCGTGTCAAGTTTTTGGCGCCGTTGCCGGGGAGGTAAGTTCTTGTATAAATTAAATATTTTATTTTATTTTATTTTCACTTTTATTTGTTTTTCTAATTGTTGTTTCTTTTTCTTTTTCTTTTTTTCTTTTCTTTTCTTTTGTATTTGCATGAGAGTTTGGACACGTACATTAAGTGGTAGACTTTCTAGAAAATCCTCATTTTCTTCAGAAAACATGGCCGAAGAAGATAACCAATCAATTCATAATGAGAATAATGAGAATAATCGTGTTAGAACACTTAGAGATCATATGAATCCAACAAGAACAAGTGCACCATCATGTATTGTTTTTCCTCCTGATGCATCTCATTTTAATTTTAAGCCAGGTATTATTCAACTTTTACCCACTTTTCATGGCTTAGAATTAGAAAATCCATACTTGCACTTAAGAGAATTTGAAGAAGTTTGTAACACTTATAATGACTTAAATTGTAGCATGAACACCATCAGATTAAAGCTTTTTCCTTTTTCGTTAAAAGATAAAGCTAAAACATGGCTACAAAATATTAGGTCAGGATCCATTCATGCTTGGGATGAAATGCAACAACAGTTTTTAAAGAAATTTTTCCCTTCTCATAGAACAAACTCTTTCAAAAGACAAATCACCACTTTTACTCAAAAACCAGGAGAAACATTTTATAAATGTTGGGATAGATATAAAGATTTGCTTAATACCTGTCCTCATCATGGTTTTGAAACATGGAGATTGGTTTCACAATTTTATGAAGGGTTAACACCTAAAGATAGACAAATGGTAGAATTGATGTGCAATGGAACTTTTGAAAATAAAGACCCTGATGAAGCAATGGAGTACCTAGAGTTGCTAGCTGAAAATGCTCAAAATTGGGACACCACAGGTACTTGTGAGGCACTAGGTAAAACTCAACCTCATACATCTAATGGAGGCATGTATAGCCTTAGGGAAGATCATGACCTCCAAGCCAAATTTGCATCTTTAGCTAGAAAAGTTGAGGCACTAGAATTAAAAAAGAGTGGTCAAGTAAAATCTGTTCAAGAAATTGTGTGTCAAATTTGTGAAACCAATGAACACTCAACCAATGATTGTCCCACGTTGCCTTCTTTTAAGGAATGTCTCCATGAACAAGCCAATGCTTTAAATAGTTTCCAAAGACCAAGTCATAACCCGTACTCACAAACGTACAACCCTGATTGGAGAAATCACCCAAATTTCAGTTGGAAGAGTGGTAACAATAATGCACAAACTTCACAGCCACCATTTCAAACACAACATAATTTTCAAAATTCTCATGGATATAAACCTCCTTATATTCCCCCTCCTAAAAGAAATCTTGAGGAAACATTACATGCATTCATTGAAAAGCAAGAGACAATCAACACTCAAAATGCTCAAACCATGGCTGATTTGAAAGATACTCTTGCAAAGTTCACATCTACTCTTAGTTTTCAGGAGAAAGGTAAGTTTCCATCTCAACCCCAGCAAAATCCCAAAGGGCAATACAATTCAAGTACAAGCAGTTCTGGAAGCCAACATCTGGATCAAGTCAAATCAGTCACTACTCTCCGCAGTGGTAAGGTTATTAAAAAACCTATTCTTGAACCTTGTGAGAAAGAAGATGAGTTAGTCTCCAAGGGTAAGGAAATGGTTGAACTTGATCATTGCAAGGAAGAGACTGATTCCTCACCAGCACTTCCATTTCCTCATGCCATGACCAAACAAAGGAAAGTCAATCACAATTCTGAAATCTTTGAAACTTTCAAACAGGTAAGGATTAATATACCTTTGCTAGATGCTATTAAACAGGTACCATCTTATGCTAAATTTTTGAAAGATCTATGCACTGTAAAGAGAAAATTGAATGTGAAAAAGAAAGCCTTCTTAGCCGAACAAGTAAGTGCCATTCTTCAGAACAATAATGCTTTGAAATATAAAGACCCTGGTTGTCCTACAATTTCTTGCTTTATTGGAGAACATAAAATTGACAGAGCTTTACTTGATCTTGGAGCTAGTGTGAATTTACTTCCATATTCGGTTTTTCAAAGTCTAAATCTCGGTGAGTTAAAACCTACTTCTGTTACTCTTTTACTTGCTGATAGATCTATAAAAATGCCTAGAGGAATAGTTGAAGATGTGTTAGTACAAGTTGATAAATTCATCTTTCCTGTGGATTTTATTGTCTTGGATACACAACCAGTTGAAGCATGCAATTCAATTCCTGTTATTTTAGGACGTCCATTTCTTGCAACTTCTAATGCATTGATTAATTGTAGGAATGGAGTGATGAAGTTATCTTTTGGAAACATGACATTAAAAATGAATGTTTTTAACATTTGCAAGCAACCTGGAGATGATAATGATTTACAGGAAGTCGATTTTATTGAAAAAATAATTTACGATCAATTTGAAAATTTTTCCAATGAAATTGAGTTTAATGAATCTGAAGATTTGCAAATGGTTTGTTTTCAGGAAGAATCAAAGACAAATATTTGGAGACCAAAAATTGAGGAATTGCCACCACGATCAATTGGGTCCATACCTTCAAGTGTTCAACCACCAAAACCCGATTTGAAGCCATTACCATGTAATCTCAAATACTCATTTTTGGGAGAAAATGAAACTTTTCCGGTAATAATTTCTTCCAAACTTAATGTTCATCAAGAAGGTAAGTTATTACAAACTCTTAAAATGCACAAAAATGCATTAGGATGGACCATAGCTGACATAAAAGGAATTAGTCCTTTGATTTGCACACACAAGATTTATTTGGAGGAAAATGTTAAACCCTCTAGAGAAATGCAACGAAGGCTTAATCCTAATATGAAAGAAGTAGTGAGAAATGAAGTCATTAAACTTCTAGATAATGGAATCATTTATCCTATTTCTGACAGCAAATGGGTAAGTCCTACCCAAGTTGTACCTAAAAAGTCTGGAGTTACTGTGATAACAAATGAGAAAAATGAGTTAATTCCAACGAGGACTATTACTGGTTGGCGTATGTGCATTGACTATAGGAAACTTAATTCAATGACTAGAAAAGATCACTTTCCTTTACCTTTCATGGATCAAATTCTAGAAAGAGTTGCAGGTCATGAATTTTATTGTTTCCTAGATGGTTATTCAGGTTACAACTAAATTGAAATTGCATTTGAAGATCAAGAGAAAACTACTTTCACATGTCCATTTGGTACATTTGCATATCGAAGGATGCCTTTTGGATTATGTAATGCACCAGCCACGTTTCAAAGATGCATGCTTAGCATATTCAGTGATATGGTTGAACGCTTTCTTGAGATATTTATGGATGATTTTTCTGTTTTTGGTGATTCATTTGATAATTGTTTAACTAATTTGGAAAAGGTTTTGAACAGGTGTGAAGAGAAGAATCTTGTGTTGAATTGGGAAAAATGTCATTTTATGGTAACAAACGGCATTGTACTTGGTCACATTGTTTCATCAATAGGAATTGAGGTTGATAAATCTAAAATTGAGTTAATTGCCAACTTGCCAACACCAAAATCTGTTAAAAGTGTTAGATCATTTTTAGGACATGCTGGTTTTTATAGAAGGTTTATCAAAGATTTTAGTATAATATCTAAGCCATTGTGTAACCTTCTAACAAAGGATAATGTTTTTGAATGGACTGAATATTGTGAAGAAGCCTTTGTTAAACTTAAAAACCTGCTTACATCTGCTCCTGTTATTCAACCTCCTGATTGGTCATTACCTTTTGAAATAATGTGTGATGCTAGTGATTATGCCGTGGGTGCTGTTTTAGGACAAAGAAAAGATAAGAAACCCTATGTCATTTACTATGCAAGTAAAACTTTAAATAGTGCTCAAATAAATTACACAACCACTGAAAAAGAATTACTTGCTGTAGTATTTGCGTGTGAAAAATTCAGATCTTATCTTGTTGGCTCACCTGTTATTGTTTTTAGCGATCATGCAGCGTTGAAATATCTTCTTTCCAAGAAGGATTCTAAAGCTAGATTGGTGCGGTGGATTTTGTTACTTCAAGAATTCGATATCACAATCAAGGATAAGAAAGGCACCGAAAATGTTGTCGCGGATCATTTGTCAAGATTGGCAACTGATTCGAAATCTGACATCACACCAATCGATGACTACTTTCCTGATGAATCTTTACTTTCTGTCAGTACAATGCCTTCGTTTGCTAATATTGTTAATTTTCTTGTTTCAGGACATTTGCCAGCGCATTGGGGCACTCAAGACAAAAGAAAGTTCTTGAACGAAGTGAAGAACTTTTATTGGGATGACCCTTATTTATTCAAATATTGTCCTGATCAAATATTTCGAAGATGCATTCCTGACAATGAGGTAAGTAATGTCATTAAATTTTGTCATTCTGAGGCATGTGGGGGTCATTTTTCATCAAAAAAGACAACCGCAAAAATCTTACAATGTGGATTTTATTGGCCCACCATGTTCAAGGACACGCATGCATTCTGCAAATCTTGTGAAAATTGTCAAAAGTTAGGATCTCTTTCAAAACGTCACATGATGCCTTTAAGTACTATTCTTGTCATTGAAATCTTTGACTGTTGGGGTATAGATTTTATGGGTCCATTTCCTCCATCATTTGGTTTTGTGTACATATTAGTCGCAGTAGACTATGTTTCAAAATGGATAGAAGCAATTCCAAGTCGTAACTATGATCATAAAACAGTCATTAAGTTTTTGAAAGAAAACATTTTAAGTCGATTTGGAATCCCTCGGGCCATGATAAGTGATGGTGGAACACATTTCTGTAACAAGCCATTTGAGTCTTTAATGAAGAAATATGGAATCACACACAAAGTTTCCACCCCTTATCACCCCCAGACAAATGGACAAGTAGAACTTGCTAATAGGGAGATCAAACAAATCTTGGAAAAAACAGTGAACCCTAATCAAAAGGACTGGTCTTTAAGACTTAATGATGCACTTTGGGCTTATCGAACTGCTTTTAAAACATCATTAGGTATGTCACCTTATAGGTTGGTTTATGGAAAACCTTGTCATTTGCCTGTGGAACTTGAATACAAAGCTTATTGGGCTATTTGATTAGTACTTAAAAGTGCATTTTTATCATGGTTTTATATCATCATTTTGCACTTGAAGTATCAATAACTCCTTAACCAAAGCATGTTTTATAATAATATATCTAATAATATAAGATACCTTTAATTTGTGGTAAATGTCTATTTTTAATGCAGGCCTATCACATAAATGAAAGGATTGATTGATGACTTGAAGAACTTAAATTGCAAGGATAAAGAGATGGCCAAACTTAGAAAAGAGATGTCGGTGCAATCCAAACCGGAACACTGTTTGGTAATTGGGTCATATCTGGAGCTACAGATCTCATATTTAGGTCCAATTTATATGGATGGAAAGGTAAGACATATGCCTACAACTTTCATATGGAGCCCAAGATCTAACAAGGCCATTATCAAGTCCAAATTGTAGCAACAACAAAGAAGCCGGAATCTGTCTTCCAGCCCGAGCACTGTTCGGTATTTTGGCCATATCTGGAGTTCTAGAAGTCCAAATGAGCTGAAGTTTTTACACAAGAAAGCTGAGACAATTTCCTACAACTTTCATGTTTGCAACTGGCTCCAATTTTGACGTTATCAATGACGTTTTGGGCAGACAAGAGAAGATAAGGATTGTCACCAAGTCAAAAGTTGGCCACCCACTTATCAATTAGTCATCAAATCAATAGTTCCTAATTTTGGCCTATAAAAGGAGGCATTTGCCATGCATTTAGGCATCTTGGTTTCCAGATCAAGATCATGCTCTTCCTTTCTCTCTTTGTATTTTTTGTAATGTTTATACTTTGCTTTCATTAATATCAAGTTTATGTTCTTATTTTGTTTATCTATTTTGCTTTCTTTCATTATGTCTAGCTAAGTTAATTATGTCAAGGTGAAAAGGTTACACTAATGGTGTGAGAATAAGTATAATGTAAACTTAATATGGACTTTAATGTTTGATACTAACATGTTTTATATTTGTTATCTTGTTCACTGTTTAATACTTTGCTTGTTAAATGATTAATCTTGATTTATGTTGTATAACACTTGGTACAACAAATGCTTGGCACTTTCATAGCCCATAATGTATGGTATAACTGACACCTGAGCTATGAAAGGAACTTGATTTGTTGTTAACATAAGTTATAATCATGAATGCTTGACGAGATTTACAAGTATTAGCATTAATTGAATAAGATGACTAATGTAATCATGTTAACAATATATAATCTAATTGGAACCTCTTTTGTGTGTGGTTTCCAATTCAATAATAAGAGTTTATACTATACTTGTTTGATATACCATTAGTGGAACCTCTAACCTTGACATTTGTTATTATTATTGTTTAATCCTTACATTAATATTTTATCTCTAAGTTCTCATCATCATCATCATCTTCTTCTTCTTCTCTTTCTTTATTATTATTATTATTATTATTATTATTATTATTATTATTATTATTATTATTATTAGTACTACTACTACTACTACTACTATTATTATTATTATTATTATTATTATTATTATTATTATTATTACTATTATTGTTGTTGTTATTGCTATTATTGTTGCTTATAATTGTTATCTATAATTTGTACAATTAACCTCCCTGTGGTTCGACCCCGGTCTTGCCGGGTTATTTATTACTTCGACACTCCTACACTTGGGAGAAGACATCAACCTTTTAGTCGTGTCAAGTTTTTGGCGCCGTTGCCGGGGAGGTAAGTTCTTGTATAAATTATAGTATTTATTTTATTTTCTCTTTTCACTTTTCTTGTATATAACTTTGTTTCTTTTCTTTTGTTTCTTTTTATTTTGTTTTCTTCCTCCTTCTTTTGCTTTCTTCTTCTTTTTTTTATTTTATTCCTACACGTGCATGAGAGTGTGGTCACGTACATCAAGTGGTAGACTTTGTAGGATATCCTCATCATTTTCAGAAAATATGGCCGAAGAAGATAATCAATCACTTCAAAATGAGAATAATGAGAATAACCGTGCTAGAACACTTAGAGACCACATGAATCCCACAAGAACAAGTGCACCATCATGCATAGTTTTTCCTCCTGATGCATCTCATTTTAATTTTAAACCAGGTATTATTCAACTTTTACCATCTTTTCATGGTTTGGAATTGGAAAATCCATACTTGCATTTAAGAGAATTTGAGGAGGTTTGCAACACATATAATAACTTAAATTGTAGCATGAACACCATTAGATTAAAGCTTTTTCCTTTTTCATTAAAAGATAAAGCTAAAACATGGCTACAAAATTTGAGACCAGGATCCATTCGTGCTTGGGATGAAATGCAACAACAATTTTTAAAGAAGTTTTTCCCATCTCATAGAACAAACTCTTTCAAGAGACAAATCACCACTTTCACTCAAAAACCAGGAGAAACATTTTACAAATGTTGGGATAGGTATCGAGACTTGCTTAGTACTTGCCCTCATCATGGTTTTGAAATATGGAGATTGGTTTCACATTTCTATGAAGGGTTAACACCTAAAGATAGGCAAATGGTTGAATTGATGTGCAATGGAACTTTTGAAGATAAAGACCCTGATGAAGCAATGAATTACTTAGACTTGTTAGCTGAAAATGCTCAAAATTGGGACACTGCGGGTACTTATGAGGCACCGAGTAAAACTCAACCTCATACATCTAGTGGAGGCATGTACAACCTTAGGGAAGATCATGACCTTCAAGCTAAGTTTGCATCTTTAGCTAGAAAAGTCGAGGCACTAGAATTGAAAAAAAGTGGTCAATTAAAATCTATTGAAAACATTGTGTGTCAAATCTGTGAAACAAATGAACACTCAACCAACGATTTTCCAACCTTGCCTTCTTTTAAGGAATGTCTCCATGAACAAGCCCATGCTTTTAATAGTTTCCAAAGGCCCAACCACAACCCATACTCACAAAAATACAACCCTGGTTGGAGAAATCACCCAAATTTTAGTTGGAAGAGTGAGAACAACAATGCACAAACTTCACAAGCACCATTTCAAGCACACCACAATTTCCAAAATTATAATGGATATGCACCTCCTTATGCTCCATCTCCTACAAGAAAGTTTGAGGAAACTTTGTATGCATTCATTGAAAAGCAAGAGACAATCAACACTCAACTTACTCAAAGCATAACAGATTTTAAAGAAACTCTTGCAAAATTCACATCTGCTCTCAATTTTCAAGAGCAAGGTAAGTTTCCATCTGAACCACAGTAAAATCTCAAGGAGCAATACAATGCAAATGCAAGTAGTTATGGAAGTCAACACATGGATCAAGTCAAATCAGTCATCACTTTTTGTAGTGGTAAGGTTATTCAAAAACCAATTCTTGAACCTTATGAGAAAGATGATGTGTCAACCTCTGAGGGTAAGGAAGGGGTTGAATCTGAAAATTGCAAAAAAACGACTGATTCTCCGCCAGCTCTTCCATTTTCTCATGTCATGACCAATCAAGAAGAAATCGATGATGAAAAAGGCATCGAAAAGGTTGATGCGAATCTTTTATCAAAAGTGACAACAGATTCGACACCCAACATCACACCAATCGATGATTACTTTCCTGATAAATCTCTACTTTCTCTTAGTTCAATGCCTTGGTTTGCTAAAAATATCAATTTTCTTGCTTCAGGATTTTTGCCAGCTCAGTGGAGTATTGAAGATACAAGAAAATTTTTGAGCAATGAGCAAATTTTTTGTTGGGATGACCCTTACTTATTCAATTATTGTCCTGATCAAATATTTAAAAAATACATTCTCGACAATGAGGTAAGTAATTTCATTAAATTTTGTCACTCTAAGGCATATGGGGATCATTTCTCATCAAAAAAGAGGATTGTAGAAATCTTACAAAGTGGATTTTACTGGCCCATCATATTCAAAGAGTCAGATGTATTCTGCAAAAACTGTGAAAATTATCAGAAGGTGGGATTTATTTCAAAACACAGAGAGTCTTTAGATAATCTTCTATTGACTCTTAAGTCTCATCATAGTCGAGATAAGCATCGTGTAATTCATGACTTAGGAACCCATTTTCATAAAGAACATGTTTGGCATAGTCTTGGGAATCTGACTAAAAAAAGACCCTATTTGCCAGTTTTTAAGAAAACTGGATGGGAAGCCCATCCCCGACCCATTGAGGGCGTTTAAGCTGTTCTTGGACATAAAACCAAGGGAAGATGTGAGCCACAATCACAACTGCGATTTGATTTTTTTTTTTTGTTTGTAAAAACTTGTGTCTTTTGGTTTTATTATTGTGTTTCGTTATTTCTTATTTTTGTTTCAGTGTGTTTCAGGTTTTGTTAGTGTTCGTTATTTCAGGTGATATCTTCTATACTCTATCTTTCTACCTTAGAACATTGAGGACAATGTCTCGTTTTAGTTGGGGGGAGAGGGTAGTAGTTGATAAAAAAAAAATTGTTTTTCATTTCATAAAGCATGTGCATAATTGTTGTTACTAGGATGGCAGAGTAAAGGAGTTCTTTTGTTAAAGTAACTCTTGAGACGCATCTTAGTAACCATTCTTAACAAGGTCTATTATAATACTTCCTGAAATATTCAGGTTTACAAACTCTCGTATTGTTACCACTTAATTCTGCTCATATACTTATTTAACATGTATTTTTAAACCTTAATTTACACACACACACTTTAACATATGATTGTGGGTTGCATATTGGATTATTACATTATTTATGTTCTTTTGTTAAAGGTAACAACTAAGGGAAAGGGATTGTATATAATTAAAAAAAAACATGAAAAAAAAAGAAAAAAAAATGATTATAATAAAAATGTAGATAAGTTTGATTTCGTAGCCTCCCTAACCTAAGCAATTAAGCCCGAAGGGGTGTTTTAACACCTAATACCCTAAAGTCAACTGACTTGGGAGCTATTGGCCCAACGCTTGTTACATGGGTTGAGGAGAAAAGCTTAAGGGAATCAAACATTGCACTATCTACATATCATTATCTGCGACCCGAGTTACTAAGCTCGTAGGGGTGTCTTAACACCTAATGCCCTAAGACCAACTGGTCTGGGAGTCATTAGCTGAAAGCTCGTTACATGGGTTAAAGATGCATGATGTTTTTAAAGTATATGTATATAGAGTTAAAAAAAAAAAGACAAAAATAGTAATCCCAACCCAAGGAAGTTAACCTTAAACATTAGAATAAAAATTTTGTTTTCTTCCAAGAAAAGCCCCATAATTATGTGTTGATACATTGAGCATAAAAGAAAGGTTTATTAATATCTTGTTAAGAGGTATTGAGCAGATATATAAATTTAATGAGAGTTTGTTTATCTGGATAGATTAATGGAAGTTAAATGATGAATACCTTGCTTTGTGGAATTTGCAAATTGGTTTTCTATTTTACGCTTTGATTACTAGGGACTAGTAATAAGCTGGTTGGGGGGTGTGATTAGTACTTAAAAGTGCATTTTTATAATGGTTTTATATCATCATTTTGCACTTGAAGTATCAATAACTCCTTAACCAAAGCATGTTTTATAATAATATATCTAATAATATAAGATACCTTTAATTTGTGGTAAATGTCTATTTTTAATGCAGGCCTATCACATAAATGAAAGGATTGATTGATGACTTGAAGAACTTAAATTGCAAGGATAAAGAGATGGCCAAACTTAGAAAAGAGATGTCGGTGCAATCCAAACCGGAACACTGTTTGGTAATTGGGTCATATCTGGAGCTACAGATCTCATATTTAGGTCCAATTTATATGGATGGAAAGGTAAGACATATGCCTACAACTTTCATATGGAGCCCAAGATCTAACAAGGCCATTATCAAGTCCAAATTGTAGCAACAACAAAGAAGCCGGAATCTGTCTTCCAGCCCGAGCACTGTTCGGTATTTTGGCCATATCTGGAGTTCTAGAAGTCCAAATGAGCTGAAGTTTTTACACAAGAAAGCTGAGACAATTTCCTACAACTTTCATGTTTGCAACTGGCTCCAATTTTGACGTTATCAATGACGTTTTGGGCAGACAAGAGAAGATAAGGATTGTCACCAAGTCAAAAGTTGGCCACCCACTTATCAATTAGTCATCAAATCAATAGTTCCCAATTTTGGCCTATAAAAGGAGGCATTTGCCATGCATTTAGGCATCTTGGTTTCCAGATCAAGATCATGCTCTTCCTTTCTCTCTTTGTATTTTTTGTAATGTTTATACTTTGCTTTCATTAATATCAAGTTTATGTTCTTATTTTGTTTATCTATTTTGCTTTCTTTCATTATGTCTAGCTAAGTTAATTATGTCAAGGTGAAAAGGTTACACTAATGGTGTGAGAATAAGTATAATGTAAACTTAATATGGACTTTAATGTTTGATACTAACATGTTTTATATTTGTTATCTTGTTCACTGTTTAATACTTTGCTTGTTAAATGATTAATCTTGATTTATGTTGTATAACACTTGGTACAACAAATGCTTGGCACTTTCATAGCCCATAATGTATGGTATAACCGACACCTGAGCTATGAAAGGAACTTGATTTGTTGTTAACATAAGTTATAATCATGAATGCTTGACGAGATTTACAAGTATTAGCATTAATTGAATAAGATGACTAATGTAATCATGTTAACAATATATAATCTAATTGGAACCTCTTTTGTGTGTGGTTTCCAATTCAATAATAAGAGTTTATACTATACTTGTTTGATATACCATTAGTGGAACCTCTAACCTTGACATTTGTTATTATTATTGTTTAATCCTTACATTAATATTTCATCTCTAAGTTCTCATCATCATCATCTTCTTCTTCTTCTCTTTCTTTATTATTATTATTATTATTATTATTATTATTATTATTATTATTATTATTATTATTAGTACTACTACTACTACTACTATTATTATTATTATTATTATTATTATTATTATTATTATTATTATTATTATTATTATTATTATTATTATTATTACTATTATTGTTGTTGTTATTGCTATTATTGTTGCTTATAATTGTTATCTATAATTTGTACAATTAACCTCCCTGTGGTTCGACCCCGGTCTTGCCGGGTTATTTATTACTTCGACACTCCTACACTTGGGAGAAGACATCAACCTTTTAGTCGTGTCACTATTAAAGCTTTCAATTCAAACCTGGATGATGCGAGTCAGCTGCGTAAGTTACAAATAAATGAGCTTGAAGAAATAAGAAATGATGCATATGAGAATTCAAAAATTCATAAAGCAAGAATCAAAGACTTTCATGATAAAAGAATCTTGAGAAAAACATTTGATGTTGGTCAAAAAGTTTTGCTTTATAATTCTCGACTCCATTTATTTCCTGGAAAGTTAAGATCAAGATGGAGCGGTCCATTTGTTGTGAAACATGTATATCCTTATGGGGCCTTTGATATTGAGAATCCAAAGAATGGTAATGTTTTCAAGGTCAATGGACATCGTTTGAAAGCTTACTTTGATAATTTTCCTAGTGAAAATGAATCCATTGGTTTGAATGATCCTGTATATGAAGGTTGATTATTTTGTTTTTCTCATATTTTTTTTTGTGTTTCTTTTTGGTGTGACTTTTGTTTTGCTAGTCTTTCTCCAACCCCGGTCAAATGGCGGATAACAGTACTCCGTGACTCTTAAGTCGGTTCTTTCAGTTTCCCATGATAATTGATATCTCTGTATATATTTGTTCAATTCCTTGTTCCTTCTCTTTTCTTTACATCTCTTCTCCACTTCTCTTTAAAAACAAAAAAAAAACAAACAAAAATGGACACCACTCTTGAAAAATTGAAAAAGTGTTTTCCTGCTCTGCCTCAGAATGCGATTACAAAAATTTACCGTGCTAGGTGTGAAAGATTAAGGTTGTTAATGAACCATGGAATTCCTGAAGATATTCGCTGGATAATTGAAGCAAAGATCCGATTATCAGGTGAGTCTTCCAACTCTTTTATTTCATACATGCCTGGGACAGGTAAAAGCACTTTTGCAAAGAAACGTCGTGCAAAACGACTAAAAGTCTGTCATCGATGTGCCAGATGGACTTGTAATACAAAATGTCATTCTTTAGGAATGGTATCTATAAACCGTGAAGATAAAATACAATTCATTAAGGATGGCCTGAGTAAGGAGTCTTTAGATAATCTTCTATTAACTCTTGAGACGCATCCTAGTGGAGATGTGCATCGTGCAATTCATGATTTATGGCCTCATTTTCATAAAGAACATGATCGACTTAGTCTTGGGAATCTGACTGAAAAAGACCCTGTTTGCCAATTTTTAAGAAAACTGGATGGGAAGCCTATCCCCGACCCATAGAGGTTGTTTAAGCCGTTCTTGGACGTAAAACCAAGGGAAAGCTGTGAGCCACAATCACAACTGCTTGTACATACATATTTTTATATATATATATATATATATAATAATAATAAAATAATACCAATAAATAAATAAATAAAAAAGAAAGAGAGAGAGAGAGTAAGACTTCAGCTAGCCTACATATAGGTGGTATGCTTTGCATTTTCAATTGTTCATCTATAAAATCTTCTCTTCCTTTCCATCATTTCTACTGAACCCATTCATTCAGCATATATAGAAGTGTGTAGAAATGGCGAGTTTCTCTGTTTCTAAAATAAAAACTATTTGTGTTTTTGGTGGATCTAGTCCTGGGAAAGAAAAAGAGTTTTTAGAATCAGCAAATCATCTTGGTCGGGTACTAGCTGAGAGAAAGATTCATTTAGTGTATGGGGGAGGCAGTCTTGGGTTAATGGGGGGTGTTTCAATAGCTGCATTTGTAGGAGGCAGTTAAGTTTTGGGGGTTGTCCCCAAAGCTTTAGCCGAAGGGGACATCATTGGAAAAACAATTGGAGAGGAATTACAGGTCTCTACAATGTCTGATAGAATGAATACAATGTTTAACCATGCCGATGCCTTCATTGCCTTACCAGGTGGTCTGGGTACATTAGAAGAGATCTTTCATATTTCCTCTTGGGCCCAACTGAACATTCACCATAAACCTATAAGTTTGTTAAATGTTAATGGATTTTATAATAATTTGATGTCTTTTCTTGATCAAGCTGTGGAACAGGAATTTCTAACATCTTCAGCGCGACAAATCATAATCTCTGCTGCTACTGCTGAACAATTGATTGACCAACTACAATCTTTCATCCCTGTAATTGATCCCTCCATGAGTCAACTCAATTGGTCAACCATGAAACGCCATAAAAAGCTTAAATTGGATTTGAGCCTTAGTTTGTGAAAAATTGTGTCTTTTGGTTTTATTAATAGCATAATATTTGTATTTTGTTGTTTCTTATATTTGTTTTAGTGTGTTTCAGGTTTGTCAATAGTCGTTGTTCAGGTGATATCTTCTACACTCTATCTTTTTGCTTAGAACATTGAGGACAATGTCTCGTTTTGGTTGGGGGGAGAGGGTAGTAGTTGATATTAAAAAAAAAAACATTATTATTACGTAACTTTATTTTATTTGCAAAACTATTGTTACTAGGATGGCAGAGTAACGGAGGAACTTTAGTGACTCTTGAGACGCATCTTAGTAAACATTCTTAACAAGGTCTATTATAATACTTCTTGAAATATTCAGATTTACAAACTCTTGGATTGTTATCTATAGATTCTGTTTATATGCTCATCTAACAAGTATTGCTAAACCTTCATTTTCACACACACACTCGAACATATGATTGTGGGTTGCACATTGGATTATTACATTATTTGTGTTCTTTTGTTAAAGGTAACAACTAAGGGAAAGAGATAGTATATAATATGCAAAAAAAAAAATATTCAAAAATAATAATAATAATAATAATAATAATAAAACGAAGTAGATAAGTTTGGTTTCGTAGCCTCCTTGACTTAAGCAAATAAGCCCGAAGGGGTGTTTGAACACCTAGTACCCTAAAGTCAACTGACTTGGGAGTTATTGGCCCAGTGCTTGTTACATGGGTTGAGGAGAAAGCTTAAGGGAATCAAACACTGCACTATCTACATATCAGTATTTGCAACCCGAGTTACTAAGCTCGTAGGGGTGTCTCAACACCTGATGCCCTAAGACCAACTGGTCTGGGAGTCATTAGCCGAAAGCTCGTTAAATGGGTTCAGGATACATTGTGCTATAAATTCTTGCTTTCAAAAAAAAAAAAAAAAAAAGAAGATAACAATCCCAACCCAAGGAAGTTAACTTTAAACATTAGAACAAAAATTTTGTTTTCTTCCATGAAAAGCTCCATAGCTATGTTTTGATTTATTGAGCACCGAAAGAAGGTTTACTAATATCTTGTTTAAGAGGTATTAAGCAGATATATAAATTTAATGAGAGTTTGTTTATCTGGATAGATTAATAGAAGTTAAATGATGAATGCCTTGCTTTGTGGTATTTGCAAATTATTTTTCTATTTTAATGCTTTGATTACTAGGAACTAGTAATAAGCTGGTTGGGGGGTGTGATTAGTACTTAAACGTGCATTCTCATTAAGGATTTATGTCATCATATTGCACCTAAAGTATCATTAAATTCCCTAACAAAAGCATGTTTTATATTAGCAAGTCTAAAAATATAATATACCTTTAATTCATGGTAAATGTTCATCCTAAATGCAGGTCTATCACATAAATAAAAGGATTGATTGATGAGTTTAAGGATTGAAATTGAAAGGATAAAAAGAAGGCCAAACTTAGCAAAGTGTTGCTGGTGCATTCCAAACTCGAACACCGTTCAGTAATTTGATCATATCTGGAGCTGTAGATATCAGATTTAGGTCTATTTTCTATCGATGGAAAGGTAAGACATAGACCTACAACTTTCATATGAAGTCAAAGACTCAGTTCTGCCGTTTTCAAGCCCAAATCTTAGCAACAACAAAGACGTCGGAAGCTGTCCTGCAGCTTCAGCACTATTCGGTTTTTGGCTCATATCTTGAGTTCTAGAAGTCCAAATGAGCTCTGGTTTTTTTTTATGGAAAGCTGAGACAATTGCCCACAGATTCCATAATTCAGTTGGCTATAATTCTGATGTGAGCAATGACGTTTTGGCCAGCCAACAATATCAAAAATCAGCTCACAATATCAAAAAACCAGCAGCCATTAATGTCAAAAACCAGCCACCAAATCAATGGATGCCCACCAATTCTTCAATCAATCAATAGTTCTGAAACTTAGCCTATAAAAGGAGGCATTGTCCATGTATTTAGTCATATTAATTTTCAGATCAAAGTTATCTTCTTGCTTTCTCTCTACATCTTTGTAATGTTCAAGTTTTCTTTTATGCTATAGTAATCTCTTGTTTATGCTCTTTCATTTCCTTTCCTATACTTAGTTAGCTTATATTATGTTTATGTTCTTATATTGTTTATTTGTGTTTTTCTCCTTCTTAATGTTTAGCTAAGTTAATTATGTCAAGGTGAAAAGGTTTCTCTAATGGTGTTAGAATAGGTATAATATAAACTCAACATGAGCTTTAAATGTTTATATCCAAGAAAGATTGTTATTAACATGTTTTATCTTTTTATCTTACTAATTCTTAATACCTTGCTTATTAAATGTTTAATTTAGATTTGTGTTGTATAATATTTGGTACATCAAATGCTTGATCTTTCATAGTTTTCGGCCGAAATCGTTATTATGATAGAAACTTGATTTGTTGTTAACATAAACTAGCAACATGAATGCTTGATGATATTTATAAGTATGGTATTACTTATATAAGATAATTAATATAATCATGTTAGTAATTTATAATGAGCTAATAGCGAGAAATCATCCGATTAGAACCTCCTTTGTGTGTGGTTTCTAGTTGAGTAATAAAAAGAGTTTATATTATATTTATTTGAAATACTATTAGTAAATCCTATAACCTTGACATATGTTTTGTTATTGTTTAATCCTTACATCAATATCACATCCCAAAATTCTCTTCAACTCTTTTTCTGTTATTATTCTCTTCAACTTTTTTTCTTTATTTGTAATTTATATAATTCACCTCCCTGTGGTTCGACCCCGGTCTTGCCGGGTTATTTTACTTTGACACTCCTGCACTTGGGATAAGACATCAACTCTTTGATCGTGTCAAGTAAGAAGAGAATAAAAAGAGGAAGAAAAAAAACAAAGTTAGATATAAGAAAAGTGAAAAGAAAAAATAAAATAAATATTATAATGTATACAAGAATTTACCTCCCTAACAACGACGTCAAAAGCTTGACACGATCAAAAGATTGATATTTTCTTTCAAGTGTAGGAGTTTCAAAGTAATAAATAACCTAGTAAGACCGGAATCTAATCATAAAGAGGTTAACTATATAAATTATAAACAACAACAATAACAAGTTAAATAGGACTTTGAGATATAAGATTAATGTGTAGATTAAATAATAAAAACAAATTTTAAGGTTAGAAGATCCACTAATAATATTTTAAACAAATATAGTATAAAATATTTGTATTACTCGACTGAAAACGACATACAAAGAAGGTTCCAATTAGATTATAAATGGTTAACATGATTATATTTTTTATCTTATTTGAATAGTGCTAATACTTGTAAATATTGTCAGACATTCATGATTATAACTTATGTTAACAATAAATCAAGTTTCTTTTATAGCACAAGTGTCGGTTATACCATACGGTTGGGCTGTTGTACCAAGTGTTATATAACATAAATTTAAATTAACTATTTAATAAGCAAAGTATTAAAGAGTGAACAAGATAACAAATACAAAACATGTTAGTATCAAACATTAAAGTTCATGTTGAGTTTACACTATACTTATTCTTACACCATTAGTGTAACCTTTTCACCTTGATATAATAAACTTAATTAAATATCATAAAAGAAGAGAAACATAAATAAATAAGATAATAATATAAATAGGATATAAGTTAACTAAGTAAAAGAAATGAAAAGCATAAAAAAGAGATTAATAAAAGCAAAATTTAAACATTATAAAAATATAAAGAGAAAGAGCAAGAACATGATCTTGATTTGAAAACCAAAATGCCTAAATGCATGACAAATTCCTCCTTTTATAGGCCAAAATTGAGAATTATTGATTTGTTGACTAATTGTTGAGTGGATGACTAAATCTTGACTTGATGACAATCATTATCTTCTTATGAGAACAAAACATCATTGCTAATATTAGAATTTGAATAGACTTAATTCATAAAAGTTTTAGAAAATTATCTTAGTTTTTCAAGAAAAAAAAATTAAGTTCATTTGGACTTCTAGAACTTAAGATATGGGATGAATACTGAACAGTTTCTAAGCTGCAAGATAGATTCCAACTTCTCTTTTGATGCTATGATTTAGACTTCTAAATGAAAAATTGAGTTTTGAATAATCATGAATGTTTTAGGTCTATATCTTAACTTTTCATTTTTATAGAGCAAACCCAAATCCAAGTTTTATATCTCTAGATATGAATCAATGATTAAACAATGTTCTAGTTTGGACTCCAACAATATCTCTTTTTTATGTTAAGCCCTCTCTTTGTCTTTTTAATTTTAGTTGTTAAATTCATCAATCAATCATTTCATTTATGTGATAGGCCTCCATTAAGATGAACATTTACCATAAGTCAAAGGTATCTTATAATATTAGACATGATAATATAAAAAATGCTCTAATTAAGGAGTTATTGATATTTCAGGTACAAAAATGATGATCTAAAATTTTAATAAAAATATACTTTTAAATACTAATTAGCCGGAAAATAAAAAAAATTAACTTATTTTTTACCCTAAATATAATAGAAATCATGATAAGCATATTAATGACTTAAAAAACTATCTCAAAAACCAAAATCAACCAGAAATAAAAAATCAAATTGAGTTCAGATATGTTTTTTCACGCACTTTAAAGGTAAAAACAATGAATATAAACTCCCCTCTTTAATGGAGTCGTTTGACACAAACATTAATTGTTTTGGTGGTTTCAATTGGTATCAAATATTTTTCTCTCTCTCTACCATTGAAACTCAATAACCTCTTTCTTTCCTCTCTCAATCAATACATAAAAATAATACAAACATACTTTTATTTCAAAATTAAATTTGAAAAAACAATCAAGGCACTAAAATCATATAATTTATATTTTTTTTAAGTTAGAGAACCAAAGTGATATTTCTAGAAACTTTTAGCATGCTACCCTTATTTGATGTCCTTTTTTCATTTTGGCTTCCATTTTTTTAATTTCACAATTGATTAAGAAATTAGAAACAATTAATTTTAAATTATGATCAAATCACCTAAAATAAATTTATAAGAATCAAAATAAATTGTAAAAAATATACAATATTATCTATAGTATTTTGAGAGGGGTTGAAGAGTGTTGCTGACTACATAGTATTTATCTTACACATTTTAGTTTTTATTTAATTTAGACTATTTTTTTAAAGATAAAAATAACAAGTGACCAGCAGGTAAATTGAAAAAAAAATGAATTATTAAAAATTTAATGTTGATAGTTAAAATTAAAATAAATAAAAAATAATTTAATAAAAAATAAAATTAATTTAGTTTATTTTCAATGAAGTTGTATAAAGGTTTAATAATTAATCAATCACTACTTAAAAATTATAAATTATGATAATTAAAAAATACCTTGCTTGGACCGGAGACTAAATCATGAATTAGGTCGTCTTAGACGCCATTGCACGAGCATTTGTCGTGTCTGCTGCCTTTTAAAACCTTTAAAGATTCACTGAACAGAAGAAAATGATCGGGAAGAAATTAAAATGTGACGGTTCAATTAGGACCAGCCCATCAGGCCATGCGGATCCAGACAGCTCCAGCCTGTTATCCTTCCACTGCCAAGAGCGAGAGGTGATCGCTGCTCTGTGAGACCAGCCTCACGCTTTGCCCTCTACTTTAAGAGCCACGACATCCAGGTTTTCACTAGGATGCCTTAGCACGTCTCCTGGCTTGGAACGGGCAAGCCAGACAACAGCCAAACCGGATCCGACCGTATAAACACGGTCAACGTTCCGCCACTTCATAGCTCCCACTCGGGTCACAAGCTCACGTTACCAAGCTCAGCTGGCAATAACCTCTAAGGGCTAGGTATGTACGGCTCAAATATTATTCCTTATTTTCCGATGTGGGATTTTCCACTCTTACGTGTTCATTAGGGATGCATGCTTGAATGAGCAAATCTTGGCATAAAAAAGTAACAGATTGGGGAAGGAGAGGATTCTCCACTTTCTATGGAGAATTTTGCACTAGGTAAACAAGAAGAGAAAGTAAATCATGAAATCACTACTTAAGTCAAGGCATAGTTTTGTTTTGTTTTTTACTTTTCAACATTGAGGAAGTAGAGGATTCTCCTCTGTCCAATGTTGAAACATAATTGGGCTACAAACCAAAATCATGAACCTTGAAGGCCGTAGAACTATTGCTTTTGAAAACAACTCAGAATAGCTCTTGCGTTTTCATGTGTAATAACAAGCAAAAAGCACAAATCTTGTAAGCACATATCCTAACTTCAAACGCGAGAGAGAGACCATGTCTTTATCAGAAGTTACACAGGCCAATCTTTCAAAGAAGGAAGGAAAAACATAGATATGAAGATAAGAAATCAATCATTTTATTTTTCAAGAAAGGATAAAAAATACAGAAGCTTTGTTGATGAAATAGCTTGTATTTTCAAAGCTTGAATGAGTTGTTGATCAATTTATAAGATCATAGTATTTTATAATAGTAATATGAGAGAATTGGTGTCACAACATGATACACTTGTGCCAGCATGGAAACAAAGATAGTACTCTTCCTTCAAGGGAACCAGATTTATTAATTTGCTTCTCTTTCTGGTTCCTAGCAACAATCACTCAGAAGTTGTTTTTCTTTGATTTAGCAAAGAACTTTGGATGAACGTTTTGCCTCACTATCTCCCCCGTCAATATATACTGGAGGCTTCGAGCCCTAGAATGGAATCAAATGGAGATAATCAACTCAAAGAAGCCTTTCTAGCCATTGCTAAGATGGTTTTATCCACTCTAGCACAGAGAGGTAACGATTGAGCAATCATGCCAAGGTCTGCTGCCTACAATAGTTTCTGGAGTACATATTCTCCCCAGGGTCCTAAAGTTGAATGCTTAAAATGTATGAGATTCTCTACAGTAGCTTTATCAGTCCTTACAACAATCTAAGGATCCTTAAAATGTATGAGATTCTTAAAATGTATGAGATCCTTTCATAACCGCAAGAGAATTCATGGTGAAGATGACGAGGACTTGCGAGGCTATATCTAAGAATCCCTACAACAATCCTAGAAGCAATTTAGGGAAACTGAGTATGCTTCAAGGATCCCACAGCAGATCTCCAAAACCAATGTAGCTTGTCTGGGGAAAAAAGCTAGCAAGAGCTAAAGAGAAGCTTGCTGCAACTAAAGGCTGATGGAGTCCTTGAAGAGGCCAAGGCTTGAAGTCATGCATAGAAAGGCCTCACTCTTCAAGAATTAATAAACACGGCTTTCGCTTTAATTAGATAGTATATGTCAGCAAGGAAGAAAACGTTAGAGGATCTCCAGACAATTACTTGTACTTGGGAGAGGATTAGAGCTTGGAAAGAGGAGACTATACCTTAGATTTCTCATTTTTGTTAGGACAATTTTCTCTATTTTTTTGTTATAAACAATTTATATTTTATTTTTATGCAATCACATACAATAATATTAATTATGTACCATATTGATTTTTTATTTTATCTTTTGTATCTAATATTTATCACAAACTTCTTTAGCTGTCGACCATTAATTAATAAAAAATACAACTCTAAAAACTTTGACAATGACATATGAACCTTTTCAATTTAAAGACCATTTACCAAATTTTAAATTTTTATGGTCAATTGATAATATGATCTTCCACACCATATTATCTTTAGAGAAGCTTTTTAACCAAACATGTTTGTTGTATGTCTTTTTAACCACAATATACGATAGTAGTGTGAGAGCAACATAGAAGACATTTCAGCCATGGGAGAATCACTGACCTCTTCTTGGAAAGCTAGTGAAATTAAGACTTCTTTTCTTCATAGCAGAATAATCCCTTACTGATTGAAAGAGTGGTATCATGCCTGGGAGGGCTAAAATGTAGGAAATGAAAAGTGTTTGACGCAATGAATCTCAGTGGCGGAACCAAGGGGAGGCCAGCAGGCTCAGCCCCTGCAAAACTTTTTTTTTAATATAATAAATAATAAATTTTTTAATATTAAATTATTATTTTATTATTTATGTTTAGTTTTAATATGCTAAATATCTATGTATTTCTATGTAAATGAAAAATAAAAGCTTTTCAATTAATTTCTTTTCTTTACTATCTCTCTCTTTCTTTTCTATAAATCTAGCTGAAAAAATTAACAATACAAAATATAAAAATTAAAATAAAGTTGCTACTAATTGATTCATTAAAACAACAAGGTAATTAATAATTTAATTTTTTTATGCTTGTTAAGAATTTAATAAATACATATATATAATTCTGCTACTTTTTTTTAGATCTACTAGTTTTATTATTTTTTATTTCTTGTTATAGTGAATGTTGTTTTTTCTCATTAATTATATATTTTTTATGGGTTTGTTTGTTTTGATTATGCTTGGATTTTCTATGTTATGTTTTTAGCAGAGCCACTAAAATTATCAATTTTTTTCTCACATATATCTTACTATCACCAGGTCCAATATACAATTAGACACGATCTTTCTAGCCAAATTGAGTTCTTTGAAGAGCATATACCCAACTTTGATTCAGTGTAAGTTTTTTTTTTTAGGAACCGGTAATCTTATTTTTTATGTTAGATATGCTTTTATATATCAATTTCTTTTTTTAATATGTTAATTTTGCTTTCATATGTTAGTGTGGTTTAAGTGTAAAACTTTATTTTTGGTTCTGATTATTGCTTCAACACATTGTTATTTGTATTTATTTTTTAAATAGAAAACAATAAAAATTTATGATGTTTTGATTTTAGATTGAACCATGAACAAAATAAGAAGAATTGATTTCTTTTTTGAGAAAAAGAGGAAAAATATTGATAACTCACAGCCTAGTGAATCAATTCAAATGTGTAGTATTAAAGTTATGGTTGAACAATCCCAATGTGCTTCAGTTTATGAAGAACTTGCATTGATTAATGAGCAGTCTTCTACTACAATTGGCATTACTCATCTAATTAGAGATCCAAGCAATCGTCCTCAAATTTGAGAATACCTGGTTAATCAACAAGATAAAATTAGAAGGGCATACATTAATTTGGGGTCATATCAACCTTTGATGTTTGAATATCCGTTGACTAGTAAAAAAATCCTCATCAATTTCAATCTTATTGGTTCAAAAATTATCCATGGCTTAAATATTCAAAGAAAAGAACTACATTTTGTTTTCCTTGTTATCTATTTTCAAATAAGTCATCTGGAAAGCTAAGATCAGACATATTTACTGTTAAAGGATTCAATTGTTGGAAGAAACTTAATGATGGGGAACGATGTGCTTTTTTAACTCATATGGAAAAAGGTTCAAATTTAGCTCATAGATTTGCTACCAGGTGCTTGGAAAATTTGAAAAATCAGTCATGTCATATTGAGAAGGTAGTTAAGAGGCAAACTACTCAAGAAATTCTAAATAATTGATTACGTATTAAAGCTTCAATAGATATTGTTTGTTGGCTTACATTTCAAGCATATGCTTTAAGAGGACATGATAAAAGTCCAAAATCAAAAAATCGAGGTAATTTTCTTGAAATGTTGGAACTTTTAGCATCATATAATGAACAAATAAGTGCTCTTGTTTTGGATAATGCTCCACAAAATGTTAAATACACCTCGCATCAAATTCAAAAAGAAATTTTGCATGTCTCTACTAGAAATGTTCAGTCTTCAATTCATCATGAGATTGGTATGCAAGATTTTGCTTAATTGTTGATGAAACTCGAGATGAATCCAGAAAAGAGCAAATGACCCTTGTTATTAGATTTGTTGATAGAAGTGGATTTATACAAGAACGATTTTTGGATATAGTTCATGTCAAAGACACAACTACTTCAACTCTTAAGAAAGAGATTTCCTTTGTTTTATCTCATCACAATCTTGATGTTTAAAATATTAGGGGCCAAGGGTATGATGATGCTAGTAATATGCGTGGAGAGTGCAATGGATTGCAAGTTTTATTCATTAATGATTGCCCTTATGCATATTATGTACATTATTTAGCTCATCAATTGTAATTGGCTCTTATTGCTGCAGCTAGAGAAATTTCTGATATTCACACTTTTTTTTAGAACTTGGTTTTTATTATTAACATTGTTAGTGCTTCTTGCAAGTGTAATGATGAATTACAGGCTTTTCAAGCAGCTACAATTGAACATTTAATTGATATTGGTGAGAATGAAACAAATAAAGGAGTTAATCAAGTAGGTGGTTTGCAACGACCTGGAGATAGTAGATGGAGTTCGCACTTCAAATCCATTTTCAGTTTGATAAAAATGTATAGGGCAACTTACTTGGTTCTTGAAAACATCTCTTTAGATGGATCTACTTACTCTCAACGTGGTGATGCAGCCTTTTCATTTAAGTTGCTAATGTCATTTGATTTTGCATTCATCTTGCATATAATGAAGAATGTTATGGAAATTACTGATGTGCTTTGCAATAGAAATCTCAAGACATTTTAAATGCTATGCATTTAGTGACTACCACAAAGACTTTAATTCAGAAGTTAAGAGATGATGGTTGGGAAACTCTTTTAGAAGAAGTGACATCATTTTGTAAGTATCAAGACATTGAAATTCTTGATATGGATGCTTGTTTTTCTAATGTGGGATGATCTCGCCGTAAAACAAAATCAATAACAGTTGAGCATCACTATCGAGTTGATATATTTACAGCTATCATTGATCAACAGTTACAAGAGCTAAATAATAGATTCAATAAGTAAACGATTGAGCTTCTTAAGTTGAGCGCAGCTTTAGATCTTAAAAATAACTATAAATTATTCAGTGTTAAAGATATATGCTTATTTGTTGACAAGTTATATCCTGAAGACTTTTCTAACCAAGAAAAAACTCATTTGAGATTTCAGTTGCAACATTATGAGCTTGATGTGCCCAATCATCCAAAGTTAAAGAATATGTCATTAATTGCTAATTTATGTCAAGGATTGGTTGAAATAGAAAAATCAACAATTTATCCACTCATTGACAGGTTGATTCGGCTTATTTTGACTCTTCCTGTTTCAACAACAACAACTAAATAAGCTTTTTCAGCGATGAAGATTGTTAAAACAAGACTTCATAATCGGATGGAGAGTGATTTTCTTGCAAATTATTTGATTGTCTATATGGAAAAAGAAATTGCTAAAATATTCACAATTGATATGATAATCGATGATTTCTACTCCATGAAAGAATGACGAGCACAATTAAATTAAATATGTAAGAATCATTCTTTATTATTTTTTACTTTATTTCAAAGTTTTATCAAACATAAATAATGTATAGCTTTAACTAATGTTTCTTATATATTTTCTATATTTATATTTGATAGGTACAAAGACCAGCAAAATTAAAGTGATGAACACATTATGAAGATGACATTAACTTCATAGCTTTGACTCAATGTGGTATTGTTTTAAACTTCTTATTTTATACAAAAATCATCATGTGTTTGTAGTTACTTCTTTAAATAAAACTAAATTATGCAATTTTTTTTATTTTTATAATTTATATATAGTAAATTAAAAATAAATATATTTTTATATTATTTTGGCCCCCTATTAAATAATCCTACCTCTGCCCCTGTCAATGATTCAATGAAGGAGAAAAAAATGAGAGATTAGCTCAATATTTTTATGCTTATATGGTATAAAAGAAGCACAAGCATTTTCAAAACTCATTTCTGGGTTATACCTCTAAAATTTACTTTCTTTATTTTTTTGTAAAAAAACAAAAACAATAATAACAAAAAAAACTTGCAATTTGACAAAAGCTAACCTAAGAAAGGTTCTAGATATATACAAAAGAATTAAGCTAAAGTTTTGGACAAATTTTAGAGTCTAATCATATTCTATTGTAGCTAAGACTAAAGAGATAATGTTGATTTAAGATCAAATTAAATAATTTTAGGATGGATCTGCATAAAAATTAAGTCTAAGGATATAATTGGATTTTTAATAGACTAATTTAATTTAATAAAAGGCCAAATTAAAAGTTTAATTTTGTTTAAAAATTAATTTGAGTCAAATTAAAGGATTGATTAAGTGTAAGAAATTAATTATAATTTAAATGGGTCAAAATAATTTTATTATGGACTTAATTAGTGAATAATAAGTTTGAAGCCCAATTTGGGTTTAATTGAGAAAATTAAGATTTTAAAGGATCTAACTTAATTTTTACAAAGTCAATTAATTGAAATCAAGAGTAAAATTGCAAAAAAATAAAAACTTAGGGTCAATTAAAAGTTAAATTAAAGAAATTCACAGCTAATGATCTTTTTAAAAAAGACGTTAAACTTTAGGAACTTAATTTAGTTAAAGACAAGGGTGAAATTAAAAAAAAAATTGAAAGTTTAATGGTCAATTTGTATAAATCTAAGACTAATGACCAAAATGAAAAAAAAATATTAAAATTCAGGACTGGTGTTAAAGTTTGGCGGGGGCAAAATTGCATGAAATTAAAAGTTCTAACCAATTAGGGATGTAATTAAAAGAAATCAAAAGTCGATGGACTAAATTAAACTTTGATAAAACCCTTAAATTAAAACTTTAAAATCCAAAATGACATTGTTTTATTTAATTAAATTGATGCATTTTGACTAAATTGATGCGTTTTGACTAAAATGATGTTGTTTTGATCAAATTGTAAAAAAAACAAACAAACGGCAAATAGTTTGATTACTGTTCATCTTCTTCCACCTTTTTGCCTAAAAAGCTACTCAATCAGCTATCTTTTTAGAACATTTAATGTTTTATCTATCAATCAAACTAGACAAACTATACACCACTATGATAGCCTAACATTGTACCACACCCCAACATAAATCTTGTTGGCTAATTGCCCCTACAACTATCATGGTGTTGCCCAAGTGACCAACTAGACCAACTTTATAAGCTAAAATTTTACAGACCATGATGACACTTTTGAGACAACGGTTGGGATCATTTCCACTTAAATCAAGGGCCAAGATTTGTTCCTAATAAAAACATAAACAAAATTTCTTTCTTTCATCTTTTATAAATAGAGGTGGTATTCAAGTGTTGAAAAAACAAGAAATCAAAGTGCATAGTTGGGAAAAATCAACTCTTTCCTCTTTTTTTTTTTTTTACCCTTCGCCAACCTTCTTCTTCAACTTCCTTCGTTGTGCCTCCATCGTCGTTGCTGTCATCAGCCACAAGTCAGACTTTCTAGCATCACCAGGAATACCACTATCAACTCTGCTCCTTTAGCCTTACAACCATCATGGCATTGCCCCAAAGTGACCAACCCGACCAACCTTATAAGGCAAAATTTTACAGATCATGATGACACTTTTAAGACAATAGTTGGGATCCTTTCCACTTAAATCAAGGGCCAAGATTTGTTCCTAATAAAAACATAAACAAAATGTCTTTCTTTCATCTTTTATAAATAGAGGTGGTATTCAAGTATTGAAAAAACAAGAAATCAAAGTGTATAGTTGGGAAAAATCAACTCTTTCCTCTAGTTTTTTTTTTACCCTTCACCAACCTTCTTCTTCGACTTCCTTCATTATGCCTCCATCGTTGTTGCTATCATCAATCATAAGTCAGACTTTTCGCACCACCAACAACTATGCTCCTTTAGCCACACAAGTCCCCCCCTTCCCTCTCAAGCCATTGCTTGCAATATCAAAAATACTAGGTTAGTGATCATACAATGACCCAACCTGACCTAATCAAATTCGATCCATTTATTTTAAAATAATATATAATAATATTAAAAAAATTAAATTTTTCAAAGGGAATTTTTTTAAAAAAAAATATGAATCCCTCATATGTCTTTTCAACAAATTTTGCATCATATCAGACCGTAGACTTATATTATAAAATACAGATATAGTATTAAAATTACTCGATTTTCTCCGAAACTTAAAAAAATCCAAAAAATAAAAAATAAACTTTTTTTAAAAAAAAAATGTTTGGTTTTTGCAACTAGATTTTTCATGCATATATATATATAAGATAAGAAAAAATTATCATTTTATCATGTTTTAAATAAAAAAACAAAAATAGATATCGTAACTAATTTATGATTATCCATGAGGGTTAGTTAAAATACAAAAAATCTAATTATAATTAGTTTTTTATTTAAAACGGTAAAAACTTTTTCATGAAGGAAAATTTATTTTGCACCTTAAATAAGACCAACAAACAAGAACACACTTAAAATAACAATTAAATAACAACGCAACTTATATTAGATAGGATGCACTAAAAATAATATATATTTTCTATATATAATAAGTCTTTTACCTGTACTTTCACATACTATTAAGTTTTATAATGATTATAACATTAAATTATAACTCTGAACTTTATAATTATAATTTTGTAATTAAATTCATAATTTCTTTACCATAAAGGCAAACTTGCCTTTCAACATCGTGTAGATCATAAAAAGCATTTTTTAAATGTTCTTTTTCTTATGCAATAAGCCATACAAAAATGTCTTGCTAATTAAGAATTCGAGTTGGACAGATAATATTTTCAAAATTTAGAAGTAGATAAAAAGAAGAAAAGAATACAAAGCCGATGCGTGTGCCATCATCTACTAAGTTCCTGTTAAAATTTTACATTTTTTTTTGTTAAAAATAATTTTTTAATATTTTTTTAATATATAAATATTAAAAAATAATTTCTAAAAATAAAAAAATTAATATATTTTTAAATAAAAAACACTTTAATCCACCACCACCACCGTTACTAAAATTCTAATCATATTCTAGTAAGCAATCAAATTTAAAAGTAAGATAGCTTGACCAAATAACTGTAATCCTTTTCCAATCTAACCCTTTTTTCTGCCTCCATCTATTTATATTTGGTGTTAAATAAAACCAATGCATGGAAAACTTAACACACTAAAAGGAGGACTCTTAAGTTAATATTTTTCAGATAGCATCACAGTCCACGTTAGGAAACGAACGTCAAGGCCCAGGGAAGACTCTATTTTTTTTAATTTACCTCTTGAATATATTTTGACTAATCTAATAAATTTTAAAATTAATAATTATATAAATTTTTAATAATTTTAAAATTTATAAAATTTAAATTAATAATTTTTTAAAAATAAATTTAAAATCTGATCAATTAAATTATATTTTTTAAGATTGAGAAAATTTAAAGCTTCTAAGAAAGACTGTGTTGCTGCCACTGGAAGTGGAACTCAACCTAGGCGTCATCAATAACAAGGGCAAACGATTCCAGTCCAAAAGAGAGCTTTATGTATTCTATGTATACCTTCTCATAAGGCAAATTGATTATATAATATATCTCACTAATTAAAATCTAAAAAACGCTCATTAGGTGCTGAATCTAATGAATCTAAAAAACTAACAAGGGCAAACGATTCCATAACAATGAGGTGCTCATTAGGTGCTGAATATAAAAAACTAATATCTCTCACTAATTAAAATCTAAAAGAAATTAACAGCGCGAGCTTGAAAATAAAGATTGCAGTTTCTTAGCCATCGTCATCAAGTTTTGTCTAAATGTTTAGGGCACAACAACTATTGGTTCTGAATCAAACCAGAAACTAAAAAATGTTGGACACCTGCGCACTCATTAGGTGCAAACCTCTCTATAATGAAAAGAAGGCGGAACTGTGCACGTAGTTGCAACACCATGAGAAAGTTGAATCAGTTCCACTCTCTGTGGGAAAAAAACCCAAGAAAGAAATAACACCAAAGACACTTCATTAATTCATTTTGAAAAGCTACACTGAAATAAATAATTGTCTGCATGATTCTCAATCATGCACATCATCCAAACAAAAGGAAATGGAATATGTACTATGATGGAGGAAACTAAAGCCTTTAGAGTGCCAAATCAAATACAACAGCACCCTTCCCAATCCTTGCGTGAACTGAACGTGCAAAACAATCACAGAACCAAGGTTTTGCAAGCACTTGAGAGCAATTGTAGGGGGGGAATCTATAAAAACTAAGCAATCTCTAATAAATAGGTAGAGCAAAATGCCAGACATTGCAAGCAGCAGCAATGGAGTTGTAAACAAATAACAGCATCCTCATAGCTATAGAAATTCAAAAGTAAAAGGCTGGATTCTAGACGAAGAAGACCGATGGCCAACTTCAAAACTCAGTTGCTCCAACAGCTAAAATCACAGTAGTGAAAACATAAAAGCAAACATGAAAAGAAAAGAAAAAAGCAGCATAAAAAGAAGGCAAGTAATGTCTAAATCGCATTTTATATTTTGGCTTTGAGGCATACTTCGAAACTAACAGCAGATGAATTTAACATGGTGGACAAACACGCAATGAACAATGGAAAAGCAAAAATGTCTAATGATAAACAAAATATTAAGACATGCACAAGCACAACCAGAAAAGGAAACCACACAAACATTTGAAGTCACAACAATCAGAACAATAAGGCACATATGAACACGACAAATAGAAGGTGAAAAAGGTTTGAAAGTCAGGGCAGAGAAAAAAAGAGGGTCACTATAGACAGGCTTCATTGAAGAAACAATGATCGACAAAAAAAGACAGGATTGCAATCCATAATTTCTTAACAAAACCATTCTCCAATCACACTTCCAATATGGACTGCATAATGTACGCATTAGAATGGGTAGAAGAAAATAACATGTAAGACAAAAGAAAGTGTAGTAGCTTCAACTGACCACAAAAAAAGAAGAAGCAAGAACCCTGATAAAAGAAGAACCTACCGACAACAACACAAAAGACAGTAGACTCCCCTAACAAGAGCAAGAGCAATATCTATGAACAAACTAAAGAAAAAAACTGTCAGAAAATCTCTGTAGACCAACAGCCACGACAATAGAACCAAGCCGCGGGAAAAAGAAAACACAGTATTTTTTAAAGAATCATCAAAGAATGAGGCACAGAGCCAATTGAAAAAACACCATCTCGTTCTAAAAAGCGTAGTCTAAATCCCAAATAAACAACAAAGAAAAGAAAAGATTTCATACCACCAATGGTAGCAAGAAAAAGAACTAAACAAAGTCAAAAACATGTAAGCATCTGAGAGCCTGGATGAATCAAGGTCAGAAAAAAGGGGATGAATGCAGCACACAAACCCAAAAATATGGAAGGGGAACATGATCTTCAAGGAGAGAGTTGACCTGCAAGAACGACTACAGAAGATAATTTAATGAAAATGATTTTGAGTTACAAACCTGGTTTCAATCCAACATAAACTGTATAATACGCAACCACAGAATCCCTTGCACACAACAAATTCCTGCTCTAATCAGACTAGCAATCAGGTTCCAGCAGAAAGATGACCCTTCCAATACAGAAGAAAACGGGTGGAGACCTCAGGATGAGAAACGCATTAAATGTTGTTGTCTAATTGGCGCTCCCATTTGGCATGAAAATGACACTGAGTAGGCTAAAAAATGCACAGAATAGGTCGTATAAAATCCTCAGCACGCGGACCTTGACTGACAGGACTCAAAGCAGATCATCCCCACTCAACCTAAATCATGGGCAATTCCATTGAACCAACATTGTTCAAGGTCTCAAAGCAGATCATCCCCGCTCAACCTAAATCATGGGCAATTCCATTGGACCAACATTGCAGAGCCAACCCAGGATGACGAAGGGGCAGCTTCAGCGCCAACACTGTAGAGCCAAGCAAGAGGCAGAATCAAACCATAAAAAAGCATGAATCAAAGTACATGACGCGAGATAAACAATTACCGGTTATACACGCAGGATGTCACTGGAAAAAGCATAGGCTCAACAATCAAACATGATCACAACCATCAACATCCCCAAGGTATATAAAGTAAGGAACGCAGAGCTCACAATTTGCAGTGCCAAACTAAAGCCAGAACCAATGGTCAGAGCAGCCATCTCTTTCCCAAAGCCAGCATGAAGCAGCTCACCAGAAATTCCAAAGAAATTGAAAAACTTGGCATAAACCAAAATCGAAATACCAAACATAAATTTTGTTCAGAATCGATTATGCTTTTAGCGGGTTCGGTTGAACAAGATTTAAACTATAATGTTGGAAACTAAAAAAACCCGAATACCTACTCCTACAAATCAAGATGTTCCGAGTAAGATAAAGAAAAAGTCATTAAACTCCCCCCGTCACCATTTTCACCATCAATATCACAACTTTTTCTACATGTTACCATCATTCAAAACCATCAACAAAAATTAAATTATTTTAGTATATCTAAATATGAGAAATAACACATATTTCATATAATTGTTTTCGACAGAGAAATCTCAAAACAAACAGGCTGAGAATTGTTTTTTTTTTGTTTGGGTTTTAATGATATTTAGACGTTCAAATCAAGTTCCCGAAAACGGCATTTGCATTAAAGAATAACCAATGACCCTTCCGGTGAAGGAAAGTTGTAAACAGCTTCGAATTCCACGTTGAACTGTGGTAAAAGAACGCCACAGTATTTTATTACAATATCTGTTGTAATTTCTATGTACAGGGAGTTTAGAAAAAGTATTCGACATTAATACCTCACTCGATGCTGCGATAGCAATCACGATGCACTAACTATACAGACGTGTGTGTGTGTAAAGAAAAGCAAGAAGAGGGTTGCTGTGCACTAGAAATTTAATAAAAGAAAGAGAAAATTGATTCTTCCTATCCTTTCAAGCACTGACGAACAAAAAGACCACCGGAGGAAACAATTTCAGAGAGTGAGAGACGTCTCCTCGTGGCCCGGCCCAGATGACATTAATTAATCCCTTCAGAACTGTTGCGTTGATTTTTCTGAGGCATCATCCATCTTAAGGAGATTGAAAATCAAGCCGCTTGAATAAGAGATCCAGGGCTGTCTGGGCCTTCAGTTTGTTTCACCCAAGTGCTGTGTTTCCGTCGTCTTTGAGCTGAAAGTCCCAAAAGCGATCGACTTGCTGCTGCTTTGCTTTGCGGCGGCCATGCCTCCGTATTCATCCTGCTTTGACTGCGAGCCAAGCATATAATGACTTCGATTGTTGGGTAGCATAAGAGGAATCAATCACGTATAGCATGGTCATGCCAGCACAGAAGCATGGAGATGCAACGTCCAAGGATGTAAAAACGGGTCTTTTGCTGCTTTGCCATGGACAAGCACCTCCTTCGAAAACCATTCTTTCCGCGACCTTTTCTTCTGTTGGAACGGGATGGTAGGGGAAGGTATTTAGAGATGGACATGGTCTCAGTGATTGAAGGAAAACCGAGAAACTGTTGTTACGGAGATAGCTTAGCTATGTGTATTTGAAGATGACAAGGAATTGGGAAAAAAAGAACGCTATGGTTGGTGGTTATATAGAAGAACAGAGACACGGACACCACTGTGGAGGACTGTACGCTGCCCCACTCTGTTCTTTCATCGAAGGAAAGCGCCGGTATCCCTCTCTTAAATTGACACTACTACCCCTGTAAGAATCCTAGTTTTTTATTTTTTTAATTATTATAAAATGTTTTACTGAAGTTATATTTGGGCTAAAAGTTGCAAATGAGCGAAGCGAATGACCAAAATTGCAGTAAAGAAAGGGGAAGAAGAAGAGACAGCGCACAAATCATGAACTTGTATTTTCAACACAATTACTTATCCTATCAGGGGTTTTCTGGTCATTACATAAAGAAATTCACACGCTGGTCAAATGAGAGTGGATGCTAATTCAGACACTGAAAAGGACCTGAGCTCAGAGAAGCCGTGTAAGGGGCTGTGTACAGCCCCCACCGCGGCTTTTTTGTCCTTATTTGGCCCACGTTTTCCTTTTAAAATCCAGACTTCCTGCTATAATAAATGTTTCAAGGCAAACTTGTAACCATCTTATATAATGATGTTTTACAAAATGTTTTTTTATTTTTTAAAAATTTATTTTTTATATCTAAAAACGTAAAAATAATTTAAATTAAAAAATTCATTTTTTTTCAAAAAACATGAGTTGAAAGGTGAATATAAAACACACTTAGTGTTAATTTAATACTTAAATTATTAGAATTCTACTTTGATTTTATAAAACTAATTTAAGTATAATAATATATCCCTAAATGAATGATTAGTTTGGTCTAAAGAGCATTTGCACTTGTCATTGCCTTACCTAATTCTTAAATTATAGCATTATAATATATAAAACTAATTTTGATAACTCAGTTTTTCATTTTGAAGAGTGTTGAGAACGTGTCAGTTTTATTTTGTCGAAAACGACGACGGAAACAAACAAGTTTTCGCGTATTTATATCTATCTTTTAGATAAAAGATTAAAAAAAAAAAAAAAAACACTTAAAAACAGCTACAGCGGCCACAGAGGCGAAAACGCGAGCAATTTCAAATGCCAAGATTGACCTTTGATACAGAGAGAGCACCAATCGGCAGGCCGGCGAGCATGACATCATAGCATCGATACCTCGAATCGTGACAGATTGGGACTTATCGGCCGACCTGCGCCTTATTGTTGACATATAAAACATACCTCCGTTTGGAATAAATTATCATCTTCTACCTCTTAGTCTTATCCCTCAACGATAAATTAAACAATTTTCACACGCTTACACCACAGCAGAAGGATCAACTCGGGACCCACCTTATCCTGAATGGCTTTGACAATTCCCACAGCTAGAGCTTGTCCGCTTGTAAGGGTCTGTCTATATATATATATATATTTCAATGATGATAAAGGAGGGAAAAAAAACAAAAAAGGAAAAAACCTTTTTAGGCACACTGATTACAATACAGTGGCAGAAAATATCAATCAAATAAATCTGATCACATTAAGAAACGTGATCGCTAGCAATCTAGTTTTATCACTCACCTGTATTTAAAAAAAAACCAAAATCTTAATTTTTTTATTATATTTTCAGAAAAATATCAATAAAATAAATTTAATAACATTGAAAAAAAATTACCAGTAATAATCAAAGTGAATTTGATGCATTGTTCAAAGACTTATAATCTTTCAAGAGCACTAATAACCTCTTTTAATTATTATTAATAATTTTTTATATCATTAAATTTATCTTATCAAAAAACAATTTTGAATATAGCTTCAAGAATTCTTTTAATTATTAATAATAATCAATAAATTACCCGTCATCTTTCAAGAGCACTAATAACCTATTTTAATTATTATTAATAATTTATTTTTAATATCATTAAATTCATTTTATCAAAATCTTCAATTTGAATATACCTTCAAGAGCTCCTTTTTTTTTATTATTCTCTCCCCATTCTACTTGTTATTTGAGACGATTCACTTAACAATTTTATACCATTGATTTCATCAACACAGTTATTTTGTAAAAACTTTTTGAAACTGTTATTCTTTTAATCAGTGATAATTTAAAAAGAAAAACCAAGTGGGGGCTAGGGGGAATGGGATTCGGAGGGTATGAACGCCTACCGTGCTTTTCTTCATCTTAATCAGAGCCCATAGCAAGAAGAGATTCATCACTGTGGCAATAGAAAACGAATAAATCCATTGATGCTGACGACATCAGCAAGAATCCCTTTTCTTTCCTCTATCTTCTATCAATAACATGCGACTATGAATAAGATAATGCAAAGGCAGGAGTTCATATCAAAATTGTCTTTGGGTCTTCCAAGCAGACAGAGAGGAATTTATTATACGATCATGACGTGATACAGAACAGTTGATATAGAAAGCGGGGGAGAAGGAACATTACGGCCCTTTACGCTTTCAAGTGGTAATACTTGTCCAGCAGCATCTCAGAATATTCTCCAAACGTGAGACAGCTATTCGCTAGCACCAGCTGAAAACAACACAGGAAACGGGAGATCAAAAGTCTAGTTAATATCTGCTAAACAGTCAGGCAAGATGCACTTCCTTGCTGCAGTTATTGGCCTTCTAATTTCGATAAATGCAGGCACGAGACTCTGCCGGCACAAGCCAGAGTTCAGTGTAGCCGGTAAAACTTTTCATGCTCTTTGCTGGCTGTTTTATAAAATGCCCCAGCCGAACATGAAACCATTTGCTAGACAGGATTCACCATTTTTTAGCCGTGAATCACACCAGTGAAGGAAAAATGCTCAAACTAGAAGAGCCATGTGATCGGAGCTCCTATTTTCTTAAGAGCTATAGGCATCGACATCTTTGGCTGTTGCTAGCAGCACTAGTATTTTTTATTTTTTTTTCAACATACATACGCCAAAGTGTTACAAAAAGTAGCAGGCGATCACCTTTGACTAGGATAATGATGGCTGGAGATAGAGGAAACTTCCTCCTGCCCATGTGTCATGGTATCACGTTGCCAAATATTTGCAATGTAATCATGTTTTTGAGTGAAAACGTTCTCCTACCTTTTTTTTCCTTCTATTTTCATTAAGTTTCTCTCTTCAAGACAAGTTCCTCTCTTAATCTATAGACACCGAGTAAGCTCTCTCCTAAAATTTTTCGGACTATTTTTTCTCTCCTCTCTCCTCTCTCCAGACTCAAGGTCTATAATGCAAAACAAACAAAATTTGGGACCTAAATGAAAAATCCAAAATCCTAGGAGACTAAAGTAAAATAGAAGGATCAAAGCATAGATTTACATGCATTTTTTAACAGAAAGAATGAGAAAGGCTTTCAACTTCTTCCAATGTCGATTTTGATCCCTATTCTTTGAATTTTTTAGTTTTTTTTTACAATAATTTCAAAACTTCCCATGTAAAATCGACATGGCATGCAATGCCAAAATAATCTACAATACCCAGGGAAAGAGATTACATGAAATTCAAAGAGAATGAAAAAAATCCAGAGCAACCAAGAAGGAACTCTTGAGGACCTAATTGAAAGAAAATAAAGTCTTTGAACCACAATGGAGCAAGAGAAAAACTTGAGGACCTGTGATGAAATTTTGCAAAGTGAAGATCGCTATGAATAGTGATTTGCGTGAGGATGATTATTAACAGCATTACAGTGAAAGACTGGCCTATTTAGGTTTGTTTTTTTGTTAATGTTAATAATATGCACCAACATACGGTGGGAATTTCTTTACCGCGCGCGAGTTACTAGCAATTCAATTTTTTGAAGAGTGAGCAGTAAACAGTTATTTTTGCTGGCGTTTGCCCATTTTTCATGAAATGGTTAGTTTTCCTTCAACTATAGCTCTTTTATTTCTTTTTTTTAATGATTCCTTAACAGTAATATAGTTTGCTGCCAAAAGCCCAGAACACTTGTGTTCACCATGGTGGTGTTTTCTTGATCCTGGTTCATGTGTTCTTATCATTTTCTTCCTACGTCCACTTGTGCCCCAAGTAACTCAAAATGAAATTTATCATGATGAAGCCAATAACTTTCTAATTCTACCAGATTTTCAATTAAAGTATGCAGCGTGCTTTGTAAGTTACAGAATTTAAAGCATGGACTACTTACATCTTTGTGAATATGCATCTCCTTGGGAAAGTTAAGTCTCTCATCCCTACAAGACAAGAAACACGTCAAAATATCATAATCTGTTTAAAAGTTACAAGTTTCTTCGATAAAAAAAATGCTGGTTAACGATGCTTGATGCCATCATAGCACAACAGTAAAGACATCATAAAATGCAAGGATCTTTAGTCCATACTTGGAGCTGATTAAAAAGAATAAAATAAAATTAATAACTAATTCATCCAAGTGTGTGTTATGGAAGAAAATGGATGTATCAATTGCATGACTGCCGCCAACATTTTTATCTGTAGATCCATATGCGGTCTCAAGATTACATTGAAACTACCAGTGTTCAGAATAGTTCATTCACATAGCTATAAGGAAACGTGACAGGACAAGTCATGTTAATAGATTCTATAATTCATCTTTGTTAAATAGCATACCAATCGGGTTGCATGAATAATGCAAATGTTGATCTGTCAACACCAGAAGCCTCCTCCCCTTTGGGTGCCTACAAAAAAAACATTAAACCAGGACAGGTTATTACTTCATTATATTCCAAAGAGATAGTACAGAAGGGAAAAACCACCAAGTTACTTATTTTTCATTGTTCACAGCTTAGATATAATGCATTATAATCTTAATGATAGGTGTCACAAGTTAGATGCTCCAACTTCAAGCACCGAATTTCAGCTCTACTTCAGATTGCTCATCATCAGTTGCAATATGCTAGATCAGGGTTACATAATGGTATGACAAGCAGTTTGTCATGAAAAAAAGTATGGCTAGAATTTTAAGTAACACCTTCTGAAAACAAAGTAGGGCTGCCACTTGTGTGCGGGACTGCTGCAAACGGTCCCTAGACAATGAAAGAGGGCAGCCCGCTCCATACCAGTATCACATATATCAGAAATGAATGTTTTATGGAACAAATGAAAGCATTTTTCTTACGAGAAAGTAAAGCCCGTCGTAAGTAAATAAGTAGGAAAATAAAATGCCCATCGTATCTTTCATGCTCACTCAGCTTACTGTCACTCTGCATATAGAAATAACTGACTGTTTATCTTAGACAAGCCCCCCCGTGGCACTTGAAGAAAAGTTTCAAATTTATAAAACAAAGAAACATGCATGAACTGTCATGCATCAATTGTTTAGGCATTTAAAAATCAAGAGATGTCAAGGGAGACAAATCATAAATGTTTAAGGAAAAGAATATCTGTAAATGAAATCATTTCCAACTTCAAATGTACAGAAATAAAAGTTCAAACCGAGCTTAAACCTTTCTTAAACAATCATATAGAAAAATCACAACAGCCCTTCAGAACAGGAAAAACAATCACTTGAAAGCATGTCACCTCACGTTTTTGCTTTGATAAATTTTAACATAGCTAAGTCCCTTTCACCTAGAATTTTTGTTTCATACAATGACACTGCTATTTTTCACCTTGAAGGATCACCAAACCATGCAGCCAACAACAAATACTAATTGTTGGTTCAATATAAGAACTAGTGCAATACACAACATGCAATCCTAAGTGTTAGTCCCAAATTATTTCCATTATAAAGATCAAATATGAAAAGTACCTGAACAGAGTGCGGTGTTGCACAAAGATAACCTCTTGACAGTATTTCAGCTGTTTCACCAATTTGGTATGCTACCTCACCTTCTCCAAACACAACCTAAAACATAAGAAACATGCAAGTCAATGACAAACTTAGTATCATTCAGAATGTACTTAAAAATGTCATAACGAACCACATATACTAAAAAGGTTTAGTATGAAGCAAGCACTTCCACTTGTATAGCACTGGGTCTCGTTTCTTTTTTTAAGTCTTCCCCGGATTCATTCTTTTTATTAGGGGTGAGGCTACTAGAAGGGAACATGGTTGGTGTACTAAATTCAAGTTGAAAAAGAAAAATAAATGGATGCTTTCTCAGAGTATCTGATCACCATTTCTCTCCATGATTACACCCATGTGGGAACCCATCAAACATAAAACCTATCCCTGTTCTTATCATTCATAACTTTCAAGCTTTAAGATTTTGTTGTTCTATTAATTCGCAGCTTTCAAGGTTGAAACAAAATCGACTTGATTTTAAATTTGCTTCTATGGTCTGTAATGAGGAATTTTCTTGGTTTCTTATGTTACAATCATTTGACATCTGCTCCATCTCTGTTTTATTTCATGAGAGGCAAAGAAGTGAAGTTATGAATAAGACTTCTAATGTTAATCTGCTTGGTTTCAAGCCAGAAGATTGGAAAACAAGATTGGAGTAAGTGATCCTACATTTCTAACAGCTAATATGGAGTCTAAAACAAAGGCTGGTGCTTCCAAAAGAATGAAGAATATGTTAAAGTGAACAATTAAATGAAGCTCATTATCATATATAGCATTTTGCATAAGTAAAATGTCAACAACAAGAAAGTTTACTTTAGCAATTTGATCAGTTCGTGTTTTAATATAAAGGCCGGCAATGCTATCAGGGCAAGGTATTTCTACACCATCTCTCTTAAACATGGCACAAGTCAAACCTACATATCAAATTGAAACAAAAATCAGACACAAAGTCAACCCCAATTTAGAAATTCCAAGAAAAAGAAATATTCTGATCTCTCTACAAACTTATCTTGTCAATAACAAGTGGCAGGAAAGAAATTTGTAAATCCTAGGATAAATTTTATGTGGAATTTAAATACAAAATCAGAGAAAGGAATGTATGTTGCTGAGAAAAATGCTTAAGCATGCACATCATCAACAAGCCTATATGCCCCAGACAGAGAACAAAAATAGTATCTCATGAATTAAAAAGTTGATCACCTGTCAGTAAGCCATGATCTGTATGCCACCCACACCAAGATGATGTTGAGTCACCATCTGGGACACGATCACTGCATGTGATTCTACTTGTAAGTATTCCCTCCAGAAGCCACTTATTATATCATTGGAAGCACATTATTTTGATAGACTCCACCATTTCATGCAATTCATCATGAGATATAAACAACAAATATGAAGAGCTACCATCTGGAATACAGATTAGTTTTCCAGAAAGGAGTCAAGGACCCAAAAGACAGAACACTAAATTCAGTCTATGAATGATATCTCTGCATTCAAGTAGACATTAACTGTAAACCACCATTAGTATTTCAAAAATCATCTGAAGAGCCCTAACAACTTAAAGCAGCTCATATAATAAAGAAATAAAAAGTAATTACTACGAGGAAAATTTGGTAATGATATGCCCTAATTGGTGATAGTGATATGCCCTAATTGCACACATTTAATGTTCTTTGCTGCCTCTAGGAAACTTTTTCTATCAAGAAGCCACATTCAGTCTCATTCTTATGAATATGTGCATATAACTATCTTGTATGGTAGTAAGATTTTCCATTTCATAGTCATTTTGTATCTCGACTACGCTTTCTTCCGCAGATTTTACTCTCAACTTTTCTGAAATTTAGTGCCATGCTGACATGAATCAGGGCATCAAGGGTGAGGAGACCAGCTTAATCAAGTTAGTCATGTAAATCACAAAGTTTTATATTTTAATATAGCTACACAAAAGATGGAATTATCAACAAATCAGATCATGACAACTGAAAATAGAATTGGTTCTTTCACATGAAGATTCATCAGCTATACCAAAAACCTGTGACGAGTAAAGTGGGAGATAGGAAAAGCATTACCTCCTTAGTGAAGGAAAATAATAAAGCAACCGGCCTTTATGACACCGAGAACGAATAAGTATCTGTTTGAGGCTTTCATTTGGATCCACTTCCATTCCTTTGGATACTACACAAGCTCATCAAAATTGAACAAATTACCAGGAGTAGTCAAAAGTGAAAAAATAAAAATAAAGACAAATGGAGAAGGAAGGAAGGATAAAGCAGGCAATCCACTCAGCAAGTGCTCAATCCAGCACTACTCATACAAGGTGGTTTGTGACTCAGGTAAGAATGACCTCATTTCAAAATCATATACAAGGCCAGGCATGACTTTTTTAGCCGCAATTGCAGGTTGCAAACCATATGAAGATAATATCTATTCAAGTACAATTCAATGCTGATATGTAAAGCCTGGGAACTCTCATCTCAAATGGAAAACTATTAATCACAATTTTTGTTTCAAATCCAATGGGAATCCACAACCCTCTATTTAAAGAAGTTGGCTCCACCAATAAGGACATTTAAGGTGACTCACACACTCAAACTCCTATATTCAATAGGTTCCCAATGTTATAGTGATGGCTAATTCAATTTCGTGGGCAACTAAATGATGGATGGATTCTATTCTTCAGAGCTAAGGAATTACCTAAATACTCAACAACATATGTGTACATGTAGAGGATTTGAATTAAGAGAAGTTCAATATCTTATTAGCTTAATTTAAATACCAACATTGGGACACATAAAGTTTTACCATATTGATCGCAGTGATGAGCTACCATCAATCCAACATCATGCATCAGCTTTCCAAGTGCTTTGAAAGCTGCACATTAACAGCTGATGTTCAGTAATTTCAAAATATAGGAAATGCAGGAAAAAACAGAAAAGAAAAGGACCCCGATATAATACAGGCATTCTGTCGCATTATCTCAAAGTTTTCTCGTAAAGGAAAAAAAGAAAAAAGATCAGCATGAATGCATACGAAAGTACTGGTATAAAGACTACCTTCCCTGATGTAAAAAATGACGTAGAGACATCCAATAAAAGCTGGAATCAATGGTAATTGGAAGCTAAAACTCAATTTACAAATAAGCAGTATAAAGAATATATGCTGCTGTAAATATGTGTAGATCATAAACACAAATAAGTGCACAAGAAAGAAAAAAAGAAAAAGAAAAAGGGTTTGGCAACAGCTCATTGAAAGACAAACAACAGCAGAATTTAGGGGTGGTTGGCAACTGATTTTATAATTACTTTGATCAGCAAGAGGATGCAAAGAAGAACGTGCTATAATTCTTGGATACACAGAGTGTAAAGCCAAGGTGATTCCAATGATTTTGGCATCATACCGGACATCAAGGTGAGAATTTTATATTTAAAAGGGTTTTATTGGATTGCAAATTGCAAATCAACAGCTTAAAAATTATTACATTGCAAAGACTTTGAGAGATATTTTGCAATATATTAATTCTTGAAGCCATAAAGAAACATCTAAAAAGGCAAGCACTGTATTAAAAAATATGTGATTGATAGAATCTGCAGCATCAATATCAAAGTGTTGATCTCGAACTTACCAGTTTCCAATTCTGGCAAAGCACTGCTAGGCCATATGTTTGAAGAACAATAAGATGGATACCTAAAAGACAGAGCGAGCATGGGTGACAAGCTATGCAGATGAGTAATGTAATGTCTTTAACTTTGTGTAAATAACTAGTCTTTTACAGCACAAGAGGAAAAAAATTCCTCAGCTAAGCAACTACAGTGACATGGTTTGTTTTGCAGATGCGTAATGTAATGTCTTTAACTTTGTGTAAATAACTAGTCTTTTACAGCACAAGAGGAAAAAAATTCCTCAGCTAAGCAACTACAGTGACATGAAAAACAAACCATGTGAACCATAAACATCCCTATTTTTTTAATCTGCTTTGTCCAAAAATCAATGGTGTTAGGTCCAACCTTATAAATGTACAGCAAAGCTTTTATAAATAAATAAAAACAAGAAACATCTCAACATGAGTTTTATTTTCTAAGCTTTTACCGCTGTTTGAGACACATGTCAGTGGTAGGAACATCTAATATTGGATTTGCATAAAAAGAGCCTTTCAGTAGATCTGCACAGAAGATACAGTAGGAAGAAAAAGTTAAGAGAAAAAAAAATGATAGATATATAAAACACTAACTTGGATAAATGTAATTACGTAATTACAGTGTGATTATTGCAATTTATTGAACTGGATAGATTGATTATTAAATTTTAATATAATAGAAAGTTTACCAGGCTTCCCAGATTCAAGCTTCTCCTTCCCATGACTCCATCCAAAGTTATACCTACATAGAGATGGTGGGTAAAATGAAGCAGGAAGTTAAAACACTACTGACTGAAGCCACCATAATGCCAACTACCATTGGGTTAAGAATAAAGGAATAGTATTCCAACTAAAAGGCAAGAGGAGTCCCTTGTTCCTGAGCTTTCAAAGTACATTCTACAGAAGAAAGAGAAAAAAAGAACAGCATACTGTATACACAGCTTTGTTTAACAAAATTTTTGCAATACAGTATGCCTCTGAGCACATACCATATTTAGCTATTATACACAGAATGTGGGTCAAGAACAGCACCCGACTCTTCATGTACATAAAATGGAGAGCGAAAGACAAATAGTGGTAACTGAGTTGAAGAAAAAACTAATGGCAGAATCATCAATTACCTACTGTGTGGATCTTCAAGCTCATCCTTTACATTTTGAGGAAGGTTGGCCAATCTGATAAGATTGAAGGATATATGCATCATAAGCTAGTGCATAAAAATCCATTTGGTTCTGTTTCTGAATGTTTTATATCCAATGGCACTCGTAATGGATATAGGAAATCTATTTCTGAACTTATACCTGGGTGAAAGATGTAGAAGATTTTGACGCAACGAAGAAAATCCAGGGACCTGTAATGATAAAGGGTAAAAAGCAGAATCAAACAACAAGTCAAGCATTTAATACTTGTCTTTAAAGGAATTAAAGATTTACCAAATAAGTAAAAACACACAACAACCAAACTAGTCGCTATAGGAATCCTTTTGCACCATTCCGCGCTATCATATACAAATAAATTATAATTCCGAAACGCAAAGTGATTATAGTGAAAACAGAAAAAAGGGAAAATAAAGAAAGACTTTTCAGAATATTACATCAGAAATTGAAAGAATCCCAAGGCCGTTGGGTCCAAAACCTTCCTCTATCTTGGACGACAAGTCTGCATCCTTGTTCTACCAACAATAATTCAAACATAAATATATGTAATTCCACCATATACATCAACTTTGATTAAAACAAAGACGCTCACGCACCTTGAGGTCAATATAGGGTATGGTGACACTTCTTAAAGTGGGGAAAGCGGTTCCAGTTGAGCTCGACATCGTTTCGCAGGTAACCCCGCCGGGAAGAGTCCGATTAGAGGGAGAAGCCGCGTGATTGCGAAATACTAATGGTTTATTTAATGCAGAGGAGAGGAGGGAACTTGAAAGCGTCGTTGTCAATGTCGAATGCCTCGGCAATGGCATAAAATCAAGCATCAAAACGATAACAAAAACAGAAGGCAGGATCTTCCTGACTCTTACGCTACTTCGTCAAAAGAAAAATGCTCTCGTCTTTTCACTTGTCAAACTCGTTCAGGCGCTCACCAGCCCGCCTTAACTCGCAAGCCCTTTTAGTTGCTTCACTTCGGAGTTTCAAACAAAATAAATACTCCTATAATCCTATTAGTAGTCGTATATTCAATATAGTAATTATTATATATCATGCATTATATTACCTAATATATAAAATTACCAAATCAAGAAGCGACAGAATCGTGCTCACATGAACAATATAATTTTTCGATCATCATTTTTTTTAATTTATAACAGTATTTTTTTAAATTATATCAACATGGTTTTATTTATTAATATTTTCTTTCAAGTTATATTCTCTCATATTTATAAAATTTGAAGTGATATTTTAATTATAGATTTATTTTTATCTTTATTTTTAATATTTTTTTATAAGTATAATTTTTTTTACAAAAAATATATTCTCAATGTAATTTAATTAATTTATAAATAATTTATAGTTTTTTAGACTTTTATTTATTTTATATATTTTCAATCTTGATTATAAATGATTTTTAAAAGACTAGTAAAGTAAGTTGAGACTATAAAATATAAAAGAAAAGGAATTATAGGTTTAAAAAATATTTTAAAATTATTAGAGATCATTGTTACTTGTTTGACTTGTTGTTGTTTTTGTCTCTTTTATTTTTATCCTTTGACTTGTTTTTTTTATTGTTTCGATGGGGAATTTTTCTTTTATTTTGACTTGTCATTTTTTTTTTTATTCAAGCATGCCTTTAGTATTGAAGTTTTTTAAGCTTTTTTTTCTTTTTTTTTCTTTTTAAATTTCTAATAACTTTATCTCAACCATTAATCTTCCACTTTACCTCTAATATGGGTTATGATTTCAATCAAGATTTTCATGAAAGGAAGTTCTCTCAAGGTTAAGGTTAAAAGGGATTATAATGAATTTTTTTTTTGATATAAAATAAATAATAAAGATATTTTTTCTTTATTTGAAGCCCAAAAAATTAAAACTAATAAATATAAACTTCGAGTGTAATAGTTTGGTTTTATAAAGAAATGTGCTTCATAAGCTATGATTATTGAATTCACCACATATAATTATACATGCAATTGAAACATAACCCAAAAAATATGGCAAGTGGATGACAACAAGTTTTTTCCAAGTCTTATATTTTTTTCATTTGGGTTCATTAGTCATCTTAGAATGAGGATTACTTTATTAATTAATTTATTTGCCATTTTATAAGCCATATGCTAAAATATTTTTTTGAGCAAACATCTAATTATTTCCAAAATAAAAGCCAAGCTTAACTTCTTGGAATTATTTTAGCAAATAATTTTCACAAAACCAATTTGATTCGTAATGTTTTCAATAAAGACATAAAATCATGCAAAGTTATAAGGGTAAATCTTTTCAAGTCTCAAAAGGATAGGGATTGCCTCTAAGTGTCTAAGCGATACACCCTAAAGTTTAGTCATTTTTGTTGTTATATTTATTCAAGCATGAACAAAAATAAAATGTTAAATACCATTTTCATAACAAAAAAAATCTCTTAATTTATAAACAATAATAAGATATAAAAAAAATATACTTCGTTACAAGATGTGATAGAATCCCAAAACAAATCTAAAACATGTTTAAGAAAAACAACGTTAAAAATGAAAATTTCCAATAACAAAAAAAGTTAACAAAGCAATATCCCTTCTATTATCCTCTCATTGAACATTTATGACTTAACATCTTGACTTTTTACTAATCCTTCTAGAGTTTTATGAAGATTACTAGCAAAAAGACTAGTAGTTTATGTAAACCTCGTAATCAGTGATTGTAGTCCTTGCACAAATAATGTCAAATGATGTTATAAAGAGCTTAAATATCTTAATAGCTTTTTTTTAATTCCCTAATCAATAGATGGTTTGACCATGAATTGGTGATACTTCTATCTTAGCCTTTTTCTTAGAATCTTTTATAGGAATCACATCCTCTAATAATAAAGACTCAAGTGGATGAAAAATCAAATTTGTCTTAGAAATATCTTTCATGAAAAACCAATACAATGCAACATTTGTTTCCTAACAAATAAACACCATGCATATCATTAGTTATCCTTAGAATCTCCTCAAGGATGGTACCAAATTTAGAAGTCATAGTTGTATGACCTTTTAAGATTTGACCAAAGGCAAATAATATCATAATAGTTGTATATGCATAGTTTTTTATTACAAGATCACCTTAAGTTGGCTATGTAAGATAGAGTTCATTAATTATAGAAGTAAAGTTATTTGAAAGTAGTTTTCATGCTATATTGCAATGATATGAAAGTTTTATTTTTATCAGTACATTCAAGTAAGATTGGTGTTATGACCTACCATTATCACCATTTCTTGTTGGCATCTAAGAAGTCCTATTTTTTAATGCCTTAATATTAAATACCTAGCTTCTCAGAGTAATTTTTATCATCTTGTTAGATGATTATAGAATTTAGGTGGAATTCTTGAAGTTTTAGTTGAAGTACTAGTTATATTAGCATTTGGTGACATCTGGAACATTTAAACCTAACAATGTAATGCATTGGATATAACATGATTTGGAGGTTAAATCTTTTGCATAACTGGATAATATGCTTGGATTCTCATTAGGGAAGATCAAAGTTCATGATCTAACTCACCTATGAGTTGAGAAACTTCCTTATTCAAGTCCTCGCAATGCTTCTAGAATACCTCAATAATTTTGAGTCAAAGGTTTAGAACCCTTCACTAGCATACCAAAGTTTTATATTAAGCAATTATCTTGGATTAAAAAAGAACCTTACACTTAAAATCACAAGGCTAGTCTTTTTATACTCAATGTGTTTCATTATGAGTTTGTTTTATAAACTTTGAAAAGAAACTGGATTATTAGGAACCTAAATTTTATTTGCAAACTAAACTAGATAAATATACAAATATGTAATTATTCATATTAGACATTTGATGTGGAGTGGTGATAATATAAAAAGAAACCTTAACAAAAAGTCATAACTATTACTTTCATTAGGGTAAGTTTGTTACCTAGTTATAAGGTCCATCGCTATTCAATGATTGTCTATAATAGTTTAATATGAGGCCTATAAGAAGTTTGAAATTAAAGGTTGTAACTAGTATCAGGTCGGCATACCAACCACTACCAAGTAAATAGTTAGAAGATAGTTTAATAATTTTAAGAGTTTTACCTAGGCTAAAAGCCACTAAGATACCGTAACTTCCCCTCCTAACCTAAAGTTAAGATGTGTGCTCTCAAATGATGTCGTGTGGAGGTATAAATATAATGACATAATGAAATAAACATGCAAGCTAAAAATTAAAGTAGAAAGTAAATCCAATGATTGAGTTAAAGAGTAATTAAAGATCTAAAAAATTAAAATTAAAAAAGAGAACAAGTTAGGTCTGTTATATATATCACATTACATATTTAGCATATAGTCTCTAGGTGGTGTATGAGCCTTTCTCTATCATCCGATTTGTGTCTTCTATGATATTGGTTTCTTCTCAACTTGGATAATCTTTATATATGACCATGTTATTAGAATCATCCTTATATGACTATAACAACCAATTAATCTTTTATCTTTTTTTCTTTCATGTTTAATTTTTGTGATTGTTTCTTTTTTCTATCTTTCTTTTTCTTCCATTTCCTTGTTAGGTTTTTGGACTCGATTAGGCCAATAATGTTAAACCTGGTTAAACTTTTTTTATTCTTTAATCCTCTCTCTCATTCTCTATTTTTGTTTTTAGCCTAGTTAGGTCATGTTTCTTTTCTTTTTCTCCTCTATTTTTTTCTTGCCTAGTTAGGCCTTTCATTTTTCTTTTTCTTTTTTAGCTTGGTTAAGCCTGTCTTTTTTCTCTCTCTTTTTCCCTTTATTCTTTTCTTTTCCTTTATTTTTTAGCCTAGTTAGGCTTCTTTTTATTCGGCCTTATCAAGTGGCTACCTTTCATAGTACTTACTCATTTCTTGACCCGTGTTATGTCATAGATCAAATCAATTTTAAAAATCTTTAAAAAGATAAAGGCATTAGAAAGCAAAAAATTTGATGTATACCAACTAAAACATATTCAAAATACTTAAATAGTGACAAATTGAATGATATTTTTTAAGAGACTGCAACAAATTGAATCAACTTGGACCAACCATAATTAACATGCGAAACTTATCATATAGGATATGAGATCATGATAAAATCATGGAACTTATATCAAAATGTATTAGAAAGCCCAAATAAAATTAACCAAATATTGAAGGCCAAAAACAGGGGGGAAATTCAAATTTAAAAAATTACCCAAAAATAACTTAAGTAAATTTATATTAGTGGTTAGCACAACACTACAGACTGGGTTAAAAATTTTCAAACATAAAAAGAAAAACACAAGGCTCGTAACATTTTGTTTTAAAGTCTTAGTCCATTTGATTTATTTTCTTTGTTATTTTTCCAAATGGTTTTATTTATTTATTGACCTATAAGTTTGGCCTAAAACATGTTTATATATGTGTGTAGTACCTATTCACACACTTTTCACTTCTTATGTTCTTCTTCTTTATCTAAGAGTTATTTCTTTGTCTCTTGTATTTTTCTGCAAATTCTTTCTATTCAAGCTCTAAGTTAATTAATTAAGTAAGTTACTATTATGTTTTTAGTAAGTTTCTTTCATTCTTTTCTAGTTGTTTCATTGTCTTATTTCAAGTTTATTCCTTTACAATTAGTTTAATGAAATGTTAAGGTTTATCATGATAATTAGAGGGTTTGTTTAATTAATTTGTGTATGTGTAGTAATATATATAATAAATGCATATGAACATGTATTGAGGTAGATTAAGAATAATTAGTATTTGACATTGATTAATATATGTATTTGTATAAAACCTAAATAATTTCAATGTTTGAAAGAAAATGGGGAATTATTTAACAATTATATTGAAAGAATTATATTAGAATTATGGAAAATTTGTTTATAAGTTAAAGATGGCAAAATTTAAGTTTGGTCCTTGAGTTTTTTTAAAATTATGATTTTGCCCTTAAATTTTGAAAACAAATTATATTTTAGTCCCTAGTTATAAATAATAGTTTTTAAATAGATTTTGATAAAAATTGAGTTTTATTTGTAGTGTACTTTATTTTTTTCAAGGTTTTCTTTTGAATTGAAAATTGATGTTATTTTACGATAAAATATGGTTAGGTATTTCGGAAGTCCCACACAACTCCTATATGATTGATGAATGTTCATATTTATCTCCATTTAATTATTGTTATATATTATGAGTAATAATACCTAATATGTTTATGAGAATAATAATAATAATAATAATAATGAATACTATTATATTTGGATTAATTTTATTAAATGGTTATCTATTCTATCTAAATTATATGATCCTAATATGGTTTGTTGAGTTATATATGTCAAAATACATATACTAATAAGACAATGTTAGTCTATGTACACAAAATAAAAATCTGTTAATCTTAGCTAGTTAGGAGTGACACTAGTCTATAAGAAAGACTATCATATAGATATGTTACAAATCTCATATGTTTGAATGGTTGGGAATAATACTAACCTGTATGAAAAGCTCATTAAATGAATTGCACTATAATTAGATTCTTGTTTGTATATTTTCTATTATTTATTCTTTGAGCTGTGGAAAATACATCCTCTCACCATTTTAACTTTTTTAGGTCTATATTATGTGCTAGTTGATCTTGTGTATCTTTTTAAAAATAAGTTTTTGTCTATAAATTGATATGCCTAATATTTATTTTTCATGTGAGTTTTATCATTTTAGATATTTAATTTGTAATATATTCTATCATAATGTGTATAGTTTAAGCTTTACAATTACAATGGGTTCTAGGTTAGCCTTTTATTTTGTGTGTGTATTTTCTATGATGTTTTATTTTTATGTTGTTGTGTTAAACTTTTTGTTTTGATAGAATTATATTAAGGTTTGAGGCTTAACATAAATGAGATAGTTGTAAAAGTATTTTGACCTATGTGTCATCAAATTTGAGCCATAACAAAAGAAGTATAAGTGATATTAGGACTTTTAAAAAAAAGTAAAATAAATAAATAAATTCAGAAACTTAAGTAACTTAAGTAACTGAGTCAACTTGGTTTAATAAGTTTGATTAATTTAATAATATAAAAAATTAAGCAAACCCGAGTGAGTCTCCGAAACATGACATAATCTTTTAAAATCACAACTCATGGAATCTTAGATCTAAATTCAATTAAGAAACTTAATTCCTAATAAATTTAATATTGAAAGATAAAATTATAAAAAAAATAAATCTAAAAAAATTATCAAAGCAAAAAATTATAATAAAAAGAATAAGGATCAAATTTTAAAAAAATAGAAGATGAAATTGAAAAAATAAAATAAAAAAGATCTCAAATAAAAAAAATAAGAATAAACTATTACATACTAAAAACTTAAAGGAGGATGAAATTGAAAAAAAAATATAATTTTAGAAATTAATTAAAAAAAACTTAAAAAATAAAAAAAGAGACTAAATTAAAAAAAAAAAAAACTTAAATGGATTACCAGCAAGATTGGAGGGCAAAGCACAAACTTTCAAGAATGAGAAAAAAAAAAAAACATAATAAGATTTTCAATGGAAAATTAGACATTCATTGATCAACCAGGTTGTTTAAACAAAAAATTAAAAACAAAACAACGTGATAGAATAATAATTTTAATCATTAGATTATGTTTTACTATTGGATCTAATTTTTTACTATTGGATTACGTGGCAGATGCCACCTAAAGGTGGTAAAGCCACAAATATAATCAAAGAATTTTTTTTTATTTTCTATTATTTATCAAAGTCACGCTTGGTCTCTAAAACCAAATAATTATTATGAAAAACTATTAAAAAATAACAAATAAACATCTTTATTCAAGTTTTAAGAATTTTAATTTTAATAGCAATAAAATCGTATATTTAAAAAAGCTAAATATAAAACAAGTTCCTCAACCATAGTTAAGTATTTATTTACTTTTAAATACAATCAAGTAATTTAACAATACATAAAAATCGTAAAAACACAATATTGTTCCCTCACAATTCAAAAATAACAAATAAACTACATAGAAATTAGTTTATTTGATTTTTTTTTTTTTTTTTGTGAAGGGCGTTTTACTGCTTCAATCCACGTCGAAACATAGCATCTGCACGCCACGCTCGTTAGGTTCTGTTAATAAAGACGCCAGGTGGTTGTACTGTAATGCAGATGGTTGTTTTACCATTCAACAGGGACTTGATTTCTTTGATATACAAACAGATGGTTCCAAGGAGAGCGGATAAGCAAACGAAACACGTCCAGACCAACTCATATAGTCAAAACTGACGATATAAAAGGGAAATCTAACTGGAACCGGATGCTTTTGATAGTGTTTCTACTACAACATTTGGGCTGTACAACTGTCCCTGAGAATCACTCGAGAGGGTGAGGCAAACAGGCCAGAGACAATGCACTTCGAGAGCTTCTACCAGCTCCAGGACGATATTTCACTCGAGGGTAACTGAGTTTAGGAAGATTTGTGGTGCTGTCTTCTTCTTCTTTTTCTATCTTTTCTGGTTCATGCAGTCTCTATTCAACTTCACCAACCAAATCATGCCTGCAGAAGCCCAGAGGATGCAAACCTCATAAATTTTTCGACAAGGTGCTATGTAGAAAACAATTGGCATGTACAGAGAGGTGTTAACATACCCCAATTGGAGCCGGATCAGGAACATCAACCAATCGTTCCATGGTTTGTAACTGATCATACGGAGCAATCTGCATGACATCAAGAGCACTAAATGACGACAATTTGAGCATGCCATATTCATGAACTGTTTATAATCACAGATTTGAACGTGGCCATGTATATTTAGGTAGCAATTTGATTATATTCTACCCCTAGAAGAATCCAAAAAATCATACAACAATCTAAAGGAGAGAACTTGCCTTGTGTGGTAACAGCACTTGTCAGAAACATTTAATTCAGCAACAATCATAATAGTTTACATAGAAATATTTATTTAACGAGTAAGATATGGAGGACATCAAGTCACCTGGCTAAATCCATCAGGCCATGTTATTTCAACAGCGTAGTTTCCCATAGGCCGAATTTCTTCAGGTTCAATATCTTCTGGAACATCAACATATTGCAGTTTTTGCTCCCCGGTCCATTCATCCTATTTCAGAGAGGGAGGGAAAAAAGACAGGGCCAAGGGAGTCAGCCAGCAAACAGCAGAAGAACAACATATTGAGATTATGTGTGAGTTTATGATAATAACAATTGAATTCGACCATAATAAGACTTTCTCAAGGCTAGTCTTCTTGCTAGAGTTTTTTTTTTTGGCACTCTAATCATTAGTCAAATTGTCTGATATAGAATTAGGATCCTTGTACTTTCCGTTCAATCTACTACTTTGCGTTTCAAGTCACCAGTCGCAAGCTTTTGACTTTGATCTACTTTGTTTAGCAGAAACCTGTTTACTTCTGCTCTCAGATCTCTTGGCAAGTGTTATGCGACAAGTTTCAAGATAAGAAATAATCAAATCATCACTGTATGTAGTGCTTCCTAGACAATCTGAATTGGAACGTTGAAATACTACTTTTTTCCTTCATCGACATTGGTTTTTGTTGATTTCTTTGTCTGGTTTGCTTTCACCCCTTTCCTCAGCCTTTTCCCAATTTCATTGTATTTTGGGGATCAAAATAGATAGCTTTCTACTGTTTTCCAGTATTCTCGTTGAGTTTTGCTCCTATTGTAGACAGTACTGCTTCCACAATCACATCATGTTATCAAATGAACATGCACAGTATAAAAAAACCTAGTGGTGAAGGAAAAGAAATAAAAGGAACAACGATTTGGACTCTAGTTCTTCTCCAATTACATCATGTCACCGAAGTTCCACTCCATTTTTTTAAAAAAAGTTTTCTTGTTCTTAGCTAACTCCAATGAACGAGATACTCTTGGATTGAACGAGTTACTTTCTTGATTTTGATTTGACAGCTAAAATTTCAGCTTGTTTTGGAGCATGAAGAGATTATGGTTGCAGTAAAAAAAGTCATCACTCAGATGCATGAAGCTATCTTGTTTTTGACAGTTCTCTTTGTGCCTGTTTGGTGTTGCTGTACTTTTAAAGTAGCTTTTACCTTGTGGTGAACAGCCAGTGCTTGGTTAAGATCTGTTTTGCTTCGAAACAAAAACACATGCTACTTTAAAAAGAAGGTGATTTTCTTTCAAAATAATGCAAAAACCTACTACTTTTAACCAAAAGCAAAGCAAATATTATGAAATCTAATCTTCTCAAGTAAAATTAACGTCTTTACCATTGAACTAAGCAGTCGTTGGCTCCACTGATGTCTTTTTCAATAAATGCCAGTGGTAGCTTTGTTTCAAAATATAATGGCTAGTTCTATTCTTAATGGCAATGTACCATCATCGAGTCTGTTATCATTGGAAATGGGGCGTAGATGGTATTACGTAAATGGAAAAGATGAATTAGTTGCATAGTAACATACCACACTTTGGGCAGAGCGATCATTCCGTCTCACCGTTGCAGGATGCAAGAGGAACTCTTCCTCTGAATCCGGCACCTTCACCTTAATTGCCTTGATTGATTTATCATAGGTGACAGCTGTTGACACTAGAATGAACATAACATAAAAGGAATTTTATCTCCAGTAAGAAAGTATCGAAATTAAAGTTCCCAAATACTTAAGATTTCAATTTTGGTACAAAAGTTTTTTTGCTTTCTTGTACCAAAACACCAGAGTACAGAATATTTTTCAGTGTACCTTGTTGGCGAATCTTGGCACACTGTTGCACAACACAAACTCCAAGGTTCTGAAATATTTTTGCCACTTCACCTTGAGGATCAGCCGCCACTTCAGGCATCCCACCATCTCCAGAAGCAGATAGCTGCACAGATGATGGAGTGAAAAATTATAGTTTGCTTAATCATTTTTAGCATATGTTTTTAAATTTCTAATGGAGTAATAAAAGGCTATGAAGAAGTTAAAGTGAAGCACTAAAAATCACGAACACTCTGACATTGAAACTATCTAATTTGTATGTAAAGATCTTATGGCTTGCTCATGCAGGACGGAATTTGTTCAATGATTGTAACCAAAATTAGATGCACGGAGTTCACAGTGCCAAACATAACTAATTTAGAATACTTCTGGGAAAGGGAAATTATCCGAGATAAACAAGAGAATTTCAGCCCTGAGTGCAGCAATCTAGCAGGTTCACAATATGAAAGTAATGCCAATCCAGTAATCTATCTAAACAGATTACAAGAAAGAAGTTTAAAGCATGTAGCCAAGTAGATTTCAAGCATAACCAACGATAAGAACACTTATATAGGGCGTACAGTTGGTCTAATCGGAAGATCAAACAGATGAGGGATTCCAAACTGCTGGACAACCTGCAAATATGTAATAAGAAAACGGTGAAATATCTGCATCTGCTAAACATTATTGATAATGAATGAATTATCCGCATTGATATCATATTAATAGAAAATTAGATTTTTGGATAATGAGCATACCTGAGAACCTGAACCTCTACCAAATGGGTAATAGCGTTTCCCATCGGCATCGAAGTGGCACATATTCTCTACTACAGCAACGCATGGCACCTGTACACTTGAATAGACAACTTGAATATGTAAAGGTAACAAGTAACATACATATTTTTTAGTTCTCTTACATATGTTCATGAGTATTTTCATCTCCATACAGATAATTTCTACCTCCATGTATGTTAGTGTGTGTGTGTGTGTGTGTATACATGTTGAAAAACAATTCCAGAGTGATTGTAATGAAGAAACGAACCAAACCTTAAGCTTTGAAAACATGCGAACTCCTTTGGCAACATCGATGAATGCTAGCTTTTGGGGTGTGGTAACAATAACAGCAGCAGTTAATGGGACTACCTGAAAATATATTTTATTCAGCTGAATTGCGGAGATTAAGCATAGGAGATGCCTAGCAAAAAGCACATTTCAGCAGTCTTTTCCTTTTCTTTCTACATATGCCTATAGATAATTATAACTCACATCAACAACAATTAAAAGCTAAAGTACATTCAACGGGTAATATCAGTTGGGCCATGAAGGTGCAAACACACACCATTTCTCAATAAATAAATAAATAAAAAGAAAGAAAGAGAAATGGAAACCGGGAGGGAGGGGGTGGCAAAACCTGGCATAAAGTTAGCTGTATATCACCAGTTCCTGGAGGCATGTCAATAACAAGGTAATCCAGCTCTCCCCTGCATTGAGATATATTTAAGATGTTAATCTGTGAAATTAATAAAATGAACTGAAAATTAAATTTGTAATTTCAATCGTAAAGTAGTTTATAGGGAAAAGTCGAAATGTGAACTGCTGTAGAACTGAAACCCACAAACATCTGAAACAGAAATATTATCAAGCTCCTTTAATTAGTGTTTCTGCTACACAAGTTCTGACTTTTATTTAGAGCCACAACATACCATTCAGTGGTGGTCAGTAGTTGATTGATGACCCCAGAAACCATTGGACCTCGCATTATTGCCCTCCCTTGTCCAGCAAATCCAAAAGATACCAACTTGACTCCCATGTATTCAGTTGGAATGATAGTTCTCTTCTCCGGATTCTGTAGAAGTTCTTATGCATTTGTAATTGCAGCATAATCAAATTGCTGTAGAAAAGAATTCATTTCTAAAATACTACCATCTCCAGCAATCGGTTTTCCGGGGAAACCATTGTCGGTAAACTTGGGCCATAGACATCAGCATCAAAAATGCCTACTCTAGCACCCATACCAGCCAAAGTATATGCAAGATTTACTGCTACAGTCGATTTCCCAACGCCTCCCTGCACAACTTTTCACAAATAACAGTCATAGAAACGATATTGCACACATTAATTTTAGTTTCAGTAACCAAAGACAACATGGCGCAGCAGATGGCACGATCCGTGAAGCATGATTTCTTCTTTTCCCATAAAAAACCAAGGGCAAATGATAAGCTTATAATGCAATCTCTTAGTAACTAAAGCACTTCGTATTCAGGATTGTGCACAAAAAATCGAAACTTAGAAACAATGTTAATGTATCGTACTATATATGAACAGGGTACCCAATATAATATCATTCCAATATGTTTGAAGCACATGAGGTGTCAGAGTCAAGTCTTTATTAACTTCTAGCAATTGTCAGAAGTAATAAAGAGCCAATCCTTATATAATCAAATACAAAGCAAGAAAAGCAGCCAAAGTTTATAGGAAGCTTACCTTGCAACTTGAAACTGCGATAATATTTGAAATTGTCTGCAACCCTTGGGGAAGTTGTCCTGCATAAACTGGTCTGGCAGGTTGTGCTGACATCGTCACTTTGACATTCTTGACCCATGGAAGCAAGGCCACCACCTCATTTGCCTTCTGCTCAAACTGTTGCAATCAAATCTTGTCATACTTACTACACCACAATTGCAAAACTCTGACGATCTTATCAAAGACTCTACAGAGTTGAAAAGATTTCTATAGGATCAAAGAACAAAAGAAGATCACTGGAAGCACAAAGTTTCTGAATCAAGTGCGTGGAGACCAATTAATACTAGGGACAGAAGTTACAAAGAAGAAAATAAATGGGATTTTGATTGTTACTCATCAAAAAGTCATCCACACATTTTCACTATCAACGAGTGATGATAGTGTCATTTACCATGTCTTTGACTGGACATGCTGGCGTTGTGAGCTCCAACCGAAATGAAACCTGACGTAATATAGCAAACGTTTCAGCAACGATATTATACTTTTTATGCGTATCAAGGAAACTTTGGATCTCGTGTTCGAATCAACCTCTCCTTGAGCTTCATCAATATTGAGGTCTTTCACGAAACCACAAGAGACAATATCAGTTCCAAAGTCTGGATCAATAATCTGAGACAAGGCTTTCAGCACATCACTCTCAGCGTTCCTTGTTGATACTGCCGTACCGCCAGCTACATAACACCCAAAGGAATATTGTGTTAGATATAAACCAAAAATAATACCAGAAAAAAAAAAAGGACGACGCAAATGACTACAAAAATATTAAGCAAGATAAAGAAGTACACTTCAAACTCCTGAGCTGTACTGAATTAAGAAGGCAAACTGGACTACAAGGGCAATAATCAAGATCGATGGCTTACAAAATGGAGTCTCTACATTATAATAATAAAAGAAAGAAAGATTACCTTGAACAGAAGAATTAAGAGCTCTGGTTTTCTTTAGGTAGAAGCATTTACGAGGTGGTAGTTTACAAGGCTGATTGTTAACAGATAAATGAAGCCATTTCTCTAGAGATGAGAGCAGCCCTGCAACAGAGACGGCGATCCAAACTTGGAACTCAAAAGCTACCTCAAAAACACTATAAAAGAAAATTATCTCAATGGAGTAGCGAAGATTGAAGTTAGTGTGTTACGTTACCTTCTTTTGGTCGCGTGTGTAAGCTTCGCAAGGAGAGGTTATGGCAGGTTGGAGCATAGAGAAGTTGCATTTTGAGTGGGGAGGATTGGAAGGGAGGGAGAAGGAAGTGATTCGTGTAGCAGAAAGCAATAAGTGAGTGGGCGTTTTGAGCCTCACGTTCTCGTGGCTTAATGATGCGGATGGATGGATGGATATAAACAGCATGATCATACGAGTTTAAACACGCACAAACATTATAAAGTTTATTTTTATTGAGAGCAAGAATTTTCAATTAAATAAATAATTAGGATTCACAAAATTAGTTTAGACTTTACTCTCTTTTTTTCATTGGAAGAGCACATTTATATGTTTTTTATGCCTTTTTTTTTTAATTTTTTATTGCACATATTAAAAATATACATATTATATTTAGAATGTAGCGAGGCGTATTTTAGATAATTAACTTGGAAATTTTAAAATGTAAAAAAAATAATAGATTTTTAGAATTTTTTGTCATTTAAAATTTAAAAATTTGACCAAATTCCTTATTTTATTTAAATTTTAAATTAAATTATGCATGAGCTATTCTAACATAATTTTATTAACCAGATAAATTAAAAAAATATATAAAAAAAATTGATTAACTTCATTCTAGTTAACTCACTAAATCCACCCATGATTTAAATTATAAATTTTATTTGGTTAAATTAATTTTTTTATTTTATTATATAATAAAAATAAAAAATAATTTATAATCAACTCAATATTAAAAAATATAATTCAATAAAAACCTATGTTATAATTAAAAAAAAATAAACCCAAAAATAATAAAATAAATAAAGGAAGAAAAAAAATCTTAAAGGGCCATAAAAAAAGCCCAGAACATATTATATAATTTAATGAGTCAACGCATTGGACAGATGGCCATGGCTAGTTTATATGCGCAGTGGACAAAAAAAACAGTTTATTTGTATTGCGCTCGATAAATCTCCAGAGCTTTCCGGTCTCGCAGTCCACAATTTGTCTGCGGATCCATGCGTATAAATCTAGCTGCTCCGGCGGTATGCTTCCGAGGTCAGAAAGTACTATTGTTTCAACGTGGTTCACAGTGGCTCAATTTCTATTTTAACTTCGATATGGGCATCTGACTAAACGGAACGATCATTTTGGAGATCGATCAGCCAAATTATATAAAGATTCGGGCAAGAGGAAGAGCAATCCAGTCTTGAGTTCCAATCAACTAACAACTTCCAGAAAAATTCGACGTAGACTACAAGACTATAAATAAAATCCGCCATAAATTAGTGTACCCTTCTCTGATTTAAAGAAGGAGAGATAACAATAACAGCATCCGAGGAGATAGATGTCCTTCATAGCTACAGTGTACCGAGAATGTAATTAGAACAATTTAAAAGATGGCAGGCAAATCCCAGCATGAAGCCTTCCACCACACGAGGCCTCCCATGCATTGTCGTTGCCCTCCAATAAAAATGCAACCGTCTCCGCAATCAGCAACCAATCTTTTAGCCGGACAAACTTGCCCGTGATATAAATGAATCACTCCAGACAGTGATTGAGAAAAAAATGCCTATACAAAGAACGGCAAAACAATCAGAGGAAATTTATCGCACTGAAAAAATAATCATGAAGCAAATGGCGATCCTGTGTCTTGGAATCACCCGCCCTAATTTAATGCCACAGCTTGCCGCAAAAACCATTCCGTGGCCTCTTGATGGATATGATATCCGAAAAGGAATCAACCAACTGTCCTGCCAAGCTACTGGGATCATCAATCAAAGTTTGGATGAAGGTGTTAACCACTCTACGTTCTTGTTCTGTTGATCTCAAGCTAAACCATGTCAGCAATTTCAATCTAAATTCCTGGTTAATGTGACCCTCGCATTCCAACCACCGGATTGTCTTCACACAGTACTCAAAGTTCTCATCCAGGTAACCAGAACCACTGGACACATGAAATGGTGATCCATTTATCAACGTGCTGTCACAGTCATGCAAGTCTTCATTTGCTTGTGCAGCCCTTTTCCTGCACAACTGGGAATCAACAGGTGGCACTTCCCCACTTGGCCCATGCATCCAGGTCTGGGAGTCACCACTACCATGAGATCTCGCTAGACCATTTTTCTCTACCTCATGAGAAGCAGCATCATCATCTGCCTCAATGGCCTGCTCCAAAGTGCACCCATTATCCTCATCACGGGAGGACTCAAATGGAGGAGTCAGCTCTTCATTCAAGTCAGGCATGGAAACAACATTTAAGTCTAGCCCATGTGAAACAGATGGCACTGGATCTTCTGAAGTTGGAAGCTTGACCAGTTTACTTGCTCCACAGCATTTTTCAGTATCAGCACTGCAGAAACCTTCAAAGCAGCCTTGCTGTTGAGCCCCAGCCAGATGGAGGATCTTTCCAAGATCACGAACCTTGAATCCAGAAGAATTAACTCCAGTTGCAGTTTCAGAATCCCTGTTGTAGCTAGAAGTACATCCCCCAGTGATGATATTCTCTTTCTTACTATTCCTCGCAACTGAAGGATTGGGATTTTTGTGAATTATCTCTATGCTCTTGGTAAAACACTTTGCTTCAGAGTGACCCAAGTCACCAGCCTCTGTATAAGAAACAATCCGAAAAGTATACTCTGTACAAGGCTGTAGATTAGAGATCAAAATCCTCCTCTGAGATCTTGGAAACATGCAAATAGGTTCTTTTGCATGTGTCTCTTCTCTACTCTTGCAATACCAGAGTTTATAGCCCTTAATATCAGCAGATGATGCAATAGACAATTCAATTAAAATAATTACAACAGATGAGGACTTCACTTCTTCAAATAAGAATCTGCAAGCAGCAGGAAGGGAATCCTCTGCGGAAAAGACAAACATTAGATTATCCATTTTAAGTTTTCAAGATCACAATTTCAAACAATAAGGATACCAACAGAGAATGCTATAATGAACCCTAACCTCTGCAAGTTGGGTTCGCACTAGAGATGGTTGTGAGCCATTCATCTGCCTTCTCAATTGCAAGAGAGCAAAGTTTCTGCACATCACCAGCGACAGAGAGTCTGCTGACAATGCCACGTGCCATCTTGGCAGAAACACCATCTACTGGACCCACTTCTATTTCAAGTTTGGCCTTGGCATCCTTGACAATTTCATGCAGTTCTTTAAACCTTGAAGTCCCATCAAGTAGCCTGTAGCTCAAGTATATCCTATAACAGAGCACATCAAGTCGACGAGCATCCTTTGCTATAAGTAGCTGCTTCTTCCAACTTCTGTCAGTATTAATCAAATCACAGCAAAACATCAGTCCAAGGATAAGAAACTATTCCAGTAATACAAAACTATTCCCACTTCACTTCCAGGAAGGTACAGTCTATAACAGAACCAGCGAAATTACCCTCTTGACAAGCCATTAGATCACTAAACCCAGTCTATATCATTATAATCATTTCCCAGCAATAAAGGCACATTAAGAAGCACTTTCTTCCATATAAATAAATATTTTTTAACACACAAATTTTTCATTAAATGATATAGGAGAAATTTGTTAAAAGCTACCACTGGAGAAAAATCTGTGCAGTTCAAGACATCAACCAAAAGATTGAATAACTGATCAGATGGCTCACTGAAACCAAAGAATATAGAAACCATAACAAAGCTTGGAATTTACTTACCCGAGAATCCCTGAAACTTTACCACAAGATGCACAACAATAACTACCATCTAGCTGCATCAATTGGCCAAGGTCAACAACCCCCACCTTTTCACGTTGAAGGGCACATTCAATATGACAAGATAGCTCACAGGAGTCCCCTTGACCACTTTCAGATGTGCAAACCAACCAGAGACTAGGGTCTTTATTGTCATCAAATAAATGACAAATACAGCATGAGCACCTCTTGCAAAACGTGTCATCAATGGATAGAACAGCTCTACAAGCTGAATTTTTACATATCCATGAGTTTGAACATCCAAAATCAGGTGACTGCTCAGAAGCAGGTACAAGTCTCATAGGATTTTCCCCTTTTCTTTGTTGCTTCTTAGAAGAAGTTTGATTGTTGGGACTGCAAGAAGGTTTTTTGGTTTCCAGCTTCTTGGTAGTTTTGTTACCTGTCTTCATAAGTTCTGTCATTTTGCTTTTTGATGAAGCTGTCTGTTTCTTGTCCTTATCCAAGCAAGTTCGAAGAAGTTCCTTTTTGGGACCAGATTTTAGGAACTCTTGAAGGAGTTCTGGACTTCTTGAAGCATCATCTGAATTGCCATTTTTTTCCGGGGTGCTTTGCACACTGGAAGAAAGGCTTTGAACACCAGAAACTGGAAAGGAACAACAAACCAACCAGAAAATAAAAAAAAAACAAAAAAAAACAGAGTTTTAGCAGAAAATAGAACACATTTTTTATAGTAAGTAGTTCATCTGATTAATGAATACAAACATGTTAGAAGCTGTCTAACTATATTTATAAAGTTTTACTAACAAGGCAGGTAATATGGTTCTTTCTTTCTTCATAGCTCAACCCCACTTTAACTTTTCAATATCTCTTCAACTGTTAGTGCCTTCGATTTAGTTACATCTCTCCTTTATCAAGGCATTTTTTCTAAATGCCACAATTGTTGCGTACCTCAATGCTCTTTCATACCAAAACAAAGCCGCCTATATCTTTTAAACTTCACCTTCTTTGTCAGCTAATTATAACCACTCCACTGTTTTACAGATGAAAAATTATGTTAACATTGCACATGAATAGGATTGCAAAATGGGGAGCGAGTTAATCCTTCGAGTAAAAGAGTATGAAACCAAGACAATGAGAACTAAGTATTAAGAGCCCTAAAATGCCTTTGAATGTCAGACAATGAAACACCTAACAAGGCTGTCATAGCTCTGAATTGTAAGATGCAACAGAGAAATAAAACATAATTGTACCCAGCAAAAATGGTTTGGCTAGAGATTTTCTCAATAATTCTGAATCCATTGTAGTCCAAAAAAAAACCCGAAAAACTCTCTCCCAAACCAAATAGATAGATTACCAGCCACCTTGCACAGAATCACTCATTTCTTCATGCAGTTGGAAACAATACATAACCCAGCCCACAGGAATTGCAAGAAATGTGTGAAACACATTAACATAAATTTGTTGTGGCATCCATGTTTCTTGGTAAAAACTAACTTCAATACGTACAACCCTACATCTAATTGGAAAACAGTATCATATTACGGCTCAGAAAAACAAGAAGCAGCAGCATCAGCAAAAGGGATCCAGCTTAGAAACATTAAACTTTATGTCTCCTTCCCAGTGAACAAACAACTCAAAAAAATGGGTAGGCAACAGGGTTTGCTACCAGCGAATGAAAACAAAATAAAAGAAATCAACAGGAATATCAGCCAATAATGAGAACAATCTGATTGACAAATCAAGTGGACAATGTCATCATCAAAGTAAAGACCTATTAAGAATCCCCACAACCGCTATGAGTAATGGCAAGGGTAAGTCATGGCACTGCTCCTAGCTGCTGGATTCTTAACTGAGCATAGAAAGGAAAAATAGAGATCTCAACTGGTATATAGAAATGGATAAAAGAGCATACCTTTAGCAAGGAATGTATCCTCTAAGTCCATTTTAAACAGGTCGGCAAACTAATTTTAGCTGCCTTACCTGTCACCATAAATTCAAACACCAAAATGACTTTAAATTTACTTAATTTTTTTTTTAAGTCCTTCTCAATTTTTTTAAGCAACGAAATAAATTGCATTAACCTAAAACATCAAAAATTCCAATGTATAGCAACTGCTTTGCAAACCAAATTTTGTAAGAAAAATGCTATCACTCTCTACAACAACAACAACAATAGTATCTTTGAAGATTAGAAAAAAAAAAAAAACTTTCAGCACATTGAATAATACTCAACACATAAGCAGAAACAACAGAAGAAAAAATAAATTACTATAAACTAAACTTATCGAAAAGGCTGAATTGCAGAGTAAATAGTGTGTAGATGTCCGTACATTGTCCTAAATTTTTTAAAAATAGAGAAAAAGAGCTAAATAATTCTCAGTCAGGAAAAATCAAGACGTAATTTTGAGAAAACAAAAGAACAGTAACGGATCTGAGACAACAAACAATCAAAACCAAAATTCGAAAGCAAAGGGAAAGGGGGGTGGGGAGAGAGCACGTTGTTACTTAGTACCTGTTGATAATGGGCGAGGAATCTAGGGTTTTTCAATGTAGCCAAATCAAGAGAATTGGTTTATGAGAGAAGACACGAATCCAAGGCGAACGAGACAGAGAAACAGAGAGAGGAAATTTCTTTTCTTCGAGTTTATTTATTACGTTAGTTTCTTAGTTAGAGCCTTGAGGGAGATTTGTTCACGTTTCAGAGACAGGAGGAGAAGTTAGTCACGCTCGGTTAATACGCGTAGAAGCAGTTGGATCCGTTTCAGAGAAGTGTTGGCTGTACCCAGCAGAAAAGGTACGTCAAGCACTGCGCCACTTGATTCAATTTGAGCGCGTGGCCTTCGTTTCTTATATATATATATATATTACGTAGATGAAGTTATAACTTTTTATTTATTTATTTATTTTAAAATTTATTTTTCATATAAAAACACTCAATCCCTCCATCTCAGATTAATATTTTATATTTTATATTTTATATTCCGTAGCTTACGAAAGGAATGATACTAGTAATTATTTTTAAAAATATATTAAAATAATATTTTTTTTACATTTTAAAAAATTATTTTTAATATCTACATATTTAAATATTTAAAAATATAAAAATTTAATTTAAAATAAATAAAAAAATTTTAATTTATAAAAACACTTTAAAAAATGATAACTTAAGGTAATCTTATTTGATATAATTCTTTGAAATGCTTCTATTTAAAAATATATTTAAATAAATTTTTTATTTTAAAATATTATTTTTAATATCATCATATTAAAACAATTTAAAAATATAAAATAATTATTTTTTTAAAAAATAAAATAAATTTTTATCCTTGCATTAAGTATGAATTCAGGTGTGAGGTATGAATTTAATTTATAATATTTTTAAAACATGATAGTTGAAGGGTAATATGATAGTTGAAGGTAATCTTATTTGATGTAATTCTTAAAGAATTAGGTTGTGTTTACTTAAAAAACATGCAGTAATAACAGTTTTAAAGTATTTTTTATTTAAAAATATATTAAAATAAAATTTTATTTGTAAAAAAAATTGTTGTTGATATAAAAATATTAAAACAATCTAAAAATATAAAAATTTAATTTCAAAAGAATGTAAAAGTTAACCCTTAATCGATTGCATTGATCATATGACTACGGATGTGAGGTAAGAATCTAATTTTTATTCTTGGATGTTGACGAAGATTATTTATTTGTTTATTATTGACGAAGAGACCTCCTCGTGTTCAATTTATGGAGGAGTCGTGGGATTCATAAGAGGAAGAAATGAAATGAGTGTATGGAACGCGTGTCAGACTGTCAGTAGAATCTAATCTTGTTTGAAAAGTATCGGGAAAGAGTCAGTCAACATGACTCTCCGCAAGAACAAAAAAAAAAAAAAAAAAAAACGAAAGAAAACCATGAAGTGTGGTCCTTTTTTACGATTCCTTTTCACCACTTTTTTTCTTTATGAAGGCCAATTACACGCGGTGCCCCCCACCGTCCTTCCTTCCAGGTGGATGCCTAATCCCTCGCCACCTTCGCCTCTTCCATTCCTATTGGTGCTGGACGGCGGTGGGTTCCTTGGAATTGACTAAACTAGGTTAAAAGAATCAATCACAAAATATTAGACAGCTAGAGCCGCTGGGAAATTATTGCTTTTATGCTGTTGACCTTCATATATATATATATATAAAAAAAAAGTAAATGTTTTTATTTTTTTTAATCCTCCTCCTTTTGGCCAAAATGATTGCCCATAGCTAACCACGGTATTCACGACAAAATCACTGGTAATCAGATGAAACCTGTGCTGGCAATTCATGGAGCATGCATAAATACAAGACGGGTCTTTTTTCTTTTTCTTTTTCTTTTTTTATTTATTATTTCTAGAAACAAGTCGGTTAATACAGAGCCGAACATCATCAGTAAAAGAGTTGATGTTTAGTGTAACAAAAGGCTGAATCAGAGAGCAAATTCACTTAATTTTCCGTTAATTGCTGCAATGTAATTGCCGTTTTCTAATCCCAAAACAACTCGATGACTTTGCATGAGGGATAATTCAGCCTTTTTGAATGACTTACCATGTAATTGACTAAACGATAAGTGCTCTTTTCTCTTTTCTTAACACTGTAAAATTCCTAAACTACTCTCAAAAGGTCAAAAATAATAATATTTTAATCTTTTTCTTCTAGTTAGAACAATTAAATGACACAAATAACTTTAAAAATTAAAAAAATAAGTTATCATCAAGGGTTTATTTTATCTTTTTAAACCGGGTTTTTTGTTTTATTAATATTGAATTAGGAGTAATTTAACCTTTAATAAATATAAATATTAATAAAAAAATTAATTAGCGTGTAGCCGTGTACATAACAAAACGAGCACGCCAAATACGTTGTCGTGTTCGAGTGGCATTTTTAATGGCTTTCAACAATTAGTAGTTGGCTTTCTCGATGCAGTTAGATTCATCTTGACATTCTTTTTTTTGTTTTGATAATGTGTCCGATGTTATGACCTCTAATTTAGTATTGATAGATTTGTTTTTGGTTCTATTTCTCTCCACCTTAGTTTCTACAAGTGACACTTTATGATCTCAAGTTAGCCCTTTAATTTGTTTTTTTTTGTTCATATTTCATACCTTTTCGTTTGATTATTATTTTTTTATTTGAAATGATTTATAAAATTAAAATTATTTTTTAAATTTCATCCCCTTTTTATTTTTTTATCTCTCAAATTTAATCTTTATTTTTTTGATACCTATTTTTCTTATTTGTAATTCTTTTCTTAATTGAATTTATTTTTCAACTTCATCACTTGGTGTTTAATTTTATTTTATTTTTATATTAGATTTGATCTGTATTCTTTGAATTGCTATTTGATTTACTTTGTTAAATTTTTTAGATTGATTTTTTTTGTTTTATCCTTTAATACTAAATTAATTTTTTTTTATTTGTTATTCAAATATTAAAAGATAAAATCAAATGTTAATCTTCAGAACTTGTGACACCAGTCATGAATTTAAAACTAGCCCCATAAAAAGTAAATTCTAAAAATAGCGAAGTAAAATCTAAATCATCAAAATGCAAAGGGATGAAATTAGAAAAAAAAAAAGAAGCAATAAAGAGTGGTCTAAAACAAAAGAAATAAAAATTAAAAGAATAAATATAAAAATAATTTGAAATCAAATGCATGATGAATGAAATTGACAATAAAATTAATTATAAAAAGGATAAAAAAATTAACAATAAAAGAATAAAGATAAAATTTGATATAAAAATAAAATCAAATCAAATGACTGGGGATAAAATAGAAAAAAATTAATAATAAAAAAAATATACCCTAAGGAAATGATAATTTATCTCAATAGCAAGTTAATTATTTTTCTTGTAGAGAAGTAAAATGATAATTATACTAGTAAGTAGTAATATTTGTCTAACAATTATGTTTGGTATTATAATAGCTTTTGCGATTGTGATTTTTAAAAAATTATTTTATAAAAAGTAATTTTGATTGAGGTTTGTTTGATATTTATATATATTTGGTTTAAACTATGATTGAAATTAAGGTTGAATAAAAAATAGTTTGATGTGTTTGGTTAAGAATGCTTTTTAAATTAAGGCTATTACATATATTAATGGATTTTAATTTAAATATTATATATTTAACTGCTGTTATTAAATCATAAAATAAATATTTTTTTATTATTTCATTAAACTATCTATAATTCTATCACCTATGAAATACATTCGAAAAGAACTACAGTTTTCTTAATCTTTTTAAATGTACAACAACATCATATATAATCATCAAAAATAAAATTAGAATTGCTATTAAATTCTGAAAATGCTACTTCATCATACAATCTCTTTCTAATTTATATAATGTAATTTAATAATATTAAATATTATTTTTTAAATAAAACATAATTAAAATAATGATTTTTTTACTGTACACATGAACCATGCAAATAAATAAATTCATTTTATTATTTATATAAACAGTACAAGTAAATAAATATTAATTGTTTTTCTTATATCTACATGTTACTCTTTTTATGTGAACAGTGCAAAATTTCACCACATTATTCACGTGTTCACTTGTGTGCAGAGTGAATTAATTGACTCTGCACATTGTTTACTTCTAGGAAGTGAACAGGGTGAGAAAGTGAATAATATAAGATGGATTAATTTACTTTGCACAATAAACTTTGCCGAAAAAACAACTAAATCTTGTTTCTTTTAAAACTGTGTTTCATTGCTATTTTTTTATGGGTTTTATGTTTGAAAAACACTGGTTTAAACTTTAACTAAATATAATTAATTTGTGATTTTTTGAAAATATAGCCGCTGTTATGTGGACAAACATACTCTAAATTCACTGTAGATATAATTTTTTTTAAATTTTTTTTAATAAGAATATTATTTATAGTTAGTTTGATTTGATTTAGACGAGAGATGGCGGCTTGCAGCAAGTTAGCAAGCCAACCAGACAGCACAGACTTAATGCGGACAACTCTCACCAAAACAAACAGGCGATTAAGTTGCATTTCAATGGCAGTTGGACGTACATCTCTCTCACCTTTTAAAGCTATTTCCTGCTGCTTAGCACATTGCCACGAAGGGCAAGACGGTGATGCTGTGCTGTCACTTGTAAGGTAACAGTGCTTCAAAGGTAGAAGACAGGCGTGAGTGAGCAGAGAGACCCGTGCGAGGAAGGGCAGAAATTATACTGGTAGCATGTAAATCAAGTGTTTTTGTTAGCTTTTCAGTAAAAAAGTGGACCGCCTTTTACATATAAAACTCACGTTATGACGAGAGAATTATAAGCACTGAATTGAAAATATTATAAAGCTTATTTGGGGACTTCACTTAGATTAAAAACAAACAAGGATTGAATTGGATTTTGACCATGCTTTCAGTCGCCAATCCTGCCGCTTTCACTACCCTACAATACAGAGATACACCGCTTTCTTTCTCTTTTTCTCTGCTTTTTTTTTTTTAATTATTATTATTGTTGTATAGATATTTTAATAAATGCAAACCAAAAAAAGTTATTAAGGGAAGGCAGCACATGTGCTAATAAATGAGAGGTGTGTAGAGCTCCTTCAATAATTAAATACTATTTTTTACGGTGGTGTTATAAATAGCTCACTAATGTCTTTTTGATAGAGTGGCGGTAGAGGATTGTCCAAGTGGCTCCGGTGAGTTTCTTTTCTTCTTTTGTTGTTCTCTCCCTTTCCTTTTAGAAATACAAAATATTCTTTTCATTTTATTTTTATATTCAATTTAATCCTTATTTCTTTTATTGTTATTTTTTTTACTTTTGATGCTTATTAAAGTTTTTTTAATTTTTACCCCTTTATATTTTATTTTATTTAGTTTTTTATTCAATTTGATGCTCATTCTTTTAATTGTTAATTTTTTTATCAATTTCTTGATTTATTTATATTTTTCAATTTGTTTCTCTTAATATTCTATTTGATTTAATTTTTGTATTCAATTTTGGTCCTTATTCTTTTATATTTTCTTAATTTATTTTATTTTTTAATTGAATTCCTATTTATTTTTTTTCATTTAGTTTTTATAGCAAATATAATTCTTCTTAGTTGATTCCTAAAAGTTGGTTGTCCGTCATGGAAGTAAAATGAATTGAAATCTAGCAATCAGAACCATTTACGAAGTTAATTAGAAATTAGAAACCTATATCAAATAGAATAGTGGATGTCCTCTGACACTTAATAAAAAGACATCGCACGCATATACTTGTTAAGAAAAATCCCAGAAAATTCCACTACAACCTATCAAGCTCTGCCAAAATCTCATATAAATTCATTTTGGCTGTGTTCTGTATAAAATACTTCATCTTGCATGACAAGTGTAAACACAAACCTTGGTATGGAGGCAACATTGCTAAAAGATAACCTTTATGTTGTACCATTTGAAGTCTTTTTATATATATATATAAATTTGTTTGTTTTTTTATTAATGTGACTATCCATACTAACTTGCATGTATTTTAATTAATTTTATGAATTTTAAAATTAATAATTATATAAATTTATAAATTTTTAATGGTTCTAAAACTTATAAGATTTGAATTAATAAACTCCAAAAAAAATTAAAAATTTAATTAATTAAAGAGAGCTACACCACTCGAACTGGTGTTTTTTTCTCTTTTAGGGCTGAGTAGTGTTATTAGACGATGGATGGATTATTAAGGACAGCCCAACAAGGTGAGTTGACTGGTTAGCAGGTTAGGTCATGATACACAACAGAAGTCTAATGTTCAAAGCCCAGTAGGTTAACATTACTTTCTTGGGTAAGAATTGTCCTCGACATACAGTTGTGAACGTAATCATACGCTGAGAACTTGCATGTCGATATCAAAATGTTGCTGCTACAGAATTCATAGCATGAGTTCTTTGTATTGCTTGATTTCTAGTTTAACATAATATTAGAGTCAATCGCATGATTATATTCCCCAAAAAACACAACATCCTTTTCCCTGGTGCTTGACTGCACTGCTTCAAAAGCTGCTTGGGATACATTAGCTTCAGTTTTGGCATCACCTTCCACTACTCGTATCATCTCTCTTCATTCGGCCTTGCTAGAATTGAAGCATTCTTCAGATGAGTCTGCCACCGAATATCTGTGGCGAGGGAAAAAAAAAAAATATTATGATGAACTTCCAATCGTGTGCTAGGCACTCGACTTCACTGATTTCAACTTACACTTGTTCAAGGATTCTATGATCACAACACTCACTGTAAGATCTGAACTAGTTTCCTTAATTTAGTGAACTATATAGTCTCTTATTAAGCCACAAATTCATACACGGATTAATTTAAAACATTGTCCGTAAGTGCTGGCAGAACGAATGCATCATTACAGCCTGCAGATCATTTCTGCTAGCCCATTGGGCATATCTACTACTCCTCTTCGAGGTCGATTTTCTCAAGGGTATGCTACTCGGGTTTCTCTTCTTCAAGGTGTGGTTGAAATCAATATTTTTATGGGTTTCATTGAAATTCTTCTCACTCTAATGGCTTTTGGAAAATCCAGAATATATTTATATGCCCTTTTCTTGTACATGATGTCAGCTCTGTTAAAGCTGGAATCATCTTGGCCCGTCTTGTCCTTGGCTTGTCTGTAGAGTGAGTTCATTATCACGTGTTACGAGGTCAGTCAATTAAAAAATTATAGTAACGGCACTGAAAATGAATCCATATCCCATGGAACTTCTACTTGGCATCAGGCACGGGTGCCATTCATCGTGTTACACCAGATATAACGAGTCTATCCTATATTGAACCTTACTATGGTCAGGATTATCTCGAGATTGATGATGGCAAGGGACTCGACTCTCCATCTCCCATATTGGTTATTCTTTTATCAAAACACCACTCAAATCTTACACATGTTCTTTATCTTGCATCTTCTTGATATTATAAAGGCTTTATCAAAAAATTTAAAAAATTATTTTAATTTATTAATTTAAGTTGTTAAATAAAATTTCAGAATATAATTTATATTATTTTATACTTGATTTTTATCAAATAAATAAAGATAGTAAGATTCAAATTCATGACCATTTAATTGATCATCAAGACTCTGATATCATGTTAAAAAACCATCTCAACTTAAAAATTTAAACTGTTAGGTGAGTTTCTAAAATATGATTTATATTATTCCCTAACATACTTTACTTTTTATATCATTTTTCTCTTGAAAATAACATTTTTTTTTTAATTTCAGGGTCATTTCTTTTATGTTAACAATTTAATTTCCAAGTCTATTCTTCTTTCCCATACTATTAAAGATGGTATTTACTAGCTAGGTAGATGTGTTTGGTTTTTCTGTAGTCTTTTATGCGTATTCCATTTTTAAAACTGCATTAGCATCTTAATCATCCTCTTTCTCTCTCTTCTCATCCTTCATCATCTACAATCATTTGCAATTATCATGGTTGAAGTTCAATATTAATTAGGATTTATAATTTGTAAGAGTTTTAATATTAATTAAATAATTAATCCTAGTTAATGTTGGCATCCTTGATGAAGAAGGATTTATAATAGACTAGTTTATTATAATCTTTATTTAATTAGAATGTTATATTACTTATAAGATTAAGATTTTCTTCAAGTATATTAATTCCTTGATTATCTAGGACTTGCAGCCTATAAATAGGCTCTTAATCCGAAGTATAATACACACGTATAAAGGGATATAGAGAAGAGCCATAAATGAATATCTTTTGAGAAAACTCTTAATAAAAATATCATTTCTCTTATTTTTCTTCTTGCTTTGTTCTTATAAATGAGCTACTATACCTTATCTTTCTCTTTTAACAAGTGGTACGTAGCAGAGCTTATATTTGATTATTTAACATGGTCAATTCAAACTTTTCACTTTAATATCCCTGGTTAACAAAGGACAACTATCAAATTTGGTGTATTCGAGTAAAAGCTTGGCTAAATTCTTAAGATGTACGAGAGATAGTTGGAAAAGGCTTTGAGGAGCCTATAGATGGAGTAACGTTGACTTCAATCTAAAACAAAGCCGTGTAAAAGTCATGAAGAAAGGATCAACTAGCATTAACAATCACCCATCAATGTTTGGATGACATCATTTTTGAGATAGTGACCAACACAACCATCACCAAACAAATATGAGAAGTTTTCCAGGAATCAAACTAATGAGCTGGCAATGCGAGAAATATACGTCTATAAAAACTACGTGGTGACTTCAAAAAGTTACATATGCTTGAATAAGAGAATATTTCAAAATACTTTGCAAGAATATTAGCCATATATAAATAAATAAAAAGATATGGGGACAAGATGACAGAGACATGTGTTATAGAGAAGATAAAGTTCCATTATGTGATAGTCACAATAGACGAGTAGCAAAATATAGATTTTTTTTTCAATACAAGGTCTTATGGGAACAAGCCTATGAGGAAAAAAATCAATGAGATTCAAGAGGAGTATAAACACTTTTTTCAAAGCAAAATGGTTTTAGATATTCCAAAGGAGTATGAAAAGAAAGATTTGGAAGAGGAGGTCAATAAAAAATAAAAAATTAAATGGTGTAATTGTCATAAGACATATCATTATGCTAGGGATTGCTGAAGTCCAACCAAGAGGGTTGAGGAGAATGCAAATCTTATGATAGAAGAAGAGAAGGAAATCACTTTATTAGTGCATAATGAGAGAATGCAAGATAAAAAGAATATACGGTACCTAGACAATGGAGCCAATAATCACACGCGTGAAAATAAAAACAAGCTCATGGAACTTGATGAAGCAATTAGAGGTAATGTCACTTTAGTAGATCATTCAAAGGTTTTCATCAAAGGAAAAAGTATGATTTTAATTAAATTAAAAGATGAAAGCCATTAATTTATTGGTGATGTCTATTATACACCAACAATGAAAAGAAAAATATTGATTTTAAGATAATTTTTAGAAAAAGAGTATGAGATTTAGATGAAAGATCATACTTTGACATTACTTAACACTAAAGGAGATATGATTTCAAAGGTAGCCATGAAAAATAATATAATGTTCTTGATAAACATAGAGATGGATGTGCCTAGATGCATGTGTGAAAGATGAAACTTGGTTTTAGCATATGAGACTTGGACATGTAAACTTTGATAGCTTGAAAATGATGACATAAAATAAGATGTTAAAGGGTCTACCATCCATTATACATCCAAATCAATTGTGTGAAGGATGCTTAGTGGGTAAGCAATTTAACAAGAGTTTTCTAAAGAATATGTCAAGAGCAAATCAACTCCTACAAGGAATATATGCTGATGTTTGTGAAACTATCAAACCATGTTTGTTTGGTAAAAAATTATATTTTCTACTTTTTATTAATGATTATAACAGAAAGACTTCGGTATACTATTTAAAAGAAAAGTCTAATGTGTTTAGTTTTAAGAAGTTTAAGGCATTAGTTGAAAGAGAAAGTGATTATTCTATAAAATTATTTAGGATGGATATGGAGGATGAATTTTATTCTAATGATTTTAATGAGTTTTGTGAAGATTATGGTATAAAAAGACTCTTAATGGTGCCTAGATTCCTATAACAAAAAGATGTGGTGGAAAGAAAGAAAGAATAAAAGCATCCTTAACATGACGAGAAGATGCCTAAAGAGTTTTGAGTTAAAGTTGTAGATTATGCATCTACTTGTCATATAAATGTCTTATTAAAAGTTTGAATGACATAACTCCACAAGAAGCATGGAGTAGAAGAAAACCAAATGTCTCTTACTTGAAAGTTTTTAGGAGTATTGGTTATGTGCATATAAATGATCAAGTAAGGACCAAGCTAGATGAAAAAATCAAAAGGATGATCTTTATAGGCTACGATCAAAAGTTTAAAGGATACAGGCTTTACAACCTTAATGAAGGAAAGATGGTGATTAATAGAGATGTTGAGTTCAATGAAAAAAAAAGTATGAGATTGGAAGGTAAATGATGTTGAGAAATATTTCTTTTCAATTCTTAATGAAGATGAGGAAATATATAAAGATCATCAAGAACCAATAATCACGTATCCACAAACACCAATAAGCTCAATTTTTTCTTCTTCTTCTAGTGAAAGCTTAAGTAGTGACACTTTCTAAGTCCACCAAGAAAGATAAGGATGATCCTATTGATAATGATGTAATACTATATTTTCACCTTGCTACATATGATCTAAAGTGTTTGAAGAAGTAATAAAGGATGAAAAGTGGAGAATTGCTATAGATGAGGAGATTGCATCAATTGAGAAAAATAACAAATGAAAATTGTTTCCTAAACCAAAAGAAAAGAAGTCAATAGGTGTTAAATGGATTCACAAAGAAAATAAGAATGCTAAAAGAGAAAAAAAAGAAGGTAAAAGGTGAGATTGGAGGAACAAAGCTATAGTCAAAAGTAAGGAATTAATTACAATGAAGTTTTTGCTTTAATTAATAACATTAAAGGTAAGCTACAAGAAATTGAAGATGTGCAAGCCCATAAGTTAATCTTATTTGGAAAAGTCATGAATTCGGTTAAAGGTTTAGAAACACAAATATGATTTAAAAAAACAAAATTAATGTTAAGTACAATGGTGAAACTACTTTCGTCAATTTTTTATAATGATGGAATACGAACAACATCAATGCTATTAAGGTAAGACATCATGCAGAGAAAGAAAAAATGAAAGAATGATCATAGTTGATATTAAGAGGGTGTGCTGAAGTTCAATATCAACTAGGATTTAGAGTTTGTTAGAGTTTTAATATTAGCTAAAGGATGAATCCTAATCAATGTAAGAATCCTTGACGAAGAAGGATTTGTAATATACTAGTTTATTAGAATCTTTATTTAATTAGAACGTTAGATTTCTTATAAGATTAGGATTTCCTTCGAGTAGTTTAATCCCTTAATTATCTAGGAAATGAGGCCTGTAAATAGGCTTGTAATCAGAAGCAAAATACATGAGTATATAGAGATATAGAGAAGAGTTATAAAGGTGTATCTTTTGAAAAAACTCTTAATAAAAATATAATTTCTCTCATTCTTATTTTTTAGCTTTGTTTTTATAAATTAGTTACCACACTCTATTCTTCTCTTTTAACAATCATTGTATGGATTTACATTTCCTTCATATTTATATGACACTTGTCAAGAGTCAACATTTCTCTCTAGGTCCTTTGTATCAGTTTTATTGATCACCTTTATTCCTTTTATTATGACCTCTAACTCCTTATTAGACTTTTAGGTGTCTCTATCCTTATACAAACTCTTCTTAACCTTTATACTTGGTTGATCAATTCCTTATCCTTATCATTATTGGCTTCCCCTTCCCCTAATCTTCCTCTAAATCCTCATCAACTTAATTCTCATATACTCTCTAGTACTCCTTTTCTTCCTCCCTTGTTCTTAACTTAGCAGTCAATCCTAGTCTAGCCTCTCTTTTCTCTTCACCATCTTCTCCTACATAATATTTGATCCTATTTAATTATCCTATGACTTTACATCTTTACCCCACTTCTCGTCCATCTAAGTTTCATCTAGCTCTTGTCACCACCATTAATCCCGAGTCCATCTCTAAACCAACTTCTTTTATTGAGGTAAACCAATATGATGAGCATCCATTATATTCATTGATATTTCAACCCTTACTCATCATAACATATATCCATGATTCCGACTTCTCCTTGCATGAATATTATGGGTTATAAATGGATCTATCACATTAAACATCAAGCAAATTGTTCTACTGAGCAATATAAAGTTCATCTTATAGCTAAAGGGTATCGCTAATAAAAAGGTGTTAATTTTGAGGAGACTTATAGTGCAATTATTAAACCAAGCACTATTTGGGTAATGTTGAGCATCAGTCTCATAGTTTGTAGGTTCCTTAGTTAAGTATGCATAATACTTTTTGAATGGACATCTTAGCACTCTTGTCTATATGCAATATATCTTGGTTGTAATCTTTCACAACTAAGTTAAAATGGATGCGACCCCTTTTTGCTATTCTGGGTGTTCTTTTATATTATAGTGTGATAACATACATGCTGTATTCTTGAAAAATAATTTAGTTTTTCATGTGTAAATGAAACATGTTAAAGTTGCCTGTCATTTTATTCTCGACATGGTTACTCACAAAGAACTGCATGCTCAGTTTATATGTTCTGATATTCCTAGTAAGCCATTAATACCCTCCCGCTTCTTGTGTTATCGGTTGAAGTTGAATATGTATTCTTTCCCTACTCTACTCCTACTTATAGGGGTGTATTAAGAACAAACTAATAAAATGGGCTAACAAAATAGTGGATTAGGTCATAATACTTGAATTTATACATAACACGAACCCTATGTTCAGAGCCCAAATAATCATATATTGAGAAATAACAAAATAAAGGATGTTGTTACAAAATTCACAACAAGAGTTCTTTGTTCGTATGATTTATTGAATAATAAGGATGGTTTATAAAGTATAAAGCCCTTTGGAATTTACTTTTACTTTTTAGAATTAGGTATGAGATTCAAATTTTTGTTGTAAAAAAAGAAGATAACTTTTTCTAATAAGAACCTATGAAACTAATTTTAACTATATAAATAACATGAGGAGATTAAATAGTAAAAAATAATGTTTTATACATAGCCACTAGATTTTGGAAATAACTATATATTATGTAATATTTTATGTTTAATGAAACCACTATTTTTCATAATAAAAATATTATTAATAAAAACAAAAACAAAAGATCCACTTCATATTTCTTGCTATTCCATTTGAAACTTAATTATTAATTTAACTTTATTCTAATTTCTTCTAGATTGGCGTAGGGTCACATGATAATACGCTAAACTACTTTATAAGCACAATGTTTTTTTCATTTTGTATTCTTGCCTTGCAATTGCTATGAGGAATATTTATAAATAGCAGCATTGGAATTGTTATGGATTGGATGCCAGGAAAGAGAGGAAAAAAGAAAACTCATTCCAAATCTAAAGTGATTGTAGAACATGAATCTTAAATCCGTTCTTAAAATTTTAAAAATTCATATTTTTGTATCTTAAATTATTATATTCCAAATTTTCTTTTCCTTGATACCATAGTTATTAAATTCATAGCTTAGACGCTAAAGCATGGTCATTTAAATAAATTAAAAAATAATTATAAAAGATAATGAGTTTGTACCTTAATCAAAGAAATTATAGATGATTTTCCTCTCTTTAAAGAAGCAATAGGTTCAAAACTTATATATATAAAAGGTAAGGTAAAAATTACATCTAATTACTAATACACTCTATTCTTTTAAAGGAAATGAAAACAATCCATGTAAACTTTTCAAACCCCATGATTTTAGGTACTGATTAAATTGAAAATATCTTATCTGGAAAGCAACTATTTTAAAAGTTGAGTAAACCTAATAGATTGGCTTACGAACCTCAAATTGGACCAGACTAGGTTTCAAAAGAAATTGGAAGCAAATTAATCAAGTATAAGATGATTAAAAATTCAAGCTAACCCATGTTTCGGTTAATTTATGGAAAATCAAGTCAAAACAGGGTAACAATCCATTTACTATTTTTTTCTTTCAAAATTTCAATATTTTGATTTGTTTTTATAAAATGAAAGGATTTGGTTGACTTAAGTTAACTTAAGTCAATGCACTCGACCCGTGACCTGATAATTGTCTTAGATTGACTTCTGAGTAGGACCTATAAATAATAATAAAAACCTAAGAGACCAAATCCCAATAAATAAGATGTTGAATGATGAAATAAAAAAATCAAAGTATAAAAAAATAGTAATTTAAAAAATATGGACCTTATTTGAAAAAACAATTGAGAGGACAAACAAAATTTTTGAATTAAACGGCAAAATTGAAGAAAAATAAAATTAACAAATGAATAAAAAAAAAGATTAATAATTTTTAACGAATTCAATGATAATGAATGAAATTTTTTAAAAATAATTAAAAATAACATGGTCTAACCTTCAAAAATCATGACACAAATAATGAGGATCAAATTTGATAAAAAAACAAAACCAAAAAATAAAGGATGAAATTGAAAAATAATTTCAAACAAGAAAAGTATAAGAACAACTACAAATATCAATCAAAAGAATGAATATAATATTTGATATAAAAATAAAATGTCAAAGGATAAAATTCAAAAATAAATTAATTCAATAAAGGATTGAAGACTAAATACATCACAATTAAAAGAATGAGTACCAAATGTAATATAAAAATCAAGTTTAAAGGGATGAATTTGAAAAAAAATAACTTGATAAATGATTCAAGACCAAATATATTGAAATTAAAATAATGAGAACCAAATCTGATATAAAAATCAAGTATGAGGGGATGAAATTAAAAAAAATTAAATCAATAAATAACAATGAAAGAATGAGAACCTAATTTGATTTAACAAACAAATAAATAGATTGCCTTATTTTTTTTGTAACGATCAACATAGTTTTCTAGGAGGAGAAAAACTGGGGAAGGGAGAACCCTAGGCCAGAGCTCCATCGCGTGCCTTCTCGGCACATACACCAAACCACCATTATAGGGGTGGTGAGGCACATCGAATACTACCCTAAAAGACAGTGTTTGGTGTTGTTTAAGCGTCGCACGCTCCATTTGAAGGGTGATGGCGACACTTACTTGCTAATACATGCTTAGCATACACCAACTATTTTTAATTTCACACACACCCCCACACACCCAATTACCCCTAACCCCAATTGAGATTTACAACGAAAACATATGAAAATAAAAACAAAAAAACCCATGCATAAATCCTTAGTTTTTTTGTCAAAACTCAAGAGTAATTTTTATTTTTATTGTTAAAAAAGAAAAAGATTGAAAAGCTCTTCAATACATGTATTTTGTTTCCCGTTCTAATGGTATGACCGTAACTTGATTGTTTTTGTTTTTTTAAGTCAAAAGAAGCCCCTACACAAAGATGTAAATTGTATACCATGAAAGACAAATTTATAGTTATGCTATAGGGAAAAAAAAAAAACTAAGTAGACCTTTTTATCCTCAATTATTGTTTCAATGACAAATGTATCTCATATAAAATGTAATCTTACCCCTAATATATCTCATATAAAAGGTAATCCTACCCCTATTTGCATGTTTAGTTAGTTTCTTTAGCGAGGGAAAATTCATCTTTATACTATTTCAATTCACAATAATCGGCATGTTGGTGAATAGTAAAAGAGTAAGGGCTTTTAGTTTTTTTTTTGAGTAATTAGATTTGTGACATAGGATACGTTGCAATATATAAAATCGTTTTTTGACATAAAAAATGCTAACTAAAAAAGAGAGGATACTTAAGTTATTGGTTTAATTGGTAATTTAAATAATATGAATGAAAAATAGGATGATAATAAATAAACTAATAAAAAAAGTAACAAAAAAAGTAAAAAGAACCTTACCTAAGCTTATCGATATTGCTAAACAATACAGTATTAACAAAAATTAATTCAAAAAAAAAAACAAGAGACTAGAATTAAACTGAGTTAACTAATAGATTCTGCAACCATGAGTATAAGATTGAGATAATCCCATATAAAAGAAAGCTAAAGAAAAGGTTTGAAGGGCAGTTCCTAATAATTCAAGCAAGAATGTGATAATGCCATAGAAAGTAAAATGAAAAAAAAAAGAAGTAAAAACACAATTTATATCAAATAAAATGTTAAAGGATGAAAATTAATAAATGCAATATAATTATAAAAAAAATGTTAAAAAACTCGATCCAAGCACTCTAAATTCAATAAACAAAATTTCTAACCAGATTCCAAAATAATCATGTTTGAAATAAAACTAAATAAAATCATGAAATTTAATTATCAAATAATTCAATATTAAAAGGTGAAAATAAAGAAATAAATTTAATTTAAAAAATAGTAAAAAAAATCTAAATTAACTGTAATTAACTTATTAACCTTGTGACCATGAGTACAAGATCATGATAACCTATTAGAAATGAAAAGAAAGAAAAAAGAGAGCACAAAGACCTATTCTCAAATATCAAATGTAACAATATTTTAAACTTTATTTCCTATAAATAATTATTATTTTGGGTTGATTCGTTTTTATATAAAAACTTAGCTTTATAAGAATTTATCAAAATTTCAGCAGAGTTTCACTTATATTAGGAGATTCCAAGTTATCAATAAATACTTGTAACATTTTAATATACTCATCACACAAAACTCAATTATTGTTTAACCATCATGAACTCATCATTTCGTAACACAACCCGTCAGGATCATTGTAATTCATTTTAATGTCATATCATGCATTTAATTATAATATTCAAGATTCAAATCAATATCTATAACCATAAATTATTTTATAGTATTATTATAAGTCACAACAAGAAATACAATATCATACACTAGTATAATAAAGTTAAATTTAAAATTACATAGTTTAAGAGAAATCAAAATTTAGTTACAAAAGAATAATTATTACAATCTTTTATATAATTAAAAAAGATCTTTAAATATCTATTATGCTGCTCAAGGCTGAGAGATACTTATAATTAAAACACTAGTAACAATTAAGTTCATAATAAAAATTTACTTAAACAATTAAAATAATTACAGTGGCATCTTTAAATATAATTTATTATAAGCTCTTATTCTAATACCATTTACACATTTCATTTTTAATTTATATGATTTATTTTATATGTCAATATTTCTCATTAATCATTATTTCTAATACTCATCTTGTTTTCCTAAACAATAATATCCATATTAAACTTTTTTAAAATAATATCCAACACTATGTAATCCTTTATTTGTCTAATTCTATATGTTATTGCCACTAACAAACAATCTAAATACTATACACATTACTAGTTGACACGATGAAAAGATTAATGTCTTCTCCCAAGAGCAGGAGTGTCGAAGTAGTAAATAACCCGGCAAGACCGGGGTCAAACCACAAGGAGGTTAATTGTATAAATTATAAATAGCAATAATACAACAACAACAACAACAACAACAACAACAACAACAGTAGTAATAATAATAGTAATAATAGACAAAAAGAAGAAGAAAAAGAAGAAGATGATGAGAACTTTGAGATGGAATATTAATGTAACGATTAAACAATGATAATAACAAATGTCAAGGTTAGAGATTCCACTAATGGTATGTCAAACAAGTATAATATAAACTCTTATTATTCAATTGGAAACCACACATAAAGGAGGTTCCAATCAGATTATACATTGTTAACATGATTACATTAGTCATCTTATTCGATTAATGCTAATACTTGTAAATCTCGTCAAGCATTCATGATTATAACTTATGTTAACAACAAATCAAGTTCCTTTTATAGCTCAGGTGTCGGTTATACCATACAGTATGAACTATGAAAGTGCCAAACATTTGTTGTACCAAGTGTTATACAACATAAATGAAGAATAGTCATTTGACAAGCAAAGTATTAAAGAGTGAACAAGATAACAAATACAAAACATGTTAGTATCAAACATGTACGTCCATATTAAGTTTACACTATACTTATTCTTACACCATTAGTGTAACCTTTTCACCTTGACATAATAAACTTAGCTAGACATAATGAAAGAAAGAAAAATAAATAAACAAAATAAGAAAATGAATAAGATTAAAGTTAACTAAGTACGTGAAAGGAAATGAAAGGCATAAACTTGATATTAATGAAAGCAAAGCATAAACATTACAAAAAATACAAAGAGAGAAAGGAAGAGCATGATCTTGATCTGGACACCAAGATGCCTAAATGCATGGCAAATGCCTCCTTTTATAGGTAAAAAATAGGAACTATTGATTTGATGACTAATTGATAAGTGGGTGGTCAACTCTTGACTTGGTGACAATCCTTATCTTCTCTTGTCTGCCCAAAATGTCATTGATAACATCAAAATTGGAGCCACTCAAAAAAATAAAAGTTGTAGGAAATTATCTCAGCTATCTTATGTAAAACATTCAACTTATTTGGACTTTTAGAACTCCAGATATGACCAAAATACTGAACAGTGCTCGGGCTGGAGGATAGATTCAGGTTTCTTTGCTGTTGATACAATTTGGACTTGAAAATGGCCTTTTTAGATCTTGGGTTCCATACAATTTGTAGGCCTATGTCTTACCTTTCCATCCATATAAAGTGAACTTAAATCTGAGATCTATAGCTCCAAATATGACCCAATTACCGAACAGTGTTCCAGTTTGGATTGCACCGACATCTCTTTTCTAAGTTTGGCCATCTCTTTATCCTTGCAATTTAAGTTCTTAAAGTCATCAATCAATCCTTTCATTTATGTGATAGACTTGCATTTAAAATAAACATTTACCACAAATTAAAGGTATCTTATATTATTAAATATATTATTATAAAACATGCTTTAGTTAAGGAGTTATTGATACTTTAAGTGCAAAATAATGATATAAAACCATGACAAAAATGTACTTTTGAGTACTAAAACAGTTCTTAAAGTATTATTGTTCTGAAGAATGACACTTACTTGTTCGGCTAGAAAGACTTTCTTTTTCACGTTCAGTTTTCTCTTCACAGTGCATAGATCTTTAAAAAATTTAGTATAGGAAGGAACCTATTTAATAGCATCTAGCAAAGTTATATTGATCCTTACCTGTTTGAAAATTTCAAAAATTTCAAAGTTGTGATTGATTTTTCTTTGTTTGTTCATGGCATGAGGAAATGGAAATGCTGGTGGTGAATCAGTCATTTCTTTGTAATTTTTAGATTCAACCCCTTCCTTACCCTCAGAGATTGACTCATCATCTTTCTCATAAGGTTCAAGAGAGGGTTTTTCAATAACCTTACCACTGCGCAGAATAGTGACTGATTTGACTTGATCCATATGTTGGCTTCTGGAACTACTTGCATTTGCATTGTATTGCCCTTTAGGATTTTGTTGTGGTTGAGATGGAAACTTACCTTTTTCTTGGAAACTGAGAGTAGATGTTAATTTTGCAAGAGTATCTTTAAAATCTATCATGTTTTGAGCAAGTTGAGTATTGATTGTCTCTTGTTTTTCAATGAATGCATGCAATATTTCCTCAAGATTTCTTCTAAATGCATGGCAAATAAACTTGATATTAATGAAAGCAAAGATAAACATTACAAAAAATATAAAGAGAGAAAAGAAAAGCATGATCTTGATCTGAACATCAAGATGCCTAAATACATGGCAAATGCCTCCTTTTATAGGCTAAAATTGGGAACTATTGATTTGATGACTAATTGATGAATGGGTGACCAACTCTTGACTTGGTGACAATCCTGATCTTCTCTTATCTGCCCAAAACGTCATTGATAACTTCAAAATTAGAGCCACTCAAAAACATGAAAGTTGTAGACAATTGTCTTAACTTTCTTGTGTAAAAACATTCAGCTCATTTGGACTTCTAAAACTCCAGATATGGCCAAAAGACTGAACAGTGCTCAAGCTGGAGGACAGATTCGGGCATCTTTATTGTTTCTACAATTTGGATTTGAAAATGGCTTTTTTAGATCTTGGGTTCCATATGAAAGTTGTAGGCCTATATCTTATCTTTCTATCCATATAAAGTAAACCTAAATCTGAGATCTATAGCTCCCAATATGACCTAATTACCAAACAGTGTTCCAGTTTGGATTGCACCAATATCTCTTTTCTAATTTTGGTCATCTCTTTGCCCTTGCAATTTAAGTTCTTAAAGTCATCAATCAATCCTTTTATTTATGTGATAGGCCTGCATTTAAAATGAACATTTACCACAAATTAAAGGTATCTTATATTATTAGATATATTATTATAAAACATGCTTTAGTTAAGGAGTTATTGATACTTCAAGTGCAAAATGATGATATAAAATCATGATAAAAATGCACTTTTAAGTACCAATCAATAGCCTTTTTAAATCTTAGGCTCCATATAAAAGTTGTAGGCCTATGTCTTACCTTTCATCCATATAAAGTAGATCTAAATCCGAGATCTACAGCTACAGATATGACCTAATTACTGAATAGTATTCCGGTTTGGACTGCACCAACATCGCTTTTCTAAGTTTAGTCATCTCTTTATCCTTTCAATTTCAGTTCTTAAATTCATTGATTAATCCTTTTATTTATGTGATAGACTTGTATTTAAAATGAACATTTATCACAAATTAAAGGTATCTTATATTATTAGATATATTATTATAAAATATATTTTAGTTAAGGAGTTATTGATACTTTAAGTGTAAAATAATGATATAAAACCTTGATAAAAAAAATGCACTTTTAAGAACTAATCACACCCCCCAACTAGCTTATTACTAGTCCTTATTAATCAAAGTGTTAAAATAGAAATTGTTTTTGTAAATCTCACAAAGCAAGGTATTCATCATTCAACTTCCATTAATTTATCCAAATAAACAAACTCTCATTAAATTTATATATTTTCTCAATACATCTTAAACAAGATATTAACAAACTTTTCTTTCGTGCTCAATATATCAACACATAGTTATGGAGCTTTTCTTGAAAGAAAACAAAATTTTTTTTCTAATATTTAAGGTTAACTTTCTTGGGTTGTAATTATTATTTTTTCTTTTTTTCTCTTATTTTTTTAATATATATATATATATATATAACTTAAAAAACCATGTCTCTTTAACCCATGTAACGAGTTTTCAGTTAATGACTCCTAGGCTAATTGGTATTAGGGCATTAGGTATTGAGACACCCTTGCGTCTCAAAAGTCACTTAAACAAAAGAGCTCCTTTACTTTGCCATTCTAGTAACAATAATTTTGCACATGCTTTATGAAATAGAAAATACAGTTAGTTAATTTTTTTTCAACTACTACCCTCTCCCCCCAATCAAAACGAGATATTATCCTTAATGTCCTAAAATAGAAAGATAGAGTATAGAAGACATTACTTAAAATAACAAACACTGACAAACTTGAAACACACTTAAACAAATATAAGAAACAACAAAATACAATAATAAAACCAAAAGACATAAAGATTCATAAATAAAGACTCAAATCCAATCTAAGCTTTTTATAGCTTTCTGTAGATGACCAATCTAAGCTTATATTATTAGATATGCTATATAAAACATGCTTTAGTTAAGAAGTTATTGATACTTCAAGTGCAAAATGATGATATAAAACCTTGATAAAAAATACACTTTTAAGTACTAATCAGTAATTGTACAACCCCAATCCATGATTATGTAGAGGTGTGTGTACGTGTTTCCCTCAATTCCTCCATAAATCCCTTTGTGTTCTTTTTGTTTCTCTAAGACTCTTGGTGAGAAAATTGAAAATTTCCTTGCTTCTCCTTTTGTTTGTAGTTGTTGGCTTAAAGAGAAGAATATCCCCCTTTTTTCCTGCTCTTTTCTAGGTAATTTATCCTTTAGGCCTTCCTTGAGTGTAATATAAAATTTCCTTATATGTCTTTTTTAGTCTCACTTTTGTTATAAAATTTAAAATTTTCTAAATCTTAATTTCACCCATTTGTTTTTTGGTTGGTAGTTTACATTAAATGTTGAATTCTAAAATTAAAATAAATTAGTTAAAAAAATTAAAAAAAATCAATTCCTATTAACTTTTGAAACTAGTGGTTTTGACCATGAACCCGAGAATAACCTTATAGGAGGCATACTGTAAAAAATAACAAAGAAAAACTCTAGAAAAAAGATAAAAAATAAAAGCAAAACATTAGCTTAAAAAAGAAAAAGAAAAAGAAACTAAACAAACCTTCTAAATTTAATCTAATCTTTATAACTTGCAACCTGTGAAATAAAAGCAAGAAAAAAAACATAAAGACCAATTCCTAATAAATCAAATGGGAGCGTGATAACTTTGTAGAAAATAAAATGAATAAAAAATAAAATAAATTGAAGCTCATTTCCTAGTAAATAAAATTTTGATAGAAAGATGAAAAAAAAAATTCAAAAAAAGGTTGAAAAATATCAATACATGCCTACCTAAATCAAGATGAAAATTATCTAACTTATTCGTGATACTAGGATAACTATGTTTGAAAAAAAATTGAATAAAATTATAAAACTCAATTATCGAACAACTCAATTTTAAAGGAAGAAAACCAAAAAAACAAATTTAATTAAAAAAATCTATGAAAAAAATCTAAGTCAACCCAGGTTAACCAGCTAATTTCACAATCATAGGTATATGATTAGGATAACATAATTGAAAGAAAGGAAAAAAATATAAAAAAACCAATTTCAACACACCAAATGTTGAATGATGAAATTTAAATTAATTAACTTTGAAAAGAACAAAAATAAAATAAAAAATTAACCACATTAACCACATTAACCTTTAAAATTAGTGACTCTGAACATGAATTTGAAAAAATAGAAAACAAACTATTAAAATTAATAACAAATCAAAACTTAAAAAAAAGGTATAGCAACAACAACAACTTTAAAAAATAAAAAAATCTAGGCAAACCTTTAAAACTTTTTTTTTTGTTATTATCAATTTCAATTAGAGGAGATTTGGTAATCTAAACTAGCCTTATTTGGTTTTTTTAGTTGTTTTATGAATAGGGATTTTGCTTTGTTATTTTTTAGTGTTTGTCTTCTACGAGTTAATCTTGATTCCATGACTTAAGTAATTGATTTTGAATATTAGTTCGATTTAAGTTTTGTCATTTTTTTTATAATTTTATAATTTTATATTGGATTTTATTTTATTTTTTTATGAGGTTATCCTAATCTTATATCCCAAGTAACGAGTTATTTGATTTAACTTGGTTTTTTTTTCTCATTATTTTTTTTAATTTTTTTTTATTTAATATTAAATTATTGATTTCAGAACTTTGTGATTTTTCTGCTGTGATTCTAGGCTCATATTATTGAAGTTAATTTTGGTAGATTCATTTTTTTTAGTGTTTTTTATTTAACTTTGAATTTTTTTTCAACTATATTTTATCTTAATTATTTTTCAACCCAAATTCATTTACCATATAATTAGTTATTCAAGTTAATTTAAATTGAGTTAATTCCTTTTTTAAAATTAAAAATTTTATATATTTTTTAAAATTATTCTAATTTTATATTTCATATCACAGATTAAACAAATTATTCGGAGTTGATTCTAATTCTTATTACTCGGGTATCAAAATCCGATGGGACACTATCTAGTAGTACATAAAACAGCTTCAGAGTACAAATATATATTACAGTTTCCTCTCTCAACTGAAGAGAACAAGACAATAGATGGAAGCTTGACATGTGTTTGAACTTACAGTACATAAAACGAGATCTTAATTAAAAACTATATATTACTGAAAAAGAGTTGTGCTCCTTTGTATCTTTCAGGCCTCTTTGAGGATGGTAGAAAAGGGACCAAAACGTTATGCATCGATCATGAGGATGGAGAATTCCAGAGCTCAGCATTTTTTACCCTTGAGACACTCTCCAGCACTTCAAAGGGAATTATGTCTCCAATAACAACTACCATCTTGCTTTCCAGGTCTACTTTGTATGAGCTCACTCCTGTACAACAACAGATAGGCAATGAAATAAACTCAAGATCTACTCCAGATCTGCTGTGTCTGTCGTGGCATAGGGAAAATTCAACTCACCTGTTACATTTAAGGGTTCTGGTATAGGTATTTTTCGAGTTCCCACGCATATTATTTTATTTGTTATAAAATATTTTTTGAGCAATTAAAATAGGGATTATGAAGACAATCCAAAAAGAAATAACGAAGCAGAAAATATGGGAAAAAATTAATGGTGTGGGTATATCTTATTAAACCAACTTTTGTGTATTAAAAGACTATCTAAACCCCAATCTTGACCGGATCTTACTTTCTAGCAGGTCATTCAAGTTGCTATTAATGTATTTATAAGAAATTAATTGTTATTTTTTTAGGATTTGAGTCATTCTTGTTGTTAGACAGCTTAATCTGCAAGTCGGTGATTAGAAATCATATCCTTGCAGAAAAGCTGGTCCTGAAATAATTATTTGACGTACCTTCCATCTTTGAAACATGTTTCTGAACTTTCCTTGCACAGCCATTGCAGTGCATGGACACCCTTAGCACTACCATCTGCATCATCCATGGGACAAAGCCAGTTAACATGTCACCAAGCTATATATCTACTGTTCTTGAAGCCAGTGTGAAGTTTTTCTCCTTCTTTTGATGTATAAAAAAAGGAAACGTGAACACAGTAGAGATCAACGAGATATATAGGAACTTGGTTAATTACCTTGGGCTTCAGTTGAAAGGCCAATGTTTGGTTATCAGCAATAACATCTTTCAACCTCATCAACCTGCCCTTGTCACTAGGTATTAACGGTTTTTTCTCAAAGTCATCATCTTGACTATCCAATGAATTGATGCAGAAACAAGAGCAACTTGAGCCTGGAGTAGCAAAACAAAGGCAGTCCAACACCTTGCCAAGACTGAGCTTGCCCATGTCTGCCAAAGCTTCTCCTCTAAAAGAACTAAAAGTAAGTAATCTGACCCACCCTATTCACGCAGTCCACGGCAAACCCACATGACCATCCACTGAGATCGTGAAAGCCAATCTGTGGCAACCTAGCTAGCTAATGTGCACTTGACATTAAAATAAAAGAAAAAAATGGAAATAAAGAGAGGAGGAGATAGAGGTAAGTTATTGCTGGAGAGGCCAAAAGCTGAATATGAAAGTGTTGAAGATGACAAGAACCTATTTTTCGTAGAGATCAATGGTAAGCAAAGCAAAATCCAGGAATGGATTCAATATATAATCCAAGAAAGGCACTCTCGTAGTTATAATTACTCAGCCAGCTAGATTTTACGATCATGTGATGCACCGTAAGAGTACAACCCTAGATTCTAAAAGGGGTTTGAGAGGAGCGAATTTCATGTGAGATTAGCAATGGAGCACAAGAAAGTGGATAGGTCTTTTGCACAGTTCCAGAGAAGAAAGAAACCCAACATACAAAAAGGAAGTGCAGAGGCCTCGTTCATATGACCAAGAGCTGTAGAAAGTAAGAAACAATGGCCACAGGCACCAAGACTGGAAGTAGATATGTATATCAACAACAAACTAATTTCTTTATCATGCATGGTCATAAGTTAAATATACATTATTTTAAAGACAAAATAAACAAGAGATCAAGGCTCAAGAATTGAATTAGAAACCCAACAATCCATGTACCTCTCGAATTTTAATGAATAACTCTGATTGCGCGAGTTACGCAATTAGACTATATATACTATGAGTAACTGTGCATTTATTTTGGTCAATGTTGTCAAACACGTATTATAAATGATTTATATTGAGATTGATGAAAAAAATCTCTACATGCTTAATGTTTGACCATATAGCTCTTTAATTCGCCCGATAGGCTTTAGCTCGAGGGGCCGGAGATGTCAATATTTCTCTTCCTAATGGTGCGAATAGAGTATTATTTCCAAGACACGAAGAAGGGTCGAAGCTGTTGACAACTTGTCTTGGCCTCCCGACAGTCGGCTGTGAATTATTGGTGCCCATGAGCTCAGAATGCTATGGAATTATTGGATGATTGAAAAAATTTTCTGCTGGCTAGATCATTGGGGTATACGCTCTACAGGTTCGTCCATGTGATGTAGGCTTATTTTAATAAAGGAGGCTAATTTTGAAAGAGATTCGACTGAATTCATGCTGGACACGTGTTGATTACATGACCTTTGCAATCAAGGAAAAGGATGGCTTAACCAACAGTTTCATGTGGGAGCTTTCGAGAAAAGCATGAAAATCCCAGCGAAAATTTAGAAGGCGTGTCCCCAGTGTGGCTGGATCAGGGCCCCTCAATGGTGTCCTTGGCGTCTAACTGTAGTGGCCACATCACAGTGTAGTAGTGCAGGTAGCATTAGATTCCCTCTTTTTGTATATTTTAGCATGATGATGAGCACTATCGTCTTTAGTCATCTTGTCTTGACAGGGGAGCTCACTTAGTTGTTATTCTAGAAGATAAAGACAACAGCCTCAACTTTCAGTCACAATTACCTACTTGCATGATTACTTTCATTCCCAACCATTCATAGATAAATATAACATGAATTTATCTCTATGAGCTATGCTATCTAATGCAGAAGGCCAATCACTATAGAAGACTCTTAGAAATCAAATTTTATTAATTACAAAGGCTAATACTCAACATTCAAATTTTGATATTAATAAATCAATATAATGGGATCAAGTCCCTCAATCAAATTAATTAATATATCTTGCTATTAATATTCTTTATAAATTTAATATAAACAATGAATAATCATGTATCAAGAATCACCTAAAAAATTATAAAAGATGGATTATTATAATAGAGTTCAAAGTTTTATTAATTACGCATTATCTAATTCAAAAAATATTAGTGGAGGTAATATTAGATATCCATGTATGAGGTATGAGAATACTTTTTTTTTTAATTTAGATGTTTTAACGGTGCATCTTCTACAAAAAAGGTTCATGAAGAAATATATGTGTTAGTTTGTATACGGAGAACAATATGTTCCTCATGAAACCATGATAGAAAGAAATATGGTTGGGTCAACTTCTAGTTTTAGCAATGTGCATAAAGTTGTAGATGAGATATTTATTACTATTCTTTATAGATGGAATCACCAACTAACTGAAAAGTAGTTAGTGATAGTTGATGGTAGGGGTGTTTAAAAAAACCGAGTAATAAAAAGAACTGAGAAAACCAATAGAAAATTAAATAAAAAAATCAAACCGAGATGAAAAACCGATTACTAAAACTAGAAATCTTTTCGGTTTGGTTCGGTTTCAGTTTTAAAACCAAAACTGGTGAACCGAACCAAAACAATAATAAAATAAAAGAGGTATAAATACTGCATAAAGCCTAACCTAATAACTTAATATAAAGCCACTAGAGATAATTTTTCTCTTTTTTCTTTCCCTTTCATCCACTCTACCTCCTTCTCTAACCTAACCCTAATAACATAACACAAAGCCGCTACGCAAACTAGAATCAATTTTTCCCTTCTTTCTTTCCATTTCATCCACTTTGCCTCTTGCATCTGTCTCTTTTCTAGTCGAACAAAAGCTTACATCTCCATCTTTACTGGTAGATCATAGAAATGAAGAATCAGAGCAAGAACAAAACTTTTACTGGAGCCACTTTAGCCCACTAAAGCCATACTCTTGCCTGAATACACTCTTAAATTAAAGTCCTTGAAAATCAATGTATCTGATCTAAAAGGTAGCTGAATTGACCCCTATTAGCTCAATTGTACCTTCCATAAGCATCCCTAATCACCTATGTCTTGTAGTCTAGCAGCTCAAAGACAGACACTGCTATTTGGTTCCCTTTCAAAATATCTGGAGCCATCGCTAGAGTTTCTCCCATGGCTATTGCAGTTGTAATCAAAACAAAAAATGACTTCATGATAGATTTAAATCCATAAATCTCCTTTCCCATCAAAACAAAACCATACTTGCAAAAATTTAAATAGGAGTAAAATGAATTCCTTTCAAACTATTACTCAAAGCCAATTTAAAAAAATAAAAAAAACCCATATATGATGGGATTAGGTTTCCTGATTTTTTCCTAAAAAATCGTATTTAACCGAATCGAACTGATTCGATTTGAACTGATTTCTGGTCTAGTTCAATTAATTTTTTATAAAAATACTGTAATTTGATTTAGTTGGTTTTTTGAGTCTAAACTGAACCGAACCGATTCGAACTGTGAATACCCCTAATTGATAGGTTTTTAAAAATTTTAGATTAAATTAAAAATTTCCATTAGACTTGACAACCAACAACACCAACGAAAAAGCTAAAATATTAATTTTTAATTTACCATCAGTAATGACATCATTAATACTTTAAGGGTTTCTAAAAAAATTAGATTCAATTGAAAAATTAAAATAGTATTGACAGATAAAAATACCAATAAAACAATTAAAATATTTTGACAGTAAAAATGCTGGTATTACTTGGCGTGTTTCTAAAAAACATTTATTAAATAAAACATTTCAATTAGACTTGATAGATAGAAACATTGATGAAAAAAATTAAAAATATTAATATATAATTTATTGTCAATTAAATCATTGGTAAAAAAGTCACAAATTAAAATACTAGAATCCCTAAAATCATAAAATCAAACAGACAAGCAGATCTCTTCTTCTCTTTTTCTTTGTACCTTATTAGCTCTTTCTTTGCATCGTTCTCTTCTCCCCTCAAATCTTCATCTTTCTTACTTTTTTCTATATCCTTCTCTCCTTAACCCATTTTCTTCTCTTCTTTTCTCCTCCATGCATAGGCATGTTTTCTCCTCTCATATCCTTTTCTATTTATTTAATGATTTGTTTGGATTTTTTTTTTCTCTTTTCAAGCTCGGGAAAACTTAACATTAAGGTAAGATTTTTCTTTTTCCTTCTTTTTTTATGGTTTTTATTTTTATTTTTGTTACCAATAATTATACAAATGTTAATGGAAGTTTTTGATTATTGATTATTTTTATTTTATATATAATTGTATAAATGATGATGGCAATCATTTATTTTATGAATAATTGCATAAATGTTGATGGAATTTTTTCAATTTTTCTATTTGTTAATGATTGTATATAGATTGTTGGAATTTTTTTAATTATTTAATTATAGTATATAGATTGATGGATTTTTTAAATTTTTTTTTAATTTTCATTAAATTTAATAATTGAATAAAAGTTGTTGGATTTTTAATTCTTTTCTTTAATTTTTATGTTTTCTTATGATTGTATATAGATTGTTGGGATTTTTCTAATGTTTTTAATTTTTTGTTATTAATATGGCTTTTGTTGGTGTTAACAAACAATCCTTTATTGAAAATATGAAAAATAAAAATTATTTAAAAATAATAAAAAATAAGCATAATGATAGACATCATAAATAATATAAAAATAAAAATCATTAAGATAATAGTTAGGATAAAAGAATAGTTTTAATGTGAAATATTGATACTATAAATCCTTTATTGTGTTTATATTAACCTTATATGATCATTTGACAAATGGTCGAAGCAAAGTTAATTGAAAATATGGTTAAATTCATATGATTGAAATTATTCAATTGATATAGATTGAAATGAAATTAACTGGTTTGTAGCAATTCAATTTAAATTGTTATATATTTGTTGGTTTTAAAATTTTAGGTGGTTTCTTATATAGGGAGGTGCTGCTGAAATGTTTTTAAATAGAAATGATTTACAACACTTTAGTCCTTTAATTTCTTTAGATTCCCATGAAAAAGTCAATAACGCATTGTACAAACAAGATGATTGTTAGTTCTTTTAACAACGCTTTTAAAGACCATGAGTCGTTAGGTGTCGACCAAAAACAAATACTTGAAACATTGATAGCCACGCTTGATGCAGGCTTGGTGAGTGCACTACCGCCACATCGAGGAGGAGTCCTTTCATAATGGGATCCATTTACCCGAAAATACCAAGCTTAGTGTAAGAACAACCTGTCCATGTAAGTTTGTTTTCCCTTCACATCGACATGTTAATAATTTTTAAAAAATTAATTTAAAGCAACATCATCAATTTCAGGTTTACAAACATTGAGAATGCTAAAATTATAATATCGGTAATGAAATCAATGGAAATTTCATTGTTTCAATTGAGTTAGGTTTCCAAACATCTTCCATAAAAACTTATGATTGATGCATCATTTGGAAGGTTTAAGGTTAATAGTAACTTAAATATTTTTTTATTATGTTAATTCAGTTAGTTTATTAATATTAATGAAATTTTTCATGTAAAGATTTTAACTGTGAGGAAAAATCTGAATGAGATAGAGTTGACAATGCTATTGCAAGGAGAGTTTAAGAGATCATGCTTCATCAAGGTAAGATTAAAAATTAAGATTAAGATTTTTATTTTTTTAATTTTATCATTCATTTACTAACAGATAATTCATTTGTATCAAATAGATTGCATTATTTTTAGTATGATGCGTAGAAGAATGCCAAAAAATATACGGATGTAAGACAACTTCCAAGCTAGAAGGAGGTGGCGGTTTGAAAGTGATGTAAGCCTCTTGAACACACGGTCAAACAACCTATATGTGACACGACTAAAAGATTGATGTCTTCTCTCAAATGCAGGAGTGTCGAAGTAATAAATAACCCAGCAAGACCGAGGTTGAACCACAGGGAGGTTAATTGTACAAATTATAAACAACAATAATAGTAACAATAACAACAATAATAATAATAGTAGCAATTATAATACTAATAATACTAGTAGTAGTAATAGTAGTAGTGGTAGTAGTAGTAGTAGTAATAATAATAATAATAATAATAATAATAATAATAATAATAATAATAATAATAATAATAATAATAAAGAAAACGAAGAAGAAGAAGAAGATGATGAGAACTTTGAGATGAAAAATTAACGTAAGGATTAAACAATGATAACAAACAATGTCAAGGTTAGAGGATCCACTAATGGTATGTCAAACAAGTATAGTATAAACTCTTATTGTTCAATTGGAAACCACACACAAAGGAGGTTCCAATCTCATTATAGATTGTTAACATGATTACATTAGTCATCTTATTCGATTAATGCTAATACTTGTAAATCACGTCAAGTATTAATAATTATAACTTATGTTAACAACAAATCAAGTTCCTTTCATAGCTCAGATGTCAGTTATACCATACAATATGGGCTATGAAAGTGCCAAGCATTTGTTGTACCAAGTGTTATATAACATAAATTAAGATTAGTCATTTAACAAGGAAAGTATTAAAGAGTGAACAAGATAACAAATATAAAATATGTTAGTATCAAACATTAAAGTCCATATTAAGTTTACACTATACTTATTCTTACACCATTAGTGTAACCTTTTCACCTTGACATAATAAACTTAGCTAAACATAATAAAAGAAAAAAAACATAAATAAGATAAGAGTTAACTAAGTAAATGAAAGGAAATGAAAGGCATAAACTTGATATTAATGAAAGTAAAGCATAAACATTACAAAAAATACAAAGAAAGAAAGGAAGAGCATGATCTTGATCTAGAGACCAAGTTACATAAATGCATGGCAAATGCCTCCATTTATAGGCCAAAATTAGGAACTATTGATTTGATGACTAATTGATGAGTGGGTGGCCAACTATTGACTTGGTGACAATTCTTATCTTCTCTTGTCTGCCCAAAATGTCATTGATAACATCAAAATTGGAGCCACTCAAAAACGTTGTAGGCAATTGTCTCAGCTTTCTTGTGTAAAACATTCAGCTCATTTGGACTTCTATAACTCCAGATATGGCCAAAATACTGAACAGTGCTCGGGCTGGAGGACAGCTTTGGGCTTCTTTGTTGTTGCAATAATTTGGACTTGAAAATGATCTTTTTAAATCTTGGGCTTCATATGAAAGTTGTAGGCCTATGTCTTACCTTTCCATCCATATAAAGTAGACCTAAATCTAAGATCTATAGTTCCAGATATGACCCAATTTTGAACAGTATTCCGGTTTGGATTGCACTGACATCTCTTTTCTAATTTTGGTCATCTCTTTGCCCTTGCAATTTAAGTTCTTAAAGTCATCAATCAATCCTTTCATTTATGTGATAGGCCTGCATTTAAAATAAACATTTACCATAAATTAAAGGTATCTTATATTATTAGATATATTATTATAAAACATGTTTTAGTTAAGGAGTTATTGATACTTCAAGTGCAAAATGATGATATAAAACCATGATAAAAATGCACTTTTAAGAACTAATCACACCCCCTAACCAGCTTATTACTAGTCGCTAGTAATTAAAGCATTGAAATAGAAAAATAATTTGTAAATTCCACAAAGTAAGGTATTCATCATTTAATTTCCATTAATCTATCCAGATAAACAAACTCATTAAATTTATATATCTGCTCAGTACCTCTTAACAAGATATTAATAAACCTTTCTTTTGTGCTCAATATATCAACACATAATTATGAGGCTTTTCTTGGAAGAAAACAAAATTTTTGTTCTAATGTTTTAGGTTAACTTCCTTGGGTTGAGATTATTATTTTTGTTTTCCTTTTTTTTTTGTAAATATATATACATATAATTTAAAAACATCATGCATCTTTAGCCCATGTAATGAGCTTTCAGCTAATGACTCCCAGATCAGTTGATCTTAGGGCATTAGGTGTCAAGACACCCCTACGAGCTTAGTAACTCGGGTCGCAGATATTGATATGTAGATAGTGCAATGTTTGATTCCCTTAAGCTTTTCTCCTCAACCCATGTAACAAGCGTTGGGCCAATAGTTCCCAAGTTAGTTGACTTTAGGGTATTAGGTGTTAAAACACCCCTTTGGGCTTAATTGCCTAGGTTAGGGAGGCTACGAAACCAAACTTATCTACATTTTTATTATTATCATTTTTTTTCTTTTCTTTTCTTTTTTTTAATTATATACTATCCCTTTTCCTTAGTTGTTACCTTTAACAAAAGAACATAAATAATATAATAATCCAATATACAACCCACAATCATATGTTAAAGTGTGTGTGTGTGTGTGTGTGTGTAAATTAAGGTTTAAGAATACATGTTAAATAAATATATAAGCAGAATTAAGTGATAACAATACGAGAGTTTGTAAACCTGAATATTTCAAGAAGTATTATAATAGACCTTGTTAACAATGGTTACTAAGATGCGTCTCAAGAGTCACTTTAACAAAAAAGATCCTTTACTCTGTCATCCTAGTAACAACAATTATGCACATGCTTTATGAAATGAAAGATATTTTTTTTTTATCAACTACTACCCTCCCCCCCCAACCAAAACGAGACATTGTCCTCAATGTTCTAAGGTAGAAAGATAGAATATAGAAGACATCACCTGAAATAACAAACACTAACAAACCTGAAACACACGTAAACAAATATAAGAAACAACAAAACATAAATATTATGTTATTAATAAAACCAAAAGACACAAGTTTTTACAAATGAAAATTCAAATCATAGTTGTGATTGTGGCTCATGTCTTATCTTAGTTTTACGTCCAAGAACAGCTTAAACACCCTCTATGGGTCGGGGATAGGCTTCCCATCCTGTTTTCTTAAAAACTGACAAACAGGGTCTTTTTTAGTCAGATTCCCAAAACTATGTCGAGCATGTTCCTTTTGGAATATTGGCCATAAATCATGAATTGCATGATGCTTATCTCTACTATGATGAGACTTAAGAGTCAATAGAAGATTATTTAAAGACTCTCTGTGTTTTGAAATAAATCCCACCTTTTGACAATTTTCACAGGTTTTGCGGAATGCATGTGATTCCTTGAATATGGTGGACCAATAAAATCCATTTTGTAAGATTTTTACAATCCTTTTTTTTGACGAGAAATGATCCCTACATGCCTTAGAGTGAGAAAATTTAATGAAATTACTTACCTCATTGTCAAGAATGTATTTTTGAAATATTTAATCAGGACAATAATTGAATAAGTAGGGGTCATCCCAATAAAAATTTTGCACATTGCTCAAAAATTTTCTTTTGTCTTCGGTACTCCAATGAGTTGGCAAAAATCCTGAAGCAAGAAAATAGATATTTTTAGCAAACCAAGGCATTAAACTAAGAGAAAGTAGAGATTCATCAGGAAAGTAATCATCGATTGGTGTGATGTTGGATGTCGAATCTATTGTCACTTTTGATAAAAGATCCGCATCAACATTTTCGATACCTTTTTCATCCTTGATTTCTTTTTAATTGGTCATGGCATGAGAAAATGGAAGTGTTGGAGGGGAATCAGTCTTTTCTTTGCAAAGTTCAGATTCAACCCCTTCCTTACCCTTAGAGATTGACTCATCATCTTTCTCACAAGGTTCAAGAATTGGTCTGTGAATAACCTTACCATTACGAAGAATGGTGACTAATTTGACTTGATCCATCTGTTGACTTCGAGGACTACTTGCGTTTGCATTGTATTGCCCCTTCGGATTTTGATGTAGTTGAGATGGAAACTTACCTTTCTCTTGAAAACTGAGAGCAGATGAGAATTTTACAAGAGTATCTCGAAAATTTGTTATGCTTTGAGCAAGTTAAGTGTTGATTGTCTCTTGCTTTTCAATGAATGCATACAAAGTTTCCTCAAAATTTCTTATAGGAGGTGGAGCATAAAAAGGTGCATATACATGTGAATTTTGGAAATTATGGTGTGCTTGAAATTGTGGTGGTAAAGTTTGTGCATTGTCACTCTTCCAACTAAAATTTAGGTGATTTCTCCAACCAGGATTGTATGTTTATGAGTATAGGTTGTGGTTGGCACTTTGGAAACTATTTAAAGCATGGGCTTGTTCATGGAGACCTTCCTTAAAAGAAGGTAAGGTTTGACAATTATTGGTTGAGTGTTCATTTGTTTCACATATTTGACACAATATTTTCAACAGATTTTAATTAACCACTCTTTTTTAATTCTAGTACCTTGACTTTTCTAGCTAAAGATGCAAACTTGGCTTGAAGGTCATGATCTTCCCTAAGGTTGTACATACGTCCATTAGATGTATGAGGTTGAGTTTTACTCGGTGCCTCATAAGTACCCGCGGTGTCCTAATTTTAAGCATTTTCAGCTAACAAGTCTAAGTACTCTATTGCTTCATCAGGATCTTTATCTTTAAAAGTTCCATTGCACATTAATTCAACCATTTGCCTATCTTTAGGTGTTAACACTTCATAAAAATGTGAAACCAATCTTGATGTTTCAAAACCATGATGAGGGCAAGTACTAAGCAAGTCTCGATACCTATCCCAACATTGGTAAAATACTTCTCCTAGTTTTTGAGTGAAAATGGTGATTTGTCTTTTAAAAGAGTTTGTTTTGTGAGATGGGAAAAACTTCTTCAAAAACTGTTGTTGCATTTCATCCCAAGCACGAATGGATCCTGATCTTAAATTTTATAGCCATGTTTTAGCTTTATATTTTAATGAAAAAGGAAAAAGCTTTAATCTGATGGTTGATTAGCACTTTTGTGTCGATGGTGTTCATGCTACAATTTAAATTATTATATATGTTGCAAACCTCCTCAAATTACCTTAAATGCAAGTATAGATTTTCTAATTCCAAGCCATGAAAAGAAGGTAAAAGTTGAATAATGTCCAGCTTAAAATTAAAATGAGATGCATCAGAAGGAAAAATTATGCATGATGGTGCACTTGTTCTTGTGGGATTCATGTGGTCTCTAAATGTTCTAGCACGGTTATTCTCATTATTCTCATTATAAAGTGTTTGATTATCTTCTTCGGCCATATTTTCTGAAAATGATGAGGATACCCTACAAAGTCTACCACTTGATATACGTGACTACACTTTCATGCACGTGTAGGAATAGAATAAAAGGAAAAAGAAAACAAAAGAAGAAGAAATAAGAGAAAAGGAATAAAGTTATATACAAGAAAAATAAAAAGAGAAAACAAAATAAATATTATAATTTATACAAAACTTACCTCTCTGACAACGGCGCCAAAAACTGGACACGACTAAAAGATTGATGTCTTCTCCCAAGTGCAGGAGTGTCGAAGTAATAAATAACCTCACAAGACCGGGGTCGAACCACAAGGAGGTTAATTGTACAAATTATAAACAACAATTATAAACAACAACAATAGTAACAATAACAACAATAATAATAATAGTAGCAATAATAATAGTAATAGTAGTAGTAGTAGTAGTAGCAGTTGTAGTAGTAGTAATAAAGAAAAAAAAGGAGAAGAAGAAGAAGATGATGATGAGAACTTTTAGATGAAAAATTAACGTAAGGATTAAACAATGATAACAAGTAATGTCAAAGTTAGAGCATCCATTAATGGTATATCAAACAAGTATAGTATAAACTCTTATTATTCAATTGAAAACCACACACAAAGGAGGTTTAAAATCTGATTATGGATTGTTAACATGATTACATTAGTCATCTTATTCGATTAATGCTAATACTTGTACATCTCGTCAAGCATTCATGATTATAACTTATGTTAACAACAAATCAAGTTCCTTTGATAGCTCAGGTGTCTGTTATACCATACAATATGGGTTATGAAAGTGTCAAGCATTTGTTGTATTAAGTGTTATACAACATAAATCAAGATTAGTCATTTAACAAGCAAAGTATTGAAGAGTGAACAAGATAACAAATATAAAACATGTTAGTATCAAACATTAAAGTCCATATTAAGTTTACACTATACTTATTCTTACACCATTAATGTAACCTTTTCACGTTGACATAATAAACTTAGCTAAACATAATAAAAGAAAGAAAAATAAATAAACAAAATAAGAACATAAATAAGATAAGAGTTAACTAACTAAATGAAAGGCATAAACTTGATATTAATGAAAGTAAAGCATAAACATTACAAAAAATACAAAGAAAGAAAGCAAGAGCATGATCTTGATCTAGAGACCAAGATGCCTAAATGCATGACAAATGCCTCCATTTATAGGCCAAAATTGAGAACTATTGCTTTGATGACTAATTGATGAGTGGGTGGCCAACTCTTGACTTGGTAACAATCCTTATCTTCTCTTGTTTGTCCAAAATGTCATTGATAACATCAAAATTAGAGCCACTAAAAAACGTTGTAGGCAATTGTCTCAGCTTTCTTATGTAAAACATTCAGCTCAGTTGGACTTCTATAACTCCAGATATGGCCAAAATACTGAACAGTGCTCGGGCTGGAGAACAGCTTCGGGCTTCTTTGTTGTTGCAATAATTTGGACTTGAAAATGACCTTTTTAAATCTTGGGCTCCATATGAAAGTTGTAGGCCTATATATTACCTTTCCATCCATATAAAGTAGACCTAAATTTAAGATTTATAGCTCCAGATATGACCCAATTACCGAACAATATTCTGGTTTGGATTACACCGATATCTCTTTTCTAATTTTGGTCATCTCTTTGCCCTTGAAATTTAAATTTTTAAAGTCATCAATCAATCCTTTCATTTATGTGATAGGTCTGCATTTAAAATGAACATTTACCACTAATTAAAGGTATCTTATATTATTAGATATATTATTATAAAACATGTTTTAGTTAAGGAGTTAGTGATACTTCAAGTGCAAAATGATGATATAAAACTATGATAAAAATGTACTTTTAAGTACTAATCAATAAGCAAAGACACCAATTCTTAGAAAAGTCAAGTATATAAATGAGGTTTAATAGGAGTATGACACAAAGTATAAGGATGACGCCATGAAGTTAGTTGTTATTTGACAAGTCATTTTCAATTCTTTAGACATTAAGAAAGGAAGAATATCTCACCAATTCACACAACAAGATATAACAAAAAAGTCTTATTAATATGAATTATATGCCTTACACATCTAGTTGTGGCTTTATTTATACCAATTTTAGATTAAAATAAACCCTAATAAATCCCTTTTATGGACTTATATAAGGTCCACTTACAATTAAACCCAAATATAACCCAAAATATAAAGAAATAAGAATAAAATGATGTCTGATATTGTTGTCGCATATAACAGAGAAAATAAAAGCTAAATAATTTTATTTTCTTAGTTTATAAGTTATTATAGTTGAATAAACCTTCCTTGCATGCATAAGACTAGTTGTCGATATTCCTTTATAGATTAGAAGAAAATCTAATATGATTTGGATTCCTTTGCTGCCACCTTTTTCTTCCTTGATTAGCTTGAATTTCCTAGTATAACTTGGATAAATTATTTAAATAATTTCCCCTTTTATTGCTGATTCAATTACTTTCCTTTCTTATTTAGAAGAATAAATTACTAACTTTCTATCATTGTAACATTAGGAGAAAATCAAGCCTAACAAGGTTATTATGGGGCGAAATACAATAGTTCTTTGATCCATACAAATTTAGTTGTTTTTAGACTTGAATTAGATGTGCATATGCAACATGTTTGTGTCTTTTATTAGCTTTAGTTGCATACACACGATTTCTTTTTTCAATCTATTATCGCACACTCTCATGACGTGTCGTCACCATTTATGCTTTATGATTACTATCAAAACTAACCCTTTTATCAATAACTAAAGGAATCAAATCCATAAGAGTTAAAAGGTTAAATCTATATACAATTTTAAATGGTAAAAATCTAGTAGTAGAATGCACACTATGATTATATGCAACTTTATGATTGACAAACAATCTTTCTAATTCTTTAAGTTTTTTTGAATGACAAAACGCAGAAGTTGTGTTAAGGTTTTATTAACTATTTTAGTTTGTCCATATGTTTGGGGGTAACAAGTAGTTGGAAATAATAGTTTAGTATCCAATTTCCTTTGTAACACATTCTAGAAATAGCTAAGGAAGTTAACATCTCTATAAAAAACAATGCTTATAGGGATCCTATAAAGCCATACTACTCCCTAAAGAACAAATTATTAATGTTAGTTGCATCATTGGATTTATGACATGGAATAAAGTGTGTCATTTTTAAAAACCTATTAACAACTACAAAGACTGAATCCCTACCCTGTTTTGACCTAGGCAAACCTAAGACAAAGTCTATTGAAATGTCTACCCATGGTTCCTTAGGTACATGTAAAAGAGTATACAAGCCATATGGTTGAATCATATATTTTTTTTTCTACAAGTTATACATTTATCACATAGGAGTTGTACAATGTTTTTCATTTTAGGCTAATAAAAATGCTCTTGCAACATATCTAAAATTTTAATAACACCAAAATACCTCATTAACCTGCCCTTAGATGCTTTACTACAGGCAATTCACAAATATAACTTAGTGGAACACACAAATGATTTTCTTTAAATAAATACCCATCAAGTCTATAGAATTTCCAAAAATCAAAGTTTCACAAGCATTGTAGACATTAGCAAAATCACTATCATCCTTGTATAATTCTATTATGTGTTCATATCCTTGAAATTTAGCATCTAAAGTAGATGAAAGAATATACATGTGTGAAAGTGTATCGACCATAATGTTTTCTTTTCCTTACTTAGACTTGATCACATACAACAATGTTTCAATAAATTCAACTTATTTAGCATGTCTCTTATTTAGCTTACCTTGCCTTTTCAAGTGCTTTAATGGTTCATGACCTCAATGTATTATAAACACCTTGGGCTATAGGTAATGCTGTTGATTAGTACGTAAAAGTGTATTTTTATCAAGGTTTTATATCATTATTTTGCACTTGAAGTATTAATAATTTCTTAATTAAAACATGTTTTATAATAATATATGTAATAATATAAGATACCTTTAATTTATAGTAAATGTTTGTTTTAAATGTAGGCTAATCACATAAATAAAAGGATTGATTGATGAGTTTAAGAACTGAAATTGAAAGGACAAAGAGATGGCCAAACTTAGAAAAGACATGTTGGTGCAGTTCAAACTGGAACACTGTTCGATAATTGGGTCATATCGGGAGTTGTAGATTTTGGATTTAGGTGTACTTTATATGGATGGAAAGGTAAGACATAGACCTATAATTTCGTATGGAACCAAGATTTAAAAAGGTCATTTTTAAGTCCAAATTATAGCAATAACAAAGAAGTTTGAATCTGTCTTATAGCCCGCACACTATTCAGTATTTGGATTATATCTGGAGTTCTAGAAGTCCAAATGACCTCCATTGATTTTTTCTGGAAAGCTTGGACAATTTCCTACAACTTTCATGTTTCAAGTGGTTTCAATTCTGATATTATTAATGATTTTTTGGGTAGACAAAAAAAGATAAAGATTGCCACCAAGTCGAGAGTTGGTCACCCACTCATCAATTAGTCATCAAATCAATAGTTCTCAATTTTGGCCTATAAAAGAAGGCATTTGCCATGCATTTTGGCATCTTGGTCTCCAGATCAAGATCATGCTTTTGCTTTCTCTCTTTGTATTTTTTGTATTGCTTTGCTTTCATTTCATTTCCTTTACTTAGTTAACTTTTATCTTATTTATGTTCTTATTTTGTTTATTTTTTTCTTTCATTATATTTAGTTAAGTTTATTATGTCAAAGTGAAAAGGTTACACTAATGGTGTAAGAATAAGTATAGTGTAAACTTAACATGGACTTTAATGTTTGATACTAACATGTTTTGTATTTATTATCTTATTCACTCTTTAATACTTTGCTTGTTAAATAACTAATCTAGATTTATGTTGTATAACACTTGGTATAACAAATACTTGGCATTTTCATAACCCATACTGTATGGTATAACCGACACCTAAACTATGAAAGAAACTTGATTTGTTGTTAACATAAGTTATAAGCATGGATGCCTGATAATATTTACAAGTATTAGCATTAATCAAATAAGATAACTAATGTAATCATATTAATAATTTATAATCTGATTGAAACCTCCTTTATGTGTGGTTTCCAATTGAATAATAAGAGTTTATACTATACTTATTTGACATACCATTAATGGATCCTCTAACCTTGACATTTGTTGTTATCATTGTTTAATCCTTATATTAATATTCTATCTCAAAGTTCTCATCATCATCTTTTTCTTCTTCTTTATTAATGTTACTACTACTACTACTATTATTAATAATATTATTACTATTGTTATTAGTATTAGTATTTAGTGTTATTATTGTTACTATTATTGTTGTTATTATTGTTATTATATTATTGTTATTTATAATTTATACAATTAACACCCCGTAGTTCGACCCCTGTCTTGTCGAGTTATTTATTACTTTGACACTCCTACACTTGGAAGAAGACATCAATCTTTTGGTCGTGTTAGTTATCATGTCTATAAAGTTCTTACTAAAGTATAGAGCTCCTTATCATATGTAAGGAAATTCAAGGTTGCCCTACTAAGTTTCTTACTGAAATATGGAATAGGCCTTCTATCATGCATTAACACGACTTCTATACTTATACTTGAAGAATCAAATTCAACTTTAGAAGCTTTTATAAAGTCTAGCAAGCTAAAATAGGCACCAAACAAAGTTTATCTTTCAATAAATTAAAAGCTTTATCCTATTCATCATTCCATTTAAATCTAAAAACACCTTTTCACAATGTTAGTTAAAGGTGCTACAATAGTACTAAATTGCTTCACAATCCTTTTATTAAAGTTAGCAAGTTCATGAAAACTCCTTACCTTTGTCATAAACTTAGGTGTGGGCCAATCCTAGATGATTTTAACCTTCTTTTCATCCATCTCAATACCTTACACAGGTATTAAATATCCAATAAACACAATTTTTTCCATGTAAAAGGTATACTTAGTGAGATTAGCATATATTTTTCATCACATAATACCAAGTACACTACACAAATGATTAAGATGCTCATTTAAGTTGTAATAAATTAGGATGTCATTAAAGTGCACAACCATGAACTTACCAATGAATACACGCAAAACATGATTCATCAATCTCATAAACATGTTTAGTGCATTTATAAGCCTAAACGACATGACTAACTATTCATATAAACCATGTTTAGTCTTAAATATTGTTTTTCATTCATCAGCTTTTTCATCCTAGTATGATGGTACCTATTTTTGAAGTTAATTTTAACAAAAATACATGCTCAATACAACTTATCCAACATGTAATAAAGCCTAGGAATATGATGTCTATACTTTACTATTATATTTTTAATGGTACGATAGTTAACACACATCCTCCAAGTTCCAACCTTTTTAGGCATCAGTAATATTGACACGTCCCAAGGGCTTATACTCTTCAATATATCCCTTCATAGTAATCATATCCTTGCTTTTGAAGCTCCATCATTTTCCTAGGATTAGGTTGGACAATTAGGAACTAAAGCACTAAATATAAGGTCAATATGATGTTCAATTCCTTTTAATGGTAGTAAGCCACTAGAGGAGTCTTCAGGGAATACATCATCAAACTCCTGCAATAAAAGAAACATTCATATTAGGAATAATAAAATTAAAATCATTAATGTTAAAATCAGCTTTCTAATACACAAGTAAGATCATTAGCTTGTTAGTGAAAAATACATATATGATTTGAACTTCTTTTACATAAAAATTAGGTTGTTTATTTATATTTTCCATACTATTATCATCACATAAGCTTGCTTTCTCCACTCCTTAGGTTTTTCCTTCACTCTTAACTGGTTTAATTACTAAGTTAGATTTAGCTAAATCTGATAGTCTTCTCTCACCATTGTCCCCATATGAATTTTAACTCTTCACATCCTCATATTTTTTTAAAATTTTGTTTAATCATTATATACTTGTTTTGCAGAAAAAAATGTACAAAAGTGATGGTTTTGCCGTATTTTATAATAGTGAACCTATTTCTAAACTCATCATGTATCACCTTTCGATTGAACTATTATAGATGCCATAGAAGTAAGTGACTACTATGCAATAGGACTACATCACATATAACCTCATTAGAATACTTTCCAATAGCAAACACAACTTTCCTAATAAACTTCACTTCACTACATTCATTCAACCATTGCATTTTATAAGGCTTAGGATGCTTAATACAACTCGAATTCAATCTCTTCATAAGAGTATCACTAGCTACATTGGTGCAACTACCTCCATCAATTATCATACTACATACATTGTTTTGGATTTGACATCGAGTATGAAATATGTTTTTATATTGCTGATTTACATCATCATTTTTTATTTGCATGTTTAGTACATGTCTTACAATCAAGGCCTTCCCTTCAACAGGATGTGCAATCTCTTCATCACTACAATCCTTTAAAGGTGGGCATCTTTTCACTTTTAGATCTATCACTTTCAGATTAAACCTCCCTAGTATCTCTTGTAAGCATAACTCTCTGGTTTAGACATTGAGATACAATGTGCCTATTTTTTAAACACTTAAAATATTTAATATCTCTGTCATGAGTAGGTTGAGATTTAGATTTACCTTTTCCATTTATATGAGCGTCCTTTCTAGCCTTAGGTAATTCAACCTTTGCATGTATATATGGTTTTGGTTGGACAACCCCTCTCCTTTTAGATTTGGCTTTCAAGTTGTGGAAAATAAAGCTGAATTGGTTTGAAAATGTGTGTTACCCCTTCTTTTTATTTGCCTCTCTACCTTCATTTCGATATAGGTCATGCCCTTTAATTCTATATAATATTGTAATTCTACAATATTTACATTGTCCCTATTTAGCCTATTAAGACAACTAGCCATAGTAGCTTCCCTATCCTCAAGCATATTGGCACAAAATATTATGATCTCCATCTTCTTAAAATACATATCCATGGACTTAGAACCCTGATTAAAACCCTGCAATTTTGAGATACAAATCTCTATAATAGTTGTTAGGTATAAATCATCTTCTCATCAATATAATCATCTCGTCGCATGATGTTATTGCCATTTCTCCACTCCTCCTTTTATTAATCACATTTTGATCCCACCAAGTTAGTGTGTAATTCATGAATTCAATGACTACCACTTTCAACTTTTTCACTTTTGAATAATTATGGCAATAAAAAATCCAATCCACCTTTTTCTCCCATTGTAAATACACCTCGAGATCATTTTTACCTTGAAAATTAGGTATTCTTAGTTTGATAACATCCAAATCACCATTTACATCATTATATCACCTAAAGTTATAGAAATTTCCCTTTCAAATGAATTGGCCCTTAGTTCTATTCCTAAAATCCCTTTAGTTTCTAGACTACCAAAAACCTTCCCTATGGCCTATGGTTTCATTCTTAAAACCTCCATCATTAATATCATCAACATCCTCCTTAAGATCCTTATAATTAGCCCATATTGGCCTTTCGAGCATACCATTATTTGATTTTAGATCAACCCTAACCTTCCTCATATCTTGGGTATTTGTACCAACCTTGTTACCATGTTTCTCCACCTTCTCAAGTTTATCCCACACGTTTTTCATAAAAAAATTCATCCTCTTCATCATCACTTGAATCTGGAATTTTCACCTTCGGGAAGTGTTGTTTTGATCTAACTTGATGCTATTTGCAAAAATTGGTTAGTGGTATAAAAATATCCTCACGTTGCTCATGGTTCACTAAAAGTTAGCCTTTTCACCTCGTCTCATCCTTTTTTAGCTCTCGTAGAATTAAAACAAATACCAAAAAGAACCAACTTAGCAGTTGCTCAATACCTCTTAACAAGATATTAACAAACCTTTCTTTTGTGCTCAATTTATCAACACATAATTATGGAGCTTTTCTTGAAAGAAAACAAAATTTTTGTTCTAATGTTTAAGGTTAACTTCCTTGGGTTGGGATTATTATTTTTGCCTTCTTTTTTTTTCTTTTTTTTTAAATATATATACATATAATTTAAAAACATCATGCATCTTTAACCCATGTAACAAGTTTTCAACTAATGAATTTTGTTATTTACTTCCTTTTGACTTGTGGACGTCCTATTTGACTAGGATTCTTTTCCTAAAAGGATGTGGCTGCTTATTTTGGAAATATACTAATTCTACAAGGATGTTTAATAGGCTGCAACATAGTTTCCAAGTGTGGCAAGGATTCATAATTATTTCAGAATCCTTTTCTTACAAGGATTCCTTATTCATCCGAGCTACAAAAGGAAAGAAGACTTTAGAATACATTCTACCTTCAGATCAGATTTCCTTGTCTATTTAGGACTTCTTAATGGTGACAAATCTGATTCTAGCATATTTAAGATAGTAATTTTTGAATTTTTATAATTTTATTATTTTCTTCATAGTCTTTGGGTTATTATTACTTATTTGGGTCAACTGTAAGTGGGCTACATATAAGTCCACCTAAGGGGGGGTTCATTAGGGTTTCTTTTAAGTCTAGAATTACTATAAATAAAGGCATAACCAAACATGTAAAGAAAGACCATTCAGATTAATAAAACTTCTTGTTTGCCGCACTTTGTGTGTGTGTGTGTTGGTGAGATAATCTCCCTTCCATGGTTCTCTAATGAACTGAAAAAGGACTTATCAAAGAACAACTATCTTCGTGGCATCATCCTTATACTTCTCGTTCGCGAATCAATATTCGTTCGGTGGGGGTTTTCCGTTTCTAATAGTGCTGGTGCCTAGGTACAAGTTATCATTGTGTCACACTCTTATCAAACCTGATTTACTTGGCTTTTCGGGAATTGACATCTTTACGTGTGGGTTACGTGACCATGTGATCATGAGGTTCGCATCATAAATAGTGCAATGTTTGATTCCCTTAAGCTTTGATTAGTACTTAAAAGTGCATTTTTATCATGGTTTTATATCATCATTTTGCACTTGAAGTATCAATAACTCCTTAACTAAAATATGTTTTATAATAATGTATCTAATAATATAAGATACCTATAATTTGTGGTAAATGTCTAATTTTAATGCAGGTCTATCACATAAATAAAAGGATTGATTGATGACTTGAAGAACTTAAATTGCATGGATAAAGAGATGGTCAAACTTAGAGAAGAGATGTCGGTGCAATCCAAACCGGAACACTGTTCGGTAGTTGGGTCATATCTGGAGCTACAGATCTCAGATTTAGATCCAATTTATATGGATGGAAAGGTAAGACATAGGCCTACAACTTTCATATGGAGCCCAAGATCTAAAAAGGCCATTATCAAGTCCAAATTGTAGCAACAACAAAGAAGCCCGAATCTGTCTTCCAGCCCGAGCACTGTTCGGTATTTTGGCCATATCTGGAGTTCTAGAAGTCCAAATGAGCTGAAGTTTTTACACAAGAAAGCTGAGACAATTTGCTACAACTTTCATGTTTACAACTAGCTCCAATTTTGACGTTATCAATGAAGTTTTGGGCAGACAAGAGAAGCTAAGGATTGTCACCAAGTCAAAAGTTGGCCACCCACTTATCAATTAGTCATCAAATCAATAGTTCCCAATTTTGGCCTATAAAAGGAGGCATTTGCCATGGATTTAGGCATCTTGGTTTCCAGATCAAGATCATGCTCTTCCTTTCTCTCTTTGTATTTTTTGTAATGTTTATGCTTTGCTTTCATTAATATCAAGTTTATGCCTTTCATTTCCTTTCCTTTACTTAGTTAACTTTTATGTTCTTATTTTGTTTATTTGTTTTCCTTTCTTTCATTATGTCTAGCTAAGTTAATTATGTCAAGGTGAAAAGGTTACACTAATGGTGTGAGAATAAGTATAATGTAAACTTAATATGGACTTTAATGTTTGATACTAACATGTTTTATATTTGTTATCTTGTTCACTCTTTAATACTTTGCTTGTTAAATGACTAATCTTGATTTATGTTGTATAACACTTGGTACAACAAATGCTTGGCACTTTCATAGCCCATAATATATGGTATAACCGACACCTGAGCTATGAAAGGAACTTGATTTGTTGTTAACATAAGTTATAATCATGAATGCTTGACGAGATTTACAAGTATTAGCATTAATTGAATAAGATGACTAATGTAATCATGTTAACAGTATATAATCTGATTGGAACCTCCTTTGTGTGTGGTTTCCAATTCAATAATAAGAGTTTATACTATACTTGTTTGATATACCATTAGTGGAACCTCTAACCTTGACATTTGTTATTATTATTGTTTAATCCTTACATTAATTTTTCATCTCCAAGTTCTCATCATCTTCTTCTTCTTCTCTTTCTTTATTATTATTATTATTATTATTATTATTATTATTATTATTGTTATTATTGTTATTGTTGTTATTGTTGTTGTTATTGTTATTGTTGTTGTATTATTATTATTTATAATTTGTACAATTAACCTCCCTATGGTTCGACCCCGGTCTTGCCGGGTTATTTATTACTTCGACACTCCTGCACTTGGAAGAAGACATCAATCTTTTAGTCATGTCAAGTTTTTGGCGCCGTTGCCGGGGAGGTAAGTTCTTGTATAAATTATAGTATTTATTTTATTTTCTCTTTTCACCTTTCTTATATATAACTTTGTTTCTTTTCTTTTGTTTCTTTTTATTTTGTTTTCTTCCTCCTTCTTTTGCTTTCTTCTTCTTCTTTTTTTTTTATTTTATTCCTCCACGTGCATGAGAGTGTGGTCACGTACATCAAGTGGTAGACTTTTTTGGATATCCTCATCATTTTCAGAAAATATGGCCGAAGAAGATAATCAATCACTTCATAATGAGAATAATGAGAATAACCGTGCTAGAATACTTAGAGACCACATGAATCCCACAAGAACAAGTGCACCATCATGCATAGTTTTTCCTTCTGATGCATCTCATTTTAATTTTAAACCAGGTATTATTCAACTTTTACCTTCTTTTCATGGTTTAGAATTGGAAAATCCATACTTGCATTTAAGGGAATTTGAGGAGGTCTGCAACACATATAATAATTTAAATTGTAGCATGAACACCATTAGATTAAAGCTTTTTCCTTTTTCATTAAAAGATAAAGCTAAAACATGGCTACAAAATTTGAGACCAGGATCCATTCGTGCTTGGGATGAAATGCAACAACAGTTTTTAAAGAAGTTTTTCCCATCTCATAGAACAAACTCTTTCAAGAGACAAATCACCACTTTCACTCAAAAACCAGGAGAAACATTTTACCAATGTTGGGCTAGGTATCGAGACTTGCTTAGTACTTGCCCTCATCATGGTTTTGAAACATGGAGACTGGTTTCACATTTCTATGAAGGGTTAACACCTAAAGATAGGCAAATGGTTGAATTGATGTGCAATGGAACTTTTGAAGATAAAGACCCTGATGAAGCAATGGAGTACTTAGACTTGTTAGCTGAAAATGCTCAAAATTGGGACACTGCAGGTACATATGAGGCACCGAGTAAAACTTAACCTCATACATCTAGTGGAGGTATGTACAACCTTAGGGAAGATCATGGCCTTCAAGCCAAATTTGCATCTTTAGCTAGAAAAGTCGAGGCACTAGAATTAAAAAAGAGTGGTCAATTAAAATCTGTTGAAAACTTTGTGTGTCAAATCTGTGAAACAAATGAACACTCAACCAACGATTGTCCAACCTTGCCTTCTTTTAAGGAATGTCTCCATGAACAAGCCCCTGCTTTAAACAGTTTTCAAAGGGCCAACCACAACCCATACTCTCAAACATACAATCCTGGTTGGAGAAATCACCAAAATTCTAGTTGGAAGAGTGACAATGCACAAACTTCACAACCACCGTTTCAAGCACACCACAATTTCCAAAATTCTCATGGATATGCACCTCCTTATGCTCCACCTCCTAGAAGAAATCTTGAGGAAACATTGCATGCATTCATTGAAAAGCAAGAGATAATTAATACTCAACTTGTTCAAAACATGACAGATTTTAAAGATACTCTTGCTAAATTAACATCTGCTCTTAGTTTCCAAGAGAAAGGTAAGTTTCCATCTCAAACACAATAAAATCCCAAGGGGCAATACAATGCAAATGCAAGTAGTTCCGGAAGCCAACACATGGATCAAGTCAAATCAGTCACTACTCTGCGCAGTGGTAAGGTTATTGAAAAACCCTCTATTGAACCTTATGAGAAAGATGATGAGTCAATCTCTGAGGGTAAGGAAGGGGATGAATCTGAAAATTGCAAAGAAACGACTGATTCACCGCCAGCACTTCCATTTCCTCAAGCCATGACCAAACAAAGGAAAGTCAATCACAATTCTGAAATTTATGAAATTTTCAAACAGGTAAGGATCAATATACCTTTGCTGGATGCAATTAAACAGGTTCCTTCCTATGCTAAATTTTTGAAAGATCTATGCACTGTGAAGAGGAAACTGAATGTGAAAAAGAAAGCCTTTCTAGCCGAACAAGTAAGTGCTATTCTTCAAAACAATAATGCTTTGAAATATAAAGACCCTGGTTGTCCTACAATTTCCTGCTTTATTGGAGAGCATAAAATTGAAAGAGCCTTACTTGATCTTGGAGCTAGTGTGAATTTACTTCCATATTCAGTTTTTCAAAGTCTCAATCTAGGTGAGTTAAAACCAACTTCTATATCTCTTTTACTTGCCGATAGATCTGTAAAAGTGCCTAGAGGAATAATTGAAGATGTGTTAGTACAAGTCGATAAATTCATTTATCCTGTGGATTTTATTGTCTTGGACACAGAACCTGTTGAAGCATGTAATTCATTTCCTGTTATTTTAGGACGTCCGTTTCTTGCAACCTCTAACGCATTGATTAATTGTAGGAATGGACTGATGAAGCTATCATTTGGAAACATGACATTGGAGATGAATATTTTCAACATTTGCAAGCAACCTGGAGATGATAATGATTTACAAGAAGTAGATCATATTGACGAACTAGTTTATGATCAACTTGCATCTACTTTAAGTAAAAATGAGTTGGATGAATCTGAAGATTTGCAAATGATTTATTCTGAGGAAGAAATCACGGATGAAACAAGCACCGAAAATGTTAATACGAATCTTTTGTCAACAGTGACAACAGATTCGACATCTAACATCACACCAATCGATGATTACTTTCCTAACGAATCCTTACTTTCTCTTAGTCCAATGCCTTGGTATGATAAAAATATCAATTTTCTTACTTTAGGAGATTTGCCAGTTGATTGGAGCACCCAAGACAAAGAAAAGTTTTTGAACGAAGTGAAGAGCTTTTACTGTGATGACCCTAACTTATTCAAATATTGTCCTAATCAAATATTTCAAAGATTCATTCCCGACAATGAGGTAAGTAGTGTCATTAAACTTTGTCATTCTGAAGCATGTGGAAGTTATTTCTCGTCAAAAAAGACAGCTGCAAAAATCTTTCAAAATGGATTTTATTGGCCCACCATGTTCAAGGACACGCATGCATTCTGCAAAACTTGTGAAAATTATCAAAAAATTGATACTGGTCAAAAAGTTTTGTTTTATAATTCTCAACTTTATGCATTCCCTAAAAAGATAAGATTAAGATGGAGTAATCCTTATGAGGCCTGTGATATTGAGAATTCAATGAATGACAATGATTTTAAGGAAAATGAACATTGTTTGAAAGCTTACTATGATAAGATTCCTAGTGAAAATGAATCAACTGGTTGGAATGATCTTGTAGATAAAGGTTGATTATGTTGTTTTTCTTATATTTTTTTTGTGTTTCTTTTTGAGTGATTTTTGCTAGTTTCTCTCACCCCGGTCAAATGGCGGATAACGGTACTCCGTGACTTAAGTCGGTTCTTTCAGTTTCCCATAATTACTGATATCTGTGTATATATCTGTGTAATTCTTTGAATCTCTTTTCCAATTCTCATTTGAAAATGGACATTAATCTTGAAAAATTGAAAAAGTATTTTCCCGCTCTGCCTCAGAATGCGATTACAAAAATTTACCGTGCTAGATATGCAAGATTGAGATTGTTAATGAATCATGGAATTCCTGAAGATATTCGCTGGTTGATTGAAGCAAAGGTCCGATTATCAGGTGAGTCCTCTAACTTCATTTCACACATGCCTGGAACAGGTAAAAGCACTTTTGCAAAGAAGCGTCGTGCAAAACGACTGGATGTCTGTCATCGATGTGCTAGATGGACTTGTAATACACAATGTCGTTCTTTAGGAATGGTATCTATAAACCGTGAAGATAAAATACAATTCATTAAGGATGGCCTGAGTAAGGAGTCATTAGATAATCTTCTATTGACTCTTGAGACGCATCCTAGTGGAGATGTGCATCGTGCAATTCATGATTTATGGCCACTATTTCATAAAGAACATGATCGACTTAGTCTTGGGAATCTGACTAAAAAAGACCCTGTTTGCCAGTTTTTAAGAAAACTGGATGGGAAGCCTATCCCCGACCCATAGAGGGCGTTTAAGCCGTTCTTGGACGTAAAACCAAGGGAAGATGTGAGCCACAATCACAACTACTTGTACATACACATGTTTTTTTTTTTCAAAAGTAAATAAATAAATAAATAAAAAGAGAGAGAGAGAGAGAGAGTGTGAGACTCCAGCTGGCCTACATATAGATGTTATGATTGCCTTTCCAATTTCTCATCTATAAAACCCTCTTTTCCTTCCTTTCATTTCTACTCAACCCATACATTCAACAAATACAGAAGTGTGTAGAAATGGCAAGTTCCTCAAGTCATCAAATAAGAAATATTTGTGTTTTCGGTGGATCTAGTCCTGGGAAAGAAAAGGAGTTTTTAGAATCAGCAAATCATCTTGGTCAGGTGCTAGCTGAGAGAAAGATTCATTTAGTGTATGGGGGAGGCAGTCTTGGGTTAATGGGAGGTGTGTCAATAGCTGCATTTTTAGGAGGTAGTCAAGTTTTAGGAATCGTCCCTGAAGCTTTGGCACAAGGGGATATCATTGGAAAAACAATTGGAGAGGAACTTCAGGTCTCCACAATGTCGGCTCGAATGAATGCAATGTTTAACCATGCTGATGCCTTCATTGCTTTACCAGGTGGTCTAGGCACATTGGAAGAGATCTTTCATATCTCCTCTTGGGCTCAATTGCACATTCACCATAAACCCATAGGTTTGTTAAATGTTAATGGTTATTATGATAAGTTGTTGTCTTTTCTTGATCATGCTGTGGAACAGGAATTTTTAACATCTTCTGCACGACAAATCATAATCTCTGCTACTACTGCTGAACAATTGATTGACCAACTACAATCTTTCATTCCTGTGATTGATCCTTCCATGAGTCGCATAAATTGGTCATCTACGGGAAGCCGTAAAAAGCTTAGATTGGATTTGAGCCTTCATTTGTGAATTTTTGTGTCTTTTGGTTTTATTATTGTGTTTTGTTATTTCTTATTTTTGTTTCAGTGTGTTTCAGGTTTTGTCAGTGTTCGTTATTTCAGGTGATATCTTCTATACTCTATCTTTCTACCTTAGAACATTGAGGATAATGTCTCATTTTGGTTGGGGGGAGACGGTAGTAGTTGATAAAAAAAAAATTGTTTTTCATTTCATAAAGCATGTGCATAATTGATGTTACTAGGATGGCAGAGTAAAGGAGCTCTTTTGTTAAAGTGACTCTTGAGACGCATCTTAGTAACCATTCTTAACAAGGTCTATTATAATACTTCCTGAAATATTCAGGTTTACAAACTCTCGTATTGTTACCACTTAATTCTGCTCATATACTTATTTAACATGTATTCTTAAACCTTAATTTACACACACACACTTTAACATATGATTGTGGGTTGCATATTGGATAATTACATTATTTATGTTCTTTTGTTAAAGGTAACAACTAAGGGAAAGAGATTGTATATAATTAAGAAAAACAAACATGAAAAAAATGAAAACAAAAAGAAAAAAAAGAAAAAAAAGAAAAAAAATGATGATAATAAGAATGTAGATAAGTTTGGTTTCGTAGCCTCCCTAACCTAAGCAATTAAGCCCGAAGGGGTGTTTTAACACCTAATACCCTAAAGTCAACTGACTTGGGAGCTATTGGTCCAACGCTTGTTACATGGGTTGAGGAGAAAAGCTTAAGGGAATCAAATATTGCACTATCTACATATCAGTATCTGCGACCCGAGTTACTAAGCTCGTAGGGGTGTCTTAACACCTAATGCCTTAAGACCAACTGGTTTGGGAGTCATTAGCTGAAAGCTCGTTACATGGGTTAAAGATGCATGATATTTTTAAATTATATGTATATAGAGTTAAAAAAAAAACAAAAAAAAAAGAGAAAAAAAAAAGACAAAAATAATAATCTCAACCCAAGGAAGTTAACCTTAAACATTAGAACAAAAATTTTGTTTTCTTCCAAGAAAAGCCCCATAATTATGTGTTGATACATTGAGCACAAAAAAAAGGTTTATTAATATCTTGTTAAGAGGTATTGAGCAGATATATAAATTTAATGAGAGTTTGTTTATCTGGATAGATTAATGGAAGTTAAATGATGAATACCTTGCTTTGTGAAATTTGCAAATTGTTGTAACGCTTTAATTACTAGGGACTAGTAATAAGCTGGTTGAGGGGTGTGATTAGTACTTAAAAGTGCATTTTTATCATGGTTTTATATCATCATTTTGCACTTGAAGTATCAATAACTCCTTAACTAAAATATGTTTTATAATAATGTATCTAATAATATAAGATACCTATAATTTGTGGTAAATGTCTATTTTTAATGCAGGTCTATCACATAAATAAAAGGATTGATTGATGACTTGAAGAACTTAAATTGCATGGATAAAGAGATGGTCAAACTTAGAGAAGAGATGTCGGTGCAATCCAAACCGGAATACTATTCGGTAATTGGGTCATATCTGGAGCTACAGATCTCAGATTTAGGTCCAATTTATATGGATGGAAAGGTAAGACATAGGCCTACAACTTTTATATGGAGCCCAAGATCTAAAAAGGCCATTATCAAGTCCAAATTGTAGCAACAACAAAGAAGCCCGAATCTGTCTTCCAGCCCGAGCACTGTTCGGTATTTTGGCCATATCTGGAGTTCTAGAAGTCCAAATGAGCTGAAGTTTTTACACAAGAAAGCTGAGACAATTTGCTACAACTTTTATGTTTACAACTGGCTCCAATTTTGACGTTATCAATGAAGTTTTGGGCAGACAAGAGAAGATAAGGATTGTCACCAAGTCAAAAGTTGGCCACCCACTTATCAATTAGTCATCAAATCAATAGTTCCCAATTTTGGCCTATAAAAGGAGGCATTTGCCATGGATTTAGGCATCTTGGTTTCCAGATCAAGATCATGCTCTTCCTTTCTCTCTTTGTATTTTTTGTAATGTTTATGCTTTGCTTTCATTAATATCAAGTTTATGCCTTTCATTTCCTTTCCTTTACTTAGTTAACTTTTATGTTCTTATTTTGTTTATTTGTTTTCCTTTCTTTCATTATGTCTAGCTAAGTTAATTATGTCAAGGTGAAAAGGTTACACTACTGGTGTGAGAATAAGTATAATGTAAACTTAATATGGACTTTAATGTTTGATACTAACATGTTTTATATTTGTTATCTTGTTCACTCTTTAGTACTTTGCTTGTTAAATGACTAATCTTGATTTATGTTGTATAACACTTGGTACAACAAATGCTTGGCACTTTCATAGCCCATAATGTATGGTATAACCGACACCTGAGCTATGAAAGGAACTTGATTTGTTGTTAACATAAGTTATAATCATGAATGCTTGACGAGATTTACAAGTATTAGCATTAATTGAATAAGATGACTAATGTAATCATGTTAACAATATATAATCTGATTGGAACCTCCTTTGTGTGTGGTTTCCAATTCAATAATAAGAGTTTATACTATACTTGTTTGATATACCATTAGTGGAACCTCTAACCTTGACATTTGTTATTATTATTGTTTAATCCTTACATTAATTTTTCATCTCCAAGTTCTCATCATCTTCTTCTTCTTCTCTTTCTTTATTATTATTATTATTATTATTATTATTATTATTATTATTATTGTTATTATTGTTATTGTTGTTATTGTTGTTGTTATTGTTATTGTTGTTGTATTATTATTATTTATAATTTGTACAATTAACCTCCCTGTGGTTCGACCCCGGTCTTGCCGGGTTATTTATTACTTCGACACTCCTGCACTTGGGAGAAGACATCAATCTTTTAGTCATGTCAAGCTTTTCTCCTTAATCCATGTAATAAGCGTTGGACTAATAGCTCCCAAGTCAGTTGACTTTAGAGTATTAGGTGTTAAAACACCCTTTCAAGCTTAATTGCTTAAGTTAGGGAGGCTATGAAACCAAAGTTATCTACATTTTTATTATTATCATTTTTTTTTTAATTATATACAATCCCTTTCTCTTAGTTGTTACCTTTAACAAAAGAACATAAATAATGTAATAATCCAATATGCAACCCACAATCATATGTTAAAGTGTGTGTGTGTAGATTAAGGTTTAAGAATACATGTTAAATAAGTATATGAGCAGAATTAAGTGATAAAAATACGAGAGTTTGTAAACCTGAATATTTCAAGAAGTATTATTATAGACCTTGTTAATAATGGTTACTAAGATGCATCTTAAGAGTCACTTTAACAAAAGAGTTCCTTTACTTTGCCATCCTAGTAACAACAATTATGCACATGCTTTATGAAATGAAAAACAATTTTTTTTTATCAACTACTACCCTCTCCCCCCAACCAAAACGAGACATTGTCCTCAATGTTCTAAGGTAGAAAGATAGAGTATAGAAGATATAACCTGAAATAACAAACACTAACAAACTTGAAACACATTAAAACAAATATAAGAAACAACAAAACACAATAATAAAACTAAAAGATGTAAATATTCATAAATAAAGGCTCTAATCCAATCTAAGCTTTTTACACCTTTCCTTAGATGACCAATTTATGCGACTCATGGAAGGATCAATCACAAGAATGAAAGATTGTAGTTGGTCAATCAATTGTTCAACAGTAGCAGCAGAGATTATGATTTGCCGTGCAAAAGATGTTAGAAATTCCTGTTCCACAGCATGATCAAGAAAAGACAACAACTTATCATAATAACCATTAACATTTAACAAACCTATGGGTTTATGGTGAATGTGCAGTTGAGCCCAAGAGGAAATATGAAAGATCTCTTCCAATGTGTCTAGACCACCTGGTAAAGTAATGAAGGCATCAACATGGTTAAACATTGCATTCATTCGAGCCGATATTGTGGAGACCTGAAGTTTCTCTCCAATTATTTTTCCAATGATGTCTCCTTGTGCTAAAGCTTCGGGGACTACCCCTAAAACTTGACTACCTCCTAAAAATGCAGCTATTGACACACCTCCCATTAACCCAAGACTGCCTCCCCCATATACCAAATGAATCTTTCTCTCAGCTAGCACCTGACCAAGATGATTTGCTAATTCTAAAAACTCCTTTTCTTTCCCAGGACTAGATCCACCAAAAACACAAATATTTCTTATATGATGACCTGAGGAACTTGCCATTTCTACACACTTCTGTATTTGTTGAATGTATGGGTTGAGTAGAAATAAAAGGAAGGAAGGGAGGGTTTTATAGATTAGAAATTAGAAAGGCAATCATAACACCTATATATAGGCCAGCTGGAGTCTCACTCTCTCTCTCTCTCTCTCTTTATTTATTTATTTATTTACTTTTGAAGAAGCATGTGTATGTACAGGTAGTTGTGATTGTGGCTCACATCTTCCCTTGGTTTTACGTCCAAGAATGACTTAAACGCCCTCTATGGGTCAGGGATAGGCTTCCCATCCAGTTTTTTTAAAAACTGGCAAACAGGGTCTTTTTTAGTCAGATTCCCAAGACTAAGTCGATCATGTTCTTTATGAAAATGAGGCCTTAAATCATGAATTGCACGATGCACATCTCCACTAGGATGCGTCTCAAGAGTCAATAGAAGATTATCTAAAGACTCTTTACTCAGGTCATCCTTAATGAATTGTATTTTATCTTTACGGTTTATAGATACCATTCCTAAAGAACAACATGGTATCGTTGTCCGCCATTTGACCGGGGTAAGAGAAACTAGCAAAAATCACTCAAAAAGAAACACAAAAACAATATGAGAAAAATAAAATAATCAACCTTTATCTCCAAGATCATTCAAACCAGTTGATTCATTTTCACTAGGAAAATTATCAAAGTAAGCTTTTAAACAATATTCGTTTTCCTTAAAATCATTGTCATTCATTAAATTCTCAATATCACAGGCCCCATAAGGATTGCTCTATCTTGGTCTTAGCTCTCTAGGGAATGCATAGAGTTGAGAATTACAAAACAAAACTTTTTTACCAGTATCAACTTTTTGACAATTTTCACAAGTTTTGCAGAATGCATGCGTGTCCTTGAACATGGTGGGCCAATAAAATCCATTTTGAAAGATTCTTATAGCTATCTTTTTTTACGAGAAATAACTTCCACATGCTTCAGAATGACAAAGTTTAATGACACTATTTACCTCATTGTTAGGAATGAATCTTTGAAATATTTGATCAGGACAATATTTGAATAAGTTAGGGTCATCACAATAAAAGTTCTTCACTTCGTTGAAAATCTTTTCTTTATCTTGAGTACTCTAATCAGCTAGCAAATCTCGTAAAGCAAGAAAATTGATATTTTTATCGTACCAAGGCATTGGACTTAGAGAAAGTAAGAATTCGTTAGGAAAGTAATCATCGATTGGTGTGATGTTAGATGTCGAATTTGTTGTCACTATTGACAAAAGATTCATATCAATATTTTTTGTACTTGTTACATTCGTGATTTCTTCCACAGAATAAATCATTTGCAAATCTTCAGATTCATCCAATTCATTTTTACTTAAAGTGGATTCAAGTTGATCATAAACGAATTCGTCAATATGATTTACTTCTTGTAAATCATTATCATCTCCAGGTTGCTTGCAAATGTTGAAAATATTCATCTCCAATGTCATGTTTCCAAATGATAGCTTCATCAGTCCATTCCTACAATTAATCAATGCGTTAGAGGTTGCAAGAAATGGACGTCCTAAAATAACAGGAAATGAATTACATGCTTCAATAGGTTCTGTGTCCAAGACAATAAAATCCACAAGATAAATGAATTTATTGACTTGTACTAACACATCTTCAATTATTCCTTTAGGCACTTTTACAGATCTATCGGCAAGTAAAAGAGTTATAGAAGTTGGTTTTAACTCACCTAGATTAAGACTTTGAAAAATTGAATATGGAAGTAAATTCATATTAGCTCCAAGATCAAGTAAAGCTCTTTCAATTTTATGTTCTCCAATAAATTAAGAAATTGTATGACAACCAAGGTCTTTATATTTCAAAGCCTTATTGTTCTGAACAATAGCACTTTCTTGTTCGGCTAGAAAGGCTTTCTTTTTCACATTCAGTTTCCTCTTCACAATGCATAGATCTTTTAAAAATTTAGCATAGGAAGGAACCTGTTTAATAGCATCCAGCAAAGGTATATTGATCTTTACCTGTTTGAAAATTTCAAAAATTTCAGAGTTGTGATTGACTTTCCTTTGCTTGGTCATGGTTTGAGGAAATGGAAATGCTGGTGGTGAATCAGTCATTTCTTTGTAATTTTTAGATTCAACCCCTTCTTTACCCTCAGAGATTGACTCATCATCTTTCACATAAGGTTCAAGAGAGGGTTTTTCAATAACCTTACCACTGCGCAGAATAGTGACTGATTTGACATGATCCATGTGTTGGCTTCCGGAACTGCTTGCATTTGCATTGTATTGCCCCTTAGGATTTTATTGTGGTTGAGATGAAAACTTACCTTTCTCTTGGAAACTGAGAGCAGATGTCAATTTTGCAAGAGTATCTTTAAAATCTATCATGTTTTGAGCAAGTTAGTATTGATTGTCTCTTGCTTTTCAATGAATGCATGTAATGTTTCCTCAAGATTTCTTCTAGGAGGTGGAGCATAAGGAGGTGCATATCCATGAGAATTTTGGAAATTGTGGTGTGCTTGAAACGGTGGTTGTGAAGTTTGTGCATTGTTGTTCTCACTTTTCCAACTGAAATTTAGGTGATTTCTCTAATTAGGGTTGTATGTTTGGGAGTATGGGTTATGGTTAAGCCTTTGGAAACTGTTTAAAGTATGGGCTTGTTCATGGAGACATTTCTTAAAAGAAGGCAAGGTTGGACAATCGTTGGTTGACTGTTCATTTGTTTCATATATTTGACACAATGTTTTCAACATATTTTAATTGACCACCCTTTTTCAATTCTAGTGCCTCGACTTTTCTAGCTAAAGATATAAACTTAGCTTGGAGGTTGATTAGTACTTAAAAGTGCATTTTTGTCATGGTTTTATATCATCATTTTGCACTTGAAGTATCAATAACTCCTTAACTAAAGCATGTTTTATAATAATATATCTAATAATATAAGATACCTTTAATTTGTGGTAAATGTTCATTTTAAATGCAGGCCTATCACATAAATGAAAGGATTGATTGATGAATTTAAGAATTGAAATTGAAAGGACAAAGAGATGGCTAAACTCCAAAAAGAGATGTCGGTGCAATCCAAACCAGAACACTGTTCGGTAATTGGGTCATATTTAGAGCTACAGATCTCAGATTTAGGTCCAATTTATATGGATGGAAAGGTAAGACATAGGCCTACAACTTTCATATGGAGCCCAAGATCTAAAAAGGCCATTATCAAGTCCAAATTGTAGCAACAACAAAGAAGCCCGAATCTGTCTTCCAGCCCGAGCACTGTTCGGTATTTTGGCCATATCTGGAGTTCTAGAAGTCAAAATGAGCTGAATGTTTTACACAAGAAAGCTGAGACAATTGCCTACAACTTTCACGTACAACTAGCTCCAATTTTTACGTTATCAATGACGTTTTGGGCAGACAAGAGAAGATAAGGATTGTCACCAAGTCAAAAGTTGGCCACCCACTTATCAATTAGTCATCAAATCAATAGTTCCCAATTTTGGCCTATAAAAGGAGGCATTTGCCATGCATTTAGGCATCTTGGTTTCCAGATCAAGATCATGCTCTTCCTTTCTCTCTTTGTATTTTTTGTAATGTTTATGCTTTGCTTTCATTAATATCAAGTTTATGCCTTTCATTTCCTTTTCTTTACTTAGTTAACTTTTATGTTTTTATTTTGTTTATCTATTTTGCTTTCTTTCATTATGTCTAGCTAAGTTAATTATGTCAAGGTGAAAAGGTTACACTAATGGTGTAAGAATAAGTATAATGTAAACTTAATATGGACTTTAATGTTTGATGCTAACATGTTTTATATTTGTTATCTTGTTCACTCTTTAATACTTTGCTTGTTAAATGACTAATCTTGATTTATGTTGTATAACACTTGGTACAACAAATGCTTGACACTTTTATAGCCCATAATGTATGGTATAACCGACACCTGAGCTATGAAAGGAACTTGATTTGTTGTTAACATAAGTTATAATCATGAATGCTTGACGAGATTTACAAGTATTAGCATTAATTGAATAAGATGACTAATGTAATCATGTTAACAATATATAATCTGATTGGAACCTCCTTTGTGTGTGGTTTCCAATTCAATAATAAGAGTTTATACTATACTTGTTTGATATACCATTAGTGGAACCTCTAACCTTGACATTTGTTATTATCATTGTTTAATCGTTACATTAATATTCCATCTCAAAGTTCTCATCTTCTTCTTCTCCTTCTTTTTCATTATTATTATTATTACTAGTACTATTACTATTATTATTACTATTATTGGTACTACTAATACTATTATTATTATTATTATTATTATTATTATAGTTGTTGTTATTGTTGCTATTATTGTTACTTATAATTGTTGTCTATAATTTGTACAACTAACCTCCCTGTGGTTCGACCCCGGTCTTGCCGGGTTATTTATTACTTCGACACTCCTGCACTTGGGAGAAGACATCAACCTTTTAGTCGTGTCAAGTTTTTGGCGCCGTTGCCGGGGAGGTAAGTTTTGTATAAATTATAATATTGATTTTATTTTCTCTTTTCACTTTTCTTGTATATAACTTTGTTTCTTTTCATTTGTTTCTTTTTATTTTGTTTTCTTCCTCCTTCTTTTGCTTTCTTCTTTTTATTTTATGTTATTCCTACACGTGCATGAGAGTGTGGTCACGTACATCAAGTGGTAGACTTTGTAGGGTATCCTCATCATTTTTAGAAAATATGGCTGAAGAAGATAATCAATCACTTTATAATGAAAATAATGAGAATAACCGTGCTAGAACACTTAGAGACCACATGAATCCCACAAGAACAAGTGCACCATCATGTATAGTTTTTCCTCCTAATGCATCTCATTTTAATTTTAAACCAGGTATTATTCAACTTTTACCTTCTTTTCATGGTTTGGAATTGGAAAATCCATACTTGCATTTAAGGGAATTTGAGGAGGTCTGCAACACATATAATAATTTAAATTGTAGCATGAACACCATCAGATTAAAGCTTTTTCCTTTTTCATTAAAAGATAAAGCTAAAACATGGCTTTAAAATTTGAGACCAGGATCCATTCGTGCTTGGGATGAAATGCAACAACAGTTTTTAAAGAAGTTTTTCCTATCTCATAGAACAAACTCTTTCAAGAGACAAATCACCACTTTCACTCAAAAACCAGGAGAAACATTTTACAAATGTTGGGATAGGTATCGATACTTGCTTAGTACTTGCCCTCATCATGGTTTTGAAACATGGAGATTGGTTTCACATTTCTATGAAGGGTTAACACCTAAAGATAGGCAAATGGTTGAATTAATGTGCAATGGAACTTTTGAAGATAAAGACCTTGATGAAGCAATGGAGTACTTAGACTTGTTAGCTGAAAATGCTCAAAATTGGGACACCGCGGGTACTTATGAGGCACTGAGTAAAACTCAACCTCATACATCTAGTGGAGGTATGTACAACTTTAGGGAAGATCATGACCTTCAAGCCAAGTTTGCATCTTTAGCTAAAAAAGTCGAGGCACTAGAATTGAAAAGGAGTGGTCAATTAAAATTTCTTGAAAACATTGTGTGTCAAATCTGTGAAACAAATGAACACTCAACCAACGATTGTCCAACCTTGCCTTCTTTTAAGGAATGTCTCCATGAACAAGCCCATGCTTTAAACACTTTCCAAAGGCCCAACCACAACCCATACTCCCAAACATACAATCCTGGTTGGAGAAATCACCAAAATTTTAGTTGGAAGAGTGACAATGCACAAACTTCACAACCACAGTTTCAAGCACACCATAATTTCCAAAATTATCATGGATATGCACCTCCTTATGCTCCACCTCCTACAAGAAATTTTGAGGAAACTTTGTATGCATTCATTGAAAAGCAAGAGACAATCAACACTCAACTTGCTCAAAGCATAACAGATTTTAAAGATACTCTTGCAAAATTCACATCTGCTCTTAGTTTCCAAGAGAAAGGTAAGTTTTCATCTCAACCACAACAAAATCCTAAGGGGCAATACAATGCAGATGCAAGTAGTTCCAGAAGCCAACACATGGATCAAGTCAAATCAGTCACTACTCTACGCAGTGGTAAGGTTATTGAAAAACCCTCTCTTGAACCTTATGAGAAAGATGATGAGTCAATTTCTAAGGGAAAGGAAGGGGTTGAATCTGAAAATTGCAAAAAAACGACTGATTCTCCGCCAGCACTTCCATTTTCTCATGCCATGACCAATCAGGAAGAAATCGAGGATGAAAAAGGCATCGAAAAGGTTGATGCGAATCTTTTATCAAAAGTGACAATAGATTCGACACCCGACATCACACCAATCGATGATTACTTTCCTGATGAATCTCTACTTTCTCTTAATTCAATGCCTTGGTTTGCTAAAAATATCAATTTTCTTGCTTCTGGATTTTTGCCAACTCATTGGAGTATTGAAGACAAAAGAAAATTTTTGAGCAACGAGCAAAATTTGTATTGGGATGACCCTTACTTATTCAATTGTTGTCCTGATCAAATATTTCAAAAATACATTCTCGACAATGAGGTAAGTAATTTCATTAAATGTTGTTACTCTAAGGCATGTGGGGATCATTTTTTATCAAAAAAGAGGATTGTAGAAATGTTACAAAGTGAATTTTACTGGCCCATCATATTCAAGGAGTCAGATGCATTCCGCAAAAACTGTGAAAATTGTCAGAAGGTGGGATTTATTTCAAAACACAGAGAGTCTTAGATAATCTTCTATTGACTCTTAAGTCTCATCATAGTCGAGATAAGCATCGTGTAATTCATGACTTATGAACACATTTTCATAAAGAACATACTTGACTTAGTCTTGGGAATCTGACTAAAAAAGACCCTGTTTGCTAGTTTTTAAGAAAACTGGATGGGAAGCCTATCCCCGACCCATTGAGGGCGTTTAAGCTGTTCTTGGACGTAAAACCAAGGGAAGATGTGAGCCACATTCACAACTGCGATTTGAATTTTTTTTGTTTGTAAAAACTTATGTCTTTTGGTTTTATTATTGTGTTTTGTTATTTCTTATTTTTGTTTTAGTGTGTTTCAAGTTTTGTCAGTGTTCGTTATTTCAGGTTTTGTCAGTGTTCGTTATTTCAGGTGATATCTTCTATACTCTATCTTTCTACCTTAGAACATTGAGGACAATGTCTCGTTTTGGTTGGGGGGAGAGGGTAGTAGTTGATAAAAAAAAAATTGTTTTTCATTTCATAAAGCATGTGCATAATTGTTGTTACTAGGATAGCAGAGTAAAGGAGTTCTTTTGTTAAAGTGACTCTTGAGACGCATCTTAGTATCTGATTAGTACTTAAAAATGCATTTTTATCATGGTTTTATATCATCATTTTGCACTTGAAGTATCAATAACTCCTTAACTAAAATATGTTTTATAATAATATATCTAATAATATAAGATACCTATAATTTGTGGTAAATGTCTATTTTTAATGAAGGCCTATCACATAAATGAAAGGATTGATTGATGACTTGAAGAACTTAAATTGCATGGATAAAGAGATGGTCAAACTTAGAGAAGAGATGTCGGTGCAATCCAAACCGGAACACTGTTTGGTAATTGGGTCATATCTAGAGCTACAGATCTCAGATTTAGGTCCAATTTATATGGATGGAAAGGTAAGACATAGGCCTACAACTTTCATATGGAGCCCAAGATCTAAAAAGGCCATTATCAAGTCCAAATTGTAGCAACAACAAAGAAGCCCGAATCTGTCTTCCAGCCCGAGCACTGTTCGGTATTTTAGCCATATCTGGAGTTCTAGAAGTCCAAATGAGCTGATTTTTTTTTACATAAGAAAGCTGAGATAATTGCCTACAACTTTCATGTTACAACTGGCTTCAATTTGGACATTATCAATGACGTTTTGGGCAGATAAGAGAATATAAGGATTGTCACCAAGTCAAAAGTTGGCCACCCACTTATCAATTAGTCATCAAATCAATAGTTCCCAATTTTAGCCTATAAAAGGAGGCATTTGCCATGCATTTAGGCATCTTGGTGTTCAGATCAAGATCATGCTCTTCCTTTCTCTCTTTGTATTTTTTGTAATGTTTATGCTTTGCTTTCATTAATATCAAGTTTATGCCTTTCATTTCCTTTTCTTTACTTAGTTAACTTTTATGTTTTTATTTTGTTTATCTATTTTGCTTTCTTTCATTATGTCTAGCTAAGTTAATTATGTCAAGGTGAAAAGGTTACACTAATGGTGTGAGAATAAGTATAATGTAAACTTAATATGAACTTTAATGTTTGATACTAACATGTTTTATATTTGTTATCTTGTTCACTCTTTAATACTTTGCTTGTTAAATGACTAATCTTGATTTATGTTGTATAACACTTGGTACAACAAATGCTTGGCACTTTCATAGCCCATAATGTATGGTATAACCGACACCTGAGCTATGAAAGGAACTTGATTTGTTGTTAACATAAGTTATAATCATGAATGCTTGACGAGATTTACAAGTATTAGCATTAATTGAATAAGATGACTAATGTAATCATGTTAACAATATATAATCTGATTGGAACCTCCTTTGTGTGTGGTTTCCAATTCAATAATAAGAGTTTATACTATACTTGTTTGATATACCATTAGTGGAACCTCTAACCTTGACATTTGTTATTATTATTGTTTAATCCTTACATTAATTTTTCATCTCCAAGTTCTCATCATCTTCTTCTTCTTCTCTTTCTTTATTATTATTATTATTATTATTATTATTATTATTATTATTATTATTATTATTGTTATTGCTGTTGTATTATTGTTATTTATAATTTGTACAATTAACCTCTCTATGGTTTGACCCCGGTCTTGCCGGGTTATTTATTACTTCGACACTCCTGCACTTGGGAGAAGACATCAACCTTTTAGTCGTGTCAAGTTTTTGGCGCCGTTGCCGGGGAGGTAAGTTCTTGTATAAATTATAGTATTTATTTTTTCTTTTCACTTTTCTTGTATATAACTTTGTTTCTTTTCTTTTGTTTCTTTTTATTTTGTTTTCTTCCTCCTTCTTTTGCTTTCTTCTTTTTATTTTATGTTATTCCTACACGTGCATGAGAGTGTGGTCACGTACATCAAGTGGTAAACTTTGTAGGGTATCCTCATCATTTTCAGAAAATATGGCTGAAGAAGATAATCAATCACTTCATAATGAAAATAATGAGAATAACCGTGCTATAACACTTAGAGACCACATGAATCCCACAAGAACAAGTGCACCATCATGCATAGTTTTTCCTCCCGATGCATCTCATTTTAATTTTAAACCAAGTATTATTCAACTTTTACCTTCTTTTCATGGCTTAGAATTGGAAAATCCATACTTGCATTTAAGGGAATTTGAGGAGGTCTGCAACAGATATAATAATTTAAATTGTAGCATGAACACCATCAGATTAAAGCTTTTTCCTTTTTCATTAAAAGATAAAGCTAAAACATGGCTACAAAATTTAAGACCAGGATTCATTCGTGCTTGGGATGAAATGCAACAACAATTTTTAAAGAAGTTTTTCTCATCTCACAGAACAAACTCTTTCAAAAGACAAATCACCACTTTCACTCAAAAACCAGGAGAAACATTTTACCAATGTTGGGATAGGTATCGAGACTTGCTTAGTACTTGCCCTCATCATGGTTTTGAAACATGGAGATTGGTTTCACATTTCTATGAAGGGTTAACACCTAAAGATAGGCAAATGGTTGAATTGATGTGTAATGGAACTTTTAAAGATAAAGACCCTGATGAAGCAATGGAGTACTTAGACTTGTTAGCTAAAAATGCTCAACCTCATACATCTAGTGGAGGTATGTACAACCTTAGGAAAGATCATGACCTTCAAGCCAAGTTTGCATCTTTAGCTAGAAAAGTCGAGGCACTAGAATTGAAAAAGTGTGGTCAATTAAAATCTGTTGAAAACATTGTGTGTCAAATCTGTGAAACAAATGAACACTCAACCAACGATTGTCCAACCTTGCCTTCTTTTAAGGAATGTCTCCATGAACAAGCCCATGCTTTAAACAGTTTCGGAACGTCCAATCACAACCCATATTCACAAACATACAATCCTGGTTGGAGAAATCACCTAAATTTCAGTTAGAAGAGTGACAATGCACAAACTTCACCACCACAGTTTCAAGCACACCTTAATTTCCAAAATTTTTATGGATATGCACAAACTTCACCACCACAGTTTCAGTTAGAAGTAATTTTGAGAAAATTTTGTATGCATTCATTGAAAAGCAAGAGACAATCAACACTCAACTTGCTCAAAGCATAATATATTTTAAAGATACTCTTGCAAAATTCACATCTGCTCTTAATTTTCAAGAAAAAGGTAAGTTTCCATCTCAACCACAGCAAAATCTCAAGAAGCAATATAATGCCAATGCAAGTAGTTATGGAAGTCAACACATGGATCAAGTCAAATCAGTCATTACTCTTCGCAATGGTAAGGTTATTAAAAAACCCACTCTTGAACCTTATGAGAAAGATGATGAGTCAATCTCTAAGGGTAAGGAAGGGGTTGAATCTGAATATTGCAAGGAAAAGACTGATTCCCTGCCAGCACTTTCATTTCCTCATGCTATGACCAATCAGGAAGAAGTCGATGATGAAAAAGGCACCGACAATGTTGATGCGGATCTTTTATCAAAAGTGACAAAAGATTCGACACCCGACATCACACCAATCAATTATTACTTTCCTAATGAATCTCTACTTTCTCTTAGTTCAATGCCTTGGTTTGCTAAACATATCAATTTTCTTACTTCAGGATTTTTGCCAGCTCATTGGAATACCGAAGACAAAAGAAAATTTTTGAGCAACGAGCAAAATTTTTATTGGGATGACCCTAACTTATTCAATTATTGTCTTGGTCAAATATTTCAAAAATGCTTTCTCGACAATGAGGTAAGTAATTTCATTAAATTTTGTTACTCTAAGGCATGTGGGGATCATTTCTCATCAAAAAAGAGAATTGTAGAAATCTTACAAAGTGGATTTTACTGGCCCAGCATATTCAAGGAGTCAGATGCATTCCGCAAAAACTATGAAAATTGTCAGAAGGTGGGATTTATTTCAAAACACAGAGAGTCTTTAGATAATCTTCTATTGACTCTTAAGTCTCATCATAGTCGAGATAAGCATCGTGTAATTCATGACTTATGAACCCATTTTCATAAAGAACATACTTGGTATAGTCTTGGAAATCTGACTAAAAAGATCATGTTTGCCAGTTTTTAAGAAAACTGGATGGGAAGCCTATCCCCGACCCATTGAGGGCGTTTAAGCTGTTCTTGGATGTAAAACCAAGGGAAGATGTGAGCCACAATCACAACTGCGATTTGAATTTTTTTTTGTTTGTAAAAACTTGTGTCTTTTGGTTTTATTATTGTGTTTTGTTATTTCTTATTTTTGTTTCAGTGTGTTTCAGGTTTGTTAGTGTTCATTATTTCAGGTGATATCTTCTATACTCTATCTTTCTACCTTAGAACATTGAGGACAATGTCTCGTTTTGGTTGGAGGGAGAGGGTAGTAGTTGATAAAAAAAAAATTATTTTTCATTTCATAAAGCATGTGCATAATTATTGTTACTAGGATGGTAGAGTAAAGGAGCTCTTTTGTTAAAGTGACTCTTGAGACGCATCTTAGTAATCATTCTTAACAAGGTCTATTATAATACTTCCTGAAATATTCAGGTTTACAAACTCTCGTATTGTTACCACTTAATTCTGCTCATATACTTATTTAACATATATTCTTAAACCTTAATTTACACACACACACTTTAACATATGATTGTGGGTTTCATATTGGATTATTACATTATTTATGTTCTTTTGTTAAAGGTAACAACTAAGGGAAAGGGATTGTATATAATTAAAAAACAAAAACAAGAAAAAAAAAAGAAAAAAAAAGAAAGAAAAAAAAATGATGATAATAAAAATGTAGATAAGTTTGGTTTCGTAGCCTCCCTAACCTAAGCAATTAAGCCCGAAGGGGTGTTTTAACACCTAATACCCTAAAGTCAACTGACTTGGGAGCTATTGGCCCAACGCTTGTTACATGGGTTGAGGAGAAAAGCTTAAGGGAATCAAACATTGCACTATCTACATATCAGTATCTGCGACCCGAGTTACTAAGCTCGTAGGGGTGTCTTAACACCTAATGCCCTAAGACCAACTGGTCTGGGAGTCTTTAGCTGAAAGCTCGTTACATGGTTTAAAGATGCATGATGTTTTTAAATTATATGTATATAGATTTAAAACAAAAAAATAAAAAAAAAAGACAAAAATAGTAATCCCAACCCAAGAAAGTTAACCTTAAACATTAGAACAAAAATTTTGTTTTCTTCCAAGAAAAGCCCCATAATTATGTGTTGATACATTGAGCACAAAAGAAAGGTTTATTAATATCTTGTTAAGAGGTATTGAGCAGATATATAAATTTAATGAGAGTTTGTTTATCTGGATAGATTAATGGAAGTTAAATGATGGATACCTTGCTTTGTGAAATTTGCAAATTGTTGTAACGTTTTGATTACTAGGGACTAGTAATAAGCTGGTTGAGGGGTGTGATTAGTACTTAAAAATGCATTTTTATCATGGTTTTATATCATCATTTTGCACTTGAAGTATCAATAACTCCTTAACTAAAATATGTTTTATAATAATGTATCTAATAATATAAGATACCTATAATTTGTGGTAAATGTCTATTTTTAATGCAGGCCTATCACATAAATGAAAGGATTGATTGATGACTTGAAGAACTTAAATTGCATGGATAAAGAGATGGTCAAACTTAGAGAAGAGATGTCGGTGCAATCCAAACCGGAACACTGTTCGGTAATTGGGTCATATCTGGAGCTACAGATCTCAGATTTAGGTCCAATTTATATGGATGGAAAGGTAAGACATAGGCCTACAACTTTCATATGGAGCCCAAGATCTAAAAAGGCCATTATCAAGTCCAAATTGTAGCAACAACAAAGAAGCCCGAATCTGTCTTCCAGCCCGAGCACTGTTCGGTATTTTAGCCATATCTGGAGTTCTAGAAGTCCAAATGAGCTTATTTGTTTTACACAAGAAAGATGAGATAATTGCCTACAACTTTCATGTTACAACTGGCTTCAATTTGGACGTTATCAATGATGTTTTGGGCAGATAAGAGAATATAAGGATTGTCACCAAGTCAAAAGTTGGCCAACCACTTATCAATTAGTCATCAAATCAATAGTTCCCAATTTTAGCCTATAAAAGGAGGCATTTGCCATGCATTTAGGCATCTTGGTGTTCAGATCAAGATCATGCTCTTCCTTTCTCTCTTTGTATTTTTTGTAATGTTTATGCTTTGCTTTCATTAATATCAAGTTTATGCCTTTCATTTCCTTTTCTTTACTTAGTTAACTTTTATGTTTTTATTTTGTTTATCTATTTTGCTTTCTTTCATTATGTCTAGCTAAGTTAATTATGTCAAGGTGAAAAGGTTACACTAATGGTGTGAGAATAAGTATAATGTAAACTTAATATGAACTTTAATGTTTGATACTAACATGTTTTATATTTGTTATCTTGTTCACTCTTTAATACTTTGCTTGTTAAATGACTAATCTTGATTTATGTTGTATAACACTTGGTACAACAAATACTTGGCACTTTCATAGCCCATAATGTATGGTATAACCGACACCTGAGCTATGAAAGGAACTTGATTTGTTGTTAACATAAGTTATAATCATGAATGCTTGACGAGATTTACAAGTATTAGCATTAATGGAATAAGATGACTAATGTAATCATGTTAACAATATATAATCTGATTGGAACCTCCTTTGTGTGTGGTTTCCAATTCAATAATAAGAGTTTATACTATACTTGTTTGATATACCATTAGTGGAACCTCTAACCTTGACATTTGTTATTATCATTGTTTAATCGTTACATTAATATTCCATCTCAAAGTTCTCATCTTCTTCTTCTCCTTCTTTTTCATTATTATTATTATTACTAGTACTATTACTATTACTATTATTATTATTATTAGTACTACTAATACTATTATTATTATTATTATTATTATTATTATTATTATTATTATTATTATTATTATTATTATTATAGTTGTTGTTATTGTTGCTATTATTGTTACTTATAATTGTTGTCTATAATTTGTACAACTAACCTCCCTGTGGTTCAACCCCGGTCTTGCCGGGTTATTTATTACTTCGACACTCCTGCACTTGGGAGAAGACATCAACCTTTTAGTCGTGTCAGAGGTCATGATCTTCCCTAAGGTTGTACATATCTCCACTAGATGTATGAGGTTGAGTTTTACTCGGTGCCTCATAAGTACTAAATTAAAGGTATCTTCTATTATTAGATATATTATTATAAAATATACTTTAGTTAAGGAGTTATTAATACTTCAAGTGCAAAATGATGATATAAAACCATGATAAAAATACACTTTTAAGTACTTAAAAGTGCATGGAGGGAACTAAGCAAATAAGCCTAAAAGATTTTGATGGTGTTTCTAAAGTAATGTTATTGTTTTGTTTTCAACAGTTATGGCTTAGGATTCTGAAAAGGAATGTGTTTTTGTGATGACCCTTATATGATTCCTTTCCTTTGATTAATGAGATTATGCAATTTTCATGCAATTGTGCCTTGCTTTCTTCTTGTTTTTTTTTTCATTTAAGCTTGTCCTTGCTCTATTTTTATCATTCACTCATTAGACAGGCCTTTTGGTTTTAAGAATCCTGAAAGTGGGCCATCAATAAAAACACCAAACCATTGCATTGAGATTGATTAATCTAATTTTAGAGAAAAATCAATTCAACAGATGCAAAGAAATGGGAGAAGAATAATGTTAAAAAGTTTACTAAGCTAGTTGAATGGTAAAAAATGTGATAAAACAAAATCAAGAAGAGCTGGAATTAGTAAATGTAGGAACTGAAGAGAATCAGAGACAATTAAAAGTTGGAACTATAATTTTAGCATAATTTAATTGAGCTACTAAAGGAATACATCAATGTGTTTTTCAAGTCTTACATCAACATGCCTAACCTATATACAAACTACAGTTTTAAAACCCGGTCGAAATGGATCACCCAGGACCTGACTGATCCTAGACCGGATTTAAGAAAAAATAAGAAAAGTGAAAAAATTAGGTGATCTAGCCGATTTGATAGGTTAATTTAGTGACCTGGTTGACCCAACATGACTCGATAACGAACTCGGTTGCAACCTGTTGACTATTTAGTTTTTTTTAACTAAAATAACATTGTTTTAATTTATAAAAAAATTAGAATTGATCTAAGAGACCCAATGATCCAAACAAAATCTAGTGGCTCGGGAAAACTGATGACCTGGGCCTTGAGCTAGGTCAACTATCGAGATAGGTTTAAAAACTCTGATATAAACATTATTATAATCTAATTTTTGACAAACAAAAAAAATGAAAAGAATAAAAAAATATTAAGGTTTGGATCAAGGACAACATAAATAAAAGTCTTGAGAATTTAATTAGGGTGAAATTATAAGTTTTGGAGCCAATTTTGATAGGAAAGGGAAGATTTAATAAGATTGGGGATTTAATTAAACTTAAACTTAGTTTAATTAATAAAATTACGAGGTTAATTAAAAATCTTAATAAGTTTGAGGACTTAATTAATCTTTGAATTGGTTTAATTAATGATATCGAGAGTTTAATTGAAGAATTGATAAGTTTTTGGACTTAATTTAGCTTTGAATTAGTTTAATTAATGGAATTAGGAGCTTAATTGAAGAGATATAAAAGTTTAGGGTCAATTTGGGTCCAAATTGCAAGAAATTAAAATACAAGGACTAAATTGAATAGGAGTTGATACTTCAGGGGCAGATTAAAGGATGATAGTCCTAGTCTAAAATGACGTCGTTCCAAACACTATAAACAGAGGAATTCGTTTAGTGATGCCACCAAAAATGGCTATGACCAGAGAGATCAATCCCGCCAAACCAAAGCCGAATTCAAGGCCACATTGTCTACTCACAGAACCCATAGAATTTAGTTCGGTATCCATCATCCCCACGACCCTCCCCTGACGCAAGAATGAGCACCGCCAACAGTCCAACAATGGCAGGACTGTTGGTGTTTCCATTCCACTCGAACACGGAGCGAAAGAACTGTAATGATCTTCATCAACATCCTAGGAAAATAAGGATAAGGATTGAAGATGTGGCTCTATAAAAGCCAAGGGAGACAAAACCAAAGGATGAGGCTGAAAGAAAACAATAATAAAACAAAAACCCTCAGACAGAGAGAGACTATAGGGAAAGGAAAAGAAAAAAAATGAAGGATAAAAATAGAGAGGAGGAAACACCGATCGGCCAAGGGAGCGTCACCCCGTGTCTTCATCTCCAGCAGCACGCTCAGGTAAGTCCTCTTTCTCTTGCCTCGTTTGCATTTTTAAACTTCTCAAAACAACGCCAAGGTAATTATAATTACCTTCGCTTTACAGTACACACGTGACTTAGCTCACGTATACCTGCCGCCCAGCCAAGTCAATGATTTAGGTTAGTGATTAGGTTCAACCGGTTGATCCAATCCAATAAAAAGAGAGAGAGTGGTTTGGATCTAGCCTCAGCTTATCCATCTCAAGCTATTTTTAGTCAAGAATGTGTCCAGTCGAATAAATTCTGTATATTTCATGCTCTTTTTTTGTTTTGAAATATGCCAAATAAATCCCTTTTTTATATCAATTTTTTTAAAAAAAATTCGAGGATTTTTATTAACTTATTTATGGGTTTCTTACGCTTTGTTTTATTTTTTTTTCAGGTTTTTTTTTCTGCTATATATTCAATTCATGGACCTTTACTGTTAAATATAAATTTGTTATGCATTTTTTTTAATTCTTATCTAAAAATAGTAAATAAAAAACGGTAAACAAAAAGAAAAAGGCATAGAAGAATTATTTCTTCTTCATTAAAAATTCAAAAATGTGTGAACTTATTCACTCGCAACTAGTGAGAAACATAATTTTTTTGGGTTTACGTAATATTTATCAGCACTAGAATTGGAAATATTCGTAAATACTATTCACTAATGCTAGAATTAGAAACATGATAGCAAGAAGAAAAAAAGAAGAGAAAACAAACTCTTTTTAATTTTAAATAAAACTAGCAATGCAGTTTCCCTCAGGTAGAACGCTTAAGTGGTGATAATATCTTTATTTTCTTGTAACTAATCTCGAACTATAGAATCTCTGTTTACTAGTTAGAGTTCTTAATAATTATAACAAGAAATAATTTCTTAAAGAATGAGATGCCAAATATCTGTTCTTTTCCTGAAAAAATAAATATAAAACATTAGTTTTAATTACTCGTCGCGATATCCGGGTGTTACAACTGGCAACTCTACTGGAATTTTTATAAACTTTGTTATTTGTTTTTTTATTGTTATCTCGTTTGTTGTGCTTGTTTATTTATTTAATTGTCTTTACTGTTTTAGCATGCATCCATATTTATATTGTTATGCATCACTTTAAGAGCACACACGTTAAAATTTAGGATATGTGAGGAAGTAATAGTACTCCAACAACTTTAGCTTGGTTAAGACTCGTGAAACCATCTAACTCTCGCTTGATTATTTACTCGATAGTGGTTGATATGCCAATCTGATATTACTAAGGGCCTCTATCTTCACACTACTTATAAGCTTCATATTGACCTTTCAAGGACGATCACAAAATTGGTGAAAGACCCTTTGAGACTAGAAAATAACCTACTCTTGTGATGTACTTAATGACTAGAATCGATGATTAGTACTTAAAAGTACATTTTATCAAGGTTTTATATCATCATTTTACAATTGAAGTATCAATAACTCCTTAACTAAAGCATGTTTTATAATAACAAGCATGTTTTATCAAGGTTTTATATCATCATTTTACAATTGAAGTATCAATAACTCCTTAACTACTTAATGACTAGAATCGATGATTATTCAAACACTGTTCAGTCATCAAATCATATCTAGAGCTATAGATCTTGGATTTCATATTAATTTATATGGTTGGAAAGACAAGAAATATCCCTACAACTTTTATGGACATGGAAAGACCCAAATTTTCTATTTTGAAATTCAAAGTTTGGCCATAAAAGAGAAGTTCGAATTTGTCTTGCAATCCAGCCCAAACACTACTCAGATTTTTACCCATAACTGGAGTTTAAGAAGTCCAAATGATTTGAAATTTGATGGGTGGAAGGAAACAACAATTTCCAACAACTTTCATGTAGAGGATCAGCTCAAATGTGGATGGTAGAAATGAGATTTCATCCAAACAAGAGCATAAAGACTATCCACCACGTCCACCAGCAGCACTTCTTAGTAATTTAAACATATCTCAAGATGTAATGCTCTAAATTATCTGAGATTTGATAGGTGGAAGGAAAAGATAATTTCTAACAGCTTTTATAAAGAATACTTTATCAAATTCTGATTGCATCAATGTCAATTCAGCCAGCCAAAATGCTTGAGTGATGTTGTCCACCAAGTCTATTAATTAATAGTTGGCTATTACATCAATTATCAATTACCAAATGAATAGTTTCAAATTTTAGCTTATAAAAAGAGGCATTTGTTGTTCATTTAGGCATCTTGTTTTTCATATCAAGATCATGTTCTTGCTCTCTCTTTCTCTTTATATTTTTGTAATGCTTAGTTTTGTTTTCATTAATCTCTTGTTCATGCTTTTTATTTTCTTTACTATACTTAGTTAACTTATATCATGTTTATGTTCTTATATTGTTTTTTTAATTTTTTTTTCTTCATAATGTCTAGCTAAGTTAATTATGTTAAGGTGAAAAGGTTTCACTAATAGTGTTAGGATAAGTATAATATAAACTCAATATGGACTTCAATGCTTATATCCTAAACATCTTGCTATTAATATGTCTTATCATTTTTATCTTATTAATTCTTAATACCTTACTCGTGAAATGTTTAATCTAGATTTGTGTTATATGACACTTGGTACATCAAATACTTGATCCTTTATAGTCTTCAACTAATGACACGACTAAAAGATTTATGTCTTCTCCCAAGTGCAGGAGTGTAGAAGTAATAAATAATCCAACAAGACCGGGGTTGAATCACAGGGAGGTTAATTGTACAAATTATAAACAACAATTATAAACAAAAATAATAGTAACAATAACAACAACAATAATAGTAGTAATAATAATACTAGTAGTAGTAGTAGTAGTAGTAAAGAAAAAGAAAAAGAAAAGTTGATGAGAACTTTGAGATGAAAAATTAACGTAAGGATTAAACAATGATAATAACAAATATTAAGGTTAGAGGTTCCACTAATGGTATGTCAAACAAGTATAGTATGAACTCTTATTGTTCAATTGGAAACCACACACAAAGAAGATTCTAATCAGATTATAGATTGTTAACATTAAAGTCCATATTAAGTTTATACTATACTTATTCTTACACCATTAGTGTAACCTTTTCACCTTGACATAATAAACTTAGCTAGACATAATAAAAGAAAGAAAAATACATAAACAAAATAAGAACATAAATAAGATAAGAGTTAACAAAGCAAAGAAAAGGAAATGAAAAACATAAACTTGATATTAATAAAAGCAAAGCATAAGCAATACAAAAAAATACAAAAAGAGAAAACAAGAGCATGATCTTGATCTGGACACCAAGATGCCTAAATGCATGGCAAATGCCTCCCTTTATAGGCCAAAATTAGGAACTATTGATTTGATGACTAATTAATGAGTGGGTGACCAACTCTTGACTTGGTGACCAACTCTTGACTTGGTGACAATCCTTATCTTCTCTTGTCTGCCCAAAACATTATTGATAACATCAAAATTAGAGCCATTTGAAAACATGAAAATTATAGAAAATTATCTCAGCTTTTTTGTATAAAACATTCAGCTCATTTCGACTTCTAAAACTCTATATATGGCTAAAATACTGAACAATGCTCGGGTTTGAGGATAGATTCGGGCTTCTTTATTGTTGTTACAATTTGGACTTGAAAACGGCCTTTTTAGATCTTGGGTTCCATATGAAAGTTGTAGGCATATGTCTTACCTTTCCATCCATATAAAGTAGACCTAAATCTGAGATCTACAGCTCTAGATATGATCCAATTACTGAACAGTACTGATTAGTACTTAAAAGTGCATTTTTATCATGGTTTTATATCATCATTTTGCACGTGAAGTATCAATAACTCCTTAACCAAAGCATGTTTTATAATAATATATCTAATAATATAAGATACCTTTAATTTGTGGTAAATGTCTATTTTTAATGCAGGCCTATCACATAAATGAAAGGATTGATTGATGACTTGAAGAACTTAAATTGCAAGGATAAAGAGATGGCCAAACTTAGAAAAGAGATGTCGGTGCAATCCAAACCGGAACACTGTTCGGTAAATGGGTCATATCTGGAGCTATATATCTCAGATTTAGGTCCAATTTATATGGATGGAAAGGTAAGACATAGGCCTACAACTTTTATATGGAGCCCAAGATCTAAAAAGGCCATTATCAAGTCCAAATTGTAGCAACAACAAAGAAGCCCGAATCTGTCTTCCAGCCCGAGCACTGTTTGGTATTTTGGCCATATCTGGAGTTCTAGAAGTCCAAATGAGCTGAATTTTTTACACAAGAAAGCTGAGACAATTGCCCACAACTTTCATGTTTGCAACTGGCTCCATTTTTGACGTTATCAATGACGTTTTGGGCAGACAAGAGAAGATAAGGATTGTCACCAAGTCAAAAGTTGGCCACCCACTTATCAATTAGTCATCAAATCAATAGTTCCCAATTTTGGCCTATAAAAGGAGGCATTTGCCATGCATTTAGGCATCTTGGTTTCTAGATCAAGATCATGCTCTTCCTTTCTCTCTTTGTATTTTTTGTAATGTTTATGCTTTACTTTCATTAATATCAAGTTTATGCCTTTCATTTCCTTTCCTTTACTTAGTTAACTTTTATGTTCTTATTTTGTTTATTTGTTTTCCTTTCTTTCATTATGTCTAGCTAAGTTAATTATGTCAAGGTGAAAAGGTTACACTAATGGTGGAAGAATAAGTATAGTGTAAACTTAATATGGACTTTAATGTTTGATACTAACATGTTTTATATTTGTTATCTTGTTCACTCTTTAATACTTTGCTTGTTAAATGACTAATCTTGATTTATGTTGTATAACACTTGGTACAACAAATGCTTGGCACTTTCATAGCCCATAATGTATGGTATAACCGACACCTGAGCTATGAAAGGAACTTGATTTGTTGTTAACATAAGTTATAATCATGAATGCTTGACGAGATTTACAAGTATTAGCATTAATTGAATAAGATGACTAATGTAATCATGTTAACAATATATAATCTGATTGGAACCTCCTTTGTGTGTGGTTTCCAATTTAATAATAAGAGTTTATACTATACTTGTTTGATATACCATTAGTGGAACCTCTAACCTTGACATTTTTTATTATTATTGTTTAATCCTTACATTAATATTTCATCTCCAAGTTCTCATCATCATCATCTTCTTCTTCTCTTTCTTTATTATTATTATTATTATTATTATTATTATTATTAGTACTACTACCACTATTATTATTATTGTTGTTGTTGTTGTTATTGTTGTTGTTGTTTTATAATTGTTGTTTATAATTTGTACAATTAACCTCCCTATGGTTCGACCCCGGTCTTGCCGGGTTATTTATTACTTCGACACTCCTGCACTTGGGAGAAGACATCAACCTTTTAGTCGTGTCAAGTTTTTGGCGCCGTTGCCGGGGAGGTAAGTTCTTGTATAAATTATAGTATTTTCTCTTTTCACTTTTCTTGTATATAACTTTGTTTCTTTTCTTTTGTTTCTTTTTATTTTGTTTTCTTCCTCCTTCTTTTGCTTTCTTCTTCTTCTTTTTTATTTTATTCCTACACGTGCATGAGAGTGTGGTCACGTACATCAAGTGGTAGACTTTGTAGGATATCCTCATCATTTTCAGAAAATATGGCTGAAGAAGATAATCAATCACTTCATAATGAAAATAATGAGAATAACCGTGCTAGAACACTTAGAGACCACATGAATCCCACAAGAACAAGTGCACCATCATGCATAGTTTTTCCTCCTAATGCATCTCATTTTAATTTTAAGCCAGGCATTATTCAACTTTTACCTTCATTTCATGGCTTGGAATTGGAAAATCCATACTTGCATTTAAGAGAATTTGAGGAGGTTTGCAACACATATAATAACTTAAATTGTAGCATGAACACCATCAGATTAAAGCTTTTCCCTTTTTCATTAAAAGATAAAGCTAAAACATGGCTACAAAATTTAAGACCAGGATCCATTCGTGCTTGGGATGAAATGCAACAACAGTTTTTAAAGAAGTTTTTCCCATCTCATAGAACAAACTCTTTCAAGAGACAAATCACCACTTTCACTCAAAAACCAGGAGAAACATTTTACAAATGTTGGGATAGGTATCGAGACTTGCTTAGTACTTGCCCTCATCATGGTTTTGAAACATGGAGATTGGTTTCACATTTCTATGAAGGGTTAACACCTAAGGATAGGCAAATGGTTGAATTGATGTGCAATGGAACTTTTGAAGATAAAGACCCTGATGAAGCAATGGAGTACTTAGACTTGTTAGCTGAAAATGCTCAAAATTGGGACACCGCGGGTACTATTGAGGCACCGAGTAAAACTCAACCTCATACATCTAGTGGAGGTATGTACAACCTTAGGGAAGATCATGACCTTCAAGCCAAGTTTGCATCTTTAGCTAGAAAAGTCGAGGCACTAGAATTAAAAAAGAGTGGTCAATTAAAATCTGTTGAAAACATTGTGTGTCAAATCTGTGAAACAAATGAACACTCAACCAATGATTGTCCAACCTTGCCTTCTTTTAAGGAATGTCTCCATGAACAAGCCCATGCTTTAAACAGTTTCCAAAGGGCCAATCACAACCCATACTCCCAAACATACAACCCTGGTTGGAGAAATCACCCTAATTTCAATTGGAAGAGTGAGAACAACAATGCACAAACTTCACAACCACCGTTTCAAGCACACCACAATTTCCAAAATTCTTATGGATATGCACCTCCTTATGCTCCACCTCCTAGGAGAAATCTTGAGGAAACATTGCATGCATTCATTGAAAAGCAAGAGACAATCAATACTCAACTTGCTCAAAACATGACAGATTTTAAAGATACTCTTGCTAAATTAACATCTGCTCTCAGTTTACAAGAGAAAGGTAAGTTTCCATCTCAAACACAACAAAATCCCAAAGGGCAATACAATGCAAATGCAAGTAGTTCCGGAAGCCAACACATGGATCAAGTCAAATCAGTCACTACTCTGCGCAGTGGTAAGGTTATTGAAAAACCCTCTCTTGAACCTTATGAGAAAGATGATGAGTCAATCTCTGAGGGTAAGGAAGGGGATGAATCTGAAAATTGCAAAGAAACGACTGATTCACCGCCAACACTTCCATTTCCTCAAGCCATGACCAAACAAAGGAAAGTCAATCACAATTCTGAAATTTATGAAATTTTCAAACAGGTAAGGATCAATATACCTTTGTTGGATGCAATTAAACAGGTTCCTTCCTATGCTAAATTTTTGAAAGATCTCTGCACTGTGAAGAGGAAACTGAATGTGAAAAAGAAAGCCTTTCTAGCCGAACAAGTAAGTGCTATTCTTCAAAACAATAATGCTTTGAAATATAAAGACCCTGGTTGTCCTACAATTTCTTGCTTTATTGGAGAGCATAAAATTGAAAGAGCCTTACTTGATCTTGGTGCTAGTGTGAATTTACTTCCATATTCAGTTTTTCAGAGTCTCAATCTAGGTGAGTTAAAACCAACTTCTATAACTCTTTTACTTGCCGATAGATCTATAAAAGTGCCTAGAGGAATAATTGAAGATGTGTTAGTACAAGTCGATAAATTCATTTATCCTGTGGATTTTATTGTCTTGGACACACAACCTGTTGAAGTATGTAATTCATTTCCTGTTATTTTAGGACGTCCATTTCTTGCAACTTCTAATGCATTGATTAATTGTAGGAATGGACTGATGAAGCTATCATTTGGAAACATGACATTGGAGATGAATATTTTCAACATTTGCAAGCAACCTAGAGATGATAATGATTTACAGGAAGTGGACTTTACTGAAAAATTAATTCATGATCAATTTCCAACCACTTCCATTGAAATTGAGATTGATGAATCTGATGATTTGGAAATGATTTATTTTCAGGAAGAATCAAAGACAAGTAATTGGAGGCCACAAATTGAGGAATTGCCACCACGACCAATTAAGTCCATACCTTCAAGTGTTCAACCACCAAAACCTGATTTGAAGCCGTTGCCATCCAATCTCAAATACTCATTTTTGGGAGAAAATGAAACTTTTCCGGTAATAATCTCTTCCAAACTTAATGCACATCAAGAAGGTAAGTTATTACAAACTCTGAAAATGCACAAAAAAGCATTAGGATGGACCATAGCTGATATAAAAGGAATTAGTCCTTTGATTTGTACACACAGAATTTATTTAGAGGAAAATGCTAAACCCTCTAGAGAAATGCAACGAAGGCTAAATCCTAATATGAAAGAAGTAGTGAAAAATGAAGTCATTAAGCTTCTAGATAATGAAATCATTTATCCTATTTCTGACAGCAAATGGGTAAGTCCTACCCAAGTTGTACCTAAGAAGTCTGGAGTCACTGTGATAACAAATGAGAACAATGAGTTAATTCCCACTAGAACTGTTACTGGTTGGCGCATGTGCATTGACTATAGGAAACTTAATTCAATGACTAGAAAAGATCATTTTCCTTTACCTTTCATGGATCAAATCCTAGAAAGAGTTGCAGGTCATGAATTTTATTGTTTCCTAGATGGCTATTCGGGTTACAACCAAATTGAAATTGCATTGGAAGATCAAGAAAAGACTACTTTCACATGTCCATTTGGTACTTTTGCATATCGAAGGATGCCTTTTGGATTATGTAATGCACCAGCCACATTTCAAAGATGCATGCTTAGTATATTTAGTGATATGGTTGAACATTTTCTTGAGATTTTCATGGATGATTTTTCTGTTTTTGGCAATTCATTTGATGATTGTTTGACTAATTTAGGAAAGGTTTTAACCAGGTGTGAAGAGAAGAATCTTGTGCTGAATTGGGAAAAATGTCATTTTATGGTAACAAACGGCATTGTACTTGGTCACATTGTTTCATCAAAAGGAATTGAGGTTGACAAATCTAAAATCGAGTTAATTGCAAACTTGCCAACACCAAAATCTCTTAAAGATGTTAGATCATTCTTAGGACATGCTGGTTTTTATAGAAGGTTCATCAAAGATTTTAGTGTAATATCTAAGCCTTTAAGTAACCTTCTAACAAAGGATACTATTTTTGAATGGACTGAACATTGTGAAGAAGCCTTTGTTAAATTTAAAAATTTGCTTACTTGTGCTCCTATCATTCAACCTCCCGATTGGTCATTACCTTTTGAAATAATGTGTGATGCTAGTGATTATGCCGGAGGTGCTGTTTTGGGACAAAGAAAAGATAAGAAACCTTATGTAATTTACTATGCAAGTAAAACTTTAAATAGTGCTCAAATGAATTATACCACCACTGAAAAAGAATTACTTGCAGTAGTATTTGCATGTGAAAAATTCAGATCTTATCTTGTTGGCTCACCTGTTGTTGTTTTTAGTGATCATGCAGCATTGAAATATCTTCTTTCTAAGAAAGATTCCAAGGCTAGATTGGTGCGGTGGATTTTATTACTTCAAGAATTTGATATCACAATCAAAGATAAGAAAGGCAGCGAAAATGTTGTCGTAGATCACTTGTCAAGATTGACAACAGATTTGAAAACTGACATCACACCAATCGATGACTACTTTCCCGATGAATCTTTACTTTTTGTCTCTACAATGCCTTGGTTTGCTAATATTGTTAATTTTCTTGTTTCAGGACAACTGCCAGCTCATTGGAGTACCCAAGATAAAAGAAAGTTCTTGAACGAAGTGAAGAAATTTTATTGGGATGATCCTTATTTATTCAAATATTGTCCTGATCAAATATTTCGAAGATGCATTCCTGACAATGAGGTAAGTAGTGTCATTAAATTTTGTCATTCTGAAGCATGTGGGGGCTATTTCTCATCAAGAAAGACAACTGCAAAAATCTTACAAAGTGGATTTTACTGGCCCACCATGTTCAAAGACTCACATGCATTCTGCAAGTCTTGTGAAAATTGTCAAAAGTTGGGATCTATTTCAAAACGTCACATGATGCCTTTAAACCCTATTATTGTCATTGAGATCTTTGACTGTTGGGGTATAGATTTCATGGGCCCATTCCCTCCATCATTTGGTTTCTTATACATATTAGTCGCAGTAGATTATGTTTCGAAATGGATAGAGGCAATTCCAAGTCGAAACAATGATCACAAAACAGTGATAAAGTTTTTGAAAGAAAATATTTTGAGTCGATTTGGAGTCCCTCGAGCCATAATAAGTGATGGTGGAACACATTTCTGCAACAAGCCATTTGAGTCTTTAATGAAGAAATATGGAATCACACACAAAGTTGCCACCCCTTATCACCCTCAAACAAGTGGACAAGTAGAGCTTGCTAATAGGGAGATCAAACATATTTTGGAGAAAACAGTGAACCCTAATAGGAAAGACTGGTCTTTAAGACTTAATGATGCACTTTGGGCTTATCGAACTGCTTATAAAACATCATTAGGTATGTCACCTTATAGACTAGTCTATGGAAAACCTTGTCACTTGCCTGTGGAACTTGAACATAAAGCTTATTGGGCTATTAAAGCTTTCAATTCAAATCTGGATGATGCTAGTCAACTGCGAAAATTACAAATAAATGAGCTTGAGGAAATAAGAAATGATGCATATGAAAATTCAAGAATTCATAAAGCAAGAATAAAAGAATTTCATGACAAGAAAATACATAGAAAAACCTTCAATGTTGGTCAAAAAGTCTTGCTTTATAATTCTCGACTGCATTTATTTCCTGGAAAATTAAGATCAAGATGGAGTGGTCCTTTTATTGTGAAACATGTGTATCCATATGGGGCCTATGACATCGAGAATCCAAAGAATGGCAATGTTTTCAAGGTAAATGGACATCGTCTGAAAGTTTACTTTGACAATTTTTCAGTTGAACATAACTCTATTGAATTGGGTGATCCTGTATATAAAGATTGATTTTATTTTATTTTATTTTATTTTTGTTTCTTATATAAATATTGATTTTATTTTATTTTATTTTTGTTTCTTTTTGAGTGATTTTTGCAAGTTTCTTCACCCCGGTCAAATGGCGGATAACGGTACTCCGTGACTTAAGTCGGTTCTTTCAGTTTCCCACAATTACTGATATCTGTGTATATATTTGTGCAATTCTTTGAAGCTCTCTTCCAATTCTCATTTGAAAATGGACACTAATCTTGAAAAATTGAAAAAGTATTTTCCCGCTCTGCCTCAGAATGTGATTACAAAAATTTACCGTGCAAGATTGAGATTATTAATGACTCATGGAATTCCTGAAGATATTTGTTGGTTGATTGAAGCAAAGGTCCGATTATCAGGTGAGTCCTCTAACTTCATTTCACACATGCCTGGAACAGGTAAAAGCACTTTTGCAAAGAAGCGTCATGCAAAACGACTGGATGTCTGTCATCGATGTGCTAGATGGACTTGTAATACACAATGTCGTTCTTTAGGAATGGTATCTATAAACCGTGAAGATAAAATACAATTCATTAAGGATGGCCTGAGTAAGGAGTCTTTAGATAATCTTCTATTGACTCTTGAGACGCATCCTAGTGGAGATGTGCATCGTGTAATTCATGATTTATGGCCACTATTTCATAAAGAACATGATCGACTTAGTCTTGGGAATCTGACTAAAAAAGACCCTGTTTGCCAGTTTTTAAGAAAACTGGATGGGAAGCCTATCCCCGACCCATAGAGGGCGTTTAAGCCGTTCTTGGACGTAAAACCAAGGGAAGATGTGAGCCACAATCACAACTACTTGTACATACACATGTTTTTTTTTTCAAAAGTAAATAAATAAATAAATAAAAAGAGAGAAAGAGTGTGTGAGACTCTAGCTGGCCTACATATAGATGTTATGATTGCCTTTCTACTTTCTCATCTATAAAACCCTCTTTTCCTTCCTTTCATTTCTACTCAACCCATACATTCAACAAATACAGAAGTGTGTAGAAATGGCAAGTTCCTCAAGTCATCAAATAAGAAATATTTGTGTTTTCAGTGGATCTAGTCCTGGGAAAGAAAAGGAGTTTTTAGAATCAGCAAATCATCTTGGTCAGGTGCTAGCTGAGAGAAAGATTCATTTAGTGTATGGGGGAGGCAGTCTTGGGTTAATGGGAGGTGTGTCAATAGCTGCATTTTTAGGAGGTAGTCAAGTTTTAGGAGTCGTCCCTGAAGCTTTGGCACAAGGGGACATCATTGGAAAAACAATTGGAGAGGAACTTCAGGCCTCCACAAGGTTGTTAAATGTCGGCTCGAATGAATGCAATGTTTAACCATGCTGATGCTTTCATTGCTTTACCAGGTGGTCTAGGCACATTGGAAGAGATCTTTCATATTTCCTCTTGGGCTCAATTGCACATTCACCATAAACCCATTGGTTTGTTAAATGTTAATGGTTATTATGACAGGTTGCTGTCTTTTCTTGATCATGCTGTGGAACAGGAATTTCTAACATCTTCTGCAAGACAAATCATAATCTCTGCTCCTACTGCTGAACAATTGATTGACCAACTACAATCTTTCACTCCTGTGATTGATCCTTCCATGAGTCGCATAAATTGGTCATCTACGGGAAGCCGTAAAAAGCTTAGATTGGATTTGAGCCTTCATTTATGAATTTTTGTGTCTTTTGGTTTTATTATTGTGTTTTGTTATTTCTTATTTTTGTTTCAGTGTGTTTCAGGTTTTGTCAGTGTTCGTTATTTCAGGTGATATCTTCTATACTCTATCTTTCTACCTTTAAACATTGAGGACAATGTCTCGTTTTGGTTGGGGGGAGAGGGTAGTAGTTGATAAAAAAAAAAAATTGTTTTTCATTTCATAAAGCATGTGCATAATTGTTGTTACTAGGATGGAAGAGTAAAGGAGTTCTTTTGTTAAAGTGACTCTTGAGACGCATCTTAGTAACCATTCTTAACAAGGTCTATTATAATACTTCCTGAAATATTCAGGTTTACAAACTCTCGTATTATTACCACTTAATTCTGCTCATATACTTATTTAACATGTATTCTTAAACCTTAATTTACACACACACTTTAACATATGATTGTGGGTTGCATATTGGATTATTACATTATTTATGTTTTTTTGTTAAAGGTAACAACTAAGGGAAAGGGATTGTATATAAAAAAAAAACAAAAAGAAAAAAAAAGAAAAAAAAAAGAAAGAAAAAAAAACTGATGATAATAAAAATGTAGATAAGTTTGGTTTCGTAGCCTCCCTAACCTAAGTAATTAAGCCCGAAGGGGTGTTTTAACACCTAATACCCTAAAGTCAACTGACTTGGGAGCTATTGGCCCAACGCTTGTTACATGGGTTAAGGAGAAAAGCTTAAGGGAATCAAACATTGCACCATCTACATATCAGTATCTGCGACCCGAGTTACTAAGCTCGTAGGGGTGTCTTAACACCTAATGCCCTAAGACCAACTGGTCTGGGAGTCATTAGCTGAAAGCTCGTTACATGGGTTAAAGATGCATGATGTTTTTAAATTATATGTATATACATTTAAAAAAGAAAAAAAGAAAAAAAAAAGAGAAGTAAAAAAAAAAAGACAAAAATAATAATCCCATCCCAAGGAAGTTAACCTTAAACATTAGAACAAAAATTTTGTTTTCTTCCAAGAAAAGCCCCATAATTATGTGTTGATACATTGAGCACAAAAGAAAGGTTTATTAATATCTTGTTAAGTGGTATTGAGCAGATATATAAATTTAATGAGAGTTTGTTTATCTGGATAGATTAATGGAAGTTAAATGATGAATACCTTGCTTTGTGAAATTTATAAATTGTTTTAACGCGTTGATTACTAGGGACTAGTAATAAGCTGGTTGAGGGGTGTGATTAGTACTTAAAAGTGCATTTTTATCATGGTTTTATATCATCATTTTGCACGTGAAGTATCAATAACTCCTTAACCAAAGCATGTTTTATAATAATATATCTAATAATATAAGATACCTTTAATTTGTGGTAAATGTCTATTTTTAATGCAGGCCTATCATATAAATGAAAGGATTGATTGATGACTTGAAGAACTTAAATTGCAAGGATAAAGAGATGGCCAAACTTAGAAAAGAGATGTCGGTGCAATCCAAACCGGAACACTGTTCGGTAAATGGGTCATATCTGGAGCTATATATCTCAGATTTAGGTCCAATTTATATGGATGGAAAGGTAAGACATAGGCCTACAACTTTTATATGGAGCCCAAGATCTAAAAAGGCCATTATCAAGTCCAAATTGTAGCAACAACAAAGAAGCCCGAATCTGTCTTCCAGCCCGAGCACTGTTCGGTATTTTGGCCATATCTGGAGTTCTAGAAGTCCAAATGAGCTGAATTGTTTACACAAGAAAGCTGAGACAATTGCCCACAACTTTCATGTTTGCAACTGGCTCCAGTTTTGACGTTATCAATGATGTTTTGGGCAGACAAGAGAAGATAAGGATTGTCACCAAGTCAAAAGTTGGCCACCCACTTATCAATTAGTCATCAAATCAATAGTTCCCAATTTTGGCCTATAAAAGGAGGCATTTGCCATGCATTTAGGCATCTTGGTTTCCAGATCAAGATCATGCTCTTCCTTTCTCTCTTTGTATTTTTTGTAATGTTTATGCTTTACTTTCATTAATATCAAGTTTATGCCTTTCATTTCCTTTCCTTTACTTAGTTAACTTTTATGTTCTTATTTTGTTTATTTGTTTTCCTTTCTTTCATTATGTCTAGCTAAGTTAATTATGTCAAGGTGAAAAGGTTACATTAATGGTGTAAGAATAAGTATAGTGTAAACATAATATGGACTTTAATGTTTGATACTAGCATGCTTTATATTTGTTATCTTGTTCACTCTTTAATACTTTGCTTGTTAAATGACTAATCTTGATTTATGTTGTATAACACTTGGTACAACAAATGCTTGGCACTTTCATAGCCCATAATGTATGGTATAACCGACACCTGAGCTATGAAAGGAACTTGATTTGTTGTTAACATAAGTTATAATCATGAATGCTTGACGAGATTTACAAGTATTAGCATTAATTGAATAAGATGACTAATGTAATCATGTTAACAATATATAATCTGATTGGAACCTCCTTTGTGTGTGGTTTCCAATTCAATAATAAGAGTTTATACTATACTTGTTTGATATACCATTAGTGGAACCTCTAACCTTGACATTTTTTATTATTATTGTTTAATCCTTACATTAATATTTCATCTCCAAGTTCTCATCATCATCATCTTCTTCTTCTCTTTCTTTATTATTATTATTATTATTATTATTATTATTATTATTATTATTATTAGTATTACCACTATTATTATTATTGTTGTTGTTGTTGTTATTGTTGTTGTTGTTTTATAATTGTTGTTTATAATTTGTACAATTAACCTCCCTGTGGTTCGACCCCGGTCTTGCCGGGTTATTTATTACTTCGATACTCCTGCACTTGGGAGAAGACATCAACCTTTTAGTCGTGTCAAGTACTCCGGTTTGGATTGCACCGACATCTCTTTTCTAAGTTTGGCCATCTTTTTATCTTTCCAATTTCAGTTCTTAAATTCATCAATCAATTCTTTCATTTATGTGATAGGCCTGCATTTAAAATGAACATTTACCATAAATTAAAGGTATCTTATATTATTAGATATATTATTATAAAACATGCTTTAGTTAAGGTGTTATTGATACTTCAAGTGCAAAATGATGATATAAAACCTAAAATAACAGGAAATAAATTACATGTTTCAACAGGTTATGTGTCCAAGACAACAAAATCTACAGGATAAATGAATTTATCGACTTGTACTAACACATCTTCAATTGTTCGGCTAAAAAGGCTTTCTTTTTCACATTTAGTTTCCTCTTCATAGTGCATAGATCTTTTAAAAATTTAGCATAGGAAGAAACCTGTTTAATAGCATCCAACAAAGGTATATTGATTCTTACCTGTTTGAAAATTTCAAAGATTTCAGAGTTGTGATTGACTTTACTTTGTTTGGTCATGGCTTAAGGAAATGAAAGTACTAGTGGAGAATCAGTTTTTTCTTTGCAATTTTCAGATTCAACCCCTTCCTTACCCTCAGAGATTGACTCATCATCATTCTCAAAGGTTCAAGAGAGGGTTTTTCAATAACCTTATCACTATGAAGAGTAGTGACTAATTTGACGTGATCAATGTGTTGGCTTTCAGAACTACTTGCATTTGCAATGTATTGCCCCTTGGGATTTTGTTGTGGTTGAGATGAAAACTTACTTTGCTCTTGAAAACTAAGAGTAGATGTCAATTTTGCAAGAGTATCTTTAAAAACTGTCATGTTTTGAGCAAGTTGAGTATTGATTGTCTCTTGCTTTTCAATGAATGGATGCAATGTTTCCTCAAGATTTCTTATAGGAGATGGAGCATAAGGAGGTGCATATCCATGAGAATTGTAGAAATTATGGTGTGCTTGAAATGGTGGTTGTGAAGTTTGTGCATTGTTGTTCTCACTCTTTCAACTAAAATTTAGGTGATTTCTCCAACCTAGGTTGTATGTTTGTGAGTATGGTTGTGGTTGGCCCTTTGAAAACTGTTTAAAGGATGGGCTTATTTATGGAGACATTCCTTAAAAGAAGGCAAGGTTGGACAATCATTGGTTGAGTGTTCATTTATTTCACAGATTTGACACACAATGTTTTCAACAGATTTTAATTGACCACTCTTTTTCAATTCTAATGCCTCGACTTTTCTAGCTAAAGATGCAAACTTGGCTTGAAGGTCATGATCTTCCCTAAGGTTGTATATACCTCGACTAGATGTATGAGGTTGAGTTTTACTCGGTGCCTCATAAGTACCCGTGGTATCCCAATTTTGAGCATTTTCAACTAACAAGTCTAAGTACTCCATTGCTTCATCAGGATCTTTATCTTCAAAAGTTCCATTGCACATCAATTCAACCATTTGCCTATCTCTAGGTGTTAACCCTTCATAAAAATATGAAACCAATCTCCATGTTTCAAAACCATGATGAGGGCAAGTACTAAGCAAGTCTCGATACCTATCCCAACATTAGTAAAATGTTTCTCCTGGTTTTTGAGTGAAAGTGGTGATTTGTCTTTTAAAAGAGTTTGTTCTATGAGATGGGAAAAACTTTTTTAAAAACTGTTGTTGCATTTCATCCAAAACACGAATGGATCCTGGTCTCAAATTTTATAGCCATGTTTTAGCTTTATCTTTTAATGAAAAAGGAAAAAAGCTTTAATGTGATGGTGTTTATGCTATAATTTAAATTATTGTATGTGTTACAGACCTCCTTAAATTCCCTTAAATACAAGTATGTATTTTCCATAGTCTACCACTTGATGTATGTGACCACACTCTCATGCACATGTAGGAATAAAATAAAAAAAAAAGAGGAAAGAAGAAGAAACAACAAAAAAGAAACAAAGTTATATACAAGGAAAGTGAAAAGAGAAAATAAATTAAATACTACAATTTATACAAAACTTACCTCTTCGGCAACAGCGCCAAAAACTTGACATGACGAAAAGATTAATGTCTTCTTCCAAGTGCAGGAGTGTCGAAGTAATAAATAACCTAGCAAGACTAGGGTCGAACCATAGGGAGGTTAATTGTACAAATTATAAATAACAATAATACAACAATAATAATAATAACAACAACAACAATAATAATAATAGTAATAACAGCAATAATAATAATAATAATAATAATAATAATAATAATAATAATAATAGAAGAAGAAGAAAAGTTGATGAGAACTTTTAGATGAAATATTAACATAAAGATTTAACAACGATAACAATAAATGTCAAGGTTAGAGGAACCACTAATAGTATGTCAAACAAGTATAGTATAAACTCTTATTATTCAATTGGAAACCACACACAAAGAAGGTTGCAATCAGATTATAGATTGTTAACATGATTACATTAGTCATCTTATTCAATTAATGCTAATACTTGTAAATGTCGTCAAGCATTCATGATTATAACTTATGTTAACAACAAATCAAGTTCCTTTCATAGCTCAGGTGTCGGTTATACCATACAGTATGGGTATGAAAGTGCCAAGCATTTGTTGTACTAAATGTTATACAATATAAATCAAGATTAGTCATTTAACAAGCAAAGTATTGAAGAGTAAACAAGATAATTAATAGAAAACATGTTAGTATCAAACATTAAAGTCCATATTAAGTTTATACTATACTTATTCTTACACCATTAGTGTAACCTTTTCACTTTGAATAATAAACTTAACTAGATATAATGAAAGAAAGGAAAATAGATAAATAAAATAATAACATAAATAAGATAAAAGTTAACTAAGTAAAGGAAAGGAAATAAAAGGCATAAACTTGATATTAATGAGAACAAAGCATAACATTACAAAAAATACAAAGAGAGAAAGTAAGAGCATGATCTTGATCTAGACACCAAAATGCCTAAATGCATGGCAAATGTCTCTTTTTATAGGCCAAAATTGGGAACTATTGATTTGATGACTAATTGATGAGTAGGTGACCAACTCTTGACTTGGTGACAATCCTTATCTTCTCTTGTCTGCCCAAAACATCATTGATAACATCAAAATTGGAGCCACTTCAAAACATGAAAGTTGTAGAAAATTATCTCAGCTTTCTTGTGCAAAAACTTCAGCTCATTTCGACTTCTAGAACTCCATATATGGCCAAAATACTGAACAGTGCTCGGGCTGGAGGACATATTCAAGCTTCTTTGTTGTTGCTATAATTTGAACTTGAATATGGCCTTTTTAGATCTTGGGCTCCATATGAAATTGTAGGTCTATGTCTTACCTTTCCATCCATATAAAGTAGACCTAAATCGGAGATCTATAACTCTAAATACTACCCAATTACCGAATAGTATTCTAGTTTGGATTGCACCGACATCTCTTTTCTAAGTTTGGCCATCTCTTTATCCTTTCAATTTCAGTTCTTAAATTCATCAATCAATCCTTTCATTTATGTGATAGGCCTGCATTTAAAATAAACATTTACCACAAATTAAAGGTATATTATATTATTAGATATATTATTATAAAACATGCTTTAGTTAAGGAGTTATTGATACTTCAAGTGCAAAATAATGATATAAAACCTTGATAAAAATGCACTTTTAAGTACTAATCAGTTTTTATAGAAGGTTCATCAAAGATTTTAGTGTAATATCTAAGCCTTTAAGTAACGTTCTAACAAAAGATACTATTTTTGAATGGACTGAACATTATGAAGAAGCCTTTGTTAAACTTAAAAACTTGCTTACTTGTGCTCCTGTCATTCAACCTCCTGCTTAGTCATTACCCTTTTGAAATAATGTGTGATCCTAGTGATTATGCTGTAGGTGCTATTTTGGGACAAAGAAAAAATAGGAAATCTTATATGATTTACTATGCAAGTAAAACTTTAAATAGTGCTTAAATGAATTATACCACCATTGAAAAAGAATTACTTGCAGTAGTATTTGCATGTGAAAAATTCAGGTCTTATCTTGTTGGCTCACCTGTTATTGTTTTTAGTGATTATGCGACATTGAAATATCTTCTTTCTAAAAAAGATTCTAAGGCTAGATTAGTGCATTGGATTTTGTTACTTCAAGAATTTTATATCACTATCAAAGATAAGAAAGGCAATGAAAATGTTGTTGCAGATTACTTGTCAAGAATGACAACAGATTCGAAAACTGACATCACACCAATCGATGACTACTTTCCCGATGAATCTTTACTTTCCATCTCTACAATACCTTGGTTTGCTAATATTGTCAATTTTCTTGTTTCAGGACAATTGCCAGCTCATTGGAGTACCTAAGATAAAAGAAAGTTCTTGAACGAAGTGAAGAACTTTTATTGGGATGACCTTTATTTATTCGAACATGCATTCCTGACAATAAGGTAAGTAGTGTCATTAAATTTTATCATTCTAAGGCATGTGGGGGCCATTTCTCATCAAGAAAGACAATTGCAAAAATTTTTCAAAGTGGATTTTATTGGTCCACCATGTTCAAAAACTCACATGTATTTTGCAAGTCTTGTGAAAATTATCAAAAGTTGGGATCAATTTCAACACATCATATGATGCCTTTAAATCATATTCTTGTCATGGAGATCTTTGATTGTTAGGGTATAGATTTCATGGATCCATTTACTCCATCATTTGGTTTCTTGTACATATTAGTCGTAGTAAATTATGTTTTAATATAGATAGAGGCAATTCGAAGTCAAAACAGTGATCAAGTTTTTGAAAGAAAATATTTTGAGTTGATTTGGAGTCTCTCGAGCCATAATAAGTGATGGTGGAACACATTTATGTAATAAGTCATTTGAGTCTTTAATGAAGAAATATGGAATCACACATAAAGTTGCCACCCCTTATCACCCTCAAATAAATGAACAAGTAGAGCTTGTTAATAGGGAGATCAAACACATTTTAGAGAAAATAGTGAACCCTAATAGGAAAGATTGGTCTTTGAGACTTAATGATGCACTTTGAGCTTATCGAATTGCTTATAAAACATCATTAGGTATGTCACCTTATAAACTAGTCTATGGAAAACCTTGTCACTTGCCTCTAGAACTTGAACATAAAGCTTATTAGGCTATTAAAGCTTCCAATTCAAATCTGGATGATGCTAGTCTACTGCAAAAATTATAAAAAAATGAGCTTAAGGAAATTAGAAATGATGCATATGAAAATTCAAGAATTCATAAAGCAAGAATCAAAGAGTTTCATTATAAGAAAATACTGAGAAAAACATTCAATGTTGGTCAAAAAGTCTAGTTTTATAATTCTCAACTGCATTTATTTCCTGGAAAATTAAGATTAAGATGGAGCGGTCCTTTTATTGTAAAACATGTGTATCTATATGGGGCCTGTGATATCGAGAATCAAAAGAATGACAATGTTTTCAAGGTAAATGGACATCGTTTGAAAGTTTACTTTGATAATTTTTCAGTTGAAAATGACTCTATTGAATTAGGTGATCCTGTATATAAAGATTGGTTTTTTTTATATTATTTTTTTGCTTCTTTTTGAGTGATTTTTGCTAGTTTCTCTCACCCAAGTCAAATGGCGGACAACTGTACTCCGTGACTTAAGTCGGTTCTTTTAGTTTCCCATAATAACTGATATTTGTGTATATATTTATGCAATTCTTTGAATCTCTCTTCCAATTCTCATTTGAAAATAGACACTAATCTTAAAAAATTGAAAAAGTATTTTCCTGCTTTGTCTCAAAATAAGATTATAAAAATTTACCGTGCTAGATGTACAAGATTGAGATTGTTAATGAATCATAGAATTCCTTAAGATATTCACTGGTTGATTGAAGCAAAGGTCCGATTATTAGCTGAGTCCTCTAATTCCTTCATTTCACACATGCCTAGAACAGGTAAAAGCACTTTTGCAAAAAAAAAAACATTGTACAAAACGACTAAAAGTCTGTCATCGATCTCCTAGATGAACTTGTAATGCACAATATCGTTCTTTAGGAATGATATCTATAAACCGTGAAGATAAAATACAATTCATTAAGGATGGCCTAAGTAAAAAGTCTTTAGATAATCTTTTATTGACTCTTAAGACACATCCTAGTGGAGATGTGTATCATGCAATTCATGATTTATGGCCACTATTTCATAAAGAACATGCTCGACTTAGTCTTGGGAATCTAACTATAAAAGACATTGTTTGCCAGTTTTTAAGAAAACTAGATGGGAAGCCTATCCCTGACCCATAGAGGGCGTATAAGCCATTCTTGGACGTAAAACTAAGGAAAGATGTGAGCCACAATCATAACTACCTGTACATACATATGCTTTTTCAAAAGTAAATAAATAAATAGAGAGAAAGTCTCCAGCTGGCCTACATTGAGATGGTATGATTATCTTTCTAATTTCTCATCTATAAAATCCTCTCTTCCTTCCTTTTATTTCTACTCAACCCATACATTCAACAAATATAGAAGTATGTAGAAATGACAAGTTTCTCAAGTCATCAAATAAAAAGTATTTGTGTTTTTGGTGGATCTAGTCCTAGGAAAGAAAATGAGTTCTTAGACTTAGTAAATCATCTTGGTCAGGTTCTAGCTGAGAGAAAGATTCATTTAGTGTATGAGGGAGACAGTCTGGGGTTAATGAGAGGTGTTTTGATAGTTGTATTTTTAGGAGATAGTCAAGTTTTGGGGGGTGTCCCCAAAGTTTTGGCACAAGGGGACATCATTGGAAAAACAATTGAAGAGGAACTACAGGTCTCTACAATGTCTGCTCAAATGAATGCAATATTTAACCATGCTGATGCTTTCATTGCCTTACCAGTTGGTCTAAGCATATTGAAAGAGATTTTTCATATTTCCTTTTAGGCCCAACTATATATTCACCATAAATCCACAGGTTTGTTAAATGTTAATGGTTATTATGATAAGTTATTGTATTTTCTTGATCATGTTGTGGAACAGGAATTTCTATCTTTTGCATGAAAAATCATAATCTCTGCTGCTACTGCTAAACAATTGATTGACCAACTACAATCTTTCATTCCTATAATTGATCTTTCCATGAGTCGCATAAATTAGTCAACTAAGGAAAGCCCTAAAAAGTTTAAATTAGATTTGAGCCTTCATTTATGAATCTTTGTGTCTTTTGGTTTTATTATTCTATTTTGTTATTTCTTATATTTGTTTCAGTATGTTTCAGGTTTGTTAATGTTTGTTATTTCAGGGGATATCTTCTACACTCTATCTTTCTATCTTAGAACATTGAGGACAATGTCTCATTTTGGTTAGGAGGAGAGGGTAATAGTTAAAAAATAAACTAAATGTATTTTATATTTTATAAAGCATATGCAAAATCATTGTTACTATGATGATAGAGTAAAAGAGATCTTTTTATGACTCTTGAGATGCATTTTAGTAACCATTCTTAATAAGGTCTATCATAATACTTCTTAAAATATTCAGGTTTACAAACTCTCACATTACTATCATTTAATTCTACTTATATACTCATTTTACAAGTATTTTTAAACCTTAATTTACACACACACACACTTTAACATATGATTGTGGGTTGCATATTGGATTATTACATTATTTATGTTCTTTTGTTAAAGGTAACAACTAAGGGAAATGGATAGTATATAATTTTAAATAAAATAAAAAAATGATGATAATAAAAATGTAGATAAATTTGGTTTTGTAGCCTCCCTAACCTAAGTAATTAAGCCCGAAAGGGTGTTTTAACACCTAATACCCTAAAGTTAACTGATTTGGGAGTTATTAGCTCAATGCTTGTTACATGGGTTAAGGATAAAAGTTTAAGGGAATCAAACATTGCACTATCTATATATCAGTATCTGCGACCCAAGTTACTAAGCATGTAGAGGTGTCTCAATACTTAATGCCCTAAGACCAACTAGTTTGAGAGTCATTAGCCGAAAGCTCGTTACATAGGTTAAAGATGCATGGTGTTTTAAGTTATATATATATATATATATATAAAAGAAAAAAAAAGAAAGAAAAGGACAAAAATAATAATCCCAACCCAATAAAGTTAACCTTAAATATTAGAACAAAAATTTTGTTTTCTTCCAAGAAAAGCCTCATAATTATGTGTTGATATATTGAACACAAAAGAAAGGTTTATTAATATGTTGTTAAGAGGTATAGAGTAGATAAATAAATTTAATAAGAGTTTGTTTATCTGGATAGATTAATGGAAGTTGAATAATGAGTACCCTGCTTTGTGGAATTTATAAATTATTTTTCTATTTTAACACTTTGATTACTAGGAATTAATAATAAGCTGGTTGGGGGGTGTGATTAATACTTAAAAGTGTATTTTTATCAAGATTTTATATCATCATGTTGCACTTAAAGTATCAATAACTCCTTAAGTAAAGCATATTTTATAATAATATAAGATACCTTTAATTTATGGTAGATGTTCATTTTAAATGCAGGCCCATCACATAAATGAAAGGATTGATTGATGAACTTAAGAACTGAAATTGAAAGGAAAAAAATGAGATGGCCAAGTATAGAAAAGAGATGCCGGTGCAGTCCAAACCGAAATATTGTTTGGTAATTGGACCATATCTGGAGTTGTAGATCTCCGATTTACATCTACTTTATACGGATGGAAAGGTAAGACCTACCTACAACTTTTACATTGAGCCCAAGATCTAAACAGGTCATTTTCAAGTCCAAATTGGAGTAACAACAAAGAAGTCCGAACATGTCATTCAGCCTGAGCACTGTTCAGTATTTGGCCTATATCTGGAGTTCTAGAAGTTGAAATGATCTGTATTTTTTACAAAAGAAAGCTGAGATAATTTCTTACAACTTTCATGTTTTCAAGTGGTTTCAATTTGGACATTATCAATGATGATTTGGGCAAACAAGAGAAGATAAGGATTATCATCAAGTCAAAAGTTGGCCACTCACTCATCAATTAGTCATCAAATTAATAGTTCCTAATTTTGGCCAATACAAGGAGGCATTTGCCATACATTTAGGCATCTTAGTATCCAGATCAAGATCATACTCTTACTTTCTCTCTTTATATTTTTGTAATGTTTATGTTTTGCTTTCATTAATATCAAGTTTATGTCTTTCATTTCCTTTCTTTTACTTAGTTAACTCTTATTTTATTTATGTTCTTATTTTGTTTATTTATTTTTCTTTCTTTCGTTATTTTTAGCTAATTATATCAAGGTGAAAAGGTTACAATAATGGTGTAAGAATAAGTATAGTGTAAACTCAATATGGACTTTAATGTTTGATACTAATATGTTTTGTATTTGTTATCTTATTCTCTTTAATACTTTGCTTGTTAAATGACTAATCTTGATTTATGTTGTATAACACTTGGTACAACAAATGCTTGGTACTTTCATAGTTCATACTGTATGGTATAACCGGCACCTAAGCTATGAAAGGAACTTGATTTATTGTTAACATAAGTTATAATCATGAATGCTTGACGAGATTTGCAAGTATTAGCTTTAATTGAATAAGATGACCAATGTAATCATGTTAACAATTTATAATCTGATTGAAACCTCCTTGTGTGTGGTTTTCAATTGAATAATAAGAGTTTATATTATACTTGTTTAGCATACTATTAGTGGAATCTCTAACCTTGACATTTGTTATTATTATTGTTTCATCCTTACATTAATATTCCATCTTAATGTTCTCATCTTTTTCTTTTTCTTCTCCTTCTTTTTCTATTATTATTATTATTATTATTATTATTATTATTATTATTATTATTATTATTATTATTATTATTATTATTATTGTTGTTGTTGTTGTCATTGTCATTGTTGTTGTTGTTGTTGTTGTTGTTGTTGTTATTGTTATTGTTGTTGTATTATTATTATTTATAATTTATACAATTAACCTCTCTGTGGTTCGACTCCGGTCTTTCCATGTTATTTATTATTTCGACACTCCTGCACTTGGGAGAAGACATCAATCTTTTAGTCGTGTCATTGTTCAATAGACATGCAAGACTAAACTCTTTTTCTTGGTTGTAAGGATATTGCTTTACCGCTTTTTATGATCAGCTTGTTTTAACTCGCAAGTGCATGAGTGTGCGATGTAGCAATTAAATCGGTAAGATAGAGGTCATATCCACATAGAGCTAGATTTGGATATTAATCTAGGTAAAAAAAACTCAAGAGAAATTAAATTAACAATAACTTGGTTGAAAATAATTGATGGATTTGTTTTCAAAGATGAAAACGTGTAAATAGATTTTAAATGACAAGAAAAAATAAGTCTTGGTCCAAATCAATTTTAATGGTTATGTATTGGTGAGTCCTTCAAGATATATAAGATAAATCAACCTAATATCAATGATGGTAATATTAGATCAAAAGATATTACAATGAAGTTTAAAAAGATGAAGACTGATTATTGCTCAAGAATGAACAAATATTTTCATATTATGTAAGACATTGAATCAAGCAATCTCTATACCAAAACTAAAGTTTGTGTATAAAAATTCAAGATTATAACATTATCTAAATGATTTCTAAAATTTCCTTGAAATAATAAAATATTTATGAAAAAAATAAGAAGATAAACATTAAGATTCATTCATTTCTTAAAGAACTCACCTCAACCACCATCATCCTTGATTTGGATCCAAGAAAGAGATTAGTTAACTATGATTATGTATAAGAACGCTTTAATAAACATGAAATAATATGAATCAAACTGAAACAACAAGTTTTACAAACTAAAGAACTAAAATCTACAAAGAAGAACATAACACAATTTTAGTAAAAAATTAGACACAAATATGATGCTAACTTTGGATAGCAATTTAGACCCTCCTAGAAGCCATTTTTGGAGATGTCTATAAGACATATTTATAGGAAATTATCACCTTTCCAGATGATTAAAGAATAGCGCATTTGGACACTTGAGTCAAAAGTTATGAGTAAAACACTGAAATGTGTTTTGAAAAATCAAATCAGACCAGCTTTACAACCATTTTGGTGCACATTTTTCTTCCTCATTTATGAGCTGTCTCTTTCTTATTTTTGACCTAAAATAGTGTAATAATGTCCCCTCCAACTTTCCATCCATGCGCTTGTTGTCTTGGATTAATGGATTACCCAAAATAAATCAATCGCTATTTGTTATGTGAACATGTAAGATCATGGATTGTGCTTGGGCTAATTTGAAGGCTGATTTTGGGTTGAATTTAAGCATCATATAAGGATACAAATGTATTTATTATTTGGGATAAGATTGACATTGAAACCTGAGTGTTTGATGGTTGAAGTTTGCACACAATATAAGGCATGTTTGGGCTTGAAATAGATCATATGATAATCTTTTCTAGGATTGGAATATAATTGATTTTTTGGAAAAAAAATTTGGAGCACTTATTTGAACTAAGATTTGCTTCAAACTTCAACTAAATTTCTCTTCAATTCTTTGTTCTGAATTCCTATATTAAATTTTCTAACATAATCCGTTTAAGCTCCAAAAACCTAGTAAAACATTAAAAAAAACTTCATTACTAAAAAGCACATTAATTATTATAAAAATAAAAATAAAAACAATAAATGCATATGTAAAATAAGAGACTTAATGATACTTTTGATGCACAATCAGATACAAAAACCTTTAGATTTCAAAAATTATGAGATTTATTCTACCTTTTCTTTTTAGTTTATATGATGAGTATGCTTGTTTTCTTATGCTTAGATGTTATGATTGTTTATTTTAATTGCTAGAGTGGACTTTAAGTTATTATTGTTAACAATCTATTACTAAGTTTGATATCAAAACTAGAGTTGTGGTGTATAAACTTGTGAAACAACTAAGTTTAATAATTATGACAATCTGCGTTATTAATCTAAAAAAGAACATTCTAACAAATCAGACATGAACTACATATAAATATGTTGTTTAGATTAATTAATTTATCTACTTTTTAAGGTTGTTGTTGAACTAAATTACTAATGAAAACACTGTGATTGTTTTATGGTTAAAATTAGTTATACAGTAGATTTGTTAACTAATCAATGTAAGAAAAGATAAATATTTAGAGTATAAGTTGACATTTCATTTTCATGATCAATTCTAATTTTTGTACATAGATGTTTACTTATCACTAATGTTTGTCTTCTTAATAAATTTCAGTTTTCTTTGATTTAACATTGATTGTTTCTTTCTATTTACTATAACATAGCATTGGTAACTTCAAACTCCCACCAGTTGCATATTATATAGCATACAAATTTGAACTAAACCTTCCTCATAGGATCTACCCCTTACTCGCTCTATACTATCTTGTTTATTTAAGCTAAAGTAATTAATTTATACGACCATGGCATCACAACAAATTTTGGCATCATTGTTGAGGAAGTGATTTTAGTTGATTCTTATATTGTGATTGTTATTTTCTATGATTGTTATTTATTTTGATGGGAAAAAAAAAGAGAAACATATTTTTTACTTGCGACGGTACTATACAGTACGATACTGGTACTATCCAAAATTGATTTTTTTGGTGAAGCTAGGTCTTAGCCTTTTATTTCCTAAGGAGAAACAATGTTTTGAATAATATTAGTTACCTTATGCTACTAATCTGACCTTTTTGAGGCTAAATTTTGTTCTTTTCTAGGGTTTTTAGGTAGTTTTTGTATTCTAGAATAGGATTTTTATTTAATTTGCACTACTCTAAATCTCTTATGTTGTTGGTTTCTTTTGAGATTTCTTAATAATTTATGCCTGTAACTCATTTTACTAACCAAATACAAGTGCAGGTAGATCACAAAATAGAAAAGACTTTACACAAGTGACAAAAAGAAGCTTGTGTCAATATGATAGCTATTGCACAACAACAACACTCAAGGAGCTTGCTGCTTCTAATATAGAGAATCAACCATTATGTATAAACATTGACAATAATGTCAATTTCGAGCTCAAGTTTAGTTTTATACACTTACTATTAATACTCAATGGACTTACCAGAGAAGATCCTCATACTTATCTTAAAAAGTTCTATACGGTTTATGTTGGCATGAAACCAAACAGAGTTGACAAAAAACAGATTAAGTTAAAAGCTTTTCCTTTCTTTTAAAAAGGGGCAACAAAGACTTGCCTTTTCTCTATTCTCCTTGTTTTCATTAAAACTTGGAATGACATGAAGAAGATTTTCCTTGAAAAGTGTTTCCTAGCCTTTTAAGTTGCCAATATAAGAAAAGAAGTATATGGGATTTGACAATTTGTATTAGGAAAGATTTTAGTAACTATGCATTCAATGCCATCATTATCAAATATTCGATCAGTTATTCATTCAATATTTCTATAAAGCATTGATGCCTACTAACCATAGTATCATTGATGTGGTAGGTGGAGGGCATTTGTAGATAAGACACTCGAGGTTGCACATCAAGTGATCTCAAATATTGCAACCAACTCGAAATAATTTGCCACCTATAAAGATTTCCTATGCAAACGAGTAAATGAAGTAAGTATTTCTAACTTTGAGAATAAAGTTAATGATCTTACTTCTCTTATGTGTTTTTTGGCTTATGGAAATGTACAATAAGTGAAAGTTTGTAGCATATGCTTTTTACAAGGACATGCTTCGCATATATGCACAACAATGTAAGAAGATTACATTAAACAAACTAATGCAATTGATGAAGCATTCAATGGACAACCTCAACATAAGTATAATACCTTTTCCACCATATATAATCCTAGATAGAAAGATCATCCTAGCTTACATTATGGAGCCCGCCTCAACAAGGCAATCAAGGCTGACAGTTCTATAAATTTCAGCCTTAATAGAATTATTAAGAGATACAGTCCCTTACATTCATAAATTCCAATGTCATAGGGTCATCAAGTGATGATCTTCATGAGATGATGAAAACTTTGGCTTCTAATACAGTGACATTGCAACAAAATGTCATGCCTTTTCAATAAGAAATAAGGTCAAACATTCACAACTTAGAGAAGCAAATGGGTAAATAACTTCAAGTGTAGGAAAATTAAAGGCATAAATGAATAAAAAGTTGCCTCCTAAACTTTAAATCCAAAAGAGAATATTAGTTTAATCACATTGTGAAGTGGGTAAGAACTTAAAGGGTAAAGGTTAAAACAAATTGAGATGGAGAAAGAAGAGGAGATAAAAACTAAATTGATTATAAAGAAGAAACATCATCTTCCTCCACAAATTAATAAAATGACTAACACCTTAAAGGTAAGTACTAACTCATTGAATTCTAGTTTTAAAACAATTCCACCATTTTCCTTCGAGTTCTTCCAAGTTTAAGAAAGAGGACAAACAAAAAGAGATTTTAAAGGTTTTCAAGAAAGTGAAACTCAACATTTCTTTGATTTATGTTATCAAGCAAATTTTCAAGTATGCTAAATTCTTGAAAGAGTTGTATAGTACCAAGAGAGCTTACAAGCTACAAGGTTATGAAATGATAAGTATGGGTGAAGTTGTATTTGCTGTTATTCAAAAGAATCTATCTTTGAAACAAAAAGACTAGGAAGCGTTTACTATCCCATGTGTTATTGGTAATGCTAGTTTTAAAAGAGCCTTATGCGATTTGGGTGCATCCATTAGTGTTATGCCTAAACATGTTTATGATTCTCTTAGTCTTGAGCTTTCAATTAAAACTAGCATTATAATATAATTTATGAATCATATTTTTATTTATCCACTTCATGTGATAGAAGATGTCTTAGTTAAGATTGATAGTTTGGTTGTTCTATGTGACTTTTATATTCTTGATATGCAACATGATTCTTGTGAATCGTCAAGTTTGGGAGATCATTCTTGAAAACTATCAATACAAAAATTAATTGTGCTAAGGATACTTTGTCCATTGAAGTAGGAGATAAAAAGATTGGATTTAATTTTCATGATGCAATGAAATATCCTTACAACAATCTTTATTCTATTGCATGCTATGATCAAGTTAATAAGTATGTATATCAAGTTTTTTATTTTAATGTGAGGATGGATTAACCATGGTTTTGAGTTATGGTTATGATTTATAGAGAGATATATATTTGTTCCCCAAAACATCTAGGAATCAGCTTTGACTTTGCAACCTTTGCAAACCATTCCCTATGGTAATATCTTTGTTGATTTAGTACTTTCACATAAAAAGATCTTGCCATTTATTTTACAGGACCCTAAGTTAGAGTTGAAACCTTTTCTTGATAATCTAAAGTATGTATTTATTGGAGAAAATCATAGTAAAAAGATTAACATGTGCACAAGAGGAAAAACTTGTGAAGTTGTTGTGTGATCACAAAATAGCCATTTGATGGACTTTAACTAACATCAAGGGCATTAGTCCCTCGATGCATATGCATCACATACTATTGAAGGATAATGCAAAACAAACAAGGAAAATACAAAGGAGGTTGAATCTGCCTATGATGGAGGTAGTTAATGCAACGATATTATTCGATAGTTTCACCCATATTTAACTAGTGTTTTGCCTATATTTTATATATAAAATATCTTGATATTCTTTTTTGTATTTTTTGAAGGTACTTTTGGATGAAAGATGCAAAAAGGAGTAAATTTGAGGTAATTGGCAGATTTGACCTTTAGTCGATGTTTTGTGTAGAGCGTGACCTCTAGAGGTTGAAATGAAATGATTCTGGTGGCATTAAAAAAATAACATTCATACCCTTTTAGAAATCTAAGGCAAGAAAATAAAATAAGTAAGAGCATGAAAATCACAGCTTTCAAAGTCAAATCTCACAATTTGTCAATGTTGACCTTCAGTCATTCCAACTTGAATATCTGGAGCTACAAAAGTCCAATTAATGCAAATTTGATTTTTTTAGATTCGTGACTGAAATTTGTATAAACACCAATGTTTTAGCCAAAAACAATGTCATATGAGGGAGATATGATTTTTTAAAGATGACAACTAAATTCTATCAGCAAACAGATTTCATGAAGAAACGAATTCAAATTATGTTCCGAAGCATCTAAACCAATATCTAATTTTATTTCAGCAATTTTGCTCCTCTAAGTCAAAGCTTGAAGATTTCATGCAAGGCTATTTCTTTTTTTTTTAGGAAAATAGTTATTAAAGTACTTAAATATAAATTATCTACTTAAAGAAGGACTATTTTATAAAATAAAGACTAGGGTTTCCTATGATATAAAAAGAATGAGAGAAAAGAAGGAGGGCAGCCACCCTAGAAGAGAAATATGACCCATCTTCTAAAAAACTCAAAATTATACATTGTTTCTCTTTTTTTTTTTTAATTAATTGTTCCATAAACATACAAGGCTAAACACTTTTTTTTGGTTGTATAGAGATGGAAACCTTCAGATTTCAATAATTATGAGATTTATTTTACCTTTTCTTTTTAGTTTATATGATGCATATGTTTGTTCTCCTATGCTTATTTTTCCTATGATTGTTTATTTTAATTGTTAAAGCAGAGTATAAGTTATTGTTATAAACAATTTATTGCTAAGTTTGATATCAAAACTGGAGTTATGGTATATGAACTTGTGAAGCAACTGAGTTAAATAATTATGGCAGATCTACATTATTAATCTAAGGAAGAACATTTAATCAAATCAAACATAGACTGCAAACAATTATATTTTCTTGATTAATCAACTTATCTAGTTCTTAAAGTTGCCATTGAATTAAATTACTAGTACGGACATTATGGTTGTTTGATGGTTAGGGTTAGTTAAATAGCGGATTCGTTAACTAACTAATGTTAAGAAGAGATAAATATTCAGAATATAAATTGATATTTTATTTCCATGATCAATTCTGATTTCTGTAGATGGATGTGTGTTTGTGACTAAGGTTTGTTTTCTTGATAATTTTTTTATTTTATTTAGTTTCACTTGATTGTTTTCTAATTTCTTTTGCTTTAGCCTAAATAGCGTCCAAAACCCCCTCAAGTTACATATCATCTAGCATTAAAATCAGACTTTAACCTTCCTTGTGGGATTGACCCCTTGCTTGCTCTATATTATCTTGTGTGTTGTGTTTTAAATTAGAGTAATTAATATGTGGGACCGCGACATCGTAACATTTATTAATCAATAATGTTATTTCTTTGGTATTTTTTATAGCTTGAAGAAAACAAGTAAAAAGCCAAAAACCTTATAAGAAAAATCATTAATTGATATATAAAAACATGATTTAAAAAAAATACATGAAAAGTGGATTTCTCATCCATTTTAATGCTAAGTGCATATTTTTTATTTATTTTTCCATGTCCAACAGTTAGCAATGCACCTGCAACATGTATAATTATAAATATTAATTTTATCTAGTTTCTACTACACTATTTTTTCTACACAATTCTTCTTCATCAAATACCCGATCAACTTCTCATTCAATATTTATATAAAGGATTGAAGTCTACTGACCATAGTATCATTGATGTTGCAAGTAGGGGTGATCAAAAAAATCGAAAAACTGATTAAACCGAGAAAACCCAAAAAACCGAACCGGAAAAAAAATCGATTAAACCGATTAAAATTTTGAAAAAACCAGCCGATTTGGTTCGGTTTCGGTTTTATAACCAAAAAACCGAAAAACCAAACCGAACCGAACCGAAACTGAAAAAACCGGGAAAAAAACCGATCCAAACCAAGCCAAAACAGAGCCAAACCAGAAAAACCGAGCCAAAACCGAGAAAACCGGAAAAACCGAGCCAAATCAAGAAAAACCAGTTTTTCCCTTAAAAAATTGAACCGAACCGAACTAAAACCGGTCGGTTTGACCCGGTTTTGGTTTTTTTTCAAAAAAAATTTTCGGTTTGGTTACTTTTTTTGATAAAAACCGAACCAAACCGAAAATGAACACCTCTAGTTGCAAGTGGAAGGGCATTGGTAGATAAGACACCTGAGGTTACACACCAATTGATCTCAAACATGGCAGCCAACTTGAAATAGTTAGGCACCCATGGAGACTTCACAAACAAACGAGTAAATGAGGTAAGTATTTCTATCCTTGAGAATAAAGTTAATGCTCTTACTTCTCTTATGCGTTCTTTTGCTTTTGATAATGTACAGTAAGTGAAAGTTTGTAGCATATGCTCTTTACAAGAACATGATTCAGATATGTGTTTAACAATGCAAGAAGATTACATTAAACAAGCTAATTCAGTTGATAGAGCATTTAATGGACAATCTTATCATAAGTATGATCTTTTTTCCCACACGTATAATCTTGGATGGAGAGATTATCTCAACAAGGCAATCAAGGCCGATAAGTCCATCCCCATGGATTTTAGCATTAACATAATTATCAAGCAAGACAACCCCCTCTATTTACAAACTTCAATGTTATGGGGTCGTCATCCAGTGATGATCTTTGTGAGATGATGAAAACTTTAGCTTCTAACATTATGACCTTGCAACAAAATGTCATGTCTTTTCAACAGGAAACAAGGTCAAGTACTCATAACTTAGAGAAGCAAATGGGGAAAATAGCTTCAAGTATGAGGAAATTAGAAGCACAAATAAATAGAAAATTATCCTCCCAAGCATTAAATTCAAAAGAGAATGTTAGTGAAATCAAGTTGCGAAGTGGGAAAGAACTTGAAGAGAAAAGGTCAAAACAAATTGAGAGGAAGGAAAAGAAAGAGATAGAAACTAAATTGAGTATAAAGAAAGAACACCCTCCTCTTTCATAAACTAAAACATTGACCAACACTCCAAAGGTAACTCCTCACTCAATGAATTCCATTTTGAAAACAATTTCACCCTTTCCTGTAAGTTTTTTTTAGGTAAAAAAAAGGATAAAGAAAAAGAGATTTGAGAGGTTTTTAAAAAATTAGAACTCAACATTCCTTTGTTTGATTCTATCAAGCAAATTTCTAAGTATGCCAAATTTTTGAAGGAGTTGTGTGCCACCAAGAGAGCTTTCATATTAAAAGGTTATGAAATGGTAAGTATGGGTGAAGTTGTATCTGCTATTATTTAAAAGAATATGCCTTTGAAGCAAAAGGACCTAGGTGTGTTTACTATCTCATATGTTATTGGTAATGCTAGTTCTAAAAGGGCCTTCTATGATTTAGGTGTATCCATTAGTGTTATGCCCAAACATGTTTATGATTCTCTTAGTACTGAGCCTTTGAATAAAACTAGCATTGTAATACAACTTGCATATTGTAGTTTTATTTACCCACTTGGTGTGATAGAGGATGTCCTAGTCAAGATTAATAGTTTGGTCATTTCATGCGACTTTTATATTTTTGATATAGAACATGATTCTTGTGATTCATCAAACAACACTCTTATATGTTTGGGAGACCGTTCTTGAAAACTGCCGATATAAAGATTGATTGTGGTAAGGAAACTTTGTCTATAGAAGTAGGAGATGAAAAGATAGAATTTAATTTTCATGATGCAATGACGTATCCTTATAACAATGTTTAGTTTATCACATGCTATGACCAAGTTGAAAAGTGTATGCAGTAAGTTTGTGATTTTGATAGCGAAGATGAATTAAGCATAGCTTTGAGCTATGACTGTAATTTTACCAAGATAGAAGATATGGAGAGGCATATATGTGTTCCTTAAAATATGCATGACTTAGAAGTGTTGCAAATTATCTTCCATGATGCACAAGTCATTTACCCCATTATGGATAGTGAATGGGTGGTGCCTATCTTTTTGGTGCCCAAAAAGATTGGAATTACATTGAGAGAAATACAAAATAATGCTTATAAGAATACAAGGATTTACAAAGAAAAGACTAAGAGTCTTCATGACAAAATGATTACAAGAAAAGAGTTTAATGTTAAAGAAAAAGTCCTTCTTTATCATTCATGTTTGAAACTTTTTCTTGAAAAGTTGGGCTCTTGTTGGATTGGACCCTTTATTGTTTCTAATGTTTTTTCTTATGGTGTAGTTGAAATTACAAGTTTAGAAACCAATAAAGTACTCAAGGTCAATGAGCATCACTTGAAACCTTTCTATAAAGATTGGATGGTGGAACTTAACATTTCTGCGGATTTAACTAAACCAATCTATAAAAAATGAGCATGCAACATGTTTAGCCAATGACATAAAACAAAAGCGCTTCCTAGGAGGCAACCCAACATAAAAAAAAAAAAAAGATTTGCTTTCTTTTTCCCTAATCTTTTATTTTTCACATTTTCCTTTATTTTTGTCATTCTTCTATATTTCTTTTCTTTTATTTTAACATTGAGGACAATATTGTATTTTAAGTATGGGGTTATTAGGGGAATGTTAGTTTCTTTATTTTGTTTTTTTTTTAATTCCAAAATTTTTTTTCTATGTTTGATCTATTGAACTCTTATTGGTTTATGAGAATGTGAGTATTACATATGAGAATTAATTGAGATAGATAAAGATATGAATCGAATGAAGGAGTGTGTATACAAGTTTTAATGTTTAATTTGTTTGGGGATTGGCTTTGAGAATATGTCATGTTGACTTTATAGTGTTATACCAATACAAGCTTTTGAGCCTTCAACATTATATTCTTTGATTGTGCATTTTTCAATGACATGTATCTCTAGAACTTGCTTCACGTCTTTTTAAGATTACATTCACATTACATATATACATGAAGATGATAAAGGCATTAGAAATTTTAACCACTTGAGCCAAAAAGCCAACCTAAAGCATATTATCTTTAGTGAGCCCCTTTTAAGCTTGTTTATCTTTTTTTTGCTTTATCTATGTATAAGCCTTAACTTTATATATTTTTTTCCTTTTTCCCTAGCCAAGAATTAGTAGAACATATACTTGTGATATTTCATGGAATTATGGTTGGAGATTATGTGAAAAGAAAGAAAAGGTGATGTTTAATGAAAAGATGGGTAAAATTGTGGAAAAAAAAAGGGAAATGTTCCTTTATGTTCTTAATATTTTATGTTGAAAAAGCTTGAAATCAAAAGAAGTTAAGCATTAGTGATTAAAGATGAAAAATTTATATATTTTGATGGAATATTTTGTTTAAACTATCATTTTTTAAAATACTTTACTTTCTTTGGTTTAAACCTTTTCTTTTACTCTCTTTTACCTCACCTTAACCTCAGCCCCATTACAACTAGAAAATAAGACCTTTTGATTCATGCATTGTTTATAATATATTAGTAATGGAAATGAGATTGAAGAGCAAACTTATGGTAGAACATGTTCATTGATTGAATTTGATAAATTTAAACACATAAGCCATAAACACGTGAGCATTGGAGTGTGTATCAATGAGAGAACCTATCACTTTGGCATGACATAAATTTTATTTAAATCCTGATGATTAATTGAGTTTAGAAGTTTGCATGTAAATAAATTCATGAAAATTTATACTCTTTATCCTTCTTAATTGTGTTCTTGTTTAAAATGCATATATTCTTGAATATTAATGGGAGATTAGGAGATTAGTTATAGTGATTTGATTTAATTTAACTTTAATTTGAGTTTACCTATCCTTTCTTAAGGACATGAAAGAGCCAAGTGTAGGGGATTTGATGCAACAATATTACTCGATAGTTTCACCCACATTTAACTAGTGTTTTGCCTATGTTTTATATATAAAATGTCTTGATATTCTTTGTTGTATGTTTTGAAGGCACTTTTAGATGAAAGATGCAAAAGGAAGTAAATTTAAGGTAATTGACATATTTGACCTTCAGTCGATGTTTGACGCAGAGCGGAGCTCTAGAGGTCAAAATGAAGTGATTCCAATGCATTAAAAAACTAACATCCATACCTTTATCTAAGGCAAGAAAATAAAATAAGGAATAGTATGGAAATCACAACTTTTAAAGTCAAATCTCGCAATTTGCTAATATTGACTTTCGGTCATTCCAACTTGAATATCTGGAGTTACAGAAGTCCAATTGATGCAACTTAATTTTTTTGATTCCTGACTCAAAGGTGTATAAACGCTCAAAGTTTCAGCCAAAAATGATGTCAAATGAGGGAGATATTATTTTTTAAAGATGACAAATGAATTCTATCAGCATACAGGTTTTGTGAATAAATGAGTCCAAATTACATTATAAAGCATCTAAACTGATATGCAAGTTTTTATTTTAGCAATTTAGCTCCTCTAAGTTAAAGCTTGAAGATTTCATGTAAGGTTATTTCTCCTTTTATAGAAAAATAGTTATTAAAGTACTTAAATGTAAACTATTTACTTAAGGGAGACTATTTTGTAAAATAGAGACTAGAGTTTCCAAGGATATAAAAAGAATAAAAGAAGAGAAAGGGACAGCCACCCAAGAAGAGAATAACACCCCTCCCCTCCTCCAAGAAACTCAAAATTATACATTATTCCTTCTTTTTGATTAGTTGTTCAACAAACATGCAAGGCTAAACACTTTTTCTTGGTTGCAAGGACACGAAAACCTTCAGATTGTAATAACTGTGAGATTTATTTTACCTTTTCCTTTTAGTTTACATGATGAATATGTTTGTTCTCCTATGCTTATTTTTTCTATGATTGTTTATTTTAATTGTTAGAGCGGACTCTAAGTTATTATTATAGATAATCTATTGCTAAGTTTGATATCAAAACTGGAGTTATGTATATAAACTTGTTAAGCAACTAATTTTAATAATTGTAGCGAATCTATATTATTAATTTGAGAGAGAACATTCAATCAAATCAAATATAGACTGTGAACAGTTATGTTTTCTTGATTAATCAACTTATCTAGTTCTTAAAGCTGCCATTGAATTAAATTACTAGTGCGGACACTGTGGTTGTTTGATGGTTAAGGTTAGTTATATAGTGGATTGACACGACTAAAAGGTTGATGTCTTCTCCCAAGTGCAGGAGTGTCGAAGTAATAAATAACCCGGCAAGACCGGGGTCGAACCACAGGGAGGTTAATTGTACAAATTATAGACAACAATTATAAGCAACAATAATAGCAATAATAACAACAACAATAACAATAACAACAACAACTATAATAATAATAATAATAATAATAATAATAATAATAATAATAATAATAATAATAATAATAATAATAATAATAGTACTAGTAATAGTAGTAGTAATAATAATAATAATAAAGAAAAAGAAGAAGAAGATGATGATGAGAACTTGGAGATGAAAAATTAATGTAAGGATTAAACAATAATAATAACAAATGTCAAGGTTAGAGGTTCCACTAATGGTATATCAAACAAGTATAGTATAAACTCTTATTATTGAATTGGAAACCACACACAAAGGAGGTTCCAATCAGATTATATATTGTTAACATGATTACATTAGTCATCTTATTCAATTAATGCTAATACTTGTAAATCTCGTCAAGCATTCATGATTATAACTTATGTTAACAACAAATCAAGTTCCTTTCATAGCTCAGGTGTCGGTTATACCATACATTATGGGCTATGAAAGTGCCAAGCATTTGTTGTACCAAGTGTTATACAACATAAATCAAGATTAGTCATTTAACAAGCAAAGTATTAAAGAGTGAACAAGATAACAAATATAAAGCATGCTAGTATCAAACACTAAAGTCCATATTAAGTTTACATTATACTTATTCTTACACCATTAATGTAACCTTTTCACCTTGATATAATTAACTTAGCTAGACATAATGAAACAAAAGGAAAATAGATAAACAAAATAAGAACATAAAAGCTAACTAAGTAAAGGAAAGGAAATGAAAGACATAAACTTGATATTAATGAAAGTAAAGCATAAACATTACAAAAAATACAAAGAGAGAAAGGAAGAGCATGATCTTGATCTGAAAACCAAGATCCTAAATGCATGGCAAATGCCTCCTTTTATAGGCCAAAATTGGGAACTATTGATTTCATGACTAATTGATAAGTGGGTGGCCAACTTTTGACTTGGTGACAATCCTTATCTTCTCTTGTCTGCCCAAAACGTCATTGATAACGTCAAAATTGGAGCCAGTTGTAACATAAAAGTTGTAGGCAATTGTCTGCGCTTTCTTGTGTAAAAAATTCAGCTCATTTGGTCTTCTAGAACTCCAGATATGGCCAAAATACCGAACAGTGCTCGGGCTGGAAGACAGATTCGGGCTTCTTTGTTGTTGCTACAATTTGGACTTGATAATGGCCTTTTTAGATCTTGGGCTCCATATGAAAGTTGTAGGCCTATGTCTTACCTTTCCATCCATATAAATTGGACCTAAATATGAGATATATAGCTCCAGATATGACCCAATTACCGAACAGTGTTCCGATTTGGATCGCACCGACATCTCTTTTCTAAGTTTGGCCATCTCTTTGCCTTTGCAATTTAAGTTCTTAAAGTCATCAATCAATATTTTCATTTATGTGATAGGCCTGCATTTAAAATGAACATTTACCATAAATTAAAGGTATCTTATATTATTAGATATATTATTATAAAACATGCTTTAGTTGAGGATTATTGATACTTCAAGTGCAAAATGATGATATAAAACCATGATAAAAATGCACTTTTAAGTACTAATCATGGATCCATTAACTAACTAATGTTAAGAAGAGATAAATATTCAGAATATAAATTGATGTTTCGTTTCTATGATCAATTTTGATTTCTATAGGTGGATGTGTGCTTATGACCAAGGTTTGTTCTCTTGATAATTTTCTTATTTTATTTAATTTTGCTTGATAGTTTTCTAGCTTCTTTTTCTTTAGCCTAGATAGCATCTAAAGCCCCTCAAGTTGCATATCATCTAACATAAAAATCTGACTTGAACCTTTCTCGTGGGATCGACATCTTGCTTGCTCTATATTATCTTGTGTGTTGTGTTTTAAGTTAAGGTAATTAATTTATACAACTACGACATCATAACCTGAAATTTTAAAATCATTAGTTGCAAAAGTCACACAGACAGTAAATGGATGTTGCCTATCCATGTGATGCCCAAAAAGACCACAATCATGATGGTAGTGAACAAAAATGATAAACTCATTCCTACTCGCATCTCAAGTAGATGGAGAATGTATGCTGATTATAGAAAGCTTAATCTTTTTACACGCAAAGATCATTTCCATTACCATTTATGGTTCAATGCTTGAGCATCTAACAGGTAATTCATTTTATTATTTTTATAATTAGATTATTATTAACCTTGAAGATCAAGAAAGGACTACATTTACATATCCATTTACTACGTGTGCAGATAAGAGAATGCCCTTTAGTCTTTATAATGAACCCGCAACTTTTCAAAGATGCATGATGAGTATTTTTTCTAACTAGTTGGGGTTTTCATGGATAATTTCACGGTGCATGGTGATTCTTTTGATAGGTGTTTAAACAACTTATCTTTAGTCATGAAAAGGTGCATTGAAACTAATCTTGTCTTGAACGATGGAAAATGTTATTTTATGGTAAGACAAGGAATAATTCTTAGACATGTTAAGTCTTCCCATAGATTAGAGGTTGATAACGTAAAAATAGATGTCATTTCATCATTGCCTTACCCCTCATGCATAAGGGAAGTTCATTCTTTTCTTAGCCATACAGGTTTCTATCGAAGCTTTATCAAAGATTTCTCAAAGATTATAGCACCCTTTTGCAAATTATTAGCCAAAAATGGATTTTATGTTTGATTAAGCATGTAAAGATGTCCATGATGAGCTTAAAAGGCATATCACACCTACCCCTATCATTCAACCATCGAATTGAGATGAACCTTTTGAGATAATGTACGACACTAGTGATTATGCAGTAGGGGCTATACTTAGGCAAAGAATAGGGAAGAATTTGCATGTGATTACATATGTGTCCCACATATTGGATGAAGTGTAAATACAACTGAAAAGGAACTTTTTATAAGTGGTGTTTACTTTAGAAAAATTCAAATCATATTTACTTGGTATAAAAGTTGTCATGTTTGCTAACCATTTAGCTTTGAGGCATCTTTTAAAGAAAAAGGAGACCAAACCGAGATTGATAAGGTCGATCTTGCTTTTACAAGAATTTGATCTTGAGATTAAAGACAAAAAAGGTGACGAAAACTATATGGCTGATCACTTGAGCCGACTGAGGACTGAGGATAAACAAATCAAAACAATAAGAGAGACATTCTTTGATGAGTTATTATATATGTTACATTCCTCTATAAGATCATGGTATGTTGATTTGGTGAACTATTTAGTCACCAAAGAATTTCCTTCAGGTTTATCTACAACCCAAAAAGACGAGTTACGAACTGATGCTAAATATTATTTTTGGGAGACTTCTTATTTGTAAAACTTTTATGTGGATCAAGTACTTAGGATATATGTGATTGACACGATAAAAGAGTTGATGTCTTATCCAAAGTACAGGAGTGTTAAAGTAATAAATAACCTGGCAAAACTGGGGTTGAACCATAGGGAAGTTAACTATATAAACTATAAATAATAATAAAAAGAACAACAACAATAACAACAATAAAAATGGTGGTGGTGGTGAAGATGAGTTAAAGAGAACTTTAAGATGTAAGATTAATGTGAAGATTATAGAATGATAAAAACAAATGTCAAGGTTAGAGGATACATAATAGTATTAGAGATAGGTAAGGTATAAACTCTTTATTAATTATCAACATGATCATATTAATCATCCTATTTACATAACATCATACTTATAAATTTTATCAAGTATTCATAATGCTAACTTATATTGACAACAAATCAAGTTCCTTTCATAATAATGATATCGACCGAAGACTATGAAGGATCAAGTATTTGATATACCAAGTGTTATACAACACAAATCTAGATTAACGATTTAATAAGGTATTAAGAATTAATAAGATAAAAATGATAAGACATGTTAATAGCAAGTTGTTTAGGATATAAGCATTGAAGTCCATATTGAGTTTATATTATACTTATCTTAACACCATTAGTGAAACCTTTTCACCTTAACATAATTAACTTAGCTAGACATTATGATGAAGAAGAACTTAAAGAAACAATATAAGAACATAAACATGATATAAGTTAACTAAGTATAGTAAAGGAAATGAAAAGCATGAATAAGAGATTAATGAAAGCAAAACTTAAGCATTACAAAAATATAAAGAAAGAGAGAGAGAGAGAGAGAGAGAGAGCAAGAACATGATCTTGATATGAAAAACAAGATGCCTAAATCAACGGCAAATGCCTCCTTTTATAGGCTAAAATTCAGAACTATTCAATTGGTAATTGATAATTGATATTGTGGCTAAGTATTGATTAATAGACTTGGTGGATAACATCACTCAAGCACTTTGGCTGGCTGAATTGACATTAATGCAATCAAAAATTGGCAAAGTGTTCTCATGAAAGTTGTTGGAAATTATCTTTTCCTTCCACCCACCAAATTTTACATCATTTGAAGCTCTATGACTTGAGATATGTCTAAATTACTGAGCAGTGTTGCTGGTGGATTGAATAGCCCTCATACTCTTGTCTGGATGAAATCTTATTTCTACCTTCTAAACTTGAGCTGGTCCTCTCGTAAACGTTGTTGGAAATTGTCTTTTCCTTCCACCTACCAAATTTCAGATCATTTGGACTTCTAGAACTCCAGTTATTGGTAAAACTCTAAGTTGTGTTTGGGCTGGATTGCAAGACAAATTCAGACTTCTCTTTTGTGGTCAAAATTTGAATTTAAAAATGGCAAATATGAGTCTTTCCATACCCATGAAAGTTGTAGGCCTATTTATTATCTTTCCAGGCATATAAATTAATAATAAATCCAAGATCTATAGCTATAGATATGATCTAATGACTAAATAATATTTGAATTTAAAGTGAATCAGCATCTCCTTCATAAGCTTAATCTTTTCTCTATCCTTTCACTTCCAATAGTTAATCAGGACAATCAATCCTTTGAATTTTGAGAATACTTGCATTTAAAATAAGCATTTATCATAAATTAAACACTAAACCAAAACATTCGGATCCTAGTGGACACATGTTAAAGGGTGAGAACTATAATATATCCAAAACCCAGGCCAATCCAATAGTGAAATTCAGATATATGGTCGTTTGAATGTTTGCTCTCAAAGTACTCTCTCTCTCTCTCTCTCTTCCTTTTTATTTGGCCCTTCTAGTTAATTTATGTAGCAAATCTATTTATATTTACAAAAACACTGTTATATCAAGTTTGGGTATCTTAAATTCAACTAAATGCCTTTTCTCGATTCACTTTTAAAATATTATGCAAAAAAAATCTCTCTAAAATTTCTTTTCTAATAATTCAATAATAGTCCATTTTGTTTTATTTTAACTAGCTCATCTCATTCTCGATTCTAAATTATCAAGAATTTTATTAATATCATCAAATTTGATCGAAAATTTATAATTTACCACAAATTCTATTTTACTTCACATTATTCAATTCATCATGGTGAAGTCTTTTATTCGGGTTTTATAGAGTTTTCATCAAGTCATCTGCATATCTAATTTATAAATTTCTGGGTTTCATACTAAGGTTCATTTTATCATTTATACATAAACCCCTAACCTTATATTATTTAAACATTGACCCCTCTTAGTCTTATGTATTTATTTTGTCCCCATAATTTTTTTCTTTCTAACAATTTAACACTATATTCACTTTTCATATCCTTAATTTCACCATTTTTATCTTGATTTAGATTTTTTTTAATTTAATTTAACCCATGTTACTATCAGTTATATTTCTCATATTTTAATAGTCTAGAAAAATGATAACCAGGGGTTTACATTTGTGATACATACAAACCATTAATCTTTAAAATACTTAAAAAGCCTAGGTAACATAGACAACATGCCAAGAGGATTGAATTCATTGAGATATTTTTATATGTCATCAAGTATAAGAAAAGTAAGGAAACCATCATTCTAGAACCTTGTCTAACAAAAGACAAAACCTTTATAAGAAGAAAATTATGCATGGTTTTAGTAATGTAAAATTCATGATATTGGAACCACCACTTATATCTTTATGATTAATGGATGAATATTGTACTCTACACAGGCAATCCACTAAACCAAAATTCACTGTTGAAAAAAAAAAACAAAACAAACTTCACAATAATAATTCTATATCGGTAAATCTAAGTTGAATAGACCATTGTCTTGAAGGAATGTTCTTCTTAATGCCTTGAACACTAGACTTTTAAGATTTAAACATGTGAAAGAATTGTATGTTAATGATGATGACGTTGGTTAAGTGTATGGACTATTTGAGCATTTGGCCTTTGATAAGTATTTTAGGCATAATAGATTTTTAATTAAAGATAATTATGTATTCCTAAATGTTCGTTACGTGAATTGTTTGCGAAGGAAGCTTATAAGGGTGGTTTGATGGAACATTTTGGCTGGTTAAGACTTTAGATAAGTTACCTGAGTATTTTTACTAGCCTAAAATAAAAATGAATGTTTAAAGAATATATGATAGATGTATAACAAATAAATAAGTCAAGTCTAAAATCATATCTCATGATTTGTATACACCTTTATCAAAACTTAAGGAACTTCAAGTTGATATACCCATGGATTTTGTTTTAAGGTTACCTGAGTCTAAAAATGGTTAGAGATTCAATATTTGTTGTTGTAGATAGGTTTTCAAAGATATTGCATTGTATATCATGTCATAAAATTGATGATGCAACAAATATAATAGATCTTTTTTAAGGAAAATAGTTTGGTTACATGGTATTCCATAGAGCATTGTGTCTAGTAAAGATGTTAAATTTTAAAACTACTTTTGGAAAGTTTTATGGGATAAGTCAAGAACTAAATTATTACTTTTTAATACTTATCATCCATAGATAAATGGTAAAACAAGTTGTAAATAAAACTTTAACTTAATTATTAAGTACTGTTATCCAAAAGAATCATAAAAATTAAAAAGATTGTTTGTCATTCATTGAGTTTATATATAATAAGAGTAAGCATTCTACAACAAAGTTCTCTCCTTCTCAAATTGTGTATTATTTTAACGTTTTAAATCCATTGGATTTATTGACTTTACTTGTTGATGAAAGAAGTAGTCTTGATAGGAATAGAGAAGCACAGGTTGTCTAAGATATGCATACCAAGGTATGACAACATTATTGAAAAGATGAATGAGCAATATGCATTTAAAGCCAACAAGGGAAGGAAAAAGATGGAAAACTTGACACAACTAAAAGATTGATATCTTCTCTCAAGCATAGAAGTGTGAAAGTAATAAATAACTCAACAAGACCATAATCGAACCATAGAGAGGTGAAATATATAAAATTATAAACAGTAAATAAAAACAAGTTAAAAAGAATTATTGAGATATAATATTGATATAAGGATTAGACAATGATAAAATAATTATCAATGTTAGAGGATCCACTAATGGTATTTTAAACAAGTATAGTATAAACTCTTTTTATTACTAAAGTGGAAACCACACACAAAGAAAGTTCTAATCAGATTATAAATTGTTAACATGATTACAATAGTTATTTTATTCGAATAATGCTAATACTTGTAAATGTTGTCAAGTATTCATGATTATAACTTATGTTGACAACAAATCAAGTTCCTTTCATAGTACAAGTGTCGGTTATATCATACAGTTGGGCTATAAAAGTACTAAGTATTTATTGTACCAAGGGTTATACAACATAAATCTAGATTAACCATTTAACAAGCAAAGTATTAAAAGTAAAAAAAATAACAAATACAAAACATGTTAGTATCAAATATTAAGGTTCATCTTGAATTTATACTATATTTATTCTTACGCTATTAGTATAACCTTTTCACCTTGATATAATAAACTTAACTAAACATAATAAAAGAGAGAAACATAAATAGACAAGATAAAAACATCAATAAGATATAAGTTAACTAAGTAAATGAAAGAAAATGAGAAGTATAAACAAGAGATTAATATAAGCAAAACTCAAGCATTACAAATACATAAAGAGAGAGCAAGAACATGATCTTGATATGAAAATCAAGATGTCTAAATTTATGGTAAATACCTCCTTTTATAGACCAAAATTTAAAATTATTAATTTGATGACTAATTATTTAGTGGGTGGCCACATCTTGACTTTAGTAATAATCCTTCTCTTATTGTTTGGAGAAAACATCATTGTTAACATAATCCTTCTCTTATTGTTTAGAGAAAATATCATTGCTAACATCAGAATTTGAATAGATTATCTTATGAAAGTTCTAGAAAATTATCTTAACTTCTAATGTAAAAAGATTTAGTGCATTTGGACATCTAGAACTCAAGATATGGGCTGAACATGGAATAGTATCTAGGCTGCAGGACAGATTCAGACTTCTCTTTTAATGCTAAGATTTGGACTTCCAAACGACAAAATTAAGTATTGGACTCTCATAAATATTTTATGTCTATGTCTTAGCTTTCTAGCCATATAAACCAAACTGAAATTTAAAATTTAAAGCTCTAGATAAACCCAATGACTAAACAGTATTCCAGTTTGGACTAAACCAGCATCTCTTTTCTAAGATCAACCTTTTATTTGTCTTCTCAATTTTAGTAGTTAAACTCATCAATTAATCCTTTTATTTATGTGACAAAACTAGTATTTAAGATTAATATTACTATAAATTAAAGGTATCTTATATTTGTTAAATATATTATTATAAAACATGCTTTAGTTAAAGAGTTATTGATACTTCAAGTGCAAAATAAAGATATAAAACTTGATAAAAATACAATTTCAAGTACTAATCATATTAAAATTAGGAGATTGAGTTTTGATGCATATAAGAAAAGACAGGTTTTTTGCTTAAATAAGAACTAATTTAATGCTGAGAGATAATGGACTATTCCAAATCATTAAAAAGATTAATGTAATGCTTATGAAGTGGAATTGTCAGGTGAATATGATGTTAGTGATTTACTTAATGTATATGATATAACATTCATAAAATTTCAAAGAATATCAAATCTAATATTATGTCATGGTTTAAAAAAACCAAGAAAATCTTTTATCATCATCATCATCTTTCCTGAAATTTCAGCAAAGTTCCATTTGAAAATTCAATTTCTTTAGTGTCTACATCATATCTCAATCATTGTTCAATCCATTTAAGATCAATTCATCTAGATCATTCATATAATAGTCATTAACGATGATGTTTTATCATATTTTCAATTAAAAAATAAATGAACAACTACACTACTTACCACAATGACCAAAAGTTTATGATTATAACTTAATGTATACATTATAATAACATGAAATTTATATATGCATTACATAAATAATATGAAGAGATTACCTATAAATATCATATCATTTATATTTATAAAATGTTCATACTCTTATACTATCTAATATTAATTACAATTACATACTTTCATAGTTTACAAATTTATCACTTACAAACATAAATAACCAAAAACGCATCATATAAATAAATCCTTAATATGGAATCTAATCCAACAAAAAAGCACCAAAGTAACTAATTGTGTCAATCTTAAGATATGCTTGAAATATCTACATGAAATAATCAATAATACTTCATAATTAATCTCCACCATTTAAACTAAGCAACTTAATTTTGGCACTCCATAGAATAAATATAATTATCAAACATAATATTATTTATACATGATTCATACTCCATTTTCATGTTACAATTATACAGCTATCTAGCATTTTTTTATTTAAATTCAACAATCTATCGTGGAGAGTTTACAATTTGGCTTTCCTTCTTGAAGTTATTCATTATGATAATTCTTTTAATGGAATTCCACACCACACAACAATTCCTTCAACTAAATTCCATGTTGCACAGCAATTCCTTTAATAAAATTCAACTCCATTTGAAAATTTCTTTAACAGAATTCAATGTTATATGGCAATTCCTTCAACGAGATTCCTAGCCACACAACAATTTCTTTAACAAAATTCCTCATCACACAACAATTCCTTCATTAGAATACCAAATCAATTATGATATTCCCTTTACAAGGCCTTAGTTCATCATGTAATGGACTCTTTTATCTTACATATGTTTATATATTTAGTAGTATTCCCAAGTACTTTTACATCAAAGGAGTTCACAAATGAAACAAAAATGCATAAAATAAAAAGTTAAGGCATAGGGCACTTGTTGTTATTTGGCATATAATAGTCCTTATTTTGTACATAAAGCTTGCGCCTTGTCTACATCATCATTACCAAACATATTTAATATATTTGATTCTTGTCATCTATTTCAATTAATTTAATTCGCAATTCTTAAATTAATCCAAGTGTTGCCTATTTATCTAACATGTTACTTAACATAAATCAAACATAATAAAATAGTTCAACATTCATTTTATATTCAATTTTATACAAGTTCATACAATTTCTTCCTTTTAGGCCAACCTTTTAATTACTCAATATCTCATTGTTTTATTAATTCAACTTGATGAAAGTCATAATTCAAATGATTTACACTCATTAATAATACAATTAATAGTCAATATCATAAATACATAATTTTCTCATTTTGTTTTCTTTATGGTTGACCGTATAGTTTTTCCTTACCTATCAATTTTCTTCATCATTCTTCCATGATTTCACCTATAACTACTTACAAAAGTCTTAGAAACTTAATTTTTAAGAAATTTACTTTCCCCCTAAATTTCATCTTAAGAACCCTAATTTAATTTTGCTTAAAATCAATTATCTCTTATTCAAATTGATATAGAAAGATTATGAACATCTTACCTGGTTACAAAATGTATTTTGAAAATCAACTAGTTGAAATTTTCTAGGGCTTCTTTTCTTTTCTCTTCTTCCTTCACTGTTTCTCTCTAATTCAATTTTCCCTCTCTTTCATCTTTCTAAATTTCTAGTATGGATGTGTTTCTCTCTCTCAAAACTTTTTTTTTCACTTCTAAATCTTATTCTCTAACCCTTCAATATGAAAAGAAGGAAGAATAAAAAACTATTCATTTCTTTTTTGCTGTACACCATCGAATTATAATAGAGATAATAGCCACAATAGTCTGACCATTTTTTTAATTTGGTTTAGTCATTTCTCAAAATTTCTAGACCTTTTTTTTTTTTGTTAAAATGTACATACTCAGCCACAAACCTTTTTTCTTAAATCTAATTTCCCTATTTATTTTATTAATGTTCTTATTTTATTTTATTACACCATAATTTATATTATATTATTCTTAATGTATCTCGGATTTTAAATCTAACTTTTCTTTGTTTAAGGTAAGTGATTATTTGAGAGTGAATTCTTTTGAGGAAAGAGGGTATGATGCAATTCTAGCTTCAATACTAAGAGATTCATTAGAGATTTTATTGGGTCCAATCACAAAACTTAGATCATAGAGGTTCAATAAGGCAATTAATAGATTTTTTTAAAATATATGGGCTAAGGTGGACTTCGAGAGAATATCAAAGAATGAAAAACAAGCCTTGATTAATTTGATTCATGTTCAAGAAGAGCTTGTAGGAAAGCATCCAGACATTACAAAAAGATTGGAATAATAAAATTCAAATTTATCAATTTTGACCTTCCGTTATATATTATATTTTCATTTGATTCTAGTTGTAGTTGTAATGGAAAGTAGACATCCACATTTATCTACAAATATATGGTGGACCTTCTAATTCTTTAAGATGATGAGATCTATTCATTTGAAGTTGGGCTTCCATTCTACTCGTAGATTATGAAATTTGATTTTGGTCTTGTTTTAATTAGTTGGGTTATTATTTATTTATCTTTTAATTTATTTTAGGCCCTGCATCATTTAAAGGTATATTTTGGTCAAGTTTTATTTTATTATTTTATTTATTTTGAGCTTTTAATGTGTTAGGATCTATTTATTAAGTTTTGATTCATTAAGTCAAATTAGGGTTAGTTTTCTACTACATAGACCAATTGTTAACATTATTTTTTAGTTTATAAAATTTTCTCTAAAGTTTTCACATATTGTGTGCTTTGTTTCTTTTTGTATGGTTAAGTGCTTCTCATACTAAATTTTTTATTGAGCTTGCAAACTCTTCCGGTGATTAAATAATTTTCTTGTGATTTATAATTCTTATTTATGTCTTGTCAAAGGAATAAAGTGAGGGGTGATGAATTGCATATAACTTTAGTTCTCCAAGACAAGGTTCTTATTGGTTCAAGTTGCAAACTTTTCTTCAAACCTCAAATTAGCAATTTAAGGGACAATTTCACATCATTTCCTCTACAATGGCCACATCCTCCTAAACAAACCATCTAATTTTTCAAATCTCTTATCTCATATATCATGCAATTTGTCTTGACATTACGAATAATTATGCATAGTAGACTTAGAAGTCATGGACTCATAAAAAGCAGTTCCTACAAATCTAAATAAATTATATCGGATGAGGTCAATATTTATCAATCTGAATAATTTGTGTTTGAAAAGAGGAAAGACTTTTCTTGTTTCTCTAATTTCATAGTCAAAACAAAATATCCATTTTTATCCTTTTTTTTCTAAGAAATTTTCTTCACAAAGAAAAACCTTAAATGAGATCATATCTCACACCACAGGTAAATAAAAGCACAAGAAATTAATAAAATGCCAAGTGAAGCTTCAAAAGCAAAAGCTATCCAAAAAGCCCATATTAACAATCTAAAATGCTAAAGGTATAAACAAATAAAAGTTATGGAAAATCAAAAACATAAACATGTCCTATCAAATTTATAATAAAGGATGAACTAAAGAAATGCAACAATGAAAGCTTAATAAATAAGTAGTAAATAAAGTGTCGCAATAATAGTTAAAAGTGATCCTATGTTTTTTATCTTTTTAAGCACTTTTTAAGTCAATGGATTCTTTCATTTCATAGTCATAAACCATAGTTTGCATTGCATGCCTTTACAAGTTCTATCTAAAGACGAGTTACTGAGATAAATAAGTTGTGACCTCCAACATGAAAAACTATTTTTCAAAAAAAATAACTTTACAAATATTATATTCATTATTATTAAAGGTGTTAAAAAAATTTAAATAATTGAGGTGAGTATTATTGATAAATATTGAATATTTTCCTAAGCCAACAATTAATTCAAACCACATCAAGGAAGATGTTAAAAACAAAAAATCACCTTCTTAGCCCTAAAAAAAAGACCTTTCTACTAGTTACCTTCCCTTTTTCATAAAGTGACCAAACCACCACTACTTTGAAAATATTTTGGTGAGGTTGCAAAACATGTTTTGGATTGTAACTATACATGATTATACATTTTCAAAAATAAAATGCTTTTATGCTCCCATTAAACAGGTTTATTTATTCAAAATACAAGTGAGTCAATATTTAAAATGTAATAAAAATCCATTTTTAAGCAAGGATTTTATTGTAAAGTGACACGATCAAAGAGTTGATGTCTTATCCCAAGTGCAGGAGTGTCAAAGTAAAATAACCCGGTAAGACCGGGGTCGAACCACAGGGAGGTGAATTATATAAATTACAAATAAAGAAAAAGATTTAAAGAGAATAATAACAGAAAAGGAGTTGAAGAAAGTTTTGGGATGTGATATTGATGTAAGGATTAAACAATAACAAAACATATGTCAAGGTTATAGGATTCACTAATGGTATTTCAAATAAATATAATATAAACTCTTTTTATTACTCAACTAGAAACCACACACAAAGGAGGTTCTAATCGGATGATTTCTCGTTATTAGCTCATTATAAATTACTAACATGATCATATTAATTATCTTATATAAGTAATACCATACTTATAAATATCATCAAGCATTCATGTTGCTAGTTTATGTTAACAACAAATCAAGTTTCTATCATAATAACGATTTCAGCCGAAAACTATGAAAGATCAAGCATTTGATGTACCAAATATTATACAACACAAATCTAAATTAAACATTTAATAAGCAAGGTATTAAGAATTAGTAAGATAAAAAGATAAAACATGTTAATAACAATCTTTCTTAGATATAAACATTTAAAGCTCATGTTAAGTTTATATTATACCTATTCTAACACCATTAGAAAAACCTTTTCACCTTGACATAATTAACTTAGCTAAACATTAAGAAGGAGAAAAACACAAATAAACAATATAAGAACATAAACATAATATAAGCTAAGTATAGGAAAGGAAATGAAAGAGCATAAACAAGAGATTACTATAGCATAAAAGAAAACTTGAACATTACAAAGATGTAGAGAGAAAGCAAGAAGATAACTTTGATCTGAAAATTAATATGACTAAATACATGGACAATGCCTCCTTTTATAGGCTAAGTTTCAGAACTATTGATTGATTGAAGAATTGGTGGGCATCCATTGATTTGGTGGCTGGTTTTTGACATTAATGGCTGCTGGTTTTTTGATATTGTGGGCTGATTTTTGATATTGTTGGCTGGCCAAAACGTCATTGCTCACATCAGAATTATAGCCAACTGAATTGTGGAATCTGTGGGCAATTGTCTCAGCTTTCCATCAAAAAAAACCAGAGCTCATTTGGACTTCTAGAACTCAAGATATGAGCCAAAAACCGAATAGTGCTTGAGCTGCAGGACAGCTTCCGACGTCTTCGTTGTTGCTAAGATTTGGGCTTGAAAATGGCAGAACTGAGTCTTTGACTTCATATGAAAGTTGTAGGTCTATGTCTTACCTTTCCATCAATATAAAATGGACCTAAATCTGATATCTACAGCTCCAGATATGATCAAATTACTGAACGGTGTTCGAGTTTGGAATGCACCAGCAACACTTTGCTAAGTTTGGCCTTCTTTTTATCCTTTCAATTTCAATCCTTAAACTCATCAATCAATCCTTTTATTTATGTGATAGACCTGCATTTAGGATGAAAATTTACCATGAATTAAAGGTATATTATATTTTTAGACTTGTTAATATAAAACATGCTTTTGTTAGGGAATTTAATGATACTTTAGGTGCAATATGATGACATAAATCCTTAATGAGAATGCATTTTTAAGTACTAATCACACCCCCCAACCAGCTTATTACTAGTCCCTAGTAATCAAAGCATTAAAATATAAAACTAATTTGCAAATACCACAAAGCAAGGCATTCATCATTTAACTTCTATTAATCTATCCAGATAAACAAACTCTCATTAAATTTATATATCTGCTTAATACCTCTTAAACAAGATATTAGTAAACCTTCTTTCGGTGCTCAATAAATCAAAACATAGCTATGGAGCTTTTCATGGAAGAAAACAAAATTTTTGTTCTAATGTTTAAAGTTAACTTCCTTGGGTTGGGATTGTTATCTTTTTTTTTTCTCTTTTATTTTTTTTTAAAAGCAAGAATTTATAGCACAATGTATCCTGAACCCATGTAACGAGCTTTCGGCTAATGACTCCCAGACCAGTTGGTCTTAGGGCATCAGGTGTTGAGACACCCCTACGAGCTTAGTAACTCGGGTTGCAAATACTGATATGTAGATAGTGCAGTGTTTGATTCCCTTAAGCTTTCTCCTCAACCCATGTAACAAGCACTGAGCCAATAACTCCCAAGTCAGTTGACTTTAGGGTACTAGGTGTTCAAACACCCCTTCGGGCTTATTTGCTTAAGTCAAGGAGGCTACGAAACCAAACTTATCTACTTTGTTTTTTTTTTCTTTTTATTATTGTTTTTTTTTTGTTTTTTTTGTTTTTTTTTTTTGCATATTATATACTATCCCTTTCCCTTAGTTGTTACCTTTAACAAAAGAACACAAATAATGTAATAATCCAATGTGCAACCCACAATCATATGTTCGAGTGTGTGTGTGAAAATGAAGGTTTAGAAATACTTGTTAGATGAGCATATAAACAGAATCTATAGATAACAATCCAAGAGTTTGTAAACCTAAATATTTCAAGAAGTATTATAATAGACCTTGTTAAGAATGTTTACTAAGATGCGTCTCAAGAGTCACTAAAGTTCCTCCGTTACTCTGCCATCCTAGTAACAATAGTTTTGCAAATGGTTTAAATAATAGAAAATAAAGTTACGTAATAAATTTTTTTTTTTTTTAATATCAACTACTACCCTCTCCCCCCAACCAAAACGAGACATTGTCCTCAATGTTCTAAGCAAAAAGATAGAGTGTAGAAGATATCACCTGAAACAGCGACTATTGACAAACCTGAAACACACTAAAACAAATATAAGAAACAACAAAACACAAATATTATGCTATTAATAAAACCAAAAGACACAATTTTTCACAAACTAAGGCTCAAATCCAATTTAAGCTTTTTATGGCGTTTCATGTTTGACCAATTGAGTTGACTCATGGAGGGATCAATTACAGGGATGAAAGATTGTAGTTGGTCAATCAATTGTTCAGCAGTAGCAGCAGAGATTATGATTTGTCGTGCCGAAGATGTTAGAAATTCCTGTTCCACAGCTTGATCAAGAAAAGATAACAAATTATCATAAAAACCATTAATATTTAACAAACCTATAGGTTTATGGTGAATGTTCAGTTGGGCCCAAGAGGAAATATGAAAGATCTCTTCCAATGTACCTAGACCACCTGGTAAGGCAATGAAGGCATCGGCATGGTTAAACATTGTATTCATTCTATCAGACATTGTAGAGACCTGTAATTCCTCTCCAATTGTTTTTCCAATGATGTCCCCTTCGGCTAAAGCTTTGGGGACAACCCCCAAAACTTGACTGCCTCCTACAAATGCAGCTATTGAAACACCCCCCATTAACCCAAGACTGCCTCCCCCATAAACTAAATGAATCTTTCTCTCAGCTAGTACCCGACCAAGATGATTTGCTGATTCTAAAAATTCTTTTTCTTTCCCAGGACTAGATCCACCAAAAACACAAATAGTTTTTATTTTAGAAACAGAGGAACTCGCCATTTCTACACACTTCTATATATGCTGAATGAATGGGTTGAGTAGAAATGATGGGAAAGAAGAGAAGATTTTATAGATGAACAATTGAAAATGCAAAGCATACCACCTATATGTAGGCTAGCTGAAGTCTTACTCTCTCTCTCTTTCTTTTTTATTTATTTATTTATTGGTATTATTTTATTATTATATATATATATATATAAATGTATGTACAAGCAGTTGTGATTGTGGCTCACAGCTTTCCCTTGGTTTTACGTCCAAGAACGGCTTAAACGCCCTCTATGGGTCGGGGATAGGCTTCCCATCCAGTTTTCTTAAAAACTGGCAAACAGGGTCTTTTTCAGTCAGATTCCCAAGACTAAGTCGATCATGTTCTTTATGAAAATGAGGCCATAAATCATGAATTGCATGATGCACATCTCCACTAGGATGCGTCTCAAGAGTTAATAGAAGATTATCTAAAGACTCCTTACTCAAGCCATCCTTAATGAATTGTATTTTATCTTCACGGTTTATAGATACCATTCCTAAAGAACGACATTTTGTATTACAAGTCCATCTGGCACATCGGTGACAGACTTTTAGTCGTTTTGCACGACGTTTCTTTGCAAAAGTGCTTTTACCTGTCCCAGGCATGTATGAAATAAAAGAGTTGGAAGACTCACCTGATAATCGGATCTTTGCTTCAATTATCCAGCGAATATCTTCAGGAATTCCATGGTTCATTAACAACCTCAATCTTTCACACCTAGCACGGTAAATTTTTGTAATCGTATTCTGAGGCAGAGCAGGAAAATACTTTTTCAATTTTTCAAGAGTGGTGTCCATTTTTTGTTTTGTTTTTAAAGAGAAGTGCAGAAGAGATGTAAAGAAAAGAGAAGGAACAAGGAATTGAACAAATATATACAGAGATATCAATTATCATGGGAAACTGAAAGAACCGACTTAAGAGTCACGGAGTACCGTTATCCGCCATTTGACCGGGGTTGGAGAAAGACTAGCAAAACAAAAGTCACACCAAAAAGAAACACAAAAAAAATATGAGAAAAACAAAATAATCAACCTTCATATACAGGATCATTCAAACCAATGGATTCATTTTCACTAGGAAAATTATCAAAGTAAGCTTTCAAACGATGTCCATTGACCTTGAAAACATTACCATTCTTTGGATTCTCAATATCAAAGGCCCCATAAGGATATACATGTTTCACAACAAATGGACCGCTCCATCTTGATCTTAGCTTTCTAGGAAATAAATGGAGTCGAGAATTATAAAGCAAAACTTTTTGACCAACATCAAATGTTTTTCTCAAGATTCTTTTATCATGAAAGTCTTTGATTCTTGCTTTATGAATTTTTGAATTCTCATATGCATCATTTTTTATTTCTTCAAGCTCATTTATTTGTAACTTACGCAACTGACTCGCATCATCCAGGTTTGAATTGAAAGCTTTAATAGCCCAATAAGCTTTGTATTCAAGTTCCACAGGCAAATGACAAGGTTTTCCATAAACCAACCTATAAGGTGACATACCTAATGATGTTTTAAAAGCAGTTCGATAGGCCCATAGTGCATCATTAAGTCTTAAAGACCAGTCCTTTCGATTAGGGTTCACTGTTTTTTCCAAGATTTGTTTGATCTCCCTATTAGCAAGTTCTACTTGTCCATTTGTCTGGGGGTGATAAGGGGTGGCAACTTTGTGTGTGATTCCATATTTCTTCATTAAAGACTCAAATGGCTTGTTACAGAAATGTGTTCCACCATCACTTATCATGGCCCGAGGGATTCCAAATCGACTCAAAATGTTTTCTTTCAAAAACTTAATGACTGTTTTATGATCATTGTTACGACTTGGAATTGCTTCTATCCATTTTGAAACATAGTCTACTGCGACTAATATGTACACAAAACCAAATGATTGAGGAAATGGACCTATAAAATCTATACCCCAACAGTCAAAGATTTCAATGACAAGAATAGTACTTAAAGGCATCATGTGACGTTTTGAAAGAGATCCTAACTTTTGACAATTTTCACAAGTCTTGCAGAATGCATGCGTGTCCTTAAACATGGTGGGCCAATAAAATCCACATTGTAAGATTTTTGCAGCTGTCTTTTTTGACGAAAAATGACCCCCACATGCCTCAGAATGACAAAATTTAATGACATTACTTACCTCATTGTCGGGAATGCATCTTCAAAATATTTGATCAGGACAATATTTGAATAAATAAGGGTCATCCCAATAAAAGTTCTTCACTTCGTTCAAGAACTTTCTTTTGTCTTGAGTGCCCCAATGCGCTGGCAAATGTCCTGAAACAAGAAAATTAACAATATTAGCAAACCAAGGCATTGTAGTGACAGAAAGTAAAGATTCATCAGGAAAGTAGTCATCGATTGGCGTGATGTCAGATTTCGAATCAGTTGCCAATCTTGACAAATGATCCGCGACAACATTTTCGGTGCCTTTCTTATCCTTGATTGTGATATCGAATTCTTGAAGTAACAAAATCCACCGTACCAATCTAGCTTTAGAATCCTTCTTAGAAAGAAGATATTTCAACGCTGCATGATCGCTAAAAACAATAACAGGTGAGCCAACAAGATAAGATCTGAATTTTTCACACGCAAATACTACAGCAAGTAATTCTTTTTCAGTGGTTGTGTAATTTATTTGAGCACTATTTAAAGTTTTACTTGCATAGTAAATGACATAGGGTTTCTTATCTTTTCTTTGTCCTAAAACAGCACCCACGACATAATCACTAGCATCACACATTATTTCAAAAGGTAATGACCAATCAGGAGGTTGAATAACAGGAGCAGATGTAAGCAGGTTTTTAAGTTTAACAAAGGCTTCTTCACAATATTCAGTCCATTCAAAAACATTATCCTTTGTTAGAAGGTTACACAATGGCTTAGATATTATACTAAAATCTTTGATAAACCTTCTATAAAAACCAGCATGTCCTAAAAATGATCTAACATTTTTAACAGATTTTGGTGTTGGCAAGTTGGCAATTAACTCAATTTTAGATTTATCAACCTCAATTCCTATTGATGAAACAATGTGACCAAGTACAATGCCGTTTGTTACCATAAAATGACATTTTTCCCAATTCAACACAAGATTCTTCTCTTCACACCTGTTCAAAACCTTTTCCAAATTAGTTAAACAATTATCAAATGAATCACCAAAAACAGAAAAATCATCCATAAATATCTCAAGAAAACGTTCAACCATATCACTGAATATGCTAAGCATGCATCTTTGAAACGTGGCTGGTGCATTACATAATCCAAAAGGCATCCTTCGATATGCAAATGTACCAAATGGACATGTGAAAGTAGTTTTCTCTTGATCTTCAAATGCAATTTCAATTTGGTTGTAACCTGAATAACCATCTAGGAAACAATAAAATTCATGACCTGCAACTCTTTCTAGAATTTGATCCATGAAAGGTAAAGGAAAGTGATCTTTTCTAGTCATTGAATTAAGTTTCCTATAGTCAATGCACATACGCCAACCAGTAATAGTCCTCGTTGGAATTAACTCATTTTTCTCATTTGTTATCACAGTAACTCCAGACTTTTTAGGTACAACTTGGGTAGGACTTACCCATTTGCTGTCAAAAATAGGATAAAGATTCCATTATCTAGAAGTTTAATGACTTCATTTCTCACTACTTCTTTCATATTAGGATTAAGCCTTCGTTGCATTTCTCTAGAGGGTTTAGCATTTTCCTCCAAATAAATCTTGTGTGTGCAAATCAAAGGACTAATTCCTTTTATGTCAGCTATGGTCCATCCTAATGCATTTTTGTGCATTTTAAGAGTTTGTAATAACTTACCTTCTTGATGAACATTAAGTTTGGAAGAAATTATTACCGGAAAAGTTTCATTTTCTCCCAAAAATGAGTATTTGAGATTACATGGTAATGGCTTCAAATCGGGTTTTGGTGGTTGAACACTTGAAGGTATGGACCCAATTGATCGTGGTGGCAATTCCTCAATTTTTGGTCTCCAAATATTTGCCTTTGATTCTTCCTGAAAACAAACCATTTGCAAATCTTCAGATTCATTAAACTCAATTTCATTGGAAAAATTTTCAAATTGATCGTAAATTATTTTTTCAATAAAATCAACTTCCTGTAAATCAGTATCATCTCTAGGTTGCTTGCAAATGTTAAAAACATTCATTTTTAATGTCATGTTTCCAAAAGATAACTTCATCACTCCATTCCTACAATTAATCAATGCATTAGAAGTTGCAAGAAATGGACGTCCTAAAATAACAGGAATTGAATTGCATGCTTCAACAGGTTGTGTACCCAAGACAATAAAATCCACAGGAAAGATGAATTTATCAACTTGTACTAACACATCTTCAACTATTCCTCTAGGCATTTTTATAGATCTATCAGCAAGTAAAAGAGTAACAGAAGTAGGTTTTAACTCACCGAGATTTAGACTTTGAAAAACCGAATATGGAAGTAAATTCACACTAGCTCCAAGATCAAGTAAAGCTCTGTCAATTTTATGTTCTCCAATAAAGCAAGAAATTGTAGGACAACCAGGGTCTTTATATTTCAAAGCATTATTGTTCTGAAGAATGGCACTTACTTGTTCGGCTAAGAAGGCTTTCTTTTTCACATTCAATTTTCTCTTTACAGTGCATAGATCTTTCAAAAATTTAGCATAAGATGGTACCTGTTTAATAGCATCTAACAAAGGTATATTAATCCTTACCTGTTTGAAAGTTTCAAAGATTTCAGAATTGTGATTGACTTTCCTTTGTTTGGTCATGGCATGAGGAAATGGAAGTGCTGGTGGGGAATCAGTCTCTTTCTTGCAATGATCAGGTTCAACCATTTCCTTACCCTTGGAGACAACTCATCTTCTTTCTCACAAGGTTCAAGAATAGGTTTTTTAATAACCTTACCACTGCGGAGAGTAGTGACTGATTTGACTTGATCCAGATGTTGGCTTCCAGAACTGCTTGTACTTGAATTGTATTGCCCTTTGGGATTTTGCTGGGGTTGAGATGGAAACTTACCTTTCTCCTGAAAACTGAGAGCAGATGTGAACTTTGCAAGAGTATCTTTCAAATCAGCCATGGTTTGAGCATTTTGAGTGTTGATTGTCTCTTGCTTTTCAATGAATGCATGTAATGTTTCCTCAAGATTTCTTCTAGGAGGGGGAATATAAGGAGGTGCATATCCATGAGAATTTTGAAAATTATGTTGTGTTTGAAATGGTGGCTGTGAAGTTTGTGCATTATTATTACCACTCTTCCAACTGAAATTTGGGTGATTTCTCCAACCAGGGTTGTACGTTTGTGAGTATGGGTTATGACTTGGTCTTTGAAAATTATTTAAAGCATTGGCTTGTTCATGGAGACATTCCTTAAAAGAAGGCAACGTGGGACAATCATTGGTTGAGTGTTCATTGGTTTCACAAATTTGACACACAATTTCTTGAACAGATTTTAATTGACCACTCTTTTTTAATTCTAGTGCCTCAACTTTTCTAGCTAAAGATGCAAATTTGGCTTGGAGGTCATGATCTTCCCTAAGGCTATACATGCCTCCATTAGATGTATGAGGTTGAGTTTTACCTGGTGCCTCACAAGTACCTGTGGTGTCCCAATTTTGAGCATTTTCAGCTAGCAACTCTAGGTACTCCATTGCTTCATCAGGGTCTTTATTTTCAAAAGTTCCATTGCACATCAATTCTACCATTTGTCTATCTTTAGGTGTTAACCCTTCATAAAATTGTGAAACCAATCTCCATGTTTCAAAACCATGATGAGGACAGGTATTAAGCAAGTCTTTATATCTATCCCAACATTTATAAAATGTTTCTCCTGGTTTTTGAGTAAAAGTGGTGATTTGTCTTTTGAAAGAGTTTGTTCTATGAGAAGGGAAAAATTTCTTTAAAAACTGTTGTTGCATTTCATCCCAAGCATGAATGGATCCTGACCTAATATTTTGTAGCCATGTTTTAGCTTTATCTTTTAACGAAAAAGGAAAAAGCTTTAATCTGATGGTGTTCATGCTACAATTTAAGTCATTATAAGTGTTACAAACTTCTTCAAATTCTCTTAAGTGCAAGTATGGATTTTCTAATTCTAAGCCATGAAAAGTGGGTAAAAGTTGAATAATACCTGGCTTAAAATTAAAATGAGATGCATCAGGAGGAAAAACAATACATGATGGTGCACTTGTTCTTGTTGGATTCATATGATCTCTAAGTGTTCTAACACGATTATTCTCATTATTTTCATTATTCTCATTATGAATTGATTGATTATCTTCTTCGGCCATGTTTTCTAAAGAAAATGATGATTTTCTAGAAAGTCTACCACTTAATGTACGTGTCCAAACTCTCATGCAAATACAAAAGAAAAGAAAAAAAAAAGAAAAAGAAAAAGAAACAACAATTAGAAAAACAAATAAAAGTGCAAATAAAATAAAATAAAATATTTAATTTATACAATAACTTACCTCCCCGGCAACGGCGCCAAAAACTTGACACGATCAAAGAGTTGATGTCTTATCCCAAGTGCAGGAGTGTCAAAGTAAAATAACCCGGTAAGACCGGGGTCGAACCACAGGGAGGTGAATTATATAAATTACAAATAAAGAAAAAGATTTAAAGAGAATAATAACAGAAAAGGAGTTGAAGAAAGTTTTGGGATGTGATATTGATGTAAGGATTAAACAATAACAAAACATATGTCAAGGTTATAGGATTCACTAATGGTATTTCAAATAAATATAATATAAACTCTTTTTATTACTCAACTAGAAACCACACACAAAGGAGGTTCTAATCGGATGATTTCTCGTTATTAGCTCATTATAAATTACTAACATGATCATATTAATTATCTTATATAAGTAATACCATACTTATAAATATCATCAAGCATTCATGTTGCTAGTTTATGTTAACAACAAATCAAGTTTCTATCATAATAACGATTTCAGCCGAAAACTATGAAAGATCAAGCATTTGATGTACCAAATATTATACAACACAAATCTAAATTAAACATTTAATAAGCAAGGTATTAAGAATTAGTAAGATAAAAAGATAAAACATGTTAATAACAATCTTTCTTAGATATAAACATTTAAAGCTCATGTTGAGTTTATATTATACCTATTCTAACACCATTAGAAAAACCTTTTCACCTTGACATAATTAACTTAGCTAAACATTAAGAAGGAGAAAAACACAAATAAACAATATAAGAACATAAACATAATATAAGCTAAGTATAGGAAAGGAAATGAAAGAGCATAAACAAGAGATTACTATAGCATAAAAGAAAACTTGAACATTACAAAGATGTAGAGAGAAAGCAAGAAGATAACTTTGATCTGAAAATTAATATGACTAAATACATGGACAATGCCTCCTTTTATAGGCTAAGTTTCAGAACTATTGATTGATTGAAGAATTGGTGGGCATCCATTGATTTGGTGGCTGGTTTTTGACATTAATGGCTGCTGGTTTTTTGATATTGTGGGCTGATTTTTGATATTGTTGGCTGGCCAAAACGTCATTGCTCACATCAGAATTATAGCCAACTGAATTATGGAATCTGTGGGCAATTGTCTCAGCTTTCCATCAAAAAAAACCAGAGCTCATTTGGACTTCTAGAACTCAAGATATGAGCCAAAAACCGAATAGTGCTTGAGCTGCAGGACAGCTTCCGACGTCTTCGTAGTTGCTAAGATTTGGGCTTGAAAACGGCAGAACTGAGTCTTTGACTTCATATGAAAGTTGTAGGTCTATGTCTTACCTTTCCATCAATATAAAATGGACCTAAATCTGATATCTACAGCTCCAGATATGATCAAATTACTGAACGGTGTTCGAGTTTGGAATGCACCAGCAACACTTTGCTAAGTTTGGCCTTCTTTTTATCCTTTCAATTTCAATCCTTAAACTCATCAATCAATCCTTTTATTTATGTGATAGACCTGCATTTAGGATGAACATTTACCATGAATTAAAGGTATATTATATTTTTAGACTTGCTAATATAAAACATGCTTTTGTTAGGGAATTTAATGATACTTTAGGTGCAATATGATGACATAAATCCTTAATGAGAATGCATTTCTAAGTACTAATCATAAAGTCGAGACAATAATGATAAAAGGATTCTTGTAATAACCAAAGAAGAAGAACTAACATTTAATATTGTAGTCATATACTTGGAGGCCATAATCAAACTAGAAGACAATAACATAGGGTATGGGAAAATTGTCACTCTTTAAATAATATGTAATGAAATTGAGTTTTTTTTCAAAATAAGCACAAATAACAGTAACTACTATGAAAGGCCTAGGTAATATGACATATAAGTAGTTGGATAAATAATCTTGTTAAATAAACATGAGCATGCTAGTAAGTTAAACAACTAGAAGATGTCAAAATAGAAGTGGCATACCTTAATCGTCAATAGAGAAATTAGACTTTGAATCGAAGACTTATATTCAATAATCTTTTAACCCATGGTATATAGTATTATGCAATTATCTATGAGAAATCCTTAGAAACCAAGAGAAAAAACTCAATTTTTAGACTGGCAAAGTTCATACATTTGAAACCAATAAGGCCACATTCAATCAAAGTCCATAAAAATCATGCACATTTAAGTCTCACAAGACTATAATGATTAGTCCCAATAAATAATGAATAAAGTATTGAGAATTTTACTATACACTAGAAACTCATCTCTATGTTAGAAGCCTAACCTTTGTTAGAATATAACTTGTTCAAGGAATTTCACTATACATTAATAATTCAACCATTTGTCAAAAGTGTAAATTGTGTCATTAAAATTCAACCAAGTACTGTAATTTTAGCCTACATCATAGGAATTTAATCTAGTACTAGAATGATTGGCCTTGCATTATAAAAATTCAACCCTATACCATAAAGATTGGCCCTGCATCACACAAATTAACCCCTATACCAAAAAAAATTAGCTTGATGTCACTAGAATTCAACCCAACACCAAGAAATTTAACCATATGTTAAAAATTCAACTATATTACCATGAAAATTAAATCTAACAATCATGATGTCTTTGGCATGTTCATAGAGGCTATGTAAGTGATAAATGAACCTCAAGTTGGTTGACCTCTAAAGCGATCAATATTTTTTTGTAATGGTAGATAAGGCCATCTTTTAATTTGACATGTTTCATTTTTCAAACACTATCTTATATTTATAAGCTTACTATACAAATCCTATAAAAAAATTCTTTACAGATTTTGTACTGTAAGTGTTTTAAAAATACGGTAGTTGTCATAACCTAATTTTCTACTCTTATTTCTAAAAAAAATATTTTTTTCAATAAATCTAATCAATTTTAATTATTTCATTATTTTTATCACTATTTTTTATTTTATTTTGAGTTTCAAGTTAAGATAAACACACATACACACATCTAAAGGCATCATTTAAAGCAATGAAAAGAAATATCACCAACCCTATAGGAAATTAATAAAACATTATAGATTTGACAGGTATAAAAATAATAAATACATATGGATTTCCTTCCATAAAAGAGAAATTATCATATGGTAGCTATTTAAAAGGAATCAAGTGATTATGGAAAAAAACAGTTTTAAAAGAAAGAATAAAATTCTTGCATAATTAATGTTGGATTTTCCTTAAAGATAAAGTTAAATCTCCAATTCTTTTCTCCAAATATAAGTTAGCATTATAAATAGAGAGAATAGAGGGAGAAGGAGAAGGAGGAATAAAAAGCAAACAATTATAAAAAAAAAAAAAAGAAGAAGAAGAATTGTTAGGAGAATAACTAAGAGTTAGGAAGAAAAACTGAGAATTAGGTTTAAACAATATATCTTGAGGGAATACATAAATTTCAGTGTAACAGGAGATCTAGTAACACATCATTATAGTGGAATGAAAATTCAGATATATATATATATATATATATATATATATATATATATACATAAAAAAAAATCATACTTAGGGAAATTGTGTAGGAGTTCATTGATTTTGAAAAAATAAAAACAATTAATGAAAATGAAATTATTCTGTATCAGTAAGAAATACTACTGCAAACAGGTCAAAGTCCAAAGTAAGAGCTGGGATATCTGTCGATTAGTGTCTAACTCCTATCTTATTTAATTTATACACTTTCAAATTTGTTATATAAATCTTTATATCTTGTTAAACGACATTACAAAGTAAATAACTTGGTGAATAAAGAAAGGAAAACAATAGAGAGCTCTAAATTTGATTAGATGTTCTCGAAATTAGAAGATTAATGAAATCAATGAGAACTTTTGATATCAGTATTGCCCGAATTTAATTTGTTGTTTCAAGGATTGGAAGACTAATGATATTAATGAGAATTATTGTTATCGGTATTTCTTAAATTTGATTAGTCACTTTTGGAATTGGAAGACTAATGATATTAATGAGAATCATTAAAATAAGAATTATCTAACTTTGATTAGTCGTTCCCAGGATTAGAAGACTCATGATATCAATGGAAGTTATTGATATTGACATTATCTAATCTTTATTAGTTGTTCATAAAATGAAAGACTGATGATATCAATTATAAGTGTTAGTATCCACATATTCTAATCGAATCATGTTTGAAATAACAAATAAAAATATTAATTTGGAATTGATATAGGCCTGCTCAGTGGGCCTAAGTAATCAAATGATTCATGGTACTATGATTGACATTGATTTTTTTTGTGAAAATGGGCCAATTCTATATCTCATTTTGAAAAAGACTAATGTTGAATTTTTATAGATGATAATAAAATTAACAAATTCAATTATAGATTAAACTAAAAAAATACTTAGATAGTTAATGACATGTAAAGAAAAAAATTTAGAAGAAAGCACAAAGTAATTTAAAGTGAAATTGTTTTTCATTATGAAAAATTGAATTAGAGGAAGTAATTATTAGAGAAGTAAAGGAAGGGATAAAGAGGTGAAGGAAAAACTTGTTTTTTTGCCATTTTCTTCTTAAGAAATTGTGGTTAAGAGGTGATGAGCTTTAATCAAAGCATAATCTAAAGTATTAGCATGGATTTTATTGGATTATATATTGTTTTGCATTATGAAAAATTGAATTAGAGGAACTAATTATTATAATGACTAGTTTAATGCTTGAAACATGTTTATTAGAGTATATAAACAATGGATAAAGTATCAATTTGAGACAAAATGAAGCAAAATCATGGCTTCCTTGTATCTTTCTTGCCATTCTTAATTTATTATTAAACCCGTTTTGTAAACCCTCAGTTAAAATAAAATAATAATAATAAAATAAATATGAAAATAATAATTATTTTAATAATAGAGTTAAAATTAGAACTCTTAAATGCAACTTATTTTTAAGAACGTTGATGAGACGGGAGAGCCGGTTAAAGGAACTTAAAATTAAAAGAGAAGGGTATAGTTATAAATTATAGTATAGGAGGGGTATAAATATATTTTTGGTATAAATGGGGTATAAATACACTCTTGGCTTCTTAAAAAAGCCAAGAGTGGTTGTCTACTAGAGAGAAAAAAGAGAAGGGTTTGCCTAATTTTTTTATTTTTTTTAAATCCCACGAAAACACTTGAAGGAGTTGCTTGTGGAAATTAAAAAAAAAAAAGGGTTAGAAGGAGTTTTAGCTAGGAAATTGAAGGAAAAACCACTGAAAGGGTTGCTTGAGGGGGATAGTTTTGGAGAAGCAAAGGAAGGGATAAAGAGGTGAAGGAAAAACTTGTTTTCTTGTCATTTTCTTCTTAAGAAATTGTGGTTAAGATGTGATGAGCCTTAATCAAAGCATAATTTAAAGTATTAGCGCAGATTTTATTGGATTATATATTGTTTTGCATTATGAAAAATTAAATTAGAGGAACTAATTGTTATAATGACTAGTTTAATGCTTGAAACATGCTTATTAGAGTATATAAATAATAGGTAAAGTATCAATTTGTAACAAAATGAAACAAAATCATGGCTTCCTTACAAGCTATAGGTTCAGCCAAGTAGATGAAATAGCAGGGATATAAATTGTATTATAGATTATTCTAATACCTAATAATGATAAATTAATACAAAAATTGGAGGGAAATCAAAGCGAATTCATGATTTGCTTTATTTTATATTTTCAACCAAATTAGACCATAAAAGGAAAAGGAGGAAAATTTATGCAATAGTGTGTGAAATCATCATGGAAATGTGTTTTGAACATAAGTTGTATAAATTGATATTGACTTACAAATAAAAGAATGAAAATTCTACTATATGTATATGTTTACAAAAAAATAATCGAAGGGTGTTACTTAGGGAAATTGTGTAAGAGTTCATTGATTTTAGAAAAATAAAAACAATTAATGAAGATGAAATTATCTTGTATCGGTAAGGAATACTACTGCAAATAGGTCAAAGTTCGAAGTAAGAGTTGGGACATATGTAGGTTAGTGTCTAACTCCTATCTTAGTTAATTTATACATTTCCAAATTTGTTATATAATTCTTTATATCTTGTTAAACGAAATTAAAAAATAAATAACTTGATGGATAAAAAAAGGAAAAAAATAGAAAACTTTAAATTTGATTAGATGTTCTCGAACTTGAAAGACTAATGAAATCAATAAGAACTTTTGATATTAGCATTACTTGAATTTGATTAGTAGTTTCTAAAATTGAAAAACTAATGATATCAATGAGAATTATTGACATCAGTATTTCTTGAATTTAACTAGTTATTTCTAGAATTGAAAGACTAATGATATTAATGAGAATTATTGATATAGGTATTTTTTAAATTTGATTAGTCATTCTTGGAATTAAAAGACTAATGATATCAATGAGAATCATTAAAATAGTCATTAATTGAATTTGATTAGTCGTTTCCGGGATTAGAAGACTAATGATACTAATGAAAGTTATTGATATTAGCATTACCTAATCTTGATTAGTCGTTCCTGGAATAGAAGTTTGATGATATCAATTATAAATATAAGTATCAGCATTTTCTAATCAAATCATGTTTGAAATAAGAAATAAAAATATTAATTTCATCAATTATAAATATTAGTATCAGCATATTCTAATCAAATCATGTTTGAAATAAAAAATAAAAATATAAATTTGAAATTGATATCAACCCTATTTAGTGGGCCTGGGTAATCAAATAATTAATGGTATTATAATGTTTGATGTAATTACTGAAAATAGAAATGATTATAAAATAAAATAAAAGGAATTTAGTGAAAATCTTAAATGTATTTAACTATTCATTTGATCATTACTCAATGATGAATTAAATGTTGTATTTTTTAAAGATTATGATAATCATATTAGGAGTAGATCTAACCGACATCTTTTTATTATATAGACTAAGTGTAAAATTTGAATTTTAAATTGTAATATTACTTTGTCTTAGCATGTAAAAATAAATGCTCATCTTTTATAGTTGTAGTTATTTAAACTAAATGTCTCTAATATTTACGTGTGTTGAATTTTATATTAAACTCTTAAGGATTGAATTTATTGCAATTTATAACCTTATTAGAGGTTAATTGAATAAATGGAATGGAAACATTGATTTATGTGGTTTACGATATAGGAGAAATGGATTAAGGATTTATTTGTGTATGGATATGGAACAAATTATGTCGATAATTTGGTACTTTCCATTATAATGAAAACTTTGTTAAAATTTTAGTAGAAATTATATACACACATATACTATGTTTTTGTTTCGAGAAAAGTAATTCAATTGCTACATCTTCTCTCATTTCCATATTATGTCAAGTTGTTAATTCACCTCACCATTTTTTGTATTTTATTAGCAAAAGCTATAGCTCGAATATCCCTACTTAATCATTTCTGCCTTCCCCGTTCTAGTAGTGTAGAATAGGAAATGTTTTCTTATGAATTTTAATTCCCATGGAAGGATATAATCATAGCCAAGAAAAACTTTTTTCACATAAAATAAAGGAATTTCTTTACCTTTTTTAAGTAGTTTTTTAATTTATTATTACTTTTTGTTAATTCTTTGCATGGTTAAAATAAGAAAAATACATATATAAAAAAGGGCATCATGTAGAAAATACAAAAAATTAACTGTGCATGAGTGGCTCTTTTTTTTTTGTCTCCTTTTCAAAAAAATCAATGTTGATTTTTTTACAAATAGGCCTTCTCGATGAGTCTCCATTTTTAAAAGACTAATGTCAATATTTTTTTTATATAAAAAAAATCTAATTAATGAATCTCATTTTTTATATGATGAATCTATTTTTCTAAGGGACTAATAATAAATTTGTATCCATAACGTTTTCAATGAGTCTTTTTTTATAAAAGACCAATATTGAATTTTTCATGAAATGCTTTCTTGATATGTTTTCTTTTTTAAGGGACCAACATTAAATTTTTCATAAAAGTATTTCTTGAAATGGCTTCTTTTATAAGAGATCAACAAGTCTTTTTGTTTTTTTTTTTCTTAAGGATTGAAGTTGATCTTTTTTGTGAAAATGGGTCAATTCTATATTTTATTTTCTAAAAGACTGATGTTGAATTTTTATAGATGATAATAAAATTAAAAAATTAAATCATAGATTAAACTAAAAAAATACTTAGATAGTTAATGACATGTAAAAAAAAAATTAAGAGAAAACACAAAGTAAAGATAAACTTTTTTTTGAAAAGATGCGATAAAGATGATATCGATCTTTCATCGGACATAACTAATCTCTTATTTGAATATTTAGAATCATTATACTTTTATGATTCTTAGTTATTGTTTTTAATTACTAGGTGACAACTTCAATCTTTCATACTTCTTTATTTTATTGTAAAGTTCTTGATCATCATGTCGATTGTACCAAGGCTCACCACATAGAAGCAACTTGTCATTTTCAATTCTATAAGAAATCAATATCACATTGGCGCTTGATATTGATCTTCTTTTAGAAATAACTAATCCCTTACTTAAATTTATAAAACCAGTGCATTTTTAAGATTAGTAATTTTTTTAATTACTAGATGGAAAATTCAATTTTTTATATTTTCTCTTATTTTAGAGGCCCTGATTATTGTGTCGGGTGTAATAAGGCTCATGAAATATAAGCAACTCATCATTTCCAACTTTCATAAAAAGTTTATATTTAATTTTGTTTGGCATCAATCTTCCCTTAGACAAAATTAACCCTTCTTGAATCTCTACAAATAGTGATTTTTTAGAATTCCTAGTTTCTTTTGATTACTTGGTGAAAACTCCAACTTTTTATGCTTTCTCCTTTTATTTAAAGATCCTAATCATCATGTTGAGTGCAACAATGCTCCTAAGTGTGAGTAACTTGTAATTTCCAACTTCCATAAAAAAGTATATATTTCATTGGTGTTTGATGTGTCGTACTAGATGTTGCAATGTTTCTTGACCTTTAGACTAAACATTTGATATTATAACTTTAAGCTCAAATTTCATTTGGATATCAATATATGGTTATTAAAAAAAAAAATTTAAAAAATATTTTCCTTTTTTTTCTCTAGAAATATTATTTTTAGATTAGCACCTTTTACTTAATAAGATGTTATAAATAATATTCAACAGTTTTTTTTAGATATCCTTCAAATTTTTATTTATATGACCAAATCTATATGCATTATATAAACCTCACATCTCCAAGTCTCTAAATATGATAAGTTCAGTTATATATATTTTCATATCTCATATTAAATTATATCAATAATATTTTTTTTTCAAAAATAAAAGATAACTAATAATTTGTAAGGCATAACTGTGGAGAAAAAACAATAGAAGATCTGCATTGGTTATCATGGTTATACCATATCCAACATGATGTGATTTTCACTTTTAGATACTTCATTATGTTATGATGTCTTACGAGGTGCTCATTATAAGTGAATTATATTCTCTTTTAGATGATCTTGAAATTCTTAGCTTAAGTATTTTTCATTTCAATTTGATTGAAAGATCTTGATACTTTTTTTATTTTTATTTTTTTTCAACTTTATTTATGAATTTTTTTAATCTCTCAAATAACTCAAATTTATATTTCATCAAATACAAATAATCATATATATATATATATAGGACACAAATCATCAATGTCCACGTATATTTGTATTCTTTAAACTTAACACAATTCATTTATTCTTTTACTCTTTCTAGTAAAGGATTTTTTGATATCTTCTCCGATAAACAAACTTTATAAGTTTTGTATGATGCATAATCAAATGGATTAAAATATCTTTCTTCACGTAACTTAATGATTTTAATTTGATTTTATGACCTAATCAACAATTCCATAAATATGATGAATATTGATTATTTAACTTATTTATCTTACCATTTATATTAAACATGAGCATTTCTAAATCAAATATATGCAAATTATTTATCTAGATATCATATCCATAATAAATATTATTATAATAGAAAAATATTTTTCATTAATAATAAATTTAAATCTATTCAAAATTAAATAATAATAGATACAATATTTCTATAAAGTCCTAAAACATAATTAAAATTATGAAGTTCTAGTGTATGCTCACTTGAAAAAGTTAAATAATAAGTTCTTATAGCTAATAAAATATTTTTTTTCATTATCAACTCATAGGTTCATTTTGCCTTCAATCAATCTCTTAATTCTCTTTAATTTTGACATATTTTTATAGATATCAAAATCATATTTGGTATATACCTACGAACCACTATGTGAAGTTAAAATATAATTTCCATTCATAAATAAAACATACAAGTTCATAAGAAAAGCTTTTAGCATCTTGCAGCCAAACAATTTTTTAAAGGTTTTATATCTTTTAGTTCTACTAATCGTATTAAACAATTCTTTAAGATGTATAATTATAGTATAAGAATACTTATTCTTATATATCCTTTAAATTAGTAACATGTTGGTTATAACTATTTATAGCATATTCATCGTCATTAATATAACATTAATATTCGATCTTAACTTTTTCATCAATGTTTTCATTAGGGATAAGAAGAATTGAAATTTCAAAAATGTATAACCTATTATTTTTTTATTTGAGAACAATTATTAAATTTCAATATCAATCTAATAAGTTTGGTCAAGACATTTTGTTATCATTAAATATGCTATATAGGGATATATTGCTACTTGTTATAATCTAACAACTTGTTTATATTAAGATTATATAAATATTAATGCATAAGTATTAGTTTCATGCATAAGTATTAGCTACTTGTTATCATTAAGTATTAGTTTCATGCATAAATATTTATAACCAAATTTAAATAATTTTTTTAATTATATTTGATCTCCCACTAGTTTTCATACATATTAATAGCCTTTCCTATTAATTCAAGAAATCTCCTATTAATTCAAGAAATCTCGCAAAGATTTCCTAATAGATAATATCCTATTTAATTTATATGACATCGAGTAACTCAAAAAATAAAAATAAATTAAATTAAATAAATAACATGGTTTATCAATCATATATCTATATGGCTTGAGAATTATACAAACAAATAAATGTTAGGAATAAATATTGATGAAAATCAAAGATCAAATTAAAAAGATGAGAAATAAATACAGACTAAAATATTCAATCTTATGTCACCATGAACTATTTATATTTTTTATTTTATTATATGTCAATAATTGTTCATAAAAAAAGTAATATTTTAAATTCTATCAAAATAAAATAATTTTCTAGTATAATTATTCTTTGTCTTATTAATCTATTTTTTTCAACCAAAAATTAAATTTTTGTTTTAGCAATGAACTTCATTTAATAAAAATTGAATGTAATTAAAATAAATTAGATAAAAAAATGAATGCAATTAAAATTGAAATTATATGCACTTCATTTAATAAAAATTAATCTTTTTTGTCGGCGTAAAAGGATGACATATCAATTTAAAGAAATAAATCAATGTAAAACAAATATAAAACAAATCTAAGACTAACCAAAGATTAAGTCAATATATTTAACAAACATAAATATTAATATATCTAATCACGTTATGGAGAAAGCTCTTTCCAATTGTTTTCATTTAATTATACAGCAATAGAATATTTCTTATAAGAAAAGTAATTATTTCAACTCTATTGATAAAAACTTTTCCAGTATAATCCCTTACTTTTCTATCAACATATTCTTTTCCAATTTATTTTTCATGGGTTCTTAATCTGATAAAAATTGTAAGCAACTAGAAAAAAACTCTAATATGCATCTTTTTAGATAAAAAAGATAAAAACCGATTATATAACTAATATGCATCCTTTTTTTTGTATTTTACTTCACCAGAATAATTATTTTTTTAAACAATAGCTTAACCATAAATGCAAGTTTCAATAAAAATAAAAATAAATATATTTTTTGATATTTTTTATATGGATGTATTAGAAAAGAAAACAATAATATACTGCTATTTGCTATAATGGAGAACCTTTTGCAATCTATTTTTTTTTTTTTAACATTAATGTAATATTCTTTGTTTTAAAAACAAATTGTAAGAATTCATTGACCAAAAAGTAAAAGAAATTCAACAAAAAAAATATTTGTAATATATTGCTCGTGTGCTACAATGGGAAACTTTTTGGAATATATTTTAAAACTAATTTTATATTATAAAACATATTTATAGGAAAAACAATGAATCAAATAATAGAGAAATTTTTGTTTTCGAAACCTTATTTTATGACTCATGATATATTCCATGCCTTTTATTTTAATTACAAAAAATATAGTTAATTTAGCTATAATTAAAGAAATTCAAAAAATTTACAATAATTATCACGGCCTGAATGTTATTTTTAAAGAACATTTACAACCCAAATATTAAAAGAAAAATTATGTATAGCAAATTCATATAGAATAATAAATAAAATGATTATTAATATCAAAAAGAGGTAAGAATCCCATTAAAAAAATAAATGTTAATTGATTGATATTTAATGAAACAATATCTCAAATATAAAAATATTTATTGAGTTATAATTAATTTTGATCAAGATTTTAGAAAAAAATCATGAAAGAAATAATATAATAAGTGCCTACAAATATCATAAAAAAGTTATTTTAATCCCATTATTAGAAAATAAAATAGCTACTTGAAAAAATCAAGCCATATTAAAAACAAATAAGAACCTTAAAAAAAGTCTCTACAACTTTGAATATGGTAAGCCAGCTTTTAGCTCGGAAAAAAAAAAAAAAAAACCAGCAAGCATGCATGGAGTAACAAGGGTAAGCTTCCGTGTCTATTTTTTTTTTTTTAAAGGTGGGCAAGCAATTAGTTCGTATGCTTAATTTTTTTTTTTTAAAAAAAAAAACAATGCCTTATCTATATTAGCAGGCAATGGATTGCTTTTGGTTTCAACGCTGTTCATTGTCATTTTTTAGCATTATTTTGAAATCCAGTCCGATTATTAATTTTCGGTTAAGTAATTGGATGATGAATTAAATGGGTTAATTCAGGTCAATAAAAAAATAAAAACATATATACAATATATTTATTTTTATTAAATAAATATATTAAGTTTTTTTATATTTATAAAAAAAAATTTAAATCAAATATCAAAAAAATTGAATCAATCTTGTCAAAACACCTAATAAATCATCTATATATTTTTTTAAAACTTTATTATTACAATCATCTTTACTATCATTAATACTTATAACATATATATTTCAAATATAATAAATAAATAAATATTATATATTAAACAAAACTTTATTTTAATTAATATTTATTACTAAATAATCACAAATTCAACTCACCACAATAATTCAAAAATAGATTTGATGTTTTCAGATCTCGATAAAAAACCCAATTATCATGAAGATATTTTATACCCTCCAACAACTGAGCATTAAGCATTTAACTTCACTCTGACTAAATGGCTGTCACATTGACTCCATGAGTCCTTTGAGATCATGCTCCATGTACTCCATCAACATAAAAATGCAATCAAGGCTACTCCCTACCACAACTTCATTAACATCAACAACTAAAGGATGATGACAAGAATGAAGAATGTTTATTTCCCTAAAAGAAGTTAGTGGAAAACCTTCACGTTCTTTCTCCATCTTTATCTTCTTCAATGCTATAATTTCTCGGATCTTTTTTTCTCTGGCTCTATATACAACATCATAAGTGCCCTCATCTATTTTATTTAGTCTCTCAAACTCATCAACACTTTTACACCCCTGAAGCACGTTTAAACTTCTTTGAGGTGGATTTGCAGGTTCTGGTGTTTCGCAAGAATCATCTTCATCCTCAGGATCTGTACCAGAATCACAGATCAAAAGTCAAGTCATCTTCTACTCCTCTGTTTTTGTTTCGTTAATTCAAATTGATTTCATCTTTTATTAATTAGATTTTCATTTGTCCTCAATTCTGCTTCGTTCTTCTTTAGAGTTTTAACCTTTTAAAAGTTCAAAACAATATTATTTAATTTTTGTTAATATATAAAAAAAATAGATTGGGTCTCACCCAAGTTTGACCAAGTTGGCTGGATTTTACTAGATCAACTTTTAAAAGGATTTTAACCTCTACCCGAACTAGTTTCAGGTCCGGGTTAACTTGTCGAGCCGATCTAAATTTTAAAACTGTACCTTTTAGATTAAAAAAACTTAATTTTCAATCATATTTTATCTAAAAAAACACCTAAAAAACCTTGATAAATCTATTTTTGACTTTAAATTAGTCGAAGACTAATCAAAAAACACTTTTAAAAAGCATCAAAAAGCAAAAATAGAAGATTTTTCAAACACAATTGTTTAATTGTACAACACGGTTTTACATTTTAGAAGGTGTTTAAGAGTGATAGCGATTATTTTTCAAAATACTTTTCACTTGAAAATGCATCAATATATATATATTGACATTTTTTTTACATCAATACATTAAAAAATAAAATAATAAAAAAATAATTTTATTTTAAATAAAAAATATTAAATTTTCATAAAAGTTAGTTTAGAATACAATTTCAAACATCACTTTAACCCTTAGTTATCATAACCGACTCGGGAGTTTACCGACCAAGGAGCTGACTACCGGGTTAATTGAGTTGACCTAGGTTATTCAAAAAAATTTAAAAAAATATTTGAAGTTTTAATATTTTATATTAAAAAAATTAAGTAATAATTTATATGAATATAAGTTATACATGTTATAAATAATGAAGTTTAAAAAATTATTTTAAAAGATTTTTTATTTTATATTAAAAATATAATTTTTTTATGAATATTATATATACTAAAAGATTTCAAATTTCATCTTAAAAAAATATTTTTTTTATAAATATAAAATATATATATTAAAGATTTCAAATCTAGCATTAAAAAAATAAAATATTTATATTTATATAATATACTTTAAAAAATTTAATTAAAAAATATATATATATTTTTAAAAAATCTCAATAGTGTTATCAAGTCACCTCCATCACAAATAAATAATCAACTAGGTTAATAACTAATGTTTTCATTCCATTTTTTTTAACCCGATCAATCCATTTATCAAAATTATCTAAATTCCAGATCAACCTCCCGGTTGGGATTTGATAACTAATGCTTTCGTCCATTAGAAAGGTCTTCTACTGGTGCAAGCCGGGGTTACGAGTGACGTCATTTTGCCACATGCAATCAGCAATCGTTAACGACTTACAGCTATTAACCAGTCGCCATGTATGACCCGAGGCTGAGACCGTTTGAACCAGCAAGGCAGCGAATCTTAAACGCCGTCAAGAAGGCAAGGGAGTCTTCGCATCCATCTCGTGTGTCCGCTTGTAATTCGCTGAAATGTAAAACAGCAAGCTACATTATGGTCCTTTTCTATTCACCAATGTTACACTTCTCCTCTCGTGATTTAAAATTTCCCAATATTTTCCTATTTGTTTTTCTCTTTTGATAATTAAGTTATTTTAAAACATTCATTTATATATGATAATTAACAAGACATATACCAGGGACTCATAAAAAGTTTCAATTTTGCTCTATGCTATTAAATAACCAATGTCAAGCTAAATTTTTTCTTAGTTTTTTTATCTTAATATTAAATCCTATAAATGTTATGAGATATCAAGAATAACTTCAATAATTAAAAATAAATCCAAATTATAAAAGTAGATTATTTGATGTCAGGTTATCATTGGGTTCTTAGGAAACAATTAGAGAATCTCGAAATATAAGAGTATAATTGAAATATAGGGGAATCTACAGGGGTCAAAATGAAACTATCCATTTACACTTATTTACACTTTCCTACACATCCCTCCTTTTTCTCTCTCTCGCTAGTCTGCAGTATTTCTAATTTTATTTGGGAAAAAGGCAGACTTTCTTAGCTGTCCAAAGCACGAACCTATAGTTATTTCCCTGAAAAGGATCTGCTGCTTTTCTCTCTCTGTTATTCATCCAATTAAGGTCAGTGGAAGCTTGCTTTGGATCTCTAATTATAATCAACTTTCTGCAACTACACTTACATCAACCCAATTCCAGGTCCGTTACTCTTTCTTTCTTTCTTTTCGAATTGTGAACTGTTGCTGCCGAAATTCATTTTTGTGTTGGTAGCTTTCTTTCCTTCAGATCCGTCGTTTTTAGATGCCTTACTGTGTCGTTTCATGGACGTTTTCTTTGCTTGCTTAGTAACTGAAATTAAAAAATATTTTGATTTATTATTAGTCTTCTCTGCTTCGCATCAACGTAAACTTGAAAATAAATTGTTTTGATTGGATTTAATGTTGATACCGTACAAGATTTCAGTGTTTAGTTAATGAAGTTTGTGATTAATTGAAGGTTTCTTGAAATCTGGTGTTAGAAATGGCGAATCGACTAAAAGAGGATGAAAAAAATGAACGCATAATTCGTGGACTTCTCAAACATACAGAGAATCGCAGATGTATCAACTGTAACAGTCTGGTACTCTTTCTTACTGTTACTTGCCTTTCTTTTTCTTTTTCTTTTTTTTGAAATTATTAGCATTACTTTTGCCTAGTGTTGTTCTTTGAGAAATGGAATGGTGCGGCTGAGTTGGTCTTAGCGTGTTTAATTTTGGTATTTTTTTTTTAACATTGTTTGTTGAAATAATCTTAAAGTAAGGCTTAAGGTTATGCTTTGGTAAAGCTGTGTGAGGAACTTGTAAGGCATAAGAAGAAGAAGAAACAAATGCTTGCAATGTTGGTTCTGAATAAGTAAAATGAGTTAACGGAATTGGTAGCAAGTGGTTGTGATGGTGGGCTTGAGAAATATTGTATGCATATTTACCAAAGAATGCTTATGGGAACCCAACTGTTAGTGAGTTTGACTTCGATAAATTTTATTGCTCCTCTTTATTATATGAAAGGACAAAAAAAATGAAGATTTGGTAATTTCTTCATTAATATTGGTTTGATTTGTAGGTATGGAAAGAAAAAATGAAGTGAACTTTCTCCATGATTATTGCTTACCTCTAACAACCTTTTGAATTTGAGATGATGTTAGTTTAGAAATGATAGATTATAATATGAAATGATTTTTTCGCATGTAATTGAATGTGTAGATATTTGGGCAAAGTGCAAAGGACCTTGCAATTTGGCCGTTTTGCGTTTGAGTGATAAGTGATACTGTTTTTGAATCTAATTTTTTTCTTCTTTCAATTGATTTGTATCTTCTCTGTTAGCAGTGCCCTTCATTCCATTGAAAACAAGAGAGGTATTTAATTTTTCTTCAGCAAGTGAAAAAAAAAATCACTAATGGTGTCACTAACGTTACTAGAACAAAAGGAAAGATAAAGTATCAGTTTGTGTTGTTTATACTTTTCCTTTACTTTACTATTTTTTTTTCAACTTTTGGAAATGTTTCCAAATCTAGTATTAGGATTTAGGAATATCTACTTTTGCTGGCAGATCTAAAGACATGTTAATTGAATAAAACACAGCTCACTTAAGTGTTGGAAAAATCTGTCAATTGAATGTAAAATGTCCAAACAGAACGTTTTTGCTTGGTTTCCTAGATATTTTAGATACGTACATGTGTGGTTTTCCATTACGATTATAAAGAATTCCAGTAGATGATCCAAGTGATGTTAGTTTGGTTTTTACCTGAATTGACTTGTATGGTGGATGTGGGTATTGGTGCTCTGTCCCAAATGATCCATAATTTATGTTGCAATTTGAAAATTACATGAACTCTGGACTAGAAATCAATCATTACCATGAAAACATTTATGGTGCTTTAGGAAACTGATTTCTAAATCATAACAAAAAATTTCCTATAGCAATGCCCTGACTTAAAGAAAAAAGAAAAAAACTATGGTGATACGAAAAGTAAAACAATCTGTAATCTGAAAAATGCCAGAAACAGACTCAACTATGTGACTTTCAACCATACTCATTCTTTTGTCACGCATATGTATGATCCTCATTCATGCATGAAGGTTGAGATTGGATGGTCACACTAATTGTGACTTTTCAATGCAATTCTTGTTTTTATTATTGAATGGTCGTACAATTTGTGACTTTGCAGTGCATTGCTTGTTTTTATTCTTTATTGTCAAACTTGAGCGTTGCTTAATATGTTATGATTTAATATGTTATTGCACCACAATTTTGCTGTTATTATATTTCATGGATTTGCAATCAAGAAAGAAATTGTTTAATTCATCTCATGTTAGATGCTTGCTCATGAGAACAAGATTGTAGCTCTGTAGCAAATATAGGAAAGTGAATTGTTTTATTCTTCCTATCTGTGACAACATTGATATAAAAATTTTCTTATGGTGTTTGGAATAATGGTGTTATAAGATTTGTAGTGTATATCCGTTACAATTCTTCCTTTTGGGGAAAACTGGCATTTTTTCCCTTACAAAAGTGCTGATATATATTTTCCTATTGAGCAGGGACCTCAGTATGTTTGCACAAACTTCTGGACATTTGTTTGCACCACCTGTAGTGGAATACAGTGAGTATGAATATGCTTTGCTATACATTGCTATCCAATTTCTTTGCAGCTGCTTGCTTTCTGTTGGTTGTTCATGTGTATTTCTTAGTATTTGTTGAGATGCATCATGTTGCGGGTAGTTTTGGGGAGAGGGCTCTGTGAGAGTGAGAGAGATCAAGTTGCTTGTACTAACTTGCTGTTCCATATGTAGCCGGGAGTTTACACATCGAGTAAAATCAGTATCAATGGCCAAATTCACCTCACAAGAAGTTGCTGCTCTTCAAGAAGGAGGAAATAAGGTAAAATACCCTCCCTCAATAATCTTAGAGTTACACTTTGCTTGTCAATCTTGATTGTTTTCTGTCTCATTTTATTTTCTCAGCGTGCAAGGGATATTTATTTTAAAGAATGGGATTCACAACGCCAGTCTCCCCCCGACAGCAGGTTATACTTGCTTATTTTCGTGTTTCACATCTTAAAAATTATTGCAGTTCTGATTTGCTCTTTTGCTGCCAGTAATGTTGAGAGACTTCGAGACTTTATAAAACATGTCTATGTGGATAGAAGATATACTGGTGAGAGGAACTATGGCAAGCCTCCAAGTATGAAGATGGTAAGATGCCCTCTCTTTCTCCCTAGCTGTGATTTTTCTTGATACTATCACTTGCATCGACAAGTATTCCAATCTTTCTAGAAGGGAGCTTACATCGACAAGTGTGTGTGTGTGTGTGTGTTGTGTGCGTGCATGTCCTTCATGGCAATAAATATGTTGTGGCTTTTGTTGGATCTCCTATTAAAACCTCTTCTCCTTGGATATCATGAAGGATAACAAAGAAGACTTCTCCGAGCATAGGAAAACTGATGCATATCAAGGAGGGTCTAGAAGTCCACCATATGAAGATACACATGAACATCGGTACAATGAAAGGTCTAGTCCTGGTGGAAGAAGTGATGATAAATATTCAAGATATAGTTATGATGAAAGAAGAAGTCCTGGATATGATCAAGAAAGTCGACAGTATAATGATTACAAAAGAAGTCCTTCTCGTCCAGAAATTGTCAATGATTGGCGTCGAGAGGATAGATTTGGAAATGGCAGGAAAGTGGAAGACCGAAGGATATCTGATGGAGATCCGAAACTTGAAGGCAGGTCACCTGAGCGGCCAAAAGAGGACACTTCCAGCCCCCCTATGGTACGTCCTGTCAGAGAGATTTTGGGAGATAATGTAGTGCCTCTTCGTATAAGTGAACCTCCTAAATCCAATGTTTCAAGGCCTGCTGATGTCCCTGCTCCTACGCAGGTAAAGCTTTGTTCCATAAAACTGTGTTTACAAATTTCCTTTCTTGTTTCTGCTTCTTTTCTTCTAACTCGCTCTGCAATCTATCATTGCTTAGATGTCCATGATCCTTAGAATTATTACATCTATGTTTTTGCCAGACAAATCTTGTGCATTTAGTGCTTTTCCCTCTTCCAGGTCTTATGTTTCATTCCAGGAAGTCTATTTTGCATGTTAAGTTTTGGTCATGATAAAATTTAAACAAGAGCCTGTGAACCTATTTTCCATTAGTTGGAGTTTGTTTGTCAGCTTCAGTTGCAGGGTTCAATTCTAGAAACCCAATTTAATATAATTGTATGCTGGTTGGGCTACAGTTAGTCATAATGTTGAAAGAAGGAAACCTAGTCTATGAAGATCTTTTTTCTTTTCTTTATTTTTTCCCTGTTTTCAGGTTGCTAGATGATGCCTGTCTGTGTGTGCATGAGAGATTATTGATTTGAGAAAACATTCTAATATACTGCGCTAAAACCTTATAAACTTGAAAGTCATAGAAAGGAGTTGATCACAATTCCTGTAATATCTACAAACAAAGATTGAGTTCATTGTATTTAATGTTGTTAAAATCCTTACAATGTATCTTTTCTTTAAACTTTGTATGTAAGGAAGGTATCTTTTCCTTCAGTGAATGGAAATGTACATGGGAGCTATGAAGAAAGTTGAAGGCTAGTAATGGTTTTGGAAAATCCATGCATGTAAAAAGTTGATATTTTAGAGCGTTCCATTTTCCTGTTCTGAAAATTTTCTCAGGATTTATTTATAATGTTTGAATGTTCATAGAAATCACAACCTTTAAATGACACCTGGCAGAAAATAGAATGCAATTATTTAGGTGCCATCCAACTGATAATTTATGTTCCAATTTCAATTAATTTGAGTTGCAAGCAATTTGAATGTGATCGTGTGCAATCTACCTCAATAGAAAATTGTTTCAAAGAAAAAGACCAGAAAACAGCCGCTATGAGTCTGATTGTACTGATTACTGTTTCGCTTTGTGGTTGGATTGACTTATCATTCTCAGTGAAAAAATGGTCGGTTGCTTTTCTTCCATTATTCGCTTTTCCTTGTCACTTTTTGCTATTTTAAAGTAGTTTAGTCTTACTTAGAAATCATCTGCATGCTCTCTCTCTCAAATTCAGATGAAAGAGATAATCTTTAAACAGATAATTCGCATCCTCTGTACTCACCTGCTTAGCTCTGATCTTTGCTTTCATTATCTGTTGCATTCTGGATGTCTTTGGTTATTTTAGTTTATTTTATTTTTTAAATTCTTCTGGGTGGAAACAACAGAATCTGTTACGGGGAAAAGAATAAGAAACAGTGTTTGAGCATTGTTACTTTTAATTGCAGCGAACTGCATCTTCCAGGAGCTTGGGATCTGCTACTGGGAATCCAACGGAAGTGAAATTGGAGAATACTGGAAGCTTAATTGATTTTGATGCTGATCCTGAACCTCCTGCTGCCGCTTCAATTTCTCAAGCAATTGCGCATTCTCCAAGTGCTACCAATGACAACAATTGGGCTTCTTTTGATTTTGCCCCTGAGAATAAAGCATCTCAGGTTCCAAAAGCAAATCCACTGGAATCTGTTCTCTCACAACTCTCAGTTCCAGTACCTGGACCTGGTCATATATTGGGATCACACAGTGGTGCTGGTGCTCCTGCAACAGCAGCTGTGGGCAATCCAACAAATGCTTCCCTTTTTGCATCTGCAGGGAACACATCGATGTTGCCCTTCAATTCTGTTGCTCCTGCAGCCACACCAGTTAATAACTTGTCAATATTACATGCTAGTGGTGTTTCAGCAACTGCCCCAAGATTGGCACCTGCTATGCCTGTTAATGGTGGTCATTCATTTGCCAGTGTTACAGAAGCAGGGCAGTGGCCTAGTGTGCAGCATCAGCAACCTTCTCCATTCCCTGTTTCTACTGGTCATTCTACTACTCAACAATTTACCCCACCATTAGCTTCAGGGAATCAGGTAAGCCTGCTAGTGTGGGTTTTGTGAATTTTGTGCTGTATGTTGTCAGATATTATTGTATGTTTATTTAATTGTCCTCACCTGCTGGATTTTTTTGGCAGACCTGGAATGTGCCTCCTGCCTCAAATGTGCAAGTGTCTTTGGCGACACCATATGCAGTAGCTCCTCAAATTGTCTCAAATCCTGCATCAGGAATCATGTCTGCTGGTCTATCACAACCATCAGCTGTGGCAGTTAAACCAACTGCAAGAAGAGAACTGCCTGCGGTAATTGCATTTTTCTGTTCAATCTTGTTTCATTATTTTATGAGGTTTCATTGGATATGCTAATAGTTTTTATGGTTGCATATTGCTTATTCAATGAATGTTGAATTTGTGCACAGGATCTTTTTGCTGCTACATATTCACCTTATCCTGCAGCAATTCCAGGGTGGCCATCTGGTCCAGCTCGTGGTATGGGTTTTGCTGTGCAATATAATAGTGTTCCAGCGGTATGCTTATTAACCCAGTCAATCATTTCCATGTTTTACAGTTTTTTGTGCATAATTCCTGGACAAATTAATCATAGTTTTGTTTTTGTTAACTACAGTCTATGCCAACTTTTCTCCAGCAACCTAAGTCAGCAAACCCTTTTGATCTCAGTGAACCAGTTCAAGCCCAACATGTATGTGATTTAACTTCATTTCATTTTAAAATTCAATATGTGCATATCCTTTGGTCTTATTTGATTGAATTACTCTGCTGTAAAAATGATGCTATAATGTGGAAAATAATGTTTTCACTAAATGCGTGTATGAAATTGTGCTTTTGGCCTCAATTTTACCAATAACAGAGTAGGGGATGAAATTGCCAGTTGAAAATGATTGGATATCAATCTGTTTTTCCACTTCCATGATATGTGGTCCCTGTGATGTAGTTTCCTTCAATGACGCCCTTGCATGCTGCTCTACCAAATATGCCACCTTCAGGCTTACAACATACTTCCAGTCTTGGTACTCCCTCACCAGCATGGATGCCGCCCCAGTCATCTCCTTATCCACCAGCATTGCCTTCCCAGGCACCACCTTATTCTTCATCTGTACCTCCAAGTATATAATTCAATTCCTGTTCTTTCTCTCTCCCCTCTGCTTGGTTGTTTATTTTGTGCTGAGTTATTTGAAAATCTCAGGGGCATATGTAGCTCAACAAGCACCGAGTAGTATGCCATTTGCAGGGTAAGTTATTTTTCTTCTTGTATTTTATGTCTGAATATTTTCTCTCGAATGTAATCCCTACTTTTCAAATTTTATACAGTCCTTCAGAATTTTTTTTTTTTGTCACCAGCTGTGTTTATGGTATGCCTTTTGGTTTTGAATTTTTCTGTTTACCTCGGTTACTAGTTAAATTACACAGCCGTGTGTGATTTTACAACACCATGGGGCTCCCTCACACAATCATGTAGTGATCACAAGAGGGTCTTGCATCATTGTGTGAGGAAGAGAATATATTTCTAGAGAACAGTAGTTTCACTGTAGCCATGTAAGTAAATGTTCATTTACCAACAAGGGTTAGTGACTTTCTCGTTGACTGGTTAGTTGGACTAGATCAATTACACAGTTGGGAGAGCTTTAAATTACTATTAATTCCTAAATATTAAATATTCCACCTCTACAAGGTTTAGTTTCTTGTCTGAAGTTTAAAATTATCCGTGGTAAGTATTGGCAGCTTTGATCACCATTTTAAACCTTCCACTTATCGAGGTTTCAAATTCTCCTCTTTTTTTTGGGGGGTACAGGCATCAAGTAGTAGGTGGCTTTGGCGGTGATGGTGCTGCTTTTGGTGCCGTGAATATGGATCAACAGGTGGCTGGTAGATTCTCTGCCCCTCCAACCCCGCAGCCTTTCTCTTCTGTTGGAGGAAATCCTTTTGGATGAAAGTACAAGGTTTGTTCCTGCGACCCAAGTTCAGGGAAGCATCTACTTGATGCCCCATGCCATGCCGGTGGGTGGAGCTTAGTTCTGGTTTGATATAATGTACTTTCTATTGATCCAGCCAAATTAAAGAGTGCCCATTGTTCATCTGATCAATTGTCAGAGAAGCATAGTTTAGAGAGAGGGAGAGGGAGAGGGAGAGGGAGAGGGAGTAACTATAATTAAAAGTGTTTACACCAGCATGGGGATCTAAGTTTAACTTTCATGCTGCTGTAGTGTTTATAGATATTTTGCATTGTTCATTGGGTTGTCCGAGTGTTGTCTGCCGTTTCTTCAGGTTGTATCATTTTTTCAGTGTATGGTTTTGTAATCTCTTGTTCCGGTAAGCTTTTTTTGAGTCTGCTGAAGTTTATGAAATGATCATTACAGTACAGTTTGTGTGCACATATATTTTTGGAATATTGAGATGTTTTTCTGCAAGATACCGTTGGGTTTTAGCCTTCTGCCCCACCCGTCCTTGGACCCTATTATAGAGTATGTTTTCATGTTTAATTTTGTGTTTTAAAAGTCTTTTTTTAAAAATTATTTTTTTTATTTTTAAATTGTTTTGATGTATTAATGTAAAAATAAATTTTAAAAAATAAAAAATATTATGGATAATTTCTCCACAAAGTTGCAGAACACTTTTTGGTCACTTAGCTGCTCGTCTTCTTGATTTAAATTAAATATAAAAAAATTAATTAAAAATTTAGAAATTTAGAAATTTTTCAAAACATAAAATATTTGAATTTTTTTTGTTGTAAAAATAAACACACTAGTGTACGCTTGTATATATTTGACTTGAAAAGCTATTAAATTTGATTTATTCTCAAGGGGTGTTTAAAAAAAAAAATTAAGATTTTGGTGCAATCATATTAAAATTATATTAAAAAAACATTATTTATTTTTAATTAAATGCATATTAAAAAATAAGCAGTCTAAACAAAATACCAAACACGTGTAAGTGCTTTCCAGAGGTAAGACAACCTGGTCTCGTGTCATGGGTGAGCGAAAAACGTTTTGTTGTAGCTGCTTCTTATCAAAAGCTAGTTTAGCAGCAGTTCAACATTCACTGTAATAGTTTTAAAGGTTAAGTTGTTATAAACTGTTTAATTTTTTATTTTTTAATGATAATTCATATAAATTTTATAAATTTTTATTTAGAAGGAAGAAATTATTATGTCTAAAGTGCTAGATCTAATTTTGTGTTTAACTAACTTTTGTGCCTAACAAATAATTTAAAAAAAAAAGACATGATTTATTATTTATGGAAAAATCTGAAAAATCCTATATATTAGTAAAATTGATATTTTTTTTAAATAATATCCATATATTAATTTAGAAAATTTTTAAAAATTAACTCAATCAAGTCATTGCTTAACTTTTTTAGATCTAGAAATATAATCTCCATATTAATTATATTCTAGTCTTTAATTTGTAAAATATATTTTAATAAATTTATAGTTAATTAAATCATTTCAATTTAATTTTTAATTAATAATTTTTAATGTATGATCCATTAGATTTCTAATAAATTGTTCTAAATTATAATTATAATTATAATTATAATTAAATAATTAAATTTATTATTAATTCTACAATTAATTAATTTATATTTAAAAAAACCTTAGACTTGGTCTCATGTTTCCTTAACAAATAAAACAATATATATATATAGGATTTCATCTCTTTCAATATCAAACTTTTTTTTATATGAATGAAAAAATCAAGTGTCATCATGAATCAAGACTCATCTACATTTTGATGGGTAAGCCTGAACTCCTAAAGGTTAATCAAGGACATATAAACATGGTACATGATTAACTTAAGAACTTTTAAGAATGTTTAGAAAGATTTAGCTTCACGTGTTTGGAATAGAGCCATTAACGTTGAGTCAAAGCGACCTTAACCTCTTTTATATATTTCCAAGAGTGTAGTTATGTGTTTTTTTGGACATATGACATTAAACCCATCCTTCGTAAGTTACTAGGTTGTTTATATTTTTACTTGTAATTATATTTAAAAACATTTTAAAAGTATATTTGATTTGAAAAAATATTAAATGGATAATTTTTTAATATTTGTTAATAGTTTTGATGTGTTAATATTAAAAATAAAAAAAACACATTATATCATAATAATAATTTTGAAATAAAAAATATTTTAAAAAATACTTTATACGATATTAGCAAACAAACACACTTAATTATTATATCTAGGTGTCCTTTTATACTTACATAATTTAATTCCTGTGACAAGGTGTCATTTTCAAGATCTATTAATATTTTATTTATTTTAGATCAATTTTACAGTTAAGGGACTTGAGAGTTTCTCTCTCTAATTCCACTCTCTCTCCACGTCACTTCTTTTGTTTTGGTGCTTGATGAGTCTCCTAGGTTGTCATGCTCCCCCAACGATCCATTTTGAACAGTATTACCCAACCCCTTTAATTGTACCCTAACTTCTCAGCTGCCACGCGCTCTCATCTATCTCTATATCATTATCATCTACTCTTCCTTCCACGCTTCTCTCAACTACTTTACTTTAACTACCCGACACCACGACCTCACCTCCAAGGACCCCTGCATCTACGGAACAAACTAGCATTAATATTTTAGATGGCATGATTCTAAACAATCTTCTGTACAAAGACATTTTACAGGCTATTAAGTTCGGATTACAGAAGTCTTTTATCTGTCAAGATTTCGTTAGAAAAGCAGAGTTGTTTGAGATTTGTTATAACTGGGAACAAGCATAGCCTGCGACTGGACTGTTTCTTCTCTTTCCTTCGATTAATGAATCATTATCATTACGAGATTCTGGATTACTTCACAAGCACAAGAAGGAAACTACAATCCTGATCTTGTAAGATACGCTCTTCAGTAGCATATTCACAAATCACAAATATCATTTTCCCAAGAGTTAAACAGAATTATATGAATCTCCCTCTCCCTTTTCTGCAATGTCAGATTACAACAATAAAAAGAAGAAGAAGAAAAGGAATAAATCAGGTCCGTCAGTAGATGTGCTGTGCGTTGCTCTAGCATGGTATCGTGATCAGTATACCACAATGTCTTCTATCTCCAATCGTTTGATTACCATATAGATAATAGATGAAAGGAGCAATTGAGAAATGATTTGGAGAGCCTTGGTGTGTCTTAAACAGGTTCTGCTGTTCGTCTGATCTTCAGTAGTATTGGAGCCACCAGCATCCATACTGCAAAATGATCTTATATGAGCTATTCTTCTTCATTCCAATATAAATAACTTCTTTTTTTGTCGTGATCAAGATGGCTTGAGGCAAAGAGTTTTATGGTCTCTTGGTTTTATAATCCAAGAATACATCTTTTAATGAAGAGCAATGATGCATGGAGAAATGTTTTTATTTTTATAATTTAACTACTTACAGTAAACACAAACTGCGAGCCATTCGTTCACTATTCTCACCCAAGCACTGGTCCAACCCACGTCAATGGTCCACCTGTACAAGATCAGGGTGACAGACATTAATTTCATCCCGCTAATGAATTTGCCAATTCTCAATAAACAGGACGAAATGTTTTTGTTCGTCTTCAATTTTCCCCAGAGCAGTTTTTTTTTTCCTGATTGTAACAAGACCTCAAAAAACACAGTGAAATTGTATTCAAGATTGATTGAAATGATCGAAGAAAAATTGAAAATGGGTGCTTATACTAAGTGGTTTCTCCTTGGTTTAGAGAAATTTGATGTGAAAATCACCCAGCCACATTAGGATGGATGAGAAGACAAGATGCACAAAAGGCGGATAAGTTTTTGAGATAAGGCAACATACTTCGGAATGATGTGATGAGTATTCCAGCCAATCAATAGCATCGCAAAGTACATTGCTCCTGTGGCAAAAACAAAGTGGAAAAAGCCATAACCATATGGAACATCATCCTCATCCTTCGTGTCCCCCTTCCTGAACTGCAGCCGTTGTCAGCCAATAGTTGTGGAACGATGTGGTAATAGAAAATAAAAATTTCATTGGATTTTGGGACTGACCTGAAAGCATTGAGAATCAATGCCTGTAGAAAATGTGGCTATAACAATAGCAAGCAGTGCAACAATAAAGCTCTGTGGACATACGAGATCTATTGTCATTAAGATAGAAAAATGCAAAGCTTTTAAAACTAACAGTGCTTTCAAGTTCCAAAAATATTAGTTTGCTCAACTATTCAGCCGTTCTAATGTTTTTTGGGCCAATTTTCCTCCATTTTATAGGCTCATGCAGGAGATAGCATCCCTGGAAAAGGGATTCATTTTCTTAGTTTCTTTTTTCAAATCAAGAAAGTAAATAGCGTTTCCTTCATCACTCTTTTCCACCAGGTTGACACTACAATCCCCCCCTAACAAAGTGAGAGATCTTCCAAGTCCACTACCTCAGGCCAATGGTTATCCATGGAAGTCAAATGTACTTTTCAGGGGCAATATGAAAGCTCCGTTCCCGTAGCGTTTTCTTTTCTTTTTGGAAATATGATCATAATTGATGTTTTGAATTTCCTTAGGCATACAAAAAGCAAATTCTATCATGAGCCGAGTCAAAATTGCTAAGTTTAGAACTTATGAAATACTTTAAGGATCTTGAGATTACTATAATGGTTAGCCAGTCTGTTCTTCTTGAAGCTTCTGCCTTCCTGTTGCAACTTTCTCCTGCTGGTTCACTGCAAACACAAAAATGCAATAAAATCAAATTGAATGAAGAATCTAGTATTAACTAATCTACTGTTTTAACTCGACAATTATAATAGAAGAAAAAAAAAATAACGAAAGAAACAGTTCATTTCAAGCTTCGCTTCAGCAATGGAAAGCATTATGGGGAAAAAAATTGCTTCTGGTGAAGTTCACGTCAGGTTGTTAAGGCAAGGGTATACAAGTGTTATTGCCATCTGTCATTCTAATGCTTTTTGGAAGTGACGAACTGCAGGTCATGTAAAGTCAATAATTTACAGAAGCCCTTCGACCTTGATGATCGCTTTTAATTAGTGACTAGTGCAGGTTGCCAAAGTACAACCATGTTGCGTTAAATGATTGAGAATTTAAAAGAACATTTATCTGTAGCATAAATTTGCAGACAGTAGATGTGGAGGAATGAATAAATAAGATAGGGAAGCGTACCTCCTGATGGCACACCAGCAGAGGAATACAACGTAAAGCCCCATGAGCCCTGGAGTCAAAAAGCCAGCATTCACCTGTTTCCAGCAGAAATTAGTAACTTTATACTGTATGTCAGGGCATCAATCAATTGAAAGCAAGCACATGTAGGACTTTACTTTGGGATGGAGAGAAACGCTGGTCATGAGCTGGAGCAGTACCAGAGTCCAGGTGATGAAGAAGATGTTAAGTAAACAAGACGGCTCTGGTGTATACCAAATGTACATTAGAATGACCCCAAGTATGCATACTACATATGAAGTAGTTGCAACTAGCATCACATTGATGTGGCTGCAGTTCAAATCACATAAAATTAGAGCTGATACAGGTGAAATAACTATCAAGTAGTAGGTAACTCGCATTTCTTGATATATTACTGATAAGAAAAACTCAATTGTCAAATTCATAGGATAATTTGCCAGGAATTGTCTGGCATTAACTTGCCTAACTGAATCTATGCAGGACATATATTGGATTCAAGCTGACCAGATCAACAAGCATCACCAAGAAGGTTGTAGAGATAAAGATGTGATAAATAAATCCTTCTAAAGTCCAGACTAATCAATAGACTATTATATGGAATACATAGATACTTTTGTGATGAACTTGGTTTGGACATACAGGGATTAAGGTCTGATTCTGTTGGTTAGTGAAGTTGGTTTAGGTATTCTTAGGAATAAGTTGCAATTCAGTACAGATTTTACTGTCTTAGAAGCATAAGCCCTAAAAATTGGTCAATTTTAAATTTTCTAGTATTCTTTGGTGGAATTATTTTAATTCTATTTTTGAATTATGAACTCCGCAACCTTTCTAAAGGCCAGAAAGAATGCAATCATTTACTTGGTCTTTTCATCAGTTTCCTTGCTGACAGGGTCAATGGCTTTGACCGCCTAAATGCTCAGACTATGAAAGCAAATTCACCTACCTTTAAGCATCCGTAGATCTTTGCTGAGAATTTTCAAAATGCTTTTATGAATCGGATAATGTCTCTATTTTATTTCATTTCAATTTTTTAATTGATTGGCACTATCTAATCTATGGCAGGAAGACACGAGACAAAAGGGTGCACGCGATGATGTTCACAGGCTATTTGCAAACTTAATATGTGTTGTGCAAAATGCAATGATCATCAACAAAATGTTCCAATTAGGAAAAGCACAGAAAGAGTTTAAATTGGCATTAGCTTTGCAGAAGTCTTACCATCTTACTGCATTCTTTTCAGATTGGCAACAATCATTCAGCCATCGAATAAAACTGATTACACTTATTAGCTGAATTAGGAGAAAGACCCTGAAACGATAAAGTGAAAAGTAAACCAAAATCTTAAGAGAGATTTCTGCAACCAAAACACAGAGGAACCATCTACAGCTTCCAGAAAAACTAACAGTAATATGATATAGAACAGGAAAGAGAATTACCCAGCACCAAAATGTGCAATCTCTCCTGCGAAATTAAGAGGGAAGGAAGAAAATCACATCAACGTACGATTATATATATTATCAAAACATTGAAATACTGGATTAGAATTGATAAAGGGAACATAATGCGGAATGGCACAAACCATAAATTTGGAAAAAGGCAGAGGGCACCAAAAATGTGATTATTGTCAAGGAAATCCACAAGACAATCTTAGCGGTCCACCATCCAGAATGCCATGCATCTCTGCGGTCATGCAACTTTGAGGTACCAACAGTAGAAAGAAACATTATTATGTAAAATATCTGCAATATGATTAAGGTATAGCTTTGAAAATTAATTTAGTTCCAAGATTCCTCTATTTCACGGAAGGAATCCTATCATCAAGCTCCTCTGTATGATTGTTCTGTTGTTAGAGAAAGCAACTATAGAAGACAGTTTGAATCAATGTTACAATTGAAGGATACAAAGCATCCCAAGCTCACACGCAGAACTCCTTCAGCACCCGAACAGTCAGATTTTCCCGCACACACTTTCAGTTCTGCAGCCACATTTTAACACCAGAGAGATAAAGCGACCAAAAGAATATATTTGGAGGTAGGTGTTTTAACTCTGCAAATCCTTGGGAAAAATTAACATAAGCGTACAGCTAACAAATGAATAGCTGAACAGCTAAAACAATGAGCAATCTTACTTTCCATTGTCACTGAGGCACCACGGCCATAGTCCCTTGCAGCCCAAGCTAGCAGATTGGAAAACAGAAAGATCAAGCCATAAACATATCTGGCCATCCAGGGATTGGAACCATTCCGGAATTGGCCAAAGCATGATGGATCTTTGAGTACCACGGCAAGCCTCTCATTTGTGATACCTGCACCACTCTCCATTTCACCTTCAAACTAGCAGTATTCTTCATCACATATAGCATCAACGTACCATAGTACCTCACTGGATTTCAATGCATTCCTCGTTTTGCAATGCAATCAGGTGCTCTAATATGCTGCCATTGAAGGTGGAATCAGTGCGCACAATTACAATGCAATGCAAAATAGAGACTCGGTGACAGCAGAAAGAGCCGAGTTGAAACCTTGTTGTCTTGCTGGGTTCTCTAACAAAAAGCCTAGATCTGTGGTGCACTTCCTTTCTGAAGCCACCAGTGAGAAATGCCTCGAAAGTCAATTAGTGCTGCGCAGGCAACCGTTTATGACCAGTGCCTGCAAAATCAGTCCAAATCACATGGAGAGACTATGGATACAGCCAGTACTATTGAATAAAAGGAGACTTCGTGATAATAGTCAAAAAGAGGATTCTTACAAAAATCCCAAAAAACAAACAATTCGTTTTCTTTTCCTTTCTTGGTTCTTTCAACAGCTGAAAGATGAACTCCACTCTACACACGAGAAAGACAAAGTTCAAAACTCAAAAAAGTTCCCTCACTATAGACCTTGTCTCGGTTGAGTTCCCAGAGAAAATTAAAATCCATGAATTGAGTTTTTCCCTAAATCCATTAACGGAGACGGATGAACTGATTGATCTTATAATGAAAACAGGGACACGGCCATATTCCGTAAACGTTTTTACAGTGACATGATCGATAGCGAATGTTCACTTCTCCTAAATCCAAAGCTATTTGTATGATTGAATTGACATCACAACACACCACATGCTTTTTTTCTTTCTCGACAGTAAAAAAAAAAAGGAATCCAATTTCAATTTGTGCTAAATACTTGGGAGACGTGCGTGCATTGATGAGTAAAGGAATCTTTCCTTCACCTCCAAGTCTACAAGTCTTACTGCATAATACGAACACTTTTGTACCCCTCCATGCCAAAAACGCACGCAAGTCCCAAGCAAGCGGCGGGGGTAATCTTGGTAATTGCACTTGTCACTCGTTGCTTTCTTTTCTTTTTTCTGTAGTAAGCAGCCATATAAAGAATGACTCTCTGCTGATGCCTCTAGACCAGAGTCCATGTACGCAAAGATGATTCTCCTCTAATTTCCATTCATTAACTAAAAAAACCAAAAAAATAAAAATGGCTTCACCCCTTCTGTTTGCTTCCCGAGAAAGTGGAGGAAAGTTCAAGGAAAAGAAACGAAAGCTTTCCTTTCTCGTCAAATTATTTAATTCTATTTTCCCAAATTGCAAATTAACACAAAAACTGCACAATCACCAAGAATATCATCTTTTACTTTCACCACTACGTAAACAAGGCTCCCCTCCAATCTACATGCATTATTAGTTTTACAGTTTCAATCTTTAGAAAAACTCAAAAACAACAAAAAGAAAGCAGGATCTTGATATATATTCTCAGTATAAAGAAGAAACATTGAATGTTGTACCAGTAGTTGCGAGAGATCTAGCCGGAGGAGCAATTGATATTTGTTGAACAAGTTATGATCTCTCCTGGACACTGCACAGCATAGAGTTTCTGGTTTGTTCCCTTTTTTCTGCTTTTGTGCTACAATTCTTGTCCGTTATAAGCAGGTTTTTTGGTGTAAGAGTGAAAGAAAGAAAGAGAGCGGATTGCAGTTTGCTTTTTCTGGGCCTTTCCTTTGCTTTCTTCCCTTTTCCCTCCGTAAGCTTCACTCATCGTATCCTAAAAGAATAAGCAAACGATTATAACCGAGAAATTAAAGTTAAAATAAAGTAGACTATAATCTTATCTCTTTTTTCATTTAGTTTCTTAAAGAAAGTTTTTATTTTCTTAAATAAAATAATTAATTTAAATTACATCCTTAAAATAAAATCATAATAGATTATTAATAAACAATTAAGGTGATTTTAATTACTCGCATCAGAGCACACATCACAATACAACATCAGCCAAGCATATTTTAAGTATATTTTCATAGTTTTGGTAATTAATTAGTTGTAATTATCCAAAGCAAATACTAAAATTGTTTTTTCTTTTTAAATAATTCTTGGGAAAGTATGCACGTATCTCCTTAATCACGTTCCTCTGGCTGTATACTTTTACTGCTTGTTTGTAGTAATCATAATTATTAATTACTGCTATTATTACCATGTAGGCAAATAATTAGTTATCTCACATGAGAAATTAGTTTTTGTTGCTTAGAACTCAAGCTAATATTCAAGTTACTTGATGCTTGAACTTTAAGTTATAGATTTGTGTTCCGCCGTTCGCCGTTTTCTGGCCAAATTTTTTTTTTTTTTTAATGTAAGAAAAGAATGCCAAGGGGAAGAAATTCAAGACTTGGGTTATTGATTTAATTAATAATTTAAATAATATGATTCAAAAAATATAACAACAAAAAATAAGCTGGTAAAAAAAATAAAAAAAATAAAAAGAACATGACTTAAGCCTAGTTAAATTATCAAACAACTCGGATATTGAAGGGTTGAATAAAAAAAATATAGTTAAACTGGGTTAATTTACAAATTTTGCAATTATTAAAATAAGATTGAGACAATCTCATAAAAAAAATAAAAAAAATATAGAAAAAAAGCTTGAAGGTCAATTTCTGATAAAACAAATAAAAATATAATAACTTCATAAAAAAAAAGTTGAAGTTCAACCTTAAGCAAATAAAATGTTGAAGAAAAAAAATTTAAAAACATTATTAAAAAATGACAAAAATATTGATACAAACCCGCTTGGGTCAAAATATAAAATATTTGATCTAATCATGATACCAAAGTGACCATATAGAAAAGCAAATTGACTAAAATAGTAAAATTTAATTATCAAACAACTCAATATTAAAGGATAAAAATAAAATAAAAATAATGATAAAATTGAAAAAATAACCAGCTAAAATAAGAAAAAAAAACCAAGAAAATCAAACAAACCTTTAAGCCTCAGCAAAAATCTCAAACTTGTAACCCATTAAATCTTAGACTTAGACTGAATTAAGAAGATCAATTGCTAATAAAAAATAATATTGATTAGCCAAATTAAATCAAACAAAGGATAATTAAGAAAAAGATTGAAAAAACACCAAGTTCTTTTTAAAATAAGTGAGAAATCCTAGAGAAGACAAATAAATAAAAATAATTTAAAACAAAAATCTCAAATAAAACAAATAATAATTAAAAGAATGAAAATAAAATTTAAAAGATAAAAAAAGGTTGAAATAGAAAAATAATTATAATCTTATAAACTATTTAGAAATCCATTTCAAATATTAAAGGGTAGAATCGAGAAAATAATTAAATAATTAGTGAAAAAACCCAAAAAAAAAATAAAAAAGATTCAAAATAATTATGTTATTTTCAACACCAACAAAAGTTTTTATAGAAAGCAAGTTAAAAAAAAATGAAACCCAAACTATAAAAAAAAAAATATTAAATGATAAGACATAAAAAAATTTAGCTTATACAAAGGAAAAAAAATCAAGCAAAGCCTAGTAAATATTTTAAACCTTGTCGTATTTTAAAAACTCATGTAAAACTTTGAATTTAAGTCCAATTAAGAAATTTAATATAAATTAATTTAAAATTATCAATTTAAAAAATTTGATAATTAAAAAAATAAAAATTAAATTTGATAGGAAAAAAAATCAAAGAAGAGTGAAATTCTAAAACAAAATTAATTTAAAAAATAATTTCAAACAAAAAAATAAAAAAAAAAATAGAAAGTAAGAAAAAAGAAATTGCTGGCACTACCATACTGTTAAGAATCTTGAAATACAAATCATCTTATTCTGTATGGGCGTCGAGATAATTTTAATAATAGCTTTTAATATACCGCCTACTTGTTAGAGCATATAAAAATTAATAAAAAAATATTTAATATTTATTAAAATAAAACAATACCCTCCACTGCCATGGTATTAAAACTTTTTTTTAAAAAAAAAAAAACTAAGCAAAAAACTGGAATGATACAGATATTTTGAAGAGATAGAAAGGGGGAGGCAGAGAGGTTCCGAAGAGACACAAAGGAGATTTTATTAAAAGATTCACGCACCTCTGATGCGCAGTTTCAGAATGGAAGTCGTGAAAGTTGGGGGCAAGATTTTGAAAAGTCACGTGGCTCTTTCACTATATTAAAATAAATAAAAATTACAATGACACAATTTATATTACCCATCTTAAATGAGGTCTAGGTCAATCAAGCACAATTTATACATCCAAATAAATAAATAGAATCACAATCTCACAGATTGAGTCTCAAGTCAATCCTATATTTATTTGTCAATATTCATTCTTAAGTGCATAAAATTGTGAGAGATATTGTAATAGTTTTTTTTTTTTAATTTCAACCCAAAAAATCCAATAGAGCCTTTTGTATGGGTATTTTTCATGTGTGTGTTTATATATATATAAAAGCATAATTTTAAGATTTGGCTTGATTCAAGGTCGGGTTCTGGATTTTGATTAGGTCGTTGGGTCTGTCAGGATAAATTTTATTTTTTAAAATTAAAATAACATCATTTTAATAAAAAAATAAAAAGTTAATAGGTTTTGTAACCGGTTTTTAATTGGGTCTTGTCAAGTCAACTGAGTCATCGAGTTATATCGAATTTTTTTTTTAAATTTAACTTGATTCCAGTCTCAGGTTAATTTGTTGGTCAGACTGAATTTTAAAATTATATATATATATATATATATATATATATAATTTATGTATAGATACGAGAGGATGATAACGGTAATAGCAATAGAATAGATAAATAAGTGAAGCCTCTTGGAAATGGAATAGTTACCTTGAGAAGTTGGGAAGGAATAATAATTGAATATCATTAGTGGACTTCATCGGATCAGACGCATTGATGGATTAGGAGCACGGGAATGGGATTTGCCATTATGAGTTAGGGTTTAACATGCGCTCGCAATGATAAGGAATATTGTTAATGGCTGCTGATCCAGCAAGGCAATGGGATGTTAGGTCAAAACACTTAAAGCTACCTACAACTTCTTGAGATGCACACCACTTCACATTCCATGCATCTTGAAATTAAATAAATCTTTACTTCTAGACACCTAAAAACTGCTAAATATAAAGCTTCTTTTATAAAATTTTAAGTTTTAATCTTATTATTTTCATCAATATTATTAAAAAATAATATAAATTATATTTTAAAATTTTATCTAATAATAACTTAAACTTTTAAATTCAAATAATTCATTAACATAATATTAGAGTTTTAAAAATAAAATGATTATAAATTTGAATCTTATTATTTTTATTTATTTAATAAAAATTAAATATAAAATAATTTGAGTACATTTTATGAAAAAAAATTATTTAAAAAAATATATTAATAATAATATAAATTATATCTTAAAATTTTATTTAATAACTTAAATTTTTAAATTGAATAAGTTGTTTAACAAAGATAATTCCATTTAATGATTTGATTATACTTTTAAAAAGTCTCATATTTAAATTATTATTATTTTTATTATTATTTTTATAAAAGGCATGTTAGTTTCTAAATCTCAATTCAAAAGCGTTAAAATAATTCTTTTTCCCTAAAAAACAGGATTTGACCGCAGCCTCCTATCCGAAATGGATTTAAAATATTAATTTTTTTTAAGAAAAAAACACCATGACAAGAGGAGAATATTAAAACAATTTCAATCTTTGAAATGGTGATCAAAATTCACTTTCGGTGTATTAACAATCAACTGTTAACAATTGACTGTCTAACCAGATTGCTAGGTCACATATATAGTAATCAAATATATCATGATGATGATTTCCTGCCAATAGCTTGTACTGATTCTAGACCACCACTTTCACTTTAGCAAAGTTGCCTTCATTATCAACTTTACCACCTAAAATGTTAGACGTGATTTCTCAGGAGCCACATACGACCAGATCCCATGGCCCCTAAAAGTGAGAGAGAGAGAGAGAGAGAGAGATGATGAACATCATCATCATCACAATGATCCAGGGCGAAAAGAAAAGAAAAGAAAAAGAAAAAGAAAAAACTCCATGAGCTTTCTGAGAAATCCAGAACGGAATTGCTTTATATTTATATATATGTCGATGTGTGTGTCGTGATCTTATAAACATTTATTAGTTGGTTTTTAAGATATTTGTTGTTTGAATATATATTAAATTGTTATTTTTTAAATAATTATGTTTAAATATCAAGATATTAAAATGATTTAAAAATACTAAAGACATGTTAACTTAAAAAAATAAAAATAAAAATTTTTAAAGAAAATTTAAAATATAAAAACAAATACGGTATTAGCGTAATGATGCATTCAGCAGCTTGATACACAAAATAATTTTATCAACAAAAACTACGGATTTATCATTGAGTGTCATGTTTTCTTTTACCAACAGCATGAAGGGGGACATATTCCGGCCAGCATATGGACGGGAATCGTTCAAAAAGGTGAATATATAATTCCTTGTCGGTTCGGTGGAGGTGGTGCGTGTGTTTAAGTGTGTGTTTGAAATTATAGTACAGGGCGAAGATATGTGAAAGGTTGGGGTAGGTTATAGTTTAATTCAAGATTTTATTAATATTTTATTAATTAGTTTTATATAAAAAATTTTATAATTCTCATTTAAATTATTAAAAAATTCTGAAAATTTATATCAAGCTTTCTAATATAATATTTTAGCTTAGATTAAAATTTTAGAATTTTTAAAAGAATTCAGAAATTTAATAAAAAAATCACAATTTAACTAATTTTATATTATTAGTTATGATTTTACGAGGGATCTTAAAATATATTAAATAAAATCTGGTTAAAATTTTAAGATAAATAAAACTTGGTGGTGTTAAAAAAAACCGTCAAATAAAAATAAAATGACTCGTAAAAAATAAAATGATTATTTTTCATTAAAAACTAAAACAAATTAGCTTTTTTTTTGTTTTATATGTTTGATTAGGCAGAAGCATAATAAAAAAAAAAAAAAGGAAAGAGAGGGAAAAGTAAGGTAAAATAAAAAAAATTAAAAAAAACCTTGTGAATTTATAAAATCTAATTTATAAAACACTAATCTAATAAAGAATTAAGTAAAGGAATAAAGAATATTTAATTATCTTGTTTTTCAATTAATATGAAATGATTATTTTATTCTAGTTGAGATATTATTATAATATCGATTTAGGTTCAATTATAAATAAATTATGTTCTCCAAAACATTAAATAATAAATTTATTTTTATTTTTATTTTATATATTTTTAAATTTATTTTTTAATATTTTAATTAATATATTTGATATTAAAAAAATTATATATTTACTTAATAGGCCATCACGGGAAAATTCCTGGCACCGGTAGCAATAATTACAATTTAAAATAATTTTTATTTATAAATATATTAGAATAATAATTTTTATTTTTTAACATTATTTTTAATATTAATACATTAAAATAATTTTAAAAAATAACTATTAATTAAAAAAAAAAACACGACACCGAAACATACGCTAAAAAAAGAGGTAGGGACAAAACTAGATGCTTGGATTGAATCCCTTGTAACGTGTCCGCCGGAATGTTGTCAAGGGGAGGCAGCACCTCCATTCTATTTCTAGGAGTTTTTTCTTTCTTTTTTTTACCTTTTTCTTTCACGTTCATGCACGTGCTTCCAACTTGTGCCCTTAAATAATTACCAGACATTAGTTATTTGTTTTTGGAAAAACGCTGCTCGTACTCCATTAACGTCGAATCACATATATCTGTGGTGAGCTTTTGTGGTCAAATTACGTATCATTCCACTGCTACATATTATAATTAATTTTATGAGCTATAAAATTAATAATTATATAAATCTGCAGTAGCCATTATATAAACAACTTAAACCTGAGACTATAAAAAAAACAAACCTCTTAATCTCAAGTCCTTATCACTTAACTACCATCTAGATAATTAGTATTGTTCAATATTAATTCTATGTCTGGCTGTTTTTTGAATTTTTTTTATTTTAAATTATTTTTTAAAATGTTTTAAAATAATTTTTATATATTAATATAAGAAATATATTTTTAAATTAAAAATATCTTAAAACGAAATTACTATCACGTTTCTAAACAATTACGAAATAATATTGAACAGCCGAGCCCACAAGATCTGTTACTAGTATTAATTACCAAGGTTGAATGAGAAAAAAAAATCATCACGAAGGTGCAAAACATGTATCCAAGGAGGGAAAAAGGGGCCAGGCGCACACCCAAAGCCCATGTCCATTAATGGCTGGCTCCCTCGTATCCAACTAAAGAATTACAATTATTATTAAAAATAATAATAATAAAGAATGTAGCATTTTTATTATAATACAAGAGAGAAAAGACCCGGGATTGTAATAGTTTTTCGCAATGTTTTCTCTATTTTTTTTTTTTTGTATTTTGGCTTCTTTTGTTTTGGTCCCTTAATTTTTAGTTTTTTTTTATTTGGTTTTTTAATGTTGTTTTTATATGAGATTAGATTTGGTGGTTTATTTTGAAGATTAGAGGTCTTGTAGTGTCAAAAAAATATTTGCTCCATGCATTGATTTGCAAGAATTAAATTAAATTTTATTGATTTAAAACATTTAAAGATAGGAATCGAATTAAAATAATTGATAAATATTCAACTCCTTTTTCTTGCTAGAATTATGGACTGAAATGCATAGGCATGAAAAGGTTGAAATCTTTTTTTTTTTGGTCTATTAATATTTTTTTCAACTTATTCCTTTTACATTGAGTTTATTTAATATTTGAGTTAAAAGTTTAGTTTATTTAATATTGAAGTTAAAGGTTTTTTTTTTTCAGTGACCAATATATTAGTATCTTGCAAAATCAAGAAAGATTTTTGGTATATGGTTAATGCTTGATTTTATAAAATAAAATTTAATTTTTTTTATTTAAAATAATTAAGGTTGAAGCTAAAACAAGAGCAGGGAAGAAATTGGATGAATAGTTAGGGCAAGACTTGAGTTTTAGTTGCACTTATAAGAAAATGAGGAGATTATCATGTTGTGGAGGTGCATGCTTCACGCTTCATGCTTCAACCATCAAAATTGGTGTTCCATCTTGTATTTTGAATCATCTCAGCAAGGACTACATAATGGAGTAGCAAGTGGTGCAAGTAGAGTGGTAATGTGTTTTTGGCGGCCAATTCTTTTCTTATTTCTCTTTTCTCTCTCTTTGCCTTTGTTTTCATGCCTTGCTTAGTAAAGTTTGCTTTTAAATTAATTTTGATTCTTATTTTTTTAATTAATTTTTTAAAGTAATCTCAGTCTTATGAAATAAGTTATCGATTTTGAGGGATAGTAAGGTTTGATGCGGTACATTTTTTTTTTATTTTTTTAAAAAAATTTTAAGTTATCCCAGTCTTATGACTCAGGTCTTAGGTTTACTAAGTTGACCCGTGTTAATTAGGATTTTTTTTTCTTTTTAATTTCAACTTTCAACAATAGGTTGGTTAAGAGTTGGTCTTCATAATTTTTCAATTTGTTTTTATGGACTAATCTCATTCTCATGACTTGAGTTGTGAGTTTAGTTTGGTAGGAATAAAAGTTTGTGATTTTTACCAATATGCTTTTTATTAAGTTTATGATCCTATCATAAGTTTGTCAAGTTAATTTGGGTTGATTTGAATTGTTTTTTAATTATTTCTTTTTCATTTTGTCCTTCAATAATAGGTTAGTTAAGGGTTGAGTTTCATAATATTTTTAAATCTTCTTTCTATAAGGCAATAAATTCTCATTTCTCAGCTCATATGTTTAGCAAATTGACTCGAACTGCTTTTATTTTTTTTTCAAATTGAATATATACTTTTATTTTTGTCTTTTAATATTTTAGTTTATTAGGAATTAGGCTTCCTAACTTATTTTGATTTTCTTTCTATAGGGTTATAATAGTTTGATGACCAGGTTTTATGTTTTATAGGTTAACTAAAACTAGTCCAGGTTGATTTGACACATTGTCCTCCCAATATTTTAAAAAAAATTATGTCATCCAATATGTTATAGTCTTAGTATTTTAAAAAAAATGTCGTTTAATATGTATCAAATTTCAAGTTTATGGTATATTTTTTATGCTAAAAATCATGATAACAATGCTTTTATATTGTTTAAAAAACAAATACATGACCTGTAGCATAGTGCAAACCAATGATCTAGTTAGTTTCTATATATATATATGCCACTAGTTTTTAAATAAATTATGCAAATTAATGGATGGATGAATTGAATCAAATCAAATCAAATAACTTTTTCAAGCTCAAGTTATGGACTAGTATGAAGTAGTGATGTATAAAAACAAACACGTTGAAACTAGAAAAATAGTAAAAGCAAATATTTTGGTGTAATTATCAATCATTATAGTTGATATGCCGAGCCCAATTACAAGTTACATGTTGCTAGCTGACACGACCAAAAGATTGATGTCTTCTCCCAAGTGTAGGAGTGTCGAAGTAATAAATAACCCGGCAAGACCGGGGTCGAACCACAGGGAAGTTAATTGTACAAATTATAAATAACAATAATAGCAATAACAACAACAACAACAACAATAATAGTAGTAGTAGAAGAAGTAGTAGTAGTAGTAGTAGTAGTAGTAGTAGTAGTAGTAGTAGTAGTAGTAGTAGTAATAGTAATAGTAATAATAGTACTACTACTACTACTACTACTAATAATAATAATAATAATAATAATAATAAAGAAAGAGAAGAAGAAGATGATGATGAGAACTTGGAAAAGGAATATTAATGTAACGATTAAACAATAATAATAACAAATGTCAAGGTTAGACGTTCCACTAATGGTATGTCAAACAAGTATAGTATAAACTCTTATTATTCAATTGGAAACCGCACACAAAAGAGGTTCCAATCAGATTATATATTGTTAACATGATTACATTAGTCATTTTATTCGACTAATGCTAATACTTGTAAATCTCGTCAAGCATTCATGATTATAACTTATGTTAACAACAAATCAAGTTCCTTTCATATCTCAGGTGTCGGTTATACCATACATTATGGGCTATGAAAGTGCCAAGCATTTGTTGTACCAAGTGTTATACAACATAAATCAAGATTAGTCATTTAACAAGCAAAGTATTAAAGAGTGAACAAGATAACAAATATAAAACATGTTAGTATCAAACATTAAAGTCCATATTAAGTTTACATTATACTTATTCTTACACCATTAGTGTAACCTTTTCACCTTGACATAATTAACTTAGCTAGACATAATGAAAGAAAGAAAAATAGATAAACAAAAAAAGAACATAAAAGTTAACTAAGTAAAGGAAAGGAAATGAAAGGCATAAACTTAATATTAATGAAAGAAAAGCATAAACATTATAAAAAATACAAAGAGAGAAAGGAAGAGCATGATCTTGATCTGAACACCAAGATGCCTAAATGCATGGCAAATACCTCCTTTTATAGGCCAAAATTGGGAACTATTGATTTGATGACTAATTGATAATTGGGTGGCCAACTCTTGACTTGGTGACAATCCTTATCTTCTCTTGTCTACCCAAAACATCATTGATAAAGTCAAAATTGGAGCCAGTTTAAATATGAAAGTTATAGGCAATTGTCTCAGCTTTCTTGTGTAAAAAATGCAGCTCATTTGGACTTCTAGAACTCCAGATATGGCCAAAATACCGAACAGTGCTTGGGCTGGAAGACAGATTCGGGCTTCTTTGTTGTTGCTACAATTTGGACTTGAAAATGGCCTTTTTAGATCTTGGACTCCATATGAAAGTTGTAGACCTATGTCTTACCTTTCCATCCATATAAATTGGACCTAAATCTGAGATCTGTAACTCTAGATATAACCCAATTACTGAACAGTGTTCCGGTTTGGATTGCACCAGCATCTCTTTTCTAAGTTTGACCATCTCTTTGCCCTTGCAATTTAAGTTCTTAAAGTCATCAATCAATCCTTTCATTAATGTGATAGGCCTGCATATAAAATGAATATTTACCATAAATTAAAGGTATCTTATATTATTTGATATATTATTATAAAACATGCTTTAGTTAAGGAGTTATTATAAAACATGCTTTATGAAATGAAATTTTTTTTTTTTATCAACTACTACCCTCTCCCCCCAACCAAAACGAGACATTGTCCTCAATGTTCTAAGGTAGAAAGATAGAGTATAGAAGATATCACCTGAAATAACGAACACTGACAAACCTGAAACACACTGAAACAAAAATAAAAAATAACAAAACACAATAATAAAACCAAAAGACACAAAAATTCACAAATGAAGGCTCAAATCCAATCTATGCTTTTTACGGCTTTCCTTAGATGACCAATTTATGCGACTCATGGAAGGATCAATCATAGGAATGAAAGATTGTAATTGGTCAATCAATTGTTCAGCAGTAGCAGCAGAGATTATGATTTGTCGTGCAGAAGATGTTAGAAATTTCTGTTCCACAGCATGAACAAAAAAAGACAACAACTTATCATAATAACCATTAACATTTAACAAACCTATAAGTTTATGGTGAATGTGCAGTTGAGCCTAAGAGGAAATATGAAAGATCTCTTCCAATGTGCCTAGACCACCTAGTAAAGCAATGAAGGCATCAACATGGTTAAACATTGCATTCATTCGAGCTGACATTGTGGAGACCTGAAGTTCCTCTCCAATTGTTTTTCCAATGATGTCCCTTGTGCTAAAGCTTCGGGGACGACCCCCAAAACTTGACTACCTCCTAAAAATACAACTATTGACACACCTCCCATTAACCCAAGACTGCCTCCCTCATACACTAAATGAATCTTTCTCTCAGCTAGCAGTTGACCAAGATGATTTGCTGATTTTAAAAACTCCCTTTCTTTTCCAGGACTAGATCCACCGAAAACACAAATATTTCTTATATGATGACTTGAGGAACTTGCCATTTCTACACACTTCTGTATTTGTTGAATGTATGAGTTGAGTAGAAATGAAAGGAAGGAAAAGAGGGTTTTATAGATGAGAAATTAGAAAGGCAATCATAACACCTATATGTAGGCCAGTTGGAGTCTCACACACACTCTCTCTCTCTTTATTTGTTTATTTATTTACTTTTGAAAATGCATGTATATGTACAGGTAGTTATGATTGTGGCTCACATCTTTCCTTGGTTTTACGTCTAAGAATGGCTTAAATGCCCTCTATGGGTCGGGGATAGGCTTCCCATCTAGTTTTCTTAAAAACTGGAAAATAGGGTCTTTTTTAGTCAGATTCTCAAGACTAAGTTGATCATGTTCTTTATGAAATAGTGGCCATAAATCATGAATTGCACGATGCACATCTCCACTAGGATGCGTCTCAAGAGTCAATAGAAGATTATCTAAAGACTCCTTACTCAGGCCATCCTTAATGAATTGTATTTTATCTTCACAATTTATAGATACCATTCCTAAAAAATGACATTGTGTATTACAAGTCCATCTATCACATCAATGACAAACTTTTAATCGTTTTGCACGACGCTTCTTTGAAAAAGTGCTTTTACATGTTCCAAGCATGTGTGAAATGAAGTTAGAGGACTCACCTGATAATCAGACGTTTGCTTCAATCAACCAGTGAATATCTTCAGGAATTCCATGATTCATTAACAATCTCAATCTTGCACATCTAGCACGGTAAATTTTTGTAATCGCATTCTAAGGCAGAGCAGGAAAATACTTTTTCAATTTTTCAAGATTAGTGTCCATTTTCAAATGAGAATTGGAAGAGAGATTCAAAGAATTGCATAAATATATACACATATATCAGTTATTGTGGGAAACTAAAAGAACCGACTTAAGTCACGGAGTACCGTTATCCGCCATTTGACCGGGTTGAGAGAAATTAGCAAAAATCACTAAAAAAAACACAAAAACAATGTGAAAAAAAATTAACCTTTATCTACAAGATCAGTCCAAGTAGTTGTTTCATTTTCACTAGGAAAATTATCAAAGTAAGCTTTCAAATGATGCCCATTTTCCTTAAAATCATTGTCATTCATTGAATTCTCAATATCAGAGGTCCTATAAGGATTGCTCCATCTTAATCTTAGCTCTTTAGGGAATGCATAGAGTTGAGAATTATAAAACAAAACTTTTTGACCAGTATCAATCTTTTGACAATTTTCACAAGTTTTGCAGAATGCATGTGTGTCCTTGAACATGGTGGGCCAATAAAATCTATTTTGAAAGATTTTTGTAGCTGTTTTTTTTATGAGAAATGGCTTCCACATGCTTCAGAATGACAAAGTTTAATGACACTACTTACCTCATTGTCGGGAATGAATCTTTGAAATATTTGATCAGGACAATATTTGAATAAGTTAGGGTCATCACAATAAAAGCTCTTCACTTCATTCAAAAACTTTTCTTTGTCTTGGGTACTCCAATCAGCTAGCAAATCTCCTAAAGTAAGAAAATTGATATTTTTATCATACCAAGGCATTGGACTAAGAAAAAGTAAGGATTCGTTAGGAAAGTAATCATCGATTGGTGTGATGTCAGATGTCAAATTTGTTGTCACTATTGATAAAAGATTCGCATCAATATTTTCGGTGCTTGTTTCATCTGTGATTTCTTCCTCAAAATAAATCATTTGCAAATCTTCAGTTTCATCCAATTTATTTTTACTTAAAGTAGATTCAAGTTGATCATAAACTAATTCATCAATATGATCTACTCCTTGTAAATCATTATCATCTCCAGGTTGCTTGCAAATGTTGAAAATATTCATCTCCAATGTCATGTTTCCAAATGATAGCTTCATCAATCCATTCCTATAATTAATCAATGCGTTAGAGGTTGCAAGAAACGGACGTCCTAAAATAACAGGAAATGAATTACATGCTTCAACAGGTTCTGTGTCCAAGACAATAAAATCCACAGGATAAATGAATGTATCGACTTGTACTAACACATCTTCAATTATTCCTCTAGGCACTTTTACAGATCTATCGGCAAGTAAAAGAGATATAGAAGTTGGTTTTAACTCACCTAGATTGAGACTCTGAAAAACTGAATATGGAAGTAAATTCACACTAGCACCAAGATCAAGTAAGGCTCTTTCAATTTTATGCTCTCTAATAAAGCAAGAAATTATAGGACAACCAGGGTCTTTATATTTCAAAGCATTATTGTTTTGAAGAATAACACTTACTTGTTTGGCTAGAAAGGCTTTCTTTTTCACATTCAGTTTCCTTTTCATAGTGCATAGATCTTTCAAAAATTTAGCATAGGAAGGAACCTGCTTAATAGCATCCAACAAAGGTATATTGATTCTTACCTGTTTGAAAGTTTCAAAGATTTCAGAGTTGTGATTGGCTTTCCTTTGTTTAGTCATGGCATGAGGAAATGGAAGTGTTGGCGGTGAATCAGTCGTTTCTTTGCAATTTTCAGATTCAACCCCTTCCTTACCCTTAGAGATTGACTTATCATCTTTCTTATAAGGTTCAAGAGAGGGTTTTTCAATAACCTTACCACTGCGCAGAGTAGTGACTGATTTGACTTGATCGATGTGTTGGCTTCCAGAACTACTTGCATTTGCATTGTATTGCCCCTTGGTATTTTATTGTGGTTGAGATGGAAACTTACCTTTCTCTTGGAAATTGAGAGCAGATGTTAATTTTGCAAGAGTATCTTTAAAATCTATCATGTTTTAAGCAAGTTGAGTATTGATTGTCTCTTGCTTTTTAATGAATGCATGCAATGTTTCCTCAAGATTTCTTCTAAGAGGTGGAGCATAAGGAGGTGAAAATCCATGAGAATTTTGGAAATTGTAGTGTGCTTGAAATGGTAGTTGTGAAGTTTGTGCATTGTTGTTCTCACTCTTCCAACTGAAATTTGGGTGATTTCTCCAACCAGGGTTGTATGTTTGAGAGTATGGGTTGTGGTTGGCCCTTTGAAAACTGTTTAAAGCATGAGCTTATTCATGGAGACATTCCTTGAAAGAAGGCAAGGTTGGACAATCATTGGTTGAGTGTTCATTTGTTTCACAGATTTGACACACAATGTTTTCAACAGATTTTAATTGACCACTCTTTTTCAATTCTAGTGCCTCGACTTTTCTAGCTAAAGATGCAAACTTTGCTTGAAGGTCATGATCTTCCCTAAGGTTGTACATACCTCCACTAGATGTATGAGGTTGAGTTTTACTCGGTGCCTCATAAGTACCCGCGGTGTCTCAATTTTGAGCATTTTCAGCTAACAAGTCTAAGTACTCTATTGCTTCATCACGATCTTTATCTTTAAAAGTTCTATTGCACATCAATTCAACCATTTGCCTATCTTTAGGTGTTAACCCTTCATAGAAATGTGAAACCAATCTCCATGTTTCAAAACCATGATGAGGGCAAGTACTAAGCAAGTCTCGATACCTATCCCAACATTTGTAAAATGTTTCTCCTGGTTTTTGAGTGAAAGTGGTGATTTGTCTCTTGAAAGAGTTTGTTTTATGAGATGGGAAAAACTTCTTTAAAAATTGTTGTTGCATTTCATCCCAAGCACGAATGGATCCTGGTCTCAAATTTTGTAGCCATGTTTTAGCTTTATCTTTTAATGAAAAAGGAAAAAGCTTTAATCTGATGGTGTTCATGCTACAATTTAAATTATTATATGTGTTGCAAACCTCCTCAAATTCCCTTAAATGCAAGTATGGATTTTCCAATTCTAAGTCATGAAAAGAAGGTAAAAGTTGAATAATATCTGGCTTAAAATTAAAATGAGATGCATCGGAAGGAAAAACTATGCATGATGGTGCACTTGTTCTTGTGGGATTCATGTGGTCTCTAAGTGTTCTAGCACGGTTACTCTCATTATTTTCATTATGAAGTGATTGATTATCTTCTTCGGCCATATTTTCTAAAAATGATAAGGATATCCTATAAAGTCTACCACTTGATGTACGTGACCACACTCTCATGCACGTGCAGGAATAAAATAAAAGGAAGAAGAAAATAAAAGAAGAAGAAACAAGAGAAAAGAAACAAAGTTATATACAAGAAAAGTGAAAAGAGAAAATAAAATAAATATTATAATTTATACAAAACTTACCTCCCCGACAACGGCGCTAAAAACTTGACACGACCAAAAGATTGATGTCTTCTCCCAAGTGTAGGAGTGTCGAAGTAATAAATAACCAGGCAAGACCGGGGTCGAACCATAGGGAGGTTAATTGTACAAATTATAAACAACAATAATAGCAATAACAACAATAACTATAATAATAATAATAATAATAATAATAATAGTAGTAGTAGAAGTAGTAGTAGTAATAGTAGTAGTAGTAGTAGTAGTAATAGTAATAGTAATAATAATAATAATAATAATAATAATAATAATAATAATAATAATAATAAAGAAAGAGAAGAAGAAGATGATGATGAGAACTTGGAGAAGGAATATTAGTGTAACGATTAAACAATAATAATAACAAATGTCAAGCTTAGAGGTTCCACTAATGGTATGTCAAACAAGTATAGTATAAACTCTTATTATTCAATTGGAAACCACACACAAAAGAGGTTCCAATCAGATTATATATTGTTAACGTGATTACATTAGTCATCTTATTCGATTAATGCTAATACTTGTAAATCTCGTCAAATATTCATGATTATAACTTATGTTAACAACAAATCAAGTTCTTTTCATAGCTCAGGTGTCGGTTATACCATACATTATGAGCTATGAAAGTGTCAAGCATTTGTTGTACCAAGTGTTATACAACATAAATGAAGATTAGTCATTTAACAAGCAAAGTATTAAAGAGTGAACAAGATAACAAATATAAAACATGTTAGTATCAAACATTAAAGTCCATCTTAAGTTTACATTATACTTATTCTTACACCATTAGTGTAACCTTTTCACATAATTAACTTAGCTAGACATAATGAAAGAAAGAAAAATAGATAAACGAAAAAAGAACATAAAAGTTAACTAAGTAAAGGAAAGGAAATAAAAGACATAAACTTAATATTAATGAAAGCAAAGCATAAACATTACAAAAAATACAAAGAGAGAAAGGAAGAGCATGATCTTGATCTGAACACCAAGATGCCTAAATGCATGGCAAATGCCTCCTTTTATAGGCCAAAATTGGGAACTATTGATTTGATGACTAACTGATAAGTGGGTGGCCACCTCTCGACTTAGTGACAATCCTTATCTTCTCTTGTCTGCCCAAAACATCATTGATAACATCAAAATTGGAGCCAGTTGAAAACATGAAAGTTGTAGGAAATTTTCTCAGCTTTCTTGTGTAAAAGATTCAGCTCATTTGGACTTCTAGAACTCCAGATATGGACAAAATACCGAACAGTGCTTGGGCTGGAAGACAGATTCGGCCTTCTTTGTTGTTGCTACAATTTAGACTTGAAAATGGCCTTTTTAGATCTTGGGCTAATATGAAAGTTATAGACCTATGTCTTACCTTTCCATCCATGTAAATTGGACCTAAATCTGAGATTTTTAGCTCCAGATATGACCCAATTACTGAATAGTATTCCGGTTTGGATTGCACCGACATCTCTTTTCTAAGTTTGACTATCTCTTTGCCCTTGCAATTTAAGTTCTTAAAGTCATCAATCAATCCTTTTATTAATGTGATAGGCCTGCATTTAAAATGAATATTTACCACAAATTAAAGGTATCTTATATTATTAGATATATTATTATAAAACATGCTTTAGTTAAGGAGTTATACTTCAAGTGCAAAATAATGATATAAAACCATGATAAAAATACACTTTTAAATACTAATCACTAGCCCAACTCACTTAAGTCTTCTTAGCTCAGCCCAAGGCTTGCTCTATTTGAGGTTAGTGGAAGTAAGAGCATCCATGTTAAAGAAGAACTTCAATAGGGGTCTAAGTTTATCTGAAACTGTATATTGTGTTTTGGGCAGGCTTTACGTCAAAGATTTATAATCTCAAGAACCATGGGCTAGAGGTTGATAAATAAGTGAGAACAAAAACTTATACAATGTAAATGAGAAAAGGACCACAAAGGTTGGAACAACAGTTTCACAACCCAAAGGTCTTCTTTTCTTTAAACAACTTCCATAATTGAGATATTATTTTCAAATCTATAGTTGGCATAATTTACAAAAGATGTTCAAATCCATTATAACACATTTTTTATTCATAGACTACAACATCAGAGATATTTTTCTAAAATTAGTAACAATATTTATTACTTTATAAACTAGAATATTTGCTACTTTTACATAGCAGTTGTTACTATACAACAAAACACAATTTACTATGAATTGCAATGTTACTTGATTAGTACTTAAAAGTATATTTTTATCAAGATTTTATATCATTATTTTATACTTAAAGTATCAATAACTCCTTAACTAAAACATGTTTTATAATAACAAGTTCATATCATAAGATACATTTAATTTATTATAAATGTTCATCCTAAATGCAGGCTTATCACATAAATAAAAAGATTGATTGACGAGTTCAAGTACTAAAATTGAAAGGATAAAAAGAGGTGAAGTTTAGAAAAGAGATATTGATTTAGTCCAAACTGGAACACTATTTGGTAATTAGATCATAATTGGAACTATAGAATTTGGATTTAGGTCTGCTTTATATGGATGGAAAGCTAAGATATAGGCCTAAAATTTTTATGGGAAGGCAAAACTCAATTCTACTATTTGGATGTCTGAATCTATCCTGCAGCCCAAATATTGTTCAGTGTTCAGCCCATACTTGAGTTCTATAAGTCCAAATAATCTTAATTTTTTTTTTATGAAAAGATAAGATAATTTTCTAGAATTTTATAATTTAAGTCTATCTAAATTCTGATATTAACAATGATGTTTTGTTCAGACAAGAAGATAAGAATTGTCACCGAGTCAAGATGTGGTCACTCACTCAATAATTAGTCAACAATTCGATAATTTCTAATTTTGGCCTATAAAAGGAGATATTTTTCATGCATTTAGGCATCTTGATTTTTAGATCAAGATTATGCTCTTACTTTCTCTTTATTATAATGCTTAAGTTATGCTTATATTAATCTCTTATTTGTGCTTCTCATTTCCTTTCCTTTACTTAGTTAACTTATATATTATTTATGTTCTTATCTTATTTATTTATGTTTCTTTTTTTCATTATATTTAGTTAAGTTTATAATGTGAAGGTGAAAAAGCTTACACTAATGGTGTAAGAATAAGTATAATATAAACATAACATGGACTTTAATATTTGATACCAACCTGTTTTGTATTTGTTATGTTATTCACTCTTAATACTTTGTTTGTGAAATGATTAATCTAAATTTATGTTGTATAACATTGGCACAACAAATGTTTTGCACTTTTATAGCACAAACTATATGGAATAACCGACACTTGTGCCATAAAAAGAACTTGATTTATTGTTAACATAAGTTATATTCATGAATACCTGACAATATTTAGAAGTATTAGCATTATTCGAATAAGATAACTAATGTACTCATGTTAATAATTTATAATTTAATTGGAACCTCCTTTATATGTGATTTCTAGTTGAGTAATAAGAGTTATATTATACTTATTTAAAATACTATTAGTAGATCCTCTAATCTTGATAATTGTTTTTATCATTGTTTAATCCTTACATTGATCTTCCATTTCAAAGTTTTCATTAACTTCTTCTTCTTTATTATTATTACTATTACTATTATTGTTGTTGTTGTTGTTACTGTTATTGTTATTTATAATTTATACAATTAAGTTTCCTGTGGTTCGATCCCAATCTTATTGGGTTATATATTACTTCGACACTCCTGCACTTAGGAGAATACATCAATATTTTGGTTGTGCCATTACTCGATGGTGTGATATTTAAAAAAGTTAACTTGATCCTTCAGGTTTTAAAATAAGTTTAATTCAATCCTTAAATTTTTTTTAATTTTATGTTTTTCATCCCTATAGTTTTAGGTATTTTCCTTGAGATCTTAAGATTTTATTTTCTTTATGTTTGAGTCCCTGGATGTTGATAAACATACAATTTAGTACTTTAAGTTATGGTAAAGTGTCAATTAAGTTTTAGGTATTTTTCTTGAGATCTTAAGATTTTATTTTCTTTATGTTTGAGTCCCTAAATGTTGATAAAAGTTCAATTTAGTCCTTTAAGTTATGGTAAAGTGTCAATTAAGTTTTAGGTATTTTCCTTGAGTTCTTAAGATTTTATTTTCTTTATGTTTGACTCCATGGATGTTGATAAAAGTTCAATTTAGTCCTTTAAGTTATGGTAAAGTGTCAATTAGGTCCTTAAAACTTACATTTGTTTACATTTACATCCCTAAAATTTTATTTTCTAATGTTTTGATAACAAATCTTTATTTCTTTAAGCTGGCCCATGAAATCTTCAAACAAGTTCAATTTGTTCCCTAAAATTTTTGAATTTCGCATTTTTTATCTATATAGTTTTAGGTATTTATCTTGTTGTCTTAAAACTTTATTTTTTTTTTCTCATGTGAAAGTCCTTGGGTATTGTGAAAAGCTTAATTTAGTCTTTGTTAATTTAGTCTTTGTGGTTTTAATAAAATTTCAATTTAGTCACTAAGGTTTTTTATTTCTACATTTTCTTGTACTATACTTTCAGGTTTTTATTTTTTGTCCTAAAACTTTGTTTTTCTATGTTTCAAGTTGTTTTTCCTATTAAATTTTAGATGGATCAATTGTTTTTGCATGATTCATCTATATGAATAAAAATCACATATATTTAGTGACTAAAATTAACCTTCAAAATTTATAAAAGAAAACTTACAAAATGAAAGGACATGTTGTTTTAAATTGCATAAATATTGTTTTTCATTATAAAATAATAATATTTATATTTATCCTAGAATTATCCTATGCCCTATAAATATGGCTTAATACAAAAGGTCCTATAACAGTTTTCATTCCTTCGTTCGAAGCGTTCAATATTTTTTAGATAACTTTTTATTCGATTGTTAGACATATAAGGTTTTTGCATATCTAATACAATAAGGCTATATATTTTGTATGAAAGGTTAAGTTTCTCTTTTATGTCCTTTTTTCTCTTTAAGTAATACATTGAATTTCTTGCACGTGGGGGTGCAACATCATCATGGTGTTGGTCTCGGCGCGCTTTAAACGTGCCTCCCTCTTGAGCGAGGTGTGGTGTTGAATGGAAAAGAAAATAGTTTTGAGTTTAATCATAAAATTATTATTAGAGTCTGAGAGTCGTCATCTAGTATTATGATTACTAGAAACCTATAGTCTTTGAGAGTCTATATAAGGGAATGGTTATGTAAGGCAAAGATGCATCACCCCTAGTGCATCCTATTTGAGGTAAGCTATATTATTATTTGATTGTTTTTTAAAATTATATTTTTATTTGTTGGTCTTTTTCTAAGGTCTAGGATAAGTCTCTCTTTGTTAGGAAGTCTTTACCTCATCGGTTTAAATTCTAATAATTTTAAAATTTAAATTTTAGCATAGTATTTATTTTGTATTCTAAAGTCAAGAAAGATTTTTGGCACACGATTAATGCTTAATTTTAAAAAATATAATTTAATTTTAATTATTTAAAATAATTAAGGCTAGAGCTAAAACAACACCAAGGATGAAATTGAATAAGCAGTTGGGGTAAAACTTGAGCTTTTGCTGCATTTATAGAGAATGAAGAGATCATCATACTGTGAAGGCTCAGGCTTCATCGTCTGACCATAAAAAATGGTTTTCCACCATATATTTTAAATTTTCTTAGAAAGGGTTGCACAATGAGGTAGAAAATGGTGCAAGTCAAGTGTCAATGTGTTATTAATGAATTATTCTTCTTTTCTTTCTTTGTTTTCTCTCTTTGTCTATGTTTTCATGCCTCGCTTTGTAAAGTTTGTTCTTATATCAATTTTGATCATCATTCTTTTAATTAATGTTTGTAAATTTTTTATTTTTTTTTAATTTTATCTTTAAACATTCGATTGGTTGGAAGAAGATGCACCTTAATAAATGTTTTTATTTTCCTTTTTTAAGGTAAACTAAGTCTTATAAATTAAATCATTTGTTTAAAGGGATAACAAGGTTTGATGTGGGATTTTTTTTTAATATTGGCCTTTAATATTTGGTTGGTTGAGAATTGGACTATGTTTTTTTGTGATTTTTTTTTCTATTAAGTTATATCAATCTTATGAACTAGACTTTTAGTTAACCTGGGTTGGTTTTCTTTCTTTTTTTTTAATATTTATTTTCTGCTTTTATCTTTTAACAATGAGTTAATTAAGAGTTCAGGTCCAGAATTTTTTACAATTTGCTTATTAATGGGGTAATCTTTTTCTCATGATTCGAGTGAGGAGTTTAGCTATTGAGAATTAGAATTCATGATTTTTTTTTTGTTAAGTTATCTCAGTCTCATAACGTAAGTCTCGTGTTTATCAAGTTAACTCAGGTTAATTAAGATTTTTTTTTTATTTTTTTTATTTCATCACTCAACATTAGGTTGGTTTAGAACTTTTCTTCATATTTTTTTATTTTTTTTTATGGATTAATCTTGTTCTCATGACTCAATTCGCGAATTTAATTGGTTGGGAATCGAACTTCATGAGTTTTATCAATTTGATTTCTATTAAGTTATCTTAGTCTTATGATCCTGTTGTAAGTTTGTCAAGTTAACATAGATTGATTCAAATTATTTTTTTTAATTGTTTTTTTTTTAGATTTTATTATTTAATAATGAGTTAGTTAATAATTGAGTTTTATAATGTTTTTAAATCTTCTTTTTACAAGGTAATATGTTCTCATTACTTAATGTATAGATTTAGTGAATTGACTTGAGCTGCTTTTATTTTATCTTTATTTTTAAATTATATATATTATTTTCCCTCTTAATGGGAATTATACTTCATAATTTATTTTGTTTTTATTTAAATGACATTTTTATGGTCTAATGACTCGAGTTGTGAGTTTTGCAAGTTAATCCAAATTAATTTGATATGTTGTCCTTCTAATATTTTTAAAAAATGGTGTCATCTGATATGTTACAATCTCAGTATTAAAAAATAGTTTTGTGCAATATGTATTAAATTTAAAGTTCATGGTATAAATCAAATCAAATCAAATAATTTTTGCAAGCATAAGTTATGAACTAGTGACGTATCAAAATGGACATATTGAAACTTGGACTAATGTAAGTGCAAATATTTTTGTTTAATTATTATTTAATATGGTTTATATGTCAGACCTAAATACGAGTTACATGTTATTAGGTTAACTCCTTTAAGTCTTCTTAGCTTAGCCTAAGGCTTCCTTTGCTTAAGGTCAGCCGAAGTAAGAGAATCTATGTTAATGAAGAACTTCAACAGGGCTTGAATTTTGTCCATAAATGCATATTGCTTCATAAGTAGGCTTTACATCAAAGATTTATAAATCTTAGGGACCATGGGCTAAAGGTCGATAAATAAGTAGGAATCGAAACCTAGCTCGGACAACATCCTATACAATGTAAATGAGAAAGAGACCTCAAAAGTTGGAACAACAGTTTCATAACCCAAATGTTTCCTATCTTCTTTAAACAACTTCCACAATTAAGGAATCGTGTTCAAATTCATAGCTGGCATAGCTTTGTAAAAGATGTTCAAATCCATTACAACTCATCCTTGATTCATAGACTACAACACGAGAGAGATTTTTCTGAAATTACTAACAATATATATTACACTATAAACTAGAATATTTACTACTTTTACAGCTAGTATCGTGTAACAAAATATAATTTACTATGGATTACAATGTTACTTAATGGTGCGATATTAATTTGATCTTTAAAGTTTAAAAAAAAATTAATTTGATCCTTTATTTTTTAAAATTTTACTTTTTTCATCTTTATAGTTTTGGTATTTTCCCTTAGATCCTAAGATTTTACTTTCTTTGCATTTGAGTTCATTGATATTGATAAAAGTTCAATTTAGTCCTTTATGCTTTGGTAGAGTTTCATTTAGGTCCCTAAAACATTTTTTTTTTACATTTCCATCCCTAAAATCTTCAAATAAATTCAATTTGTTCCCTAAAGTTTTTTAATTTCATATTTTTCATCTATTAAGTTTTAGGTATTTGCTTTTTTATCTTGAAACTTGTATTTTTTTTCTCATGTGATAGTCCTTGGATATTGTGACAATTTAGTCTTTGTGGTTTTCATAAAAGTTTAATTTAGTCGTTAAGGCTTTTTATTTCTACATTTTATTGTCACTATAGTTTTAGGTGGTTGTTTTTTTCCTAGAACTTTGTTTTTCTCAAGTATCAAGTAATTGTTTTTTCCCTAGAACTTTGTTTTCCTCATATGTCAAGTAATTTTTCCTACTAAATATTAGATAGATCAATTGTTTTTGCATGATTTATCTATAAAAATAAAAATCATAAACATTTAGCAACTAGAATTAACCTCTAAAATATATAAAAGAAAACTTATAAAATGAAAGGATATGATGTTTTTAAATTCTATAAATATTGTTTTTCATTATAACATAGTGATTTTCATATTTATCCTAACATTCTTCTATGCCTTATAGATGTGGCTTAACATGAAAGGCCCTATAATAGTTTTTCTACCTTCGATCAAAGCTTTCACCATCTTTAAATAGCTTTTGGTTGGTTTGTTAAACATATAAGATTTTTGCATATCCAATGCAATAAAAAAGCTATCTATTTTGTATGAAAGGTTAAGTTTCTCTTCTTTTTTTTCTAGTAATACATCAAATTCATGAACATTCAACATGCCATCTTTGAAAAGGATTGTAGAAATTTAAATGAAAATATAAAGCTCTTCACCTATTATATATAGACCCCCTATTAAGGCTATGACATACAAAGCAATAGTTTGCATCTTATACCTAAAGATAAAGGAGATTGTTGGGTTTTGATTGAAATAGACAAAGAGGGACTAATGACTCCTTTTAGGTTGATGGTGATTATGGTTAGATAAATAATATTAAATATTTTTTAACGCTTTTATTATTCACCAAAACTTTCTTCCTAATATCTAGAATAAAGTGATAACATTTTGCTTATTATGGCACTTTTATATAAATAGGCTAAGATATTCTCCACTCATATATCATGGTGTAGCATTAACAATAAACTAGTTTACATTGGGTGAGAAATCTTTGAGGTTATGGTAATACCAAATAATTATAGATTTTAATGGAGTTAAAGCTTGAGGTTTTCATTCTTGTTTTTAATAGAAAAGAAGGTGTTTAGGGTTCTTAATTAAAACTTTATAGAAAAATTTCCAAGGCTTTTAGAAGATTTAAGGATTGTTATGTAAAAGATAAAGAATTGGATCCAAGTTAAAAAAAACCTTAAACATCACACTTTAATTCCAAAAAATATATAGGTTTTAAATTAAATTGATTAACTAAAAAAGTTCGACATGTTAGATATATTTTAAAACATAATTCACTTATTTTAGGTGAACAATGTTATTTGCCACATCATACTTTGTTTATTTGACCGATTGATTTTAATACAAGTATGATGAGGTTAATATTCCTACATTTGAGAAATAAAGAAATAAGAGCATACTTTTTACATCTAAAATAAACATACATATGTTAAGCAAAGAGAACATTGATTGTTCACCATAAAGTAAAGGAAATAAGTTAAAATTGATTGTTAATTATAAGAATTGATCAAGCTGAAAAAATCCTTAATTGACTAAAATTGTTGAACAAGTAATCAACCTATCAACCAAGCAATTAGAAAAAAATTATTAATAAAAAAATGATTGATCAATAGAGTTGGAAAGTACTCATACCTAAAGATATACAATCATATTCAAAGTAAAAATACTCAAAATAATAATTAACTAAAAATAAGAGATTATACTTCCCTTTATCATTGAGATTATTTGTACATATAAGAATCAATCTCTTTAACAATATAAATAGGGCCAAATACTACCCTCAATATATCTTCTTCTTCTTTTCTTTTTCTAAAGGGTTTTATTGTTTTTATTTTCTTTATTATTTTCTTTACAATTTTTGTTTATTTTTTTACACTTATGTTTTCTGCAAACTTATTTTCCTTAGAACTCTTATGTTTTCTTTACATAATGGTGTTTTTAAAACATATCTTTACTGTAAACACCAAAAATAAACTTTTACATAAATAAAAAATAATATAAACAAACAAAATATTAAATTAACCTAGTGGTGAAGAAGGTGATTAAACATATGGAAAACCATATAAATTCAGTTGTTAAAAGGGGATTTAAAAAGATAAAAAGAAATACAACTCAAATTGTAAGAAGAATCAAGAATGGGGCCAAAGTGTGATTAAAAAAGAATACGACTATAGATACCTCATTCTCTTTTTCATAAGACTGGCAACATGGAGACTAATAGAAGGGGAAGATTTTTTTTTCTCGCCAAAATTTGAGAGAAGAACACCAAGATTTGTCAAATCTATACAATTTTCAGATTACTAGGTAGGAAAAACATCCTTTGGTAAAGGAAATAGTAAGAAACAAGTGAAGAAATTGTGAGGGGAAGAGAGGAAAAGGGTCAACTGCATGCAAAAAGGAAATAGTTCAAAATTTTCAATCGATTAATAATCAAAATCCAAATTATCACCAGGTAAGGAGCCTTAAACCTAATTATGAAAATTAATTTAAATTCAATTAGGAATTGTGTACTAATCTTGAATTAAAATTAGGGTTTTTGAGTAAAATTAGGGAAATGTAGAATTTGATAAAATTGGATTAATTAAAGTATTTTAAATTACCTTAAACATGAAATCATGTAAAACAAAAAACAATTGTTAAAGGAATAAGAGTAGCCTTCCATTTGGGGAATGAATAGAAGAAGAACAATTTATGATTTTCTTGATAAAGTCCTTATGGTGTGTTGTTATAATGTGAACAATGACTAAATAAGATAAATGATTAGATGAGAAAGAGAACGGAACCCAATTCCTTTAGGCCAAGTTTTGGCTATGACAAGATTAGGGGGGGAGATGAGTTTTAAGATTTTGTATGTTAATAATGGGTAATTAGGTGTGGAAGAAAGTATATTAATAAGTAAAGCATAATAATTTGATAATAAGGGAATTTTGTAAATCGAATGCATGTTTTATGTAAGGTAGAAATTAGTTTATTGGCTATAATGTATAGTATATGACTTGACTTATGAGAAATTACAAAACATAGGAGAACATGGAATCTAATAATATGTATGTTCTTGAGATAGGTTTTGACCATTTTACAAAAAAAAAATAGTGAATTAGCTTAAGTAATTTTTAGGAGGTCATATTTAGGAATAGTTGTCTTGAAAGAAGAGGGACAAGAAATAAGGATACTTGAAGGTTCATTTAAACCATTGAAAAACTAGATAAATTCATTACCCTTATTCTAGAGACAATTTGAGCCTAAAAATAATAAAAATATAGGAAACGTTTCCTCATAGAAGTTATAGTGAAGGATGTTAGCTTTCCAACAAGGCTAACCTTGCTTAAATTAAAACTCAGAACTCTAGATATATGTAAATATCTAAGGTGACGTCGAGTTGTAACCTCTACTAATAGTTTCGATAAGTTGTCAAAACAGTAATTTAGTCATGTTAGGGGTAGAATCAGGTTTTCTTCTTTTTAAAAAATATATAATGTCATGTTTTAGTGTTCAAAATAAAATAAGCTATGTTTGAAATCAAATTCATGATGTTAATTATAATTAAATAAAAAAACAATAATCTTAAAGAATGTAATGGAAAACACAAATGTAAATGAAGCAATTGTTAAAAGGAAGTCAACATTGGATAAGAAATAATGTGGTATACCTATGGATTTAGAAGGGACAGTAGAAGAGGCACAACAACAACAAGGGAAGACAAGCAGAGCTTTTATAGCAAGTGAGTGTCCTATACATATACCTTTCTTAAATATATGTAACTATAAAAATCTGTTTAATTCTTAGATTGTATATGTATTAGTGTTGTTAAAAGGAGAAATGATCAAATAAAATAAAAATAGACTTGACTAATTGTTATGGTTAGGAATAGTGAACTATATTAATGGACTTTATTGATAATAGTTTTCTTAAATTTGATTAGTTGTTTCCAAGTACGAGATGTTAATGATGTTAGTAGGGTTTACTAATGTCGGCATGACCTTTCTAGAGAATGAAGGATACTGAACTTGATTAACTATTTAGGTTAAGAATAGTTAATGATGTCAATGAACGACGTTGATATCAACAATTCCATAAAACTTGATTAGCTATTTCTATTGTGAAAGCTAGTGATGTCAAGAATTTTTTATATTGGCATTTCTGAAGATATCTCAAAGTATTATTGAGAGTTGATTAATTATTTCAGGTTATAATAGTTAATGATATTAATAGACTGCATTGATATCGGCATTTATGAAAAACTTAATTAGTAGGTCTTGGTAAGGGCAATTAATGATACTAATAAGATTCAATAGTATCAGTATTATCGTCCCAAGATTTTGAGAAGAAAAGACTTGATTAGTAATCTTGTGGAGAATAGTTGATGGTACCAATGAATTGGCATTGACATTCTTAAAGGAATTGTCTTTCGACATTAACATATAACATTGGTTATAAAATTTTAGAGTGGAAAGGAAAATGTTAGTGAATCTAGAAGGAATAAATCTAGAAATATTAAAAGGGGATTATATGAAAAATTGTAAAGAATATGATAATATATAGTCTTGAATATATTTTTTGACTATTAATGTTAGTATTGCTTTTTATGATAATTATTTTCCAATGTTATATTCATTTCAAGTCCATCGTAGTTACAACAAGAGTAATATTTTAGATCATATATCTTTTATGTCATTTAGAACTAAATGTTGGTGTATTTTGTATCTCAAGAAACTATTATGACTTGAATTGTAATAACATCTTTTAAATCGAATATCTAAACATAATTTATATTATCATGTATTCATAATTTCCATGTATTTTTTGTATTTAAGTATTAATTAATACTCGTTCTTATTATATAGATATTTGAAAAATTATGGTTGTACTAATGAGCATTGATGAGAATTGAGTTCTAAGATAATTGAGTTATGATTGGATAATAATTAATAAAAGTGTATATGTTATTTATCTATAACTTAGGACTTTCTGGTATAAAAGAGATTCTACTGAAATCTTAATATAAATTGCAGTGAACCTTGTATAAATATATATATTTTTTTAAAATATTTACTATGTTTTCTCTATATTATGATTGGTGTGTTATCGTGGTAATTGAGATGTTGCAGTTGCTTCTTTTTATTAGAGTTGTTATCAACTCATAACAGTTTTAGACTTATGTATAAATAAATCGGCAATGTAAACAACCATGAAAAAAATCATTGAGCAGACAAAACAACTAAAAGAACAAATTAGAAGGACCATATTAGATAATATTAAGAGCCTCGAGACAAAATATGCTATTAATCGGAGTTAAAATTGGTTGTTGAAGGAAAAGATATTAAATTATAAGGATTTGTTGGAGAAATCATATGGGGATTTAAGATTTTTTTCTATTGATTTTTTTTTTTTTTTCCTCTCTATTTTTATTCTCCATCTGATTATACGATAAGGTGAATGGACACTAAATACATGCCAGTGATACAGCTTATCCAGAGAGCCCCTAGTTAAATGATAGTCATGTCTATGGTTATATGTGACAGCTTGAAGGTTAATTCATAACATATTTAGTAATTTAATCTAAATTTTGATTTATTTATATATAAACCTACCGGTTTACTAAATTGATCTGCCAGGCTATACAAGTCTTATAATTTATCTTTTATTTTGACATTCTGTATTGATATGAAACAATTTCTCTGGTATTAATTCAGAAATTTAAATTTAAAAAGTTGATAGAGTGACCATCGGCCTGGCCGGCGTTGGACTTGGAGTTTACCATTGTCATGTTGTCAGGCAACTTCATCTCCTGATGCCATTATGGTAACATGCAAACTTAATTATGCGATTTGCCTATGCCTTTTCTTAGACGACAGTTTTTTTTCTTTTTTTCCTTCCTCCCCATATGGTAAGTACAGGGCAGATATCGATATATGAAACCTTAGCCCCACAAAACGCGTCAGGTGAGAGAGACTCGTTGTCCCCTTTCATGTTTTTTTTTTTTTTTTAATTATTATTATTACTGCATCGCACAAACTCTCTTAGCCTCTGTTTAGCCCCAGTGCATGCATGTATACGTATTTATATGCGAAAAGCAAGAGCCCTACTGGAAGCCAACCGTGTTTTTGGAAGAAATTAAAAGCACCCACGAAAACTGTGCTCTTGCCTTTAAATTTCCGCAACAATACAAATAAAGGTGTACCAGCTGGGATTTAATAACGTGGGACCCTGTATGGCCACCTGCTCTTCACGAGCTTCATCAAGTATGATAGTAAATGATCATCAATAGGAAAGTTAAGAACCCATGCCGACAGCAATTTAAAGTCAGATAAACCGATTCCAAGCAAGCAACAGCAATTTAAAGTCAGATAAACCGATTAATCTGACTAATCTAATGACAAAAAAGAGGAGGCTCATCTAGCAACAATCAAGGGGGACCTAGACTGGCTGTTCGGGTCCCGCCATGCATCTAGCTAGCCTCGATCGGATATTAAGCAAACAACACGGCGCAAATAGGTGGCCTCAGAAAATGCCTGGAAAATGCTATTGTCAAAGTGCTCCCCACCGATATTATATATATATATATATATATATATATATATATATAGCAACTGGCATTTACTAGATGAGTAGGATCACCGGAGCTCGCCATGGATTCCCAGAAAGGTGAATCAAATAATCACAACGCATATAGACAAATGGCTATTGTCTCGGCAGCTGGACAGGTTTTATCCTAGCGAGATCTACATAATCATACATAATAACCAGTACACAACCATTTGTAAGGTTCAATCTCACAGAAGAAGAGAATTAACAACGTAATACAAGTGAAGTGTTCGTGATTATTATACTATAAATCGAAAAACAAAAATAAGGAACCAGGTATGATAAAAGAAGAAAAAAGAAAAAGGTAAAAAGAACACAATCGAGCAGCAGCCCTGATTATGGTCTCCGTTCCATGCCTATACATGCACTCTCTCTGCAACCTACTGATCTTTCTCTGCCATTTTTATTTTGCAACTCAAATATTCCATAACAATTCAAATAAATATGGAGACAATTTCCCCTCTTACCTCTAAATTGTCTTCTTTGCTTCAATTCTTTAACAATGATCAGTAATAACAATGCAATAAATCTGACCGAGACCATCTGCAAGAGATGATTCAATCATGCAAACTGCCCAGACTCTTTCTCAATTTTCTCTAGAAGAGCGACGAGAATCGCCCACAAGAGGAAAAAAGAAACCCTGATGACGAAATCCATAGTATTTCTCTCCTTGTTTGATGGAAGGTTAGAGATCGGAAATTCTCAAAAGAATCAATAAAAGGGTGGTGGTGGAGGTGAAGCATATGAAACCCCTGTGATTGGTGGTAATGGTCCTTCATACACTGGAGTCGGAGGTGGTGGACTTCCATATATGACGGGTGGGGATGGGGGTGGGGGTGGGTTTTCACATGGAATTGGCGATGGAGGCGACAATGGTGGCGGAGAATGGAAGTAAACTGGTGGTGGTGGTGGTGGGGATGGTGATGGTGGTGGCTTATAATGTATAGGAGGAGGCGGTGACGATGAAGTTGGGGGTGGAGGTGGTGAATACTCTATACATGGTGGAGGTGGTGAATACTCTATACATGGTGGGGGTGGAGGGGGCGGTGATGAATAAACTGGGGGAGGTGGAGAATTGACAGGAGGTGGTGGTGGAGGTGATAAGTAAGGATAAACTGGTGGTGGAGGCGAATGTGGAGGTGGTGGGGGTGGTGGGGAGTTATAATAGTAAGGAATAGGTGGTGGTGGGGAGAATATTGGTGGAGGTGGTGGTGAATTTGGTGGAGGCGGCGGTGGGGAACGTACACATGGAGGTAATGGAGATGGTGGGGGTGATGCAGGAGGCGGTGGGGGAGACAGGGATGGTGGTGGTGGGGTAGGTGAAGTAGGAGGCGGTGGGGGGGAATACACTGGTGAAGGTGGGGGGGGCGATTGAGGGGGTGGCGGTGCTGAATACTCTACACATGGTGGTGGAGGTGGAGGCGGAGGCGGTTCTATACAAGGTGGGGGTGATGGAGGTGGAGGAGAGTGATATGGGGGAGGTGAATTGACAGGAGGTGGTGGTGCAGAATAAACCGGTGGCGGAGGCGGGGGCTGTGAGTGCGGCGGTGGTGGGGAATTTGGTGGGGGTGGGGGCTGTAAATGTGGCGGTGGTGGGGAATTTGGTGGGGGTGGGGGTGGGGGCCGCACACATGGAGGTAATGGAGATGGGGGTGGGGGTGGCATCGGTGAAGGCGGTGGGGGAGAGGGTGGTGGAGGAGAGGGCGGTGGGGGAGAGGGCGGCGGGGGAGAGGGCGGCGGGGGAGAGGGCGGCGGGGGTGAAGGTGGCGGGGGAGAGGGCGGCGGGGGAGGTGGGGGTGAATTTACGGGTGGGGGTGGGGGTGGAGGGGGAGGAGGCGGAGGGTACACTGGAGGTGGCGGAGGTGGAGAGTGCACTGGTGGCGGAGGTGAAAGTATTGGAGGTGGCGGAGAGGGTGGAGGTGACTGTGGAATAACAACTGGTGGTGGAGGTGAAGGTACCGGCATTGGAGGTGAGGGAGGAGGAGGAGGAGGCAAAGATGGAACGAAAGGAGCACATCTAAACGAGCTGCAATCAACAGGTCTAGACAAAAATGCCTTACATTGTGCAGCAGATCTCTGTAATGGTCTTGCTGGCAAACAATTCCTCCTGTCACTGAAATCCGGTAGACTCAAACACACTGGTGGCTCTCCAGTGAAGAAATTATAAGAGAAGGTGAAGTTCTCCAAATTCGGTAACTTACAAATACTTGCCGGAATCTTCCCTGAGAGCATGTTGTGAGCTACATTCAGCTGTTCAAGACTCACCATTCCACCAAATGCGTCTGGTAATGGACCCATTAATTGATTGAAGCTAACATCCAAGACTGTCAGGTCTTTAAGCAAACCTATCTCTGCTGGCATGCAAGATCTAAACCCATTGTTCATGAGGATGATTTCATTGAGGTTTGACATGTTACCTATGCTTGACGGCACACATCCATGAAATTTGTTGTTCGCCAAAACGATGACAGATACTGGGGAGTTGCCAAGATTTTCAGGGAGATCGAAAACGAACCTGTTATGATTGATAAAGATTGCATCCAAGTCCTTGTCAAATAGCTCTTTTGGTACAGTACCCTCAAACTCGTTGAATCTCAGATCCAAGAATTTGAGTGAAGGCAGCTTGAGCACAACCTGTGGAAATTTCCCAGCAAACCGATTGTTGCTAAGATCCAGTTCAAAGAGCAGCCTCATGTCCTTGAACTTACGAGGTACAGTCCCACAAAACCTGTTAGAGTTGATGTGAAACAATGCAAGATCCACTAGCAAGCCAAGCTCCTCAGGCAAGTACCCTGCAATATCACCGTGGTTGAGATCAATGCCGGCAACTGTAAGGATTGTTTTGTTGTCCGGAGCTGGAGCGCAGAAAACCCCCTCGTAGTTGCAAACTTGGGATCCAACCCAATTGGCTGTCAGGTTTAGAGGGTCTGAGAAGATGGCTTGTTTCCAAGCCTGTAATGCTATGTAAGCATTTCGAAGTCTCGGATTCGGAAAAACAAGAGATGGGTCTACTGTGACTCTCTCTCCTCTGTCACCAAATTCGTCTTTGTAGTAAAGAAGCTGCCGCTTCTTGATGTACATAGCGTCGGCGTCACTGAGGCCTCCATAGCTAGAGATAGTCGGTGCTTGCTTAGCAGCAGAGAGGCACACAACTGTGCCAAGAAACAAGGCAATGAGAAGTGAGAGATGAAGATGGGAGTTGGTCGTCTTCTTCATCTCACATGAGACATCTGATATCCGAAATGCCACTTTCAGTTCTTTTCGCTTTCCTTCCTTCCACCCCCCTAATTCCCCCCCGAAGTAGAGTTGCAAGAGAATGGGTTGATGAGGCAAAAGCTATGCAGTTCGAGATCTGAGAGAGAGAGAGAGAGGAGAGAGATTTGAGGAGAGAAATGGGGATGTGTTTTTGGGCGTAAGGAGAGAGGGAGATGGGGTTCTTTCTAGGGATTTTGGAGATATGTGTTGGAGGGGATGAAGAAATAATGCATCGAAGGACAGCTAAATCACAGCTCAAAGCCCACCAGATTCCCTCTCACTTTCTTTTTTTCTTTTTCTTTTTTTTAAAAAAAAAAACTCCAAATCCACTCCACTCTCTCATCTCATCATATGCCACTTTTTCGCGTTCACTTTCTCGCCCGATATGAATGCTACTTTAAAATTTTGAAATTCCATTTCCATGCACAGCTCATCTTTCTTTTTTTACAATATTAAGAAGCGCGGCTGGAACGTTGTAGGCTCGTTTGCGCCGAACTGATCTGTTTGAAATTAATATTTTCTAAAATTTTAAGATTATTTTGTATTTAAATTAAAAATAAACCATATAGACAGAATGTCTTCACCTACTAAAAAAATCATTGCAATAAAATAATTTGTTTATTTTTTTTGTACTCTTATTACGAGCCACTTTGCTTATTAGAATCCCTTTTTAATTTTGAAATCCTAGTTGACTTTAGGGTCCCCAAGCAAGCAGGCTGTAACAAACCCTTAATCTATAATCAATTTATAATTATTGATTCATTTAAAATAAGACAGTAGAATACAGAAAATGAAGTTTCTTAATGGTGAGTCGGTGGCTTCTGGTTTCCGGCGGAAAGTTGACCTAAAGATGCCAAAACCTAGAAGAAAGAAAGAAAATGGGCCACGCCGTTTCCGGTTATAAGGTGATATCACGAGATCGATGTGAAACTTTCACGATATTTTGGTAATTTGGACTCACAGCTGTAGACGCGGCGGAGAATGTTATCAGGATTTTTTTCTTGCAAGCTGTTCAGGAATGAGACGTTATTGTTTTTTAAAATATTTTAAGAATATATATTTTTAAATATTATTTTTAATATTAATATATTAAAAGGACAAAAACATTTAAAAAATTAATTTAAGATAAAAAAGTTTATGTTTTTTAAAATGCTCATGAAACGTAAAGATACATTAAATCTATATTTCTATTAAAAAATCAAATATCATGATTTTAGAATAATTTCTTATAATTTTGACATTTTTATATCTTAATTATAAATATTTTCAATCAAAATATATTTTAAAAAAAATTTTCAAATAAATTGTTAAACATCACCTCAATGATAAGGCAATCAAATAAATAAATATCATGGCACTCACCTTTTATTTATTTGAAAGTAAATAAAAGGAAAAATGGGAAATAAAATTTGTATTATTTTAATTGGGTTATTTTTTAGGGTTATTACAAAACCTGTAATTCTAAACCTAAAAACCACAATAAAAAGATGATAAAATTGTATTATATGATAGAATTTATGTTTTTTTAATACCCATAAAAACATGAACGGATGGGAAATTCTCATTCTAAAGCATCATTTACATCTTTATTATTTAATTTTTTTATGTTTTATTTTCAAATTTATATTTTTGTTTTCTTATTTAATGAATAGCAGGTCCAATAATAAGGACATAGCGCCTCCAATTTATTATAGAGCACTTTTTAAAATTTATTTTTATTTAATTTTCATATATATATATAAATGTGAGAAAATATATTTTTTATGAAAATAAAATTCATTTTTTAATAATTTTAATTATTTTTATTAAAAATATTTATTTAACTATCATATAATTAAATAAAAATAAAGTTTCTCATATATATATATATATATATATATATATATATATATATATATATATAAAGCATGCCTGTTTTTAGTAACAACATAGTTTATCAAATAAAAACAAATAATACTTAAAAACTTAATTATGGAAATTTAAATTACAGAGGAAAAAATGTATCTTTTTTTAAAAAAAAAACTCTCTTTTTTTATTAACATATTTCTTTGTTCTGCAAAAAAAAAATTATAGAAGTTTTGTTTTTAGATAAAAACTTATTATAATCATAAAAGAAACTTCAATTAACAAAATCATGAATCAATCATTTTTATGAACTTTTAAAAAAAATAAGAAAAAATAAATCTAAGAAAAAAATATATAATAAAAAATAAAATACATAAATATTTTATTTTTATTCAATATTAATGATGATTTTTTTTTAAAAAATGTGCATTTTAAGTTAATATATAATTATTCATAAAATAATTGTTAATCTTATCATAAAAAGTTCTAATCTTCTATAAAACTATGATATAATTGGATAATAATTCAAATATAGTTTTAATAAATTTATTTAAAGATTTTGTTCATAAAAAAATAAAAAGAAGTTAAGGGTTATTTAACAATGTTCATGAAACCTACCGTCTCCTTGTTTCCATGAATATGTTAATTCTTCATCATGGCTAAGCTTCTTCTAGTTGCTAGCCCTTCCTGCAAATAATTATTGTTTAACTCCCCAATTAACCAAAAATAATAAAAAACATATATGTTTTTCGTGAAACAGTAATTGAAATCTAGCGAGCTCACAGCCAAAGCAAAAAGGGCCATTAACGAGTCCGGCTATCGAAGCGGTAGGGGTTATACTGGGAATTAAAATTCAGGTATTTGATGCTTATAGGATTTGGCCCTTTGTTCAGGCGCCCCACCTAATTAGTTAAAAAAAAGTAGAGGAAAAGGAAGTCACGATACTCTAATACGCGTGTTGAATTTACTTTCAATGTTGGAGTTGTTGATACAATTTACTGTGCATGGTTAAGGAATCGGGGATATTTTAGTCTTTCATGTTGTTCAGTTAATCATTAAAAGATTAAACATTGGTATTATTGTATTTTTATATTATTTCATATAATAAAAATATTTTTTTAACTCTATAACCAATAAAATTTGAACTTTTTTATTTTGTATAAACTTCAAAATAAGTAATATATTTCTTTTTCCTTGGATAAAGTAAATTTACTTCTATATATTCATTGGTGTTTTGATATATTTATATTGATTTATTTTTTATTTTCAGAATTATAAGGCTTTTTGATAACTTAAAATTTATTTTTAATATTAAATTTAAATAAATTGTTGGCACATGTTTTTCATATAACAATATGATAATGGCATTTATGTTGTTTTGACAATGTATGTATTGCCACTATTTTTTTAAAAATAGCTTTTATCGAGTTATTAAAAGCGCTACTACATGCTTTTCCATCTAGTGTGAAGTATGTGAGTGATGGATCGGCAGCTTATTATTGATAGTCATTTTTTTTTCCTATCTCTTTTTCTTTTTTTTTCAAATTAAAGTACAAGTTTAAATTTTTTAATTGTTTATTTTCATCTTTGGCCCTTTTAGAAAACTTTTATATGTTTTCAATTTAGTCCTTAAAATAAAATTTGTCATATATTGTTTTCTCTAATTCGGTCATTGTTCTTTTAATTTGTCATTTTTACCCATAGATCTTTTATTAAAGTGTTATCAGTATTCAATTTCATCCTTCAATCAAAGTTTATGTTGTTTTTTTTATATATAATTTAGCTTTCTTTCTTTTCTCTTTTGTTTATTTTTTTCCTTTTAATTTAATTTTTAAATTCCCTCAAATTTATTTATTTTTATTTTGGTTACCACCCTTTTTTTTAATTAAATATTTCATATGGTTAATTTTTTTCAATTACATCCTTCTATGTTTGACTTATTTGAGATTGGGTTTCATGGTTTTTTTATTTACTATGCTTTCAATTTAATGAACGGTTTTTGTAAATGTTAATACAATTATGAATTATTATTTTTTTATTTTTTTATGATTTTATTATTCTTCATTGGTTTAAAAGATTTGTTTTGTGGTTACGTTCATATTATTTTCTATCCGTTTGTCTTTATTTCATTATCTAAATCACGAGTTTTACAAGGTGTTTTTGGATAGATACGTAAGAAATATTGTTTTCATTTGTGTTTAACTTTTGCTATTTTTTATTTTATTTTATACAAGTAGGTTTTGTTTTATATAAAAATAGTTATTTTGAAATAATATTTCTTATATATTCAGCCATGCATACCTTTTTTTTTCTTTTTTTTTTATTTACTTTGTTTCATATGTATCTTTATTTTGATTATCTTTTATTGATTTTAATGAACAAATTTAGTAGATACAAACGAGTAAATATCTTGGTTTACGTCCATCTCTCAATATTTTCGGTTGCTATTGTGTTCCGTTTGTTTTTGCATTTCAAAAGCATTTTTGAAAAACTTTAAAATTTTTTAATTTTTTTCTTTGCTTCAAATTAATATTTTTTTATATATTTTTAGATCATTTTGATGTATTGATGTCAAAAGTGATTTTTAAAAAATAATAAAAAAATATTATTTTGATATATTTTTCGGGTAAGAAGTACATTGAAAAACAATAGCAACCACACTCTTAAGCATGATATTTTTGTTAACAAAATTTTTTATTTATTTACATAGATGATAATTCAATGTTTGGATAAACTTTTAATTTACACTTTTAATTTTTATTATGTAAAAACAAATATCAAAATAGTTTATATACTCAAGATTTTTTAGAGAGAAAAATTACAACTCATTATAGAGCGTATATCAAATCAAATTTTTAGATGCCCCCTAATTTTTTTGTTTTATACAAATAAATTTTTTTTAAAAAAATAAAAAATATTTATTTTTAATTAATATTGCTGATGTTTGGCCTTGCATAATTGACACGACGAAAAGATTGATGTCTTCTCCCAAGTGTAGGAATATCGAAGTAATAAATAACCCGGCAAGACTGGGGTCGAACTAGAGGGAGATTAATTGTACAAATTATAAATAACAATAATACAACAACAATAACAACAACAATAATAATAATTATAATGATAATAATAATAATAGTAATACTAGTAGTAGTATAATAATAATAATAAAGAAAAAGGAGAAGGAGAAGAAGAAGAAGAAGATGAGAACTTTGAGAAGAAATATTAATGTAACGATTAAACAATGATAATAACAAATGTCAAGGTTAGAGATTCCACTAATGATATGTCAAACAAGTATAATATAAACTCTTATTATTGAATTGGAAACCACATATAAAGGAGATTTCAATCAGATTATAGATTGTTAACATGATTACATTAGTTATCTTATTCGATTAATGCTAATACTTGTAAATCTCGTCAAACATTCATGATTATAACTTATGTTAACAACAAATCAAGTTCCTTTCATAGCTTAGGTGTCGGTTATACCATACAGTATAAACTATGAAAGTGTCAAGCATTTGTGTACCAAGTGTTATACAACATAAATCAAGATTAGTTATTTAACAAGCAAAGTATTAAAGAGTGAACAAGATAACAAATATAAAACATGTTAATATCAAACATTAAAGTCGATATTAAGTTTACATTATACTTATTCTTAAACCATTAGTGTAACTTTTTCACCTTGACATAACTAACTTAGCTAGACATAATGAAAGAAAGAAAAATAGATAAACAAAATAAGAACATAAAAGTTAACTAAGTAAAGGAAAGGAAATGAAAGGCATAAACTTGATATTAATGAAAGTAAAGCTTAAACATTACAAAAAATACAAAGAGAGAAAGAAAGAGCATGATTTTGATCTGGAAACCAAGATGCCTAAATGCATGGCAAATGCCTCTTTTTATAGGCAAAAATTGGGAACTATTGATTTGATGACTAATTGATAAGTGGGTGGCCAACTCTTGACTTGGTGACAATCCTTATCTTCTCTTGTCTACCCAAAACGTCATTGATAACGTCAAAATTAGAGCCACTCGAAAACATGAAAGTTGTAGGCAATTATCTCGACTATCTTGTGTAAAACATTCAGCTCATTTGGACTTCTAGAACTCCAGATATGACCAAAATACTAAACAGTGCTCGGGCTGGAAGACAGATTCGGGCTTCTTTGTTGAGATCTATAGCTCCAGATATGACCCAATTACCGAATAGTATTCCGGTTTGAATTGCACCGACATCTCTTTTCTAAGTTTGGCCATCTCTTTTCTAAGTTTGACCATCTCTTTTCTAAGTTTGGCCATCTCTTTATCCTTGCAATTTAAGTTCTTAAAGTCATCAATCAATCCTTTCATTTATGTGATAGGCCTGCATTTAAAATGAACATTTACCATAAATTAAAGGTATCTTATATTATTAGATATATTATTATAAAACATGTTTTAGTTAAGGAGTTATTGATACTTCAAGTGCAAAATGATGATATAAAACCATGATAAAAATGCACTTTTAAGTACTAATCACACCCCTCAACCAGCTTATTATTAGTCCCTAGTAATCAAAGCGTTAAAATAGAAAAAGTTTTTTGCAAATTCCACAAAACAAGGTATTTATAATTTAACTTTCATTAATCTATCCAGATAAACAAACTCTTATTAAATTTATATATCTGCTCAATACCTCTTAACAAGATATTAATAAACCTTTCTTTTGTGCTCAATGTATCAATACATAATTATAGGGCTTTTCTTGGAAGAAAACAAAATTTTTGTTCTAATGTTTAAGGTTAAATTCTTTGGGTTAAGATTATTATTTTTGTCTTCTTTTTTTTCTTCCTTTTTTTTTAAAATGTATATACATATAATTTAAAAACATCATGCATCTTTAACCCATGTAACGAGCTTTCAGCTAATGACTCCCAAACTAGTTGGTCTTAGGGCATTAGGTGTTAAGACACCCCTACGAGCTTAGTAACTCAGGTCGCAGATACTGATATGTAGATAGTGCAATGTTTGATTCCCTTAAGCTTTTCTCCTTAACTCATGTAACAAGCGTTGGGCCAATAGCTCCCAAGTCAGTTGACTTTAGGGTATTAGGTGTTAAAACACCCCTTCGGGCTTAATTGCTTAGGTTAGGGAGGCTACGAAACCAAACTTATCTACATTTTTATTATCATCATTTTTTTTTCTTTTTTATTTTTTTATTTTTTTCTTAATTATATACAATATCTTTCCCTTAGTTGTTACCTTTAACAAAAGAACATAAATAATATAATAATCCAATATGCAACTCACAATCATATGTTAAAGTGTGTGTGTGTAAATTAAAGTTTAAGAATACATGTTAAATAAGCATATGAGTAGAATTAAGTGATAACAATGTGAGAGTTTGTAAACCTGAATATTTCAAGAAGTATTATAATAGACCTTGTTAAGAATGGTTACTAAGATGCGTCTCAAGAGTCACTTTAACAAAAGAGCTCCTTTACTCTGTCATCCTAGTAACAACAATTATGCACATGCTTTATGAAGTGAAAAATAATTTTTTTTTATCAACTACTACCCTCTCCCCCCAACCAAAACGAGACATTGTCCTCAATGTTCTAAGGTAGAAAGATAGAGTATAGAAGATTTCACCTGAAATAACAAGCACTGATAAACCTGAAACATACTAAAACAAAAATAAAAAATAACAAAACACAATAATAAAACCAAAAGACACAAAAATTCACAAATGAAGGCTCAAATCTAATTTAAGCTTTTTACAGCTTTCCTTAGATGACCAATTTATACGACTCATGGAAGGATCAATCATAAGAATGAAAGATTGTAGTTGGTTAATCAATTGTTCAGCAGTAGCAGCAAAGATTATGATTTGTCTTGCAGAAGATGTTAGAAATTCTTGTTCCACAGCATGATCAAGAAAAGACAACAACTTATCATAATAACCATTAACATTTAACAAACCTATGGGTTTATGGTGAATGTGTAGTTGGGCCCAAGAGGAAATATGAAAGATCTCTTTCAATGTGCCTAGACCACCTGGTAAAGCAATGAAGGCATCAGCATGGTTAAACATTGCATTCATTCGAGCTGATATTGTGGAGATCTGAAGTTCCTCTCTAATTGTTTTTCCAATGATGTCTCCTTGTGCTAAAGCTTCAGGGATGAACCCTAAAACTTGACTACCTCCTAAAAATGCAGCTATTGACACACCTCTCATTAACCCAAGACTGCCTCCCCCATACACTAAATGAATTTTTCTCTCAGCTAGCACTTGACCAAGATGATTTGCTGATTCTAAAAACTCCTTTTCTTTTCCAGGACTAGATCCATCGAAAACACAAATATTTCTTATATGATCACTTGAGAAACTTGTCATTTCTACACACTTTTGTATTTGTTGAATGCATGAGTTGAGTAGAAATGAAAGGAAGGAAGAGAGGGTTTTATCGATGAGAAATTAGAAAGGCAATCATAACACCTATATGTAAGTCAGCTGGAGTCTCACTCTCTCTCTTTTTTTATTTATTTAGTTATTTACTTTTGAAAAAACATGTGTATGTACAGGTAGTTATGATTGTGGCTCACATCTTCCCTTGGTTTTACGTCCAAGAACGGCTTAAACGCCCTCTATGGGTCGGGGATAGGCTTCCTATCCAGTTTTCTTAAAAACTGGCAAACAGGGTCTTTTTTAGTCAGATTCCCAAGACTAATTCGATCATGTTCTTTATGAAATAATAGCCATAAATCATGAATTACACGATGCACATCTTCACTAGGATGCATCTCAAGAGTCAATAGAAGATTATCTAAAAACTCCTTACTCAGGCCATCCTTAATGAATTGTATTTTATCTTCACGGTTTATAGATACCATTCCTAAAGAACGACATTGTGTATTATAAGTCCATCTAGCACATTGATGACAGACTTTCAGTCGTTTTGCACGACGCTTCTTTGCAAAAGTGCTTTTACCTATTCTAGACATGTGTGAAATGAAGGAGTTAGATGACTCACCTAATAATCGGACCTTTGCTTCAATCAACCACCGAATATCTTCGGGAATTCCATGATTCATTAACAATCTCAATCTTAAACATCTACTCATTTTGAATGAGATTGTGTAAATTAAACCATGAAATTAACATATAAATAATAAGATAACTTTGTGATTTATATTCTTGTTGAATTATCTTTCTAAGATATATTTCTCTTTTCTACTCATTTTCAAATTATTTTTGCTAACTATTTTTAGATAAAATTTCTAATTGCTAGTTAACTAATTTCACCATCCCATGATCTTGCATTAATCCTATTTGTCACACCTAACATTGTGATAACCTTTTAAAAAAATTGATATCTAACATCATGTTCTTATAAAGCAAATGTTTTATTTATGGAGTGGTTATATGGTATTATAGTAACCAGGTTCCTAACTAGTTTGCAAAGATTTTATGATAAGAGAATAGTTATATTAGAGAAAAAATATTATCACCCCTAAAACATTTGATATTAGGTAAGCTATATTACTTGTTTTGTTTTAAATTATTATGGATTGTTGTGCTATATTATTAATGATTTATCTATAATATTTATAACTATGACTTTAATAAATATTGGAGTTTATATTTCTAACTATGACTATAATAAATACTAGAATTGATATTTCTAACTTTGATATCAATAAATAACGAGATTGATATTTATCATAAATTCACTTCTTTGAATGGAGTAATCTTTGGTTGAGTTTTACGATTCTCATTGGACTAGTAAAAATAACAAAAATAGGCTTTGAATTGTTTTATTTAAAACTCTAGTAATTTAGGGAATTTTCACATTTGTTTAGTTAAAAGGAATGAGTTTTTTTTAGGGGTTAACATGTTGGCTCAAAATGCATTTAGAACAAGATTTTAATAAATCAGATAAATTTATTATGGAACCTAAATATACACTTAATAAAAATACATTAAAAAAATATTAAAAACACGTTTTTTATAATGCTAAAACATGCAAAATAAATTTTTTTTGTTTGTTTTATACTAAACATAGGATTTACAAAAAAAAATGATGGAAAAGAGATTTTGTTTTTAGCTTGGATGCAAATTTTAAAGAAAATAAATGGTTGAAAATGTTTTTATGGCATTTTTCTTTCTTAGTTGTTTATTTTAACAAATGCTAAACATAAAACCATGCAACACACACCCGCCGTGATGGGTGTTTCATATTACCTGCAAACAAAAGAAAATCTCAAACACAAACAATCGATTTGTTATTTTTTAGATCTGCTTCTTTGTAGCATGACTGGGTCGATTCGGTGGTTATGGAGAGGCTGGTATTAATGGGTTGATGGATTGTTCTTGAGAGAGGCATTGGGAGGCTGCTGGCTTGGTGGTTGGAGTTGTTAATGAGAGGAGAAGTAGAGACTATTGACACTGGTTGCTGAATGGAAGAAAGATAACGACATTGCTGGTGGAGATATCTCTGGCGTGCGTGGAAATCAAGAGAAAGGGGCTGCCGTATTTTGTATATTATTGGTGGCTGGATCTCACAGTGACTAGCTAGTGGAAAAGGGGGTTGTGTTATGGTGGTTGATGGCCGAGAGAGGGGCTGATGGCAATGCTGAGTAGGTTGGATTTGTTGAAGTAAACTCAATCTAGAAGGTCAATGAAGGTAGCCACCAGCTGTCACCGACCAGCCGCCAGCCGCCGGCCACTTTCACACCGTCGACCACAAACCGCCTTTACACTTGAAGGTTGAATTTTCTTGTTTTGATTTCGTGTATAAATAGATAGCTAAGCTTATGCAATTATATGTGGAGAGATTGAGAGAAACACTAGACAGAAAGAGAGAAAGAGAGAGGGGTTGTTGGGTTGTTGTATGCTTTTGTTTATGTTATTGTAAGCTTTGTTCTTGAAATAAAAGAGTGTGTTTTATCCCCTCTAAGTGTTTCAAAGCCACCACAAGTGGTTTCTCCCACCAACAATTGGTATCAGAGCCCCGTTCGTCAGAAAACAGAGGTATTTTTGGGAAATATCTGAATTTTCAAAGTTGTCAAAAACAAGTTTTGATCATTCCAAAGTGTAGAGCTCATCAATACGAACTCAACAGTGTAAAAATCAAATCAATCGGATCACAGGGTGGACCATACTCTCCGTCTGAAATTTCAGCATTGTAGCTCACGCGCCCCGATGAAGAAGACGAGTGAGCCACACGCGCACCATATTTGAGCCGGGCCGAGCCAAGCCTCAAGCCGAGCTGCGAGCCGAGCCACAAACCATATTTCGAAGCCGAGTCGAGCTCCAAGCCATATTCCGAAGCCAAGCCAAGCTCCGAGCCATATTCTAAAGTTAAAGTCACAAAGAATATTCCTGGTTCAACCCAGCAAACCACCTGAATTGGTTTTTGGACCGGTTCACCTCATTTTTGACCCGGTTTCTACAAAGTCAGACCAGTTCCCTACTATTTGGACCATTCCGAATCCATCTACGGTGTCGGTTTTGCCAAATTCAACTCCCCAAAAGGTGATATAGTCATTTAAAGAGCAAAATGACTACAAAAAATGCACAAACACTCATCCTGAAGCTAACCAAAGACAACTATGATAGTTGGTGCATCAGATTGAAGGCATTCCTTGGTTCACAAGAGTGTATAGACATTGTGCAATATGGTTATGATGAACTAAAGTCCAAAGAATCAGAAGATGCTTTACCAAATGTACAGAAGCAAGTCCTCAAAGCCAATAGAAAGAAAGACAACAAAGCAAAGACCATCATTTATCAAGGTCTTGATGAAGCGATATTTGAAATCATTGCTTCTCGCAGAAACATCAAAAGAAATATGGGAGGCTCTCCAACAAAAATATAAAGGTGCTGACAGAATAAAGAAGATTCGTCTCCAATCTTTGCAAGGTGAATTTGAATTATTACAAATAAAGTCCTCAGAATCCATTTCTGATTATCACACAAGAATTATGGTGATAGTCAATCAGATAAGAAGAAACGGAGAAGCCCTTTCAGATGCTCGAATTACTGAGAAAATTTTGAGATTCCTAGATCCAAAATTTGATTTTGTTGTTGTCGCTATTGAAGAGTCCAAAGAGGTGGACAAGTTAACAGTGGATGAACTTATGAGTTCTTTGCAAGCTCATGAGCAGAAGATTGTAAAAAGAAATGGAGATAAGGCAATTGAGCATGCCTTACAAGCAAAGTTGTTTCTCAAAGACAGATATGAGCAAGGGGAGACTTCAACAAGTGGATACACCACTTGAGGAAGAAGTCAACAAACACGAGGAGGATTTCAACGATTTCAAGGTAGAGGTTCTTGGAATACAGGTTTTAGAGGAAGAGGTGGTAGAAACACCACCAGAGGAGGTCGAGGACAACAAGCATTCACTCCTAGAGGAAGAGGAGGCGGTTACAATAACCGTGACAAGAGGAATATTCAATGTTATAATTGCAATCAATTTGGCCACTATAGCACTGAATGTCAAAAGAAAGCTCCACTAGAGATACGTGAGCGAGTTAACTATGCAGAAGAGGATGTCAACAGTAGAGGAGCAGCTGCATTATTTGTCCAACAAGGACTTGACAAGAATCAAGAGAATATTTGGTATCTTGATTCTGGAGCCAGCAATCACATGTGTGGCCAACAAGATTTATTTGGTGATCTAGATGAGACCATACAAGGTTTTGTCACCTTTGGAGATACGTCAAAAGTTCCATTCAAAGGTAAAGGCAGCATCCCAATCAAGTTGAAGAATGACAATCATAGCTACATCGCCGATGTCTACTATGTCCCAGCCATAAAGCAGAACTTGGTGAGCATAGGTCAACTTTTGGAGAGAGGCTATACACTTTACATGAAGAATTGTCATCTGACAATTACAGACTACAATGGGAGATTAGTTACCTATGTGAAAATGTCCAAGAATAGGATGTTTTCTTTAAACATCCAATATGATGCAGCAAAGTGTTTGAGTGCCATCACCAACAGTGAAGAATGGCTTTGGCACCTGAGGCTTGGACATCTAAACTTCACAAGTCTGAAGATGCTAGCAAGCAAGAAGATGGTCAAAGGTATGCCCCACATTGATCATCCAAAAGAAGTCTGTGAGAGTTGTGTCCTCAGCAAACATCACAGATCCAGTTTTGCCAAAGAAGTCAACTGGAAAGCAAACAAGCCACTAGAGTTAATACACACAGATGTGTGTGGTCCTATAAAGCCTATGTCGACTAGACAAAATAGGTACTTCCTCACTTTTATTGATGATTTTAGCAGAAAGACATGGGTATATTTTTTGAAGAGGAAGTCAGAAGTGTTCAATTGTTTTAAAGATTTTAAAGCAATTGTTGAGAAGCAAAGTGGCTATAAGATCAGAACCGTGAGATCTGATCAAGGTGGAGAATATATAACAAATGATTTTGAAGCCTTTTGTACACAACAAGGCATCAGACATCAGACAACACCAGCTTATACACCACAGCTAAATGGTGTAGCTGAGAGGAAGAATCAAACAATTCTTGATATGGCAAGAAGTCTACTCAAAGCAAAGAAACTACCTAAGCAATACTGGGCTGAAGCTGTATCATGTGCAGTATATTTGCTGAACCACTGCCCAAGCAGAAGGTTGCAAGCTATCACTCCACAAGAAGCATAGAGTGGTCACAAACCAAGTGTTACTCATCTTCAAGTCTTTGGTTGTGTGGCATATGCAAAGATCCCAGATGCAAGAAGGGCCAAACTCGATGATAAAAGTGAGAAATGCATCTTTGTCGGATATGGTGAGAGAAGAATGGGATACAAGCTGTATAATCCCATCACCAAGAAGGTAATTATGAGGAAAGATGTTATCTTTGAAGAAGATAAAACTTGACAATGGAATGATGACCAAGAAGCAGTTAAATGGATCAGCACTGATTTGATCCTTGAAGATGAAGAAGTACCAATAGTACTTGCAGAAGGTCCAATAGTACCAGAAGATGAGCCACAAAGTCCGGTACATAGATTTCCTGTATTCAACAGGAGAAACACGCCAGAATCATCATCAATACCATCATCATCAACATCCTCATTAGAAGGACCAAGAAGGATGAGAAATCTAGAAGAGCTGTATGACGCCACTCAAGTAATGGAAGATACAACTTTATTTTATTTCTTTGCAGATAGTGACCCACTTAGCTTCAATGAAGCTATCACAGAAGAGAAGTGGATAAAAGCAATGGATGAAGAAATACATGCCATTGAGAAGAATGATACCTTGAAGCTGACTTATCTACCAGAAAACAAGAAAGCAATAGGTGTCAAATAGGTCTATAAGACAAAGAAGAATGCAAAAGGAGAAGTGCAAAGATACAAAGCAAGATTAGTGGTGAAAGGCTACAAACAGAGAAAAGGCATTGACTACGGAGAAGTGTTTGCTCCAGTAGCCCGGCTAGAGACAATCAGACTGATGATCTCACTAGCAGCACAACATAGATGGAAGATCTATCAACTTGATGTGAAGTCAACATTTCTGAATGGCTTCCTAGAAGAAGAGATCTATGTTGAACAACCACTTGGATACATTGATGCTGAAAATGAAGGCAAAGCATACAAGTTGAAGAAAGCCCTTTATGATTTGAAGCAAGCTCCACGTGCTTGGAATACTAGAATTGACAGGTATTTTCAAGATAATGGATTTGAAAAATGTCCATATGAACACATAATTTATGTGAAGAAAGAAGTAGATGGCAGCATATTATTTGTGTGCCTATATGTTGACGACTTGATATTCACCAGCAACAATCCTACCATGTTCGAAGACTTCAAGAAAAGCATGGTACAAGAGTTTGAGATGACAGACATTGGTTTGATGACACATTTTCTTGGCTTAGAAGTGGTGCAAAAAGAAGAAGGGATTTTTGTATCCCAAAGCAGTTATGCCAAAAATATTCTTGAAAGGTTCATGATGGAAAGCTGCAATTCGGTATTAACTCCAGTTGAGAATGGAGTGGAATTGAGGAAAAGTAAAGTTGGAAATGTTAATCCAACTTACTTTAAAAGCTTGGTAGGAAGCTTAAGGTACTTGACATGTACTAGACCAGATATACTCTATGGAGTCGGACTGATTAGTAGATATATGGAGAAGCCAGACCAGTCTCATTTGAATGCAGCCAAGAGAATTCTTCGCTACATCAAAGGCACAATAAATGAAGGTATGTTTTATACCTCAAGTAAAAATTTCAATCTTACTAGCTACTCAGATAGTGATTGGGGTAGAGATCTGGATGAAAGAAAAAGTACAACAGGGTTTGTATTTTTCGTGGGAGATACATCTTTCACATGGTCATCCAAGAAGCAATCAATTGTCACGTTATCAAGCTGTGAAGCTGAGTATGTTGCTGCCAACTCAACTGTATGCCATTTAATATGGTTAAGGAATTTGCTGAAGTTTTTGGGATTTCCTCAAGAAAATCCTACAGAGATTTATATCGATAATCGATCAGCGATTGCATTGGCAAAGAATTCGGTGTATCATGAAAGAAGTAAATATATTGATACACGTCATCACTTTATCCGAGAGCATGTAAAGAATAAAGAAGTCGAGCTGATACCCTGCAAGACAGATGATCAAGTTGTAGATATCTTTACCAAGCCATTGAAAAGAGAAGTATTTATCAAATTGAAATTCATGCTTGGAATGACATCCCTCGATTGAGTTTAAGGGGGAGATTTGTTGAAATAAACTCAATCCAGAAGGTCAAGGAAGGTAGCCACCAGCTGTCACCGCCCAGCCACCAACCGACCAGCCGCTAGCCGCTTTTACACCGTCGGCCACAAACCGCCTTTACACTTGAAGGTTGAATTTTCTTGTTTTGATTTCGTGTATAAATAGATAGCTAAGCTTATGCAATTATGTGTGGAGAGATTGAGAGAAACACTAGACAAAAAGAGAGAAAGAGAGAGGGGTTGTTGTAAGCTTTTGTTTATGTTATTGTAAGCTTTGTTCTTGAAATAAAAGAGTGTGTTTTATCCCCTCTGAGTGTTTCAAAGCCACCACAAGTGGTTTCTCCCACCAACAGGATCAATGTGAGAGATAGTATGGGATGAGACAGCTATTGCTGCTGGCCTCTGATGAAGACCAAAAAAATGGCATGGGGAAGCCTGTGGGGAGGAGCTGGTCTTTGTGTTTTAGATTATGTGGTGCTGGTTCACGATGAGCAGACAAAACCAAAGAGATAAGATTGTGACAGTGATGAAAATATGTGCGAGGGTTCACGTGGGTATGGTATTGTGTCCTGTGGAGTACTAGGAAAAATAAGGAGTCGAGTTTTGATATTTATTTTTTTATGAACAACCCTTTTAATAATTCTGAAAAGACTTGAATTTATTATTATTAAAAAATAAATTTAAAATTTAACTAGTTAAATTATTTTTTAAAGTTAATTAACCATTTTCTTTAATATATACTTATAATAGAGAGTTTTAGAGTCTTAAACAAGACAAAGATTTTTTTTAAAATTTAAATTTGAAAAAAAATTTATATGACAGTTTTCTTAAAAAAATACACTATAGTTTCTAATTCCTCTGTACATTATCAAATTGCACACTTAATAAAAAATCAGTCTTTTATCTTTTAAATTTCAAAATTCTAACCTTTAAAAAATTAAATTAAAAACAAATAAATTAAAATTAGATTATGACAGTATCATCGGATCGGATAACTAGTTTTATTCTCCATAACCGAACACTAATTTCATTACAAAATAACTAGTTCTGCTATCTATTCTGTTTGTTGACATAAACTCTATTACAAAATAGCTACTTCCACTCACATTAATATTTTAAAAGAAACCCACTACATTTATTAAATTATAATTACTTTATTCAACATAAAAGTATCAATACGTTAGGCAGGGCTTATACTTGGGGCAACAGCCCTTATCTCTTATTGATGTTTTAAGCCATTAGCCTCTCTTGTTCCAACATGAAATATTATCATTGTAGATGTTTTCAACTATCAATTGAAATTCCTTTCCAATACTTATTAAATTCAATTTTTATGTCACATTACTCCTTCATTTTTATTTTTGACAATATACTTTCATTTTATAATTCAATATAATCATGTCTTAAGTTTAATTGTTTTAGAAATACTTTTACATTAGAATCTCCTTAACAAGAATAATTTTATATATGAAGTTAAATTATCCTTATCCTTATCAAGTATTAACTTCTATATTAATTATAATCTATTAGAATCATCATCAACACTTGGTTCCTCAATTTCTTCAAGTACTTTAATTTATATCACACCAAAAATACCATCATAGCAATTATAGCACCATTTTCATGCACAACACTATCCAAATAATAATAATAATTCACATTAATTCTACAGAATTACAAAACATTAAAGAGTTCCAAACATTTCTTCCGTTCTCTACCTATTAGCCGGCATCAATCTCTCTCTTTCCACCCTCATCTTAATTTCTTCCTATCATCGTGATTCAATATCAAACAAAAACCATTTCCACCTCAATTGCTCAATTTAATCAATTTTGATAGTCCCTCCAATTTATGCTAGGAATCCTAATTTGATTTTTGCTAGGATTTTGACCAAACTCTTCTAACTTCTGTTCAAATTATTATGGACGGGATATAGATGGTTTACCTAGCAATAATTTGAACTATTGAGATTTTCTCAAGCTTCTTCTTCCCTCTTCTTGATTCTTCACTTTCTATCTCTCTAAATCCAACTTCTCCTCTGTTAAATCTATAGTGTTTAAGTTTTTCTCTTCACTTCGATTCACTAGCAAATGCCCATGAAAGGAAGAATAGAAAGATGAAAACTTTCCCTCCCTCAGCATGTATGCTGCTGGCTTATAGGGAAAAAAAAAGAGAGAAATCCTTTTATATATATATATAATAACCCAAATGCACTTAATTAATTTATTTCTATTTTATTTGGGTAATAATCCTAACTTCTTGTATAATTTCATGCAGAAAATTCCATCTAACTGTCAAAATGACTATCCCTTTTTATTTATTTAATTACTTCAGGTATTTATCTTTCATTGTTAGTTTCTTCATTAACATATTTCATACATAGAATTTATTTATGTCATTAAAGATCTTTCTCATTTTATGTCGTGAATAATCATTTCGATTTATTCAAATAATTATCATTTCCTATTTATTCATTCAATTTTTTCACAAAATTTATTTTTTAATAAAAAATCCCAGGGTTTACAAAATTAATTAACTAATTAATTAATGCGACTTACAATTTGGATGTTGTGTTTGCTGCCTCGAGTTAAGTAAGATAAGATGCTGTCAAGTTGAATGACAAACATCGAACCCATATTTGAGACCCAAAAAATAGCTTTGGTTTTCTTTTACTATTATATAAAATTCTAAAATATGCAGGAATTTTTTATAAAAAAAGAATTTGTTTTAGATTAATTAGTCTATTAGAATACTTGTTTAATTAAATAATTATATTTCTAGTTAGATTATAATAGTTAGAGGAGCTATATCTCTATAAATATAACATTCAATAAATTTAGAATTTAAGTAACTTGATAAGAAGTATATTAATATACGTGTGTTGAGAAAAAAGAAGTGTGAGTTAAGAGTTGAATATCAATCAATAAAACTTGGGAGGTACAATTACTTGTGTGTGTTTCGGTGCTAACAAATGTATCAGAATTTGAATTTAATGTTTTCAACTTGCGGAGTTTAAGTTGATTACAAGAGAAAATGCAGGAGCCCTTTTCTCTCTTGAAGATAAATCAGTAGCTTTAGTGTCCGAAGTTACAAGCAGCAGCGAAAAATTACAGTAGTTAACTCAGCAGAAGCAGTTATAAAGATTTACAACAGCAGCCCTCAATACGCAGAAGTAGCAGCCGGTAACAGTCACAGTAGTAGCTGTGTTTCCAAGCAGGAGTCGTGGAAACAAGTCAGTTCAGCCTTGGCAGCGACAGTTCCAAACCTTTCCAGCCGCGGCTAAACGAAGACATGAAGTACAACAACAGCTTGACAACACCAGCTTCTTTGAATTTACAAGCAGCAGCCTTGTTTAATTTTGTTGACAGCAAGAAACTTCTCCAATAGTAGCAGCAGCTTTACAAGGAAAACAATTTTCTTGCAGATTTTCCTTCATGGCAGCAGCAACTGGTCTTCACAGCAGCCCGTAAAATCAATCACAGCAGCTCACGCCAGGCAGCAGCAGCTTGTAGCCTAAGCCAGAAACTGTCAGAGACGCAAGACAAAACAGCAGTAGATTTCCTAGCAGTCCAGTAGCTTCCAAGTGCAGCATCAACATAGCAGAACATTTCCAGCAGCAAACGTAGTAAGCAAGTCAGCGGCAGCAGTTGAATTTTGAAGAAACAAAATCTTCAGCTAGCAAAGACAGCAGGAGTTTTATGGGCAAAGCCAACAACAGTTTTTTTTAGCCATTCAAAAGGATGAGTTCTAGTACAAAATTTGTGGATTGTTGAGTATTCAAATTTGGTGGCGAAAACAATTGTGAACATTGGAAAATTTAGATGCAATCTTTCGTTGAGTATACTGATGCTTGAGATGTTGTTGATATAAGAGTTCTAGAGTTAGTGATTATGAAAGAAACAAATCGAGCCAAGAAGAAAAATCAAGAAGCCTAATATCACATCTTTCAAAAGGTAAAATTATATATTTTGAGAAAATCATGCATTTTAAAACTACAAAAGAAGCTTGAGAGATTTTAGATAGATTTTATGAAGGTTTAGACAAGGCAAAGAAGGAAAATTACATACTTTACTCATAGAGTTTGAGCTTTTCTGAATGAAAGACAATAAGGCTACTGTGGAGTATTATGAAGACAAAAATTAGTTAATATGATGAAAGCTTACGAAGAAAAGATGACATATCTCCTAGTTGTGGAGAAGATGCTTCAAAGCCTAACATTTTATTTAGACTAAATGGTAACAACTATTGATTGAAAAATCAAAAGAATTGAGTGAGATGTCAATCATTAACAGTTCATGAACATTGCTTGTTTTCAAAAACGTTTGTGGTTGCCATTAAAAAAGCATTATAATATTAGATTGAGTATAATCAACATGATCAAAGTAATAAAGATAAAAGTGGAAGAACTAACAATTTTAATAAATTACATTAAAAATATAATAAAAAACTAACAATAAAGGTGGAGGAGATTGAAATTAACATGAAAAATATCAAATTCAATCTCATAAATGTTAGAAGTATGGTCATTATAAGAAAGATTATAAGTATTATATTTAATGTTATAACATGAAAAAAATTGATCATTATTAGTATGAATCGGCTTAAAAACTCAAATAATAGGAATATGCATACTAAATTTATGGAGATTAATAAAGATGCTCTTGAGATTTTGTTTTTAGCAAGCCATAATATAAAAAAAATGATGTTTTTATTGATAATTTGTCATATGAACGAGAAATGCAAGAAATACAAATTTAAAAGCTAGTAAAAGTTGATTAATAAATAAAAAGAAGAGCTAAGAAAGAAAACAAAACATATAGCTTAAAAAAGAAGTTATTTCTAGGTTGCTTAAAGATGAGAATAATTGTTTTAAATTAGAGATAAAAACAGTATAATATCAATATAAACAAGATTTTGAGTCACTTAATTTTAAACATGAAAATTTCATAAAAAAAAAACTAGAGCAAGGATGCTCTGAATGGTTCAACTGGATTAGAAAGAATAAGTAGACTTCTTGTTGGGCATTGGAATGTAAAAAAGGAAATTTGAGAGCAATATTGGTAAAAGATGTGAAGAGATAAGAAAGTTGTTTAATGGATAAAGTGAAAGCCTTTAAACTCGAAAAAGAATGACTTCAATATATTGCTTCTTTTAGAGAAAAAAGAAAAAAAAAAGAACAAATTGCTTTAAAAAAAAACTCAATGATGAGAAAAATGAAAATCCTATGAAAAATATATCATAACTAGTAGATGAGCTAAGCCTATTTGTAACATTAACAAATAATGATCAATAATCACAATATATTAGAAAATAACCTATATTTATGAATGATTATGAGCTAACTAAAACTGATCAATATAGTGATTCATTTACTCATTTTATTTTAATTTTATACTATGATCAGTGACTTCTAAAGATGTCATTACAGAAATAAAATGAAAAAAATGTTATGAAAGATGGAATTAATGTCATCAAGGAAAACAATCTATGTGAGTTAATAGAGCTTTCAAAAAAACAAAAGAATATTAGAGTAAGATGTAAGCTCCATATAAAGCTGCAACTCATGAACTTTATCATTATAGTCTTTTCTATTCTTTATAATATTAGTTTTTATCATTACTATCTTTATTTCTTTATCTTAATTCTCCACACTCCTAAAACCTTTGGAATATGCTTTCAAATAATTTTTTCCTTGAAAAACTAGAATTTTCATCTTAATAATGTCCAAATCTCTATCCAAATCATCCTGGAATCTATCCTCCCTATCTACTCTTTCATGGACGAAACCTACACCTTTAATTTTTTGTATATATGGTGGTTGAAACTAAAACAAATGACTCAATAACTATTTTTTTTTGTAATTTTCAAGAAACCCAACAAAGTAAACCTAAAATATTTCAAATCAAGAGTTATCTCTAAGAAACCTTAAGAATCAAGATTTGTTTATGTGATTTAAAGTAACTACACAAACTCTATTGGTGTGTTGTTATAAGCAACAAAAAAATAAATCCCCAAACTCTTAAAAATAAATGCAGTATTGCAATTAAAGATTGTTCTCATATAGGGTATCTAGCATAGTTTTGTGCTACATGAATAAAGATGAAGGGGATTGAGTATAATGAAAATAATTTTAAGGAAAACAACTAAGAAATAATTAACTCAAATTAAAATATTGAAATCAATCAAAAGAACAAACCTTGATATAAGTCAACATTTACCATTAAGTCTTTTATAACTGATCATCAATGCAAATATATATAAATTCATACTTTTAATATTCACCATTGAAATTATTTTTTTAATCTCTCTTTAGTCATAATGAATTAGAAAACCAGCAATCTAATTAACCCTAACTTCTAAAAAACTCAGTACAAGTGCTAAAAATTTAAACTAGTAGTAGCTTTAAGAATTAGAGAGATTGATAAAACTAAACAATACAATCACAAACAATTGTATTTAAATTGAATATTCTTCCTAAGATATACTAATTTCTAACACGACAAATCATTAACCAAAGTTGTTTCACATATTAAAGATCAAACAATTATGTATTTGATATCTAACATAGGAGTAGATTGTAATGAATAATAAACTAGTAATTAAATAAGACAATCATGAAAATAGATATCGAAGAACATTTAATACTTAAAGTATAAATTACACAATGAAAATAAATTATATCTTATAGTTTTATTGATTATGAGGCTTTTATTTCTGTTAATAAATTTTTTTTAGTTACATAGTACCATGATAAAAACTTGAAAGAAAATGAAAATAAAGAAAAAAGAAGGGAAAAGAGGAAAGAGAGAATTCTGATCTCATCTCTCCCTTTCTTTTTTACATGTTTCTCTCTTTCTAGAAGCCTACAAAATCTCCTAGCAATACTCTTAATATTATCCTTCACTAGTAACCATTAAATCTGAATATTTAATAAAATTATTAAATAAATAAAATAAAGTCTTAGGAAAATGATGTCTTCAACTAAAATTCATTCACCAAATCTAGAAGTTTCTAAAAATAAATTCACATCATATTAAATTTGCAAGTCAAAAAATGTTCCAACATGTTGGTAGTACAAATGTAAAGCATTCATGCCCAATTTCCACCTTGATGCATCAAGGTAGGTATGTATGTATATATATATATATATATATATATATATATTCAAAATATAAAAGTTGTAAATCTATTTCCTAAGGTTCAACAACACTTTAAATCATTTCAATTGAAGTTTGTATAAGAGAGATATACTCGGATTACAAAGCTATGTTAAAATCATCTAATTAACTTTGTTTTACCCTTAACGCCTCCATTTGCATCCAAAATCAAAATATAAAAATAATTAATATATTTAGACATCAAATAAGTATAAAATACTAAACATTATGAGAGAGAAATATGACATTTTGCTTTCTCATCATTTATATTTCTTTGAATTAAGATTTGCGGAGAACACTAAAAATATCTTTTCTTGAGATTTTCTTTATTCTTCTTCTTTATTTTTTATAAGAATTTATTAAGTCAAGATTACAAATATTTTTTTTTTAACTTGATGTCGCAACTAGTTTTTAAAGAAGATAAATAATTCAACAACAATGGAGTATGTGGAAACTTGAAGGTAAAAGATATATAACATAATTTTAAAGCCTTAATCTGATACCAATTGATGTGAATCCTATAAATATAAAGATACAAAAATCTATAGTCAAATTGACTCTTTCCAAAAAAAGCTAAGATCAGATTTGGAATTGAGCTTAGCACAATAATAACTTGTATCAAGATACCAAGACTATAAATAATTGTACCCCCACCAAATACCTATAAAAAAAACAAATGAGAAGAATAAAAGACGTTCATAAAATTTAGTTAATTCTTTGTTAAGTCATAGTAGTTTTAATGAAGAACAAAAAAGTATAAGCTAAACCTCTCATACACAATAATAATTGTTGAAATCAAAGTCTGTTAAAAAATAAAAATAAATACAAGATACATAATTATATTTATATTATGTAAAAATAACCTAAACAATACTAGAAAAATAATAAAAAAGTTCTAAATAAAATAGAAAAAAAAATCATAAATCAACTAGAAAACTAATACAATTCATGTACAGTAGCTTTTAGATCTTATCGCTAAGCTTTCCTAAAATCCGATTTCCCTGAAAATGTAACCTAATATAGAATAAGGTCTCTAAAAACTTATGATAAAAGCTTAGCACGACCCAATAGTTGGATAAAAATATATGTTTGTTCGAGTAAAATTATGCATTAAAAAAATTAACTTTTATTTGCTTAAATTAATTAACACATGAAGTAGATTGATCAGATCCCTTTTATGCATGAATTAAATCAATCAAGATCTGATCTTTATTTGTTAATATTATCTCCTTAAAATCCATCTTGACCTAAATGTTATAAAAAATCCCATTAAAGGCACGTTTTAGCTTCTTTGCCCTTGATATAATAATTGGATAAATGGAACTTGCAATGTATCTTTTGATGTAGTTCAGATCGCATAACTTATAGTCTTGACTTTTATATCCATAGGGTTTCTAGGCTACAGGGATTCTTGACTTTTATATATATAGGATTCTTATTAGACTATAAATTTTTTAATGACCATAATACTAAATATTAAATCCTTGACATCTAATACATGTTTCATACCTTTCACATCTTTCTCTGTAAAAACAACTTGAAAAAAAGAGAGAGCGGTCACTACGATACTAGTTATAATAATGGTCTGAAAAAATTAATTTGATTTTGAGATTTTAAACTTACTAAAATTTGTTTAATGGTTAGTAATGGAATTTTGTAAGTTTCTATAATATTTTTTCTTTTCAAGTGAAAATAGCTTGAGATTTGGGTTTTAAGAATTTAGAAATCCAAACCTTGATTTTGTCATCATCAAAGGTGATGAAAAACTGTTCTAGCAGGTGATGCCTTACTCGTTATCCAAAAACAAAGAAGAAAAGAAAATGGTGCATCCCTCCTCGTCAATGCCTGGACATGCCTGGTATTGAAAGTCTATAAGTGCCAAAACTTTATTTTTAAAAGCCAAACTCATATGCCTTGTGTCACGGGGTTAAATTTTTCGCAACAAAATTCAACCCAATACGGCAGTCTAGTCCTAACTAAACTCAGCCTTGCCTCTCCTTTTCGTTTGTGTTTCCTACGACTATGTGTTTCGCTCACCCAACGAAGTTCCCACAATTGTCAAGTCGTAAACAAAGAACAAACACAAGCAAACACACCAAAGTTTACAAGAATACCTCTCAACCTTTATTTATCTAATCAACAAAGGATTACACAATACAAGTATGTGTGCTATGTGACACAACTAAAAGGTTGATGTCTTCTACCAAGTGCAGGAGTGTCGAAGTAATAAATAACCCGGCAAGACCGGGGTCGAACCACAGGGAGGTTAATTGTACAAATTATAATAACAATAATACAACAACAATAATAATAATAACAACAATAATAGTAGTAGTAGTAGTAGTAGTAGTAGTAGTAATAATAATAATAATAATAATAATAATAATAATAATAATAATACTAGTAGTAGTAGTAGTAATAATAATAATAAAGAAAGAGAAGAAGAAGATGATGATGAGAACTTGGAGATGAAAAATTAATGTAAGGATTAAACAATAATAATAACAAATGTCAAGGTTAGAGGTTCCACTAATGGTATATCAAACAAGTATAGTATAAACTCTTGTTATTGAATTGGAAACCACACACAAAGGAGGTTCCAATCAGATTATATATTGTTAACATGATTACATTAGTCATCTTATTCAATTAATGCTAATACTTGTAAATCTCGTCAAGCATTCATGATTATAACTTATGTTAACAACAAATCAAGTTCCTTTCATAGCTCAGGTGTCGGTTATACCATACATTATGGGCTATGAAAGTACCAAGCATTTGGTGTACCAAGTGTTATACAACATAAATCAAGATTAGTCATTTAACAAGCAAAGTATTAAAGAGTGAACAAGATAAAAAATATAAAACATGTTAGTATCAAACATTAAAGTCCATATTAAGTTTACATTATACTTATTCTCACACCATTAGTGTAGCCTTTTCACCTTGACATAATTAACTTAGCTAGACATAATGAAAGAAAGCAAAATAGATAAACAAAATAAGAACATAAAAGCTAACTAAGTAAAGGAAAGGAAATGAAAAGCATAAACTTAATATTAATGAAAACAAAGCATAAAAAATACAAAGAGAGAAAGGAAGAGCATGATCTTGATCTGAACACCAAGATGCCTAAATGCATGGCAAATGCCTCCTTTTATAGGCCAAAATTGGGAACTATTGATTTGATGACTAATTGATAAGTGGGTGGCCAACTTTTGACTTGGTGACAATCCTTATCTTCTCTTGTCTGCCCAAAACGTCATTGATAACGTCAAAACTAGAGCCAGGTGCAACATGAAAGTTGTAGGCAATTGTCTCAGCTTTCTTGTGTAAAAAATTCAGCTCATTTGGACTTCTAGAACTCCAAATATGGCCAAAATACAGAACAGTGCTCGGGCTAGAAGACAGATTCGGGCTTCTTTGTTGTTGCTACAATTTGGACTTGATAATGGCCTTTTTAGATCTTGGGCTCCATATGAAAGTTGTAGGCCTATGTCTTACCTTTCCATCCATATAAATTGGACCTAAATCTGAGATCTGTAGCTCCAGATATGACCCAATTACCGAACAGTATTCCGGTTTGGATTGCACCGACATCTCTTCTCTAAGTTTGACCATCTCTTTATCCTTGCAATTTAAGTTCTTCAAGTCATCAATCAATCCTTTCATTTATGTGATAGGCCTGCATTAAAAATAGACATTTACCACAAATTATAGGTATCTTATATTATTAGATACATTATTATAAAACATATTTTAGTTAAGGAGTTATTGATACTTCAAGTGCAAAATGATGATATAAAACCATGATAAAAATACACTTTTAAGTACTAATCACACCCCTCAACCAGCTTATTACTAGTCCCTAGTAATCAAAGCGTTACAATAATTTGCAAATTTCACAAAGCAAGGTATTCATCATTTAACTTCCATTAATCTATCCAGATAAACAAACTCTCATTAAATTTATATATCTGCTCAATACCGCTTAACAAGATATTAATAAACCTTTTTTTTATGCTCAATGTATCAACACATAATTATGGGGCTTTTCTTGGAAGAAAACAAAATTTTTGTTCTAATGTTTAAGGTTAACTTCCTTGGGTTGGGATTATTATTTTTGTCTTTTTTTTGTCTTTTTTTTTTAAATATATACATATAATTTAAAAACATCACATCTTTAACCCATGTAACGAGCTTTCAGCTAATGACTCCCAGACCAGTTGGTCTTAGGGCATTAGGTGTTAAGACACCCCTACGAGCTTAGTAACTCGGGTCGCCGATACTGATATGTAGATAGTGCAATGTTTGATTCCCTTAAGCTTTTCTCCTCAACCCATGTAACAAGCGTTGGGCCAATAGCTCCCAAGTCAGTTGACTTTAGGGTATTAGGTGTTAAAACACCCCTTCGGGCTTAATTGCTTAGGTTAGGGAGGCTACGAAACCAAACTTATCTACATTTTTATTATCATCATTTTTTTTTCTTTCTTTTTCTTTTTTTTTTCATGTTTTTTTAATTATATACAATCCCTTTCCCTTAGTTGTTACCTTTAACAAAAGAACATAAATAATGTAATAATCCAATATGCAACCCACAATCATATGTTAAAGTGTGTGTGTGTGTGTAAATTAAGGTTTAAGAATACATGTTAAATAAGTATATGAGCAGAATTAAGCGGTAACAATACGAGAGTTTGTAAACCTGAATATTTCAGGAAGTATTATAATAGACCTTGTTAAGAATGGTTACTAAGATGCGTCTCAAGAATCACTTTTAACAAAAGAACTCCTTTACTCTGCCATCCTAGTAACAACAATTATGCACATGCTTTATGAAATGAATTTTTTTTTTTATCAACTACTACCCTCTCCCCCCAACCAAAACGAGACATTGTCCTCAATGTTCTAAGGTATAAAGATAGAGTATAAAAGATATCACCTGAAATAACGAACACTAACAAAACCTGAAACACACTGAAACAAAAATAAGAAATAACAAAACATAATAAAACCAAAAGACACAAAAATTCACAAATGAAGGCTCAAATCCAATCTAAGCTTTTTACGGCTTTCCTTAGATGACCAATTTATGCGACTCATGGAAGGATCAATCACAGGAATGAAAGATTGTAGTTGGTCAATCAATTGTTCAGCAGTAGAAGCAGAGATTATGATTTGTCGTGCAGAAGATGTTAGAAATTCCTGTTCCACGGCATGATCAAGAAAAGACAACAACTTGTCATAATAACCATTAACATTTAACAAACCTATGGGTTTATGGTGAATGTGCAATTGAGCCCAAGAGGAAATATGAAAGATCTCTTCCAATGTGCCTAGACCACCTGGTAAAGCAATGAAAGCATCAGCATGGTTAAACATTGCATTCATTCGAGCCGACATTGTGGAGACCTGAAGTTCCTCTCCAATTGTTTTTCCAATGATGTCCCCTTGTGCCAAAGCTTCAGGGACGATTCCTAAAACTTGACTACCTCCTAAAAATGCAGTTATTGACACACCTCCCATTAACCCAAGACTGCCTCCCCCATACACTAAATGAATCTTTCTCTCAGCTAGCACCTGACCAAGATGATTTGCTGATTCTAAAAACTCCTTTTCTTTCCCAGGACTAGATCCACCAAAAACACAAATATTTCTTATATGATGACCTGAGGAACTTGCCATTTCTACACACTTCTATAGTTTTTGAATGTATGGGTTGAGTAGAAATGAAAGGAAGGAAGAGAGGGTTTTATAGATGAGAAATTAGAAAGGCAATCATAACACCTATATGTAGGTCAGCTGGAGTCTCACACTCTCTCTCTCTTTATTTATTTATTTATTTATTTACTTTTGAAAAAAAAAACATGTGTATGTACAGGTAGTTGTGATTGTGGCTCACATCTTCCCTTGGTTTTACGTCCAAGAACGGCTTAAACGCCCTCTATGGGTCGGGGATAGGCTTCCCATCCAGTTTTCTTAAAAACTGGCAAACAGGGTCTTTTTTAGTCAGATTCCCAAGACTAAGTCTATCATGTTCTTTATGAAATAGTGGCCATAAATCATGAATTGCACGATGCACATCTCCACTAGGATGCGTCTCAAGAGTCAATAGAAGATTATTTAAAGACTCCTTACTCAGGCCATCCTTAATGAATTGTATTTTATCTTCACGGTTTATAGATATCATTCCTAAAGAACGACATTGTGTATTACAAGTCCATCTAGCACATCAATGACAGACATCCAGTCGTTTTGCACGACGCTTCTTTGCAAAAGTGCTTTTACCTGTTCCAGGCATGTGTGAAATGAAGAAGTTAGAGGACTCACCTGATAATCGGACCTTTGCTTCAATCAACCAGCGAATATCTTCAGGAATTCCATGATTCATTAACAATCTTAATCTTGCACATCTAGCACGGTAAATTTTTGTAATCGCATTTTTAGGCAGAGCGGGAAAATACTTTTTCAATTTTTCAAGATTAGTGTCCATTTTCAAATGAGAATTGGAAGAGAGATTCAAAGAATTGCACAGATATATACACAAATATCAGTAATTATGGGAAACTGAAAGAACCGACTTAAGTCACGGAGTACCGTTATCCGCCATTTGACCGGGGTGAAAGAAACTAGCAAAAATCACTCAAAAAGAAACATAAAAAAGAAAATGTCAGAAAAACAAAATAATCAACCTTTATCTACAAGATCATTCAAACCAGCTGATTCATTTTCATTAGGAAAATTATCAAAGTAAGCTTTCAAACGATGTCCATTTTCCTTAAAATCATTGTCATTCATTGAATTCTCAATATCACAGGCCCCATAAGGATCGATCCATCTTAATCTTAGCTCTTTCGGGAATGTATAGAGTTGAGAATCATAAAACAAAACTTTTTGACCAGTGTCAATTTTTTGACAATTTTCACAAGTTTTGCAGAATGCATGTGTGTCCTTGAACATGGTGGGCCAATAAAATCCATTTTGAAATATTTTTGCAGCTGTCTTTTTTGACGAGAAATAACTTCCACATGCTTCAAAATGACAAAGTTTAATGACACAACTTACCTCATTGTCGGGAATGAATTTTTGAAATATTTGATCAGGACAATATTTGAATAAGTTAGGGTCATCACAGTAAAAGCTCTTCACTTCGTTCAAAAACTTTTCTTTGTCTTGCGTACTCCAATCAGCTGGCAAATCTTCTAAGGCAAGAAAATTGATATTTTTATCATACCAAGGCATTGGACTAAGAGAAAGTAAGGATTCGTTAGGAAAGTAATCATCGATTGGTGTGATGTTAGATGTCGAATCTGTTGTCACTGTTGACAAAAGATTCGCATCAATATTTTCTGTGCTTATTTCATCCGTGATTTCTTCCTCCGAATAAACCATTTGTAAATCTTCAGTTTCATCCAATTCATTTTTACTTAAAGTAGATTCAAGTTGATCATAAACTAATTCATCAATATGATCTACTTCTTGTAAATCATTATCATCTCCAGGTTGCTTGCAAATGTTGAAAATATTCATCTCCAATGTCATGTTTCCAAATGATAGCTTCATCAGTCCATTCCTACAATTAATCAATGCATTAGAAGTTGCAAGAAATGGCGTCCTAAAATAACAGGAAATGAATTACATGCTTCAACAGGTTCTGTGTCCAAGACAATAAAATCCACAGGATAAATGAATTTATCGACTTGTACTAACACATCTTCAATTATTCCTCTAGGCACTTTTACAGATCTATCGGCAAGTAAAAGAGATATAGAAGTTGGTTTTAACTCACCTAGATTGAGACTCTGAAAAACTGAATATGGAAGTAAATTCACACTAGCACCAAGATCAAGTAAGGCTCTTTCAATTTTATGCTCTCCAATAAAGCAAGAAATTGTAGGACAACCAGGGTCTTTATATTTCAAAGCATTATTATTTTGAAGAATAGCACTTACTTGTTCGGCTAGAAAGGCTTTCTTTTTCACATTCAATTTCCTCTTCACAGTGCATAGATCTTTCAAAAATTTAGCATAGGAAGGAACCTGTTTAATAGCATCCAGCAAAGGTATATTGATCCTTACCTGTTTGAAAATTTCATAAATTTCAGAATTGTGATTGACTTTCCTTTGTTTGGTCATGGCTTGAGGAAATGGAAGTGCTGGCGGTGAGTCAGTCGTTTCTTTGCAATTTTCAGATTCATCCCCTTTCTTACCCTCAGAGATTGACTCATCATCTTTCTCATAAGGTTCAAGAGAGGGTTTTTCAATAACCTTACCACTGCGTAGAGTAGTGACTGATTTGAGTTGATCCATGTGTTCAAGAGAGGGTTTTTCAATAACCTTACCACTGCTGTGGTTGAGATGGAAACTTACCTTTCTCTTGGAAACTGAGAGCAGATGTTAATTTTGCAAGAGTATCTTTAAAATCTGTCATGTTTTGAGCAAGTTGAATATTGATTGTCTCTTGCTTTTCAATGAATGCATGTAATGTTTCCTCAAGATTTCTTCTAGGAGATGGAGCATAAGGAGGTGCATATCCATGAGAATTTTGGAAATTGTGGTGTGCTTGAAATGGTGGTTGTGAAGTTTGTGCATTGTTGTTCTCACTCTTCCAACTGAAATTTGGGTGATTCCTCCAACCAGGGTTGTATGTTTGGGAGTATGGGTTATGGTTGGCCCTTTGAAAACTGTTTAAAGCATGAGCTTGTTCATGGAGACATTCTTTAAAAGAAGGCAAGGTTGGACAATCGTTGGTTGAGTGTTCATTTGTTTCACAGATTTGACACACAATGTTTTCAACAGATTTTAATTGACCACTCTTTTTCAATTCTAGTGCCTCGACTTTTCTAGCTAAAGATGCAAATTTGGCTTGGAGGTCATGATCTTCCCTAAGGTTGTACATACCTCCACTAGATGTATGAAGTTGAGTTTTACTCGGTGCCTCATATGTACCCGCAGTGTCCCAATTTTGAGCATTTTCAGCTAACAAGTCTAAGTACTCCATTGCTTCATTAGGGTCTTTATCTTCAAAAGTTCCATTGCACATCAATTCAACCATTTGCCTATCTTTAGGTGTTAACCCTTCATAGAAATGTCAAACCAATCTCCATGTTTCAAAACCATGATGAGGACAAGTACTAAGCAAGTCTCGATACCTATCCCAACATTTGTAAAATGTTTCTCCTGGTTTTTGAGTGAAAGTGGTGATTTGTCTCTTGAAAGAGTTTGTTCTATGAGATGGGAAAAACTTCTTTAAAAACTGTTGTTGCATTTCATCCCAAGCAATAATGGATCCTGGTCTCAAATTTTGTAGCCATGTTTTAGCTTTATCTTTTAATGAAAAAGGAAAAAGCTTTAATCTAATGGTGTTCATGCTACAATTTAAATTATTATATGTGTTGCAGACCTCCTCAAATTCCCTTAAATGCAAGTATGGATTTTCCAATTCTAAGCCATGAAAAGAAGGTAAAAGTTGAATAATGCCTGGTTTAAAATTAAAATGAGATGCATCAGGAGGAAAAATTATGCATGATGGTGCACTTGTTCTTGTGGGATTCATGTGGTCTCTAAGTGTTCTAGCACGGTTATTCTCATTATTGTCATTATGAAGTGATTGATTATCTTCTTCAGCCATATTTTCTGAAAATGATGAGGATACCCTACAAAGTCTACCACTTGATGTACGTGACCACACTCTCATGCACGTGTAGGAGTAAAATAAAAAGAAGAAGAAAACAAAAGAAGAAGAAACAAGAGAAAAGAAACAAAGTTATATACAAGAAAAGTGAAAAGAGAAAATAAAATAAATATTATAATTTATACAAGAACTTACCTCCCCGGCAACGGCGCCAAAAACTTGACACGACTAAAAGGTTGATGTCTTCTCCCAAGTGCAGGAGTGTCGAAGTAATAAATAACCCGGCAAGACCGGGGTCGAACCACAGGGAGGTTAATTGTACAAATTATAATAACAATAATACAACAACAATAATAATAATAACAACAATAATAGTAGTAGTAGTAGTAGTAATACTAATAATAATAATAATAATAATAATAATAATAATAATAATACTAGTAGTAGTAGTAATAATAATAATAAAGAAAGAGAAGAAGAAGATGATGATGAGAACTTGGAGATGAAAAATTAATGTAAGGATTAAACAATAATAATAACAAATGTCAAGGTTATAGGTTCCACTAATGGTATATCAAACAAGTATAGTATAAACTCTTGTTATTGAATTGGAAACCACACACAAAGGAGGTTCCAATCAGATTATATATTGTTAACATGATTACATTAGTCATCTTATTCAATTAATGCTAATACTTGTAAATCTCGTCAAGCATTCATGATTATAACTTATGTTAACAACAAATCAAGTTCCTTTCATAGCTCAGGTGTCGGTTATACCATACATTATAGGCTATGAAAGTACCAAGCATTTGTTGTACCAAGTGTTATACAACATAAATCAAGATTAGTCATTTAACAAGCAAAGTATTAAAGAGTGAACAAGATAAAAAATATAAAACATGTTAGTATCAAACATTAAAGTCCATATTAAGTTTACATTATACTTATTCTCACACCATTAGTGTAGCCTTTTCACCTTGACATAATTAACTTAGCTAGACATAATGAAAGAAAGCAAAATAGATAAACAAAATAAGAACATAAAAGCTAACTAAGTAAAGGAAAGGAAATGAAAAGCATAAACTTAATATTAATGAAAACAAAGCATAAAAAATACAAAGAGAGAAAGGAAGAGCATGATCTTGATCTGAACACCAAGATGCCTAAATGCATGGCAAATGCCTCCTTTTATAGGCCAAAATTGGGAACTATTGATTTGATGACTAATTGATAAGTGGGTGGCCAACTTTTGACTTGGTGACAATCCTTATCTTCTCTTATCTGCTCAAAACGTCATTGATAACGTCAAAACTGGAGCCAGGTGCAAACATGAAAGTTGTAGGCAATTGTCTCAGCTTTCTTGTGTAAAACATTTAGCTCATTTGGACTTCTAGAACTCCAGATATGGCCAAAATACCGAACAGTGCTCGGGCTGGAAGACAGATTCGGGCTTCTTTGTTGTTGCTACAATTTGGACTTGATAATGGCCTTTTTAGATCTTGGGCTCCATATGAAAGTTGTAGGCCTATGTCTTACCTTTCCATCCATATAAATTGGACCTAAATCTGAGATCTGTAGCTCCAGATATGACCCAATTACCGAACAGTGTTCCGGTTTGGATTGCACCGACATCTCTTCTCTAAGTTTGACCATCTCTTTATCCTTGCAATTTAAGTTCTTCAAGTCATCAATCAATCCTTTCATTTATGTGATAGGCCTGCATTAAAAATAGACATTTACCACAAATTATAGGTATCTTATATTATTAGATACATTATTATAAAACATATTTTAGTTAAGGAGTTATTGATACTTCAAGTGCAAAATGATGATATAAAACCATGATAAAAATGCACTTTTAAGTACTAATCACTATGCATAAAATCGCATGCTCCACAGTAGAGGCTTGACAGCCCATTTATAGATAAATATGAGCTGCTAGGCTCACTCATAATTCCTATTTTTCAGGGCATAGTGGGGCACTTACTCCCCATGATCTCTATGATCCCTCATTTTCAAGGCATAGTGGAGGACTTCCTTCCCCACTCAGCTGCCACTTCCCCACATTTTGCCCCCATGATACAACCACTTTCTGCCTATCCACATGGCAGTCCCAACTGCCTATTCTGCTGCATCAGCTGCTGACTTAGAAGGTCCATCACCTAAGCCCCCACGTCCATGCCAAGTCGCAAGCTCAACGACTCGCACAGACCATTGCACGCTGCCTGCCGAATTCATTTCTGCCTATGCAAGGCTGCCGCTGTCCATAGCTGCCAAATTCTAGGCAATGTGCTTTCATTAGCGCATCCCCACCCTTAAAGCCTTAACAAACCACCCTCACTAGAAGAGTCTGACGTCCTCGTTGGAATAAATGTGAGGTAGTTTTGCATTTGATCCTTAAATTGCCACAAATCTGTGTCCTTCTCCCACGAAACCTCTTTATTCGTCTTCCATTTTACTAAGAATTCTGTCCGCCAATTCTTTTTGTGTTGGCCAAGTTGATGATGATCCATAATCTTGATGATACCATCGTCAAATTACTTGTGAATCATAAGAGGAGCTCTTTGTGACTTACTTCTTTTCGGATCCTCATTGTCTTTATAAAATGGTCGTAAGTAACTTACATGAAAAGTGGGATGAAGCTTCAGCTGTTCGGGCACCTTCAATCTATAGGCAACAACACCAACCTTTTCAATGACTTCAAGAGGTCCATCATATCTTGGCACCAACCTTCGGTGCTTCGACGTCCTCATAATTTTCTTCCAAATTTGAGGAGTTAACTTGAGCAACACCTTGTCACCCATATTGAATTCCAGTAACCTTCGCTTTTGATTTGCATATTTGAGCATCCGCTTCCTTGCCTTACGCAAACTATCTTGAGCTTGCTCAAACAGCTCCTATCGCTCCATCGTAAATCTGTATGCTGTTGGACTCTTCCCACCAGATATCTGTACTGCAATCTCGACAGGAGTTTGGGGTTGTGCTCCCAAAACCAGCTCAAATGGACTTGCTTCCGTTGTCGAGGATTTTTGAAGATTATAGCAAAACTATGCACTATCTAGCAACTCCAACTAGTTTCGTTGCATTGTCATCACGTAGTGTCTCAAATATCCCTCTAGCAAAGCATTTATCCTTTCTGTCTACCCATCAGTCTGCGGATGGTTGGCAGTCGAAAACTTCAGCCTTGTTCCTACCATGTTGAACAATGCTGTCCAGAATCTATCCATGAATCGCACATCACGATCGCTTACAATGTCTGAGGGTAGTCCAAAGTATTTCACCACGTTGTGGTAGAATAAGTCAGCGGCCACTTCGGCTATACACACCACAGGGGCAGCTACAAACACCGCATACTTGGTGAATTTGTCCACGACAACCATGATCATGTTCATGCCATCCATCTTTGGAAAGCCAACAATGAAGTCCATCGAAACTGACACCCAAGGCTTCTCTGGAATCAGCAACGGCTGTAACAAGCCTGCTTCTCACTATCAGAAAGTCTTGTCTTATTGGCACACAAGACAAGTCTCGACGTAAAGTTCTACATCGTCTTCCATCTTCAGCTAATAATAAGTCTATGACAAGAGAGCAACCATCCTTTCTCTACCTGGATGTGCTACCCATTGTGGATCATGAGTCTCCGTCATTAAGTGTTTTTGCAACTCCCCCTTTGGCACGAAGATTCAACCCCTTTTTGTATAGAGTAGGTCTTGTTCCAACCAATATCTCCGTATTGTCCTTTCTCGTACAAGCTCAACCATTTTCTTGTACACTGCATCTTCCCAGTAGCTTGATGACACGATCAAAGAGTTGATGTCTTATCCCAAGTGCAGGAGTGTCAAAGTAAAATAACCCGGCAAGACCGGGGTCGAACCACAGAGAGGTGAATTATATAATTTACAAATAAAGAAAAAGAGTTGAAGAGAATAATAACAGAAAAAGAGTTGAAGAGAATTTTGGGATGTGATATTGATGTAAGGATTAAACAATAACAAAACATATGTCAAGGTCATAGGATTTACTAATAGTATTTCAAATAAATATAATATAAACTCTTTTTATTACTCAACTAGAAACCACACACAAAGGAGGTTCTAATCGGATGATTTCTCGTTATTAGCTCATTATAAATTACTAACATGATCATATTAATTATCTTATATAAGTAATACCATACTTATAAATATCATCAAGCATTCATGTTGCTAGTTTATGTTAACAACAAATCAAGTTTCTATCATAATAACGATTTCGGCCGAAAACTATGAAAGATCAAGCATTTGATGTACCAAATATTATACAACACAAATCTAAATTAAACATTTAATAAGCAAGGTATTAAGAATTAGTAAGATAAAAGGATAAAACATGTTAATAACAATCTTTCTTAGATATAAACATTTAAAGCTCATGTTGAGTTTATATTATACCTATTCTAACACCATTAGAAAAACCTTTTCACCTTGACATAATTAACTTAGCTAAACATTAAGAAGGAGAAAAACACAAATAAACAATATAAGAATATAAACATAATATAAGCTAACTAAGTATAGGAAAAGAAATGAAAGAGCATAAACAAGAGATTACTATAGCATAAAAGAAAACTTGAACATTACAAAGATGTAGAGAGAAAGCAAGAAGATAACTTTGATCTGAAAATTAATATGACTAAATACATGGACAATGCCTCCTTTTATAGGCTAAGTTTCAGAACTATTGATTGATTGAAGAATTGGTGGGCATCCATTGATTTGGTGGCTGGTTTTTGACATTAATGGCTGCTGGTTTTTTGATATTATGGGCTGATTTTTGATATTGTTGGCTGGCCAAAACGTCATTGCTCACATCAGAATTATAGCCAACTGAATTATGGAAGCTGTGGGCAATTGTCTCAGCTTTCCATAAAAAAAAACCAGAGCTCATTTGGACTTCTAGAACTCAAGATATGAGCCAAAAACCGAATAGTGCTTGAGCTGCAGGACAGCTTCCGACGTCTTTGTTGTTGCTAAGATTTGGGCTTGAAAACGGCAGAACTGAGTCTTTGACTTCATATGAAAGTTGTAGGTCTATGTCTTACCTTTCCATCGATATAAAATGGACCTAAATCTGATATCTACAGCTCCAGATATGATCAAATTACTGAACGGTGTTCGAGTTTGGAATGCACCAGTAACACTTTGCTAAGTTTGGCCTTCTTTTTATCCTTTCAATTTCAATCCTTAAACTCATCAATCAATCCTTTTATTTATGTGATATACCTGCATTTAGGATGAACATTTACCATGAATTAAAGGTATATTATATTTTTAGACTTGCTAATATAAAACATGCTTTTGTTAGGGAATTTAATGATACTTTAGGTGCAATATGATGACATAAATCCTTAATGAGAATGCACTTTTAAGTACTAATCACACCCCCCAACCAGCTTATTACTAGTCCCTAGTAATCAAAGCATTAAAATAGAAAAATAATTTGCAAATACCACAAAGCAAGGCATTCATCATTTAACTTCTATTAATCTATCCAGATAAACAAACTCTCATTAAATTTATATATCTGCTTAATACCTCTTAAACAAGATATTAGTAAACCTTCTTTCGGTGCTCAATAAATCAAAACATAGCTATGGAGCTTTTCATGGAAGAAAACAAAATTTTTGTTCTAATGTTTAAAGTTAACTTCCTTGGGTTGGGATTGTTATCTTTTTTTTTTTTTTTTTGAAAGCAAGAATTTATAGCACAATGTATCCTGAACCCATGTAACGAGCTTTCGGCTAATGACTCCCAGACCAGTTGGTCTTAGGGCATCAGGTGTTGAGACACCCCTACGAGCTTAGTAACTCGGGTTGCAAATACTGATATGTAGATAGTGCAGTGTTTGATTCCCTTAAGCTTTCTCCTCAACCCATGTAACAAGCACTGGGCCAATAACTCCCAAGTCAGTTGACTTTAGGGTACTAGGTGTTCAAACACCCCTTCGGGCTTATTTGCTTAAGTCAAGAAGGCTACGAAACCAAACTTATCTACTTTGTTTTTATTTTCTTTTCTTTTTTTTATTGTTTTTTTTTGGTTTTTTTTTTTGCATATTATATATTATCCCTTTCCCTTAGTTGTTACCTTTAACAAAAGAACACAAATAATGTTATAATCCAATATGCAACCCACAATCATATGTTCGAGTGTGTGTGTGAAAATGAAGGTTTAAAAATACTTGTTAGATGGGCATATAAACAGAATCTATAGATAGCAATCCAAGAGTTTGTAAACCTGAATATTTCAAGAAGTATTATAATAGACCTTGTTAAGAATGTTTACTAAGATGCGTCTCAAGAGTCACTAAAGTTCCTCCATTACTCTGCCATCCTAGTAACAATAGTTTTGCAAATGGTTTAAATAATAGAAATTTTTTTTTTTTAATATCAACTACTACCCTCTCCCCCCAACCAAAACAAGACATTGTCCTCAATGTTCTAAGCAAAAAGATAGAGTGTAGAAGATATCACCGGAAACAGCGACTATTGACAAACCTGAAACATACTAAAACAAATATAAGAAACAACAAAACACAAATATTATGCTATTAATAAAACCAAAAGACACAATTTTTCACAAACTAAGGCTCAAATCCAATTTAAGCTTTTTATGGCGTTTCATGGTTGACCAATTGAGTTGACTCATGGAGGGATCAATTACAGGGATGAAAGATTGTAGTTGGTCAATCAATTGTTCAGCAGTAGCAGTAGAGATTATGATTTGTCGTGCCGAAGATGTTAGAAATTCCTGTTCCACAGCTTGATCAAGAAAAGACAACAAATTATTATAAAAACCATTAACATTTAACAAACCTATAGGTTTATGGTGAATGTGCAGTTGGGCCCAAGAGGAAATATGAAAGATCTCTTTCAATGTACCCAGACCACCTGGTAAGGCAATGAAGGCATATCCGGTCTGGGAGTCATTAGCCGAAAGCTCGTTACATGGGTTCAGGATACATTGTGCTATAAATTCTTGCTTTCAAAAAAAAAAAAAAAAAGATAACAATCCCAACCCAAGGAAGTTAACTTTAAACATTAGAACAAAAATTTTGTTTTCTTCCATGAAAAGCTCCATAGCTATGTTTTGATTTATTGAGCACCGAAAGAAGGTTTACTAATATCTTGTTTAAGAGGTATTAAGCAGATATATAAATTTAATGAGAGTTTGTTTATCTGGATAGATTAATAGAAGTTAAATGATGAATGCCTTGCTTTGTGGTATTTGCAAATTATTTTTCTATTTTAATGCTTTGATTACTAGGGACTAGTAATAAGCTGGTTGGGGGGTGTGATTAGTACTTAAAAGTGCATTCTCATTAAGGATTTATGTCATCATATTGCACCTAAAGTATCATTAAATTCCCTAACAAAAGCATGTTTTATATTAGCAAGTCTAAAAATATAATATACCTTTAATTCATGGTAAATGTTCATCCTAAATGCAGGTATATCACATAAATAAAAGGATTGATTGATGAGTTTAAGGATTGAAATTGAAAGGATAAAAAGAAGGCCAAACTTAGCAAAGTGTTACTGGTGCATTCCAAACTCGAACACCGTTCAGTAATTTGATCATATCTGGAGCTGTAGATATCAGATTTAGGTCCATTTTATATCGATGGAAAGGTAAGACATAGACCTACAACTTTCATATGAAGTCAAAGACTCAGTTCTGCCGTTTTCAAGCCCAAATCTTAGCAACAACAAAGACGTCGGAAGCTGTCCTGCAGCTCAAGCACTATTCGGTTTTTGGCTCATATCTTGAGTTCTAGAAGTCCAAATGAGCTCTGGTTTTTTTTTATGGAAAGCTGAGACAATTGCCCACAGCTTCCATAATTCAGTTGGCTATAATTCTGATGTGAGCAATGACGTTTTGGCCAGCCAACAATATCAAAAATCAGCCCATAATATCAAAAAACCAGCAGCCATTAATGTCAAAAACCAGCCACCAAATCAATGGATGCCCACCAATTCTTCAATCAATCAATAGTTCTGAAACTTAGCCTATAAAAGGAGGCATTGTCCATGTATTTAGTCATATTAATTTTCAGATCAAAGTTATCTTCTTGCTTTCTCTCTACATCTTTGTAATGTTCAAGTTTTCTTTTATGCTATAGTAATCTCTTGTTTATGCTCTTTCATTTCTTTTCCTATACTTAGTTAGCTTATATTATGTTTATATTCTTATATTGTTTATTTGTGTTTTTCTCCTTCTTAATGTTTAGCTAAGTTAATTATGTCAAGGTGAAAAGGTTTTTCTAATGGTGTTAGAATAGGTATAATATAAACTCAACATGAGCTTTAAATGTTTATATCTAAGAAAGATTGTTATTAACATGTTTTATCCTTTTATCTTACTAATTCTTAATACCTTGCTTATTAAATGTTTAATTTAGATTTGTGTTGTATAATATTTGGTACATCAAATGCTTGATCTTTCATAGTTTTCGGCCGAAATCGTTATTATGATAGAAACTTGATTTGTTGTTAACATAAACTAGCAACATGAATGCTTGATGATATTTATAAGTATGGTATTACTTATATAAGATAATTAATATGATCATGTTAGTAATTTATAATGAGCTAATAACGAGAAATCATCCGATTAGAACCTCCTTTGTGTGTGGTTTCTAGTTGAGTAATAAAAAGAGTTTATATTATATTTATTTGAAATACTATTAGTAAATCCTATGACCTTGACATATGTTTTGTTATTGTTTAATCCTTACATCAATATCACATCCCAAAATTCTCTTCAACTCTTTTTCTGTTATTATTCTCTTCAACTCTTTTTCTTTATTTGTAAATTATATAATTCACCTCTCTGTGGTTCGACCCCGGTCTTGCCGGGTTATTTTACTTTGACACTCCTGCACTTGGGATAAGACATCAACTCTTTGATCGTGTCAAGTTTTTGAATGTTTACTAAGATGCGTCTCAAGAGTCACTAAAGTTCCTCCATTACTCTGCCATCCTAGTAACAATAGTTTTGCAAATGGTTTAAATAATAGAAATTTTTTTTTTTTTAATATCAACTACTACCCTCTCCCCCCAACCAAAACAAGACATTGTCCTCAATGTTCTAAGCAAAAAGATAGAGTGTAGAAGATATCACCTGAAACAGCGACTATTGACAAACCTGAAACATACTAAAACAAATATAAGAAACAACAAAACACAAATATTATGCTATTAATAAAACCAAAAGACACAATTTTTCACAAACTAAGGCTCAAATCCAATTTAAGCTTTTTATGGCGTTTCATGGTTGACCAATTGAGTTGACTCATGGAGGGATCAATTACAGGGATGAAAGATTGTAGTTGGTCAATCAATTGTTCAGCAGTAGCAGTAGAGATTATGATTTGTCGTGCCGAAGATGTTAGAAATTCCTGTTCCACAGCTTGATCAAGAAAAGACAACAAATTATTATAAAAACCATTAACATTTAACAAACCTATAGGTTTATGGTGAATGTGCAGTTGGGCCCAAGAGGAAATATGAAAGATCTCTTCCAATGTACCCAGACCACCTGGTAAGGCAATGAAGGCATCGGCATGGTTAAACATTGTATTCATTCTATCAGACATTGTAGAAACTTGTAATTCCTCTCCAATTGTTTTTCCAATGATGTCCCCTTCGGCTAAAGCTTTGGGGACAACCCCTAAAACTTGACTGCCTCCTACAAATGCAGCTATTGAAACACCCCCCATTAACCCAAGACTGCCTCCCCCATACACTAAATGAATCTTTCTCTCAGCTAGTATCCGACCAAGATGATTTGCTGATTCTAAAAACTCTTTTTCTTTCCCAAGACTAGATCCACCAAAAACACAAATAGTTTTTATTTTAGAAACAGAAGAACTCGCCATTTCTACACACTTATATATATGCTGAATGAATGGGTTGAGTAGAAATGATGGGAAGGAAGAGAAGATTTTATAGATGAACAATTGAAAATGCAAAGCATACCACCTATATGTAGGCTAGCTGAAGTCTTACTCTCTCTCTCTTTCTTATTTATTTATTTATTTATTGGTATTATTTTATTATTATATATATATATATTAAAAAAAATGTATGTACAAGCAGTTGTGATTGTGGCTCACAGCTTTCCCTTGGTTTTACGTCCAAGAACGGCTTAAACGCCCTCTATGGGTCGGGGATAGGCTTCCCATCCAGTTTTCTTAAAAACTAGCAAACAGGGTCTTTTTCAGTCAGATTCCCAAGACTAAGTCGATCATGTTCTTTATGAAAATGAGGCCATAAATCATGAATTGCACGATGCACATCTCCACTAGGATGCGTCTCAAGAGTCAATAGAAGATTATCTAAAGACTCCTTACTCAGGCCATCCTTAATGAATTGTATTTTATCTTCACGGTTTATAGATACCATTCCTAAAGAACGACATTTTGTATTACAAGTCCATCTGGCACATCGGTGACAGACTTTTAGTCGTTTTGCACGACGTTTCTTTGCAAAAGTGCTTTTACCTGTCCCAGGCATGTATGAAATAAAAGAGTTGGAAGACTCACCTGATAATCGGATCTTTGCTTCAATTATCCAGCGAATATCTTCAGGAATTCCATGGTTCATTAACAACCTCAATCTTTCACACCTAGCACGGTAAATTTTTGTAATCGCATTCTGAGGCAGAGCAGGAAAATACTTTTTCGTTTTTTCAAGAGCGGTGTCCATTTTTGTTTTATTTTTAAAGAGAAGTGGAGAAGAGATGTAAAGAAAAGAGAAGGAACAAGGAATTGAACAAATATATACAGAGTTATCAATTATCATGGGAAACTGAAAGAACCGACTTAAGAGTCACGGAGTACCGTTATCCGCCATTTGACCGGGGTTGGAGAAAGACTAGCAAAACAAAAGTCACACAAAAAAGAAACAAAAATATGAAAATAAAATAAAATAATCAACCTTTATATATAGGATCATTCAAACCAATGGATTCATTTTCACTAGGAAAATTATCAAAGTAAGCTTTCAAACGATGTCCATTGACCTTGAAAACATTACCATTCTTTGGATTCTCAATATCAAAGGCCCCATAAGGATATACATGTTTCACAACAAATGGACCGCTCCATCTTGATCTTAACTTTCCAGGAAATAAATGGAGTCGAGAATTATAAAGCAAAACTTTTTGACCAACATCAAATGTTTTTCTCAAGATTCTTTTATCATGAAAGTCTTTGATTCTTGCTTTATGAATTCTTGAATTCTCATATGCATCATTTCTTATTTCTTCAAGCTCATTTATTTGTAACTTACGCAACTGACTCGCATCATCCAGGTTTGAATTGAAAGCTTTAATAGCCCAATAAGCTTTGTATTCAAGTTCCACAGGCAAATGACAAGGTTTTCCATAAACCAACCTATAAGGTGACATACCTAATGATGTTTTAAAAGCAGTTCGATAAGCCCAAAGTGCATCATTAAGTCTTAAAGACCAGTCCTTTCGATTAGGGTTCACTGTTTTTTCCAAGATTTGTTTAATCTCCCTATTAGCAAGTTCTACTTGTCCATTTGTCTGGGGGTGATAAGGGGTGGCAACTTTGTGTGTGATTCCATATTTTTTCATTAAAGACTCAAATGGCTTGTTACAGAAATGTGTTCCACCATCACTTATCATGGCCCGAGGGATTCCAAATCGACTCAAAATGTTTTCTTTCAAAAACTTAATGACTGTTTTATGATCGTTGTTACGACTTGGAATTGCTTCTATCCATTTTGAAACATAGTCTACTGCGACTAATATGTACACAAAACCAAATGATGGAGGAAATGGACCCATAAAATCTATACCCCAACAGTCAAAGATTTCAATGACAAGAATAGTGCTTAAAGGCATCATGTGACGTTTTGAAAGAGATCCTAACTTTTGACAATTTTCACAAGATTTGCAGAATGCATGCGTGTCCTTGAACATGGTGGGCCAATAAAATCCACATTGTAAGATTTTTGCGGCTGTCTTTTTTGACGAAAAATGACCCCCACATGCCTCAGAATGACAAAATTTAATGACATTACTTACCTCATTGTCAAGAATGCATCTTCGAAATATTTGATCAGGACAATATTTGAATAAATAAGGGTCATCCCAATAAAAGTTCTTCACTTCGTTCAAGAACTTTCTTTTGTCTTGAGTGCCCCAATGCGCTGGCAAATGTCCTGAAACAAGAAAATTAACAATATTAGCAAACCAAGGCATTGTAGTGACAGAAAGTAAAGATTCATCAGGAAAGTAGTCATCGATTGGTGTGATGTCAGATTTCGAATCAGTTGTCAATCTTGACAAATGATCCGCGACAACATTTTCGGTGCCTTTCTTATCCTTGATTGTGATATCGAATTCTTGAAGTAACAAAATCCACCGCACCAATCTAGCTTTAGAATCCTTCTTGGAAAGAAGATATTTCAACGCTGTATGATCGCTAAAAACAATAACAGGTGAGCCAACAAGATAAGATCTGAATTTTTCACACGCAAATACTACAGCAAGTAATTCTTTTTCAGTGGTTGTGTAATTTATTTGAGCACTATTTAAAGTTTTACTTGCATAGTAAATGACATAGGGTTTCTTATCTTTTCTTTGTCCTAAAACAGCACCCACGGCATAATCACTAGCATCACACATTATTTCAAAAGGTAATGACCAATCAGGAGGTTGAATAACAGGAGCAGATGTAAGCAGGTTTTTAAGTTTAACAAAGGCTTCTTCACAATATTCAGTCCATTCAAAAACATTATCCTTTGTTAGAAGGTTACACAGTGGCTTAGATATTATACTAAAATCTTTGATAAACCTTCTATAAAAACCAGCATGTCCTAAAAATGATCTAACATTTTTAATAGATTTTGGTGTTGGCAAGTTGGCAATTAACTCAATTTTAGATTTATCAACCTCAATTCCTATTGATGAAACAATGTGACCAAGTACAATGCCGTTTGTTACCATAAAATGACATTTTTCCCAATTCAACACAAGATTCTTCTCTTCACACCTGTTCAAAACCTTTTCCAAATTAGTTAAACAATTATCAAATGAATCACCAAAAACAGAAAAATCATCCATAAATATCTCAAGAAAGCGTTCAACCATATCACTAAATATGCTAAGCATGCATCTTTGAAACGTGGCTGGTGCATTACATAATCCAAAAGGCATCCTTCGATATGCAAATGTACCAAATGGACATGTGAAAGTAGTTTTCTCTTGATCTTCAAATGCAATTTCAATTTGGTTGTAACCTGAATAACCATCTAGGAAACAATAAAATTCATGACCTGCAACTCTTTCTAGAATTTGATCCATGAAAGGTAAAGGAAAGTGATCTTTTCTAGTCATTGAATTAAGTTTCCTATAGTCAATGCACATACGCCAACCAGTAATAGTCCTTGTTGGAATTAACTCATTTTTCTCATTTGTTATCACAGTAACTCTAGACTTTTTAGGTACAACTTGGGTAGGACTTACCCATTTGCTGTCAGAAATAGGATAAATGATTCCATTATCTAGAAGTTTAATGACTTCATTTCTCACTACTTCTTTCATATTAGGATTAAGCCTTCGTTGCATTTCTCTAGAGGGTTTAGCATTTTCCTCCAAATAAATCTTGTGTGTGCAAATCAAAGGACTAATTCCTTTTATGTCAGCTATGGTCCATCCTAATGCATTTTTGTGCATTTTAAGAGTTTGTAATAACTTACCTTCTTGATGAACATTAAGTTTGGAAGAAATTATTACCGGAAAAGTTTCATTTTCTCCCAAAAATGAGTATTTGAGATTATATGGTAATGGCTTCAAATCGGGTTTTGGTGGTTGAACACTTGAAGGTATGGACCCAATTGATCGTGGTGGCAATTCCTCAATTTTTGGTCTCCAAATATTTGTCTTTGATTCTTCCTGAAAACAAACCATTTGCAAATCTTCAGATTCATTAAACTCAATTTCATTGGAAAAATTTTCAAATTGATCATAAATTATTTTTTCAATAAAATCGACTTCCTGTAAATCATTATCATCTCCAGGTTACTTGCAAATGTTAAAAACATTCATTTTTAATGTCATGTTTCCAAAAGATAACTTCATCACTCCATTCCTACAATTAATCAATGCATTAGAAGTTGCAAGAAATGGACGTCCTAAAATAACAGGAATTGAATTGCATGCTTCAACAGGTTGTGTATCCAAGACAATAAAATCCACAGGAAAGATGAATTTATCAACTTGTACTAACACATCTTCAACTATTCCTCTAGGCATTTTTATAGATCTATCAGCAAGTAAAAGAGTAACAGAAGTAGGTTTTAACTCACCGAGATTTAGACTTTGAAAAACTGAATATGGAAGTAAATTCACACTAGCTCCAAGATCAAGTAAAGCTCTGTCAATTTTATGTTCTCCAATAAAGCAAGAAATTGTAGGACAACCAGGGTCTTTATATTTCAAAGCATTATTGTTCTGAAGAATGGCACTTACTTGTTCGGCTAAGAAGGCTTTCTTTTTCACATTCAATTTTCTCTTTACAGTGCATAGATCTTTCAAAAATTTAGCATAAGATGGTACCTGTTTAATAGCATCTAGCAAAGGTATATTAATCCTTACCTGTTTGAAAGTTTCAAAGATTTCAGAATTGTGATTGACTTTCCTTTGTTTGGTCATGGCATGAGGAAATGGAAGTGCTGGTGGGGAATCAGTCTCTTTCTTGCAATGATCAGGTTCAACCATTTCCTTACCCTTGGAGACTAACTCATCTTCTTTCTCACAAGGTTCAAGAATAGGTTTTTTAATAACCTTACCACTGCGGAGAGTAGTGACTGATTTGACTTGATCCAGATGTTGGCTTCCAGAACTGCTTGTACTTGAATTGTATTGCCCTTTGGGATTTTGCTGGGGTTGAGATGGAAACTTACCTTTCTCCTGAAAACTGAGAGCAGATGTGAACTTTGCAAGAGTATCTTTCAAATCAGCCATGGTTTGAGCATTTTGAGTGTTGATTGTCTCTTGCTTTTCAATGAATGCATGTAATGTTTCCTCAAGATTTCTTTTAGGAGGGGGAATATAAGGAGGTGCATATCCATGAGAATTTTGAAAATTATGTTGTGTTTGAAATGGTGGCTGTGAAGTTTGTGCATTATTATTACCACTCTTCCAACTGAAATTTGGGTGATTTCTCCAACCAGGGTTGTACGTTTGTGAGTACGGGTTATGACTTGGTCTTTGAAAATTATTTAAAGCATTGGCTTGTTCATGGAGACATTCCTTAAAAGAAGGCAACGTGGGACAATCATTGGTTGAGTGTTCATTGGTTTCACAAATTTGACACACAATTTCTTGAACAGATTTTAATTGACCACTCTTTTTTAATTCTAGTGCCTCAACTTTTCTAGCTAAAGATGCAAATTTGGCTTGGAGGTCATGATCTTCCCTAAGGCTATACATGCCTCCATTAGATGTATGAGGTTGAGTTTTACCTGGTGCCTCACAAGTACCTGTGGTGTCCCAATTTTGAGCATTTTCAGCTAGCAACTCTAGGTACTCCATTGCTTCATCAGGGTCTTTATTTTCAAAAGTTCCATTGCACATCAATTCTACCATTTGTCTATCTTTAGGTGTTAACCCTTCATAAAATTGTGAAACCAATCTCCATGTTTCAAAACCATGATGAGGACAGGTATTAAGCAAGTCTTTATATCTATCCCAACATTTATAAAATGTTTCTCCTGGTTTTTGAGTAAAAGTGGTGATTTGTCTTTTGAAAGAGTTTGTTCTATGAGAAGGGAAAAATTTCTTTAAAAACTGTTGTTGCATTTCATCCCAAGCATGAATGGATCCTGACCTAATATTTTGTAGCCATGTTTTAGCTTTATCTTTTAACGAAAAAGGAAAAAGCTTTAATCTGATGGTATTCATGCTACAATTTAAGTCATTATAAGTGTTACAAACTTCTTCAAATTCTCTTAAGTGCAAGTATGGATTTTCTAATTCTAAGCCATGAAAAGTGGGTAGAAGTTGAATAATACCTGGCTTAAAATTAAAATGAGATGCATCAGGAGGAAAAACAATACATGATGGTGCACTTGTTCTTGTTGGATTCATACGATCTCTAAGTGTTCTAACACGATTATTCTCATTATTCTCATTATGAATTGATTGGTTATCTTCTTCGGCCATGTTTTCTAAAGAAAATGATGATTTTCTAGAAAGTCTACCACTTAATGTACGTGTCCAAACTCTCATGCAAATACAAAAGAAAAGAAAAGAAAAAAAAAAGAAAAAGAAAAGGAAACAACAATTAGAAAAACAAATAAAAGTGAAAATAAAATAAAATAAAATAAAATATTTAATTTATACAATAACTTACCTCCCCGGCAACGGCGCCAAAAACTTGACACGATCAAAGAGTTGATGTCTTATCCCAAGTGCAGGAGTGTCAAAGTAAAATAACCCGGCAAGACCGGGGTCGAACCACAGAGAGGTGAATTATATAAATTACAAATAAAGAAAAAGAGTTGAAGAGAATAATAACAGAAAAAGAGTTGAAGAGAATTTTGGGATGTGATATTGATGTAAGGATTAAACAATAACAAAACATATGTCAAGGTTATAGGATTTACTAATAGTATTTCAAATAAATATAATATAAACTCTTTTTATTACTCAACTAGAAACCACACACAAAGGAGGTTCTAATCGGATGATTTCTCGTTATTAGCTCATTATAAATTACTAACATGATCATATTAATTATCTTATATAAGTAATACCATACTTATAAATATCATCAAGCATTCATGTTGCTAGTTTATGTTAACAACAAATCAAGTTTCTATCATAATAACGATTTCGGCCGAAAACTATGAAAGATCAAGCATTTGATGTACCAAATATTATACAACACAAATCTAAATTAAACATTTAATAAGCAAGGTATTAAGAATTAGTAAGATAAAAGGATAAAACATGTTAATAACAATCTTTCTTAGATATAAACATTTAAAGCTCATGTTGAGTTTATATTATACCTATTCTAACACCATTAGAAAAACCTTTTCACCTTGACATAATTAACTTAACTAAACATTAAGAAGGAGAAAAACACAAATAAACAATATAAGAATATAAACATAATATAAGTTAACTAAGTATAGGAAAGGAAATGAAAGAGCATAAACAAGAGATTACTATAGCATAAAAGAAAACTTGAACATTACAAAGATGTAGAGAGAAAGCAAGAAGATAACTTTGATCTGAAAATTAATATGACTAAATACATGGACAATGCCTCCTTTTATAGGCTAAGTTTCAGAACTATTGATTGATTGAAGAATTGGTGGGCATCCATTGATTTGGTGGCTGGTTTTTGACATTAATGGCTGCTGGTTTTTTGATATTATGGGCTGATTTTTGATATTGTTGGCTGGCCAAAACGTCATTGCTCACATCAGAATTATAGCCAACTGAATTATGGAAGCTGTGGGCAATTGTCTCAGCTTTCCATAAAAAAAAACCAGAGCTCATTTGGACTTCTAGAACTCAAGATATGAGCCAAAAACCGAATAGTGCTTGAGCTGCAGGACAGCTTCCGACGTCTTCGTTGTTGCTAAGATTTGGGCTTGAAAACGGCAGAACTGAGTCTTTGACTTCATATGAAAGTTGTAGGTCTATGTCTTACCTTTCCATCGATATAAAATGGACCTAAATCTGATATCTACAGCTCCAGATATGATCAAATTACTGAACGGTGTTCGAGTTTGGAATGCACCAGTAACACTTTGCTAAGTTTGGCCTTCTTTTTATCCTTTCAATTTCAATCCTTAAACTCATCAATCAATCCTTTTATTTATGTGATATACCTGCATTTAGAATGAACATTTACCATGAATTAAAGGTATATTATATTTTTAGACTTGCTAATATAAAACATGCTTTTGTTAGGGAATTTAATGATACTTTAGGTGCAATATGATGACATAAATCCTTAATGAGAATGCACTTTTAAGTACTAATCACTTGACGAAGTCAACCCAGTATGTTTAAATCCACCTAAACAATAGCAAGAACATTAGCAATTACCTCGCATCTGCTGAGTGCATCTGCAACCTGATTATGGCTCCCTGGTTTGTGCTCTCACACAAAATCATATTTGGCCAAGAATTCCTGCCACCAAGCCTGTCTTCGTGACAATTTCTTTTGTGTCCTGAAAAATGTGTGCGCAACATTATCAGTCTTGACCACAAATTTTGGCCCTAACAGATATACTTTCCATATGCCTAGGTAGTGCACCATTGCCGCCATCTCTTTCTCATGCGTCGAGTAATTTTGTTCTGCATCAGTTAGCTTCTGACTCTCAAAACCAACTGGATATCCCTCTTGTACAAGTACTCCCCTAATGGCCCTATCCGAAGCATCAGTATGCACTTTAAATGGCTTCTCAAAATCAGGCAGCCCCAAAACTGGAGCTGACGCTACCGCTATTTTCAGCTTCTCAAAAGCTTTTTGGTAGTCAACCGTCCATTCCCAATTCTGATTCTTCTTGAGAAGATCCGAGAGAGGAGTTGTTTTCTTGTTATAGCCCTTAATGAATCGTCTATAGTAGTTTGCAAGCCCAAAAAATGACCTCAATTCCGTAACTGATTTTGGTGCTGTCCATTCAACGACTTGAATCTTCCGTGGATCCATCTTCACTTGTCCTTCGTTAATTAAATGGCCTAAGAACATAATTTCATCTTTTGCAAACTCACACTTTTCCCTCTTTACATACAATTCATGTTCTCTTAATCTACTTAAGACTTTAGAGAGACGAGTTACATGTTCTTCAATGCTTCTACTATAGATTACAATGTCATCTAAGTAGACTACAATAAAATTATATAAGAAATCATATAACACATCATTCATTAGATTACAAAATGTTGTTGGACCATTTGTTAGGCCAAATGGCATAACTAGAAACTCGTATGAGCCATACCTTGTCACACAAGTAGTTTTATGCTCATCCCCATCAGCAACCCGCACTTGCCAATACCCCGACCGCAAGTCCAATTTCATGAAGATAGAGGCTCCACACAATCTGTCCATCAAATCTAGAATTAAAGGGACATGATATTTGTTTTTGATTGTTACCTTGTTAAGTGCTCGGTAGTCCACACACATGCAAAGGCTTCCATCCGTCTTCTTTTGAAACAGCATAGGAGCACCATATGGAGCCTTGAAAGGGCGGATAAATCCCGAGTCAATCAGCTCTTCTAATTCTTTCCTCAGTTCTGCCAATTCCATTAGCGACATTCGATAAGGGGCTTGAGATGGTGACTTTGTCCCTGGCACCAACTCAATTCGATGGTCGATGTTTCTCCTAGGTGAGAGTTTTTTCGGTAGCTGAGGTGGCATCTCATCCTCAAATTGCTGCAGCATGCTAGCAATTTCATTTGGAACCTCTCTATAATAGTCTGCCTTCTCATCAACTATTGTCGCAAGAAACACTTCCCCTCCTTTCTGCAATGCTTTGTCAATAGCAATTACCGAGACCAAGCTTTTCCCCCCTTTCACTACTTTCGTAGCTGCGATATTGCAATATGGGACAAAACATATGCACCCCTCACTCGCAATCATGACTCCATTGAGATACGACATCAAAACTATCTTGACTTTTCGTTAGAAATCAAGACAAAAAATAATATTATAATCATCAAGATTTACGACCAACACATCATGTTTACCTCTCCACTGATCCAGTATTATTGACACATCATAAGACATCCCAATAATTCTTTGTGCCTTCAAGTTTACTGGCTTCATAGATGTATAACTATCACTCAGCCGTAAGTCAAGTTCCTTCACCAGCCGATCTGCCACAAATGTGTGGGTTGCACCTGAATCCAACATAGCATTCATGTTTTTGCCATTTATCCCAATCTTCACATACATCAAATTGTCCGTAGCCCCTAACTTTCCCTTTCGTAATGTATCAATCCTCGCCAAGTCTTGATCGACAGGGCGGGTTTCGGCAGTCGTATCCCCTAATTTAGCTACCAGGCAGTTTATCACACGCATAGGATTGACATGCGTAACTACCCCCTCATCCTCATCGCTACCCCCAGCCTGGATAGCATTCAACTTCTCCCTTTTCGGGCATTCCTTCGCAAAATGAGGTCCATCATAAATGAAGCAAGTAAAGTTCGGTTTTGGACTCTTACCTTGTGCACCCATAAACTTAGCCTTGCCCTTATCCGCTGCAGCGGCCTTCAATGCATCCCCACCAAATTTCTTCTTCATCTTATCCTCCTTGTTCCTTCCCTTAGATTTGAAGGAGACTGATGTATAGCCCTCTCTAGTAGTTGATTTAAAATCAACCCAACTGTCCGCAACAACTATAACGGAGGATAAATCCTTTATGTTCTATCGTCTTAGTTCCTCCTTGAACAGCCTGTTTGCAATCTAGACATGAAGTTGAACAGCCTGTCCTCCTTGAACATATTCTCGATGTCAAGAATCAAAGAACTGAAAGATTTAACATATTCACGAACTGACCTTTCATGTTTGAGTCTTTTCAATTCCTCCCGTACCATCCACGTTGCATTGTTGGGAAGGAACTGCTCCTTTAGCTCTTGCTTGAGATGATCCCATGTCTCAATCTTTGGACATCCAACACTCAAGTCATCTTTGGTTCTCGTCCACCACCAAAGTTTCGCATCACCCATGAGATACATCACGGTAAGATCCACTTGTTCAGCCACGCAGATCTTAGCAACACTAAAGTATTGCTCCATGTCCCATAAGAAATTCTCAAGTTCTTTGGAACTTCTTGTCCCACCAAAACACTTCGGTTCAGGCAACTTAGGCTTAGATGTACTTACCCTAATAGGAGTGTTTCTCACTGCCCTTTTCAGAAGAGCAATCGCCTCTTCGGCAGCTTCTAATCTTTCACTTGATTCTACCACAAGAGAAATGTACAAGCTCTCAGCCCTTTCAGCGCATTCCATAACATCCTTCAAGCAATCAATGATGGAATGTTCCTCGCCTTTCTCATTTGACCCTATCAAGGTCTCAAGACACATCAACCGTTCCCGAATAGCTTCCATGACTTCTGTTGCATGTTAGAATCAACCGTGCTCTGATACCAATTGTCACGAGGTTAAATTTTTCTCAACAAAATTCAACTTAGAATCAACCGTGCTCTGATACCAATTGTCACGGGGTTAAATTTTTCTCAACAAAATTCAACCCAATGCGGCAGTCTAGTCCCAACTAAACTCAGCCTTGCTTCCCCTTTTCACTCGTGTTTCCTACGACTATGTGTTTCGCTCACCCAATGAAGTTCCCACAATTGTCAAGTCGTAAACAAAGAACAAACACAAGCAAACACACCAAAGTTTACAAGAATACCTCTCAACCTTTACTTATCTCATCAATAAAGAATTACACAATACAAGTGTGTGTGCTATGCACAAAATCGCATGCTCCACAGCAGAGGCTTGACAGCCTATTTATAGACAAATGTGAGCTGTTAGGCTCACCCATAATCCCTATTTTTCAGGGCATAGTGGGGCACTTACTCCCCATGATCCCCATGATCCCTCATTTTCAAGGCATAGTGGAGCACTTGCTCTCTCATGAACTTAGTGGCTTACCCGTGATCCCTAATTTCCAAGGCATAGTGGAGGACTTCCTTCCCCACTCAGCTGTCACTTTCCCACATTTTGCCCCCATGATACAGCCATTTTCTGCCTATCCACATGGCAGTCCCAACTGCCTATTCTGCTGCATCAGCTGCTGACTTAGAAGGTCCATCACCTAAGCCCCCACGTCCATGCCAAGTCGCAAGCTCAACGACTCGCATAGATCATTGCACGCTGCCTACCAAATTCATTTCTGCCTATGCAAAGCTGTTGCTGTCCATCGCTACCGAATTCTAGGCAATATGCTTTCATTGGCGTATCCCCGTGCCTAAAGCCTTAACACCTTGCCTTTTAAGCCTAGACATGTTTGCACCATATTCTTAAGACTAGGCGTGTGGGTTTAATTCTTTTCGCACTCCTCTATTTTTTTTTGTTTATAATTATTTTTTATATTTTAAAATAAAATTCTATTTATATAAATAATTATAATTAAAAAACCATTTAATTATGCCATGATTTCAAAATAAAATTATAGTTTTTATCGTACAATTTGTTTATATGATTATATATGAAATTGGTATCCATGGATGTTCAAAAAATTACACATGAATATTAAATGAAAAAAATATATTTTTGGTTGACTTTTATATTATTTCCCTAATAAATTATTCTTTTATTTTTTATTTTTATTAAATAAAATAATCAAACATTAGTTTTTTCTTATTGAGAATTGCTTAATAGAATGCAATAAATTTTTATTTGAAAAATCATGTTTTTAATAAAAAATATGTTTTTTTATCAAAATAAAATAAGAAATAAATGAGCATGGAAAAGAGGTTTTTGGATAAAAGAATGCATTTTTTGCTTGAATTTAAACCATTTAATTTTTTACAAACATTTATTTTAATTGTCTTAAATTTTTATTCAAATAATCATGTTATTAATAAATCTTTTATGTCAAAATAAGAAAATTATATCAATAAAAATGCATTTATTAATTAAAAACTTAAATAAATAAAAATTTTAAAAATATTTATTTTAATAATAATAAATTAAATAAAAATAGATGTTGAAGAATTGAATGACTTATTATACACATAAAATAAAAAAAAATAAAAATTTAATTATTTAGATGATGATCAAGTGATAAAAAATTTATTTTTTTACAATATTAGATTTAAATTTTTAATTATTTATATAATAATTATTAAAAGTTTAGATCATCATATTAATTTAGAGCTTGTAAAATTAATTATGATAAATAATAAAGTTAATCCAAAAACAAAAAATAAAGACCTCGAGTCAGTCAAAACAAATTGTATAAAATTACGATATGAAGATGGAAGGGAATGGAAATTAAGTAGTGGAAGGGTGAAATTGCCAGAGACCCTATATTGTGATTGGCTTCCTTGGTTGGGCCTTGGTTTTAATTTACTTTCTTCGTTGTTACCCGTTTCTTCTCGTTGTTGATACCCTCAGCTCCACCATTCCCATATCCAGAGCAATCCCCAAATTCGTCGCCTGTTGTGTCTTTTGCTTACCCAGATAAGGTTAATGAAGTACAGCTAGGTGATACAACGAAAAGTAGAAGAAGCAATGGACTACATTGAAGACGATCCAAGGTACCCACCAAAATCTTATTCTATGAATCGATCAAAAAAACACTCTTTATATCCTCAGCGCCAAACCCCAACTCTTCACTACAACTATGATTACGATTACGATTACGATTACCTCGACGTTGACGAAGACGGCGACGAGTTGGACGATGAATTCCTGGACAAGAACGACAGCAGCTACAACCCTGGAGGCGGCTATGCTCGCAAGTTTCAACGAAAAGAAGAGGGTTTTGAAAGATACCCAAAGAGGCAAAGGCTGAAAAACCCAGTTTCGGATTATGAATTTGCTCCGAGAAACCCCAGATTATTAGCATATGGAGATGGGAATTCTGCGGTGGAATGGAGCGAACATGAGAAGTTTGTTCTTTTGGAGGTGTGGGGTGATAAGTTCTTGCAATTGGGAAGGAACAGCCTAAGATCTGAAGATTGGGTTGATGTTGCTGAGAAAGTGTCGGAGACTTCGAAGATTGAAAGAAATGAAGCACAGTGTAGGCAAATGATGGATGTTTTGAAGAGAAGGTACAAAAAAGAGAAGGCTAAAGGAGGCAATTTTAGCAAATGGGCTTATTTTAATAAAATGGATATGTTAATGAAGCAAGAATCTGGAACTGTCGGTGGGTTTAGTTTAGCTTGTGGAGTGGATTCTGGAGAGTACGTTTTTATGGATACACGCGTGTATTTGGATCGTGCCAATATGAATGATGAGATGAGGGATAGTCCGTGTGAGTCGGAGGAGGAGGAAGAAGAAGAAGAGGAAGGAGGGAGTGCTGGGAATGATGGGATGAAGGGGTTGAGAGTGTTGGCTGAATCGGTGCAGAAGTTTGGGGAGATATATGGGAAGATTGAGAGTAGTAAGAGGGAGCAGATGATGGAATTGGAAAGGATGAGGATTGAGTTTCAAATGGATTTGGAGTTGCAGAAGAAGCAAATTTTGGATAGGGCGCAGGCGGAGATTGCCAAAATAAGAGAAGAAGATGATGAGGAGGAGGATGAAGACAATTCTGATGATGATGATGTTTCTGGAGGGAATATCAGCAAATAATATAGGTAGGTGTTTGCATACTTTACATAATGGTTGTGTTTTAGTTTTGGTAACTGATCTTTTTTCTTTCTGTTGGGAGTTTTGTGGAGTAATTGACATAAATTGGATTGAGTTTCTGCACATTTAATTCCTTGTTTGGCTTGAAGTTTTGATTGCTGGCTTAATTTGGTTATTTTGGCCCTGCTTGAAGTAAGGAGTTACAATAATTGCCTGGTAAAGTTATGTTGGGGAACATATTTCTTTAACAAATTTAAGAACATGCCTAACCTAAATTAGCTGTGAATGTAGACATACCATATATTCATAATTTCCAATGTTTGGCAGCATTGAGTAAAACAGTTTTTGAATTTCTTTACTGGGTTTGCCTCTCCATTTTGGCTGCCAGTCCTATGTGATGCGAAGCATTTAGTGTTGGTGAGGGAACGCTGCATACAGAATTTCTTAATTATACTTGATTAATTTTATCCTCATAAGTAAATATGGGAAATTGGAAAAAAATTAAAGGAATGAAGCAATAGAATGGAGTGTCACAGGGCACAAAATGGTTGAGAATTTGAAGTGAATCTTGACATTTCCTGAAAGGAATTGATTTGCGAGAAACAGATGGATGTATTGACCTGTTGAAAGTTCAGCAACTAAACTTGTTTATTTAAATTCAAGTTGATTTTCTGAAATGTGAAGATATAAATGATTGGAAAATTTGATTGCGCATATAAACAACTTATGGAATATGGACAGTATGAAAAATGGAGTTTTGTCTTAAATTCTTTGATGGACCTGTTCTATGATCTGGCCTGAGTGGAGAGCTAACTTGAAATTGGTGATTTATTAATTGTGAAGTCATTCTTATCCTACATATTTGTGTTTCTTACTCACTGTGAAGAAAAGAGTTGTCTTGAATTCTTTGATTGGACCTGCTCCTTTATCTAGTCTGATAAGTTGAGAGGTAACATGAAATTGGAGATTTATTAATGGTATCATAAACCTTTCTCTATTTGCATACAGTGCTTGCAAGCTGGATAATAAAGAGATGTTATTTTAAACAGAAAAGAACTGACATTACATATTTTTGTTTCTTCTTGATATGAAGAGAGCATGAATCAGTGATTAACATTCTAGGGCAAAGGCATCATAGTAGGTTTAACATTAACAGATTTTGTTGATTCAGTTAGAATGGAAATTATTAGTATACCCACATTCCTGGCAATAAACATCAATTATATTTTTACTTGTTGGAAACATAAAAGAGCTGGCATTACATATTTTTGTTTCTTCTTGACATGAAGAGAGCATGAATCAGTGATTAACATTCTAGGGCAAAGGCATCATAGTAGGTTTAACATTAACATATTTTCTCGATTCAGTTAGAATGGAAATTATTAGTATACCCACATTCCTGGCAATAAACATCAATTATATTTTTACTTGTTGGAAACATAAAAGAGCTGGCATTACATATTTTTGTTTCTTCTTGACATGAAGAGAGCATGAATCAGTGATTAACATTCTAGGGCAAAGGCATCATAGTAGGTTTAACATTAACATATTTTCTCGATTCAGTTAGAATGGAAATTATTAGTATACCAACATTCCTGGCAATAAACATCAAATATATTTTTACTTGTTGAAATGACAGGTTAGGATGGCAGATAATTGTGTTTGGTAAACTTGGACAGTAGAGTACAGTAAGTTTCCATGACATCTGATTTAGTAACAGTGAATGCTGATTTTTTTGAATATTTAAAGTTGCTAAACATTGAAGTTTTAGAAGACCTGAATATTATGTGATGGCAAATTTGGACACTACAAAACTAGTAAATGCTGATGTTTTTCCAGGGCGTATGATCTTTCAATAGTAAATGCTGCTCCCTCTGAAACATTTGAAGTTCCTGTACATTAAAGTTTAGGCCATATGAATATTATGCGATGTTGTTCTTCAAAATTTCCTTTAGATGGATGCATGCTTTTGGAGATGTATGGGATTTTAGAAAACAATCTCCTTTGGTGCTGTAATTCTCTATTTGGAGTGCCTGAATTTCTGAGTCAGTCTTGTTTATTGTTCCTATATTCTGTCCTTAAAACTATAAATTCTCCTGCCCAAAACAAAAAGGTCATCAGGAATGCTACCATGTTTTGTGGAGAGAGTTTTTCTTTGAAAATAGTTTGAACTCATGTTGAGCAAGAGTGATCCTGAAAAGAAGTTGCAGTTGGTTGTTTTATTGACTTTCTGGCTCAGTTACATGTAGATGCTGATAAATTAAGGTATGGAAACTTGTCTGTGAAGTTTTCGTTGTATGATGGGAATGTGTTTTTGTTGATGGTTGTCAAGTTATCTTGGTAATAATGTGAGGGTCAACCTATGAGCTACCCTTAGACTTATTATGTTTGTTTCATGCGGTGATTTAAAGGCTTTGTTGATTGTATAACTGATTGTTCTTGAAGTAGATGCATTTTCTTTCTTGTTTTTAGCTTGCGAGACCTGAATAGTTTGCTAGATTTTCAATTTGGTTTATATTTTGGGCTGTTCAAGACACCAGTGCTACTTTATTTTTAGTGTCTGCAATTTCTTATAATGTTCTAACCTTTCCTATATTATGATAAATCTTGTGTTACTTCTTGTAACAGTGATTTTGAAGGCCGTGTTCTTGGCATTTGAAGTTTCTTATGAAATTTGAACAATGCGTGGAGAGAGAACTGCTTTTAATCAGAGTTTAACAAAAAGCCTAGCTACGTTGGACTTCAAGGTTTTTCAGAATTTAATGGGTGTGTGTAAGTTATGTATTAAAGATCTCACATGCATTTTCTCATTGTTGGGATTTCATTGGTAGCTTAGATTCTTGTTCTACTGGTTAAAGATACTGATATCGATTTATGCTGTTCGACATTTCCTTTTAAGATGCCACTATTATGTAATCTGCGTAGCCTCGTTGAATCAATATCTAAAAAAGTAGTCTTTTCTGGTGAATCACACGGGATATTCCATGTTTGTTCATGCAATTCTGGCTGAGAGTGAAAAACAAAAAGGGAAAGGAAAAAAAAAGGTCAGGGGCCCATAAATTGCCAATCATTTCTCTGATTGAAGACTGTATAATCTCAAGTTTTACAGGCATAATAGAACGCAACATTAGTAACAGTAAAAAACAAGCATCATGGAGTCCAAGAAACCACCTTGGGTCCTCCTCAAAAATTGATGCCCTTCCTCACCTTAAATTCTTGTATTTCGCGAGGGCTGACTAAATGACTAATTGAACCGGTTGGTCAAAGGAGAAAACTCTACGGACAGTCTACTAGTCTTAAAGTCCCATATAAGTTAACAAAGCCATAAGTAGAGCTGTCTGTTTTCTCCCGGCCATCATATTGTTGACCTCAACTAATGATTAAATACACAGCGTTCACTCTTAAAAAGTGCTAAAACCTTCGCTAAATTTCCTACAACCATAAGATGAGCAAATGCCAGACAGAATAGTACTCCTAGAAACCCGAGAATTTCCCAGACTTCTAGCATTCTGGAGCATACTCCTTGAGCAAAGCGTATCAGGTACTGATACCACAGTAACAAAAAATCACCGAAAGAGCAAGCAGGATGAATAACCACTGAAGAGATGCATGGAAAAGCTTAATCCTGGCTGACCCGCGTCTAAGTACCGTTCTCCCATTGAGGTTTATTCCATTTTTACTGTCTGAAACTACTTGAGCAGTAGCAGCTCATCCAGGGAGCGTGATTGTGATGGAGGAAGGGAAGCGAATGATGATGCGTGAAGTTGTGGAGACCAACAGACTTCTGGGCATTGTGTTCAGGTCCGATAATGGCTGCAGGCATCTAAATCTGTTCAAGAGGCATGTGAAAGGTTGGTGGTTATCAGCCAAAGTCTGGTTGCTTCAATGCTAATTTCTCAGTATAGAAGAGGGGATTTTATTGTTTCCAACTTTTCGAAGAAAAAGGGTTCCGGCTCCTTGGAGATATTTGTTAAGTCCTCCAATGATTAGGTAGAGGTAAATAGCATTGATGATGCCTTTGATTCAATTACTAGGGATTCAAGATGGGGCACTTGCAAGTTGCAAGGCACTGGTTTTGGTTGTTCTTAACAGTGTCATCACGGATGGTCCCGATGATGATTGGCACCGATAGGCAAAACATTTTTAGAGTAATCCCATGAGTTGTTTATGCATCCATTTATGCTTTTCTGATACTTCCAATTTGCAAAACAGCAAATGTTATTAGGTGTCGGCTCTCTAATAGCCATGTACCTAAGCTGGGAGATGGTTGCCTGCCTGCCTGCTAAATTCATAAAGAGATCAAGGAAGAAATGATAGTTCCTTGAGGGTAGTTCAGGCGAGAACATTAGTGTAATGATTACCTTGTCTTCTCTACTAAGCTTTAAATATTTATCCACTCGCAAATATAGTAATTGTCAAACGGCACCGCTAAAAATACTTATCTTTTTCTAAACAAATGTATTGCAACCACAAGTGAAGTTTCTTTACAAGAAAATAATTGCCTCACTGTATTTCTGCTGTGGATGGATGGATCGGAAGTCCTTATCTATATTTCGTCAGGGAACAGCTCCTCCTTGAGTGAAGGAGCAATCCACTGTATTTGAATGTCGGTGATATCCCAGAGATCATCACCCTCCTTTTGCACTAAAATTTCTTCTTCTTTCATTTTCGTGATCATCCTTCTCAATAAACTTGGTACTATTTGTTGCAATTTTGTCCCGCCCCAGACTCCCAAATCCGCCTTCATACATGTATCCATTCTTCTCAAAACTCCCAGCCAGAAAGTCCTAAACCCAGGACTGGCTGCTATCTGCCTAAGGAACAGCATGTAAACATCTGTAAGGAGCTCCATTGCGAGTTTTAGAGTTCCTTCCATACCTCTCATCTCCCTCTCTGCGTTCTCACGCCTTGAATATTCCACCATCTTTTCGTGTAAGTCGTCTACCATTGCAAATATAACCAGGTTAAAACAATTCATACAGTTGACTGGTGAGAAGTCAAGCTCCTCAGCCAAAGTAAAACTTTTCTGAAGCGACGCAATTGCATGGTTTCTCATCTCTTCTCGTCGTGCTAAGCTGGTTTTTCTAAATGCTTCACCGAGTTTGATAAATAGATTCATGGTATAGTTGCCAGAACCTTTTATGATGTCCTCAACCGAGGAATTGCTAGCATTGCTTACCATGCTATGATTACTTCCCGGATCAGAGTAATTTCTGCACCAATGGATAAGTAAATTCACTGAATCTGATAGAAGGTCTAGTATCTTCAGGTTCTTCTCTAGCGGACTGTTCTTGAGGGCAACAAATCCAAATGCACAATCAATACAATAAGCGTAATTTATACGTGAAACATGTCCAGTGTCAGACATCAAGGTGATCAAAGTCTCAACACCTTGCTCGTAGGTTTCCAAGTGTCGGCCTGAAACAGACAACATATGGAGTGCTGATTTCCAGCCAAGATGAGTTTGTAAATTTTCTGGATATCCAATAAGAATCTTGCTTATTGTATTTGTTATGGACTCACAACATGTGTCAAGAATTTCTTTATCGAGCTTCCACATCAAATTTATGGATTTGAAAATCAACTCCTCTGATTTATCAGCTCTGGATGAAGAAAGAAGCTTGAGACATACCTTGAAAAGACATAAAATGGCCTTTTCAGCAAATGGGATAGGGGAGAAAAGAGGAAACTGAGCAACTACTAGCAAATAATCATGGAATGAAGGCCAAAATGACTGGAATCTGTGAATGTTGGCCATAGCAATGACAGTTACCAAATCCCAACAGAACCCAACTGTCTCTTCCTCTTCAACTGGGGTGCTGAACTTTTGACCTTTCCCAGCCGCTGCAAATATCAAAGAACGCCCAAGATTCAGCACAGTGTGTTCAGGTAAAGTTGAACTATTGCTGAAGATGCTCCCAATTCGGCACTGTTTGATAATCTTGAGGTTTCGCTCAAATTCACTCATTCCGAGAGATAATGAATCTTCCATGCTCTCTACTGATAGAAATTGCGAGAACCGACTAATAGCGTTAGGAGTCTGATTATCGCCAAATTTAGGATCGTGGGAGGGAGAGATGACACCTGATTCAGTACTCAAGTTTGCTGAGGCAGCGTTATCAAAATCAATCGCAGACTCAGGAATTAGCTTAAGCCTTTTGAGTTTCAACAAGCAGTCCACAATATTCCTCCAGCCCGCTCGAATTGAATCTCCAAAGCTGTTTGCAATGGTGAAAATGGCAAGAGTAGCCATTTTTGGTTTCATGTCATTGCTAAAAGCGAACAATGTTTCTTCTGCAGAGGCATAAGGGTTTAGCAATGTAGTGAATTTGGAAAACGAGGCAATGAGCTCGTCAAGTGTATCTTCTAGGCCATACTGAGCTATCCTAGCTACTGACATCAATCCTTCAATGCATTCATGGAACATCTCATCTTCATCAGAATGCTCAAAGAATGCAGAAAGAGCTGCAATTGATGGACCAGCAACGCAAGCAAACATATCTCTTCCCAGCTGACGATCAAAATCACATTGGATGTAGAGCTGCATAACTTTGGATTGGTTCATCAGCTCCATCCACCTGCCTGGGTTCATCTCCACTAGCAAACCAGATTGACCAAAAACTGCTATTGGATTGGTTGCGATTGATTGGAAAAGCTCAGAAAGGTACTCTCTGGGAAGATCCTGCCCCCCATTGATTGCTCTATTGTTCCGGATAAATTCTTCCTCGGTCATTTTTTTCTTAACTTGTGGATTATGTTGATCAGTATTGAGCATTATAAGGGAGTAACAAAGGATGAAGACTGCATCCTTGCTAGCAAATATATCTGAGGATTGCTGGTCATAAAATCTATCCGAGAATGCTTCAAGGATCCGCTGAATCTTTTGGGATTCCCCTGGTAACCGAAAGGCTGCGAGATAGGTACGGAGTGCTGTGTCAAGAATCACGCCTGAAAATCTGAAGGTTTCTGCGAATTCTCGAAGAACTTGAAGATGAAACTCATCAGGATCACCAAGATAATCGCCCATCATGTTCTTGTCTAGTTCTGGTGTGTAGCGAAAGAACATAGCAATGTCTTTTGGATCTGCTGGTTCTGAGACTAATTGGCAAAGTTTCAAGTACTCCAAACCTTTCTTCTCATCTCGATTAAAATGGTCCCTAGCAATCAACAGTTTCTTTTTCTGTGTTCTCCTTATTCTTGAGTCTTCTACCCAAGTCTCCAAATCTAAATCGTCTTTGGACTTCTCTTCCCAAAAGGGTCTATACTCGGTAATTTCAACTGGATATGGCCCAAAAGGACATGAATCACCTTGATTATCAATGTTCTCCGCGATGGTGTGCATTATGATCACTAGACCTTCAAAGGCTTGGACTTGTATGGTGGTCAAAGGGACAGCCCCTGGAAATGCGAGCTTGCATAGCAACTTTCCAATCTCCTCGAATACACTTAGGCAGGTAGGATGGCAGTCATAGTTGACGTACACTTCCATTATAAATGATGATTGCCTCAAGAAATTTATAATTGCTTCAACTGCAACTTCTTGGAGGTGAACTGAAGATCCTGTAGAAGCTACTCTCAGTACTACAAATCTGAAAAAGGCTTCTAGTTGAAGACGAATGAACCTGCAGAATTAAACACAGACATAACTCAGAAAAAAAAAAGTTTTTGATCAAATAAATAATCAATAACTACAGAAATAAAAATCTCACCTTTTAAGAAAGTGATAGATATTCAAAACAATACTGCAGATCATGGAGAATAGAAGGGGGGCTGATCGAGTTCCATAATGGATCAAATGGTGAAACAGGTCATCCTGAATCATCCTCAAGAGTTTGGGGTGCTTCCCAATTTCAGGTCCACCCAACTCTATGCAAGAATTTATCAAAACCAAGGAGAAAAGCTGAACATCCTCATCAGCTGCATGAGACGTAGACCCTTCTGTCTCCACAACTTGAACCACGTTAAGCAATGAGCATAAAAAGTGAAAGATGTCAACAGCACAGCGAACTCCATAACCAGAATCTGAATCGGTACCATCTTCAACATCCTCCATATCAGACTCGCATTGCTCGGGTTTTACCTCAATTTCTAACAACCTCGAAAATATAACCTGTAAAACTTCATGCATTGCATATCTTGCACTGCGTTGAAGCAAATCACTCCTGTTCGCAGATTGTTGAACAACTTGGAAACATGTATTCACCAGGTTACAAACAGCATGATTCGAAAGCAAAATTGAAGCGCTGTGTCTCATGACTGCTGTCAAAACCTGTAGAATTCTCAGCATCACAGCTTCTTCACATGCTTGGTTTGTAGTTTCAAGGCGACAAGTGGAAACCCCAGTCACAATACAAGTTATTGCATCTCTAGCTCCAGGGGTCTTCTCGTTGAAGATTTCGAGCCTGAGAATCTTCAAAATGGCCGAAAGTGCAACAATTGTGGCGGCTGCGGGGATGTTTTCGCCTTGTACCACATCGAGAAATGGGGAGATATAAATGGAGGGATCTATGGTTTGCCATTCTTGTTGAGGATTGAAGATTAAGGAACGCAGAGATTTCAAGGAATTAAGAATATTGGTATCGCTTTGACTATCTGAAGTATAAAAGGACGGTTCTTGTTGTGGCCGCCGCATGACGGCCAAGACAGCGCCCAGCTCGGTGTTCAACATGCAGGCGGAGGTAATTTCTTTTCTTTTCCTTTTCTGTTGGTATGACTCACATAGCTTTCTTTCTTCTTCCTCTCCTCCTGTTGACTCCATTTTTTCTTTTTTCTTGTTTTACTCACCAAGCAAGGGGAAAATAACGATAAAAACGGTTAGGAAAGGAAGTTGAGGTCCTCTAATCAACTAACGAAAACGAACGAAAAACGGGAATTGAGGTTGAGGTTGAGAATATATAGCTTTTTCTTCTTCTTCTTTAATTTTCAATCCCTCTTCTGCTTCCAGAGAATAATAGAAAAAAATGATTTTGAGGTGGAAGTCATACCTGGACATGAATATCCTGACACTTGTAAAAAATGTGGCAGACTCAGGAGAAAGGTGCTAAACAAGAGGATAATTTAACCTATCTTTGGATGGCAAAAACTTGTATGGTTAAGAAGGACTATTTGAAGCCATTTATATCTCCTAGTTTTTTGAGGAATATGCCTAAAGAAGTAATTGAATCGGCTGACAATACCAGGATTGAGCAACCTCGTCGCTTATGAGACTAGACGGGCAAGGAAAATCATTCCGCATCCCTTAGCACCGCAGAAGCAAATTCCTGCATCAATTTTGATTTCCCAGATCTCCCTTCTCTTTCTATCTACTCTACTCTTTCAGCTACAAGATTCACACAAGCTCTTCCACTCATGCCACAAGCAAAACAATGCGCCAAAAACATCGTCATCATCAACATTACACTCTCTGATTTGTGAGACATTTACTAGCGTTTTCAACCACTCCTCATGGAGAGTTAATGTAACATCCCCAAATTTATAATATAATTGAGAACTTGGAACTTTCTCCAATTGATTTAATCATCAGTTTCCCAGCATGTCAGGCAGCTTTGACAACAAGCTCTGGTATGCCAGCCATGGTTGCCACTCGCAATTCCGAGCACCCTTGGCATGCTCCAGATACAAGCCGCTAAGAGAAGATCAGGTCCTGGTCACTTTTAGAAAAGCTTTCAGGTTTCGGCTTGAATGCACAAGCCATGTATTGCAATGAAACGTGTGGATGAGAAGCAAATTCTTTCGTGAGCCGGTGGTGGTTATGGCGAAAAGCGATCTACAGTTGATCTTCTCAACAAGATGGCGGGATAACTGCAAGGATGACCAGAAAAAGTTTAATTGCTAATGAAACCAAACCATCTAACTTCAAATATGTATGCAGCTTGTTATTATTAAAGGTAACAGACCATCAGTTCATAGAAGCGAGGAAGATTTTTTTACCACAAAACAAGAGGAAGGTTTCCGAGTGCAATATAAAGCTTGAATTGATGTTTCTCTTAAAAAATATTGAGAAGATATAAATGCTTAATTAAAAATGTTTCATTATATTTAAAAAATTAAGGATACAAATAAATATTTACCGTAAATCAAATCAAATCAAATTTAAAATTAAATAATAAAATTTAATTCTGGTTGTACTGTATTTTTGTATTTCCTACAAATTATGTCATACCCGAGTAAAGAGTAGGAAAAATCATATCCTATATAATTTCCCTTCCCTTACCTCCATGCCAATGATATCTTAAGATTAAATTAATTCTGGTTGTCAAAATAAGTTGTATTATTCTTAGACTTGTAAGCAATAATATTTAGTTAGTTTATCAGAGTATATAAAACATTAAATATTGTTTAAGGTAGGCCCAGAGTGTAACCAACTTTAAATAAATAAATATGCAAAATAAAATTTAAAATAACCGTGATTTCAACATAAATATAATAATAAAAATAATAACATGTATGCTAAGTATATATGCAAACTTATAATATATATAGGATCAAAGTCCTAGCATGCATATTAAAAATAAAAATTACTATATTTAAGTTAAAATAAAGGAGAATACTTGTTAAAATATTTTTAAAAAATAAATTTTTTTATTGTTGTCAAGGATAAATAAATATTTTATCCTTAAAGTTTTATTGCTATTCATCTAAGATGTTTGCAATATACCTTTCAAGATTTCTATAGTACTATTTTAGTTTAGAAGTATTTTTTAATAAGATCTTTGAATCAAAATAAAATAACTAAAATATTTTTCTACAAAGTAATATAGAAAATAACCAAAGCATACTAGAAATGAAAATATTAAAAATAAGGTGATAAAGAGCAAGAAAAATTCTTAAAATTCAAGTTCAAAATTCGTCCTTCACCTCTTCTCATAATGAATTTTGAAAATTAAAAAATAAAGAATTAATAAATATTAATTCTCATAATTATTAATTTTTGATTAGCTATCATAAATTAATAATTAAATTTAGAAAATTCAAGAATTCTTTAAGTACAAAAACTAAGAGTTGTTTAAGATTGATTTCTCAATCACTAATAATTAATTTAAATATTATTAATTAAATGAATTTCCAACGATTCCCTCATATTTAATAAGTAATTATAACACAATGGCCGCATGTTGTCGTAACAACTACCAAAATTATAATAAAAATGTGATAAAATAATAGATGATAATTTTAAGATGTCTATCATGCTACGCTGATCTTTTAATTTTTTATACCAACTTTTGATATTTCATGATGAAGCAAGAGTAACTTATATATGTTATTTAATAAAGAAATCAACATTATTTGATATAAAAGATTGGATGAGTACATTTACACTATAATATAACGCTTGAATTGATGTTCTTTTAATTATATTTGTTATTGATTTTATAAATAAAAATGCTAAAATCATATATTTTTTTATCGGTTAGATGGTTGTGTATATTTATTTATATAACATATTATAAATGAGTTAAGTAAACTAGTGGTAGAAGCCATATTATTGAAGGAGAAGTTTTGCGTTTAAACCTTAAAGGAGTGTTAGAGAGTATGATAGTTTTTATTTAAAAAAATATATATTTTATTTTAAAAAATATTAAATTGATGTTTTTATAATACTTTTCAATAAATTTGATTTATTAATGTGAAAAATAAAAAAATAAAAAAATAATTATTTTAATATATTATAAATAAATAACACTTTTATAAAATATCTTACACCACAATACCAAATTTACAATAAAAGATAGCCATTTCTAATAGTTTTCTATTGATTTTAGATTCTTACAAATTTCCATTTACTCTGAGGCGTTCTAGATGAGATTAACTATAAAACTATGAGAAGTTTTGTTCTTAAACTTTAAATGAGTGTTTAAGAGTATGATAGTTTTTATTTTTTTAAAAATATAATTTATTTTTAAAAATATTAAATTGATGTTTTTATAATACTTTTCAATAATGTTGATTTATTAATGTGAAAAATAAAAAATCTAAAATAATTATTTTGATATATTATAAATAAAAAATACTTTTATAAAATATCTTACACCACAATACTAAATTTACAATAAAAGATAGCCATTTCTAATAGTTTTCTATTGATTTTAGGTTCTTACAAATTCTAAGCTACTCCCATTTACTCTGAGGCGTTCTTAATGGGATTAACTATAAAACTATTTATATCTTGAGCCATTCTAGTTTATTAATTAGTTTTTAAATTGAACTAATTTAATCTAATTTTTTTTAAAGATGTATTAAAATAAATAAAAAATAATTCAACTATTGAGAAAATTTTAATATGCTTAACAAGTAATTAGTAAAATACTATTAGATTTTAAAATCTACTTTAAAGAAAGAAATAGACATAAAAAGAAGATAAGAGGGAATATAAAACCCTTGATAAAAAAATGATAAAAAATATTCACTAGAATTTCTCTTTATTAAAAGTTGTATGGGCCACTATAAATAAAGAAATAAATATAAAGAGAAGATGAGAGAGAATATAAATTCTATAATCCATAAAAATTAATAGAAAAAATTTATTTAGTATTTATTTCTTTATATCTCTTTTTTTTAAAGTGAATCCTTATAAAATATCACTATTTACTCTTTATTCTTTATTCTATGAGTACCATAAAATTATTTATTTAAATGGATAAGATAGATATATATAAGGAATATTAAAGTTTTTTTTATATTATAATAGAAATTGCTTTTAAAATACTTTTTATTTGAATGTATATTAAAATAATATTTTTTTATTTTTGAAGGCACTCTATCAAAATAATATAAAAACATTAAAATCAATTAAAAAATTAATTTCTTAAAAGCATTTTAAAAATAAAAAAATAAAAAGCTTTAAAATATGCATATTTTACTCCCCTTGCGTATCAAGCACGTGAATGTTTTAGGATCAACCAATACCAAAATGCCAGATCAGCGAACGAATATAGAAAATTTTGAGGTATCAACCCACAAGCAACCGCGGGAACCTTCCAGAGATAAAACCAGCACAGAACCTTCCAGAGAGCTCACCTCCTATATAAACCTTCCTCTTCGCTTGCCTTCACCATCTCTCTTCCTTATTCATAATCGTTCTCGCATTTCCCGTAATTTATCTCTTTGTTCTCTTTCTGTGTCGAAAAAAATGCCAAGCAGATCAGCAGGAGTAATAAAGCAGGACTGGGAGCCGGTGGTGATGCACAAGGCGAAGCCGAAGTCCCAAGACCTTCGCGATCCGAAGGCAGTGAACCATGCCCTCCGATCGGGTGCTCCAGTCCAGACAATCAAGAAATTCGACGCTGGTTCTAATAAGAAAGCAACGGCACCAGTGGTGAGTGCCAGGAAGTTGGAGGAGGAGACGGAGCCAGCGGCGTTGGGCAGGATTTCTACGGAGGTGAGGCAGGCGATTCAAAAAGCGCGGCTGGAGAAGAAGATGAGCCAGACTGAGCTTGCAAAGCTGATTAATGAGCAGCCAAAGGTGGTGCAAGAGTATGAGAATGGAAAGGCGGTGCCTAACCAAGCTATTTTGGCCAAGATGGAGAGAGTGCTGGGCGTGAAGCTTAGAGGGAAGATTGGCAAGAGAGATGATGTAAAGTAGTATTGGAATTATCTGGTCTTGGTTTGGTTGGTGTTTGTTAATGTTATCATTTTAATTTCATGCCGAATTGTTATACCAATAGTTGTGAGATCTGCTTCCGAGCTTCAATCAATGGAATGTAAATCCTTCGAAGTGAGTAGAGAATTGGCATATATGTACTTCACAAGTTCGAAGCGCTTCTTGAAACTGTAGCAGCTTTTAGGTGGTCATATCCAAGGAGAGTTACGTAAAACTTTTAGGGATCGTTCGTGTCAATTGTTATTTCGCCATTGACAAGGACTGTCCTGTCGGAGATCATAAGATGAACGGGTGTCTGGAAAAGATCATGGATTGGATGCCCTTTATAAGACTATCTCCATGCTAACAAAGTCGCTCCTTCTCCCTGTCCATGTTCCATGTTAAATTTAAGAGAGAATTTTATCATATTGCTATGGTTTTTAAATCCGAGTTGAATTGGGGTTAATATTTTGATTTGAAGTAAGAGAAGTGAACCTGGTTATTTCATTTAAAAAAACGGAAAATAAAAACATCAAATTATTACCAAAAAGTTCCAAGGTAAATACATAAATCCATTTGTCAATGAGCATTCGTGGCAAGTGTAGTCCCTATATCGATGAGTTTTCCTCGAATCCTTTACATTGTTATTTTTTTAAATTTTTGTTTACCAAAAAGTTCGATTTTTTTTATACGCCATTTGACTCTCAGATCATTGATTTTCCTCTTCTTATTCAGCGTTGTGTTATTCTCTTCTTCATTATTGATTCCTCTCTAAACAAGTTGAACAAAAATTGAGTTGGTATATGATTTGGGCAATTTGAGAACTAGCCCCAACTTCTTATAACGATCCGTTCTCATTAATTCATTGATTTCCTCTTCATACGAGGAGTTATGGTAGCCAGCATCGGTGGTAGCGTTATGGCTAGTAGATCATCTCAGAAGAATAGAGGCAATAACAGTACAGCTTGTGATAATAGAGGTAGCAATGAAGGTGAGATCAAGAAGAAAGGAAGAATGAACTAAGAAGGGAAAGGGAAATAAGGAATTGTATCCTAATCACAAAACATTTGTTAAAAAAAGAAGAAGTTCATTTTGCCTAATTATGTTAAGTTATCTAAATTTCTGATTGGTTCGATAAGTTGTTCGGGTTTGAACATGCTAATTTTAATTTTATTTTTATTTTTTTGTAAAACCTCACCAAGGTTTTGGGTTGTCTAGGTCTTGGATCAACCTTTCAAGATAAGTTAGGTTTTTGAAAAATACATGCTACTTTCTATGAACCTACCACTAGATAATCACATATATCACCCATCCTATAATTTAAAAAAAAACTATTTACTTATGATGTTGATATTAGTATATATATCATGTAGTCAATTGGTTGGTGACACGTAATACTAACTTGTTCATATAAAAACATATTTATTATTAATAAATTTTTTCTTTGTATTTAATATTCATTTATGTTTGATTAATAATCTAATTGATTAATATATTTAAAATAAATATAAAGTCATTGAGGCATAAATACTTTGCAAAGAAAAATATAAAGTGATTATAATTATGAAATTTCTATTGAATCAATGCATTGTTCCTAAATTATTTTAATTAATGTTGTATTAAGAAAAAATATTAGTAAGAGTTATGGAGATCAATAAATATTATATTCTTTTCTTTATGAAAAGACATTTATTCTTATATGTTGCGGTGTGTAAGTTACTTAGAACTAATATGTAGGTGTTTATTAGATAATATGTGTATTGAACTGATTAGCATGAGAATTCCAAATAGAGAGATCATTCATGCCTAAAAAAAAACACTCATGTGACAATTGTGTAAGTGATTATTAAATTTGAGATCACGAAGTTATCTTATAAAGTAAATGCTATTATTTGATCTTAATTAAATGTTATCCTAATAAAGGCTAACAAATGGGCATTATTGGGTATAACATGAATAATATGAAGGCATTTGAGTAATAAAAAAGAGAATTTATCACCCTAGATGATTTTAAAAAATAGTATGTATATTCTCAAATAATATTGATTGTTAGATTGTTAAATTTATGCGTAGAAAATATTTGAAAAAGAATTCAAATCTTATTGAAATAATAAATAGCTATGGTGTTGAGAATAAATATGATTTAACAAAGTATACACACTCCATGTAATGTTTAAACCTAAACAATCTTGATAAATGAATAATAATTACACTAAAAAATAAATTATTAAAAAGTTAAATTAAATAACTTATAACTTTTCTAATATTTGAGAGATCATGGCATGTTACTAGACATTGTACTTAATCTTCAAATATATATATATATATATATATATATATATATATATATATATATATTGAATTGATAATAAGTTAAATTATTTAATTCTATTTTATATAGGGTTGCGATTTATATTTGGATCAAAATATTAAGGAACCTAATGGATTACACTTATAAGAACTATTGGTCAAAAATTAAAATGAAATAATTAATCAAGTATGACTTGATTGTAAATAAGTTATAGAATTTGAAAACTAAAATGTACTTAATATATGAGATTATAATTTTAGACCTAGAAAATCAAATGGGGACTTGATTGAATAAATTTCTACAAATTTATTAAAATAATATATGTGATATTATTTAGAGGACATATTGATATTTCTTCATTTATAGAATTATCAAGTTGCTCTATAAATAGAATGATATACCTTGTATTGTTTTGTAGAGAAAAACTATAAAAGTTATAGATGATATAAAAACACTTGAAAAAACATAAAAGAAAAGGCTAATACTTAAAGACTTAGTTATCCCTCTCTCCTAAAAGGGTTATAAAGTATTTTTCATTGGTGATTCATGTAGATTATTGTTATAAATTAGAAATTTATATGACTTGTGATTTATGATAAGTCAGAATTGAGAAAGTTGATCAAACCTAAAAAAATATATAATCTTCTTATAATCTTCACATAAATTTTAAATAACCTTAGATTTATGGAACACGAGCCTTGAAACTCAATAAAATTTTTTAAATTTACCACCTCCATTGCTTCTAAAAATCAAGTGTATGTGTCCCATTTCAACTATAAATAAAGAGCTTATAAGAGTACAATATATATATATATATATATATGGAGAGAGAGAGAGAGGGGAAAAATTAGAAAGAATTTGTGAGTTGAGTTGAGAGAGTTTTTCCTTTTTATTTGGTTTTTTTTTTCGATGAGTAAAACCAATAGCTTTGTGGATGTATGCAAATTTTTAAACTATATTAAATTAAGTGTTCTTGATTCTAGGTATTTGTTTTAGGTCATAACAACTAGTATCAGAGTTTTAACAATTGTTTTTTGTTTAAAAATAAAAAAATTATTCGAAAACATTTTTGAAACATACTACTATAAAGAGGACATTAAGAAATATCATGTAAAATACAGATCCTAGTGAGTCCCATGAGCCTCAAGCACCGAAAAAACATTTGTCCACATGCAGCCCACACTCATTCACATTCCCATACTCCTCTTTATATTTTGGTCTTCCTTGTTGTTTGATTACCCAAACACTTAACCCATCAACTAGATAGAGTCCACGTTAAAGCCATATAAATAGACACATTATGTGTCACATCCTCTAAAGGTCCAATTATCCCATCGCAACACCAGAAATGTTGTTCAACACATCACCAATTGCATGATGGTCTAGTCATTTACCATGTGTTTGTCACATTATCCCTTATATAAGGTGGTAATATGATATGACCAAGAGTACATGCAACTTATGTTATTTCTTAATTTAATCAATATATAAGGATATATTTCTTTTGATAGGTATAAGCCCTTTTAAGTTTGATTTTGATAATTTCATACTTATTCCCAACTAACTTGATCATTTTAAATATAATCATAAAGTCTGATTGTCCAAACTAGACTTAAAGTTAGTGCAAGAGAAAGTAATGATTAGAAAATAAGTTAAGACTATTGGAATAAAAAAATTAATGGCATTTATTTTAAGTATTAGAGAATACATGTTCAATATTGTCTCTATAAGTAGAACTTCATCTTTCTGTATTACAAAAAATGATGGAAAAAATAGAGGAAAAAAAATAAAACCTTCTAGTTAGACAAGTTTTAGGTGTTACCTACCTAATTTTATCAAGGAAAGTTTTGTATAGTGTTATAAAAGAAAGGACCATTATGTAGTTGATAACAACTCTATCTATTATGCATGAGAAGCTATTGATAAATAATAAAGTACATTTAGTAAAAACATTATTCAATCTAAAGATGATGGAATAAATCTATATTACCTAATACCTAAATGAATTCAACATCATAAAAAAGCAATTGTAATATGTTAAAATTGAGTTTAATGATAGCATTTAGCTTTAATCTTATTGACTTCACTTCCAAATAATTAGTAGGTTATGAGAATGGTTGCAAGTAACTATATTGAAAAATTTAAATTAAAATATGATGAAATTTGAGACTTAATTCTTGAAAAGAGAAAAAGTTTAAAGAAAGGTTACAAATGAAAGCTCAACTCTAGTGCTTTCTTAAACCTCGAGAGAAGAGGTAAAAGATCTATCAAAAGTTAAAATAATAATAGATTATAAATCTAAACTTAAGAGTGAAAGTAACTCTAAGCCTAGGAAGCAAAATGACCATTATAAATATGGAAAATTTGGTCACCTTATAATGAATTGAACAAATTCAAGAAAAGCTGAAGTTGATTTTATAAATGTTATTATTAAGAAGGTATATGATTTTCCAATTCTTGTTATTTATAGTTTAGTTAATGATTGAGTTCTTGTTTAGACACTTTGTTCCATACTATTCCATACTAAGAAATCTTATAGAATTATATTATTGGTGATTCTGATGTAATATACTTGGCTGATGAAGAGCCATTAGATTTTATAGACAAAGAAATATAAAAATCAAGTTACCAAATGGTTTCATATGAAATTTTTAGTAAGTGAAACTTGTTCTTGAACTAAAAAAAAAAAAAACTTAATCCTTATAAGATAACTTGATGATACTGGTCATTCAATAAGTCTTTAAAGGAGTAATGATTTTGGCTTAAGATAAGAAAACTAGTACAGTTTATATGATCTCAGGATCAACATATACAATTGTTACTATTAAAGCTAAAAATGATGCAAAACTATGACATTAAATACTTTTTCATATGACTTAAAAGAAGGTGAAACTATTTCTAAAAAAGAAAAAAAAAGTCGGTGGAGATTAAATTAGTTGATCTAGACATGTGTGAAAGCTATATAATAGACATGTAGAAGAAAATCAACTTTATAAAAGGTAGCAAAGGCTTTAGATCAAGAAAGATAAAACTATTACACCTAGATTTATAAGAGGTTTGTCTAGTGGCATCTCTTGGATGCTTTCAATATTATACTACTTTACTTAGTGGCTTCAATAAGAAGGTAGGACTTTATCTTTTATAAAATAAATTTCATATGTTTGAGATGTTCAAAAAATGAAAGGTTAATGTTAAGAATGAATCAAACTTAAAGAAAAAAATTTCTTGAGATTTGATAATGGAGGAGAATATATGAATAAATGTTGTAAAGAATAATGTGGAGCTAATTGTATTAGGATGAAAAAACATTATAGGCACACCATAATATAATGATGTTATTGAGCATATAAATAAGACCATCAATAGATAAGCTAGAAGCATGAGGCTTTAAAAGCATGAAGCTAAATTTTAGGTTACCTCTAACATTCTAGTATACGGTAGATAACATTACGCTTTAGTTGATCAACTAATAAATTTTTATCTTTTTAAAAATTCAAAACTCTAAAACGAAGTCTAAATATGAAATGAGGTAAAACTCTCATATTTAAATGCATTTGTTTATCTTTTGTATGTGCTTATAAACCCTAATGCTAAAAAGCAAGTATGATCTTGTCCAAGAAATGCACCTTTATTTGGTATACAATAATGAGTTTGAATATTGATTTTGGAATAAGAAAAAAAATAAAAAAATCATTATAAATAAAAATATTATGTTCAACTATGATCACTATAATGAAAGTATTGATCCATATATGGAGTAATATTTAATAACAACTTATAGCATAAGGTCTTTTAGAAGTATCGTGTCTGTAGAATGTTTCTCATCATTACCAAATTATATTTTTTATTGAAAATATAATTTAAAGAGTTTTAATGAGCCATTGCAAGTTGAAGAATTAAGTGAGTAGAAGTTAGCTATAAAATACAAAATGAATTTTTTATTAGAGAATTAGACAAAGGAGTTAACTAAACTAATTGTAGGAAAGAAAGCTTGTACATAACTAGTGAGTTTACATGATGAAAATTAAATATGAAGACATTATACAGTTCAAGGTCAGAGTTATTATGAAAGGATTTTAATAAAAAAAGGTATCAATTTTATATTTATCTTTTTTCTTTGATGGTGAAGCTAACAACAATCAGGTTAATAATGGTTATAGCTACAAAAGCTTTATTATTGATGTAAATACTACTTTTTTCATGAGGATATTAATGAAGATATCTATATGTTGTAGATAGAGGGTTTTTCAGTAAAGACAAATGAAAATATGGTTTGCAAGCATAAAAAGAGCTTGAATGGTTTAATACAAACTATAAGTTAATAGTATAATAAGTTTGACAATTTTATTTACAATAACAAGTTCATAAGACTATAAACAAACCATTGTTGTTATTTGGATAATTTTGATAAATATTATATTATTCTACTATTTATATGAATGATATACCAATTATAGGATCTTGCATTAAAGTAATCAATAAACTGAAGAGGTAGTTGTTAAAATAGTTTGAAATGAAAGATTTTGGAGTTATAAAACAAATCATTGATATAAGAATCATTAAAGATAGAGCTAATGATATCTTGAACCTTTCATAGAAAGATTTTGTACTCTATAAACACAACATAGATAGAGCAAAACCAGTAAACACATGGTTAGTCATGTTAGACTAACTAAGAAGTAGTCACTAAAGATGAACAAAGAAAAAAAAACTACATGAGTTAGGTTCCTTCTTAAATATTAGCAATTGAGAGTTTCTTATATGATATAGTATATAAAAAGACATATATTACATATGCAGTGGAAATTGTGAGTAAATATATAAGTAATCTTGCCAATAACATTGAAAAATAGTCAAGTGAATTTTAAAATATTTAAATAATTATTAAAATATGTCAGCTTATTTCACAAAGTTAGACTTGGAGTTTTAAGGTTATATTGATGTCAATTTAGCTGATAACACTAATAGCAGAAAAGGTATTACAAGGTTTCTATACACCTTAGGTAATACAATTATATGTTGGACATTGAAGCTATATAAGATTATTTCTCTCTTTATGATAGATACTGAACATGTAGCTGTAACTAAAGCTATATATAAAAAAAAGGTATGGCTGTATGGTTTTTCAAAAGAACTACATAAAAAAATAAGAAAAGTACCTTTTACAGTGATAATCAAAATATAATATTTCTTGAAATAAATTTAGCGTTTTATTTCATGACTAAACATGTTAAGATTAGATATCACTTTATTTGACATTTTTTGATAACGAGCATTTGATACAAAGGGAATTGCACTTACAATCTAAAGTTTTTCAAAGCATTAGTAGGTTTTCAAAGCTTTAATAAGTTTCAATGATATAAGGCAAATTTGATGTTGTTTGTCTTTAAGTGAGAGATTGTTGTGTGTGGAGAAAATTAGGCATATAGTTAGTTATGAATCAAACTAGAAAGTAAGGGATGTTTTTAAGGAAAGAGATTTAGGGGTTTGTTTACAAAATATTTGGGGAAAAAAATCATGGCATGTTTTCTTTCATTTTAACTATAAATAAAGAGCTTATAAGAGAAAAATTTCGTATAAAAAAATACACTGAGTTATAAAAACAATTATAATAAAATTACAAAGAATATATTAGTAGAGTTAAGAGATTTTTCTCCTATTTCTTTGGTGTAATTTTTATTTTCTCTCTAATAATTAAAATTAATAACTCTATGGACATGGATAAATTATCGAATCATGATAAATTATTATTCTTGATTTTGGGTATCAATTTTAAGTCTCAACAATGAAAGCTTGCTATAAAAAATATCTTTCTTAGTCTAAATTTAAGTCTTAAACTAAATAACTTACTGACACGATATGAGAACCATCCATGAACTCCTCAATTCTTACTTGGGGTCATTAATGAACTCTAAGATAAAAAAGATACATAATAACCCAATATTTCTCCTTCATAACAATTTTTTTTAACAAATTCATCATAAATTCCCCCCTGACATAAAAGTACTTTTGTAATAACAATGACACCAACAACACATAAAAATTATTGTATTAAATGAAATTTAGATCATACTGATTAGTACTTAAAAGTGCATTTTTTATCAAGGTTTTATATCATTATTTTCCACTTAAAGTATCAATAACTCCTTAATTAAAGCATGTTTTATAATAACATATCTAATAATATAAGACACCTTTAATTTATGGTAAATATTTATTTTAAATGTAGGTCTATCACATAAATGAAAGGATTAATTGATGAATTTAAGAACTGAAATTGAAAGGATAAAGAGATGACCAAACTTAGAAAAAAGATGTCGATGTAGTCCAAACTGGAACACTATTATGTAATTAGGTCATATCTGGAGCTGTAGATCTTAAATTTAGATCTACTTTATATAGATGGATAGGTAAGACATAGGCCTACAACTTTTATATGGAGCCTAAGATTTAAAAAGACCATTTTCAAGTCCAAATTATAGCAATAACAGAGAAGTCTGAATCTGTCCTCTAACCCGAGCACTGTTTAGTGTTTGACCCATATTTAGAGTTCTAGAAGTTTAAATGACCTGAATGTTTTACAAAAGAAAGATGAGATAATTTCTTACAACTTTTATATGTTCAAGTGATTCTAATTTTGACGTCATCAATGATGTTTTGGCAGACAAGAGAAGATAAGGATTGTCACTAAGTCAAGAGTTGGCCACCCACTCATCAATTAGTCATCAAATCAATAGTTTTCAAATTTGGCCTATAAAAAGAGGCATTTGCCATGCATTTAGACATCTTGGTTTCCAAATCAAGATCATGCTCTTGCTTTCTCTCTTTGTATTTTTATATTGCTTATGCTTTGCTTTCATTAATATCAAGTTTATGCCTTTCATTTACTTAGTTAACTTTTATCTTATTTATGTTCATATTTTGCTTATTTATTTTTCTTCCTTTTATTATGTTTAGTTAAGTTTATTATGTCAAGGTGAAAAAGTTACACTAATGGTGTAAGAATAAGTATAGCGTAAACTTAATATGGACTTTAATGTTTGATACTAACATGTTTTGTTTTTGTTATCTTGTTCACTCTTTAATACTTTGCTTGTTAAATGACCAATCTAGATTTATGTTATATAACTCTTGGTATAACAAATACTTGGCACTCTCATAGCTCATATTGTATGGTATAACCAACACCTAAGCTATGAAAAGAACTTGATTTGTTGTTAATATAAGTTATAATCATGAATGCCTGACGAGATTTACAAGTATTAGCACTAATCGAATAAGATGACTAATGTAATCATATTAACAATATTTAATATGATTGGAACCTCCTTTGTGTGTGGTTTCTAATTGAATAATAAGAGTTTATACTATATTTTTTTAACATACCATTAGTGGATCCTCTAACCTTGATATTTATTGTTATCATTGTTTAATCCTTACGTTAATCTTCCATCTCAAAGTTCTCATCAACTTTTCTTCTTCTTCTTCTCCATCTCTCTCTTTACTACTACTACTACTATTATTGTTATTATTGTTGTTGTTATTGTTATTGTTATTGTTGTATTATTGTTATTTATAATTTATATAATTAATCTCCTTATGGTTCGACCCTGGTTTTACCGGGTTATTTATTACTTCGACACTCCTGCACTTGGGAGAAGACATCAATCTTTTAGTCGTGTCAGCTATAATAAGAATTCCAGTATTTTTTCCTTACTTACCAAGTTCGTTACAAGTGGTATCAAAGCCACAATTCTCAGATGGTTGAAGGAACAAGAGTTTCACAACTGATAGAAACAGTATCCAGGATGAAATAATAATAGGAGATGCAACAACAAAACCAACAAAATCAATAGCAAATATTGAAAGACATAGTTTAGCAATTTAGAAGCATGTCTACTAGGATGGACCAGATAGCTAAGGCCCAAGGAAAAAGGCCAATGGGTTCCCCACCAATTCTCCCCCCAGGTCAGACTATAGAAATACAAGGCATGAAGTAATGCCACAAGAAGGAATTTAGCAGGTTCAACTTAAGTCAATCAGATTGGAATTTCCTCGGTTCAATAGAGATGATCCTATTGGTTGGGTATACAAAGTCAATCAATTCTTTAACTTTCACAACACTCCAACTCAACACAGAATGTTTATAGCCAGTTTTCACATGGAAGGAAAGGCCATAACATGTTATAAGGAACTAAAAGAAACTAGAATACTCACCAGCTGGGAGGCTTTCATTAAGGCCCTTCAAGTTTGTTTTGGAACCTCATCTTACGATGACCCCATGAAGGCCCTTATAAACATCAAATAGACATCAATAGTAAAGCTCTACAAAACCCAATTCGAGATGCTTTTGAATTGGGTCAGAGGGTTGTCTGACTCTCACAAGCTCAACTGTTTCCTAAGAGGGTTGAAGGAGGAGATAAAAATAGGAGTACGGATCAGAATTTAGTGGCTGTTTATGGCTTAACAAGGATGCAAGAGGAAAATCTGATAATCATGAGAAAATCATGGAGACCCAGTGCTATGGAATTTCAAGGCCGAAACCCAACACCAACTCAGCCCAGGGCTGAAAATAAAGCAGTTCTGGCACAGAGACTCACCTTTGCACAAATAAAGGAAAAAAGAGACAAGGGGTTTCGATTTAAATATGACAGTAAGTGGGGACCTAGCCACAGGTGTAAAGGACCCAAGATATTCTTAATAGAAGAATTAAAGGGGGAGATGGAGGATAAAAATTCTGCTCCTGAAGACCTGATTGATTTAGGAGACCTTTGGAAAGAAGGCAAGGAGGGAGTTGGCATATCCCTTCATGCAATCATTGGAAGTCCAAATCCTAAAACTATGAGGGTGTTAGTTAAGCTAAGTTGCCATAATTTCATGGCCTTAGTTGATATAGGAAGCGCACATAATTTCATACATCCAAGGGTAACAAAAAGAGTAGGGATGAAGGTTTTAAAACACAAGCCTATTAGGGTGAACATTGCAAATGGTTCCAAGCTGTGGAGTGAGGGAAGCTGTTCAGATATCAAACTCATGATTTAAGAAGATTAATTTGTCACCCAAGCTTATGTCATATAGTTGAGAGGATGCGATATGGCGTTAGGAATCTAGTGGCTCAAAATTTTAGGGCCTATTCTTTAGGACTATTCAGCCTTAAAAATGGAATTCCAAAAGGAGGGGAAGAGGGTCTTGATTTGTGGAATGGGAGTGGAGAAATCAGAAATAGACTATAGGCCAACCTTTTTACAAGAATTGAGAAGAGTTGAAGAAGGACTAATTTTGCAAATTTAGGAGCTCGGATTAGTCTAGAATAAAATTCTAGAACAAATTGAGAATTTATTGCTAGAATTTATAGAAGTTTTTCAAGAGTAAAAAAGAATCCCATGTAGTAGATCACATGATCACTTTATAGTGTTGAAAGAAGATACCTCCCCAATAAGTGTACGTCCCTACAGGTACCCCTACTACCAAAAATCTGAGATAGAAAAACTAATTAAGGAGTTGTTGGTAATGAGTACCATAAGACCCACTCAAAGCCCCTTTTCATTGCTAGTCCTACTAGTTAGGAAGGCTGATGGGTCATGGAGAATGTGTGTGGACTATCGTGCCCTCAATAAGAAAATTGTGAAAGATAAGTTTCCTATACTAGTTGTGGAAGAATTATTGGATGAACTACATGGTTCTCAAAATTTTTTTCAAGTTAGACCTCCGATCAAGCTTCGACCAGATCAGAATGAAGGGAAAAGATGTCCCCAAAACAGCCTTTAGGACTTATGAAGGCCACTATGAATTTCTAGTGATGCCTTTCAGCTTTACAAATGCCCCTTCCACTTTTCAAGGTTTGATGAATGATATTTTTCGACCCTATCTTAGAAAATTTATGCTGGTTTTGTTCAGCGACATTCTAGTCTACAACCATAATATGGAAAAGCATGAGAGACATCTAAGGATGGTATTTGAGACTTTAGTATGACATAATCTATTTGCCAAACAGTCCAAATGTAAATTTGCAAGAAATGAAATTGAATATTTGGGGCATATCGTATCAGGTCAGGGAGTGCATGCTGATCCCAACAAGGCAGAGTCAATGATCAAGTGGCCTAAACCAAACATGCTGAAATCACTAAAGGGTTTTTTAGGGTTGGCAGGTTATTACCGCAAATTCATCAAAGGTTATGGGGCGATTGCTGGTCTATTGACTAAACTACTGGAAAAAAAAGGCTTTTAAATGGGATTCAGAAGTAGACTAAGCCTTTGAAAAATTAAAAAAGGTCATATCAACCCTTCCTGTCCTAGCACTACCAGATTTCAACTAAATTTTTATAGTAAAGTGTGATGCCTCAAGTATAGGACTTCGTGTTGTACTAATGCAAGGAGGCCAACCCATTTCTTATTTCAGCAAGAGTCTAAAGGGGAGGGAACTATCACTATCCACTTAAGAGAAGGAATTTTTAGCACTAGTCACTGTTGTTCAGAAGTGGAGGCCTTACTTATTAAGCCAAGCCTTTACGGTTAAGACAGATCAATAAAGCCTCAAGTATTTATTAGAGCAGAGAGTTAGGACACCCACACAGTAGAAATGGATATCCAAATTAATTGGATATGACTTTGTGGTCGAGTTTCGAGTAGGAAGGGAAAACCTAGTAGCTGATGCACTCTTTAAGCAAGAGAATACTATAGAAAAAGGTACAATATGGGTTATCTCTACCCCAATTGTTAACTGGGTTGATCAATTAAAAAATAGTTATAAAATTAATCTAGAAATTCAAACTATCATGCAACAATTAGACCAAGAGACCATAGGCTCCTTGAAATATCATCTTAAAGGAAGGATACTATATTACAAACACAAAGTTTACATAAGTCAATCCATCCCTATAAAAAATATATACTAAACTATATTCATAACAGTCCATTCTTAGGGCACACAAGGTTTGAGAGAACACTAAAAAGGGCAATGAGAGATTTCTTTTGGGTAGGGATGAAATTAGACATACAAACTTATATAAAACACTATGAAGTCTGTTAGAGAGCAAAAGGAGAAAACACAAAACCCTTTGGGCTTTTACAGCCTTTACCTATACCCACCAGACCATGGTCATCCATATCTATGGATTTTATAGAGGGGCTACCAAAATCTAATCAATACTCAGTAATTATGGTAGTTGTGGATATGTTTACCAAATATGCCCATTTTATTCTCGTATCCTACCCCTATAGTGCGAAAAAAATCATCAACTGATTCTCACAGAATGTAATGAAGCTTTATGGGCTCCCAAACTACATAGTATTCGATTGGGATCCTACCTTCACTAGCAAGTTTTAGGGAGAATTATTCCAAATTCAAGGGGTCAAATTGCTGATGTCAATAACATACCACCCATAAACCGACAGGCAGACAAAGGCAACCAACAAAATATTAGAAGGGTATTTGAGATGCTATGTAGGTGATAACCTGAAGGGTTGGTCCAACTGGCTAATAATGGTCAAATACTATTACAATACCAGCTACCACTCATCCCGTAAATCTACCCTATTTGATGCAACCTATAGCTACCCGCCCCCAAGCCTCATAGATTACATCTTCGGTTCAATCAAAATCAAGCAATAAAAGAACATTTACAACACAAGACAAAAGAGATTGCAGAAAACAAACACAACTTAGTTCAAGCTCAGGAAAGACAAAGAAACAAGCGGATAAAGGCAGAAAAGAAATCCAGTTCAAAGAAAGGGAATGGGTTTACCTCCGACTCTAGCCATATCGACAATCCAACATGCCAAGAAATAAAAATGTGAAGTTAGCATATAAATATTTCGGGCCCTTCCAAATCTTAAAAAGGGTGGGAGAAGTGGCTTACTAGCTAGATCTTTCCAAGGAAGCTCGAATCCATAACACCTTCCATGTCTCACTATTGAAGAAGTGGGTTGGAAAGGGAATCCTAAACCAAAACTACCCATTCTCGAACCCAAGCTGAAGTCTCAGCTAGAACTATCAAAGATACTTGATCGAAGAAGCTAAATCTCAAGAAGGAAGACAAAGGAAGAAGTGTTATTAAGATGGGAAAGATAACCTAAAGAAGACACCGTTTGGGTTGATGAAGAGTGGTTGAAAGGCTCCTACCCTCACCTTGATGGCAAGGTCTTTTAAAGGGGAGAGAGTTGTAATAGTCCGGCAGCGCATAAAGGAGCAAGACCAAGTGAAGCCGGGGAAGAAATAAAGGAGGCATATTGAAGAAGACTTACCTACAGCAAAGAGATAAGGTGAGCACGTGTATGGTCAAGATTGGACAAGAAGTACTTACATGGAGGGTTGAGATAAAGAAGCTCCTGCTGCTGACTACTGGCTAGGGAGTAAGTTTAAAGACAAACGGTACTGTTTGGGAGAAGAAAAGGAGTCTAAATACAATATAGATAAATAGAAAATAGCTGTCAAATCTATCTATTATTTTTAATTCTTAACTAATTGAGAATTACAATAAAAAGGGGAGGAAGAGGCTACAGAGAAGCAAGAAATTGCTTTAAAGCAAATCTCATTCACCAAGGAGGCCCGGGCTACCTCGAAGCTGCCTAAAAATCTAGATTAGGGTTTATCAACATTACATTGTTCTTTTAATTCAAGTTATTTAGGATATTTCATTTCAATTGTTATTTCAATTTTCCCAGTTTTCTTTCTTTTAAACCTATAAGGCTCAGGTACAAGAAAAGCTATAATAAGAATTCCAGTATTTTTTCCTTACCAAGTTCGTTACAGTTGTAGACAATTATATGTCCTACAAAACCAATGAGTTCACGTAGGGTGTACCCTTGCAACTCACAAGATTCAACACTTCCCTATGAATTTTATCTGCTGCTCCCACATAGTAATGAAGAGAATTTGTTGTTGAAGGAATGTCAAAAGCTTTGGCAAATTAAACGGAATAGTTTTCCGGCATCAGTAGTGTCTAATGCTACTAATTCGTTTGTATTTTGGTTAATTAAATTTTCAATTTCATTATAATCCTTCCTGGATCAATACCTGATGTAGCCGAAAGAGTAAAAACTAAAGGTTCTTATGTTTTGGCAAGGATGTCATTACTAGAAGGCATCCGACTAGGTGAATGATCTAAAATTAGTACGATAAATTTAGTTTAACAGAAGGTTTCATCACGCTAAATGAAGTTAACACCTTAAAACTATGATAACAGGAGATTCATTATTTGATTGAGTTTAAATTTTTCCAGGTAATTTTATAATTAGTTTTCTAAAAACAACAATAAAGTTGTTGGTTAGATCACTAGATCTTCTAGAATTAGGTTTCACGCCTAGATGCTTCTTTTTAGGTTTATTTTGTTATTTTTTCAATGTTTTTTTAGGTTTTATATTGTAATTTGGGTTTATTTATTTATTTTGTTTTATGATTTTTAGGTAGGATTTTTAGGTCTATTTAAAAGATTTTGTAAATCTTTGGAGAAATAGCCACTATATATATATATATATATATATATTAAGTTTTTTAGTTTTTTAATGTATTTCTACATTTATTCTATTTAACTTTCATCTGCATCATTAACATTTAACAAGTGTTACACAAATATTGAGATTAATTTTAATAAATGTTGTATGATTAGTTAGAGATGGTAGTTAGTGTCACTAAATTAAACTTGTTCTTTAGTGTGTACACATACTTTATAGTAATCAAGAGAATTACATATAATGTAAAACCATCAAGAAAATAAAAGCTAAAAAAGAAGGGAGATTACAAGAAGGCAAAACAAAAAAGCAAGAGAACAAATTAACTAGTCTAGTTCATTATACTTTTAGGATTTCTTATAAGATTAAAGCATGTGTAACTAAAATTTTGTAATTGAGGAATTTAATAAAAAAAAAGGCTAAATAGTGAAAAGTGAGGTAAAAAATAATTAAAAAAATTTAATTAGAAATTTTTGATGTAATTTTTAAATTAAAACATAAGAAAATTACGTAGAAAAATATAAAACATGATGTATTGTCCATCTTAATTTGGTAAGAAGCCTATATATCATACAAATAACCTTTCATAATGTATGGTGCTTATTATCATAGTTTTCAATACGATAATGAGATAAATTCCTTCATTTTAGTAGATTAAAATTTCAATATGTATATGTGCATCTGTGTGTATTATCAAAGCTAATTTTGATTTGAAAAATGATATAAAAGCATGTTTATTGATACTATTCACAAAAATGATATAATAATATCATTACTTGTACTAACAAAAAACAAGTGTCTTATTTATAGGGATATTTAGGTTTTTTGTATGGACCTTTAGTTATAAAAAGATTGATTGAGGGTATACGTTTTTCTTTTTATTTTTTTAACACAATAAAATGATCTAATTTCCTTTTAAATCAAAATTCATCAAACTAGCAAATAAGAGTAGTAATGTCTTTTCAATTTTTTTAAATATGTAAAATGACAAATTTACCTTTCGGATAAAAATTTTAAACCATGCATGCTAAGCTCTTTTGTGTTTTTCACTCTATTTTTGTTTTTTCTAGATTCATTAATGGCATTTTAGTATTTTAGTAGGGTTTAATTATTAAGTCAATTGAAAAAGATGATGGTGTGTGTGAGATGCCCCCACGCTTTATATAGACCTCACGACACTTTCTAGTGGCTGAAAATATCTTTTTATTATGTCGTTGAAAGCGTTATAGTGTACTCTTGCTCATGGTATAAAACATGTTAGGAACAATTGAGTAGTTTGTTGTTAATGGACTTTTCTCTCTCTTCTTCATTGAATATTATAGGTTGATCCTCTTTATTGTTAATGTTTCAACTTTAGCTCTTATTCTTTTAATTTTTAATTTTTGTTAATGACCATTTAATAAAAGTTTTATTTGTTTTCCATCAATTTCAATTTGACATATATTATATTTTCCAATTTGATCCCTATACTTTTGATTTCTAATTTATTTTTGCACTTTTATAAAAGTTTTATTAGTTTTGAATTTTATCATTCAATCTAAATTTATGGTATTATGTTTTTCAATTTGATTAGCATTTTTTTTATTTCTAATTTTTTCTTGATCATTTGAAAAAGTTTTATTTGTTTTCAATTTCATCATTCAATTCAAATTTATAGTATATTATTTTTACCAAATTTATCCTCGTTCTTCTTTTTTGTTAAAGTTATTTTTATTTTCAATTTCTCTATTCAATCAAAAAAGATTTCTATTTTTATGTCAATTTTGATTCTTATTTTTTTTGATATTTTTTGTGTCATTTTGTTAAATTGATTTTTCATTTTAATTACACCCTTCAATCAAATATAAAATTTATTTTGTATTTCAATTTTGATTCTTATTCTATTTTTTAATCTTTTTGTATAATTAAAATAAATTTTTAAATTTATCTTTTAGTATTTGATCGATTAGGAATTGAACTTTATAATTTTTCAAGGTAGAATGCTTTAGATTGAATGACTTAGGTTGTGGGTTTGCACTACTAGAATTTGCATAACACCAATGAAATATTGTATCAGCCTTTAAACATTGATTATGTTGGAAAAACATATATTGAGGAAATCATGAATGATAATTGATCATCAAAAAATATATTGTCGTTATGCATATTAAAGATAGAATTAAACCATTAGAGATTTACATCTAATAGTGTCAAGTCTTGTAATTTTTCTTAAACTCTCTAAATTTTTTTGTGGGATTTAGTCCATTGGTAATTTCATTTGTAGTTATTAGTGATAAAATCTTGAAATTTTTTTCCAACTTTTTGGAACTTTTTGAGAAATTTATTTCATCATTCGTTTTGCGTATGATTTAAAGTCCATTGATAATTCTGTCATTATTATATTTAATATTTTTTTAAAAAAATATAAAATAAACAAAACTAGAAAAAAAATTAAAAAAAACAAAATTTTATTAATAATTTAAAAAATATTATTGAATATTTTTTTTTTAATGGATAGAAACTATAGAAGGAGAAAGAGATGAAGGATCTATGTTGGAATAAAATAGGCAATGAGGTAGCCTTTATGTACAAGTGAATGTTAATAACAACAATTGAAGAACATTTATTTTATCTCTCAGGTCGACGATCTCAGTACTAAGTCAAGTTATTTCTTTATGTATTTAATATATTGTAAATTGATCTACATAGTTTTTTTATATAAAAAAAGTAGATTATCTTGATTATTTTAAAAAATAATTTAGTCTATTTACTATTTTTTTATGAATTAAAATAAAATTAACTTATTCATCTAATTAAATTTATAATCCAAGTCACAAATAATTTTTTAATAAAAAACACAATATAAATATTATTTTTTTATAAAAACATTGTCCTGACACGAGTATCAAGGCTAAGGCTAGTCACATTCTATAGTTTAGAGATTCGGTTCAAATAATAATCGGTAAAAACTAATTTTTTAAAAACAAAAATTAAGTTTTTTCTACATGCACTGGAGCATGCTCGCGTATATTTATTAGAGAAAGATATTATTAAGCGCGCACCGCTCCGGAAAACCGGGGCCTCGAGCCGCTTTCAAAAGCTGACTTCCTTCAAGAACATTGATGGATGATAACTTCACTACAATAATTTGGATTCGGTTGCCAAGGAAAGGTGCCTGCATCGATGGAGGAGGCAAAATGGATTTAAATAAATAGAAAGAGTCGTTGATGCTATTAGAAAATGAGGATCCACTGAGCTGACCAACCATGTTCTCAGAAAAATGGTTATTACACAGTTTGGAAGTCGCTGAAAGAAACCCTCCGAACTAATATTATTTGGGACAACGCGGCGGCAGAGAAGAAAGACAATACATTTTTTAACTATTCATATAGAAAGAGAAGGAAAACAGGACACAAGAGTGGCTCCTCCGATGAAGCTTGACCGGAGCTAGCCACCCGTTCATCTTATTCATAGCCAAGGAGAGTTGTATATGGGGGTTACAACAGACTTGACCTGAAGGAACTTATGAAGGGCTTCCATTCCAAGATGCCTTCCAAATCCACTCATCTTGTATCCTCCGTACGAGCAGTCGTTATCAAACGCGAAGTAGCAGTTGATCCAAATGGTGCCTGCGCGGATGGATCTCGACACAGTATTAGCTACATCCAAGTTCTTGGTAACAATACCAGCTGCAAGGCCATATTTTGTGTTGTTTGCCTTCTTAATTGCCTCATCTATTGTCCTGCAAAAAAGACACGAGAAAAGATTTTCCAATATGATAACGTTCGTGTTGACAAAACAGATGTCAAGAGCATGTTCTTGACGATTCTGTCGAAAATTTGAAAGCTGATGCGCAATTCATTCGTGAATCACACCTGTACTCTTGTTTATATTTAGTTGTTTCTCAAAAAAGAAAAGGCTGGTGAAATAGTTATTTATTTACCAGCAAGTGCATCATGGATTTTCCTTCCTAATTCATGGGAAAGCAGAAATTAATGACCGGGTAATGTACTTACTTGAACTTCATGAGTGACATTACCGGTCCAAAAATCTCATCTGTTGCTATCATCATGTCCTCCTGAGCAATTTGTCGCTAAGAATTAGTAAAACGACGGTTTATAAGAATGTATGATTCAGGAAGTTTACCTTAACATCTGTGAAAACTGTAGGCTCAATGAAATATCCCTTCTTGCCTACAGGTTTACCACCTGTTAACAAAGAGGCCCCTTCTCGTTTTCCATGCTCGATGTACGAAAGAATTTTATCAAACTGCTGCTTATCAACCTGAACATAATTAAGAAACACATATTACAGATGGTGGGTTCATGGAGTACGTATCATACGAATTTGTGCCTACCTCTGGGAAGTAGGGGCTTGCGAGCTTTTTAAATATTCTCAAAAAAAGAAACTCATGCATCGATCCATGATCATTCCCTACCTGTGGACCTAGGCGAGACCTTGGATCAAAAGGATCCCCAACTACCCAATCTTTTGCCTTCTCCTTCAACTTCTTTACAAATTCATCATAAATCCCTTCCTGAACAAAAACACGGGAACTCGCCACGCAAATTTCTCCCTGGAAATATGAATGCAAGGAAGTTGATTATCACTCTCCAAGCAAAAAGGTTAGTACTCTGCATTTTAATCTGAATTCATCATTGATTAGAAATGTAGAAATATGCACACAAGGGAAACATGTTTGCCTTGTTATACAGGATGCCAAGGAGGGCAAGATCTGCAGCTTTATCTACATCAGCATCGTCAAAAATTAGGAGAGGTGATTTGCCTCCTAATTCAAGTGAAACTTGTTTCAAGTTGCTTGTTGCTGCAGCCTGCATTATTTTCCGTCCAACTTCGGTAGACCCTGTAAAACATACCTGAAAAGACCAGCACACGGATACAAGGTTCAACATTTAGCTCGTACGGAATAATTAAAATCCTTTCCAATTTCTTGAAAATCAAACAAAAATAATATCAAGTGACCAAACTAGCTAGCTAGACATTACCTTGTCGACGTCCATATGAGATGCAAGGGCAGCACCAGCCGTTGGTCCATATCCCGTTATTACATTGATCACTCCATCAGGCATTCCTGCCTGATTGATTATCAAATAAAATAAACGTAAGCAAATTAATCTAAGAACTTCAATGAGGGCACTGCAGAATCAATTTCGCTTATTACAGAGTTATAAGAGAGCCGGCGAGGAATATTACAGTTCTGCATCAAAAGACATTTTTGGCTTGTCAAGCTTACCTGCTTGGCTAGATGACCATAAAATAGAGCCGAAAGAGGAGTTTGCTCGGCTGGTTTTACAATCATGGTGCACCCGGCAGCCAAGGCTGGGGCTGACATCATGAAGAACATGGAGCTAGGGAAGTTCCAGGGAATGATATGCCCTGCAACACCAATGGGTTCACGCAGCGTGTATCCATGAAGCTCGCGTGACATCTTCAATACTTCTCCATGAATTTTATCAGCTGCACCTGCATAATAACGTAGTAGCTGTGCTACATTCGGAATGTCCACAGCTTTGCCCCCGCTAAACAACTTCCCAGCATCAATTGTGTCCAGCGCAGCTAACTCTTCTATATGCTCATCAATTAAGTCTGCGTATTTCATCATAATCCTTCCTCTTTCCTGCAGGTCACATTTCAAGAACAAAACAAGATCATCCTTCCTGTTAGCAACGCACTAACCCAAAAACAGAATTGTTGTGTATAAAAATATGCGTTCTTGTTTATTCGTTACTAATCCATTTGACTCATATTTTGAATGTCCAAACTCTAAATTTCCAAATAAACCTCTGCTATATAGCGTTCCACTTCATCTGCAATCTATCCTTTTTAAAAACTTTTTAGTTTATAACCTGGTTTTAATTCCAATCACATTACATTAAAGATCATTTTTTTGTTTTTTTGAAGTTTATATTCTATAACCTGTAATGTAAGGCCAGGTGCTCTTGTACTTGAGCCAAGCCGGAGTGCTTTTTTTTTTTTTTTTAATTAAGTGGATGAGACATCAGAATAATTTCTGGTCATTTTTTGTTATTGATTAACCAGGAGCTGAGTTTTTAGACTGGAAAACTAATTTTTAACATATTTCTGTCTGCGAACACCAAATAAATATTCTAGAAACCTCCTTGATTTCTAACTACAAAATACACTCTAAACAGCCTTAAAACTCATAATCAAATCAAAATAAACGTTTCAAAACTCAATCTATTTTTTGGACATGATTAAAGGATCAAACTACCTCCATGAACTTTCTTCAAAAAATAACTCATTAACATCAAGATCATTGTTTTTATGGCTGGAATGGGATCAAACGAAAGCTTTCTCTTTCATCTATTTTCCCTTGAGTTAACTCTCACCTCTCTCAACTATAAAGGAGTAAAATGTAATATAAATAAAGTTTCAAGCTTGATATGAAAAGTATGAAAACTGTAGGAATCAAAGTGTAGAAAAACATCTCTTGAATAGTGCAAATGAGAAAAAAAAAAATCTTTTTATTTTCGGTTAATGTTGGTGATTGTTCTTTCAGTAACCTCTTAACTATAACTTGAAATTTTATTTTGCAATTATGATATTTAATGTAATGTAAAAATAAGTTATGCTACATCATAAATGCGGAGAGCATACCCAGCACGACAGTGACATGAATAGTCTTCTAAGATTTTATGAATATTAACAAAATAGTAACATGAACAGTCTTCTTGTTTTAGCTTTTTTGTATTATTTATTTAATTTAATTTATATTTTTTTTATTAATATTAAGTAGTAACAAAGTAGCTTTTTTAGTTTTATATAAAAAAATTGAATATAGCAAACAAAATTGTTACGAATAATTGACAAATGAATTTAAAATTTGTCCATAAAAAAGGTCAGCATGAATATATAAGATTTAATTTAAAATTTAAAATAGTTATAAAATAAGCAAATTATATAACTTGTTCATTTACTATGTAGTATTGTTAGTTGTGAGTACCAGTGATAATTTTCAATTGATTGCAATTTTTATAAAAGAAAAGGTAATAAAAATGAAATTTTTCTAAAAAAACAAAAATCAAACTGAAACTAGTTTGGTTTTTTAGGATAAAAACTGGTTGAAACTAGTTTAGCTTGGTTTTAACTCTTTTTCTTTGGTTTGGCTCGTTTTTTGATTTGAATTCGGTTCAATTTGATTTTTTATTTTATTTTCAGGCTTATAAAACTAAAACAGAATCAAAACAAAATAGTTTTTTTGAAATTTTAATCTTTCTAATTAGTTTTTTTACGGTTTGGTTTTTTCATTTTTTTTAGGTTTTCTTGATTTAATTGGTTTTTTTAGTTTTTTTTTACTCATCCCTAATTATTAGAATAAACACATCAAATTATTTATTAATGAACTATTATTTTATATTGACAATAAAATCATTTGAATTTAAAATATTGTTAAAGACATAATTTAAATTGAGAAATTTGCTTAAGAAACAAATGAATTTCTCAAGAAATAAAATTTTTCTCTGAAAAATACACAAATATCATTAAAACAATTTAAAAAATTATCATAATGCTACTTAATTTTTTTAAATAAAAATAATTTAAATAATTTAAATAGAAATAATTTTTTTAGAAAAAAACACTCTTATAGATTGACGGTGTTTTCACTTTCCCCTCTACTTTTATATATCGGTGAACCACAAATTAAAAAAAAAAATGATGAAATGATGAAATGACTAAGAGAGAAGTAATGGATACAACAGCCCACACACCCTCACATTTTTCTCTCTCCAAAATAACATTAACAATTGATAATCAATGTTGGAACAAAATAATATAATAAAATAAAACTTATATGTAAATAACAAGAATCTTTGCCTTATATGCTAACACGGGGAGCACTTTTAATTTTTAAATAATATTTTATATTTATTAAAATATCAAATTATTTTTTAGTTAATTTAGTTATAACTAAAAAATCAGAATAAAAATATAAAAAAGCTCCTGAATGCCATTTCAAAGATTTTTGTTTCTATTTTTAAAGGTCATTTAGTTATATTATTATTTTTTCAAAGATAAAAAATTATAATGCTCTTAAAGGCTAGTTTACTGCCATTTCTTGGACAACCTATATACGCTGATTATCAATTTTTAAAGGTCATTTAGTTATATTATTATTTTTTAAAAAGTAAAAAATTAAAAAGCTCTTAAAGGCTAGATTAGTAAAAATTAGAAAACTAGAGTAGAAACAAGATCATCATCTGCAAGTGTGCCGATCCTTGGACAACATAATATACGCTGCGGTAGTAAGAGGACAGTCGTGGCTCATCGTGTCACCTCATTTGTCATGTTTGACATTAGCCACGTGTCATTAGCCAACACCATATATTGGACTGCGTGTGTGCGTACGTTTCAATCAGCATGCAACAAAAAAATGTTTCTTATAAAAACAAATTAACGGCTGAATCCTTCGAAAACTCAATCTTCTGGCAGTGAAAAGATGTTTCCAATAGCTGTACCATATCAACCTTTTCGATTTTTTATTTTTAAATATATAAAATAATATTATTTTTAATTTTTAAAAATTATTTCTAACGTAACATATTAAAATAATTTCATAACATTAAAAATATATTAATTTAAAAAAATAAAATTTTTCAAAAATAATTTCTACCCACTCAAGAACTAATCAAATTATTTTAAACTAAAAAATTAATTATTTAACATATTAATTTTATTTCTAAACCATATATGATAACTTACTTATCGAGCTAAATTTGAGTTTTAATGATTTTATAATTTATTTGATTATTAATGTTATCCAATAGAAGGAAGCTATTTATTCTGTAGGTGTAAGGGTTAACACTATATATATATATATATATATATATATATATATATATATATATATATTATGACTTAGAAATGCGTGTAATGTCATGAGTTGAAAACTGTAGCGAATTCGTCAATATACTAGCTAGGAGGGCAAAGCTACTCCTCCACTAATTCCTCGAAGCACTGCGAATGACGCTATCAATTTCTGACCGTAGGGGCTAGAACAAATTATATGGCGAATTATAATAATATATTTTTTATTTAATAATTTTTCTAAACGTTTAGTCTTTTTTGTTTTTTTAATGTATAGCTTAGATAAAAACAAAAAGAAGAGGAGTTGTTAGATAGGATTACGTACAGCACCAGTCATCCGAGGCCAGGGACCGTCATCGAAAGCCTGGCGGGCAGCCTTCACAGCCAAGTCCACGTCCTCTTTATCTCCTTCTGCAACTCTAGCTATTACCTCTCCTGTTCTTGGGTCGATCGTCTCGAAAGTTTTACCTGGAAAATTGTTTTTAAATTTTTTTAAAAAAACCCTTTTCACCACCAGAAAGGTTGTTGATCAAGGTTAAGATGAAAAATTAGAAAATAAAATATTCTTACCTGTGTTAATTGTACTTTATAATATAGGCTGTCTTATTCACTGCTCGTCAGTGAATTCCAAAGCTTATATTATAAAATATCATGCATTGTTAAATCAATTATTCGAAAAATTACAGCAACCATACACAAAATGACAAGCAATCCATATGTTTTTAATAAGTTCTTGTTGCCCCATTAATATTAAATGATTATTGTGCAGGCCATCTGTCAAGTTGACAGCTTGTTCTAAGATTTATTTGCACAATGATTCAATATTTTCATTTAACAAATATTCTATGAAGTAGAGATTTCCTCCTTTTCAATAAAAAAATCCCAAGTACAAAAAATAAAAATGAAAAAATTCGTCACCTGTAAACATACATAAAAAATAATACAATACTTCAACATGATTAATATTTTTATCCAAGATCCATATTCATTTTAAGCCTGTCATGGTCAGTGTATCAAAGTAAATTTGTTATGGAATAAAAAAAAAACACTAGGAAAAAAAAACAAGATTAGCCAACAGCCATAAACTTCTGACGATTCATTCCAATTAAAATTAAAAATATATAAAATAAACTAAATATTGATATTGCAAATCTGGTCATTATATAAATGTTACATGCTAGAGGGCGGGCGATGCGGTGTCGTTGTTTCCATTTTCTTTTCCTCTTTCTATTAATTGATGTGAAGGTTAATAATATAAATGTCAGAATCTTTTCCGAGCAAACAAGATAATGTTGTCAGGTACATTGTACAGACACAGATAGCTGTTTTACAAAGAAACTAACAGCAACATTGAGCCCAGATGGAATCAGTAAATGAAATGACGATAATATCTTCCAGCTGCCGCCATTTTGTAGTGATAGAGTGAAGAAAATTGTTTCATTTTTCGAATCATTAAATTAAAGGAACGTTGTGGTCGAATTATTCAGTTTCCTCACATTCCAAGAGAGGTGCTGATCGACATGTGAGAAAACACAGAGGAATTTCTCAACAATTGGATTTTTTCTTTCCTTGAGAGAGTCTATGGTGAGAGAAACTGTGATTTTCATTTCGAGACATTTTTTCATAGCTAAAATCACCTTAGATAGACAAACAACATAAGCTAACACAGAGTCGTGCTCGATGGGGTGCCAAAGACAGGGACGATGAACAGATATATTAATTAGCCTGTTGTTCATGATAAAACATAAAGAAAGAGAAGGCCTATAGCGAAGATGTTGATTTTGGAAAGATGACAACGAAAATTCCATCATAAATGCTACTGGTGAAAAGGTTAGGTGAATGAATCAGGCAAGAATACTCGTGTGTGCGCGTAGGACTGATTCAGTACGATTGGGAAAGATAGAGAGGTACAGAAACAAACCTGAAACTGAATCTACAAATTCTCCATTGATGAATAGCTTGGTGAACTTTATCGTTGGCAGTTTGACTGGAGAAGCAGAGTTTTCTTCGATATAACTACCCATCTCTCTCTCTCTCTCTCTCTCTCTCGCCACCCAGAAGTAACTCTATGTTACAGATTCGGTGATTTCAACACAAAATGGGAGGCCATATTTATGGGAGGTAGAGGAGGGCTGCCGCTAGATATTATGTGTGCGTTGGCCAGTAGTTACAACAAGAGGGGTGTTTACTAAAAAAAATATATAGTATTTTAAAAGAGCGCATAATAAAATCAAAATATTAGTCAACTCTCTTTATCTCCCCTTACCAATGCCGCTTTTCTCTCTTCATCTAAGCTGTCTTTTTTCCCCTTCATTTTACGTACTTCTCTCTTCTCAATTCTTCTCTCTAGACTCAACTCTCAAAATCCTTCTACACTCCATCCTCCTTCGTGCGTATCGCCATCTCTGTGCTTCTCCACGTAACGGGAAGTATTACTTGTTTTAAGAAATTTATTTTTTAAAATGTTCTTATTTAGTTGGAAGATAAAAAATAAAAATAAAATATTAAATCCAATCTATCTAGGTCAGTGACCCAACTAAACTCTTACCGGCCCAACCGAGGCTATGAATAGCAAGGGCTAAAGAGAGAGTAAAAAAAAGAAAAAAGAAAATGAAGGATATCAAGCTTAGAGAAAAAGGGCAAAACGAAAAAAAAAATATAAAAGCCAACTAAACTCTCTTTTTAGAAAGTCTAACTGAACCCTTTTTAAATGAATCTAATCGAGCTCTCTCTATTTCTCACTCTCTTTCTCACCCTTTCTCCCGCTCATAAAGCCACACATGATTATGGATCTACATTTTAAACAAGTACCATAATGAAAAACCCCTCAACCTATGTAGAATAATAAAATCAGTTAATATATGACTATGTGTTTTTTATGTACACTTTTGCACTTGTTTTTATTTGTTATAATATGTATTAATTGCTTCCATTGTAAGCAAATCAACACAAGATGAGAAGGTTTGATATCAGACCTTGTCTTTTGAATATTGTCCAGTGGATAATAGCATTGGTTAATACATCACCACGTATTTTTATGTATAATTTTATATTTATTGATTTTTATGTTATATATTAATGCATGACTATATTTTTATTTGTAATTTTAAACTTGTTATTGTTTATTTCATTATGTATTAATTGTTCCTTTATCCACAAATCATCATCTCAGGATGATAAATTTTAATATTAAATAATAAAATTGATTACTGTATAATTAAAATTATATTTTGAATGTTGTCTAATAAATAATAAAATTTACTAATATATGATTGAAATTATCATTTTATTTTATGATCATTGTATTCCTAGGATAAGAAATATATATCCAATATTTATTTATTTTTCTTTTATCTAAGAATCAATCTAAGAATGACAAGATCTTTAAATGAGTTCTATCTTTAGAAGTTGAAAGAATAAAGAGAATGGTTGATATATAATACTAGTTTCAAAATATATAATTTTTATAGTACATATGAATTTGAAAATGTGGATTTGAGAATACCCTTAACAATACCCTTTTGATTTATTTTACTAGTTATCCAGTGAACCATCATTCAACTATTGAGATCACTTTTAAAGTGATTATATTAATGTATTTATTTAAAATAAAAAATTATGTTATCATAATGTAGTTAATTTATTTTTTTAATTATTTAATAAGATTGAAAAATTACAATTTACATCCTGAGTTAACATAATTTTTTAAATATAAAAAAATAACTAGATTACTGTTATACATGTTATTAAAAAACACCTAATAAATCAATTACATTGAATTTCTCTATTTTCAAAAATGATTTCTTTCTCTTATCTCAATAATCAGAATCCAAATCAAAATTAGTTTAATATTTTAAATGGTGCTAGAATCTTTTCCATTTATTAAAATACAATTATTTATGTTTTTTTAAAAACCTAAAAAAAAATCCTAAATTGAGTCCTAGGAAGAACCGTAATTTTTTAATTTTTGATGAAAATATGGGGATGTGGAGGATGGTGGGGCAGTTGGCTTTTAGCAAGAAGACTGGGAGATGGTTGTTGAGTTTAGTTGCAGATGAGGTTCTAATGGAGAGAGAGAGAGAGAGAGAGAGAGAGAGAGAGAGATTAAAGTGAAGGATGAGAAGAAATGAAACTCAAGAACTTTCCTGAAAGCATTTTGATAAGCAGTTTAAGACTGTAATTAATGTTATGTATTCCATCAAGAAATCGTACCTTAAGATAATTGGAAAGGTGGAATGGAAGCAATGAACGTTTGGTGGGAAAGCATAGCCAATGAAAACATGAGCAAGGCAAGGTAGATCGCCCTAGTCCAGTAATTCACCGTACTGGTTTTCTTGAAGTGATAGCCCCGAGATACAATTTGAGAGTCATTTTTCGATTCTTACACAATTATTTCCATTATCTTATGTTCATTATAGTTTGTATAAATCCCCTCAGACTGTCATTTCTAACATTAATTGCTGTGAGGGATTCCAAGCTCGCATTCCTTCTTATTGCCTCCTCAGTTACACTGACTAACAATTATTTTTTAGGTCTTTTACAAAACATAGAAAAGTATTGGGAAAATAGTGTACTTTGAATCAACAACTAAAGGGAATTACAGTTCTATTAGTGGTTGTGTTATCCCAGCACAGTTTTAGTCTAATAGCAACCTCAAATTGACATAAAACAAACTTTAAAACACAACAATCAAAGCCCAAAAAAACCATAAATTACAAAACTTCAAATCCATAGTTGAGGTCCAGATATTTTGATATCATTTTTATTTATTAATTATAATCTGAAATTAATGTGTTATTTTAAAATATTGTTTTTATTAATTATTTTTAGATATTATTGATAATGGCAATAAAAAAACACAAACAATGTGCATTTTTTTAACTTGTAAAAGGATGATTTAAAATTTTAAACAACTTGTTCACCATTTAATTAACAATTTTAAATCATTTTTATTTACAATAAATATGAAAATGCATAATATGTAAGATAACATTAAAATCAACATGATAATTAGATTAAATAATATTACAAAAGTAATAATAAAAATAAAAATAACTCTAAACTGAGAAAATAACACAACATAATTATACATAGCATAATAATACATTCGAGGTTATTTATGTCTTTTAAGACAACAAGTAAATGGGTCGTCTTAATCAATAACATGATTTTCACTTGTATGTATGGTCTCATCCTCTAAAACAATATCATTTATATTCAATAACTCTCATAATATATCAAGTATAGTACAACAAGTCTTAAACCAAGAAGATGCAAAATAACAAGTCTTCCATCATCACCATCATCATCGAGATCACAAAGATCAATCGCAGCACATCGACTATCATATAATAATTGTCAAATCTAATATGAATCAAATAGAAATTATTAATCAATAAATAAAATGCAATGGTTTTGCCCAAATCTATAAAAAGTAACAAATACTTACAATATTTTGAATCCGATGTGCATGTGACTCATACTCTATCTTCTTATGTAAAGGAACTTGTGTTGGGTTTGGTGTACTGATTATACGTGTTATACTAAAGTACTAGTCCATGTATTCCTCTTCAGAAATTACAAGATGCACCTATCTAAAAATAGAATTTCTTCTTGCATCCTACATTGATATATACTAAAGATGGTGAATCATCCAAATATAGTTAGTATGCCTACCTAAACGACTAATGAAATGCAATTGATTGTTAATATATATATCAGACAAGATTTGTTGCTTAAAAGCAAATTGGTACATTATATGGTCAAAACAATGCATCTCACGAAGCTAAAAAAAAAAATATGAGCAAATTGATATCCATAAGTTCATGACCAATGTGTAGATAACGAGAGTAGTTAACATATCATATTCCAAATAAGGATTCGATATGACTTATTAAAACATCAACAATGCAATTATTTTTCATTATTTACTAACATCAATGTATGTAATTATTGCTAATTATTTACCAATAATATAAAATTTCTACATCATCAAGTAAGCAATTATTTTTATTATTTACCAACATCAACGTAAACAATTATTTCTCAATATTTTTCAATATAAAACAATTTCAACATCAATGCAAGAAATTATTTCATATCATTTACCAATATTAATGCAAACAATTATTTCTCAACATTTTCACTATAAAAAAATTTCTACATTATTTACGCAAATAATTATTTCTCATAATTTATCAATATCATTGCAAACAATTGTTTCCCAACTATTTACAATATAAAAAATTTCAACATCAATGTTTACAATTATTTCTCATCATTTACTAACATCAACGCAAACAATTATTTTCCAACATCCTTCAATATAACACAAATTCAACATCAATGCAACTAATTATTTCTCATCATTTACAAATATTACTGCAAACAATTATTTTTCAATATCACTTCTTAATATTTTTCAACTTCAAAAAATTTATCTCATCATTTTATTTGATATTCTTTTGATATAACTACTATCTATCTAACTCGCTATGATAAAATGAAAAAAAAAGCATCAGTTAAATGATTTTAAAATATCTACTCCCACATCATCTATTGATAAAAAAATCAGTAAACTTATTAAATAAAGTATTGAGAAAAAATTTCTTAATCTAAATAACATCATTTGTATTATCAAAAACAAATTACTTATATTTTAATGGAAGTTGTAGCTCAACCTCCAAAACTTAAATAGACATAACATGTTTAGACTCAATTTGTAATTATCTTAAGTGTAAATGCTCCTATGATCATAGCTTTAAATAAAAAAATATATATAATAATTAGTAACCAATTCAAAAAATAAAAATATAATACAAAATAAAAACAACTTATTACATTTATTTTACTTGTAAAAGAAATAAACATCTTCCAACTTGTTTTGCTTTTTTTAAAACTATTTTAACATAAATGCTTATACAAACATGCAAGGATATCTGAACCTCAACTATATAGTGTAATGGATTTAAAATTCTTTAGTAGTGATAAGTAGAATAAGGGCATATACATCCCACTAAGATTCATGAAAAGATTAGTGCCGAACATATAAGTATGTACGCTCAAGCATAACTGCACAACAGAACACCAAATTCAAATCAAATATAGATAAATAAATATGTTAATTGAACTATTAATATGTGATTAGTACTTAAAAGTGTATTTTTTATCAAGATTTTATGTCATCATTTTACACTTGAAGTATCAATAACTCTTTAACTAAAATATGTTTTATAATAATATATCTAATAATATGAGATACCTTTAATTTGTGGTAAATGTTCATTTTAAATGCAGGCCTATCATATAAATAAAAGAATTAATTGATGAATTTAAAAACTGAAATTGAAAGGAAAAAGAGATGACCAAACTTAGAAAACAGATGTTGGTGCAATTCAAACCGGAATACTATTTAGTAATTGAGTTATATCTAGAGCTGTAGATCTTAGATTTAGGTTTATGTTATATGGATTGAAATGTAAGACATAGACCTATAACTTTTATATAGAGCCCAAGACTTAAAAAGACCATTTTCAAGTTCAAATTATAGCAACAACAAAGAAGTCCGAATCTATCCTCCAGCCCGAGCACTGTTCAGTGTTAGACCCATATCTGGAGTTCTAGAAGTCCAAATGACCTGAAGTTTTTACACAAGAAAGCTAAGACAATTTCCTACAAATTTTATATTTCAAGTTGATCTAATTTTGACGTTATCAATGATATTTTAGGCAGACAAAAGAAGATAAGTATTGTCACCAAGTCAAGAGTTGGTCACCCACTCATCAATTAGTCATCAAATTAATAGTTTTCAATTTTGGCCTATAAAAAGAGGCATTTGCCATGCAGTTAGGCATCTTGGTTTCCAGATCAAGATCATGCTCTTGCTTTCTCTCTTTGTATTTTTTGTAATGTTTATACTTTACTTTCATTAATATCAAGTTTATGCCTTTCATTTCCTTTCCTTTACTTAGTTAACTCTTATCTTATTTATGTTCTTATTTTGTTTATTTATTTTTCTTTCTTTCATTATGTTTAGCTAAGTTTATTATGTCAAGGTGAAAAGGTTACAGTAATGGTGTAATAATAAATATAATGTAAACTCAATATAGACTTTAATGTTTGATACTAACATGTTTTGTATTTGTTATCTTATTCACTCTTTAATACTTTACTTGTTAAATGACTAATCTTGATTTATGTTGTATAACACTTGGTACAACAAATGCCTGACACTTTCATAGTTCATACTGTATGGTATAACCAACACCTAAGCTATGAAAGGAACTTGATTTGTTGTTAACATAAGTAATAATCATGAATGTTTGACGAGATTTACAAGTATTAGCATTAATCGAATAAGATGACTAATGTAATCATGTTAATAATCTATAATCTGATTGAAACCTCATTTGTGTGTAGTTTCCAATTAAATAATAAGAGTTTATATTATACTTGTTTGACATGCCATTAGTGGAACCTCTAACCTTGACATTTGTTATTATCATTGTTTAATCCTTACGTTAATTTTTCATCTCAAAGTTCTCATCAATTTCTTCTTCTTCTTTTTCTTTATTATTATTACTACTACTACTACTAATATTATTGTTATTATTGCTACTATTATTATTGTTGTTACTATTATTATTTTTTATAATTTGTAGAATTAACCTCCTTGTGGTTCGACCTCGATCTTACCGAGTTATTTATTACGTCGACACTCCTGCACTTGGGAGAAGACATCAATCTTTTAGTCGTGTCTCCAGATATGACTCAATTATCGAACAATGTTCTGATTTGGATTGCACTGTCATCTCCTTTCTAAGTTTGGTCATCTCTTTGTCCTTTCAATTTTAGTTATTAAATTCATCAATCAATCCTTTTATTTATGTGATAGGCCTATATTTAAAATAAATATTTACTATAAATTAAAGGTATCTTATATTATTAGATGTATTATTATAAAACATGTTTTAGTTAAGGAGTTATTGATACTTCAAGTGTAAAATAATGACATAAAACCTTAATAAAAAATATACTTTTAAGTACTAATCAATATACATTAACATACCATTATAAGATCTCGCCATTATAGTTATCAAGTAATTCAAAAAAAAAATTCTAAAGCCATTTCATGCATAAAATGCCCCCTTTGAACATTTCACGAGGAAGTAATCGTTTGAATGCATGCTCACATAGTGTGACCTTATTCTGGATATCCATGACAGTAAGTGCTCACCCATCTATAGGTAAGCAAAGAAAAATAACAATATCATGTAATGTAGGCGTATCTCCCCTATATAAAGGTGAAATGTGTGGTCTCTTATCTCTATCTCTTAATAAATATCATGAGCAAGTCATGATTTATCATTATGTACTAAAGACATGTAATGTAATAAAAATTGATATGCATGACATATAGAATCATAAGATTTGGAAGAGGCATCAACTTATAGAATCTGTAGTACATCTTACCTAAATCTTGTATAATAAAAGAAAAAATTCAATGTGTTGACATGAATTATAAGATAATTCAAACAATAATTTATAATTTTTGTTATATAAAAACAAACATATATTAACATTCCATATGGCCTTTGATCCGTGTAACTCTTGCAACCATATAACAAAATGATCAATTGGACTAGGATCCATGTATAAAGAAACATTACGTTTTCATGAACATGATGCACCTTACATTTGTGACATCCTAACCAAGTGTACATATAAAATACAAAATATAATTTAAAATTAAAAAATATATATTTTAAATAATTATATTATAAAAAATAACAAATACAATGCAAATAATTAAATATCTTGTTACATAGATTGTTTGTATTCATAAGTTTGTTTATTATTCCTTACTTGACCACATGTCACATCTATATTAAGGATTCTCCTTTTTTTTTATCCATCTCATTATATAATCGAGTTGACTATTATTAACCCTAAACAGTTTTTCATTTTGAAGGGTCTAGGTATACTTGAGGACCAATAAATTAACTCAATTCTAATTCATCAAGTAAATGATAAAATTGAGTCCTATAGTTGTTCTTATACATCTTGTTGGCATGAATTGTCCATATAAATATAGAAGTTGATTTCATAACAGGAATCTAATCAATTATAGAAATTAGATCAAATCTTGTACGCTAATATAGGAATATATATTTAGTTTCTTGTAATGAGGTTATTACCTACTTAAAATGTAATCATGTCTGTATATTTCCTCAATGAATAAGAAGAATACATGTGAGAAAACTTCAGTTTGTAGACACCATTATTATTCAACACGTCTGAATACTATAATGCTAGTTAACATATTGGGTAATATCAAAATGTTTTTTTTTTGAATAACATCCAAGAACATGTGAACAAGGTTGATGATAACCTTGCCATTTAACCATACGGATGTTCCAAGCGCTAACTTAACTATTCATTTAACTTCCTTTTTGACACCTAGTTTGTAAGGGGTGTGAAACTGAAAAGTGTTATTATCAATGTCGCACGTCAAAAAAATCCGCGTGGCGTCGGCTCCAACAATTTTTCATCATTATTATTTGATTTGATCTTGTTGGATTCATTAGGAGTCGCCACCTAGTATTTAATTGAAGGTTACTAGGAAACCTGGTTGTACTGGTCTTGTCAGAGATTCGTGGGTAAGGGACCGGTTGTGGTTAGGGAAGGTATTAGCACCCCTAACACACCCCTAACACACCCTACCTGAGATAAGCTGCTTCATGGACTTGATGTGTTAAAGAAGTTTTAAAAATTTTATCTTTTCATCGGATTTTAGAAATACAACTTCCGTAGAAGTTTGTACTTCTACACCGTGATCTAATCAAAATATTAAATTCTTCTTTATTCTCTGTAATTTTATCATAAATAAAAAGAAAACATTCATAAGACAAATACAAACACACACACACATGCATTTTTTTTATTCTTTTTCTTTTTATTTTTCTTTTTTCTTTTCTTTTCCTTTTTTTTTTACATCCATATTACAAATTATAAAAATCCTAAACTAAATAAAAATTACATTAAATAATTTAAAATTTACAAAACAGTCCCTAAAACTCCAAAAATTGCATTGAACAGTGCCCGTGAACAGTGTCGAAGTGTGAACAGTGGCAGCGCGTTTCCTCCACGAGCCACCGCTGCCGGAGGTGGCAGAACCAGTAGATCGGCCGTCTTCCTCTTCTCTATCTTCCGGCGCCGGCGGTGGGTGTTGTGATTTGGGTTTTCAAATCGAAAGCCATGACAGATTCTGGGCAAAGCTTCCGACAATCATTACTCATCAACCATTAAAACAATAACAAATCCCAACGGTACAATGGTAAACCGACATCTCATGCAGCATATATCCAAATATCAACCCGAGTTAATGGTTGGATCTCCCTAGATCGGAGTTAGACCGAAACTGACCTGATATTGATGAGCCACTGTTGAACATGCATAACACCTTTTTGGATGGGTTTCATCTCATCTCCACCATTCAGAATGTGCAATACAACCATACACATCACATATCCAAAACTCAGGTTGATCCAACGGTGAATGATGTAGTAAATGTAGGGACGCACAACATACTCAAATTTCATGTCGATCCAACGGTAGACGAGTGAGAAATTGTTCGGTGAAGCTGACAGGTTTGAGGGGGTGAGGGAGGCGGCGAGTCCTTTAGGGTTTTTTGTGGTTTAGGGTTTCTCTTCTTTTTTTTGTCAAAATTGCCCTCCTCCCATTTCTTTGTGTTAAAGGTTGCTATTTATAGGCAAAATGTTGCTTGGATTTCAAAATTGGTCCCTCAATTTTATTTTTTTGTAAATTTTGATTTTTTTGATTTTTTTGTATTTTTTTGAAAACAAGCAATATCAACATCAACTCAATGAGAAAAATCAATGATTTTAAAAATAACGCGTTAAAAGTTGAACGCGTTCCAAATATCTTTGAAAATTTAAATTATTGTGAGATAATGTTGAAAATGCTAAAAATGATGCAAATATGTTTAAAAATGTATTTTTTAGATTTTTATTTTTTTTCTCTATTTTTTGGATTTTTTTCTAAAAATTTATCAAAATATGGATCAAAATTGAGGAATAACCCAAAATTAGGTTATGACAATCAACATTGAAAAGTATTAAAGTATGATTTTTGGATCTAAATATGTTAGCATTCAATTCTAGTTAAATAACAAGAGGCTATAATTTTCCCCATGCAATGTAGTTATATGCATCCCTTTTTCATATAACAATATAAGCATTATTTTTTTAAAATATTTCAATTAGACTAAAGCAGAAATAGGTAAAGAAAATATATCTTAAATATTTATAAAGGTTTATTGTCATATTACCATATCAGTGACCCCTATAATAAAAAATTATTTATATTTCTGTTGGTTCTCACTTAAGTCATTATTTCTAATAGAGGTGACTATTGCTTATATGTTAAGTCATTATTTATAATATAGGTGACTATTGCCTATATGTTAAAACTATATATTAAATTAATGTTTTAAAGTTTTGTAACACATTTCAAATAACTCTTTTTTCGCTGAAAAATCTTTAAATTTTTTATTGAAGTTGTTTGCTAGGTGTTTAATATAATATCAATGATATCAAATTAGATTAGGTTAAATTTATATTAATCAATACTTAATACAAACATGCTTATTTGATATTATTAACACATTCAACAAATCATGTTTTTGTCTAAAAATTTGTCCGACTACCAAATCACCACTACCAGCTAATTTTCTACAATAAACAAACCAATGTCATCAATTCTAGTATCATGATTAAATTTTAAAATAAGAGACCTCATCATCAATACAACGATGACAACTACCACTACCACCATCTAAACCCATGGCACCCTCATCTTGATTATCACTGGTTTAGAGAAGTCATACACATGCTGATCACACTATGCAATTTTAATCCTATTTTCATAAAAAATTCTCATAACCATACCTTTCAATGTCTTAGACGAACCAAAATTAGCTAAATGTGATAATTGTCTAAGTGACTAAATAGATATGGATATAGATACATTAGTATCTCTATGTTCCATATCATATAAGCTCCTAAATTTAGGTTGACTATTCATATACAACTTTATCATGTTCATTTCACTTTGACCAAAAACATTCAAGCATATTTCTAAAATCAAACTTGCTTGCAATAGAGGCATGTCATTTGATGAAATTTATATTTTTATATTATTTTTTCTGACATATTTTTTGATATTCCCAAACTAGACACCTCCATGTGATATTTTTTTCTACTTCATTATAATTCATTCCAAGTTTTCCATATATAACATTTTTGGTATATTCAAATAATATATCTCTAGTAGCATTCAAGAACACAATACATTCATCAATATAAGTAATATTTTTATTCATATCAGGAACAATAATCCCATCATAATGATATAATAAATTTTTTTTGAAGATATATTTTATAAAATAAGAACACCTTTTTCATCGAAAATAAATTATCTTACAATTCAATGCAAACCATAATTGTTATTACTTTGACCTTAATAATATCATTGAAAAATATTTAATTACTTCAATTAAAAACTAAATGATCTCATTAAACAAAATCTTTAATCATGATAATTTTTACCAAAATTCAATGCAGACTCTAGTTATTATTATTTCAACCGTAATCTTATTAATAACATCAATTGATTAAAACTCTATCTAATTGCATCAATTAAAATAAATTATAAAATATAGAAAATAACCATATAATCCATTGAAACCCTATCTCTAATTCAAACCTAATTAATTTTATAAATAACATCAATTGTATTAAAAACACCTAATTATAAAATACAACACAGATATTTATAAATCAAAACTCAAAATTTATTATTTCAATAATAAAACTCATAGAACTAAGAGACAATGCAATTGTTTATCTTGCCTTTTTAATGTCTAGGTAGTGGTTTCACCGGTTGTGATGACGGGGAGAGAATGAAAGCTTGGCTAGTGGTTTGCAATAAAAAAAAAAACAGAAAGACTCGTGGAGAGAATGAGAAAATGACTCTACTGTTTTGTTAGAGGATTGAAGGCTGCTTTAGGTAATTTAAGGCTGATTTTGTTCTGGGTTTTTCAATTCTAAATTTTTTTCCTTTACCAAGAGCGGCGACTAAAGAGAATAAAAGGCTATTTATATATACTTTATAACTACTATTCCAAATTATATTTTTATTATATAACTGCAACTCAGAATTGTAGTTATATTAAAATCGTAATTCTGAAGCATGATTTTTATTAAAATTGTGATTTAGAATCATGGTTATCTTTAAAATATGCTTTTGCCCTAATTGTTTTTTTCAAATAATGTTATTTCTATATATTTAAAAATTATTTGTGTTAGTTTTCAAAAATATTCTATCTTTTTTAGCCACAAAGCTTGTAACTCTCCTTCTAGCAAAAAGAGAACAAACAACTAAACCTAACAAATTTTCAAATTCTATTTTAAATTTAGGGTTCCTATTTCCGGTTACAAATTCAATAAGGAAACAATTAACTGTGGATACATAAATTTTGGAGGTGTGTCTTAGATGGTGCTTTGATTTATGATGGTCAATATTTGGGATGGAAATTGTTGGTTTTTTTGTTATTAGAGATCTCAGTTTGGACTAATATGGTGATGACTAGGTTTTTTATTCAATGTCAAACTTGTAATATATAATATAAGGGCTCTTTACTCATTAAATAGATAATAATAATAATTTTATAAATAAGCAAAAATTTTATTGACTTTTGTTTACAAAGATATTAAGTGTTAGCATGTGTAAAAAGTTCAAAATTTAAATGGTTATTTTCCAAACTATAGTAAGTAATTATATAATAGACCAAACTATAGGATGCTAAAAGTAATTTTTTATTGAAAATTGTCATATATAATAAAGAAATCCCTAATATTATTTTAAACATTGGTTTATAAATATAAATTTGATGTATACATTTATTGTTTATAAAATATTAATGTTGAATATGTGTGGATATTTGTTTAGCCATTTTAAAGACTACGATGACTGAATTTGAGATAGGTTGACATGAACCATATGGACCCATAAAGAGCAAGTTGTGGTCTTTAAGACCATTTTGAATATAAATGAAGAAAATGGTCTTGCATCCCAATTTATCTTTTTCCATCCTGTTGGTCCTGCTCTTATATCTTGAAAAGTAAGATTAAGGAAATTTTTAGTGAGGAAATTTTGGAAGTATGTCACAATAAATCAGGCATAACTTTCTTTATAAATATCCAAATTAAGTGATCTTCATGTTAGGAGAAATATAAGAGGGGAATCCATAACTTTAATGTTTATAACTTTCTTAAAATAAGTCGATATGGTGGAAAAAAACAAGTTTAGAAGTCAGGGGTTGAAATCTACTGGTTTGGAAAGAAAATCAAGAAAAAAAATCAAAGAAAAGTTTGGATCGAAGAAAGCAACATGGAGGAGATAAGGAAATAACATGACTAGAGCTGATAAAAAAAAGAGGAACAAGAAGGAGAGAGCAGTAAAGAAATCATGCTGCATAAGGAAAGTGTTTACTTATATGATAAAATAAATAACAAGATATGTTATTAACAATTAATATTTAAAGAATCACATACAAAATTAATCATAATTAGAAATGAATAGTTATACATGAAAGAATTCTATATATATAAGGATTCTTATACCATAATATATGTTATCAGTTGTTTGTTGAACGTAGTTCAAATAAAATAATGTAGTATTTGCACATAGATATAAAGTAAAATCTTAAATATAAGCTCGGTCGAAAGTTATTAATAGCTGATTTTTTTTGCAATCAAATGGGGGTTTTGCCAGAATTATTGGGGAGTTACAGAACAAGTGGTTATCCTGCTAATTGGTGATGGGAGTATTATAATTCTTTCTTACAAACCAATCAAACTTCATGTTTTAGGTACGCTAATGATGATAAATGAAAGGACCGTATGAAAACCCAAGATTATTTAGATTGAAGAGGACCCTCAGCTCATCAGTGTCGGAGCACAAGAGTGCAAAAAACTCGGAATGTAAATGCGGATGGCCATTGAAGTCAAGATGGCTGAGGGATGGACACACAGAAGTGATAGTTGAACGCCACAAAACATCATCCTAGCTTATCGACACGCCCCACCATGGAAGGTGTTCATACGAAAGAGAAACCCCATGTTAACAGTAAACTAAAAATGGATGGATGAAAGCGTATGATGACTCATGGTCCACCACAGACCCCATCTTCTCTATCTTTCACCAGGAAGAAAGAAGCCCATCATGTGTAACTTTACCAGTATCGGCTTCAAGTTGACTTGGCAAGAAAAGGTAGGCTGGTATTTTGTCTTACATGGGAAATCTGGACAATTAAGAACTGAATTCATGCATTGTTTATGGACTTGGATCTTACCAAGTTAAGATACGACTGGATAGTTAATGGGCAGTGAAACTTTTTTAGGTATTTTTTTTTTTTGATAATTTAGGATGTTTGGGCCAATTTACACGTATCACAATTAATCCTCGAATCTACTGAATATCCTGAAAGTTCAATAGGCAGGTAAAACACCACAATTAATCCTCGAATCTACTGAATATCCTGAAAGTTCAATAGGCAGGTAAAACACCACGGGGATGACAGGTTGGTATATTAAGAATCGAACTCGGGACAATCGCAAAGCAAACCTTACAATTGACCACTGAGCTAGATCTTAAATATAGTCAAGTGGGATAGATACTATAAGGTCACTAACATTTGACACTTTTTTTTTCTTTCTTATGTCGGTGTGAGATTATAATTGTCAGTAAAAATTTTATTCATTAATTTACTAATAAAATATAATTTTATTATTTCTTACTAATTTTATTGATAAAAATAAAAAAATAAAAAATTAATAGTTTTACAAATGAAAAACATGTCAATTTTTTTTTTTCATTTCTTTCATTAGTATTTCCCTCAAAAAAATTGTTATATAACAAAAACAAATACAATATACAATTCCATCAATAATAATTTAAAAATATAATTATTTAAAAATTATTTAAAAAATTTAAAAAATAATTAAATTTATATAAATGAGCACTATATAAAATAAGCTTCAAAGTTTCAATTGATTCAAAAATACCTAAATTATTTCTTAAGTAATATTTCATCCAAGAAACTATGAGCATCATCAAACAACTTTTGAAGTTAGTTAAGATCATATAAATTTACAATATTCACATAAAATTTCTCTAGGTATGTAAAATAATTATTGATCTTGACAGCCATTAAATTAAGCAAAATCAAGTCTAGAATTACCAAAACAGACTCCAGCAATAAGATATTTTCCTGCAAACTATAATAAGTTTCAACCATATTTCTCCATAGAATTTTCTCTCATCAAACCAATTGACAATGATATCATAAATTAAGAAAGTTTAAAGAATCCTTCAAAATGAAAAGCCAACAAAATCTAGATTGGAAAATTTTGCCGCTGTTCTTGCTTAATCAAAATGGCTGCCACTTCCAATGAATGGCAATGTAAAATAACGCTCTTCATCTCTTCTTTGGATACATATGTCATAATTATATACTTTATAAAACACCAGTAAAGAAAAGGGTCCTCCGAAATATAATACTTCAAGTCAAAGAAGAAAATTTTTTTTTGTTAACATATCATTTTAGAAGGTAGACTACACGACATCAAATATTTAACTACGGGATGTCATGATCGTATGATATTGAAGGTTTGTAAAATTTTTATGTGTAGTCGTGGGTTTCTAAAAAAAATTATATAGAAAAAAAAATTATTGTAATTTATAATATTTTTTAAAAAAAAACTACAAAGTTAAAATTTTAATTAATTTAATATTTAAAAAATAAAATAAAAAAAATAAAATATTAAAAAAATCATAAGAAAAATAATCTGGGTGAATACTATAATAATCTATAATATTTAAAAAAAAAACTATAAAGCTAAATTCTCAACTAATTAAATATAAAAATAAAATAAAATTGACAAGGAAACATTATAACAATTTATAATGTTTCATGATAAAATCTATAATTATAAATTTTAACCAACTCAATATTAAAATTAATAAAATTAATAAAAAAATTTTAAAAAAAAATCATATATTTAAAAATACACATGCCGAGACATGAGCAGCTTGAAAATTGGAAGGCAGTTAAATTCCCAGTTCCGAAGCTTGCAGATTATGGTTTTTCTGAGCCAAATAAAATACTGCAGAAGGAGTTTCATACCTATGCATAGGAAGACAACTTCAATGCCTTGTTTGGTCTCTTGTCCGATAAACTGCAACATGTTTCATCAGAGGAAGTGCTCAATATCATTTTCAAACATGTTGCTGCCTCTGGAAATTCACTGCTTCATGTGGCAGCAAGCCATGGAAGCGAAGGTGTGACACAGCTACTGTGTCATCACTTCCCCATCCTAATCACCTGGAAAAATTTCCTGGGTGATAATGCGCTTCATCTGGCTGCCAGGGCTGGACGGTTTGACACAATTAAAAATCTCGTCAAGCATGTGAAAATTCATCATAAAACACTTGAACTTGCTAGCTTGCTGAGGATGGAGAATAATAAAGGAAACACCCCTTTGCATGATGCAGTCATCAAGGATTGCCAAGAGGTGGCCTGTTTCCTCGTTTATGAAGACCTAGAATTTTCCTACCACAAGAACAAGGAAGACAAGTCTCCCTTGTACTTGGCAGTAGAGAGTTGCGACGAGGAGATGATTGCTTCTTTTATAGAAGCTATGCCAGAAGGAAATTTAGGTAATCACATGTTTTCATCATTTTGACGTGAAAAATAACATGTTACACTTATAATTATTGGTCTCATTAAAACTGATTCTTCATAATTTCATTTTATGTAAAGCGTAAACTTCCTGCATTTTGTGTTTTTTGTATTGATTATCTAATTTTTAAATTATGCTGTACTATAAAAACTAGTGGACGGCACGCCGGATATAATGCTTCCCGAGGACCAAAAAGGGGGAAATCACCTTCATCTTGCAGCAGCCATGGGCTTGCTTTTTGGATCAAGACTCCTGGTTAGTCGATGTCCTGTTGCCGCATCACAAAGAAACGAAGAAGGCAACTTACCTATCCATGTTGCATGCCAGAAGAGCCATCTTGAAGTAGTACGCGAACTACTTACTTATTGGTTCGATCCAATGGATTTTCTCAACGAAAAAGGACAGAATATTCTTCACGTTGCAGCAGAGAGTGAACAGATGAAAATGGTGGATGAAATATTTAGAAATCGAGATCTGGAAGCACTTATAAATGAGATGGATTACGATGGAAATACACCTTTGCACTTGGCTGCAATGAATTGCCGTTCTGAGATAGTGCAGGCACTAGTGAGTGACATGGGTGGATAAAATGATCGTTAATAATGAAAGTTGAAAACATCTGGTGTTGTTGGGAAATTATTGCAACGCGGACTCTTTGAAGCACCCAAGTCAGATGGAATGGTATGCTCATATGCTGAGCCTTATCGAAAAACTGAACTTATGTTGCCAATGGGCTTGCAATTGCTCTTGAACATCACGAGGGATCATACTCCAAATTAATCATCATGTATACTTGCAAAAAATGAAAATGAAAAGGACAAACTTTAACATTACAAGAACTGAATGCAAGAAAATACATTCAAATTCAGTTTCGAATGTATACTTGGAAATTAATACTTTACTCTTTGCTTGTCCTTAATCAGAACAAGCTAATCGATACCAAGCATGAGGATGATGGTGCGAGAGGTGTATGGAACAAATCGCAGGAAGTAGAAGTTCGCAAACTGGTAAAATTTTCGGTTTTCATTGCTCCATCATGTATCTTAATTTTAACATTATCAATTCTAGCAACTTAGATTTTATTATCATTTACTAGCGCTATAGAATCAACACATATTCTTTGTAAGAGTCAAAACATTCTTCCTTTAAATAAATATGAAAGTAGCATGCAAAATCTACAATCCATGAATTTTTCAAAACTTCATTACAATATTTATGATCCATGAGGACATCATCATCTTTGCTCCCATCTTTCATGGTAGTCGTGACTTCGTATGATTTAGCTTTAATTCTTCAAAACTTTAATCAATCTCAAAACTCTAGCAAACCAAGTAGTAGCATAAAGTAAAAGGAACATTAAAATTTGACGTAGTTTAACAAAGTCTATATTCTGTAAAAATTTCACTAGTAAGTATTGGAGATTACAATTATTAATCAAGCATGCATACAAATATATACTTGATAACATAAAACCCAGTTACATCCAAAAAAAATCTCACGTGAAAAACATCATATTAATTCTTGTCTTCACCCCTGCATAAGAACAATACAACTGTTGGACTATACAAACAATCTGGAAAAGTTTTCCTCGGACATTTGTTCTTTTTTTAAAAAAAAAAAAAAAAATTCAGATTCAGGCATTACATTTAAGTGATACTTTAACAAATAGGTAACATAAAGATTTTTTTTTTTGGCTCTAGTTCTTAAGGTTTAGTTGGACAACAGCTGGAACGTCGGGTGAATCTTATAGCCAATAAGATAATGATTGTATAGAGAGATAAAGAACAAATTAAAAAACAAAACAAAAATATTAGGTACTTTACAAACCAAACAAAACTACAAAAAAAAAAACCAATGTCCTATTAACCCACAAAGCCATAACATAAACCAAACTTTGAAATTAATAAAAACAAAAACCATGTAACTAAATTTGCTTCGCTATGCATTCGTTGCTTTGCCATTGCTTTGCCAAATGATCTGTGTGACATGATTACTAAGAATATGTGTAAAGTTCACAAGAAAAGATACTACAAGAATTTAAAATGTTAATGAATTCATGTTGTAAGCGTCATGATCTTATAATATTGTGACTTTTGACCAATGTAATGGCATTATATGAATCATTCTCTACAATCCAGCTTCTAATAAGTGTATAGGAATAATCAATACTTACTTGAAAAGCTCTATTAATTGTCAAAACTTCAGTCACATTTGATTTTTTTATACCTGTAGAACAAGAGAAGACACAAAAAATTTCCTTCATGATCTCTTAAAAATCTGTCATTCATTGCCGGATGGTTTTGCAGTACCAAAAATTCACTCAATAACAATGGATTTACCGACAAACTATTACTATTTTTGTTAATTCAGTCGGTGACTACCGACAGACACTTTCCGTTTGGTATTTAAATTAAATTACTTCATATTCTAGCCGTTTGGGTCCACATAAGAAGCTAATCAGTGATGGAAGCAAATATATTCTAGTATAGCAAAAACTTTCATATTCACATTTTATCCAAGTTGCAACTTTACAGAAAAGGGAATGATAGATTTCTTTTAATTACCTTAAATTTGATTAATCCAAAATGAAATAATGTTCTTTACCTCCTCAAAAACATGGAATATCTCACTGATCTATTAAATAGCGATGAATTACTTCTTCGTTATATGGGATATTAAGCTAACATTGTCATGATGCTTTATATAATTTGTTTACCATATATTTTCTAATTAACACTTTGTTGTTCAGCGTGAGGTATTAAAAGTTTTGGTGGAGGCAGGTGATAAGACTGAGTTTGACATCAATCTTAACTTTGATTTAACGACGTTAACGACGGAGGAACGGAACAGAGGGGTAGGGAATCTTCTCGTGGTGGCAGTACTGGTAGCTGGAGTAACCTTCGCTGGTGCTACCACTGTGCCTGGATCAGGCTCTGATCTTAACAGTGATAGTTCAAAAAATCTGATGAGAGCTTATATTTTTTTTTACATGCTAGCTATGAATTTCTCCCTCATCGCCGCTATAATCCTTTGTCGGATATCGTTAGGTTGTGCCAGTCATGTAACATGTAACATGGAGTTGGCGACATTTCTTAATTTTTACTCCCTTCTCTGCTTGGGTTTAGCATATACATTCATCCTGGCAATCACGGTGCAAGAACGTAATGGATTTTTCACAACCATCATCACATTCCAAGATTGTCTTTTTTGTCCAATTAGTTTGTTCCTATCGAATGATGGTTTCAACTGCAAATTCAGTATTGTCTTTCCTGCGTGCAAATCCCTTTAAATTCATGGCTCGAATGAAAAGAAGGATGCATGTACGGATTTATCTTATGGGTAGAGAATAGGATCACATCCATTTCAAACTGGATATCTTGAGAACGGGAGGGCATTTTATCTTGTATTTAAATCTCATGTAATTAATTTGTATCTCTTGTAACAAATAGATAAGCTCTTTCTCTTCTCTCTTGTAACGACTCTGGATATATATAAAGCAGAACATACATGTCACGGGTGTGTCTTTACAGAGTTCTTTCATATTGCAAGGTACTTGACTCTCGAATTTTTAGCACTAAATAGTTTGACAACAACTAATCGCATGAGTTTTTGATAAATAGTATGTACTAGTAGCGGACCTGAGCTATGATATGGGGTTGGATTCTTATATATATATATAAAAAAGAATGTTCAAAGCGTTGCAAAATGTATTCTAAAGCATGGCGAAATTTGGTTGAAATTTATTATAGTTTTCAGGAAAATATCTTTTGCTTGAGTCTATTTTGTTAATTCTTGACTTGATTTTGCTTAATTTAAGATTTTTTATATTCAATGAATGGTCACCAAGATCAATAATTATTTTGCATACCTAGAGAAATTTTATGTGAATATTGTAAATTTATATGATTTTAACAAACTGTAAAAGTTGTTTGATGATGCTTATGGTTTCTTGGATGAAATATTACTTAAAAAATGATTTAGGCATTCTTTGAATCAATTGAAACTTTAAAGCTTATCTATTTATTATCTTTATCTTTACTTACTCCTTTTAGCTTTATTAAATTATACTTTGGCCTTGTATATATATCAACATCATATCCCCTGTCCCTTTTAAGCTTAAACACTAATTTTTTTAACTTTTAAGATAACTAAATTTACACAATTTTATTTCTACAAGTGATGTGTATCATGGGAATGATAATCCATCTTGTAAAGGTAAATTGAATATGCAAGAGCGAAACCACTACAAAGGACCTTGACGAGTCAAATTGGAATGATTAAAGCTGTGTCGGAGTTAAAAATTAGCAATCAGTTTGAAATTGGTTCAAGGGTGCTTATTTGCCTACAATTGGAGCTTAAAGATGGGACGAACCCTTAATGGTTTTTTGGATGCTGGGCTACTTGAATTTGGGTTGATAATGCAAACAAGTTAAGGAATTGATGCTATTTACGTCAAAACAGTAGATAAATTTGAACCCGAATTTAAAGTCATCCATTGCATGTGAAAACAAGACTAATCTAGGTGGATTTCAAGTTCAGAACGTGATCTTTCCAGATTGTCCAACCATGATTGCATTGGACTTTTGTGCAAGAAGTTATAGCCAATTTAAATTCGGTCTGTTTATGTTTCAATTAAAGTCAGAAAATATGTGCTAGTGTAATTTGTCTGGTTACTTTGTCAAAGTCTAATTTTTGGGCTTGATTTCTGTCATGTTGAATTTTTCTAAGTGTGAAGGGATGTTCCATTATAAATATGGCATTAGAATATGTAATAAACAACTTTTGGCCAATATTTGAACTTAATTCCGAGAATTAAGAGTTATTCTTCCAAATTGATTTGTGAAGAACCCTACCTGACTTATCACTCTTCAATCACAAAGAGTGTGGCGTCAAAATCCTAGATTGATCTTTGTGGCGTCCAGATCGACTTATCAAAGTATCACTCTAGTTTATCCTCCATTTTATTTACCTTAAAAATACTATAATCTAGCCTAAACACCAAAAGAAAGACAATACAACCAGACCCATCCTTCATCCATTTTCGTCAGATTCATTGTTGTCGATTTTTGAATCATTCACGGCACAACAACAAGAGAATGTAAGGTGTTAGAGAAAGATAGTTTACAAGTAACATTTATCGCAGGTCATGTTATCAAAATCAACAAGGTGTTGGGAAGTTATTTTCTTTTTTTTGAAATAAAGGAATCTTTAAAAGCAATAAAGAGAGGTGTTTTCAGAGGTCAAAAGGATTGAAACTTTGATTCCTATGGATTATAAACTTTAGAAAGTCTTTGAGGAAATATGTTTTATAAAATAATAATACTTAACCCCTCTCAAATAAAAATAAAAACATTTCAAACAAAAAGGCAACAAATATTTTTATCAAAAAAAGAATAAACAATATTTCAAAAAAAGAATAAAAAATAAGATGAAAAATGCAATTATGGATTAAATTGTGAAGAAATTAAAAGAAAATGGTTGAAATTGGCTAAACACTTGAAAGCCAATGACTGAACTAGTAAAGATATCAAAATGCAAGGACAAGAAAAATTCAATCAAGAATGAAATTGTGAAGAAATATTGAGAAAAAGGTTGAAATTGACTAAATAATTGAAAATTGAAAAGTCAAGAACCAAATTGAAAAGGAAAATAAAATTCAAGTACAATTTTTAATGCAATTAGTGGAAAAATTAAAAGAAATAAAAAGAAAATGTTGAAATTGGTCTACAATTTAAAAAAATAAAGATCCAAGAACCAAATTAAAAAAATAAAAAATTAGCACAATTTAGGGGAAATAATGAAAAATTGATTAAAATAAATAGCGCAATTTGGGGGAAATAATGTTGTTTTATAACTAAAAAAAAATAATCTAAAACAACATTATTTTGGATATGTATTGTGAACAATGTCTTTTTCTTTGTGGTGGCCTCACAATTTTGTCTTGTTTTCCATGGTTTTAGCCTAACTTTAGGCAATTTTATCTCTCTCCTAAAACCTCGAGAATGATATAAAAAAAACACATTATTCCCCTCCTCTCAATATGCACTACATTGTTAACTAAAGAATATGTCCTCTAACCTTCTAAAGCCATGGTACAACTAGTGCAAATAGACCAACTCAAACATGTTTAGCCAAAGTGCATAACAATGGTGAAGGGTTGAGATTGATGCAAAGTAACCAATGATAGCGATCATTCCACTAAAAAAGATTCTAGAAGCTTTATCTTTGCTATAAATAATTAGGCAAAACAAAAAATAAAAAGAGCTTATCTAGAGAAAAAATGTCGAGTTTCATAGAGAGGAAAAAAAAAAATAAGAGTCTAAGGTTAGAGAAGTGGGGATATACTGAGACAAAAGGTAGAAGAGGTGAAATAAAAAAGGAAGGGAAACAAAAGAAAGAAAAAACCAAAACCCAATAGAATTGACAAAAAAATAGAAAAAAATAAAAAAAGGAAGAAAAGAGTTTTAAGCTTGAAATGTAGGTATTGTGAACCATATGGTAAAGGGGGGAAGAAAGGAACGTAAAAAGAAAGAAAAAGAAGCTAACCTAATGAGAAACAAAGAGAACCAATAAATAAGGAGAGAAACAATGAAGTGTGAGAAAACCACTCTCCACCGCTAGCACCACCATCATTTTCACTAGCAGCAACAACCATAACAACCCTCCTCTTATAAAAAGGCTCAAGGTAAGCCTCATATCTTTTCTTTTTTTTTCCTGTTTAGGTTTGTATAGACACTATTTACTCATGTATTTTTATTTTGTTTTACTTTTATTCTCTTCATGTTAGTGTTATCTACATTTAATAAAATACATGTTCATCTTTTTATGTATTTATATGTGTGTAAATATTTATTTTTGAAAAAAAACAATAAAAACAATGTCTTGACAAGTTTACATCATGTTCAGTTGTATTTTTCATAAAATTTAGGCTTGAATAATAAGGTTGATGTGTCTTTTAATTTTTAGCGGCCAACATAGGCCTAACACAACATTTTCAATTATAAAACAAGTTCAATATTATATCGATGAGTTTTTGCAAGTTTGCATAATGTTCATAATGGTTAAGTATACATGTTTCCTAGTTTTGGGGTTCGATGTAGACATAATGAGTCTATAAATGTCCATAATATAGGGATTGTCAAGGCTCAAGCTTGGTATTTGTTCAACTTAGAGTTTTTAAAATAAGATAATAATAAAAAGGTTAATAAATATATATTAAACTTTTAATCATAAAAAAAATTAAAAATAAAAAAAACTACTTGTTAGACTCGATGAACATCCACCGATAACAAATAACTATAAATAAGTTTGGAAACTAATTTGAAAACTTAATGATATACAAAAAATACATTTAGTTGAAAACATATAGCAAAGGTAAGTTTTTTTTTTTTTTTTTTTAGATTAACGTGGGTGTCCGGGCCAGCTTACGCGCACCACGACTAATCCCACGGGCCCTGAAGTTAACGACCATGTAAGCCTTCAGTGGCCATCATATGAGCAATCAAGGACTCGAACCTGAAACCACAGAGGGAGCAAACCCCTTGATCCCAAGTCCTTACCACTTGGCCACCACCTAGATGGTTGCAAAGGTAAGTTTTTTTTGGAAAGGATGTAGTATGAGTCATTTTTATCTTACCTTAAACATAACCAACCCCTTACTTAAATCTCTAGAACAAATTTATTTTTTAAAATTTTTACTCTCCTTTAAAAAACTAGGATGACTCCATACTTTCCTTTAATTGCGTTTTTGTCAGCAATATTTACTCACATTTCATCGAAAAATTACATGAAGTTTAGCCATTTCTGATAAAATCGGTGAAGGAATATTCCATTGGAAATTAAAGTGTTTTTTCATCTATGATTTCAGCGGTAATATTTTCTCCTTTTTTTTTTATGGACTTCCCGGAGCAAAATGAGTGATAAAATCTAAATTTTTGGTGCGAGTATTCCATTGGCCATTCCATTGTAAAAGAAAGTTTATGATAGAATTACGGATGAAACACAAGTCTCTGATGAGAAACTTGTCGATGGCATGTTTTCGTTGGGAATTTTGTTATTATTTAAATTGCTGAAAAAAGTTTTCTTATACACTGATTGTTAGAATATTCTGTCAATGTTTTTCATTTTTCTATTAATGATTTTGTGTTAATTCTAGTATGAAACACTATAGCGCTTAAAACACAAAAAACATCATGCAAAAAAATAATTGGGATAAAAATCGAATCCGGAAACAAAAGATCAGGGAATATGTAACTTAATCAGCAAATTGAGTATCTAAGCACAAGAACTGGAAGCAAGCAATTACAAAAGTGAATAAAAGCATAGAAAATACAGGTATGATGTACGTTTGATTTGGTGATCGCTGGGCGGCGATGGTAGCTGTTTGAATGGCTTAAATTCAGGTGTGAATAGTAATTGATGTTCAACAAAGCTTGATGCTACAATGAGCAAAAGATGTGGTTAAATTTGAATAAAAATTATTAGGAATTCGGATTAACGATAAGAGGAACCCTTGTCAAATTTAAAGCTTTATATGCAGAGAAACATAAATTTTTTACCTGTCAAATTTTTCCTGTGTTATTTTATTCTTTAAAAAAAAAAATTAAAATAAATAACTTAAAAAATAAATGAACCTTTATATATTTTTTGGTCAATGAAACTTTGATACTTGAAATAAGATATTCAAAATATCTTGTCATAAATGCAAGATCCTATCAATAAATATCAACCAATAAAATTATATCATATAGCATTGAAAAAGGACCTAAGAGTCTCTATAGATCTCTATAAATAGAAAGCCTCAACCTAACAAAAAAGAATTCTTGAAGATACAAATTTTCTTCAAGACAAGTTTTTCAAGCAAAGAAGTTTCCTCTCTCTCTTAAAGCAAGAAAGCTCTCTCTTAAAGAGTTCTTAAGCCTCCTTTATCTATGCTTGGAGTCTACAAAGAACGAAACTCTATTGGATCAAGCCAAAACACCTTATCGTACCTGACATCATGACGGCCTTAAAAAATTTTATGGAAAAGAATAGATTTTTGGCATCCTGTTATTTGATGGGGAATGGTCTTATTTAAGGAGTTGTCATCTAGTATTATGGTTACTAAGAACCCTAACTAGTCAATAGAGATTCTATGGTACGAGACTGGTTACGTAAAAGGAAAGATATTATCACCCCTTAAACATTCTGCCTGAGGCAGACTGCATTGTTGGTTTTGTCTTAAATTACAAAACGTTTTTTAGTTTATGCTATGATAATTTGTTTATAATATTCCTGACTTTGGCGCTAGTGAATATTGAACTACGGATATTTCTAACTTTGGCGTTGGTAAATATTACGTAGCTATAAATCAAATTTAGATCAATATTTTTATTCTTGACTCTAGCGTCAGTGAATAAATAAATAAAATAAATTTATTTTTATGCATCACGTGAAAATAAAATAAATTTAAATAAGTATTTTTATTCCTAACTCTCGTCAGTGAATAAACAAATGAAATAAATTTATTTCTATGCATACACATATTGTTTATTTTTCAAGCTAAATAAAATAAAATACAATAAATAATATAAATTTAAATCGGTACTTTTATTCCTAACTGACATCAGTGAATAAACCAATAAATTTATATTATTTTTACTCATCCATACACATTTTATTTTTTTACCTTTTTTATTTCATTATTTTTTTTACCTTTTTTTATTTTCTTATTTTTTTATTTTATTTTATTTTATTCATGGTTTTTTTTCTCTATGTGTGGCTTGCGTTTTCTTGGTTTTTTCTTTGGTTTTCTCGGGTTGGTTCTCGGCTCTACTCCCTCTTAGTTTCTTCTCTGGTTCCTGGCCTTTGTTTAGCCCCTTCCCCTTTTTCCCCCCTGTAATTTATAAGGCTCCCCTCCTTGCCCCCAAAACCAGTCCAAAGGACTGTTATTCCCTCCACAAACAGGATCGTGGACAGAAACGTGATCATAAAATCGCAGCTGTTCCTCCTGGCCATGGTGCCGTTTGAGCAGAAATAGACATTTTCATTTTGACCCTGATCTTTTGAAGTCTAACAATTGGATCCCTGAGTAATTAAAATTTTGTTTTAATTTTGCCATTGGATTAATTTCCAATAAATCCCTAAATTATAACATTGTTTACAAAATAGTCTTTAATTTCTGGATTATTCGATCTGGTCCTTGAATTATAATTTTTTGATTATTAAATCCCTAATTTTTTTATTAATTAAACCAAAGTTTAATTAAGTCACAAACATATTAATTCTTCAATTAAACCCTTTATTTTATTAATTAAAGTAATCCAAAATTTAATTAAATTCTCAAGCTTATTAATTCTTCAATTATTGACCAATTGACTCTCAAATTTAATAATTTTATCCTCAAACTTTAAATTTTGTGTTGTCTGAACCCCATTCTCAAATATAATTTTATCCGTTCATTTTTTATAATTAATTCAAAAATTAGGTTATGACACACCCCATAGTTCTTCAACAACACTTTGAAGACAAATTAAGATACTCTTCAAAGCATTAAATCACAACATCTGGCTTCGCAATACATGCTCAAATTCACAGAATGAAGATATTATTTTTTATTATGAAATAACAACCTATAATATCACAACCACGGTCAATTTAGGAGCACATCAATCAATCCTTACAATAAGTTTAAGCTCCTTTAAACCTATAAGACTTAATGTCATCTTTCTGATGAGCTTCATTGTATCCTCAAGTCAAACTCTATGTATAACCCTTACAGCTCAAGTTGACAACTTGAAGCCTGATTTGTTTGAAAATTATGATGATGAAGGATGGATTTTAGTCACACATAGAAGAGGAAGGAAGAAGTGCATGTAGATGACAAAGGCAATTAAAATAAGAATCTTGATGGTGAGGAAGCTAATTGATGAGCCGATACGCTAAAAAACTAAACAAAAATCCATACCAATCAGAAAGGAGGGTTTTTCAGCTCAAAGTATAAGAAAGCCCGTTACATTGAATAAGTACATGCTAATAGAGATGAGAAGAATTGAAAATGTACTTGTTGTTTGCTATCATGTTAACGAAGAGAAAACTCCTATTGAATCTATTATGAAAAAGAGTCATAATGACTCTTCAATCTTATCTTAAGGTGTATGCACAACAGAGATATTCTTTAATGATAAAGACTTATTGCTTTAATTAAAATTCCATAACTAGTCTCTTTTCATTAAAGGATATGTTGATGAAAAGATATTGAATCACATCTTGGTAAGGGATGGATATGATAGTTAAAATAACCTAGTCACTCCACCTTGGAAGCCACTATGTTGCTTGTTCATCATAGCCTCTTTTAAATAAAAAAGGAAAGATTTTGAAAGAATAAAGTACTATTTGCATCTAAAAGAGTTTGATGACCCTGTTTGTTTTTATGTTTTAAAAGTGTTTTTAAAAAAAATTAAATTTTATTTTATTTTTTTATTTACTTTAAATTAATATAATTTTTTGTGTTTTTAAATAATTTTAATACGCTGATATCAAAAATAATTTTAAAAAATAATAAAAAAATATTATTTTAATATATTTTTAAATAAAAAATACTTTAAAAACTAACCTTAACCACACTTTTTAATTTTAAAGCTTGATATGATCAAAGTTTTATTAAAAGAACACTTCCCTTTGGATGCCAACGTGTTGCTCTTTCATCACACTCTCTTTTAAATGGAAAAGAGAAAAGAAAAGAAACCCTTTTTTTTTTCAGAAACCTTATTACCTAAGGAGTTTGTTTCTTAGAGCTTCAGAAACCTCTCGGTATGCACAAGTCTCTTAATTTTGTCTAATTATTGGGAGGGGAAGTACTTGTGCATGCAGAAAACTGGTCTTCTTCGTCGTCTCCCTTCACACTCCTTCTCTCTCAGTTTACAGGTACACCTATATATGTTTCTCCTTCAGAATTGATTTTCTTATATATTCTCTTTTTTTTTTCATTTTAACATGGAATCTCATGATTAGTGTAATGGTTCGGTGTTTTTTTTTCTTTTTTGGTGTCAATATTTCATTCTAAATTTGTTCGGATTTTTTTTTACTTGCGATTCATCGAAAGTGCATGAAAAATACCCGAAACGTCTTCGTAAACTAGAGAAAGGAGGTATGATCCCTGTATTTAGGTTCATTATAATTTTTCCTACACTGTACACTCTATCTCTCATTCTTTAAAAGAGAAGATATTCACTATTTAAAAAAAAAACTATTTATAGATTTTGCATTTAGATTTTTAATTTTTTTTTTTTGGTTATTGGCGCAAAATTTAGAGTGTATCGATATGAGGAATTAGTCTGACTTCTTTTTTTATGTCTATGATTGTATGATGATTAAACATCTTTATTCTTTTTTATGGAGAGAATTACTTTTATCTAAGTTGGGGGAGCAAGCGGGTTTAACTAATCAAGAGCAACTATAACATAAGTCACTATTGGGCTTGAAGGAGCATGCGACACTTAAATTAGGACGGATGCAGAAGGAATATAGCCTTCGAGGTTATATTTATACCTGTGTAGGATGTAAAGAATAAAGACGATGATAGATGTGTGCATGAAGAAGAATGGAATATGAGGATGTTTATATGTTTGCGCTATATATATATATATATATATGTATATATATATATTATTTTCTCCTTTATATTATGAGAATTATTTTTGAAGATTCTATTCAAACTCTTAACAGACTGGCATCAGTTGTTTGCGCTAATAAAATTTATATTAATTTGATATATTTGTGCATATAATTTATTAATTTATATAATGCTATTAGAAAATATATTAAAAGTCATAAAATATTATTTTAATTATAAATACAATACACAAAACCTGAGTTATTTTTGGACCTGGATGTAAAAGAAAATCGACAATGCGTTAACAGCATGATTTTGACATTATGCTCCTAAATAATTGTATTGAGAAAAAATTATGCAACTAATGTACGTTTTCTCTCACTAATACTTTAATTAGCATATCTCTTGCGTTCATGTTTCCTATGAATTCTTTAGTTTGCTTGGCCTAATAACAAGACATGTAATTACCACTGATACAGCCGCAGCAAAGTTAAGTAACTCAAGAAGAGATCGAGCACTCAACCGACATCATACAATCTTCCAGCACGTTGCAACTCTCTATGCAATTACAAATAGATATGCCGAGACCAGTACATGAGGAGCTTGAACGATGGAAGGCAGTTAAATTCCCAGTTCCGAAGCCTGCAGATTATGGTTTTTCTGAGCCAAATAAAATACTGCAGAAGGAGTTTTATACCTATGCAAAGGAAGACAATTTCAATGCCTTGTTTGGTCTCTTGTTCGATAAACTGGAACATGTTTCATCAGAGGAAGTGCTCAATATCATTTTCAAACATGTTGCTGCCTCTGGAAATTCACTGCTTCATGCGGCAGCAAGCCATGGAAGCGAAGGTGTGACACAGCTACTGTGTCATCACTTCCCTCTCCTAATCACCAGGAAAAATTTCCTGGGTGATAATGCGCTTCATCTGGCTGCCAGGGCTGGACGGATTGACACAATTAAAAATCTCGTCAAGCATGTGAAAATTCATCATAGAACACTTGAACTTGCTAGCTTGCTGAGGATGGAGAATAATAAAGGAAACACCCCTTTGCATGATGCAGTCATCAAGGGTTGCCGAGAGGTGGCATGTTTCCTCGTTTATGAAGACCTAGAAGTTTCTTACCACAAGAACAAGGAAGGCAAGTCTCCCTTGTACTTGGCAGTAGAGAGTTGCGATGAGGAGATGATTCCTTCTCTTATAAAAGCTATGTCGGAAGGAAATTTAGGTAATCACAAGTTTTCATCATTTGGACGTGAAAAATAACATGTTATACTTATAATTATTGGTCTCATTAAAACTTATTCTTCTTAATTTCATTTTATGTAAAGCATAAACTTCCTTCATTTTGTGTTTTTTGTATTGATTATCTAATTTTAAAATTATGCTGCACTAGAAAAACTAGCGGACGCAAAAGGGGGGAATCTCCTTCATCTTGCAGCATCCATGGGCTTCCTTTCTGGAGCAAGACTCCTGATTAGTCAATGTCCTGTTGCCGCATCACAAAGAAACGAAGAAGGCAACTTACCCATCCATGTTGCCTGCCAGAAGGGCCATCTTGAAGTAGTACGCGAATTACTTATTTATTGGTTCGATCCGATGGATTTTCTCAACGAAAAAGGACAGAATATTCTTCATGTTGCAGCGAAGAGTGGACAAATGAAATTAGTGGAAGAAATATTGAGAAACCGAGAACTGGAAGCCCTTATTAATGAGAAGGATGACGATGGAAATACACCTTTGCACTTGGCTGCAATGTATGGCCGTTCTGAGATAATGCAGGCACTAGTGAGTGACAAGCGGGTGGATACAAGGATTGTTAATAATGAAAAGTTGAAACCATCTGGTGTTGTTGTTAAATTATTGCAAGGCGGACGCTTTCAAGCTCAAAAGTCAGATGGAATGGTATGCTTCTATGCTGAGCCTTTTCCGAAAAACTGACCTTATGGTGCCAATGGGCTTGCAATTGCTCTTGAACATCACGAGGGATCATACTCCAAATTAATCATCATATATACCTGCAAAAAATGAAAATGAAAAGGACAACCTTAACTGATTGCAAGAAAATACATTCAAATTCAGTTTCGAATGTATACATACAAATTAATACTGTACTCTTTGCTTGTCCTTGATCAGAACAACCTAATCGATACCAAGCGTGAGGATGATGCTGCGAGAGGTGTATGGAACAAATCGAAGGAAGCAGAAGTTAGCAAAATGGTAAGATTTTCGGCTTCACAAACTTTCTTTCTTTTAAGTGTTGGCATGTGCCTAACATCACAAAGGGTTTTCATAGCTCCGTCATATATCTTAATTTTAACATTATGAGTTCTAGCAACTTAGATTTTATTATCATTTACTAGCACCATAGAATCTCCATCATTTTCTTTGTAAGTATCAAAACATTATTTCTTTAAATAAATATGAAAGCAGCATGCAGAATCTACAATCCATGAATTTTTCAAAACCGTATTACATTTATGATCCGTGAGAACATCATCATCTTTGCTCCCATCTTTCATGCTAATCGTGACATCTCTAGACTTCGTATGATTTAGCTTTAATTCTTCTAAGTCGGCTTTCATCTTCTCACAATGATACCAAACATGGCCTTTTCATTGAAAATAAATATATTTCTTGTCATTGTAATCCGCTCTAGGTCTAGAATCTCAAATAGAGTTATTTATACCAAATCTACCTCCTTATGCCATGTTCCTCCCATGACAATCATAATTTTATTTCGAAGAGGACCTTCCGTCACCAATGCCTCGTTACCTTTTGACATTGTTTTCTACTTCAAAACCTTTCATTCTCCTATAAGATGATAATTACATTATTTAAACATTCCTTCATCCATCCTCAAGAGTACAAATCTTACTTCAAAAGAAAACGATTATTCATGTGTCTAGAAGCATAAATACTCTCTAGTTTTTTCCATATGCCTCTAAGGGTCAACTCTCCTAAGATATTGTACTTAACCTATGGAGTCAAAGCCAATAGAATTTGACTCGATGATTTCTTCTTAATTGAGTTCCGATTATTGTCCAGGATTTATGCAGGTTTAGTTTTTTAAGAGAAATATTCAGTCCTTGAGTTGTCAAAACATTCTTCACTATCAAAGAACGAAATCGTTTTTTTTTTTTCTATTGAACAATTTGATTTCAAATTTTATCACACCAATTTGTATCATTTCCATCTTCAATTATTTTACACAAAACTTTAATCAAACAAATCTCACGAAAAAAACATCATATTAATTCTTGTCTTCTCCCCTACATAAGACCAATACAACTGTTGGACTAAACTAACAATCTGGAAAAGTTTTCCTCGGACATTTGTTTTTTTTTTAAAAAAAGATTCAAGTATTACATTTAACCGATACTTTAACAAATAGGTTACATAAAGATTTTATTTGGCTGTAGTTCTTAAGGTTTAGCTAGACAATAGATGGAAGGTCGGGTGAATTTCTTTTAATTATCTTAATAAATATTAGAAAATAATATAAATTATATTTTGGGATCTCACTTAAAAACTTAAGCTTGTAGGTTAAGATGGTTCTTTGATATGGTATCAGAGTTATGATGACCAAGAGATCATGAGTTTAAATTTCAGCATTCTCATTTAATTGATAAAAATTAAGGATAAAGTAAAATAGATTTTTGCAAGTTTCAAACCTAAAGGGCTTACACTAGTAGGGGTGTATTAAAGAATAATATAAATTATATTTTAGGATCTCACCTAGCAGCTTAAGTTTTCATTAAAATCTCATAGCCAATAAGATAATGGTTATATAGAGAGATACAGAAGAACAAAAAACAAAAGTATTAGGTACTTTACAAACCAAATAAAACTACAAAAACAAAAAACAATCTTCTATTAACCGACAAATCCATAACATAAACCAAATTTATTATCACAATCTTTAGATTTATTAACAGAATTTTCTATCGGTATTTGTATTATCATTCCATTCATAATTAATTTACCAACAAAATCACCGACAGAAATGCTCCATCAATAAATCTTTTATAGGTAATTTTTTGTCTGTTGGTAATAAAAAAATATTTATACCAATGGATTTACTAATAGAAAAGGCATGTAAAAAAATTATTCGTTCATTCCAACGGTATTTCCCTTGGTAAAATATCATATGTAATTTTGTCGGTAATTATTTAAAAATATTTTAAAAAATATTTTACAAAAATATGAAATAATTAAATTAATATAAATCAACACTCTATAATACTCAAAATGCTTGAAAAAAAAGAAGAATAAAATCATATGAAAAAATAAATCATACAACAATATTCATACAATTATTAAAAAAATAAAAAATAAAATAAAAATATATATAGTGAAAAAAATATGAAAAAAGAAAAAACAAGAAAAAACTTACCTTAGTGTGGTTGCAGGTGAAGTTAAGAAAAGAAAAAAATTCATAAAGTATATTAATTAAAAAAAGTTGAGAAGAAAGAAGAAGAATACATATCTGGGCATGGAGAAGAAGAGAAAGAGTTAAGGAGAGGAGAGGAGAGAAAGAAATGGATATTCATGTTTTTTACATATGGGAAACAAGAAGAAGAAGAAGAAAGCACTGCTTGTTATGAAATTAGAAATTCTAGACTTTTTATTGAGCGTTTTACCAATGAATAATTAAATATTAATATTTCTAATCATTCCGTCGGTGATTTTATTTGTGATATTTAATTAAAATTTTTATTTTAATTAAAAAATTTTAAAAACAGTCAAATATCATCGATGACTTTTCAATTCGTTTGTGATTCCATCTGTAATATTTAATTTAATCAAATTTTTTTTTAAAACCACCAAATAACACTAACGACTTTTCATTCAATCGGTGATTTTATTTGTAAAGAACGTTAATTAATAGTGCAATTAAAAAGTGAATAGTTTTAGAGTTCTCTAGAAAATACTGACGGAATGTTTTGTTAGTGATTCCCTTTGAAATAGACATGATGAACAGTGTTCACAGTTTACCAACAAATTTATCAACGGAATTTATTTCATCAGTAATTCATTTGGTAAAAATAGTACATCATCATTTTTTTCTTTATTTTAATTTTTTTCTCATTGTAATTTTCTCAGTAAATATTAAGGGAATATTTTCGATGGTAAAATCCATCAACAATTTATGAATGAAAATATTCCTTCAATATTTTCGTTTTTATCTATTAATTTTTTGATAATGACTTTAAAATTAATAAAAAACTAAAACCATATAATTAAATATGTTTCTACATGTATTCCTTGCTTCGCCAAATGATCTGTGACATGATTCATGTCACTAAGACTGACTATGTGCAAAGTTCAGAAAAAAGTGGATACTACAAGAATTTAAAATGTTATTGAATTTATCTTGTAAGTGTCGTGATCTTATGATATTGTGGCTTTTGACCAATGTAATGGTATTACACTCCACAATCCAGCTTCTAGTAAGTACATAGGAACAATCAATACTCACTTGAAAAGCTTTTTTAATTGCCAATTGCCGCATTTAATTTTTTTTATATCCGTAGAACAAGAGAAGACACAAAAAATTTCCTTCATGATCTCTTAGAAATCCACCATTGCCAGATGGTTTTGGTTTGCCATTTGAAGAACCATGCACATTTCACTTTAGATGGTATTAAAGTCAAATTACTTTGTATTCTAACCGTTGGGGTCCACATAAGAAGCTAATCAAGTGATGGAAACAAATATATTCTTGTATAGCAAAAACTTTCACATCCACATTTTATCGAAAATGGAGATAAAGTTATTTACTTGCTAAAATATATGGGATATCTCTCACTGATCTACTAAATAGCGATGAATTACTTCCTTATTATTATGGGATATTAAGCTAACATTGTCACGATGCTTTATATAATTTGTTTACCATATATTTTCTAATTAACACTTTGACGTTGTTCAGCATGAGGTCTTGAAAGTTTTGGTGGAGGAAGATGATAAGACTGAGTTTGACATCAATCTTATCTTTGATTCACGAAGAACGACGTTAACGACTGAGGAACTGAACAGACGGGTAGGGAATCTTCTCGTGGTGGCAGTACTGGTAGCTGGAGTAACCTTCGCTGGTGCTATCACTGAGCCTGGATCAGGTTCTGATCTTAACAGTGATAGTTCAAAAAATCTGATGAGAGCTTATATTTTTTTTGACATGCTAGCTATGAATTTCTCCCTCATCGCCGCTATAATCCTTTGTCGGATATCATTAGGTTGTGCCAGTCATGTAACATGTAACATGGAGTTGGCGAAATGTCTTAATTTTTACTCCCTTCTCTGCTTGGGTTTAGCATTTACATTCATCCTGACAATCACGGTGCAAGAACGTGATGGATTTTTCATAACCATCATCACATTCCAAGCCTGTCTTTTTTTTACCCAATTAGTTTGTTCCTATAGATTGATGGCTTCAACTGCAAATTCAATATTGTCTTTCCTGTGTTGTCATAATACCTTTGAATTGATGGCTCGAATGAAAAAGAAGGATGGATGGACGGACTTCTCTTATGGGAAGAGAATAGGATCACATCCAGTTCAAACTGGATAGCTTGCAAACGGGAGGGCATTTTATCTTGTATTTAAATCTCATGTAATTTGTAACAAATAGATGTTAAGCTCTTTCTCTTCTCTCTTGTAACGACTTTGGTTATATGTAAATCAGAACATGCATGTCTCTGGTGTGTCTTTTCAGAGTTCTTTCATATTGCAGGGTACTTGACTCTCGAATTCTTAGCACTAAATACTTTGAAAACAACTAATCGCATACGTTTTTGATAAATAGTATGTACTAGTCGCGCACCTCAGCACTTATAAAAAAATATTGGCTAATAAAAAACAAGAAGAGCAAGTGATGCCTAAAAATTAGTTTTTGTTGGGAAAATTAGGAACAACCGGATATTAATTTATCCGGATCAATTCAGTGAAATATAATTCACAATTCACAAGTCTCAATTCTTTCTCTCTTTGTGCAGTAAAACAAAATTAAATAATGATCAAATATAATGCAAATAATTACAAAATCAACACCAAGATTTTAACGTGAAAAACCCGATGCGGGAAAAACCACGGGACCGTAGTCCACCTAAAAATTTTCACTATCAACAAATAATGGGTTCACAATTATTCTTTCTCAAATTCAACTAAGGGATATAACATATATATCATTAAGAACAACTTATTCTTGGATTACAACAAGATTAAAGGAGAATTATTTGAAAACAACTCACAAAACTGACAGCCCTATTTTCTGTCAAAACGGCTAGCTTCCACACTACCAATCTTCGATCCAACCGTTTAGAATGAAGATCAACGTGTCTAGAAGCTATTGTCACAATCCCAGCCCGATCCAACGGTGAACGAGATAGAAACTGAAGGAAGAACGCAAGTTGCTCTACTGCCTCTTCTTCTCTTTTTCTCTCTTGATTTTCTTCTCCTCTCTTCTATTTTCAATCTTACACTACAGTACCCGAACCACTTAATTTTAAAGTGGTCAGTTGCCTCTCTTCTCAATAAATGTGGTGGTCCCACCATCACATGGTGTGGGACCATACACAACAAATCTCCCCCTCACACACCATGTGAGGAATTCGTCATACCGGCGATCAATATGTAAAATTCAATTTAGGAGGCTCTGATAAGCCTGCTTCCCTTCTACAGAACTCAAACTTCTCTCTCAGTAAAGGTTTGTTCATCATGTCAGACACATTGTCATTAGTATGGATCTTCTCAATAACAAATGACTTCATCTCCATAGCATCTCGAATCCATTGATATCTAACCTCAATATGCTTTGATCGAGAGTGGAAAGTATGATGCTTACTAAGATTGATATCTAACCTCAATGTGATTGTCACAATGCAACACAAAGTTCTCTTGAACTAGGCCAAGTTCATGCAAGAACTTCTTCATCCATGACAACTCTTTGCCCCCTTCAGTAAGAGCAATATATTCGGCCTCTATAGTGGATAATGCAACACATTTTTGCAACCTTGATTGCCATGAGACTGCTCCCCCTGCAAACTTCATCAAGTATCCTGATGTGGACTTTCTAGAATCAACATCACCAGCCATATATGCATCTGTGTATCCATCCAACACAGGTTTATCATTACCAAAACATAAACTGAAACTAGAAGTACCTTAGAGATACCTGAGTATCCATTTCACTGCTAACCAGTGTTTTTTACCAGGATTGGAGAGGAATCGACTAACCACACCAACTACATGAGCTATATCCGGCCTTGTGCAAACCATGACATATATCAAGCTACCAACTGCGGATGCATAAGGAACCTTTTTCATCTCATCTTTTTCTTCATCACTTGAAGGACACTACTTAGAACTTAGTTTAAAGTGGTTTGCAAGTGGAGAACAAACAGGTTTGGAGTTGCTCATGTTGAATCTCTCAAGTACCGTTTGAACATATCTCTCCTGAGATAGCCAAAGTTTTCCCTTCTTCCTATCACTTGTGATCTTTATACCAAGAATCTGTTTTGCTGGTCCCAAGTCTTTCATTGCAAAAGACTTGTTCAACTCTTCCTTCAACATCTGAATCTTCTTAGCATCATGGCCAACAATCAACATATCATCCACATACAGCAAGAGAATAATAAAGTTTCCATCTGGAAACCTTTTCATAAATATACAATGATCAGAAGTGGTCCTGTCATAACCATGATCCACCATAAAAGAATCAAACTTCTTATACCATTGTCTTGGAGCTTGCTTTAACCCATATAAGCTCTTTTTCAACTTACAAACTAGCTACTCTTTACCTTTTGCATCAAACCCTTCAGGTTGCTCCATATAGATCTCCTCATCCAAATCACCATGGAGAAATGCAATTTTCACATCAAGTTGTTCAACTTCAAGATTCAAACTAGCAGCTAAGCCAAGCACAACTCAGATTAAAGACATCTTGACCACTGATGAAAAGATTTCTTCAAAATCAGTACCCTTCTTCTGACCGAAACCTTTCACAACCAATTTTACCTTGTACCTTGGTTGTGAGCAATGTTCATCAATTTTCAACCTGAACACCCATTTGTTCTTGAATGCTCTCTTACCTTTAGGAAGCTTCACTAACTCAAAGGTATGATTTTCATACAAGGATTTCATCTCTTCTTGCATTGCTTTCAACCACTCACTTTTCTTCTCATATGACATAGCTTCATCAAAGCATTCTGGCACTCCCCCATCAGTGACCAACACATACTCATGAGGAGAATATATAGTGGAAGGTTGACGAAGTCTAGTTGACCTCCTCAATTGTGGCTCATCTGGAGCTTCCTGCATAACCTGTCCAGGAATAACATCAACATCATCATTAGTTGATTCAGGATCACCAACTAATGGCTCAATAATAAAACCACCAATATCATCATTTTGCAAGTCTCCCCCATGTTTAGCAGGCATCAAAGGTAACTGTGGAGTAGGTCTTGGAGTTGAATTAGATGGAATAAAAACAGTAGACTCTGTTTTCTCTTTCTATTCAAAATCTTCAATGATTTGATCTTCAAATAAGATAACATCTCTGCTTCTTACAATTTTCTTCTCCTTTGGATCCCACAACCTATAGCCAAACTCATCATCTTTAGAGCCTAAGAAAATGCACTACTTTGTCTTGCTATCAAGCTTAGACCTCTCATCTCTAGGAACATGTACAAATGCCCTACATCCAAACACTCTTAAGTGTGTATAAGAGACATCTTTTTCTTTCCAAACTCTATTTGGAACATCAAATTCAAGAGGAACTGATGGAGAAAGGTTGATCATGGCAACTGCAATCTTCATTGCCTCACCCTAAAAGGACTTAGGTAGCTTTGCATGAGAGAGCATACATCTAATTCTTTCAACAATGGTTTTGTTCATTCTCTCAGCCACTCCATTCTGCTGTGGAGTTTTAGGAACTGTCTTCTCCAACTTGATACAATGTTCCCTGAAGTACTTCTCAAAAGGACCTTTGTATTCACCACCATTGTCAGCTCGAATACATTTCAGCTTTCTACCAGTTTCTCTTTCAACTCTGGCATAGAAATCCTTAAAGACATCAAGCACCTAATCTTTCGATTTCAAACAAGTGGCCTAAATTTTCCTGAAGTGATCATCAATAAAACTAACAAAGTACAATGCACCACCAAAAGAGTTATCAATCATAGAGAAAATATCAGTATGAACTAAATCAAGAACATGTGATCGTCTATATGAAGGTGATCTTTGAAACGTAACTCTGTGTTGTTTGCTAACTAAACAATGAGTACATGTGTTCAAGTTCATACCTTTTAATGGAAAGTAGTTCTTCTTGGCAAAAATGTCAAGGCCTTTCTCACTCAAATGTCCAAGCCGCTTATGCCATAAATCAGTAGAGCAATCTTCAATTGCATTCACCTCCCTTTTGATCACCTTGGCTTGTGACATGTAGAGACCTATCTTCTTCCCTTTAGCAACAATCAGGGAATTTCTGGAGAGCTTCCATTTACTATCTCCAAAGTAATTGTGATAGCCTTCTTCATCAAAAGTACCTGTAGAGATCAAGTGTAGGCGCATATCAGGCACATGCCTAACATCTTTGAGTGACAACTTGCACCTAGTATTGGTTTCCAGCCAAATGTCTCCAATGCCCATAACACTAGCCATCCCTTGATTTCCCATCCTAACTTGACCAAAGTCACCAGCAGTGTAGGATGTGTAAAAATCACGTCGGGGTGTAACATGGTAAGAAGCTGCTGAATCTGCAACCCAGGTGGTATCCTAACATGCAAGATTAACACAACCATCATCACAAACAATGGCAACATCAACATCAAATACAACTGCAGCTGTACCATTTTCTTCATTTTTGTCTTCATCTTTACCCTTTTTATCTCTTTTATACTTTCTGCAATCCTTTTGTATATGCCCAGGCTTGTCACAATAATAGCACTTAAAACCCTTCCTTGACTGAGATTTTCCTCTTGGCTTTCATTTGCCTTTTCTATTATTGGATTCTATATCTTGCTTGCTGTGAGAGAACCTGTTTGGACTTCTCCCTCGACTTTTTGTAACAAGTGCATGAGACTCAGAAGTGCTTGTGTCTTTCCTTCTCTTCTCTTTATTGAGGATATAATCCTTCACTGTTTTCAAAGTGATCTTCCCATTCGGAGTAGAATTGCTAAATGACACAACCAAAGTCTCCCAACTATCCGACAATGAACTTAGTAGGATTAGTGCTTGCATTTCATCAGCTAACTCCAGATTCATCAATGACAACTGATTCAAGAACTCGTGGAATACATTTATATGCACTGAAGCATCTTCACCATCTCTATACTTCAAATTCACAAGGTCTCTAATTACAAAAACCTTGTTTTGTGCACTCTCCTTAGTAAATGTTTCTTCCAACATCTTCTAAATTGTATAACAATCATGTTCTTGAGAAATATGATTAATGGACTTAGAAGATACCTATTTTCTAACATTAGCAGTAGCCTTTCTATTTAGCCCATTCCATTTTGCATCATCCATATCATCAGGTTTTATTCCTTTACATTTAATCGACAAAGCCAAATCATTGCAATATAAGTGATCCTCTATCATTGTTTTCCATAGAAAATAATTTGAGGAAGTAAGCTTTATCATGCCCGAATCCTCCTTTTCCATTTTAACTGCACAAGAAATTCAATCTACACAACCAGTGCTCTGATACCACTTTGTTGGGAAAACTCGGAACAACCGGACACCAATTTACCCGAATCAATTCAGCGGAATACAATTCACAATTCACAAGTCCCAATTCTTTCCCTCTTTATGTAGTAAAACAGAATCAAACAATGATCAAATTTAATGCAAATAATCACAAAATCAACACCAAGATTTTAACGTGGAAAACCCGATGCGAGAAAAACCACGGGACCGTAGTCCAATTAAAAACTTCCACTATCAACAAATAATGGGTTCACAATCATTCTTCCTCAGATTCAACTAAGGTATACAACATATATATCATCAAGAACAACTTATTCTTGCATTACAACAAGATTAAAGGAGAATTATTTGAGAAAAACTCACAAAACTAACAACCCCATTTTCTGTCAAAACGGCTAGCTTCCACACCACTAATCTTCGATCCAACCGTTCAGAATGAAGATCAACGTGTCTAGAAGCTGCTGTCAAAATCTCAACCCGATCCAACGGTGAACAAGCTGAACATTGAAGGAAGAACTCAAGCTGCTCTGCTGCCTCTTCTTCTCTTTTTCTCTCTTGATTTTCTTCTCCTTTCTTCTATTTTCAATCTTACGCTACAGTATCCGAACCACTTAATTTTAAAGTGGTCAGCTGCCTCTTTTCTCAATAAATGTGGTGGTCCCACCATCACATGATATAGGACCATACACAATAGTTTTCACTATTCATAAATGAATAAGTGGTAGTGATTACTAAATCCATAGCCCAATGCTACGCCACAAGTTAAATGAAAAAAAAATAGCTAATAAAATTGTCCAAATATTGCAATTGTGCTCTAAAAAAGTTAAAAATCTTTGTGACAAAGTCAAATAAGCTGATAACATTTAATTAAATAATAAAAAAATGGTAAATAGATTATAGATTAAATCAAACAAAAAAAGTTTTAAAGAGAACTTATAAAAAACATCTACAAAAACAAAACAAAAAAGTATAAGAACTTGGTTCAAGTAAGCCTAACATAGAAGATTGAAATTGAAGAAATTTTAAAAAAAAAAAACTAAATCAATTCGAGTATGTTTGCAAAAGCAGCAAGTCGGTTTATTAGACTGAAATAAGCATACATAAAACAAATTAAAAAATTAATGGAACCCTATTCCTAAAAAATCAAATGTAGAAAAATAAAATCAAAAGGAAATCAATTTAAAAGAATGAAAAAAAAACCCAACAAACTCAACAAGCCTACCAAGTCTTGTGATCTTGATTATGAGAATGAAATAACTTAATAGAAAGCAAACTAGAAAAAATCACAAAACTTAATTATAAAGGAACCAAATGTTCAAGGATAAAACTAATAAAATTTTAAATTAAAAAATCAATTACCCAAAAAAATCCATCAAACTTGTGATCCTGATAATGAAATCAGGAAATTGAATTGAAAGAAAAAAAAAAATCATTAAGACTAATTTTAAAAAACAAATTGAAGGATGAAGAAGAAAAAGAAAAATTGTTTTAAGAAAAATAAACCTCAATACATAAAAAAAAAAAAAAAACAATGTTAACCTAGGCTAATTGATTCATGAAACCATGATTACTCTATAAACAAAAAATATAAAATTTAATTCCTAACCAACACCATGCGGAAGATTAAATTAAAAAAATTATTTTATAAAATGCTGTAAAACAATAAAAAAAATAGCAACCAAAAGAATGATGAAAAAAGTAAAATAAAAATAAAGGAGATTTGACATTTTTGAATTGAATTGTGAAATTGAAAGGACAATTTAATTTTACTAAAAGATCAAAAATTAAAAAGAGGAATTAAAAAAAATATGGACCAAATTGAAAAATAAAATAAAAGGAAATCCTGTAATTTTTATTGAATGATAAAATTAAAAATAATTTTTAAAATTAAAAAAGGACCTAAATAAAAACTTTGTAATTAAAAAAAAAAGATCAAATTTGAAATAACAATAAAATAAGGGGATAAATATGAAATTTAAAATGGCTAGCATGAATTTTAAGGATAATAGAGTGGAAATAAAAAAATAATAATAATACTAATGACACACCACCAAAAATGAGAATACATATGTCACCCCTGCCAGAAAAGAATGTTGAGATACATGTTGAGATGCATGAGTAACCCCATTAAACCCGTGGTTCTAGTAATGAAATAAAAATAACTAAATTGAAAGAAAATAAAAAAAAATTTATAAAACCTATTTTTTTTTAAAGAAAAAAATTAAAGGATACAAAATGAAAAATAAAAATTGTGTAGAAAAAACTCAATAAATAAAAGAACAATGTTAACCCAAGTTAATTCTTAAAATATATGACTTACTTCGTAAAACCATGATCATCCCATCAAGAAAAAATATGGAGTCCAATTCCTTACTAATCTTATATAGAAGAATTAAATTAAAAAATTTAATTTTACAAACGGCTCTAAAAAAAGGGAACCAAAAGAATAAGAATAAAATGAAAAATAAAAATAAATTAGAAGATGAAAGTGAAAGGAAAATTTAATTTCACTACAGGATCAAAAAATAAAAATAGAAATTAAAAAAATATGAACCAAATTTGAAAAATAAAATAAAAGAACAAGTTGCTATTTTTTATTGAATGATAAAATTAAAAATAATTTTATATTTTAGAAAAAGATCTAGAACAAAAACTTAGTAAAAAAAAGGGACATCTATGAAATTTAAAATGCCTAGCATGAATTTCAAAGAGAAAAGAGAGAAATTATGGAAAAAAATAAAGAAAATAACACTGATAACACACCACCAAGAATGAGAATATATATGCTACCCCTGCAGGGAAAGAATTCTAAAATGCATCGATCACCACCATTGAAGGGTGGGTTGGCTGCTAAAAAAGATTGCATGCACCACTAAAGCTGCTGTGTTTTTTAACTATACCCATTAATTTTAGTCCCCCATTTTTTTTCATAATCAAATTTGGTCCTTTAAGCTCTAATTGCTTTAAATCAACTTCATTTAAACATATTTTGATAAATTGGGCAACACCTTTTCGTTAATATTGTAGGACCCTTATATCTAAGAATAGAAACTATCAAGAATATCTTTTAAAAAAATATGAAAGGATCAAATTGAAATAAAAAATAACAACAACTAAAATTAGAAACTAATCCTCAGTAGGAAACAATTAAAGGTGTTCATAAGTTTTCAAAGATTCAATTTTAGTCCTAAAAATCTCAGTTGCTCTAAACTAATAAAATAGAATATTTTATCATAAAATTGAACATCAACTCATCCCTTGAAAGATTGTACCTAAATTATGTTAATATTATTATTGTGTAAGTTGTGTGGAGATGTGATCCTTAGGATGTGGCTGAAAACTTCAGAACATTACAATATGGTAAATAGTGTTAGTTGTGTTTTTTATTTTCAGCAAGATAATCCTCAAATTAGCATTAAATAGATTTATTTAACTTGCGATAAAAGAATATATCTTTATGAGGTACTATTATCTAATTAGAGTTTAGTCAAATTATTAATTACCATCTAATCTTGTCATTAGGTCCAAAATTTTTAACTATGAGGTTGTGCTGATAGAGATAATAACATTTAGAAAGGTGGTAATATTATGAACTATAAGGGGACATTATTGTTCTATCCATTTGTATAGTTCCTTGTTTATATAGAGAATTAGATGATGATTAGCTATTTTATAGATTCTCTATCGGTGTCAATGTTTGTGAGTTATTTTCAGACCTTTTGTTGCCAAAAGAATGACGTCTATCAATTACATGACTAACTAATTGTTACCAATTATAGCCAATGTTTTTACTAAATTGGATTTTTAGCATGATTACTAAATTGTAATGATTTTAACAAATTAAGCATGCCAATCTATTGATTGATAATAGATCAATGAATTCTTTAATTAATGTGTTCCTTGTTATTCATTTCTTCCTTCTAATAAGAAGATACTACACCTAAAAAAGTGCAAGCAGCAAATGATATTGGTTTGATTAACCAAAATTTTGGGAGAAAAACAAAAGCTGTGCAGGGGGAGCAGCGTTCCTGCGGCTGAAAGAGGAATAATTGTTTTAATAGAATTCAACTCCAAGGTACTTGACTCATCCTGCAAAAAAATTACTAAGAATCTTGCAGACTCAAATATTTCATGTCATTAGAATTACACAATATAGATAGAGATTAGACACACCGTTGCAGCTGCATTATAATTGCTATTCTTCAAGACAGTAGTTGTGATCTTCTTGAAATTCTAAGATATGACTTGAGTAGAGATACAGGAGAAAATCTTTTCGTCAAACCTGATTCAGAAGCAAAATATACAGCCTCTATCTCTTTCCCATTCTTCACCAATTCATCAATTATATCTGCAAAACAAATTATGATTGAAAAAGATTACTGAAAAAGTGATTATAGAACACTATATCAAAATCAGATGTGACAGACGAGAATAAAGTGATGTTCAAAAAAAATTATGATTGAAAAAAGTTGAACACCATAAACACTTGTTTGAACTCTCAGCTAAACTAAGTACAGACATATACACAGTGATAAGTCATATCTTGAAACCAGTACTAAGGCTCATACACTACTTAACTACCTCTCATTAGGGGAGGAATGAGGCAGGTTTGGTTCATATGAACTAAGAAATAAGCAAGAAAGATATTCTGTCAACTAAACTTAAATGATGATTAGGATTATTACTCCCGGGAACACGGAAAACTTTTTGAGAGATTGACCAAATCAGTCATTGTTATCATCTGAAGTCACAACACAGATAAACTCTGCCTACCAAAATAAGAGGTTTGCTAACAAAGTTGCATGCACAATTTAAAGGGGAACCAGCCCCTGTTGGAATGGCAAACCAATAAAATTAACAGACTTTTTTTTTTCTTTGACAAATGGTTGATGAGAACCATTGAACACTTAGAGAGTCTAGTTCAATTAAGCGCACAAAGAACATTCTTCAGAAAAGGAAATAAGCAGTTCTACGCACAATGATGTAAGCAAAACCAGTTCAACTCTCGCATGTCATTTATGCATTTATTTGTCAGGGCAGTATAGCATTGTTTCCATCACCTTGGTAAAGTCTGTTTTATTTAAATAAATTATCACTTTCCTGGTGAAATCAATGCCATAAGATTGTCCACGCTGGCTTTCAAAAGCATCAGCCTGGAAACATTATGGAAATACCCAATTAGCTTAACAAGGCCACACCAAGCAGATGCAGTAGTACCAGGATAGGACCTTGCATTATTTGTAAATGTCAAAAACATCAGAAACAATTTCTAGTGGAACAAAAATGCAATAATGCAAGTCATATTAAAACGATTTTGAACATACGCACTTCAACTCTTAGAGCATTAGCCTCGAGTTCTTTAGAAACAGAATAAAGCGTTTTTGGCATAATTTACATAGCATTTGGAGATACTAAAGCTGTGCCCTTTCAGATTCACAGTATCATCTCTATTAATCACACAAAGAGAGAGATTATTATGTCCTTTGATGCCAACTAATTATGCAATGATCTCATTTACAACAATGAATCTCACAAACAAAAAAGGTATAGAACAAAAGGCAACACCCAAAAGTACAAAATAGTAGCGAGTTGAACAGAAAAACCTTGCAACAAATGTCACTGACATTCTTATGAACAGACCACGCAGAACAGCAATGACCACTGAAGAAAAAATAACCCACTGATCAAATTAACATCCTACTTACCTCCCATTCTCTCTCCAATAGCAGCTGCAAGCTTCGCTATATCCCTCCTTGATGCATTCTCTGCCACAAGCTTTCTCAAGAATTCCTCATCAAACCTCGACTTCAGCCCAAATCCGAACACCATTTGCAAAAACATTACCGCCTCCACTAAAGCTCATCCAATGCATTCAGCAAAGCTAGAATCCCTTCTTCTAGAGACACTGTATCAAGAAAACTTAAAGCCAACGACACAATGTAAGTATGTTTTTGTCTCACCATTGAAGTTATTTATCTGTAATAGATTATTTTAAGTTTTACATTAAATGAAAATGACTTAATGAATTGATTTTTTATGCTGTTATTCGGGCAGTCTTGTTTTCTGAATTTTTTAGTTTTATTTAGCTTTAGTATTTTTTCTTGGTACCCAAGGTCAGTTGGATTTGGGTTACATGATAATGTACATCTATCTTTCTTGTGTTTTTTTTATAGTTTCTCGCTTTAATACAATTACATTTAAATGTTTTTTGAAAAGTCATTGTTTCAATGAAATCAATTTTAAGATCATTCTAAATGTATGAATATAGTAAATGTTTACAGGTAAAGTTAAAGGTTAAATAAACAATATATACTTTGAGTTAATATATAATTTTTAAAAATTTTAAAAATAACTAATGTATGAAATGACTATAAGGGAAAAAAATTACTAGAAAAATGAGGGGTTTGTAAGGAATGTGTGGGAAAACCACATTGCAATTAGATAAATATAATGCAAAAAACAGTTATATTATTGTAAAACTATAATATTTCGTTTCCTTATCTTAATTTAGTTTATCAAATTACTATACTAATTTATATGATTTGTGGTATGATTCCCCTAAATATGCAATGATAGAGCTAACTTTAATGACATAGCATCGTGGAAAAATTTTACTGAGACACATTATAAAAAATAATTAGACTAAGTTTTAAGAATTTTTGACATCATATAATTTAAAAAAAGGCTCACAATCTACATCTCAAAAAAAAAAAAAAAAAAAAAACTCATGGTCCGATAAGCGTGCACACTTGGGGAGCACTTTCCTTGGTGAACCATGCAAATAGCCTAACAAGAGCATTGCTATATATTTAATTATTTCTTCTTTAATTATTAATTTATTTTTTATTTGTAAGACTTTTTTACAAATTATGTATTGTATAGGAAAAAAAGTTTTGGTATGAATGTACTCTAATAGAGTTATATAAAAAAAACTCATATAAGAAAAGAAAAGGGGATAAACAAAAAATGTAAAAAGATTTATCAATAATAGAGTGAAAGAGTTCATTGTAAGTATTTTTGAATAGTTACAATTGTATTACTTATGTTTTTTTTTAAGGTTTAATTGTATTTTAACTCCTTTTTTCTTTTTACAGATACATATAAGGCCAGCAAAGCCAACATGATTGCTAAACATGAAGATAATTAGAGTCATCCTCCTCACAATCCTCATTTGTGGTTGAAAGTTAGAGCAATTATAGATTTTATAAAAATTGAGTTTATGATATACTTATAGCATAGATCCAAGATATAGGGGTGAGTCATGGTGTTTTAATGGTAAGCACACAATATTTTGACATCATCGGCCATTGAGGAGATGGTTTGAGATAGGATTCCATAACAATTGGCTATCGAGTCGCATAATAGAAGAGTATAGATAATGACAGAACTAGGAGAATAAATAATAGCAAAAATCTAACAAGAAATAATAGAAAAATGAGAGCAAATACATGCAAATTTAGCTTTACATTTTCCTCCCTCCCCTGGAGCTTATAAATCAAGATCTTTTTTACCCCCTTCACCTTTTTAAAAATTTTAATATGTTGTTTACAAAATTTTTATGTATGAAATTCTGTTTAATATAATTATTGTTTGTGTATGAAATTCTGTTTATAATATTTTTAATTTTATTGTTGTTGTGAGTTTAGTGTTAATAAAAAATGTATTTGGGATTATTAAAACTAAACAACACAAAAAAAAAAGTATGAAACACTAACAAAATCACCAAAAAAATTGCATTTTTATCAGTAATATTTGCTCACATTTCATCATCGAATAGTTACATAAAGTTTAGGCATTTCCAATGGAATCGGAAAATATTCCATTGGAAGTTAAAGTGTATTTTCATTTATGATTTCAACGGTAATATTTACTATTTTTTTTATGGACTTCTTGATAGAAAATGGGTGATAAAATCTAAATTTTTAGCCTGAATATTTCATCTTTCATTCTATCAAGAACAAATTATAATAAAATTACTGATGAAACACAAAACTCTAATGAGAAACTTGTTGATGACATGTTATTGGTAATTATGTTAGTATTTAAATTGCTGACAGAAGTTTTTCTTATACACTGATTGTCAGAATATGCTGTCAATGTTTTTCAATTTTCTATTAATGATTTTGTGTTAATTCTAGTAGGAAACACTACAGTGCTTAAAACAAAAAATCATCATGCAAAAAAAAAAAGGGATAAAAATCGAATCCGCAGACAAAAGACCAGGGAATATGTAACTTAATCAGGAAACCGAGGATCTAAGCACAAGAACTGGAAGCAAGCAATTGCAAAACTGAATAAAAAAGCATAGAAAATAGAGGTATGATAAAAGGATTATTAAAACAACCTTACCGGATGCCAATGTGTTGCTTGTTCATCACAGTCTCTATTCAAAACAGAGAGAAAAGCAAAGGAACCTAATTACCTAAGGAGTTTGTTTCTTAGAGCTTCAGAAACCTCTCGGTATGCACAAGTCTCTTAATCCTGTCTAATTATTGGGAGGAAAAGCACTTCTGCATGCAGGAAACTGGTCTTCTTCGTCATCTCTCCCTTCTCTCTCAGTTTACACTAATTTACAGGAACACATATATACGTTTCTCCTTCAAAATTGATTTTCTTATATATTCTTTCCTTTTCATTTTAACATGGAATCTCATGATTAATGTACTGGTTCGGTGTTTTTCTTTTCTTTTCTTTTTTGGTGTCAATATTTCAGTTTAAATTTATTCAGATTTTTTTTTTTTTTGGTGATTCATCGAAAGTGCATGAAATATTATACCCGAAACGTCATCGTAAACAAGAGAAAGGAGGAATGATCCCTGATCCCTGTATTTAGGTTCATTATAATTTTTTCTACACTGTGCACTCTATCTCTCATTCTTCAAAAGAGAAGATATTCACTATTTCAGAGTGGAGTTGCGGATTTCTAATATTTCAGTTATAAGGACACTTTTGACATTGCGTAAATTCTAGTAACAAGCTTGTAATATTTTAGACTATTTTTTTTATTGAGTTTGAAACTTTCTAACATAGTATTAAAATTGATAACAATTATGTAAACAATAATATATATATATATATATATATAGTATAACTCACAATAACAAAAAGCATCTCTAAAAATTGACTTGTACAAATTTTGCAATATATAATATTAAATGGATAGCAAATACTTATGTGATTTCATAGTTGGAAGATTTAAGTAGGAAATTTATACGAATGGTACACAAAAATGAGATAGAAAAATTTTCATACATAAACATTAATAAAAATAGAAACAATAAAAAATATTGGTAGAAACCATTTAAATTTCAATTGAAATACAATCAAATCAACAAGGAGAAGTATATTTTTTTTCTCACCAATAATTGCACTTTGTTGAACCCAAACATCCTATTTTACTATAGTAGCTGTGCACTCATCTTCTTCAACTCAACAACCACTTGTTTCTAAACCTTTTTATGCACAATCTAATCAAATTCCCATGATGAATATATAGCTTGAGTCGACATATGGAGTGTCTAGAGTTGAAACATCACAACCCTCCATCAGTTTTTGGATTTGGATTTGGATTTGGATTGATGTTATAGGCAAATCATATATTCAATTTTTATTAGGTCTATTACTTAGTAGCCTCTAACCACACTTGAGAATGTTGAGGATGATGGGTGGAAATTATTTCACTAGATTTCTCAACCATATAAAAAAATCAAGTTTTAAAATTCAATTATATTTCATATTATTTATTGTTATCTATTTTTGGGTTCCCACAAAACAAAAAAAAAAATAAAAATAAGAAAATACAAAAAATATATATCAAGAAATTTTAAAAGAAAAAAAAAGAAAAGTCATTTTTAGCATTAAAACAGGGATACAGTTTGCAACAAATTGCTTAAATCATGGGGCATGTTTTAGGGCTTGTCCTGGATACCATTGTCACTGTAAGGCTCTTCTTGGCTTATAAAAGCTAGAGAAAGACAGTGAGCATAGAAGGAAAAAAGGAAAGAATAGCCAGGAAAACTGAAAGGGAAGCGAAGTTTGAAACGAGGAGATATATTGTGAGAGTGTAGAGAGGAAAGAGAGTCAAAACTGTAGAGAGAAGAGAAAAACAGAGACTTGGGTCTTTGCGAGAGAAGAAAAAGAATCGTGCCTCACCCCTTTAGAACCACCAGTAGTCCACCACCATCAGCGCTACCAACAATAGTAGAACCGGCATGAAAGGGGAGAACACCATTGAAGGAAAAGGGAGGAACCTATGCCACAGTACAAACGGGAAATACAGCAGCAAAACACTACCCACCACTGCAGGGAAGAGCCACTGTTGCTCTGTCATCATCACCATCGCCAACTGCCACTATTCTCCTAGTCGGTAACAACACAATGAGAAATAAAAGGAGAAGACAGAAACAGAGGAAATAGGGTAGAAGTAAAAAAAAAACACGGTGAAGAAAAGACAGAAAAGCTAACCACCGTCCAAGCCATTCTCCGGTAAACAACCGCCAACAGCACCGCCTTTAGAGCCACCACAGGTCAGCCCTCTGCCCCTTATCTCGTTTTACTGTTCATCATCTTGCATGCAAAACATGCACTATGCATGTTCTACAAGAAAAAAAAAAAGATAATTACCTGATTACTGTGAATGTGCACACTAACCGACTAATTAATTAATTGGTACTGTACACATGTACAGTAACCTAGTTTGCAGGTGCACAGTACCAGTCCATGTTTGTTTTGGGCTAGAACATCAGCTCAGCTCATGTGGCTGGGCTGAGTCCAACCCTGTAGAAACCAGGTCCTAATTTATTTTACGCTGATTTCGGTCCAGTTTTCTTTTGGGCCGGGTTTGGCCCATTCAAAGAATAATTTAAATAATTTGTGATTTTCTGCAATTTTGCTACTGCATTTTGATCAATATCAGTTTGTATTTTTATACTGTAAAGATACAAATCTGGTATTAAAATACTCAGTTTTTGTTAAGTCATCAAAAAAATATAAAAATAAAAAATGTTTTGTTTTCATGCATACGGCCTAGTCTCTCCAATATATACATAAAAAAAATCATCACATCATATTTTCATACAACAAAGAAAAATCCAAAAAAATATATGTATTAGCATGCATGCATTAATAACTAGTTTATTCAAGCTATGAGAACTAAGCCAATATTTCAAAATTTTCAAAAAAATTATTTTGTTTTCTTTTAATATCTGGGGTTACGGTATTATACGTATGACGTATTCCAGATATTAAATTTTTGTGTTTAGGTTAGAGTTACCCGATAAGATAAGAATCTCCTTATTGAGGAGGATTTTTCTTAAACCATAGACGGACCAACAACTAGAAATACAATAACACCTTAGCTTTTTATCAAACAATCAAACAATGCAACTTATCTTAAGTAAGACGTATTTGGGGTGCTAATACCTTCCCTTTACACAACCATTCCCCGTACCCGATTTTTTAGATCATTTAGGGTTCCTAGTGACCAAAATATTAGGTGGCGACTCCCATTTCATTTTCTATCAACAAAACACAATATTTTCTTGTCTCCTCACATTTGCAAGATAGATACCATATACAAGTTTATTGATAAAGTGAAAAACTCGTCACGACGCCGCACACGTGCGACATTATTAATGCAAATAAATAATCTTAAATGAAATATAACTATCAAAAAACTTATAATGAATGCATCCACTCTTTTATCAACAAATGTTTTCCCTTATTCCCCCTATCAGCTTCATTAATATGAGTTTTCTCATATAACTCCATTAAGGTTGGTTTTCGACAAATCTTTTTTTCCTAAAAATTAAATAGTTTGTTAAAAATCTCACTAATAAACACATAAGTAAAATTGTGTATGTGTGTGTGTGTCACAATAAACTCTTACTAGATGTTTTGCATGGTGGATAAGCAAAATTGCTCCTCTAGTTTGCTTGCTCATCGAAGCATAAGTTTGTTTATTTAGATTTCATTTACTGGATCTTAAGTATTTTATAAAACTTTATGATGTCATAAATCCAAGATACATTATCTAATTATGGTCTATAATATACTTTAGTTTATACTTTTACCACTTCTCTATGTCAAGTTACCTGACCTTCTTCATTGCTCTTACATGGGCATTATACAAAAACATTTCGCAACCTAGTACAACCAATAGTTAATTCATATATATAATTTAAATTTATTGTATAGAAATTTAGTAAGAAATTAAAATAAAATAATACAAGTTTATAATAATATAAATTTAACATAACACTTAATTATAAGAATATATTGAACATTGATTTTTTAAACTTACCTAATCAAATTGTTGCTCTCTTTCACAAGTACCTTGTTGCTCTCTTTCCACCAAAATATGTTCTTAATTGATTTAATTGATGAATTAGTTTTTATAATTTTAAAAAATAGTTACTCGAATTTAAGATTATTTATCTTACATTAAATCTTTTCTAATTAAATATCCATTATATATATACATGTCCATTCAAGATAGTCATGAAGCTATAATAGTTATTTAAATGACCATCTTATCATAAATATGATGAAATGAGCAGCTTCAAAATTTTAAAAACAAACAACACAATTATCTTATAACTATAAATAACAAGAAGATTATCATCCTAATATAATCAACCAAACACATTAAGGAAGTGAAATAACAAACCATTATGTAAAATAAAATTTAGAACTAATAACTTACAAATACTAAAACGATAATAAAACATAACAATAAAAAAATTAATTTTTTAGGTGAAATTTAGAACTAATTTTTTTTATTAAAAATGAATCACAATTAACCTAAACAAACCAATTAATATTTCACAATTGCAATAATTATTTGTTTTTGGACAAGACAATAACAACTTAATAATCCATCATTTTTTAAATCCCAAAGTAACTCAATTCCTCCAATTTAAAAAAATATAATTCATAATCCAAGAACTATCAATCTTTTATAGGTTGAAACATACTTAACCCTATTTTTTATCAATTCCACAAATTCATTTTTTCCTAAAATTTCAACTAAACCATAAAATTGTCAAAACAATAATTGGTACCAACTAACTGTCTATTATTTATTCAATTCAAGAATAAATGACATCAATTAATACCTAATTATTATCAATTACACATTAATTTTATTTCCCCTAAATCATCAACAAAAGCCTATATCAAATTGAATTAATTGAAACTCAACTAATTATCCATTATTTCTTTAATTCAAACTTATTCAACTTAAATTAATAGTTTTAATTATTATCAATTCCATGCAAATTCAAGTATCCCTAAATTTTTAATTTAACCATAATATTAATTAAAAAAATAATTTGCACTCATTAAATTACCTATCATTTCTTCAATCCTAAGACACCGAAGATATAAAATCACACTCAATTTCATTAAGTAACAAATTAAATTTATTTACCAAATCTCAAATAAACCCTAAAATATAAATTCTGCATTACTACATAAGACACACACATATATATATATTACAAATACTATAAATAGATTTTAATAGATTTAACTTAAAAGATAAATGTGTGGATATGCTTATTTTGTGGAATGAAGCTTGATAAGAAAAAAACCAAGAAAAGGAAGTTTAGATCATAGAAGAGTTGTTGTACTAGTATTGAAGAGTTTTTGGTGGCTGAATTTATAGAGATGGGTGGAGGTTTTAGGGAGAGAAAGAGAGGTGGAGGTTTCATCTTTATTTCTTTTAAAAAGATAAAATTATTTATCCAAGTTGTTTGAATTAGAATTATTAGATTTTTCTTCTAAAATCTCAAATGGAATTTTTGTTTGCATTTTTGCTGGTGATTTTCACATGTTAGAAATGCTAACATAATTTTTTTTTATTTTGTTGTTGTTTCCATATTAAATTACTAACAAAAAATTCCCATCACATTTTCCATTAATAAATTGTGATGGAATATTTTTTGTTGTTATTTCCATTACTTTGTTTGAATTTTCCTAAGTGACATTAACTTAAAAGCTTATAATTTTATTTGAAAAGTATAATACCATCATATAATTTTAAAAATATCTTTTTTATTTTTTTATATGAAAATAATTTTTCTTTTAGAATATTAAATAATATAGAAACAAGAAAAAGAAAAAAATGAGTAGAATCAAGCTCATGCATATACTTACATAAACGGATTGTTTACAATGTTTGCCTTTTAAAAAAACTCAAGCAGAAAACACATCATTCACTTTAATTTTTTTAATCAATGGGTTTTAAATTGTGATAACTTATTCACTATCAAAAATTCAAAATTTGAGTCATTTGGAACCTAAAACAAAAATTTTTCACCTAAAAACATTGGTCTTAAAACTCAAAATCATTAAAAAAAATTTTAGAAAATTTAATAACTCACTTTTTAGCTCCATAATACCCCTTAATTAGTCTAAAAACTCAAAATCAAAACAAACTCTATGATTCTGATCTACATTTTCTAATATGATTAAATGTCTAAAACACATGTTTTGAATTCCTATATTTTAGATGGCCCAATGACACCAAATATTAGCTTTTTTTTATCTGAATATGGCTAACCTAAATGTTCCTCTCATCCCCCTTTCAATTACTTTCTCTCTCATTTCTTAAGGTCAAAGGACTTAAACATAATGAAAATGAATTTGTTAGGATCGAACTGTCAAAATTAAATACTACAATAAAAAATACATAAAATTTAAAATTTCAAGAATTAAATCAAATATTTTTATTAAAAAAGCATTATAGATGCACTGTATCAATCCATAATAAACATATAAGAGGATCTATTGTAATTGAAATAGTAAAACCTGTAGTGTTTTTAGTTTATTTCATAATTATAATTCCTATTCCTGTTAAATTAACCATGAAAATTCTTGGTGTTTATATTTTTTGAATTTTTTATTCAACTATTATTTATTTTTACTATATTGGTATTGTAAAAAAATATCTCAACTCAAAACTTTAGACTAATAGTTGAATCTCAATGAATTTTTTCATATTAATGTGTTGTGCCCCCTATTAATTACAAGTTTGTTAGAATTAAAACTTACAGACATCCACCGCTACCCTATGCTTATTCTTTAAAATTTAGTTAGAGATAAAAAGATAGTGAGAATCAAGTTTTTGATTGCTTTATCAGTAAGATTATGATACTAAATTTAAAAATCATTTTAATATAAAAGTTTCAACTGTTAAAAGAAAACTTATATTGAGTGAGAGAAAATTAGGGAGAATAATATCTTTTCTAGTTTAAGGATTATCATTTAAGGTAATAGGGCCTAATTATTGAAGGTATATTATTAGAGTAAGAATGGTAATGCTAAGTGATTATCCAAAGGTAGAAAATTGTATGAGTAATTATTGTTTCCTACCAACTATACGGTAAATGGGTAGAGCAATTTTGGATCAGGTATGCTTGTCCAAGTATGTGTTTTTAGGAGTAACCTCATTCAGGCTTATTTCTTCAAGGCATATATATCCAAGGGTGCAATGATTGTTTTGGGATATAAGTTTTTTCCAGGGTAAGTATTCTTTTTGTAATACAATCTCTATTCAAGACTAACCTCTATTTGTCAATAGGGATGTGTGACTAACTAGTCCAGTGGAATTTATAAAGGCCTCAAATTGCATTCCTTACTAGGTACCTCATGTTTCAACGTGAGGTTCACTTAGTTTGAGATATAATGATTTTGTTTTAGCAACTCATCATGTTAGAATTATTCGACTCTCTTGTTTTATTAGCCAAAGTGGTTCCTGAAATGGACAAGCAGCTATTCAAGATGAATCTTAAATTTTGTAGTGATACCCTTTGTATTAGGTGGTTCGGTACCCTTACACCAGGATAGGGCTTTTCCTGCCTTGGATGTTTATTCTAAACTAGGCTATAAGCTTTGTACAAAGATTCTAAAAGCCAATTATAGATTTGAGATCAAAATTATGGGACCACATCTATGTCTATCCTCAAAACATGGTCGAAAGAATCTTTGCATATGGAACACATATTTTATATATGTTCAATAGGGTCTATAAGCCTATCAGGACGAACTAAGGACGAAGAGGAGGAAGACCAGGGGACTGAGAGCAAACCGAGAGAACCAGAGGACGAACGGAGAGAACGAAAAGAACAAAGAAAACCCACGAACAGAACACCTCAGTAGGCACGAACTGGGGAAAAAAAGCAGGGGAAAAACAAGCAAACGCATAGAAGACGAACGAACGAAAAAAACCCAGGAAAAACAGAGACGACCGGACACAGAGGATACACAGATAATACACAGAACACTGGACCAAAGACCACAAAAAAAAAAACACAGAAGCAAGAGCAGAGATAATACAGAGAAGACGAGCAAAAGCAGAAGGCCACAGGAGAACGAAACACACGCAGAACAGGTGACGGACAGGAAGAAACCGATCAGAGAAAAGCAAGAGCAGAGGTGAAAGTAACTAGTCGAGCAGTCCTCCATCACGTCTTCATCTCCAGAACTACCAGGTAAGTCTCTTCTCTTCCCCGGTCTTACAATTTCAATTCACTTAACACTGCACTTCGAATTTTAATTAACTTATCACTGTACACGCAGTATTCTTGCGTGCTGCCCAGCCGGTTACTCACTTGGGCAGTGAATGGGCTGGACCCACTTGGAGAAAGCAAAAATTTGGGTTCGGATCTTAGGCCCATCGGGTCTAATTTCTTTTATTTTATTTTATTTTTGTTTGGATTCATGAATCTTTTTTTATATCATAAAATTTTAAAAAATAATTTGTGGACTGAATTTATGTGTAGGTCCCTCGTGTTGTTTTCTATGGTATTTTACTGTATATTTATTCTGTGAATTTTTAGTTTGAAATGCAAATTCAATATATTTTTTTCTTTAAAAAATATATATGCATTAATTTAACTCTATTGTATTGGGTTATTTATTAATCCTCCAGTCAAGAATATTATTTTTTTTCAGTATAATATTTACCAGCATAGAACAAGTGATGCAGGTAGTGCAGATAATGAAGGTATTAGTAAAAATACTTGCTGAATAGTCTTTAACTGCTCTTGTATCTCTAGAATAGTCTTTGTAAGTATTCTCATTTATTGTCTTAGTTATGACATGCTTGGAGAGACATTGATGAAGCGTTCATGGTTGAGAGGTCTCTATCCCTTCCTTATCCTAGAGTTTTTGAGTTGTCGTCCATGGAAAAAAAATAATTAAAAGATAAGTGAAAAGAAAGGGAGTTAGAGAGACTTCTGTTTGATTTTCATAAAAAGACACCATTAACATAAATCTACTATTGAGCTTAAAGGAGTATGCAATACTTAAGTTAGGATGAATATAGCTTTCGAGATTATATTTTATATGGCTGTAGAATGTAAAGAAGATGGCAGATGTGTTTATGAAGAGGGAAAAAAAAATAGAAAGGAAGAATACTAAATTGTTTGGTCGAAGAATACTAAATTGTTTGGTCTAAGAGTAATCATATGATGTGATAGGTTTTTATAATTGATTGAAGTTACTTTTTAAATGACAGAAGTTATGTAAGGACCATCCATTAAAGATGGCGTGTCTGGACGTCTTTTTAAAGTCCTAATTATAATATAAAGTCATGGGAGTAATTAATGTGCTTCCAACTATATGGTGAGTCGGTGGTGTAATTTGTACATGAAAGAAGTTACTTTTTTCTATTTAGACCAGGAGTTTAGACACTAGCAACTTAAGCATCTTGATTTCTTTTCAATGTATGCATGTTATATATCAAAACAGGGAGGTAGACATTTAGTATATACTATTGAAATAGGCCGTGCTAGACTGTGAGTTTATTTTTTATTTAAAAAACAATATAATAAAAATTTAAGATTTAAGATAATTAAATTTTGTTACAATTTAGACAGAAAAGCATTGAGTTTAGTTCCATCACCAAACCTAACAATAATATTTATAATATTAATTATAATACTTAATTTTTTTATTGAAATTTTTATTATTTTTAATCCTTCAAAAAAAAATATAGCTTTTTCTCAATAATAATAATAATTTTTTCCTCAATAGTAATAACAATTTTTTAAAATTTATTAATGATAATAATTTTTCATTTTACACTTCAAATTAAATCTATAATTGTATTTCAATATTGATAAAAATATTTTTTAAATTTATTTATTATTTTATTAATAATATTAATTATAACAAAAATAATGATATTTTTTATATTAATACTTTTAATTATCATATACATAATTATATTTATAATATAAATAATTATATTTATAAATCTAATACCCAAAAACCTTAAATCCTGATGTAAGATCTTTCAACCTTGGGTACTCACGCAAAACCCGTTAACCTTGAGTCTTGCCAATAGATCTAAGAGTTTTGTATCCTGAAACAGAACTCATTAATTTTCGGTCTTGACGAGGACTAATAATCTTAGATGAGATGGAATTGCAAAACCCAATGAATTTGGTCTGTGTTTTAGCCACATCCAAACTCATTAGATGATATGTCTCTTTTTAGCTCCAAGTTTTCTTGGGTTTGGAGGAGGATGCCTCACCCCAAATAATAATAATAATAATTAATTTTACTTTTTATATCATTGCTATGTTTTTTTATAGTATTACAAATTTAATAATATTAATGAATATAATAATAATAATAAACTTGTTTGATCCAAATTCCTATAATATTTATAACATAAATAATACTATTTTTAATATTAAAAAATTTAATTATAATAAAAATAATATTATTTATTGCATAAATAATAATATTTTTTATATTAATACTTTTAATTATTATAAAAATAATAATATTTATAACACAAAAAACCTAAAACTTAAGTCCTAACACTAGACCCAGTAAAAATGAATCCAATTGTTGGATCCAAGAGAAATGGATCCCAACAGCTAACCTAAGAGAATTTGGCTACTCACATCGAACCCGAGAATAGAGTCTTGATAGAGAACCCAAGGCTAACGGATTCTGATACAAGACAAAGAAAAATAATAATAATAATAATAATAATAATACAAATAATAATATTTATAATATCAATAACATAATAACAATATTTATAATATAAATAATAATATTTTTAATTTATTAATTATTATATTAATAATATTAATTATAATATAAATAATAATTTTTATAATATAAATAAAAATATTTTTGATATTAATACTTTTAATTATACTAAAAATCTTATATCTTTACACAGGATTAAAAAGATTTAGATTTAGATCCGAATCTAGTACTTTTGGACTTCCGAACTTATTAAGTGCTGTTGTGTAGTTAGATTAAAGCTATATTGAATCATACATCACTAAACCCAATTTCAATATATTTAAAAATAAAATTAAAAAAAATATTTATTTAAAATAAAGAAAAAAATAAAAACAATTTAAATATTTAAAAAAAAATAAAAACAAACATACTTTAATAAAAAAAAATTAACCCTAACTTAAAATAATAACAATAAAAAAATATTATTATTTAACCTTTATATAATAAAGAAAACACCAATTTTTTTTTTTTTACATGCTCCGGCCCTGAGACTCGAATATCAGGTTTTCAGCAGGGTGTGCGGGGGCTCACTGACTAGCCCCATTGCTAGGTGTTTGTTATCTGGATCGTGCCAATCACTAAGTGTCTCCAGCCTGGATCGGATCGTGCTGTTTCATCAAAATTCAAACTGATCTTTTGGTTTTTCCTTTTTCCGACTAAAAGACAACCCAAACCCCCCCGTTTTCTTTACAATTTTCAGTGGCAAGAATATAGCAATTATCAAACCCAAAACAGTGCAGTAAACAATAAAAGCATTTCTACAGTAATTCGCGCTACAATACAAAAACATTCACAGTTATAATAACTCTCATTATAGTAAAACACTGATCCCTGGGCAAAGAGGAGGAAGACCAGGGGACTGAGAGCAAACCGAGAGAACCAGAGGAAGAACGGAGAGAACGAAAAGAACAGAGAAAACCCACGAACAGAACACAGGAGGAGGGACGAATTGAGGACGAACTGGGGAGGAAAAAGCAGGGGGAAAACAAGCAAACGCAGAGAGGACGAACGAACGAAAAAAACCCAGGAAAAACAGAGACGACGGGACACAGAGGAGACACAGATAATACACAGAGAACACTGGACCAAAGACCACAAACAAAAAAACACAGAAGCAAGAGCAGAGATAATCCAGAGAAGACGAGCAAAAACAGAAGGCCACAGGAGAACGAAACACACGCAGAACTGGGGACGAACAGGAAGAAACCGATCAGAGAAAAGCAAGAACAGAGGTGAAAGTAACTAGTCGACCAGTCCTCCATCTCGTCTTCATCTCCAGAACTACGAGGTATGTCCCCTCCCTTCCCCAGTCTTCCAGTTTCAATTCACTTAACATTGTGCACTATGAATTTTAATGAACTTATCAATGTACACGCACGATACTTGCGTGTCTACTGCCCAGCTGGGTGAATGACTTGAGTCAGTGATCAGGCTGGACTGGTTAGGTTCAGTCTAGCTTATATAAAATAAGTTGGACCCATAAAAAAAGAACCTTCGAGACTGGGTCTCAAACCCAGATAATCCAATTCTTTTTATTTTATTATTTAATTAAAATAAAAGCATTCATGAATCCTTTTGAACTTTTGAATTTGTGTAGATCCTTATGTTTTTGTTTTTATGGTATTTTATTGGATATTTGATTTGTGAGTTTTTACTGTAAAATGCAAATATAATATTTAATATATATATATATATATATATATATTAAAAAAATATATGCATTGATTTAATTCAATATTGTTGGGGTACTCACTAAACTCAGAGCCAGAAATACATTATATTTTTGTGAAATATCAATCATCACATCAAGGTATTTATTAAACTTTTAAAATATTGCAGTATCACTCTCTTTTTAAGTATAAGTTTGTAATTCTTATTATTTTATTATGATATGACTATAGTTGATTTCAGGTTTAAATGTTGCTTTTTCTTTGTTATATCTTTTTTTTTTATTACTATTTTTGCCTGTGAAATAGATAATAGGTTAAATAGATGTATTATTTTCTCCTTTATATTATGAGAATTATTTTTGAAGATTCTATTCAAATTCTTAACAAACTGGCATCAGTTGTTTGTACTAATAAAATTTATATTAATTTGATATTTTTATGTATATAATTTATTAATTTATATAATGCTATTAGAAAATATATTAAAATTCATAAAATATTGTTTTATTTATAAATACAATACACAAACCCTTAGTTATTCTTTTACTTGAATATAAAAGAAAGCCTTAACTTGAGATTGGTTCCGTTTGTTTTTTCTTTTAAAAATATTTTGAAAAAAATTGAATTTTTTTATTTTTTTTAAATTAATATTTTAAATATTTTCATATTATTTTGATATACTAATATTAAATATAATTTTAAAAAAATAAAAATATATTATTTTGATGTATTTTCAAATAAAAATATTATAAAAAATAACTTTAACCATATTTTCAAACCTATCCAAAATCAACAGTGTGTTAACAGCTTGATTTTAACTTAAATTTAAGCATTTATATATATTTGCTCCTAAATAATTGTATTGAGAAAAATTATGTAGCTAATGTACGTTTTTTCTCACTAATACTTTAATTAGCATAACTCTTCCATTCATGTTTTCTATGAATTCTTTAGTTTGCTTGGCCAAATAACAAGACATGTAATTACCACTGATACAAACGCAGCAAAGTTAAGTCACTCAAGAAGAGATCGAGCACTCAACCGACATTATACAATCCTCCAGCACGTTGCAACTCTCTATGCAGTTAAAAATAGATATGCCGAGAGCAGTACATGAGGAGCTTGAACGATGGAAGGCAGTTAAGTTCCCAGTTCCGAAGCTTGCAGATTATGGTTTTTCTGAGCCAAATAAAATACTGCAGAAGGTGTTTTATACCTACGCAAAGGAAGATAACTTCGATGCCTTGTTTGGTCTCTTGTCCGATAAACTGGAACATGCTTCATCAGAGGAAGTGCTCAATATCATTTTCAAACATGTTGCTGCCTCTGGAAATTCACTGCTTCATGTGGCAGCATGCCATGGAAGCGAAGGTGTGACACAGCTACTGTGTCATCACTTCCCCCTCCTAATCACGAGGAAAAATTTCCTGGGTGATAATGCGCTTCATCTGGCTGCCAGGGCTGGACGGCTTGACAAAATTCAAAATCTCGTCAACCAAGTGAAAATTGATCCTCATAAAACACTTGAACTTGCTAGCTTGCTGAGGATGAAGAATAATAAAGGAAACACCCCTTTGCATGATGCAGTCATCAAGGGTTGCCGAGAGGTGGTCTGTTTCCTCGTTTATGAAGACCTAGAAGTTTCCCACCACAAGAACAAGGAAGACAAGTCTCCCTTGTACTTGGCAGTAGAGAGTTGCCACGAGGAGATGATTGCTTCTTTTATAGAAGCTATGCCGGAAGGAAATTTAGGTAATGACATGTTTTCATCATTTCGACGTGAAAAATAACATGTCACACTTATAATTATTGGTCTCATTAAAACTGATTCTTCATAATTTCATTTTATGTAAAGCATAACATTCAAGTTATTTCCATGCATTTTGTGTTTTTTGTATTGATTATCTAATTTTAAAATTATGCTGCACTAGAAAAACTAGCGGACGGCAAGCCCGTTATAATGCTTCCCGAGGACAAAAAAGGGGGAAATCTCCTTCATCTTGCAGCATCCATGGGCTTCCTTTCTGGAGCAAGACTCCTGGTTAGTCGATGTCCTGTTGCCGCATCACAAAGAAACGAAGAAGGCAACTTACCCATCCATGTTGCATGTCAGAAGGGCCATCTTGAAGTAGTACGCGAACTACTTATTTATTGGTTCGATCCAATGGATTTTCTCAACGAAAAAGGACAGAACATTCTTCATGTTGCAGCGGAGAGTGGACAAATGAAAGTAATGGAAGAAATATTGGGAAATCGAGATCTGGAAGCACTCCTAAATGAGAAGGATTACGATGGAAATACACCTTTGCACTTGGCTGCAATGTATGGCCGTTCTGAGATAATGCAGGCACTAGTGAGTGACAAGCGGGTGGATAAAAGGATTATTAATAATGAAAAGTTGAAACCATCCGGCGTTGTTGCGAAATTATTGCAAGGCGGACGCTTTAAAGCTCCAAAATCAAATGGAATGGTATGCTTATATGCTGAACCTTTTGCCGAAAAACTGACCTTATGGTGCCAATGGGTTTGCAATTGCTCTTGAACATCACGAGGGATCATACTCCAAATTAATCATCATATATTCTTACAAAAACTGATTGCAAGAAAATACATTCAAATTCAGTTTTGATTGTATACTTACAAATTAATACTGTCTTTGCTTGTCCTTGATCAGAACAAGCTAATCGATACCAAGCATGAGGATGATGCTGCGAGAGGTGCATGGAACAAATCGATGGAAGCAGAAGTTCGCAAAATGGTAAGATTTTCGGTTTCACAAACTTTCGTTCTTTTAAGTCTTGGCATGCGCCTAATTAACATCACAAAGGGTTTTCATTGCTCCATCATATATCTTAATTTTAACATTATCAATTCTAGCAACTTAGATTTTATTATCATTTACTAGCACCATAGAATCTCCATCATATTCTTTGCAAGTATCAAAACATCATTTCTTTAAATAAATATGAAAGCAGCATGCAAAATCTACAATCCATGAATTTTTGAAAACCTTATTACGTTTATGATCCATAAGATTATAATTACATCATTTAAACATGAGGTTTCGCTCTTTATCCTCATTTTTATCTAGTATAACTCTTGAAAGATAGTTGTGTATATCCATTCCTTCATCCATCCTCAAGACTACAAATCTTACTTAAAAAGAAAACGATTAGTCATGGGTCTAGAAGCATAAATACTCTCTAGTTTTTTCCATATGCCTATAAGGGTCAACTCACCTAAGATAATGTACGAAATCGTTTTTTTTTCTTTTCCTATTGAACAATTTGATTTCAAATTTTATCATTTCCATCTTCAATTATTTTACACAAAAATTTAATCAATCTCAAAACTCTAGCAAACCAAGTAATAACATAAAGCAAACGGAACATTAAAATTTGGCGTAGTTTAACAGAGCCTATTCTACAAAAAATTCACTAATAAATATTGGAGATTACAATTATTAATCAAGTATGCATACAAATATATACTTGATAACATAAAACCCGGTTACATCCAAAACAAATCTCACGAAAAAACCATCATATTAATTCTAGTCTTCACCCTACATAAGAACAATACAACTGTTGGACTAAACAAACAATCTGGAAAAGTTCTCCTCGGACATTTGGTTTTTTTTTAAAAAAAAAAAAACAAAGAAAAGATTCGAGTATTACATTTAACCGATACTTTAACTAACAGGTTACATAAAGATTTTATTTGGCTCTAGTTCTTAAGGTTTAGCTGGACAACAGATGGAAGGTGGGGTAAATTTCTTTTAATTATCTTTTTTTATAAGAGGCGAGAACTTCATTAAAATCTCTTATAGGCAATAAGATAATGGTCGTATAGAAATAAAAAAGAACAAAAAACAAAAGTATTAGGTACTTTATAAACCAAATAAAACTAAAAACACAAAAAATAATGTTATATTAACCCACAAAACCATGACATAAACCAAATTTATTATTACAATATTTAGATTTACCAATAAAATTTTCTATTTGTATTTGTATTATTATTTTATTAATAATTAATTTATCAATGAAATCACAGACAAAAATGCTCTATCAATAGATATTTTTATCAATAATTTTGTTGTTAAAAATGGTATGTCATTATTTTTTTGTTTTGTTTTCATTATTTATTTTCTACTGTAATTTCTTTAGTAAATATCAAAGAAATATTTTTATTGGTAAAATTCATCGGCAATTTATTAATGAAAATATTCTATCAATATTTTTATTTATATTTATCAATTTTTATTTTCTGGTAATGACATAAAAATTAATAAAAACTAAAACCTTGTAATTAAATATGTTTCTGTCTGTATTCCTTACCTTGCCAAATGATCTGTGACATGATTGATGTCACTAACACTGACCATGTGCGAAGTTCAGAAAAAAGTGGACACTACAAGAATTTAAAATGTTATTGAATTTATCTTGTAAGTGTCGTGGTCTTGTGATATTGTGGCTTTTGACCAATGTAATGGTCTTATACTCCACAACCCAGCTTCTAGTAAGTACATAGGAACAATCAATACTCACTTGAAAAGCTTTTTTAATTGTCAAAACCTCAGCCACATTTAATTTTTTATACCCGTTGAACAAGAGAAGACACAAAAAATTTCCTTCATGATCTCTTAAAAATTCGTCATTCTTTGCCAGATGGTTTTGGTTTGCCATTTGAACCATTCACATTTCACTTTAGATGGTATTTAAGTCAAATTACTTTGTATTCTAGCCGTTTGGGTCCACACAAGAAGCTAATCAAGTGATGGAAGCAAATATATTCTAGTATAGCAAAAACTTAATTTCACATCCACATTTTTTCCAAGTTGCAACTTTACGGAAAAGGGAATGATAGATTTCTTTTAATTACCTTAAATTTGATTAATTCATCCAAAATGGAGATAAAGTTATTTACTTGCTAAAAAATGTGGAATATCTCTCACTAATCTACTAAATAGCGATGAATTACTTCTTCGTTATTATGGGATATTAAGCTAACATTTTCATGGCGCTTTATATAATTTGTATACCATATATTTTCTAATTAACACTTTGTTGTTCAGCGTGAGGCATTAAAAGTTTTGGTGGAGGCAGATGATAAGACTGAGTTTGACAACAATCTCATCTTTGATTCACCAAGAACGACGTTAACGACGGAGGAACGGAACAGAGGGGTAGGGAATCTTCTCGTGGTAGCAGTACTGGTTGCTGGAGTAACCTTTGCTGGTGCTGTCACTGTGCCTGGATCAGGTTGTGATAACAGTGGTAGTTCAAAAAAGCTGATGAGATATTATATTTATTTTGACATGTTAGCTATGGATGTCTCCCTCATCGCCGCTATAATCCTTTGTCGCGTATCATTAGGTCATACCAGTTGTGCAACATCAAGCATGGAGATTGCGACATTTCTTAATTTTTACTCCCTTCTCTGCATGGGTTTAGCATTTACATTCATTCTGGCAATCACGGTGCAAGAACACTCTAGACCTTTCATAATCATCATCACATTCCATGCCTTTTTTTTGGTTATCCAATTAGTTTATTCCTATGGATTGATGGTTTCAACTGCAAAATCAACATTGTCTTTTCTGCAAGCAAATCCCTTCAAATTGATGGCTCGAATGAAAAAGAAGGATGGATGGACGGACTTCTCTTATGGGTAGGGAATAGGATCACATCCAGTTCAAACTGGATAGCTTGCAAACAGGAGGGCATTTTATCTTGTATTTAAATCTCATGCAAGTAATTTGTATCTCTTTGTAACAAATAGATATTAAGCTCCTTCTCTTCTCTCTTGTAACGACGTTGGTTATATAAAAAGCAGAACTCGCCTGTCTCTGGTGTGTCTCTTCAGAGTTCTTTCATATTGCAGGGTGCTTGACTTTCGAATTCTTAGCACTAAATAGGTTGACAACAACTAATCGCATGCGTTTTTGATAAATAGGATGTACTGGTCGCGGACCTGACCTATGATGTGGGGCTGGATTCTTTTTCTTTCATATAAAAAATAAAAAACAATGTTCATAAAATGTGTTCTGAAGCATTGAGAAAGATACATGATTTAAGTTAGTTATACAACAGACTAGATTAAATAAATTTGTTTTATTTTAAGTAAATGATAAAAAAAAAATGGTCAGCTAGAGCATATAGAGCAAATTAAGAAAAAAAATCATGATAACTTGTAAAAAAAAATATTTAAAAAAAAATAAATAATGTGACTTAATTTCCGACCATTTGAATATGAAAGAATGAATTTAGATATAAAAAAATAATTTAATTCTTAACTATATAAATGTTAAAAGTTAAAAATAAAAAAGATTCAATTATATAAAAAGATTAAAAAAAACATTTGAAGGAATGAACACCAAAACTAAAATAAAAAAAAATATTTTTTATTGAAGAGTAAAATTGAACACAAAATTCAATTTGATAAAAGGACTCAAAAAATAAAACTAACAAAGGATTATATTAAAAATATATATATAATTTGATAAAAGGACTCAAAAAATAAAACTAACAAAGGATTATATTAAAAATATATATATATATATATATATATATATATATATATTACAAATTAAGATTGAAGGATAAAATTAAAAATAACTCAAAATTTTATAAAATGATTAAAAAAATAAAAAATAAAAAAACAAATAATAAATTTAGCATCTCAATTAGATGACAACTTTAAAATTTTACATGGCCAACATGATTTTTAAAACGAGGAAAGAGTAAAGTAGGTTGAGAAGGAAAACAAATCACTAATATTACACCACCATCCTACTAATACCATGTGTTATCCTTAAAAAAGAAAAAAATATTGCAGTGCTTCTAATAACCCGATAAAATCTAACCTGATAAAATCTAATGTTTGGTCACTGAAAGATACCATCCGAATGGTATTATTGCCACTCATATGCTAGCATAAGCATTACATGGGTTAGCTATTTTTTGTTTTCAAATAATATTTTATATTTATTAAAATACTAAATTTTATTTTAACTAATTAAATAATAACAAAACAATTAGGGTAAAAATATTAAAGAGCTCTTACATACCAATTTATAAATTTTTAAGTATAAAGATATTTTAATTATTTTATTGGAATTTCAAAATACAAAAACACTTATCTTTAATAACTAGTTCAAATTCTTTCACGAGGAAAGCAAAACTATCATTACTTTGTTTCAATAAATAGTAATTATTAATCTACATGAATAGTGTTCTCCAAACAGTAATAGTTTTGGTTGATGACCTCAAGATGCGATTATTTTGTTTTGGAAACTCAATAAACTAATTACGGTATAACAAGAAAAAGGCCAATTTTTTTATTTGCATAATTATTTTAATATAATTCAAGGAAGGAACTACTTTTATTAAACAATAAATAAAAAAAAACAAGAAGTGATGACTAAAAATTAGTTTTCACTGTTCCTAATTGAAGTGGTAGTGATTACTAAATCCATAGTCCAATGCTACGCCACAAGTTAAATGAAAAAAAAAATATTGGCTAATAAAATTGTTCAAATATTGCAATTGTGCTCTTAAAAAGTAAAAAATGTTTGTGACATAGTCAAATAAGCTGATAACATTGAATTAGATGATAAAAAAAATAACGGTAAATAAATTAAATTAAACAAAAAAAAAGTTTGGATGAGAACTTATAAAAACATCAACAAAAATAAATAAAAAAGTGATGAAGCTTAGTTATAAGCCAACTAAATGTGAAAGATTGAAAACGAAGAAAAAAAAACTTAAATCATGTTAAAGTTGCAAGTCAATTTATTAGATTGTGATAAATATATAAAAATCAAATAGAAAAATAGTATAACCCCATTCCTAAAAGGTCAAATATAGAAAAATAAAATTAAAAGGAAAACAATTTAAAAAAATGACAGGATAAAGGAAAAAAGAAAAACGAAACACCAGCAAACACAATAAGCCTATCAAACTTTATGATTCAGATTACAAGAATAAAATAATTTAATAGAAAACAAATTAAAAATAAATTATAAAATTTAATTCTAAAAGGAATCAAATATTAAAAGATAAAACTAATAAAATTTTAAATTAAAAAAGTAACAATCCAAAAAAAAACTTGTCAAACTTGTTGTCTTGGTAATGAAATCGGAACAACTAAATTGAAAGAAAAAATAAATAAATCATGAAGATCAATTTTAAAAAAGAGATTGAAGGATGAAAATGAAACAGAAAAATTGTGTTGAGAAAAATAAACTCTAATAAATAAAAGAACGATATTAACCCAAGTTAATTTTTAAAATATATGACTTGGTTTATAAAACAATGATCACCCTATAAGAAAAACACAGAACCCAATTCCTAACTAACATCATGTTGAAAAATTAAATTAAAAAAAATTAATTTTATAAAAGGTTCTAAAAAATAGCAAGAAATAAAATGAAAATAAAAGTAGAAATAAAAAAAATAGAGAAGATTGGGCATTTTTGAAATGATGGTGAAACTGAAAAGACAATTTCATTTCAATAAATGATTAAAAATTAAAAATAGGAATTAAAAAAATATGAATAAAATTAAAAAATAAAATAAAAGAATAACTTGTAATTTTTATTGAATGATGAAATTAAAAATAATTTTTAATTTTAGAAAAGGGCCTAGAATAAAAACTTAGTAATTAAAAGAAAAATGATCAAATTTGAAATAACAATAAAATAAGGGAACAACTATGAAATTTAAAATGGCTATCGTGAATTTGAGGAGAAGAAAAATCTTAATTTAAATATATTTTGATAAATTGAGCATTAATCGACTACCAGATCTATGTCTTAATATTGTGGGACCTTTATATTTAAGAATAAAAACTTCAAGATAATTTTTTTAAAAAAATAAAAGGATCAAATTAAAATAAAAAATAATAATAACTAAAATTAAAAACTAGTAAATTAAAGGTATTCATAAATATTCAAAGACTCAGTTATAATCTCAGAAGTCTTAGTTGCTCTGAATTAATAAAATAAAATATTTTGTTGTAAAATTAAACATCAACAGATTACTTGAAAGATTATAACTAAATTATATTGAGGTTATTATAGCATATTGATGTGGATATGTGATACTTAGGATGTGATTAAAAACTTCCAAACATTCCTATTAGAGTGTTTATTATTGAAGGATATCCTAGGACTTCTCTTCTAGGAAACAAGACAAAAACGAGTAGTTGATCAACTTTATTTAAGCTAATTTTAGTTTTGATTGAGTTAATTAATCAAAGCCTAAATATTGTTATTGATTACCATAATATTATATTATTATTGTAAGTTGTGTTTTTATTTCTAACAAGATAATCCTCAAATCAGCATTAGATAGATTTAAACTCTGATAGAAGAATATATTTTTAAAAAAAGACAATATTATCTAACTAGAGTTTAGTCAAACTATCTATTATTATCTAATCCTGTCATCGGGCTCAAAAAATTAACTATGAGGTTGTGGTATGCAAAAAGGTGGCAATATTATGAGCTGTGAGGGGCTATTATTGCTCTATCCATGTGTAGTTATTTGTTTTTTATTGAAAATTAGATGATGAATAACCATTTTATAGAACACCTAGTACAAGCTTCTCCATTGGTCTCAATGTTTGTGAGTTATTTTCTGACCTGTTGTGGCCAAAAGAATGACGTCTATCAATTAAATGGCTAACTAATTGCTACCCATTATAGCCATGTTTTCACTAAATTGGATTTTTAGCATGATTACTAAATTGTTATGATTTTAACAAATTAATCCTATTAGACATGCCAATCTATTAATTAAATATTTAATTAACATGTTCCTCGTTATTCATTTCTTCCTTCTAATAAGAAGATTCTACACCTTAAAAAGTGCAAGCAGCGAATTAAATTGGTTTGATTAACCAAAATTTGGCAAAAAAACAAGCATAAGCACCCAATGGCGACTCCAATCAAGGAAAGAATTGGAAAGAACACAATGCTCGATAGCGAAACTATTTGAAGTCACATCCAGCTTGAGCTCCATATAAAGGAAATCTGCGTTACAGGCATGGGCATCATATCCAGTCATGAGATAAGACAAAAAAAAAAACTTTTATACGGGAAAGAGAGATGATGGGGGCGGGTCCCAAAATTAGAGGGCCACATCCAGAAATCATAAAGACCAAATAAAATAAAAATCTTAACATCTGGCTAGGTTTCTCCCATCTTATTGAGTGTAGGGTGAAGGTTGGTAAGTAACGGGTGCAGCGGAGCCGTAATCATATGCCCCATAACTGGTCTGGCTTCCATAAGAACCACTGGCACGGAAACCGGCAGCACTCATGTTCTCCGCTGGCTGTGAGTAGAGTTGTTGAGGAATTGCACTGGGGCTTTGAGAGTGATGGTAGGGTTGCTGAGAGATTGCGGAAGGGCTTTGAGCGTGGGAGATACCATAAGTTGATGCATACGGGGCTGCTGGAGGGCCCTCATAGCCACTCTGGCTCGGGTAGTGGAATGGCCCAGAATATCTTCTAGCCGGGCTATGCTGTGCAGGGGGGGCAGCATTCCTGCGGCTGAAAGAGGAATAATTGTTCGAAAATTTGGCAGCTTTGGCTTGACGATAAGGAGTAGGTCCACTGTCACGGCCACCACTTGAACCATGGCCTCGCTTGTTTTGAGACTTGGTAGCAGTGGCAGCTGACGTACCCCTCTTCCTCTCTGCCTTGGTTTTTTCAAGCAGAGAAGCCCGTTTTCTCAAGCTGTCAAGGGAAAATTCTGATTCAAGCTTATGATCTTCCACACATTTGATGATTGCTTTAATAGAATTCAACTCCAAGGTACTTGACTCATCCTGCAAAAAAAAATACTAAGAATCTTGCAGACTCAAAAATTTCATGTCATTAGAATTACACATTATAGATAGAGATTAGACACACCGTTGCCGCTGCACTATAATTGCCATTCTTCAAGACAGTAGTTGTGATCTTCTTGGAATTCTTAAGATATGACTTGAGTAGAGACACAGGAGAAAATCTTTTCGTCAAACCAGATTCAGAAGCAAAATATACAGCCTCTATCTCTTTCCCATTCTTCACCAATTCATCAATTATATCTGCAAAACATATTATGATTGAAAAAGATTACCAAAAAAGTGATTATAGAACAATATATCAAAATCAGATGTGACAGACGAGAATAAAGTGATGTTCAAAAAAAATTATGATTGAAAAAAGTTGAACACCATAAACACTTGTTTGAACTCTCAGCTAAACTAAGTACAGACATATACACAGTGATAAGTCATATCTTGAAACCAGTACTAGGGCTCATACACTACTTAACTACCTCTCATGAGGGGAGGAATGAGACAGGTTTGGTTCATATGAACTAAGAAATAAGCAAGAGAGATATTCTGTCAACTAAACTTAAATGATGATTAGGATTATTACTCCCGGGAATACAGAAAACTTTTTGAGAGATTGACCAAATTAGTCATTGTTATTATCTGAAGTCACAACACAGATAAACTCTGCCAAACAAAATAAGAGGTTTGCTAACAAAGTTGCATGCACAATTTAAAGGGGAACCAGCCCCTGTTGGAATGGCAAACCAATAAAATTAACAGGCTCTTTTTTTTTCTTTCACAAATGGTTCATGAGAACCATTGAACACTTATAGAGTCTAGTTCAATTAAGCGTACAAAGAACATTCTTCAGAAAAGGAAATAAGCAATTCTATGCACAATGATGTAAGCAAAACCAATTCAACTCTCGCATGTCATTTACACAGTTATTTGTCAGGTTTGTCAGGGCAGTATAGCATTGTTTCCATCACCTTGGTAAAGTCTGTTTTATTTAAATAAATTATCACTTTCCAGGTGATATCAATGCCATAAGATTGTCCACGCTGGCTTTCAAAAGCATCAGCCTGGAAACATTATGCAAATACCCAATTAACTTAATAAGGCCACACCAAGCAGATGTAGTAGTACCGGGATAGGACCTTGCATTATTTGTAAATGTCAAAAACATCAGAAACAATTTCTAGTGGAACAAAAATGCAATAATGCAGGTCATTTTAAAACGATTTTGAACATAGGCACTTCAACTCTTAGAGCATTAGCCTCGAGTTCTTTAGAAACAGAATAAAGCGTTTTTGGCATAATTTACATAGCATTTGGAGACACTAAAGCTGTGCCCTTTCAGATTCATAGTGTCATGTCTATTAATCACACACAGAGAGATTATTATGTCCTTTGATGCCAACTAATTATGCAATGATCTCATTTACAACAATGGATCTCACAAACAAAAAAGGTATAGAACAAAAGGCAACGCCCAAAAGTACAAAATAGTAGCGAGTTGAACAGAAAAACCTTGCAACAAATGTCACTGACATTCATATGAACTGACCACACAGAACAGCAATTACCACTGAAGAACAAATAACCCACTGATCAAATTAACATCGTACATACCTCCCATTTTCTCTCCAAAACCAATAGCAGCTGCAAGCTTCGCCATATCCCTCCTTGATGCATTCTCTGCCACAAGCTTCCTCAAGAACTCCTCATCAAACCTCGACTTCAGCCCAAATCCCAACACCATTTGCAAAAACATTACCGCCTCCGCAGGTCCCACGACTCCTCCGCCGCCGCCGTTGCCGCCCTCCCCATCAGCCTTCTCCTCTACCTCGTCCTCCTCCTTCCAGTTCTCCAAAATCCCAGCAGCCCTCTCCACCACACTACGTGCAAATTCCGGCCCTTTATCCTTCCTTCCAAAACAACTACCTTCCGGGAAAAGAGCCTGCACCAGTATTCCACATGCCCACCTCTTATCTGTAACCCCAACTTTCCCAACTTTATCTCTTACTAACTCATCCACTGCATCCAAAGTCAGCCTCGCAGGATCCACAGCTTCCATTATCGCACGAGAAATCTCCGCTCTAAGAAACACTGATTCCTTCCGTTTCGAAACTACAAATCTTAACAGCCCAGATGAATCCATTCTCCTACATAAAGACTTCAACGAATCCGACAAATTATCGAAAGAGTGGGAATTTCGGAACTCCGATAATGCGGTCTCTCTTTGCTCCTCGACTTTGGCAGCAGCAGCTGACTCGCGTTCCGGTATGGATTTTTCTCTGCAACTAAGGGATTCGAGGGTTAGCTGGGAATTGGATTCTAAAGACTGGAATTTGGATTCTAGGGATTGGGATTTCTGGGAGAGGGAGTTTTGAAGGGATTTGAAGTGAGTGGTCAAGGTTGTGAATAATTGGGTACAGGAGGATAGAATGGTCTTTCGTGCGTCGAGGTCGTTGAAGAATTTCTGCGTTCTCTCTGTTTCGATTGTTATTTCGGTCGCCATTGATTGAAGACGATGAAGATTGTGAAACGATGCTGATTCTTTAAGGAATGAATGATCGAACGAGGGGTTTCAAAACCCTAAACCCTAAAATGTAGGTTGAGGGAAAAGGAAAGGATTATGCACTAAGGATGACTGGTTCCGTATTTTCCCTTCGCGTTTGTAATGCATTTGTGTGCGCGATAGGAAATGTATTAAATTAATGATTTTTTAATTAAAATAAAGTTTTTAATTAAACAATATATATTTTTAATAATGTTATCGCATAACCAAATACAAATTTAATTTAATAATTTTAAGAATATCCTACTTTTTATATTATATTCATCGCCGCTCAACGGTGTTTTTCACATTATTCTTGTAATATGAAAAATTACTATCAAATCCTTCTTTCATTCTTAATTTTCATGGCAATTTCCTTTATTCATCTTATTAAGGTCCGTTGTTTGAATTTTTAAAGTTTGTATTAGAATTAAACCAAATTAGATATATAAACATGAATGATGCATTACTAAAGAGAAATTGAAGGATATAATACACATTTTTTAAATGTATCTATTAATGTTTTCCCTCAATCCATTATTTAAAATAATAAATGTTACCCTTATGATTATTTTCTTAACTATTTTTTTAAAAAAACTAAAAGGGTATTTGGTTGTATTGTTGCCTTTGCATTTAAAGCAACTATAGCAACTTACTTATTTAGTAATACTCTAACAATAGATTTCTACTAGGGAGGCCTCTTATTAATTATAACACGACCACAAGTTTGTAAGAAATAACAAATTGTTGCTTCTTAAGTTAAAAAACTCATGAATAATGGAGCATGGATTTTCTTTCATGAATAGTGGAGCATGCTGCACTATTCCAGGTGGACCGATCCGGTTCAATGCTAAAAATGCATTGAACTTGGTTCGATCTAATAAAATAAAAAAATATTTTTTATTTTTAATTGTATTTTATTCAAAAAACAAGTGTTAAACATTATTCAATAACACTACATAAATTAGATGGAGATTGCTTGATGATGTAATATTTGTAGAATTTGATCGCAATCCCAATTTTATTTCTGATTATATTTTACCTATTTTGCTGTGCTCTTAAAAAATTCAATGGAACAATACAAAATAAAGTATTATTTATTTCATGATATAATAGTAATAGTTAAATCTACAATATTTAAATTAAAAACCATCAATATTAATATATATTTTTTAAAATTATTTTATAAACTCAATTTCAAAAGCATTATTAACTAAATACATTAAACTATTTTTTTCAACCACATTTTTAACCAAATACTTATTTTTTCAAACCAACCTCAACTAAAAATACTTTTTATAAAATAATTTTTTTAAACCACAACCACAACAACTACCGCAATACTAAACATACTCTAAATAATAAGCTCAAATGCAAATTAGGATGGCAACTTTATCCAATTAGGTGCCTAATATCATTCATTTAATGTAATATTCAATTTGACTTGCTATAGATAAAATTTCATCAAATTTCACTTGGACCAAATATAGAATTCACTTCTCATATCCAATCAGATTTTTTCATTATTTTTTTATAAAAAAATTATGAATATATATGTTGTTTTATGGGATGATATATACTTTGGATTTTGCTATATTTAGAAATTTTGATATATATTGTTATTGGGTTTTTTCAAACACATACATGTAATAAAAAATGTAAATCTAAAAAATTTTGGGACTCTCAAGGATCTTGTTGGATAGATTTAGAGTTGTTTAGAGTTTTTATGACTTAAAAATCAGATTTTTTTTTTACTTTGAATATTTACTTCAATGTTAAATTGTTAAAACCATAAGTCATCTAAGTATCCAATCTCTAATAGTAATCTATACAAACTACTAGTGAGAAATCTCCTAAACACTTTAAGGCAGGAGTGAGCAAAAAAACTGATAAACCGATTAAATCAGAAAAACCAGAAAAAAATTGAAAAAACCAAACCTAGAAACCTGAATTAACCAATTAAAAAATAATAAAAAAGTTACGGTTCAATTCGATTTTCAAAGTCTAAAACCGATTGAACCAAACCGGTTCAACCATGCCAGCACTTAAAAAGAAGAAGCAATTATAGATAGAAAAAACCCTAGATCTAAAGTAACATTCAGCAATCACTCATTTTCTCACAGCCCCCTTTCCTTTTCTTTACCTCTCATCATTTTTTTATAGCCATCATCTTCTCACAGCCCCCCTTCCTTTTCTCTGCCTCTCATCATCTCTCTTTTCTTTTCTTTTACCTCTCATCATCTTTTCAAAACCCTCCTTATCTTTTCTCTGATTTTTTTTTCTTTTTTTTTCTCTGCCTCTCATCTCTCCCCATAGCCCCCTCTTCTTTTCTTTCTATCTCTCATCTCTTTAAGTTTACCCTGCATCAATATTTACTTTAATTAACTACATGGACAGATAAAAAAAGAGATGGCTTTTTGATGATTAACATTCTAACTCCATTTGAAGTTCATCTCTGCATCTTATGGTTTTTTATTTTTTTTATTATGTTATAATTTGCTTGTAGTTTGTAGGCAAATCTGTTTTCTTGAACAACAAAAATCAAGATTTACTTGTAATTTATAGGCACTGGACATTGAGATTTGCTATTTGTGGGCACAAGGAAGATCTATTTTCCTGAACAACAAAAACTAAGATTTGCTTGTAGTTTGTGGACACATGGCATCGAGATTTGCTTTTAGGTTTTATCGGTTTTTTAACAACAAAAATCGAACTATACCGAACCAAAACCAATCGGTTTGAACTAGTTTTAGTTTTAAAATTTTAAATTTAATAATGTTGGTTTGGTTTGTTTTTTATGTAGAAACTAAACTGAACTAAAAATGATCGCCCCTACTTTAAGGAGAGATAGATTGATATATATATATATTAGAGTGCTAGCTCTTTTTTTTTTGTATTTCAAGTGTTTGAGTACTATATTTTTTCACCTTAGGAAATAAAAATGCATAACTTTCTATTGATAGGGGAACTAAAAAAACCTTATAAATGACAAAATATTAGTTTACCCTTAAATAATATCATATATATATTATTTTAAGTTAATTTTGGAAATTTATTCATCAAGTCCTTACATTATTTTTTATAGGTCTAAAGTTGTAATCCTTTATATTAATCACATTATAATCCTTATTTTTAAAAATTTACAATCAAGTCACACTTAATTAATCATTCTTTTTTAATTTTTAACTAATGGTTTTTATATTGTGATTCATAGGTTCCCTAATAAGTTGACCTTAATATAAATTATAATATTAAGTAAATAAGATTAAATAAATTGAACAAAATAATTTATTATCAATTAAACAATTAATTTTTTTTATATTTGAAGATCAAATAAAATGTCTAACAATCTTTCATTATTCTCCAAATATTAGAAAAGTTATAAGTGGTTTAACTCAGCTTTTGAGTAACTAGTTTCTTAATGTAATTATTATCCTTTTATCAACAATATTTTAATTTAGATATTATAAAATGGATAGTGAATACTCTCTTAATCACTCAAGTGCTTTCACATAGTTCATATTATACGTAATGTTCACTCATTCGTTACCATGATTAGGATAACATTCTTTATATTATATAACATAGTGATATTAATTTTAAAAATCACTTACACAATTGTCATTTTAGTCTTTCAATAGACGTAGTTGATCTCTCCATATGGATTTCTCATGCGGGTCAATTCAGTATACATATTTTATAACAAACACTTACATATTAGTTTTATATGTCCATTATACTTCAGATTATTAGAACAATTGCTTTCTTTCATAAAGAAAAGAACATAATATGTACTAGTTTGTACGACTCTAATAAATATTTTGTATTTAAGAGAGCATCGGCTGTGAATATTTTAGGAACAATGCTTTAATGTAATAGAAATCTTATAATTATAACAGCTTTTATAATTTTCTTTGCAAAACATTTTTGTTTCATGAATTTTATCTTAACTCTAGATTTATAAATCAAGTATTAGATTAATTAATTTAATATTATATGAATATTAAAGATAAATTAGTTAGGGGATCTTTTTCCAAACTTGGGATCTTTATGATAAATTAAGATTATGACCTTCCGTATCAAATCATTTTTTTAGAAATTTCTCAATCAAACATGATTATTATATAGTTATTCAACCTTTTTTTAGATATGGAAGGTCATAAAACCTAGCAATATATTTTAATCTTTGTGAATAAACAATTAAGATAATACATAGCATGTTCATGTCTAGAGTTATTTTTTTATGCCAGCATGCTATCAATTGATCCCTCTATTTTTGAGACATACAACATTAAAGGCTTGTTAGGATTTGGTAGGGACTAATATTGGAGGTTTTACTGAATAAGTCTTTACATCTTTAAAGAAAATTTATTGCTTTTCATTTCATTAGAACTCATAATAGCTCTTTCCTTTCAATAACTTAGTAAATATTATAATTTTTTTCATGTGTTATTTAAAATAAACCTCCTTAGAAAATAAACCTTGCTAATAAACGTTTATGTTTCATCGATACACTAAGAATCTTAAGAAATTATCTACCTGCACACTATGAAAGCATTTTTAAAGGGTTCATTTTTAAGTTGTTCATTCGTATCTGTTTAAAAGCAACATGTAGTTCATATAGGTTGGTAGATTTTGATTTTGACTCTACCATAATATAATCAATATATACCTGTGCATTGTAATTAATCATGTTATGGAAGATTAAGTTCATTGTTTTTTGATATGTTGCATCAATATTTTTTTTTTTTATCTAAATAACATTTCTGATTCATACATTTGTAGAAAACCAAAACATTTAAATGCAGTCATACTAACATCTTTTTTTATAACAAAGATTTGTATATAAATAGAGTGGAAATCTATAAAGTTGAGTACATATCAACTATTGGTATAAGATATTAACATTTCTAGACTTGCAAGATTTAATTATAACTAGAGTGAACTTCTATGAAATTGATTATTTTAGTACCAAATGTTACATTTATCAATATATCAACCATTAGTATAAGATGTTTCTTTTTTAAAGTTGTGAGATTTATATTTCTAAAACCTATGTATACCATTAATTTGCCACATTTTTTTTTAATATTTGCAGTATGTTAAATAACCACTCAACATACTTTATTAGCTTAATAAATCTAACTTTTATAAGGCATTTCATTTATTTCTTCATATGATCAATCATGTTTAGAGACATTATTTATAAAGTTTTTTTATGTACTTAAACCCAAGCTTAAATGGTAAATGATGTTTAATTAAAATTCTATCTAAATTAGACATTATATTATAATCTCAAGTAAAATAGTCTTTATAAGTGTGTAACAATAATACTAATTTCTTCTAAAGTTCTTCTTATATACTTCAACTTATAAAGATTTGTATTTGCTCATCTTTAATTATCAAATTAACTTTAATAAACATGCCCTCAAATTTGGCCTACTTATTATCCATCTTTGGTGGTGTTAAAGAAAAACTTGTTAATATCGAGCATGATAACTTAATGATCTTGATCCAACTCAATTAAACAAGTTTTGTTCTAGTACTTAATACTTCTATAGGTTTCATCAAAATCCTTAAACACGTGGTATTAAATCACAAGGACTCATTAAATCTTATGTTTCAAATTTTTAACCATTTTTTCCCCATTGAATGTTATTTACCTATCAAAATCTATTATAAGTCATGTTGTTATATGATATAAATTGGGAGCTCCAAAACTAAAGGGAAAATGAGAAATACAATGGAGTCACTACTTAGTAATTAAAGCAAATTATGAATTTTAAGTCTTGTATTAGTTCTAGAGATTCAACTAAGAGGTTTGTTATGTCTAAGGGAAAACTAATGCCAATTTTATTTTATCTTTTCAAATGAAAGATTACCTTTTCCATATGTTTTCTTGTAAATTTAATTTTCACATGCCACTATATATTCAAGTTATTTTATGAGAACTATTTCATAATTTATTTCTAATTATTTGTGAAAAAATCAACGTTAGTCCCTAAAAATAGAGACTCATCTACTTAACCTTTAAAAAACTTTTGATATCTATCCCTAAAAATAAAAAAACTCATCGATTAAGCCATTTATGAAAAATTTGATGTCTATCCCAAAAAATTAAAAGATTTTTCTATTTGGCCAATCAAAATATTTAAAGTTTATCCTTAAGAAATAGAAGATTACTTAATTAAACATTCATAAAGATATTCAATATTCATCCCTAAAAATATGATACTCATCAGATAGTTTATGAATATGACATTTGACCTATATAGATGATAAAAATTAGATTTTGACTCCACTCTTTTGAATATGCATATTTAAAATTAAAGGTGATAAAAAAAAAATATGGTTGCTTTGTTTTGTATGTTATCTCTTTGAGAATGAGCCTGTCAGTATAATAACAATTTATTATATGGTGAAAATAATAAATCAATATGGCATTATCAATGACAACCTTTAACTCATCAATTCATGTTAATGTTTAATAAAATAAATTCTTTTAAAAATAAAATCACAATTCATAAAAATAACACAATTATTTTTTTATATTTTATGTTTTTGTTTTATGTGAAAATGCTTATATCATATTGTTTTGAAAACTAAGTGAACATGTTCATTGTGCACTTTCATATGCAAAACACGTTATAATGTAAAAATGATTGTTTATAAACACATATGCAATTAATCTCAAAATCATTACAAAAAACTAGTATTTTATCATAAAAATTTAATAATATATTAAAAATGGTCAAAAATTTATTTGGACTCTAAGATCAATCTTATAAATAGCTAACGTGGACTGAAAGTGACTAAAATAGTTAGATGTAGTGGTAACGCGTGCAAGACATGTGTTGAAGAAAGACAACTAATATTGGCAATTTGTTTCACTTATTGGCAAGGTTGGGAGGCGCACGAGTCACTTCAATAGGTACATTAATTATTGATCTCCCTTCCTGTATAAATGATACCATCCACCCTTGTGTGTGGAGGTGGATCAAAAACCTCTAAAGTTTTAGTTTTGCATTTCTCTTCTCTATTTTATTATTTTTTTTATTATTGTTGCTGTCATTATTTTTATTGTTTTTGAGGTGTTATCTTGCATGAGAAGAGGCTACAATAATGGTTATCATTGAATGATTATTGATGGTGATTTGACTATTAATGATAATGGTAAATTTTGACCCAAAAAATAGAGAGAAAAGGGTTACTTATTGGCTAGAAAAGGGAGATAAAATTGTGGTTTTCATAGATAGAGCTTCAACATTGGTGGTTTCTAGTGGCGTTATGTTGCTGATATGATGGTATTGATTATTGGTCGTTTATTGATGGAGAGCTAAAAAAAAAGTTAAAAAAAAGTGCCATATTTTCTTCTTCTTTCTTTGTTATTTTTTTTTCTTTTTCCTTTATTTCATCTCTAAAAATCTCTCCCTTTTCTTTCACTCCATATTTTTTCTTATCAATTTTTCAATCTAAAAGTTTGTCTCTCCCTTTATTTCCTTTGGATTTTTTACTTCCACTAATGATGGCTAACATACAACTCTTTTTCACTTCTTTTCTCTTTAAAAATTCTTTTATTTATAGTCAAGTTTATTTTTATTTTCATAATTACTGAGGGGAGCAAACAACCAAATTTTACTTTACAATCAAATATTTTTATTTAAAAAAAAAGATATTGGTTAGAGGAAAATATTTAAGATTCACGAAATGGGTGTGTGAATAACTGAAATGCATTGAAAACATATTATATATATATATATATATATATATATATATATATATATATATTGTTTTTGTTTTTTTTTAATGTTTTTTTTGGAAATATGAGTCAAGTTTTGGGTTATGACAAGTGACCTCTTTTTATAATACTTATGGTATATAGTCTATGAAAAATGTTTTTTTATAGGCTTTGTTTACTAAGCTTGTAAGGAAAAGATGTTGTATCTAAAGGTCTTTAAAAACAACCTAGTCAAGAGTGAGCAGTTTTAAGAATAAAAAAAAAGGTTAATTTAACATAACCAACTCAACTTAAAATTTTAAATTAGTAAAATAGAAAGATCTTAACTTGAAACTTAAATAAATCAAATCAAGAGGTAACCAATCTTATAAAATTTTGAATTTATCAAATTAATAAGCAACCAACCTTATAAAATTTTAAATTTAGTTAAATCAAGAGATAACCAATGCCATAAAATTTTGATAGGTCAAATAAAAAAGCAACCAACCTTAACTTAAAATATAAATGGGTTAAATTAAGAGATAACCAATCTTATAAAAGGTTTGAATTTGGTCAAATTAAGAGGTGACCAACCTCATAAAATGTTGAATTTGAATAAATTGTTAAAGTCTTATTAAGCCTAAATTCATTGAAGCCTTATTGGGCTAAAAAAGAAAAATTATTAATAACAAGAGATTTGATGTGCTCAAAATATAAAAGAAACCTAGTTTGGTTTAAGTTTGTTTGAGTTTTGTTGGATTCAAATTTCCTAAAATCTTGATGGGCTAAAATAAGATTACAAGGGCCTTGGTAGGCTCAAAAAAGAAAGAATCTTATTGGGTTCAAATTTGTTAAAGTTTTGTTAGTTTTAAATTTACTAGAGCTTTGTTGGGCTTAAAAGAAAAAAGTTTGTAAAAACCTTTATGACTCAAAATAAAAAGAACTTTATTAGATTTAAATTTATTAGAGTCTTGTTGAACTCAAATTTATTGAAACTTTGTTAAGCTCGAAATAAAAAAGAACCTAACTAGGTTTAAATTTACTAGAGTGTTGTTGGACTTAAATTTGATAAAGCCTTGTTGGGCCCAAAAACATTATTATAGCATTACTCAATTAAATTTATTGGAGTCTTACTGAAATCAAATTTATTAGAGCTTTGTTGAGCTTAAATTAGAAAAACAAAAAAATCTTATTAGGATCAAATTTATTAGAGTTTCTAATACTCAAAAGTAAAGAAAGATTGTAAAAGTCCTTATTTGAAGTAGCTTACAATGTTTTCATCATCAAATTAGACAAACTTAAAATATTTTTTTTATAATAAAAATGAGCTTCTGAATTTGTTTCCATTAAAAGGGATATACTTAACTGGTCATCAAAAATCTTTTCTTGCCATTAGAGGCAACATGCCTAAAATGAAATGTTAGGCGTAAAAAATTTTATTTTTAAAGTTTCTCCACCTGACTTTTCAAAATTATAAGCATCTTATAAGTTTACCAACTAAAAATGGTTTCTTAAAAAGTACAATCATTTTTAGAGACTAACTTATGCGAGATTGAATTCTTAATGCATAGTTGAATTTATGGTGAAGGTTGAGTTTTTAGTATAGGATTGGATTCTTGATGTAGAGTTGAATTTTTAACACAATGTTAAATTCTTGAGAAAGGATTGAATTCCTAGTGAAAGGTTAATTTTTTTTTGTGCAAATGCGAATTCCTGATACAAGGTTGAATTCCTAATGTAGGGTTGGGTTCTTGATAAAAGGTTGACTTCCTAGCACAAGATAAAATTTCTAGTGCAAAGTTGGATTCTTGGTGCATGGTTGAACTCCTCATATAAGGTTGATGGTTTGACTAAAGATCTCTTTCTATAAGATCATTCTCAAAAAAATATTATTATTAAGATAATTTAAAAATCATATAGCTGAATTTAGAATTATTGATTATTGACCAATGGCTTACTTAAAACTTATTAATACCTTTAAAGATCATGTTTTCTCTTTTGATAAATGAATGGGTATGGTTTATTCTTCATACAAAATTTGGACCATAATAGTTATGTCCTTAATCTTGCTTATTTTCATTATAAAAAAGCTATTGGTTTTATACATCCAATAAGTGATAAAAATTTTCATATCATCATTTTGGGAGTATGGTTTCAATAAATTCTTTCAAATAGAATTGCCATCAAGTAATCTAATTGTATCTTTCTAGTAACCAATATGGGACACACATACATCACTACCACTACCATCATCATCATGAAACTCCCCCAATAGATCTAATCATGTCCATCTTTCCATTTGAAATTATAAGACAAAAACACATCATCATCATCCTAAATTATTTTAAAAAACATTACTCCTAATGGATCTAGTCATGTTTATCTTTTCATTAGCCATCATAAGACACGCCTACATCATCTTCATTATAGATTCTTTCAAGTAAAGTTGCCCCCAACCAGTTTAACTATTTACCATTCCATCAGCCATCATAAGACTTACACACATCATCATCATCATTCTTTTCAAGAACTTTATAAATTTAGTTAATTATCATTTTATTTAAAAATCATACTTCTTGTTTTGGGATCATGTCGTAAATTTTAATGATTGTAATTAGTCAAGTCTGATTATTGAAATGAAATTATTAAGACTTAATCTTAAGAGTATTTTCATGAAAATTAGACTTCTTTGATCAATATCCCAAAATATATTCAATACCATGATGTAATTTTAAGATATTTTATTGATAAACAATGAGGTATATGCTAGTTAGGATTGTAAGAAAATGGTTGTCTCATGATTTTAACTTTTTTTATTTTAGAAAAAATGAAAGGATTTTCCAACAACAAAAATTATTTTAGAAAAAAAAATGTTGGATTCCACATAAATGTTTCAGCTTTTTTTTTTTTTAAAAAAACAATCTTGCTTTACATTATGTTATTGATGATTCATTGTTATAAAGAATGATATCCAACAAATAAATAGGTTATTTTTTAAAATGATTTTTCTTTATTTTTTAGAGAATAAAACTTATCAACATGAATGATTTTTTTTTTTTATCAGAAAAGACTTTTGACTTTCATTGGTCCGCTTTTTCTCCATGTGATTAAAACAAACTTAGAAGTTGGGTATTCCTTCTTAAGAGGACACTAAACCTCCCGATCTTGTTAGCTAGGGGCTCAGTATTTCAAGATTCAATCTTTCCCCTTCCTTTCCCAAGATTGAAAGGTTCCTAACTGGATCAATGTGAATGTTCGAGGAATTAAAAGTTGAATCAATAGTTTCTAGATACCACCTAGACCCAAAATCCGAAATAACCATCAGGAGTAGGAGATTATAAGAAAGGGATTTTTAAAATCATGTAATACAAGTTATGGTTTATGTTTGTGAAAAAAATAAAATAAATTTTTTTTGACATATATATATATATATATAAGACTTTTTGATTAGATCATTTAAAAAATTTAATATTTATCCTTAAATAAAGGAGCCTTCAACTAAATCATTCAAGGAAAAAAAAATCACATCTGTGAATAAGAATAAAAGAACTGTCAATTTAATTATTTATGAAATGGGCTATCTATAACAATAAAAAACTCTTCAATTTGATCAGCATGAATTGTAAAAATTAGACTTTGGTCTTATATTTTAAAAAAATATATATTTACAAAAAAATATGGCAAAAAAACATGATATTTTTATTTTTATTTTTATTTTTAAATCATATATTATTACTTTAAGATTAACCCTAGTAGTATAATTATTTACTATATGATGGAAAAAGTGAATCGAAGGTATATTTTTAAAGCTATCATGCAACTCATTAATCCACTCATTAATCCATGTTTATACTTAACAAAACAATTTCTTCTGAAAAGAAAATGCAATTCATAAAACTAGCATACAGTTATTTTTTTATATATATTTTAAATGTTTTTGTTTTTTATTCTATGTGAAAACACTCCAACCATTTTGTTTTTTATGAATTGGGTATTGACTATTAGGATCAGATGATCCATTTTATGTTGCTATCTTGGATATTGACTATTAGGATTTGAATTAACAAATACATGTTTATATTGTTAGGTTTTTTTATGTTTGGAATATATTCATTGATGTTGCAAGCAAGTTTGGACTTGTAATTACACATACGACCATTAAGAGTAAATGTTGGTTTTTAAACCCATTTCAATTAATATATATCGAAACAAGCTCATGCATATCCATAACTGACCATCCCAGCGAGTTAAATGCCCATCTTTTATCAAAGTAAATGGGCTTGTGAGAAATTGAAAATGCAATGAAATTTGACTAATTGAGGGAAATAATTACTGTAAAAAAAAAAACTTTTGAGATGAGTTGAAACAGTCGATAAACTAGAGGGAGGCAAATCAAATTTCCCTAAAATTATCTTCTCTGATCAGTGCTCAAGCAGCATAGCATATATTACAAGGAGATGAATAGATAAAACAATCGCCGCAATTTCTCCAGAGGAATATGAGGAGAGAGTACACAAAGAATTTGAAAACATTAAACTGGTCTAAGAGAAAATACATCAATGGAAGAGATATGTGATTGCAAGGGCCAGCATGAGAAGGATGTAAGCAATTCCTTGATCAATTGTCTTGCCTGCAGCAAAAACCAGCATATAACAACATTAGGATAATTCCAATTAAGCCAAGGCACAACTCAGTGCACAGTACATTTAGGTACCCAGAAATGAAAAAAATCAAGACAGTTGCCTACCATCACTAGATGGGCCTTCTGCAGGGGAAGGAGCCGTGCCTTGACCGAAACCAAACCCCAAGAGTGCCAAGAACATGAAGCCGATGATGGGAAGAGCATGCAATCTCATGGAACTCATCTTCAAAACTGATAATGATCTCTCACACTAGTATAAAAAAAGAAGAAACAAAAACGGAGCCTGGGGAGGGAACTCAGAGGGGGTATGTGAAAGCGAGAAGACAAGAGGATATGAGACGCAGAAAGAGGTTTGAGAGGAATTTATATGAACGTTGGGAAAGAAACTTAGAGGCAATTAAGGGGCAGGAGAAGGTGGGATGGAAGGACCGAAGAAACGCGGAGGCTGCGCTAGTTCGTCGAAGACAAGAGAAAATCGAATCCATACGAAGAAAAACAAATCATTAGCGGATTATTTGACTCGCTCGGCGGCTCATCTTATTGACTCGATCAAGAAAGTGACCTCGAAGCTGCCTCGTGGCGTTGAAGTGTGGCTTCTCACAGGAAGGAACGCGTTGATTTCTCTTTCTTTGTCATCTCTCCCCTCCTTTATACTATTCTTAGCTTTTCGTTTTGACGGGTTATTTTCTTTTACTCTGGAATGGAAGACTTGCATGGAATACTTTTTATTTTTTTATTTATCAGATTTCTCGTGTTCTCATTTCTTTGAGCTATCTCTGTTTGATTTTGAATTGTATTGGGTCAGGAATTGAGATGTCTTCGACCATTAGATGGGAAAGTTTAGGTATATAATTTGTTAATTTGAAAAAAAAAAATTGATTGATGGGATTTACAGTAACCAAAATCCATTTCATCTAAATTGTATGATAAAAAATATATATTTTAGATAATTTTAAAATAATTTTTTGTATTTTTTAAACTAGAATTATATGAAAACAAGTTATTTATATCTTTGTTATTTCAATTTACACACACACACTAAGACAGTATTCAAATGCTATTTAGATGACTTAATTCACACAGAGCATTACCAATTCCACTAGCTAACTTCTATTCGTAATTAATTTAAATTTATTCATGGTTTTGCCGCATAGCTTTATTATCAATAATTTATGGTCTTCAAATCATATTTGATTGTGCTAACATTGATGGTTCCCCCACTCCATAGGAACACTTAACTTGGTGTATATTATTATTATTATTATTATTATTATTATTTGGGAAACAGTCTCTCTTTGGAGAACAATTTAAAATATTATCTAAAAAAAAAAAAGGAACCTTTTTCAAAGTCGACGAGGCAGAGATAAAGAAAACGTATTCCTCCCGAGGATTAGTTCTTTTATGTAGTCCATCTACGGCTAACATTTTCTTTAGATAGTCCTTTTATTTATATTTTTATTATGTCCATCCTTCTATTTTTATTGTGCCCACCTCCATCATTAACAACTTTCTTTTTAATATAATTTAAGACTGTAAGGTTCTCAATTTTGTTCCGTTAAATCAGAATAGTTGGTAAATTTCATATCATATTAATTATTTTATATTATTTCTAATTTCAGTTTATTCTACAAATCTTGGCTAAATATAAACCGAAAAACTTGTCTTATATATTTTAAATCACATTAATTCTAGTAGAAAACAACTTTATTAAAAACTTGTTCAAAAATATTTTTGTAATATATATATATATATATAAATGTTTTTGATAATCATTGCAAGTTATAATTCTTTTCATAAATATTTTAATTTAGTAGATTTTCTCTTGTATTTATTTGAGATATTTTGATTCTTAAAAAAGAAGAAGAATACTTTATATATGAAATAAAAAAATAAAAAAATTGAAATAACCCGGTATTGTAGCCTTGAATAGAAGTCCAAAACAACAAAAGAATGGGAATGAATTGACAGAAAATAGAAATATTAGTGATGTAGGGACTGAATTCTTAATGGACTAAGAGTATAGGACTGGAATTAACAACATTAAGAAAAAAATGTGAATTGTGAAAATAACCTGAGTTCAGTTAGCCTAACCTTAGTCAAAACATATATGAGCTGTACTCGTCAAAATTGGAGGGTAGAGAATAAATTAGTATATCACTGATATTATATTAATATATTCGGAGCAATTGCTGGAATGCCTAACCGCAATTCTCATTGCATGCAAATAAAAACCCCCCTCTCTTTCGTATTTGCTATTTCCCCGCTATAAGAAATGTTCTTATTCCAACAACTAAACCGATCCCGGCCTAAAGTTTCTTTTAGTAAAAAAAAAAAAAAAAACTTGTTTTTCTAGAAATTATTTTTTTAAGAAATGTTTCATTTTTATTTTCATGAAAATTAGGTTATTTTCTATTATCTAGATGCATCAAGAAAATATTTTTGTAGAAAATAAATTATTTTTTATTCATGGGTTTTGAACTACTATAATAAAATGAGAAGAATAGCAATATATACATACGATAAAGATAATGATTTTAATATTTATAATATTAATAATAATAATAATAATTATGGTAATCCTAAAATAATATTTATTGTTATAATCATAATAGTAATAACAAAAAAAATTATTATGGTGATTTCCATGAAGATGGTGTTGGCTATAAGGTTACTTGTGGACCGGTAATGATGATAATATTTATTAAGAATTATTATGAGAAAATGATAAAATAGTTGTTGAGAATTGTTATGAGATAATGATAAAATAATTATTATATTAAGAATTATGATTGATAATGAAATTGTAACTATGATGATAAATGATAATGATGTTGGCAAATATTATAAATTCAAAACTTGATTAAAAATATTTTTTTAATAACTTATTTTATAATGTTTCTTTCACATTAAAATGAGGATAATATTTTTTTAAATAATATTTTCTATAAAACAAGCAAACCCTAAATTTGAGATACAGTCAAAGGGTACCCAACGACTTGGATACACCATGTGCCATTGATATGGACGGTAGAGCATGATTTGTTTTTGGGTGACAGTGTATCATAGATTTCTTAAAGTGATATTTGCAAAGAAAACCGCCACTTCTCGGGTTCACAGAAGAATTATTTGTGAAGAAATTTATTTTTTTAAGATTACGTTGCAGTCTTCTAGAATTTCTGAGCTCAATTGCAAAGTTTTTCCTCTTCTTTTTTCACTTCCATGGAATCTATTATATTTGCAAAGTTATTTGAATAAAATAACTCAATAACACGTGAAAGGTTTCTTTCTTTTTCTATTTTTATGTGAGAAGAACTTATTTTATTTTTTTATTAATATAGATATTCAAACTAATTTATATATATCTCAACTAATTAAAGTTAATAATACTAAAAAAATTTAATGGCCTTAAAATTTATAAGACTTGAAATTCTAACTAATAATTTTTAAAAAATAAATTTATAATGTGACCTGACTATATTTTTAATTAGAATTTATTTTATTTTGATATTAGGAATTGATGAGGTAAGAATTTGATATTTAAATTTTATACGGATTATTTTTATTTTAATTCTGGTCTCTCCTTGTTTGTGATTATTCTTTTATTATAAACTTGTGAAAGAAACTTATAAATTAACTACCGTAGAAAAGAAGCATGCCTGTTGTCTGGATTGTATTTAAAAATAATGAATGACAGGAGGACTAAATAATAGGTGAATTCTTTACAATGTTTCCTTGAGTTGGAGAATTTGGAATCACTTATTATTAGGTTTTGACTTTTCAAGAGTCTAAAGCATTGTGCTGTATTGTTTATGTTTTTTTTTTTGTTAAAAAAAATGAAGATCCTATGAAATTTGTTTGATTTTATTTTTTATTTTCAATATACAAAAATTGACAATAAACTGTCAAATCTTTTGAAAATAAAAAAGACTTTAAAAAGTTCTGGAAACTATTATTTTCCACGCTGAATAGCCATTGTTTTAGGTGGTGGGTCATGATCATAGTGGGAGCTTGAGAATGGGTCCAAGATGCTAGGATCTAGCTAGGACAAGATTCAAAGTGCTCTAGTGTCGTGTTAGGACTGCATTGAGGTGCTTCTGGTTCAAGCTGAGATTGGATTCGGGGTTGAGTAGTCAAGTTTGTATTTTGTCCGGTTAATTTGTTTTTATATTTTAAAAATATTTTTTAAAAAAATTCAATTTTTTATTTCAATTAATAATTATTTTAGTATTTTTAAATTATTTTGATAAACTAAATATCAAAAATATTTTTTTAAAATAAATTATTTTGATACATTTTTAAATAAAAAATATTTTAAAAAACAACCTTAACTATATTTTCGAACACCTTTTCAATTTGCAACTAGTTAGTGCTTTTCTTGTTTCAGTTAGTCCAATCATATTTTTAAAAATATAAAGATAAGTTATTAAGAATGTAATTTTTTTTATATGTAATGTTATAAACTCAGATAAAGTGATAAATATTTAAGTGTTAACTTAACGTGAATCAATTTATTTAATAGGTTTAAAGAAAACTTTAATGAATTTTTAAAAAATTATATAATAAAAAATAAAAGTGAATTTTAAACAAACTTTTCAAATCAGTAATTTTGGATGTTAGATAAAAAAAAATAATATTTATAAAGCAACAACAAAACTCAAGCTACCACTGTTAATGATGAATGATGAATTATTATCATTATTATTATAATTATTATCAACACCACCATAACTAATGTTATTGTTATTTTTATTATTATTACTGTTATAATTACAATTATTATTATTATCACAATTATAATCACAATCATAATTATAATCATAATTAACTACTACTACTATTACTACTACTACTGCCATCATTATCATCATCATCATCATCACAATCACAATTACTATTAATTATTATTATACTATTATGCTATTAATATAATTATTAATAAATTTAAAAAAAAAACTATGAATTTGATTTCAAAGGTAAAATTAAAACTAAAACTATAAGAACTTCAAAAAAAGAACCGAGGATAAAAAAATCAAAATAGAAGCACCAAATTAAAAAATATAATATACACAAGTTAGAATTGAAGGTCTAAATTATAAACAAATAAAACTCAAACAAAAAAGAAAATGACCAAAATAAAAAAAATGATGGATTTTGAAACACCAATAAAAAATGGAGAAGGATTTAGGAGGACTCAAACTATAAAAAAAATAAAAAATAAGAAATTAATAAATGAGGACTAAAATGAAAAATAAAACATATAAAAAATTATAATTGAAGGAAAAAATTGAAAAAAACAAAACTTCTATAAAAGAAATAAGGACAAAATAAAAAATTTAAAGAATAAGGATTGAAATTAACAAATAACAAACAAAAAGGATAATTGTGTATTTTAGTTGTTAAGAGAGAGAAAAGAAAGGAAAAAATATAAAAAATTAATCACTAGTGACAATTCAAAATTTGTTAGCCTACACGCATCCTATTATATGGAACAAGGCATGGTTATGTATCTAGTGAGATAACGAATGACACATATGATATCTATTCGCTGGTGTGTGTGAAACACGAGTTAATAATTTTTTGATTAAAAAATAAAAAATAAAACATAAAAAATACCAAAATATCTCCAAAGACAAAGCTAATTTTTTGGTCTTTTTTAAGGGTAAAAATATTATTTTATTATATATAGAAATTGAAAAAACCTGAAATACTCTTGTCTAGTAGCCTCTTTTTTTTGTTATCTTAGAGACAAAAAAGTATTTTTACTGTTATAAATATTGTAAAAAGCTAAGAAAATCCTTGGTTAACAATTTTAAATTTTATTGATTTTAGAAGTAAAAGAGTATTTTTACTATATTAAAAAATGTGAAACAACGCATATATCTCTAAATAATTTTTTAATTATCATTAAGCCATAAAAAAGAATCAAAATACCCCTCTCAAGGATAAAAAAATAATTTCACCATAGTAATTTATAATAATCTATATATAGCTACATTAAAACTCCCCATCTTTTAGTTTTCTTTATAATGCTTCAAGGTCACGCCGGAACTAGATTTGGAGCTCCCAAGGACTAGGTGAGGGTTGGAATTAAGGCAATGAGGCCTCCCAAGGACTAGGTGAGGGTTGGAATTAAGGCAATGAGGTGTTTGTACAGGGACCGTATTTAAGATTACCAGGGGATAGGCCTAGACCAAGTTTAGGGCATCCAAGGATCAGGCCAAGTCTGTATCAAACTTACATTAGAGGCTACTAAAGGTCAAGATGACATTACGTCTAGGACACCCAAGGTTAAATTTAGGGCACTTAGAATCTGGTAGAGACTAGGTTGAAGGTACCCCGAGTAAAGATCACAAATCGAGTCAAGGTTAAATGAAAGACAGGACCATACACTACAACTCTTGATACCATAAGTATTTGTCCTATTAATTCGAGCACCCAACCAGAACTATCGCTTTTTTAGAAAACAGAAGAACTAAAATGTCTAACTGAACAAGTTTTATGTTCTCAAAGAACTAAAAATAACAAAAAAAAATATGTGAAAAAAAAAACATAGGAAGAAAGAGACCAAAAATAATACCAAAACATTCCATGAATACGACGTTGTAAGAGGAAAAAATGTAGAATTTCCATAATTTTTTGCTTTCTAGAAAAAAATAAATTGAAAAGCTTTTTTAGCAATAAACATAAATTTATAAATATTATGAGTTATCTGTCTATAAATTATTTTTGTCTTATTGAGAAAATGAATAACATATTTCTTTTTACCACTATTTTAAATATCATTCTTTTTTGGGGGAAAATACTCACTATATTCACACAAAATAAACATTCTACAATTAATTAGGTCACTTTGGAAGACTTTGTTTTTTGTAGAAAAAAAATTAAAAACTTAAAGAAATGAAGGAAAAAGGCAACTCCAAATATCTTTACTTTTAAACAAAGATTAGTTGGCAAAAGTTCGATAATAACATCAAATTTATATGACGAGATGGCATACTTACACGCTAATACAAGCTTATAAAATAAATATATTTGTTAGTATTATATTGTGAATCAATACTAGATAAATAATATAAACTAAAAATGTAATGGAACTAATATTTCACGATGGAAAAAAAAGTTGTATTGATGATAAAAAAAACTTAAAGATGGAACAAAATAATTTGCAGCAATCCATAATATTTTGTGAGGAAAGATATAGTGTTTTTGCCACATAATTTAACTTTTCTATTACTAAAAAGTAAAAAAAAATTATATAGTTAAATTCTCTACTAACTTAATATTAAAACAAAATCAACAAAGATAATTTTGGAAGAAAAAAAACTCATGAGAAAAAACATTATAGCAATTAATAATGTTTTGTGAAGAAAACTATAGTACTTTTTTCAATAAAATCGATAAAGATAATTTTATAAAAAATCATAAAAAAACCATTTAGAGAAATATTATAGCAATTCACAGTATTTTATGAGGAAAACAACAACGTTTTTCCCATATGATTTAGTTTTATTGCAATTATAATTATTAACCAATTCAATATTAAAAAAAATCATAAAAAAAATTATGTGAAAAAAATACTATAACAATTCACAGTATTTTAAAGAAAAAACTTATAAAGTTAAATTCTGAATTAGCTCAATATTAAAAACTATAAAAAACACAAAAAAGAGAAAAAACCCATGTTAGAAATATTGTAGGAATTCATGGTGTTTTATGATGAAAGTTACAGTTATTCCCCACACGATTTAGCCTTGTTTGTAATGACTTATAATTCTAATTCTCAACCAGCTGAATATTAAAAAAATTAAATCCACAAAGATAATTTAAAAAAAATATTACAAAAAAACAAAAAAAAACTGGGAAAAAAACATGTAAGGAAGAACTGTATTAATCCATAATGTTTTGTGAGTAAAGTTTCGGTGTTTTCCTTATATGATTTAGCCTTACTTGTATTTATTTGTTATTATAATTCTTAACTAGTTTAATATTTTAAAAAATAAAATTGACAAAGATAATTTAAAAAATAAAAAAAAACAAAAAAAAACCATGCAAGAAAAAACATTAAAGCAATCCACAATAATTTATGAGGAAAGTTACATTGCTTTCCTCACATATTATAACTATAATTTTTAATCAGCTCAATATTAGTAAATAAAATTAAAAAAGACAATTTTAAGAAATATCATAAAAAACAAATAAAACTAAGTAGAGAAACATTGTAGCAATAAACAATATTTTAAAGAAAAAAATTATAAAACTAAATTATCAATCAGCTCAATACTAAAAAAATAAAACCAACAAATATAATTATAAAAAATAAATAAATAGAAAAACTATATAGGAAAAAACTGTACTAATCCACAGTATTTTAAAGGAAAAAAATAACACAGCAAAATTTTTAACTAGCTCAATATTAAAAATATATAATTAACAAAGATAATTTTTTTAAAAAAAATACTATAGAAAAAGAAAATAAAAGTAATACACTATGAGTGAAAAAAGAAGAAGAAAGTAATATACTATAGATTACTATTGTAATTCATAGTGCATTGAATGTGGGTGAACTTTGATTTCCCCACAATTATGTATAGTAATGATGTGATTGTTTTCAAATTAGATTTTATTATAATTATAAAAAAAACAAATTAGTGTTAGATTCATCTTAAATTGCCGGTTAAAGCAAGAAAATAAATATCCATATATTTAGTCTATGTATAAAAGATTTTTTTAACTTATTTACGTTAAATCTTTCAAATAATTTCTTATATGTTTTGGTGTTTCTTGAAGTAAATGTTTTATTTTTCATATTCTTCATAAAAAAAATTTATTCATATTCTTCGTATGATATATCCTCAAATACAATATTTATATGGTAAGTTGGTCTTTTTATCAGATAACTTTGTTTTCGAGCTTATGGTTTATTTTTTTTTTTTATTGCAGTACCTTTATTGACTTCTTTAGCTATAAAAAGAAATTTTTTTATATAGTGAATGTGTCATAGTTAATTTCTATTTTTTTTTTTAAAAAAAGATGAAAATTCTATTTTCTCTCCTATTTATTATGATGACGAAGAATAAAATTATCACTATATTTATTTATTTCTCTACTTCTTCCGAGTGCAAGAAAACCCCATAAAGTTGCAGGTTTTTTATACAATTTAGAGCCCTCCCCTCACCATTCCTATATGGATTGTTTACAAGATTCATAACTACTCCTCTTACTATAGAATATTTACTTAGCCAATGTTTAAATCCAATTCTACCCAAACATTTTTGATTTACCTCAACATTCCCTACTTGTTTGATTGTTGTTGAGCAATTTTTAAATATTAACCGAACCTCTCTATAAAGTAATTTTATTATGAAAAATTTATCCTCTTTTCAATTACGCTATAGAATTTATAGCTTTAGTTCAGTGTCCACCCCTTTTAATAATGATTTCTATGTTATGTATGGTCGTGCCTAAGGGCATATCAATTAAAGTAGATTTTTTGTCTTAGATTTTTTTTCTTGATCAATCAAAATCTCTTCCTAAACTCTATTAGCTTATTTTAAAGCATATGACTTTATGAAAGTAGATGATATTAAAATATATCGTAGGAAATGCGGTATAAGTTGGCTTTGATTTATCCCTCGTCTCTTTACTTTATAACTTCCATTTATTTACATTTCATTGAAAAGGTAAACAAGCTTAGGTGTTTAATTGGATTTATCACTAATATAAGGAATTTACGGTTCGTTGGTGAATCCGTTGGTGTTTAAGAGGCTTCACTGACACGAGAGGTGAACAGTTCTTATCCTCCTAAACATACGGACATACTTTTTTTTATTTGTAAAGGCATCAGTGAATATGGCATAAGCAATAAATATTTTGCAACTTTTTATGAAATACCGACGAGTGTTGTTCGTCCGTATATCTGTCGGTGAATGTGGCTTATATAGTAAATATTTTGCAACTCTCTGTGAAATACCGATGGACGTATTATGTCTGTAGATTCGTCAGTGATGTGCACAGTGCTTGACAGGTTATGTTTATATTGCCTATTTATCTTTCTTGCAAATACTTAAATTGTAAATTGCCTGCACAACGCAATAACAACAGTGAAGAATAATAAAATAAATTTTTCATGGTATAAAATTTCATCCATAATATTACATTATTCAATATTCTTTACACTTTTATGTTTTGATAGTTAGTTAGAATTTTATTTTTCTTCTTTTTTAACGTTAATTGAATCATCATCAACTCCATCCTAATCTTTGATGTGGATATCATCATCATCTTCTTCATTAACATGTGCTTGTCCATTAGAACTTAGAACAACATTCAACTCCTCTATGTCAACATTAGTAAGATTATCATAAAAAACATGAAAATTTAAATTTTCTTCTAAGTCAATTGAATGAGTAACTCAATATGGTTCAACCAACTCACTAACTTGAAAGACTTCATCTCATACACTTATGTATTTATTCTTATCTTGAACAACCTTAACACGACCCTTAAGTGTCATTTTTGAAATGAATAACCAGTTAACTCTTGATCGATCATTTCTAAAGTAAGGGATGTATATGTAAAAACTTGTTAATGAAAACAAAAACATCATTTATATTGGGGAGTCTAGCTTTTGAGTTGATTTCCACTAGATCATAGTGAGGATCTACTATTTTCCTTTGTCAATGGTGTTATACCAATAGCATTTGAATAAAAACACTCTACTATGCTTGCTATGATATTTCAATTCGATAATCTCTTCTACTTTATCATAGTAGTTAACTTCAATCTCATTATAAATCGATCCTTTAGTAAAAACACCGTTGTTATATGTCTTTTTTCTATGCCTGTATTCTTTAGTATGAAACCCATATTCATTGACAAAATACCCATTATACCACTTAACTTTTCTTTCAGGACTTAGGCTTAGTAAAAACAATGAAATAACAACACTCCTTTTCTTTTAATAAACCGTGCATATCAAGTACAACAATGAACAATAAATGAGAATTCCGTAACACAATACAATAACTTGTAAGAGATAATGAGTTTGTGGTAGTAATTACATGTATTTTGAACTACGTGGCAAATTATTCATCTTGTAATCTAAAGATTTGGGATTCGGTCAGCTGTGAGTTATTGAATAGTAAATATTATCAATGTTGCCTATAAGGTTTTCAAAATTATATGAATTTATGATATTATAATATATAAATAATACATTTTTAACAAAGTTTTAAGTAGTACATATACTTACTGAATAAAAGGTCTCAGCTCATCATAGTTAAATAAAACATAATTGTGTGCTTGTTTGAACTGTATCTCAGACAAATATCTTTTCCTTACGATGTTTTTAGGTGTGGATTATCTAGAATTAGAGAATATTGACAAGTTTTCACTAGAAGGCACTTCACCACCATCATCATGCAGTGGAACGTAGTTGATTCTCGTTCTCAAATGAGGTTTGAAATAGTACGAGATAAATGTTGAGATCTTCTTAACAATATAGGCTTTATATATCGAAGCCCCAACATACGCCTTATTTTAATCTTTTTTTTTTTAAGATTGAACATGTACCTATATAGAATTAAACAAATATTTTAAATTAAGAAAAACAATGAAAATACTTTATGAATTACATTGTATCTGTAATATTTAATCTCTTGAATGAATACATCCATCTATTTTTGCCTTATACAGTAAAAATATAGGTAGATGCTCGTTCGAGTCAAAAAGTAATGGAGGGAATATCATCTCAAGTTTGTATATTGTCTTAGTGATATTCATTTCAAGCCATTCAATGTGATTTGTCTGCAACTTGCTAAAGTTTATATCTCTAAAGAAATGAATAATCTTTGTGAGAGCATCTTACATACCCTTTTAACAATACATCACAATATGTTAATGGAATAAGTGTTTGTATAAACATGTGGCAGTCATGAATGTTTATTCTCTACAATCTGTATTTCTCCAGATTAACCAATCTTGATATGTTTGAGGCATGTCTATTAGGAAAACATAGACTCTTAAGCCATTGGTAGACTAGTTGCTGTGACAAAACTTGCTATAGGTTTTGCGACCCCTGACCCATTAAAAACCAACTTCATATTTTTACTATTACAGAACAATGATATATCCATTTTAGCCTTGATGTTGTCCTTTATCTTCTCCATCATATCCACAATAGTGTTGACAATGTTCTTAAACACGTTCTTTTCTATGTACATGATGTTAAGGTTATGGTGGAAAAGATTGGTCTTCCAATAAAAAAGCTCTCATAATATGCTTCGCTTTACTCAATTGTGAGTCAAACCAAAACCAGGAAACTTTTGCGTGAATACCTTGTTGTTTTTTATGCAGTATAGATATACTAGTTTTCCATGCGTGCTCTAATCATAAACCATTTCATAAGCTAAAAAATTATTGATAGTTCACCCTCATAAGAGAATTATATTTTCTCGATATATCATAAGTCAAAGCTCTAGAGGACCACAATTGCATCAATTCATCAATCAATGGTCGAAGAAAAACATCTATATTTCAGCCTAGACTTCTTGGACTAGGTATCACCATAGATAAAAACATGAACGTTAACCTAATACACATCCCCGGTGATAAGTTATAAACCATAAGTATGATCGGTTAAAAAGAATAAGGAGCAGCTAATGACCCGAATAGGTTGAATCTGTATGTGTATAATCCAAGACACACATTCCTTGATTTAGCTGAAAAGTGTGGATGCACACTATTAAAGTGTTTTTTATGTACACCGTTATAAGGATGTACCATCACTCCATCAATCACATCATATGATTGGTGTTATATCATGTGCTGAGCAGTTCTTAGTGACATGAATAACCTCTATAGTCTAGGTGTGATTGGGAAGTATTTGAGTTTTTTATATTTCATGAGTTTTTCCCATGCTAGTTTTGGGTTTGTAACGGGAATGCTTATATATCATGTACTTGATCAGTTTAACATTTTCAAGGTTCTGCAACATGCAAAAGTTAGGGCACACATTAATTTTCTAGTATCCTAAACCGAGGGGTTTTATCATGAACTTAGCAGCATAGAAGTTTTATTTTAGCCTGTTGTCTTCAGGCAAAATACTTTTAGCCCATTCGATAATTCTGTCATAACTAACCTTACTCAACCCATAATCCGACGTGGTGGTGAACATATGTATAATGATTGATAATTTACTATAATTTATGTAGTCACCCCATAATGGTTCATCAGAATCTTTCAACAAATCAAAAAACCTGGTCGCATCTGCATTAGGTTCTTTTTCTACAATCAGATATTGACTAACATTATCTTGATTCATTCTTATTTCCTTCATAATTATACTTTTCTAAAGATTACTATTGTCATTTACAACTTCATGCACATTGCTAGCACTACAAGTTGAAACAACCATCCTTTCTATCATGTTCTTATTATAAGTAAATTGTTCTCTATATACATACCAATACAGATAATCCTCCATGAACCCTTTATGTAAAAGATGCATCATTATGATATTTGCATGCAAATACTTTTTATTTTTACACATCCTGCATAGACACATAATATCATCTTAATTAAAATTTCTTATAATAGATGTTGCAAAATTAATAAAACCTTGAATGACATGACTAAAAAATTGATATCTTTTTTTAAGTGCAAGAATATCAAAGTAATAAATAATCTAGTAAGATCGAGATCGAACTATAGGGAGATTAACTATGTAATTTATAAATAAAAATAATACAATAACAACAACAACAATAATAATAAAGAGATCTTTGAGATGTGATATTGATATAAGGATTAAATAATGATAAAAACAACTGTCAAGATTAGATGATCCACTAATAGTATTTCAAACAAGTATAGTATAAACTCTTATTACTCAACTGGAAACCACACATAAAGGAGATTTTTATCAGATTATAAATTGTTAACATGATTACATTAGTTATCTTATTCGAATAATGATAATACTTGTAAATATTGTCAGGTATTCATGATTATAACTTATGTTAACAATATATTAAGTTCATTTCATAACACAGGTGTCGATTATACCATACTATTTGTGCTATGAAAGTGCCAAGTATTTGTTGTACCAAGGCTATACAACATAAATCAAGATTAACCATTTAATAAGCAAAGTATTAAGAGTGAATAAGATAACAAATACAAAATATGTCAGTATCAAATATTAAAATCCATGTTGAGTTTATACTATACTTATTCTTACACCATTAGTGTAACCTTTTCACTTTGACATGATAAACTTAGCTAAACATAATGAAAAAGAAAAACATAAATGAACAAGATAAGAATATAAATAAGATATAAGTTAACTAAGTAAAGGAAAGGAAATGAGAAGCATAAACAAGATATCAATATAAGCAAAACTTAAGTATTATAATAAAGAGAGAGAAAGAACATGATCTTGATCTGAAAACCAAGATGCCTAAATGCATGAAAAATACCTCCTTTTATAGGCCAAAATTAGAAACTATTGATTTGTTGACTAATTATTGAGTGGGTGACCACATATTGACTTGGTGACAATCCTTATCTTATTGTCTGAACAAAACGTCATTACTAAGATCTAAATTTTGATAAACTTAAATCATGAAAGTTCTAAGAGGTTATCTCAGCTTTTCAAGGAAAAAAACTAAGGTCATTTGGACTTTCAAAACTCAAAATATGGACTGAACATTGAATAATGTCTAAGCTATAGGACATATTCAGACTTTTCCGTTGTTGCTAAGATTTGAACTTTGAAATAGCAGAATTGAGTCTTACCTTCCCATGAAAGTTTTAGACCTCTATCTTAACTTTTCATACATATAGAGCAAACCTAATTCCAAGATTTACAACTACAGATATGACCGAACGACCGAAAAGTATTCCAGTTTGGGTTGAGCCAGCATCTCTTTTTTAAGTTTGGACCTCTTTTTGTCCTTTCAATTTTAGTACTTAAACTTATTAATCAATCATTTTATTTATGTGATAGGCCTACATTCAGGATGAACATTTACTATAAATTAAAGGTATCTTATGGTATCAGGTTTATTATTATAAAACATGCTTTAGTTGAGTTATTGATACTTCAAGTGTAAAATAATGATATAAAACCTTGATAAAAATATATTTTTAAGTGTTAATAACACCTGTCAGCCATTACTAGTCCCTATTAATAAAAGCATTAAAATAGAAAAATAATTTGTAAATTTCACAAAGTAAGACATTTATCATTCAACTTCTATTAATATATCTAGATAAACAAATTCTTATTAAATTTATATATCTACTTAATACATATTAAACAAGATATTAATAAATCTTTTTTTTATATATTTAATATATCAACTCATAGTTATGGGGCTTTACTTGGAAGAAAACAAAATTTTTGTTCTAATGTTTAAGGTTAACTTTCTTGGGTTTGGATTATTATATTTTTTTCTCTATGTTTTTATTATTATTATTATTATTATTAAAATTTATATATTATCCATTTCTCATAGTTGTTACTTTTAACAAAAAAATATAAATAATATAATAATCCAATATGCAACCCAAAATCATGTGTTAAAGTGTGTGTGTGAAAATAAAGGTTTAAGAATACTTATGAAATGAGTATATAGACAGAATTAAGTGATAACAATGCGAGAATTTATAAACCTGAAGATTTCAGGAAGTATTCTAATAGATCTTATTAAAAATATTTACTAAGTTGCATTTCAAGAGTTACTTTAATAAAAGAACTTCTTTACTCTGCCATCCTAATAATAGTTTTGTCAAATGATTTTATTAAAAACAAAAACAGTTAGTAGTTGATACCAACCTTTCCTCCCAACCGAAATGAGAAATTATCTTTAATGTCCTAAGGTAAAAAGATAGAATATAGAAGACATCACTTGAAACAAAGAATATTGACAAAGCTGAAACACACTTAAATAAATATAAAAAATAACAAAATAAAATAATATGCTAGTAATAAAACAAAAGGACATAAGAATTCACAAATGAAAGCTCAAATCTAATCTAAGCTTTTTACGACTTTTCTTAGTTGACCAATTTATGTAACTCATTAGAGGGATCAATTACAAGAATAAAAGATTATAGTTGATCAATCAATTGTTCAACAGTAGCAGTAGAGAGTATTATTTATCATATAGCATGATTAAAAAAAGATAATAACTTATTATAAAAACCATTAACATTTAACAGACCTATGAGTTTATGGTAAATATACAATTGAGCTCAAGAGAAAATATGAAAGATCTCTTCCAATATGCATCAACATGTTTAAACAAGTCATTCATTTAATCAAACATTATGGAGACCTCTAGTTCCTTTCCAATTGTTTTTCTAATGATCTCCCCTTGTGCTAAAGCTTTGGGGACCTCTACCAAAGCTTGACTACCTCTTAAAAATACAGATATTGACACTCTCCTCATTAACCCAAGGCTACCTCCCCGATAAACTAAATGAATATTTCTCTCAACTAGTACCTAACCAAGATGATTTGCTGATTTTAAAAGCTTTATTTCTTTTCTACAAATGGATCCACCAAAAACACAAATATTTTTTACGTGATGACTTGAGGAACCTACCATTTATATACACTTATATATCTGTTAAATGTATGGGTTGAGTAGAAATAAAAGGAAGGAAGAGAAGATTTTATAGATGAAAAATTAAAAATGCAATCATATCACCTATATTTAGTAGGCCAATTGAAGTCTCTCTCTCTCTCTATTGATTTATTTATTTGAAAAGGCATGTATATGTACAGGTAGTTATAATTGTGGCTCATATCTTCTCTTGGTTTTATGTCTAAGAACAACTTAAATGCTCTATATGGGTTAGGGATAAGATTCTCATCCAGTTTTCTTAAAAATTGACAAACAAGATCTTTTTTAATTAGATTTCAAAGACTATGACGAGCATATTCTTTATGAAAATTGGGTTATAAATCATGAATTACATAATGCACATCTCCATCACAATACGTCTCAAAAGTTAATAGAAGATATATTTAAAGATTTCTTATATTTTTAAATAAATACTAACTTTTAACAATTTTCACAAGCTTTGCAAAGCACATCTGTGTCTTTGAACATGTTGGGCCAATAGAATCCATATTGTAAGATTTTTTCAGTCATCTTTTTTAACAAGAAATGACTCTCACATGCTTTAGAATAATAGAATTTAATGACACTACTTATCTCATTTTCAGGAATGTATCTTTAAAATATTTGATCATGATAATATTTGAATAAGTAAGAGTCATCCCAATAAAAATTTTGCACATCGCTCAAAAACTTTCTTGTGTTTGGTGCTGTAGTGAACTAGCAAAAATCCTGAAGTAAGAAAATTGATATTTTTAGCAAATCAAGGCATTGAATAAGGAGAAAGTAAGGATTCATTAGAAAAGTAATCATAGATTGGTGTGATGTCGAATGTCAAATCTGTTATCACTTTTGACAAAAGATCCGCATCAAAATTTTTAGTGCCTTTTTCATCCGTGATTTCTTTATGAGAATAAATCATTTGCAAATCTTCATATTTATCTAACTCAATTTTACTCAAAGTAAATTCAAGTTGATTATAAACTAATTCTTTAAAAAAATATATTTCTTGTAAATCATTATCATCTCTAGGTTGCTTGTAAATATTGAAAATATTCATCTCTAATATCATATTTCCAAATGATAGCTTCATCAGTCCATTCCTATAATTAATCAATGCATTAAAGGTTGCAAGAAATGGACATCCTAAAATAATAGAAAATGAATTACATGCTTCAACAGGTTGTGTATCCAAGACAATCAAATTCACAGGATAAATAAATTTATCAACTTGTACTAACACATTTTCAACTATTCCTCTATACACTTTTATAGATCTATCAGCAAGTAAGAGAGTTAGAGAAGTTAGTTTTAGCTCACCTAAATTGAGACTTTGAAGACTGAATATGGAAGTAAATTCACGCTAGCTCCAAGATCAAGTAAGGCTCTTTCAATTTTATGTTCTCTAATAAAGCAAGAAATTGTAGGATAACTAAGATCTTTATATTTCAAAGTATTATTATTTTGAAAAATGACACTTACTTGTTTGGCTAAAAAGGTTTTCTTTTTCACATTTAGTTTTCTTTTCATAGTACACAGATCTTTCAAAAATTTAACATAGGAAGGAACCTATTTAATAGCATCTAGCAAAGGTATATTGATCCTTACCTGTTTGAAAGTTTCAAAGATTTCAGAGTTGTGATTGACTTTTCTTTATTTGGTAATGACATGAGTAAATGGAAATGCTGGCGAGGAATTAGTATTTTCTTTGCAGTATTCAGATTCAACCCCTTCCTTATCCTCAGAGATTGACTCATCATCTTTCTCACAAGCTTCAATAGTGGATTTTTCAATAACCTTACCACTATGAATAGTAATGACTAATTTGACTTAATCCATACGTTAGTTTTTGGAACTACTTGTATTTGTATTATATTACCTCTTGAGATTTTGTTGTTGTTAAGATGAAAACTTACCTTCTCTTAAAAACTAAGAGCATATGTGAACTTTGTAAGAGTATTTTTAAAATCTGTCATACTTTGAGCAAGTTAAGTATTGATTGTCTCATGCTATTCAATGAGTGCATGCAATATTTTCTCAAGATTTCTTCTATGATGTGGAGCATAATGAGGTGTATATCCATGAGAATTTTAGAAATTATAGTGTGCTTGAAATGATGGTTGTAAAGTTCATGTATTATTACTATCACTCTTTCAATTGTAATTTGGGTGATTTATCTAACCAGGGTTGTATTTTTACAAATATGGGTTATGATTAAACCTTCGAAAACTATTTAAAGTATGAGCTTGTTCATTGAGATATTTTTTAAAAGAAGGTAAAGTTGGATAGTCATTGGTTGAATGTTCACTGATTTCACAAAGTTGACATATAATGTCTTGAATAGATTTTAATTATCCACTCTTTTTCAATTCTAGTGCCTCAACCTTTCTAGCTAAGGATACAAACTTGGCTTGGAGGTCATAATTTTCCCTAAGGTTATATATATATCTCCACTAAATTTATGAGGTTGAGTTTTATTTAGTGTCTCATAAGTGCCTATAATGTTCCAATTTTAAGCATTATCAGCTAGCAAATCTAGGTATTTCGTTGCTTTATTAGGGTATTTATCTTTAAAAATTCTATTGCATATCAATTTAACATTTTGCCTACTTTAGGTGTTAACCCTTTATAAAAATATGAAACCAATCTCCATGTCTCAAAACTATGATGAGGGCAAGTATTAAGCAAGTTTCGATACCTATCTTAATATTGGTAAAATATTTCTTATTGTTTTTTAGTGAAAGTGTTGATTTATCTTTCAAATAAGTTTATTATGTAAAATGGAAAAACTTCTATAAGAATTGTTGTTGCATTTCATCTCAAACATGAATAAATCCTGATCTCAAAGTTTATAGCCATGTTTTAGCTTTATCTTTTAATGAAAAAGGACAAAGTTTTAATCTGATGGTGTTCATGCTACAATTTGAGTCATTATAGGTGTTACAGACCTCCTCAAATTCTCTTTAATACATGTATAGATTTTATAAATCCAAGCCATGAAAAGAAGGTAAAATTTGATAATGCCTAGCTTAAAATTGAAATAAGATGTATCAGGAGGAAAAACTATGCATAAAGATGCATTTATTCTTGTAGGATTCATGTGGTCTCTAAGTGTTCTGATATGATTATTTTTATTATTTTTATTATTCTTATTATGAAGCGACTAATTATCTTCTTTGATCATATTTTCTGAAAATGATGAGGATACACTATAAAGTTAATCATTTAATGTACGTGACCACACTCTCTTGTATATGTAGGAATATAATAAAATGAAAAAGAAAAGAAAAGAAAAAGAAACAAAAGAAAAAAATGAAGTTAAATACAAGAAAAGTAAAAAGTGAAAATAAAATAAATATTATAATTTATACAATAATTTACCTCCCCGATAATAGAGTCAAAAAATTGACACGACTAAAATATTGATGTCTTATCTCAAGTGCAAGAATGCTGAAGTAATAAGTATCTTGGCAATAAGTATCTTGGCAAGACCGACGTCGAACTACAAGAATGTTAACTATATAAATTATAAATAACAACAACAACAAAAACAAAAATAAGAATAACAACAACAAGAATAATATTAATAATAAAGAAAGCTTTGAGATGTGATATTGATATAAGGATTAAACAATGATAAAAACAATTATTAAGGTTAGAGGATCCACTAATGGTATTTCAAACAAATATAATATAAACCTTTATTACTCAACTGAAAATCACATACAAAGAAGGTTCTTATCATATTATAAATTGTTAACATGATTACATTAGTTATCTTATTCGAATAATACTAATACTTATAAATGTTGTCAAGTATTCATGATTATAACTTATATTAACAATCAATAAAGTTCTTGCCATAACATAGGTGTCAGTTATACCATACAGTTTGTGTTATAAAAGTACCAAGCATTTTTTATGTCAAGGTTATACAACATAAATCTAGATTAACCGTTTAATAAGCAAAGTATTAAAAATGAATAAGATAACAAATACAAAACATGTTAGTATCAAACATTAAAGTCCATGTTGAGTTTATACCATATTTATTCTTACACCATTAGTGTAACCTTTTCACCTTGACATGACAAATTTAGCTAAACATAATGAAAAAGAAAAACATAAATAAACAAGATAAAAACATAAATAAGATATAAGTTAATTAAGTAAAGGAAAGGAAATGAGAAGTATAAACAAGAAATCAATATAAGCAAAACTTAAGCATTACAATAAAGAGAGAGCAAGAACATGATCTTGATCTGAAAACTAAGATGCCTAAATACATGACAAATACCTCCTTTTATAGGCCAAAATTAGAAACTATTGATTTGTTAACTAATTGTTGAGTGGATGGCCACATCTTGACTTGGTAACAATCTTTATCTTCTTGTCAAAATAAAACGTTATTATTAACATTAGAATTTGGGCAAACTTAAATCATAAAAGTTTTAGGAAATTATCTTGGCTTTCTAAAAAAAAATTGAGGTTATTTGGACTTCTAGAACTCGAGATATGGACTGAACACTGAACAATATTTGAGTTATAGGATAGATTTAAATTTCTCCGTTGTTGCTAAGATTTGAACTTCCAAACAGCAGAATTGAGTTTTGCATTCCCATTGTTTTAGGTCTATGTCTTAGCTTTCTATCTATATAGAGCAGATCTAAATCCAAGATCTACAACTCCAGATATGACCCAATGATCGAACAATATTCCAGTTTGGGTTGAACTAGCATCTCTTTTCTAAGTTTAGCCCTCTCTTTATCCTTTCAATTTCAATATTTAAACTCATCAATCAATTCTTTTATTTATGTGATAGGCCTATATTTAGGATGAATATTTCCATAAATTAAAGGTATCTTATGGTATCAAACTTGTCATTATATTTCATGTTTAGTTGAAGAGTTATTGATACTTCAAGTGCAAAATGATGATATAAAACCTTGATAAAAATGCATTTTTAAGTACTAATCACTCAACTCTATTCAATAATCCATCTCCGTAAATCCTTGTGGTGAGTCTTGTTACATCCATAAATGATCATCTGTGAATTGCATTGAATCTCTATAAAATAATGATGACAACATGTATTAATTAATTATATTAAGTAAATAAATTTGTAAGTTTAGCTCGTGATTATCTAACAAACTAATTACAACTTCTCTTAAATATTCATTATTAAATATCAATGTTCATACAAATTTATACACATAAATTTATAGAAATTACAACTTTATAAATTGATAAAAAAATAAAACAAACCCATTAAACATACTATTATATATTTCATCACAACACATCTAATTCGGTAATTAGACATAAGTTTCAACAATTTATAAACAAATATAATTTTATAAAATCTAAAACAAATCATAACAAGCATAACATTATACATTCATACTACAAGTTTGTCTGAGAAAAAATAATAAAACATATACATACACTAACAAAATACATATAATAAAAAACATTAAATAATAATAAAATTAATATTTTAATGTTAAAATTTAAAAAAAGATAAATTTACTTATAACAAATAATAAAATCGATAATAAATCACAACATGGATATTGTGACTACAAAAATTAAAGAAAGATAACTTGTGTTAAGAAGAGGGGAATAGTTTTGGGGGGGTGAAGCTTGCAGCTAGGGGGAGGGTAGGCAATTTCTTTAAATGTAAAGGTGGGGGAAGAAGAGGGAGAAATAGAGAAGGGAAGAGGAGGGTTGGTAGTGTAGTAATATATTAACTTTTACATATGAAATCATCAACAAAATATTTTTTATTGGTGATTCCCTTGATGATTCCACAGGTGAAAGGGTCACGTTAGTATACAGAAATCCCAGTTTGAATTTCTCTGTAATTTTATTGGCGAAATAGCTAGCAAATACTTCCACATCATCGACTTGCTCTTTTTTAAAATAATTCTAAATAGTCCCTCGGTAATTCTATCGGTATATATCGACATCATTACCAAGGAATTACATCCATTGGTAAATATCACCATAAATTTCCAACAAAATTTTTTTATCAATAAATCTGTTAGTTTTAGTCGAATTTCTAGTAGTGAAAAAATCTAATCATATTCTAACTTTCATGAGCTAGACAAATCAATGGACTGAAAAAAAATAATTTTTCAATGATCAAATCTAAGCTCAAATTTTAATTAATAAAAAATAATCTTTTATAATTAAAAATATTATTTTATAATATATTCAAACCCAAAACTATTCTCAAGCCTAACATTTGGCTTTAAATCCAAGGAACTCCTTGCTCTAAAAGTTTTGTTATTTGGGTACAATTTTTAATTATCAACTTTCTACTATATAAATGTTGAATATAAATATTAAGAAAGTTATTACTGCTACGTGGGATAGAGTTATTTTAGAAAGTTTTAAATTTTATCATAATATATCAATTAAAGATTCTTTGAAATTAATTTTTTATTTTTTTTATAATTTATTTAAGTTATGTTAATGTTTTATATTACAGAATTTATTTTACAAAATAAATTTTAATAAAATTTTTAACTCTAGAAGCAAATGGATACGAATTTTTTATTTAACATCAAATGCAACCATTAACTACTTTTTAAAATACAGATTTCCCAACATTCAATACCTTGCTTTGTAAAGGGAGGAAAACCCGACATGAGAAATCACCTTGATTGACTTAACCGCAAATCCGTCTAAGTCGACCGATTCACCAATGATCACATTATTTTCTTCAATCCTGAAAATGAGTTTCATTGAAAAGCAATATACAGAAAATGTTCACTTTTGTTCCATATTTTATCTGATCAAAGCTTAATAAATTTTAAGTGTTGGGATGACGCAGTTTCTGGGTCTCCCTCCTTTTGTTACCTCACCCGGTGTTGTGGACAAAGGCACCGCCTGGTGCCTTCACAGTTTGGCATAAACGATCCAAATAACAAGTGAAAAAGCGTAAAGAATCCGATGACTATGCAAAGCATCAGCATTTTGTCCAATTTCAAACAACACCTCTCCTATAAAGTGCAGCCTAATCCCATCTCCACCCACGAAACTAACCATTTTATCCAAAAAAGACCAACTTTCTCTACCAATCAAAATTTATGTAGAGAATAGAAAGTGCAAACCAGCAAGCTCGATATATAATAAAAACATGAGCGACGTGTCCCTTCCACTTGAGTTGTAACAAGTGGCAAGGATGAATCGGGCTCACCTGGACACACGGCAGCGTTTATGCCACATGTCGGCCAGAAGAACCCGATCTTTCTTTGGAGGAGCTTTTGGCTGCTTTCCTTTTGCATTTGCGGCTTTGTTATCTTATTAGGCCGTGGTTTAGGATGAGTGAAGGGAGTGGTTTCGTCAGCTAAGCATATTGCTTCCTCAGATCAGTAATTATTAAATAATAGCCCACGAATGGAAGAAATGAAATTGCAAACCCTGTCCGGGAAGGAATCAACCTGAAGCTAAAGTTCCTCTACACCTCTGAAACTTTAACTTTTAGACTTCCTTTCTTTACTTGAAATCTCATACCATCACGGATTCTTTTCTTTTCTTTACAAGCTCTCTCATCACAATAAACTTACTCTAATACAATCTCCACAGAACAAAGGTTAGAAGAAAAATGTGTCACCCGGGTGTGCCTTGGGTTAGCAGGAACTTGGTGATGTATCGAAGATGGCTCGTTTTGCAAGCGGTGGAGACAGAAACTGGACATGCACCGACAGAGGCGGCTGCTACTGGCAGCAGTGCTGTTGCTGGCTTGATAAAGAACTGTTTATGTTCTCCCACAAGGCACCCCGGATCCTTTAGGTGCAGGCACCACCGTTCTGATTATGTGTGGGGTGGGAGAATAACAAGAAGGAAGCAACCTCCTTGAAAGGTCTGATGTAAGTGTATAAACAATGAAAAAAGAAATTGAAGTGTTTAAATCTTGTGTCCAATAAATTTCCTTTTCATTCACTGCTACAGTTTCGAACACTGGGTACCGTTGATAAATGTCTAGTAAAGTAACATAGCCAGCAGGCATAGGAACATGAAAATGGCATCCGTACATAGATTTTCAGGATAGGAACTTAACCATCCGGCATAGGAATTCAGAGACTGATTCTGGTAACAGGTCTCATAGATCACCTATTTTCTTCATTTGTCTCCATTTGACATCAGTGCAGCACCAGAACAAAAACTTTGTAATTTTATTTTATTTTTTCTAAAAAAAAAAGTGAGGCATCTAGTAAAGGGGACTTTAAAAAGAACGTCTTTCTTGCAAAGAATAATCAATCGCATCAGTTTAGGATGCACTCTCTTTCATTCGGGTATCATATAGTAGGCACAATATATTTAATTAAGTAGTTTTTATATTTGTCAACATATTTTTTAAATTTAATTTTTAGCTTAAAGTTGTTATTTAAAAGGACTGAAGATACAATGAAAGCTCAATTTTCTAGACCGGGTAGAAATCCAAGCTGATATATCATGAAGTCAAGTGATTGAATTAAATGTTAAATCTAAATAGATATAAATATGATTGAATTAAATGTTAAATCTAAAAAGATATAAATATAAATCTGACAAATTAAATTACTAGATTTAATATTTGTAAAGTTCATTTATATGTTGAGTCCAAGTTAATAGTGGTTTGGTGAACTATCAGATTTAAAATCTTTGAGTTCAAACTAAATACTGAGCCCAAACACATATAGATTTAGTAAATTGATATACTTAGCATTTTTAGATTTAACTATACATCAAGTTCAAAAAGATATTGGTTTGTTGAGTTGTCAAAATCAATATCTTTGGGTTCAATTACGCGTGTAGCATAAGTAGACATAAGTCTCATAAACTATCAGACTCGTCACCCTTAAACTTGGTATTATATAAGTCCAAATGGATATGAGTCTGATGATCATTATTGACCCAATGTTGAAGTATAATGCTTCATATTTTTATTCTTATAATTTCTAACATAAAATATTAATACAAAAAATATCCATCTCTCTACACTTCTAGATGTATAAAAGTCTTTTAAGGATCCATCATAATCATCATAATAAATATTATATAAAATATATTTATTTTTCATTAATATAGTGTAAGAGGTATTTATTCCTTATTTAATGTTGTGCAATGCATATTTATCTCTCATTAAGACTATCAAGAGGAAATGACTATTTAATACCTTTTTAATAAAATAACATGATAAGGTTCAGGGGATATAAATACACCAAAACCATCCAGATAAATAGTTTATAATTTCTATTCTCTACGTGTATATACTTTAATTCTTAGAGCATTTATTATACAAAAACAAGAACAAACATTCTTGTCTTTAGAATTTAAAGTTCATTCTCTCATTTATTATAATTTCTTACTTAAAAGTAACTGAATTTATCATATGAGGCTAAACCCTATCAAAAGTTTTGCAGGTGTTGGGTCTTTTATCACCAATCATCTACTTGTTGAGCTCTAGAGAATGAAATATTGATATAAACATATGATTGCCCACTATTCAAATACTCAAAAACCTCATTCCTAAGTATATTAGATTTTGAAATATCATAAATTATCATCGTCTATGGGAAACTGATTAAAAAGCCATGAACTGTTTTTTCAGAACTAGTTTTTGACACCTCTAATTATCTTTAATGGAAGATAATCAAGACATTTCTATGATAAGATGTATGAAAGTCCTCCCTACCATGCAAACATTTTGCCTAACCAAACTTCAAATAGCTCATCAACTAAGAGCAACTCCTCACCTAAGTTATACCCTCATTTACAACTTCATAACAAGTCTTATAACCCACAACAACACCCTTCTTTACAGCTTCATTATAGCAGGTTATGCTAAGCACCCATACATTATCTAGAGAAGTTTAGGTAGAATGAAATATTGGGGGGTTTTTAACCTTAATGGTCATCAAACCTTTCCAAAGGCCATTCATGTAATCATAATGCTCTTGGAACATAAGTATTCTATGTGCCATTTGACCACCGTGGTATGGAGGCTAGCCATCAATCCTATCATTCCATGCAAAAAAATCTCAATCTTCTCGGAACCATATAGACATAACAAAAGAAAGCAACCTTCAGGAGAGGCTAGCCATTGATCCTACTACCGAATACCATTTGGCCATGCATGAGGATGTAGACACCCGTTATCTGATTCAAAATTCCCCCTTGTTAAGATAAGTGTTGTGTACTCATATTCCTAAAGATTATATGAGTACTAAAATAACCTTAAACAACTATAACAATCTTGTTGACCTAAGAAAACATATACAAAATGTATGAAACAACCTGGAATTGGTCATCAAGGATAGTGATGCCAACCATTAGTACTTGCATGGTATAATAATTTAGAGCCAAACTCCATCTCAAGCTTTGACAACTTTTTACCAGGTTGTGGCACGATTTAGCACAATTATCTCAGCTTTAAAAAGCTTTATATAACTTTTTAAGTTTACTCAGGTAGATAATGAGTCTAGATGAGTATATCTAAAAAGGTTTAGTAAGGAAATGCTCAAGATCGAGAAATTAATCAAGCTAGTGGCTTCTAAGACCTTGATAAATTGAGTAAAATGAGAGCTTTTATGGAAAAAATGGTATGCTCTACAAAATAAAAGCTTATTTAAATTGAACCAAGCTATAGAGAACCATGTACATGTGAAAAAGGCAAGTGTGTTGTGCTATAAACCTCCTTATTTCTTTTAAAAGAGTCTACTAAAGAGGTCTCTTAAGCAAGATCACTCTCCTAGAAGGGATAATAACCTTATAAAAAATCAAAAAAGGTCAGTTAAGAAATACATGACCTACATTGAAATACGCATTACTCTATTAAATATCACCTTTATAAAGGTTTTTACTGTCATCAAGGGTAAAAAATTTGTGCAATACCTTTTACAAATAAGATCATCCAGGACCCACACTTCTAAGAAGTACTGTCTATTTCATAGGGATAAAGGACATGAGATAGAAGAGTGTTACATCTTGAAAAAAAGGGGGTGTATAGCTAAAGGCTATCTCCTCTAATTTATGAAAAGAGGATTCCTATCCTAGGAAGAGTAGGGACGATCCTTACCAATATATATAGGAACTACTTGAAATCAGTGTGATCTTAGGGGGCACCACAACAATATTAAAGAATGAACAAGATAACAAATACAAAACATGTTAGTATCAAACATTAAAATCCATGTTAAGTTTACACTATACTTATTCTTACACCATTAGTGTTACCTTTTCACCTTGACATAATAAACTTAGCTAAACATAATGAAAGAGAAAAACATAAATAAACAAGATAAAAAGATAAATAAGATAAAAGTTAATTAAGTAAAGGAAAGAAAATGAAAGGCATAAACAAGATATTAATGAAAATAAAACTTATGCATTATAAAAATACAAAGAGAGAAAACAAGATCATGATCTTAATCTGGAAACCAAGATGCCTAAATACATGGCAAAAACCGCCTTTTATAGGCCAAAATTAGAAACTATTGATTTGATGACTAATTGATGAGTGGGTGGCCAACTCTTGACATGGTGACAATCCTTATCGTCTCTTGTCTATCCAAAACATCATTGATAACATCAAAATTGGAACCACTTAAAACATGAAAGTTATAGGGAATTTTTCTCAGCTTTCTAGCAAAAAAAAAAAATTAATGTCATTTGGACTTTTAGAACTCCAGATATGGGTCAAACTCTAAACAATATTCAAGTTGCAAGACAGATTCAGATTTCTTCATTATTGCTATAATTTGGACTTAAAAATGACCTTTTAAAAACCAAACCTCTATATAAAAGTTGTAGCCTATGTCTTACCTTTCCATCCATATAAAGGAGATCTAAATCCGAGATCTACAACTCCAAATATGACCCAATTACCAAACAATATTCTAGTTTGGACTGCACGATCATCTCTTTCCTAAGTTTAGCCATCTCTTTGTCCTGTCAATTTCAGTATTTAAACTCTTCAATCAATCCTTTTATTTATGTGATAAGCCTGTCTTTAAAATAAATATTTACCATAAATTAAAGGTATCTTATATTATTAGATATATTATTATAAAACATATTTTAGTTAAGGAGTTATTGATACTTCAAATGCAAAATGATAATATAAAACCTTAATAAAAATGTTCTTTAAAGTGATAACCATACCCCCCCCAACTAGCTTATTACTAGTCCTTAGTAATCAAAGCGTTAAAATAGAAAAATAATTTGCAAATTCCACAAAACAAAATATTCATCATTCAACTTCCATTAATCTATCCAGATAAACAAACTCTCATTAAATTTATATATTTGCTCAATACCTCTTAAACAAGATATTCATAAACCTTTTTTTTTATACTCAATGTATCAACACATAGTTATGGAGCTTTTATGTTATAATATTCAAGGTTAACTTCCTTGGGTTAGGATTATTTTTTTTATTTTTTTAATAGATATATATATATATATATATATATATAAAAGTTAAAACATGATGCATCTTTAACCCATGTAAGGAGCTTTCGGCTAATAACTCTCAAATCAGTTGGTCTTAGGGCATTAGGTGTTGAGAAACCCCAACAAGCTTAGTAACTTGAGTTGCAGATACTAATACATAAATATTGCAATGTTTGATTCCCTTAAGCTTTTATTCTCAACCCATGTAACAAGTGTTGACCCAATAGCTCTCAAGTCAATTGACTTTAGGGTATTAAGTGTTAAAACACCTTTTCGAGTTTAGTTACTTAGGTTATGGAGGCTACAAAACCAAATTTATCTATATTTTTATAATCATTATTTTTTTTGCTTTTTTATTTGCTCTGTTGTTCAAATTATATACCATCCCTTTCTCTTAGTTGTTACCTTTAACAAAAGAACATAAATAATATAATAATCCAATGTACAACCCACAATTATATGTTAAAGTGTGTGTGTAAAAATTAAGGTTTAAGAAAACATGTTAAATGATTATTGAGTGTAATTAAGTAATAATAATGCAAAAGCTTGTAAACCTGAATATTTCAAGAAATATTATGATAGACTGTATTAAGAATGATTACTAAGATACGTCTCAAGAGCCACTTTAACAAAAGAGCTTTTTTACTCTACCATCCTAATAACAATAATTTTGCACATGCTTTATAAAATAGAAAACATAGCTAGTTAATGTTTTTTGTCAAGTACTAACCTCTCCCCCCAACCAAAATAAAACATTGTCCTCAATGTCCTAAAGTAGAAAGATAAAGTATAAAAGACATCACCTAAAATAACAAATACTAACAAACCTGAAACACACTTAAACAAATATAAGAAACAACAAAACACAAATATTATACTATTAATAAAACCAAAAGACATAAGTTTTTACAAACTAAGAATCAAATCACAGTTGTGATTGTTGCTCACATCTTTCCTTGGTTTTACATCTAGAAACGGTTTAAACGTCTTCTATAGGTCAAGGATAGGCTTCCCATCCAGTTTTCTTAAAAACTAGTAAACAAGGTCTCTTTGTTTAGTCAAAATCCCAAGACTATACCAAGTATGTTCTTTATGAAAATGGGTTCATAAGTCATAAATTATACGATGCTTATATTCATTATGATGAGACTTAAGAGTCAATAGAAGATTATCTAAAGACTCTCTCTATTTTTAAATAAATCCTATCTTTTGATAATTTTCATAGGTTTTGCAAAATACATGTGAATCCTTGAACATGGTGGGCCAATAAAATCCACTTTGTAAGATTTGGACTCCAATTTGGACTTGAAAACCGTTTTATTAAAACTAGACTTCCATATGAAAGTTGTAGCCTATGTCTTAGCTTTCTATCTATATCAAGTAGACCTAAATCCAAGATCTACAACTCTAGATTTGATCCAATTACCGAATAATATTTCAGTTTAGACTACACCGGCATCTCTTTTTTAAGTTTGGTCATCTCTTTGTCCTTTCAATTTTAGTACTTCAACTCATCAATCAATCCTTTTATTTATATGATAGAACTATATTTAAGATGAATATTTACTATAAATTAAAAGTATCTTATATTATTAGATATGTTATTATAAAACATGCTTTAGTTAAGAAGTTACTGATACTTCAACTGCAAAATGATGATATAAAACCTTGATAAAAATACACTTTTAAGTACTAATTATTATACTCTGACATTAATACAATAACAATCATTGACAAAACTCTTCCATATTCATGGACCTAATTTTACAGTAAGTGCCTCTAACATGCTAGGAATTAGTCATGAAATACCCATTCATCAATTTAAGGTTAACCTAATTATTTATCCAATCCATTGGAAAAAGCATAATTTTAAAGGTAAAAGACAGAAACCAATAACACAAGAAGTGGATAAGCTTTTAGCTGGTATCTTTATTAAGGAGTGATGTACGCTACCTAGCTTACAAATATGGTAATGGTCAATAAAAACGACAACATGTGAAAAATATATGTGGACTTCATAAATTTGAATGAAGTTTTCTTAAAAGACAATTATCATCTTCCTAAACTTGATTGATTGGTTAACTTTATCACTGGTTTTAACTATCTAAGTTCTTTGAATGCCTATTTTAGATACCATTAAATCTCCATGCACCTAGATGATGATGAAAAAATAACTTTCATAACTAAAAGGGGAACATATTTTTATAAAGTTATTCCATCCATACATAACAATGTTAAGATCACTTCTTAGTAGATGGTAAATAAATTATTTAAAAATCAACTTGAAAGGTTTATGGAGGGATATATTGATGACCTTTAAACAATATCTTTTAGACCTAGAAGAGTTCTTTTCTATTTTGGCCATCATCATATGAAGTTTAATCCTTCCAAGTGTGTTTTTTCCATAAAAAATATTTTTGGATTTCCTAGTTAATAGCAAGGGAATCAAGCCCAGTCCAAAAAAGATTTAAGCCATTTTAAATATGGCTCCCCATTGATCATTATAAAAAGGTTTAGTGTTTCACTAAGAGATTGGTTGTCCTTAATTGGTTCATAATTTACTGTAGGCAATGTACTCTACCATTCTTTAAGACTTTAAGGAACCTTTTGGACTTTGAGTGGACATTAGATTGTCAAAAAGCTTTTAAAGAGCTCAAAATTCATTTTTCATCTTCCAAAGTATTGTCCTAACCTATAAAGAGTGAAAGTTTTTTTCTTTACCAGGGTGTGGCGGACTCGACAATCAAGGTAGTACTTGTAAAAAAGGAAGAAGGAATCCCATACCTAGTTTATTACTTGCTAGTCAATGTAGTACATGGGTTAAAGATGCATGATGTTTTTAAATTATATGTATATATATTTTAAAAAAAAAAGCAAAAAAAAAAACAAAAATAATAATCTCAACTCAAGGAAGTTAACCTTAAACATTAGAACAAAAATTTTGTTTTCTTTCAAGAAAAGCCCTATAATTAATTATGTGTTAATACATTGAACATAAAAGAAAGGTTTATTAATATCTTATTAAGAGGTATTGAGTATATATATAAATTTAATGAGAGTTTGTTTATCTGGATAGATTAATGAAGTTAAATGATGAATACCTTGCTTTGTGGAATTTGCAAATTGTTTTTCTATTTTAACGCTTTGATTACTAGGGACTAGTAATAAGCTGGTTGAGGGGTATGATTAGTACTTAAAAGTGCATTTTTATCATGGTTTTATATCATCATTTTGCACTTAAAGTATCAATAACTCCTTAACTAAAACATGTTTTATAATAATATATCTAATAATATAAGATACCTTTAATTTATGGTAAATGTTCATTTTAAATATAGGCCTATCAAATCAATAAAAGGATTGATTGATGACTTTAAGAACTTAAATTGCAAGGGCAAAGAGATGACCAAAATTAGATAAGAGATGTCGATGCAATCCAAACCAGAACACTATTCGGTAATTGGGTCATATCTGGAGCTATAGATCTCATATTTAGGTCTACTTTATATGGATGAAAAGACAAGATATAGGCCTACAACTTTTATATGGAGCCCAAGATCTAAAAAGGTCATTTTCAAGTCCAAATTGTAGCAACAACAAAGAAGCCCGAATTTGTCCTCCAGCCCGAGTACTATTCAGTATTTTGGCCATATCTAGAGTTCTAAAAGTCCAAATAAGCTGAATTGTTTACACAAGAAAGCTAAGACAATTGCCTACAACTTTTATGTTTTCGAGTAGCTCCAATTTTGACGTTATCGATGACGTTTTGGGCAGACAAGAGAAGATAAGGATTGTCACCAAGTCAAGAGTTGGCCACCCACTTATCAATTCGTCATCAAATCAACAGTTCCCAAGTTTGGCCTATAAAAGGAGGCATTTGCCATGCATTTAGGCATCATGGTGTCCAGATCAAGATCATGCTTTTGCTTTCTCTCTTTGTATTTTTTGTATTGCTTATGCTTTGCTTTCATTAATATAAAGTTTATGCCTTTTATTTCCTTTACTTAGTTAGCTTTTATGTTCTTATTTTGTTTATCTATTTTTCTTTCTTTCATTATGTCTAGCTAAGTTAATTATGTCAACGTGAAAAGGTTACATTAATGGTGTAAGAATAAGTATAATGTAAATTTAATATGGACTTTAATGTTTGATACTAACATGTTTTGTATTTGTTATCTTGTTCACTCTTTAATACTTTGCTTGTTAAATGATTAATCTTGATTTATGTTGTATAACACTTGGTACAACAAATGCTTGGCACTTTCATAGCTCATACTATATGGTATAACCGATACTTGAGCTATGAAAGGAACTTAATTTGTTGTTGAAATTTACAAGTATTAGCATTAATCGAATAAGATGACTAATGTAATCATGTTAACAATCTATAATCAATTTTGATGAGGGAACCTTATTTGTGTGTGGTTTCCAATTGAACACTCTTGTTCTTAAAATTTAAACTTTATTATCTTATTTATTACAATTACTAACTTAAAAGTAATTGACTTTATCATTTAAGGGTCCCTAAACCTCACAAAAAGAGACTAATTTGTAAGTGTTAGGTTGTTTACCACCAATTATCTTATTCTTGAGCTATTTAGAAGGGAATATTGATTTGAACGTGTGATTACCCACTATTCAAATACTCAAAAACCTTATTTATGAGCATATTAGATTTTTGAACATCATCAATTTTGATCACTCATGTTTTGCTTTGGTGAATATTATTCTCAGATAAAGCTTATCACCAAAATATTGGGTTATCATTAGTCCTCATACTACAACAACATGTTTAAAGGTTCATCGGTAAAGTCGCTTTATATTTACTATTTAAAATGGTGAACAACTATTTCTTTAATAATGGTGACTTGTATTAAAGTTTTCTAATTGTTTTTTTTATATATTCTTAAACCATTTTTAAAATTAGAAATGAAAAAAAAGTTAAGAAAATTAAATATTTGTTTAAATAATATTTTGAAAAAATAATTAAAATACTATGTTGAAGTTAAAAACAATATAATTAAGATAAATAAACATAAAACTCTAAAATACATCTAATTCCTTAACTTTCCTTTCATGTACTGGTATGCATCTAAATTTTATTTGATATTCTTCCTCTAACAAACCCTTGACACCTTTGCATTATTTCTCGTATCATTCTTTACTAGCAATGTGTCATTTTACTTTGTACTCACATTTTAACCCATAGCTCGACTTCTAGTAGAGGGGAAAAAATGAAATTTCAATAAAGTCATCAGTATTCCACTTAAATTTACACCAAACACAAAACCCTTTATTTGGTGGAAGGTATGAAAAAAATTGAAAAAACGTTTAAGTTGTAACAAAACAACATGGTATAAATAAATTTTTTTAATTGTAATACCTTTTTAGTCCTTCATCTCTATATTTAATCCTTAATCTGGAATTTGTTTCTCTTTACTAGCTAGTTTATAAACACTTTTTTTGTTATAGGGGATTGAGAGAAGGTTGAATAAAAAAAAAGATTAAAAAGAAGGTTTTGGTGCATCTTTATTTATGCAAGAAAGAATCTAAGAAGGAATTAGAGGAATCCGTTTATTGCTTCTTCACTTAATTTCCAATACTTTCAATTTAAATAAATTGAAAACTATACTTCCATTCATTTATATTTTTTTAATATTTTTTATTTGAATATATTGATTATCAATTGGATTTCTAAGAAGTTATCCATCATTTCTTCCTTTTATCTTTAAATTTTACCTAATTCATCCTTCCTACTATATCCATTCCTCGTGGCAAAAACAACAAACAAAAAAATAGTTGTTGTTTTGGTGTTAAAGCACGCTTACTTTCACTTAAAGCCTTTCATGTATGATATTCAAAAATGAAGCCTTAATGAAATTGAAATTGATTTGAAATTGAAATTTTCTTTATTCAAGAAAAAAAACACTTATATATTATAATTCATAGCTAATAGCTAATGAATATAATTGTGAATATTATATATTAACTTTGTACCATCAAATAACCAAAAACTATATTGAAAGGTTTGATGATTCAATTTTATTTTTTTAAATAAGAGAAATGTAATATAAAAGCTAATGATTTGGCTCAACATGGATAAGGATATAAAGCGGTATTCAATAATCATGGCATTATATCAGTAAAAAAATTTATCGATAAACCATTATTGACAATCAATAGAGGTATAATAATGAGCAAACTAGTAAAGAATCCATGGTAAAAAAAAAATACAAGATAGTCATAATAAAACCATTGGTGAAATTTTAAGTCAAGTAGAAGTAGAGGATCTTAGCAATTATAGTGTCCTTGATCCTTATAAGAAATAAAGAGAGGAAATAAAAAAATAAAAGACACTTTATAAAAAATTCCAAGATCGTTTAGACTAAAAATGACCAATTTTGTCTTCATTTTATTAGAGACAATAAAACTATAGTTTTGCTAAACTTTTTAGGTTAAAAAAATAGTTTTATTTATCATGAGTAAGGTTTATGACATAAAGCACATCAATTCAGCATCAAAATGAGATGTTAATCATTAACCATCATTAACAATAACTTTTATTAGCTAAGAATAATCAAGGATTACATTAGTTATGCAATAAGGTATCAAGCATGCCAATATTTTGGTCTAAACTAGTATATGCGATTAAACGAGCTCAATATAGTGGTCAATCCATAGCCTTTTAGAGGTGGGGAAATTGACATCATGTTCGGTTTTGAGAAATATATAAACACAATAAAAATGATAATTTTAATTTATTTTTTTTAAGAGTTTTAAGGATCTCATTGAATAATCTAAAGCCGTATAGAGTTTAACTTAAGATTATTTGAAGATTAAATCTTTTTTACGAGGCTTGATGAATTTTTCAAGGTTAGATTGTTGTAAGTCATAAGCCATTTAATTATTTAACCAATAGCGATTTACACGAACCACTAGATTAAAAATCTCTTAAAACCCTTTTAGAGAAAATGATTGTTATACATGAAATGCTAGCAGTTTCTTTTTGTGTTTTCAAGTGTTTATATACCTATGTTTTGTACAGAAAATATGAGGCTTAACATTCTATTTATAAGAAAAAATAATAACTCTATAAATAAAACAATATTATTTTACCCCTAAATAATATCACATATATTATTTCATGGTAGTTTTAGAGATTCATGAAATCAAGTTCTTACTTGATTTTCCTATGTTTGGAATTGCAATCCCTTATACAAATTACATTCTAGTACTTAATTTCTAAAACTTATTTATAATTAAGTTATATTTGATTAATCATCCTAACTTAATTTTTCATCAATGGTTCTTTATGTATGTGACTCATTATGTTTCTAATATATTGGTTACAATATAACTTATAATTCTAAATAAAATAGAATAAATTAAATTGAATAATTTTAGTTAATTTATTATTAATTTAATAATTAATTGATTTATATTTAAAAATCAAGTGCATCATTCAACAACATGTCATAATCCCTAAAATATTAGAAAACTCATACATGATTTGACTTAACCTTTTGGTGACTAGTTTCTACGTGTAATTATTATCCTTCACTAAAAGTTTAAATAAGATTTAAAACTTTTTTTAAAATCTCATTATGTGATAGGTAAGGATTTCAGAATTAAAATTATTTGAGAATAGATAAAATATTTTTTTCTAATTCACCTAAAGTAATAAATCTTTTATTCATTACTCAAATAGTTTTATATAGTTCATTATATACATATTGATTAATGTAATGTGTAGTCCATATGACAACATAGCATATTTTATTTTTTAATTCACCTAAAGTAATAAATCTTTTATTAATTACTCAAATAGCTTTATATAGTTTATTATATACATATTGATTAATGTAATGTGTAGTCCACATGACAACATAGCATATTTTATTTTCTAATTCACCTAAAGTAATAAATCCTTTATTGATTACTCAAATAGCTTTATATAGTTCATGTTATACATATTGATTAATTTAATGTGTAGTCCAGATGACAACATAGCATTCTCTATATAAAATAACTTAGTGATCTTAAGTCTAAATATCACTTACGTAATTGTCATGTGAACTTTTTATTGACAAAAGTGATCTCTCCTTATAGAACACATACGTAGTTCATTTCATTGTATATAACAAGTATCTACATATTAGTTTTAGGTATCTCTCATATCTCGACTTATAAGAATAATTTATTCCTTTCATAAAGGAAAGAATATAATATGTATAGATCTTAAAAACTCTAATAATATTCAATTTTAATGTAAAATCAACCAAGATTATTTTGGAATAATGTTTTGATGTAATAGAAATCAAGAAAATTTTGGAATAATATTTTAAAATAATAAAAATCTCATAATTATAATCACTTTATAACTTCTTTTGTTAAGCATTTTTGTATTAAAGATTTTGTTTTAAATTTAGATTCATTAATCAAACATAAATGAGTATTAAAAATAAGAAATTATTTATTAATAATAAATATATTTTTACATGAATAGAGTCAATATCATGTATAATTAATTGATTGGCTACATAGTATATACATTAACATATCATTAGCAAAATATATCTACCTCTATCAAAGGGATATACTACATCCTTGTACCTAAAAATTACTTCATCAAATAAGTTAAAGTTATTCTTAATCAATTAAAAAAATGATCAAATTCATTAAAAAAACATATCATACATAAATTTGAACTCTTAAAAACAATCATTACTAACCAACAATTAGTACTCACGAGAGAGGATATAAAGCAATTAATATAAGAAGATGAATTTAAATAATTCATTGTACTCCTTATCATTCTCATGCCAATAAATAATAAAATCAGCAAGTAAAAGTTTTATTCTTATCATATAGAAATTTGTTAAAAATATTTTATGGTTTTACATGATGTATTGTAATATAAACATTATAAATTATTATTCTATTATATTAGGAGATATGGAGAGTTTGGATGAGGTGAGATTCATTGTATTGTATCACTTAAGGAAAAAAGTTAAAAGAACATATAACAAACATATATAATAAAATAAATTACATGTGATTTGGTGTCGAAGACTATACTACCTATTGTCTATAAAAAGTTAAAGATTTAGTAAGCAATTCCTAAATTTGAAGGTCTTATCAAAGTTTTAAAAAGAGAAGTTTATAAATTGAAAAATCAAGATAGGAAATTACACTTTTGATTGATCAATGATTGATATTTAAAGAAAATTTGTCCTTATATAAAAAAATATAGTAAAAAATGATGTTTCTAAACAAAATATGAATCATTTTAAATATCACAAGTATAAATTGATCCAAATTTATATTATTTGTATTTTGAGCCTACTAAATAGACTATTAATTACAACCAATTTTTTTATTTTTCTAATTACAACTAGAATTTAATAAAATAACACTAGTTAATTATGAATAGTATTTTTTGACATAATTGAAGAAAAATTAAGCTGATAAAAATTGGATTTCATAAACTTTGTTTAAAATTGGAAATTTCTTTCATAAATTTGCTGATAAGAACATGAAAATAAAAGTAAATTGTTCATACAAATTAAAATTTAGGGGAGATTGTTCTCTCTATCGTAATTCTAATATATTCTCCCAAGTAGAGGTGACAGTTTTGGAGATCTTTTAAGGCTTTTTTCCCTCACCAGCCTTTTGTTTGTAAATGAAGTCAAATTTGTGTTTGTTGATTCTTGAAGGAAGAGGGACCTTTCAACTTTACTCCTAGCTTCAGCTTCTTTAACAGTCATATTAGCTCTGGTCCTCTTCAACCTTGGCCAATTCCTCTCTCAAATGAGCCATGTTGCTTTCTTTGAAGGATTGTTTGGCCTGTTAGATAGTTACATACCTGAACTTCTCAAATCTAGTTCTAGGAATGAAGGGATTCTTGAGTAGCTTCATAAATCTTCAGCATCTTTACTGTAAATAACTTTAAAAAGTTGGCTGATCAAGGATGGAGTAGCCATGGCTGGCTGATTAAGAGTGCTAGTTTCTTTATCTTTCTTGGCTACAAAAGGAAGAATGACGTCTTCAGTCTCTTCATCCAATAGCAACATATGTGCTCGAAATAGTTGGAACGCTCTTAAGATAAGGTATAGTTGTGGTTGTTGCTTTAGCAGCTCGAGCTTTGAAAACGACAAGTCAAAATAAAGCTTTTATTTGACGTTTTAGATCTGGATTTTTCAAGCTCAGAATCCTTCAAGTCCGACTGTAAAAATCCTCACAGTCCTGATCAAAATTCCTCCGTTTTCTTTCCCTCTCCCCGCCCCTCTCTCTCCCTCGTCCTTGGTATGCCAATTCAAAAATGGAAAGGTAAACAGAGTGAACATTCCTTTTCATTTTATTTATTTATTTATTCATTGATCACCTTGGCATAAAACGATAGCGTTTTTCAAGTTAGCAGTGGATGAATAGTAAAACCTCACTTTTTTAATTCTTAATTCTTAATTCTTAAAGTTAATGACAGTAATATTACTTTTAAAAGCAAATATCTATCTATTTTATATTATAAAATGGCATCATGATTTTATATATCATCTCAAAGTAATATTCTACTCGTAGTTTTTTTTTAATGCCACTCAGGCAATTAATGTAAATTTTTTTACAGAATAAAAATAGATCTTTTGATGTTAACTAAATAAATAAATAAAATTTATGAAATAGAGAGATTAAATTAGATGAATTTTCTTAAAAAACTGAATGAGAATTTTGTATAATATATTTATTGTAAATTATTTTTATTTTTATTTTGATCAATTGAAAATCATGTTATGAGCATTTATTTAATATGTGTATTGAATATTTTTTAAAATTTAAAATAAAAATATCTTTAATATTTTATATTATAAATTGGCATAATGAGAATTTTGTATAATATATTTGTTTAAAATTATTGAATTTTAAATATTATATAGGTTTTTCGTCAATAATTCACTTAATATCTCTTTTAGAGTTAAGTAAATACAGTCCACTTTCTAAATTATTTATAAAAAATAATATAAAAGTGAATCGATGATCTATATGCTATTCTTGTACTAAAATACAGGGTGAATCTCACTAATTAAAGCAGTTGCAAGGCCCCAACTGCTTTTTTAAAATAATAAAATGAGAGCTTCAAGACCTCGTGATCATAGCCACGTGGAAGAATCTTGATGGGAGTTCAAAAACTTTATGCTAATTAATTGTGAGATCACATCTTTCTATTTTTCATTTTCATTTTCATTTTCAGTGACCCCAGTAATAGTGAGAATCTGATACGTGTAACAAACGGTGACATATCTCATCATGCTACAAGGCTCACGTCTCCATGTGCTTTTTCGTTGGTCGGTGTTCGGATGATTACAGCTATTGTCTAAAAAGTTTTTTTTAATTTAAAAATATGTTAAAATATTATTTTTATTTTAAAAAATTCATAATAATTAAAGATTAAAAAAATATTTTTTGAACATACTTTCGCTCGGTTATTAATAACATTTAAATGCTATAAATAGTAGTAATAGGAGACGAATTACCCAAGGTGCAACTCACCTCTTTAACTGTTGATCTAAATAGTGAAGGAGATGTGTTTTTTTTCTTAATTTCCCGCTTCGTCTTGTTTTCAGTAAAATATTCAAAAATAAGAATTTTAAAAATAAATCAAATTAAAAATTTAATATATGATAAATTGAGATTAAATGATAAAATCAAAAATATATAAAAATTTTATAAAAAATATATAAAAAATTAAAAATTAAAAAAATAAGAATTGAAATTAAAATACAAACAATAAAAAGAGCAATGTGTCATTTTTATAAGAAAAGAGAAAAAATAAAAAATTTATTAATAATAAATTGAGCAACCATCATCAACACATATTATTATACTAAAAAAAAGACATGGTAGTGCTTCCAACAATACTATTAAAGGGTATTTTTAAATATTAGAATGTGTTGATGTATCATATAAAAGGTACAGACAACTTTTACATGCTGGAGAATGAGTCACACGTGCTATAATATTTTTATCTATTTTATTTTATATATTTAATTGAATATTTAATTTCTTTTAAGGTGATCAAATAAAAAAAATTATTGTGAAAAGATAAAAAACCATTTGATATTAGCTTTAAATTTTTTGTTTTTAATTGTATTTTCTTATAATTTCACAATATATTTTAAAAAATTATTTATTTCTGATTAATTTGATAATGTTTAATAATCCTGACTAAAACACGTTGTTTGGGTAAAAAAGTAAAACTATGATTATATTATTTAAGTGAACAGCGCAAATAATTTTGGGTAAAGCATGCTTTTTTAAAGGGGTTCAACTTTTGTCAATGAGGCAATTTCTTCTTCTTACCTTGTCTTTCTAATGCAGAGAGATAACTAAGGTTGGGAAAACTTTTTTCACCCTAGACCTCTGTTGACTTGTAAACCTAGCTCTTCTCATAGGTCCAATGCACCTTCCATTAAATAGAAAAACAAAATCCTTATTATAACAAAAAAAGAAAGAAGAAGAGTTAATTACAACTTAAAGTCTATAATTTAATGAAATTAATTGATTAGTACTTTTATAGTTTCAAAAACTATTATTTAACCTCTATGTTCTTAAAACCACTTACAGATTAGTCCTTTCGTTAAACTATGTTATGTTTGAATTATTATTGTTTTTTTGTTTTTTGAGAAATATATAAAAGAAAAAAAAAAGAGAGAACTAGGTAATTGAAGAATTTTGTGGGAAATTAGGTATTTTTCAAAACAAAACAAAAAAGACAAAAGTAAGGATAGTGAGAATTAGTTAAAAGACTATTTAGTTATTTTTATAATACAGAGATTAATTAATTAATTATCATAAATTATAAGGACTAAGTTGTGATCAAATCAAGAGAAATAAAATCCCAAATAAAACAGAACAAACCGTATGTTGGGAACCGAACCGATATTGCTTTTGGCTTCCACGCAGGAAATGGGAACTTTCTTTGGCTTGATACAATATGGACAAACAAGGTAGAATCATAGAGCTCCACTTGATTGGATTTCCGATTCTAACCTCACAAGCAATGTGAGGAGGATAACAATCTCTCCTTATATATTGTCAGTGCAAGCTCTTCCAGTTTGGCCATAGTTAGTTCGAGCTTCTTGATTCTTTTCTTGTCTCTCTCAGAGCACGAGTTCTTACACTGTGGATATGGCCTCGCATGGTAAACTAAGCATTTCTACATCCCCGAAAAGCGGCAACGGAGAAAGAAGCAGTGCTGTGGCATCAAGCTCCCCAAAAGGCCAATGCCTGTGCTCACCAACAACACATCAAGGGTCATTCAGGTGCAGGCTTCATCGGTCGTCAAGTTCATCTGCTGCTCCGATGATGAAAAGATCAAAGTCTATGCCACCAAAAGAGGCTCCAACTTCCCTTTCTCCCAAGTCAGTTGAGTCTACTTGATTAATATTTATGGCTTAGTAACAAGTGTTTCCTTTGTGAATCAACCTCGATCCCACAAGATCCTATCTATCTATACCTCACCGACTGTGTAGAAAAAAACCAAAGCAGAAAAAGTATACTGGGGATGTAGATGATTTGTTGTGATTGCTTCGATCGAATTAACGTTTCCATTTTAATTATATTCAGAAAACTACTGCAGCTTATTCTGTCTGGTTGTTGATAATTTAATCATCCCCAGCGAAAAAAAAAAAACAGAGAGAAAATGGAACTGGGATCATGGCTGTTGGATTGTCGCGCTGCCAAACGGAACTGTAGAACTTTGTCTGTCTTTGTGCTATGATTGGTATGCAATTATGCATATTAGGTGTATATATACGCACGTACCTTACCTCTTTGTGAAGCAACAGGTGGTTTTGGATAGATGGATCTTCTTTTCTTTCCTTTTTCCTTCAACTTCTATGAATATTTTTGCGGAAATTGCCTTTCTAATTCAATAAAAGATAAATTAATCATAAAAAAGTTATGAAACTTGTAAAAACTTTACTCCTCACGGTATGATGTGCGTTTAACTTTCTTCTTTTACAAGTGTAATCTACATTTACTTGGATTAGGTGAATAACACATGGTAAGTTCTTTTTCTCTTTTTTTTTTTAATTATAGATATGCAAGTCCATCTTGATTAATCTCTTAAGCTTTTAAAATTAATGATCAAATAATCCTAAAATTTATATCATTTCAAACTGATAATTTTAAAAAAATAAATTTAAAATCTAATTAATTAAATTACATCAAACAAAGTTCACATAGGAAGTTATTGAATACTTACATGAGACTTAGCCGCCACTGATTTATCAAGGAATCATTATCCTGAAAGCAGGCATCGTATTTATAAGCTAAAAGTCCCTTGCCCACGTATGACTTGCGAATCCAATTTTTGACTCTCGCCTTTCGTTTTCTAATGGGATATAGCAAGAGATGAGTATTGAATGGCCTCAAATGGATTAGGTTAAATGTCTTAGTTAAAAATATTGAAGAAATAATCAATAAAGTCTTCGATATTTTCTGATGGATAACCGGCCAAGAGAGGGATGGCCCTCAATAACGAATGTTTATCTTCCTCGAAATAGAGTGCTCTGGCTTTTACTGTGTCATTATTGCTTATGAAATTATTGAAAAACAAAGGAAGATGACAGGACTGAGCCCTCGCATGGTGAATAAAGTCGCCCAATAGCCTTTTTTATTTTTATTTTTTTTGTAGGGAAGGCATATATCTGCGATTTTAAAAGTATAAATCCACAAAAGATAAAAAGAAAAATACAAATATACAAGAAGGGTCTTCTGTATCCACCTCTTCAATTCTCTTCGTTCATCTCTATGGCGTCTCTTTATCGCCACACTCACACAACCTAAAACAACTTCCTTGCCATGGCCATCCACTATGGGCTTAAGTGTTTGTCTCAATTGATAAACCTTTGATCGGATAGATTCTAATTAAGTGTATTTTAAATAAAAGCGTGCAAAGCACTCTAACTACTTTTCTTCCCATCCTTTCAAATGTAATTATTTCATTCCTAGTCTATCTCTTACACTATTAAAATCTCCATTATCGTTTTTTTATATATAAATTATTAAGCTGGAACAACTAAACTAATCTAATCCTGGTTGGTACACTTTTAGATTGTAAAACTATAAAAGCTATAGTTATATGTTTACAACCTATTAATTTAATTTAAGAAAATTTATAAACTATTTAAATAATAATTAAAATAAAAAATACTAAATAGAACTAATGCTGTCGACTTCCTTTCAACTTCAATTTATTAAGTACCAAATATTATTAAAATATAGATCATATATTAGGTAATTAAAGAGACTTTAATATATATTCAAAAGATAAAAAGTTTTGTTATATCTTATAATAAAACAAATATCAAATTAATAAATTTACATATTAAAGGGAAGATTTTAAGGAAAATTCAAAATTAATCCAAAAAAATGTACCTTTAAAATCTATATATACATGGATGATTGATCTATAGAGTAAAAAAAAGACTTAACCCATCATCACTAATTACTCTTTATTTCAAGATATGATGGTTATATAATTTCTTTTTTATTCATTGGAATTGTTACTTTTCACATGCTAACGCTTATAAAAATAGTATTCATTATGTCTTTTTCATTTCTAATCATTGTTCATCATTATTCATCATTGTTAATCACTGTACATCTCTTTTAATTGTTGTAATTCATCTCTTACCTTCCAATGAGCTCACTCTAAATTTACCATGAAATCCAAAAAGCAATATCTTTCTATAATTTTAAAACCCAAGGTTAGAGAAGCTTAAATCTCATCCTTTAATTATAGTGGATTAGTCTTACAATTCTATTTTATTTTATTTATTTTGTAAACAAGTACCTCCTAAATATCCATCCCTTGTCGATTTTATTTTCAAATATCATGATGAATTACCATCCTAACATTCATTTGGATTCTTCAACTTTATAGGATCATACTCTTAGATCCTTTCATTTTGAGTTTCTTATCTTAGAAGAATTAGCGGTAAAATCTTATGATATCTTGGGTCTATTAATCCAAAACTTTTTTACAAAAAAAAAAAATTATAATCTTCATTATTTAGAATAACTTTGCTAGTTATTCAAAATGTCTAATCCAAGTTATATTGTTTATCAATCTAAGGTTCATATCTTGTACTGAATACTTATAAACTATTTTAATATAATGACAAACTAGTGCAAGATAAGGATATTGAACCTCTTTGATCTTACCTTTAACCAGATATCTAATGAGAACACATCTTTAGTAGGTCCTATTATCTCACATGAGAACATTAGCAACAAATATATTCAAATTACAAAGGGTTTATAAATTAGATCACAACAAATATATTCAAATTACAAAGGGTTTATAAGTTAGATCAAAGATGATGTAATGTCCTTGATAGAGTTTTGTCTAGTTGGCATGTATTATTTTAGGGTCTAGTTTTCCATCAATAAAAAAGATTATACTAAATACCTCTCCTGATTTGTGGTTAAGGTTCAAACTTGCTTTAGCTTTACTAAATGCCTCTCATGATTTGTGGTTAAGGTTCAAACTTGCTTTACCTATACTAACTAGGACCTTTACACTATAAAACTTGGGTTTTAATTGATATGATATTTAAAATAAAATATTAATAATAAAAAAAACACTACCATCAACTATAAGTACCATCTTATTGTTTATGTTATGTTTTTTATGCGAAAAAATCCTTAGCTTTGGACCTTTTACCACTAGCTTTTATTATTCAAAGCATGTAATTCCTATAATTAAAGACCTATACCCAAACACCAATAGCTATCTTTGATTAGTAAACATGTGGGTTGTAGGTTGCTTTCTAAATTGTATGACTAAAATATCTAATTTTATAGATGATAAGCAGTATGACACCAATAGATGTTAAGGCTTTATACATATCATGGAGTCTATAAATAAGCTCTCAATGTCTTAGGTTGAGCCCTACATTAAGAAAGAAAACAAAATAAACTCTTGTAACAAGATCACAAAGAGTTTTCCTTTAAACTATTGTTGTTAGTTCTTTTTCTCTTAATACTTTAGTAATTTAGTCTTTTTTAAAAGGTTCACAAGGTTCAAGAAGCCAAATTTAAAAGAATCATTTGATTCCTTAGCCAGTTCTTACATTCCTTACTTAAAGGTCGATATCCCTATCATAAAGGATATCTTAACAAGATGATTAAGATTGATTGGATAAAATAGAAGAAGAAAAATTGTTACATGGTTTTTAAATTGTTACATGGTTTTTAAGGTTACTAGAAATCCTAACTAATCTTTTAGTAGTTCTAGATAAAGGGCAAATTCTTTTAAAAACAACATGAAAATCACTATAAAATATCTTATCGAAGGTAAGTCGTCTTGTGTTTACTAATTATAATAAAACTATATGTATACAAATATATATTAAGAAAATAAACATTGAAAATACCTATCAAGATATTCGTTTTATATAATTTTTTTCCAACTAGTTTTAAGTTAATAAATTTCATGGCTAGTATGTTATTATTAGTTTAATATGTTCTGTAGTCAATCATCTAGTTACACGTGGCATTATTATATTCATGTAAATACATATTTATTATTAATAAAGGCTTAATATATCTTTGATATTCATATATAATATTAAATTAATGAATCTAATAGTTGATTTATAAATCTAGAATAAACATAAAGTCCATAGAATAAATATTTTGTAAAGAAAATTATAATGTTATAATTATAAGATTCTTATTGCATCAAAACATTGTTTTTAAAATATTTCTAGTCAATATTTTTTTAAATACTGGATATTTGTTAAATTCATAGAGACTGGTACATATTATGTTCTTTTTTTAATGAAAAAACAATTATTCTAATAAGCTGAGATACAAGGGATACCTATATACAAGTACTTATTATAAGACATGTACATTGAATTAAGCTACATTAAAATTTTATATGAAGAGATCATCTATGTCTATGGAAAGGCTCACGTGATGATTGTGTAAGTGATCATTAAACTTGAGATCATTAAGTTGTCTTATATAGAAAATGTTATGTTATGATCCTATTACATGTTATCTTAAATGAGGTAATGAAAGGGTACACATTTGATATATAGTATGAACTATATAAAAATACTTCAGTGATCAAGAGAGGATTCATCACCCTCGGTGAATTAGGACAAATATTTTATTTGTTCTTAAATAGTATTGACTGAGAAATCCTTAGCTAATATGGAATGAGATTTAAAAAGAGTTTCAATTCTTATTTAAATGATTAATGATTATTGACACGATCAAAAGATTGATATCTTCTCTCAAATGCAGGAATGTCGAATAATAAATAACCCGACAAGACTGGGGTTGAATCACAGGAAGGTTAATTGTATAAATTATAAACAACAACAACAACAAAATAATAATAGTAATAGTAATAGTACTAATAAAAAAAAGAAGTTGATGAGAACTTTGAGATGGAAGAACAATGTGAGGATTAAACAATGATAACAACATATGCCAAGATTAGAGGATCCATGACACGACTAAAAGGTTGATGTCTTCTCCCAAGTGCAGGAGTGTCGAAGTAATAAATAACCCGGCAAGACCGGAGTCGAACCACAGGGAGGTTAATTGTACAAATTATAAACAACAATTATAAAACAACAACAACAACAATAATAATAATAATAATAATAATAATGGTAGTAGTACTAATAATAATAATAATAATAATAATAATAAAGAAAGAGAAGAAGAAGAAGATGATGATGATGAGAACTTAGAGATGGAAAATTAATATAAGGATTAAACAATAATAATAACAAATGTCAAGGTTAGAGGTTCCACTAATGGTATATCAAACAAGTATAGTATAAACTCTTATTATTGAATTAGAAACCACACACAAAGGAGGTTCCAATCAGATTATATATTGTTAACATGATTACATTAGTCATCTTATTCAATTAATGCTAATACTTGTAAATCTCGTCAAGCATTCATGATTATAACTTATGTTAACAACAAATCAAGTTCCTTTCATAGCTCAGGTGTCGGTTATACCATATATTATGGGCTATGAAAGTGCCAAGCATTTGTTGTACCAAGTGTTATACAACATAAATCAAGTTAGTCATTTAACAAGCAAAGTATTAAAGAGTGAACAAGATAACAAATATAAAACATGTTAGTATCAAACATTAAGGTCCATATTAAGTTTACACTATACTTATTCTTCCACCATTAGTGTAACCTTTTCACCTTGACATAATTAACTTAACTAGACATAATGAAAGAAAGGAAAACAAATAAACAAAATAAGAACATAAAAGTTAACTAAGTAAAGGAAAGGAAATGAAAGGCATAAACTTAATATTAATGAAAACAAAGCATAAAAAATACAAAGAGAGAAAGGAAGAGCATGATCTTGATCTGGAAACCAAGATGCCTAAATGCATGGCAAATGCCTCCTTTTATAGGCCAAAATTGAGAACTATTGATTTGATGACTAATTGATAAGTGGGTGGCCAACTTTTGACTTGGTGACAATCCTTATCTTCTCTTGTCTGCCCAAAACATCATTGATAACGTCACAATTGGAGCCAGTTGTAAACATAAAAGTTGTAGGAAATTGTCCCAGCTTTCTTGTGTAAAAAATTCAGCTCATTTGGACTTCCAGAACTCCAGATATGGCCAAAATACCAAACAGTGCTCGGGCTGGAAGACAGATTCGGGCTTCTTTGTTGTTGCTACAATTTGGACTTGATAATGGCCTTTTTAGATCTTGGGCTCCATATGAAAGTTGTAGGCCTATGTCTTACCTTTCCATCCATATAAATGGGACCTAAATTTGAGATCTGTAGCTCCAGATATGACCCAATTACCGAACAGTGTTCCGGTTTGGATTGCACCGACATCTCTTTTCTAAGTTTGACCATCTCTTTGCCCTTGCAATTTCAGTTCTTAAAGTCATCAATCAATCCTTTCATTTATGTGATAGGCCTGCATTTAAAATGAATATTTACCACAAATTAAAGGTATCTTATATTATTAGATATATTATTATAAAACATGCTTTAGTTAAGGAGTTATTGATACTTCAAGTGCAAAATGATGATATAAAACCATGATAAAAATGCACTTTTAAGTACTAATCACACCCCTCAACCAGCTTATTACTAGTCCCTAGTAATCAAAGCGTTACAACAATTTGCAAATTTCACAAAGCAAGGTATTCATCATTTAACTTTCATTAAATTTATATATCTGCTCAATACCTCTTAACAAGATATTAATAAACCTTTCTTTTGCGCTCAATATATCAACACATAATTATAGGGCTTTTCTTGAAAGAAAACAAAATTTTTGTTCTAATGTTTAAGGTTAACTTCCTTGGGTTGGGATTACTATTTTTGTCTTCTTTTTTTTTCGTTTTTTTTTTTAATCTATATACATATAATTTAAAAACATCATGCATCTTTAACCCGTGTAACGAGCTTTCAGCTAATGACTCCTAGACCAGTTGGTCTTAGGGCATTAGGTGTTAAGACACCCCTACGAGCTTAGTAACTCGGGTCGCAGATACTGATATGTAGATAGTGCAATGTTTGATTCCCTTAAGCTTTTCTCCTCAACCCATGTAACAAGCGTTGGGCCAATAACTCCCAAGTCAGTTGACTTTAGGGTATTAGATGTTAAAACACCCCTTCGGGCTTAATTGCTTAGGTTAGGGAGGCTACGAAACCAAACTTATCTACATTTTTATTATCATCATTTTTTTTCTTCTTTTTTTTCATGTTTTTCTTTTTTAATTATATACAATCCCTTTCTCTTAGTTGTTACCTTTAACAAAAGAACATAAATAATGTAATAATCCAATATGCAACCCACAATCATATGTTAAAGTGTGTGTGTGTAAATTAAGGTTTAAGAATACATGTTAAATAAGTATATGAGCAGAATTAAGTGGTAACAATACGAGAGTTTGTAAACCTGAATATTTCAGGAAGTATTATAATAGACCTTGTTAAGAATGGTTACTAAGATGCGTCTCAAGAGTCACTTTAACAAAAGAGCTCCTTTACTCTACCACCCTAGTAACAACAATTATGCACATGCTTTATGAAATGAAAAACAAATTTTTTTTTTGTCAACTACTACCCTCTTCCCCCAACCAAAACGAGACATTGTCCTCAATGTTCTAAGATAGAAAGATAGAGTATAGAAGATATCACCTGAAATAATGAACACTGACAAACCTGAAACACACTGAAACAAATATAAGAAACAATAAAACACAATAATAAAACCAAAAAACATAAGTTTTTAGAAACAAAAAATTCAAATCGCAGTTTGTGATTGTGGCTCACATCTTCCCTTGGTTTTACGTCCAAGAACAGCTTAAACGCCCTCAATGGGTCGGGGATAGGCTTCCCATCCAGTTTTCTTAAAAACTGGCAAACATGGTCTTTTTTAGTCAGATTCCCAAGACTGAGTCGATCATGTTCTTTATGAAAATGGGTTCATAAGTCATGAATTGCATGATGCTTATCTCGACTATGATAAGACGTAAGAGTCAATAGAAGATTATCTAAAGACTCTCTGTGTTTTGAAATAAATCCCACCTTTTGACAATTTTCATAGTTTTTACGGAATCCATGTGACTCCTTGAATATGGTGGGCCAGTAAAATCCACTTTGTAAGATTTCTTCAATCCTTTTTTTTTACGAGAAATGATCCCCACATGCCTTAGAGTGACAAAATTTAATAACATCACTTACCTCATTGTCGGGAATGTATATTTGAAATATTTGATCAGAACAATAATTGAATAAGTAAAGGTCATCCCAATAAACATTTTGCACACTGCTCAAAAAATTTCTTTTGTCTTCGGTACTCCAATGAGCTGGTAAAAATCCTGAAGCAAGAAAATACATATTTTTAGCAAACCAAGGCATTGAACTAAGAGAAGGTAGAGATTCGTTAGGAAAGTAATTATCCATTGGTGTGATGTCAGGTATCGAATTTGTTGTCACTGTTGACAAAAAATTCGCATCAACATTTTCGGTGCTTGTTTCATCCGTGATTTCTTCCTCAGAATAAACCATTTGCAAATCTTCAGTTTCATCCAATTCATTTTTACTTAAAGTAGATTCAAGTTGATCATAAACTAATTCCTCAATATGATCTACTTCTTGTAAATCATTATCATCTCCAAGTTGCTTGCAAATGTTGAAAATATTCATCTCCAATGTCATGTTTCCAAATGATAGCTTCATCAGTCCATTCCTACAATTAATCAATGCATTAGAAGTTGCAAGAAATGGACGTCCTAAAATAATAGGAAATGAATTACATGCTTCAACAGGTTCTGTGTCCAAGACAATAAAATCCATAGGATAAATGAATTTATCGACTTGTACTAACACATCTTCAATTATTCCTCTAGGCACTTTTACAGATCTATCGGCAAGTAAAAGAGATATAGAAGTTGGTTTTAACTCACCTAGATTGAGACTCTGAAAAACTGAATATGGAAGTAAATTCACACTAGCACCAAGATCAAGTAAGGCTCTTTTAATTTTATGCTCTCCAATAAAGGAGGAAATTGTAGGACAACCAGGGTCTTTATATTTCAAAGCATTATTGTTCTGCAGAATGGCACTTACTTGTTCAGCTAGAAAGGCTTTCTTTTTCACATTCAGTTTCCTCTTCACAGTGCATAGATCTTTCAAAAATTTAGCATAGGAAGGAACCTGTTTAATAGCATCCAACAAAGGTATATTGATCCTTACCTGTTTGAAAGTTTCAAAGATTTCAGAGTTGTGATTAACTTTCCTTTGTTTGGTCATGGCTTGAGGAAATGAAAGTGCTGGCGGTGAATCAGTCGTTTCTTTGCAATTTTCAGATTCATCCCTTTCCTTACCCTCAAAGATTGACTCATCATCTTTCTCATAAGGTTCAAGAGAGGGTTTTTCAATAACCTTACCACTGCGTAGAGTAGTGACTGATTTGACTTGATCCATGTGTTGGCTTCCGGAACTACTTGCATTTGCATTGTATTGCCCTTTGGGATTTTGTTGTGTTTGAGATGGAAACTTACCTTTCTCTTGGAAACTAAGAGCATATGTTAATTTAGCAAGAGTATCTTTAAAATCTGTCATGTTTTGAACAAGTTGAGTATTAATTGTCTCTTGCTTTTCAATGAATGCATGCAATGTTTCCTCAAGATTTCTTCTAGAAGGTGGAGCATAAGAAGGTGCATATCCATGAGAATTTTGGAAATTATGGTGTGCTTGAAATGGTGGTTGTGAAGTTTGTGCATTGTTGTTCTCACTCTTCCAACTGAAATTTGGGTGATTCCTCCAACTAGGGTTGAATGCTTGGGAGTATGGGTTGTGGTTGGGCCTTTGGAAACTGTTTAAAGCATGGGCTTGTTCATGGAGACATTCCTTAAAAGAAGGCAAGGTTGGACAATCGTTGGTTGAGTGTTCATTTGTTTCACAGATTTGACACACAATGTTTTCAACAGATTTTAATTGACCACTCTTTTTTAATTCTAGTGCCTCGAATTTTCTAGCTAAAGATGCAAACTTGGCTTGAAGGTCATGATCTTCCCTAAGGTTGTACATACCTCCACTAGATGTATGAGGTTGAGTTTTACTCCGTGCCTCATAAGTACCCGCGGTATCCCAATTTTGAGCATTTTCAGCTAACAAGTCTAAGTACTCCATTGCTTCATCAGGGTCTTTATCTTCGAAAGTTCCATTGCACATCAATTCAACCATTTGCCTATCTTTAGGTGTTAACCCTTCATAGAAATGTGAAACCAATCTCCATGTTTCAAAACCATGATGAGGGCAAGTGCTAAGTAAGTCTCGATACTTATTCCAACATTTATAAAATGTTTCTCCTGGTTTTTGAGTGAAAGTGGTGATTTGTCTCTTGAAAGAGTTTGTTCTATGAGATGGGAAAAACTTCTTTAAAAATTGTTGTTGCATTTCATCCCAAGCACGAATGGATCCAGGTCTTAAATTTTGTAGCCATGTTTTAGCTTTATCTTTTAATGAAAAAGGAAAAAGCTTTAATCTGATGGTGTTCATGCTACAATTTAAGTTATTATATGTGTTGCACACCTCCTCAAATTCCCTTAAATGCAAGTATGGATTTTCTAATTCTAAACCATGAAAAGATGGTAAAAGTTGAATAATACCTGGTTTAAAATTAAAATGAGATGCATCAAGAGGAAAAACTATACATGATGGTGCACTTGTTCTTGTGGGATTCATGTGGTCTCTAAGTGTTCTAGCACGGTTATTCTCATTATTCTCATTATGAAGTGATTGATTATCTTCTTCGGCCATATTTTTTGAAAATGATGAGGATACCCTACAAAGTCTACCACTTGATGTACGTGACCACACTCTCATGCACGTGTAGGAATAGAATAAAAGGAAGAAGAAAATAAAAGAAGAAGAAACAAGAGAAAAGAAACAAAGTTATATACAAGAAAAGTGAAAAGAGAAAATAAAATAAATACTATAATTTATACAAGAACTTACCTCCCCGGCAACGGCGCCAAAAACTTGACACGACTAAAAGGTTGATGTCTTCTCCCAAGTGCAGGAGTGTCGAAGTAATAAATAACCCAGCAAGACCGGGGTCGAACCACAGGGAGGTTAATTGTACAAATTATAAACAACAATTATAAAACAACAACAACAACAACAACAACAACAACAACAACAACAACAATAATAATAATAATAATAATAATAATGGTAGTAGTACTAATAATAATAATAATAATAATAAAGAAAGAGAAGAAGAAGAAGATGATGATGATGAGAACTTAGAGATGGAAAATTAATATAAGGATTAAACAATAATAATAACAAATGTCAAGGTTAGAGGTTCCACTAATGGTATATCAAACAAGTATAGTATAAACTCTTATTATTGAATTGGAAACCACACACAAAGGAGGTTCCAATCAGATTATATATTGTTAACATGATTACATTAGTCATCTTATTCAATTAATGCTAATACTTGTAAATCTCGTCAAGCATTCATGATTATAACTTATGTTAACAACAAATCAAGTTCCTTTCATAGCTCAGGTGTCGGTTATACCATACATTATGGGCTATGAAAGTGCCAAGCATTTGTTGTACCAAGTGTTATACAACATAAATCAAGATTAGTCATTTAACAAGCAAAGTATTAAAGAGTGAACAAGATAACAAATATAAAACATGTTAGTATCAAACATTAAGGTCCATATTAAGTTTACACTATACTTATTCTTCCACCATTAGTGTAACCTTTTCACCTTGACATAATTAACTTAGCTAGACATAATGAAAGAAAGGAAAACAAATAAACAAAATAAGAACATAAAAGTTAACTAAGTAAAGGAAAGGAAATGAAAGGCATAAACTTAATATTAATGAAAACAAAGCATAAAAAATATAAAGAGAGAAAGGAAGAGCATGATCTTGATCTGGAAACCAAGATGCCTAAATGCATGGCAAATGCCTCCTTTTATAGGCCAAAATTGAGAACTATTGATTTGATGACTAATTGATAAGTGGGTGGCCAACTTTTGACTTGGTGACAATCCTTATCTTCTCTTGTCTGCCCAAAACGTCATTGATAACGTCAAAATTGGAGCCAGTTGTAAACATAAAAGTTGTAGGAAATTATCTCAGCTTTCTTGTGTAAAACATTCAGCTCATTTGGACTTCTAGAACTCCAGATATGGCCAAAATACCGAACAGTGCTCGGGCTGAAAGACAGATTCGGGCTTCTTTGTTGTTGCTACAATTTGGACTTGATAATAGCCTTTTTAGATCTTGGGCTCCATATGAAAGTTGTAGGCCTATGTCTTACCTTTCCATCCATATAAATTGGACCTAAATCTGAGATCTGTAGCTCCAGATATGACCCAATTACCGAACAGTGTTCCGGTTTGGATGGCACCGACATCTCTTTTCTAAGTTTGACCATCTCTTTGCCCTTGCAATTTAAGTTCTTAAAGTCATCAATCAATCCTTTCATTTATGTGATAGGCCTGCATTTAAAATGAACATTTACCACAAATTAAAGGTATCTTATATTATTAGATATATTATTATAAAACATGCTTTAATTAAGGAGTTATTGATACTTCAAGTGCAAAATGATGATATAAAACCATGATAAAAATGTACTTTTAAGTACTAATCAATCCACTAATGGTATTTCAAATAAGTATAGTATAAGCTTTTATTATTCAACTAGAAACCACACACAAAGAAGATTCTAATTGGATTATAAATTGTTAACATAATTATAATAGTTGTCTTATTCGAATAATGCTAATACTTGTAAATATTATCAAGTATTCATGATTATAACTTATGTTAACGACAAGCAAAGTATTAAAGAATAAATAAGATAACAAATACAAAACATGTTAGTATCAACATTAAAGTCCATGTTGAGTTTACACTATACTTATTCTTACACTATTATTGTACCCTTTTTACCTTGACATAATAAACTTAACTAAATATAATAAAAGAGAGAAATATAAATAAACAAGATAAGAATATAAACAAGATAAAAGTTAACTAAGTAAAGGAAAAGAATTGAAAAGCATAAACAAGATATTAATGAAAGCAAAACTTAAGCATTACAAAAATACAAAGAGAGAAAGCAAGAGCATGATCTTGATTTGAAAACCAAGATACCTAAATGCATGATAAATACCTCTTTTTATAGGCAAAAATTAGAAATTGTTGATTTGATGACTAATTGTTGAGTGGGTAGCCAACTCTTGACTTGATGACAATTCTTATCTTTTTGTATGCCTAAAATATCATTAATAATATCAGAATTAGAACCAGACCTCCGCATAAAAGTTATAGAAAATTATCTCAGCTTTCTAGAAAAAAATAATTAAGGTCATATGGACTTTTAAAACTCTAGATATAGGTTGAACACTGAACAGTGTCTGGACTACAAGACAAATTCAAACTTCTTCATTATTGCTGCAATTTGGACTTGAAAATGGCCTTTTTAATCTTGGACTTCTATTAAAGTTGTAGGCATATGTCTCACCTTTCCATCCATGTAAAAAAGACCTAAATCCAAGATTTATAGCTCTAGATATGACCTAATTACCGAATAGTATTTTGGTTTGGACTATACCAGCATCTCTTTTCTAAGTTTGGTCATCTTTGTCCTTTCAGTTTTAGTACTTAAACTCATCAATCAATCCTTTTATTTATGTAATAGGCATGCATTTAAAATGAATATTTATGATTAGCAATTAAAGAAGTAATGAAAAATGAAGTCATTACGCTTCTAGATAATGGAATCATTTATCCTATTTCTGACAGCAAATGGGTAAGTCCTCCCCAAGTTATATCTAAGAAGTCTGGAGTCACTATAATAATAAATAAGAACAATGAGTTAATTCCCACTAGGACTGTTACTAGTTGACGCATGTGTATTGACTATAGGAAACTTAATTTAAGGACTAGAAAAGATCATTTTCCCTTACCTTTCATGGATCAAATCTTAGAAAGATTTACAGGTCATGAATTTTATTATTTTCTAAATGGTTATTCAGGTTATAACCAAATTAAAATTGTATTGGAAGATCTAAAGAAGACTACTTTCACATGTTCATCTGGTAATTTTGCATATCAAATAATACCTTTTGGATTATGTAATGCACCAACCACATTTCAAATATACATGCTTTGCACCAGCCACATTTCAAATATACATGCTTAGTATATTTAGTGATATGGTTGAACATTTTCTTGAGATTTTATGGATGATTTTTCTATTTTTAGCGATTCATTTGATGGTTGTTTACCTAACTTAAAAACGATTTTAAGCAGGTGTGAAGAAAAGAATCTTGTACTGAATTAGAAAAAATATCACTTTATGGTAACAAACGGCATTGTACTTAGTCATATTGTTTCATCAAAAGGAATTGAGGTTGACAAATCTAAAATGAGTTAATTACTAACTTGCCAACACTAAAATCTATTAAAAATGTTAGATTATTCTTAGGACATGTTAGTTTTTTTAGAAGGTTCGTCAAAGATTTTAATGTAATATATATACCCTTAAGTAACCTTCTAACAAATGATAATATTTTTCAATAGACTGAACATTGTGAAGAAGCCTTTGTTAAACTTAAAAACTTGCTTACTTCTACTCTTATTATTCAACCTCTTGATTGGTCATTACCTTTTGAAATAATATATGATGCTAGTGATTATGCTATAGGTGCTGTTTTAGGATAAAAAAAGATAAGAAACCTTATGTGATTTACTATACAAGTAAAACTTTAAATAGTGCTAAAATGAATTACACCACTACTGATAAATAATTACTTGCGGTAGTATTTGCATGTGAAAAATTCAGGTTTTATCTTGTTGGCTCACCTGTTGTTGTTTTAGGTGATCATGCAATATTGAAATATTTTCTTTCTCAAAAAGATTATAAGGCTAGATTGTGTGGTGAATTTTGTTACTTCAAGAATTTGATAACATAATTAAAGACAAGAAAGACACCAAAAATATTGTCGCAGATCATTTGTCAAGATTGACAACAAATTCAAAAATTGACATCACATCAATTGATGACTACTTTCCCGATGAATCTTTACTTTCTGTCTCTACAATGCCTTGGTTTGCTAATATTGTCAATTTTTTTATTTCAGGACAATTATCAGCTCATTTAAGTACCCAAGATAAAAGAAAGTTCTTGAACGAAATGAAGAAATTTTATTAGGATGACCCTTATTTATTCAAATATTGTCCTTATCAAATATTTCAAAGATGCATTTCTAACAATGAGATAAGTAATGTAATTAAATTTTATCATTTTAAGGCATGTAGGGGTCATTTCTCATTAAGAAACACAACTGTAAAAATCTTACAAGTAGATTTTACTGGCCTACTATGTTCAAGGACTCATATATATTCTAGAAGACTTATGAGAATTGTCAAAAGTTGGGATATATTTTAAAATGTCACATGATGCCTTTAAATCCTATTCTTGTCATTGAGATCTTTGACTGCTGGGGTATAGATTTCATGTATCCATTCCCTCCATCATTTGGTTTCTTGTACATATTAGTTATAGTGGATTATGTTTCAAAATGGATAGAGGCAATTCTCAGTCAAACAAATAATCATAAAACAGTGATAAAGTTTTTGAAAGAAAATATTTTGAGTTGATTTAGAATCCCTCGAGCCATAATAAGTGATTATGGAACACATTTCTGCAATAAGTTATTTGAGTCTTTAATGAAGGAATATAGAATCACACACAAAGTTGTCACCCCTTATCACCCTTAGACAAGTGGACAAGTAGAGCTTCCTAATAGGGACATCAAACAAATTTTAAAGAAAATGATAAACTCTAATAGGAAAGACTAGTCTTTAAGACTTAATGATGCACTTTGGGCTTATCAAACTGCTTATAAAACATCATTAGGTATGTCACCTTATAGACTAATCTATGGAAAACCTTGTCACTTGCCTGTGGAACTTGAACATAAAGCTTATTAGGGTTATTAAAGCTTTCAACTCAAAACTTGATGATGCTAGTGAACTGTGAATATTACAAATAAATGAACTTGAGGAAATAAGAAATGATGCATATGAAAATTCAAGATTTCATAAAGCAAGAATCAAAGAGTTTCATAATAAGAAAATACTGAGAAAAACATTCAATGTTGGTCAAAAAGTCTTTTTTTATAATTCTCTACTCCATTTATTTGGAAAACTAATATCAAGAATCTAAAGAATGACAATGTTTTCTAAGTAAATGAACAACATTTGAAAGATGACAATTTTTCAATTGAAAATAACTCTATTGAATTGGGTGATCCTGTATACAAAGATTGATTTTTTTTCCTCGCATTGTTTTTATGTTTTTTTAGTGATTTTTGCTAGTTTCTCTCACCTTGGTTAAATGACGGACAACAATACTCCGTGAATTAAGTCAGTTCTTTTAGTTTCCCATAATAACTGATATTTGTATATATATTTGTGCAATTCTTTGAATCTTTCTTCCAATTCTCATTTGAAAATGGACACCACTCTTGAAAAATTAAAAAAGTATTTTCCTGATTTGCCTCAAAATACGATTACAATAATTTACCTTGTTAGACGTGTAAAATTAAGATTGTTAATGAATCATGGAATTCAATAAGATATTCGATGACTGATTGAAGTAAAGATCTGATTATCAGGTGAGTCCTTTAATTCCTTCATTTCACGCATGCCTAAAACATGTAAAAGCACTTTTGTAAAGAAATATCATAAAAAATGACTGAAAATCTGTCATCGATATGCCAAATGGACTTGTAATAGATAATGTTGTTTTTTAGAAATGATATCTATAAACCGCAAAGATAAAATACAATTCATTAAGGATAGCCTAAGTAAGGAGTCTTTAGATAATCTTCTATTAACTCTTAGATGCATCCTAGTAGAGATGTGACATGACTAAAAAATTGATGTCTTCTCCCAAGTGCAGGAGTGTCAAAGTAATAAATAACCCAGCAAGATCAAGGTCCAATCACGAGGTTAATTGTACAAATTATAATAACAATAATACAACAACAATAACAATAACAACAACAACAACAACAATAATAATAGTAATAACAACAACAACAACAACAATAACAACAACAACAACAACAACAATAATAATAATAATAATAATAATAATAATAATAATAGTAGTAGTAGTAGTAGTAGTAGTAGTAGTAATAACAATAATAATAATAAAGAAGAAGAAGAAGAAGAAGAAGATAAAAACTTTGAGATGAAATATTAATGTAAGGATTAAACAATGATAATAACAAATTTCAAGGTTAGAGAATCCACTAATGGTATGTCAAACAAGTATAGTATAAACTTTTGTTATTCAATTGGAAACCACACATAAAAGAGGTTCCAATCTGATTATAGATTGTTAACATGATTACATTAGTCATCTTATTCAATTAATGCTAATACTTGTAAAGCTCGTCAAGCATTCATGATTATAACTTATGTTAACAATAAATCAAGTTCTTTTCATAGCTCAGGTGTCAGTTATACCATACAGTATGGGCTATGAAAGTGCCAAGCATTTATTGTACCAAGTGTTATACAACATAAATCAAGATTAGTCATTTAACAAGCAAAGTATTAAAGAGTGAACAAGATAACAAATACAAAACATGTTAGTATCAAACATTAAAGTCCATATTAAGTTTATACTACACTTATTCTTACACCATTAGTGTAACCTTTTCACCTTGACATAATAAACTTAGCTAGACATAATAAAAGAAAGAAAAACAAATAAACAAAATAAGAACATAAATAAGATAAGAGTTAACTAAGTAAAGGAAAGGAAATGAAAGGCATAAACTTGATATTAATGAAAGCAAAGCATAAACATTACAAAAAATACAAAGAAAAAAAAGCAAGAGCATGATCTTGATATGGAGACCAAGATGCCTAAATGCATGGCAAATGCCTCCTTTTATAGGCCAAAATTGGGAACTATTGATTTGATGACTAATTAATGAGTGGGTGACCAACTCTTGACTTGGTGACAATCCTTATCTTCTCTTGTCTGCCCAAAACATCATTGATAACATCAAAATTAGAGCCACTTGTAAACATGAAAGTTATAGAAAATTGTCTCAGCTTTTTTGCGTAAATAATTAAGCTCATTTTGACTTCTAGAACTCCAGATATGGCTAAAATACTGAACAGTGCTCGGGTTGGAGGAGAGATTCAGGCTTCTTTGTTGTAGGCCCATTGATTAGTACTTAAAAGTGCATTTTTATCATGGTTTTATATCTCCATTTTGCACTTGAGGTATCAATAACTCCTCAACTAAAGCATGTTTTATAATAATATATCTAATAATATAAGATACCTTTAATTTATGGTAAATATTCATTTTAAATGCAGGACTATCACATAAATTAAAGGATTGATTTATGACTTTAAGAACTTAAATTTCAAGGGCAAAGAGATGACCAAAATTAGAAAAGAGATGTCGGTGCAATCCAAACCGGAACACTATTTGGTAATTGGGTCATATATAGAGCTATAGATCTCTGATTTAGGTCTACTTTATATGGATGGAAAGGTAAGACATAGGCCTACAACTTTAATATAGAGCTCAAGATCTAAAAAGGCCATTTTCAAGTCCAAATTATAGCAACAACAAAGAAGCCCGAATTTGTCCTCTAACCCGAGCACTATTTAGTATTTTAGCCATATCTAGAGTTCTAAAAGTCCAAATAAGCTGAATTGTTTACACAAGAAAGATGAGACAATTGCCTCCAACTTTCATGTTTTCAAGTGGCTCCAATTTTCATGTTATCAATAATTTTTTGGGTAGACAAGAGAAGATAAGGATTGTCACCAAGTCAAGAGTTGGTCACCCACTCATCAATTAGTCATCAAATCAATAGTTACCAATTTTGGCCTATAAAAGGAGGCATTTGCCATGCATTTAGGCATCTTGGTCTCCAGATCAAGATCATACTCTTTCTTTCTCTCTTTGTATTTTTTGTAATGTTTATGCTTTGCTTTCATTAATATCAAGTTTATGTCTTTCATTTCCTTTCATTTACTTAGTTAACTTTTATCTTATTTATATTCTTATTTATTTTATTTATTTTTCTTTCTTTCATAATGTCTAGCTAAGTTTATTATGTCAAGTTGAAAAGGTTACACCAATAATGTAAGAATAAGTACAGTATAAACTTAATATGGACTTTAATGTTTGACACTAACATGTTTTATATTTGTTATCTTGTTCACTCTTTAATACTTTACTTATTAAATGACTAATCTTGATTTATGTTGTATAACACTAGGTATAACAAATGCTTGAAACTTTCATAGCTCATATTGTATGTATAACCAACACCTGAGCTATGAAAGGAACTTGATTTGTTGTTAACATAAGTTATAATCATGAATGCTTGACGAGATTTACAAGTATTAGCATTAATCAATTAAGATGACTAATGTAATTATATTAACAATATATAATCTGATTGGAACCTCCTTTGTGTGTGGTTTCCAATTGAATAATAAGAGTTTATACTATACTTGTTTGATATATCATTAGTGGATCCTCTAACCTTGATATTGTTTGTTATCATTGTTTAATCCTTACGTTAATTTTCCATCTCAAAGTTCTCATCAACTTTTCTTCTTTTTCGTCTTCTTCTTCTTCTTTATTATTGTTGTTATTATTATTATTATTATTATTATTATTATTATTATTATTATTATTATTATTATTATTATTATTATTATTATTATTGTTGTTTATAATTGTTATTTATAATTTGTAAAATTAACCTCCCTGTGGTTCGACCCCAGTCTTGCTGTGTTATTTATTACTTCAACACTCCTGCCCTTGGGAGAAGACATCAATCTTTTCGTCGTGTCAAGTTTTTGGCGTCGTTGCCGGGGAGGTAAGTATTGTATAAATTATAATATTTTTTTCTCTTTTCACTTTTCTTGTATATAACTTTGTTTCTTTTCTCTTGTTTCTTCTTCTTTTGTTTTCTTTTTTCTTTATTTTATTCCTACACATGCATGAGAGTGTGGTCATGTACATCAAGTGGTAGACTTTATAGGGTATCCTCATCATTTTAAGAAAATATGGCCGAAGAAGATAATCATTCACTTCATAATGAGAATAATGAGAATAACTATGCTAAAACACTTAGAGACCACATGAATCCCACAAGAACAAGTGCACCATCATGCATAATTTTTTCTCCCGATGCATCTCATTTTAATTTTAAGTCAGGTATTATTCAACTTTTACCTTCTTTTCATGGCTTAGAATTGGAAAATCCATACTTGCATTTAAGGGAATTTGAGGAGGTTTGTAACACATATAATAATTCAAATTGTAGCATGAACACCATCAGATTAAAGTTTTTCCCTTTTTCATTAAAAGATAAAGCTAAAACATAGCTATAAAATTTAAAACCAGGATCCATTCGTGCTTGGGATGAAATGCAACAACAGTTTTTAAAGAAGTTTTTTCCATCTCACAGAACAAACTCTTTCAAAAGACAAATCACCACTTTCACTCAAAAACCAGGAGAAACATTTTACCAATGTTGGGATAGGTATTGAGACTTGCTTACTACTTGCCCTCATCATGGTTTTGAAACATGGAGATTGGTTTCATATTTTTATGAAAGGTTAACACTTAAAGATAGGCAAATGGTTGAAATGATGTGCAATGGAACTTTTAAAGATAAAGACCTTGATGAAGCAATGGAGTACTTAAACTTGTTAGCTGAAAATGCTCAAAATTGGGACACCGCGGGTACTTATGAGGTACCAAGTAAAACTCAACCTCATATATCTAGTGGAGGTATGTACAACCTTAGGAAAGATCATGACCTCCAAGCTAAGTTTGCATTTTTAGCTAGAAAAGTCGAGGCACTAGAATTGAAAAAGAGTAGTCACTTAAAATCTGTTGAAAACATTGTGTGTCAAATATGTGAAACAAATGAACACTCAACCAATAATTGTCCACCTGGCCTTCTTTTAAGGAATGTCTCCATGAACAAACTCATGTTTTAAATAGTTTTGAAATGCCCAATCATAACCTATATTTGCAAACATACAATCTTGGTTGGAGAAATCACCCAAATTTCAGTTGGAAGAGTGACAATGCACAAACTTCACCACCACAGTTTCAAGCACACCATAATTCTCATGGATATGCACCTCCTTATGCTCCACCTCCTACAAGAAATTTTGAGGAAACTTTGTATGCATTTATTGAAAAGCAAGAGACAATCAACACTCAACTTGCTCAAAGCATAACAGATTTTAAAGATACTCTTGCAAAATTCACATCTGCTCTCAATTTTCAAGAGAAAGGTAAGTTTCCATCTCAACCACAGTAAAATCCCAAGGAGCAATACAATGCAAATGCAAGTAGTTATAGAAGTCAACACATGGATCAAGTCAAATCAGTCATCGCTCTTTGCAGTGGTAAGGTTATTAAAAAACTCACTTTTGAACCTTATGAGAAAAATGATGAGTCAATCTCTAAAGGTAAGGATGGGATTGAATCTGAACATTGTAAACAAAAGACTGATTCCCCTCCAACACTTTCATTTTCTCATGCCATGACCAATCAGGAAGAAATCGAAGATGAAAAAGGCACCGAAAAGGTTGATGCGGATCTTTTATCAAAAGGGACAATGGATTCGACACCCGACATCACACCAATTGATGATTACTTTCCTGATAAATCTCTATGTTCTCTTAGTTTAATGCCTTGGTTTGCTAAAAATATCAATTTTCTTGCTTCAGGATTTTTGCCAGCTCACTAGAGTACTGAAGACAAAAGAAACTTTTTGAGCAACGTGTAAAAATTTTATTGGGATAACCCTTACTTATTCAATTATTGTCCTAATCAAATATTTTAAAAATGCATTCCCGACAATGAGGTAAGTAATTTCATTAAATTTTGTCACTTTAAGGCACGTGGGGATCATTTCTCATAAAAAAAAAGAATTGTAGAAATCTTACAAAGTGGAATTTACCAGCCCACCATATTCAAGGAATCACATGCATTCTATAAAACCTATGAAAATTGTCAAAAAGTGGGATTTATTTCAAAACACAAAGAGTTTTTAGATAATCTTCTATTGACTCTTAAGTCTCATCATAGTCGAGATAAGTATCGTGCAATTCATAACTTATGAACTCATTTTCATATAGAACATGCTTGACATAGTATTGGGAATCTGACTAAAAAAGACCATGTTTGCTAGTTTTTAAGAAAACTGGATGGGAAGCCTATCCTCCACCCATAGAGGGCGTTTAAGCCGGTCTTGGATGTAAAACCAAGAGAAGATGTGAACCACAATCACAACTACCTATACATACCCATGCTTTTTCAAAAATAAATAAATAAAGAGAGAGAATGTGTATGTAAGACTCCAGCTAGCCTACACATAGGTGGTGTGATTGCCCTTTTAATTTCTCATCTATAAAATCCTCTCTTCCTTCTCTTCATTTCCACTCAATCCATACATTCATCAAATATAGAAGTGTGTAGAAATGGCAAGTTCCTCAAGTCATCAAATAAAAAGTATTTGTGTTTTCGGTGGATCTAGTCCTCGGAAAGAAAAGGAGTTTTTAGAATCAGCAAATCATCTTAGTCAAGTGCTAGCTGAGAGAAAGATTCATTTAGTGTATGGGGGAGGCAGTCTTAGGTTAATAGGAGGTGTGTCAATAGCTATATTTTTAAGAAGTAATCAAGTTTTGGGGGTCGTCTCCGAAACTTTAGCACAAGGGAACATCATTGGAAAAATAATTAGAGAGGAACTTCAGGTCTCCACAATGTTGGTTCGAATGAATGCAATGTTTAACCATGTTGATGTCTTCATTGCTTTACCAGGTGATCTAGGCACATTGGAAGAGATCTTTCATATTTTCTCTTAGGCCCAACTCCACATTCACCATAAACCCATAGGTTTGTTAAATGTTAATGGTTATTATGATAAGTTATTGTCTTTTCTTGATCATGTTGTGGAACAGGAATTTCTAACATCTTCTGCACGACAAATCATAATCTTTACTGCTACCGCTGAATAATTGATTGACCAACTACAATCTGTCATTCCTGTAATTGATCCCTCCATGAGTCGTATAAATTAGTCATCTAAGGAAAGTCGTAAAAAGCTTATATTAGATTTGAGTCTTCATTTGTAATTTTTATGTCTTTTTGCTTTATTATTGTGTTTTGTTATTTCTTATTTTTGTTTCAGTGTGTTTCAGCTTTGTTAGTATTCACTATTTCAGATGATATCTTCTATACTCTATCTTTCTATCTTAAAATATTGAGGACAATGTCTCATTTTGGTTGAGGGGAGAGGGTAGTAGTTGATTAAAAAAATTGTTTTCCATTTCATAAAGCATATGCAAAATTGTTGTTACTAAGATGGTAGAGTAAAGGAGCTCTTTTAACTCTTGAGACGCATCTTAGTAACCATTCTTAACAAGGTCTATTATAATACTTCATGAAATATTCAGGTTTATAAACTCTCGCATTATTATCACTTAATTATGTTCATATACTGATTTAACATGTATTCCTAAACCTTAATTTTCACACACACATTTTAACATATGATTGTGGGTTGCACATTGGATTATTACATTATTTATGTTCTTTTGTTAAAGGTAACAACTAAGGGAATGGGATAGTATATAATTTTAAAAAAAAAAGCAAAAAAAAAGAAAAAAAGAAAAAAATAATGATAATAAAAATGTAGATAATTTTGGTTTCGTAGCCTCCCTAACCTAAGCAATTAAGCCCAAAGGGGTGCTTCAACACCTAATACCCTAAAGTCAATTGACTTGGGAGTTATTGGCCCAACGCTTGTTACATGGGTTGAGGAGAAAAACTTAAGGGAATCAAACATTGTACTATCTATATATCAGTATCTACGACCCAAGTTACTAAGCTCATAGGGGTATCTCAACACCTAATGCCCTAAGACCAACTGGTCTAGGAGTCATTAGCTGAAAGCTCATTACATGGGTCAAAGATGCATAGTGTTTTTAAATTATATGTATATCTATTTTTTAAAAAAAAAAGATAAAAATAATAATCCTAACCCAAGGAAGTTAACCTTAAACATTAGAACAAAAATTTTATTTTCTTTCAAGAAAAGCCCCATAATTATGTATTGATACATTGAGTACAAAAGAAAAGTTTATGAATATCTTGTTAAGAGGTATTGAGCAGGTATATAAATTTAATAAGAGTTTGTTTATCTGGATAGATTAATGAAAGTTAAATGATGCATACCTTGCTTTATGGAATTTGTAAATTGTTTTTTAATTTTAACGCTTTGATTACTAGGGACTAGTAATAAGCTGGTTAGGGGGTGTAATTAGTACTTAAAAGTGCATTTTTATCATGGTTTTATATCATCATTTTGCACTTGAAGTATCAATAACTCTTTAACTAAAGCATGTTTTATAATAATATATCTAATAACTATTATTATTATTATTATTATTATTATGATTATTATTATTATTGTTGTTGTTGTTGTTGTTGTTGTTGTTGTTGTTTTTCTTGTTACTATTGTTGTTGTTTATAATTGTTGTTTATAATTTATATAATTAACCTCCCTGTGGTTCGACCCCGGTTTTGTCGGGTTATTTATTACTTCGACACTCCTGCACTTGGGAGAAGACATCAATCTTTTTGTCGTGTCACCTATTCTTACATTTCCATCCATATAAAGTAGACCTAAATCTGAGATTTATAACTCCAGAAAATGAGTTTTTAGAATCACCAAATCATATTGGTCAAGTGTTATTTGAGACAAAGATTCATTTAGTGCATGGGAGAGGTAGTCTTGGGTTAATGGAAGGAGTGTCAATAGATGTATTTTTAGGAGGTAGTCAAGTTTTGGAGATCATCTTCAAAGCTTTAGCATAAGGGGACATCATTGAAAAAATAATTGGAGAGGAACTACAGGTCTCTATATTGTCTAATCGAATGAATGCAATGTTTAACCATGTTAATGCCCTCATTACCTTACCAGGTGGTCTAGGTACATTGGAAGAGATTTTTTATATTTCCTGTTGGGTCTAACTGCACATTCACCATAAACTTATAGGTTTGTTAAATGTTAATAGTTATTATGATAAGTTATTGTCGTTTCTTGATCATGTTATGGAATAGGAATTTCTAACATCTTCAGCATGACAAATCATAATCTTTACTGCTACTGCTGAATAATTGATTGACTAACTACAATCTTTCATTCTTATAATTGATCCCTCCATGAGTCGCATAAATTGATCATCTAAGAAAAGTTATAAGAAGTTTAGATTAGATTTGAGCCTTTATTTGTGAATATTTGTGTCTTTTGGTTTTATTATTGTGTTTTGTTGTTTCTTATTTTTGTTTAAATGTGTTTCAAGTTTGTCAGTGTTTATTATTTCAGGTGATGTCTTATATACTCTATCTTTTTACTTTAGGAGATTGAGGATAATGCCTTGTTTTGGTTGGGAGTAGGGAGAGAGGGTAGTTGTTGGCAAAAAAAAAATTTAACTAACTCTGTTTTCTATTTCATAAAGTATGTGCAAAATTATTGTTACTAAGATGGCAGAGTAAATGAGCTTTTTTGTTAAAATAACTCTTGAGATGCATTTTAGTAACCATTTTTAACAAGGTCTATCATAATACTTCTTGAAATATTCAAGTTTACAAACTCTCGCATTGTTATCACTTAATTCTGTTTATATACTCATTTAACATGTATTCTTAAACCTTTATTTTCACACACACACTTTAACATATGATTTTGGGTTGTATATTGGATTATTACATCATTTATGCTCTTTTGTTAAAAGTAACAACTAAGGAAAAGGAATAGTATATATATTGCAAAAACAATAAAAATATAAATAAGTTTGGTTTCATAGCCTCCCTAACCTAAGCAATTAAGCCCAAAGAGTTGTTTTAACACCTAATACCCTAAAGTCAACTGACTTGAGAGCTATTAACTCAACTCTTGTTACATGGGTTAAGGAGAAAAGCTTAAGGGAATCAAACATTATACTTCTTATGTATCAATATAAAGCTTAAGAGAATCAAACATTGTATTTTTTATGTATCAGTATTTGCAACCTGAGTTACTAAGCTTGTAGGGGTATCTCAACACCTAATGCCTTAAGACCAACTAGTCCGAGAGTCATTAGTCGAAAGCTCATTACATGGGTTAAAGATGCATAGTATTTCACGTTATATGTATATATATTAATAATTAAAAAAATATAGTAATCTCAACCCAGGGAAGTTAACCTTAAACATTAGAATAAAAATTTAGTTTTATTCTAAGTAAAGCTCTGTAACTATAAGTTGATATATTAAGTATAAAAAGAAGTTTTATTAATATTTTATTTAAGAGGTATTAAGCAGATATATAAATTTAATAAGAGTTTGTTTATCTAGATAGATTAATGGAAGTTAAATGATGAATACCTTACTTTGTCGAATTTGCAAATTATTTTTTTTATTTTAATGCTTTGATTACTAGGGACTAGTAATAAGCTAGTTGCAGGTTATAATTAGTACTTATAAGTGTATTTTTATCAAGGTTTTATATCATCATTTTGCACTTGAAGTATCAATAACTCCTTAATTAAAGCATGTTTTATAATAACATACCTAATAATATAATGTACATTTAATTTATAGTAAATATTCATCTTAAATACAGGCCTATCATATAAATAAAAAGATTGATCAATGAGTTTAAGGACTAAAATTAAAAGGATAACGAGATGGCCAAACTTAGAAAATAGATGTTGGTGCAGTCCAAATCAAAACACTATTTGGTAATTAGGTCATATCTAGAGCTGTAGATCTTGGATTTAGATACACTTTATATGGATGGAAAGATAAGACATAGGTCTATAACTTTCATGTGAAGGTCTGGTTTTAAAAAGGTCATTTTCAAGTCTAAATTGTAGCAACAATAAAGAAGTCTAAATTTGTCCTACAACCTTGACACAGTTCAATGTTCAGCCCATATCTTGAGTTCTAGAAGTCCAAATGACGTTAATTTTTTCTCAAAAAAGCTGTGATAATTTTCTAGAACTTTTATGGTATAAATGGTTCTAATTCTGACGTTATCAATTGTTTTATTGAGACAAAAGAGGATAAGGATTGTCACCAAGTCAAGAGTTGGTCACCCACTTATTACTTAGTTATCAAATCAATAGTTTCTAATTTTAGCATATAAAATGAGGCATTTGCCATGCATTTAGGCATTTTGGTTTCCAAATCAAGATCATACTCTTGCTTTCTTTCTTTATATCACTTAAGTTTTGCTTTCATTAATATAAAGTTTATGCTTTTCATTTTCTTTTCCTTAGTTAACTTTTATCTTATTTATGTTCTTATTTTGTTTATTTATGTTTCTTTCTTTCATTATATTCAGCTAAGTTTATTATGTTAAGGTGAAAAAGTTACACTAATGGTGTAAGAATAAGTATAATATAAACTCAACATGGACATTAATTTTTGATACTAATATGTTTTATATTTGTTATCTTGTTCACTCTTTAATATTTCGCTTGTTAAATGACTAATCTAGATTTATGTTGTATAATATTTGGTACAACAAATACTTGATACTTTCATACCTCAACCGCATGGTATAACCTATATTGTGCTATGAAAAGAACTTGATTTGTTGTTAACATAAGTTATAATCATGAATGTCTGGCAAGATTTACAAGTATTAGCATTAATCGAATAAGATAATTAATGTAATCATGTTAATAATTTATAATTTGATTGAAACATTCTTTATGTGTGGTTTCCAATTAAATAATAAAAATTTATACTATACTTGTTTAACATGTCATTAGTGGATCCTCTAACCTTGATATTTGTTGTTATCATTGTTTAATCCTTACATTAATTTTTCATCTCAAAGTTGTCATCAACTTCTTCTTCTTCTTCTTTACTACTACTACTACTACTACTATTGTTGGTACTAATATTATTATTTTTGTTCTTATTATTGTTAATATTGCTGTTGTTATTGTTATTTTTGTATTATTGTAATCTATAATTTATACAATTAACCTCCTTGTAGTTCGATCTCGATCTTACCGGATTATTTATTACTTCGACACTCCTGCACTTAGGAGAAGATATCAATCTCTTGGTCTTGTCAATTTACCACAAATTAAAGGTATCTTATATTATTAGATATGTTATTATAAAACATGATTTAATTAAAGAGTTATTGATACTTCAAGTACACCATGATAATATAAAACCTTAATAAAAATATATTTTTAAGTACTAATAAATTATTATATAGAGAACAAGCATAATTTAACATGGCAGACATACATATTCCATGTTTTAATGTTAAATTGAAACATTATTAATGAAATTAAAGGATATTAGTTATATTGAGAGACTAGTCACTGAAAAGTTAAATCAAACCACTAATAACTTTTTTAATATTTGAAGGATCATGACACGTTGTAAGATGATGCACCTGATTTTAATCAATTGATAATAAATTAAATTATTTAATTTTATTTAATAATAATTATAATTTATATTTAAGCTCGCATATTAAAAACTTAATAGGTCACAAATATTATAAACCATTAATTAGAAATTAAATTAGATTATATTTTTAAACCTAAAAAAATTAAGTAATGACTTGATTAAGTTAATTTCTAAAATTATCCTGAATTAATATATGAATATTATTTAAGAAAAAAATTGATATTTTTCTAATTTATAGGATTTTTCATATTTTTTTATAAATAATAAGATGTGGGTTGTATGTTAGACAGAAAAATTATGTAAGCCACAGAATAAAAAGCGAACACTATAGGTATAATAATCCATCTCTTCTAAATAGGGATTTAAAAGATCACTAGTGATTCATATGGATAATCATTAGAGGCCGAATAATTAGACGACTTGTGATTTATAGTAATCTAACCTTTAAAGAATTATTTAAAATAAAATAATATCAAATTTTTAATTAATAAATTCTTCAATAACTCTGATCTATTTAACAAAATCATAGAAAACCCTAAAAAATTTTGTTTTGCTATTTTCATTATATGTATAATATTTGAGAACCCGACAATTATGCAACTCTTTTCTAACTTTTGCGTGCTTGTTACAACTAAAAATTGGATTATATACAAATTGTTAACACGAGGTTAGCAATATTCATATTAGCCGCCAAATCTTTAAGACATCCATGTAACCCTCTTAAAATGTTGCTCTAAACATGTCAACCTGAATTATATGAATGGGCTCTAAACATGTCAACCTGAATTATGTGAATGGATGTGTAGATTAATATGTCTTATTAATTTTTTTATATATATAGAATAGAAATTATAGGTAGATATATATATAGGATTAATCTCATTTTACCTCCTTGGAGTTTATAAAATCTATCAAAAAAATATAAAAGTTTATTATTTATTAATTACAACCTAAACTAATTATTTTATTTTATCTTCTAATAGACAAAAGAATCTTCTCAATAAATGGATGAAATGCTATGAAGTAACTGACAAAAAAATAATTTTTTAAATAGAAATTGAAAGAATATATATATATATATATATATATGGAGGATAAAAATTATATATATATATTAAGAAAGATAAACAATTGAACATTAGATAATAATATAGTTTGGCTACTACATTATATAATAACGTAGTTTGGCTACTGCACCCACCTCCTTATCTAGCAAGTTTGATAATTTCAAACTATTTAGAAATTTTAATAAGTACAAGGCTTCTTCATCATGTGATTTTAATTTTTATGATTATACTTAAATGAAAAGGAGTAGACTATGCTTAAATATTAATGATTTTAATTTTTAAAAATGCAAGTCATGTTATAAACTTAACGTTGAATTGGTAGATAATGCAATCTTGTACTCAAGAATCATGATCTTAAGTTTGTTAGGTACCAAATATTATATGCTATAAATTATAAATTACTATTAATATTTTAGTATTTCTATGATGTAATGACTTCACTATTAAATAAGATATGTATTATGACCTAAAAAATATTTTATTAATCATATATACCACTTTCTATTTGAGAAGATGGTTCCTCTAAAATATATTATTTGAAAATTATATACTGTAAAGCAAAGAATTTGAACCAATTGAAGAAAAAATATAATTTTTAAAATACAGCTTTTATATTTTTATGTAGTGTTTTTTTCTTTTTCTTATTATTTTGAAAGAAACATAAAAAGGAATTATTTTAGAAGTTAAAATTAAAGAGTAATTGCAAGGCATATTCAATAGGCTTATATTAATCATAATTGTATTAAAAGATGGAATGAGAATTACTTAATCCAATCTATAATCTGTACAATATATAAAAAGAATCTCTTTAAATAAATATTAATAGATTGTTAATCCTTAAAACAATACTAGCATTATACTTTACCTCAATACCAATATATAATCTTACCTCGTCTTCTACATGCAAAACATACAAACATAATTAAATTTTTAAAAAATGCCACATTTTTAATTCCTAAAAAAGGCTAGTCCCGTTTTTTAGTTACATGTATATTTAAATACTACATCAAATCCTAAATAACATGTAATAAGCTTCTCAAATCTTTAATTTGACAGTCAAATCTTTGAAAAGTATAAAAAGAAAAAAAAATAAACCATATTAAATCTAAGGATTTTTGAGTTATATTAAAATTCATCACATCATATTCTTAGTTATTTTCTCATGTTAAATCCTTGACTATTGCCTTGGTAAACTTTAATACCTATATAAATCCTTGGCAAACACTCTGCTAACATTAGAAAAGGAAAAACTCCGTTGAACAAATATTCATCTATGTTAAATAATTTCTATTAAAAAAATTTAACAACATCTATGAATAATATATATATATATATATATATATATATATAAACCTAGTTACAAGAAAAGCACAAGTCATTATACTACTAAAATCACTTAATGCATTATGGGAGCAGAGAGTAAGGTTGGGTCAAACTCCCATAATTTATACTAGTTGAATCAAAGATGTAGCGGGAATAGTGGTGGACTGGATTGGGTTGGATTTGGATTTTACTCGATTTTAATTTGAAATATTTAAATTTATCATCTTATTTCGCTTTCAACACAATCGGATTTGATTGAGAACTTTCTTTACCTAATGGGTGCCAGCCAAAACTTTTTATTTTTTAAATTAATTTTTAAAAAAATTATTCTTAAAAATAAATTATATTTCTATTTATGAATCATAAAATCATAAAACATAATGAATTTCAAATTCATGTATAAACCATAAAAATCCTTTATAAATAATAAGATAAAAATAGATACATTAAGTTCAAAAGTAAAATTAGAACTCCAAAACATTTAAAACAAAAGTTAAAAAATTAATTCTAATTGAGTTAATGAACCTCTATACCATGCTTCCATATTTTACCATGCTAATGCTTTTTTTTCCTCATCAAATTTTCCATCCTATCTATTTTTTTACCTATTTAATTTTTTTAAAAAAAAAAAGAAGCATGAAATGAATGGAAGTGATTAAGTTATAAATGAATATAAAGATATAGATTAAATAATAAGTCTTGAAACTATTAGAACTAACTAATTATGTTTTCAAAACTATAGGGACTAAGCTTATATTATAATTAACTCTATTTCGTGATGCCAACGAGGGTGGGAGGAAAAAGCAACACGCAAAATCCAACCGCTAAGACCCAGAAACCAACCAGTCAAACAAAGACAATCTAAGCTACCATTCAGCGATCAAAACACTATCACCAGTCATATTTTTCTTCTACAATCATTCTTATGCCCACCTTCATGTTCGTGGAAACAGCAATTATGGCTCTGTTTTTAGCATTTCTGTACGTTTTCTAGGCACTCATCTGATATTCAGAACATAGTTGGGATTTCGCTTTCAAACTCAGAACTCAATCTCTCTCCCGATCTAAAACTCTCTCTCTCTATCTCCTTCTCTTCGAGATTTCTTCATCGACGGCAATGGCAAGGACAGGAAGCAATAACATACAGGCCAAGCTGGTGGGTATGTCTTGCCCTTTTCTATTTTTATTTTTTTTAACGAAATGGAAAACGAAAGATATCACTGATCGTTTGCTTTGATTAACATGTAACACCACACGTATAATTAATTTATTTTCTTGAGAAAAAGATTAATCTTATGTATTTTCTCCGTAGGATTTATTATGCGATTACATACTGTTGTATCTTTCCATGTATAGATACTTCACGTGCATGCTCTCCTCTGCTGAATATGATTAGCCTTCGTTTAGGATGTTGAAAGTACAGGAACGAAACATCTTTTGAGATGAATCAATTAATTATTAATGAAGCAAGAAAATTGCTGAACTGAAATTCATCAAAGGGTAGAGATTAAAAGTGAAGGAAGCTTTTACAATTTTAGTCTTTTAATTAATTGACAAGTTTTTACTGCAGAAATTGGCGTGGACTTGATCATTAAAAGTTGTTTTACAGGTGCTCCTCGGGGACATGGGGACAGGGAAGACAAGTTTGGTACTGAGGTTTGTCAAGGGGCAATTTTTGGAGTTCCAGGTACCTTTACAATGTGTTTAATTATTAATATAGACACACACATGACGATGCTCAAAACCTCTCATAGATTATTAAAAAAAAAACATTCAGGGGTTTCCTTATAAATGCACAGATAAAAATATTAATATTTTAGATTGTAATAATATTTTTATTATCACTCAAGTTTTTTTTCTTACTTTATCCTTTTAAATTAAGTTAATTTACTATTAGACTTAATGGTTGTGGTATCAGAAAAAAAAAATATGATGCTCGAGTGATGTTTAAAGACCAAGTTTGAAACTAAAATAAATGTTTAAAAACTAAATTAGATAAAAGGTAGGAAGTGATTGGTGTGTGTAAGATGCACTATTACATTAGAATGGCTAATCCCTTTAGTCGGTATATGCAGCGACCAAAGACATCTAATGACAACCCTTCTCTGTACCATTTGATACACATTGGTGTGCTCTTCCTTTCAAGGCCACGTGCATGATAAGAAGCTCTAGTTTGGCTTCAATGACCCATTCTGTTTTTATTTTATTTTCTTTTCTTTTTCTCTTTCCTCTCTTCTTAATTTTTTTGCCTTGCTCTTTTTATAAAAGCAAACTGGGTTGTCATTTATTTTTGGATATTAATTTTTATTTTTATTTTTTTAATTTTACTATTTAATATTGGATTGATTAAAAATTAAGCTTTGTAATTTTTTCAATTTTTTTTTATGGAGTTATCTTGATATCATAACCTGGATTGCAAGTTTGATAGGTTAATTCATGTTGACTTAAGTTGTTGTTTTTAAGTCCTTTTTCTTCATTGAATTTTTTTAACTTCATCTTTCAACACTAAATTGTTTTAGAATTGAAATTTGTGATTTTTTTTTATTTGCTTTTTATGGGTTATCTTAGTATTGTGACTCAAGTTATGTGTTTGACAAGTTAGCTCAAATTGACATGGATCTTTTTATTTTTTATGTTTTTTATGTTTTTTTAATTTATCTTTCAACATTAGATTGATTGAAAATTGAGTTTCGTGATTTTTTTAAATTTACTTTCTATGAGTTTATCTTATTCTTACAACCAGAATTACAGATTTCATGATTTGACTCAACTCGCAAGTTTAACATTCTAATTCGAGTTGACTCAAATTTTTTTTCCTATTATTTTTTTCTAAGTTTATCCTTTAACATTGGGTTGATAAGGAATTTTGACTTCATATTTTTTTATGCATGGGTATGATAGTCAAATAGAATTATCACATTCTCATGACCCAGGTTATGGATTTTAAAGGTTAATTTAATTTAACTCAGGTTGTTTTTTTTCTTTTTTATATAAAATTGAATATTTTCTTTCAATTTTAACCTTCGATATTTTATTGATTAAGAATTGGACTTCATGATTTGTTTTGACATGTTTTTTATAAGATTATCACAGTTTCATCTAATCGATATGTAATAAATTTTGTTCAATATATCACTATCTCAATATTTAAAAAAGACATTGTCCAATATGCGTCAAATTATGTAATCATGATTAAAAAAAACCCTTCTTAAAAGAGTATTAGTAATGCCTAATCATTCTTTTTTATGTTAAGAAAATTAATTTAGCCCATAACACAGCACAAGTCAATAATATAGTAATTTTGTAATGCTAAAAGATGGCAAAAATGATGAGTTTAGGCAGCTAAAGCACATCCAAAACAAGTTGTATAGGTTTAGAAGACTCTTTAGTGTTTAAGTTACACTATATTAGAGAAAAAAAGCCTCAGAAAGTTGTGTAATGTGTTACAAAGCTTATAAGAAAAATAAAAATAAAAAGAAGAAAAAATAGCTTTTTTATAACCAAAAAAAAGGTTAAAGAGATAATTACTTACCTTAGAATTCAAGGTTACTTATATAACCTTGAATCCATATGGGTGTATTTATGCAAGGGTATAATAGTTAATGCACTTATCATCTATAGTATTAGCTATTTAAAGATGAAGGTGTAGAGTGAGAACAAGATACTATAAAAGCTACCTTAGTTCTGTGTTTTTTAGGCTACTTATAATTAATAATAATAACAATATCAATCCTTAAGAGGTATGTTACCAAAAGATGTCTTTTTATTTAATGAATATACATTTTATCTCTATAGTTGGTGGTAAGTAGACCAAGTTTGGGCAAGAGGAAGTGCATCCAATGTAACTGTTAGATTTAGGTTCATCTAATTACAACAATTGAATTCGGATCCCTTAAGTCTTATAGTCTTTTATGTAGACTTGAGCTCATACAGATTGGTTTTGGGTCAGATCTGGAAAGATAAATGCAATTACTATAAAATTGATACTAAAAGCATAAGTTTTTTTTTCTATAATAAGTAATTGTATAGCTAAAGGATGTTATATATTTTATATATACGATGACATTAATGGCAAGTATTATTATTGGTAAATCAAGGACACAACTAACCAATATATGTTCTCCATCTAAAAAAGGTGTTACTTGTCCATCCAAACACGCTAATATTTATAGCAGTCATGGTTCATGGTTAAGAGTGTAACACCTAAAAAGGATGCATTAGTAGCTCGCTAAAGAGGGTATGCATGACTAGTTTTGTATGAGGACACATGGTTACTCTAACAAAAAGGACAAGGTCAATTTAGAACAGTAAGGACTTATAGCTAGTTTACTAAGAGGTATTGAGCAATAGTCGATCCACTAATGAGGGATAGACGATAAGTCCACTTGCCTAGACTGCTAGTCCACCATAAAAGAATGCACAGTCAAACCATGACATGAAGAAACATGCTATTATATCTCATAAAAAGGGTACATGAAGCTAGTTAAGTAAAATATATACATGACTAGTCTAACAAGGGAAATATATGACCAGTCCATAAAGAAAAGAGGGACAACGAGGCTAACTACTTAGACAACTAGTTTATAAAAGGAAAACATATGGCTAAGACTTATTGAGAAGAGACATGTTTTCAAGTTGCCGTAAGATAAGATTTGCAATAAGTCTAAAGAGATGAGGGCTAGTGTTTGATCTACTAAAAAGGGGCTAATGGTTGGTCTACCAAGATAGAACTCAAGGTTGGTCTAAGAGAAAAACATGACCAATCTATTGAGAGGGGATTGAGGATAAGTCTAGTTGTTTAAATAACCAGTTCATTATAAAGGAATGTCTAGCCAAACCTTATTAAGAAGACACACATTATTATGTCTTATAATCAGGGATGGATAATTAGTCCAAATAGGTAGGATATACAACCAATCCATTAAGAGAGGATGTGTGGCTAATTCATCGATAAGAGATGTAAGGTTTGTTTATAGGGATGCATGGTTTGTCTACTACTTAAATATTGAAGATAAGTCTAACTTTCTAAATAATTAATCCACTAATGGGTAACATGTGGTTATTAAAAGAAAATTTTGAAAGACAGGCTATGTAAAGTGGTTTTCCATCACTAAAGGATGATTTCCTTTATATCTAGGCAAGGTTTCCATTTATATCTAAAAGGAATTTAGCATTTAACCTTTAGTCCTAGATAAGGTGGTTTTTCATGATCAAAGAGAGATTGTCTTTTTACTTAACTAAGGTAGATGCTTTTATACCTGGAAAAGGTAGCCTATTATTATAGGAAAAAATAGCATTTATACATGGATATAATAGTTTTTCTATGCTTAGAGGGAGAATGACATTATACATAGGAAAGATGGATCATTATATCAAGGGAAATCTAGTCTTTATACTTAAGAAAAATAATTTTTTCATGACCTAAAAATGAATGTATTTAAACTTAGTCATGATAGCCTTTTATATTTAGTGGGATATAGCCTTTATAATTGAGCAAAGTGGTTTTCTTATGACCTAATAGTGAATTTTTGTGTATCTGGATAAGGCCTTTTACCAGGGGAGATAGCCTTTATATTTAGGAAAGATAGTTTACTAATGATTGAAAGGTCGATGCCTTTATATCCAAGTGAGGTGATCTCTTATACCTAAGGGGATATAGCATTTTACTTAGGTAGAATGATTTTTTCATGACCAAAGGGCGAATGTCTTTATACCTAAAAAGGTGATCATAGGTTCCTAAAGTAACAAAGTCCTTAAAGACCAGGATTCTTAGAGAAAAATGATTATTAAAAAAAATATGATGCTTAGAGAAATAAGATTTCTAGAGGAATATGATTATTAGAAAAATATGATACTTGGATGAACATGATTATTGGTTCTAAATGAACATGTTTCATAAAAAATCATTTCTCAATAAACACTAGAGATTCTAAGGTTGGATGACCAAGCGAGGAAAAAATATATGCATGAGTTTTTTAGGCTAGACAACCAAATAGGTAGAAAGAGATATTTGATGCTATAATGCTTGTTGTCTAGGCAAGAGAGGATGTACATTTAAGGTTCTTGAATTGGATAACTAGGTAAATAAAAAAGGGTATTTGAGATTCCTAGGTTATTTGGCTAAGAAGATAGAGAATGGATACTCAACCAGCTAATGATGGACTTGGATATATGCATAGCTGATGGGAAAGATTTTACTGCATGATTTATGTTTCATCTCTTTTAAAAATAAATACTTTCATCTATTATCTTGATTGACGTACTTAGTTCATATTGAGCTTTTTGGCCTCATTTATCAAATGGATGACTTTTTAGTTTTTCATGTTATCAAAAAGTGGTTGGTGGAAAAATCTATGATAAATAAGGTTGGGTAAAAGATTAGTTTTATTTGGATGATCCATATTATACTTGAGCAATTAATTATAGTGAACTATTATAAAAATATTATTGCTAGTAAAAGGATACGAGGTTATCCTTGAACAACCAATGTAGGACTCATTTATAAGTTTGGTGTCTTGTTTTGATATTTTTTTTCTTAAATCATAATCTCTTAAAATTTTATTAAAATCAATTTATTAGTGAGATCGGATGAGTAGTATCATATAATTATTAAATATAAATTAATTAATACACCAAAAATATAAACAATAAGGACAGTATTGGGTATCTAGCATTTCATATTTAATGACATTTGTTCCAAGTTGTAGTAATGATACATATTGTAAAGAAAAAGAATTAGCAGTTTTATATTTCTCTCTTGATGAAATGAAATATCATAAGAAATGAATATTTTAAATAATATAGTACGTATAAAGGTTTGTTTTATTTAATGTAAATTGCTATACCATTTGTTGCAAAAACCATTCATATAATGACAAGATTCTTTAAGAATCTAAATGTCAAATGATTGGTTTTTATATGAAATGAAGTGTGGACAATTTACTATAGTCTTGAAGGGAGAAGGAGAGTTTATGACTAAGTTTTTTTCTTAAAGCACTAAAACATTTTTAAAAACATAAATATTTGAAGTTTGTATGATCATCTAATAAATTAAAATGACTAAAATTACATTCTTTTATTTTTCACTTTGGTAATATCTCTCTCTTTCTTTTAAACTAAACCAATTTATAGAATCAAACCTCGTTATAAAAGGTATCATTTATAGATAAGAATGAATAGATGGAATGATTGACTATGATAACTAGATTTGTTCATCAAGCTAAACAGTAAGTTAGAATACTCATAGCTTTCATCTCTTTATCTTAATTATTGAGCCTTTATGTATAATGTAATTACATGAGTGGTTTGTAGAATTTTGAAAAGTTTGAAACATTATAGTTGCATTGGATAGTGATTTCTTTTATTGATGTGGTTGTTATATCATGAGTCTTCTCTTATCATATTTTAAATTTCTATTTGGAAATCATATTTCATAATAACAACAATGATTTTTATAGAAATTGTAAAAATAACAATGTTCCCTCTTACTTTTTACTATATAAATTTACCCTTTAAACTCTCTAAAAAATAAGTTATTTGTACATAATAAATAGTAAAGAGTATGATGGTAACATAAGGGCTATGTGTAATAGAAAAGGTAAGGCCTTCAATTATTTTTATATGCTCGTAAAGATCTATGTAAGTATTTTTATTTATTAAATTTATTATTAAAAATCTTACAAACTTAGTAAAGTACTAGTAGTTTGAGGTATGTGACCTATAGAAGACCTAATTCTATAGGTCACATACCATTTGAACTAATTTTATAGAAAGTATAGTTTGTTGTAACTATTTGAACTCTAATAAACCCTTAAATAAAATCTTATATATGTTGTTTGAGTTATTTTCATTATTTTTTTTGTTTTTTTGTAGATTGTGTTATGTTTATATTTTCTACTTGTTTTTATTTTTGTTTAGTAATTTTAATTTTTTTTCCTTGTTACGATGGGTTTCATGTATATTTAAGAAATTATGAACTTTTTAGAGAGTAGATCTTATTATACATCATTTTTAAAAATAAAACTTGATTTAGAGTTCTCACAAGATAACCCTATTTTAATCGAATACTATGTCTTTTTGTCCATTTATTTCTTGGTTGCTGGTTGTGCTTGTGTCTGGATTAGAATGTCATTGAGCCTCCATCAAAAGACATTGTTTTATTAATTACTATTGAAAACTTAGATCCAATTTGATGGTGTTTTGTAGGAAACTCAAATGTCATTTTTCATCGATGATGTGTGTGTGTATCTTGGTATTGGAAATAATGCTACAATGCTGGCATTGGTTTTGATTCCTACATTACGAAGTTTACTTCAAGTTTTTTCCTATTTCATTCAAATCCACACAAACCGATCGATGCTGGTATTACAAATTCCTCAAAAGTTGATTAATGGTCTCTAGCTAACATTATTGTAATATTTAGGAATCAACAATTGGAGCGGCCTTTTTCACTCAAGTTTTGTCATTGAATGAGGCAACTATTAAGTTTGATATATGGGACACAGCTGGGCAGGAACGGTACCATAGCTTGGCACCAATGTACTATCGCGGTGCAGCTGCAGCCGTTGTGGTATACGATATCACAAGCATGGTAGATTTTTATCAACCATCTAATTGTTCTATTGTTCTATTCTTTAGTATATTAATTATTAGCTTTTACTTGTTTACTCGTACGTATGTTCTTGTGTGTCTTGAATAAAGTTGTGTAAAGAATTCATCATTGTAGTTCGATATTAATAATTCTTGATTTAGCTTAACCCTCGTATGCGTGTCTCTGAATTAGTTACATATAACCTGTGACGAAACTTGTCACCCTTGCATGAACATTGTAGAAACAGCAGCAAGAAACATCTCCTCAGGTTCGATAAATTATGAAATATAAATGCAAGGATTGTCTTTTGGTCGGACATTGATGATTGGCCTATCCGTACAAAATGTGGTTCCATTTCATGTTTTGTGATCTCAGAAATGTTGGTATTCACAAATATTCTGTGAATTTATTAGCTGGGTCTTGCTTCATGCCTATGATGTATGTCCTCTTGATTGAAACATCTAAGATTTTTAGTTTTCTTAGAAATCATTTTTGTTGTAATTTCCTTTGTTACATCTCTTGATTGAAACATGTTTTATCTTCAGGATTCATTTCAACGAGCTAAAAAGTGGGTTATTGAATTGCAGAGACAAGGTACTAGCTGCTTTTTTCTTCTACAATGAAACGAGTAATATACCATTCTCTAAAATCAAAAATATGTGGGGCAGAGACTCAAACATTTACCATTCTCTACAAAGATTTTTTTCCGAAATCTACACCGTTTTCTACTCTCATTCTTCTACAACAATCTCTCAAGCTGCTTTCCATAAGTTAAATGCTGTGTAACCCTAATAGATCTTCTATGATGGACCCCAGACCAATCTATCGTTTCACCAGCACAAAATGCTAGCTATGTTTTATGTTCCCAGGATACAAGAAAACCACTTGTGCTTGGTGATGTTTTATCATCAATGTACCTTTTCAGCCTTCAGTCTTACCATATCGTCTTTGTGCTCCCAGTATTTTTAAAGTTATACACATTTTTAAGAAGACGATCTTTGGTTTAGACCGTTTGGTTTTTGATCCGGACAAGGATTTACATGAAACGGTCCAAGGGGAAGTCCTCTAGTGCTATTAATTAGAATAGAAATGAGAATTGAAGTGAGATTTTGTATTTACAAATTAATTTATGCTGTGCTGTGCCGTATCAGGAAATCCGAATCTGATAATGTTCTTAGTAGGCAACAAGGTTGACTTGCAAGAGAAGAGAGAAGTTGGCATCGAGGTACTTCCACGATTAATCTGATATTCTACATTGTTTTCGCTTCCGTTTTTCTCTGGTTGAATAAATGGACAACCAAATTAATATCATCGTATATAAAATGCCTGTGGACAAGGCCACATTTTATTTGAGAAGGTAAAGTACATGAGACATGGGAAATACGTCAATGATTCAACTAATTAATGATGCAGGAAGGTGAGCAGTATGCTAAAGAAAATGGAATGGTATTTCTTGAAACATCTGCGAAAACCACCCAGAATGTGAACGAGCTCTTTTACGAAATAGGTAATTTGTTTATTTTGTTGAATGTTGAGAGGATATTCTTATTCTTCTCTTGGATCAATTATTGAGGTTTCCAGCTTTAATTCTCTATCTAGTATATATGCAATGTTGAATATAATGCTAGCTAGAAACAAAGGAGGAAATTGTACTATGATAAGTCCGAAATTGAACTATGATAAATCCAAAATTGCATGGTTAAGTTCTGTCGGTTGCTTTATTTTGGCAGTAGAGTAGTTGTTGTGGCCGCGAACATGATCAATTGTTCCAAATGAAGTGATGTGCGCTAGCTGTTGAGATATATATAATTCAAATCTGCTCTTCTTGTTTCTCATGCAAACTTGTCTTGTTGCAGCTAAGAGATTGGCCAAAAAAGCCCCCTCACGTCCAATCGGAATGAAATTGCATAGGAGACCTCAAGAAACTGGAAGGAGAATGTTTTGTTGCTCCTGAAGAATGATGATACCCATGCTTGACATATACTTGGGTATGCTAGGCAGCTTCCCTGTAATGGATTCAATCATCAATCATTACTTCAAGTTTTACGATCCTAAATCAAAACAATTTTCCTTAAATACAGATTTGTCGTTTGGCCTGATATCTTTTAACAGGATTAACCTGGATCTTGTCTGCGGATGTTGCTCTATCAGATTGGAATGCATTGTGGGCCATCAGATTTGAAGACTGAAGATGCTCTCAAGGAAGAAAAACTTCACATGAATATCTGTTGTATGCGTGTTGTTACTTCTCACTCAGAAGCTTTGTCACATTTGGAACTAAATACTCTTGTGCTGGAAAAAACTGTGGAACGGATGAATAAAGAAACATGTCACGTAAATATGTGATTATTTATTTGATCATCTAATAAATGTACTGCAAATATCAGAGTTTGTCATTATGTCAATATTTAACATCAGAGAATTCACAAGCAAACACCAACATTATGTAAAATTTGACTAAGGAATAATCTTCGCATGAACAAATGTGATGCTGGAAAGTTTTTCCTCATACTACCTTATGTTAATGTGCATAATTATTAATCTTATTATTGAATCAGGATGAAATTATACTTGAAAATTTCAGAGATCTTGTCTGTTGAAATTTCATATTCACTAGAGTTTAAAAGGGTATTCTAATAATATCTAGAAATTACTATTTGAAATTTTTTATATTTTTCTAATTCATTCAGGATTTTTCTCTTTTATTTGATTTAAAACTTTTTTATTATTTTTTTTACTATATTTAGGATTTTTTTTCTAATTTATTTAGAATTTTTATTACCTTTTCTTTATTTTTAGGTTTCCATGTTAGTTCAGGTCAGATTTTACATTTATTTAAGAGTTGTAAACCTCTTAAAGAGGTAAACTAGTTAAAAAGAAATATTTAATAAAAAAATTTAAATTAATATTTTTATGTTTTTGGGTTTCCTTATTGGTTTAGGTTAGATCAATTTTAAGTTTATTTAATGAGTTGTAAACCTTTTAAAAAGATTGACTGCTTGAAAAGTAATATTTAATAATAAAATTTCAAATTAACATTTCTATATTGTTGGGTTTTCTTATTGGTTTCGGTTGGATTTTAGGTTTATTTAATGAATCGTAAACTTGTTAAAAAGATAGATTACTTGAAAATAAATATTTAGTAATAAATTTTCAAATTAATATTTCTATATTTTTTAGTTTTCTTATTGGTTTAGGTTAGATTTTAAGTTTATTTAAAGAGTTGTAATCCTCTTAAAGAGGTAAACTACTTGAAAAGAAATATTTAGTAATAAAGTTTCAAATTCATGTTTCTATATGATCACTATTTGGTAAAATTTTGTATTCTTGTACTTATTATCTTTCGTGTGTTGCTTCTATTTATTGCAATTGGTGTCGGAACCCAACGATCTTAATGGTTATTTGCTTATTATATATTAGAACAAGTAGTAGAATAGGATGTTCTTGTGTAGGAGAGGATAAGAAGGTTTTCCCTAAAAAAAAAATATTTAGGAACTAATAATTAAAAACATGTAGAGACAGTTTGTAGAATTGAAAAGAGATGTGTTAAAAGATATGTGAAGATGAATTACAAAATTGATTTATCAATTAACAGAGGGTAAGTGCCTGAAAGATCATGAGAATGGTATTCATGAAACTATTACTAGTTTTGAAAATCCATTTCAAAAGCATAAGTAGAGAACTCAACGTCTTGTTCAAGATGATTATCATTAAGATATTGGTGATTATGTTTATGATAAGATAGATGTGATTGGTATTCTCCACCAATTTGTAAGATTTATTTTGAGGATTATCATGTTGATGATGATATCATAAAGATTGATAAAATAGTAGTGATGATATTATTGATAGTGTTCTTGTTGATGAGATAAATGTTGAGTGCAAAATACACATGAAAAGCATTTACCAAAAGAAAATTATTGATTTAAACTATGTTGATCCTCTTGATTACAAGGTTAATGTTATCACAAAGGTATAAGTGATCAAGAGTTATATGGACACAATACATATTGATGAAGTAAGTTTAAGGTTTGCAATTTATTACTCTAGAAGCCCATGAAAGAGAAATAATACATCAATTGTTTTTTACACAAATTTTAAAATGAAAGGACTAAAAATTGGTTTCGAAAATTGTTATATATTTAAAGAAAAAGAAGAAAATAAGCTAGAGAGTCTTAAATAGATGTCCAAAAGATCAAGGCAAAAGCAATTTGAATTTAAGGACAAGTTCTCTTCAACCTAGAGAGATTGAAGAAAAAAAATTAAAACATAATTTTATGTTAATAGATATAATTATTAATCTGCTTATTGGATCAAACTAAAAGATTGTTAAAAGATTCCAAAAGCCTTGTTTCCTTCAAAGTTAAAATCCCTTAGCCATCAAATTTCAGGAAAACCTCTCAATAAGGCCTAAAAGTTATTATTTGAAATTTGTTATATTTTCCTAATTGGTTTATGATTTTTTTTTCTATTTTTTTAACTTTATATAAGGGTTTTTTTTTTCCTTCTATGTTTAGAACTTTCATTAATTTTATTTTTTTTAAGAAGTTGTAAATCTCTTAGAGAAGTAGACTACTTAAAAAGAAACGGCCATTAATAAAATTTCAGCTTAGGATTTTTGGGTAATGTTTGTTTAGTAGAATTTATATGTTATCTGTCTTTCTTGTGTTGCTTTTATTTGCGTCAATACAATAAAGATAAAAATATAAATAAGAAAATAACAAGCTAGAAAGACATAATTAGATGTGAATAAGATTTTCACACAAAATTCTAATTCATAATTTTATTACTGAATATTTCTTTTTATATAGTAATATATCTAATATGCTTATAACTCCATACCTAAACCAACAAGGAAACCTAAACATAAAAAAATTAAAAAAAAAACAATAAAAGTTCAAAAACAAACTAGGAAAAAATGTCCTAAATAAATCTAGAAAAATTAATAAAAGAGTTTGAATCCAAATAAAAAAAATCATAAATCAACTAGAAAAATATAATAAATCTTAAATAGTAACTTATGGACTTTCTTTGAAGGTCTTCCCAAAATCCAAAGGAAATAAAATTTTAACTCTACATAAGAAAAAGGACTCCAAAATTTTCTAAAAGATCTCAATATGATCTAACAATCAAATCGATGGTTATTTTCATTAACATTAAATTTACATATTAGAAAAACATTTCCTACGTCAGTCTTTCCGAGTTGAAGAACTCATTTTCAAGTTCACATTACTCTTGGATATACAATCAAAACTTTTTAGCCTCTTTTTCTATTTGTGTATAGAAATTTTAGACGTCAATTTTAGTCTCTTCATCTCAAAGTTTATATAAGAAATAACATTTGACATATTATTTCTCTTCAATTGACTTCTACAATAATAAATTGCAAACCTTAAACTTACTTCATCAAAAATATGTTGTGTTTATATAACTTTTAAAAATATCTACTTTTGTGATAATATTAACATTTTAATCAAATGATCAACATAGTTTAAATGAATAGCTTTTTTTCTTAAAAACTTTCAATATTTTCTATGCACTTAATCTATATCTTATTAACAAGGATATCATCAATAATATTTTTATTATTTTTATTTTTATTATTTATGATATCATCATCAACATAATCATCATAAAAAAAACATCATAAGTTGGTGGAGAATACCAATGCACATTTATCTTCCTATAAACAAAACTATCAAAATCTTCATGGTACTCATCTCGATCAAGAACATATCCCCTTTGTTAATGCTTTAGAAATGGGCTTTTAAAACTACCAAGGAATCCATTATCACTTTTATCGTGATTGTTATGGCTCTTTATCTCTATCAATTAACAAATTAATTTTACAATATATCTCTGCATATCTTATATCACTAGTTCTTGATTATATCTTTTCAATTATATAATTTGTCTTTATATATTTTTTATCACTAATTTCTAAATATCTCTTTCTCAATGAGGAACTCATCATCCACTCCTACAAGAACACGACATGTTTTTCTACCTATTCCATATATGGTTATTATAGCACAAAGCAAGCAAATAACCATCAGTGTTATTGTACTTGTTGTCTTTTATTCATTGCTTTTATTTGCATCAATGCTAATACAAATGCAAATATAAAAAAGAAAACAAGCTAAAAAGATAAAATTAAAGCCAAATGGGATTGTCATACAAAACTATAATTTGTAATTTAACTATTAAATATTTTTTTATTTTAGATAGTCTTATGTCTGTGAGGTTTATAACTCCTTAAATAAAATTAAAAACTTACTCAAACCAACAATCTAAAAACAAAGGGAAAGCAATAAGAGTCCTAAAATAACTAAGAGAAAAACATTCTAAATAAATTTGTCACATAAAAAAAAACTATAAAGATAAAATTAAAGCCAAATGGGATTGTCATACAAAATTGTAATTTGTAATTTAACTACTGAATATTTTTTTTATTTTAGATAGTCTCATATCTATGAGATTTATAGCTCCTTAAATAAAATTAAAAACATACCTAAATCAACAATCTAAAAACAAAGAAAAAACAATAAAAGTCCTAAAATAACTAGGAGAAAAACATTCTAAATAAATTTTAAAAAAAACAATAAAAGAACTTTAATCAAAATAAAAATAAAAAGAATTATAAATCAATTAGGAAAATATAACAAATATTGAATAGTAACTTATGGGCCTTATCTCACAAAATATTAACCTAAAAGAAACAATGTATTTAGGATATTTTGTAAAATTTCAGCATAATATAATAATGTAATCAAAAAATATGAGGGAAAGAATTCTCCATCAAAATAAACTTAAGCAAAACAACCAAAGCGAAAGTAAAACCTATCTTTATTATCTAAATGTACCATATTGATTATAATATTTAATGAATTGACTATATTTGAAAATCTTGAAATCTTCTTTTCCTTGAGTAAGTATGAGGTGAGTCCATTATTATTATATCTCTGCGAAGCTTAGCAAGGATGCATCCAAGTTCAATGTATATCTTATACACATTTATAACTAGTTATGTTTCATAATAAAAAATTATGTTTCATACTTTTTTATATACAAATCATAATTGGCCCAATTATATATATTTCATATTAATTAGGAATTACGATAAATGAGGAATTAAAATAAATGAAATTGAAATCCTTTTAATTCCCACCATTAGATAATAATATAAAAAAGAAGTGAAATAATATATAAAAAAAAAAAGATGGAATAAAAGAAGTTATATGTTAGAAGCTTTTACTCTTGTATTTTTTATTATAAATTATGTTAAAAATACTAAACAATACATAATCTTTGCTATTGTATTTTATTTGTAATATGCATATTATACTTATTTAATAATGTTAGTAATAAAAAAAATTTTCTCCACAATATAAAATAATTACCAAAATAAAGGGAGATTATTTAATTTTTCTTCAAATTAATAAGAAATATTAAACAAATGTTGATTTAATTTGGTTAATTGATTTTTTATTGTAATAAGTTACAAAAAAATAAAATAAATTATACTTTACCTTAATAACTAATTTTCATTCAAAGAAAGTTTTATAATACAATTATATATCTAATAAATACTTTAAGAAACTATATGGAAAGAAAAAAAGACATGGGTCACAAACCAATTCCATGAGTTGATGGGCTTGGAAGCAAGCCCAGAGATGCTCGGGTTGGAAGGCCGTCCAGAAGCAAAAATGATGTGCGTTCACTTATTTTTTTAAAGAGTCGTAGGAATCTAGTCCAATTGCCTGCCAGGCTGCCACCATCCAAATATAATATTTAAAGTAAAATTGCCTGAAAATGACACCTTCAACCTCCTAAGCACAAATCTAACAGAAAATGAACACAAACTCAAATTATTAATGATTTTATATCTAAAATTTCAAATAATTTTTATTTTATTTTAAAAAATTTATTTTTAACATCTATATATTAAAATAATATAAAAATAAATAATTTTTTACAAATCACCAACAATATATATATATATATCTCCGCGCACTACTAAAATGGGGGGTATTGAAATTGGGAGCAAAAGCAAGGATGAACTGACATAAAAAGAAAATAAAATTGATGAAACTGCCAGGCAAGTTTCCAACACATCTTTATGCAGCTCAGACCACAAACTGGACAGCATTTGTGTCTTTTTAACCTTGTGGGCACGATAATGGCAAAACTGGGTGGTGCCCGAATCACTCAACCATCCCTACGGCCAAAAAAGGACTGAGAAATTATCAAGGCAGTGCAGACAGTGAAGCTTCTTCCACATCTGGAAAAAAAACAACACAATATGACTGGCCTCCTGGTCTGGTCGTATTCTACAGTGGACAAACACCTCGCAGGTGACAGTTTGTTTTGTGCTTTTCATGCATCGAGACAGGAATCCGAGGTCCCTCAAAAACAGATATCCTTTTTTTTTAATTTTTCTACTCCAATCCTGACCTCTTCACATGCGTCTACAATAAAAACAAACAAAAATCAAAATTAATGCTTGGTTGGTTGGTTCAGTCTTCCACCAGAACCCAGTTGGAAGTCCAAAAACACCCCGTACAATTACAAGCAGATGAAACCAGAGAGGCATTTCTGCAGAGTGAAGATAGAGAGAGAGAGAGAGAGAGGGACTCCCACTTGACCTAAAAGATTATTCTATTTAGCATAAGCGCGGGCTCGGGTGACCGAGCAATAGCCATGTCAACAAAAAAGAAAAAAAGGTGGTAGGGACTTCTCCACTCTAGCTTTCACCGTATTCACAATACAGGCATGCAACTCGTAAAGGTTAACATTAAATTAAATGCTAATCACCATGAAGGAGATGTGCATGGAGAGCCTGAGGATGATGATGAGAGGCCATTGTTACTAACAGAATCACTCCCTGAAGTGCCCAGAGACCTTGCATCTCTCAATGAAACTGAACAAGCCTTAGCTGGGAGCTTCTTCATTGGAGTCAATGGAGGGGTTCCGGGGACTGAATGTGGAGCAGATGGGGATGGTAAGGCTATTTCTTCTTCACCTGAACTAGAACCGCATGTTTCCAAACGTGATGGTGAAGAATCTGGAGTTTCATATGGGGTATCCACCCTGCTTGGTCTGCTTGCATCATTGTCGTAAATGGGATTAGATATGTAAATAAGATGTTCTCCACAACCAGCACATTCCCTGTCGTTACAGGCATTGCTACTCCTAATTTGAACAGGGATTTCGTCAACTTGATGGGGTGAAGATACTAAGGCAGTTGATGGAGGTGAAACGTTTATGAGACCAATTTGCTGGGGGCTGAGACCTGGGTTTAATTCTTGGGTATGGACTTCGAGGACACGATGAAGTTGAGAGCGTTCTTTTCTTGTTTCTGCCAACTTGTTTTCTGTGTTGGGTGAAACTGCAGGGAATAAGAAACTTCTTGGTGCCCGAAGGACCCCTTGAGCATAGTAGCTTGATAGGGGAAGAGAAGGCGGTTGATTATGGGGTTGTGGTGACTGCGACAGGGAAGTATTGGTGGCGGATGTGGTGGTGGTGGTGGCAGAGGTGGTGCTGGTGTTGGAGGTGGATCTTAGTTGACGCCGGCGAAGTAAAAGACTGCAGTAAAGCTCAGCTAGCAGCACCAGAACTAGGGCCAAAACAATGGCAAGGCTCACCACCATCGCCAGTGTTGCTCCCATTATGACCTTGGAGGAGCCCTTCATCTCTCTCTCTGTGTGCGTGCGCGTGAAGCGTGGAGTAAGAGGCAGTAAAAGAGGGGCTGTAATAAAAGGCAGGGTGAGAAGCTTTTTCGTTTTTGGCGGGAAACAGTACTTTTCCTTCGACAAGGATAGCAGGCAGGAACCGAGGGCATGGGAAATTTAAAGGGCTTTTTGTTCTGATCTAGTGGGGTTTCTCTGACATTCGAGGTCATAAGAGTCATTGAACACGCAACCATGAAAAAGTACAATGCCCTCTCTCAAGTAATTGCTATTATGAAAAGGAAATGTTTTACAGAAAGACCAATCTTAATCTCAACTTCTCTCGACCAATGGGTGAAAGTTGAATAGAAATAGAACAGATATTACAAGCTATGTAAACGCCAACGTCAATAGATTGCAGAAATATGTAATGCCAGTGTGAACCACAGCTCCCCCTATCAATCACAGAGGATCAGAAATCACAAGTAGAAAAAGCCAACCTGCTACTTCAGTGAATACAAGTAGAAAAGCCCTGATTCCTCCTCAAAGACAGCCAAAGAACCACTCTCCAAGGAACACGTTCAAGATTCCGGCTAGAGCATGCGATCATGGCAATGATAAAAGATTCTGAATCTAATTGTTCAATGATTTTACCTCCCCTTCAAGGCTGCAAAACGGGCTGCCAGGTCGTCGTAATCTGGTAACTTAGGATGCACATGCCGAGCTGCGCTTGATCTGTCTGGCTGAAAAGAAGCAGCTCGAGAAAACAATTTCATTGCCTCTGATGAATTTGTTTCGCGAGGAAGTGAAATGGATCGGGGTGGTGCAGAAACCGTCTCTGAGATTTCATCAGGCCCGTCCCTGCTGGTATGCCGTGGGGATTTATCTGCCTCGGTAGTGCCTTGCTGATGTGGGTGACGGCTTTTTGACTTTCTTCTCACCACATTTCCAGGTTCATACGCAGAAGGTTTCTTGCTGTAATGTATCAAAAGTTTATCTATCATCCTTTCTTCTTCATCATTCTGATAGTGTTCATCATCAAACAAGATTTGCAGGCCTTTTCTTGAGTCATCCCCCCTTCTCCTGCTTCTTGACCTCCTCTTCACGCCACCTGTATCTTCTGAATTTCCAGCATCATCATGAGTGGAGTGTGACTTTGAGTGTCTCCGCCTCATGGATCTTTGTTTTGGTATGGGGTTACCAATACCATCATTCTGATAATAATTACTTTTCTCAAGTCCATGATCATCTTGTCTTGTAAGTCCAACATTCTGCTTCTCATGATCCGGCAGATACGATCCCTGTTGGATTTTCTCCACGCTATTCCAAGAATTGGCTATGTTATCCCTTGAAGGATCTTTCTGAACTGCATTAATGTCAGAACCAATCTGGGAAGACCCTACACTGGCTCCATGTCTGATATCCTTCAGTTTAGAATTAGTTTTAGTGTAGGGAGGGGGGATAGCATTGTTATAGTAAGGTTTCAGCTTATGTGCTTCTTCCTTCAAAACATCTCTTGTTGAGTTTTCCATTTTGTGTTGTCCACCATAATTGTTGTGTGCTGCCAATGAATCATTGTCTGACCATAATCCTCCATAACTAGGAGTGATATCTGGTTTTCCACGAATTATTGTGTCCTTGTCATCTCTTTTAGGAGCAGAATTCTCCCTACCATCTAGCATTTTGGGTCCACCATCCACACTTTCCATTCTTTTCCTTTGAGATGAACTACCTAGCCTGACAGTTTTCAGGGGAGTATCCTCCTTCCAAGGTTGATGTTTCTCCAGTGTGGTTTCTTGCCTTCCCTGGAACAGAATGTCCCGGCTGTCCCTTCTAAAGGCAGTTTCTTCCCTGGCCCTGACTGGCTCGTGTTTTTCACACTCAAGTCTTTCTTTCGATGGAAAATCATGTTTATGTCCTTTTGGGATGGTGTCCTTGTCATTATTAGGCATGTATCTGTCATCATTGCTGTGTAAACACCCATGAATTTTAGCATGGTCCTGCAAAACAATCAATCATAAGGAAGATACAGCTTACTGCCCCAAAAAACAACAAAGAAAACAGGGGGGGGATTGGTTAAAAATAGTGAGAAGAAAAAAGGCAGTCAAGTCTTGGATGAAATGACATTTGAAATCAGATCACAGATATTAACCATTATTACAGTCTGCTCGCAATAATTCACCCTCCACCCCCAACATAAACAAATACACAAAAGACAATAAAAAGGAAACAAAGGGGCAAACCTTTTTAGATTCTGGGGTTTTGGACATCCTCTGTTGAAATGCATTGGAGTCCCATGTTATGCAGAACTCTGATGCTATATTTTGCATTAATTGAATTTTCTTCTCTGTTGTCACATACTTTGACGATAGCTTTTCACGAAACTATTAATGAGGATTTAAATGATCAGTTATTGAGAGCAATGGATATAAATTGTGTACAAGGCAAGGATCTAAAAAGAATTACCTCTTGATTCACAAACAATTCCAAAGAACTCCCATATCTCTCATAAAATACATCTCTAAGGTCACGTAACTCTGGCAAATTGTTTAATCCTGCAGCAGCAAACATCAGGGATGAAACAGCCTCCCGGCAGTCCTCAGGACAGTGCCTGTAAAGATGACCAAAAAAAATCAAGAGAAATATTCATAAAATTTTGGAATTAGTAAATTGATCTAACTTATAAAACAATTCATGTTACAATCTTTCAGTCAAAAGAAACCATATTACCATCTTTGGTTTAAATATATCTAGGATACCTTTAGTGATTCTCACACAACAAAGTTGAATGCTTGAAAGTCATACAATTTTATTTTCCTTTTTATATATGAAACGATTAAAAACCAATCTATCTTTTTTGGTTCTTTCAAGCCAAACACGCTGTATGCCAATGGCCATGCTAATACAGATAAACATTGTCCAACTCATATTTCCACAGCAATTCATGAATATTTGTATCACTTTTCAACCAAATTGAAATGCAACTGAGTAAATGAAAATGGGCAACCTTTTGTTAAAAACAACAAGAAGCAAAACCTCCCAGAAAGAATATGTCAAAACAGGCGCGCATTATCATAAAAGCTAACCCCAACAAAAACTTATGTATACATTGCATCTATCTTCAATGACCAACAATGTGATGGTGCCTAATCCATGCACTGGAAGTCCTTGATCTTAGCCAAAAGGCTGATAAAAGTCCAATAATGAGAACGTGGGGCAACAAAGAGACTGTCATCCACAAGAGAACACGGCAGTGTTAAGCAATTATCTGCCTATCTCATAATTTTATATTTACCGTGAATGCCTATAGATCATATCATGTTGCTTGCAAACAATATGAACAAAGAAATATTTGCACAAAACTAAACTTGCCTGGCGAGAAAATAACCACGCATACCTCAATTTCTGCATGACTGATAGATGCTTCAACACGAAATCACAAAATTGCTCAACAAAATCATAGCAAGACAATTGGTCCAATTCAGCTAGCAGTCCCTCAGCCTGAATTAAAATTTTAATATTTCAGAAACTTACTTAAGAGCTTAGATTGGAATCATAAATAAAGAATCAAGAAAACAAAAACAATTCAATGGACGTCAACTTGGCCTAATTCTCGACCTCATTGAAGGAAGGTTAACACAAGTTCAAAATAAAAAATCACAAACACAGAAAACAGTTGGACATTTCACATTAGTTACATGCTTCCTATTTGCTCGTCAGTAAAATGAACAAATTTATATTAAATCTTGCATTCTCCTCTCTACAGAATTTATTGCAAAACTCTAAAAAAAAAAACACCGAGATATTTCAGACAAATATTGCTTTCGTTTAAATTTTTCAAACGCTGATTCTTTAATCCTCTTCCAAAGTCTTTCTTTTAAGAGAAATCCTATTTTTAACAATAAAGCATTTATCAGATCCAACAGCGGAAAACAATATCAACTTGAATACGTTAAAGAAGGAGAGAAAGAAAAGAAAGGATGAGTACTCTGCCATAAGCATTGATGTCGAGGCCATTAGCAAGGAGATCAGCCATATCTTTCTTCAAATACTTCAAAGTCGCATTTCTCTTTCTTCTTGCCACTTCGATCTGATTCTTCGTCGACTTTATCAGCGATTTACTGCCAAACCAACCATTAATCTCTCACTTTCTGTCTCTTTCAAATCATTCTTTAAACATAACATATAAAATATATTTACCACTTTGCACCAGATCCTCGGCCTAGAATCCCGTCCAGCATCTTCTCTTCTTCTTACTTTCCTTCAACTAAAAAATGCTCGAAAATGTAGATTTGATTGCAGCCAAAAACAAAAATAAAAATAAAAAGTAAACTAAGAATTAGGCATGACTGAAGAAGCTCTCGTCAACTCTGAACAGAGGGAGAGAAGGGAAAGCTTTATGAAGTGAAAACAGTAAGCTCCAAGAAATTAAAAATTAAAAATCGTTTTTGGACACTTTTTCAAATACTAATGACTGGCACTTCGCCCAGCTGTTTCGGTGATTATCTTTATTTCTTATTATTTTTTTCAATTACAATAGTGACCTTTGCCTTCCACCTTTAAGCTTTTCTAATGGAGCCCATTATTCGAACGTTATGGAGGGTAACTAAGGAATTAGAATTGGATGTACAATTGCCGGCGTAATTATCTGGGGTTTGGCTCACTCCAACCGTTAGATGGGAAGAGGTTTATGGGGTCCGGTCTGGAATTGACGGTCGAAGATGATTGCAATTGAAGCAATATATTCTGGTAAGCTGGACCCCCACCATTTTCTTACTTGCCTCGGCTACAATGGGAGATGATTGAACGGCCGTTTTAACGGTAAAATTAACTTGGGCTCCAACAACCACGACAGGGCGATGGTCTACGAGCATGCTTCTTTTTCCTTCTTTTCCCTCGAAAATATCATCATTTTTCTTTTTAATGCTTAGCGCATTGTCGTTCCAAATTAACATCCAAATGTTCAAATATTAAGGAAGTATGCAAAAATTTAAAAATAAAAGATAATAAATTCATCAATTCAGATGTAGATAGTCTATTTAGGATCCCATTTAAAAAATAGTTTTCACCAGAAAAAATTAATTAATATAATGTTTGAATTCCACTTATTTGAATTCAGGGAAGAGATTTTAATTAAATTTCATGCTTGTAATCACTTTAAAATGTTAAGAATTGAATTTCAAATATAATTTAATCTCTAAAAATATTACAAAAATAAATAAATAAAACAACCCATTTGATTTAATACAATAAAAAGAAAAAATTAATATTAAAACTAGTTTTTTAAAAAATACTCATTTATCTATTGTTAGATTTTTTGGAGTTCCCAGAACACATGCACCCAATAAAAATAGTAAATTTAATTTAAAAAATTATAATTTTAAAAATTTTGTTAGATAAATGTAGAGTTGTTTATAATTTAAATGAAGATTGCTCAAAGATTTGAATTATTTTTTGACTTTAAATATATGCTTTAAGCTTGGATTATAGTAAGCAACAAATCCTAACCCACATAATTACCTATGAGAAATCATTTAAATTTTTTTTGGAGAAAAAAATTGTTATGCCTTAGAATTCTAACTTTGTTTTTTTTGTTCTTAGGTGATATTATATTATATTCTACTTACATCACACCATATAAAATAAATTAGTCCAAATATAAATTATAATCATAAATAAAAATATAATTAAATTAATTAATTTATCATCAATTCAATATTTAATACATACTTCATCTTAAAATCAAGGATAATCTTTAACAACCTGTCAATATCCTTTAAATATTAAAAAAAACATAAGTAGTTTAATTTAATCTTTTAGTGATTAATTTTTCAGTGTAATTATTATATTTTCATCAATAATTATCTAATTTATATATTATAACATAGAGTGTGTTTATTATATGTCAAATCATCTTTGTTCTTAGCACTATAGTTATTAATTATTTGAATAAAATTTAAAACTTTTTATAAATCTCATTTTACCTTATTTAAGGATTTACAGTCAGTACTATTTAAAAACAAATAAAATATTTTTTAATACATCAAGAGTGATAAATACTTTCTTTATTAATTAAATACCTTCATATAGTTTATATTATATCAAATATTTATTTATTTGTCACCCTTGATTAGGACAACGTGTAGTAAGATCAAAACATAATATTCTCTTTATAAGATAACTTAATGATCTCAAATCTAAAAATCATTTATACAATTGTTATATAAGTCTTTCCATAAACACATGTAATTTCTTTATATAAAATTCGCATGAAAGTCACTTTAATAAACATATTATTTAATATCTACATATTAATTCTATATATTCTTTATAGCTTAGTTGTAATTTATAAGAATAATTATTTATATATATAAATGAACATAATATATGTACTTTAATTTTAATAACTTTAATTAATATTTAATTTTAATATAGTATTGATCATAAATATTTTAGAAAGAATGCTTTAATGCAATAAAAATTTTATAATTATAATAATTTTATAACTACTTTAGTAAAATATTTTTGTTTCAGGACTTTATCTTTAATTAATTTATAAATAAAATATTTATTAATAAATAAAATTAATGTCAGAAATAATCAACAGAATTGAACAGTTAAAAAGCATAGAATTGAACAGTTAAAAAGCATAAGCACTGACATGATTTTGTACACGGCATTAGGGAGTGGAGAGTGACTGTAAAGCAATGAAACAGGCGAAGGTCAAGGAAAGGGTAGAAATTAAGATAATTCCAATCTGACAATCTTTGTTTTAATAACTTTGCTTTTGACTCAGAATCAGACACATCCTCCTGCAAATCAGAAACAGAGCCATAATGTGCATCTCCTTGTCAGCAACCCAACCAACAGTTAAAATTAATTGTATTTGTTCAACTACCCATTATCCCACATCGGAAGAAAATCGAAAACTAGGGGCGGAACAATGATAATTAATTAACAATTAGTATATTATTTATTTATTAAAGTAACTTCTTTAACCGCTAACTTACCGGCACTGCACTGCAGGTGAGATCAAATATTATTTTTTAACACAAAAAAATAAAATGAGATGGACAGGTGTTGTTTGTGTGTTTTTTAGTGGCATAAAAAAATTAATTGTGAATTAAAAAACTTACGCATGTGTTTAATAAAGTAAATGAAAAATTATATGCTTTTTTAATGAAAGCACTTTTCTTATCATAAGCATTTTTTTATTAAATAAAAAAATAGCATGATATCAAAAACAAGTTTCGACGAAAACAAAAACACACATTGAAAATCATGTTGTGTGCAATCCAAGAAAAAAAAACAATAATTAGTCTTAAAAAACTATTTTAAAATATAACAAATTATAAACTTTAATCTATCAAGCACAAACTCTTATAAAAAAAATAAAATTGCATTGTAGGTTAATGTATAATAATCAACTAAATGACTGCTAATATTATATTAAGAAATTATTAAAATTTTATTCAGAAATAAATGATAAAATGAATGGTATTGAATGAAATAAAACACTAAAAAAATTATTTATTTGATTATAATGAATAACAAATATACTAAAATGGAAGAGGGTGTGGAAGAATGTTAAATATTGTTCATACACTCTCAGTGCACTGTGTATTGGAGAAGTGCTCTTCGTCTTCTTTTTTTTTTTGTGGTCTGTTAACTTTTGTTTTCATTTCTGTTAACTTTTGTTTTCATTAATTGAGTTTTTTATTGCAAAGTTAATAGCCAATCACTTTGTATTGTTGACTATGGACAAAATTAAAGGGAGGAGGACCAATATAGAAAAGAAGCTGAAAATAAATGGTGTGTTTAAAATTGACAAGAAAAGTACAACTTAGTCCTTCAATTTTAAAAGTTAAAACTGTTTAGTCCCTTATATTTTTTTAAATTCAGTTTTAATACAAAGCTTTATTTTCATTATTTTCAAGTCCTAATTTGCTAATATACATAGAAGTCATTATTTTTGCATATTTTGGTCACCAAATTGATTTATCTTAGTATTCATGAGTTCTATTGGAAGATAGTAACTTAATGATGTTGTTTAAAATCTTAATATTACTTGAAAAATAGATCAAATTCAAGGAAGAAAAATCTAACATGGTTTGATTTGCGTGTTAAAATTGTTTTTGAGGTTTTTTAGGTTGATAAATTGATTTATAGATGTTTTAAAGGTGTTTATGAGGGTTTTTTTTTTTAAAAAAAAAGGTTATGAATTGAGTTTTTAAAGGAAAATAGATCTATTTTGATTTTCTAGCCATAATTATGATAGGTGAAATTTAGTCAAATAAATGACAGGTTGTTTGAAATATTTTATTTATAAAAAAGATATAAGACTTGAATGCGAGTCCTGAGTTGCAAGCTCACATATCTAGCTTTTTTTTTAATATTTTTTTTTATCTCGGTGCATAATAGATTTAAGAAAAAAATTTATTAGATTTAATTTGATTTTTGACGCAAATCAAAATTTTAATAAGCTAGGACATAATATTTAATTTTTTTATTTAATACATTTTCCCTTAATTTTTAAGAGGAATGTAATTTAAACCTTTGTTGTCATTATTTTTTTAACTTATTTTTTTGTTAAATACAATTTTCATTGTTGAGTATCATTTATCTTCAAAAAATTATACCTAATTGAGATCATGTCCATAAACTAGGTTATAAATTTTATCTATTAATTCAAGTTAATTGGAGGATATAATATGATATATTTTTTAAAATTTTATCTTTAATTCTTTTATAATTCTTCAATGTACTTACAAAGTTAACCCATTATGTGATGAATTAATAACCAATCAAGGCCTAATTAGAAATAAAATAAGAAAAGGGAAAAAAAATAGATTATCCAATCAGTTAACTCATTATGATTATGTCCATTATTATTGTGAGTTTCATGTATTAATTCAAGTTAATATAATATGTTATCTTTTTATTTTATTACATTATTTATTTGTTTTTTATTTAATTTCCTGATATCTCATTGTTTCACTTTTAGTTAGGGTTAAAGTAAGATTAAAATAATAATTGTGTAATTTTTTAACCAGATTATTATTTAAACATGCCAATCTTTAAATAGACCAACTAACTTATTTTTGACTTGCTACATCAAAGAAGCCACACTGATTTTTTTTATTAATGCTTATTGTAATTGATTTATTTTGTTTAATATATTGGTTGAGTTTTTAATTATTATTTCAAATATTTCATTATATATAAATAAAAATAGTAATATTTATATTTTTAATGTAATTATTAGCTTTTTAGCTAATTTATAGTGAAAAACATACTTAAAAGCTAATTTTAACTAAACTTTAAAAGGAAAAATAAACGATGAAGGATTGTAAAGAAAAAAAAAAAGTAGAACACTTGCTATATTAAAAAACATTCTATAACTTTATTTGAGAGAAGAGTTAAAATCTATAGTTTTTAATGGAATAATATCATAAATATAATATCAATTATATAATAATAATAATAATAATATAACTTTATGTCTTCTATGGTCTCATCTTAATTTTACCTTTTGGCTTTCACATCATTGACGGTAGCTAGTCAATATATCCTACCTTATCCTGTCTCGTTCCTCTAGTTTCGTTCCGCGCACCAATTCCATTAATTTTATATGTAAGGTTACTGTTTCATGTGAATTTAATAGCATCCCAAAAACTTTTAGTCCTCTCTTTGAGCTGTGATCAAGCACGTCCTTGGAAACTTAAAATAAACTTCTTTATTTTTTTTCGTGAGTTCTATTAGATCTGATTAGAGGACCCGGGTTATGAATTACATGGTTTAATTTGAATTATTTCAGATTAATCTAGAAAAATTAAAAAAAAATCATGTAAATATAAATTATACATGTTATAACAACAAATGAAATTTTTAAAAATTATATTAAAATGTTATAACAATAAATAAAATTTAAAATATTATTTTAAAATATTGCTAGCTCTGTAACTATTGCATGCTCAAATTCGTAAGCCCACTGCGACACAAAACTCAAACTGTTGAACGAGCCTTCTTCTACAAGAAGAAGATAACGCGGGGGGTGAAAGTAGAGTAGAAGCAATTGAACAGAGCTCAATACAATGTCGCATGAAACACAGCAATTATGCAAAACTCATTTTTTTAATTTTAGGTACTGGACATAAAACACTCAAGAGTTGGATAAAAATAAACACCATTAAAATGTCGCATTAGTCATTCTCAAAAAATCAAATACTGGGAATAACAAAATGATAGTGAATTTAGCAGTACCTTTAGTTTCATAGTTTTGGGACAAAGGAGCTTACAAACACGGCATTAAACTTCGTTTATCGTCAGCTATATCTCCACCATAACAAATGAAGCAGAAGCAACATTTCATTATTAGAACAAGTAGCAAGTTAAACCATTCAAAATTGATCCTAGAACAAATGTTATCATGGCAACAAATTGAAACAGTACATAAAACTCACTCCAAGCATATTGCTTCAAGCAACTTCTCACAATCATCACTCACTTCCACATTCTCCATCTTCAATCGGCGACGCATCATCTGGCTTTTCCTTCCAGCCACTGCATAAGTTCTAATCAATGACTCAAATACCTCCACTGCTACATCATCTACAGCCTTCTTCAAAATCTCAATAAGACCTTCAGCGCCATCCACATCTTTCTGCTGCTCAAAATGTGCCATCAAAGACCCTACAATCACAGGTGATGGAACCCACTTCTGACCATTCCCTCTACCAGTAGATACCGCTTTAGCTAAACAATCAACTGCCACTTTGATATCCTCATTTTTCAAATAATAATCCAAAAATATTTCCCAGGTTTTAGCATTAGGTTTGGCTCCTCTCCTGCTGGCCCTCTCCTTTAGCTCCTCTGCCTTATCTAGCATGCCTTCCTTGGCATATGCACTGATGAGAACATTTGCGACCCTGATATCATAAGTTGAGCACCCAGATTCCCATTCCCTGAAGCACTTCTCCGCACCAGGTACATCCTTCAAGTTAACCAGCACTTGAATCATATTTAGATAGCTTATATTTGCAGTTTTAGGAAAAGCCAGCCTCAAAGAACGCCATATTCGATAAACTTCAAGCAAGTTTCCTGTTCGGCCATACAAAGTAATGAGGAACTGAAAGGCAGAAAGGTCTTTGTTTGCATTTCTCTTCTCCAGTTCTTTAAGTGCTGTTTCCACCTTCTCAAAATAGCCAGCGTCAACATAAATCGAGGCTAAATTGCTATATGTTGTCCAGTCAGCAGCAACTCGGCCATCTCTCTTCATCTCCTCCATTACTCTTTCAACACCAGAAATATCATTTACAGCTGCCAGAGCCCTCATCCAGACATTGTATGTGTAAGAATCTGGCACGACATTGTTAGCCTTCATTTCTTGTATAATTTCTGGGACCCTTTCAGGCTGACCCACTTTTGTGTAGAGAGTCATAAAGCTATTGTAAGACATGGAGCTTAAACCAAGACTGAGCTCCTTCATCTTTTCAATGAGAGCTTCAGCTTCTTCAGTCATCAATTCTTTACAGTAACAGTTGAGAAGAGCTCCATATGTTAGAAGGTTCTTGGATGTTTCGGGTAGATCAATGAAGTAATTTTCTGCAGCAGTTATGCCTCGGGTTTTGGCAACAAGATCAAGATGTATAGCTTGCTCACTCACAGTTTTATTCATACCCCTCTTCGACATGGTTTCTGATAGCTGTGAAACAATGAAATAATGATATACATTATGCATGGTATGATTGAAATTTTTTAAGCAAATACATGATTATGACATAAGAGGGTGACAGAAAAGAACGAAGAAAAATACAAAGTAACCATAATATACATTAACCCTGGAAACATTAAGAGCCAAAAAATAAGGTACAACAGTTTTTAATACGGGGATTCAGAACATACCACTAGTTTGAGACAAATGGTCATAGATTGACTGTAAGGCACAAAATAAAATTTGAAAAAATGGACTTAAATGCTCATAAAATTTGACATGTTTCAACTTCTAGATTCAGACAATTATATCACATAAGCATTGAAGTTCTAAACCATAGGAGTAAAATGTTCATTAATTTTATATAATATCACAAACAATTAATTAGAATACAGGAACATGAAGTTGAGGATTTGGAGAAGGATACCTTGAGAGCAGGTTGATAAAGATTGCGACTGCGAAGCTTCTTGATGGTGTCGCTTACTTCCCATTTGAAGACAAGCTTGGAGCTCCTGAGGAACTGATTTAATTGTTGTCTCACACTTACCTCTGAGCTGCCTTCTCTGAACAGCCTCACATACAGTGCTTCTTCCAGGTACTTCTTTGATCTTTTGGTCACATTTTTTGTCCGCCCATATAACTGTGGTATCGCCATTCTTTTTCGTGCTTGCCAATAAACGATCGAAAATCACAACCAATCAACTCATATCGATTCAAAATACCATCATTATTAATCCAATGAAAACCGTACACAAGTTATTCACATTTAGTTTCCAAAACACAATATGCCGAGGTCCCGGAAAATGTTGAGATTTGTCCAAGTGAATGTCTAAGAATTCCATCTAACCTCTCTCAAAACTTGACAATTCTTTAGCCCACATAACTCAATGATTCAATCATACATTCATAAACTGAATCAATGATAAGAATATATTACATATTTACAGTTACCACTCACCTTGAAAGTATGCCCCCAAGTTCAAGCTGAAGCAAGGTCCGAGCACGGCTTTGTTAATAGAATAAAGGACTGCCACAGCCGGATTCTGAAAGCAAGAGAACAACCGCCGATGGCTAGGCGAGTGTGAGTTGGTGGAGTTCCGACGTTACGCTCAAAGTTACCAATAATGAATTCTTTGTGGGTGGATGGTTTAGGGTTTAAGCAAACGGAGGGAAGGGAAACTTTTTTATCTTTTTTTTTTTTAATTATTATTTAGGTTATATTCACTTTTTTACTTTTCTTTAAACTTTAGAGATGATGGCTTTGGAAAAAAAAAAACTAACAACAATAAATTTTATTATTCGCGTTAACTATACTGGATAAAGTTAATTTAAAAAAATATATATAAAAAAATTCTAATTATTGTTAATATGTTTTAGTAAAATAAATTAAGATATATAAAAATTGATATAATATAATTTAATTAATTTAACATATTCAAAAATAACTTCAAAGTCATTTAAAAAGTAATTTAATTAACAAAATTTATTAAAACAGATAATATATTATATTGATCCAAATTAATATATTAAATTCATGAGTTAAATTATAATACTGTGATATATTCATAAAAATAAATTAAAATAAATTATAAAATTTAATTTTTAATCAATTTAATGTTCAAAAATAAAATTAAAGGAAAAATCAGTTAAAAAAAACACAACCAGAGTTAATTCAAGCTAACTCAACAAATTCACAAGTAAACTCATAAAACTAGGATAACTTTATAAAAAAAACAAATTAAAATAAATTATAAAGTTTAATTCTTAGTAAATTCAACATTTGAATAATAAAATTTTTAAAAATCAATAAAAAATCTAAAAACCACTCAATACAACCTGCAACTCAAGTTATGAGATCAAGATAATCTCATAAAAAATAAATTAAAATAAATTATGAAACTTAATCCCTAATAAACTCAACATTAAAAGATAAAATTAAAAAAAAAGAAAAAAAAAGCATTATTCCAGTAAACATTAGTTTTTTTTAAAATTGACAGAATTTTATAAATGTAATTTTTTTTTAAGTATTAGTATTTTATAACTTTTATGATTTTTGTTTGTTTTTTTAATTCAATATTCCTTTTAATTTTCACCAAGGAATCCAACATCTCAAACATTTAAAATTGTTTTAGGTATGCATGTCACACCTAAATAGGAATTGAAATCTAAAATTTAATTATTTGAAAAAATTTAGGTTTAACATATTATTATACTAAGATAAGGAATGAGATCTCACGTCCTAACATTTAATGAATTTTATGGTAATAGATTTTACATGTTCTAGGGATACCCTGGTTTTTGGCTTGACCTGGACAAGTCTAGTTCATTAATAGGTTTGATTCTTGTAATCTTATAATTAAATATATATTTTTATGAGAATATTTGTTAAGGGTCATCCACATGATCCACATGAGTAAGGTTATATATACCCTTATACCTAGGTAAGATAACCTTTTGTATTTATGAGGTATCTATGTCTTTATAGTTGAGTAAGGTAGTGTCTCTATAATAAATGAGCCATTTCTTTTATACTTGAAAAATATGATCTTTTTTATCTATATATAGTCACTTTTATACTTGGATGAAATAATTTTTAATGTCTGAGAGTCATTGTCTTTTTACCTAGAAATTATGGTAATTTAATATAATAGAAAAATTAATACTAGAGGAGAAAACATGTACTTTTTCATTCGTTTATGGTGCTTAAAATACTTAATAATATAGATATCAAGTCTTTAACCTAACGATATTATATTTTTAAATTATTTAAATGTCATGCACAAGCTAGGTTTTTATCAATGATGTTCAAGAGGTAATAAGTTTTTGCACCAATCATATAAATAATTTTGTAAGGGTTATCCCATTTCAATGCTAGTTTTTTTTTCTCAGGATTTTCTATTACCTATGGTTTTCTAAAAACATTGTTTCCTAACATAGAAACATTTATTTCTCACTTTATAATTGGTTGTACTAAGCTGTCTTTTGTTTATAGATCTTATTCCATACTAGTGTCATCAGTTGGGTTTCCTCTAATAAGCCTAGATTCACTGTAAGCTTCTTTTCATTCTCTTTACTAAAATAGTTTTGTACCATGTATCTTGGGCACCCAATCGTTATAAGAAACATCTATTTTATGCTATAAGTCAGGAGAAATGAGGTTTCATCCATGGAGGTCGTTTGGATGGTTTTATAGGTCTATAAAATCTTATCCAATAGGTATATCCATTATGGTTTTGCTTTTTTAATCTTTTTCTTGAGTCTATTCAGAATTATTTTATTCGTGAGTTTTGTTTGTCTATTTGTCTATGGATGAGACATGTAGGAGAATATTTTTTATATTTATAGTCTTTGTTAGTGTTCCTTTATTTTTTATATTGTCAAATTAGGTCTTGTTGTTTATAATCAAAATCTTGGGCAAAATAAAATAAAAAATTATGTTTTTTATATGAAAAAGTTTTTTTATGATATTAATTAGGCTTTAACTTTATCTATTTTATAAAATACTCTACAACTACGAGAACAAATTATATTCTTTTATATGCCTCAGAGAATGGTCCTATTATGAAAATAGTCCTTTTATGTTCATTTTTTACTAAAATAAAGGTACAAAAGATGCAATGATAATCATTCCAGTCAAAGATTAATAAGGTAAGAGGATGAGCCCTTAACTCTTGTTGCATTTTTAATAAAATCCATGACATCTTAGGTAATGGTGGGCTAGTAAAAACCTACTCGAGTTAGTTAAACTTCTAAGATTCTTACACCCATATATATGCTATAAACCCTTTTATGGATCTATTTTCAACACATATTGGATCTCGTATATGGATACACAATTTAAAAATAATAAAGTTATAGATGTTTGATACAACTAATTATTCACTAATCAATATCATATTGCCTCACCTATAAGGTGAATAACCTTAACCCTATTTATATAGTAGTCTTTAGTTAATTTATATTTTTTAATGAAAATCCTCCAATCTTTATCTTCATCTCCATAGCTGACCTTGATTACATCTACATGCATCCTTTTATTCTCCTTTTATTCTAAATACTTGAATATTTTATGACCTTTATCCACAATATAGAAGAATATTTATAAGGTTAGTGTTTACTAATTTTAATAAAAGATTTTATTAGTTATTTTTCTTTAACAAAATTCTTATAAGAGATATTGTATGGTAGTCCAAATATTCTTTTATTAATACTTGATCATCAAGGAATCCTTATCTTTAAATTAGCTCTCATACTAGTCCATTATCAATTATTATTCGCCATATACTTTAAAGAAGAATATGTTCAAAACCTTGGCCAACATTAAGCCAGCTAGGAGAGCTTCATACCTTGTGGTATTATTAGATGATACAAACTTAAAACATAATATATACTTAAAGATATTAAAACATAATATATACTTAAAGATATATTTTTTTTAAGGCTAATAAACACAATTTTATCTTTAAACTAGAACATATTGTATGATACATCTACAAATGACACATTAAAGTAGTACTTAACTATGAAGTCCATTATCCTACATGAAAGATAAACCTATTAGGAGTTGTTACCCTTTTAATAAGCTTTTGTACATCCTTGACTTACAATATAGGTGTTATATCTAATATATTTTGTATATAATTATGGATGACTACAACAACTATAACTAGTATATAATTATGATTGATTATAATAGGAGTAATCACTACCTAAATTATAATTGATCATAACAGTTGAATCTAAAAATGTTAAAAATAAATAAATAAGTTATAATGATAAAGACTAGTAAATTTATATATGATTAGTTAGTTATTTAGATGAAAAAATTTATATATGATTAATTAGTTATTTGGATGAGGACTAATATAATTAATTGGTATCATAGTTGGATATTTGAATGGAAACTATGGATACAAATATATCAAATATTTGGATAAAAACCAATATAATTGATTAGTATTGTAGTCGATTATTTAGAAGAAGACAATGGATACGGTCATATAAATTAGTTGATTGTTTAGATAAAAACTAACATGGGTGATTTAGTATCATAATCAGCTAGCTATTTAGATGAATACTATGAATATAGATATGAGTATTAGTTGCCATTTAGATGAAGACTAGTGTGGATAGTTCGTGTTAAGGTGGAGTGTTCTCATATGTGGCGAGCCGAAAACATAAGTCAAATTTATGTTTTGGCTTCGTTAGAAATTAGAGTTATACCTCCTGCATTTTTCGATGCCCCAAATGGCACATACTACTTTCAGTTTGTTTTTGTTTTTGTTTTTTGTACACCTGCTGCTGTCCTGCCGAGCTTTATCTTCTAGGTTTAATTAGATAGCAATCCAACTGGACAATGCTTGAGAGAAGAACTTTCGTAATAGAGTTTCCTTACCTAGAATGATAAGTTCTGAGATTATAGATCGTTTATTACAAGGAAAACATAATTCATATTTATGTCTAGAATCCATACGTTTAATAGCTTTGAAGCCTTTGTCAGAAAATAGACTTTCCATACCTTAGATCGTTGTTTATAGGAAATCCATCATAAAGTCTATTATTTGTAGCAGCAATTTATTTCAGAAATGGCACTGCAGGCAGATAGTGAAAATAGAAATTATTAATGAAACACAACTTAGAATATTTAAAACTTCAACACAGCAATGAATTAACATCTATTTATCGCATTTTGCCATGTATTATGTCCCATAGCAAGATCTTTGCAGCTCATACTGGTAAATACCAGCCATAACATCACCCTACCTTGGATGATTACTACATTTCATCCACTTCCTATTACCAATGAAAAGCTAGACTTGACTCTCAAAAACTTGGCGAATTGATGGACAATTCAAAAGAAATTCAAAGCTACCACACTGCTAATACTACTGCTTCTCGGGCTTATCTGGTTCTTCTTCCTTTTCAGGATCTTCCTCCTCCTCCTCTTTCTTTTTCTCTTCTTCTTCTTCCTCATCTTCTTCAGGAGGATCATAGGGCAATGGGGGTGGTATCGGTGTCTTCATAGGGCTAAACTGTGGGAATATATCAGGCCTACTCCCCGGCTTCGGCCTTTCCCACTCCTGCCATGCAAATAAGATGAAGGAAAACCACCAAGTTCAGATATCAATGAACTCTACAGAAGACTATTATTCACCATGCCACGTCAAGCAGCAGATATTCAGGACAAAACTACAAGCCCATAATGTTCCCAAAAGATCTAATTGATGGAATTAAAAATTTCAAAGATTTAACATATAGAGGAAGTTTCATTTATTTCCCATGAATTCATAAGAACCAAACCAGGGCCCAACTTTATGCTTTCAGCAAAAACAGCATAACATTTGAAGAACCACATGAAAAAGAAGATTTACACTGATACACAATTTTTCAGTGGAGTAGAGACAGAAGTTGAAAACTATCTAAATGAATAAAGCAGCTTTGATAATTAGAACCATTCACCTAGCAATTCCTTGTGCAACTCGCATAGCAATTCAAAAAGTTCACGCAAATTTTTCAAGCTTCAAAGCTCAAGATATACGGGAATAGAGCAGTTGACTAGATAACCAGTCACTCAGACAATGACTCCCTCATGCATGATGTCAAAAGGCAACATGGGTGATTTTGAGCGCAGTATATCCTTTTTCTCTCTATCTATCCAATATTGCATGTTTTTCAAGGAATCTACCTCAAAATACAACTGCAGCCCCTGATGCAACACAAGCCAAATGGACAAGTTGCAGAACTACAACTTCAAGAATCAGATTTCCATCTCTAATTATGATGCCTATACAAAATACAACACTGAAAATTTGCACAACTGGGCTTTGGTGGCTGTACCTGAATATGATATATCATCCTAGATCAAATCAACCTTGTTTGTTATCCAATAAAGCAACCTTATTAACTCTCCATGAAAAAAATTGAATGAGATCAATTAGTAGAGAAAATCAAATAGTAGAATTGGATGCCAACATTCTAGAAGTTGAGCAGAAGGATACTTTTGGTTGTGGCTTGGATGATCTTATAGTCTACATGACCTGGTTAGACAATATACTCAAATTTAAGTGCTCCGCAGAACTCATTAACCAAAAAATCAAACTCTATATTCCACCCACCACCAAGAAAGAAGGAAAACCCAACACCTCAACCTTTGAGCATGTTTCAATCAATAGCCCTATGAAATCAAGCAGACCATAACTTTATCCACTTTGCATCTATAAAACTAAGCTCACATCAACCATAGATGCTCACTAGTCATTCTTAAGAGCTCAAAGCCTAATGAGTCACAAGGATGAAGCACAGATAAAAATAAGAGCAAATGATATCATTATCCAAATAGCACGACACTTGGAAATAATCTACAAACACAACATTTGAATATCAATTGAGCATATGACCTAGTTTCAGTTTTGAATTCAAAAGGGTGTTTGAAGACCATTTGAATACATTGTCAGCTTCACTTGGAATTGTTACTAACTGAAGAGCTCCTTTGCTAAATTAATACCCATATTGACTGTGGCACATTTTCTTTAGATATTTTTGCACATCACCACCCTCAACAGCACCTCTTTCGTGTTTAATACAGATAGAAGAAATACGAACAACAAAAGAAATCAAAGATGTGAAACATGGATTATCATAATGAAAACACCCCTTCCTTGCTTCCTCCCCTGAGCAACTTTCTTCGAAACATGTCTTTGGGGGTGTTTAACTTAGGTTTTGACGACACTAATTCAACATAATTAATAATATTCTTTGACACGACAATTTCAGAATAAGTAAAAGTAGTAGTAGAGAGAGAGAAGTACGATAGGGAAATCGAGAGGACTTCGGCGAGTCAATTTCTCTTCATCAGGTGCCATAGAAACAACCTGCATCTGCTTCTTCTGTTTCCTGCTCCCGGAACAAACCAATCGTCCAGCCACAAAGCATCCGCAAAATTGGCTTTTAAAACAAGATGAAGACGACGACGCTGAAGCTGTTGCTCTTCCTGCAGATTTAGGTGGCGCCGCTAGGGGTTTCGAAGTTGAACATATCGAGAGGTAAATGGATGCCATCGTTTTTTTCTCCCTATTCGAATAATCTCTTATGGAACAGGTTGCTGTTGTTCTTCTTCACTGATTTGATTCCACAAATTCGGAAGAGAGACGGACTCTGTCTTTTTAATTTCTGGTATCAATCAATACGGCGAGAGAACAAGCAGCGACCGCCTAACTCTCTCTCTCTCGACCCTCAACGTAAGCTGCTAGAACACACCTCAATTTTTATTTATTTTTTGCCGATTATCCTCCACCCTCGTTTTCTAGGCGGGCGTGGTTTATCAATTCTCCTATACCTGTCGTGGGTCTTATTGCTGGGCCGGCCCAACTCCCAGCTTTCCACCAAGCCCGACTCACGCTGAGATCCACCAGCACGTTTAAAGTTACCAATTCCTTTTTTGAAGAACTACTACTGGTTTTGAAAATTTTCTTTACTGTCTCATTTTGTTGTTCGATGTTGTTATAATATATAACATAATTTTTTTTATGTATTTAACTATATTTCATTTTTATAAAATCATAATTTAAAGTGATATATGGTAAGTAATTACTTAATCATACAAACATTTTATTAAATTAATATATACTTTAGAATATGTATGTGTAGTTAATACAAATAAATTATCGTAAGTTTTTTCAGATTAATAATGAATAATTCCTCGAGTTTTGGTGCATTGGCTGGAGGCTAGAATCACAAGTCCAAATCAATCCTATGCTCATTTGGCCTTTTAAAAACGAAAATAAGATAGGTCTTTACATTTGTTTAAACGACGACGTTAACATTCATAGATAATTTAATTTCTGCTAATAAATGTATAGAATTGGATTAAAAATTGGTCTTAGAAAAAATGAAATGAATGTATATAGTCTAAAGAATGTTATATACAAAATAAAAATACTTAAGACTATGGAGAGGATCGTGTTATAAAATATTATATGTAAAAGGTAAATGATTGTTGATTGAAATTGTGCATTGTGGAATGTCTTAGAGAACAATCAAGTAATTAATGGGAAGTGGAAATATGAGCACTATAAATCATATTTGGTTGAACTTTGTCTTAAACAACATGGCAATAAAGTTCGATGTTCTTTCTTTGTTTATGAAAATTTGGACTTCATGAAATGTGCAAAACAACTTAATTATTATAAAATAGTGGAATTAATGAAAAATAAGGTATACTAATATCAGTTAATAAATAACTAAGTCTATGATTTTACAAGTTGTTGTAGTCATTGTACTATACTTGATTCAATTAATGACTAGGATACCATTATTTATTTCTTTATACACTAAAAAATAGGATTAGAACAAAGCAATACATAATAATCAATGATTGAACATTATGTTACGGGGATAGCTAGTTGAACCTGAATCACAATAAACTTTAAAACAAAAATTAATATAAGTAAAATATAAAAAACGATTATCTTTTAAAATATTTAACTATTTTAACGACAATGTTCATATGAGATTTCCTTTATTGATGCATATATTAATTTAAAATGTTAATAGAGTGAATAATATTTGATTGAGTAATCACAAAATAAATGATTCTCCTAACCAATCTTTTATAATATAATGGATTACAAAGGATGTCCCATTATTTGAGTTTGTTAACTTTAAATTCATTTTATAATTGGTATAATAACTTCTTCTTTTTTTTTGAGCTCAGTGGGATAAAAAAGTATGAGGAGAACTTGAGTTAAAAAGAATATCTAAAAATATTCATTAATATAAACTAAAATAAAAATACTTATAATAACAATATCATCAACATAAACTAAATAAAATGTGAGTAATTATATTTATAACAATAACAATAATAAATAATTATTTCAAATTTTGTAAAACAAGCATAAAAAAAATATAAAAAAACTTAGAAAACCAATTTATAGAGAATTGTTTAAGCCTCTTAAGTAAATTTATTAAGATGACAAAGTAATTGCTTTCATATGCTTTTAATTCGGTGAAAGTTTTATATAGACTTATTATGATAAATCTTCATGCAAAAGTACATTATTAACATTTGATTAATGAAAAAAATTCATTTTTTAACCATAGCTACTACAAGAAAAACTCGCCCAAAGCAAGTTTACAGCCAAAGAAAAAGTCTTGTGATAATCAATACTTTTAGTTAAACATATTCTTTAGCCACAAGCTTAGTAGAGTTTGATAAAACCATCAATTGTTATTTAATTTTATACATCTATTTGTATTAATGTGCTATTTATTTTGTGGAGGATGTACAAATAACCAAATGCTATTTTTTTCAAGAGCCTCCCACCATTTTAGAGTTTGCACTATTTTAAAAAAAATACTTGTGTCAATGATTTCATAAGTCATAAGAAGTAGTAAAAAAACCATATAATAAATAATTTTTTATTAAAAAATAGATTCATGCACTTGAAGGTGAAGAATTAGATTGTACATAAAAATAAAAACATAAATGGTTTTATAAATATGTATAGAATTCTCAACTCATTATATATAAATTATTTTATTTAAAATAATTTAGACATGCTCGTACATATATTCAAACATGTATTTTCTATGCTAATATGCATAGTTAATTTGTTTTATTTTTGTTTGATTAGATGAATTTCTTTTATTCTTGTTTAATTTTAAAGAGGGATACCACTGCTAGAAACACAAAATAAAATTAGTTATTGAGAATTTATGAATAAACAAAATATGAAATAATAATAAAAAAATGACTGTGAAAGTAACATTAAAAATTAAAATATATAAAAGTAATATTAATAAATATAAATAGTTGGACCATAATATAAAATGTCCTCAAATTAGCTTTACACAACAACTCTAATGAATTTTTTTTTCTTTTCATTGGTATATGGGATTGTGATAAGTGTATTTTTATTTAATACACATATTAAAATAATATTTATTTTAATATTAAAATAATCTAAAATTATTAAAAAATTTCAATAAAAAATTTAAAAAATTAAGTTTTTATATATATATATATAAAATCATAACCCACCGCTATGCATTTTAGATCCATCATCTTCATAAAATACACCAAAAAATCACAACCTAAACCTTTATTTTTTATTGCATGTTTGAGATTGTAGTTGTGGTTGCGCTTCAAATTACTTTTTATTATATTAAAATATATTTTTTATTTTTAAAAAAATTATTTTCAGAATCAGTATATCAAAACAATTTAAAAATATAAAAAATTTAATTTTTAATATAAAAAACACACGTGGGACTGTGTTTTCAATCCCAATTATACTAACCAAAATATCAAAAAACAATTGTTGTGAATCCTGATCTTTTCCATAACTAATGCTTTTTTTTCTATAATTTACATGACATCCAATCCATAGCTCTTTTTAGCCCGTATTAAGAAATCTTAAAAAAATCCTTGTCAATTATGTTTTTTAAAATAAATTATGGAACATATTTTTTAATTAATTTATAATTAAAAAATTTAAATAAAAAATATAAAAAACTACCCGAATCAAACAAACAAACAAACAAACCTATAAATTAGATCATGAGATCAAAATAAACTTATATAGAATAAACAAAAATAAATTTAATATTAAAAACTGAAATTAAAAAAAAATAATTAAAAAAACATTCAAGTTAACTTGTCCAACTCCAGATAAAAAAAATTAAAAGTTTAATTTCCAATTAATCTAATATCGAAAAATAAAATTAAAAAAAAATAAATTAAAAAATGAATAAAGTAAGTTAGATTATAATAGCTCTATGAAAAATAAATAAAATAATAATTATAAAATTTAATTTTTAATTAATTCAACAATGTTAAAATGATGAATGAAATTGATAAATAAATAATTAAAAAAATAATAAAAACACATACAATTAACCCACAAAACTTATTACATTAATTATGAAGCCACGAAACTTTTTTAAAATAAATTATAAAATTAATATTTAATAAATATAATATTAAAAAAAATCCTCCAGAATGCTAGATAAAGGACGAAGTGAAAAGCCAATCAATTTTGAATTTTAATACATGTTTCAAGCTACGTCACAGGAATAAAAACATGCTCTTTGTTGAGAGTGGGATTTGAACCCACGCCCTTTCGGACCAGAACCTTAATCTGGCGCCTTAGACCAACTCGGCCATCTCAACAAGACAGCGTTTGTTGTCAAAGTAACATAACTTACTAATTATGTCTTGTGTTGTTTTCTTAGGAACACGAACAGCTAATAGTGGACAGTTCAAAGCATTGATAATTGAATGACAACGCTAAAGGGCATGCAATTAAGGTATCTGGTATTCAGTTTCCTTGTCAGTTTGTTTGTTTTTTTAATTAAAATGATTTTTCAATTAAAAATCATTTAAAATAAATCAACTGTTTTTATGCATGCTAAAGAAAACTTTTTTAATAAAATAATTGAATCCAATCTTATAGGAACATGTTTAATAATGCTATTGCAATATTTTAAAAAAATATTTTTTAATTATTTTGGTATAATAATGTTAAGAATCTCAATAAATAAATAAAATAAAACTATCAATTCAGCAAAATTAATTTTGAAATTAATATAACAAGCACGTTTCCATGTGTCAAATGCCCATAACCACTCTGGAATTAACAATATTGCTATTAATAATTTAGTGCATAGTTGTGATCGCGACTTCAAATTCAATTTTCCCACTCATTAACGGGAAAAAAAAAAAAAAAAACTTATGTCCCAAAACGCGACCTTATCCAAACCAAATCCCGCAATTCACAAATCGCGATTCGCAGGTAATGCAAGCATTTAAAAAACTCCAAAACATGGGCTCCACACCCGTTAGATCACAATCCAACGGCACATAATTCCTCCACAACAATAAAAGTGAGTGAGATTCACCGATGTGTAAGTGGGGCCACCGCCCACACACAACGACGAGAGCGGCATGCTCTCTGCCCCCACCCCCGCCCACCTCGTCATGACCGCTTCAATAGCTGGAGAAGAAAGAGACCTGTGCGCGTGAACACTTTCTTCCATCTCGCGCGTTGCCCAACCATCACATTCAAAAGTAAGTCAAAAGACACGAGACAAAAACATCACTCATACCCTTCACTCATTCAAAATGGGCCCCGATGCTTCTTTGTCCCACCTCCACAACAACGCGCCAGCTTCACTCTGTGCCCTCCCACCGCTGCCTCCGGCCCTTGCCTTTAAGAGTTTGAAAATCCTCTCTCATTTTCTTGTCCTTCAATCAACAAAAACTATAATTGTTTCTTTACACTTTACATGCAAAAAGAGATTAGAGTTGGTAACTGTAGGGGCGGCAGCAGAGTCTGAGATAATTGATTTTTGAAAAGAAAAGGAAACAAAAAGATCTAACAGGGAGAGATCAAGGATCAAGGATGAACGTTGTAGGGAGACGACAGATGCCGAGATCGAATTCGACGACGGCGCACCACCACCGTCAGTACTCGGATAATTTCCTGGACAGCAGTAGATGGCTTCTTCAGTCATCTTCACAGGTTAGTTGGTTAGTTAATTAGTTGATCTCAATCTTTCTTTGCCTATATTTCTGCTTAAGAAAAAGAGATGGGTGGCGTTTGAAAATTGCAGGACTTTGGACACAGGTCAAGATCATCGAGTCTAAGAAAGATCGGAGATGATCAGTTCAGTCCTGGTCTATTCGATCTCCATTCTTTTGATACTGACTTGTTGCCAGAGCTAAAACCACTTAATCAAGCAGCAGCTGCAAATCGAGGTGAAAATAATAACCTTACTAAAAGTATGTCTTTCGACAAGGAAAGATTGAACAACAACAACAATGTTGCAAAGATCAAAGTTGTGGTATGTTGACTCTGTGTATTTACTCAAATTAAAATCTTTTCTTGTAGTTGTAGTGATTGGTTGAGAGAATTTGTAATCTTGCAGGTACGTAAGAGACCGTTAAACAAAAAGGAGATAGCAAAGAAAGAGGAAGACATCATCACCATCGAATCGAATTCGAATTCGAATTCTCTCACAGTTCATGAAACCAAACTCAAGGTGATTGCTGCTTGCTGACTAAATGTTTCTTTACATTGACATTGTTGTGGTATTTGTATGTACAATGTGAATCCAAGGATGTCGTCGTGCATTGGATCTCTATTATTTTTTGTTGTTGTTGTTTTGAATGGAAGGGTGTAAAATGCTATGATAATGTATGTATGTGCAGGTTGATTTGACTGAATATGTTGAGAAACATGAATTTGTTTTTGATGCGGTGCTGAATGAAGGTGTTTCGAATGATGAAGTGAGTATTAGTATATCGACAATTGGTGTTTCATTATAGGATTGAATTATCATCACATTCAGCTGGTTTCATCTGATTTCTTCTTCTTTTTCTTTTAATTGATATATCTAGGTGTACTCTCAGACTGTTCAACCAATAGTTCCTCTAATTTTCCAGCGAACAAAAGCAACTTGCTTTGCATATGGGCAAACAGGCAAGCAGTTTGGATTTATATGATATTCTCACTGCTTGATACTGACTAACAGAATCACTTTCCATGTTATAAATTCTTCTAACTTATTTCTTCTCATTCTCCTGCTTTTACCTTGGCTATAACTAAACTACACAAGTCAGCGCTTGGTATTCCATGTCATGTAACTTTCCCTGGTTTAACGGCATGGTAAAACTCTTTTAATATTTGGGGCAATGGTATTTAAATGTGGTCTACAAATGCAGGAAATGACCTTCTTAGAAAGTGAAAAAGGGAAGAATAGGAGGAAAGAAATTCTGTGTTTTGGTTTGTTGTTTCTATGGTCTTATTGGTTTATGTTTTCCATGCCTTCCTTACTCCTTTCCATCATATTTTTGTGAATAAACTTGGTGATTAATAATTCCTAACCAGGGAGTGGAAAGACTTATACCATGCAACCGCTGCCTCTCAAAGCATCCCAAGACATATTAGGATTGATGCGCCATACATATCGGAACCAAGGCTTTCAATTGTTTGTCAGTTTCTTTGAGATATATGGAGGGAAACTATTTGATCTCCTCAATGATCGGAAGTAAGTTATTGAAGGTCATAGGTTTTGGGTTGGCTAAAAATCTGAAGTTATGTTCAATCATCCAAATGGCTTCTTGGTTCTGCAGAAAGCTGTGCATGAGGGAGGATGGGAAACAACAGGTCTGCATTGTTGGTTTGCAAGAATACAGAGTTTCAGATGTTGAGGCAATTAGGGAGATCATTGAGAAAGGAAATGCCACAAGAAGCACTGGCACAACTGGTGCAAATGAGGAATCCTCCCGATCACACGCTATACTTCAGCTTGCCATCAAGAAGTCAACCAATGGTTCTGACTCAAAGCCTTCCCGATTAGTGGGAAAATTGTCTTTTATAGATCTTGCTGGAAGTGAGCGCGGTGCAGATACTACTGATAATGATAAACAGACAAGGTAGACCATGCTCTTACTATCTTGTTTCTCTGAAAATGTCCTTATTTCAACCAGGCGTGGTTCCATTGGATGCCCAAACAGATCTTCTTGGTCACAAATTGCACCAAGTCAACAATTTGACCTTCTTTTCTTTCTTTTACAAATCTAAGTATTGTCTTAGCACCTTGATGTCAAAAAAACTCTGCGGTGTTCAATTAAACCACTAAATAATTTTTACTTTTTTTTTTCTTCAGAATAGAAGGTGCTGAAATTAATAAGAGCTTACTCGCCTTGAAAGAATGTATCAGAGCTCTTGACAGTGACCAGGGTCACATACCCTTCAGAGGCAGTAAGCTGACCGAAGTTCTCAGAGATTCATTTGTTGGTGACTCACGCACTGTTATGATATCATGTATTTCACCAAGTTCAGGATCATGTGAACACACTCTCAACACTCTAAGATATGCTGATAGGTATGGGGCTTTGCAACTGAAGTAGCTGTGAGGAAGTGAGCTCTTTCGTTTTGCTTGAATACCTCTGACAGACATTTATTTTCCAGGGTTAAGAGTCTATCAAAAGGGAACAACTCCAAGAGGGATCCATTGTCTTCTTCAAACCTTAGGGACTCAACCACCTTGCCCTTGACTTCATTTTCACCATCTGAACCAACTTTTGTAAATAGCATAGCTGATTTTCCCAATGAAAAGAGCAGGTTTGGATGGTCAAGACCAACTGAGAGAGAAACATCTCCACCTTTTAATATGGACCGTGTTCCAAGCGGAAGGGCAGAGGGAAATTTATCTGCTTCTGTCCAAACAGATTATTACAAGGTCCAGAGTGGTGGTCAAAGTGGCATCATTGCTAATGATTGCAATTACACTGAGGAATCCTGTGAACATGAAAAACCATCATGGATGAATAATAATAAGAAGGTAGACACCTTCCAAAAATCAGCTTTGGAGGATAGGCGGAGAACTGATGCTCTGATGAAACAGAGGGATGTCCTTGCAGTTCAGGCTAACAATTCTCATTCAGATGATGAACTTAATGTCCTGTTGAAGGCAAGTGCATTCTAGATATCCTATATTGTTTTTGAACAGTTTGTTCACTTGCGAATTAAATTTTGCTGTGGCTTCTTTTAGGAAGAGGAAGATCTTGTATCTGCGCACCGAAAACAAGTGGAGGAGACAATAGACATTGTTAGGGAGGTGAGTCATGATATCTTTTTGATGCATCACATTTCTCTGCCATAATAAAACTGAAATAATCTTTTCATATTTATGCAGGAGATGGACTTGCTTGCTGAAGCTGACCAACCAGGCAATCAACTTGATGAATATATCACCAAGTTAAATGCCATTCTTTCACAGAAGGCTGCAGGGATCGTACAACTGCAGACCCGGTTGGCTCAATTCCAGAAACTTATGAATGACTATAATGTTTTAGTATCATAATTATCCACTTGATCAATATCAAAGAGTGCCAGGGATCATCAAATGCTAAGTCTCTGATTATTTGTTGTGATGGCTCTTCTTCACTTGTTGCGGTTTTGGTTTGATTATATTGTAACTTAGCCCGGTTACAAGGGGATAATGCTTTTTAGGGTTGGGGTGAGTGGTTGGATTGGAGCCTTGTTTCCTCCCCTAATAGCCAGCAGTATTGTGGCTCGAGCTTGAACTGTGATGCACACATGTCTTTTATATTAGCATTTTTTTTAAAGAACCGTGACATTAAAATGTATTTTTGCAAAAGATATCCTGTTTGGATTGCAAAGCTATAATATAAAAGCTGTTGATTGCTAGTATATTGTTTTTGATGGTTATTCTACATGGACCATGCTGGAATTGATACAATTGATGATTTGCTGTTCTCTGGAACTCTTCGTGAATGAATAATTCTGCAGCTGCATTTCTTATACTGTTGCTTCCAACAAATTGCTGGTTTTGAAGCTGCTTAGGAATGTGATGCATGGACATGGCGGTCACTTCTGTATCTCTAGCTAAGAGAGTAGTGATTTTATTTTCATTTTCCTTTATTATTATCCCAGTTTGGTTGCTTGATTTCTAATAAACTTTTCTGACGGCATGCTGGTAGATTATTAGCCCTTTTCGGCAACTGTCACTGCATTTGCTTATTGTCTATCTCTGCTGCCAAACTTGAGCAAACTTGGCATTTGCTCATAATACGAGGTTCCTTAAACATGGTGATTTTTTTATACGTAATTAGCAACCCAGACGATGTGGTCCTCTGGTAGAAATAATGCCCTCGTAGACTCGAACTAGCCAGTCTGAGTTGCATGGTTTAACATGGACCGGAAATATAAATAGAGTTAAGAGACATAGGTTGTGGCCATCTGGTCTGGAGTTCAGACCTTTTCAGTTGTTTATTGTTCAATGGTTGATGACATCAGTTCATCCTGTTTTTTTTTTTAATGTAAATGTCTGATCAGTTTATATGCACACGATGATAAATTTACATGTATTTTAATTAATTTTATAAGTATTAAAATTAATAATCATGATTAATTTTATAAATTTTGAAGTTAACAATTATATAATAATCTTAAAAATTTATGAGATTTGAATTAATAATATTTAAAAAATAAATTTAAAATCTGACTAAGTAAACGGTAATTAATTTAATTTAGAAATTATTAATTTATTATTATAAATCCCAATAAATAGAAAAAATAAACCTAGTTGATATTGCAGCACCTCTATTACATATGGGCTCAAAGAATCAAAGAAACAAGACAAATATAAACATGATTAACAAAACAATGATGGACAGAAACACCATTAGCAGCAGATAGCCTAAAAGTCAGAAGGCCAGAGCCATGTTCTGTCCACATTCATGACAAGCCCACACGACGGATCAACATTGTCTAGCTTATTTATTGTTAAATCCAAATGAATAAGGAGTTTTTTCAAGTGAGAAACATGAGAGGACAGGCTTCTGTGGACCCTTTTGAGTTCACTTGTGACTGTGGGCACGTTCAACACATGACACTGCAACCAAAAGCTGAATGAGAAACAAAGAGGTGGCACTCTTTTCAATCACATGAAAGCATCGTGGGGCTACAACATTTGGATGATTTTAATGTCATCTTGTTGGGTGGGCACCTGAACTTTAGTTATGCCACAACGAATCAACTAACACTAAAAGATTGAAGCCACATTTATGTTACCAACATGCTTGTAGTTTGATGGTGCTTTTGTAAAATACAATGGTCGAGGTCTTGGTAATAACTTTTTTGAATCCATTGCTGAAGAGTCGTGGATCCAGTGTTCGTCAAGGAGCATTTATTATTTTAAAATTATGTTTTGAGATTTTTTTAAATTGATGATTTTTTGTTGAATTATAAAAAAAACTATATGATAGCACATTTAGAAAATGTAAGGGGAAAAAAATTGTTGGTCTTGTTGTCATAATCTGGTTTTTTATTTTCTCTTTCTTATTTTTTTTTTAAATTCCAAAGGTGGTGAAAATTAAAATAAATCTAAAAAAATATATATTTAATATATTTGTGTTGTTTTTGACATTCTCAAAATCTTTTTAGAAAAAATAAAAATTTAAAAATTTACTTTCGACGTGTTCATTTTAAAATCATTGGTTTATTTTTTTATCGAGTAACAAGATGACCAAAAGTGCAAAACAAGAAAGAAAAATGAAGGATCAAAGTGATTTTGGGGTGTTTAGTCACCGAGTTTACTTGGTGGCAGAAAAAGAAAAAAACAAATTATTTTATCTATAAATATTAAGGAAATCTCATGTACTGGGAGGGGGGATTGGTAGAAGCATTAGCCAAAAAAAAAAAAGAAAAGTTGAAAAACATTATACCTCACATTCTCTCCCAAAAGATAAAAAAAACTCTATACCTGTTATTTATAAACCCATCTATCAACCATACAGAGAAAAGAACAAAAAAAAAAAAAAAAAACCACCACGAGTGCCATACACCATCATAACCTTTTTTCAAAACACCATAATAATTATGAAGTCGTTCATTTTTGTAATAGAAAATATGATGTGGTGTAACCACAATCAATAACCGTTTTGAAAAATATTAAAATGTTGGTTGAAGAATGTGGGACCCATATAATAAGGTTATTAACTATCATTTAATTAATATGTATAAAAAATGATTTAAATTAGTTAATTTAAAAATATCTAAGGTTATTTTTTTAAAATAAGATAAGCAACTTTTCATCTTAAAATGTATTACTTCTCACGCCTTTTGAAGTAAAAGCTAATATGACTTTAAATTATTTTTATAAAATTATCTCCCACTCTAAAAAAAATTAAGTAAAGTAATAAACGCAAAGCAAAGAGTTAAAAAACCTTATATGTTAGAAAAAACATCTTTTAGTATATTTTTTTTAAAGCAAAGCAATAAAAGTTAAAAAAAGAAGTAACCAAACAGGCATTCAGAGTTTTGATAATTAGTCACAATAGTTAGCAATAAATGTTATTAATTTTTTTTCTTAATATTATATTATCATGAACCTTATCTTATTTTAAATATTTTTATTTATTTATTTGTTACTTGAATATAAATTACCATTAAATATATGAATAGAAACCGTATAAATTATGTTTTTGATAAATCTTTTATTTTTAATATTATTAGTGTTTATCTAAAAGAGTAAATGAAACAACATAAGAAATTAATAAATATTACCTAAAATTAAAAGACTAATTAAAGATTGATCTAATAATTTGATAGATTTTGATATAATTTAATTAGTTTTATATCTTCATATTTTATGTTTTTTTTAAAAAAAAAAGTTGTGTAGAGTTTTGATTGTAACTGTACTAATAGAAAGAGTTATGATAGTTAAAATAAAGAACATACAATACCAAGGAGTGACTTAAATAGCTCATTTTATATAATTTAGATTTTGTTTTGGGTATAAATAAGATAACAATAAAAAAAACTAATCTATATTTTAGTAATTATTATAAAATATAACATATTTTTTGGAATTAATAGTTTTATTTTAGAATTTTTATTAATAATTAACTTTTTTTTTAAATTTATACCTAAAATTATAGTAACATAAGATTAAAAAATAACATATTACCTAACATTATAATACTAATTAAAGATTGATCTAATAATTTGATAACTTTTAATGTAATTTAATTGGTTTTTTAAAGTTGTTTAGAGTTTTGATTGTTACTGTACCAATTAAAAGAGTTATGATAATCATACTAAAGTACATACAATACCAGTGTATACCAAGAAATGACTTAAGTAGCTCATTTATAATTTAGATTTTGTACTGGGTATAAATAAAATAATAATAATAAAAAGCTAATCTATACTAAAAAACCTATTATAAAATATATCATATCTTTTAGGAATCAATAATTTTATTTTAAAATTTTTATTAGTGTTGAACTTTTTTTAATTAATGATGTGATTGAATTTACTTATTGCTGTTGCTAGTACATTATAATTATTGTATTGTATTTAGAGTACAATAGTCCAGCAAAAGCTTTTAAAGGGGTCGGCTTTTCTAAATATAGTTATAGATTTTTATCTGATTATCAATAGATGTTTTTGAATTAATTATAAAACGTTTGATTTTAAACTATGAATTTTTTTTATCTAAATTTTGAAATTTTATAAATAAAATTGGATTGTTTGATTGTTTTTTGGTATTAGCAAAATATGTCAAAATAAATTATATAAATTTCATCAATCTTAATAATGTTTTTGCAATATTAGTAGAGTTTGATAAAAGGATTAATATTATAGATTTTATTAGTACTTTAATTCTTAATTAGAAGTAAAAACTAATGTAAAACAATGACGAAAAACATCCTATAAAACAATTAAGGACTCAATTTAATGAATTTTAATGTAATTTAAGACTTCGTATTTTCATATTATTGATTTTATTTACTTGTCACTAGGTATTTCTACATTTTTATGTATTTAAAATAAGTGATTGTACAAAAACTATTTTATAATTTCTAGGGTTTTAAGTGTCAGATAAGTAGAAAAACAAGATTCAACACCTCTAGTCATTTTGGAATCCGGTTCGAAGATTCTTTGAAATGGGTTTCCAACAACCTGCGTGACATTTTCATTTGACAAGACAGCATGATCTTCGAGATTTGAAGACAAATCTCGTCTTGCCCCAGCCAAGCCCTATCTTTAACAGCTACGATTCCTTTCACACCATGAATTTCTCTCTACAGGTCATTAAGATTAACCTTAGTGATGTTGTAGACGCTTCCTCGTCGCTCTAGGATCCTTCATCAATTATTTTTCTCCTAGAACATATCGAACGTGACCCACAAATACATGTGAATCACTCATGCATGGGAAGAAAGTTAGCTTTGGAGTTGTCAATCAAATTTAGACCTCAAGATTTTACATTTCTGGACTATTAATGCTCCAGCCTGAAGTCTTGGATCTTAAAGGAATTAAACAGGGGTCTTGTTTTATGTTTTGGTACATAAAGCAACCAATAGCTAGATAAGAGGCTCCAGTCTCCATCAATTTCTTTACTGGTTTTAAGTTTGGTAGATTGAAAGAGAAGGATTTCGATGTTACGTGAGCATGATTAATGGCTAGCTAGAACCTACGCAATTAATTGGAGCCAAGATTCGATGCATTATTGTCAACTGTAATAGTGTCATGGTTACAACCTTCTAGGGTGCCGTATAATGATGCCCAGGAACGACGACAGAGAGAGCCATGAAAAATAAAATGATTGAACCCACCATGTTATTAATTAGGTTTGTTGATTTAACTGTTGATTCTTGTCACGTTGCATTATTTACTATGACAAGGCAACGTGTTTCTTTTTTTCTAAGCAATTCGTACTTTTTCATTAATTTTTTTCTTCAATTTCATTTTTATAAATGAAGTTAAATGAGATTTTGGGCTAGAATATGCTTATAATATATTTTTTTATAGGATTTGTAAGGTGTCAAAAAAATATTCCAGTATTAAATTTGTGTATGATATGGTAAAATATAAATCAATTTTATTCATTAAAAAAATTGAAACTTTAAGACTAAAATTGACAATAAAAAAAATTACATTCCATTTTTTAACTAGACACGGGTCTTTTTTGAAAAACATTTGGTCTCTAATGTTTTATAATTTTTCAAGCTTGATCCCTTTTTTAAGGTTTTTATGTTTTGGTCCAAAATATAGTTTTGTTTATGTTTTATTTCTTGAGTTTGAGAGAATTTGCTGGAAAATTAGAGAGAGGAGAGAAAGTAATTAAACAGTGGCTCACGTTGTTATGATAAAAAAACTTGTTATGGGTATTAATGCTTTCAATTTGCTGATAATAATTCTATTAAAGTGTTTTTTTTACCTTTTATCATGCTAGAAAAATAGATCAAACTCAATAATTTTTTTTTGGTTAGATTTTGTATTTTTAGACTAATTTATGGTTTTTTGGGTTAAGATATTGGTTTATTGAGATTCTAAAAATGTATTTTTTAGGTTTTTTTTCAGATTAAAATAAGTTAAAAAATAATTTTTTATATTAAAAAAATCTTGTCTTAATTTTCCAGTTACCTCTCTAGTCACTAAATTACACGAGTGAGCTATTTGTGGTGCATCATCTATGTTATTTTTTTTAAATCATTGTTGCTTGTCCTTTTAACATTGTCATAACATATTTTTTATCCTTGTTTTAAATATGTTTTAAAATTTTAAAAGTATTGTCTTTTTAATATGATTTCTTTGTTAATTTGTGATCATTAAATGATGTTTGTTATTTTTATTTTATTTTATTTTTTGCAAATAGTGAAATAATAGGCAAGGAAGAAAAAAGGAATAAGATGATGGGAAATCAAATATACAGTATAAGATCATGAAAATGAGAAAAATAATTAAAAATAGATAAAGATTTAAGTAAAATTAGAAGAAAAAAATTATAGTAAGAGATCATCATTCAAGAAGAAAATAATATAAGAATCATTTAATATTATATTTTGTAGTTTTGACAAGAAACCCAACAATATAAATTAAGGCTTGGTACAAAGGAAAAAAAAAGAGAAAAAATAAAGACATTAGAAAAACTGTAGAAAGAAATAACTACGAGAAATAAAAAAGAAAAAGAGAACTCACTCTCGCACTCTCTTGGAAAATAAAAGAAAAGAAAAGAAAAAAACCCTAGCTAATTAAGAAGATCGTGAGAACAGTCCCTTTAGTTTTCCTTCCATCTTCAATGACAAAGTATCAACCCTAACCTCCTCTCCTTTCCTGTAAAAAATAGAATGCGAGTATCATAGGAATCCTGGGTTATTCAACTGAAAGCTGTAAGAACATCAAATATCAGAATTGAGGCTATTTTGTATTTTTTGAGGAAAATGATGCACATCACTAATTCAGTGTGAACACACTAGATGACAAAGCCGAGATGATGAAAATAACATGTAATGAACTTCACAAAACCTAAAATAGAAGGAGAGTTGCACCATCAATTCAATTTTGTGATTGAACTCTACATATAAGGTCATTTAAAAAAAATTAAGTTTAGTTTTTGTTCAAGAACTTTAGAACTGATCTCAAGTTCTTTAACCCTAAAAATATGCACCACTCTTAATTCTCACTCACGCCGCCCCCAAAGCCTTTTGCCACAAAAACTTCAAGTTTCCATTTTTGTTGGTTGGATTAATCACCTACTCTTTACATGGTTAGAACAACTAGCTTGGGCATGACAATATGGTCCAAAATTCAGGTTATAAACAAGGGGGTCAATTAGATTTTTTTTTTTCTGGCTCTGAATTTGGTGTGAGTTACGTAATTTCTTGATGGTTATTTTTGTGAATTACTGGACTTTCTGGACACAAAAAGGATTAAGAAGTTCAGTTTAATTGTTTTTATGTTGGAAAATAAGTTAAACACTGTTAATTAATCGATATTAAATTTGACTCTTGTTTAATTGTAAGGCATATTACATCTCATTTATAGGAGGATAAAAACAAAAATTTGATTATTTCGGTTTGATAAGCAAACAATTTAATCAAAATCAAATAAACTAGTTTTATAAGTTGATTCTTTTAGTTTTGATTTAAATTATCGAGAATTCACTTGTTTTGGTTTGATTATTGATTTTAAAAAAAAAATCAGTCAAATTGAACCAATGCTCATCTCATGCTAAAGAAAATTAAACAAAAAGAAAAATACTTGAACAGGAAAATTACATAAGAAGAATGAAAATGAAAGATATTATAATTAGCAAATCAAAATTACTCAATAAAACTATATGTGGGGAATAATAATATAAGGAAAGGAGTGCGAATAGTGCCACCAAAAGAAATATATGGCATAACTTTAGTTTCAAAAAATAGATTATAATTATGACAATTTCAATGATTATGGGGAAATTAATATATATTTATGAAATTGTTTAATCATGGAATATTTTTTTTAAGTACATCACAATCAACGAAGCAAAGCACCACTGCACCACAGTCTCGGAATGTACAAACATGTCGCCACTCTGATCAATTGTGTGTGTATTATCTATAAAGTATTAGACAAGCATTATTATATAGTTTAGTCTTTTTCACTTACATAAAAATTACAATTTAAATCTTGAACTTTAAACTACACGTAACATTTTATATTATTGTTCTTACGTGTAAAAAAAATATCATTTAATATAATAACTAACGAGTTATTATATTAAATATTATAAATTTTCTATCAAAGTTTTTTTTATAGAAAAAATAGCCACTACCCCTAAACCTAGATCCCCAATAATAATAATAGTAATAAAAAAGATTAAATTGAGTTTGAACAATTACTTTGATAGGGGAAAGTTGTAACATACTAAATGCAAAACTTTAGGTGGTTGTGATTGTCTAGTCAAAACCCACTAAAAAAATTGTTAACCTACTCAAAAAATTGTTTTTTTCCCCTTAAATTGATGACTAATTCAATCTTATCTAATCAAGAAATCCAAAAATAAAATTCATACACTTTATAATATAATTTAACTTTGGATTGTCACGAGAAAAGAGAGAAAAATATATATGAAGAGATAAATTGTACTTTGAAGAGAATAAATTTCTAATATATTTTTTATTTGAGATTTGATATATTATATAAGAATACAGTTTGATTTTTTTATTTAATTTTAAAATTTATGTTGGTTGAAATGTAAATTGTAATTTTCTAATGTATAGTAGATAATTGAAAAAAAAAAACTAAAAATGATGAAGATAATTTCTTATTCTTTCATTGGTTCTCTCAAAAGATGAGTGAAGTTCATTTACGGATCCTAATAGGAATATAAGGTCAAAAGAGACCTTTCCTTTCCTTTGTTTGCAGGCTTTCTCTGCTCACCTAATTTGAAGTGAGAGTATGAGGAAAAATCTATTTCAAAAAAGATAAATGAAACTACAAACCATAGAGGAGAATGTGTTTGTATTGAGTGAAATATTTTATAGAGAAAATATTTTAAAGAAAAATATTTTTGTTTTTTATAAAATATTTTATAGAAAAATTACTCAATAAAATATAATTTACAATTAATCTCTAAATTTAATTAATTTATTAAAAATTATTTTCAACTCATAAAACTCATTAAAGTATTTTTCAAATAATAATTTACTAATTATTTTAATTATTATATTTGTCTTGACATCATCACCATCTCTTCCACCATCTCTCCTCTATTCCCCTCCTCTTTCATGATTAAGTTATGGTTTAACGGTGGGAGGGGCTTATCCCCTTCCTCTGCACCTGGGTTCGAATCTCATCATGCACGCCTGTCACCCTCGCGGTGCCTTACCTGCTCACTGGGCTTGCAGGATGTTCAGTGGACCGTGGGGATTAGTCGTGGTGCGCGTAAGCTGACCCGGACACCCCACGTAAATAAAAAAAAAAAATTTACCTCATCTTCATCTTTTTCATTATTATTTTTATATCATTGGCATCACCTTCTCTTCTGTTATCATTAAAAAAATATGTTACATACAAATTATTTTATACAAATCAAATATACCCTTGAAATAGACTTTATTTTCTATTCATCAATGAGGGTTTGGTGCTGTAACCAAATTGAATTGAACATCTTCACTTGAACACTTACATGGGAGTCCAAGGAAAATTCCAATATGATATTTTCTAGCATTAAGAAATTCTAAACAATCCATATTGAATTTTAACTCCGGATCTTCAAAAGGATATGATTTCGAGTTCATAAGCATCAAAACCCTAACAATTATGGAGAATTTTGGTAGTTTTAAATTTATGGTTAATTGCCAAACAAGTGAAGAATCAACAACCCCCAATAAATAAATAAATAAACAAACAAATAAACCAACGATGGTGAAATTATTTAGTGTTCACATATGCAAACGACAACGCATCAATCATTGTCATCTCAAAGGTCGACCATTTTTTTAAATCCGTGGACAAAATGTAATAAGAGCCTATTACAAGGAGACACGTTCAGATTTGGAGGATCAAAATTTTGCTTCCCACGCTCTAACACCCACTCCGAAAACGCCAGATCTGCGATAACTAAAGTTAAACGAGAAACGTGGCCAAACGAGGAGGCACCACATGGGGGCCACGTCCTTTGTGCGCCAGCGAACCGAATAGGAGGAACCCTAGTCCCAAAAGTAAAAGCCAAAACAAATCTAATTCTTAGCGACCGAATCTAAGCCACTGTCTGGCCCTCTTTCTTCGCATCCTTTCAAATACATTTGTTTATTCATTCCTATCTTCGGGGCTCTCCCACGCTCACTCGCGTGCTGAAAACTGCACATAATTCATTAATCAATCGACGAGGACTTAAACTAATTCTTATCCGATAAAAATATGATTCAAGTCACACAATTTTTTTTGGTTATTTTATTCATTTGATCTATTATTTCAAATCCCTACACATTGCTCACAAATAAACTAATACAATATTATTGGATAATTAATTGAAATTAAAAAAAAACATTGCAACTTTGAATTTAAAAATGGTTTTGTCTTATTACTCAAATAATTTAATATTAAATTTTAAAGATATTGAAGATCTATCTGTAATTATTTAACTGATAAAAAAATAAATATTTTTCTATATCAATTACGTAATGAATTGATCAAAATATTATTGGAAGCAAAAAAAAATAAAAAAAAATTATAACTAGAGTGAAGATGCTTTTTTATCTTTTCATAATTTTTTTTTGTTATTATTAAATTAGTTTAGGGAAGATTTGATATTTGACTAAATATAACAAAAAGAGCATGTACATGATACTAAAAGGTGTGTGGGAAACACCTATACTATTTGATGACTTGTGCAATACCTCTCAATATTTCAAAATATCATTTTGTCATATTATTGAAAGTGCTAATAGGTTCTTTTTTTGTGAAGCAGCACGTGTTAATGTTGGTGGTCTAGGTGTCAACACCTTTAAGCATTGTTGGATAATTGATTGAAATTGAGAAAGCATTGTACTTTTGAATTTAAATTTTTTTGTTCATTATCATAATGTGATACTGATTTTATCTTATCACCCAAAAAAACTTAACATTAAATTTTAAAGATATTGAAGTCTTTTCACATGATTTATTAGTTATTATCGAATTAATCAAAGACAAATAAGTATTTTTACATACCAGTTATATAATGAATTGATCAAAATAACAATGGAGGAAAAAAAAACTATTGTCAAGGGGCATTTTAATATTTTCAAAATGATTTTTTTGTGTGATTATAATATTATCTAAGGAGAAATTTGGTATTTTTCATAATATAAAAAATAATAAACAATTATAAAGTAAATAAATTTAAAACTAGACCAATATGCTTTTTAATCTTTTCACATTTTTTTTTTGTTATTATTAAGTTAGTTCAGGAAAGATTTGATATTTGACTAAAAATAATAAAAAGGATAAGCATGTGCATTATACAAAGAGGCATGTGAAAGGCGCCTGTACTCTTTGACGGCTTGTGCAACACCTCTCAACATCTAAAAATGTCATGTTGTCGTATCATTGGAGGTGTTGACATGTCCTCTTTCTTGTGAAGGAGCACATGTTGATGTTGGTTGTCTAGTTTGTTGCCCATAAATCTTTATTTTTCTTCTTTTCTCTTTCCTCTCCTAAAATATACAACTTAACCCTCTTTGTTATTGGTATTTCAATTTTAATTTTTATTCTTTTGATTTTTAAATTTTATTCTTAACCTTTTTATATAAGTTTTATTTATTTTCACTTTCGTCATTCCATCCTAATTTATCAAATATTATATTTTTCAATTTAGTCTTTACTTTTTTGATTTTTAATTTTTTTCTTGGCCCTTATGTAAAAATTTTATTAGTTTTTAATTTCATCCTTCAATTCAAATCGATAGTATTATGTTTTTCAATTTGGTCCTTATTATTTTATTTTCTAATTTTCTCTTAACCTTTTTATAAAAGGTATTATTCTTTTCAATTTCACCAGTCAATTAAATTTTTTTTTTTTTACTTTTAAGTAAATTCTGATCCTTCTTTTTTTGGGGTCTTCCTCCTAAATTAATTTTTCTTTTTAATTTTACCCTTTAATCAAATATAAAATTTATTTATTTATTTTAATTTTGATCATCATTCTTTTAATTGCTATTTTTTAAGCCTTTTCTATAATTAAAATTATTTTTTTTTATTTTTTTAATATTTGATTGATTTAGAATTAGACTTTATGATTTTTTTTAGATAGGATATTTCAGGTCTAATGAAATAGGTCAAGGGTTTAAAAAATTAACATGTTTTTTTTTTTAAAAACAAAGATCTTTATAATTCTTTTTGTTTTTTTATCGGGTTATTTCAATCTCATTATTTAAGTAGTGGGTACAACAGGATATAATAAGTTGGCTCAATTATGATTACCAAGGTTACAGGCTTGTCATGCTAACTTGTATTGACTGGGACCAATCTTTTTGTGTCTTATCGTACTTTGTTTTTTTATATTTAATGGGTTGTGAATTTGAATTTACCATCTTCCTCTTTTTTAAAAAATATTTTTTCCCCAGGTTTTCCAAATCATTTTTTTTTTTAATTTGATCAATCTACTGTCAATGTTTTTTTTGTGAAATAAAGCCAATTCATTCGATCTAATAGGGTCTATGACTTGAGTTATATATTTTTATTTTTTTTAAAACACATTTGCGATACCTAAACATCATTTATCACGTAATAAGAAATAGTCTAGCTCTACGGCAACACACTACCATCAAGGCTAGTGGTTATCTATATGAGATTGATTGAATAATAGATTAAAAGGAAAATATAAAGAAATAAAGAAAGAGGAGGATTTTTTTATTAATAAGAAATAACATTGCATGTACCATAGATAAAGACTAGGGTTGTTGAGTCCTATAGTTATAGCCCTAACATCTCTAATATTTTATAAAAATTTGAATATTCTGAATGTTTTCAAAATAAACTAGACATCTCTATTTATATTAATCTGGGACCTAAAATCATTTATAGAAAAATATATCTATTTAAAATTTTTTGAACCAATAGAATTTATCGAGCATTAGGATTCCTAATTAATAAAACATTAATTAAATTAAATGTCGTAAACTAATTAGAAATAAATAATTAAAATCTAAATTAAGTAGAAAAATGATTAAAACAAATTCAAGCTTTATATTAAATGCTTTCAAGTTTCTTCACAGACTTGTTTTCATATTTGACTTTGTTTATTTAGTCCAATAAATATAGTTGTAACATGTTCCATATTAGCCCCATCTACTTGTGAAAGACTTGACCTTAAGTCACCTTTAAGCCCTGAATAGAAAGGTTGATCATCATAAAAATAAATATCTGACATATTAGAACTTCTAGAAATACTCATATTATCTAGTAAATTAATAATATAAGCATTGCCACTAATATTCTTCAGGATGGTGTAAAAAGCATATTTCTTTTACTATAGCTTATTATATGAACGAACTCATTATAAATGTTTTTGTGAAGAACACCATTATCTTATTTTCTCCCTCAAACATCTTAGCATAGACATGTCTATTGAAAGCTTCCTTGTATTTAGTATTGGTCTTCATCAAATTCTGTTCCATATCCTCTGTAATAGCATGTGTGTCCATAACCATCTTCTTAATAGTCATGTTAAATCCAACACCTTTTTAAATAGTAAAAGATGTAGTATATGCTTAATACACTGAACATACACAATATCAAATGGAGATTTACCTGTGACATAGTGTCTAAAACTATTATATGAAAATTTTGCTTGTGTAAGAGCAAAATCTTACTATTTTGGTGATTAGTACTTAAAAATATATTTTTATCAAGGTTTTATATCAGCATTTTATACTTGAAGTATCAATAACTCCTTAACTAAAGCATATTTTATAATAACAAGTCTGATACTATAAGATACCTTTAATTTATGGTAAATGTTCATCTTAAATGCAAGCTTATTACATAAACCAAAGGATTGATTGATGAGTTCAACTACTAAAATTAAGAGGACAAAAAGAGGGTGAAGCTTAGAAAAGAGATGCTAGTTCAATCCAAACTAGAATACTGTTCAGTCATTAGGTCATATCTAGAACTATAGATCTTGAATTTCAATTTGGTTTATATGGCTAAAAGATAAGACATGGGCCTAAAATATTCACATAGAATATAAGACTCAATTATGCTATTTGGAAGACTAAGTCTTAGCAACAATGGAGAAGTTCGAATCTATCTTGTAACCTAGACATTGTTTAGTGTCTAGCCCATATCTTGAGTTCTAGAAGTCTAAATGATCTCATTTTTTTTTTGTTGAAAACTTGAGATAATTTCATATAACTTTCATGAGCAAGTCTGTTCAAATTCTGATGTTACTAATGATATTTTGTTCAGAAAAAAAGATAAAATTATCACTAAGTCAAGAGATGGCCACCCACTCAACAATTAATCAACAAATTAGTAGTTCCTACTTTTGGCCTATAAAAGGAGATATTTACCATGCATTTAGGCATCTTGGTTTTCAGATGAAGATCATCTTCATGCTCTCTCTTTATTGTAATACTTAAGTTTTACTTATATTAATCTCTTATTTATGCTTCTCATTTTCTTTTCTTGTTTATTTATGTTTCTTTCCTTCATTATGTTTAATTAAATTTATTATGTCAATGTGAAAATGTTACACTAATAGTGTAATAATAAGTATAGTATAAACTCAAAATGAACTTTAATGTTTAATACTAATATATTTTGTATTTGTTTTGTTGTTCACTTTTAATGCTTTTCTTGTTAAATAATTAATCTAGATTTATATTGTATAACACTTGATATAACAAATTCTTGGCACTTTTATAACCCAACCGTATGGTTTAACCTACACCTATACTATGAAAGTAACTTGATTTGTTGTTAACATAAGTTATAATGATGAATACCTGATAACATTTAGAAGTATTAATATTATTCGAATAAGATAACTAATCTAATCATGTTAATAATTTATAATTGATTAGTACTTAAAAGTGCATTTTTATCATGGTTTTATATCATCATTTTGCACTTGAAGTATCAATAACTCCTTAACTAAAATATGTTTTATAATAATGTATCTAATAATATAAGATACCTATAATTTGTGGTAAATGTCTATTTTTAATGCAGGCCTATCACATAAATGAAAGGATTGATTGATGATTTGAAGAACTTAAATTGCAAGGATAAAGAGATGGCCAAACTTAGAAAAGAGATGCCGGTGCAATCCAAACCGGAACACTGTTCGGTAATTGGGTCATATCTGGAGCTACAGATCTCAGATTTAGGTCTAATTTATATGGATGGAAAGGTAAGACATAGGCCTACAACTTTCATATGGAGCCCAAGATCTAAAAAGACCATTATCAAGTCCAAATTGTAGCAACAACAAAGAAGCCCGAATCTGTCTTCCAGCCCGAGCACTGTTTGGTATTTTGGCCATATCTGGAGTTCTAGAAGTCCAAATGAGCTGAAGTTTTTACACAATAAAGCTGAGACAATTACCTACAACTTTCATGTTTACAACTGGCTCCAATTTTGACGTTATCAATGACGTTTTGGGCAGACAAGAGAAGATAAGGATTGTCACCAAGTCAAAAGTTGGTCACCCACTTATCAATTAGTCATCAAATCAATAGTTTCCAATTTTGGCCTATAAAAGGAGGCATTTGCCATGCATTTAGGCATCTTGGTTTCCAGATCAAGATCATGCTCTTCTTTTCTCTCTTTGTATTTTTTGTAATGTTTATGCTTTGCTTTTATTAATATTAAGTTTATGCCTTTCATTTCCTTTCCTTTACTTAGTTAGCTTTTATGTTCTTATTTTGTTTATCTATTTTGCTTTCTTTCATTATGTCTAGCTAAGTTAGTTATGTCAAGGTGAAAAGGTTACACTAATGGTGTAAGAATAAGTATAATGTAAACTTAATATGGACTTTAATGTTTGATACTAACATATTTTATATTTGTTATCTTGTTCACTCTTTAATACTTTGCTTGTTAAATGACTAATCTTGATTTATGTTGTATAACACTTGGTACAACAAATGCTTGGCACTTTTATAGCCCATAATGTATGGTATAACCGACACCTGAGCTATGAAAGGAACTTGATTTGTTGTTAACATAAGTTATAATCATGAATGCTTGACGAGATTTACAAGTATTAGCATTAATTAAATAAGATGACTAATGTAATCATGTTAACAATATATAATCTGATTGGAACCTCCTTTGTGTGTGGTTTCCAATTCAATAATAAGAGTTTATATTATACTTGTTTGATATACCATTAGTGGAACCTCTAACCTTGACATTTGTTATTATTATTGTTTAATCCTTACATTAATTTTCCATCTCCAAGTTCTCATCATCATCTTCTTCTTCTCTTTCTTTATTATTATTATTATTACTACTACTACTATTATTACTACTATTACTACTACTACTACTACTACTATTATTATTATTATTATTAGTATTATTATTATTATTGTTATTATTATTAGTATTATTAGTTGTATTATTAGTATTATTAGTATTACTATTATTATTATTATTGTTGTTGTTGTTGTTATAGTTCTTGTTGTTATTGCTATTATTGTTGTTTATAATTGTTGTTTATAATTTATACAATTAACCTCCCTGTGGTTCGACCCCGGTCTTGCCGGGTTATTTATTACTTCGACACTCCTGCACTTGGGAGAAGACATCAATCTTTTCGTCGTGTCAATAATCCGATTGAAACTTCTTTTGTGTGTGGTTTCTAGTTGAGTAATAAAGAGAGTTATACTGTACTTGTTTGAAATACTATTAGTGGATCCTCTAACCTTAACATTTATTTCTATTATTGTTCAATCCTTGCATTAATGTTACATCTTAAAGTTTTCTTTAACTTCTTCTTCTTCTTCTTCTTTTTCTTCTTCCTCATATTGTTGTTGTTGTTGTTGTTCTTCTTCTTCTTCTTCTTCTTCTTCTTATTATTATTATTATTATTATTGTTAACCTCTTTGTGGTTCGATGACACGACCAAATGATTGATGTCTTCTCCCAAGTGCAGGAGTGTCGAAGTAATAAATAACCTAGCAAAACCGGGGTCGAACCACATGGAGGTTAATTGTATAAATTATAGATAACAATAATATAACAACAATAATAGCAATAATAACTATAATAATAGTAGTAGTAGTAGTAGTAGTAATAAAGAAGAAGAAGAAGAAGAAGAAGAAGAAAAAGAAGAAGAAGAAGTTGATGAGAGCTTTGAGATGGAAGATTAACGTATGAATTAAACAATGATAATAATAAATGTCAAGGTTAGAGGATCCACTAATAGTATGTCGAACAAGTATAATATAAACTCTTATTATTCAATTGGAAACCACACACAAAGGAGATTCCAATCAGATTATAAATTGTTAACATGATTACATTAGTTATCTTATTCGATTAATGCTTATACTTATAAATCTCGTCAGGCATTAATGATTATAACTTATGTTAACAACAAATCAAGTTCCTTTCATAGCTCAGGTGTTGGTTATACCATATAGTATGGGCTATGAAAGTACCAAACATTTGTTGTACCAATTGTTATACAACATAAATCAAGATTAGTCATTTAACAAGCAAAGTATTAAAGAGTGAACAAGATAACAAATATAAAACATGTTAGTATCAAACATTAAAGTCCATATTAAGTTTACACTATACTTATTCTTACACCATTAGTGTAACCTTTTCACCTTGACATAATAAACTTAGCTAGACATAATGAAAGAAAGAAAAATAGATAAACAAAATAAGAACATAAATAAGATAAAAGTTAACTAAGTAAAGGAAAGGAAATGAAAGGCATAAATAAGATATTAATAAAAGCAAAATATAAACATTACAAAAAATACAAAGAGAGAAAGCAAGAGCATGATCTTGATCTGGAGACCAAGATGCCTAAATGCATGGCAAATACCTCGTTTTATAGGCCAAAATTGAAAACTATTGATTTGATGACTAATTAATTAGTGGGTGGTCAACTCTTGACTTGGTGACAATTCTTATCTTCTCCTGGCTATCCGAAATGTCATTGATAATGTCAAAATTAGAACCAGTTGAAAACATGAAAGTTGTAGAAAATTATCTCAGCTTTCAAAAAAAAATGGAGGTCATTTAGGCTTCTAGAACTCCAGATATAGGCCAAACACTGAATAGTGCGTGAGTTGTAGGACAGATTTAGACTTATTTGTTGTTGCTACAATTTGAACTTGAAAATGACTTTTTTTTTTTAAATCTAGGGCTCCAAATGAAAGTTGTAGGCCTATGTCTTACCTTTACATCCATATAAAGGAGACCTAAATTCGAGATCTATTGCTCCAGATATGATCTAATTACTGAACAGTGTTCTAGTTTAGATTGCACCAACATCTCTTTTCTAAATTTAGCCATCTTTTTGTCTTTTTAATTTTAGTTCTTAAATTTATCAATTAATCCTTTTATTTATGTGATAGGTCTGTATTTAAAATGAACATTTATCACAAATTAAAGGTATCTTATATTATTAGAGATGTTATTATAAAACATGCTTTAGTTAAGGAGTTATTGATACTTTAGATGCAAAATAATGATATAAAACCTTGATAAAAATGCACTTTTAAGTACTAATCAATGGTTCTTATTATATGATGTGTATATTAAACTAAGCCACATGAGAGTTCTGTATAAAGAGATCTCTTATATTTATAGAAAATCTCACTTAACAGTTTTATAAGTGATCCTTAGATTTAAAGTGGGTAAGTTATCTTATAAAGAGATTATTATGAATTAATTCTGACAACATATTATCATAATCAAGGGTAACAAACTAGCATATATTAAATATATAATGAACTATATAAAGGTATTTGAGATATCAATAGATGATTCACCACCCTTAGTATATTAGAAATTTTTTTTTCTACTTTTAAATAATATTCATTGTGAAATCCTTATGCAATGTAAAATAATATTTGAAAAAAATTTCAAATTTTATTTAAAGAATCAATCACTATGGTATCGAGTACAAACATGATTTGATAGATAAAATACATTTCATACTACAATACCTAAAACAAATATTCTTTATAAATGGATAATAATTATACAGAAAAATCAATTACTAAAAAGTTAAGTCAAAATATGTATGCTTTTTATAATATTTAAGGGATTATAACATATTGTCAGACATTGTACTTAATATTCAAATATAAATCAATTAATTAATTGAATTGGTGATAAATTAAGCTTTTGAATTTGTTTATCCTATTTTATTTGAGATTATGATATATATCTGGGGCAACATATTAGGTAATCTAATGTGTCACACATATTAAGAGCTATTGGTCAGAAATTAAATTGGGATGATTGACGAAGTATAATTTGATTGTAAATAAGTTTGGAAATTGAGTACTATAACATAATAAGTACAAGTGATTATGATTTTAGACCTAAAAAATCAAGTAAAGACTTGATTTAATAAGTTTATAAAATTATCCTAAAATAATTTATGTGACATTTTTCAAAGAGAAAAGTAATATTTTGTCATTTACAAGGTTACAAGGTTTTCTTCATAAATAGAATGTTATACCTTATATCTTCTAGAAGTAATGTTATAGAATATATGATAGAGAAACACCTAAAAACACAAAAAGAAAGAGTTAGCACAAAAAAATAAAAAAATAGCAATCCCTATCTTCTAAAAGGATTTTAGAAGATCTTTCATTTATGGTTCATATAAATTACTGTTAAAGGTTAGATACTTAGACAACTTGTAATTTGCAACAACCTAATGTTGAAGATGTTGATTAAACCTAAAATCAAATACATAATATTTAGGTAATCTTCTCTTAAACCTTAAATGACTTTAGATTATCTAATAAGATCTTTAAAACTCTTAACAAATACATTAAAATTACTATTTTTGCTATATTTATATGTTTTGGGAAACATAATCTAACTTTGGTAGTTAAGCTAACTATTATATCTTACTTACAACTCTTTCATCTCATTGAACCACCATTAAGAAAAAAAAAAACTTAACTATGACTTTAAATCATCATGTTCGAATTAAAAACTCAAGCATTTAAAAGTGTTTTTAATTACTTTATATTGACATTTATATAGATCTGCCTGGTATCAACTTATTCTATTTAATGTATATGATATATTAAAGTACATAACATGGCATTAATGATTGATCCTTCATTTAACCACCGTATATGAGATCTTATTAATCTTACCTTTCTCTTGTTGTATTTATAGGCACATCTTTTTAGAAAGATATAATATGTGACATTTGAAGTTATCCTTTCTTGAATTCTTTAATGTTAAATTGCATTTGTACTTTGTCAACATATACATTATTGGGAAGGCCACATAACCTTTTAGATATATCCTTATAGATTTTGATACCTAATATATAAGTTTTTTCACCTAATTTCTTTATAGAGAAGTTCTTAGATAATCATAATTAGATAAATTCTAACATTAGATGTCATTCTTAATGAAAAATATGTCATCGATATATAAGACTAAGAATATAATTTCACTCCTACTAACCTTTATGTGTTTGCAAGTTTCATCATTGTTTTATTTGAAATAAAACTCTTTTACTATCATATCAATACAAAGATTCTAACTTTAAAAAGCTACTTTAGTCTATAAATGGACCTTTGTAACTTGCCTGCCTTTGAGGCATGGTCCATAAATACAAAATCATTAGGTTATGCATATACATATCTTCATTTTAATTTCCATTAAAGAAAAAAATGTTAAGATTAATATATGAGATCTCATAAAAAAGTATGTTACAATAACAATTAAATCTAAATAGAATTAATAGTCGCTATATATGAAAATATTTTATCAAAGTCAACACCTTGCCTTTGGTTATAACCTTTTTTTCACTAATTGTGCTTTATAGATAAGCACATTAACTGCCACATTGATTTTTTTTTTTTAAATCCCACCTACATCATATGAGTGTTATCCTTTTAGATGATTCTACCAAAGTTCACACTTGTTTGTTGACAATGATTTCATTTTAGATTTCAGTGCTAAGCCACTTCTTAAAGACAATTCATTAAGAATAACTTGAGTAAGGGTTCTTTAGATAATTTTCTATTGACTCTTTAGATGCATCCTAGTGGAGATGTGTAATTCATGATTTATGGTTCTATTTTCATAAAGAACATGATCGACTTAGTCTTGGAAATTTGACTAAAAAAGACCATGTTTTTCAGTTTTTAAGAAAAATACATGGGAAGCTTATCCTCAACCCATATAAGGAATTTAAGTCGTTCTTGGATGTGAAATCAAGGGAAGATGTGATCCATAATCACAACTACTTGTACATACATGTTTTTTTTTTTAAATGAGAAAGAGAGACTCTAGATGGCCTACATATAGGTGGTATGACTGCATTTTTAATTTCTCATCTATAAAATATTCTCTTCCTTCCCTTTATTTTTACTCAACTCACACATTCAATAGATATATAAATGTGCAGAAATGGTAGGTTCCTCAAACCATCAAATAAGAAATATTTTTGTTTTTGTTGGATCTAGTCTTAAGAAAGAAAATGAGTTTTTATAATCAACAATTCATTTTAGTTGGGTATTAGCTTAGAGAAAAAGATTCATTTAGTGCATAGAGGAGGCGACCTTGGGCTAATGAGGGGTTTGTCAATAGTTGTATTTTTAGGAGGTAGTCAAGTTTTGGAGGTCGTTCCCAAAGCTTAGTAAAAAAAGACATCATTAGAAAAATAATTGGAGAAGAACTACAAGTTTTTACAATGTCTAAGTGAATGAATACATTGTTTAAACATGTTGACGCCTTTATTGCCTTACTTGGTAGTCTGGACACATTGAAAGAGATCTTTCATATTTCCTTTTGGGCCCAACTGCACATTCACCATAAACCTATAGGTTTGTTAAATGTTAATAGTTTTTATGATAATTTGTTGTGTTTTCTTGATCAAGCTGTGGAATAGAAATTTCTAATATTTTCGACACGACAAATCATAATCTCTGCTGCTACTGCTGAACAATTCATTGACCAACTATAATCTTTCATCCCTGTAATTGATCTCTCTATAAGTCATATAAATTTGTTAACTATGGAAAGCTGTAAAAAAATTTGATTGGATTTGAGCCTTCATTTGTGAAATCTTGTGTCTTTTATTTTATTATTAGCATATTACTTTGTTTTGTTATTTCTTATATTTTTTAAGTGTGTTTTAGGTTTGTTAGTGTTAGATATTTCAGGTGATATCTTCTATACTCTATCTTTCTATCTTAGTACATTGAGGACAATTTCTTATTTTGATTGAGGAGAGAGGATAGTAGTTGACATTAAAAAAAAACTTATTAACTGGTTTTAATATTATTATAATCATTTGACAAAACTATTATTATGATAGCAAAGTAAGGAGAAATTTTATTGACTCTTGAGACATATCGTAAGAAATATTCTTATTAATATCTATCAAAATACTTCTTGAAATATTCATGTTTACAAGCTCTCGCATTGTTATAACTTGATTCTACTTATATACTCATTTAACAAATATTCTTAAACCTTCATTTTCATACATACTTTAATATATAATGGGTTGCACATTGGATTATTACATTATTTATGTTCTTTTGTTAAAGGTAACAACTAAGAAAAAGGGATATTATATAATTTACAAAAAAAAAACCAAATTGATAATATTGATGATAATAAAAATATATATAAGTTGGGTTTCGTAGCCTCCCTAACCTAAGCGATTGAGCCCGAAGAGGTGTTTTAATACCTAATACCCTAAAGTCAGCTAACTTTAGAGCTATTAACCCTGTGTTTGTTACATAGATTAAGAAGAAAAGCTTAAAGAAATCAAATATTGCACTATCTATGTATTAGTATTTGCAACTTAAGTTACTAAGCTTGTAGGGGTGTCTCAATACCTAATGCCCTAAGACCAACTGGTATTGGAGTTATTAGTTGAAAGCTTGTTACATGGGTTAAAGATGCATTGTGTTTTAAGTTATATGTATATATATTAAAAAAAAGAAAGATAATAATCTCAACTTAAGGAAGTTAACCTTAGAGAAATATTAGAACAAAACATTGTTTTTATCTAATATAAGCCCTTGTCATCTATGTTTTCAAACATTTAGCCCATAAAAAGATTGTTTATTAATCTTTGGTTTCAACAACATGAGGCAGATATATAAATTTAATGAGAGTTTATTTATTTGGATAGATTAATAGAAGTTGAATAATGAATGCCTTGCTTGATGAAATTTGTAAATTGTTTTTTTGTTTTAATGCTTTGATTACTAGGGACTAGTAACATGGTTGGTAGGTATGATTAGTACTTAAAAGAGTATTTTTATCAATGTTTTATTTTATTATTTTGCACTTAAAGTATCAATAACTCCTTAAGTAGAACATGTTTTATAATAACATGTCTAATAATCTAATATACCTTTAATTTTTGATAAATTTTCATATTAAATGCAGGTTTATCATATAAATAAAAGAATTGATTAATAAGTTTAACAACTAAAATTGAGAAGACAAATAGAGGGCTAAACTTAGAAAAAAGATGGTAGTTTAGTCCACACTAAAACACCATTTGGTTATTAGATCATAACTGGAGCTATAGAACTTAGATTTAGATATGATTTATATGTATGGAAAGCTAAGATATAGGCCTAAAACTGACTCCAAGATCTGAAAGTGTCATTTTTGAGTTCAAATAGTAGCAAGAACGGAGAAGTCAAAATCTGTCCTAGAGCCCAGATAGTGTTAAGTGTTTAACTCATATCTTGAGTTCTAAAAGTTTAAATACACCTATTCTTGTTCTGTTAAAAAATTGAGATAATTTTTCAGAACTTTCATGTAGATTATCTGTTGAAATTCTAATGTTATAAATGACATTTTCTGTAGAAAAGAAGATAAAGATTGTTACCAAGTCAAGAGGTAGCCACCCACTCAACAATTAATCATCAAATCAATAGTTCTAAATTTTAGCCTATAAAAGGATACATTTGCCATGCATATAGGTATCTTGGTTTTTCATATCAAGATCTTGCTCTTGCTTTATTTCTTTATATTTTGTAATGTTCAAGTTTTATTCCATGTTATATTTTTCTTAATCTCTTGTTTATACTTGTCATTTCATTTATTATACTTATGTAATTATGATCTTATCTTATTTATCTGTGTTTCGCTTATTCATAATGTTCAGCTAAGTTTATTATGTCAATATAAAAAGGTTATACTAATGGTGTAAGAACAAGTATAGTACAAGCTCAACATGGACTTTAATGTTTGATACTAACATATTTATATTTATTATCTTACTCACCCTTTATACCTTACTTGTTAAATAGATAATTTAGATTTCTGTTGAACAACCCTTAGTGTAACAAATACTTGACAGTTTCATAGCCTAACTATATGGTATAATCGATATCTGTGCTATGAAAGGAATTTGATTTGTTGATAACATAAGTTATCACTATGAATACCTAACAACATTTATAAGTATTGACATTACTCAAATAAGATAATTAATATAATCATGTTAATAAATTATAATCCGATTGGAACCTCCTTTGTATGTGGTTTCCAGTTGAATAATAAAAAAGAATTTATATTATACTTATTTGAAATAACATTAATGGATTCTCTAACCTTGACAATTTTTTTATATTTTTTTAAATTCTTATATTAATATCACATCTCAAAGCTATCTTCAACTCCTTTTCTATTATCATTTATTTTTTTATTTGTAGTTTATACAGTTAACCTCCCTATGGTTCGACCCTGGTTTTGTTGGGTTATTTATTACTTTGACACTCTTACACTTGGAAGAAGACATCAACTCTTTGATCGTGTCATCATATAAAGTCATTAAGAATTTAATTGGTTGACCATTTGAGAAAAATAATAACAAGTAATGAAGCAAGGTGTATATAAATTTGGTTATTTTAAAAGTTTAATGATTGGATTTTAAATTAGCCCTATCAACAAAGTTTAACAGAAAAAAAAAGATGATTTGAAAACATTGTGTAAGTATAAAAGAAATGGAAGCTTATGTGGTAAAGTATAAATAATAGAAGTAGACATAAAATAATTAGAATGAATACTGAATCAAAGAAAATTCTCAATATAAAAAGGGTGTTATATGGATTGAAGTATGATGTATCATAATGTAATAAATGCTAAGAAAGTAAAAAGGTGACCTGAATTAAATATGTTGTTAATTAAATAACGATTTGAAATATATATGAATACACAATAAGTTACGATATGTAATAAAAGTGGTTGAGAGATGAAAAGATTATATAAATTATATGTGTTGAGAAAATAAATTGAGGAGATTGAGAGATGAAAAGATCATATTAAATTCCATGAGTTGTGAAATAATAATATTAGTATAAATGGAATATATTCATGAAATGTAAATAGTTATGAAATAACCTAGATGTGAAAAGGAACATTGTATGAAGATGTTTGAATAAAACTAGTCAAATTTAAAGTTATAAAGAATAAATCATATAGTGACGAGTTAAACTAGTTTACGAAAGAAACAATTATCATGATGCAAGGATGATAATGTGATAAATAAAATGATGGGAAAATTCATTGGGGAATAATAAAAAATATAAGATGTTGGAAATTGATATAAGATCAACATTCTTAAAAATAAATTTATGAAATTGGTTTTGATCATATATGTGTGTTAAATGTTAGTAACTTGGATAACATATATGTTTAATATGATTTTTTTTATGCATGTCATAGATAAATTTCTATATGAATATCTATTTCTTAAGTTCACTAAGCTACCCAATATTATATAGAAAATATTTATATTTATAGAAAAAAGAAAACTTATAAAAAGTTAATTTTCATGTAATTTTAACAAGAGTTAGAATAAATTATGTGCATTTATAAAATTATTGAAAGGTTGTTGGGACTTTCCTCACATATAGAAAAAATATTAGCTAAATTTTTATTTACTCGGTCATTGGAATTAAGTAAAAACACATGAGAAAGTGTAGGGTATTATATATGTTGAGATCTTGCAAGATGGAGTTTGTGGGAAACTATAAAGATTTTTTTTTAATCATTGGTGGAATTTACATATAATAATAGCTATCAAATCACCATAGATATAGCTCTATTTAAGGCATTATATAGAAGGAAATGTCATCCTCTACTATATTGGGACGAAGTGGGTAAAAGAAAGTTATTAGGGCTAAAATTGGTCTAGATGACTATAAACAAAGTGAAGAAAATTAGATAAAGGGTGAAGGAAGCTCAAGATAGACGTAAAAGGTGTGTTGTTATTTAGAGTAGACCACTGGAGTTCAACATAGGTGACCAAGTATTCTTAAATGTCATGGCCTTCATGAACACCATTTGTTTTGGAAAGAAGCAAAAACTCACCCAAATATATTGGCTCCTTTGAGATTAAAAAGAGAATTGGGCTAATTGTATATTGGTTAGTGTTACCCTTTCATTTGTTTAGGACATATGATGTGTTTCATATATCATTGCTTCAGAAAGCCAAATTGGGTTCTTCTGAATCTTGCCACAAGTTTTGATGGATTGTTGATCAAAGTGGAAGGAAACTATGGAGCAAAAGAGTTTCCCTGGTGAAGGTATTATGGAGAAATTAATAGATACAAAAGGAGACTTGGGTAAGGGAGTTGGAAATGGAGGTTAGAAGATGCAATATGAATTTTGTTATTTATTGTCTTTTGACTTGTAGACTTCGAATTTAGAGATGATTCTTTTCCTAATAATGAAAAGCTATTTGCTAGCTAATTTTAGAACTATTTCTAATTCTAATAACAAGGATTTCTTCAATGTTCTAAAATCTTTTTCGTATAATGATTATTAGGATAAATTTTTCTATTGTATAATTTTACTCTAACAAGAATAATCTTTTATTCAACTGTCAAATCACATTGAAATTTTACCAGATATTTTTAGAGGCCTTGTTTTATATCTTGTTAAAATTTCAGATTAATCTAACATCAGGAAGCACTTGTAATAAGGTCTAAAAGCTACTATACATGATTTATATTAATTTCTTAATTGATTTAGGATTTGGTTTTTAATTTTATTTATAACTCTTTTGTTATTATTTTTTTAGAATAGTTTAGGATGTTTTTCACCTATTATAAATAGGATTATTTAGATTGTACTTAGATTTTTAGCTTTCAACCATGATGTTTAGAATAAACTTATGTTTTGCATGATGCAACACTTCTCTTTTTGGATAAATAAAGAACAATCATACTTATCAAAGTATAACTGATTGTATGGCGTTCTTCATTATACTTATTGTTCATATTCACTAATCATTTGGTGGGGTTTCATATTTCAATATTGATGGTGTTTTGGTTTAGAAAATTTATATTTCACAGTCCTATCAAACCTGAGAATTTGGCTTTTTAGGATTTGTCTTTCTTGTATGTGAGTTACATGACCCTGTAATCAATAAGTTCACATAAGAAAATGTTTTGTATTTCATTGTTACAATATGTAATAAAGAATAAACTAACCTACTAATGGTGTTGTTTTTTGCTGTTGAAATGTCTATTGCTAGCTAGAGATTAGATAAGAGAGCAAGAGAAGGGAAGTGAGACGGGAGAGGCTCTCTAGTTTGCTAAAGAGGGTATGTGGGTAACCATATTTTTTCTTTAAATATATAACTAGGTACTAGTGTAATTTTTTTGAACTTTAAGGTTATGTATATAGTCTGGGTTGAGTTTGGGCAAGGTTTCAAATCAGGCATGACAATAACCATACCCTACTCATATGTAACTTTCATTTCAGGTATTAATTGAACATAAATGGGCAAAAAAGAAATATATTCATTTAGGTTAATCCAATTTGGTATCCATCAGGTTTTGGTTAAATTATCTTCCATATTCATAACATGTTTAGTTCATACTACAATTCGTTTCCTTAAACATGCTTAATGTTTTCGAACGTGCATATATGTCAATGGTTTACGCCATTATTTTAATTCACAACATATATTTATGACACTTTGTGTTACACAAACTTTTTTATGTCATTTCAACTTTTTGAATATTGAATTTATCTTAACTAAACACTCATGTTTCATTGTTTCATTTTCTTTTCACATAAACCATGCTATTATCATTTACATTATCATTTACTCCTTTTTAGAAAGATTTAAGGCCTATACTTTACCTCAAGTTATTATTTTCAAATAGAAACTTCTAATGGGATGAAATTTTAACAAATTTTCTCTTATATAAAAACTTTATCCAAATATATAACATGTATCACAAAACTCCAACATCATCATCACACGAGTAGTTTCTATGTAATAACCCCAACTTTTAAAACGTTACTCTCATTTTAGTTATTTAATATTCTATCAAAATTTTGATAAAGTCTCTCCTAAAAATTAAACAATCCTAAATATCGACATCAACAATCTACAAATATTCCAAATAATTTCATGGTCTTACTTTCCTAGACCTTTATCATTACGTCATTAATCAAGAAAAGAATTCATCAATAGTATAACATACTTACATTCCTCTATTTTTATTTCATTAATCTATAATTAATACTTTAACATAATACAAAATTTTATTCTATTGCTTAATTATTTGATTCCATTTAATAATCCATTAATAACTTGACATATTAGTCACATGGAAGCGACTAGCTCCACTCCAAGCAACTTAGTCAATTAAATATCACAATACTCAATTACATCGACATCATTTGCTCTACTAAGAACAACTAATCAATTAAATATCTCATCAATCAATTAACTCTTGTTTTCTTAAACCTTAATTTTCATATATACACTTTAATATATGATTGTGGGTTGCACATCAGATTATTATATTATTTATGTTCTTTTATTAAACATAACAATTAAGGGAAAGGGATAGTATATAATTTGAAAAAAAAACAAAAAAAATGATGATAATAAAAATGTAGATAAGTTTGGTTTCGTAGTCTCTCTAACCTAAACAATTAAGCCCGAAGGGGTGTCTTAACACCTAATACCTTAAAGTCAACTTACTTGAGAGCTATTGGCCCAATGCTTGTTACATGGGTTGAGGAGAAAAGCTCAAGGGAATCAAACATTGCACTATCTATATATTAGTATCTGTAACCCGAGTTACTGAACTTGTAAGGGAGTCTCAATACCTAATGCCTTAAAACCAACTAGTTTGAGAGTTATTAGCTGAAAGCTCATTATATGGGTTAAAGATCCATTATGTTTTAAGTTACATGTATATATATTTAAAAAAAAAAAAACAAAAAGAAGAAAAAATCCCAACCTAAGGAAGTTAACCTTAAATATTATAATAAGAATTTTATTTTTCTATTTTAACGCTTTAATTACTAGGGACTAGTAATAAGCTGGTTGGAGGGGTGTGATTAATACTTAAAAGTGTATTTTTATTAAGATTTTATAACATCATTTTGCACTTGAAGTATCAATAACTCCTAACTAAAGCATGTTTTATACTAACATATCTAATAATATAAGATACACTCCTTAATTAAAGCATGTTTTATACTAACATATCTAATAATATAAGATACCTCTAATTTATGGTAAATGTTCATTTTAAATGCAGGCCTATCAATAAATAAAAGGATTGATTGATGAGTTTAAGAACTAAAATTGAAAGGACAAAGAGATGGCCAAACTTAGAAAAGAGATGTCAGTGCAGTCCAAACTGGAACACTATTTGGTAATTAGGTCATATCTGGAGATGTCAGTGCAGTCCAAACTGGAACACTTCTTCAAATTCTCTTAAATGCAAGTATGGATTTTCTAATTCTAAGCTATGAAAAGTGGGTAAAAGTTGAATAATACCTGGCTTAAAATTAAAATGAGATGCATCAGGAGGAAAAACAATACATGATGGTGCACTTGTTCTTGTTGGATTCATATGATCTCTAAGTGTTCTAACACGATTATTCTCATTATGAATTGATTCGTTATCTTCTTCGGCCATGCTTTTTGAAGAAAATAAGGATTTTCTAGAAAGTCTACCACTTAATGTACGTGTCCAAACTCTTATGCAAATACAAAAGAAAAGAAAAGAAAAAAGAAAAAGAAAAAGAAACAACAATTAGAAAAACAAATAAAAGTGAAAATAAAATAAGATAAAATATTTAATTTATACAAGAACTTACCTCCCCGGCAACGACGCCAAAAACTTGACACGATCAAAGAGTTGATGTCTTATCCCAAGTGCAGGAGTGTCAAAGTAAAATAACCTGGCAAGACCGGGGTCGAACCACAGGGAGGTGAATTATATAAATTACAAATAAAGAAAAAGATTTGAAGAGAATAATAACAGAAAAAGAGTTGAAGAAAGTTTTGGGATGTGATATTGATGTAAGGATTAAACAATAACAAAACATATGTCAAGGTTATAGGATTCACTAATGGTATTTCAAATAAATATAATATAAACTCTTTTTATTACTCAACTAGAAACCACACACAAAGGAGGTTCTAATCGGATGATTTCTCGTTATTAGCTCATTATAAATTACTAACATGATCATATTAATTATCTTATCTAAGTAATACCATACTTATAAATATCATCAAGCATTCATGTTGCTAGTTTATGTTAACAACAAATTAAGTTCCTATCATAATAACGATGTCGACCGAAAACTATGAAGGATCAAGCATTTGATGTACCAAATATTATACAACACAAATATAAATTAACCATTTAATAAGCAAGGTATTAAGAATTAGTAAGATAGAAAGATAAAACATGTTAATAACAATCTTTTTTGGATATAAACATTTAAAGCTCATGTTGAGTTTATATTATCCCTATTCTAACACCATTAGAGAAACCTTTTCACCTTGACATAATTAACTTAGCTAAACATTAAGAAGGAGAAAAACATAAATAAGCAATATAAGAATATAAACATAATATAAGCTAACTAAGTATAGGAAAGGAAATGAAAGAGCATAAACAAGAGATTACTATAGCATGAAAGAAAACTTGAACATTACAAAGATGTAGAGAGAAAGCAAGAAGATAACTTTGATCTGAAATTAAGATGACTAATGATTAGTACTTAAAAGTGCATTTTTATCATGGTTTTATATCATCATTTTGCACTTGGAGTATCAATAACTCCTTAACCAAAGCATGTTTTATAATAATATATATAATAATATAAGATACCTTTAATTTGTGGTAAATGTTCACTTTAAATGCAGGCCTATCACATAAATGAAAGGATTGATTGATGACTTTAAGAACTTAAATTGCAAGGATAAAGAGATGGCCAAACTTAGAGAAGAGATGTCGGTGCAATCCAAACCGGAATACTGTTCGGTAATTGGGTCATATCTGGAGCTACAGATCTCAGATTTAGGTCCAATTTATATGGATGGAAAGGTAAGACATAGGCCTACAACTTTCATATGGAGCCCAAGATCTAAGAAGGCCATTATCAAGTCCAAATTGTAGCAACAACAAAGAAGCCCGAATTTGTCTTCCAGCCCGAGCACTGTTCGGTATTTTGGCCATATCTGGAGTTGTAGAAGTCCAAATGAGCTGAATTGTTTACACAAGAAAGCTGAGACAATGGCCTACAACTTTCATGTTTGCAACTGGCTCCAATTTTGACGTTATCAATGACGTTTTGGGCAGACAAGAGAAGATAAGGATTGTCATCAAGTCAAAAGTTGGCCACCCACTTATCAATTAGTCATCAAATCAATAGTTCCCAATTTTGGCCTATAAAAGGAGGCATTTGCCATGCATTTAGGCATCTTGGTTTCGAGATCAAGATCATGCTTTTCCTTTCTCTCTTTGTATTTTTTGTAATGCTTATGCTTTGCTTTCATTAATATGAAGTTTATGCCTTTCATTTCCTTTCCTTTACTTAGTTAACTTTTATGTTCGTATTTTGTTTATCTATTTTGCTTTCTTTCATTATGTCTAGCTAAGTTAGCTATGTCAAGGTGAAAATGTTACACTAATGGTGTAAGAATAAGTATAATGTAAACTTAATATGGACTTTAATGTTTGATACTAACATGTTTTATATTTGTTATCTTGTTCACTCTTTAATACTTTGCTTGTTAAATGACTAATCTTGATTTATGTTGTATAACACTTGGTACAACAAATGCTTGGCACTTTCATAGCCCATAATGTATGGTATAACCGACACCTGAGCTATGAAAGGAACTTGATTTGTTGTTAACATAAGTTATAATCATGAATGCTTGACGAGATTTACAAGAATTAGCATTAATTGAATAAGATGACTAATGTAATCATGTTAACAATATATAATCTGATTGGAACCTCCTTTGTGTGTGGTTTCCAATTCAATAATAAGAGTTTATACTATACTTGTTTGACATACCATTAGTGGAACCTCTAACCTTGACATTTGTTATTATCATTGTTTAATTGTTACATTAATATTTCATCTCAAAGTTCTCATCATCATCATCATCTTCTTCTTCTTCTCTTTCTTTATTATTATTATTATTATTATTAGTACTACTACTACTACTACTACTACTACTACTACTACTACTATTATTATTATTATTATTATTATTATTATTACTATTGTTGTTGTTGTTATTGTTATTTTATAATTATTGTTTATAATTTGTACAATTAACCTCCCTGTGGTTCGACCCCGGTCTTGCCGGGTTATTTATTACTTCGACACTCCTACACTTGGGAGAAGACATCAACCTTTTAGTCGTGTCAACTAAATACATGGACAATGCCTCCTTTTATAGGCTAAGTTTCAGAACTATTGATTGATTGAAGAATTGGTGGGCATCCATTGATTTGGTGCCTGGTTTTTGACATTAATGACTGCTGGTTTTTTGATATTGTGGGTGATTATTGATATTGTTGGCTGGCCAAAACGTCATTGCTCACATCAGAATTATAGCCAACTGAATTGTGGAAGTTGTGGGCAATTGTCTCAGCTTTCCAACAAAAAAAACCAAAGCTCATTTGGACTTCTAGAACTCAAGATATGAGCCAAAAACCGAATAGTGTTTGAGCTGCAGGACAACTTCTAACGTCTTTGTTGTTGCTAAGATTTGAGCTTGAAAACGGCAGAATTGAGTCTTTGAGTCCATATGAAAGTTGTAGGTCTATGTCTTACCTTTCCATTGATATAAAATGGTCGTAAATCTGATATCTACATATCCAGATATGATCAAATCATCAAATGATGTTCGAGTTTGGAATGCACCAGCAACACTTTGCTAAGTTTGGCCTTCTTTTTATCCTTTCAATTTCAATCCTTAAACTCATCAATCAATACTTTTATTTATATGATAGACCTGCATTTAGGATGAACATTTACCATGAATTAAAGGTATATTATATTTTTAGACTTGCTAATATAAAACATGCTTTTGTTAGGGAATTTAATGATACTTTAGGTGCAATATGATGACATAAATCCTTAATGAGAATGCACTTTTAAATACTAATCAGTTATCTTGTTCACTCTTTAATACTTTGCTTGTTAAATGACTAATCTTGATTTATGTTGTATAACACTTGGTACAACAAATGCTTGGCACTTTCATAGCCCATAATGTATGGTATAACCGACACCTGAGCTATGAAAGGAACTTGATTTGTTGTTAACATAAGTTATAATCATGAATGCTTGACGAGATTTACAAGAATTAGCATTAATTGAATAAGATGACTAATGTAATCATGTTAACAATATATAATCTGATTGGAACCTCCTTTGTGTGTGGTTTCCAATTCAATAATAAGAGTTTATACTATACTTGTTTGACATACCATTAGTGGAACCTCTAACCTTGACATTTGTTATTATCATTGTTTAATTGTTACATTAATATTTCATCTCAAAGTTCTCATCATCATCATCATCTTCTTCTTCTTCTCTTTCTTTATTATTATTATTATTATTATTAGTACTACTACTACTACTACTACTACTACTACTACTACTACTATTATTATTATTATTATTATTATTATTATTATTATTATTACTATTGTTGTTGTTGTTATTGTTATTTTATAATTATTGTTTATAATTTGTACAATTAACCTCCCTGTGGTTCGACCCCGGTCTTGCCGGGTTATTTATTACTTCGACACTCCTACACTTGGGAGAAGACATCAACCTTTTAGTCGTGTCAACTAAATACATGGACAATGCCTCCTTTTATAGGCTAAGTTTCAGAACTATTGATTGATTGAAGAATTGGTGGGCATCCATTGATTTGGTGCCTGGTTTTTGACATTAATGACTGCTGGTTTTTTGATATTGTGGGTGATTATTGATATTGTTGGCTGGCCAAAACGTCATTGCTCACATCAGAATTATAGCCAACTGAATTGTGGAAGTTGTGGGCAATTGTCTCAGCTTTCCAACAAAAAAAACCAAAGCTCATTTGGACTTCTAGAACTCAAGATATGAGCCAAAAACCGAATAGTGTTTGAGCTGCAGGACAACTTCTAACGTCTTTGTTGTTGCTAAGATTTGAGCTTGAAAACGGCAGAATTGAGTCTTTGAGTCCATATGAAAGTTGTAGGTCTATGTCTTACCTTTCCATTGATATAAAATGGTCGTAAATCTGATATCTACATATCCAGATATGATCAAATCATCAAATGATGTTCGAGTTTGGAATGCACCAGCAACACTTTGCTAAGTTTGGCCTTCTTTTTATCCTTTCAATTTCAATCCTTAAACTCATCAATCAATACTTTTATTTATATGATAGACCTGCATTTAGGATGAACATTTACCATGAATTAAAGGTATATTATATTTTTAGACTTGCTAATATAAAACATGCTTTTGTTAGGGAATTTAATGATACTTTAGGTGCAATATGATGACATAAATCCTTAATGAGAATGCACTTTTAAATACTAATCAGTTATCTTGTTCACTCTTTAATACTTTGCTTGTTAAATGACTAATCTTGATTTATGTTGTATAACACTTGGTACAACAAATGCTTGGCACTTTCATAGCCCATAATGTATGGTATAACCGACACCTGAGCTATGAAAGGAACTTGATTTGTTGTTAACATAAGTTATAATCATGAATGCTTGACGAGATTTACAAGAATTAGCATTAATTGAATAAGATGACTAATGTAATCATGTTAACAATATATAATCTGATTGGAACCTCCTTTGTGTGTGGTTTCCAATTCAATAATAAGAGTTTATACTATACTTGTTTGACATACCATTAGTGGAACCTCTAACCTTGACATTTGTTATTATCATTGTTTAATTGTTACATTAATATTTCATCTCAAAGTTCTCATCATCATCATCATCTTCTTCTTCTTCTCTTTCTTTATTATTATTATTATTATTATTAGTACTACTACTACTACTACTACTACTACTACTACTACTACTACTATTATTATTATTATTATTATTATTATTATTATTATTACTATTGTTGTTGTTGTTATTGTTATTTTATAATTATTGTTTATAATTTGTACAATTAACCTCCCTGTGGTTCGACCCCGGTCTTGCCGGGTTATTTATTACTTCGACACTCCTACACTTGGGAGAAGACATCAACCTTTTAGTCGTGTCAACTAAATACATGGACAATGCCTCCTTTTATAGGCTAAGTTTCAGAACTATTGATTGATTGAAGAATTGGTGGGCATCCATTGATTTGGTGCCTGGTTTTTGACATTAATGACTGCTGGTTTTTTGATATTGTGGGTGATTATTGATATTGTTGGCTGGCCAAAACGTCATTGCTCACATCAGAATTATAGCCAACTGAATTGTGGAAGTTGTGGGCAATTGTCTCAGCTTTCCAACAAAAAAAACCAAAGCTCATTTGGACTTCTAGAACTCAAGATATGAGCCAAAAACCGAATAGTGTTTGAGCTGCAGGACAACTTCTAACGTCTTTGTTGTTGCTAAGATTTGAGCTTGAAAACGGCAGAATTGAGTCTTTGAGTCCATATGAAAGTTGTAGGTCTATGTCTTACCTTTCCATTGATATAAAATGGACGTAAATCTGATATCTACATATCCAGATATGATCAAATCATCAAATGATGTTCGAGTTTGGAATGCACCAGCAACACTTTGCTAAGTTTGGCCTTCTTTTTATCCTTTCAATTTCAATCCTTAAACTCATCAATCAATACTTTTATTTATATGATAGACCTGCATTTAGGATGAACATTTACCATGAATTAAAGGTATATTATATTTTTAGACTTGCTAATATAAAACATGCTTTTGTTAGGGAATTTAATGATACTTTAGGTGCAATATGATGACATAAATCCTTAATGAGAATGCACTTTTAAATACTAATCAGTTATCTTGTTCACTCTTTAATACTTTGCTTGTTAAATGACTAATCTTGATTTATGTTGTATAACACTTGGTACAACAAATGCTTGGCACTTTCATAGCCCATACTGTATGGTATAACCGACACCTGAGCTATGAAAGGAACTTGATTTGTTGTTAACATAAGTTATAATCATGAATGCTTGACGAGATTTACAAGTATTAGGATTAATCGAATAAGATGACTAATGTAATCATATTAACAATCTATAATCAGATTGGAAGCTCCTTTGTGTGTGGTTTTCAATTAAATAATAAGAGTTTATACTATACTTGTTTGACATACCATTAGTGGAACCTCTAACCTTGACATTTATTATTATCATTGTTTAATCTTTACACTAATATTCTATCTCTAAGTTCCCATCTTCTTCTTCTTTTTCTCTTTCTTTATTATTATTATTATTATTATTATTATTATTATTATTATTATTATTATTACTACTACTACTACTATTGTTGTTGTTGTTGTTGTTGTTGTTGCTGCTACTATTATTATTGTTATTATTGTTATTAATATTGTTGTTGTTTATAATTGTTGTTTATAATTTGTACAATTAACCTCCCTGTGGTTCAACCCCGGTCTTGCCGGGTTATTTATTACTTCGACACTCCTGCACTTGGGAGAAGACATCAATCTTTTAGTCGTGTCAAAGACATAGTCCTATAACTTTCATATAGAGCCCAAATTTAATAAGGTCGTTTTCAAGTCCCAATTATAGCAACAATGAAGAAGTTTCAATCTGTCTTGCAACCCAAACATTATTCAGTGTTTGACCTATATCTAGAGTTCTAAAAGTCCAAATGACCTCCATTTGTTTTTATGGAAAACTAAGATAATTTTTTACAACTTTCATGTTTTTAAGTGATTTCAATTATGATGTTATCAATAAAATTTTGGGCAGATAAGAGAAGATAAAGATTGTCATCAAGTCAAGAGTTGGTCACTCACTCGTCAATTAGTCATCAAATCAACAATTTCCAATTTTGGCCTATAAAAGGAAGCATTTGCCATGCATTTAGGCATTTTGGTCTCCAAATCAAGATCATGCTCTTACTTTCTCTCTTTGTATTTTTGTAATGTTTAAGTTTTGCTTTCATTAATATCTTATTCATGCCTTTCATTTCCTTTCCTTTACTTAGTTAACTTTTATGTTATTTATATTTACATTTTGTTTATTTAGTTTTCTTTCTTAGTTTAGTTTATGTCTTTTAATTCCTTTTCCTTTACTTAGTTAACTTTTATCTTATTTATGCTTTTATGTTGTTTATTTATATTTATCTTCCTTATTATTTTTAGCTAAGTTTATTATGTCAAGATAAAAAGGTTACACTAATGGTGTAAGAATAAGTATAATGTAAACTCAATATGGATTCTAATGTTTGACCCTAACATGTTTTGTATTTGTTATCTTGTTCACTCTTTAATACTTTGCTTGTTAAATGACTAATCTAGATTTATGTTGTATAACACTTGGTACAACAAATGCTTGACACTTTCATAGCCCATATTGTATGGTATAAGCGACACCTGAGCTATGAAAGGAACTTGATTTGTTGTTAACATAAGTTATAATCATGAATGCCTAACAATATTTACAAGTATTAACATTAATCAAATAAGATAACTAATTTAATCATGTTAATAATTTATAATCTGATTGGAACTTTCTTTATTTCTGGTTTCCAATTGAAGAATAAAAGTTTATACTATACTTATTTGACATACCATTAGTGGATCCTCTAACCTTGACATTTGTGTTTATCATTATTTAATCCTTACGTTAATCTTTCATTTCAAAGTTCTCATCAACTTCTTCTTTATTATTATTATTATTATTATTATTATTATTATTATTACTATTGTTGCTACTACTACTACTACTACTACTACTACTAGTGTTGTTGTTGTATCGTTATCTATAATTTATACAATTAACCTCCTTGTGGTTCGATGCCGGTCTTGCTGGGTTGTTTATTACTTCGACACTCCTGCACTTGGAAGAAGACATCAATCTTTTAGTCGTGTCAATAGTTAATTACATTAATGCACTAACTCCATCTAGGACAACTAATTAATTAAATAACCCTAGAAGACATTTCATTGATATCACTAACTCCACTCAAGATAACTAGTCAATTAAATATCTTAGATGTCACTTATATTGACACTATTAGATTTACTCAAAATAACTAGTAAATTAAATATCATATCAAGCAGTTACATTAACACCATTAGCTTTACCTAGAACGAGTAGTCAATTTCTTTTTTATATAAGGATGTTCTTTGATGTAGTTGATTAGAAGTCACACACACATGCACACACTAATTTCCAGCCTCGTAGGCATATTCACATAGCAATATTTTTTCCTATTCATAGGTAATATTTGCACAAAAATATTCAATTAACAATATTTCTCATACTTGTAAGCAATATTCACATAATAATAATAATAATAATAATAATATAATAATAATAATAATAATAATAATATTTCTTATGCCTGTAGACAATATTCACATAATACACTGTAGTAGAAAAAACATATATTTTTATTGCATCTTAGCATGACAAAAAATTAAGCAATTAAAGAAGTAAATGGGTGAACCTTATCTTAAACTCTTTATGCACTTCTCATATAACATTATGTTCTTTTCTGGATGTGCTTTCTATATACCCTAATGATATAAATTCAATACCTTAATTGACTATCACGTATACATATTTAATCTATTTATAAATGTTAACACAGTAAATCACTAATTCAACCATATTTCAAATATCAATTAATATTTCAATTCTTAAGTCAATATCCATGCCATCAAGTCAAGTCATCACTTAAGACTTTTATATGTCTAATTTATAATTTCATGTTTAATATATCAAAATCAAATAATTAATATTTACCTGACCAATTTAGGATTTTAACATAGAATTTTCCTCTTTTTTATTCTTTTTCACAATTCAACCTAACACTCAAACACACATATTCCTTTATATTATCCATGTCCTTACTATAACACTTATCATTCAAATGTTTATTTATTCATTTTTATAATTCATCTTAATGTCCATACAATATGTTAATATCTAAATGACTTAATTTTTCATTGACGAATTTCAATGTTCAAATGGCCTAATTTTTCTTCAACAAATTTCAATGTCCAAATAACTTAATTTTTTGTCAAGGAATTTCAATGTCCAAATAGCTTATTTTTTCATCAACAAATTTCATTCATCTTATACTTATCATTTGAACATAATTCTCAATGCAATTAAATTCAACAATGAAAATCAAAATTTTCAATTTCTCCATTATTGACTAAATTAACAATTTAACTTTTTCTAACAAAACTTATCATTTTGTCATAACTCCCTCAATTCATTATTCCAGGCATGTAACTTTTAATATCAAAACACAATACACAATCTAATTTAACCATTTCTTCATACCATAATATAGGTTTTGATTTTCATGTTTGACAATCATTTTCTCTTAACAACCTACCATACACACATGTATTTTTTCAGTCATAGTTGCCCATACTCGCACACAACTCATGATTTTAATTGTGGTTCACATATACACACGTTCATAGCTACCATAATAGCCTACAATCATGCATACTAGCTATAACAATCTCTAAATATATACTTTAACAGTCTTCATAACAACCCTTTTATGAGCACTTTTAGGCTGCCAAAATAGCCCAAAACTTATACATTTTTGCTTGTCATAACAACCCATCATTACACATTATATTTTTCATAACTTATTTTTAGGTTTTTCGCTAAATTTACCTTTTTTTTCCAAAATAAAAAAAAAATAAAAGAAATAATAACAAGATGACTGGCAACTTGGCCAAAAAAACAAGTTGAGAAAGGTTTCATATGCATAGAAGAATCAAGTTGAAATTTGGATAGAATTTTGAGCCTAATCATACTCCATTATAACCAAGATTAAAAAGACAACACAGATTCAAGGTCAAATTAAATGGTTGTTGAACAAATCTACATGAAAAATTAAGCCCAAAGACATAATTAGATTTTTAATAAGCCAATTTGATTAATTATTGGCCAAATTAAAAGTTTAATTATGTTTAAGAATTAATTTGGATCAATTAAAATATGTAATTAGGTGCAAGGATTTAATTATACTTTTAATAGGTCAAATTATTTTTGTTAGGGACCTAATTGATAAAAAAATAAGTTTGGGAACCTAATTGAGCTTAATAAAGAAAGTTGAAATTTTAGAGGTCCAAACTTAATTTTCACAAAGTCAATTGATTGAAATCAGGGATAAAATTACAACAAAATCAAAGTTTAGTGATAATTAAGGGTTAAATTGAAATGATTCATAATCAAGGACCTTTTTAAAAAAGGTGTTAAACTTTAGAGACTCAATTTGTTTGAAAATAGGGTGAACTTGAAGTAAATTAAATTTTTTTATGATCAATGGAAGGTTAATTTGTATAAATCTAAAACCAAGAACAAAAATAAAAAAGGCGCTGAAATTCATGGTTGGTATTGGAGTTCAGCAAGGTAAAATCATAAAAAAATTAAAATTTCAAGGTCAATTAAATTTATAATTAAAAGAAATCAAGATATAAAAGATGAATTTAAACTTTAATCAAATCCATAATTAAAACCATAAGAAAATGAAAATGTTGTTGTTTCACTGAAATAAAATGATATGTCAAAACGATTTGTTTAGGAACAGAACATTGTTTTGACCAATATAAAAACATAAAAGAAAGAAAGAAAGAAAGATGCCAGATTGCTTATTGTCTGGCTATTATTCATCATCTTCAACCTTTCATACCAGAAAAGCTGCTCGGTTGACTACTTTTTAGAGCATTTAATGCTTCGTCTCTTTATCAAACTGGACAAAGTATACATCATTATGATAGCTTAACATTATACTACACTCCAAAGTAATTTTTACTAGTTGATTCTCCTCATAACCATCACAACATCACTTTAAAAAGGCTAACCTAATTAGCCTTCAGTAACCAAATTTAGTAGTTTATGATGATGATTTTGAGCCAATGGTTAAGATTTTTCACGATTAAATCAAAGTCGAGATTGGTCCTCACTGAAGACAAGATATCCCTATTTTCCCCTTATAAATAGAAGTGGATTTTGGGCATTAAGAAACAAAAGAGAAGGGTGAAAATGAGATGGAAAAAAACATCTTTTTTTAGGATTTTTAACACTATTTATTTTTTCTCACTATCGTCGCTACAAACATCTTCTCCACCATGAATCCCAACAACTTTAGCTCTATACTGTAATCAATAGCAGCCTAAAACCCTTACAACTTCGTCTTCTCATTGATGCCCAATCTCATCCTCTAGCAGCGCCAACCACTTCAAAATAGCCTATTCGCTATCAGCTTCTCTACCAACAGCCATACTGTAAGCTGGCAACAATAACCCATCCAGCCCAAGTAAGCTTCTTTGTCCCTCCTCCACCTGCATTTTCATGCCTACATACACGACATGAATTAATTCACGTCTTGCAACTATTAGCTTTCACCATTAGATATAAGTTGAGTTAGACCCATTTCATACCAACTTATATCTCCTATAGTCAACCTAACCCAATCCAACTAGGCTAGAATAGGCCTCGGGCTAAGTCTAGCCTAAATAATAATAATAATAATAAAAAAACAAAAAATTCTTTATTTAAAAAAAAAACGGTTTTGTTTTAGTGTATACGATCAAATCCTCAAGGTTTTTTCATGTATATTTCCAAAAAATGATAAAATTACATTTATAATGATTATGATTATCCATTAGGGTTTAACCAAAATACCAAAAAATTCATAATGATTAGTTTTTTATTCATAATGTTAAGAACTAACTCTATCTAAGAAATAAATGCGATGTTAAATATGGACTTTAGGATAGTTAGGACTTAATCCAATAAGGTAAGAGAATTTCTTACGAAAAGAGATATACCTTGAAGCTTAGACGAGACCAATAGATAAAAACGTGACATAGAAAAACAATCAAAAAGTAAGGCAACTTACCTTAGGTAGGTCTACTAAGGGTGATACATTTTTTCTTTACATAAATAGTCCCCTTACCCAGACTCTCACAGATCATTACGTTTTTTAGTGACCATAATACTAGATGACAACTCCTCAAACCCATAATCATAACTTTATGATTAAACTCAAAATCCCATTAATTTCTAGAAGGCAACTCCACCATGCAACATTGTGCACATCACGACAAAGTTGTTCAAATTGGTCCAAACTCACTCAGTTTTTTACCAATGTAACAACCATTAACTAACTTATAATTTGGTTACCGTAATAGCCTAATTTTGCATACTTTTTTTTTTATTGTCGTAACAACCATTATTTTACTTCTTTTGGTTATTAGGAAGACCATTTTTCAACTATACAAGGTTGTCATGATAGCCCTCGTGTGCTATTTGATTCCTACAATACATTATTGAAAGTTTAATAAAATTCCATGACTATTTGGTTCCTAATTTTACCAACATCTTAGGTTCAACAACTTACACATTCAAAGTCACAACTTCTCCCTATGGCTGGCGATGTTAGGCAAGTTGAGAATAAGGGACAGACTCCAGTTCATCTCCTTTAATCCCCTATACTCCCTGCATTAGAATGCTAATAAATCTCATATGCATCTCTTTTTCAGTTATATATGGTCGTCTTGTTTTTAAGGTAAAGCTAGATCCTAGCTTAACATTCATAGTAGAATGCCTACCTTAAATGAGGCCATTTAAGGCCTCCAAAACAATAACAAAAGGGTTATAGCCAAGAATAAGAAGAGTGTCACTTTCTATACTAGTGTATTTGATTTGGGAGGAAAGAAAAAGGCAAATCTTCAACACTATTAAATCAGTTGAAGTTATTTTTAGGAAATTTCATATCTTGTTTTATATAATCTTGTACTTTCATGAAAAGAATCATTTAGCCTACGTGTTGCTAGTTGAAATGAGCTCTCTGGTATTTTGGGTTCTGGCATGGGCGTGCATGTTTCTGCATGGTCTCTACATCTTTGCATCGGTGCGTTGATGATGGGTTGTTATTGTTTTTGGTTGGTAGTGTCTAATTTTGTTTTGCCAGTTCTTGGTGCTTTTTTTTTCCTATTAATTAGATGGCTACTCTAGAGTGTTTTTTTTTTGTAATTTTTAATTGTTTCCTAGGGTGCTTGCTCTTTTTTATGTTATTATTTGTATATAATTTCTTTGTAATTGTTGTTTTTACATAATGGTTACTCTTGATCTATATATCTCTTGGAAGCTGGCTCGTGTCGTAATCGAATTGGTTTAAGAGATTTTTTTCTTCATAATCTGGATGAGTGCGTGTCCTTTGTCTACTAAAAGTCAGGTTGATATTGATGGCTAGAGAACTCTTCGTATCGTACAGAGGTTCCCAAAAACCCCTCACTCAATCATCGACTTGACCTTTCATTAGGATAGTGAGAGAGAGCAGGAAAGCGAGAGCAATCTAGGGTTTCTTTCCAACAAGTGCTTTAGATCTAGTATAGTAAGGTTATGCGCTTTAGGTGTCTTATCAGGATTCCCTAGTACTTACGGTTAGTTTTGGCTCCAGAATCCATTATATATAGTGAGTGTCTGGGGTGCTATCACATTGGGGCAAATTGCCTAGTTGGTAATGTTATTTTAGTCAGTGAAACAAAATCAGTCAATATAGGGCTTACTTGATTCAATCACTGCTCTTATTGATTTATATTTAATAAAAAAAGAAAGAAGTAATTACTACCAACATCATATATGTAACCCAAATATGGAAATCATCCACACATCTCCATTTTCCTACATATTACCCTTACTTGAAAGGATACTAATAATTATAATTCAATGGATAATATTAGTCACTATCCTTCTAAGCATCATCACATCAATGATACATACAACTAATAACAATTTATAAAGATTATCATTAATTAATTTAATTCCCCAAGACCTCCTTTATGGTTGGCCCAAATTATTCATTTTTTCTAAGTTATCTATTTCTATTTGTTTGATTTCTATTATCTCATTCACCCATACTCAATCCCACTTATAAAACCATTTTGGTTCATAACATTTTCATATATCATATTTTTTCCTAAAATTCCCTAATTGTCTTCTTTTTAAATCTTATATTATAATATATGATTAGTACTTAAAAGTGCATTTTTATCATGGTTTTATATCATCATTTTGCACTTGAAGTATCAATAACTCATTAACTTAAATATGTTTTATAATAATGTATCAAATAATATAATACCTATAGTTTGTGGTAAATGTCTATTTTTAATGCAGGCCTATCACATAAATGAAAGGATTGATTGATGACTTGAAGAACTTAAATTGCAAGGATAAAGAGATGGCCAAACTTAGAAAAAAGATGTCGGTGCAATCCAAACCGGAACACTATTCGGTAATTGGGTCATATCTAGAGCTATATATCTCAGATTTAGGTCCAATTTATATGGATGGAAAGGTAAGACATAGGCCTACAACTTTCATATGGAGCCCAAGATCTAAAAAGGCCATTATCAAGTCCAAATTGTAGCAACAACAAAGAAGCCCGAATCTGTCTTCCAGCCCGAGCACTGTTCGGTATTTTGGCCATATCTGAAGTTCTAGAAGTCCAAATGAGCTGAAATGTTTACACAAGAAAGCTGAGACAATTGCCTACAACTTTCATGTTTGCAACTGGCTCCAATTTTGAAGTTATCAATGACGTTTTGGGCAGACAAGAGAAGATAAGGATTGTCACCAAGTCAAAAGTTGGCCACCCACTTATCAATTAGTCATCAAATCAATAGTTCCCAATTTTGGCCTATAAAAGGAGGCATTTGCCATGCATTTAGGCATCTTGGTTTCCAGATCAAGATCATGCTTTTCCTTTCTCTCTTTGTATTTTTTGTCATGTTTATGCTTTGCTTTCATTAATATTAAGTTTATGCCTTTCATTTCCTTTCCTTTACTTAGTTAACTTTTATGTTCTTATTTTGTTTATCTATTTTGCTTTCTTTCATTATGTCTAGCTAAGTTAATTATGTCAAGGTGAAAAGGTTACACTAATGGTGTAAGAATAAGTATAATGTAAACTTAATATGGACTTTAATGTTTGATACTAACATGTTTTATATTTGTTATCTTGTTCACTCTTTAATACTTTGCTTGTTAAATGACTAATCTTTATTTATGTTGTATAACACTTGGTACAACAAATGCTTGGCACTTTCATAGCCCATAATGTATGGTATAACCGACACCTGAGCTATGAAAGGAACTTGATTTGTTGTTAACATAAGTTATAATCATGAATGCTTGTCGAGATTTACAAGTATTAGCATTAATTGAATAAGATGACTAATGTAATCATGTTAACAATATATAATATGATTGGAACCTCCTTTGTGTGTGGTTTCCAATTCAATAATAAGAGTTTATACTATACTTGTTTGATATACCATTAGTGGAACCTCTAACCTTGACATTTGTTATTATTATTGTTTAATCCTTACATTAATTTTCCATCTCCAAGTTCTCATCATCATCTTCTTCTTCTTGTTCTTTATTATTATTATTATTATTACTACTACTACTACTACTACTACTACTATTATTATTATTATTATTATTATTAGTATTACTATTATTATTATTATTATTATTGTTATTATTATTATTGTTGTTGTTGTTATTGTTGTTTTATTATTGTTATTTATAATTTGTACAAATAACCTCCCTGTGGTTCGACCTCGGTCTTGCCGGGTTATTTATTACTTCGACACTCCTGCACTTGGGAGAAGACATCAATCTTTTAGTCGTGTCAAGTTTTTGGCGCCGTTGCCGGGGAGGTAAGTTCTTGTATAAATTATAATATTTATTTTATTTTTTCTTTTCACTTTTCTTGTATATAACTTTGTTTCTTCTCTCTTGTTTCTTCTTCTTTTGTTTTCTTTTTCCTTTTATTCTATTCCTACACGTGCATGAGAGTGTGGTCACGTACATCAAGTGGTAGACTTTGTAGGATATCCTCATCATTTTCAGAAAATATGGCCGAAGAAGATAATCAATCACTTCATAATGAGAATAATGAGAATAACCGTGCTAGAACACTTAGAGACCACATGAATCCCACAAGAACAAGTGCACCATCATGCATAGTTTTTCCTCCTGATGCATCTCATTTTAATTTTAAACCAGGTATTATTCAACTTTTACCTTCTTTTCATGGCTTAGAATTGGAAAATCCATACTTGCATTTAAGGGAATTTGAGGAGGTATGCAACTCATATAATAATTTAAATTGTAGCATGAACACCATCAGATTAAAGCTTTTTCCTTTTTCATTAAAAGATAAAGCTAAAACATGGCTACAAAATTTAAGACCAGGATCCATTCGTGCTTGGGATGAAATGCAACAACAATTTTTAAAGAAGTTTTTCCCATCTCATAGAACAAACTCTTTCAAGAGACAAATCACCACTTTCACTCAAAAACCAGGAGAAACATTTTACCAATGTTGGGATAGGTATCGAGACTTGCTTAGTACTTGCCCTCATCATGCTTTTGAAATATGGAGATTGGTTTCACATTTCTATGAAGGGTTAACACCTAAAGATAGGTAAATGGTTGAATTGATGTGCAATGGAACTTTTAAAGATAAAGACCCTGATGAAGCAATTGAGTACTTAGACTTGTTAGCTGAAAATGCTCAAAATTGGGACACTGCGGGTACATATGAGGCACCGAGTAAAACTCAACCTCACACAACTAGTGGAGGTATGTACAACCTTAGGGAAGATCATGACCTTCAAGCCAAGTTTGCATCTTTAGCTAGAAAAGTCGAGGCACTAGAATTCAAAAAGAGTGGTCAATTAAAATCTGTTGAAAACATTGTGTGTCAAATCTGTGAAACAAATAAACACTCAACCAACGATTGTCCAACCTTGCCTTCTTTTAAGGAATGTCTCCATGAACAAGCCCATGCTTTAAACAGTTTTCAAAGGGCCAACCACAACCCATACTCCCAAACATACAACCCTGGTTGGAGAAATCACCCAAATTTCAGTTGGAGGAGTGAGAACAACAATGCACAAACTTCACAACCACCATTTCAAGCACACCACAATTTCCAAAATTCTCATGGATATGCACCTTCTTATGCTCCACCTTCTAGAAGAAATCTTGAGGAAACATTGCATGCATTCATTGAAAAGCAAGAGACAATCAATACTCAACTTGCTCAAAACATGATAGATTTTAAAGATACTCTTGCTAAATTAACATCTGCTCTCAGTTTCCAAGAGAAAGGTAAGTTTCCATCTCAAACACAACAAAATCCCAAAGGGCAATACAATGCAAATGCAAGTAGTTCCGGAAGCCAACACATGGATCAAGTCAAATCAGTCACTACTCTGCGCAGTGGTAAGGTTATTGAAAAACCCTCTCTTGAACCTTATGAGAAAGATGATGAGTCAATCTCTGAGGGTAAGGAAGGGGTTGAATCTGAAAATTGTAAAGAAACGACTGATTCACCGCCAGCACTTCCATTTCCTCAAGCCATGACCAAACAAAGGAAAGTAATCACAACTCTGAAATCTTTGAAACTTTCAAACAGGTAAGAATCAATATACCTTTGCTGGATGCTATTAAACAGGTTCCTTCCTATGCTAAATTTTTGAAAGATCTATGCACTCTGAAGAGGAAACTGAATGTGAAAAAGAAAGCCTTTCTAGCCGAACAAGTAAGTGCTATTCTTCAAAACAATAATACTTTGAAATATAAAGACCCTGGTTGTCCTACAATTTCTTGCTTTATTGGAGAGCATAAAATTGAAAGAGCCTTACTTGATCTTGGAGCTAGTGTGAATTTACTTCCATATTCAGTTTTTCAGTCTCAATCTAGGTGAGTTAAAACCAACTTCTATATCTCTTTTACTTGCCGATAGATCTGTAAAAGTGCCTAGAGGAATAATTGAAGATGTGTTAGTACAAGTCGATAAATTCATTTATCCTGTGGATTTTATTGTCTTGGACACAAAACTTGTTGAAGCATGTAATTCATTTCCTGTTATTTTAGGACGTCCATTTATTGCAACTTCTAATGCATTGATTAATTGTAGGAATGGACTAATGAAGCTATCATTTGGAAACATGACATTGGAGATGAATATTTTCAACATTTGCAAGCAACCTGGAGATGATAATGATTTACAAGAAGTAGATCATATTGATGAATTAGTTTATGATCAACTTGAATCTACTTTAAGTAAAAATGAATTGGATGAAACTGAAGATTTGCAAATGGTTTATTCTGAGGAAGAAATCACGAATGAAACAAGCACCGAAAAGGTTGATGCGAATCTTTTATCAAAAGTGACAACAGATTCGACACCCGACATCACACCAATCGATGATTACTTTCCTGATGAATCTCTACTTTCTCTTAATTCAATGCCTTGGTTTGCTAAAAATATCAATTTTCTTGCTTCAGGATTTTTGCCAGCTCAGTGGAGTATTGAAGATACAAGAAAATTTTTGAGCAATGAGCAAAATTTTTGTTGGGATGACCCTTACTTATTCAATTATTGTCCTGATCAAATATTTAAAAAATACATTCTCGACAATGAGGTAAGTAATTTCATTAAATTTTGTCACTCTAAGGCATATGGGGATCATTTCTCATCAAAAAAGAGGATTGTAGAAATCTTACAAAGTGGATTTTACTGGCCCATCATATTCAAGGAGTCAGATGCATTCTACAAAAACTGTGAAAATTATCAAAAGGTGGGATTTATTTCAAAACACAGAGAGTCTTTAGATAATCTTCTATTGACTCTTAAGTCTCATCATAGTCAAGATAAGCATCGTGCAATTCATAACTTAGGAACCCATTTTCATAAAGAACATACTTGGCATAGTCTTGGGAATCTGACTAAAAAAGACCATGTTTGCCAGTTTTTAAGAAAACTGGATGGGAAGCCTATCCCCAACCCATAGAGGGTGTTTAAGCCGTTCTTGGACGTAAAACCAAGGGAAGATGTGAGCCACAATCACAACTGCGATTTGAAGTTTTGTTTGTAAAAACTTGTGTCTTTTGTTTTTATTAATAGCATAATATTTGTGTTTTATTGTTTCTTATATTTGTTTAAGTGTGTTTCAGTTTTGTCAGTGTTTGTTATTTCAGGTGATATCTTCTATACTCTATCTTTCTACCTTAGAACATTGAGGACAATGTCTCGTTTTGGTTGGGGGGAGAGGGTAGTGGTTGATAAAAAAAAAATTCTTTTTCATTTCATAAAGCATATGCATAATTGTTGTTACTAGGATGGCAGAGTAAAGGAGTTCTTTTGTTAAAGTGACTTTTGAGACGCATCTTAGTAATCGGTCTTAACAAGGTCTATTATAATACTTCCTGAAATATTCAGGTTTACAAACTCTCGTATTGTTACCACTTAATTCTGCTCATATACTTATTTAACATGTATTCTTAAACCTTAATTTACACACACACACTTTAACATATGATTGTGGGTTGCATATTGGATTATTACATTATTTATGTTCTTTTGTTAAAGGTAACAACTAAGGGAAAGAGATTGTATATAATTAAAAAAGAAAAAAAAAAGAAAAAAAATGATGATAATAAAAATGTAGATAAGTTTGGTTTCGTAGCCTCCCTAACCTAAGCAATTAAGCTCGAAGGGGTGTTTTAACACCTAATACCCTAAAGTCAACTGACTTGGGAGCTATTGGCCCAACGCTTGTTACATGGGTTGAGGAGAAAAGCTTAAGGGAATCAAACATTGCACTATCTACATATCAGTATCTGCGACCCGAGTTACTAAGCTCGTAGGGGTGTCTTAACACCTAATGCCCTAAGACCAACTGATCTGGGAGTCATTAGCTGAAAGCTCGTTACATGGGTTAAAGATGCATGATGTTTTTAAAGTATATGTATATAGAGTTAAAAAAAAAAAGACAAAAAAAAGACAAAAATAGTAATCCCAACCCAAGGAAGTTAACCTTAAACATTAGAACAAAAATTTTGTTTTCTTCCAAGAAAAGCCCCATAATTATGTGTTGATACATTGAGCACAAAAAAAAAAGGTTTATTAATATCTTGTTAAGAGGTATTGAGCAGATATATAAATTTCATGAGAGTTTGTTTATCTCGATAGATTAATGGAAGTTAAATGATGAATACCTTGCTTTGTGGAATTTACAAATTGTTTTAACGCTTTGATTACTAGGGACTAGTAATAAGCTGATTGGGGGGTGTGATTAGTACTTAAAAGTGCATTTTTATCATGGTTTTATATCATCATTTTGCACTTGAAGTATCAATAACTCCTTAACTAAAATATGTTTTATAATAATGTATCTAATAATATAAGATGCCTATAATTTGTGGTAAATGTCTATTTTTAATGCAGGCCTATCACATAAATGAAAGGATTGATTGATGACTTGAAGAACTTAAATTGCAAGGATAAAGAGATGGCCAAACTTAGAAAAAAGATGTCGGTGCAATCCAAACCGGAACACTATTCGGTAATTGGGTCATATCTAGAGCTATATATCTCAGATTTAGGTCCAATTTATATGGATGGAAAGGTAAGACATAGGCCTACAACTTTTATATGGAGCCCAAGATCTAAAAAGGCCATTATCAAGTCCAAATTGTAGCAACAACAAAGAAGCCCGAATCTGTCTTCCAGCCCGAGCACTGTTCGGTATTTTGGCCATATCTGGAGTTCTAGAAGTCCAAATGAGCTGAAATGTTTACACAAGAAAGCTGAGACAATTTCCTACAACTTTCATGTTTGCAACTGGCTCCAATTTTGACGTTATCAATGACGTTTTGGGCAGACAAGAGAAGATAAGGATTGTCACCAACTCAAAAGTTGGCCACCCACTTATCAATTAGTCATCAAATCAATAGTTCCCAATTTTGGCCTATAAAAGGAGGCATTTGCCATGCATTTAGGCATCTTGGTTTCCAGATCAAGATCATGCTTTTCCTTTCTCTCTTTGTATTTTTTGTCATGTTTATGCTTTGCTTTCATTAATATTAAGTTTATGCCTTTCATTTCCTTTCCTTTACTTAGTTAACTTTTATGTTGTTATTTTGTTTATCTATTTTGCTTTCTTTCATTATGTCTAGTTAAGTTAATTATGTCAAGGTGAAAAGGTTACACTAATGGTGTAAGAATAAGTATAATGTAAACTTAATATGGACTTTAATGTTTGATACTAACATGTTTTATATTTGTTATCTTGTTCACTCTTTAATACTTTGCTTGTTAAATGACTAATCTTGATTTATGTTGTATAACACTTGGTACAACAAATGCTTGGCACTTTCATAGCTCATAATGTATGGTATAACCGACACTTGAGCTATGAAAGGAACTTGATTTGTTGTTAACATAAGTTATAATCATGAATGCTTGTCGAGATTTACAAGTATTAGCATTAATTGAATAAGATGACTAATGTAATCATGTTAACAATATATAATCTGATTGGAACCTCCTTTGTGTGTGGTTTCCAATTCAATAATAAGAGTTTATACTATACTTGTTTGATATACCATTAGTGGAACCTCTAACCTTGACATTTGTTATTATTATTGTTTAATCCTTACATTAATTTTCCATCTCCAAGTTCTCATCATCATCTTCTTCTTCTCTTTCTTTATTATTATTATTATTATTATTATTACTACTACTACTACTACTACTAGTATTATTATTATTATTATTATTATTATTATTATTATTATTATTATTATTATTATTGTTATTATTGTTATTATTATTATTATTGTTGTTGTTGTTATTGTTGTTTTATTATTGTTATTTATAATTTGTACAAATAACCTCCCTGTGGTTCGACCCCGGTCTTGCCGGGTTATTTATTACTTCGACACTCCTGCACTTGGGAGAAGACATCAATCTTTTAGTCGTGTCAATATACATTTTTCATACTTAGTTTATAGCTTATTCCATTTCAACTCCTTTTATTTGCTTAATAAATGACCTTATATTTTCACTAGGTTTAGCTAATTTCTTATCTTCCATCCCTTTAACTCTTATTTCATAGCAATAATTTTGATTTAACTTAAGATATCAAGCTTCCATATTAGCTTCTCACCACCGGAATCACATGGTTGGCTTTAAACCACAAAAAACCCATAGTTCTAACCATATTTTTTCCTTCTATATGTTATTATTCAAGTCATTATTATCAAACAAACCCAAAATCCATAAAAACAAACATTTCCCTAAATTTTATACATGAACGCTGGATATGAATCTTAGGAGTTTTCATCCTCCCATCCACAACATAAGAAAAATAAGGCAATACAACATAAAAATCAACTTACCCATAAAATTTGAACACAATATGCAAGTTTATTTGAAAACATATTCTCATATCTTCTTCTTTGTCCAACAAGAGCTTGGTTCTCTCTCTAGACTCTAACCTCTCATTGCTCGTCCTGTCACACTACTTTTGTTACAAATTTTTCAACTAATCTTCTCTTTTTAGGTCCTTAATCCAATCACTCACCCTGTGTTTTAGTGAAGAAATCAAGAAAGAAGATGAACGGAGTATTTTGAGCTTTCTCCTCCTCTTGGTGCTCCTAAACTCGTAATCAAGCTTAAGATAAAAAAGGAAAGGTTGTTTTAGTTTATTTATAAATTTTTCATTGCATGGTCTATATATCATCTTTTGTATTTTTTTCTAACCATTAGTATTCTCTTAAGGTCTTATTAAACTCTAATTGATCTAAACTTTTAACCTATATATATATATATATATATATATATATATATATATATATATATATATATATATATGTTAAGAGACTCATAAAATTTCAACTCAATCCAATAATTGAATTGAGAGATACGCTTCAGTATTATAAAACTAGATAATTGGTAATTTTACATCAAAATACAAATTTTATGTACTATTTATTTACTTTAATCTTCATGATTTCTACTGATTAATTAAGGACTTCCATCCATAATCATCATAAAATATTCCAAGAAATTTTCATCATTTTTGGTCTAAATTGCGTCATTGTACATAAGGCTAAATTAGTGATCATCGTTTTTCACACGTGAAAAATTATACATTATTTTCTTTAGAATTTCACTAAATTGTTATCATTATTGTATAAATATTTTCACTCTAATTAATAAAATTTCTCCTTTATAGAATTATTTTATCCAATTCAGGAATTTACACGATTTGTTATTAGGTTGACATTTTACGTGCTAATTTATTACTTTATCTCATTTAGAATTTAATTGAATTTATTGGAAATGTTCATCTTGAATCATATTATTTTTCCTCCTCATTCATCATTTTTCAATTAAGCATTACCCTATATAACACTAATTTACTAATTTTTAGGTCGAAGGTTTACAAGGAGCATTATAATTCTGATTAATAGTGGCAGTTCAAATAATTTAATTGATGTATAAATCATTAAAGAAATCAAGAAAATTATTGAAAAGACTACTATATTAATAGTAGCTAACAAAAGTGTGATGAGGTGCAATGGTTATTATTTCAAGTTAATATAGTTCATGTAGGGACATGAATTTCAAATATATTTAAAATTGTTAAAAGTGGAAGGTTGTAAGATGGTGTAAGGAGTAGATTGGATTAGAATTTAGTATCTAATTTTGTTTTACTTCTTCAAGATGAAACTATCATTCAAAAGTAATGGAAGAATATTTGAAGTGAAAGGAATTACTATATAAGCTAAACTATAGATGATCATAATAGGCAGGGTTCACAAGAGTTTAAAGAAAGTAACATATGGCTTTATAGGACAAATATTTTATATAAAGGTGATGGAAGAATCAAGATAGGTAGTGATAAATCCAAAAGTAAAGGAATTTCTTAAGGAATGTAAATATGTATTTATAAAACCAAAACACATTCCCCCAACTTAGAAGTTAGATCAAAGAATACCACTAAAATCAAAAGCCAAACTAGTTGACATTAAACCTTACAATAATCCATAAACAAGGAAAAGATAGAGAAATTAGTTAAGAAAATGTTACAATATAGGGTCATCAAACACAGTTGCAGCCCATTTTCCTTTTTTGTGCTCTTAGTTAAGAAGAAGGATAACACTTGGAGGTTTTGTGTGGATTAGAAGTAATTGAACAAACTTTACTATTAATAATAAAATTTTATATTCCTCTAATACATGCATTAATGTATAAATTATGTGGTTCAAAGGTTTTTTCAAATCTAGAGTTAAGATTGAGATATTATCAAGTGAGAATGTGTAGAGGATATAGAGAAGAAAACATTCAAGACTCACAATAGTCATTATAAATTTAAGATAATGCCTTTTGGCTTGACTAATATACTAGCCACATTTCAAGCCTTAATGAACAACAAATTAGAGCTTTATTTAAGAAGGTCTGTGTTAGTATTTTTTTTGATGATATATTGATATTATTAACCCAAAGGTCTTTAATCACCTATGGATTATTTATTTTAAAAATAACAATATATTATTGCATTTAATGTGTATGTCAAAGTAGTACTGATGTAGGAATTTTTCTACATCAAATCGAAGCAATGGACTCTTTGGACGTTGTATGGACTTGAAAATGTTTGAACTCTGTATTTTATGAGGGTATTTTCTTAAATAACGCTCCTTTTTTTAAGGTCAAAATTATGCTTATTTGAAGGTGAGATTGCAAACTTTTCTTTAATCTATAGATATTGAATTATAAGACATTGTTGAGAGTGAATACACTAGACCCGCTAAGATAGATTGAGATAAAGAGGATATTTTAAAACATATTAGTGAGTTCTATAAATAAATAAATAAAAGGCATAGTTATAATGCAAAAGCAATGAATTCATTCTTTTATGCCATTGAACATTTAGAGTTTACTAGATAAAGAATTTTAAAATGACTTATGTGATTTGGAAGCTTTTTAGAAGTAACCTATAAGGAAACAAGTCAAGTAAACAACTTTATATTGTTTATCTTTACGAAAGAAAATGAACTCTTTAAATGGAGCCTAATGAGAGTGACACGACGAAAAGATTGATGTCTTCTCCCAAGTGCAGGAGTGTCGAAGTAATAAATAACCCGGCAAGACCGGGGTCGAACCACAAGGAGGTTAATTGTACAAATTATAAACAACAGTTATACAACAACAATAACAATAATAATAATAATAATAATAATAATAATAATTGTAAGACTAATAATAATAGTAATAATAATAATAATAAAGAAAAAGAAGGAGAAGAAGAAGAAGAAGAAGAGAACTTTGAGAAGGAATATTAACGTAAAGATTTAACAACGATAACGATACATGTCAAGGTTAGAGGATCCACTAATGGTATGTCAAAAAAGTATAGTATAAACTCTTATTAGTCAATTGGAAACCACACACAAAGGAGGTTCCAATCAGATTATAGATTGTTAACATGATTACATTAGTCATCTTATTCGATTAATGCTAATACTTGTAAATCTCGTCAAGCATTCATGATTATAACTTATGTTAACAACAAATCAAGTTCCTTTCATAGCTCAGGTGTCGGTTATACCATACATTATGGGTTATGAAAGTGCCAAGCATTTGTTGTACCAAGTGTTATACAACATAAATCAAGATTAGTCATTTAACAAGCAAAGTATTAAAGAGTGAACAAGATAACAAATACAAAACATGTTAGTATCAAACATTAAAGTCCATATTAAGTTTACATTATACTTATTCTTACACCATTAGTGTAGCCTTTTCACCTTGACATAATAAACTTAGCTAGACATAATAAAAGAAAGAAAAATAAATAAACAAAATAAGAACATAAATAAGATAAAAGTTAACTAAGTAAATGAAAGAAAATGAAAGACATAAACTTGATATCAATGAAAGCAAAGCATAAGCAATACAAAAAATACAAAGAGAGAAAGGAAGAGCATGATCTTGATCTGGAAACCAAGATGCCTAAATACATGGCAAATGCCTCCTTTTATAGGCCAAAATTGGGAACTATTGATTTGATGACTAATTGATGAGTGGGTGGCCAACTCTTGACTTGGTGACAATCCTTATCTTCTCTTGTCTGCCTAAAACGTCATTGATAACGTTAAAATTGGAGCCACTTGAAAACATCAAAGTTGTAGGAAATTGTCTCAGCTTTCTTGTGTAAAAACTTCAGCTCATTTGGACTTCTAAAACTCCAGATATGGCCAAAATACTGAACAGTGCTCAGGCTGGAGGACAGATTCGAGCTTTTTTGTCGTTGCTACATTTTGGACTTGAAAATGGCCTTTTTAGATCTTGGGCTCCATATGAAACTTGTAGGCCTATGTCTTACCTTTCTCGCCATATAAAGTAGACCTAAATCTAAGATCTATAGTTCCAGATATGACCCAATTACCGAACAGTATTCCGATTTGGATTGCACCAACATCTCTTTTCTAATTTTGGTCATCTATTTGCCCTTGCAATTTAAGTTCTTAAGGTCATCAATCAATCGTTTTATTTATGTGATAAGCCTGTATTTAAAATGAACATTTACCACAAATTAAAGGTATCTTATATTATTAGATATATTATTATAAAACATGCTTTAGTTAAGGAGTTATTGATACTTCAAGTGCAAAATGATGATATAAAACCATGATAAAAATGCACTTTTAAGTACTAATTAGAGAGCATTTAAGAAATTTACACTAGATTCATGACTTCTATTAATGAACAAGTTAGCCTAGAAAACAAATCACCAATGAAGAAGGTTGGTAAGATTTTGAATTATTTTCCTAGAGCTCAAGACTAAAGGTAAAAGCTATAAAAGATGCTAAAAATCGTAAGACTCTTGATATTAATGAGTTTATTGGTTCATTGATTGCTTATGAAGGAGAAATAAAGGAACATATGGTTAATGCTAGTAATATCAAGAAGAAATCGTTAGCTTTAAAAGTTGTTAATAGCAATGATGAGACAAATGAATGTAAGGGTAAAAAATGATGATATAGCATTAGTAACTAGAAACTTCACCAAATATTTAAAGCTTAAGATGTGTGGTGCTAATCTATGAAATCTTAGAAGAAAAAAAATGGATTAGGTAGAATCAAACAATTAAGATGCTATCATTTCTTATGAAAGAAAAGTCCTATTCATATGAGGTATGATTGCCCAAATGTAAAAAAAAATAAAATCAAGATTTAAAATTGCCCAAATGTTAAAAAAAAAATCAAGATTTAAGAAATAAAAAAGTTAAGGCATTATCTTGGAATGACATAGATTATAGTTCAACCTCTGTAAAAGATTATGATGATATGGAATTGGAATAATTAGCCAACTTGTGCTTGATGGCCAATTACACCTTTGATAATGATGAAGTAAATGAAGTTAGACCTCAAATTACTTGGAATGAATTACAAAATGCATTTAAAGAATTATTTTATAATTATTTGAAGCCATATAGAAAAAAAAATTATTCCGAAATGAACTTGAAGCTATTTCAAAAAATCATGATGTTGTGTAAAAACAAAAGGATGCCTTAATAAAAATCAATGTTGGTTTTACAAGGCAATTAGATTCTTTCTAAAATGCACCTAATTCATCAAATAAGAATTTAGATATAGAAAATTAGGTTTTGAGAACTCAAGTTATTAATTTTACAAGAGAAAACATGAACAAGTTATTAATTTTACAAGAGAAAACATGAACTTACCTTTCAAATGGATGTTAAAAATGCATTTTTAAATGGTTTCATTCAAGAAAAAGTTCATTTTGAAAAACCTTATGGATTTGAAAGCTATAATTTCCAAATCATATTTTGTAAAATTATAAAACTTTTTACAATCTTAAGAAAGCTCCTAGATCTTGTTATGAAAGATTGAGCAAATTTGTTTCATTTCAAAAGGCTTGAATATAAGATTGAGCAAATTTGTTTCATTTCAAAAGGCCTGAATATGGGAAAAATAGATTCAACATTATTTGTAAAATACAAGCATGATGATTTAATTATTATCCAAATATATATTGATTATATTTTATTTGGTGTTACTAATGAGTTTTTATGAAAGAAATTTTAAAATTATAAATGTATAGAATTTAAAAGGAGTATAATGGGATAGATGACCTTCCTTAGACTACACATTAAGCGAGATAAATATGGTATATTCATAGGTCAAGACAAATATACCAAAGAATTCCTTAAAAAATTTAGCTTAACACCAATGAAGACTACTACTAAATTGAACAAAGATGAGCTTGAAAAAAAGTGGACATAATTACATATCGAGGTCTAATTAGTAGTTTACTTTTATTTAATGGTAAGTAAACCAAATATCATGCTCATTGTTTTCTTATATGCCTATTTCTAAATTAGTCCTAGAAAGTCACACCTTTGTACTATTAAACGTACTTTTAGATATTTAAAAGTTATAGCTGATATAGGTCTTTCTTACTCTCGAATGGATAATTTTGTCATGACTAGTTATTCAAATTTTTACTTTGCTAGTCGCATAGTCAACAAAAGAAAAAAAAACTAATGGCACATGTTAATTCCTAGGACATGTCTTAGTATCTTGGTCTAGCATAAAGCAGAACTCAGTGGAAACTTTCGCTATGAAAGCTAAATATATTGTTGTTGAATCATGTTGTGCCTTTGTTGAATCATGTTGTGCCTAAATACTTTGGATGAAACAAACATTGATGGACTTTGGTCTTTAGTCAAACTATATTCCAATTTATTATAACAATACTAGTGCTATCAAATTAATCAAAAATCTAATCCAACACTCTAAGACAAAGCATATAAAGATTAGACATCATTTTATTCATGATCATGTGCAAAAAAAGTGATATATCTCTTAAGTTTATGATTACTAATGAGCTAATTATGCATATCTTCATGGAGTAGTTAAGTGAAGATTGATTTTATGCTTTGACTTGAACTAGATATGGGTAATCTTTTTTTAATCTAATTTTAATATTCTTAGCATGTTTTGTGAATCTGGTTTTAAATGCTTGAATGAATTGCATAAATTACTTAAACATTCATGCATAAGTTAATGAAAATGAGCTTAGTTAGAAGAAAAATATTTTTTTGGTCCTTTGAAGAAAAGATAAACATTGATCATTAATTTTTGACCAATTGAGGAGAAACTAAATGGATATAAAAGAGCAAGCCTTTGGACTTGTAAGGTTTAACCAAAATAAAGAGAATTTTTAACTTGTGTGTTCTCTCTTGGTTGAACATAAAATAAGAGATTGAATATGTATTGTGAAAGATCTTGCTTTTAATATGAAAGGACTTGTGCAAGACATGGCCTTACCTTTATAGTGTGTAGAGATGCATTGATGATACTTGTCAAACTTCCTTTCAAAACACAATATTTTCTTACTTTTATACTTTGATCAAACACGAGAAAAGATTGTTGGATATGAAAAGATCTTTTTAGATAAAAAAGAATTGATTTACAATATTTCTATTATCTCTATTATATTTTACAATTACTTAACACATTTATTAGTCTTTTTAAACAAAGCATTCACTCTCTCCTAAAACAAAATCCTAAAACACTTCAAGAATATCTCTTAAGAAAAGACCATCTTTCTCATCCTCTAAGGTTAAACAATAATCATTCTCACACAATACCACCATTGGACACTAGATCTATAAAATTGAAGGTATTTAGAAGCATTTTAGTAAAAGTTTCGAGAAGATGTTGAGATGAACAAAAATTCATACAAGTATGTTTAGGTGATTGATAAGCTCTTGACTGAGCATGAGCATGGTATGATTAGTGATATTTTCTTCTAAGAGTTTGAGATTACCAATTGACACAACCAAAAGATTATGTCTTCACCTAAGTGCAGGAGTGTCGAAGTAATAAATAACCTGGCAAGACCAGGGTCAAATCACAAGAAGGTTAATTGTATTAATTATAGCTAACAATAATAATAATAGTAGTAGTAGTAATAATACTAGTAGTAGAAGTAGCAGTAGTCGTAGTAGTAGTAGTAGTAGTAGTAGTAGTAGTAGTAATAAAGAAGACAAAGAAGAAGTTGATGAGAACTTTGAGATGGAAGATTAATGTAATGATTAAATAATGATAACAACAAATGTCAAGGTTAAAGGATACACTAATGGTATGTCAAACAAGTATAGTATAAACTCTTATTATTCAATTGGAAACCACACACAAAAGAGGTTCCAATCAGATTATAAATTGTTAACATGATTATATTAGTTATCTTATTTGATTAATGTTAATACTTGTAAATCTCATCAGGTATTCATGATTATAACTTATGTTAACAACAAATCAAGTTCCTTTCATAGCTTAGGTGTTGGTTAGATCATACAATATGGGCTATGAAAGTGTCAAGCATTTGTTGTACCAAGTGTTATAGAACATAAATCTAGATTAGTCATTTAACAAGCAAAGTATTAAAGAGTAAACAAGATAACAAATAGAAAACATGTTAGTATCAAACATTAAAGTTCATATTAAGTTTACACTATACTTATTCTTATACATTAGTATAACCTTTTCACCTTGACATAATAAATTTAACTAAACATATGAAAGAAAGTAAAACAAATAAACAAAATAAAAACATAAATAAAATAAAAGTTATCTAAGTAAAGAAAAAGAAATGAGAGGCATGAACAAGATATTAATGAAAGCAAAACTTAAGCATTACAAAAATACATAGAGAGAAAGCAAAAGTATAATCTTGATCTGGAAACCAAAATGCCTAAATACATGGCAAATGCCTCCTTTTATAGGCTAAAATTGAAAATTATTGATTTGATAACTAATTGATGAGTAGGTGGCCAACTCCTAACTTGATAACAATCATTATCTTCTCTTGTCTGCCCAAAACATCATTAATAACGTTAAAATTAGAACCACTTGAAAATATAAAAATTGTAGGAAATTATCTCATATTTCTAGGAAAAAAAGATGAAGGTCATTTGGACTTTTAAAACTCCAGATATGAGTCAAAAATTGAACAGTGCGCGGGCTGCAAGACAGATTCAGACTTCTTTGTTGTTGCTACAATTTAGACTTGAATGTGACCTTTTTAAATCTTGGGCTCTGAAAGTTATAGGCCTATATCTTACCTTTTCATCCATATAAAGTAGACGTAAATCTGAGATCTACAGCTATAGATATGATCCAATTACCGAACAGTGTTCCGGTTTGGACTGCACTAGCATCTCTTTTCTAAGTTTGGCCATCTCTTTGTCATTTCAATTTCAGTTCTTAAATTCATCAATCAATCCTTTCATTTATGTGACAGACTTGCATTTAAAATGAATATTTACCACAAATTAAAAGTATCTTATATTATTAGATATGTTATTATAAAACATGCTTTAGTTAATGAGTTATTGATACTTGAAGTGCAAAATGATGATATAAATCCTTGATAAAAATGCACTTTTAAGTACTAATAACTAATTACTAATGCATTTTCATTAATACCCCCAAACATTATAACTTTATAAAAAAATAAGATTATTAGAACTTCTTAGACATATTGTTTATGCTTATCGATTATTATAAAGCCATGATGACTTGAAAATATGCTTTTGAAGTTGATCTCTTTTAGGATGGTTAGATTTATAATTACAAATCCAAGGCAAGGTATGATGGAATTATCAAGAAAGTAATCCTATCGATTAAGCTTGAGCTCATCATCGGTGTTTTTATTTTCTTTTATTAATGCATCTGTATCCTTATATTCATATTTTTTTCATAATGATTGAAATTATTTACATTTAATCATTCTCTAGTTTGCTTATGCTTAAAGATTATGGATTTTGTTTTTGGTATGTAATATATGGATTTTGGGATAGTTGTATATTTTACTATGCTTATATAATTCTATTTGTTATAATGTGATTGTTTTATTAATGAAGAAAATTATAATGTTATTGCATATGCATAATGATGGTGCATGTTAACACCATGACATTTATGGTTATAATAATTTGTGTTTCTAATTTTTTGTTTATAAACTTGAACACATGTATTATTAGAAGCATGTAACGTTTCAATATTGATTATAACATATGCATCATATATGTTAAAACTACAATGAATGTTTTGAGATTCCTGAAAATTCCAGAAATTTGTCCAACTATTCTTTTCAAGATAGTTAGCTGTATTCATAAAAATAGTCAGAATGTTTATTTGGGCATGTTTTTCATTTTGATCTTTTGTTAGTTTGTTTATAATCCTTTGGTTTTTAATAAATTTGCAAATAAGTATAACATGTTTTAAGTCATTATATGCACTTTGGTTGGAAGTTTCATACATTTATGATGAATATTATCATATATTACTTGTATATTCTTTCAGTCATCTCTTTACTCTTGGTTATTCCCTATTAGATGTGCCAAAAGGGAGAAAATATATGTAGATGATTGTGGGAAAGATATATGTCAAAGGAAAAGAATAATAGTATGTGATGATTATAATGAATAAATATAAGAATGCATGAAATATATGATTATAATATATGCATAAACATTATTCTCTTTATGGTTAAACTATTAAACGATGCACATATATAGAGGGGTCATAATACATTTTCACACAGATTGCTTATGATGGAGGGAGCTTTTTAAATGCATAATATTTTTTATCTCCATATTATACATTATTTGGTCATCATAACAAAAACAAAAAAAAACAAAAAAGGAGGAGACTGTTAGCCCAAAGGTATTTAATCATCTATTAATTATTTGTTTTAATGAGAAAAACATATTATTGCATTTAATGTTTATTTCAAAATATTATTGTTTTAGGAATTTTTTTACATTAAATTGAAGCTATGAACTCCTTGGATGTTATAGGACTTAAAGATGTCTAAGCCCTATGTTATATGATCAAGTCTTCATAGAGTATGATTTGGCATTATAAAAAAAAGCATCATCCTCAAATATTTTATTTGTGAATTCCTATCCAAAGATATTTTAGTGCACAAAATATTATGTAGTGAAAAATATCTCATGACAAACAATTTCACCATATATTTTGGTATTTTCACTATAAAGAACATGATATTTATTATGTGTTATTGCATTGTAAAATACATTATTGTCCGCTTATATCTAAGAATCTTATCAAATTGATTTTAACACCAAATGTTCATTTTTAGACAAGGGGACAAACTTGTGATTTTGAGACAAATGTGTTCAATACTCTTCTTGTTCTTGCAAAAACTCTTTTTCTCTCAAAATCCCCTTAGTCGTTTCTCACATTAAAGAAAAATACTTGGAAGAGAAAAAACTCTTCTCTTATTTTATTTTTTAATTGCTAGTAACGCCTAGTTGTAGCATTTTCCTATAAATACCCATTTGATTTCAAGTAAGAACTCTTTCTGTGAAATCTCTTAATATTTCTAATTGCTTTTACTGTTGATGCATTGATATTCCTCATTCTAAAAAGCTTTGTTTATTCTTTTATATTCTATTGAAAAGCTTGGAGTATTATTACATCAAAATCATTGTTCACCATTATACGTTAGATTACATTCCATAAAAACTTGAGCTTAATCTTTATAATCTTCACTTGTGCAAGATATGTTCATTCTCTTATGAGAGAAAAATGTTGTGAAAATATAGGTAGCACTTAAACCACTAGAGTATATCATTTGGTAAAGAGCCAAAAAGAAATTTACAATCTTGATCTCTAAGAAAGACTATATATAAGGTTTTACAATTTTTAGCCTGTAACGAAATTAGGTGATAGGTTTGATCTAAAGCTTGTAAAAGGATCAAATTTTATATTAATCCCATAAAAGTATTAGGTTTGATCTTGCGAATAGAAAAATATTTGGATATGTTTGATTCGTAGCTAGTAAAACAATTAGGTTTGATCTTGAGCCTGTAAAAAAGATTCTACAATAAGTTTGGTCTCACTCATGAACAAGAATGTGTGTAATAGTGAATACTTGAACAAATATTTAAGAAATGGAGTTGACTATGGCCCAAACCACTATAAAAATTGATATGTTCACCTCTCTTTATCTCAAATTTCATGTTGATTAATTAATTATGCTTCGTTGAAAAATATTGTTCTTGAATATTGTTTCTAGATTTTGACAATCTTGAAGTAATTGAGGATTAATTTTTAAAGTGCTTGAGTTTTTTATAAAGCTTTATTTATCCATTTTTTGGCTTCCTAGGTCTTTCGTGTGTGTGTGTTCACCTTGGACCTACATTTCAATATTTTTTGGCTTCCTAAATCTTTCATGTGTGTGTGTGTGTTCACCTTGGACCTATATTTCAATCATCTTAGAATTGTACTTGGAATTTTAAGGGTTAACAAACTATTTGCAGAGTAGTCAAAGTGTCCTTTTTATGAGCAACTAATAGAGCATAAGGATAATATCATCTCCATAAAGGAGTAGCAATCAATCCATGAAAGATTTAAGCTATAAAGAAGAGGCATACACTATATTTAGTTAGAGAATTGAAAGGATTTTTAAGGTTGGTAAGATATTACAAAAACTTTATTAGGGGATTTGAAATTATTAGCAAACCATTTATTGACTTGCTAACAAAAATAATTTTAGCTAAAATGAGAAGGCTCAAATGACCTTTAATCAATTAAAAGAAGCTTTATACAAGGAATCAATATTAGCACTTCAAAATTTCAATAGTGTTTTTGTGCAAGAAATAATGCATATACAAAAAGATCGAAGGCAGTTATAAGTCTAGATGGCAAACCCCTAGATTTCTTTTGTAAGGCATTGAGTCCAGGATATTTGAGATTATTAATCCATGAGATTATTTCTTAGGGCTATGCATGGCTGCCTAGAACAAGCTCGTGAGGGGGACTTGGGTTAAAACCCGGGGAATGGGTAAATAGGAAGGCCTAAAATGAACAATATCTTAGTAGTGAGGTGGGGTGTAAAATGGTTATATATATAATACTTGGATTGATCATGGAAATGGTAAATAAGGTGGTTGATTAATACTTCATTTACCATATAGACAGTAATTAAAGCAACGAATATTATACTTAGTTGACCATATAGATGGTAATTAAATCAAGGGATATGACTCTTAGTTGGCCATTTAGACTATAACTAAGGTGATGGACATGATACTTAGTTGTTTGTGTAGACAATAACTAATATAATGGAAATGATACTTAGTTTACTGACACGACTAAAAAATTGATGTCTTCTCCCAAGAGCATGATCTTGATTTGGAAATCAAGATGCCTAAATGCATGGCAAATCCCTCCTTTTATAGGCCAAAATTGGAAACTATTGATTTGATGACTAATTGATGAGTGGGTGACCAACTCTTGACTTGGTGACAATCCTTAGCTTCTCTTGTCTGCCCAAAATGTCATTGATAACGTCAAACTTGGAGCCACTCAAAAACATGAAAGTTGTAGGTAATTGTCTCAACTTTCTTGTGTAAACAATTCAGCTCATTTGGACCTCTAGAACTCCAGATATGGCTAAAATACTGAATAGTACTCGGGTTAAAGGACAGATTCGGGCTTCTTTCTTGTTGCTACAATTTGGACTTGAAAGTGGCCTTTTTTGATCTTGGGCTCCATATAAAAGTTGTAGGCCGATGTCTTACCTTTCCATCCATATAAATTAGACCTAAATATGAGATCTATAGCTCCAGATATGACTCAATTATCGAATAGTGTTCCGGTTTGGATTACACCGACATCTCTTTTCTAATTTTGGTCATCTCTTTGCCCTTGCAATTTAAGTTCTTAAAGTCATCAATCAATCCTTTCATTTATGTGATAGGCCTGCATTTAAAATGAACATCTACCATAAATTAAAGGTATCTTATATTATTAGATATATTATTATAAAACATGCTTTAGTTAAGGAGTTATTGATACTTCAAGTGCAAAATGATGATATAAAACCATGATAAAAATGCACTTTTAAGTACTAATCACACCCCCCAACCAGCTTATTACTAGTCCCTAGTAATCAAAGCGTTAAAATAGAAAAACAATTTGCAAATTTCACAAAGCAAGGTATTCATCATTTAATTTTCATTAATCTATCGAGATAAACAAACTCTCATTTATATATATATCTGCTCAATACCTCTTAACAAGATATTAATAAACCTTTCTTTTATGCTCAATGTATCAACACATCCCTTTTCCTTAGTTGTTACCTTTAACAAAAGAACATAAATAATGTAATAATCCAATATGCAACCCACAATCATATGTTAAAGTGTGTGTGTGAATTAAGGTTTAAGAATACATGTTAAATAAGTATATGAGCATAATTAAGTGATAACAATGCGAGAGTTTGTAAACCTGAATATTTCAAGAAGTATTATAATAGACCTTGTTAAGAATGGTTACTAAGATGCATCTCAAGAGTCACTTTTAAAAAAGAGCTCCTTTACTCTGTCATCCTAGTAACAACAATTATGCACGTGCTTTATGAAATGAAAAATATTTTTTTTTATCAACTACTACCCTCTCCCTCTAACCAAAACGAGACATTGTCCTCAATGTTTAAAGGTAGAAAGATAAAGTATAGAAGATATCACCTGAAATAACAAACACTGACAAACCTGAAACACACTGAAACAAAAATAAGAAATAACAAAACACAATAATAAAACCAAAAGACACAAAAATTCACAAATAAAGGCTCAAATCCAATCTAAGCTTTTTACGACTTTCCTTAGTTGACCAATTTAATTGGTCAATTAATTGTTCAGTAGTACCAGCAGAGATTATGATTTTTCGTGTAGAAGATGTTAGAAATTCTTGTTCCACAACATGATCAAGAAAAGACAACAACTTATCATAATAACCATTAACATTTAACAAACCTATGGGTTTATGGTGAATGTGCAGTTGAGCCCAAGAGGAAATATGAAAGATCTCTTTCAATGTGCCTAGACCACCTGGTAAAGCAATGAAGGCATCAGCATGGTTAAACATTGCATTCATTCGAGCTGACATTGTGGAGACCTGAAGTTCCTCTCCAATTATTTTTCCAATGATGTCCCCTTTTGCTAAAGCTTCGGGGACGACCCCCAAAACTTAACTACCTCCTAAAAATGCAACTATTGACACACCTCCCATTAACCCAAGACTGCTTCCCCCATACACTAAATGAATCTTTCTCTCAGCTAGCACTTGACCAAGATGATTTGTTGATTCTAAAAACTCATTTTCTTTCCCAGGACTAAATCCACCAAAAACACAAATATTTCTTATATGATGACCTGAGGAACTTCTGATTTCTACACACTTCTGTATTTGTTGAATATATGGGTTGAGTAGAAATGAAAGGAAGGAAGAGAGGATTTTATAGATGAGAAATTAGAAAGGCAATCATACCACCTATATGTAGGCCAGCTGGAGTCTCACACACACTTTCTCTCTCTCTCTTTATTTTTTTATTTATTTACTTTTGAAAATGCATGTGTTTGTATAGGTAGTTGTGATTGTAGCTCACATCTTCCTTTGGTTTTACGTTCAAGAACGGCTTAAATGCCCTCTATAGGTCGGGGATAGGCTTCCTATCCAGTTTTCTTAAAAACTGGCAAACAAGGTCTTTTTTAGTCAGATTCCCAAGACTAAGTCGATCATGTTCTTTATGAAATAATGGCCATAAATCATGAATTACACGATACACATCTCCACTAGGATGCGTCTTAAGAGTCAATAGAAGATTATCTAAAGACTCCTTACTTAGACCATCCTTAATGAATTGTCTTTTATCTTCATGGTTTATAGATACCATTCCTAAAGAAGGACATTGTGCATTACAAGTCCATCTAGCACATCGATGACAGACTTTCAGTCATTTTGCACGACGTTTCTTTGCAAAAGTGCTTTTACCTATTCCAGGCATATGTGAAATGAAGGAGTTAGAGGACTCACCTGCTAATCGGACCTTTGCTTCAATCAACCAGCGAATATCTTCAGGAATTCCATGATTCATTAACAATCTCAATCTTGCACATCTAGCACGGTAAATTTTTGTAATCGCATTCTGAGGCAGAGCGGGAAAATACTTTTTTAATTTTTCAAGATTCGTGTCCATTTTCAAATGAGAATTGGAAGAGAGATTTAAAGAATTGTATAATTATATACATATATCAGTTATTGTGGGAAACTGAAAGAACCGACTTAAGTCACGGAGTACCGTTGTCTGCCATACAGGATCACTCAATTCAATAGATTCATGTTCAACTGAAAAATTATCAAAGTAAACTTTCAAATGATGTAGATGGATACACATGTTTCACAATAAAAGGACCGCTCCATCTTGATCTTAATTTTCTAGGGAATGCATAGAGTCGAAAATTATAAAACAAAACTTTTTGACCAGTATCAACTTTTTGACAATTTTCACAAGTTTTGCAGAATGCATGCCTGTCCTTGAACATGGTAGGCCAATAAAATCTATTTTGAAAGATTTTTGCAGCTGTTTTTTTTACGAGAAATAACATCCACATGCTACAAAATGACAAAGTTTAATGACACTACTTACCTCATTGTCGGGAATGAATCTTTGAAATATTTGATCAGGACAATATTTGAATAACTTAGGGTCATCACAATAAAAATTCTTCACTTCATTCAAAAACTTTTCTTTGTCTTGAGTACTCCAATCAGTTGGCAAATCTCTTAAAGCAAGAAAATTTATATTTTTATCATACCAAGGCATTCGACTAAGAGAAAGTAAGCATTCGTTAGGAAAGTAATCATTGATTGGTGTGATGTCAGATGTCGAATCTGTTGTCATTGTTGACAAAAGATTCGCATCAATATTTTTGGTGCTTGTTTCATCTGCGATTTCTTCCTTAGAATAAATCATTTGCAAATCTTCAGATTCATCTAACTCATTTTTACTTAAAGTAGATTCAAGTTGATCATAAACTAATTCGTCAATATGATCTACTTCTTGTAAATCATTATCATCTCTAGGTTGCTTGCAAATGTTGAAAATATTCATCTCCAATGTCATGTTTCCAAATAATAGCTTCATCAGTCCATTTCTACAATTAATCAATGCGTTAGAGGTTGCAAGAAACGGACATCCTAAAATAACAGGAAATGAATTACATGCTTCAACAGGTTCTGTGTCCAAGACAATAAAATCCACAGGATAAATGAATTTATCGACTTGTACTAACACATCTTCAATTATTCCTCTAGGCACTTTTACATATCTATCGGCAAGTAAAAGAGATATAGAAGTTGGTTTTAACTCACCTAGATTGAGACTCTGAAAAACTGAATATGGAAGTCAATTCACACTAGCACCAAGATCAAGTAAGGCTCTTTCAATTTTTTGTTCTCCAATAAAGCAAGAAATTGGAGGACAACCAGGGTCTTTATATTTCAAAGCATTATTGTTCTGAAGAATAGCACTTACTTGTTCGGCTAGAAAGGCTTTCTTTTTCACATTTAGTTTCCTTTTCACAGTGCATAGATCTTTCAAAAATTTAGCATAGGAAGGAACCTGTTTAATAACATCCAACAAAGGTATATTGATCCTTACCTGTTTGAAAATTTCAAAAATTTCAGAGTTGTGATTGACTTTCCTTTGTTTGGTCATGGCTTGAGGAAATGGAAGTGTTGGCGGAGAATCAGTCTTTTCTTTGCAATTTTCAGATTCAACCCCTTCCTTACCCTCAAAGATTGACTCATCATCTTTCTCATAAGGTTCAAGAGAGGGTTTTTCAATAACCTTACCACTGCGCAAAGTAGTGACTGATTTGACTTGATTCATGTGTTGGCTTCCGGAACTACTTGCATTTACATTGTATTGCCCCTTGGGATTTTGTTGTGGTTGAGATGGAAACTTACCTTTCTCTTGGAAACTGAGAGCAGATGTCAATTTTGCAACAGTATCTTTAAAATCTGTCATGTTTTGAGCAAGTTGAGTATTGATTGTCTCTTGTTTTTTAATGAACGCATGCAATGTTTCCTCAAGATTTCTTCTAGGAGGTGAAGTATAAGAAGGTGAATATCCATGAGAATTTTGGAAATTATGGTGTGCTTGAAACGGTGGTTGTGAAGTTTGTCCATTGTTATTATCACTCTTCTAACTGAAATTTCGATGATTTCTCTAACCAAGGTTGTATGTTTGTGAGTATGGGTTGTGGTTGGCCCTTTGGAAACTGTTTAAAGCATGGGCTTGTTCATGGAGACATTCCTTAAAAGAAGGCAAGGTTGGACAATCGTTGGTTGAGTGTTCATTTGTTTCACAGATTTGACACACAATGTTTTCAACAGATTTTAATTGACCACTCTTTTTCAATTCTAGTGCCTCGACTTTTCTAGCTAAAGATGCAAACTTGGCTTGAAGGTCATGATCTTCCCTAAGGTTGTACATACCTCCACTAGATGTATGAGGTTGAGTTTTACTTGGTGCCTCATAAGTACCCGCGGTGTCCCAATTTTGAGCATTTTCAGCTAACAAGTCTAAGTACTTCATTGCTTCATCAGGGTCTTTATCTTCAAAAGTTCCATTGCACATCAATTCAACCATTTACCTATCTTTAGGTGTTAACCCTTCATAGAAATGTGAAACCAATCTCCATGTTTCAAAACCATGATGAGGGCAAGTACTAAGTAAGTCTCGATACCTATCCCAACATTGGTAAAATGTTTCTCCCGGTTTTTGAGTGAAAGTGCTGATTTGTCTTTTGAAAGAGTTTGTTCGATGAGATGTGAAAAACTTTTTTAAAAACTATTATTGCATTTCATCCCAAGCATGAATGGATCCTGGTCTCAAATTTTGTAGCCATGTTTTAGCTTTATCTTTTAATGAAAAAGGAAAAAGCTTTAATCTGATGGTGTTCATGCTACAATTTAAATTATTATATGTGTTGCACACCTCCTCAAATTCCCTTAAATACAAGTATGGATTTTCCAATTCTAAGCCATGAAAAAAAGGTAAAAGTTGAATAATACCTGGTTTAAAATTAAAATGAGATGCATCGGGAGGAAAAACTATGCATGATGGTGCACTTGTTCTTGTGGGATTCATGTGGTCTCTAAGTGTTCTAGCACGGTTATTCTCATTATTCTCATTAGGAAGTGATTGATTATCTTCTTCGGCCATATTTTCTGAAAATAATGAGGATACCCTACAAAGTCTACCACTTGATGTACGTGACCACACTCTCATGCACGTGTAAGAATAGAATAAAAGGAAAAAAGAAAACAAAAGAAGAAGAAATAAGAGAAAAGAAACAAAGTTATATACAAGAAAAGTGAAAAGAGAAAATAAAATAAATATTATAATTTATACAAAACTTACCTCCCCGGCAACGGCACCAAAAAATTGACACAACTAAAAGATTGATGCCTTCTCCCAAGTACAGGAGTGTCGAAGTAATAAATAACCCGGTAAGACCGGGGTCGCCCCACTAGGAGGTTAATTGTACAAATTATAAACAACAATTATAAACAACAACAATAGTAACAATAACAACAACAATAATAATAGTAGGGATAATAATACTAATAATACTAGTAGTAGTAGTAGTAGTAGTAATAAAGAAAAAGAAGGAGAAGAAGAAGATGATGAGAAATTTGAGATGGAATATTAATGTAAGGATTAAATAATGATAATAACAAATGTCAAGGTTAGAGGATCCACTAATGGTATGTCAAACAAGTATAGTATAAACTCTTATTATTCAATTGGAAACCACACACAAAGGAGGTTCCAATTTGATTATAGATTGTTAACATGATTACATTAGTCATTTTATTCAATTAATGCTAATACTTGTAAATCTCGTCAAGCATTCATGATTATAACTTATGTTAACAACAAATCAAGTTCCTTTCATAGTTTAGGTGTTGGTTATACCATACAGTATGAGCTATGAAAGTGTCAAGCATTTGTTGTACCAAGTGTTATACAACATAAATCAAGATTAGTCATTTAACAAGCAAAGTATTAAAGAGTGAACAAGATAACAAATACAAAACATGTTAGTATCAAACATTAAAGTCCATATTAAGTTTACATTATACTTATTCTTACACCATTAGTGTAACCTTTTCACCTTGACATAATAAACTTAGCTAGACATAATGAAAGAAAGAAAAATAAATAAACAAAATAAGAACATAAATAAGATAAGAGTTAACTAAGTAAAGGAAAGGAAATGAAAGGCATAAACTTGATATTAATGAAAGCAAAGCATAAACATTACAAAAAATACAAAGAGAGAAAGGAAGAGCATGATCTTGATCTGGAAACCAAGATGCTTAAATGCATTGCAAAAGCCTCCTTTTATAGGCCAAAATTAGGAACTATTGATTTGATTACTAATCGATGAGTGGGTGGCCAACTCTTGACTTGGTGACAATCTTTATCTTCTCTTGTCTGCCAAAAACATCATTGATAACGTCAAAATTGGAGCCACTCAAAAACATGAAAGTTGTAGGTAATTGTCTTATATTTCTTGTGTAAAACATTCAGCTCATTTGGACTTCTAAAACTCCAAATATGGCCAAAATACTAAATAGTGCTCGGGCTAGAGGACAGATTCGGGCTTCTTTGTTGTTGCTATAATTTGGAATAGAAAGTGGCCTTTTTAGATCTTGGGCTCCATATGAAAGTTATAGGCCTATATCTTACCTTTCCATCCATATAAATTAGACCTAAATCTGAGATCTATAGCTCCAGATATGACCCAATTACCGAATAGTGTTCCGGTTTGGATTGTACCGACATCTCTTTTCTAATTTTGGTCATCTCTTTGCCCTTGCAATTTAAGTTCTTAAAGTCATCAATCAATCCTTTCATTTATGTGATAGGCCTGCATTTAAAATGAACATTTACCATAAATTAAAGGTATCTTATATTATTAGATATATTATTATAAAACATACTTTAGTCAAGGAGTTATTGATACTTCAAGTGCAAAATGATGATATAAAACCATGATAAAAATGCACTTTTAAGTACTAATCATTTACCATGTAAACAGTGACTATAGAGATTGATACTTAGTTTACTATGAGTGTGAATAACTTGATGAATATGGATGTGATAAGAACTAATGTTATTATTAGAAATTTTAAATTATTATTGAAATTAATTTGATTGTATTGAGTGATAATGTTAAGTTCATGTTTGAAAAATTGATTTCTTTTCTTTTTGGAAACATATACGTGAGTTTTATAGTTAGTTTTTTTTACCAAATATAAAAAATTATATAGATCAAAAGTGAAACATAGCTACAAACTAGCAAATCAAAATATACATACATGTTCAAGAGAATAGGCTCCCATGAATAAGTAGACAAAATATGCTTAAGAAAATAGTAAAACCAACATAGAACATAGCTACAAGGTAGCATAAAGCCAATAGCAACTCATAGCATCAATCCAGCTGGAAAACATGAACCAAACCTACAACAGCCAAACTCCCTTGGACAACCGTAGCACACCAGCACAACAGTTGAAGAGCTTCTTCATCTAATAGAAGGTCTGCCCCAAAACCTATAACCATCAGGACATTGTAGGACCAAACAAACTAACCCAACTGCCCAAGTTCTTCTTTAAGGCAAGACAACACTACCAACTTTAATTGGAACAAAAAAGCCTTCAACTAAAGGCCAATAAGAACCATGTCAAAGCAAATCCATAATAGGCAATGCTATGAACCCAGCAAACTATAGTTATGGACACCTAGCAAAACAAGTCATTAATAGCAACAAAACCTATAATAGCAGGCCAGCAAGAAGACAACAACAAATGACCAACTTTAAGAGACCAAGCAAACAACACATCTAAGTGCAGCAGTAGCAAGGAGGCCAACCATTCCAATAAATTCAGCACAGGATGGGCTATATTTGTTGTAGGTCCATCTCACTGTGGGACCATGCTAAATTGGTATCTATTTTCATATAGTTTTATTAGGTAGATAATTTATGTTTTTTTTAGTGGTTATAATTGTTTTAATAACTTTATTTTGATATGTATTAAAATATGTAATATTATTTTAGTATTATTTATATTAATATCTTTTGTCATGTATGTATAAGTATATATTTATCTATTATATGTGGATATTTCAAGTTAATGAAAAATGAAAATGATACAAATGATTAAGAGATGCATATGAAAGGATATAATGAATGAATAAATGAATTGATGGTACATTTGAGGCTACCGTGTGGTGCCTTATTTGTGATATGGTTTTACGTAGGTAGGGTCTCATATACAAAAGATTTTGTTGTAATTTTATTAAATTAAATAAAATTACATAAATAGCTTGCTTTAAAAGGATAAGAAATGGGCATTGGATGTCGGAAAAGAAAATTATTTGAGTAAAATCTAATAATATTTTTTAATACAATTAAATGTTATAATGTGTGAGAACATCAACACACACACACACTATATATATACATACATACATACATACATACATATATATATATATATATGCATCGAATTGCAGGTTAAAGTTTTGAAAGTTAAATTATTGAAATATAATAATGAACTTCTTGTAATATAGTAAAAAGGATATCATGGTTATTGTTATATAAAACAATGGCCCTATTTTCATGTATGCCATGTGAAAATATAGTTTGCATTGCATATAAAATCATAAGGTGTTGTACATGTAGTTTATTCATTGAACGCGGTTGAGATTTGAGTAGTATTAAAAAAAAGGTAGAAATCAACTTGACTTTAGATGGAACAAGGTTATAACTCCTACTAACCTTTTGGTTGGATTTTTATTAAGTTTGAGGCTAGGAAAAATGGCAATTTTTTTGTTGAGGAAAGCATAAGAATTTACATGGTTTTTTATGGTGGTTTTGGGCAAGAATATAGGAAATTTCTAACTACAAGTTTATAATAAAAAGATTGGTTTGGTTCCATTGTAAAAAGAAGATCAATGGTCTAGGTTGTTGATGGCAATGGTTGATTTGTGGCATTTTGGCTATCATTATGATGGGAGTAATGTGACACAATCAAAAGATTGATATCTTCTTCCAAGTGTAAAAGTAATAAACAACCTAGCAAGACCGGGAGTCAAACCACATGGAGGTTAACTATAATAATAATGATGATGAGTTAAAGAGAATTTTAAGATGTGAGATTAATGTGAAGATTAAACAATGATAAAAATAAATTTCAAAATTAGAAGATCCAGTAATGGTATTAAAAATAAATATAATATAAACTCTTTTTATTACTCAATTGGAAACCACACAGAAAAGAGGTTCCAATCGAATGATTTATCATTAATAGCTTATTATAAATTGTTAACATGGTCATATTAATTAACTTATTTAAGTAACATCAAACTTTTATACATTGTCAGGAATTCATAATGTTAACTTATGTTAACAACAAATCAAGTTTCTTCTATAGCACAAGTGTAGGTTATACCATACGATTGGCTATGAAAGTGCCAAACATTTATTGTACTCAGTGTTATACAAGACAAATCTAGATTTATTGTACTCAATGCTATACAACACAAATCTAGATTAATCATTTAACTAGCAGGGTATTAAGAATTAGTATGATAAAAAGATAAGACATTTTAATAACAAACTTTCTTAAATATAAACATTGAAGTCGATGTTGAGTTTATATCATATCGATTCTAACACCATTAGTGAAACCATTTTACCTTGACGTGATAAACTTAGCTAAACATAATGAAGAAGAAAAACATAAATAAACTAGATAAAAACATAGTTATGATGAAAAGCATAAATAAGAGAGTAATGAAAGTAAAACTTAAACATTACAAAAATACAAAGAAAGAAAGTAAAAATATGATTTTGATCTAAACACCAAGATGCCTAAATGCATGGCAGATGCCTCCTTTTATAAGCCAAAATTCAAAACTATTGATTTGATGACTAATTGTTGAGTGGGTGGCCACCTCTTGACTTTGTGACAATTCTTATTTTCTTGTTTGAATAAATCGTTATTGATAACATCCAAATTTAAACAGATAGTCTATATGAAAATTCTAGGAAATTATTTCAGTTTTCCAACCAAAAACAATTGATGCATTTAAACTTCTAGAACTCACAATATGAGCTGAACACTGAATAGTATCTCGGCTATATGATAGACTCCGACTTCTCCGTTGTTGCTACAGTTTGAACTTGAAAATGGCTTTTTTAAATCTTAGACTCTTCATAAAAAATTTAGACATATGTTTTAGCTTTCTATCCATATAGACCAGACTTAAATCCAAGTTTTACATCTTTATTTATGATCAAATAACCAAATAGTGTTCTAGTTTGAAATCCAATAGCATTTGTTTTCTAGGCTTAGCCTTTGCTTTGTCTTCTCAATTTTAGGAGTTAAACTCATCAATCAATTATTTGATTTATGTGATATACCTGTATTTAAGATGAATATTTTCCATAAATTCAAGGTATCTTATTTTTTTAGACTTGTTATTATAAAACATGTTTTTTTTAAGGAGTTGTTGATACTTCAAGTATAAAATACTGATATAAAACTTTAATAAAAATATACTCTTAAGTATTAATCATGATGCACTATGGAAGAGAAAGCAATAATGCAATCTATTTTTTGGTTAAGATTGGAGGTGTTGTGTGATGGCTAACCTGTTTGTTGGATGAGGTTAGAGGTACTATGTGGTGAGATCATATAAAAACAAAGAAGTCCATGTCTTATGATTTTACTCATTTTACTTCCTTTTCTGCTTAAACTTTTTTTACTTTTTTGTGCTCAAAGTTTTCTCCATTTATACAATTTCAATTTTCTCTCTTTCTATTCTCTCTAAAATGTATTTTTCTTTATCACCTCTTTCTTTCAACATGCAACTATTTATAGTGCTCATTTGAAAATTTTCACTTGAATTTCAAAATCTTTTTAAATTTTAGATTTCTTTAATTTTAAATATTAACCATCAATTCCTTTATTTTTTGAATTTTTATTTTAAAAATCTAAACATTAAATTTCTTTAATTTAAATTTTAAGTATAAACAATAAATTCTTTTATTTTTTTAATTTAGTTTTAAAACCAAACATTCAATTCTTTTTTTTTTAATCTCAATTTTAAAAATCTAAATGTTAAATTACTTTATTTTTCAATTTAAATCTTAAATCCAAACATTAAATTATTTCCTTTTTTAAACATTTATTTTGATATTGTTTCATTGAAATTTTAAATTATTCTAATAACTCTCTAAATTCTGTTAAATTCTATTGTGATTCTTCTTTCTTTCTTTTTTCTAACATCTTTTTTTTTTCAAAAAAGGGTTATACATTTTTTTAGTAAGGTATTAGAGTGCGTAAAAGATAATTTATCACCCTAGATGAATTAAAAAAAATATTTCATATGTTCTCAAATATTACTTGTATTGAAACCCTTGCATAAGATAGAATGGGATTCCAAAAAAATTTTAAATTTTATTCAAATAATCGATTACTATAAGTGTTTAGAACATATATAATTTGTCATAGCAAATACTCCACGTTATAATATTAAAATCAAGATATTCTTGATGAATGAATAATAACTACAGTGGGATACTGCTTATTAAAATGTTATGTCATACCACATATGACTTTTCTAATATTTGAGAGATCATGACTCATTGTAAACAGTGCATTTAATCTTCAAATATAAGTAAATCAGTTGTTGTTTTGATAATAGAATAAGTTGTTTAGTTTATTTAATTCTATTTTCATTAAGATTGAAATTTATATTTGGGATAATATATTAGAAATCTACTAGGTCATACACAATAAGAATCATTGCTAGAAATTAAACTATGTTGATTAATCAAGTATTACTTGATTGAAGATAAGTTTTAGAAATGAAAAATTGAATCTAATTAATACAAAGGTTACAATTATAAATCTAGAAAAATCAAATATGGACTTGATTTAATAAATATGTGTGACTTGATTGAAGATAAGTTTTAGAAATAAAAAGTTGAATCTAATTAATATAGAGATTAAAATTTTAAACGTAGAAAAATAAAGTAAAGCTTGATTTAATAAATTTCTAAAATTATCCTAAATAATATATATGATATTATTCAGGAGGCAAATTGATATTTTTTTCATTTATAAATTTATTAGGATTTTTCTATAAATAGATTGTTATGCCTTATAATTTTTATAAAGAGGAAAACTATGTAAGTTAGAATAAACAAATATACAAAGAAACATTAAAGGAAAATGGAGAGCTATAAGTCAAAGGCATAGGTTTTATCTTTTCTAAAAAAGGTTTTAGGAGATTTCTCATTGATAGTTCATATGAATTACTGCTAGAGACTAGACACTTAGATAACTTGTAGTTTACTACAACTCAGCTTTAAAGAAACTAATCAAACCTTAGAAAGAATATTATAACACTTTGATTTAATTGATATGGTGAATACTTGATTCAAAATTTTCAAGATTATCTAAAAAAGAATAAAATTCTTTCATAAAGGACACCTCCTAGAACTCCATAACATGAAAGAGTGTTTGAAAGGAGAAATTGCATTCAGTTAGATATGATGTGGTCTATGATGAGTTATGTAGACCTTTCACCTTCTTTCTAAGGTTATGCCTTACAAATTATTGCTTATTGTTTAAATAGAGTTCCAATAAAATCTATTAATAAGACTTTATATGAAACCAAGAAAGGTAAAGGACTTAATTTATCATATTTAAAGATTTGGGGAAATATGTCAAACAAATATAAGTTTATTAGATATCTAAAAGAAATCATTGGATATTATCTTTACCATTTCGTTGAATAAAAGGGGTATGTCTCAAAACATGTACATTCCTAAACAAAGAATTTGTTATTGAAAGGACTAGTGGGAGGAAGATATAACTTTATAGATCCTAGTAACAACAATTTTACACTAACATCTAATTAAAACCTAAACATAAGGTTATAACATTCAATATTTAGCTTAAATTTCAAGAAACATAAAAACTTTATAGATCTGGTAAGACATGTCATATACTAATGAGATATGGAGTTTTTATAGAACCTGAGAATGATGAGTTACGCATACTTGATGAGCCTACCAACTATATGGAAGTAGTATCTAATATGTATTCTAAAAGATGGCTTAAGACCACGAAATATGAGATGGATTCCATATACACCAACTAGGTATGTCTTTGGTTATGATCCACTTGAAGGGATAAAACCTAAAGGATGTACATGGGTTTTAAATAGAAAAACTAAAATGGATGGTAATGACACGACCAAAAGATTAATGTTTTCTCCCAAGTGTAGGAGTGTCGAAATAATAAATAACTCGGCAAGACCGGGGTCGAACCATAGGGAGGTTAATTATATAAATTATAGATAACAACAATAACAACAACAATAACAACAACAACAACAACAACAACAATAATAATAATAATAATAATAATAATAATAATAATAATAATGGTGGTGGTAGTAGTATTATTAATCGTAATAATAGTAGTAGTAGTAGTAGTAGTAACAATAGTAATAATAGAAGAAAAAGAAGTTGATGAGAACTTTAAGATGAAAGAGATTAACGTAAGGATTAAATAATGATATAATAAATATCAAGGTTAGAGAATCCACTAATGGTATGTCAAACAAGTATTGTATAAACTTTTATTACTCAATTGGAAACCACACACAAAAGATGTTCCAATCATATTATAAATTATTAACATGATTACATTAGTCATCTTATTCAATTAATATTAATACTTGCAAATCTTGTCAGGCATTCATGATTATAACTTATGTTAACAACAAATCAAGTTTCTTTCATAGCTCAGGTGTCGGATATACCATACAGTATAGGTTATAAAAGTGTCGAGCATTTATTGTACCAAGTGTTATACAACATAAATCTAGATTAGTCATTTAACAAGCAAAGTATTAAAAAATAAACAAAATAACAAATATAAAACATATTAATATCAAACATTAAAGTCCATGTTAAGTTTACACTATACATATTCTTACACTATTAGTATAAGCTATTCACCTTGACATAATAAACTTAACTAAATAATAAACCTAACTAAACATAATGAAAAAGAGAAACATAAATAAATAACATAATGATATAAATAAAATAAAAGTTAACTAAGTAAAGGAAATAAATTGAAAGGCATAAACAAGATATTACTGAAAGCAAAACTTAAGCATCACATAAATAAAAAAAGAGAAAGCAACAGCATGATCTTGATCTGAAAATCAAGATGCCTAAATGCATAGCAAACACTTCTTTTATAGGCCAAAATTAGAAACTATTGATTTGATGACTAATTAATGAGTGGATGGTCAACTTTTAACTCGGTGACAATCCTTATCTTTTCTTGTTTGCCTAAAACATCATTGATAATGTCAGAATTCGAACCATTTAAAAACATAAAAATTATAGGAAATTGTCTCAGCTTTCTATGAAAAAAAATGAAGGTCATTTAGACTTCTAAAACTCTAGATATGGGCCAAACACTGAATAGTGTGTGGTCTATAGGACATATTCGAACTTTTTTGTTCTTGCTATAATTTGGACTTGAAAATGACCTTTCTAAATCTTGGGCTCCATATAAACATTGTAGGCCTATGTCTTACCTTTCCATCCATATAAAGTAGATCTAAATCTGAGATCTATAACTCTAGATATGACCCAATTATCAAACAGTGTTCCGGTTTGAACTACACCAATATCTCTTTTCTAAGTTTACCCATCTCTTTATCCTTTTAATTTCAGTTCTTAAAGTCATCAATCAATCTTTTTATTTATGTGATAGGCCTGCATTTAAAATAAACATTTACTATAAATTAAAGGTATCTTATATTATTAGATATATTATTATAAAATATGATTTAGTTAAGGAGTTATTGATACTTCAAGTGCAAAATGATGATATAAATCCTTAATAAAATTGCACTTTTAGGTACTAATCACACCCCCAACTAGCTTATTACTAGTCACTAGTAATCAAAAAGTTAAAATAGAAAAATAATTTATAAATTCCACAAAACAAGGTATTCATCATTTAACTTCCATTAATCTATCCAAATAAACAAACTCTTAATAAATTTATATATCTGCTTAATACCTCTTAAACAAGATATTAATAAACCTTATTTTTATGCTTAATATATTAACACATAGTTATGGGATTTACTTGGAAGAAAACAAAATTATTGTTCTAATGTTTAAGGTTAACTTCCTCGGATTGAGATTTATTTTCTTTTCTTTTCTTTTCTTTTTTTTAATATATATACATGTAACTTAAAACACAATGCATCTTTAACCCATGTAATGAGCTTTCAGCTAATGACTCCCACACTAGTTGGTCTTAGGGAATTAGGTGTTGAGACACTCTTGCGAGCTTAAGAACTCGGGTTGCTGATACTAATACATAGATAGTGCAATGTTTGATTTTCTTAAGCTTTTCTCCTCAACTCATGTAACAAATATTGAGCCAATAGTTCCCAAGTCAGTTGACTTCAGGGTATTAGGTGTTAAAACACCCCTTCGGGCTTAATTGTTTATGTTAGAGAGGCTACAAAACCAAACTTATCTATATTTTTATTATCATCATTTTTTTTTGCTCTTTTTTTATTTTATTTTAAAATATATACTATCACTTTCCCTTAGTTGTTACCTTTAACAAAAGAATATAAATAATGTAATAATACAATATGTTACCCACAATCATATATTAAAGTGTGTGTGTGTGAAAATTAAGGTTTAAGAATACATGTTAAATGAGTATATGAGCAAAATTAAGATATAATAATGCAAGAGTTTGTAAACCTAAATATTTCAAGAAGTATTATAATAGCCTTGTTAAGAATGGTTACTAAGATGCGTATCAAGAGTTACTTTAAGAAAAGAGCTCATTTACTCTATTATCCTAGTAACAACAATTTTGCACATACTTTATGAAATATAACACATAATTAGTTAATTTTTTTTATTTACTACTACCATTTCCCCCCAACCGAAATGAGACATTGTCCTCAATGTCCTAAAGTAGAAAGATAGAGTATAGAAGACATCACCTGACATAACAAACGCTGGCAAACCTAAAACGCACTTAAACAAATATAAGAAACAACAAAACACAAATATTATGCTATTTATAAAACCAAAAAACACATGTTTTTACAAACTAAGACTTAAATCACAGTTGTGATTGTGGCTCACATCTTCCCTTAGTTTTACGTCTAAAAACGGCTTAAACGCCCTCTATGGGTCGGGGATAGGCTTCCCATCAGTTTTCTTACAAATCAGCAAACAGGGTCTTTTTTAGTCAAATTTCCAAGACTATGTAGAGCATGTTCTTTATGGAATAGTGGCCATAAATCATGAATTGCACAATGCACATCTTCACTAGGATGCATCTCAAGAGTCAATAGAAGATTATCTAAAGACTCTCTGTGTTTTAAAATAAATCCCACCATTTTATAATTTTCACAAGTTTTGCAGAATGCATATGAGTCCTTGAACATAGTGGGCCAGTAAAATCCACTTTGTAAGATTTTTACAGTCCTCTTTTTTTACGAGAAATGATCCCCACGTGCCTTAGAGTGACAAAATTTAATGACACTACTTACCTCATTGTTAGGAATACATCTTTGAAATATTTGATCAGGACAATAATTGAATAAGTAAGGGTCATCCCAATAAAACTTTTGCACATCGCTCAAAACTTTCTTTTGTCTTCTATACTCTAGTGAGCTGGCAAAAATCCTGAAGCAAGAAAATTGAAATTTTTATAATACCAAGGCATTGGACTAAGAGAAAGTAAGGATTCGTCAGGAAAGTAATCATCGATTGGTGTGATATCAAATGTCGAATTTATTGTCACTTTTGACAAAAGATCCGTATCACCTTTTTTAGTATGTTTTTCATCCATGATTTTTTTCTGAAAATAAATCATTTGCAAATCTTTAGATTCATCCAAATCATTTTTACTTAAAGTAGATTTAAGTTGATCATAAACTAATTCCTCAATATGATCTACTTCTTGTAATTCATTATCATCTCCAGGTTGCTTCCAAATGTTGAAAATATTCATCTCTAATATCATGTTTCCAAATGATATCTTCATCACTCCATTCCTATAATTAATTAATGCATTAGAAGTTGCAAGAAACGGACATCCTAAATAATAGAAAATGAATTATATGCTTCAATAGGTTATGTGTCCAAGACAATAAAATCCATAAGATAAATGAATTTATCGACTTGTACCAACACATCCGCAACTATTCCTCTAGACACTTTTACATATCTATCGGCAAGTAAAAGAGTTACAGAAGTTGGTTTTAACTCACCTAGATTGAGACTTTGAAAAACTGAATATGGAAGTAAATTCACACTGACTCTAAGATTAAGTAAGGCTCTTTCAATTTTATGTTCTCCAATAAAGCAAGAAATTATAGGACAACCAGGGTCTTTATATTTCAAAGCATTACTGTTCTGAAGAATGACACTTACTTGTTCGGCTAAAAAGGCTTTCTTTTTCACATTTATTTTCCTCTTCACAGTGTATAGATTTTTCAAAAATTTAGCATAGGAAGGAACCTGTTTAATAGCATCCAGCAAAGGTATATTAATCCTTACCTGTTTGAAAGTTTCAAAAAATTTAGAGTTGTGATTGACTTTCCTTTGTTTGGTCGTGGCATGAGAAAATAAAAGTGCTAGCAGGGAATCAGTCTTTTCTTTGCAATTTTCAGATTCAACCCCTTCCTTACCCTCAAAGATTAACTCATCATCTTTCTCACAAGGTTTAAGAATGGGTTTTTCAATAACCTTATCACTATGAAGAGTAGTGACTAATTTGACTTAATCCATGTATTGGCTTCCAGAACTACTTGCATTTGCATTGTATTGCCCCTTGGAATTTTGTTGTGGTTGAGATGAAAACTTACCTTTCTCTTGGAAACTGAGAGCATATGTCAATTTTGCAAGAGTATCTTTAAAATCTATCATGTTCTGAGCAAGTTGAGTATTGATTGTCTCTTGCTTTTCAATAAATACATGCAATGTTTCCTCAAGATTTATTCTAGGAGGTGGAGCATAAGGAAGTGTATGTCCATGAGAAATTTGAAAATTATGAAGTTTATACATTGTTATTATTACTTTTCCGACTGAAATTTGGGTGATTTCTCCAACCAGCGTTGTATGTTTGAGAGTATGGGTTATGGTTAGCCCTTTGGAAACTATTTAAAGCATGAGCTTGTTCATGGAGACAATCCTTAAAAGAAGGCAAGGTTGGACAGTTATTGGTTGAGTGTTCATTTGTTTTACATATTTGACACATGATGTTTTCAACAGATTTTAATTGACCACTCTTTTTTAATTCTAGCGCCTTGACTTTTCTAGCTAAAGATGCAAACTTGGCTTGGAGATCATGGTCTTCCCTAAGGTTGTATATACCTCCACTATATGTATGAGGTTGAGTTTTACTCGGTGCCTCATAAGTACCTATAGTGTCCTAATTTTGAGCATTTTCAACTAAGAAGTCTAAGTACTCCATTGCTTCATCAGGGTCTTTATCTTTAAAAGTTTCATTGCATATCAATTCAACCATTAGCTTATCTTTAAGTGTTAAGCCTTCATAAAAATGTAAAACCAATCTCCATGTTTTAAAACCATGGTGAGGGAAAGTATTAAGTAAGTCTCGATACCTATCCCAATATTGGTAAAATATTTCTCCTGGTTTTTGAGTGAAAGTGGTGATTTGTTTTTTGAAAGAGTTTGTTTTATGAGATGGGAAAAACTTCTTTAAAAACTATTGTTGCATTTCATCCTAAATATGAATAGATCCTGGTCTCAAATTTTGTAGCCATGTTTTAGCTTTATCTTTTAATGAAAAAGGAAAAGGCTTTAATCTGATGGTGTTCATGCTACAATTTGAGTCATTATAGGTGTTACAGACCTCCTTAAATTTCTTTAAATGCAAGTATGAATTTTCTAAATCTAAGCCATGAAAAGAAGGTAAAAGTTGAATAATGTCTAGCTTAAAATTAAAATGAGATAAATCAGGAGGAAAAACTATGCATGATGATGCACTTGTTCTTGTGGGATTCATATGGTCTCTAAGTGTTCTAGCATGGTTATTCTCATTATTATCATTATGAAGTGATTGATTATCTTCTTCGGCTATATTTTCTGAAAATGATGAGGATACCCTACAAAGTCTACCATTTAATGTACGTGACCACACACTCATGCACGTGTAAGAATAGAATAAAACGAAAAAGAAACAAAAGAAAATAAATAAAGTTATATAAAACAAAAGTGAAAAAAGAAAATAAAATAAATACTATAATTTGTACAAGAACTTACCTCCCCAGCAACAGCGTCAAAAACTTGACATGACCAAAAGATTAATGTCTTATTCCAAATGTAGGAGTGTCGAAGTAATAAATAACCCGACAAGATCGGAGTCAAACCACAGGGAGGTTAATTGTATAAATTATAGATAACAACAATAACAACAATAACAACAATAACAACAACAACAACAACAACAACAACAATAATAATAATAATAGTGGTGGTAGTAGTAGTAATAGTAATAGTAGTAGTAGTAGTAGTAGTAGTAGTAGTAGTAGTAGTAGTAATAACAATAGTAATAATAGAAGAAGAAGAAGAAGTTGATGAGAACTTTCAGATGAAAGATTAACGTAAGGATTAAACAATGATAACAATAAATGTCAAGGTTATAGGATTCATTAATGGTATGTCAAACAAGTATAGTATAAACTCTTATTACTCAATTGGAAATCACACACAAAGGAGGTTCCAATCATATTATAAATTGTTAACATGATTACAATAGTCATCTTATTTGATTAATGCCAATACTTGTAAATCTCATCAAGCATTCATGATTATAACTTAAGTTAACAATAAATTAAATTTCTTTCATAACCCAGGTGTTGGTTATACCATACAGTATAGGCTATAAAAGTACCAAGTATTTATTATACCAAATGTTATACAATATAAATCTAGATTAGTCATTTAAGAAGTAAAGTATTAAAGAGTGAACAAAATAATAAATATAAAAAATGTTAGTATCAAACATTAAAGTCTATGTTAAGTTTACACTATACTTATTCTTACACCATTAGTATAACCTTTTCATCTTGATATAATAAACTTAACTAAACATAATAAAAGAGAAAAACATAAATAAATAAGATAACAACATAAATAAGATAAAAGTTAACTAAGTAAAGGAAATAAATTGAAAGGCATAAAGAAGATATTAATGAAAGCAAAACTTAAGCATTACGAAAATACAAAGAGAGAAAGCAACAGCATGATCTTGATCTGTAAACCAAGATGCCTAAATGCATGGCAAACGCCTCCTTTTATAGGCCAAAATTGGGAACTATTGATTTGATGACTAATTGATGAGTGGGTGACCAACTTTTGACTTGGTGGCAATCCTTATCTTCTCTTGTCTGCCCAAAACATCATTGATAACGTCAGAATTCGAACCACTTAAAACATGAAAGTTGTAGGAATTTATCTCAACTTTCCAAAAAAAAAAATAAAGGTCATTTGGACTTATAGAACTCTAGATATGGGTCAAACACTGAATAGTGTGCGGGCTGTAGTACAGATTCAGATTTCTTTGTTGTTGCTACAATTTGGACTTGAAAATGGCCTTTTTAAACATGGGCTTCATATGAAAGTTGTAGGCCTATGTCTTACCTTTCCATCTATATAAAGTAGACTTAAATCTGAGATCTACATCTTTAGATATAACCTAATTACCAAATAGTGTTCTGGTGGACTGCACCTACATCTCTTTTATAAGTTTGGCTATCTCTTTGTCCTTTCAATTTCAGTTCTTAAAATATCAATCAATCCTTTCATTTATGTGATAGGCCTGCATTTAAAATGAACATTTACGAATAAATTAAAGGTATCTTATATCATTAGATATGTTATTGTAAAACATGTTTTAGTTAAAGAGTTATTGATACTTCATGTGCAAAATGATGATATAAATCCTTAATAAAAATATATTTTTAAGTAATAATCAGGTTGCATAGAAATGTACAAAACTAGATTGGTTGGTAAAGATTACAAACAAAAACAAGTTGTTGACTTTAATAAAACTTTCTTCCTAGTAGCTATGTTAAATTGTATGAGGATTTTGTTTTTTATAGTTTTATACCATGATTTTAAGATTTGGTAAATGGGTGTTGAAATTTCATTCCTGAATGAGAATCTTTACAAAAATGTGTATATGAAATAACTTGAAGGTTATGAATCTAAGAAATTTGCTAAGAAATGATGTAAGTTATAAAAATTTATTTAAGACTTAAACAAGCTCAAGAAGTTGGAATATTCATTTTGATGAGATAATCAAACAATCAAAAATACAGATAAGCCTTGTGTTTATAAAAAGATTAATGAAAATGGAGTCATTTTCCTAATATTATATTTAGATAACATATTATTGATAGAAAATGACATTCACTTATTCCAGTTAGTAAAGATTTAGTTGTTTAAGAATTTATCCATGAAGAATATAGGAGAAGCAGTATATATGCTAAAAATAAAAATCTATATAAATAGATCTAGAATGTTGTTTGGATTATCTCAATCCATGTACATAATGATATGCTAAAATAGTTTAGCATTGAAGAGACCAATAAAATATGCTTATTTGTTTTGCATAAGATATGTCCTAAAACACAAATTGAGTGAGATATAATGGAAAGAACTCATTATGCTTTAGCTATAGGATCCCTAATATATATGATGATATATGCAAGACCAAATGTATAGTATACTTTAAGTATAATAAGTAGATATCAATCTAATCTAAGTGAGGGTTACTAAAAAATTGTTAAAAAAATTATTAAATACTTAAGATGAACTAAAAATGTCTTTTTGATTTATGAAGGAGATGGACTTGTAGTTCATGGTGTATTCATATACTAGTTTTCAATTAGATATTAATTGTAAAGATATGTTTTTACTATAAATAATGATGTTGTAAGTTGGAAAAGTTCTAAATAAAAAACCACTATAAATTTTATACCTGCAGCTAAATACTTATTTGCATCTAAGACGATCAAAAGGGTTATTTATGTCAAGGAATTCATAAATATTATGATTCCTAGCAATATTGATCTAGCAGCCTTATACTATAATAACAATAAAGCATTACACAAGTAAAAGAAATCAAGATCTCATCAATGATGAAAACTTGTACTTAGTTAATTTTATTTTAATTGAGAAATCATATAAAAGAAAGATGTAAAAATAGAATGAGTATCCATTAAAGAGAATCTTGTAGGTCCTCTCACTAAGGCATTGTTCTGGCATAAGCATAATCACTATATGAAGGGATATAGTATTAGATACATAAATGATTAGCTTTAGTGAAAATATGATATTATTATGTCATGTAGTAAATTAGTTGGTTACATATGGCACGACTTTGTCTATGCAAAATATATTTATAATTAATTATGGATTTTTTTATTTTTAATTTTTATTTATCTTTTATTAATGAAACTAGTGTTTGATTAATGAATCTTGAGTAAATATAAAGTTTTTATGACAAAAATATTTTGTAAAGAAAATTATAATATTATTATAATTATGAGACTCTTATTGTATTAAAACATTATTTCTAAAAGTTCCTAGTGAATGTTCTATTAAGACTAGACCTTAATTTGAGTTGTTAAAATTAATACATATTATATTCTTTTATTTATAAAAGAAAACAATTGTTCTTATAAATTGAGATATGAGGAATACTTAAAATTAACATATAGGTGTTTGTTAGATGACATATATATTAAACTAACCTGCATAAGAATTTCATATAGAGAAATCACTTGTGTATATAGAAAAGCTCGCGTGACAATTATGTAAATGATTTTTGTACTTAAAATTACTAAGTTATTTTATATAGGTAATGTTATTATTTGATCTTGACTACATGTTGTCTTGAATAATGATAACAAACGAGCAGATATTGGGTATAACATGAAATATAAGTATTTAAGTGATCAAGATATGACTCATCACCCTAGATGAATCAGAGAAAATATTCCACATGTTCTTAAATAGTATTGATTGTGAAATCCTTACACAAAGTGAAATAAGATTTGAAAAAAGTTTCAAATCTTAATCAAATAATCAATAAATATAAGTATTGAGAACAAATATGATTTGAAAAGGCCAATACATTTTATGTTATAATATTAAAATCAAAATATTCTAGATAAAGAGATAATAATCACATCAAGAAATTGCTCACTAAAAGGTTATATCAAATCACGAATAACTTTCTAATATTTGGATGATCATGAAATATTGATGTATAGTACACTTAATCTTCCAATATAAATTGATTAATTGATTAGTTGATAATACATTCAATTGTTTAATTTATTTAATCCTATTTTGATTTGGATTATAATTTATATTTTGGCCAATATATTTTAAATTTAATAAGTCATACATAATAAGAATCATTGTTTATATATTGAACTGGGTAATTAATGAAGTGTAGTTTGATTAAAGATAAGCTTTGGAAATTAAAACTTGAATGTAATTATTTCAAAGATTATGATTCTAGATCTAAAAAAATCAAATAGGGACTTTATTGAATAATTTTATAAAATTATCTTTAAATAATATATATGTTATTATTCAAAGAGAAATTGATATTTTATCATTTATAGGGTTATTAGGATTTTTCTATAAATAGAATGATATGTCTTATATTTTTTTGTAGATAGAAAAACTACATAAATTACAAAAACATACATATAAAAACACCATAAACAAAAATAGAGAGCTAGCACTCAAAGGCATAGCGATCCCTCACTCTTTAAAACAATTTTAAAAGATTTTTTACTGATGTTCATCTGAATTACTATTAGAAGTATAATAGTTGGACGACTAGTGGTTTCTAACAATTTAGCCTTAGAGAAACTAATCAAACTTTAGAAAAAAGATATGATTTTTAGGTAATTTTTATATAAATCCTAAATAACTCTAAATTGTATAACGAGATTCTTAAGACTTATAAAATATTTAAAATTACTATTTTTATTGTGTTTATATGCTTTCAGAAAACTTAACATAGATTTTATTATATCTACGAGGGCATAAGTCTCGTCATAGTCCATTCTTTAGGAAATCAAGCAAACTTTATTCTGAATAACTTTGAACTCATCAAGTCTATTGTGGAAGACCTATTTGATTACTGATTAGTACTTAAAAGTGCATTTTTATCATGGTTTTATATCATCATTTTGCACTTGAAGTATCAATAACTCCTTAACTAAAATATGTTTTATAATAATGTATCTAATAATATAAGATACCTTTAATTTGTGGTAAATGTCTATTTTTAATGCAGGCCTATCACATAAATGAAAGGATTGATTGATGACTTGAAGAACTTAAATTGCAAGGATAAAGAGATGGCCAAACTTAGATAAGAGATGTCGGTGCAATCCAAACCGGAACACTGTTTGGTAATTGGGTCATATCTAGAGCTATATATCTCAGATTTAGGTCCAATTTATATGGATGGAAAGGTAAGACATAGGCCTACAACTTTCATATGGAGCCCAAGATCTAAAAAGGCCATTATCAAGTCCAAATTGTAGCAACAACAAAGAAGCCCGAATCTGTCTTCCAGCCCGAGCACTGTTCGGTATTTTGGCCATATCTGGAGTTCTAGAAGTCCAAATGAGCTGCATTTTTTACACAAGAAAGCTGAGACAATTTCCTACAACTTTCATGTTTGCAACTGGATCTAATTTTGACGTTATAAATGACGTTTTGGGCAGACAAGAGAAGATAAGGATTGTCACCAAGTCAAAAGTTGGCCACCCACTTATCAATTAGTCATCAAATCAATAGTTCCCAATTTTGGCCTATAAAAGGAGGCATTTGCCATGCATTTAGGCATCTTGGTTTCCAGATCAAGATCATGCTCTTCCTTTCTCTCTTTGTATTTTTTGTAATGTTTATGCTTTGCTTTCATTAATATTAAGTTTATGCCTTTTATTTCCTTTCCTTTACTTAGTTAACTTTTATGTTCTTATTTTGTTTATCTATTTTGCTTTCTTTCATTATGTCTAGCTAAGTTAATTATGTCAAGGTGAAAAGGTTACACTAATGGTGTGAGAATAAGTATAATGTAAACTTAATATGGACTTTAATGTTTGATACTAACATGTTTTATATTTGTTATCTTGTTCACTCTTTAATACTTTGCTTGTTAAATGACTAATCTTGATTTATGTTGTATAACACTTGGTACAACAAATGCTTGGCACTTTCATAGCCCATAATGTATGGTATAACCGACACCTGAGCTATGAAAGGAACTTGATTTGTTGTTAACATAAGTTATAATCATGAATGCTTAACGAGATTTACAAGTATTAGCATTAATTGAATAAGATGACTAATGTAATCATGTTAACAATATATAATCTGATTGGAACCTCCTTTGTGTGTGGTTTCCAATTCAATAATAAGAGTTTATACTATACTTGTTTGATATACCATTAGTGGAACCTCTAACCTTGACATTTGTTATTATTATTGTTTAATCCTTACATTAATTTTCCATCTCCAAGTTCTCATCATCTTCTTCTTCTTCTCTTTCTTTATTATTATTATTACTACTACTACTACTACTACTACTACTACTATTATTATTATTATTATTATTATTATTATTATTAGTATTAGTATTAGTATTAGTATTAGTATTAGTATTATTATTATTATTGTTATTATTATTATTATTATTGTTGTTGTTATTGTTGTTGTTATTGTTGTTGTATTATTGTTATTTATAATTTGTACAAATAACCTCCCTGTGGTTCGACCCCGGTCTTGCCGGGTTATTTATTACTTCGACACTCCTGCACTTGGGAGAAGACATCAATCTTTTAGTCGTGTCAATTACAATAATGGAATACTCTTTGGGCCTAAAGACTAATTCTTTACATGATTTCTTGCAAATTGATCAAGCTCTTCTTGCATTGAGAATATCTAATTTTTACTCACGCAAGGCTTCATTATAATTTTTTAGTTCAATTTTTAAATGAAAGTAGCGTTACCTACATGATTCATCATAGAGGATCATGTTCTACCCCCACTTTATAGGCATTGCTAATTACATCTTGTGAAAGTCCTCTTGATATTTGAATTTCTTTAGGAAGACTTTGTGAAGGTTACTTATGTTATCGATTATTTTGTTAAGAAATTACTTATAATTATTTTATTTGGTCTCTCTCTCTTTCTAGCGGTGTCCTCTTGTTCTTTAGTTATGTTTAGCGTATTAAAAACATCTACATCAATCTTTTTTTTTCTTTTGAAGATCAAATATGTTGTATTCATTTAGGTTTAACTTATCAAAAATATCTACAATAATTTTATTTTTATTCTTATTTTTTGAAGGTTGAGTGTGTTGAGTTCTTCGAACACAATATGAATATATTCCTCAACAAATAGGGTTCTATGGTTATATACTCTATATAAGCTTTGTTAGTGGAAAAATAACCAAAAAATATACCTTTATCGAGTTTAGCATCAAATTTTCCTAAAATATCTTTGTTATTTAAAATAAAACATTTTAATCCAAATACATGAAAACATGAAATATTGGGTTATGTTCAAACCAAAGCTCGTATGGAGTGTTAAGTAAAATCAATTTAAAAAAAGTTTGAAACATAACAAGAATTATTTATAGCTTTCACCAAAAAATATTAAGGAAAACTATACTTATTTAGCATATTTCTTTTCATTTTTTCTAGTGAACAATCCTCTTAACAACTCTACTTTGTTGTGGAGTTTTAAAAGCATAAAATTCATGCTAAAAACCATTTTTTACACAAAAATCTTAGAAGGCAAGATTTTCAAATTCTCCTTCATAATCACTTCTAATTTTGGAAATCAAGCAAACTTTTTTTTTTTTCATTTTGAACTCTTTTGCAAAATTTTAAAAAAGCTTGAAATAACTATCTTTATGCACATGAAATAAAACCCAATTAAATCCAACATAATCACCCACTATAACAAAAGCAAATTTTTTACCACCAAGACTTGAAACACGCATGGGTTCAAATAATTTCATATAAAGAAGATGTAGTGTATAATTTATATAGACTTTATTTTTGGCTTTGAATGAGCTTTTAACTTGCTTTTCATATTAGCAAGCATCAAAAATCACTTATTTTTGTGTTGGTTGTCAAAGTCCTTTCACAAAGTTTTTTTTAATGATTTTTTAATCAATTTCATGTTAGCATGTACAAGTCTACTATATCAAATATAAGATGAGTCTACTAAAACACTTAATATCATTATTAATTTCATTTAAATTAATTATATAAGTGTTTCTAAGTCTTTTTCTTATAAAATCTATTTTTTATCAATAATACGAGTAACCAAGCAATGTAAATATTCAAATATAACCATATTACCTCTATCAAATAATTGGTTATTACTAAGCAAGCTATTCTTTAAGCTATTGAGAAATAAAACATGCTTAATAATAAGAGAATCTTCAACATTACCAATGTCTTTTACCTTTTTCTTGATATTATTTTTTAATGTCACATATCTGACATTATTTTCTTTAAAAATAAATTTAGATTTGTTACTTGTTATATATCTTAAACAACTACTATTCAAATACCAATTATCCTTCTTTTTTACAAGGTAAAATCTCAACTGATTGGTTTTGGTATCCATAATCTCATGGGTATAGTACATACTCCTTTTAGCACCTAAAAAAGCTTGGTTTTTGTTGAGATATTCTTGTGCATGCAATTTTTTCAAGAAATTCATTTTTACCACAAAAAAAACATATAATTTTGAAAATGTCGATGCCTTGAAATATAAATTTAAGTAAAGAATTTCAATTTTCTTTTGTTTATATCCCAAAATAGTTTTCTAAAAAACATATATTTAATTACCTAGAAGTCGATCCAGGTTCTCCTTTTCTTTTGTGAATTTAGTTAAGGTAAAATTTAAATCAACAACTTGAGTTTTCAAAGTTTCATTTTCTTTAACTAATTTTTCATTGGAAATCAATGAATTAGATGCATCTTTCAAAGAATCAAATTACTTTTTAAAATCAATATTCATTGTTAATAAGGCATCTTTGTCTTTTTACAAAATATTCTGAAAAAATATCAAGTTTGTTTTGAAGTAAAATATTTTTTTTTTTGCACTCTTTTATACTAATGATAAAATTATATAAAAAAAATTATAATTCATCAAAACTAATTTAAGGTTCAAGTTCATTTACTCTATCTTGTGGATGGAACTAGCATACTTCCTCTTTAATGATGTCCATATTAGCCATCTACATTAGCCAGTACTTTCAAGCTGGAGTCATCATCAATTAAGGAGGTTGTGTTATCATTCTCGTCATCCCAAGTAAGAGCCTTCATTGCCCCCCCCCCCCCCCCCCCCCCCCTTTTTTGTCAAACTTAGCTTTATTTTTCATATAAGGGCAATCATACTTCACATGACTCGGTTATTTCATTTATAGCAAATGACAGCGTCTCTATTGCTTTATTCTTTTTTATCACCCCCTTTCTCTTCTACAATTTCTTTATTTTCCATACTTTTTTTTTATTTTAAAATTTTGTGTGAATCTTTTAGTAATCATGGTTATATCATCATCCTCTTCTTTATTATTATACTCATTTCTATCCTCATAATTATTCATCAATTTTAAATGCAATGATATCTTTTTAACTTCAATATCTTAAACCTCAAGCTCCTTGATCTTTATTTCATGAGCTATTAATGATCCAATAAACATGACAAATCAAGTTTCTAGAGATTTCTTACCCCCTTTACAGCCATGACTTTGGGTTCTCATGCCTAGTTAAAGATCTCAAGATTTTACCAACCATTTCTTTTTTTATGATAATTTTTCACAGGCTAACTAGTTTATTTAAAAGGTAATGAATCTAGTGTGTATTTCACGAATGCATTCAGTGGTTTCCATTTTGAAGAGTTCATATGTTGTTGTAAGGCTTACCAACCAATAATCTTTAATTTCTCTAATTTCTTTATGGGTAAATTTTTATAACTTTCAAATTTCATAAGCTATTTGGCAATTTTTTACTCTAGTGAACTCCACATGGTTAAATGCACAAAAGAAAGCATTTATGGCCTTAGAAAGTTTAAAGCTTTGAGAATATTATGAGAAATAATAAAAACTTTTTAGTTAAAATAGTTGTAAACATTAAGTATTATTAAAATATCAGCTTCTTTGTTTTCTCACATGAAGTAAACGAACGTAGTTATAGGTCAAAAAACCACACATGGCCATTACTCACACTAGTAAAAGGATTCAAATATTTTGAACTTATTTTAGTGTTCTTTCATTGGTTAAAAATGACAATACCATCCATTTTGGAAGACATATTGTTGTTGCAAGAGCTTGAGTAAAAAGTACATTAACCAAGCTCTTGAGTGTAAAAAGAAGTTAAATACAGCTCATTCAAAAATTATAAGTTAATAATGAATAAAAAGAACAATATCCCATATATTAAGAACTTTTAACTAAAAATAGATAAAAAGCATTTTAGTGATCAAAAGTGCAAAAAATCATTTGAAAAAGTTCATGCTATTTATTTAGAAAATATTTTTTTGTGATTATACCAAAATGTATGATAAAAGAATTTTTCATGAGGTTTCATTTCACAATGTGTTAGTTTTGGCAATAAAATTATTTTTGAATGCTAAATTCAGCATTAAAAAAATATTTTATATAAAAATCATTTTTTTGATACCAAGTTAAATTCTATAATTGATTAAATAAAAATAAACTTGGGCATCTTCAAGCTATATTTGCATCCAAAGAGTCTATATTGCTTTAATTTGATATGGAAGAATATCTACATCATTAAAACCTTTGACAAACTTAATAAATTTATGAAATGTTGTTATCATCAAAATAATTAATCTATAGGTTGCTAATGATCTTTAGTAAAACGTATAAATATCAATAATTGAAATCAGATAATAAAAAATGATATATATATATATATGGTAAATATATGGTAATTTTTTTATTTTTTCTTATTTATGTTAATTTCATCATACAATTAAACTAGCTTTATTAATAAAATAAAATAATTTTATTATTTGAATAATTAAGATAATTTTTTTGTACACTACCATTAAAAAATTCATTTATGTGGATAAAATAATCTCTTTACATGGTTTATAATGAAAAAAAGATGAGGTGCTCTCTCGGAGATAAAATTTTGAAATTTATTTTATAACAACATGATATGAAAAATATTATTGTTTATTTACAAATATACTTATAAGATAATATCTTTTTAATTTAAGAGTTCTTAAGATTGACATATATGGGTTTTATGTTTTCTATTAACTAGTAAATATTGAAAAAATATATTATCTATTTTTATAGTTAAATTAAAATTTATTTTTAAAACAATTACTTTGAACGTTCTATAATATTATTATTATATTATTGTTGATGATGGAGATAAGGCAACATTGTTATGTGAGGAGACTGGCTGAGAACTTTGAAAAGGGATTGATAATAAAGCAATTTTAATGTGCGGTCATGTTCTACAGCGAGATTGATACATGATCTCATCAACTTAACGCTTTCTCTTATTACTCTTCAACTGAAATTTAAAAATATTAGATTTTTTTGTAAAACTATATCAAAAAAATTTAGATTTAGCTATAATACCTGATGTAAGAGTAATATTTATAATACTAATAATAATATTAAACTTGTATGATTCAAGTTTAAATGAGTTTGGCTGTAATACCTAACTCAATAGTCTTGAATGTAGATTTAGCTGCAAGGTCTTTTTTTTTCTTCATTCGTTCTTTTTTTAGATGACATGCCCGTACAATATCGCGAGCTTGTGGCATGTTTATGTGTTGTTAGTTTGTGAAAAAAAATAATATATATATAGAAAAACTGTTACAATCCACAATGTTTTAAAGGAAAAAACTACAAAGTTGAATCCTCAAATATTTAAAAAAATTAAATGAACAAAGAAAATTTTAGAAAAAAAAACAAAAGGGAAAAAAACATATAGGAAAATACCATAGCAATCTATAATGTTTTATGAAGAAATTTAGAACTGTAATTCTCAACTAACTCAATATTAAAAATAATAAAATAATAAAAATAATTTTGAAAAAAATAATAAAAAAATCATATGAAGGAACATTGTAATAATCCATAGTGTTTTTAAGAAAAAAACAACGAAGCTAAATTCTCAACCAGCTCTATATTCAAAAAATAAAATCAACAAAAAAAATTCTAAAAAAACACAAAAAAAAGACAATTTTGGGAAAAAAAAAAGCAATAAAAAATAGAAAAAAAACATGTGTGGAAAGTTAAAGCTGAATTCTCAACTAGCTCACTATTAAAAAAAATGACAAAAAAATTTTTTAAAAAAAATATGTAAAGAAACACTATAGCAAAACAAAAACAATGTGAGGAAATATTGTAACAATCCACAATGTTTAAAAAAAAATACGAAGCAAAATCGATAAAGATAATTTTGAAAAACAAATTCATGAAAAAAAGAAAAAAAACCATATAGGGAAACATTGTAGTAATCCATAAGTTTTTCTTAAACAAAAATGAAGAAAAAGAACAAAAGTCTTAATGAATTGGGTTAACTCTTCAAAGTAGGTTAATCCATAAAACCTTGAATTTGAGTCGTAAAAGTTTGATAACTAAATAAAAAAAAAAATGACGGGTTATTCATAATTAATTGGGCTAACTCGTCAAAACCGGGATTTGTGTCATAAAAGTTTAATAACTAAATAAAAAAAATAATTGTTTTACCTAGAATTAACTAGGTTAACCTGTCAAACCAAGTTAACCCATCAAGTTCGGAATACATTTCATGAAAATCTGATAATTAAATAAAAATAAATTTAATATTAACAAACTAAACTAAACAAAAATAATAATTAAAAAGAAAAAATTCATGATTAATTCGTTAAATCAAGTTAACCCATCAAACTCATGATCCATATCATAAAAGTTTAATAACAAAATAAATAAAAAATTAACATTAACAAATTAAATTAAAAAAAAATTATTAGAAAAAAATAGTTCTAATACTTTTTAGGATATATTATAATATAATAGAATAATAATAATAATATATTAATAACAAGAAAAGTTAAAAGGCGTAGAAAAAATTATAGTATTTTTTTCATGTCTTTTAAAATATTAATTAATAAATTATGATGGATCATTCTATAGATACCATTAAAAGACTTAAAAACCCAAATTATATGGTAATGCAGGGAGAATCGTACAAAACTTTGGAGAAAGGTTGATGGTGGGGCTGGATATGCTACCGAAAATGGGAGAGAAGAGTTGTCTTCTTTTTTTCTTTTTCTTTTTATTTGTTTTTGTGTTCTCTCTGTATACTTTTTTCAAGTTTTTTAGTGATGTTTTTGTTATTTTTAGGCTTCAAAAACTATTTAGTTATTATTTCAAATATAATATATGTCTTGTTTCTTGTTTATATATATATATATATATATATTCCAACTCCTAAAAATATAAAGTGTTACCGCATTCAAGTTTAGATTACAAAATATAATATTCAAAAGTTCAATTAAAAAAGAAAATCAAACCTTAAGATACTAAGTAAGTTACTTTTATTTTTATTTTTATTTTTATGCTAAAAAATAAAATTGATAAATTATTGAAAATTTGTTAAGGATTATAGTAGGATTTGCTTTTTAAAATTTATTTTTAATATTAATATATTAAAATTATCTAAAATAATTTAAAGTAAAAATAAATTCAAAAACTTTCATTGAATGGAAAAACAACGACTCCAATAATCTATGCAACTAACGTGTTGTTGATATATGGTTTTTTTATACAAAAAAATGGATATTGGCAATGCACATGCATCTAAAAAGGCCTTATCATGCCCGGCTCGATTCAGGCTTAGGTTACTTTTTATTTTTTTAATGATTTACTTTGTTTAAATTCTATTTTTTTACTTATTTATTTATATTTTAAATACAATAATATATTTTATTATTTTTTGCATGTCATTTATTTAATATTTTATATATGATGTTTTTAATTGTTAAATTGAAGGCTTAAAATTATATTAAACTAGTTGATATGTTAACAAAACTTTTATATTATTAATTTATTGCTAAAATATGTAAATAAATATAAGTTGAATTAAGAAAAAAACATTGTGGAAAAAATTATTAGTAAGAAATATAAAATTTAAGAAATTAAATATAATTTTTCACTTAAAAATAAGATTAGTAAGTAATTTTATATGATCTTGAAAAACAAAAAATATCACAAAAACATATTTTAAACATAACTTGGACAGGTCTATAAGTTGCAAAGGTAAAATATTTTTTTATAGCATTTTATTCTTTAATTCCTCCACGATCGAACACAGATGAAAAGAAAATCTTATTTTATACAACACCAAATCAAAAATAAATCAATCTTCTCATCTGCTTCCCATCTCCCACTCTTTCGATCTTCCCAATCTGCCCTTGAAGTTACGTTTCCCTACCAAACACCACCTAATAAACGTCCGAGCGGTCGGCTTCCACCAATCGCTTACAAAAAGATGGGAGTTGGGAACAGGCTCACACGCGCCTGCACAGCGAGTGGAGACAGGCTTCGGTAATGAAAATATCTAGCCATAAGGGACCATGACGTGTCGCATAAGATGATAAAAGCGGAGCAAGGGTGGGTCTCATCTCGTGACCCAAGAAATATCACAGCCATTAGGATTTCTGCCCTCCCACCGAAGCTCATGTTACAGTACATGCGTCCATTTATATATTAACGGTGGTGTCTCCCCACTTGGAGAAAAAGGGCCAATGCCATCCCCATCACAGTAGCTCTTGCCATTTTGGCATCTCATCCTCTCAATCTTTGAGCAGAAAGAAAGAAGAAGAAGAAGGAGAGTTTTAATTCACGGTGCTGGGTTAATTTTATATGATGGAGGCTAATAACAACAATAACATCATAGCACCCTTTGTTTTGAAGATTTATCAGATGGTCAGTGATCCAACGACGGATTCTCTAATTTCCTGGGGCAGAGCAAACAACAGTTTCATCGTCATCGACCCTTTAGATTTCTCTCAGAGGATTTTGCCTGTTTACTTCAAACACAACAACTTCTCTAGCTTTGTTCGACAGTTGAACACCTATGTGAGTAGTAATCCTAACCAAATCATGCTGTGTAATATATTTATATGTGTAGAGCAGTGCTGTTATTGATCGATCAATTAATGTTACATTTCTTTGTTTCATGATTGCCAGGGTTTTAGAAAAGTCGATCCAGATAGATGGGAATTTGCAAACGAATGGTTTCTCAGAGGGCAAAAGCAATTGCTGAAGAATATAGTTCGCAGGAAGCATAGTACTAATAATAAAGGGTCATCATATATGCAAGTAAATATAAAAGGTGAAGACTTCGATGATGAAGAAATAATTATGGAGATAGCAAGGTTAAAGCAAGAACAGAAGGCCTTAGAGCAAGAACTTGAAGGCATGAACAAGCGTTTAGAAGCGACGGAAAGACGTCCACAACAAATGATGGCTTTTATCTATAAAGTTGTTGAAGACCCTGATCTCCTTCCTCGTATGATTCTTGAAAAAGAACGTACAAGGCAGATAAAAGACAAGAAACAACGTTTGATGATATCTTCTTCGGCGACATCACCTTCTGGCATGGCAATTTCAAGTACTTCAACAAAAATAAAGTCTGAAGTGGTTCATGAAGAGGGTTCTATAGGGGTAATATCTTCGCCAGAAACTGTTTTTAATGTAGATAAATTTTGTCAATCTTCACCCTCACCTGATGGGTCAGATATTAACGCTATAGGATGGTTAGATCAAGTGAACTATGGTCTTGCCGTGGCAGGACCAAGTCCATTTACAACAGGCTCAATGGGTGCAGGGATTGGGGCAACGGTGGCAGTGTTGCCGCAAGGGAATAGTGCTGTGATAGGATATGGTGGTGATTGGGGTGCCCACATGAACTATTTTGGTGAAATGGCGGCGGGGGTGGAGGATAGGCCACGACCGTCTTATCCATTTTCACTTTTGGGAGGTGGCTTTTAGCTGCTGCCATTCACAAGATTATGTTGGATTCTATCTCTTATATTAATTTTGCGTTTTGGGTATATTGCTGTTTTCCTCCTTTTATTTTTGTAGATGAAAAGGACATTTATTTAATTTTGTTATTATCCATTTCTAATCTAAATCAGGACATAAAATTATTATTTTTTGGTATATAATTACTCAAGGAAGAATATTAGTAAAACTTTTGTGAGATACAAATCTATACATTAAAATATTGAGAAGGTTTGTTAGTTATTCACTCAAAGAATAAACATAAATGAAATGCTAGTAAGAAAAAAGTTTTTTTAAAAACAAAAGAGCAAAGTAAGTTAAAAATATTAACGGAATAGCATAGTTTAAAAAAAAATGTTAAATAACACAGTTTGTATATATTGTATTGCAAAACACAACTTTTATAATTCAAATATTCATAATAGCTATTTTCAATAAAAAAAATATTAAATAAGCAAAAGAGATGAGATAAAAAATAAAAAAAAACTCTGAAAATACAATGAAATTTTTATTAGAATATCATCAATATCATAAAAAATATTAATGAAGCAAATCAAATAATATAAAAAAAAATTACGAACAATAATCCAAGCATCTTACACTTATTAGTATATTACACTTATTGTTAAAAATAAATGAGTCTTTTGTCATATTTGAATAGAAAATATGACTTATTTAGGTCATTATTAATAGTTTTTTTATATTGTTAGATTTATTTTATTGATAATTTTTTTATAGCACTAGTAATATTATAATCAAAATCTTGATATATTTTTAGAGTTGTTTTTTTCCCTTTTCTGTCTTCTTTCTCATGCTCATTTAATATTTTTATTATATGTCATTATTTTAAATAATGATCAATTATAAATGTTACTTTTTTTATTAATTATATTATTTCATAAAATGTATAAATTATATTATTATTTTTATTTATATTATTTCACAAATATATTTTAAAAAATATGCTAATAGCCAAAAATAGCCGTAAGAAAATCGATCTCTTTGATGGAAGAAAAGCTATTTATACACATAGAGCCTGACACCGAGAAGATAGGAGCTTGCATGTTTTCTAAAAAGTGTTTTTTCAAAAAGTATCTCCTTAATTTATTTTTATGTTTGACTGCATTGTAGAAAATTGATCAATGAAACTCATTTTTTTATCAAAGAAAAACATAAATTTTAGAAGGAAAAATATATTTTTTTATTTAAAAGAGTAGAACACATTTTCCATGAAGGATCCAAAAATTAAAATGGTAGAATACTTCATTATATATATAAACAATAATATATTTTAAAATATAATATTATTAGAAAACAATAAATTGCTAATATATTTATATAGGAAATAATATGTTAGGATATATTAATATACAATATAATTCATATTAATTTGATATATTAGTGCATCTAATACTTTAATTTATATAATATTGCTACAAAATACATTTGGATACAAAACATGTGTTGTTATATAATAACAATGCATTTTAAATCATATAAATTGTGTTATAAAATTAGGACACTATAGGAAAGAAATTTATTTTTAATGTTCTTCAAACACCAAACAATATTTGATAAAAATATAACTTCTACTATTAAAAAAAATTAATAACTCAAAATATATTATTTTTCAACTTATTTTTTTAATATTTTCAAAAATCAAAAAATAATTTCCAACTCATTTTTCATTAGACATCAGTGAGTAATCTATTTTCTCGAAAATCATTTTTCAAAACAAATTAACATAAAAAATTTATTTCAAAAATTTACTTTCTATTTAAACTACTTTCCAAAAGAAAAAAAAATTAGCACATAAACAAGGTGTAAGTGACTTTAACCATTATGAATATTTTTCCTTGTTTTTGCTTGTAGCCCTACAAATTTAGCGATAATTTTGTGTTTGCTCAGCTTTTCTTTTGATTTACAATTTCACTCATAAATAGTTTTACTCACATTATGAAACCACCAGTGTTTTTTCTTGCTTAAGAGCTGGGTGTGGGGTATTCTAACTTTGGATCAAACATAGATGAGCAACTACAAGTTGGTATATAATATTGTTTAATTAATGGTAATTTCTTAATTTAATTCGCAGAATTGCACATACAAATATATATTGTGTTTGAGTCTTTTGGTAATATTCATGGTGAGTAAATTTATGTGACACTATTACACGGGGTCAGAAACCACTTTTGGCTTAAACTTTGTTCTTCTATATTAACAAAATTAATTAGCTAGTTTTTATTATTATTATCAACATAAGTGTCTATATCATATAATTTCACGATGCTTATTAATTAACTAGTTTTAAGAACAATATATTTAATAATTGTATCTTAAAATACATTTATAACTTGGTCCATCCCTTAATTTTATATTCATTTTTAATTTATTTTTCTTTTATTTTTTAAAAATAGAAACAAATAAAAAGAAAAATAGTTGATATGAAATTTTTTTTGATTAAGGAAAAAGGAATTTTACCAAAACTTTTGCTTTCAATTAAAACATAATATAAATTTGAAGGATTAGTTTGATAGTTAAATAAACATGCTTTTTCTTTAGACGGCACTAGCAAGGGGCTGCGATTCACTTCAAGACCATTTTTTTGCATAAAAAGCGACGTCTAGGTGCCGCCTACGCTTTTAAAATAAATATGCAAATGAAATGACTCGAGTTATAGCCCCTGACCTGATTGAATAAGTTGGATTGAATAAGTTGGTTTATTAGAATGAGAAAATAAAAAAAAATGGTACCAAATAAGTAGATAAATTAAAAAAAAAAACTTGATAATTTGAAAAAAAAAAAACCTTTGAATATAATTGCATATAAACAGAGATAAAAAACTTACTCAAGCAAACCCAAGATTATATGATAAATAAAAAATTTAGCTAATAAGAGGTGAGTTAATTTAAATTAATCTTTAAAATTTGTAGTTTATAATAAAATTAAAATAACCTCTTAGATTATTATTTTAGATTTAAAAAAATTGAAAAAAAAAATAATCTAATCAAAAAATTAAGTTGACTTGCAACTAAATTACTCCTACAAAAGCTAGTCAAAACTTGACATTAGTGACTTGACTTAAGTTAGCTTTGAAAACTATACAATAAATAACTTTTAAAACTTGTGACATGTTTGATTAAACTAGAAGTATTATACATGAAAAAAAAACTAATTAATTTAATTCTTAATAAATCAAATGTTGAAGGATAAAATTAAAGAAAAAATCAAATATATGAAAGGATCTAAAATAAAAAAAAATAGTTAAAAGAATAAGGGTGGAAATCAAAATAAAAAAAATAAACTAAAGTGCAATAGCAATTCTTTGATTGAATGGTTAAATTAAAAACAAATAAAAATAAATAAAAATAAATAAATAAATAAATAAAAATTAAATTAGAAAAAAAAAACATAACATCATAAACTTGAATTAAAAAATAAAACTAAAAATTACTTAACAAAAGTGCCACGGGAAAATTAGAAATTAAAAGGATGAAGTTAAAAAATATTATGGATGAAAAATTTAAAATAAGGATTAGATTGTAAATAAATTAAACTTGAATAAGGATAAAAACTAAAAATAAAAACCAAAAGTTATAATGAGCAAAATAAAATAAAATATATATTTTAATAGAAAAAAAAAAAGTAAACCAACAAAAAATTACCCAACTATTATTAACACGGATTGCATTATAAAGAAAATGATATAACAACGTATTCAATAACATGAAAAATAAATAAATTAAGTGTTAGGAAGCACTATACACACGGCTTAAAATGAGTATCTCATGAGTTTTTAAAATTAAATAATATTTATTTAATACAAAAAAATATATATACTCTTGATAATCACAACAATTACAGAAAATCAATACAAAAATACCTTAAGGCCCTGGCCATATGGGTAAATATATTTCTTTTATTTAAAAGCATTCTTGTCATTTTACTGTACATTAACAACAACAAAAACTTATATGCCCCTCTCCTGTAGGTTTAAAATTTTTTTATTCCGGGAATAATTATGTTATTTTATCATGCTAAAAAAAATGGAAAAAACAACTACACCCCTAATCTGGTTTTTAATAACTAATTGGCCCTCTAAAATGATTAAATTACCTAAAAAAACACACAAAGATGTTATTTTTTCATGGAAAGATAAAGATGAGCAATTTTTCCTTAAAAAAAAAAATCAGCTTCTATTGATGATTAAAATCTCGATCCAGAACATGAAAATAAGAATTCCATGAAAACCTCTAAGTATGATTTTTGATAAAACGCCTCTGATGGAAGTGAGGGGTGCAGGTAAACATGATGCCCAAGATCAAGCCAAGAACGGAAGAAAAACGAGGACACGATACAGGGACGGGTCCAGGGCTTCAGGCGGTCCAAGGTCGGTCTTAAAATATTGTTATAAACCGATCACATCATGCCATGTGGAAGTTGGGTGGGTCAAAGCAGCCTTAACCATTAAGAAAGTACTGTGCCAAGCCCTCGTGCTATTGGCTACAAAAGTCAAAATGAGAGAGTCCTAATTTAATTTGACTCGTGGCTCTTTGGAGCTGGCTGGCAGGGACCCTCACACGGTTGCGAACCCACTCTCGTTAATGTGGTAGGCCCTTCAGTTTTCTGTACTCTTGCCCTTCTTGAGGTGGCACCTTTTGTTTCCTTGTCCGCCTTCGCTGCCTGCCCATCTGCTTCCTCACCCACTTCAAAACACTCTCCTCACGTGCCTATCTCGTGGCACTTGATGGGTTGTTATATTTATCGTTTTATCCTAGAGGTGTCCTTCAGATCTGTTATTGAGACTAAGTTGTTTTTTTATGAGATTTTAAACAAATTAATCATCGTTAACCGAAAAAAAAAGGACTTATCTTATTCATTTTTCATAACCCAATCTTTTTCGTGTGTTTTAAAAAAATGTGAAGTTTTTCAAAATATATTTTAATAAAATTTAGTCAATTTTCATTATTTTGTAATTTTATGCACTTTAATTTATTTTATTTCAAAATAAAAATTAATAAAATTTAGGGAATGAAATTAAAGACAAGAAATAAACAATAACCAGGGACTAAAAAATATAATACAAGACAAAATAAAACAAAATAAAATAAAATAAAATAAGAGAATTAAGCAAAATTTAAAAAAACATAGAGAGATCCCGATTCGGGGAAAAAAATAGTACAAAGATTTAATATTATTTTTTAATTATAGGCGATATAAATAGACATACGTATGGGCACACAAAAAGACTAGAAAATCACTACATGGATGATAGAAAAAAGAAGAAGAATTCGAATCCTCATGCATTGATTCATTTGTTTGATTAATTTCTAGATATACTTGATTTTTTATGCTGTATTATATTTTTGCATGTTTATTTGTTTATAGTATAATTTTAAAATTCAACTTAACTTGATAAGTTCATTCTATACTAGAGTTAAATTATATTTAGAAAAACAAAAAAAATCACAGTTCGAAGTTCAAAGTGACTCAACCAATATAGAGTAGAGTCGAGCTGTGTTTAAAAAAAAATAGAGAAAATCAAAACTTAAAGTAACCATGTAAGACTCGGTTAAAAATTAAATTACAACCTATTAATTTTTAATTTTTTAGTAAATGAAATGGTTCTAATTTAAAAAAAAATTAAAATTAATCCAGGTAACCTGATAACCTAGTCACAACCTAAAATACAAGTATTGAACCAAGTTTATCGTTAAGCTAGATTTAAAAACTTTAATTTATAGTATTTGGTTGATTTACATGTGAGAATGTATTTGTTTGTAAATTACAGGTTAATGTTGTTTTCTATATATATATATATATATATATTATCTTTGTGTGATCATCATCGACCAGTAAAATGCTTGAAAGGATTATGTCATGGAGAAGTTGAGTTTCATTGTTAAAACAATGTATCGTTGTTTTAAAAAAATATAAATAAGAGTTTTTTAAAAAACAAAAAATTGACCCGAATACAATAAAACCTTTAAAAAGTTTCTGCCCCTGAGAAGTGGAGATTGTGGTGCTCTTCTAGAAAAATAAAAAAAATCTTGTTTTGTTTTTTTATCCGCTTTAAAGAGTTCTGCTGTCAAGAAATTGAGATTTTGCTATTTTCGTGAAAAAATACATACATTTTCCTTAAAAATATTACTTGGTTATTCTATTCACATGTCATGCTATGCATCCCGCCCTACCATTGCAAACCGACTTGGGTTGTGTGAATGTAACTCCATAAAGACTCATTGAGTTAGTGGAGTACTTCAAATCTATTTTATTTATGAGCAAGGAAAATGAGCTTGAAATCTAATTTATTATTTATTATTCTTTCATATTCAACACCTATATTTTAAAAATAAAAACTAGATCTTATTAGTGGGTCAAGTTCCCATATCATTGCTTTAGGTCATAATAATTATTTGTTTAGATGTAAAAAAAAAAAAAACATGTATATTAGTTTAAACAAATATTTAGCATAGAAACATAATAGTTATCTTTTATCATAAACTATAAACATGAAGCAATTTATTTTAGATATAATGTTTAAGAATAATTTTTATCTTTTTTTATATAACTAACCCATTATCTATAATCTTTAAAAGATCAATTGGAATTTATAAATACTACCAAACTAGATAAATATTATTTATTTATTTATTTAAATTTTTTTTTACATATAGTTCCATGAAATGTTCATTACGACAATATTCAAACTCTTTAAAAATGTTCTTAAAGAATAAAGACAACTCTTTGGGTAATTTTAGGAAAATAAATCCCTCAAACTAATAATTTTAAGATTGAAATTAATTATTTTTGAGGAGATTTTACAGATTTTATCTTATTTTGATACTATACATTTACATGAAATAAATCTCTTTAATTGATAGTTCTAAGATTTAAAATTATGAAATCGAGAGAAAAACGCATACGCACCTACTTAATCCCTATTAAAAAAAGAAAAAGCTCCTATCACCTACTTAATCACTATTAAAAAAAGAAAAAACTCCAAGCAATATTGAAAAGATGAAAATATGATTATTGATAAAGATAAGTTTTTGCCTGTACATAAAATGAATTATTAGCTATACTACATAACTAGAGGCCTAAGATCTACGATATAGATCATATTTATGAATAAGAATGTTTATAATCAAGATACGGAAGATCCTTTAACAGGAACACTCAACTCGTGAGTATAGGTGGGACCTTATTTACATTATCATACATTTATTAAATGAGGGTAACCCTAATCAAATCTAAAAACACCTGCATTAAGATTTTATTTGAGAGTGTGATAGTTTTTATTTTTATATATTTTTTAAAATTATATTTGTTTTTAAAAAATATTAAATTATTGTTTTTTATATAAATATTTTTAGATAATTTTGATGCATTAATATTAAAAAAATCATTTTAATATAATTTCAAATAAAAATACTTTTAAAAAACATTATATATTACAATTTAAAACATGCACTAAATAAAAGAACATCTCTTAACCACATGTCATTGCATCGATTAGTCTAATGATTGTCATCAATAGTATTTGAACTACAAGACTAAGAACATACACATTTTTTACAATGATTTGTTGTTACTCTAGGCTTATGTGTTTTAAGCAAGGTGACAAACATATTAAAGATAATTCCATCCACATAAACTCACTCACATTAATTCAATGTTATATAAAAGCTCTTAAATCCTAAGATAAAATGATCTTCTCTCTCTTATTAAATCCTAATTATTCTCTCTGATTAAACACAATAATTATACACAATCTCACAATTGTTTTTTTACCTTTTATTCTAGGGGATTTGTTTTAAGCATTTAGGTTACTTAAACTTAATTTTTTATCCATTTAACAAATACTAATTTTAAAAATAATTTTTTTAAATTTTTTTTTAACCAATTAACGATGAGGGGTAAGAGTTGACCACCATTTGTTTTTGCAGCCAGAAAATATTTTAAATTATTTTTTAAATATTTTTTTATTATTTTGATATGTTATTATTATAAATAAATTTTAAAAATAAAAAATAATATTTTAGTATATTTTTAAATAAAAAAATATATTAAAAAAATACTGCACCAACTTAATTAAAAAAAGAGGCTGAGTCAAAACTAGATTTAGCAATAACGCTGATCCAATAGAAAGTCGTCACTCTTTTAGGAAATTACGGGTCATTATTGATGACGAGGGAGTAACAGGAAGAGCGGATCGTGCGGGGCCCAAGTGACCGAATCCCATTATCAGAAGTTTACACAAGACGCGTGGCGCAAGAGAGAGCAACTCCAAAGGGAGTGGAATCCATCATGACATGACAATAATAGAAAGAGGTGTGGGCCCCACCATCCCCATCTGTGGGGCAACGTAAAGGAGCATCTCGCTCCCTCAACCTTTTGTCTTTTCACTTTCGAGTGGGGACCCGTCCTCGTCTTCTGAACCCACGTGGAAAGTGTAAGAGTTGAGAGGTGCACGTGTTAGCATCCCAATGAATCACTCATTTTATTTTATTCATAGAAAAAGTGTATGACAGTTCTCACGATCACGAGGGAGGCTAGACCTCATTCCCACTGAGCTCCAATATGGTGCACCCAATCATACGGTGAACGACGTTGAGCCCATCGCTATGTAAGACTTTGTACACATGTCAAAGCAGCAGCTGTTCAGATTAGGGAATGCACTCCCTCCCCCCCTCCTCGCCTTTTTTTTATTGGAATATATTATTTTATTAATTGATAAGTCTAATTTTAAGGGACAGAAGTGGGCTGAGTCGACGAGAGAACTGTGAAGTGACACCTGTCCATAACAATCCAGAGGTCATTGTCTCTTAGGATGGAGAAATTTCAACCATGCAATGATGTTAATTGTGGTTTTTATATAAATCATTTTTCACCTATAATTAGCTAATGACAATTTGGTCCCTCTCCGGAGTAAATAATTTATAGAAGTGGATTTGTTTTTTAATTTCTGTGCATTTCCCTCCATTTTTTGAAATCAATCCTAGATTATTGTTTATTTACTTTCATTTTTATTCTTGACAGCAAGCATATATTATTATTTTTTTAATTTTATTTATATATTGGGAAATACTCTTATCTATAATTTTTTCAACTTTTACCAAATATCCTTGAAACACAACATAAAACAAAAAAAAAATTATTTAGTCCTTTAACACCTTAAATCTTACCTCAACATATCTCTAAAATTTTCTTTTCATATAAAACACAACATAATGAAATCAGTATATGCTTTTTTTTAATGAAGTATGGATTTAATTAATGAATTTGGGCTCCATAAAGTTTAAGGCCCAGCCTAATAAAGAATTTAAAGCCACCTATCCATAATGGACTTGAGGTTGAAACCTCACCTTGCCCATTAGGACAAACAAAAACAACTCTTCTCCTCGAAATGGTTGATCGGCTAGCCTAAAACATTTTTTTGTTTGTACTTACGGAACCACATATATCATTTGAAGAGGTGAAAACTTTAAAGAAATTATAAAAAAAAAAAAAAAAAAATATTCATAAGATAATTAAATTAATCATAATTTTTTTTAACAAATCATTAACCGTAAAAATATTAAAAAATATAAGGAAATGTTATTAATGTTAAATATGCATAAAAGTTATAATAAGAAATACTAAAACATTAAAAATATGATATCCTAATGACAATCTCTCATAAAAAAAAAATAAAAAAAATTATTTATCTCACATAAAAACTTACTTGATATGCTCACCCATCTCTCTTAGTTTCTCTTATTGAAATCCAACCAACTAAGAATCAAATCACCAACATTTTTTTTTCATTTTTATTTAAAATCAAGCACCTACAACCCTAACCACCCTTCATTTCTAAATTAAACAATTACAACCTTAACCACCATAGCATAATCTGGCTAGATCTTTATCCATCATCATAAACAATCCAAACTTTAGTTTATTTTAGTTTTCATCCATCTAAATCTGAATATCATAATTATTTAAAATCAATTTATCATGTTGAACCATTAATACTAACTATACATCCAGCTAAAATAACCCACCACATTACTCGAATCACCTCAAAATCCAATAAACCAATACAAACCGAGTCTTCAAACCACCTTTCTAACAAAAAAAAACCTGGTTCCAAATCAATTTCACCACCCCCACCACCAAATCAATTTCACCACCTCAATCTAACTAAAAATGCAAACGGAACCACAATCTCTACAAAACCAGCATGCACCATTTCAATTGCTTCCATCCCTAGTTAATCCAAACCATCCAACCATACCAACTCCAAAATAAACTATTATAACAATAACACAGGCCATAACAACAATTATTTAATGAATGGCAACTATTGGTGGAGAGAAAAGAACACCCCAATCTTCCTTGTTGGTAAGTGACAAGTAACACCACCACCATTAGGTATAAGGGGTCAAGAAGGTGATGACAAGACCTCCCACATATTCTTTACATCCATAGATATATGGTCTTTCGATGCACTATCTCAACTCAATTACTCTAGTAGATATATTCTCTTTTAATTTCTGGTTCTTAACTCTTTATTATAGAAATTATTTTGATTGTTAGTTTTTTTTGTGATGTGTATTTTTATCATGCCCTACCTATGTATGGGACCTCATGGATTGGAACCATTAAGACTATGCAAACCTATTAATGTTTGAACCTTCCTTGCATAAGAATTAGACTGTGCAAACCCTATAATCGTCGATCGCTTAACACAAGACTAGTTCAAAGATGGTAATTTAGGATTGCCTCAAGTCTTTTCTGATAGAAGAGAACACCAGGTTAGATCATGAATTCACCAAGATGGAGTAGTCTCTTATGTTGATCAATCAATCAATAGTGAAATATAATAGTCATAGTAAGAGTCTTGTCTGCAAAGATGATAACAAGTGACCATAATATTCATAGATAGGACTTTGCCCTCATTTCTCCCTAATTATAATTTCTTCCCCACTAAAAAGATTTCGTCGACTTAAGCCCTTAACCTCAAATTGATGTCCAAAGGACTTTCCTTTACCCCCTTATCTATAAAAGCATATATCTAGGGATTTTAGAATATTTGAATCTTTCAAACATTCTACTAGCACTGCTATAAATCAAACCACGCAAGTCCCCTATAAAGCCAAGAATAGTGACTAAGGAATAAATATCATGTCCAAGCCAAGGAATTATTATAAAATAAATAAATAAATAAGATTATGAAAATAAAAGAGATATGATGAAATTGGTAGACGTTACAGATTAATTGGATTGAGTCCTGATATGAAAACTTGATAAGTAATAACTTTCAATCTCATAAAAATTGTCGCACGTGTATGGCGTCGCGGTGATTGTCCACCCTCACTCATATGAGTGTCTGGAAAATATGGGGAGATAAGGAATTTTTGTCTCTTATCAGTGAAAAAATAAAATGAGAGTTACCATCTAGTATTTTGATCACTAAAAACCCTAACTGGTCTTAGAGATCAGGTACGGATATTGGTTGCGTAAAGGGAAGAAGGAGAATAGTGCCTTTTAAAACGGCACTATTTTGGTTTTTTTTTGAAGAAAATAAAATGTAATTGGAAAAAACCAAAAAATGGGTTATGACAGTTGTCCCCTCTTTACAATGCTTCAGAGCAAAGACTTTGTATAGTAAGCTTGTAAAGAAAACAAAAGGAAAGAAAATGATCTGATTATCCTGGGCATCCCGCCTGTTTTGAAAAAAAATGGTCTATTTTCACGGGCGACCTGCTCACACTGGTTTATTTTTAAGGGCGACCTACCCACACACACTCATACTAGTCTATTTTCAGGGACGACCGACCCACACATATTTATTCTAGTCTGTTTTCACAAGCGACCTGCCTAAGCGGGAAAAAGAAATAATAGTCTTGTTATAATAGTTGACCTACCCAGAAAAAAAAATGAAGAATGATTGAGTTGTAATGGGTGACCTACCCAAAATGGGAAAAAGGTAGAGTGGTCAAGTTGTAATGGGTGACCTATCTAGGTGGAGGAATGGTCTCATTGTAATGGGTGACCTACCCAGATAAAAACATGAAGAATTGGTCGCGTTGTAAGGGGTGACCTACCCAAAAAAATGGAAAAAAGGAAAAGGGGTGAAATTATAATGGGTGACCTACCCAAGTGGAAGTATGGCCTTATTGTAATGGGTGACCTACCCAGATATAAAAACATAGAGAATTGATCATATTGTAATGGGTGAACTACCCAGTAAAATGTTGGCAAGGGCTTAAAGGCGCTCTCGAAAGGAGGTAGAGTTAGAAAACACACTACCTAAGAGATGGTGGCTCAAAGGCGCACTCGAAAGGAGGTATGGTTAGAAAATGCACTACTTGAGAAATGATGGCTCAAAGGCACACATAAAAGAAAGTGAGGGTACAAAGACGCACCCGAAATGAGGTAGGGTTAGAAAACGCACTACCCAAAAGATGGTAGCTCAAAGGCGCACTTAAAATGAGGTATGGTTAGAAAATGCATTACCTGAGAAATGGTGGCTCAAAGGCACACACAAAAGGAAGTGAGGGTACAAAGGCGCACTTGAAATGAGGTAGGGTTAGAAAACGCACTACCCAAAAGATGGTGGCTCAAAGGCACACTCGAAATGAAGTGAGGGCATAAAGGCGCACTCAAAAAAAGGTGTAACACCGATCTGTCAATGATAAAAGCAATGCATTATGATTGATATGCATGTATACTTATCTGATAAATATAGGTCCCAATTTCTTTACGGGGTCTTTCTTTTCTTAAAAGTTGGAGTGTTGGTAGTAAACTTCGATGTCTTTTTCTCTTTTGCTTACTCGACTCATCTCTTGTGATCTTGACCTCCAGAAAGGGCTTGATGTCATTATACTTCTTTGTCCTCCACCCTTTATCTCAAGGGTTGCCAATTATTCTTGGCATTTAGAAAGGGAATCATGAAGCCATCCTTACCAGGAGTTTTTTTATTGTCCCCAAGTATTCAATTCAGGTTTGGGGATGAGGCTATGTGAAGAAAGGTTTGACAAGGAGTTGTTTTCATGCAGGAATTCTAGAATTTCAAAGCTATTCCAGACACAAAAATAATTTTGATATCGATTTAAAGCAAATTTATTCTAAAGAAATTCAATGATTCCTATGGAGAGGTTTTTAGAAGTGATGAAACTTTTTTGTTTTAATTTTGATGAAAAATATGAAGTGATATTTGGTTGGTCAAAAAGATTTCAATTTTAATTTGAAGGTTTCAAAGAACTAGTATTCAAAGCATGAATAATGACTTGGTTTGCATGAGAAAGCATTGTCTACCGATCCAGGTTGCTTGCCTTTGATCACAAAAGGCTTGATTAGGCACGTAATATAGGCTTGGACTATTGGTTATGAAGAATAGGATATTTGCAAGCTCAAAAGGTGTTTAAGGGATTTCAAGACTAAAGATCACTTGTGCTTGTTTCTTGACCTTTTATCATTTGAATTTATTTTTGAGATGGTCTATTGTGTCCCCCAGTGTTGGGTTTGGGCTCTTTCTCTTCATTCCTTACTTGGTTGAGCATTATCATATCAGTTATTTTTTAGAAGCTTAGATCTTTTGGATCTTTTAGATTTTTCTTCATGCCCCCCAGTTTTGTTTGGACGTCTCTGATCATTGAGAATTTTCTTTTATGCCCCCTAGTGTTGCTTGGGCACTTTCAATCATTGAGTTTTTGGTATATCTCTTGCGCTTGCCCTTAGTGTAGGGTATGATCCTAGCTAATGTTATTTCCAAAAACTTTACTAGGCTCAAAAGGACTACAAAGGGTATATTTTTAGCTTCATGAAAGGATTATCAAACATGACCTTTCTTCATCTCAATGCATGCATTAAAGATCGATAAGTCTTGCTTTCTTGCGAGTATGCAAAGTGATTTCTCATTATTTATTCAAATAAAACTTAGCTTTTGGGTCACTTTATGGGTTTTTTGTGTTGTTTTTTTATTCTTTTTTTTTTAGATGTATGATTACTTTTCTAAGGAATCACTTGAATTTCCAGAACTTGTTTGTTTAAAACACCAATATGATTTCTGTTTTGTACTAAACTTTGAATTCCTAAAAATCTTTGTGAACATGTGAGATCATGCATGTTTTGGGAAGAAAAGGGAAAGCACCAATGGTTTTGTGAGTAAAAATTATAATTGGTGTATTATTTGCATGAAACAATAAGAAAAATAAAGGCATGTCCTTAACATAAGAAAACACATGATCTTATTAACAAGAAATGTTCATTTAATGGAGAAAATCTTATGGCATTATGAGCCAAATTACCAACAAGACTGAAATAGGTTGAAGAAAAAATGATCAAACAAAAGATAATAATAGGACAGGCTTCATCCTTCCATTTTCATGAATCTCCTCTTAGGCTAGCTTTCTCACAACAGCTTTTGTAGAGGTCTCATTGATGGTGGGGACAAAAACCATGGTTAAAATTTGAGTCCTTCAAAATTAAGATTGCCTTTTTCACACATTGCCTTGATTATCGGTGCTTTTTGAGCATTCTGCTTCTAATGCCTTTACCAATCCACCGCTCAAACATGATTAGGTAAAGGGTTTGTGTTCACATTAGAAGCGTCTTTCGATGCTATCCACCTTGCCTTGATTAGTTGCAAAAGCTTTCTCTTGAAGGCGTTGCAAGTATGAATGCTATGTCCAACAATACGAACATGGTATTCGCAAGTGAGCTCTAGCTTGTACTAGCTAGGGTAAGGCGGTTGCACAGGTGTCAAAGGTTCAGGAGCTACCTGCCCGATGCTTAATAGCTTCTGGTACATCTCATTCTAGGGTAGCGGTAATGGAGGTAGTTGTTCTTGGACCCTTTAGTAATTTCCAATTTGGCTTTTAGCTTGAAAGTTTTGGGGCTCAGGTTTTTTGATGTCGACAACTTGGGATGGAGTATGGTAGTTTTGGGATAAGGTTTTCCTACCCTTATAGTCATCTCCAATATGGTTGACCTCTTTCCTTTTGAAGTCTCTTTTCTTAGTGGGTGCATAAATTCTACCACTCTTGACGCCTTGCTCTATACATTCACACACTACCATAACGTTAGTGAATTGCTAGGCCGAACTACCCATCATATATTCATAATATGGTGCTTTGAGAGTGTTGTCAAATAAAGTGACCATCTCCTTATCCAAAAGTGGAGGATGAACTTGAGCAACTGATTCTCGTCATTTTTTAGCATATTCCCTTATGCTTTCTTTGTCCCTTTTCTCTAAATTGGACAAGTTGGTTCTGTCAGGAGCAATGTCCATGTTGTACTTGTACTGCTTGATAAAAGTATCCACCAGGTTTTTCCATCTCCGGATCTTTGTGTTATCCAATCTCATGTACTAGCTCAATGTTGCCCCACTTAAGTTATCTTGAAAAAAGTGCATCAATAGTTTTTCATCATGTTTTACTTCTGTCATTTTATTGCAATATGATTTGAGATGAGTCATGGGGCATCGTGCTCTACTATATTTGATGAACTTAGGAATATGAAACTTTTTCGGGACAACCACATTTGGGACCAGACACATCTCTGCTGCCCGTACTAAATCATATAAGTCTACCCCCTCAATTACAGTGATTCTGGCTTCCAACGCTTCCATCTTTTCTTGATCAATGCTATCAAATGACTTGGCCTTATGGGTCTCGTTAGCAAATGCATCTATGACCTCAAGGGCTGGTGCAGGTGTTGCTGACTGCATAAATACTGGATTATGTTGAGGCTCTTGACCATGTTCACTCATTCTTTCTTCGGGCTAAGCTAATCTAATTAAAAGTGACCAGTCGATTAGAAGGACCTTTACTAGAGGCATTTTTCAGTGTTTGCTCGAGTAAACTAGTGAGGCAAGCCATGGTGAGTGCGCTCTTTATCTTCCATGTTTCTTGCTGAAGTCTGGTGTTATATATTTTTTAGGGACCTATATTTCAATCTGATGCATGTATGTATGTTATTTATAATAAATGGATGTATGCGTATGATGCAAATGTATGTACATGCATATTAGGGAGTTCATACTCTAAGGATAGATTTGAGCCATTACATGATGAGTGGCTTTCTACATGGTCTTAAAAGGATCTCTTGCTGTCTTAGTGATCACCCTTATGAAGGCAATATAGGGGCTTAATAGGTAATAAGATGACATATACACCAATCATTACCAGTCTAAGCACTCAGCAAAGAGTTGAGATTTACACAAACTTAAACCTTGACTAAAAGTCGTAAGATAAGCTACTACTCTCTCACTTAACCTAAAGTTTTTCTCAATATGAACTCTCATAAAATTTTAATGATGCATGAAATAAGTTATACAATGCATGAACAAATATGTATAAAATTAAAGCATATGAGCAAATAAGAATGAAAATTAATAATACAACAAAGCCAAACAATGATCAGACAAAAACAAAGCTTAGTTCACAAAGTCCCTAGTGGAGTCACCATTCTGTTGCATATGTGCAGCGTCACGGTGATTGTCCACCCTCGCTCATGTAAGTATCTAGAAAATATGAGGAGACAAGGAATTCTTATCTCTTATCAATGAAAAAATAAAATGGGAGTCGCTATGTCACGGTGATTGTCCACCCTCGCTCATGTAAGTATCTAGAAAATATAAGGAGACAAGGAATTCTTGTCTCTTATTAGTGAAAAAATAAAATGGAAGTCGCTACCTAGTATATTGGTCACTAGAAACCCTAACTGGTCTCAGAGATTAGGTACGAAGATTAGTTACGTAAAGAAAAGAAGAAGAACAATGTTGCTTAAAACGACACTATTTCATGTTTTTTTTTTTAAGAAAAAAATATAATTAAAAAGAATCCAAAAATAAATTATGATAAAAACCTTGGAAGAAACGACAATTAGGAGTCATGTAAATGAACCATCACTCTCATCCGAAAAGAAATCTATCATAGTTGATTGAAATTGAAAAGAATTACCCCAGTTTTGGATGCTCCAGGACTAGTCTGTGGTGTGGGCTAGGAATGACAACCATCTTGATTAATCTAATTCTGCACAGGCTTCTCCCACGATGAATGAAACTGTTGATCTTTTCAAGGACCTTGTGCTGCCATTACACCAGTAGTAGTGAAAACTATTTATTCATTTTTCATGATATTATGCATGAATTAGATAAATCATGGTGAGTTAATTCCGTAAAATTTAAGGAAGATACAATGGAATACGATAAATGAGATTTTGAGTAAGTGTTTACATGACTGTCTATGGCTCCGTTACATGTTCTCAAGGTAAAAGTTTTGTATAAATGCATCAACAAGTTCTCCCTATTACCATCTCTTTATGGTAGCTCGAGTGAAACCCAAAGCTCCTTTGTCAGGTGCACGATCACAATAGGAGTCAAGGAAAAAACCCTGACTAACTCTATACCAGTAGTCACGGGCGTTTCTCTTGATTGAGAAATGCATCTCACATTTTGATAAATTAATTATACAATTTGCTTTGATAATTGAGATATACTAAGGGGAAGGAATTCTTTTAGAGCCGAGTAAATACTGAAGATTTAGCCTATATAACAGACTTAAGAGCGTGTTTATACGTGCCAACTATTCAACTTTTACGTGCCTTCTTCCCCTAGCTAGGTCCTATTAAGATTCAGAATTAGGTAATCCAACTAGGGACATATATGCACTTGAATTGGTCCCCACAAGGGATGGAAGCCAAAAGCATTAGATAGGTGAAGTAAGGTAGAACAACACTTTTCTTCATGCCTTTTAACCATCAATACAACTGCGAAGAGCAGTTTTAGCTTAAAAACAAGATGGCTATCAAAATCATTAGTATCAACATTTAGTTGTAGTATTAGCTCCTTTAACTATTTTTATTGAAAAATAAATGCTCTTTTCTTAAGCATAATTTTTTTTTTAAGACTGGTTTTGTCAGTTTTAATTACCTGGTGAACCTATAATTCTAAGTTGGTAATTCCAAATCACAACTTAAATCTATAAATATAATAGTTGGCATATGCTAGGCTTATTGAACCTACCTCAAAACCTATAAAAAGTCTATGAAAAAGGCTTCAATGATATTCACCTAACCCATGGTACTTTAATATTTTTGATTATGATGTTATTAAATATTAAATATTTTTTTTTATTTTTTTCGGACATTCAAAGCAATAATAATTCTTTGTGGGTTCATTTATTTTAAGCATTAAAAATAAATAACAAAATATTTTTTAAAAAAATTTAAAAAATCCATCATTGAGTTTTTAAAATTTAAGTATGTTGGCCTAATAAATTCGTTATTCAACCAAAAAAAACCGAGCAACACATAATTGTAAAATATACCAACTTAAAAAGATATTTTTTTTTTGAACTGCTAATCATTATATTTCATTAAATACTAAATCATGTAAAGAAAAAATAACTTTTTTTCTTGGTGTTGAAAACTTACTCTTTTTTCCCCTCTTTCCAAGTAAGCAAATTTGGGCTGGGTTACCCCTACCCCACGTAGGCCCATTAAATATTAATAAAGATTTTCATGCTTATTTTTTTTAATAAATTCAAATGATATTTTTGCTGAATTTAATTGCCCACCATGTTTCCGAGACCAATAGTGGTAATTGATTAAAAAAACAGAAGAGAGGAATTAAGCTTTTCCTTAGTCTGGAATTGGAGAAATCACTTAATTTCTAGAATCGGGCTAGTTTTTGACGAAATCATAAACGCATATGGCATTAAAGCACAAGTTTTAAAATATACTTTTACCATGAAATTTTTGCAAGATCAGTCTTGGATATCCTCGCTACCTTTAGAATAAAATAAAGACTCCTTTATCTCTATTTACACTTTTTGTTGACCTAGACATCCTCTACCACAAATAACACCAAAGGAGAGCAGATATCACATTATTCGCCCACTATTGTCTATGATATAAGAAATCATATCGAAGAAACCAAAGAAACAAACAAAGAATTCCGCCTAGGCTCACCGTGATGGGGTTTGGTCACTAACAACGATATCCATGGTTATAATATTGAAAGGAAATGATTTTCAAGGAAGGGTAGGTCAGTTGAATGGGTAAACGATGAACTGAGTACACATAACAAAAATTGGTGTCCTTCTCCTCGGGCACAGATTTATGATCGTAGAGAAATACAATTATCATGAAAAAAATTGTAAATACAACAAATCTGAAAACAAATGTGACAACATGAAATATTGCCAGGCCTCGATTATCTTTTTTCTCCGGGATATATAGAGTCGATCACCTGACCGAACGCAACCTTGGCCTCGAATTGACACTGCGAGGATTCGCAGGTGGAGCAATGAATTCTGCATACATATCCATGAAAAACCTGTCAACAATGTCAAGATAGGCTGGACATGTAAGGCGTGAATAGTAGTGAAGAATTTCTTCGACATCTAATACATGTTCTACGTTGCTAACATCCATCATCTCTAGCTCCTTTAACTTTTGTGCCACCAAGAAACTCCTTCCCTCACATGTAATGTGCTTAGAACTTGAATTGTCATCCAGTAGTGGTGATCTTTTCCTAGCATAAGAACTCTTGATTTCATTGTTAGGATCATCGGTTGTAAAGTCCTGATCTCTCCTTTGTAAGTACTGATAATTCTTCACAGCGGTTGCCTTCGATAAATTCATGAAACCTGAGTTTAGGTTCTGATCTCTTTCTTGCTTTGCTGACGAAGAAGACGGGGCTGATGCTGTCTTCTTCTCGTCTCTCTTTGGTTTCTCTTTACCTGTGGCGTCCCGCCTGCCGGTGAAGTCGTTGTACAAGTTGTCCGAGTCTTTGTTGTTGATGAAGTTTGTTTGGGCCTTCATGTCAATGCCACCAGTGAAAGGAGGACGATGATTATTGCGAGCAGGAGTTTTTGGTAGCTTTTGGTAATGATCACCAGAAAGAAAAGACTTCAACCTTTGTACGGTTTTTTGGAAGAACTTTTTGGTGGTGCATATGGAATTTCCAAGCAACATTGATGGTGTTATTCGGTGGTTCTTGGTGGGCTGGCAGGAAGTTGGTGAGGTGACTTCGTTCTTTTTAAACCTACAGGAAAGGACACAGAGATCTCTCTATCTGTTCTTTTGGCTTCTTCTGCTGGCGATGATATATCTCAGGGAAGTTTGTTTTTTTATAAAGGCAGGAGAGGCAGAGGAGCCATTGGAGTTCGTTTAAAATGCTTAAAGATAGAAGCAAATTCCCAGCTAGATCTTTCTTTGGGTTCCACCTTGTATTTCTTTGTCTTCACACGCTCCAATTCTTCTCTTTATGTCTTGCTATTTGCTACCACTGAGTCCCCACTTTTCCACACATTAATTAGAAGATACCAAAGAAATGTATGGCAAAGCTTGTGACTGTTCCTTAATTATGACGAGATAGTTTCCTTACTTTTACTTTAGAGGATGGTGGAGTTGGTGTCTGGCCTCTTCAGGAGAAAGAAAGAAGCGGGTGCGGTGGTTGAACTGGGGCTTTCTCTTCTCTCCGTCGCTAGCTATCGCCACCATTGTGAAGAATTACTAAGATAAATACCTTCCTTACCACTTCTTGAAGCCTTTTTCTTTCCCACTTGTGCTAATAAGGGCATTCCAAGTGTTAATTTATTTTAATTAAAAGGGGGGAAAAAAGGAGTATTATTAATGCAATTTCTATTTGAACCTCAACAGACCGGTAAAATCATGACACTTGGTGGCAGTGATGGAGATCTGAAAACTACTTTTCTTTGTGGTCACTTCAATCATTCGGCAGCAGTGATCTCTCGACTATCACCACTTAGCTAGATTGATTACGTGGAGAACGGTCGTTTTTGTTTTTAGATTTGTTTTAAAAATATATTTTATTAAATTAATGATTTTAATAATTTTCATATATTAATGTTAAAAATAAAAAATTAATATTAAAAAATCTGATTTAAAATAAAAGTTACTTTTTCAAAAAAAGTACCGACAATTCTAAATTCAGTAAATTGATGGTGGACTATCGCACGATGACAGATTGATATTCCGGAAATCACGGGATGGATTTGATTTGCCCTGTTCTACTTTTCATTATTAAAAGTTCATTCCTCCAATAAAAAGTCAGAATGCATACAATTTTTTAATTCGAAAATGTACTTTTTCCCACGCTATCCTACATTAAAAAAAAAACATTTATATGATATTATAATAAATATGATTACTGCCTACTAAAAAAATGTTGTTTATTCTTATATATTTTTTCCAACATTATAAAACTTGAAACATTTTAAGAAATCTAATATTATGTGAATTAATATATTGAATTAATTATAATTTAATATTTTATATATAGACATCTCTTAATATATTATTTCATACTTAGTAATTTATTATATTCTGATAATATTATATATTTTAAAATATTTTTTTATTAACATGCTAATATATATATATATATATATATATATATATATTGGTCCCTGCCATTGCAAATGAACATAATCAAATACTGATTTTTGCTGTTATGGTGAAACAACTGTAATGGTAGATATTCACCTATAAATTGTAAATGATTGTAACATTATATAGCAACACATGAATTTTAAAAGACTTTAAAAGTGAAATCAATAAAGATACTTAGTCATGTCTACAATGAATTATGTGATTGGAATGGAAAGATGCATGTAATGGTTGAAATAAAAATAAATGGATAAAATATTGAAAGAAAAATATATATTCTAAATGTGAAAAGGTGATGATTATGTTAGTCAATCTTGTAAATGGGACTAAAGTTACGAAACTGATTATTTATTTGGCCGTGTAAATAAGACTATAGTTATGAAATCTTTAATTAATTGACCATTTATGTAAATTGTAAATTGGATTAAAGTTTTAAAATTTTTATTTATACACATGTAAAGGAATTATGATTATAAAATTATTAATTAGTCCGCCATGTAAATAGAACTAAGGTTATGATATTGTTACTTAGAACAAAGGTTATGATATTGTTATTTAGTTGGCCTGTAAATGAGACTAAAGCTATTGGTATATTGGTATATTATATAGTTGGTTGTGTGAATGATGACTAAAGTAATTGTTATGGTATCATAATTAGTTATTTAGATGGAGACTACTGAGAATGAATTTGTGTTAAAATCAGCTCATGAGTAGTGATTTATTCTATATATATATATATATATATATATATATTATAATGTGTTATACATAGACAAAAAAATATTTGAGTTGGAAAATTTTTGGAATGTGTTATAAATGGGCACGAGAAATATTTAAGTTTAAAAACTACCATAATGTGCTATAAATGGACATGATAAATATTTAAATTGAAAACATATTAGAATGTGTCATAAATTGACATGATAAATATTGAAGTTGGAAAACTATTATAATGTGCCATAAAAAGGTGAGAAATATTTGGGTTGAAAAAATATTGGAATGTGTTTGACATGAAAAATATTTAAGTAAAAACTATTATATTTTGCCATAAATAGGCATGAAAAATATTTGAGTTAGAAAAATATTGAAATGTACCATAAAAGGGCAAGTATTTGAGTTGAAAAAAAAAATTATAATGTGTTATAAATGGAATGAAAAGAAACATTGGAATGTACCATAAATGGGTCTAAGAAACACTTATGATAAAAAATATATTTGAAGGAGCCAAATGAGTGTGAAGTATATAAAAATAAATATATGTACAAGCTAGAAATGGATTAGAAGCATATTGAGTTTGAAAATGTACGTGGATGATCCATAAAGAATATAATAGACATTCTAATAGAAATTGATAATAATGAGCCAATAATGATATAATAGATGTTGAAATGAATTAATAAAATTAATTGGTTAAAATAAAATAAATAATTAGAAAAGATTAGAAGACATATAATTGTAATTAAAGAAGAAATGTGATATGAATTAAGGGTGTTATCAAATAAATTAATTACCTGAACTAAATATGCTTATGAGATAAAATGAAGTATAGATTAAATACGATGTAGAAAGAAAATGTGATATAAAAACATTATAATAAATTCAATGAACATAAAAGAAGTGAGTGAAAAAAAATTGTATTGAGATGAGCTATGAAATAAATGATAAATCAAGGAGCACTTACATATGTGATGATAATAGTTTAATAGAAAAAAAATCACCAATGATTGATGAGGAAGTATTAAGTTGAAAAGGACATAGATTGATATACTTATAGAAAGGTTAATAATATTGATTTTCTTCATATAATTATAAAATGTAATTGATATGATTAAAGAGTTAATGTCTTCTTTTAAGTGTAGGAGTGTCAAATTAATAAATAACCTGATAAGACTAGGGTCGAACCATAAGGAGGTTGACTGTATAAACTACAAATAAAAAAAATAGATAATAACAAAAAAATAGTTAAAGAGAGTTTTAAGATGTGATATTGATGTAAGGATTTAAACAAATATAAAATAATTATCAAGGTCAGAGGATTCATCAATTATATTTCAAATAAATATAATATAAACTCTTTTTATTATTTAACTGGAAACCACACACAAACAATGTTCCAATTGGATTATAATTTATTAACATGATTATATTAATTATCTTATTTGAGTAATGTCAATACTTGTAAATATTGTTAGATACTCATGGTGATAAATTATGTTAACAACAAATCAAGTTCATTTTATAGCACAAGTGTCGTTTATACCATATAGTTGAGCTATGAAAGTGTCAAGTATTTGATATATGAAGGCTTGTTCAACACAAATCTAGCCTAACCATTTAACAAGTAAGGTATTAAGAGCGAGTAAGATAATAAATACAAAACATGTTTGTATCAAACATTAAAGTCCATGTTAAATTTATACTATACTTATACTTACATTATTAGTGTAACCCTTTCACCTTGACATAATAAACTTAGCTAAGCATTATAAATAAGAGAAACATTGAAGAGATTAAGAAAAATATAACATGGAATAAAAATTGAACATTATAAAATACAAATAAAGAGAACAAGAGCTTCTTGATCTAAAAATCAAAATGCCTAAATGCATGAAAAATGCCTTCTTTTATATGCTAAAATTTAGAACTATTGATTTGATGACTAATTATTGAGTGGGTGACCACCTTTTAACCTGATAACAATCATTATTTTTTTGTTTTACAGAAAATATCATTGTTAACATTAGAATTTGAATAAATAGTATTCAAAAAATTTATGGAAAATTATCTCAACTTTCCAACAAAATAAGAATGAGGTCATTTAAACTTCTAGAACTCAAGATATGGGATGAACATTAAACAGTGTCTAAGCTATATGACAAATTTGGAACTTCTCTTTTGATGATAATATTTTGACTTTCAAATGACAGAATTGAATCTTGGACTCTTATGAATATTTTAGGCTTATGTCTTAAGTTTCTAGCCATATAAACCAAATTGAAATCCAAGATCTACAGTTTTTGATATAAGCCAATAACTAAACAGTACTCAATTTGAATTGAATTAATATATCTTTTCTAAGCTTAGCCTTTTTTTTGTCCTTTCACTTTCAATAGTTAATCATATTAATCAATTCTTTGAATGGTAAAATATGCTTGTATTTAAAATGAGTATTTACCATAATTAAAGCTATCTTATATTATCAGACATGTTATTATAAAGCATGCTTAAGTTATGAAATTTAATAATACTTTCTGTGTAATATGATGATATAAAGCATTAAAGAAAATGTACTTTTAAGTACAAATTAGTAATAAATAATTTTAAATATTTATGGTAATTTTTATAATCATGTTTGTTTTACAAGTATTATAAGTGATCATTGATGGAGAAAACAAGATTAAAAAGGGAATTTGGAAGGAAAAACCAGTTTTGAGAATGGAACAAGGAGAAAGAGAAACATGCAATCATGGAGGAGGAAGAAGAATTAAAGGGAAGCTTGCAAAAGAACCCTTTAATGGAGTTTAAATGGGTTAGTAAGATGTTTTTTGATAAGCTATTAAAATTGTTTTAGTGTTTAATAAAAAAATGAAAGAAATTGCTAAATTCTTTTTCTAAAGTTCTTGAGCAATATTTGGGAGATGTAAGAAATTAGTTGAAAATTGCTAAATTTGCATGAAATAATTGTTAGTTTGAGTAAAAAACATGGAACAATTGGAAATACATCAACGGAAAAAAATTCATCCAGGGTTGACCATATTGTAGACTTTAGGGAAATGGCTAAATTGATTTAAAATGTTACGAGATTTCATGTCTATTTAATGTGTTGTTATGGATAATCATGTTTTGTAAAAGAATTTTATTTAGATGTGTGAATTTGATAGTTTGTGTTAAAGGAAAGAAGTGGTAAATTTGAAGTTGTGTGATTTATAATATTGAATGTTAATATATTAATGTGAAGGATTTAGAATTAGAAATTAAGGATCAATTAGAAAAAATTAAGAATATATATATACACACACATGTGCATGTTAAGGGTAGGATACATGGCATAGGAGTTTTGAAACTTGAATATGAGAAAGAGAAACTAGTGCTTCATTGGAAGATTATATATAGTTCTTTAAAAATAAAATAATATGTTGGAATTTTGTTTTAAAATAACTTTTAATAAGCATATTTGAGGTCAAGTTTAAAGTGAGTTCCATTTATTTTTAGAGTTAAATTTTTTTTTAAATTATTCTCGTATATAAGTTTTTTAACATGAAACATTAACATGATTAAAAAAAATTATGAATAAATGAGAAATTGATCGCAAAGAACTCTTAATTAATATATTTGTTGTGAAACCTAAAACCCTCTATCCCACATAAAAAAATACAAGATTGTCTTATAATTTATTTAATTAGAAGTTAAAGGGTTATAAATAAATCTAAATTAAAAATTATAAGATTTTATTTTTTATTGTGATTAATTACTGAAAAATGACGAAAATAAATTCTCGTAACTACTAGAATTATTATTAGTTGTGGTTCTAAACATTAGTATAAAACAGGGTGGAAAATGAGATATTTTATACAACTTAATAGCATATTTCTACCCTTTCTCTTTATTATTTTATAGATTGATTTTCAACTTATTCTGTAATTTAAGTTCATATCCTTATTGAGAGATTTTAAATTAAACATTTCTTTGGTCAGTATACTTAAAAGAAAAAAAATATTCTTTTAAGTAATTTTGTTTGAATTCTCTAATGTTAATATCATATATTCATTTACAGCAAGTGATAAGCAAGTTAATTTTAAGAACAAGGAATTAATCCTTGACTACAACAAGCCACTATAAGTTCTTGGGTTTAAGGTCTTTAATATGTATGCATCTTACTTTTATATTATTTTTTTATAATTATTTTTGATTTTATATATAATATCTTTTATGCTGAAATTATAACCCTATATTTTCTTTATATGTTTAGCATACATGCTAGGTTGTTTTGATATCCTTAATAATTTAATTTGGTTATATAAAAATTACATGATATACCACCTAAACTTTTGTGGTATCTAGTCAAATCTATTAATAATAATATTAAGGTTTTATTCACATATAATTATTTATAGTACTTTGCAAACTAGATATTTATGTAGTTTAGTTGTTTGTGCATGTTTTTTAAATATATTTTTATGCGTGATATATTTGATTTAAAAGATCTAAATGCAATTAATGTTAACTTATATATTTATAAATATTTTATTTGCTAATTGGTTTATTGTATACTAGTTGTTGTTTCATTTTCTGCTTTATACTTATTAAGCCAATAATCTGATTATAATTTTGTTTAGTATTTGTTTATATAGAAAATATCATATCTATTCCAACAAACATTGCTTTGACAAGTACTACTTTGATAGAGAAAATTTCACCATAATATTATATTGTGTCTTATGAAAAACCTTAAAAGTGTAATGGTTTGAACTTAAAAAGTAGCAATAAAAGATGAGTTTTCTATCTAATCACTTTAAACGTGGTAAAGTTTTAGATGATGATTTTGACCCCTCTATTATGGCAATTGTGGACATAGAATTACAATAATTTCATGTGTAAAAACTATATCTTGAATGAATTTTGTAACATATCCTATGATTTGTATAGCTTTAATTAAGAGTGTTAAGGTATTATAGAAAGTTTTGAAAAAAAAAGTACAAGGTTAAAGATGTTAATAAGAAAAATTTCATAGTTGAAAATTTTATGGATTTTAAAATGGTTGATTTAATGATCATTATAAATCAAGTTCAAGAGTTTTAACTTATTATGTATGAGATTCATGTTGAATGTATCTCTTTGAGTGAATCCTTCTAAGCAACTGTAATTATTAAAGAATTACCACTATCTTAGAAGAACTTGAAGATCTACCTCAAGCATAAGTGCAAGGAAGTAAGAGTTAAAGATTTCATTTTAAGATTAATGATAAAATATGATAATAAATTGTCTAAAAAAGGAGTCAAATCTTCCTGCATGGCCTTTAAAGGAAAAAAAATATATAACAAGTAGTAAAGACCCATAATAAAAAACAAAACAAAAAGCTTGTTGTAAAGGGATAAAAGATTGCTAAAAAGTTCAATGAAAAATGTTTAATTTCCAATAAGGTTAGACACTGAGTTACGGATTGTAGAAATATAGATAAGAAAGAAAACTGTAAGAAAAAATTTCTTAAGCTAATATCATCGAGGTTAATTACCTCACAAAATAAAGTTTCATAAATGAATATGTCTACCATTATTTTTGCAGTCAATTTGATCAATAATTTTAAGCAATGACAAGTTGGTACTGGTATAACAAGATATGTATGCAATGAGAAGATGATGTTTTTCACTTTAAAAAATTAGATGGTGAACACATGTATATGAAAAATTTATCAACCTCCAAGATATTAAGTGTTAAAAATATCATACTAACAATGACTTCCAGAAAGCTTGTCACACTCAATAATGTGCCTCAAGTTATTAATTTTAGAAAGAACTTAGTATTTGATTTATTATTAAAACAAAAGAGTTTTAAGAAGATCTTTGAGAATGACAAATTTATATTCTCTAAACAAGAAGGAATGTTTGTAAAAAAAAGGTATCTTAATAATGATTTATTTAAAATAAATGTGATGGCCATCAAAACTAAGATTGTGATGAATAATAATAATAATAATAATAATAATAATAATAATGCATCTTCTTCTTAATTGCTTGAGTTTTGTGACATGTGATGTGATAGATTAGGGCATGTGAATTATAATTATATACAAAAATTAATTAACCTTAAATTAATAACAAACATGGTTTTTAAGAAAAAAATCATAAGCGTAATGTTCATGTAGAATAAAAATTCATAAAATCTTATTTTCAAACAATTAAAAACAATAATGAACCTCGAAGCTTAATTTACTTGGATATTGGTGATTTCAAATTTATAAAATTAAAGAATATTACATTACGTTTAGATATATGATTAAATATGAGATTATTATACCTATTTGTTTTAATTCACTCATATATTAATGATTTAAAATTTATGCATCTAAATGTAAGAAAAAAAATTACATTACTTGATATATACGATCGTGTAAAGGATTGTTGCATCTTTTTGTTTAAAAATAAAGATAAAGCTCTTGAAATATTAAACATTACAAGAATGCTATTAAGAATCAAATTAATAAGAAAATAAAGGTTACAAGAAGTGATAGTAGTGGAAAGTACAAAACATCTTTTGATGGGTTTTGTTTAAAAAATGATATTATTTATTAAGCCACACTTTTTATCACATCAATAAAATGGCATTGTAGAATAAAATAACCAAACATTAAAAAAAATAATGAATGTCATCTTGATAAGTTTGAGAGCATCCCAAAAGTTGTAAAAAGAGGAAATTATGACTTTCAATTATATACATAACAAAATACTCAATACAAAATAAAGAATATACTTGTATATATTAAATTGTTGAGATCCATACCATTGTGTGATGATCCTAAGAGCATAAAGCCACCAAGAACTAAATTTTTCGGTGTGATAAGGTTGGAATCAATAATGTATTATAAGGTTGAGAGGAAGAGTTAAGAAAGGTTCAAATGATATGATTTTATGTATGGAAGTTTTTGATTTTGTGTTTGATTATGCATATTAGATGTGTTTAACCAAGTTGAATAAATGGTATTAATTATGATTCAATTCTAGCTATAAAAAAATCAAATGATAACTTCAAATAAGGTAAAAGTTTTTTCTATTTTTTAATTGACTTTCACCTTGATTCTATCATTTAATATTGCATTTTATTAGGAATTAGGTTTCATTAATTGTTTTGGTGTACTTTTTATTGTGTTATCCTGACCTTATGATCCACGAATAATGCTTAACGAGTTAAATTGGGGTGACTTGGGTTTATTTTATGTTATTTCTCTAATTAAATCTTTTATAAATTTTATTATTCAATATTAGGTCAGACATGTTTGGTTAGGAATTGAGCTTTATAAATTTTTTTATTTGCTTTCTGTAGAGTTATCTTATTCTAATGACTAAGGTTGTAGGTTTGACAAATTAATATAGGTTAAATCACGTCACTTTTTTAAAAAATTTATATGAGATCATTTCGATCTCATGACCCCATCAAGGGTTTGACATATAGACTCAAGTTGTTTTTTATTTTCATTTTAATTTTATCTTTAAATATTAGATTAATTGAGAATTAGATTAATTTATTTTAATTTATTTTTTATGATGTTATTTTAGTCCCATGTTGCAAGTTTGATAGATTAACTCGAGTTTTTTAATCCTTTTTGTAATTGATTTTGTTTTTCAATTTTATTATTTAATATTATATTGATCAAAAATTGAGTTTTATAATTTGTTTTGATTTGCTTACTATGAGATTATTATAATCTCATAACTCGTGTCATGGATTTGACGTATTAACCCAAGTTAACCTAAATTAATTTAATATATTATTATCTTGATATTAAAAAAAAAATTTAAATTTTTTTAGTTAAACTATATTTTTAAATATCTTTTGGTTTGCTTTTGGATTCACGGAGTAAATTAAATTACATTAGATCAATCCCTATTTGATTTATTCTTTTTTCTACTAGAAAAAAACATTTACACATTTTTTTTACGTTCAAATGGTGAATAATCTAGTTTTCCTACTATGTGTTTTGGGTTTTGTCCTATATTTATAAAAGACTTACAAGAATTGACATTCATTAAAAAAAAAAGAGATCCATTTCTTGAATTTGGTTGTTCAAGTGTTTTGGACAGTGCACAACATGTTCTTTTACATTTAAGTAAGCCTTTGATACCTGCCCCTGGGAATACCGATTTGAAAGCAAGATTAAGGACTGGCAGTCAAGATTTCTTCTCCAATTTCTGATGTTTTTAAATAGAAGCAATTTAAAGTAATGGCATTGACACGGAGCCAGTTTCTAAAGCTGCTAAGATTTGACATTTCAATTTTTGAGCTTCATTTATCCCCATAAATTGTGGCAGTCTATGTGCTGTTCATATACTTCTATGAATATATCTCTGAATGATCATATTATTACTAATGAAATGGTTTAACATCTGTTCCTTAGTACTCAAGATCAGAACCATTCCATTATTTTAACTAGTATACAATTTATCATTTCCTTTTGACAGGATACTATCCATGCTCTTATTTTAACTGATATGTAGTCTAAGATCCAATAATTTGCGTTTTTGCCTCCTTATCTCCTTCCCCTTGCCATTAATGAATTGTTGTCATCTCTGCAGGCGGGATAAGCTGTCAATTCTCTGCATTTTAGTCATCTCTGCTGGTGGGATAAGCTGTCAATTCTCTGCATTTTAGTGTTCATGACTGCCGATAGCTTATGTGCCTTTGATCTAATTTCAAACGTGATAGAAAACTGAGACTTGGGATATACACAATATGGAGCTGGTAAAACTAAGCTGGTGAAACTAAGTCTTGGAACAGACACAATATAGAGTTGGTGATGGGAACGTCAATCCTGTGAAGTCTAATGAAGACAGCAGAACTCAATTCTTGTTTTATTGAATTTTATTTAGGTTAATTTATTGATTTTATTTTATTATTATAAAATATTTTATTTAATGAGCTATAAATAAAAAAATGTTAGGAAGTTTTTGATAAATTGAGTAAAATTTATAAAATTTCAAACTTTTCCAACCCTTATTCTTTCTCTTCTTCAACCTTTTTTTCTTCTTTTTTTATTTGTCTTTTCTTAGTTTATTTTTCTTTTTAATTTTAAATCTCTTTTATCAAGTACCAACTTTGAAATTAAAGCCTGGTTTTTAGTTGTTTTTACAATTAAATGATTCATTCTTGAAACTTAATATAGCTTACCAAACTTTAGAATTTTTGGAGCCCTCGTTAATGTGAAAAAAAAGAAGAGTCAAACGCTCTTTTATTAACCCCAAACCCTAATAAAAAAAAGAGTATGATTCTTTGTTTGCCAAAGATTTGTCTTCAAATTCAGATGACTTTATAAGGGATACCATATTGAAAGAAAAAAAAAATCTTCCCTTGCATTTTTACATATTATATATTATTTTTACTTAACAGCCTTTTTTATTATTGATATCTAGCCTTTAATTTTATTTGTTATTTGTAAATTTTTACTTAAGATATTTCATGTTTAAAATATTCATAGTGTTTTCTATTCTTGATTAATTTCCACATTAAAAAAATGATACTAGTTTTATTTTTGTGTTGTGATTTCACTAATAAGATTCGTATGCGAACTCAATTTTATTTCTAAGTTAATGTTTCATGTATTTGTGAATAGTCATCTAGTTTCCAACTTTAAATTTACGATTACCATGGAATCAACCTTGAGTAATGTTTTTAGAACCAATCATGATATATATATATATATAGAGAGAGAGAGAGAGAGTAGGTTGGGTATAGTTAGTTATACCCTGATATAACCCGAGAGAACTAAAAATTAGAGAATGAAAGTCGTCCCTCACACCTATATCAAGTGTGGAGATAAGAGTTATAAGATTATCATTAGTAATAGAAGTTATATCAATATAATATCTTTAAATATCGTAGCTCGTTGAGACCTAAAACATGTTTTTCATTCTAATCTAGATAATGTGTCATGGATTAATAATAAGTTCATAATAATTAATGAGAGTTGTTTATTCCTTATCAAATTTCTAGACCATTATGATGAAATTTTGTTGAAGTGATTCCAATAGATTAGGACATGTTATTTCAGAAAAGCCATGTATATATGATGTAGACATCATCATTTCTAATCGATTAAATTTATATTCTTTCACTTTTGAAGGTAGAAAGATCAAACTCATTGGATTTCCACTAGATCTAGCAATAAGAACAAGAAAAAGAAGAATATGAAAGAATAAGGAAATAAAACAAAGAGTCTAAATGAGTTTAAGAATAAAGTTAAAGATCAACTTATTTTATCTAGTTTAGTTGAAAAAAAAAGGTTCAATAAACTCTTTATTAGAATTACCCAAGAAGGTAATTATGGCTAACATAATAGGTGTGAAAGAGTTTTAAAAGAAATATATAAAGAGTCAGTTATGTATCCTTTAGTAATTGAAGTTTCTAGAGATTCTCTAATAAAGTTTTCTAAAGACATAAGTGCAAAGTCAAAAGAGTTTCAAGATAGTTATCATTTTGAGATCTTTAATTTCTTGATCTTTATGCTTGACACCTAACTTGTCATAGATTTTGAGTAATCTTTATAGCTTTTTGATTCTTTACCCCCTATGCTTGACATCCTGCATGTCATACATTTTAAACAACCTTTTAAGCTCTTTAATGCTTTGTTCCATTTGCTTGACATCCAGCATGTTATAAGATTTTAGTAATCTATTAAGCTCCCTGAATCCTTACCTATTATTCATGATAAAGAGGATAATGATGGCTCCAATTCACTAGGTGATGTCTAATCTATATTCATGTAGGATTTAAAAAGTGTATGTTTAATTCACTAGGTCACAAACTTAAGATAACAATAGATCTTTCTCTTTTATCTCCGCACTCTAGAATATCTAAATTAATTAAGTCTTTTGCATATGGAGTTCATAATTTGCATGTTGACATAAAAAAAAAATTAATTAAGTAATAAACAATAAAAATTTCAAACTAAGTATCATGATGCATTTAATACTAGAGATTATTTCATGATATGGATTAGACATAAATGGTGTTATTTGAAAACTAATCATAAATTTCAAGTAAGTAGTGTTAGAGCATTCAAAGTGTTGAAAATGATTGAATCAAATTGACATATTATTAAACTACCATTAAACTTTGATATTACCTTTACTTTTGACATGAAGGACCTCGTTATATATAAAACACAACATCTTATCTTTAATGATTCTTCTTAAACCGTTGCCTTATTATTATTATCTTTGGCATAAAAAAAAACATAATAATGCTACTTTGGATGCATATGTTATTTTTACTAGAGATGTTAAACTTCAGCTAATCCTAATATATAAGCTAGACAACTAGATTCAAATAATATTTGGATTACTAAAAAGACACCACGATAACTTGATCCTTATTTTTAGGAGTGTTATTGGAGCCGTCTTAAATTATACTCAATAAGGTCGAGTTTTTCCAACCCCGGGAGTAGATGGTGACATTAAACTCGAGACATGGTTCACACGTTCGTATAATCTATAATGGTAGATGATAGCCCAACCCTTGTGCTATTGGATTTTATTTAGGTTTATTTATTAGACTTAATATAGTTATTATTGAATATTTTATTTAGTAGACTATAAGCCTAATTGCTTGTTCTAGTTAGGGTTTTAAAATTAATATGTTATATTTTCTAAATATTAGAAAGTTTTTTATGGATTGAATAAACTTTGCAAAGTTGAAGACTTTTCCAACCCCTATTTTTGCTCTTTTCCTACCTTTTCTCTTCCTTTTATTTAGTTTCTTCTTTCTTTCTTCTTTATCTTTAAATCTTTTTTGTATTGCATTAGTTGGTGTATAACACTTTTCTATTTTTGTCTATTAGAGTCTTTATCAAATCCACTTTATGGATGTCTACTATTGATTTAGTAGTAGAATTGTATTTTTTGTGTAGATTTTGTCTTACTACTTTTTATTCTTATAGTCCATTTGTGCCTGATATGGTCAAATTTTTGTGATAGTTTTTTCTTTGTTGCCAACTTTATGCTATGACTTTGAAGATCTAATCAAAGTCTTCTGCTATTTTATTCTTTTTCCATATTTTCCATTGGCTTTTGCATGTGGATGTGATCATCATGATGGTTACAAAACCATTTTTTGCAATACAGTAAAGCTAAAAAAAATAGCAAATTGGTTATGTCACTCGTTAAAGAATTAAAAGAGTTGTGCTACCATTGTAGCACATGTTAGTTTAATATGTCATGTAGCTAATTATTTGGTTACATGTGATATTTTTATATTCATGTAAGTACATATTTATTATTCAATGGAAAAAATGATATTTTTCCAATTTATAGGATTTTTTGGATTTTTCTATAAATAGTAAGTTATGCCTCTTATTTAATGTGGATTGTCTATTAGATAGAAAAACTACATAAGTCACATAATAGAGAGCTAGCATTCTAGGCACAACAATCTCTTCTAAATAGGGATTTATGAGATTTTTTACTAGTGATTTATATGGATTACCATTAAAAGCTAGATAATTAAAAGATTTGTGATTTAGAACAACTTAACTTTTAAAAAACTACTCAATGCCGAAGAAGATCAAATGTTCAAGTAATAAGTCTCTAAACAACTCTATATTTGTCTAATAAAATCCTAAAAACTCAAATAATATTTTATTTTATTATTTTCACTATGTGAATGATATTTAGAAAACCAACAATACAACCATCATAAACAAAAAATATTTCAGTACGAGCTTCATAATTTTTATAATTTTTTTTTGTTGTGCTACACCTAGTAACTTAACCTTTTAATTTTTCTTTCTAGGATTGCATTGATCCTAGTAGTGTAGCCCTTTTAATTAGTTTTTAATATGTGCTACTAAAAGTAGCTAAACTTATTGAATTTTAATTGGTTGTAGTATTCCCCTGACCAATAAAAATAGGCTATTTTTCTTCTTTATTTTTTTATAGGTGATATTTTATAATTTTTGTTATCACAATCTATATTTTTTAAAAAAAAAAGCTCTTGCAAATTAATTATGACATCATGTGGCCTTGTTACAAGTTGAAATGGACTCCAAGAAAGAATTTCTAGTTCGAAGTCTTATCAAACTGGTAAGCAAAGAATGTCTTCAAGAAGATGGTAGGAAACTCCATTGTTATAACATCCTCTTGCATTAAACCAAATAATTATTAGAGAATAATATAAATTATATTCTGAGGCCTCACCTAATAGTTTAAGCTATTGAGTTAAGATAATTATTTGACATACTATCAGAGTCTTGATAATTAAACAATCATGAGTTCGAATCTCACTATCCTCATTTATTTTATAAAAATTAAGTATAAGGTAATATGAATTTATGCAAGTTTCAAGTCCAAAGAGTTTTTATTTGAGAAGGTGTGTTAAAGAATAATATAAATTATATTCTAAGATCTTATCTAATAGCTTAAGCTATTAAGATGGTTCTTTGACAATAATATATTGATTTGCCAATTTCAAATGCTTTAGCTTGATTTGATGTAGATACTCTTTACTCCTTGCTCTTTTATTATTTGATTAATACTTAATTAGCAATGTCTACTATCGATTGTAGCGACCAAGTAAAATAATAATTATGGATTAATGCATGAATTATTGCATTTGGTGGAATGCATTTCTTATAATAATTTATCATTTCTTTTTCACAAAATGTCAACTCTAATTATAGTTTTGAAACCCGACTTGGCCTGACTAGTCCACTGGAAACTTAACCGACTCGAGGTTGGAACCAGGCCGAGTTGAAGAAAAAATAGAGAAAGGAAAAACCCGGTGGATTAACCCAATAAGACTTGATCAAAAATCCGATTGTAACACGTTAATTTTTATTTTATTTTTTTATTAAAATAATATTATTTTGATTTAAAAAAATAACCTGAACGACCTATTCAAAACCTAGAACCTAGGCCGGGTATAAGAACTATGACCCTAATAACTAGGCATTTGATATTTAACCAGGGTCTTGGCTGTTATCATAATCCGGCTAGAGGTTAGAGTCTATCCTACAAAAACCTTAACTTCTTGTACACAATAGTATAATCAAAGGACGGTGGCAGGACTATCGTGAAACCATGGTTGTGTATGATTTCAGTCTAATGGAGGTCTTGATAAATGGCTGTTTGGGGTTGGTGTGCTTCCAGGGACTCGGTGATTGAAAATAGTCAAAGATGTTGCAGATGTACTCAGTTTCGTCCGCTCAAAGCTCCAAGCTCGCAAGAATATGAAAAGTAGCAGTGTCCTTATTGATGTTAGCTTCCGAGCAGTGCAGGGTGACTTTGGCTTCGTGCTCTCTTCCACAGAGTCACGGCGGTTTGAAGCAGCCATCAGCAAAAGGCTGATGTAAGGATGAGAGCAAAGGTAGGCCATGCATAGATGAGGTCTCGAGTTTCTGAACCTAGATAGTCTGATTCCTGAGTTGCCACCAAATAGACCTATTGCTCTTTCCCCTTCAACAACACCAACACTGGTCTTTCCACCGGCTATTCCTTTGCTCCTTTCAAAGTGAAACTATTGAATTTTTAGGCTACAAAATCAGCACCATCAAATTTGTAGACAAGCAAAGCATAGATGGTTGCTTATGTTAGTATTGTGAAATCAAATTTGATTCAATTCCAGCATATAGATTATGGAAGTCTTCTTTTCACAACATGATGATAACCAGGAATTTTCATGCTGACAAGAAGGGTGGGGATTTATCATTTAAATTGAAAGAGAAGCAGCATGAAAGTTATGCATTTAGTTATAGTAGTTTTTTGTTTGGAAATTGAAAAATAAGTGATCATGTTAGCAGTGGATGAAGTCTTAGTTCTCAGTAGATACATAGCTTTCTATGAATAACACTGCACATAATTCTTTCAAGAACATTCTTTCTTTAAAAAACCAAGACAGGTTCATAAAGTTCTTACATCCTTATGGCCATCACCATCAAAATGGAGCTGGAGTCATGTTTCTATGCCTTCGCTTCTTAAGCTAAGGCACAAAATTCACTGATTCTAAAACCACTAACAAAAAACGTTTAAGCAAAAGAAAATGGTTGTGATGGATGCAGTCACCTGTGCGAGAATTCACTCCCAGGAATTATGAGCAGTCAACCATCAGGCTTGCACCTGCAAGAATATGAAAGGAAATCACAAGGTAATGAGATTTTCAACAAAAATAGGATCTTTCCAGCATTTAAAAATAAACAAAAACAGGCAGGGAGCAAGAAGCTAATATCTGAAATTCATGTTACTACATTGTGTAAAACTTAATTAATGATTCTTTGATACGAAATAAATATGTTTATAACAGAATCGTAAGTTTTAATAACAAGGAAACAATACCTCCAGCCATTGATGTTCCTTCTGTATTTGCTGCTCTCTTTATATATATATTTGGCACTTCCGAACTCTACTCACTCTATATAGATGGTGTAAAGCTTAAGGTAATCGAGTTAGTGAGTATGGAAACCAAATAACATTATTTATAGCCAAAGCTTCCATCAAGCTTTAATGGTTATATGTTACACATATTTATTATATTATGAGTAGTTACAAGTGAAACACTTTAAGAGTTCATTAATGTTACATCCTTAAAGTGAACCACTTAAAGAGTTCATAAATGTGAATGTTATATTTTTAAAGTGAATCACTTTAAGATCTCATAAATATAAAAGTTACAACATTTATAGTGGATCACTTTAATAGTTCATAAGTGTGAAGGAGAATTAGAGAGTCGTTTATAATGACTCTATAAAAAACGGTCAACATTCTCCCATTTGATCCACATTTGTAATCTAATATTTTATCTTAAACCCATTAACAATATGTTTTAGTAATAAATACATGAATCATGACGATAGGTCCTCTAATTGATGAGTATTATCTTCCATATATTACTATGTATTTATTTCTTTAAACACTATAATTTATGTGGTAATAAGTTCATAATGAATAAACCTTATGTTCATTCTTGGTCCAACATAAATGAATTTTTCTCAAAATCAAATTAAGGTGCACATTAATATGAAAAGAATATCAAAATAGTTAAGAAAATAACATTGTTCAAACAATGAAAAATTACATAATGGAACCAAGTCCCTTATCCACTACATGATCCTTGAATTTCAACGGTGGCATGCCCTTAGTCAAAGGATCAGCGATCATTAGTTCAGTGTTGATGTGCTCAATGACCATTTTCTTTTCTTTAATAAGTTCTTTTATGGCTAAATACTTAATGTCGATGTGTTTACTTCAACTTCCACTTTTGTTGTTCTTAGCCATAAAAACAGCAGCTAAATTATCGCAAAACATTCTCAATGGCCTATGGATAGAATCCATAATTCTAAGCCCAGAAATAAAACTTTTAAGCCATACACCATGTGAGGTAGCCTTAAAACAAGAGACAAACTTGGCTTCCATAGTGGAAGTTGCAGTCAAGGTCTGTTTAGCACTCCTCTATGATACAGCTCCACCAGCCATCAAAAATATATATCCTGATGTTGATTTGTATGAATTAATATAGCCAGCAAAGTCAGAATCCGAGTAGCCAATTACTTCCAGATTATCTGTTCGTCTATACATAAGTATATAGTTTTTGGTTCCTTGAAGGTACCTTATCACTTTCTTTGCAGCTCTCCAGTGGTCTAAACCTGGATTACTCTGATATCGTCCTAACATTCCCACAATAAATGCAATGTCAGGTCTTGTATAAACTTGAGCATACATAAGGCTTCCGACAGCAGAAGCATATGGAATGTTCTTTATTTGTTCCTTTTCAATATCGTTCTTCGGATATTGATTCAAACTGAATCTATCACCCTTCATAATAGGAGCTACACTTTGAGAATAATCCTTCATCTGAAATCTCTCTAAAACTTTATTAATATAGGTTTCCTAAGAAAAACCCAAGATACCTCGAAATCTGTCTCTATGAATTGTAATGCCAATAACATAAAATGTCTCACCCATATCCTTCATATCAAAAGTTTTAGAGAGGAATTGTTTCACCTCATGTAGCAAACCCTTATCATTGGTTGCTAGCAAAATGTCATCCACATATAAAACAAGAAAACAAATTTTGCTCCCACTGACCTTCTGGTATATACATTAGTCCATAATGTTTTCTACAAAACCGAGAAATTACATTATGGAATTTCAAATACCATTGGTGGGATGTTTGTTTTAAACCGTATATAGATTTCTTGAGCTTGCAAATGAATTGCTTACCATCACTAGAGGGGAATCCTTCAAGTTGTTTCATGTAAACCTCATCTTCTAGATCTCCATTGAGAAATGCTATTTTCACATCCATTTGTTGCAACTTTAAGTCAAAATGGGCTACTAATGCTAAAATAATACGCAAGGAATCTTTCTTAGATACAAGAGAGAAAGTCTTTGTGTAATCAACTCCTTCTTTTTGAGTGAATCTTTTAGCAACGAGTCTTGCCTTGTATCTCTCAATATTGCCAAATGAATCTTTCTTTGTTTTAAAGACTCATTTACATCCAATGGATTTTACACCATTAGGCAACTCAATAAGATCCCATACTTGGTTACTCTTCATAGAATTCATCTCTTCCTTCATGGCATTATACCATAGTTCTGTTTCTTTGCAACTCATGGCTTGTGAAAAGGATCCGGGATCATTTTCGGCGCTAATATTATCGTCATATTCTTGCAAATACACAACATAATCATTAGGAATTGCTGATCTCTTTGGTCTAATAGATCTTTTTAATATTGTACCATCATATTCTTGAGAAGTATGTGGTTCAACTCGTTGTTTAAAAGTTCTTGGCAATTCTTGAACTACTTAATCTATTGGAATATTGTCAGCAATTTATGGAACTTCAATGATTGGTTGTTCAACATCAGTTTGTACTTGAGGGGTGTTGTAAACAATAATCAATCTATCACTTGAAGTGGAAGGTTGAGATTCTGAATGATCATTTTCAGAAACAATGCTTCTGGTTTGATCGCTCTCACTGATCAAGTCATTTTCAAGAAACTTTGCATTTCTTGATTCCACAATCCTAGTAATGTGAGATGGACAATAAAATCTGTAACCCTTAGACCTTTCAGCATATCCAATGAAATACCCACTAATGGTCCTTGGGTCCAGTTTCTTTTCTTGTGGATTATAAATTCTCACTTCAGGTGGACATCCCTAAACGCGCATATGTCGCAAACTCGGTTTCCAACCTTTCAGTAATTCAAAAAGTGTTTTGGGAACAACCTTAGTTGGAACTCGATTTAATATATACACTATCGTCTTAAGTTCTTCAACCCTTAAGGATTTAGGAAGTTTGGAGTTGCTGAGCATACTCCGCACCATGTCCAATAATGTTTAGTTTCTTCTTTCTGCCACACCATTTTGATCTGGTGAACCAGGCATGGTGTATTGGGCAATAATCTCATGTTCTTGAAGAAACTTTGCAAATGGCCCTAGTGCTTATCCATCCTCTGTGTATCTACCATAATATTCTCCACCTCTATCTGATCTCACAATTTTAATTTGCTTATCGCATTGTTTCTCTACTTCAGCTTTAAAAATTTTAAAGGCATCTAATGCTTTGTTCTTATTATGAAGCATGTAGAGATACATATATCGAGAGTAATCATCTGTAAAAGAAATGAAGTATTTATTACTATGTGAGTCCAAGTCTGGACTACATATATCCGTATGTATGATCTCTAATATGTCTGAACTCCCAATGGCACCTTTCTTTGACTTGTTGGTCTGCTTTCCTTTTATGCAGTCCATACAAGTCTCAAAATCAATAAAATCTAAAGTATTAAGTACTCCTTAATTTACTAATTTTTTAATTTTATCTATAGAGATATGACCTAATCTCTAGTGCCATAATTTAAAGGAATTTTCATCAATAACATATCTTTTAATACCAGTGTGAACATGCATTGAATCATAAGTGGTATTATTTTATAAATTAATGCAGAAAAGACCATCAGACAAAATACTATTCCCAACACAATCAGATTTATAAAATAAAATGAATGATGATTTTGAAAAATTAAAGAAATATTCCAAAGGAAAAAATCTTGAAATTGAAATCAAGTTTCTAGAGAAACTTGGAACATAAAAGGTCTTTTCTAACTTTAAAATAAAACCACTACTTAGAATTAAATAGCAAGTTCCTATAGCTTCCACATGTGAGCCCATCTTGTTTCCTGATAAGATGTTTTGCTCACTTCCCACTGGCTTCCTTAGGTTTTGCAAACCCTGCATGGAATTTGAAATGTGGATTGTTGATCCAGAATCAATCCACCATGTGTTAATATTGACATTAACCATATTAGATTCATAACAAACAAATGAAGTTGGATTACCTTTGTCCTCAAGCCATTTTTGAAATTTAGCGCACTTCTTCTTCATGTGTCCCTTCTTTTTACAGAAGAAACACTTGGAATCTTTCTTGATACCAGCTTGGGGAGGTATTTTACCTTTCCCTTTCTGATTGGCTTGAGATTTTCCCTTCCCACGTATTGCCAACATTGTACGTTCACCCTGTTCCATCACTAATCTCTCTTCTTCTTGAACACACATGGTCATGAGTTCATTAATTGATCAATTTTCCTTATGTGTGTTGTATGAGATTTTGAAGGGTCCATATTGATGTGAAAGGGTGTTCAAGATATAGTGCACCAAAAAAGACTCCGACATTTCAACCTCGAGTTTCTTCAATTGAGCCACAAGGTCCCTCATTTGTATAATGTGCTTGCGCACATCTCTCACACTGGTGAGCCTTAGGGATGAGAACTTTATGATTAAGGTGTTTGCTAGTGCCTTATCTGAAGTGATAAATTGTTCATCAATAGCTTTCAGTAAGTCTTGAACCTTTTCATGCTAATCGACAGAACCACGAATATCAGCAGAAATTCTAGTTTTAATGAACATTATGCTGAGCCGATTAGATCGCTCTCATCGTTCATGAAGCGTGATGTCTTCTGCAGTGCTGGTATCAATAAGTGTTGGTGGTTCGTCTTTCCTAATAGCATAATCTATGTCCATCCACCCTAAATGAAAAAGAACTCTTTCCTTCCAGATCTTATAGTTATCTCCCTTAAGTTCAGGGATATCATAACGAACATCAAAAACATTTGCAGGTTGTAAAACTGCATACAATTATAGATTACATGCTTAAGTTAAAACTAAGACGATAAATATTCATGCTTTACCAATGTAAATCATGCTTAAATATCAAACCTAATGACATAAAAATGCATGTGGGCTAAATTCTTAATTCAAGTAGATTCAATTATTCTTTATAATCAAATTATTTACTTAATTCATAATTCTAAAAGGATATATCATGATTATAATTTGATATATATTTTATCTTTAATTAAACTTTTATGATAAAACTATCAAGTTATTTACTTAATTTATAATTCTTGTGGGTAAGTTATGAATAACTTGATATTTTATCCTAATTAATAATATAAATATAATAAAAATTCTTGTGGGATGAAATTTATTATATTAAGTATAATTAATTACAATTAATGTCTAATATTCTTTATATGATCCTAATAATTCATAATATATAATTTTAATCAATTAAAGATGTTGTGGCTATTCTCTAATTAATTTAAAATTATATGGATCGTTAGACATTAAATTGCTTAAGACTAACTTAATATTATGAATTACATAATTTTAACTAATACTAACATGTTATTATTATGCACAAAATATTATCATAATATAAGCATAAATATTGCATAATCAAAATTATAATATTATGCATAACATTTAATTTCATACTATATATATATATATATATATATATATATATATATATATATATACACTCATAAAATTGCATGTATTAATATAGAGCATAAATAATCAATTCATGCAAAATAAATACTAGCATAATAATTAAATTTGCATAATAATAATCTAAATTACATATAATTAAATCAAATAAAAATTATAATCACAACAATGTATTATAACAATTATTAACACAATTCTTAATTATTTAAAAATGGGAATTAAATGTCATTGTTTGTTAAAAATCAAAGTTGCGTGTTTTTTTTTCTTCGAGCCATAAACAAAAATAAACAGAGCAACTTAATAAACCAAGGCAGAGATAAATTCTAGCTCTGATACCAAATGTAAAACTTAATTAATGATTCTTTGATGCGGAATAAATATGTTTATAATAGAATCGTAAGTTTTAATAATAAGGAAACAATACCTCCAGCCATTGATGTTCCTTTTGTATTTGTTGCTCTCTTTATATATATATATATATATATATATATATTTGGCACTTCCAAACTCTACTCACTCTATATAGATGGTGTAAAGCTTAATGTAATTGAGTTAGTGAGTATGGAGACCAAATAACATTATTTATAGCCAAAGCTTCCATCAAGCTTTAATGGTTATATGTTACACATATTTATTATATTATGAGTAGTTACAAGTGAAACACTTTAAGAGTTCATGAATGTTACATCCTTAAAGTGAACTACTTAAAGAGTTCATAAATGTGAATGTTACATTCTTAAACTGAATCACTTTAAGATCTCATAAATATAAAGGTTACAACCTTTAGAGTGGACCACTTTAATAGTTCATAAGTGTGAAGGAGAGTTAGAGAGTCGTTTATAATGACTCTATAAGAAACGGTCAACATATTATTCACTTTACCATGAGTATCAGGTAGTTTTGCAGGCTACAGTTATGTTCAGAACGCAAATAGAAAGGACAAAATCTCCTAAACTTGGACACATGACCGATATTCCGCAAACAACTCTGAATGGTTCCCAACATCCTCTCCAAGGTAATTACTTGTAAGAAATCTAAGAACATGTTGAGTTCAAAGCGTCTAAAGCTATTGAGAATCGCCCGCGAAGTATTTATAGAAGAAAGATGTCAACAATGCTTCTAGAAAGAGAAAGAAAAAACATTAGAACTGCAAGAAAGCTGTCAATGTTGATTCATATTAGTCATCTAATTTGGACTGTACACAAATAACATTGTAATGCAGTCCCTGTTATTCAAAATTATTACCATGTTCTAAGAAGTTTAGTTTTTATAAACATGCAATATAGTTATATTACAAAGCAAATTTGCAATCAAAATAAAAATATTAGTACGGATACTAAGCAAATATTAAAACATGTATAAGATATTGAAAGACATTCCTAACATGTATGCTAAAAATGTATTGAAATTATACTTTAAAAAAAACAATATAGAGTATTTGTCGAAACATTTAGAATATAATCAAGCTGAAAATTTATTGTTATCAAAGATAAATTATTTATCTTTAAAGCATTAATTATATATTGCTTATCACTTGATGCAAATAAGATATATGCAATAAACTTCTTTAAAATTTCAATAACACCACCTTATTTAGTTAGATGCACTTCTACTTCTAAACAAGGTTCAATAACTAAAAAAAAAATATAACTCAAGTATTTCTCTACAAAGATCAAACTTAAGCTTTAAATTGAAAATAAAAACAAAGCTTAAATCATGGGAGAAAAGACCAAAGCACGAAGGTGAAGAACATATAGCAAATTAGGAAAATATATGTCCCAAAAACTATCTAGAACATTCTTCCTTTAGAACATTCTTCCTTCAACCTACTTTATACTGAACATTGGAACTAAAATTTTTTTAAAATTAATTTTGATAATTATCAAAATTAATTTTATAACAATTTTAATTATCAAAATAAATTCTCTCTATTATTAGCCTTAATTATTTGTCATAAAATAGTATTAAAAATAATTTTGGATTTAAATCTAATATTATTGTACTATGAAAACCGTTCATTTTCATAAAGAAAAAATGTAAACCTCAAGTAATTTAAAACTATAAAAAGATATATAATGGAAGGACGATGAGATAAAACATCCTACATTATGAAATACATGAAATGATTTTGAGAAGTGGAAAATTATGATAGAAAATAAAATGAAATAATCAAATAAATGATATAAATTGGAAGGGAAATACTCGCTAAGATAAAGGTCAAATATTAATAATTTTAATTAGGGTCTATACTTTATTATACTATAAACCAAATGAATTACCCAAAATCCATTAAGAGGCATGAGAAAAAGATGTAATGGCAATTAAAAAAGAAAAGAATTTACCTCTCCTTTTATAAAGAGAGGACCAAAAAGAAAGAAAATATTCCTTTCTTCTCTTCTCTTTTATCCTTGCAAATTTCCTCATAAAACAATATGGATTCTTGTGTTTAAAAGTGATAGAAAGGATTGGATCGAAAGCAAACACAAATAACCAAAGACTTAGAAAAGAATTTTTGAGAGAGAATGTGTTAGTAGAGAGAGAAAGTCATGTTCATTGGAAGGAAAAGAAGGAAAATTCATCTAGTTGGTTTTCGATACTCAGATAATTATCTTGTAAGGTGCCTCAAGTATATTTGAATAAGTTAATTAGTGTTTAATTGATTTTAATTGATAATTATGATAGTTGAGCTAGTTTATGATGAAAATTTTTGGAATAATGTAAATTTTCTTGAAATTAAGCTATTAGAACTATAGAAGGATATAAGAGAAGTAAAACCATAAAGAAATAAAGACACCCCACGGAAGCCCTTAGAGCTGACCATAAAAGGGATCGATTGAGAGTTTTGAAATTTGTGTTATACATGAGTATTATGTGTATATTTATATGTAAATAATGGTTTCAAACAAATTGAACCATCGTTTCATGATATGATGAATTTCCATATAATTTATGAATTTGAATTCCTTAAATAGATATTTGGTTGGATGTTAGATTATGTATTTACAATGAATTAATATAAGAACTTGAAATGCATGATTTAAGTGAGGATGAATAAATGAATTGGGTTTTTGTATAAATACACATGATAGGAATGAATTATGCTTGGTTGAGACAGAAACTTATTGGATAACCTATTAATCCAAGAGAGAACTTTGAAGTGGGACAATAAGGAAGAGGAGCTAAACAAAATCATATTTCAAGTAGGTACTATATACCTTATAAATAAAACTCTATTTAATAAGTCCCCATTAGTTATGTTTTCAGTTGTATTGGTGTATACGATTTAAATAGTCAAAGTTGATGAGATAGTCGAAAAGAATAAAATAAGTACTATAAATGATTAATTGATATCCAATTAGGATTTCCATATTAAATGGATTTTGAGTAAAAATGTTAGACCGATTGGTATCCAATTAAAATTATCAGATTGAATGGATTACGAATAAGAATGTTGAAATGATTGGCAATTATGAAAGTTAGCTAGATTGGTTGGTATCTAGCTAGGATTACTATATTTAACAACTTCCATATAGGAATGCCAAAGTGATTGACCATTAAGGGTCTTATGATATTTTTATTCAATCAATAAAAATGAGATTGAAGTAGAAGAAAAGTTGCATAAAATAATGTAACTCATGGAAAATCTGAGAGTATTTTATAATTATAAATATTTATATAATGAAATGTTGATCTTTATTTCAAGTTCTACACTAGATTATCATGAGTAATTTTCAATCATTATTATTTTATTGTAGTTAATAGATGGAAATTGTTCCTAATTTTGTGTAAACAAGCTTTTTGTTTTCTAAACTCTTATTATTATCTTGTGTTATGTAACTAAAATATTTAAGTTCAAATGTTACATTAATAGTGGCATGTAAAGAAGACTAGTTGATTATATTTTTATTAATGATCTGAATAAATTAATGATTAACAAAACTATTTTTTTATGGTTAAGAATTTATAAACCCAAACCCAAGCCTAGAAAATAGATCGGTACTCTTCATCCTCCCTTTATAGTAGATTTTAGGATTAAAATTAATATAGAATTAATTTTGATAATTATCAAAATAAGTTTTCTTCATTATTAGCCTTAATGGTCCATTGTCAAATAATATTAAACCTCACAATATTGGCTTTAAATCTAATGTTTTTTATATAAGAAAAACTATTCAGATTTAAAAAGAAGAAGACTAATAGATCAAGTTTTATTCACATGCTGAACAAATTAATGGTCTACAAAACAAATTAGGGGGAAATAATTATAAACCTAAATACAAGTATGAAAAATAGGTTAGTATCCTTTAGCCTATTTTTATAGTAGATTTTGAACCAAAACTAACATAAAATTAATTATGATAATTAAAAGAATAAATTCCCTAGCAAAACTTAATTATATACCATAAAACAACATTAAACATGTATTTTTAACTTTAAACTTGATATTTTTTGTGCTAGAAAAGTGTTCAAATTTATGGAGGAAAAAAAAAAGAATAATTGATTAGAATTTTATTTATGGACTGAACAAAACAAATTAATTTGGGCTAAAGAATTATAAACACATATTAAAGCCTAGAAAATAGGTTAGCATCCTTTATCCTCTTTTATACTGGATTTTAGAATGAAAACTAATATAAAATTAATTATGCTAATTATTAAAATAAATTATTTTCATTGTTAACTTTAATTACTTGCCATAAAACAATATAAAACCTAAAAATCTTATTTTTAAATGTGACACTATTTATACTAGAGATTGTTCAAGTTAGTAATAAAAATGATTAAATGATCAAAATTTGATTTATGGTTTGAATAAATTAATGTGCTAACAAACAAATATATTTCAATGGGCTAAATGATTATAAACTCATAAAGAATAAATTAGTATCCTTCAGTCTTTTTTTTATAGTGGATTTTAAAATTAAAATTGATATCCAATCAATTCTAGCAATTATTAAAATGAATTTTATTAATTATCAACTTTAATTACTCGTGATAAAACTGTATTAAAATTTATAGTTGTGATTTTAAATCTTACATTTTTTATACTAAAAAAACTATTAAGTATCGGAATTTTCTTAATGGGATGGATAAATTAATGGGTTTGAAAAAAAAATTATAATTCAAAGAATTATAAATCTAAACTCAAGACTGGAAAATGTGGTTGAATCCTTTAACAATCTTTAAACACTTATTTATAGTATATTTTGAAATCAAAACTTACATAAAATTTATTCTAAAATTTATTCTAGTAATTAACATAATAAATTCTTTTTAATATTAGCTTTAATTACCCTTCATAAAACAATATTAAACATAGTGGTTTTGACTTTATATTATATTTTTTGTACTCCAAAAACTATTTAGAATTAGGAAAAAAGAAGACTAACTCAAAACTAAGAGGATGACAACAACAAAAATTATTTATTAACCAGAAAAAATTATAAACCCAAACTCAAGCTCAATAGGTTGGCATCCTTCATCCCCTCTTTATAACAAATTTTGTAACCAAAATTGATATAAATTAATTATGATAATTATGAAAATAAATTTTCTTTATTATCATCCTTAATACCCACCATAAAACAATATTAAACCTAATGATTTTAGCTTTAAATATACTATTTACGTACTGAAAACATTGTTGAGGTTCATGACAAAAAAGACTAAAAGATCAAACTATTATTCATCGTATAGACAAATTCATGAGCTCGAAAAGAAAAATTATGGGCTAAATAATTATAGACTAAAGTCCATAAAATAAATTGAAAAAAATTATTTATTGTTTTAAAAAATATTTTTATAATAAACTCATACCTACTCATGCCTTAAAACCAAACCGAAGAACCCGTGATACTAGCTTAGGCCTAAGGTCTGTTTTGCTTATGTCTTCTTCTCTTTGAATGTTTGTGAGCTCTTTGCATCTAATTTTTACTCTCTTTTTTCTAGTATATAAATTACAAGAAAATTTTTGAGTTCCACAAAAAATATCAATTAACAATTTTTTTCGATCAATTTTTTATTCATCCATTATTTTTTAATAATATTAATGTTTTATATTAAAAAATTTATGTTGGAGAATAAATTCCAATAAAATTTTAATTTGAAAAATTAATGAATAGTACTTTTAATTTGAACTCAAATGTATCAATTAATCTTAATTTAAAACAAAATTTTCAACAGTTACAATAGCAATCCAAATCTAGGTTAAGAACATGTCAATTTTTATCTGTGTTGAACGTGACCCATTCAATTAATAATGCAAGTAGACTTTTTGCTTGTGAAGTCTCATGTAACAGGTATAACATGTACAGAAACGAAAGGGCAACAATGGAGGACAACACAACATGTTAAAATTCACAATTTAAAAATGGCAAACACATTAAAATTAACAAATCAATGCATCAACATCGGCCACATTGGCTACAAATAATATTACAACATCATAAATTAAATCTTGATATAACCAGTCAAGAACAATCAACCTTTCTGAAGTAATTTGGTATATTGGAGCGGCTGCAACAATTGAGGCAGTGTCAGGGCGCGGAGCTGCGCGCGGCCAGAGATTGTTTGCGGCAGTGGCAGCAGCAGCGCGTGTAGCTCATGCAACCCCTTCGACCTGTTAAACAATCATAGCACAGCAAACTAGATCACCTGTTGGTAAACAAATAATAGCTCACTGGCTTGAAGAATAGCAAGATGTAGTAGATGGAATATTGGTGTTTTAGGTATGATTTATTTTTGTTTCTTTCTCCCTTGCTAGATTCGGTTTCTTCCTCAACAAATTTCCATGACTGGTGATTTCTGTAATGTTTTGCTTAGAGTGGAAGGCTAGTTCGGGTGGAGTAGCTTGGTTGGGTAAACAATAACATCGGGTGTATTGCTTGTTGGTTTCAAGAGAATGGACTTATCAAATAATTTCTTAACTTAAAATTTTAAATTATTATATAATGTTTGAAAAATAGTTTAAATTACTATTGAATATATCTTTTAAATAAAAGTTTTATGAGATTAAAATTTATACAAATAGATATTATCTTATATTTAATTTTTATTAATTAAAATAAAAATAATAAAATTTAAATTTATAACTATTTAATCAATAAAATTCTAATATTATATTTTAATTAATAAAATTCTAATATCATATCAAAAAATTATCTTAATATAAACATTTAAGCAAAGATCTCAAGGATTGTACTCTCTAACATGACGATCTTGTTCTAGTATTTTTTGGTAGAGATTCAAGGGTTTAAAGCTGGTTGATCATGTGACTCGACGTTTCAGATTAATTGGGGTTGTGATCGGTGATGATTCAAGGCTAATAGCGGTTGTGATTTATGTTAGTTTGGAAGGTGGCACACAGTGGAGATGAGGCATTGGGTCTTGTTTGGTGAGAAGGAAAACAAACGGGGAAGAAAGGATGATCGGGAGGTTGCTGGGAATGGTGATTTGTGTGGTTGTGGTGCTTCTATGAGAAGGGGATGGCTGTTGCTACTGGGTTTGGTTCGTTGGAGAGGGAACCGTTATGTACTGGGTTCTTGATGTCTGGTTGGAGGCTGTTTGGTAGCCGTCAGCGGCGCTGTAGAGGGTGAGGTGGGTGGCAGTTCTGTCGTGGATAATGGATGATGATGATATGTTGATTTTTGTTTGTGTTTTAAAGGAGAGTGGGGACGGTTCTCTCGGTTAATGCATGCTTTTGAAGGAACCTAGCAACATACATTTAAGATATCAGTTGCATGGTGATCATATGCCTGACAAAATCTTAAATAACATCTTAATATTTTGTTACATTAAAAAATTGATATGACCATGAAGTATTCTAAACTGTTGTCCTAGCATAGGTATCCCTCGGAATTTAAGCAGGTGTGAAAGACACACCTGCCGTATTGGGTGTACAGTGAGCCTATTTATATATGCACCCTTCAAAAAAAAAAAAAAAAAAGAATAGTTAGCTTAATAAAATTATTGGATTTGCCTTCTTCTTTTGTTTCCTTCTCCGAGGGGACTATAGGCTTATCGTGAGTAAAGCCATGTATTAACATGTTTATATGTACTTTATTTCTTCTATGTCAGCTTCAAATAGTATCAGATTTAGTGTTTGGTCAATTACTTGGAATACTCAGTTAAGGTAATTTTAATATGTAAAGTATTCATAAAAAAATTTGCAATGTTTTAAGCTACTTTGCATATTTCTGCGTTCTTTAAAGAGTCGGCTCTGGGAAATTCAATAGCAGGAGAAGGTAGTGACCGGAAACACAGTAGAAATGTTGTTAGATAAGAATTTAAATTTTTTTTTTAATTAATTTTTTTATCCTTAACTTAACAATATTAATATTAAAAATATATTTTAAAAACTAATTGCTTAACAGAGTAACAAATCCTTGGTTTGGGCTTTGTTTTTAAACTAGATTAAAGTTTATGGATGTTTGCTTTTATATTTTAAAAATAATTTTTATAAAGAATTAAAAAAATTATTTTTTATTTTAAATTAAATTTTTTTATGTTTTTCGATATTTTATAATGCTGATATAAAAATAAAAATATATATTATTTTAATATATTTTCAAAAATAAACTATAAAACCCCTTGAAAAGACTGTGAATATTCGATGGAATTCATTCTCTTTTAGAATTGGCGACCCTATATTCTAGCCTGAGGTGTCCAATTGGATTGTCAATGTCAACTGTATCTTTTTGTATTGGCCGGCCTGAGGTTCTTTGAACCAGAACAAAAATCATTAATGCGGGGAAACTGGAGCTAGTTAGGGCTCAGGAACCCAAAAAATGCGACCATTAATGAGAATGGCTAACCCTCCAGTAAGGCAACCATCCATCGTATAACCTCCACTGCCATGATCAGACATTCTTTAATCTGCAACCCTAGATGGAGACCTCCATGTCAATTCTCTCCCCATTTTGTCATTAATGTTCAAAAGGGACATCCTAGATTGTTACAAAAGCCTACTTGCTCGTTTATCACAGAAGAGGGAGAACGAAACCAAAAATCAAATCTAACATAACATTGCTATCAAATCTGGATGCTAGCAGTGAAAGCGACATCACAGTTGACAGTACCCCCACATCTTGCATGGTTTTGGCTCACATTCTCTCTGCTAGCTCTTAACAGGCATACACCCTTTTTTCTTATTCCTTCATGGCCTCTCGTATTTCAGTTTTAAGCTATGTATAAGCATTGATTGAAATGGAGGTACGTACGAGTGCTCACAGGAAAATACTTTATGCATCGACACGTCAATCTTCACTTCCTTAGAAATGAAAATTAAATTCCACAGCGACTAATTAAACAGCCTAGCCCTACATGAGAAGCTTACCAACGTAGAACATATATTGGTATTGTGGTAGTTTTTACGATTTTGATTTGAAAATATAAATAAAATATATTATAAAAGGTTCAAAACATGATACTCTTCGATTAATAAGGTAATTTGTCTACTCTTTGTTGATTTTTGGTAAGTAGAGAACAAGGTGCTCCATGGTTTTTCGAGAATAAGGCTATATGATCACGTTGGACGGGACACCATACAGAACTAAAACTATGTTCTCTTCGATGTTAGGGTGGTGGGGGTGGGGTTTTGCTTTGTCTTGCCGGTGTTACCAGGTAATGGAAACAAATAAATTTGATTAATTAATTTGATTTGGTTAACAATAAAACAAAAGCAGATGTACCTAACACTCAATGACATGTTTTGCATCTCTAATTATGCGTTTAGCTGACAAGATTTGTCTCGTTTATTCACTAAAAACTCACAAAATTTCAATTTTTGAAGGAAAAGATTAGCACTGGTATAAGAATAGGATTAAGATTTTGAAAGACTGAGGCATTTGATCTAGCTCGTATACAACTCGTGGCACCACCACTTGTAATTAAAATAATAAATAAATGCCCTCATTTTCTTCAAACTTACCCTTGGAAGCTCTCCTAGCGAAGCCCTAACGGTACTTCCATTTTGCTGTTGAATCACGGAGACAAATACCGAGTCCTTACGCCATATATATGAATCAAAATATGCAAGCTGCCATTTCATTTTGTTATAATTTTATTGCTAGCTGTTTTGGGATATTCAGATTCAGCAATAAATTCCTGATAATACATAGTGACCAATACAATGAACAAGAAAGCTTATATGGGTATGCTTAACCGAATAATTAATTGATGGGAAAGAATTTGAAAGGTGACCCACATGCACGTTGAGATGCTCCGGAACATATTGTTTCTTGAGAGAGATAATGGTGCACATTTTATCTATAATTAATATTCAATTTTATCATTTCCCTTCGAATCAAAGAGCTGTCTTTTTCTTTTTGACTAATGGTGATTTTTTTATGGAAAATATATGAACTTTGTATTTTACTTCTCTTCTTTTGGTGTATGGGAAAAGAAATCCAAAAGGACAACCAGAAAGACAATGGAGACAGCTTTTGAAATTTCTTAACTGCGATTGCCTTCGTATCAGGAAAGTTGCTATCCCATCCTCTCAAATTTAAGTTAAAGGGTATTATAAATCACTCTCTAAAAGTTAAGGAAACTTCAATGAATTATTTTATTTTTAATATTTTCAAAAATTATTTTAATTTATTAATCTTAAAAATAATCTTTTAAAAATAAAAAAAAATTATTACAACCCTGCTCCCAAACATATTCTAAATTTTATTTTATTTTTTTCAACTCAACTCAAAAGAAACTGCTCATCTTTCTCTTCTTTATTTTGGTCCAACTTTTCAAATACAATTTTCCACCATGTTATTGTTTCATGAACTTCTCTAGTCAAAAGGGGAAAAAATGACATTACATTCATGATGCCTGCATAAATTAACAGTATAACAACACAGAGAAATATAGATAGATTAAATAACGAAAAGGTCGTAAATACTCGGAACCTTCAGCATCAATTCAATATTTATACAACCATGAAAATCGTACTTAATTATTGTCCCATACAAATTTTACTGTCAAAAGAAGAAGAAGAAGAAGAAGAAGGAAGAAAAAAGCAAATTAAGAAGCCATCAGGAAAAGGGAGTGGAGCTTACATGATCAATATCAAGAAAATAACAGAGAAAGAAAATCTAGTAATTAACATAGTTTATCAGAGTTAGAACTCTAAACTACATATTTTAAAACAAAGATAGCAGAAAATTAACAAGCAGTACAGTTTTATTTTCTGCTCATAATCAAGACCAATTACAGAACAAAGCCTCCCAAATCTCCATGAAAACCTCAACAATAATCCTATGATGATGATAAGCGTTCAAAGACAAGAAACACTGCAGAAGCTGTTCAAGATCCTTAGCTGCAAATATCTGCTTTTCAACAATCATCTCAACCATTGATGTTCTAAAATCATTATAAGGATCACTAGAACTCTTCACCACCGCAAAGCTGTCCTTAACTTTGCCATCTAATGGCAAGACACCCGCATGAGAACTCTTCACTTTGGCCCTTCTCCTCCGAGAAGTGAACTTTTTTCCGCGAGAAGGGTGGCTAAGAGATCCTGATGAATCCGAAGATAGGCTTCTTGAAGAGAAAAGAGTGTCCGACTCATCCCCTCTCTTGTCCTCATCTTCGCTACTGAACCAATAATAGCTACCTCCAAAATATGTACTATCTTGTGAAGATGATCTGAACAAACTCGTCTGTTCTTTCTTGCTAATGATATTCTTCTTTTTGCTTCTGTTTTTAACTGAACGACAACTCTTCTTTTTCTCTTTGAAACTCAAGTCTTTGTAGAATGGATTCAAAGGAAAAATGGGGGAAGCAGGAGGGCAAGAACTGTGTCCACTAGTATTAGCAGTTATAAGAGGAGGATAGCGGTGTGATAATTTTTGCCTGGAGATGATAGAGTGATTGAGGACTTGGTTTGTTGCTTCAGGGCATTTGTGTCTGCAAATAGAAGGGAAAGGTCGAACCTTGGGCGGCATAGGCTCGATCATGTGGAAATTTTTATGGGTTTGAGGCACAAACACAGCATTTTCAATCACGTCCGATAAGTTTCGGGTCCGACATGAGCCACGAAACATGCGAGAGATTCGCGTCTTAAATCGGTTTTCCATGGGAGAAAGAGAGATATTTCAGAAGAAGGAGAGAAAGCAGAGAGAGAGGTTTGAAGGAAGAGAAGAGACAGTGTAAGGATGGCTGATATATAAATACATGAGAAACCGAAAGTGGGAGTGTTTTTTTTTTTAATAATAATAATAATAATTAAGGTTAAAGCGCGCCCATGAATCATAAAACTTTTTTGCTGCTTTTCGTCGTCTTCTTTGTCTGGACTTGGAAAAAATTGGATTGAGGAGACGACGTCAAGTCAATTATTATTTAATTATTGATATCTGATTAATAAATTATTAGCTTGTTGCTCATTTATAATTATTATCATATCTATAGTAATTATAGGTACTCTCCACCAGAATTTTAGCCCTCCTCCCGCAGAATTTTGTTTTCTCAGAGGGATATTACCGAACCAATTTAGGTGTTAGTCTAGATTAAATTCTTTCTTTTATTTGGATAATTTTCAAGTCATCGATGGAGAAGAATAAGTTCATTAACATATGATCTGATTTTATTCCCTGATTTTATTCAAAGAAATAAGTTTGTAAGGTAAAATGTTAAAGCAATTAGTGTTTTTGAGTAGTTAATTGTGAGTTCGTCATAATATAGCTACGTGAATAGCTTTACAAGAACATTTATACCTATACAATGGTGAGACAGAGTACTTACGCTGAAAAAGAGACATGAATTGCTCATAGTAATTATCCAATTATAAAATCAATAATTTTTTATTCAACTGAATTATGTTCGAATCTTATTAAAAGGCTCTACAAGCCAAGTTTTATGGAAGTTAATCAGTGAAAACTAGAAGGTATTGTTCCTCCTGGTATTATTATTTTTTCTTTTTATTTTTAATTTTCTAGTTTGTTTGAGATTATTGTTTTTTTTCTTTTAATTTTGGGTTTTCTAATTTATTTAGGTTATTTTAAATTTATTAAAGAAGTTATAAAAACATTTAATTAAAAAGCAGGCTAGTTGAATAGAAAATATTGAGTAATAAGCTTGTAAATTAGAGATTTTTTGTTCAATAAAATTTTATATTGCTTATAATTATTTTTTTTCTTGTGTTGTTTTTATTTGTATTAATATTTTATTTTTATTCAATTTTTTAATTCTTAAAAATAAAATAAAAACTACTTTATTTAATGCACGAAAGAATTTTCATTCGAGAATATAGTATCATTTAAGAAAGAAAATAATTTTATTAATATTAAAAAACAAATTATTATTTGCACATCACTTAAATGAAAAAACATGTGAAAATTAAAATTTAATTAAAAAAAAGTGAAAAGATAAGAATGGTGCATGTCGATACTATACAAATGTTCATGTTAATTTGAAAGAAGTGAAATAACCCCCCACCTCACCCCACTCACTTAGACAGATCATCCATGCTATCAAACTCCTAGACACATTAATATTCATGTTATCAAACTCTTAATATTTTGAAAAAGCTTTTTAATCATAACTTTTTTCTTTTAATTTTATAGTATGATAATGTCAAGAATAAATGCATTAATTTACCACCTTAATGAAACATTTACTAATTATTAACATAACTTATTCAAGCTAAAGCCACTTGAACAATGATCAAAAACCTTCATTTAGCCAAAAAAGAAACCTTAAAAATAAATAAGATATATATTTTATGAAATAAAAATTATCTCCACTTAATAAAGGGTTTTAATATATATTTTCCAACGCAAAGTCGCTACAAATGGTTTGAATTGGATATGATCCTACTCTAGGATTAGGAAAACCAGGCACGTAGACGACGGGTACTCAGGACCGGCCTGATCTTGCAGACTTGGAGCATGTTAGGTTATTCAGGGAATGCCAACCCACCCGTTACCATTTATATGTAAAGGCAGGGGGACCAAGAAAATATGGGAGCGCTTTTGCAGGTTTCTTTTGGTATTTGAAATTCAAATAGCAGAAAGGTTGTGCTCAATCTTGAATATTTTACAAACTTTTTCTTTCAAATTGTCTGCCCAGGTTATTATTTTTAAACTGATGTTTATTTTTTATTAGGGACAATTAAAAAAATAAAAAACTTCCTTATTTGGTTGCCCCATGTTCTTTTAGTAGTGTTTGGTTATTATTCAAGTCTAGAAGAGAATGAGACAGAGAAGATGGGGAAGAAAAAAAAAAGAGATAGAATTGTATTTGTGGTAATGATATATTAGACAAAGTAATTATTTTTATATTATATTTGGTAATGATAGACAAGATAAAATAAAATATAAAAAAATTATTTTATGCTTAATATGTATTATTGCCAAACTTATATATTTAAAAAAAAATAATTAGATTCTTTTTTTACTTTAGCTTATATTAAGTGTTGAAAGTAATAGTATTGTAATAATCTTAATTATAAAATCAGAACTGATTTAATAGGTTGATTTAGGATCTAAACTAGTTTGAGTTTAAGAAAAAATAAACAAAATATTGACTCGACTTGACCTGGTCAAAAATTCAGGCCAACCCTGGATAAAACACGAGTCAAGAACTCTTTGAATGTTTTTTAAAAAAGTCAAAATATGATTGCTTTTATTATTTTTTTAAAAAATATATGAGTCAGTTGGGTTGACTCTCTTGGCTTGTGACTTGAAACTTGTCTCAGGTTAATTTTCAAGTCGAGTTTTAAAATTATTATAATAATTATTTTTATTCATACATTGATTCAAGTCACTCTGTCTTGACCATCCAAACCTATTACTTGAGTCTTACCCAATTAACTACCGAGTCAGATTTTAAAATTATAATAATAAATAATTTTATTATTACACTAAATCAGGTCAACTCACCCCATGACCTAGGCTTTGACAAGTGACTCAAATTTTGTCCTAAATCAATCCCAAATTAGGTTTTAATTAAAATTATAATAATAATAATACATACATATATATATATGTATATATATATATATATATATATCCTAGTTGGACAATTTTTAAATTAAGAGTTTTTTACAGTAATATTTTAGAAATAAAAAATAATATGTATTGTCTTTGAATACTTATTCTTTCTATACTTTCTATTTTGAAAGCATATCACTCTAAAATTACATCAAATACTTATTTATTTTTATGTTTTTATATTTATTTCTTCAACAAAACATATTTTTATCTTAACTGTTTTGACCCTAAAATATTAACCAAAGACCAGAGATTTTACACTTAACATTCTCGATCAACCAAAATTATCAAATCAAATCAAATTAAATTACTAAATTATCTTTATATATAATATATAAAAAATACCTGATAAATTACTCAAACAAAATTTCTCTCTCATCAAATACAATGTCTCTTTTCTTTTGATGTTTGAATCCAAATCAAAACTTAATTTAATGTTTTCAATCCATTTTTCTTACTAGAAATATAGTTTTTTTAGATATGATTTCTCTTTTCTCTTGCTACTAAAATCTCTCTCATTTCTTTAAAATCAATTAGTTTTTTTTCAAAAAAACCCCAAATTGAAGCTTACAAAAAACCCTAATTTTTTTAATCTTTGTTCAATTGTTTTAATCCACCTTATATTGTTAATGTCTAGCTCATATTTTCTTTAATGAGTGAGTGGTTTATGATTTCTGTTTTTTTCTTTACTGTAACTCTCCCACTTCTGTATTTGTGTTTTTAATCCATCTCCATATCTCTCATTGTTGGTGTGGTTTTGATTTGAAAGGGATGACGGCTGATTGGTGATAATAATTGCAAGAGAAAGAGGCAAGTTTTGGGGTACAGGCTCATGGCTTTCCATCGCACCCAATACATCCCTTTCTCTATGCATCCACTCCCCAATCCCTTTATTCTCTCTCTTACACCTTTTATTCTCACTTTATAGAGTCATCAACAACTAATTTTTGAAAATTAAATAAAATATAACTAATTAATAAATGTAATTATTGAATTATGAAAAGTAACATGTGATGCTTTGTGGTAACACCGAAATTAATCAAGATAAATGTTTGCTGTGGGTCAGATATATTTTTTTATAACATAAAAAAAAAATTTAGACACTATTTGTTAAAAAAAAAATGAGAACTCCAATTATAATCTTATTTAATCCAATATGATAGTTTCATCCAATTATATGATATAAAAAGCAACTATAATAAATGAATTAAATTTTAAAAGAAAAAATTACAAATCTGAATTCTAATATATATCAGCATTAAATGATAAAATTAGAAATAAATAAATAAATAAGCGACCTTAACAAATACTCTAGTTATCCTGTTAAACTTGGTGTTCAAGTCATGAGATCGTGATAATTTGATAAAAAAAAATACAAAATTCATTTTTCAAAATAAATAGTTTCGAAGGATCAAATAAAAAATACAAACAAAATATATTAAATTTTTAAACCTGTGACTCGAGTCACTAAACATAAAGCACTCCATCTAGAAAAATCACAAATCTCAACCCTCAACAAATTAATATTAATAAAGTTGAAGGGAAAAATTAATTATACAAAAAAAATAAAAAATAAATTATGAGAATGAGAACTTAATTTAAAATAAAAGGTAAATAAGAGGACTATACCTAGAATTTTAAATTGAAGGGTGAATTTAAAAAGATAGATCAAATTCACAAAAGAATCCAAAATAAAAATATTAAATTAAATTAAAACAATAAGAACTAGATTTGAAAACAAAATCCAAAATTAAATTAATTATATTGAAATTGTTGCCACTACTATTATCACTTATAATTAATATAAATATAATTATTATCACTCTTTACTTACAATTTCACATTTATCATCACCACCCCCATCACTTTTAAATTACCTTAACTACTATTGGAACAATACTTAATCAAAATCGAAGCCGTAGCATCATCCTATCAATAACCATTTATTTTTCATACATATATATATATAAAGCTTAAATGAAAGGCTTTTATCATGTTAATAACAATCCAATATATATAGTTCACATACTAAAATAAATTTCTCAATAAATAAAAGGACTTCGAAATAGTTTGGCCCTGTGTTGATACGTATTACATGATATTTTAATCTAAAACTTATAAAATGATATTTCATTTAGTTTAAATAAAAACAAATAATAAATATATTAACTCAATATTTATTTATTAATTTGAGCAAAAACTCTAAACAAAAAAGGAAGATAATACTCAAAGCTTAATTATAAATGCAAATAGAAAAAAAATTATATTTAATTGATGACATATTAACTGAATAATTAACCATCTAGTTGTTTCCTCTTTGCTGCTCCTTATTTAGAGTTAACAGCAGAGTGACAACCCTCTGTAATGATCCTTCGATGTCAATTAATGGCGTTCGAGCTGTCAAGCCGAGCCCCTGCTTGTTTTACTCGGCATCTTACAACTACCTTGGAGGCGTGTCTTTTTTATTTACTTTTCTTTCCTAATTTCATAATAATAATAATTAAAAAAAAAGACTGATAGCTCTGACTTGTAAGGCGTAATTAGGAAAATTCATTTATTTTCCTTTTGCCTTTGGAAATAAACTTGTCTGTCAAGGTTTTGGCCTGTTCTTACTTTCTCTGTGTACTTAAGCTACAATTTGTTTTGTATGCCTTTTAGATCGCCTGCTCTGCATGCATTCATTGTTGGGACAGATTCCAAATCTTCTATAATGCCCTTGTCGCTGTACCCAATTCGATTCTACTTGCCTTCTATATCCATCAGACGTATAAAGATGTTCTTTTTAAAAGAAACAATTTAAGTTGTTAAATGTAATTTAAACTCGTAATTGTGTGCAGTTATTAAGGTTGTAATATTATATTAAAAAATTATTATAATTTAATAATTTAAAATATTAAATAAAATCTCAAAATATAATTTATATTTATCCATAAAAATCCAGCAGAAAGATTCTTAAACTGGGGAAAACCTCATGTGTTCGAACCATATGGTTTCTTCATTTTTTTTTATCATCGTTGGAACGATATGTTAAAACCTCAAGTATAGTTGGAAAATTTAAACGCGTAGCAAGTAGAGAAGGCTACTTTCAAACTGCATTCCACGTAAAAGAGAGGGAAAGCTAGCTGTAGGTGGGAAGAGAGAGAGAGTTTTGAGATGAGAGTTCAGGGTGGGAGACAAAGGTAGAGGTGTCACCTTTTCCATGTTTCTTGCTGGAAAATGGTATGTTCACGTTTTCAATGTTTAAATCTAAGTTAAATTATTTGTAAAGCTGTGTCAATATGCTAATGTCTGGCTTGAACTCTTTTCACTGCATAAAAGACAAGCGAAGTAGTCTAAGCTTTTGGCTGCACCGAGGAAATGAATCTTAGAGAGTACAATCCCCATTAAGGGGGGCTTATGAAGCCTTTAATATCAAGATCTTATGGTCTCTCCCTCTATCTCTGTATGCGAAGAGCATCTCAAGGCTTGAGAAGCTTCCAACAGCACAAAAACACGTCAAAAAGGGCCTTCACTCCAAATGCAAACAGACAGTTCTGGGTAAGTTGGATTCAGCTTTTCCACAAGTACGAATTTTTAGCTTGGTGACAAGAAGAAACGATTGCAATGCCATAGATTTCTTGAGCCAACTCTTGCTTTGGCTATGATTAAAGAGGCTCTGAAAAATTCAACTGGATTGCAGTGTTTCACGGATGCATTATAACTTCTGGGTCATTTGGGCTTGCTTCATGTGCGCTTGTCGTGTTCATTCGGCTGTTATCTCGCATCAAAATTACTAATTTCCATGATTACCTAACCAAGTCCTTGTTACCTTGGTAACTTCCCTCGTAGATTACAGGGGATAAACAAGCAATTATCCAAGAACAAATTTCTATATAACGCGGTTGCATCCGTGAGGCAATAATGATTGTTAGGCATCCGGTCAATCATCAATACAGGATGGGAAAGTGCATTGTTAATAAAAGGGGGTATAAGCAAACAGAGTCTCTCACACTCTCTCTCTCTCCCCCCCGCCACTATCTATCAATCACCATGATGGGACTTGTGATCATGCAGCTGAGCTAGCTTGTCTTATTTTGTTATCCTTACTATCAGGGCGGAACGAAGCGGTGGCACGCAGGGCCCGGGCCCCTGCAAGACATATATTTTTTTTTTATTTGGTAATTAAATGTCAGCAGCAGTAATATTTTTTAATGAGATGGTCCTCCTTACAGTAAATATATTTGTTATCCTTCACTTTACTTTGAATTCCTTTGACTTTCCCTTGATGATTTATGGTACCTACATGACTACGTGGAAAGAAAAAAAAGAAATCGGTGTATTTTGTTATTTTTTCTCTCCTTACAATCGTAATATAAATGCCTCCAGTGCAGGTGATAGATATAAATCATAAATAAAATTTTGTTGTAAAAAAAAAATTAAAAGAGAATATCAATTAATTTATCTTTTATTAAATAAAATAAAGTGAATAGGTATTGATAATTCAAATTCAAAATACATTTTTATTTTATTTTGAGATGTTTATTAAGAATTTGATAAGATTTTTTTTATAATTTTATTATTTTTTATTTTTTTTCAGATATGCTAGTTTAATAATTATTTTTTAAATTCTTGATAGTGATTTTTTTCTAATTAATTAGATATATTTTTTTAGTTTGTTTTGATTATGCTTGAAATTTTTTATGTTTGTCTTTAGCAAAGCTATCAAAATTATAATTTTTTTCTGATGATATATATTTTGATTTTAAGTTGAACCATGAACAAAATAAGAAGAATTGATTCTTTTTTAAAAAAAACAAAAAATATGTATCCATTAGTTGACAAGTTGGTTCGGCTTATTTTGACTTCTCATGTTTCAACAACAATTATTGAATGAGTTTTCTCAGCAATGAAAATTGTTAAAATAAAACTTCTCAATCAAATAAATAATGTTTTCTTACAAATTATTTGTTTGTTTATGTAGTAAAAGAAATTATTGAAAAATTCATAATTAATATGATAATCGATAATTTTTAATCTATGAAAGAACGACGAGTATAATTAAAATAATTATGTAAAAATTATTTTTTATTATTTTTTACTTTATTTTAAAGTTTATCAAACATAAAATAACGTTTCACTTTAGCTAATGTTTTTTATATACTTTGTATATTTATATTTGATATGTATAAAGACTAACAACGAATATATCATGAAAATAAAATTAACTTCATTACTTTGATTCAATTTGGTATTACTCTAAATCTTTTACTTTATACAAATGTCATTGTATATTTGTAATAAGTTATTTGAATAAAACTAAATCATGCTGGGTTTTTTTACAACTCATGTATAATAAATTAAAACAAATATTATATCTTGTTATATTATTTTTTATCACCTCTAACAAATAATTCTAACTCCGCCCCTACTTACTATCAATATATTCTCCACGTACATTTCTGATTTCAAAAAATTTGTTATTGCTATTTTATCAAATATGCGAGAACCAACTTCATTTTGTGTGTAATATAGCATCTTACTATGAATTAGGATTTTCAATTTGATTATGGGTTAAAAAACTTAACTTAACCAGGTCATAATTTTTATTTTTTGAAATTATAAAACAAATTAATTATTCAGCATTCAAATTAACTAATTCAGTTCAATTTTTAAGTAAAAAACTGATAAAACTTGTTTATTGTATACATTCTTATTTGAGGGTATTTTATAGGTTTTATAGTCCATGCCTTATTTATTTGGGCTTTTATTGTTCTTTTAATTTTTTATTAATCATTAAATTATTTACAAGAAAACCCATTATGCCTCAGTATTCAATATAATTGACTTGACTTTAAGGTATTATTTCTTATAATTGTCGTTGACAAATTGTTATTAATTTGGTAGGGATTTATTCTAATAATATTAATATTGGTGTTTTAGTTCAATATCATACTCTTTTTAAATTTGAATTTTTAGTTTTTTATAATTTATTATTTTTATACAGGGATCACGTGAGTTCTTATCAATCAGGCTTATTAAACCTAGCTTTTATCCTAGGAGGATTTTATTACTCAACATTTTATTTATACAATAATAGCCAATAAATAATGACATGGTTAGGTTCTTTATCATATAGTATTTGTATTCACTCATATTTTTATCTGATGAGATTTTTTGTACCTCAATCTCTAAATAATCAAATAATAATTATTATGAGTTGATCTATTTAGTGGTAGAATTTGATGGCATGAATGTTTAGGACTTCCTTAAGAACTTATTATTTTTTATTGGTATTTTAGTATCATTGATGAATATTAAATCAAAAGACTTAAAATCTAAAAAAATATATTTTTTAAAATTCAGGAAACAGAAGTATTACTTCTTAACAGCTCATTATGAATTTATTTATTTAAAATATTATGAGAGAATAACAAAAGATTTATTTTTTATACAAATTCAAAAAAGAATTTCTAAAAAAAATCTTGGAATGTTGGCTTTTTTTAATGCATGTCATGGGTTTTATAAATGAAAATGACAACAATGATTAATAAGACTTACGTGAATATTAAATAGATGGAAAAGTTACTTTTAATGCGTAGTAGGCTTGGCTAAAATGCATGATGAAAAAAAAGAAATTATAACAGTCTTTGACATTGCAAAGCAAATAGAAAAAAAAAGGTTATTTATCCTATATTAATCATGGATTATAAAAATCACGATCAAGATTTAGCATTGAGATTTTTTTATATCAAAGCCATTTATTATCATTTTTTAATCGATTTCTAAGGGTAAAACCACAAATTTTGATTGTTAATCTCAAGCCAAATGATGTTGAGACTCAAAAGTTTCATTTTGCAATATATATATATATATATATAATCTCTCGATGCTTGAGATGATGATCGAGCTAGTGTGTACTCAGAATTGAATTTGTTCTCCTCTGTAAAGAAGAAAATGGTACAGTTGGTTACCAATATAGATATATTCTTTAATCTTAATTAAATAATTAATCATATAGCTAGTTTGTGTATATTTTTGAGGGATTGGAATTGAAGGATATGTGAAATTTAATGACTGGGGAAAGGAACAGGAAGCTTTGGAAAGAGAAGGAACAAGGCCCACGCGCTGTGGCCACCGCAGCTTCAATATCCAGAAGAGTCTTTGCGGTGCTTGACGCTGTCCCTCCGCCCGACTCAGACCATGTTGTGAGTGAAAAGACAATCAGAAGGAAAACAACAGGAACCGGAAGGATGAGGTACCTGCGCTATATTTCTATTATTTTGTTTAAGAAGTTGTCTAGCACAGGGAGTGAGGCTGCTCCAAGGAAAATTTAAAAGGAGCCTCAGCATCCTCTTAAGCGGCAAAATAATCTAATCTTCAACAGTTGCTCACTGCTCCGTAATCTGTCTGCCTGCCTGACTGTTTTTGTTTTCTGCTCTATGTGATGAGACAGCAGAAGAATCTTATTAGTTTTGCTTTGATGTATGGCCTCGTATATAAATGATGACATCGCTCTTTCTGCCATTTCTACTGTTTTTTCTCCCTAGAAAGCAGTGGATGCTTCTTGTGCAATCTAACTATGTATGCTGACTCCATTAATGTCTACTCTAAACAGTCTTGACAGGAGACAACAAGGTGAAATGAACATTTATTTGCCATTAAACTGAGAAGGCAGGGAACGGTGAGGGTGGGGTGTTATGGCTTGGAATGATTTGGCAACCAAGTTATCCAGGTGATTGATTCCACAAATGATTTCATCCAAGCCAAGATGGTTCAATCAAATTACTATTTCTATGTCTTTGTGTGGCTCAGCTAAATAAACAAACCTTTTAGCTTGATTAAGTTTACAACATGTACACAAGGCGATAAACAAATTTTCTTTTCTCCTGGTTGAGAACAATCTGATAAGAAATATTACCAAATCATCCGTGAGTTGTTCACATATTGCCCAACTTCTGAAGCAATTTGCGAGATCCAATTCACTGTGCTTCCAAAAAAGAGCTCCCAGAACCAAAGATCTATTGCCAGGACTGATGAAAAGATGAGCAATGCCAATGTCTGGTAGCGGTTCAATGGCCAACCCAAAACTTCAGCCATTGTTCTCAGAAATGGAAGGGAATTGCTATTCAAAACCCGGTTCCTTATAGACCAAGCTGTTATCCATTGCACTCCGCAAGGGACCAAGTCAAATTCCTCTCGCAAGCGCCTTCCCAAGTCTGGCATGTGGCCACCTCCATACAGTATGGCAATCTTATTATGGCCCTCGTTGATAGCTCTTCTAAGTGCTTCAACTGCTGCTTTGTTCCTTTCACCGATGATGACTGATTCCTCTTCTAAATCTGCTGTCACTTGTGTGAACCTTCAAAACATGACCCATCAATCAATCACCAAAGGAACCAGTATTCTCATGGAAGAGGAGACAGGTGCCTATGTATTGACCATCTAATATCATCACTTATTTCATCTTTTAAAGTATTTAACTTTGAAATAGAAGATCATACACTTTTTTAATTAAAAAAACTGGAATCACACAACTTGGCTCTAAGTTACTGATGTAATGAGGCAGATGGATAGCAAATTAAAATCACAAAGTTCAATCTGATTCATTCAAAAGCCAATTAATGCTTGATCCAAGAAGTCTGCAAATGTAAAGTTCGAAATAGTCTCTGATTCATTCAAAAGCCAATTAATGCTTGATCCAAGAAGTCTGCAAATGTAAAGTTTGAAATAGTCTCACATGCACGTCCGCAACACCAAACCCAACTTTATGACAGTTTTTTTATCAATGGAATAATTGCCCATTTGTTTCCATGCCAATGTTTCGAGTTGGGGACAGAGGACTCTTTGAGATTTATGTGATTATGGCCTTCAATTTGAGAATAATCAGTGGCTGCAGCAAGCCAACACTCGGTTATAACTTAGAACACAGAACTTGATGAATCTGAGCTGCTTAGAATCTGTCCCCCCATCCCCTCTCCCCCAAACCTTTTCTCAGTGGGGAGGTAGAGCATTCATTTGAACCAAAACATTAAAGTAATGATCAAATAACAGAACTAAATCCCACCCTGAACATGTAGCAAATTTATCATGGCCCAAATGAAGAAAATACGCTGAAAACAATGCCACTAAATTAAATGGTTGCCACTTACTCAGATGTTAATCGCTTTGCAAGGAACACCTTCACAGCAGCGCCAAAATCGAGCCTGGATAAGGCTTCTAGCTCTTGATATTCTGATGCAGGACTTCCCATGTCACAAACAGTTCCAATAATGAAAAGGCCTACAAGTGGCATGGGAAGCACGCGAGAAGCCCATAGAAGTTTGGATCTCCAAGGACCAAGGTCTTCTGGAATCGCAGGCTGCACCATGGCTTTTGTTGATTTAAGAGTCATATCTCTTGCAAATGTCAAGAAACTTTCACCCTTTTCTAGCTAAAAGAAATCGGAAATCAACATTAGTAATGCTTGCATATCTAGCAATCTTATTGAACACTCCAAGACTTGCCCCCCCCCAAAAAAAAAGTGGTAATATGGAAGCAAGGCACCAATTATAACATGGTAAAAACTGAACGAAAAGAAATGATAAATTATGGCACTATCAATTACTTCCCACATCGCTTTATAAGTACAGTTGCATATCAATATTTGGAAACAGCACCAGATGGAATCAGGGGTACCAATACTAGCTAAATAACAGAAGCACAAGCCGGAAAGGGGTGGGTAGTAGAAAGCAATGTAAATTCATTTGAACAGCCCCCATGATTTCCATTCTGTTTGCAATTTATACCTGAAGTATCTTGAAGGTCTCATAGTCAAGATCTGCATGATACCAATTCTCAGCCTGGTAATCAAGATAGTCTAACTGAAAATCAAGCGTAAGGATTCGAGCCATTTGTCGCTGAATGCACCCCAGAATGTTAAATCCTCTTGAGCGTGAACCTCTCATTCTCTTTGCAGCAGCAGGATTTCTTCTACTTTCCAAACTCTCCCTGCTAGCCACCATCTCGTAAAGGACACGATCATATGGTTCAAGTTCCTTCTGAATGGTCTCAAAGTATCTGCAAAAGAATTCAGGCAAATGGGTGAATAGAAAAACAACTTATTACAGCTAGTTAGTTGTACTTGTAGATATCGTCAACAGTAATTTTATAGTTATCTCAAGCCAAAACTTAGTCCTTGGCCTTCCAAGGAGCTCCTAGAATGAGTTGATAAAGAATTGGAGGAATCCCAACAGCAAAAACAAAGATGATTCCTTTGAGTCACAATTACAAGTAGCTGCTTAAGGATTTTCAAAGATTTCAAGTCTTGATTCATTTTCCGGGTATAGTTGCAAGCCAGAATTGGTTGTCAGGCAAGATATATACAAGGAAAAAATATAACCAGGTCAAAGTACAATAAAGAAAGAAAGCTAACCAGAAAGCTAGAAAATCAGAATATCTAATCAAGTAGAGAGTACTTGAAGACAAATTGTGATAACATAACTATAACCAGCAGCACCAAGTAATTAAAAGATATGAAATCATTAAGATAAGATATACACCATCTCTAATCAATTTTAAACTGCAACAAAACAACAGAGGAAAGGAAGAAACCAAATTCAAACAAGGTTGTACATACTCTTTATCCGCAATGTGAATTGTAGAAACCAAATCAACCTGCACAGGCAAAAATATATATAGAGAAAAAAAACACAAGCAAGTAATAAATAATATAGTAATCCCCCTAAAATATCAAACCCAGATGAAGCAAGCCAAGATTGAGAAAGATGTACCTGAAAAAAGGGGTAAAGAATGGACCAAGGGAATCTCTTTTTATAACTAACAACAGCAGTCTGCAACTCAGCACTGCTTCTGTCAGAGCCTTTCTTGAACCTCATGAAATCCGCAATCGAGTTGTTTTCCAGGAACTGCTCTGCTGACCCATCTTGATTATTGTTTTTATTAGAAGAAGAAAAGGCCAATATTTTTGAAGATTGCAGAAGAGAGAGGCGAAAAATAGGAGAAGTTTTGATGGATTTAGAGTTGTTTTTAAACTCTAGTATCGACCTGAGAGGAGTGGAGGTGGAATACAAATCAGAGGTTGAATTTGAAGGAATTGAAGAGGCGGGCAGTGAGAGTATTATCGAGAGGGAACTTGAGACCATAATTGCTCCTCTTTACACGCTACAAATGGAGAAGCAAAGAGAGATAAAGATGGGGGCTTTTTCCTTTTCTTATCTATTATGTGGTTTAAGTTAAACCGTTCAACCAGAAATTTTGGAGATTTTGGGAACGCAGTCCGCAGTCCTGGTTCTTGTTATGGCATCACTTTGTGTTATTGAATAGGATTCTTTGGTTTTTTTTTTTTTTGTTTTCTTTTTCCGATATTTTTCCTTCCACGCAAAGGGAAGCTTGAAAAGCACAACACTTCATTGTCCAAAAAAAAAAACACATTTCAGCTCGATGGACATTTTCAAATTTTCCATCATTTCAAAGAACAGTAGAAATGAATAGGGGAAACGTATAGAATTACCAAAGCCAACAGTTTACAATTACAGAAAGAATACACAGAAATCCGTAACCAAAAGTTGAAAAAGATTACAACATGATGGCACAGACATAATGACTGGCCAAATGAATGAATTAATGAGAAATAGAGGGAAAACCGATCATTAGGGCAGTTCCCTGTTGTTGTTGACCTAACAACATCAAGCATGACAGGATGCGTAAAAAATCTCGGACAAACTTGGATCCTCGAGACAGCTGTAGGAATACGGATAATATATAAACCGGTGAAAACAATGAAATCCTACCAGGCTAGTAAAAATATATTATAACATCCTTTCATTATCGTGACTATAACAGTTGAAGGCCTGCTTCCAAATCCTCTAAGGTGATCGTCTGCAGTTCATCAGTATCTAAACAGTTGAAATCAAGCCTGAGATCCAAATTCTCTCTAGCATTAGCTAGCATGGTATTTACTAAGCCTCCATTCATTTCCCTACGCTGTTTGTCTGTTGTTTCTCTCTCTATCAAGGCAGAGATGGCATCTACACAGCATGAAGGATGTACTTTAAAGCCATACAGCGGACTGCCTTCGTCCTGAGTATTCATGTTGATGTGGCAAATATTTGCTAAATCTTTAGAGCTGAAGTCATTAAAATGGAAAAACTTGGTAACCCTTCTACAAAAACCCTCGTTGGAAGATATCACACGCTTCATTGGTTCGCTATAGCCAGCAAATATGACTACGACTTTTCCGCTGTCCATAACAGACATGATTTCTTCCAACGCTTCAATCCCATAGTCCTTATCATCTTCTTTCTGCGATGGTATAAGGCGATATGCTTCATCCACAAAAAGAATTCCTCCCTCTGCTTCTGCAATCTGCAACGATTGCAACAGGAGTGGTAAATTAATTTGGCAAAAGAAACTATTACATTCTCAGCTAAGGAAAATATAACATTTTATTTCAGAAAACCCAGCAACAAACCTTTCGTCTAGTCTTTGGACCAGTGTGACCAACAAATTCGCCAACCAAATCTGTACGTTGTACTTCCGTTACCTTGTCAGTAGGTAGAACTCCCACCATATGGAGTAATCTTCCAAGTATTCGAGCTACCATGGTCTTACCTATGGATAATGATAATAATATCACTTTATGAGAGATTTACTGAAAAATATCAGTGTAACCACAAAATAATTGAAAATCAATCCAATGAACATTCTTGTGCTTTTCTACCACTTTTAAGCAAACATTGAGACTCGGACAATCCAATGAACATTCTTGTGCTTTTCTACCACTTTTAAGCAAACATTGAGACTCGGACAATCCAATGAACATTCTTGTGCTTTTCTACCACTTTTAAGCAAACATTGAGACTCGGACGCCTAAGGAAAAAACTATTAAGGGTTTAAACAATAGAGTTTCATTCATGCGTAGTAACAAACTGAAGAAACATATGATATTATTTTTTGTCACCTCAAGCACATCATGAAGTGGAGCTCAGTCTTTCCTTTTCACATCAGATAAGGAAAGCCAGCTAGCAACATAAATTAGAAGGAACAAGTAGCATTAATTGGGAAAACTTGCAGATCTTTAACAGGAACAATCTCAGAAACAAAATGGGATGGAATGACTTATCTGGAAAAGAGCTTTTGGTCTATGATTTAATGAGAACAGTGGTTCATTGAACAGTATAGCACAAAAAAGGGTATTGAGCTGTTTTTTGGTGATGAGGCCTCATTAAATTTAGCTAAGAAATCCATTTTCTCCACAATAAAACCGTGTTGAAAGCTAATCCAAGCTAATGACACAAGTTTGACACAGTTCATATGAGGATGCAATCATTATGTTATTTTTAAATAGCAACCGGACTCGAGAATTCTGAAACACTTGTAAAAAGGAAAATCATGTGTCATAACTTGTTTGTCAGAAGTGGAGGCAAAATAGCATAGCAAAATTAAAATATTCTATTTTCAATTTCAAGACTGAAGATTGATTTACAGAATAAGATGGCAATAGCATAATAATACAGAAACAATTAAATGCTTCAATACCTGTTCCAGGGCTTCCCAAGAAAGCCATATGAGGCGGTCTTCTCATACCAACTTTCATACCAAGGGCCCTGCGCCTCTCATCCAAAAGCATCCCCTTTGCCCATTTTCTCAATTGTACCTTGAGTTCATGCAACCCCACTACATTTGTTAAAGCATCTTCAAGTTCATCCATCTTAGCTTTTGTTTTAGAGCATGCTTCAAGTGCTTTTCTCTTTCTCTGCTCTTCAAGATGCCAGTGCAGTAGTTTACGCACCTCCTCACTTCCTGGACCTGGTGAGAGATGATTCAGAGGAGTCATGCCCTCCTGCAATTTAAGGTTCCACAAATCCTCATCATTTGATAACATAGAAAATTAAACTAAAATGGAAAGAGTTGAACAGTGGCATCTATAATACGTTGTCCTCTGCACTGCAGTCAGCATTATACTCCAGCAAAGTCTTGACAGTTGAGTGGTCTTCCACTCTAATTGAGTACCAAACTGCAAGGTGTAATGGTGTCATTCCATTCTGCATGAATAAGACAAGGGAATAAAAAGGTTTAAATTAGAAATTGTTTTCCACAGTTCTTGTTCTTTATTTGAAACAAACCAAAAACAGATAACATGGTGCCATGAAAACACACATTCGCTTTGGCTTCAACAACAGCACCATGAGCAAGAAGTAATCGTGCAGCTTCAGTGCACCCATTCTTTGCTGCCATGTGTAATGGAGTTTCTCCATACTGTAAATTTCAGGATGATAACACCCACATTGCAATCAGATGTGTTAGTGAAGAGAAGCTTGCAGAAATTTATGGACAAATCTAAGCAATTGATGTAAAAATTTGATCAGGAAACTGAAACACGAATATATAAATTCTACTTGCCATGTTCCTAGGTTCCAATTCAACCTTCTCTGCTCCTTGCCAATCAAGAAGAAATTTAATTATATCAGCCCTGTTGTAACCAGCAGATACATGAAGAGGAGTCTGTGCCATCTGCAATTAAAGCAAATCAAGTTAAAGTTGAAAGAAGAAAAAACACAGCAAGGTGCAAAGATGCACGAACTTTTCTTACATAGACCATAGAAAACCGTTTAACTGGAAAGCAAAGTTCATAGCCAAAGTGAAAAAAAAAAAAAAAGGGCAAAATGTCTTATTCTGACACCAAACTTCCCATTCAATTGTGCCCGTAACAGATCCAGCCTCCCTCTCCCACCCCCACAACTCAATCACGACAACCAAAATAAGCATAAATTACGGAACCAACCCAGCAGATGAAATGAAGCAAGATCTTACATTTACACAACATACACTTTAAAGAACACCATTTGCACAGAAACTAGAAGGAGAGAAAAAGAAAAGGAAAAAAAAACGCTTCCAGAAACATGAATTCTTTGCATGTGAAACATGTACATGAGTATCAAATAATGGAATCTTACAACAGGGTTTCTTTCATTGAGGAGAGAAGGGTCTCCTCTGAGTAACCTTTGGAACCCAAGAAGATCCCCGGATTGGGCATAGCTATGAATGGTAGCGGGCTTGGAAGACCTCGATCCATGATCCTGACGATCCCGCTGCATTGTTTCTGTATTCAACTTTTCTTTTCCTTTCCTTTCTTGGTGACTTCTCTTCTCTGGGTTTCTCGGAATTTTCTCTGGCTGGTATTTGGCGGTGAGTTCGCGTATTATAGCGAAGTGAAATCCTTCTGTTCTTTTTCTTGTGGTAACAGCAGGTGAAAATCTCTTGAAGGCCGACTTTTGTGTCCGAATCTAAATTCACCGGTTTCACTATTAAAAAGACTAAATTATCCCATGGTCTGTGATTTAAATGGGGCGCAGACACAGGCTGCTGCCACTTGCTATATTTGACCATTACAAGGATAAAATCGGATGAGTGTTTCGTGGAATGATTTCTTCTCAAAACTCAATTGTTTTTAGTAATTTAAATTTACAGCACGCCGCCGTCATAGGTTTTAATCTGATTTGAGCGAAGTGAAATCCTTCTGTTCTTTTTCTTGTGGTAACAGCAGGTGAAAATCTCTTGAAGGCCGACTTTTGTGTCCGAATCTAAATTCACCGGTTTCATTATTAAAAAGACTAAATTATCCCATGGTCTGTGATTTAAATGGGGCGGAGACACAGGCTGCTGCCACTTGCTATATTTGACCATTACAAGGATAAAATCGGATGAGTGTTTCGTGGAATGATTTCTTCTCAAAACTCAATTGTTTTTAGTAATTTAAATTTACAGCACGCCGCCGTCATAGGTTTTAATCTGATTTGAATTATTGAGCCAGCCACGAGTCAACACCTTTTCTCTTTGTTTTTTAATCAAATATGTTAAAATAATATCATTTTATTTTTATTTATTTAATATCTTTAACGTGTTGGATCACCGCGTCCACTTAATTTAACTAAATCAAAATAATTCATATTAGATCTTAAATAGTTGGATTTTCAAATCAATATATTAAGTGAGTCGGTTTTGATTTGATAACTATATATCTTATAAATATTATAATAAAGTAATTTTTTTTAAATAAATATTTTAGATGTGAATGAACTATTTTAAGTCCTAACTTTATCACATGTAATAGTCAAATTCAAGATTAAAATTTAAAAAACATTAAGTAATATTTTTTATTTATTTACTATTGTATTTTAAATTGTCAATATAAACATGGTTTAAAGTTATAATGACTAATATAGCATGTGATGAGGTCATGATTTTCTCACGGTTGTTGGGGGGTGGAAGGCATAAAAGAATGAAACTCCTGTAAAACAAAACATTAATGGAAGTTTAAGGGATCTTGATGCTTGAATTAGCATTAATGGTGGAGAAGAAGTGTCTAAGGAGGTCGTGTTATGTGTTTGCAAAGCTTACAAAAGAAGAAGGTTAAGTTTTCTAATGGTTGAGAAGATAACTTGCCTCGAGGTCTATAGTATTCAACATTCTGGGTGTGTTCATCCAATAGTAGGATAATTAATATGTTTGTTATTTATAGTTTTGAATTATTAAAGTATTTGATTTCTTGAAACACATAAATATTAAGGAAATAATAATTTAAAATTTTGTTAAGAATTTTATTAGATAATCTAAAATTATTTATGGTTTGAGCGAACTAAAGATCATATATATATTTTTTTAATGTTTGATCAACTTTTTTAATGTTAGGTTTTCACAAAAATACAAGTCATCCAAATATTGAGTTTCTAACAATAATTAATACGAACCACCAATAAAAAATATTTTAAAATTATTTAAAAAGACAATAATAACTATTACTTTGAGTGTTAGCTCCTTTTCCATTTATGTTTAAGTGTTTCTCTTATATATATTATGTAACTTATGTAAGTTTTCTTTACAAATGAAATATAAGGCATAACTTTTTATTGATATAAAAACCTGATAATCTTATAAATAATAAAATATAAATTTCCTCTCAAAATAATATTACATATATTATTTCAAGATAATTTTTAGAAATTTATTTAATTAAGTCATTACTTGATTTTTTTTTTTATCAAAAATTGTAATCCCTTATATTAATTTTATTATAGTCCTTAATTTTTAAACTTTATTTACAATCAAGTCGCACTTAATTAATTATCTCATTTTAATTTATGATTATTTGTTCTTATATGTGTGACCAATTAGATTTTCTAATATATTAGCTCAAATATAAATTATATTCCTAAATAAAATAGAATTAAATAAATTAAATATTTTAATTTCTTATCAATTCAACAATTGATTGATTTGTATTTGAAAATCAAGTACATCGTCTAATAATGTTCATAATCCCTAAATATTAGAAAAATTATAAATAGTTTGACTTAACTTTCCACTAAATAATTTTTCAGTGTAATTATTATGTAAATATTATGTAATTTAGAAATTTAGATAGGAAAAATTATTTTGTTATCTAAGTCGAAAAAGAAACGGTGGTTACTCAAGATTGTATATGCATAAAACCAGAGTTTCGTTCATGAATTACTTGTTGAGTTACTCAAGATTATCCTAAATTAAATATATTTAATGTTATAAATTTGGTTTTTACTTAACTAAACCTATTCGATTGACTATTTAAAAAAATTAAACCATTTAGACTTTATCATAAATCATGAGTTAAGCATTAATTTAGCCTTATAGTTTTTGCATTAAAATGCACAAAAGCCTACTTAGGGCATTAGAAAAGACAAGGGTAATTGTTATTATTATAGCAAATAAACTCACTAGAAGAGAAATTGTAAAGACTATCTTACAATCATAAAGACTAAGAAGCTTATTCAAGCTTGTATTTCAAGTATGTTTATGATTGAATAAAGACAAATTAGATTTATGTATTGTTGCATTAACTTTACCAAGTGGGCTAATAATAAAACTTAATAATTGTTTTTTAGTGCTTTTAAAAAACATTGTATTCATATAAAAATCTGATAAATTTTAATCCGAACAAAATAAATAAAACACTGAATATATTAAATAAAAGGATTTTAGGTATTGTGAATGGATGCAATAGAATAAAAGAGGAGGTTTTATAGCGTGAATTAAGTAAGAAAAAGAATTGTAGAACAAAAATAGAAATAAGAAGTAATAAGGGCCAATGTGTAAATACAAGAAAAATTGTACTATAAATGCCTCATTTTTTCTCTCTTTGCCGACGATTTGAAACACAGAGAGGGGAAGGATTTGTTTGATGCTCTACTTGAATTCTTATTGATTTCATCAATAAAAGTGTGTAATTGAAGTGATTAACTTGATTAAACAAATTTAGATGGGTGATTTTAATGCTATGAGTGTTTTGAAAGAAGAAATTCAAGTTAGGTTTGAAAATGAAAGAGAAGAAAACATGATTTTTCATGACTTCTTTCCTTGATTCCTTGTAAAAGTAAGGTAAAGAACATGCTTCAAGTGATTAATTTCTCTAATTTTATGTTTTAATAAAGGAATTGAATTATTGTAATTATGTGAAATTATAGGTTTATGACTTTAATTATGAGAATAATGCAAATTATGATTGAACCACATTAGAAAACATGAATTATAATTGGGTGAGTGCTTAATTTTAAATAAAAACAAAAAACAAAATCTATTTCTCCTTTTATTAAAGGTTTCAGATGAAGAGGAAGATTTTAGATATTTAAGGTGTTAATGCAATTATTTGGAAATTATAGGAAAATATAAGTTTATAAATGTTAATAGATGAAATGAGTAAAGATTTTTCAAATAGATAAAAAAAAATCCTCACTTTCTTCGTTTAAGTGATTTTCGGCTAAGAAGAAAAAGATTGGGACAATTGAGTTTTAATAAAATTGTTTAGAAATCTTACCAAATTATCAATAATTGATGTTGATAGGTTAATTAATAATGATTTTAGTAAGAATGGAAACAAATTCTCACTTTCTTTCCTTATTGAAGTTTGGTCATGGCACATTAAAAGAGAAAAAAGAAAAGGGAAAAAGGTTTTCATTTAGACTTTGTTAATATAGGATGGTGGTTTTAAACAAATCAAATGAATCTTTGGAGAGTTTGGGGACTTATATCAATAAAAAAATATTAAAAAAAAGGATTATATTCTTAAGTTTAATTAAACTTATTTAAGAGTTTTGGATTTAATTAAAATATATGTAATTAGTATTATAATTATACCGGTTCAAATTATTGAACAATAACATGGTAAATTGTGCTGGTACAAAGGATCTCTTCGCGCACATAGTCACCAAATAAATATTTAATACTTTGAAGTAACTTAATAGCTTATTTCAAATTATTGTAGAAGGAATTTTCTTATATAGTAATTTTAGTATAAAGTTATGAATTAAAAAGGTTGTTTAATGTCCTGTTGAATGGGTGAGTTTGGAAGATTATTTCTAGGTTAATATAAATAATACCATGTTGAATGGGCAAGTTCAAAAGATTATTTCGTGATTAATAGAAATAATATTTTATTAAATAGGCGAGTTGAAAGGTTATTTCATAGTTAATGAAAATAATATATTGTTAAATGAGCAAGTTAGAAAGATTATTTCTTGAATAATAAAAAAATACCCTGATAAATAAGTGCATAGAGATGATGATTTCCTAGTTAAGGAAAATAGTGTCCTGACAAATGGGTAAGTTAAGAAAATTAACTCCCTAGTTAATAGGATAAATACTTGGTGTAATAAATAATTGTAGAATTTAATTTATTTAAATTAAAGTTAAATATATGAGTTTGTTAAAGACACTCTTCGTATTTATGTAAATTTATTTCTATTCAGAAATCATATTAAGAATTGATGAAATTATTGAATTACTAAAGATAAGATATTTCATTTAATAATGCTAGAATTATATTAATGCATATGAATAATTAGTCTTTAATTATTTGTTTATCATAATGCACAATTTGAATCATGCTTAATATGAATATATTTTTAGATACATCGCACCCTTAAACTAAAAAGTAGATGGATAAATAAATAATTTTATTAAGTAATTGATGTTACTAGAAGAACTAATATTTTGTTGTAACACGCTTTTGTGTTTAAGAATTGTAATATTTAACTAAATTACTTATGTATAATGTAATTTAAGATGTTATTATTAACTTGAATTACAGTTGGTTATATACATATTTTAAACATAATTACTTAAAGAATTTAGTGCATGCCATGAATCAATTAACTTTAAATAATCATTCTGTAGAATATGGAAGTGAGAATTTGATATATTGGTTGGGTTTTAAAGGTTCAGATGATGATACAATTATTATGATTTATATTTATAGGTTGAGAAATATTAAGTCGATAATTTGATATTAAAAAAATATAAAGAACACTACCAAAATTTCAATTAGATACACACACACACACACACACACACTATACAAATATATGTATTATAATTTGTAATTATATTTGGGGTCGTTACAATTGGTATTAGAGTTTTGGTCTAGATTCAAGAGTGGAAAAAAGAGTTTAATAAATTTTTCACTCGTACCCAAACGGTTCACATAATGAAAGGTGCGATGACAGGAGAAGGATTTGATGAGAGGTAAGGAAAAGACACTTTAGAGGATACGACCTCTCACATGCCACTAGGGTCTCATTAGTCGAAACTAAGAGAGTCAATTGGATTCAATAGGGATACTGATTTAAGCAGACTATAAGGTTATAACTCGAGTGTTTAATCTAGTAGAAATAAAGAGGTGTACCCCCAACTATGGCACCAGCACCTGCAACGATTCCTACATTGCATGCTAATTATTTGTTCATAGCTCAAATAATAAAGGCAGTGATCATAATGCCTCAACCATGATAGTCCTAGTAGTTTCAGTGGTATAAGCAGTATTAGTGGTTATAACACTAGCTGATAGTATGATTATATTAGTGCGACTTGTAAAAAGTATGAGAGAATTAAAATGTGAGTTCTTTTTAGGTGAACTAAACACCAAGATAATAGACAAGTTGCTTCGAATAGTTGAGAATACCCTAGATCAAATGCAAATAATAAAGGATTTACGAGTGAATTCTGTCGCTCATTTACTTTCTAATAAGGCACAATCTTGGTAGGATATGGTTAGGTCGTGGAGACCCGCAAGGTCTTGGACTTGGGCTAAGTTTAAACATCAGTTCTACTTCTCCTATTATAGAAAGATTAAGAAGAAATAGTTTCTAGCATTAAGGTAGGGAGAGATGTATGTACTCGATTATGAGAAGAGGTTTTATGACCTCTCCATGTTTGCCTCACACTATGTTCCTAATGAGCAACATAGGGTGACAAGGTTAAAAGATGAATTGCAACAAAAGTTAAGGCAGAAACATCAAAAGGATGAAAAGGGGCTTGAAAGCTTGTATGAAAAAGGGCCGATAGGGCCAATATTTTCTAGGTAAACAAAAAGATACGAAGTACACCTCTAGCAAACCCCTCTTTTTTTTAAAAAAAAAAAACAGTTTAGTCAATTTAAAAATTAGAAAGGTACATTAATCGCATCAACTCAGAATATTGAGGTGGGGTTGACGGGATGACAACCAAACCTTGGGGTAAATTTTTTCTCGAAGCGTCAGAGTGGAGAATAATCACTTATACTCTGTGTGCTCAATATAGACAAAGACACCAAAATGATTGTTCTGCTATATCAGGGCAGTGTTATATACATCGAGGAGAGTGTAGACGGTAGGATTGCCTATACTTAAACCAAAGGTATTACTATTGCAGGGGTTAATGACATTTTTAGAGGAATTGTACTCGTAGGACTAAAATAACCTAAAATTACCAACAAACTCAGAGTCATCAATAGTTTTCCACTATGAATAGATCAGCTAGACAGGAACTATCAAGGGCCAGTGGTAGTAAAGGCCAAACTTATGCCTAAGGTGACAAGATGCAGGTGCCCTAGACTTAGAGTATAGTGTATTATATGATAGAAGAGGAGATCAAAATTGTTTTTAACGTAGTGGCACGTACATTATAGTTAAATTATTTGTATGTTTATGTATTTTTTGATTTGGGAGGCACGCTTTCATTTGTTGCAAGTAAACTTTTAAGAAAATTAAGGGAAAATTCTTATAAAATAGAAAGTAAATTTGTTAAATACTCCATTAAGTGAAGCTGTAAATATTCATCACTTGTATAAAGGGTCCAAATTAATATAAATTGATATGAGTTGATAGTAGATTTATTAAATTCAATACCCTATATAAGCATACCTATAAGATAAGTTCTAAGTTCATTAAATGAAGCTTGGACATGATTATCTAATCCTATAAATGCCTTTATACTTTCTTTTTCTTCTTTTTTATTTTTATTTTTAATATTTTATTTATTATAATTAGATTTTCAAATTTGTTTTAATATTGGTTTAATGATTTTATCAAGACATTACATTTTAGATCATGAGTTTTATAAATTAATAATAATTGGTTCAAGTCAATATAGTATATTATCATCTTATATTATTTTTAAAATGTCATCCAATTTATCACTAATTAAAATATATATTTTTAAATTATTTTAAAAAAAATCTAACTCATAGCAAATAAAAAACTAGCGATATTTCTAAAAACTATTGAGCGCTGTGCAACAAACTCTAACAGCCACTTACTCTTCTTTCTAGCAAAAACCCTGTCATTAAATAATATCTATAGCTATCGTTTAGGCAACAACAACTCCATTTTGTTTTATTCTCTCGTTTTTTTCCTTCTCCCTTGTATTTTCTTTAGATATAGAACTTTTCTATATCTGTATTATTTTTAATAATGATTTAATATAAGCAGCAAGCTCATCTTCCTAATAAAAAAAAAAATATATATGAGCTGAAACGTGAAATGCTAAATTAAATAGGGGTCAAATAATAGATGAGTTGAAACTTTAGGGATGAAAGTGATGTTTTTCCATGCTTAAATGAAAATCAGATTTGTTTAGTTTTTTTTTTTAATTTGATAATTTTAATTTTAATTTTTTAAAAAATTATATAACTTGAAATTTTATTTCTCAAATTCGATTTTTTAATTCATGGTTCGAAGTATTCATTGGCAGATATATAAAATTATACTAATATAACTTTAAAAAATGAAATTACGAGGGAAGAAAAGTCGGATTATCAAAAAGAAAAAGACGCGGTAAAAATGAACAGTGAACAGTGTACGTCTGAAGAACAGCGCACCGCAGTCGCTCAAAGGCAAAGCAAATAATTTATTCACGAAATAAAAAAATAATTTATTTGAATGAACTCGAGAAAACAATTTATTTCTATGCTTTGTGAAAAGATAAAAAGAAAAACTCCCGAAGTAGTTTTATATCAGAAATTAAGAACTTTGACAAATACTGGTGTTTAGCAGACCCGTTGTGTCGTGTTGTTACGTTATCAGATAGATCATTGCTCAAAGGCAAAGCAAACGGAGAGTGCGGTAATGCGTACAGGATTGTTCCTAAGGAGAGAAGAAAACTGGGAACTGGAAAGTGACCTAAGAGAACAGACCCACTAAGGTACGTGTCAGAACGAACACAAGAGATGAGATAGCTTTAACGTGTGGCCAACACATTTCCCCTCCGTCTGCTAAGTGCTAATATCACCGAATCTCCTCTTCTCTCTCTCAGATATTTTATTCTTTTCTTACATAACGTCGTCAGTGGTACTGAATTCTTACTTCCTCGATCATTAGAAGATTGGGGGTGATTTCTTACATGACCAGCGTCAGTACTCAGCAGTACCAATAATAAGATATTGGAACGCTTCGTCAAGTACATGAGCTCCCATAATTTAGGATTGTAATCCATAAGATGGCTGTTATGATAACTAAGCTTCACATATCCCCACAAAACCTAGATAAACTTAGTTTCGAAGAACACCAAAGAAGCAGATCACTTGGGAGGGGTTTTTTGAGTTCAGGTTTTGGGGTACACAAGAAAAGTTATGCGTTGTGTGTGCAGCAGTGCAGATCTTTTAAGACTAAGGATGGAGAAGGAGTGGAAGAGAAGCAGAAGGAAAAGTATGAAATTCTGAAGGAAAATCAGAGCAAGTCGAAGAAGGGAAGTGGGTTTTGGACTTCTTTGAAAAAGGCTGTTTCTTGGGTTGGTACTTTGCCTTCTCAGTCAAATGAGGAGCATAGAGAGGCAGTGGCTAGATTGGAGGAAGTTTTCTCTTCGGTGAGTTGGGAATAGATGGTCTATTATCTTTGTGAATAACTTTGATGCCTTTTTATGCCGGTAACTTTGCTTTTATTTTTGAGTGATTTAGCAATTTAATGAGCCTATGCATGTGTTTGATTGAATAGCTGAGTTGTTGCTAAGAAAGTTCAAGAACCCAGTGTGTTGAGCTAATTAGGACTGTTCAGCATGATTGAATGATTCGTTTCCGCTTCATTTCAAAATCTGAAAAACACCCTGTCTTCTTGTTCATAAGATTGGTCAATATAAGTTCAACTTTTAACTACTCACTCATGATCCAGGCTGCCCTCCAAATTGGAAGATATATAGTGACCATGATGAGCACTGGAGTAGTGCTTGCTGTTGGTTTTCAGTTGTCAGGTTAGCATACACATTATTTCAACAAGGATGATGTTCATTACCCTGCACTGTTCTTATGCTGTTAGATTGATGTTCTATACATGCATATTCAATAGTCTGCAATTCTTTAATGAAGGTGGAGACAGTCAGATGAACACACTGATTTGGTATAGCTGGCTTGGAGGGATTATTATTGGAGCCATGATAGGTGCTAACATGGTTTTAGATGAACACTGTCGAGCTGGTCCACGTAATGTTGTCATAACTGGAAGGTATGCTCCCTCCTGCAGATCTTATGAATAAGTTGGTTAATTAAATTCTATGGAGTCCCATTACTCTTATAATTTAGTCTTTCTTTTGATATTCCATTATCGTGAGGCATCATTTTGATGACTAAACAAAATGCATCCATGGGCCTTTTCTTCAGCATGTTTGTTATTTTTCTGCATTTAGACGAACAGGCAATTCGCCTGAAATTTTGCTTTTTTATATGTGATGACTACATTTTTTGCAAGGAAATTGTGCTAATTGTGGGTATTTTTTCCTGGTGCATGTTTAAACTGATGGATTTAGTACAAGAGGCCTGGGAAAAGCTCTTGCTCGAGAATTTCTTCTTTCTGGTGATCATGTAGTTGTTGCTTCACGCAGGTTGTATACTAAAAACAAGGATGTTGGTGTTTTTTCTCTCATCTTAACAGTATCTGTACTCACACACCACGCTTGATTCTCTGCAAAGACAGCCCTGAGTCTGTAGACACAACAATTAGAGAGCTTGAGGAGAATCTCAAGGAAGGAATGATCACTGCCTCAAACAGGACAAGTTTGGCACATGCAAAAGTGGTTGGCATAGCCTGTGATGTTTGTGAACCCTCTGATGTGCAGAAATTAGCAAATTTTGCTGTCAAGGAATTTGGTTCTATTGATATATGGGTGAGTGTTTTGGCATTTTCTGCTGTTCTGTGCAACTTGCACTTTACTTTGTCTTAATTCTCTCTTTCTATCCCTGTCCTGTGTATGTGTCTCTTCATGCATACATGTGTTGATAACAAAAAATTTCCCTTTAATTTGATGCTGCTCAAGTTCTGAAGGCTTGATTTGAGATTGGGGAAGGGCTCCGTTATCGAGCATCTTATCATTGGAAAGTAGCATGCATGATGTTATAATTGATGTTTCATTTCTGACACGGGTCTATGATTTCGGATTTACTCTAACAACCAGAATCTCTAAATCTCTCAATTTCCTGCTAGTTCAATGGTCCTGATCAGGATGCAAAAATATGAGAATTCCATGTATTCCTTGTGCTGTGCAATTACAGATTGCTTGTAATTTCTGACATGCATTTTCATCCTCTGCAGATAAACAATGCTGGCACAAATAAAGGTTTTAGACCCTTGTTGCAGTTTACTGATGAAGATATTAAGCAGGTAACTAAGACATATATCATAAATGAATATGAAGCCACCTTGATGAAATTAACACCCTAATAGTTGACAGCAAATGGTTGCCTGTTATGGTAGTTGGAGTGCTTGTCATTTAATAAGCTTTGGTCAAGTGAAATGGCAAGATAGTGTATCAAACTCCCCCAGACACACACACACACCCTCACAAGTATGAGTACACGTCTTTCTTTCTTCTTTCTTTCTTTCTTTCTTTTTTCTTTTTTTTTTGAGATTGAGGATGCATGCTTCGATGATGCTTGAAAATCTGGTTGGACTCTGTCTCTTATTCTCTTATCTAGTAAAGGATTTCAATGTTGATATGATTATCTTAATTCTGAATTAATTTGAATAATCTACTGATTCTATCATAGATTGTGTCAACAAATTTGGTTGGATCTATTTTATGCACTCAAGAAGCCATGCAAATGATGATGAACCAGCCCAAGGGGGGACACATTTTCAACATGGATGGTGCAGGTTCTGGGGGATCTAGTACCCCTCTCACAGCTGTGTAAGTTGTCATTTCTTACTGAAGTGGTGGTATCTTATTTACTCATTGGCAGAGGCCAAGAGTTTTCACATGCATAACCTGCAGCATTTGTGATGATCAGAAATTCTTGTTTTGTGCATGATTCTTACCCTGTTTTATCTTCTGAACCTTCTAGCTATGGGTCAACAAAGTGTGGTCTGAGGCAGCTTCAAGCATCACTTTTGAAGGAGTGTAGGCGATCTAAAGTTGGAGTACATACTGCATCTCCAGGAATGGTTCTTACAGATTTGCTCTTGAGGTATGCCTGTTGCCTTTCTGTTTTCTTGCTGAGCAGGTGCTATGCTACTGTGGTTATGATCTCAATTATCTAATGAGGTTGCAAATATTTGCTGAGCTATTTCTTTTTTGCTCAAGAACACTCTGTGCTGGTACTGTGAGAATCTTTCTCCCTTTGTCAATTAAACTGAAACTGTTTATGAGCTTGTGAACGTGAACCTGTTCTTTTACACTGTTTTTATGCACTGGTCTGCATCAGATGGAAGTTTTCTTTGTATGTCACTTATTTGCATTTGAAATTGTACTTTTCCACCTAGTAATTATGCTTTTATTCCATGCTTGGTTTGGTTCTTTTGCAGTGGCTCGACACTAAAAAACAAACAAATGTTTAATATCATCTGTGAGCTTCCAGAAACGGTTGCTAGAACTTTAGTCCCAAGGATGCGTGTTGTGAAGGGCACAGGGAAGGCCATCAATTACTTGACCCCTCCTAGGATATTACTTGCTTTGGTCACTGCATGGTTAAGGCAAGGCCGCTGGTTTGATGACCAGGTAATCTTGGTTGCTTGAGGAGATTTCTTACTAGTTACTGCATCTTAACTGCATGGTTGCCACCATTCCAGGCAGGCAAGGAAAATGGCTTTCATAGTCATCTGCTTAGTTGATTCATTCACTCAACCATTGCAATATTCTCATGCTGTTAACATTCGGTTTTTTCCATCCTTCTCTTTTTCTATGTGCTTTTGCACTGAAACACCTTTTCCAAACTGTTGTCCTCCTACTTGTAAACAGTTTTAAGTGAGGATTTATATACCTTCATATCTTGCAGGGAAGGGCATTGTATGCTGCAGAGGCAGATCGACTCCGTAACTGGGCTGAAAATCGTGCTCAGTTTTCCTTTACAGATGCAATGGAGATGTACACCGAGAATACTTGGGTGTCCGTCTTTTCACTCTCTGTTGTTTGCGCATTCATAATCCTTTCCAGCACAGGCAGCACATTTCCTGGGACCTGATTCCTTGCATTCCCCATGAAGCACCAACAAGGCACTCGTCTCGATGATCCTAGTGAAGGGACCAACGAAAGCTTTTGCAGCTCGAAGAAGAAATGTGAAGGTAAAGCGCAAAATAGATAGCTTATGGTCTTTGTACATGCAACATTTATGCTCCTGCTTTAACCATTAGTTCGTGTTCAACTGTCTTGGAACATAAGCTCAAGATGATTGGCCATGGAAGGCATTGTAGGTTATGATCGATCCATATCACAAGCCAATATCCCATTCTTAACGAAGCATTCTTATAAACTGAGATGCATAAAAATGTATTGCTTCCATATTGTTGTTATTAAATTTATTGTAAAGGCAATGGGCACATGCAGTCAACAAAATAGTTGCTGGACAGAGATGCACCTTGGGGCAGATCTCGAGTGAGTGCCTGTATAGATTGTGTGCGCTTTGATGATTGCTTGCATTGCTATTTTCAAATTATTAAAGATTATCGAGGAATAACTAAAATGTCATATGTTTGCACACAGGAAAAAAAAAAAAGGGTTGGGAATTAGGCTTGGAAAATTTATTTTTTATGTATAGATAGTTTTGATGTGTACATGTTAAAAATTAAAAAAAAATATTATTTAAATAAAAAATATTTTCAAAATCATTTAATTATATATATATATGATTAGGTTAGGTGACTCATTGATTAAGATAAGCACTTCCCACAAGTCACGGAGCCTTAATGACAATCATTCGTGAAATCTGGGAAAACAAAAATGGCAATTATCCAGGCTCGTGGCCCAGCATTTGGAAGGTTTCTTTTTAACCGGAGTAGGTGATTATTATTTTTTTTTCATGAAAAGGTTTATGTGATATTGACCTTACAATAAAAATAGTTTTTATTATTATTATTATCATATAGTAGTTAAATAAATTAAAACTATTAAAACTTGAATTATCACATACATGACCACTACTAGAATATGCATAATTATTTTAGTATGATTGAGTTAAATATATAATATAATAATTCTTTAAAGTAGATGAAGAGAGTGTGTTTTACGATGTGGCAGTGATTATTTTTTAAATAATATTTTATGTTAAAATATATATTAATAATTTTTTTTATTTTTTAAAAATTATTTTTAATATCAACACATTCAAACGATCCAAAATATACAAATTATATTGAATTTTAACAAAAATAAAAAATAATTTTTTTTTAAATTTTTAAAAAATACAGGTTTAACTATATTTCTAATTTCTAAACACTGTTTAAATCTGGGCTGGAAGACTTGCATCGAATGGTAAGAACTAGTATCTCACATTTACAATTTATGACAAGCTACAAAATCACAAGAATGTGTTTGTTTAAAGCCCTGTTTAAATATGGAATTATGGTTATGATTATTTTTTAAAATATTTTTTATTTAAAAATATATTAAAATAATATTTTTTTATTTTTTAAAAATTATTTTTAATATTAACATATCAAAATAATCATAAAATACCAAAAACTATTAATTTAAAACAAAAAATAAAAAAATTAATTTATTTTAAAAACATTTATAAAATAAAAAAACAAGTATAATAAACGTGTCAAGGTATATATTATAGTTCTATTTCTTTTTATATTTTAAAAGGATTTTTGAAAAAATTAAAAAAATTCTTTAAATTAATATATTTCAGTGTTTTTTAATTATTTTATGTGTAATATCAAAAATAATTTTTTAAAAATAAAAAATTATTATTTAAATATATTATTTTAAAAAATATTTTTAAAAACAACAAACACGTTTTTACCTGCTTTCCGTGAAGCAAGGCGGACCTGACCAACAAACACTTTAACATGGCTGCCACTTGTAAAAGTGATTCAAAAGAAAAATAATTATTGCAATCAGCACATATATTCCCGTTATTATTACTATTGGTACTATTATCATTATTTCATGAAATCATGTTATATATATATATATATAAAAAAAAAAGGAGGAATATGAAGCCTTTGCAAAGATTCCAAATGACGAAGAAACGTCGCCATATTTTAATGCGAGACTGGATAGCTGGATTGAGGTAAATATTTTGCCTTTTGGTCAGACGAGCGAATGTCATGGCACTAATTATGAGATGCATATAATATATTACCACCTCCATGTGAGCTCCATGGCCCACAATCCCCTTCCTCAACCCTTTCATTCCTCCTCCCTCCCATCAAGTAAAACGAAGAGACATGGAAGCCTGGATTGATTTACAGGGTATTTCTAAAATATAGTCGTGATTATTTTTAAACATGGTCTTTTATTTGAATTATTTTTTACATTAGTATATTAAAACAAACTAAAATTATAAAAAAAATTTAAAATCCAGGCGACCCTTGATCACTCTGGAAATTTTTCAAAGTTTTTTTATTTGAATATTATATATGTGGGCAATGAGCAGGCTCCGGCAGGTAGAGTTGATATTGTCAAGTCAAGAACGCCATAAACTAATATTCTAAACAAGCCAGCTGCCACCCAGCTTTGATCACGCCTCTGCAACAGGCGACGCCTGCCTTCTCAGGTCTGCCTGAATCCGGTTTTACAATTCCTAGAATTATCCCGGCGACTGCATGTTTGCTGCCATCCTCCCCCTCGTCTCCTTGGAGAACTTATATTGTTTAAAAAAAAAAAATGGTTGCAAGAATACATGTGGGCCCTGCGGAGTTTTATAAAAATAATAGTAGAAACTCCACTCCACGCAGGGTGCGTCCTTACAGGTCATGAGAAGTGCCTCCTGTAATGAAATTATGAAATTCTTTGGTATTTTTTAAATATTTTTATATATCAGTATATTAAAATTATTAAAAAAAATTAAAGAAAATAATTTCAAAAGTATTTTTTTTATTCCCTTCCTTTTCTTTTTATCTGCACTGTTAATTTCCTCCCTGCCACCGCTGTAGAATGCTTGAATAGGAATGATCACATGACCACCTGGAATCATATGAAAAGAAATAAAATAATCTAATATGACTTTTCAAATATAATATGATTTGGGTATATAAATTCATCAAGTGGGCCCTTTTTTTTAATTAGGAAACACGTCCAGATTTTTTCGTACGTGTGGTTAGCCGTTGGAATCCAGCTGGCTTGCATTTTACTTGGAGTAACAGCCACAGCCATGACTCTATCAAAAATTGATAGCATATTAGCCATAGGGTCACCTAATCCTTGACTGGCTCAACCAGACTTGGGGTTATTTAGAACGGCAGTATATGTTTTTTTTAATAAATATATTAAAATAATATCTTTTTATTTTTTATATTAATATACCAAAACAATTTAAAAATATAAAAAATAAATATAGTTGCGAAATGCCGCGTTGATTTTGGACTGCCCTTCTCTGGCCATCGAATCCAGCCTAAAATGTATAGAAAATTTTGTAAAATCCATGGATCTCTGAAAATGTTAATCTAAGAATATTATAAGAATTAGATTAAAAATAAATAAATAGAAGAGCCATTAGCTTACAATGGAGGTTATTATAATGAAAAGCTTGCTTTCTAAAAAAAGCAAATTCATCATTTTTAAATTTATTTTTAGGCGACAGCTTTTACAAATTTTAAGGTGGCACTCTCCTGCTGCGAAAAAAGAAATAAAAAATAAAGACTCAAATATATTTTTTAAAAAAAATAAGAAACTCTTACAAATTCATGATTTTAGGTATAGATATTTTCCACACACGTCGAAAATAAGATTGTGATTTTATTTTTATTTTTATTTTTTTAATCACGAGATTCCTTTCCTTACCGTGTGTGTACTGTCGTTGGCTAACGACCTGGAAATACATACACGACGATGTCCGAACAGCCAATGAAAAACATAAACAATAAACTCAATTTTGGCTGTGACAGTCAAATAGATTGAGATTTGGGGATAGGGTTTGTCTTTTTCTTAATTTTTGTCGCTTTCCTTGGTGGACTCTTCTTTATTAATTTGATAACGCGGTAGGATTACTACTCCTCGTCTTTTTTAAGTGTTGAAAACACAGACGCTCTAGCCCGATCGGTATTATAATAATGTTTTCTTTTAAAATACTTTTTATAAATTAATTTTAAAAAAATTAAAGAAACAATATCCACAACTATTAACATATATTTTGATTAATTCTTTAAAATCTTGAAATTAATAATTATATAAATTTTTAATAACTCTAAAATTAATAATTTAACTAATTAAATTATGTATTCAAAAACAAAAACTACTTTAATCAATTGACAAGTGGTGTCCATGTGAAAAAAAAAAAAAAACAACAACAATCTTAGAGTGCAATTCATCAGCAGACTAGTTGTTAGCAAGAGTGGGGCGGTTTATAATATATGTTTTTTAAAACACATCCCTAAACTTGTGGGGGAGGTTCATTATTCTCTCCCTGTCTGTCTGTTCCCGTTTGAATTGGATACATTAGATAGGTTTTTATAAATAGTTTTGAAAATAGATATTTACAGCTATTAGTAATTGAGAAAGCATTAATTAGAATTCAATCTTCTAGTAACTTGAAAAGCATAGCTGTCAACCCTTCTAAAAATCAACCAAGACAGCATGTCTCGTTTCACCTAATCTATAAATTTGTACATATCAATTACACAATTGTCAACTCCAAACATTGTTATTATGGTATGATACGATTATGATTATGGTAATATAAATTCGTATTCCTATTTTTTTTTGTTATAATGTTATGATCTAGTTATTATGATATGATACGATTATGATTGTGTTAATAAAATTAGTATATTAATTTTTTTAATAAAAAATAATTAAATGTTGCTAGTGCATTTTGTAATAAAAAATAAATTAAAATTATTTAAAGGTTAACTTGATATGATTTGGTTAACTTTATAGATCAAAAAATAATACAGAAGACCATTAAAAAAATAGTTTGGTTAAAATAAATTTTAAGATAATATTTTTTTAAAAAAATATATATTAGAACAATCTATGTCAACCAGGGTTAATCTCTCAAATTTGCAACTCAGATTGTGAGATTAAAATAACTTTATAAAAAATAAATCAAAACAAATTATAAAATTTAATTTTCAATCAACTATGTGTTGAATAATTAAATTGAAGAAAAACAATTAGAAAAGGTTCACAAAACAAAAAACTTGTTAAACTTGCAACTCAGATTATGTAACTTGAATAACTTCATATAAAACAGTTAAGACAAGTTATAAAATTTAATTTTCAATCAATCTAAAATTAAAGAATAAGATTAAAAAAAAAATCAAACAAATAACACAAAAAAATAAATTGAGTTAACCCGGGTTATCATGTAAATCAGGTAATGAGATTGTTTCAATCTAAAAAAAGATCAAAAAAATATAAAATTTAATTCAAAATAAATTAAATATTAAATAAAAATAAAAAATTCACTAAAAAAAATTACCTTACCCAATCAAACTAGCTATTTAAATTATAAAACTAAGATAAATAAAGTTATTGAAAAAAAAAGCTTAAAATAAAAAAAAATAAAAAAGTACTGTTTCAGTTAACAGTGCTTTGTGAGAGGAGAGTTAGTGAATTCCTCGCCTTGATTAGTATATGTTAATAGTACGTCAAAAAGAATAAAGTGTAAAGTTACTCAGGACTTGCGTTGAAAATGAATGCGAGTGAAATGCAATAATTCAATTTATACTAAGTGTATTTCTTTTTCGAAAAAGTCTCGAATTCAAATATTTTTATTATAAAAAAAATTGTTGTACTCTGTATTTGTAGTCAATTTTTAGCTTCTATATATATATATAGATACCACGGGGTGATCAAGGGTAGAACAGTTCCACGTTAAACAGAATCAACGCCGGAGCTTTTTGACCTGGCGCGGCAAAGTATTTTTGCAAACAAGGATTGACAAGTGATTAGTGACATGTAAGTTACTGTTAATTAGGTGATCACTGCATTTTACCAGTTATCTTGGTGTTGCCTTCCCAAACCTACTGCCTTTGATATTGACTTGCTTAATTAAATCGACTCCTCCTTTTAAATTGCACATTAAATTATTATAAATATCTTTAAAATTAATATATTATTGGATGTCATTGGGTAATGGAATTGTATTTTAAATTATAAAATATGTACCAAAATGTTTTCATGGCGGTGTATAAATTGTTTGGAAATGCGGTATAAATCATATTTTTTAAAATTTTATTTTTTTTAAAAATATTTTATATTTTTTAGATTATTTTAATATATTAATATCAAAAATAATTTTTTTAAAATAAAAAAAAATATTATTTTAATATATTTCTAAATAAAAAATACTTTCAAACCATTACTTATTATAATATCAAGATAGGTCTCGGTATCTTCTTTATTTAGTGGTAACACGTGAAGAAGAAAGCTAGCTTATTTTTAGTGATTATTTTTTTTTCTTATTTTAGCTATCTTTTCTCCTTGATTTTTGCATTATATCCTATAATTTTTCAAACCAGCTTCTTAGCTTCTTTTTATTTTTAATTTTATTTTTAATATTTTAATTAATATTTATTTTATTTTAAATAATTTGTAAAAATTAAAATTTGTTTCAAGCCCACGATAATGCACGGAAATAACATCTAGTGATGATACAGGACATGTCGTGCTTGTAATTTTTGTGAACAATTTTGGAGGAATATAAAAGGTCATGACAATTAAGAAATAGCAGTAAAATAGCAGGCTACTGGGACAGCAAGTAGGAGTTTCCAGATATATTAATACAATTAAACCAATACACAGTAAATCACGAGCCAATAATTCAGTGGTAATCTAATGGTTGATCTTTCATCTACATGCAATAATCCTTTTTTTTTTTTTTAATTTTATAAAACCTTTGTCATTCTAAAGGGAGAAAAAAAATTAACTGGTTAAAACCTTTCGGTAAGTAAACAATAGGCGATATATACTTATTGATTTTGAGAAAAAAGATTACCAATATAAAAAAATCTATAAAAATAAAGTATTTTTTATTTTTAAAAATATTAAATTAATATTTTTATAATTTTTATGCATTATATTTTAAAAAATTTCATTTTAATTAAAAAATACTTTCACCATGTTACCAAATAAAAAAAAATCTCAAAGCAACAGCCAATCAAATCCAAACCCGCAGTCAATGCCAGACAGCGCAAATATACCAAAAGGAAAAATTCCAACGCAGGACCTCATTTATTGCAAAATAAAAAAATAAAAAATAAAAAATAAAAAATCACATGATCAATTAAAATATAAATAGAAGGGCAAAAAAACGAGGAAAAAGGATGCGAGGACCAGCAGGTAAGCACAGCGCGGGCCAGCCGTGTAGGTCCCAACACACACTCTTTTGTCCGAAACGAAACGGCAAATAGTATTTTCTCTTCTGATGTGAAAACGAAGACAACAGCTTTTTCCCTTCCACTTCCAATCCTCATTTTAACTTCAACAAATCTCAAATATCTTCAGGAACCACCACAGTACTCCTCTATCTCTCTCTCTCTCTCTAAAAAAAGAAAAGAAAGAAGAGAGAGAAACAAAACCACGAGCGCTATCTCCTGCTATACGTTGTCTTCTGCTCTGTCACAATGTCAGCTCCTGCTCCCACGTCGCCGCCGTCTAATACGACGGCTCCACCTCCTTCCACCACGACTCCACCAGCATCTACCCCACCCCCTACAACTCCTGCAACTCCTGCAGCCCCTCCACCCACTTCTCCACCACCTCCACCAACCCCTTCTGCCCAAGCACCTGCCTCAACACCTCCACCACCACCAGCTGCGTCACCACCTTCACCGCCATCATCGTCACCGCCATCCTCGTCACCACCTTCACCGCCATCGTCCTCACCGCCTCCACCCTCGCCCCCCTCATTAACTCCGTCACCTCCGTCGTCGACTCCCTCTCCGCCTTCATCCACTACGCCGTCGCCTCCGACATCAAAGTCGAGTCCCCCACCGCCGACGAGCACGAGTCCGCCGTCCCCAGCCGGGACAAGTGGGACGTCGTCAGGAATTTCGACGGGGGTGGTAGTGGGGATAGCAATTGGGGGAGTGGCGATTCTGTTGATAGCGAGTCTGTTTTTTATATGCTGTAATAAGAGGAAGAGAAGGAGACGTGATGACGAGGCCGCGTACTATGTGCCTCCTCCTCCTGGCCCTAAAGGTGACATTTTTCTCCTTTAAGATTTTAAATTGTTGAGATTTTACAAGTGGTTACTGGGTTTTTAGCTTTATTACAAATTTTGGCTTTGACATTTCCTTTTTTCTCTCCTTAAAACCCATTTTTGGGTTCATTCTAGATTTAGTTTTACTGCATTTCTTAGATTCAGGGACTTGCTCTATGACTTTGAATGCACATTTGATGTTGGTTTAATTTCCTAATTTTTAAATGTTTACGTCGACGATTTTTTTATATTCAAATTCTGACTGCATTGAAGCACTGATCTGGTCGATGTTTTAAGTTGGCATTTTGCATTACAAGACTAGCGTGTATTTTTTTAAATAGTTTTCTTCGAAATGGTGACCCTACTGAATGTTTTTGCTATCTGTAATTGGAATCAAGGCTTCCTAGTGTGGAAATGATTGTCTGGAGAGATCCATTTGTGAAGAAAAACGCCCTGCATAATCTTAGAATGTTTTATCCACAACACATGATATCAATAGAAAGGGAAGGAAAAGAGGATGTACTTTATCATTTGTAGATGAAATTTTCTTTGACAATTTTTCATGCGTTTGAAGTTTCAATTTGTGGCAAACCAGATGATTTTCTTTTGCTATTAAGAACCAGATGACAGTTTGTTTGACTTTCAACTTTCTGATGTCACCCTCTAGTGGTAATTTTGTGCTCAGTGGCTCATTTTCTAGCATTTCTTGATGATTACCAGATGACCCTTATGGTGGCAGACAACAATATTGGCAACAAAATGCTCCCCCACCACCTGATCGTGTTGTTGCAGCAATGCAAACCCCCCCTCCTCCACCACCCGTTGCATCAAGGCCATCACCTCCTCCAGAGCGTGTTTCAATGCCTCCACCACCTCCTCCGCCACTTTTCATGAGCAGCAGTGGTGGCTCTGGCTCCAATTATTCTGGTACGGAAAACCCATACCCACCACCTTCTCCAGGCATTGCTTTGGGTTTCTCTAAGAGCACATTTAGCTACGAGGAATTAGCAAGAGCAACAGATGGATTCTCAGATGCCAACCTCCTTGGTCAAGGAGGTTTTGGGTATGTGCACAGAGGAGTTCTTCCAAATGGGAAAGAAGTAGCTGTCAAGCAGCTAAAGGCAGGAAGTGGGCAGGGGGAGCGTGAATTTCAGGCAGAAGTTGAGATCATTAGCCGGGTTCATCACAAACATCTTGTTTCATTGGTTGGATACTGCATCACCGGGGCTCATAGATTGCTTGTATATGAGTTTGTTCCAAATAACACTTTGGAGTTTCACTTGCATGGTATGTTCTTCCATCAAGTAATCTGCTTTTATGTTAAATTTTTCTGAAAAATATTTCAATTCCTTTATCCTGTGGCTGTTTGTGCACTGTTATGTTTTTTCTGTTTTTCCTATGATGAATGTTGGAGGGGTGTTTTATTTTTAATCGTATTTTGACTGTGTTGTTGATTTGTTTCAACACAGTAACTCTGAATCAGATCAATTTAACCAAGCACCATGTGCATTAGGGTTGCATGTATCTGATAGAAAATAAACATTTCAGGGAAGGGGCGACCCACCATGGATTGGCCTACGAGACTAAAAATTGCATTGGGTTCTGCAAAAGGTCTTGCATACCTTCATGAAGATTGTGAGTTTTATCTTCTCCCAGCCCTTCAATCTCTTATGGACACATGAAGCTGTACTGCTACACCTATCAATGTTGTTATTAATGTGATCCATAATATTTATATGCAGGTCATCCTAAAATCATTCATCGTGACATCAAGGCATCTAATATACTTTTGGATTTCAAGTTTGAGGCAAAGGTATTATTAGCTGCATCCAGCTTGTTTGATCCATGAAATATGGTTTCTTTGGTAATGAGGTTTATTTGGTTCAAAGTAATTGTTGCCCTTATTTTGAATCTTAAATGGAACTCATTTGATCTTTTTTATTTCTACCTGTTGATATAATTGCTATGGAGATGATATATTGCCTTTTCTCTTCTTTCCTTTTTCCCAGGTTGCTGATTTTGGACTAGCAAAGATCTCTTCTGATGTCAATACTCATGTCTCCACTCGGGTGATGGGAACTTTTGGGTATGGCAAACTCCTTTAATAATCTAGTCGCACAACATACAAATTTTGTTGGTTGATATTTTTCAAAGATGACCCAGATGACGACCTTGATTTCTTCTGCTTGCTTTTCCCAAGTGCTTGTCATCAGATGATGTGGTTCTTGTTTTTGTAGATCATGTTTTCATAGAACTGTTCAAACATTTTGAATTTTAAGAATTCAGTCTTCTTGAATTCTGTGTTTTGGGTCTCATTCAGTGCATTTGCATTGAGACCTTTAAACCAGCTGCAATAGTCCATCTTGAATTGTGGGGCTTTGTGATTTTCATTAACCTTTCATCTGGCTGGCTTGATGATGGCAAGATTTGTTGTTATGGTTTCGTTTTCTATTGAGGTGTAACCTCCTTTGGTCAGATATCACTGTGGATGACTGTTAATATGGAAATTATGTATTGTTCATGTGCTTCTAAATCCAGGTATCTGGCTCCGGAATATGCTTCAAGTGGAAAACTAACAGACAAATCAGATGTTTTCTCCTTCGGGGTCATGCTGCTGGAATTGATCACTGGTCGTCGACCTGTTGACTCAACTCAGTCTTTCATGGAGGACAGTTTGGTTGATTGGGTAAGCTCTAGCTCATCCTATGTGGTCTTACAAACGCACATGCATGAATAAACTTATAAAACATGTACGCTGGCAAACATATACACATGCTTTCAAATAAACAGCTAATTGGACAAAGTTTTGGATGTTACATCAATCTATATTTGCGTTTGTAGGCGAGGCCTTTACTGACTCGGGCTTTGGAAGATGGAAACTTTGATACCCTGGTTGATCAAAAGCTGCAAAATAATTATGATCAAAATGAGATGGCTCGCATGGTTGCTTGTGCGGCTGCTTGTGTGCGTCATTCAGCTCGCCGTCGACCACGCACCAGTCAGGTAATTAGTTGAATGAAGCTTAAATACTCTTTTCAGAAGCAAACTGAATACCTGGTAGATGTTTGTGATCTCCTGATATATTGTCTCACTCTAATACATGGACAAAGACCATTTATTGAAAAAAGTGTCTGATGATATAGGCCATGGTCATGTATAAACTATCCTAATTGATATCTTCAACTCATAACCAAGCAGGTAGTCCGAGCTTTGGAAGGAGATGTGTCTCTCTCTGATCTTAATGAAGGAATAAGACCTGGGAATAGCAGAGTTTATGGTTCATATGGCAGTTCAGACTATGACACCAGCCAATACAATGAGGACATGAAAAAATTCAGGAAGATGGCATTAGGAAGTCAGGAATATGGTGCAAGCAGTGAGTACAGTGGACCAACCAGTGAATACGGCTTGTACCCTTCTGGCTCGAGCAGTGAAGGCCAGAACACCCGCGAAATGGAAATGGGAAAGATGAAGAAGGCTAGTAAAGGTTTTAGTGGAAGTTCGTGACAACTGACAGCCTTAATTTTCTGTAAAGACCCATCCCTTTTCCTCTTAGTATTAATTGATTGCAAGAAGGCATGTTTTGGATGCGAAAACACAATTTTTTTTTTTTACTGATTTTGAAGTTTGTTTTTACTACATGTATCTAATAGTGCTTACATACAAGAAAACAATGAAACAGCTTGGCTGATTCTTTTATTCTTTCTTCAAATGTTGATAGCAAGTTTGTGAAATCTGTAGCCACTTGCGTGCCTTTTGTGCATCATCTTTCTCTCGGATTGTGGTTTAACCATTAGGTTAGATTTTGTTGAGGCATGGTTGCCAGAGGTGTCACCGGCCCTTCTGGCCTTTCGCCTTTCGCAAGCATACAGGCTGTTTTAAAGCAAGAAAAATGCCACCTATGTTTTTTTAAAGAAATAAATAAATATCACTGCGGGGCCAACGTCCTTGGTTGGTCCAGTAAGATCTTGAAGAAGCTCTAATGGTAAGCACTGGTTTCGAGTCCCTTTTGCTTTGTAATCAAGCTCATTCCGTAAGCTCGAGCTTAGCTGTCTGATTAGGGACTAGCCAACCTACTTGAATCAACAGCACAAGGTCCTGTTTCTGATATCGGCGATGGAACAAGGGATTAGGGCCTCCGGCTTTTGTTAAACAATTGCTGAAGCCTGTAGGCGTGACGAATCAGGGCCAGCTTTTGAAACGGATCCCATCCAAGAGTTTGAACGTGCTCCGCAAAGGTTTCTGTCTGAACGTGTATTGTCTGGATGCGCCTATTCACCAGGACTTTCTTGCATAAATCAACTTTCTCCCTCCTCGTCGTCATTAAACAAAATCTTGAAAGCCAGTCAGTCCCCACCGAGCAGAGCGTCAGGCCAAGTTTTTCATTGCGTACAAAATCTTTGAAAATGACTTGGCGGTCAGTGGGCACACCAAATTCGCTAAAGAGAGAATGGCCACGCCACCTCATGATTTGTACTGGGGCATGGTTTTCTCCCAGCAATATAGAAAATTATTTTCTCGCTAGTAGACAGCTTTTGGGCTGTTGACCACTCTAGCTTTTGTGACCCCACCCACGTTACGACGACGGCATGCACCTGCTGGATTCTGGAGGAAACAGGTGGCACAGTCTTGGCTAGCAGTTAGACTGGTACACCTACTGCCAAAGGTCCAAATATTAGACGGAAGCCCGGAAGAGAGCATCGCTGTGAAGATGGAAATGAAGATACGAAGAACATTAAAATTATTTTGCGAACAGGCACCAGATGAGATCAATCCAGCTATTTTACAGCTCAACTTGTGATATTGCAAGGCCATCAGCTATTCAGATTCCACTTTACACACACAATTAAAGCCTTCAAAAGAAAGGGATTGCACACACACCCACGAACAAGGAAAGCAAAAGGGAAAAGCTGCTGTCAGTGGTCACCAATGGTCCTGTGGTGGGAGAATTACAAATTACTGTTAGCTTTTTTGGGTGGAAAGTGTTTTTGTAAAAGAATTGATTTTTTTATTTTAAATTATTTTTTAAAATAATTCCGCGAGACATATTTAATAATATTCCTGGTAACAAAACGAATCAAACTCGGACAAGAGCACAGGTCATGCTAAGACATGAGAGGTTGAAAAGTTTCTCAATAATATGAAGAAAACAAATCAAGAGTATTGTGTATCCCAGTTTTTCTCATAGATGGAATAATTGGATATCTTGCTTTAATATATTTTCTTGCTATGAATACCATTACTAAAAGTGAAAGTATGATTTTTAAAATGGCTATTTAGGCTCTGTTTGGAATTGTATTTTAAATTGAGATTTATAAAACTTTATATTATTTTTTTTATTTTTGAATTGTTTTTATATGTTCATGTTAAAAATTATTTTTAAAAAATAAAAAATATTATTATTATAATATATTTTCAAGTAAAAAATATTTTAAAAAATAGTTGTGATTATATTATGAAACATCCCAAAAACTATAAGTATCGAGAAATCATAAAGTTCAATTAAGAGATTGATGTAAAAATAATTTTTTTTTTTAAATATTTTTTTAATATATTTTTAAATAAAAATTATTTTAAAAAAAATATCAAAATATATATAAATCTTTGTAAAAACTTGATAATTAAGTTTACCAACACATGAAAAATGATAATATGATGGAGCATATACAACTACGGCTTGATTTGATTTTTTATGAGGTGTAATGCCCTTCAAAGTATAATCGCAATCCTCTAGAGATTGGCGTAACTAATTATACCGGATAAATTAATTGAGATTTGTAACCTTCTCAATCCCAATTTAATTCTTTTAGTTTAATACAATTAATTAATAAATTAGTGTGGTTTCAAAAGCTGTGAATTCAATCGTTATTTTTTAAATATGTTTAATGTAGACCTTTGATCAATTTCATGTTTTTTTTTTTTTATCTTATTATTTGAGAAGCAGGCAAGTATAAAAATCTGGTTAAGAGATAATTTCTGGAAAAAAGAATTGGGGATGGTAAATATAATTCAAGAGAGTATTTATTATTATTATTATTATTATTATTATTATTAATTTTGTTTAGCTGAGGGGAAGGTGCTACTTTTACTTTTGATAGATCATGGGAAACAAGTAATGATAAAGTCTATATAGTTCTTTAACTATATGGGCCAGACCCTGCATTTTAAGACATCCATGGACTCTTCGGGTATGTTTTATTTACCATATTGCCAAAGACACATGTGGTTCTGAAAGAGCACATAATGGACCCACTATATATTAAAGAAAGTAAAATAAATAGATATTAAATAAATGTTGACTAAATTTATTAGATAAAAAAGTTGAAAAGAAACTATTTGATAATAAATGTTTTGGTTTATTATAATAAAAGCTATCACAAGAAACTATTTGATAAAATTAATAAAATTATTATACATGGTTCAACCTAATGAGGTAACCTATGAACTTGTTAATCTAGCCTTGACTTGAGCAAATTTTTAAATTAAAACTAAATAAAATTTAACTAAACAGATTTTCTTTTAACTTAGTTAACCTAATCAAAACTTGATTTAATTTTTTTTTTTTAAGTTTATAATAACATTATTTTAATTTTTTAAAAATATTAAAATAATAATATTTTAAATTAACCCAAATTATCCAGAATAAATTCATCCATCCCTCTACCTAACCTATGATCTATGATCTAGGCCATGTGCACAAACAAGTTTTACAACTTTAAATTGTAAAATCTTTTTTTATTTAATTATAAAATAAAAAATAAATATTCACATAAAAAATAACAAATAAAAATTAATATTTTTTTAATTATTAGCAGCCTAGTTCATTAAATAAAAAGCTGAGAACAATCAGATAAAATTATTCATAAATACAGGATTTTTCTGTATATACAAAAAGCGTTAAATCAATCTTGATAACATATATATATATATATATATATATATATATATATATATATATATTTTAACACAAGGTAAAACTCGATCAACTCTTTGGTGAAATGGTGATTTCATTACTTTAAAAATTTGTGGCACTGCAAGCATCCAGACCAAAAGTATAATATTAATTCTACAGCAAATACAACTAAATTCTACTATGATGCCTGCAACAGCACGCTCAATTTCGTAACAACGTTACAGTTAAAAAAAAGAAGTTCAGATTGCGAGAAAATAGGAGAGAAGTTATCAAAATGACTGTTCTTTTAGCTATAAATTGCCCGACTAAAGTTATCAAAATGACTGTTCTTTTAGCTATAAATTGCCCAGTCGGCCGGAACCTGACCCTCTCCTCCTCCTTCGCCGCCTTTGCCGAATGTGCCAAATGCTCAACAACAAAAGGCCTAAAAAGCAAAATGCAAGTCAAATATACAATGAAAACCTCAAAATGTTCTTCAAATTTACCTATTTAATGATGTTCACTGACCAGTAATTGCTACTACTGCAGGTAGGAGCCAATGACTAGCTACTAGCACTGGTACATCAGCCTGCAAACGAAAAATGGAAATAGAGATGGTCACAACCATCCGCACAACAAGATATGGGAAGAGAAACAAAATGTTCATATTTTACCTCATCCCTGGAGAGCATGCCCCAAGTCCTGTTTCCCAACGAGTCAACCTTATTTTTCTGAGTGTCCTTTGGACGCCTCAAATTGGAAGTATCAATGGTAGAATTCAAATCCCTCCCCAGATCTATAAGAGGATAGCCTGGAAGTCTTCTATTCCTTCCCCTAACATGTAGATTGTATCCCTTAGTTCCCCATACTTCAAATCTGGAGTCACTCTTGCAGATTAAATCCTTCCCCACAACAGCAGAATATGATGAGAAATTTACATCAGTACGACGAGTAGGTAATTGATTGTCATCTACGAATAAGGCCGCATCTTTTTTAGCTGAATCTGGGAACAACAATGGATCTCTAATGTTCCTGCTAGTGAAATCCAGTATTTTCTTCAGGAGCCAGTAACAGTTAGTGACCATATGGCTGCTATCCAGACAGTTGGAGTCTCCATAAACTGCTATGTGACCTTCTCCCACCTCTACAAGGCCAAGAATTGAAGAGTCTGCCTGCAGTTATAACAGACGCCATAAATAAATGAACACTTATCACGTCTGTTGGAGGGTCCTACAGCATTTGACAGCATTTGACACAATGAAATTGGAAATTGGCCGAAAAAGGAAACTGCTAGATTATCATGGCCCAAAATATACAAATGATAAGGACTCTGATTAAGTCATTGGGAGGTCTTGGGTTCAAATCCTACCCTTGAATAGCTAGTGTAATTTCTAATTCTTGTGGGCCACGAGTCATGAAACCTCCTCCTAAAAGAACATGCACTCTTGTCAACACATGGGCTATAGGACAAGTTATGGGGCCCAAAAGGAGGACCCACAAATACCCCACTACTCGGCGAGGAAAAAAAATTGTCATACTTGTAGCAAACTTCGTAAAATTTGTCTCAACAATAGTTCCCTGGGAAGAACACATCGCACAAACTACAAAGTGAAGATCATGAATTTTACCTTGGTCGTGCCCGAAGTTAACACATTTTGGGTGGCCCCACTTTCTGAGCTATCCAGGAAGGGAAAACCGTGAGTATACCCGCCTCTTGGAAACCTCACAATATCAGTTCCAGATGCGTATCGACTTTGCTCTCCATCAATGGAAAAATCCCCATTCAGAATCTTATCCCCAAAAGCGATCCCAAATGGGGCCAGAAGATCATTCAATGCTGGGATATTCGCACCTCCAGTAACAGGAGTCCACCAGCTCCTTGTATTATCATCAAAGAATCGCATTTTCACCATTGTATCCATGTTATACCATTCTGCAAAAACAGCTAATCCCAATCCAGTACTGACAACATCATCTCTTAGTTTCTCGATTTCTTCTTGAAAGTATTCATCCTCAAGATCCACTAGCAGCAGTGTCCCATATTGGCGAGCATCAAAGCATGTGAAAGGCGAACCAAGAGTTTCAACATAGTACCCAGCATCTCGTAACATGTTGAACATGATATGAAAATTTGTATGCAGGTGATCCCCATGCCAGTCAAGGATATCATTGCGAACATCCAAAGAGTCTCTTGGAATATATCCAGGAGGGTATTTAATGTTGTGAAATTGATCCCACAAAACACGCTTCTGTCTTGGCGGAGTGGGAACCACTTTTAGTTTCAGCTGAAGCACACAAGTGCTGCTTCGAGGGCCCTTCTCACCTGGAGATGGAGGACTAAACACCCTAAGAGTTATATTACCCTCAATCTGCCCAGAGAACTGCGCACCTTCTTCCTTGATTTGCATGTGCAATGCTAAATAACCAGTCCAAGGCCAGATAACTTCTGAATAAGTAAAGTGAATGCTTAGAAGATTTCCTTCTTCCTCTGCAGGATGCCATGTTGGCGCACTTTCAATATAGCCAATGACACCCATTCCATTCAGAATGGTGGCATTAAACATAACAGGCATAGCACCTGCATAAAGTGGTTGACGACAAAAGGGCCAGGAATAAGGACAATCTGTAAAATCAAGAACACTTGGAAAGATGCTTGCCCGAGGTTGGTAACCCTTCAGGATTTCATATGATTCTAATCTGACAGAGAAAAAACAGTTAGAAGCAGTGATACTGACAGAATCCTGTAATAACTATTAGCAAAAACTAGACAAACTCAGGAACAGATGATAATTAATAGAAAACTTTCTATTGGTTTCAATTAAAAAATAAGGAAACATAAGAAAATAAAAAATGCAAGAACTGCATTCAAGGTTTTTCTAATGAGCTTTACTCTACCCAACGACATCCTTAATTTCATCAACTAGAAACCTCTGATGCATGAAAAATACATGTAATAATAGCAGGACTAACAAAGAAATAAAGTCTGCACATAAAAAAAAAAACTTACAGATCAACTCTTCCAGCACCCTGCTCATACATATTCGGACCAGCGAGCTTAGCAGCCCCCTCAACCAAAGCTTGTTTCATGCTTGCTGGATTCAGAATGTCCTTACGAGCACTTTCAGGAATAACACTCACAAGTAGGCATACCACACCAGCAACCACGGGACTAGCCACGCTAGTCCCTGATAAACTTTTACAACCAGTGCTTATCTTGGATCCCATGATTTCCCGTCCATATGCAACAACATCAGGCTTCACACGACCGTAGCTGTACAGAAAATTTAAATAGTTAAGAGTTCAATCATCCATCCACATAACAAGCAAGACCATACAGAATTTTTTCGAATGAAAATTATTCCAACAGCTGGAAAGAATTACAGAAGCAAATTGGAGAAGAAGTCATACTCCAAGAGCTAACTTTTCGTGACCTCTTCCAACAGGGAAAAAAAAACAAGGCGGGCCATTAGAGATCAAAGGAATAGCATGACCTAGAAAATTACATGCACCATGTTTCCTTCACAATTGGGCAACGTGAAAATAAGTGACTTTGAGACTCTTCGGTTCAACGACACAACACAAATACTTGTGCATGCAAATGTATATATATGTATATGTATATGTATATATATATATATGTATATGTATATATATATATATATGTATATGTATATATATATATATATGTATATGTATATATATAGGTTGGGGCGAGGCTAAGTCATTATGAGACAGATTGTGAATGTAGATTTGAATCCTCGTTATGAAAGGGGATGAACTGTGAAAACCCAAGGGATTAGAAAGGGCCAAGTGGAATAGATGCACACCCTCCTCCCCCTAGTTCTGCTCCCATCTGGATTCAGTATCTGATGCAGAGATGGATCAGAATTGAAGAGGATCTTGAACTCAATGAAAGCTCAAAATCTGCTGCATGATAAGCAGGATTGTCTTTCCTTTTTTCATCACATTCTTGCTCAGTGCATGTTTAGAAGAACCCAAACATAGATATTTCATACAATATTATTAGAAAAGATCGAGTTATAAAATAGTTATCGCAGTTTCCAAGAAGAAAAGCAAAAATACAAATATATAACAAGGCAACCAAAACCAAAAGCTGTCTGAATAATAGTTTACCCGTGAGGAATCTCCCAAGTGCTCATGCCACGCGAAGAAAATGGGGCTATGTGATCGCTGTAATCTATGCCGCCAACACCTATAACATCACATTGGTCTGCTGGATTGTTTAATGTTCCATAAAGAGGTCCATCATTTCCAATAGCAGAAACCATAATGATGTTATTAGCTGTTATTTCCCAGACCTGATCAATAAGTAACAAACAATCAAGTAGAAGAATCACTGTTAGTATTGATTACCAACAGAAATTTCAGAAGTTGCCCCCACAAGACTTTGTGAATGAAGTCACTACAAAAGATGGCAAAATCAAAAAAGTGAAATCTAAGAAGTGATCCCTTGCCAGTTGGGAAAATGGGTCACACAATAGTGGTGGCAGTAAGGCACAAGATTTAGTTCTATCAAGACAGTTATTTAAAGGACATGTGCAGTTGGTCAGTTGGAAATGGACACGAGGACAAGTGAATCATTGCTTCACATAGCAAACAGAATAATTATATGAATCATGCCAAATAGCAAAAAGCTGAAATAAGCAGGCAAGACGAATCTTACCTTCTCAACAAATGGTAGATCCAAGAAATCAGGTCCACCGATGCTCAAATTTAGCACATCCATATTGATTGCAATAGCATAATTAAATGCATCAAGGAACCATGATGTGTAAGATACCTGCAATAGGCTGAATAAAAATTTCTCATAATCTTGCCACATTTTACAGAGCAATTAAACTTATAAAAGGATGTTAAGTTTAAAGTGAAGCTTGAAAGATATACTTTAGACAGAATTAAATAATTTCTCAAAGCAATGCTTATTTACTCGTCCATAGCTTATAAATGTATAAGATTGAATAAGAAACATCTAATCTAGAGGGGAATCCTTCCAAGCTTCAGGATACACTAGTCTTTTCTTTTAACATTTCTATTGTATATAAATACATTTTGAATTGAACGAATTAGGGAAGGCGCTTTTCAACCAATTAGGGGGTGAAATGAGATGCAAATAACAAGACGAAGCATTATATGTGCTTTCTCAAATCTCATTGGTGAGAAACAAGATAAGCTGAAAAATACAGCTATGACAATCATTACCTGTGCATCTGTAAACACACGAAATGCATAAATCTCTGCATCAGGTGCAAAACCAAGACACTCTGCATCTTGACCAGCAATAACACCAGCCACAAAAGTTCCATGTCCAAGATTGTCATTCAAAGTATCTTCATTGGTCCAGTTTGTTCGCTCCTAAAAAAATTACAGGGAAGCACATATCAGTATCAGTTTCTCAGACAAAAGGAATAATATTGAAACAGAATCTAATTATTGTCCTTGTTTGTGCAGAGATTATACCTTAATATTGCGGAAATGCGGGTGATCAGCTCGAATTCCAGTATCAAAAATAGCCATTTTGACTTTATGACCAGTAAACCCTTTTGACCAAAGAACATCTGCTCCAAACAAGGAAGTCACCTGTGACTTCTGCAACACTTACAAACACAATGAGCAAGTGAACGTAATACAAGAAAAGGATCTAAAGAAAACTTTGGGTAGCAGATAATGGCCCATCTGAAATCCTTCAAATTCACTTTCCACTTCCAATCACCAAAAAAAAACTTTTTTCATAGTTAAGCCTTGCGTCGTTTTATAGAAGCAAAATCACTTACAGCTACAGACATTGACTACAATATTGCATTAAACAAAAAACAGCCATGAAGAAGAATAAAAATAAAACCCTGATAATACCTGCCCTAAAAGTTGGCGACCCCAATGAATAGAAGAATTACTAGTCTGGGCCACCGCATAACTCTCTTCAGCGTCACTAAATGACATGGAAGTAAACATCTTGCCAGGTCGTTTCTCGCCATCAACAAAACCAAGCAAATCCCTTTTCGTATAACTAATATCCAAGTTCACATCTTTCACCATCTCCAACCCCTCAATCTCTCCAATCACTCTCTCCTTCTGGATCGCCAACACTCCGAAATCCGTGGCATAGTCCATCGCCGGATTCCTCCTCTCGATCCATTTCCAGCCGTCCGATTTGACTCTCGATTCTAAATAGCGACGGTGATGATCCGATTTCTCGTAGTCTTTGAAACGGACTATGTAGTTTTGGGGGGCTAGGGTTTGGGAAATGGGAGAGGGGCTGGAGAAAAGATGGAAGAGAGAAAGGGAAAGGAGAGCTAAAAAGAAAGAGGACTTGAATGGAAATGTTGAGAGATTATGGTGGCCGATCATGATTTTTTTCATCGGGGTGGTTTTGTCAGTGATGAGGTTGTTAATGGATGTTCGATTTGGCGGGTAAATTCCCTCATCTGAGAAACCCAACCGCAGAGAGGGGGGGGGGGGGTGGTGAGAGTGAGTTGGTTTTTTTTGTGTGTTGAATCTGATCAGAAAGCGTAAGATTTTTCAGCTGCAGTTTGTCTTCTGTGTTGTTTTTGTATAAGAATTCTAATAACCTGTTTTATTGTCGTTTTGACGAACAAACTTTTTTATTTTTTATTTCAAAATAAAAAACAGCCATTATATATATATATATATATATTCGTTTACAAACTAAAGTGTGTATTTTGTATTCCAGTGTTGTGCATTTTTTAAAAATATTTTTAATTAAAAATATATTATAATAATATTTTTTAAATGAGTGTATTAAAATTATAAAAAAATACTAAAAAATATTAATTTGATGTTTTCAAGTAAAAAATAATTTAAAAAACAAAAATATAATGTTAAGCATAAAGTCTATACTATATAGTAGTAATTATTATTATTATTTTTAAAATGTTATTACATTATGAAATATATTAATCTAATCTAAACAAAAAACCTAAATTTCAACTCAGTTAACTAAATATTCAAATTACCGCTGAGCAAAACTATATATAATTTCAAATAATCATATTAACTATATGCATCTCTTCTGAACAAAAAAGATTTTTATCATATAAAAATAACATCAACTCATTTTAAATCATCAAAAATTGATTCAAATGCTCAAAGCTCACAAAAAGATATTAATTTTGTACAATCTCACAATAAATATATTAATAAAATAACTTATACAGTTTCTCTATAATTATAAATAATAAAATTAATTATTTAAAAATTAAAATATATGGGGTAAACATTGTGCGGCCGATATTGTTCATCTCCTCCCAAAACACTTTGAATAACTCTGTTTAATTTTAAAAAATTATTTTAATCCTTAAATTTTTATTTTAGATAATTTGATTCTAATTAAAAGCTAATTAATTTAGATTTCTTAAACAAGATGGAATTTAAAGAATAAAAACCAAAATTAAAAAGACATTAAAAATGGGTGGTGTCACAAAAGTTTCAAGAAAAATACATTTTAGTCCTTTAACTTTAGAAACAATGCAAATTATACGATTTTGGTGCTCAATTTTTTTCAAATTAAATTTTGATACAAAAATTTATTTTTGTTATTTTTTAGCCTCTACTTAAGAGATATGAAAGAGAGAAGTCGCTAAATTCCAGCAATAGAAAAAAAAAATTATTGATATTGATTTAGACTATCAAAACAGTTGATATCTATGTCAAATGGTTATATTCGATGATGAGAGTTCATATTAGGTGTTTTATATCTTTAAGTTCGTGAAAAGACAAATCTGAGTTCAATTTTTTTATTTTATTTTTTGTTGTTTTTGGTTTTTAGAGGCCATAAATAGATTTTTCATGATTTCTAAGGTGGTTTGTAGATGTTTTAGGTAAAAAAGGGTTTAAAAAAGGTTTTTTGATAAGAAAGATAAACTTCAATTTTTCAGCTACTATAGTAGAAGAAATAGGACAAATAAGATGATATGTTATTTAATTTTTTATTTTTTTAAAAAATATAGACCCAATTGAAATGAAAAACAAATAAAGGTCAGCGTTTAGGCCCTGACAAAATAGGTCAGGCTTAGTAGCACCCGATCTTTTTTATTTTTTAAAAATTATTTTTTTTTATTTTTAAATTAATTTATTTATATAGTTTTTTTTTTCTAATTTTTTATTTGTATTTAGATCAATACCCATTTTCTTTTTTTTTTGTTTAGAATATATTTTTTAAGTAACTATTATTTTTTTGTTATATATTTAAATTTTGAAGAGTTTTTGTGATTCATCTATAATGTTTTCTTTATCTTTTGTAAAAATGAACTTTATTTTTTAAAATAAAAAAAATATTTTCAGATAATATTTATAATATGTGCATAGTATTTTTTTTCTTTTAATTTATTCAATTAATTTAATTATATTTGTATTTTTATTATCATTTGCTTAAATAAAAGAATTATTTTAATAAAAAAATTAAGAAACACAACTGGATAAATGTCTTAACTTGTAAGATTAAATATCTCAATTTACTTATATTTTTTAATTTTTATTTTTAGTTATCATTTATGTTTTATTTATTTATTAATATATATAATTCTCGATTTATTTGATTTTTTATATGTATAAATTTTTTTATTTTCACATATTTTTTAACTACAAAAATATATTGAAAAAACCTATACATATAAATTTTTTATTTTTTAAAATTTCTAATCCATCATAAAGCACGGGTAAAATATCTAATATCCTATATAACTCATCAATCATATATTATCTTCCTTTTAATGTATATATAGAGTCCATCGCTAAACCTTTATTTATACCTTCAAAAATTGTAAATGTTCAAATATTAACTTTGTCACCTTGGACAATCTTCTTAACATTATAACTAAAAAACTTTTAGATTTAGAATCACAAACTTTAATTTGTCATTAATTAAAAGGTACTCAAGCCAATCCTTAAAATGACATTGACGCATTGACAAAACAATTTAGAGAAGAATTAATTAACCATCAACGAAATTAAAGGATCAAGACTCCAATATCAAAAATTATTATAATTATAGTTTGTATAATAAAATATTGATGGTGAAAGTGAAGATAATATAATTAATACTCTTCAAGAAATTAATTACCATGACTGAAATTACAATTAAATTCAAATAAAGGTAGATAAAAGGGCAGCTCATTGATTCACTAACTTTAATAAAAGTATTTTGAAATCTTAATTTTAAGAAAAGTATTTAGAAAAAAAATGCAATATCAATATTAATATTTACAACAACAAAATATCTTATAGGACACCTTCAATAATTTAACAAAAAGTATTTTGAAATCTTATTGAATTTAACATTTTCTAAGCATCAAGACTTTAGATGGTATAAAAAGATATTTTTATCAAAAATTTTGTAAAGAAAAATTTCTAGTAATTTAGTGGAAAAGGTTAGGGCACAATTTAGAAGTCTTTATAGAGGTATAATCCCTTATGAAAGTTTATTATATGATGATTTAATTATTCATAATAATGAAAGACTAGCTTCATGTGTTGATCTCAAATTCAAAGAAAAATTGAAATTTTTATTTTAAGAAAGTATAAAAGAATTATGATGCACAATATATATATATATGAAACTCTAATAACCATTTGATAAAACAAAAACAAAAATATAAAACTAGTTATTAATGAGACCTCATAATAAATCTTATAATCCACACCAAACTAATAAGATATATATATATATATATATAAAGGAACCAATATGTTACAAGTGTGCTAAAAAGGTCATTACAAAAGTAAATGCAAAATGAAAAGGCAAATACAAGAATTAGAAATAGAAGATAAAACCTAAAATTAAAAACCAACATCTCAATTTATTATTAAATTCTAATAGTAATGAAGATACCAAAAAAGATTAAAATGAACAAATATTTATAGTTGAAGAAGCAAGTCAAAACCAATATATTGTGGTATATAAAAAAAAAACAAGATAACTATGATTGCAGCTTTGATCCATAATGGAGTTCGTTCTTTCAAACAAATCTATAAACTAATTGAAGAAAAAAATTATACTTAAGATAATTAATAAAATATATAACCTAAAATTAAATGACATAATTAATAAAATATATAACCTAAAATTAAATGACTTAATTTCAAATGAAAAGCAAACTAAGAAAGTTGAGGCATACAACCTTAACGTATTTTTAATAAATTTTAAAAATATAAAAAAATATTATCATAACTTATTTTTTAACCCCTCTCAAATATATATAAAAAAAAGACAAAAAGAAGAGAAAAAAATATTTCAATCAAAGAAAAATGAAAAGAATAAAGAAAAGAAGAAGAAAACTATGTAATTAGGGATATAGTTAAGAAGAAATGTTGAAAAAATGGTTACAATTGGCTAAATAATTGAAAATTAAAGAGTCGAGGACTAAATTGAAAAATATTATATTATGCAAAGACTGTTTTAATACAATCATGGATGAAATTAAAAGTCAATATTGAGAAAAAGGTTGAAACTAGCCAAAAATAAAAAAATAAAAAAATAAACTTAAAGATCCAAGGACCAAGTTCAAAAAAGTTAGAAACTAAAGGATTTCTACAAAAACAAAAAAAATTTGTTTATGTCAAAACAACTTTACTTCATGTTAAAAAAAAGTTTAAATAAAATAGTGTATTTCACTGGAAGAAAAACATAAAACAATGTCGTTTTATATATGGGTTTAAAACAATACCTTTTTTTCTTTTGTATAATCTCTAAAAATTTGCTTTTTTTCTTTATTTTTTCATGCTTTTAGGTCAAACTCTAGCCTCATTTTTCTCTTTCTCAGGCCTCCCACAAACTCCGAACAAAACACCATTCTTCTCCCCAACATTATGTTATTCTACCAATATTTTCAAATTACTAGAAATAAAGCTGAAATGAATCCGTATCATTGATCCTGGGCATTACCCAAACTAACCAAACCTAATTGAATCGATCAATCCTTATTGATCGACCAACTAATTGACTAAAATTAACCAACCATTCAACCAATTCATATAAACTGGTTGACCAATTGATTGGGATTTTAGAATCCCAATAAGCCATTCTTCCAAAATCCAGATCCTTTAAATTTTTCAACTTGTTCATCAAAAACTCATGACTTTAGTCCTTATATTAATCATTTTAAGCCAAACTAAAACCCTAAAACATCAATCAAATATTTTAAGTCATCCAATAGAATTAAGTATAAAAACCTCCAGATCTTACCTTATAAACCCTTATCCTCAACTTTCATTTTTCTTTTCTTTTCTTTTTCTTATTTTCTTTTTTTTTCATTATATGCCTTTGTTTTTTAAATGAGTGAGATAATTTTTAATATACATATAATATATATAATTATTAGAGGAAAGTAACAAATTAATTTTGATTCGAACATAAACTCTTTCTGTAACATAGACATCTTACCACATAAATTGCAGAATCTAACTCCAACACTGATTATAGATTATAGAGTTTTAGTTTTAATAGCCATCATCCTTCATCGTTGTATTGTAGAGTTTTAGTTTTAATAGCCATTATCCTTTCTCATTATGTGTTCTATATATATATAAAATTGTTGTAATATAAAACATAAAACAAGATTCTTTTCTCTTCTCTGTTTCTTCAACATATTACTTTGTTCTTTTTGTTTCTTCATGATATTAAAGTAGGTTCCTAATACCTTGTTAATTTCAAACCTTAATTACTAGTTGAAATTTCTATAAAAGACCCGTTCAACATTGATGGTGCTGATGACACTAATAAACCCTACAATATACTAAAAAGAAAGCCAAATCCTAATCAACGTCTAGGTTTAGTTTTATAAAATGAATTTAACTATCTTTCTTGGTTAAGAGCTGTTGATTAATACTTAAAAGTGCATTTTTATCAAGGTTTTATATCATCATTTTGCACTCGAAGTATCAATAACTCCTTAACTAAAACATGTTTTATAATAACGTATCTAATAATATAAGATACCTTTAATTTGTGGTAAGTATTTATTTTAAATGCAGGCTTATCACATAAATAAAAGGATTGATTGATGAATTTAAGAACTGAAATTGAAAGGACAAAGAGATGGCCAAACTTAGAAAAGAGATGTCGGTGCAATCTAAAGTGGAACACTGTTCGGTAATTGGGTCATATCTGGAGTTGTAGATCTCATATTTAGGTCTACTTTATATGGATGAAAAGGTAAGACATAGGCCTACAACTTTCATATAGAGTCCAAGATCTAAAAGGGCCATTTTCAAGTCCAATTTGTAGCAACAACAAATAAGTTCGAATCTGTCTTCCAGCCCGAGCACTGTTCAATGTTTGACCCATATCTGGAGTTCTAGAAGTCCAAATGAGTTGAATTTTTTACACAAGGAATCTGAGACAATTTCCTACAACTTTCATGTTCAAGTGACTCTAGTTTTGACGTTATCAATGACGTTTTGGGCAGATAAGAGAAGATAAGGATTGTCACCAAGTCAAGAGTTGGTCACCCACTCATCAATTAGTCATCAAATCAATAGTTCCTAATTTTGGCCTATAAAAAGAGGCACTTGCCATGCATTTAGGCATCTTGGTTTCCAGATCAAGATCATGCTCTTGCTTTCTCTCTTTGTATTTTTTGTAATGTTTATGCTTTGCTTTCATTAATATCAAGTTTATGCCTTTCATTTCCTTTCATTTACTTAGTTAATTTTTATCTTATTTATGTTCTTATTTTGTTTATTTATTTTTCTTTCTTTCATTATGTTTAGTTAAGTTTATTATGTCAAGGTGAAAAGGTTACACTAATGGTGTAAAAATAAGTATAGTGTAAATTTAATATGGACTTTAATGTTTGATACTAACATATTTTGTATTTGTTATCTTGTTCAGTCTTTAATACTTTGCTTGTTAAATGACTAATCTTGATTTATGTTGTATAACACTCAGTACAACAAATGCTTGACACTTTTATAGCCCATACTGTATGGTATAACTGACACCTGAGCTATGAAAGGAACTTTATTTGTTGTTAACATAAGTTATAATCATGAATGCTTGACGAGATTTACAAGTATTAGCATCAATCGAATAAGATGACTAATGTAATCATATTAACAATCTATAATAAGATTGGAACCTTCTTTGTGTATAGTTTTCAATTGAATAATAAGAGTTTATACTATACTTGTTTGACATACCATTAGTAGATCCTTTAACCTTGACATTTGTTATTATCATTGTTTAATCCTTACATTAATATTCCATCTCAAAGTTCTCATCATCATCATCTTCTCTTTTTTTTTTTCTTTATTATTATTATTATTATTATTATTATTATTATTGTTGTTGTTGTTGTTGTTGTTGTTGTTGTTGTTGTTGTTATATTATTGTTATTTATAATTTGTACAATTAACCTCCCTATGGTTCGACCCCGGTCTTGCTGAGTTATTTATTACTTCGACACTCTTGCACTTGGGAGAAGACATCAATCTTTTAGTTATGTCAGCTGTGATAATTGCTCTTGGTGGAAAATCCAAACTTGGTTATCTATGGCCATATTAAGCCTATCGTGTCTCTTTCACCAACTTATAATGCTTGGTAATACAAAAACCAACTTGTTTTGTCTTAGTTACTTAATTTTATGAAAAATTATATTGCTGAAATATTCATTTACTCATAATCTTCCTTAGAACTATAGGAAGCTGTGAAAGAGATGTATGGAAATCAGAACAATGCACCGTATGTTTTTCAAATCAATAGAAATCTTACTAATCTGCAGCAAGATGAAAAGACTTATATCCAATTACTTAGGATCCTAAAAGGTATGTGGAGTGAACTTGCATTATATTGTCCCTATATGGCTGATGCAACATAATTAAGGAAACGTGAAGAAGAGGACAAGATCTTTCAATTGTTAGCTAGCCTCAATTTAGAATATGAAGATCTTCGTAGTAAGATCCACATGAATCTTGATCTTTTATCTCTTACTAGTGTGTGTATTACTATTTAACGAGAAAAAGCCTATGGAAAGGTTATGAATTCTAACTCTAAAATCCCTTTATCAGAAACTTGTGTTTATGCTATTAATAGAATAATGAATAATGACAAATCTTATAAAGGCAAACAACTTGACTTAAAATGCCATCATTGTTATAATATTGGTCATTCTATCAAGAGGTGTTAAATTCTTTATCCAGAGCTAAAATTGAATTTTGAAAAGAAGAAGAAATTTTAAAAGGGCTATGAACATAAAGCCTATATTGATGTTGTTACTCACTTTACAAAATCTCTTCCCAGTAATGTTGAGATTTTTTCCATTTATCCATTTGCCCTTCTTTATGATTTTGCTATCTATCTTAAGAAAAAAAAAGGTGATACTGCCATGACAACCTTTATCTTTGATTATGTAGTGTTTTTTAATAAGTTTGTAGGCTTCGTTGCAAATTCTGCTCACATCCTGCAAGAAAACACAGCAGGTATTCTCACTGCCTTGGCAGCTAGTACTGTGCATGGATTTATGGATCATTGATTCAGGTGCTATTGATAATATAACTAATAAAATGACCAACTTATATAATTTTTAATGGTTTTCTTCTCCAACTCATGTGTCTATTACCAAAGAAAAACATGTCTCTGTCAAAGGTAAAGGAAAGATTAAATTATTGTCCATAATATAAAATATTTAGTCTTATATGTTCCTTCATTTCCATTTCAATTACTTTCCATTTGTAAAATCACTTGAACACTATATTGTCTTGTTATATTTGACTCTCAACAAGTTTTTTTAGAACCTCACCACTAAAAAGATGATTGGTGAATGTTTATTTTTCAAAGGGTTTTACTATTTTTTGAGTCATTCTTAAAACAACAAATATCAACAAGTTTATATTTTTTCCTTGTATCATCATGAGCAACTTTTGTGGCATAAAAGCCTAGCTCAATAGGGACCAACTATTGAATCTTTTAATGGTTATAAATATTTTTTTTCTTTGTGGATACTCTTAAAATTCAAGATTGAAGTTGTGCGTGTTTTTTAAAATTTTCAAATGTTGGTCATGACTTAATTTTCTACAAATATAAAAACTCTCCGATTTGATAATGACACTGAATACATGTAAAAAAATATGACACAATATCTAGCTATTCATGATATTTTACATCAGTTAAGCTGTGTTAGCACACCTCAATAAAATGAGGTAGCTAAGTATAAAAATAAAGACCTATTGAAAAAAACTATAGCATTAATGATACACATGCATGTTCCTAAATTATTTTGGTCTCTTGGAGTGTTATCTATAGCATATCTAATTAATCAATTACCTAGCCGAGTGTTACAATTTAAATCACCTTTTGAAGTCTTATAAAAACAGCCACTTGATCTATCTCACTTGTGAGTGTTTGGTTGCACTTGTTTTATTCATATACAAACTTCACATTAGGACAAGTCTGATTTAAGGGCTGCTAAATGTATTTTGTTTGATTACTTCTTAATACAAAAGGTGTATAAATGCTACCATCCTTCTTTTAAAAGATTGTTTATATCAAAAGACATTTGATTTGAAGAAAGTTCCTTATACTTTAATAGAAATCACCAATAAGACTTGACAAAATTATTTTCCTTACCGAATGCTAATTCTATAAACTTGGCCTCTGCTTTAGATACAATATTTACTACAGACAATACTCTTTCTTTTCCAAATGGTATAACTACAAATAAAGGGAACATTAGTTTTTCTAATGCATACTTTGAACATAGCCCCACAGATTCCAAATTGATGATAGTAATAATCATGATAGGCACTTGTCTACCACAATTGCAGATATACATGCTGATTTAAGAATTGTTATTCCTATTATCTTAGACTCTGAAGATGGTTTTGTTGATCAGTCTTCTCATCACCCCTTTGTTATTCCTATTACCACGAATTATAAGGGAAATTCTAAGGGTAATCTTGCTAATTATTATCCTCTATCACAACCTTATAGGAATCCAATCCGTCATCATGCTCTTCCAACAAAGTTACAAGACTTTGTAACTTATGCAACAAGATATCTTATCTCGAATTGCCTTACATATCAATATCTCTTAATTGAACATACTGTCTTTCTTATTGCTATCTCTGATGTGTTTAAATCATAAAATTTTCTAGAGGCAAATCCACAAAATAAGTTGTAAGCTCTTGATCAAAACAAAATCTGGAGTGTTGTTAAACTTTCTAAAGATAAGCATATTGTAGGTAGTCGTTAATTGTAGAAAATAAAGTTCAACTTAGATAGGTCTATTGATAGATACAAGGCATATCTTATGGCTTAGGGTTATACTAAAACCTTTGGCGTAGATTACGAGGAAACTTTTGCACCTGTTGCGAAAATGAATACTAATCATGTTTTACTCTCAATGACTGTGAATAATAGATGGTTGATATGTTCAATAGATGTCAATAATGCCTTTTTATAATGAAACCTTAAAGAAAAAGTCTACATGAAGTTGCCCTCCGGTCACCCTTAAAATTCAGATCCTAACTTAGTGTGTCAGATTCACAAATCTATTTATAGGTTGAAGCAATCTCCACGAGCTTGGCATGTAAAATTGAGTGTTGTTCTTGAAGACATCGCTTTCAAATGAAGTAATGCAGACTCTTTTTTATTTGTTCATCTTGGACCAACGACTAAAATAATAGTTATTGTCTATGTTGATGACCTTATTATTGTGGGAAACAATGGTACAATAATATCTCACCTCAAGGCTACTCTCTAATAATGTTTTCCCAGTTTTTAACCTTGGTAATTTGAAATAATTTCTTGGAATTGAAATGATTGTTTTGCATAAAGGATTATTCGCTAATAAGACCGGAATGTTCTTGGTTTGCTTAAGGATGCCAAGATGACAGATGCCAAACCTGCCCCTACTCCATTGGATAGTAAATTAAAGTTTGAAACAACTAGCGAACCTCTTTGGTTTATTAATTACTACCATCTTGTTGGTAGAATCATTTATATTACTGTTATACAGCTTAATATCACCAATGCAGTAAGCCTTGTTAATCGGTTCATACCCTACAGTTTTTTACTTTGAGTATTGTTAAGCGAATTTTGCATTATTTATAGGGTTCTGCTGGTCATGGGATTGTTATGACTAACCATAGCCTTCCTCAGATTACTAGATATAGTGATTCAGATTGGGCTAGCAATGCTATCGATCGCAAATCAATCATTGGTTTTTACATGTTTGTTGGTGGTAATCTGGTTGCCTGGCATAGTAAAAAGCAATTTATTGTTGCACGTTCTAATGTTGAAGTTGAGTATCATGTGATGACATCCGCGTCAAGTGAATTAATTTGGCTTAAAGGTCTTCTATCAAATCTGAGATTTTTTAACAAAATTCCAATGATTCTGTTTTGTGATAATCAAGTTGCCATGCATATTGCAGCTAATCCTATATTTCACGAAAGAACTAAACACATTGAAGTTGATTGCCATTTTATTCATCAATAAGTTCAATCGCAGATTATCAAACTATGTTACACTTGCAGTTATGATCAATTGGCTGATATATTTATAAAGGTTTTGACTTTAACTCACTTTCATCATCTACTATCCAAGCTTGACTCAATCAATCCCTTTGATATAGTATGAGGGGGAGTATTGGAGGCAAGCAACAAATTGATTGTGATTCCAACATAGACTCCTTCTATAATGTAAACATCTTGCCACACAAATTGTAGAATCCAACTCCAATAATGATTATAGATTGTAGAGTTTCAGTTTTAATAGACATCATCCTTCCTCGTTGTATTGCAGAGTTTTAGTTTTAATAGCCATTATCCTTCCTTATTTTGTGTGCGTGTGTTGTTGCTGTAACATAAAATATATTACAAGATTCTTTTGTCTTCTCTGCTTCTTCAACATATTACTCTGTGCTTTATTTCTTCAATAATTTATGTATTTTGATTATATGATGAATATATATAACATTATTGAATATCTATATACATTGATTTTATTTTTTGAGTACTTATTAGTTTCTTGAACTTGTATTTATATCTTATTGATTTAATTCTATTCGGCACATTATTTGTTATCTTATATATTTATTTATTTATATATGAGAGAGAGAGAGACTGTCTATCATGTCTAAATATCAAGATATTTAAGAAACTCTATACTAATAGAAAATAGCTACTTTATATGCACATAATAGTTTATATACTTAGTTGGTGAGAGATGCATTAGCCTCTAACGACTGATCTTTTTATAATGATTAGGGATGTAAACATCATTTGTTATTAAGGTCTAAACCTCATATGTTATCAAAAGCTTAAAGTTTTGTCTATTATCTGATATGTATTTCATTATCATATACTAATATGCTTAGTACATGTGTGTGTCTATATTAGTCTTGTTCTTCTATTATATAAATATGTATGACTTACAGTTTATAATATTTATGATGTATATTAAGAGTTAGTTGAACTTTCTCTTACTTTTTAGTATTATTTTCAAAAGCAAGTTATTAAGAGTTTATATTTTTTTTTATATATATCTTGCTTGTTTTTGTGAGGTTTTATTTTTAGTATTGATTTGATATTTTAGAATGCTTTACTATTATTCTATTTTATTTTAAAAATTAGATTTTATTTAATGAAATAAGTATTATGAAATTTTGTTTTATTTTTACCTAATAATGAAAAAATTTAAAATTTTATATATTTATTTTATGAAATGTATATTTTGGGAATTCGCAACAATAGGGTATTTTTATGGTATTGCTCGGGAAGCGGAATTTGGGTAGTGACATTTACTGTGCTATTTTTTTTTAAAAAAAATCTTAAAATCCAAAGTCACTCAAGACGGCACCAACTAGTAGCAATCACCAGCAAGGCCGAGAAGTGAGAGTATCAGATGGCGCGGGGGCTCATCCTGACAACGCAAGCGAGAGCCACCACCACTTCCTTCACAACAAGACTTTCAGTTTCAAAACCCAAATGCAAAAACCCTCTTCCTTATCGTCTCCATCTACCTTCCCGTGTATCCTCAACTCGCTTCTTTTGCTGCAAATGTTCAGTTTCCCAAGACCCAATCGTCATCACCGAATACAAGCAATCTTTCTCTCAGCGAATGGCTATGGCTGGACTCAAGCCTCACCACCGTATCGGTCAGTATTTGCTGTCCTTCTAACCTTTTCTGTCTTGCGTTTTCAATAAATATCACAAAAAAAGTCGAGCTAAATTATTTGCTAATCGTTTGTTTTTTTTTTGAGATATATACTCTGGCTTCTTCAAGTCAGCATAGATATATATAGCTTGTGCAACATTTCAAAATTTTGCTTATCTTATGTAAAAATAAAGGTAGAAGATTTAAAATCTATTTTCTTCCTTTGCTGGATTACTTTTAAACCATTCTTGACTACAGAAACTAATGGAGAAAGATTGGTGTTTTTGTTTGTTTCAATTTTCAGCTATAGGAGTATCCGGTGGCCCTGATAGCATGGCACTTTGTGTCCTAACTGCTGGTTGGAAAACTGATGGTGCTAATGCTAATGCTGTTGGCAAAAGTGATGATGGTTTTATTAATGGGATTTTGGGGGTAATTGTTGATCATGGGCTGCGAGAAGAGAGTAATGAGGAGGCACATATTGTTTCTAGTCGAGTTACTGAAATGGGTATGCTTTCAAGTTCTGATCTTTTACTATGCCATGTGTTTGAGTTAGTGACTTCAGTTGAGTCAGGATGGTTAACACAAACTTTGTTTAGGAATCAGATGTGAGATTGCAAAGTGTAGTTGGTTGGATGGGAGGCCTAGACAAGGTCACTTGCTAGAAGAGGCTCGAGAGAAGAGGTTAGTAGATTTTCATTTGAAGTTTGTACCCTAACTTAGGGGACTTGTGGCTAGGGCCATTCATTCTTCACATCTGGATGTCAACAATTTACATTTTATTTGGCCTTCTGCTTGAACTTCAGGTATGAAGTGTTCCAAAATGTTTGCACTAAACATCAGATTGAAGTGTTGCTTATTGCACATCATGCGGATGACCAGGTTTGGACTGTTGCTTGTCAACTCTCTCTCTACATGTCTCTTTATCTCAACACGCACACATCTTAATTTCATACATAATGTTATTGATAGTCAATTCAAAATCAGAAAGTAATCATAAGATCATGGTGATGATTGTGTTATGGTTGCATCTTCCAGTTGATTCTACTTGGAGTTCTTTTTACAAACTGTAGATATACACTGAGATATGAGAAATGCAGGCCGAGTTGTTCATTCTTAGACTATCTCGTAACAGTGGCGTGCTTGGACTTGCTGGCATGGCATTTACTTCGCAAATGTTCTCCAAAAGCACCCATCTTTACCGTGAAGGTTCAAAGAACAAAGGGATACTAATAGTGAGACCACTCTTGCATTTTTCTAAAGAAGTTTTGTACAAGGTCAGTGCAAAAGAATACATGCTGTGGAAATAAATTAATCCTTTGGTTTATGGTAAATTTTGTCCTTCGAGGCTATTCTTTTCCTTGTACATCTTAACATGACTAACCTCAATTTTCTACTTTTCAGATATGTCAAGAGTCTGGCCAGGACTGGGTGGAAGATCCGACAAATCAAAACACAGTATATGCTCGGAATAGGATTCGAATGTCATTAGGAAGTTTGTCATCATGTGAGCTGTAGATTTGACATTCAAAAGTTGGATAGGTTTTTGCCATATACAACATTGATGCTATCTGGAATCTAGAATTTTTACTATATAATTGTTTTATCTCGAAGAATACTGAAAGGCTTGAGTCAGTCTGTGCTTTGCATTATCAGCTAATGTCATGGTAATGCTATATGCACTGTATTAACCTTCTCAAACAACTAGCTCTTGCATTTCAGATACCTTCCAGTCTGAACTACAAGGTGTTATTTCTGCCTGTCGAAGAACACGTGCATATGTTGACCAAATTTGTAATAATTTGATAAATCAGGCTGTGACCATCGTAGATGTAAGTTTGCTTTTGTCTTTTAGACATCTTTTAATGTCTTGAGTTCCTAATTTTACTTTAGCTTGCATATATTTTTGCAGAACTTGGTTTGTATGTTTCATTGCAGTTATAAAATTATTCACTATTCTTCTTACCTCTTTCTTCTTTTTTCCTTTTTCGTTGTTGTTGGTTGGGGCATTGTGATTATTGTTTCAGCAGCATGGGTATGCCATCGTCGATTTAGAGATTCTTAATCCATCAAAAGTTACAGATATATGCCTGTCAAAGTTTGTTGCGTTGATCTTGCAGGTATTCAATATTAGTTGATGTTTTTACACCTTGATCATTTTCCTCGAGGACTTCTATTATATAAAATTGTTTGAATGCTCTTCGTAACAATTTTTATCCGAATCTATCAGTATGTCTCTCAGAGGAACAGACCCATAAGAGGAAGTACTTCAAAATTGTTGTTACACTACATTCGTACTGTCCCATGCAAGGTACTGTTAGTTTCTGCACTCTTGTGCTTGTTTTCTTATGTAATTATCTATTGGATTTGTTATGTAACATTTGAGGAAGCACTGGTGTTTTCTCTCCTCATTTTTTTTCCTCAAGTCAAACATTTGCATTTAACATCTATATTCTAACAATATAAGCAAGCTGACACATTTCGTGCATGCTGGTTTAATATTTCAATATAAAGTCATGTTAAGGATTTTACTAGAGTAGTTCCCTTCTACTTTGCTCTAGAATTCATTCATATTAACAAAACAACTAAATAGCATGGGTCGCTTTAATTGTTCATATGAATAGTGAATTGTGTTCATATGCTTTTTTTTTATCGCTTTATAGCATTTTTTCCCATAGTTAAGTTGGTTAACACGTGGGTTTGAGCTCTAGTCATGTAGAAATAACACTCTTTTATTCGATGAACGACCAGCCGTTTCTTTTTTTTAAAAAAAAGGCGAATGACAGGTTGGCTGTCAAATAAAAGAGTGTTATTTCACTGTTCATATGAATAGTTAAACCAACCTTGTGCAGTTAGGCTTTTTTTTTAATTGACTTTTTGGGTTTTTCTCACCTTTTGTTTTTTATCCTTTTTTTTTTTTTTCTATTTCCATCTCTTAATGTTGGGTTTTTATTGAGTTTTATCCTATAGTATTGGATTGATTGTAAATCTGTTTTTGTATTTTTTATCATATACTAACATTAGAAAAATTAATTCAATCATGGTGTCTGGGAGTGTAATAGTGGTTGCTTTTCATTCCAAAATGCATTAAAATAATGTTTTTTTTTTAAAAAAATATTTTTGATATCAGTACATCAAAATGATCTGAAAACATCAAAAAAATATTAATTTGAAGTAAAGAAAAAAATTAAAAAAAATTAATTTTTTTCAAAAGTGCTTTTGAAATACAATGCCGAACACTACTAAGAATCCATAACCTGTGTCATGGGTTTGACTACAGTTAACATGGGATGTTTCTTCTGTTTTTCTTTGGACCTATCTAGTCTACAAAGTCACTCCCACACTATTTAATTTAAAACTAAGGAAAATAAAAGAGTTAGGATGGGAGTACTATTGTACCAAGTTGGAGGACAATGTTGAAAAGTTTTCTAAGGGTTAGATATTATTTTTTTACGCTCTAATTTTTTTTGGTCCAAGCCGCAAGATAGCGCGGGAAATAACCTAGCTTATGCTAAACTTCAATTATCTGATTCTCCCAGGACAGTTTTGGATTTTGAATTGGAAAAGTAACTTTATTAAACAAATATTTGTTTTTTGGAATCCCTTTGAAAAGGGAGGATACTTGTGAAATCATTGTGTGTAAATTCCTTTATTATCTATGTGTTTTGATATTTATGTTTCTGTCATTAGATTGATGTTGCATGCTGGGGTGTTGGCTATGTATAATTCCAAGAATCTTCCAATTTTTTTTTTTATTAATATTTGTTATTTTGTTGATTCAGAAATATTTTTGACAATCCTGCAGACCTCCTTTACAGCTGCTGGATGTTACCTTTGTCCAGCTCCTCGGTCTAGAGGGACAAAAATCCTTGTTTGTTGTTCTGTTGATTGTCCTCTGAATTCAAAGATGGAATTGATTTACCCATTTTTAAATGGAGAACAAAAGCAGTATATCCAAAATGAGTTGGAGCAAATTATAGCTGATGGAAAATCATATTCAAATCATTTTGTTCCAGATGCATCAGATGTGCATTTTTTAGATGCATCTGAATCAGTCATTAGTGAAGCCAAAACACTCAACATTATCAGTGAGTCAACCTGTAGAGACATTCTTTTACTGAAGAGGGATGAAATCAAACATTTCAAGCTTAAAGCTGAGGATAAGGTGGACTATAAGTCAAAAAATAAGGTTGAATCTATCATTGCATCCCCAAGTGAACTACTTCAGCCTGGAAAAGCATGTTATTTCATGAACAGGTTCTGGATCACATGGAAACTGAGCAACCATGTTTCTGTCGGTGAAGGGACAGAAAATTGTGTTGCTGATTTAGGAGGGGAAAATCAGGAATGCCATAGCTGTTCTTGCGGGATTGGTCATGACAAGGTTGCTGAGGTGCGGCGCATGAGCGAATCTGATTGGCTTTATCTTGCTAAGTTGTCAAAGTGCCCAAGTTTGGATAATCTGTTATCCAGTACAGTGGAGCAAATATCAGAGAAGAGAAGCCTGCATTTGGAAAATCTGGAGCTATCAGCACAAAAAGCTCTTGAAGTGTTGAAATCGATACCAGTGGCTGCAAGAAGAAGCCTCCCAGTCCTAGTCAATCATCAAGGACTGTTACTTAGCATCCCGGTAAACCTCTTTTCTGATTCTCCTTAATGTCGATGCATTTCATGAACAATTATGTGATTGATTCACCTGCTCAATACTCTTTCTATAGTTCTTTCTTAGCTATTTTCTTTAAGTATGCGTACCGTGATTGTTGCTTCTTTCTTACATTCTGGTGTGCTTATGATTGGCAGTTGTTCCTTCTAATACAATATTTTTATTGTTTCAGAGTATTGGCTTCAAGCACTGCCCTTGCTTGACGGTGTCTTGCGAATTCAAGCCAATAGTGCCACTTGGGGGCGGTCACAGCTCATTCATGTAATCTTGAGTCGTTAATATGTTGTCAGGACCATTCTAAGGAACCTTTTATTGTAAAAATCAAGCTGCTACGTAACAGAGCATTGAAGGTTGTTTTCAAGCACATATACAGGGAAGGCAATACCTGTCCCGATTGGCTTGCCAAGTCCGAGTTTGCATAGCTCATGGGTTAAGATGGTACGAGGTTAGCTTGTTATGAGATGCCACCTGAAGATTTTAGAAACTTTTGTTGGGTGATTGTATGTGGATTTCTACCCCCAAGAGCCTCAATTTTGTCCCTATTTGTAGTTTGAGATTTCCAATATTACCCTTTTAATTTTCTGGAAGTTTCACTATTATTCCTAACCATCAAGGAACCCACTTTTTAAATTTGGTTTTAGAGTTTTTATTAAAAAAAAAGGAACTAAAAGTGGAAGGCAAGGGACACAAATCACTATTTATTGTAATAGTATAATTACTATATTGCTTATTAGCTATAAAACTTTGAACTATGAATGGGGGGTAACATGGTTTTTTTACCATGACAATTGTTTTTTATAAATTATATGAGGTTAGTTTGATAATTTTGATTTTAATGTATGGTAAAATTATTTATTTAATCCTGTAATTAAATAATTTAATGCCTATTAAAGGATATTTTTGTATTTTTGATTTTTTTAGAATAATATAATTAATTTGATGTTTTTAAAAACAACCAATTGAATTCTCATCTTAGGGATTTTCCAATCATTTTATATTGTTTTTATTATATTTTTTAAGGATATTCAAAAATATTTTTGTAAAATATATTTATTAAATATAAGTGTTTATTTTAAAAAATTTATGGGGCTTGAGGGGTCGTTTAGCTACCAAACATTGTTTTTTGAAGTAGTGTTTGGAAGATAATAATATCTTTTATATAGTTGTACGATGTATTTTTCAAGATTCATGGTGATTTATCATCAATGTCCATTTCTTTTTCTTTTTTTTTTTCTCTTCATCTTTCCTCCTTTCTTTTTTTTTTGAGTTTTGTACCCGTCCTTATAAAATTTCAAAACAATCTTTTTAATTTTTTTCTCCATTAATAAGATGGTCTTTGTACTTTTGATTATTATCTTTTTTTTTAATAATAATAAGTTATAAAATTATAGATGCTTTCCAAATTCATCTTCTACCATTTTTTTTAATTTATAAATAATCTATCAAATTATTTTTTTTTACCCCCTGACATCTTTAAATATATAAATAGTTAATTAAATTAAAAATATTTTTCAATTTCATCTCTTATGATTTTTTTAATCTATTAATTTTTTTATCTTTAAAATTTGAAAATAATTCTTTTAATTGTTGTTTATTTTATTAAGGAATTTTTTTAATTGCACTCTTCTTGAGTTTTTTCTATCAAATTTTATCTTTATTATTTTTGTTGCTTTTGCAATTTTTTCCTTTTAAGTACTTTTTTTTCCAATCTTATCATTCAAAATTATATTGGTTGAGAATTACATTTTTGGTCAAAGATTTCACAGATTGTGAATTTTAGAAATTAAATTAGGTTTAAGAGGTTTGTTGAGTTTACTTTGTTTTTTTTCTCTCTTTTTCTAAACTAATATTTTTCATTTTTTCTTATCTTTTTTTGATTTTTTTACAGTTTGATTCTATTATGTTAGCCTTCATTAATTTTTTTCTATTTCACCTCTATTATTTTTTTAATCTATAAATAATCTATCAAATCACAAATGTTTTTTAATCTTTTAAATTTAGTTCTTATTATTTTAATTGTAATTTATTTTGTTTGGATTTTTTTTTAATTTCAATTTCATCCTCCTTGGGTTTTTTCTGTCAAATTTTTATCCTCATTCTTTTTGTTATTTTTTTCTTTTGCAATTTTTTTACTAATATTTTTTTTGTGATTTTATCCTTTAAAATTAATTTTTTTAAGAGATTATTTTTTTGATTAAATCCAAATATATGATTTCACAAGTTGCAGGTTTTAAAAATTAGAGGATGTATAGGAGGTTTACCCAGGTTACTTGATTTTTTCCTCTTTTTTTTTAGATTATTTTTCTTATTTTTAATCTTTTTTTTTTCTTTTCTTTTCATTTTTTTTTGTGGTTTGATTCTATTGGGTAACCCTCTATAATATTTTTCAATTTCACCTAAAACCATTTTCCAATCTATAAATAATCTATCAAATTACAAATGTTTTTTAATTCCATTCCTTATGATTTTTTAATGTTTTAAATTGGTACTTATTCTTTTAATTGCTATTTATTTTACTTAAAATTATTTTTTTTTTCAAATTTCATCCTCATTCATTTTTTTTCTTTTTGTATTTGCAAGTTTTTTTTATTAATATTTGTTCAACAATTTCATCATTCAAAATTAAATTCGTTGGCAGTTAAACTTCTTAATAGAATTAGGTTTAGGATTTAATGAGTTGTAAGTTTTCAAGATTAGACCAAGTTTAGGAGGTTCGTCTGAGTTTTCGTGGTAGTTTTCCGTTTTGTTTTAAATTGATGTTTTCTTCTTATTTTTTTTAATTTTTTCTTTTTGCTTTTTTATGGTTTTCTTTCTATTAGCTTAGTATTGAATTATTTGATAACCTATATTGAATTATGTATGGTTCTTTTTATATTTTTTTATTAGTTTATTTATTGTTGTTTTTTTTTCATATTATTTAAATTACCACTTGAATCAATGTCTTGAAACTTGAATTTTTTTAGTCTAACACTTTTTTTTTATGAAAAAAATTTTGCTTAACCCTCAATAGAGTACAACCAACATATCTAGTATTATTTATAATTAAAAGATTTGAGGTTTCACCAGCTCTCTTATTTTTCATGTTCTCTCTCTCTCTCTCTCTCTCTAATTCCATCTTTCAATTTTTTTAGATTGAATTCTTCTTTTTTCTTAATTTTATTTTTCATTATTTAATTGATTTTGAATTAGTCTTCATAATTTGTTTCAATTTATATTATATAAGGTTATTATAGTTTCAAACAAAAGTCTAAGTATTTGGCTGATACTTACTTTTATGAGTTTTTATTTTTTTTATCATAGATTTTATTTTTATTTAAAAAAACAAAGTTGTTAAATTAATAAAGCTCATAATGCAGGTCACTTGTTTAATGAGTTAAGTTACGATGTCTGAGTTATTCTAATATGTCATCATTTTAATATTAAAAAATATATATATCATCTTGAATTTTTTTAAAATCAAACCATACTTTTTATTCGTTATTTAATTGTTTTTGGATATATCAAGTCAACTAGATCATATCAAAGTGATTTTCACATAGATTAATTTTAAATCTAGGCTTGATAAGAAATCAGATTAGAAGATTTCAAAATTAACATGTTAGGACTTCCACTTGTACTTTTTTGTATAATTAAAAAAAATTTAAACTATACACTAGCAAGAGCCACTGGATTTCTAAATGTTTTTGTAACATATTATGTCATATATGCGAATCTAAGAGGAAAACAAAAGGGAGAGAAGTGAGAAATAATAAAATAAAAATATGAAAAAGTTAAGCTTTTTGTTAGTTAGTAGTAAAGGGTAAACTTGAAATATTATAAAAACTGAGTAATATTGGAAAATTTTAAACTATAAGTGTAGGAATGAAATATTTATAAATCTACAAAGACAAAAATATATGCCCCTCATCCTTTCTTGATTCTTGTCGGTTATCAAACCAACCCCACCGGGAGAGTAGCTTTTTGATGTGTAGGATCACGGCCATTGGATTGGGTTATCTATTTTCAGTAGAAGAAGAGAGGCCACTTTTACTGCATAAACGCATATCTTTGACTATGGTATAACAGAAATTCCATTCTAGTTCTCAGGGATTTGAATAATAGAACCTTCTGCCGGTTCTGAGGCATCTGATCCTTTCGTTTTATAGTTCAATAATCAGTAAGAAGTCAACATGAGAGGGAAGAAAGTGAGACGAGAACAGAGTTAATAATGACATAATTTGTGTAGCTGCTCGTGATGGTGGTGGTGAGTCGGTGATGCTAATGCGGTGTGGGAAACCCAACCCATTTGCAGCTGGCTTTTGTTACAAAGGGAAACCAGTAACACTCACTTTGCATAATCAAATCCTCGTGACAATTGTTGCATCAATCGCTTGTAAGTCCAGATATTGCATTGCTGACAGTTTCCAAGTTCTTATGACAGAAAAAACACAATAATCAGAAACCAATATTGGCAACCCAACAGCAGTTGCAGCCAGTTAGAAGATTTGAAAAACGCCCTTCCAAAACTCGGGCTTGGTTTCGTTTCAATTGCATTAGGGGTAAAAATTGATCCAACCCTCACAATTACAACCAATTCATCCAGTCTCAAATCCTAACTTCTAAAGTTTCAAATAGAAACTTTGTGGTTGATTGTAAAATTCTCTTTTGATGTTACACATGTATTTTGTTGCAACTTACCAATAGATCACTGATGAGAGATGATACAAGCAGGGGGTAACCACGTAAGACATTATAATCAGACCTCACCTCCTCGTTCCTTCAAAGGCTGAAAAGATGTGAACCACTGCTTCCATGGAGCATTCTTTTGCTGCTCAATCCAGGATAAGAAAGCACTGTCTATCAAGCAGAACACATTGACATAGAGGAGTTGGTACCTGACAGGCACATACCGAAAATTCACAACTTGAAATATTGGCCACACGCCACCTTCCAAGATTAAGGCTGGGAGGAAGTCCCTCTTCACATCTTCCTTCACCTGAGCAACATTCTTGCCCGTGGAAAAACCCATGTAGGTGAAGAACACAAACAAATCGAAGGGGCCAAAAATTATGCCATCAGCGGCCACTTTAGTGGCGACAAATCGAGGTGACTTTGGTTGCAGTAGAAATCTTAGCCTTATAAACTTGTCTAAGCCTTCATACCTAGAAAAAAGTTTTGTGCATGTAAAACACAAGATTTGATCCTCTGATACTTGTGCATGGTGATTCTGGCAGTTTCATTTTTGTTTTGAAGTTAGCTTTCCAGTTAAAAGATAAAATCCAGTTTCAAACAACCACGTGATGATTCAATAACATTTTCCATGCCTATACTGTCTACAGTCGACCTAGGTGAAACCATTTATTCACATGAGCTCAGAAGGCTGTCTTTGGTAGCTGAAAAACTATGCAGTAGCCCGAAAGGATCCAACTAAAATGATCAAAGGAAATAGTAAGACAAAAAGGACGAACCAGAAATGGCCAACAGGACCAACAAAGCCAAAGCCAAACATGCTAGTGATAGCTACACGTTTCCAATTGATTTTAAATTCTGCACCCTCATTCTGTTACATGAAACAAAAAATATAGTCAGTTCAAAGAAATGATTGCAACAGACAAGCACACAAACATATAACTAGCTTCAGAGAAGATGATAATACAGTTAAATTGAGAAACCATAATGCTAATTCTGCAAAAGTACCGATTGAAACCAAAAGATACTGAAGAAAGGTCAAATATACATGGTACAAAAACTAGAATTTTAGAAACAAAACAATCATGATCAAACATATTTCCCTCAATCAAAATCTCAATTGATCAATTTTAATGAAAGGTCAAATATACATGGTACAAAAACTAGAATTTTAGAAACAAAACAATCATGATCAAACATATTTCCCTCAATCAAAATCTCAATTTGATCAATTTTAATGTGCAATCCTTTGGCCATATTGATCAGAATATCTGAAATCAGGGTTTGACACATTTACTCTTGTCACTGACTAGAATTAAGGATGTTAATGCATTCAGTTATTGTTTCTTTACGTAATATGATTGATTCAAAATAATGCAACTTAATTTCACACTTGAAAAAGAAAGTGAACTATCCTTTGAATGCAACAATGGCCAACAGGTCAACAGCCACAATTGTGGTTGATTGAAAATAATTCAACAGAATTTCACACTTAAAAAGGAAAGTGAACTATCCCTTAAACGCAACAATGGCCAACAACACGTCAACAACCACTAAGCCTCAATCCCAAGATGGATCCTAAATAAATGGCATCTGAAAAAAGAAGGCTTCATTGGAATGTGGAATCCGAATAAAGGAGAAAACTAGCCACATTCTTGAAATAAATAACAAGCAAGAGGTCAGTCCAATCCACAGTAGTAAAGCAGCTGCCTTCATGAAACCAACGCAGATAAAAGCAGGCACCAGCAAAGCAGCAAAAAAGACATCCAAAGATCATCAAATTGATGCCTCAGTATTTTAAGAATCCATAAACAAAGCTGATATAGTTGAGAAAAAAACATAATTCACAGATAGATACCCAGATGATAAATCAAGAAAAGGAAATATCAATTATAAAAAATAGATAAAAACTCAATTCGCAAGGAAGTTACAGATTTTGGAAGAAGGCTGGTGGCCGTAGAGTGAGTGATGTATTGAGCACCAATGTCACCAATGCCCCAAAGGGTTCCAGAACTGACAATCTGGGTCTTCACTGGATGAGAAGATAGACAGTGCTGGTGCCATTTCCATGCCTTCAGCATCTTATTATCAAGGAAGGCGAGAGAGGTGGGGAAGAGAAGTATAGATTTTAGAAAGCCATGACTTGTGGATGTGCAGCTTGCCAGAAACACTGACTTCGACACATCTCCTCGATTTTATATTCATCATCAACACTGTATCTCTACTGGCTGCTTTAAAACGAATAATTATCATTATTTATTTTTAATCGTAATTTACTATCATTATTAAAATTAAAAGAAACCCTTTTACTTAGCCTTATTAGATAAACACTTTTTTTTTAGAAAAATAAAAAATTAAATTAGATAAAATACAATTGGTAAAGCGTGACGCCGCCTGGCAGTTTAGAATGTGTTCTTATAAGATGAAAATTTCGCTTCATCTTATTTCGCCTTATTTTGGTTTTGTGTGGGGCAAGTGAATTGTTCATCCAGCCCATCACTCAATCCAATATTTTTTATTTATTTATCTAATTATTATTTTTATATATGTGATTTTACAAGAATTATATATAGAATGATGCTCTACTTCTCTGAAAAATTAGTCATAAAATATAAAACTGAAAGTTCATGTTCAAAGAACTAGAAAAACAGTTTTTACTATTTTCATATTAAAAAAAGTTTTAATATATTTTCTTTGGAGTTAATATAGTTTTTCCATGAATTTCAAAAATATAAACTAATATTTTATATTTAGATCATCTTATATACAAAAAATTTAGATTTTTTTTTAAAATCATTATAACCTTGGCATATTTCTTATTTTTTAGGTAAAAAACTCCTTTACGATTTCGATAAATTTTTTATTTTATTTTTTCATTGAAAAAAACTAAAAAATGAAGAAGAAAACTAGAAATAAAGATGGAAATAGTTTTCTATGAACAACCAAGCCTTTATATTTTGAAATTTATTTTGGTTTTATTTAAAGATTTTATGTTATAATGGTGTGATTTGAGGATGACAGTTTATTAATTTTATTTCTTTAATTTCTTAGAATTTCTTTTTTTATGTGAATTATGATGATGATTTAAAAAAAAAAATTAAAGTTTTAGTGTGTGTGTATATAGAATAGATATCTAGTGAATGGAGAAAGCCCGTTACCTAACCAAATCCTATGAGATCAAATTAGATATAGAGAATGATGAATGCGGGCATAATAAAAATGTGGTTGTTGGTTTCTTTTCTATAAATAGCATAATGATAAATTTAAAAGTTTTTAGAAATTTTAAAAATTTGGTTAAATAAATTTAGAAATATTTAGTAATTATATAAAAAATACCTAAAAATTAAATATTCATTTAGCTTTTGAATATTTATTTCATATCTCATTCTTAAATATAATATATATAAACTACTAGTGGGAAATCTTTTAAACTTTTTTGGGAGATAAAGATTGTCATAGCTTTGGGTATTATGTCCTTTCTTTTATATTTTAGATATTTATATATTGTATTTTATTCACCTAAAAAAATAAAAGGCATAATATTATATTTATAGGGAAATATAAAACTTTATAAATAACAAAATAACAATTTTCCCCTTAAATAATATCACATTATTATTTTAGACTAATTTTTAAAGATTTATTCAATTAAGTTCTTATCTGATTGTTTCTAAGTTTAGAATTGTAATCCCTGTATTAATTATATTGTAGTTTTAAATTTCTAAAATTTATTCACAATCAAGTCACTTAATCATCAATTATCACATGAGCTTTTAAATAAACACGAATGATCTTTTCATATGAAATTTTCTTGTATGTTAGTTCACTGTACATGTCATTTTACAAGTACCTGCATATTAGTTTTATGTAACTCTTGTACCTCAGTTTATGAGAATAACTATTTCATTTCATAAAAAAGAAAATATAATATGCACCGGTCTTCATAGCTATCATTAATATCCGATTTTAATAAAACATTGACTAACAACATTTGTTAATAATGCTTTGATGTTGTAAAAATCTCATAATTATAATAACTTTTATAATTTCATATACAAAGTATTTTTGTTCCCTGAATTTTATCATTACTCTAGATTCATTAATCAAATATAAATAAATATTAAATATAAAAAGGCTTTATTAATAATAAATATATTTTACATGAATAAAATTAATATTACATGTAACCAATTGATTGACTACAAAGCATATTCATTAACAATGTTTGTTTTTGCGGTTCAACATGCTTTTTAAAGTATTTTTCAAATTATTTTTCACTTGAAAACATGTCAAATTGATATTTTTAGATGATATTTTAATATATTAATATTAAAAATAAATTTTTTTAAAATTCATTCTAATATATTTTTAATTAAAAAATATTTTTATACAAATATACAACATTACCAAACAAACACTAAACTCATCCTGCCGCGAGACGTTGCTATCCTTGGACTTCTGTTATATATTTATCTTCGGTTTGTCTCATAGAGAAGAAGAATAGAAAGGCAGTGGTTGTTGGCGTTTGGTGGATCTTATCTGATGTTCTACAAGTAATTTTTGTGACACTTGGGAAGGGGTATTTGCTACAGTAACTCATGGTAATAAATTCAAGCATAGTTGTCTTTTGAATCAAGGGAAAGAATAGCAATCCTTTAAATAACAAATAAATAATAAGTATTTTTCTTCTAGTAATAAGGATTATATTTTCTCAAAAAATATTCCAGAGTTTAGAAGTTTGACCATTATAAAAACAAAAGGTACAGGTGGTACTTTTTAAGACTTAATAAATACTAGCAATATATTTTTTTTTCCTTGTCATTCTCTTCTGAGAGACATTTGTAGTGTGTTTAAAGGTACTGTTTGGTTACTATACCATGATTTTAAAATATATTTAATTAAAAAATAAAAAAATAAATATAAATATATACTTGAAGAGATAATTTTGAAGTGAATTTTATATTTTTAAAATAGAAGATACAGAAATAACATGTTCTTATAGATAAGGTTATTATTTTTTATTTCTAAAATATTAATGATATAAACTTTTAATTCCATAATTATTTAACTAAAACATGTAAAAATAAAAATTATTATTATTATAGTTTTAAGTTGATTATTTTTTTTATTTATAAAAGGGATTAAAATAATATTATTTTAACAAAAAAAATCAACTAGCATTTACCAAATTTTATCTAATTTTTTATTGGGTTAATACCATTCAACCTTTCCTTTGTTTTTTTCTCTGGGTTTTATAACTAGGATTGTTATTATTATTATTATTATTATTATTATTATTTTGTAATACTTAATTTAAACTAAAATAAAAAATAATAGTTATTTTCTAAAATATACAAGTTTGATAATAATATATATTAAAGGTTAAATAATTTTTTTTATATGTTATTTTATCTTATTTATATTAACTAAATAAAATACAAAGACAATAACTTTATTTTATAATGCATTACCAAACATAATTTTATGTTTATATCTTTTGTCTTGTTTTCTTTGTTTTTATTGTTTTTTTTTTAATTTTATCTCAGGATAATTTTCAAAGGCTACCTAAAATATTAGATTGCACTTTTATATATATATATATATATATATATATATATGAAATAAAAACTTAAATTAATGTAAATTATTATTTTTAATTCATATCCAGAAAAAAAAACTAATTCTAAATTGGGGGTATCAATGTACTAAAATTTAAGTAATCAGAGCAAATTATTTTTTTCTAATAAAAAATTTATAAATCATTTCATTAGGTACATAGCGCAAGATTTATAGACGTGTTACTATATGTTCACTTTGATAAAAGGTAAAGCGACTGGTATTTTAATAATAATGGACAGTTTAGTTCCTTTTTAAATAACTCGATTTAGGATAATTTTACTATATTGGTTGTGAATTTTTATTTTACGTTTAATGAAGTAAAATTAAATTTTAAAAAATAAAATAATTTTTTTGTTTTTGTAAAAAATATTATAGTTTATACAATTTAACAAATTGTTCTTCATGCACTTATAGTAATAGGATTTCTATAATGTCTGTAACCTAATAGTTTTAGTTTTAGAGATGTAAATCAATTATTATTACTATAATAATTGAATTTACTAATATTTAGGTAATATTGCAGAGCCTTTTGTTAACGTTATGAGTACTGTTACTGTTGTGAACATAACAATAATTATAATTGTTTTATTCATGGTAAAAATACATTTTTACTATGGTCAAAATACATTTAAAGAGTATGATAAAATAGTTTTAATTTAACTCAAATCAAGCATTATTTTAATAAAAAATATTTTTTTGTATTAAAAATAAATTAACAATTATATAGTGTAGACAATTCAAAAGACTTGTTGACGTGGGTGTCAAAATACATTCACATGGCATGGCATGCTGACATATATGTCAAGAGTGGATGAAATTTTCACTTTATTTTTAATTGAGTATTCCCTTCTATTTTATTTTTTTTAAAAGTGTTTATACTTTTATATCTCTATTTCAGTATTTGTTATTTAAAATATTTGAAAGGCTTACGATATAGTATTTTTAAGGATATAAAAATAAATCATTTTCATTCAAATATAATTTAGAAGTTATATGAAGTCATTACCCTTATTAAAGCTCTTCGTTTGTTGCCCACAAAAAAAAAAAAAAGGAAATAAAGAAAAGAAAAGAATTGAAGTTATAATTCCATTTCATCACAATAAAACTAAAAGGCATTGGTTTTTATCGCTCACTCGTGTGATTCTATACTCTCTCACAATTTATTTTTAATTGGAGCACTAACTTTTTTTTTAACTGTTCTGATCATCAATTATTTTAAAAACTTTTATTCCTTAATATGATAGCTATGATGTTTTAAGTGTTTATATTATCTTATTTTTTCTTGTTATTAACAATTTAAAATATTTAAATATGTTTTAGAATTGAATTATTGTCATTACCCATATTTTATTGCGGGTATGAATTTGAGGTAGCAATGACAATCTTGTAAGCATGTTTTCTATTTTAAAAACAAAATGCATAAACTCATAGCAAGTTGAATCGGTCAAAATTTTATTTGAGTGAAAAAAAAAATGTTCTAAACTTTATTTTTTATATATAAAAAAAACATATAAGCAACATTTTTTTTAATGTAAAAAAAGAGAAGGGCATGTGAAAATATTTGACTATGTCATTAAAGCCTCAATCATGAAACCTTCTAAACCGATTCCTTACCTAACCCGAGTTTCAAACTAAATTATATAGGAGGTGCCATGAGGTGATTTAGTTAATTTGACAAATTCAAAAATAACCTAGACAAACAACAAAATATGATTTATCTTTAAAAATATTAGGATGATTTTTTTTTAATATCAAGATGAAAAAAATATTGGATTGATCTAGATCAACAATGTTAGCCTGTTAAATTTGCCACCCTGGTTATGAACGTGACCATAATGTGTTAATTTAGTTGGTCATCCATCTCTTTCTTTTTTTTTCCTTTTTCTCTTTTTATATGTGTCATCATTAGATTCGGGTGGGATGAAATTAGAGATTAAATTGAATAGTTATTAGAGAATCATAAACTAAATTAAAGGGAGAGGGCTTAGCCCTTGGTGAAATAAAATTCAAAACTAAATTGAAGAGTTATTAGAAAATCAATGACTATGTTGAATGAAAAGGGAAAGCAAGTGTCTAGCATTCGTACACATGCCAATATACAAGGGGAGTCGTTACATTATAGGGGTGTGTATAGCTTCCTCTCGCCTTCAATGACAGTCTTCTTTAGTGTTGTTGGATTTGTCTTGGTGTGAGTTTCTTTTCAAGACAATATACAATGTTAATAGAGCTTTAATGATCAATTCTTCCTCTCTCCCTGTTTTTTTCTCTCTCTCTACTCCTTGGTTTCCCTGCCTAGTTTCTTCTTCGTCAAAGGATAGGGATGCTTTGTTTTTTCTCTCTCAATTTCAATTGTAGTCCCTTAATTTTTAGTCTTTAGTAAAATGAAAAAAATCTAAATTTGTTTTCCCAAAATTAAATGTTGGTTTAATAATAGGATATTTTTTCCTTTTACCAAGCTAACTAAATCAAACTATATAGACCAATCTCAATTATACAACCAATCTCAATTATACAATCATGCTTGATTGAATCAAATAACAAAAAACTATGGTAATAGAAAAAAAAAGGACCAAAAAAACTAAAAATACATAAAAAAAAAGCCAAACAATGAATAAATAATAGAAGAAATAGTGAAACAACTTAACATAAAAAAATAAAATTTTGCGTTATAAAGAGAAGGAAGTTTCATTTTAATCTTTTTTATTTCCATATTAGTTTTTTAAGGATTTTTTAAGAGGCTAATTTAATGAAATAGAATTGAAATTGGTTACATAAAAACACAATTTATATAAAAAAAGACCAAAATAAGAATTAAAAAAAATCTACGTGGCTTTTCTCAAATTCATGAGATAAAGTGCATTTTCATACAAATGGTCTTTGTTTCATCATTTTTGGTCCCTTTAATTTAAAAAAAAAAACTTAGATACTTAACTTCATCTGTTTTACATTTTAGCTATTAAATTTGAGTTAGAAGAAAGAAAGTTATCAGTTAAAAAGAGATAGGGAGAAATTAGTCAATTAGCCACATTTCATATATAAAAGGTCAATTTTAGTGTCAATTGTTTTCATTTAATGATAAATGTGTCATTAAGGTGTTTTTTTATCACTTATATTGCCAAGAAACGTAGATTGAAGTTTAACAAGGTTTTTTTTAAATTTTTGTTAGTTTTTGGTTTTTGACATATCAACTAATGTTTTGAAATTATAAATAAGTTTATTGAGATTTTTAGAGTGTTCCTTAGGTTTTTTCAAGTGAAAAAGATTCAAAATGAGTTTTTTTAGGTTTTGGAAGTCAAACTCTTTTTTTTTTTTTGTTATTGACAATTCAAGGTGTTTAATCATGTTTTAGAATATAATAGGATGCCAATTTAATAAAATAGAATTGAAATTGGTTGCATAAAAACAAAATTTAAAGAAAAACCACCAAAATAAAATTAACAAAAACTACAAGACTTCTCTCAAATTCACATGAAAAAGTGCATTTTTTATTCAAATAGTCTTTGTTTCCTTATTTTTTGGTCCTCTACTAGACTTTATTTGTTTTGTGTTTTGGTTTTAGAATTTGCGTTGGGAGAGAGAGTTATTAAAAAAAAAGTAGTTAATTAGCTATATTTCATCAATAAAAAAGTTTGATCTTGGTGCTGATTAGTTTCACTTCACAATAAAAAAATTATTAAGGTGTTTTTTATTATATATGTTATTAAGAAAATTATACTAGTGTTCAAGAAGTTTTTTTTTTAATTTGAGATAATTTTTTTGTTTTCTAAGAAATTAACATGTGTTTTGAGATTATACATGATTTAATTTAAGTTTCTTGGTGTTTTGAAGTTAAACAAAAAAAAAGGTCTAACAAGTTAGAATTTAACTTTTCAATTATCAAAATTTATAATAGAAGATAACAATAACATGTTATCTTTTTTTTTAAAATAGAAAGATAAAAAAAGAAAAAAGAAAAAAAGAAACGAGAGCTTGACCATGCAGACTTGTGTAGGCATTGGGCCTAACATGATGGGCTTTTTTTAAAATAGTTTTTTATTTTTTCTCTTAATTTTTCAATTAAGATTAATTATAATAAATAAATTAAAATTATATTTAAGATATTATCCCATTAAATGTAATTCATATTTTCCTTCATTTTCCAATAATATCATAATATTTGCTTTATAATATTAGCAATATCTTTATTAATTATTATATATGAATCCACAGTGTTTTTTTTTAATTTGTGGTCATGAATATTTCACAAAAATAAAATTTATATTTTTTATAAAATTTTTAAATAATTTTTTCAAATTAGTTATTCTTTTTTTATTTGATTGCATATAAACAAGATTTTTAATGTTTTTTAATTCTTTTTATATCATGATAAAAAAATATAACACTTCTGATAAGAAAATATAGATTGAAGAAAAATATTTTTTCCTGGTTATTTATTTTATTAAAAGTTTTAAGAAATTTTTGAATTGCTTTTGCTTTTAATTCAAAAAATATGCTGCTATTGGGGGAAAAAAAGAGTTTTTGTGAGAAAATCAATTAACAAAAAAAAAAGTTTGTTTAATAAAATACTTTTCTAAATATCTTAAATCATTATTTCTCGTGCAAATATTAATTTTAATTATTGAAAAACTAAATTAAAAAAGATTTTGAAAAATATTTCATGTCATTGCTGGGAAATGTTTACTATTATTAAATCTTTTCTCCTCTGACCAAACACTAGCTTATCCCATTCTCTGTTAACCATAAAACGAAAATTTGGCGTGGAAAATTCTCCTCCACCTAAAAAACTAATCATAAATTTGGCATCATACTATTTTACAGCCTCAAAAAATTATCCCAAGAATCTGTTCCTGATAATATTTGTGGATAAGAATCTCTAGTGGATGCCACTACACAAACACAGCCACTAAACAACAAGTGTTTCTGCTACTCTCATGAGCTGCTGCATGTCTAAAGAGGCCAACCAACCATGCAAATTCAGCCTCTTCTCACTCCTCCCCACCTTTTGCAGCTGCTCAACTCAAGAGGTGGGAACCTGCAACTAGTTTAACTCCTTAGATTTCTCCTGCTAATGTATTTTTTCTTCCTTTTCAGTGTCAGGCATTTTTGTTTGGTGACTTGTAAGCCTGTAACTTCGCTCTACCAAAGTTTCAAATTTCTATATAAAACTTCCCATTAACATTTGCCTGCATGAGATAATCTGATCACTGGAAGTTGTGATCTGGGTTTTGTTTTCAGTCGCTTAAGATTGTCGTTTGATATGAGTGGTATAATCATTTTCTGTTTTTACTTATTTTAAATTGATTCCTTAGCAGAGGTCAAATTAACACCTTACTGATGCTATTGCTCCACATGGGCTGGTATAGCAGAAAATCTCTCTCTTGAGGTTTATGTGAATTTAACTGGGGAAAGGAAAATGCATCTCTATGCCTTGTGTGTCAAATTAGGTGAATTTAATAAACTCTTAATGTAGGTTTAGCCTTTTCCAGCTAGGTATTGATTCGAACTTTCAAGGATTAGCTATTTAGATGGTGTCTAGTATAGTTGCCGAATTAATGTTCCCATTATTTCTGGTCTTGCTAACCTGGTACTGCTTAATGGACCTGTAGAAGCGACTGTCTTCTCTCAGTGCAGTCTCATTCATTCAATCACTTCAATTATTGACGTTATGATTTATGTTTGTCCAGAAGAAGATAAGTTCACTGGCCTCTGTGTATGTGTGGTAGTTTGGACTGGAATCCATTAAAGGCAGGAGGTGGTTTGCTAAGGGAGTGGGGGGAAAGGAGATAGGGTAAGATGGAAGATGGGGCAATCACAAGCGGAAAGAGGCTTGAAGCACCTGCAGTTATGGTACAACTACTCCTCATTGTTCTTTTACTTGCTCAAATCTTTCCTTGCGTTGTTTAATCGCTTCAGTTGCAATCTGTGACAATCCTGTACAATCCTTGTTTAAGAAATATAACAATAACTTGCTTAACAAAGTGGCTTTTGTCTTGTACATACATTTTCAAAATGCTTCCATGTTTTTGTCCTTTTTTTTATTGCCTTACTTTTTGTGCTGTTCTCGTGTTTCTCCTCATTTTCCCCCAAGAAAGACCTGCAAAAATTGGTGAGAATCCGGCACATACTTTCATCATTATTAGTGAACAATCCTTGCATTATTTATGACATCAGAGGAGAGCCTTGTATTGTGAGTGCTTTGGAGAAAGTTGTAAATGGAGATTTCAACAATTAATTCAACTAACTGAATCCGTAGACTAGAGTAAAATAAATAACTGGGGACTCTGACATATTGCAGGGATGGGTCGCAAACTCAGCTAGTTGACTAATTATTCTCCTTAACATCTGGATCAATTCAGGTCCTATCCTATTTCCTCTTCTATCTCTTGGTTCAAGATGAGCAATTTGTGGGTCAAAATTTGTAATGTAGTTTTCTGATTGTCGAGGGAGGAGTAAAGACCTGTGCATATCCATGTTGCTACAAGCATTGGCGGGGACTGAAAGTGTAGAATTGGTGTCTACATATACCTTGGCTGGCCTGTATAAATGTGCCTTCCCTCTCAAAATTATATCCATTTACTTGTTGTTGATCTTTTAGCTGATTACCAGTCAAATCTATGGAGATATATGAAGTTTTATTGCTTCGCAACTTGGAAATTACAGCACTGTGGGTCTGTGTTCAGTCATTACATGGTGACAACCAACTTTTGATTGATTTCAACTTTACAGGAATCAAATCTGCTAGAGAACGACCAATTTCTATCGGTTTCATCATTTGTGGATTCACAAGTTCAATCCTGCTGCCCTATCTGTTTGGGCAACAATCGCTGCAGGATAGTCCGCTCTAGAACAAAACTGATGAATGTTTTGATTGGGAAGGGGAAGCCTCGAGAAGCCCATTCTATTTTCAACAGTTTAATGGACGAGGGACACAGGCCAACTCTTATAACATACACAACCCTTGTAGCGGCCTTGACTCGGCAAAAACTCTTCAAGTCTATACTTCGACTCATCTCTAAAATGGAAGAAAATGGCATGAAGCCTGATTCTATACTCTTCAATTCCATAATCAATGCCTTTTCTGAATCTGGAAATATGAAGGAAGCCATGAAACTATTTCGGAAAATGAAGGAGAGTGGATGTAAACCAACAACAAGCACATATAACACCCTTATCAAAGGATATGGGAATGCTGGCAAGACTGAAGAAGCTTTGAAATTACTGGAGTTTTTACAGGATGGAGGTGTGAAACCAAATCAGAGGACATATAATATTCTTGTTAGAGCTTGGTGTAACAAGGAAAACATGGAAGAAGCTTGGAACATGGTGTACAAGATGGTTGCATCTGGCATGCAACCAGATGCTGTCACATACAACACACTAGCAAGGGCTTATGCAGAGAAAGGAGAGACAATTAGGGCTGAAGAAATGATACTGGAAATGCTGAACAGGAGAGTGTCGCCCAATGAGCGTACTTGCAGCATCATTGTGAATGGCTACTGCAAAGAAGGTAATATGGTTGACGCTTCTAGGTTTGTGTTCAGAATGAAGGAGCTTGGCGTGCTTCCTAATCTCTTTGTTTTTAATTCTCTCATCAAAGGATTTCTAGATACCATGGATACTGAAGGAGTTGATGAGGTAATTTCATGTCTCTGATACCTTTCACCATGCCAAAAGAAAGATCGATCCCAAACACCTAATTTCTGGCTTTGTCACGTGTTCAACAGGTGCTGACACTAATGGAAGAAAATGGGGTAAGGCCAGATGTTGTAACATTTAGCACAATCATGAATGCATGGAGTTCAGCTGGGCGTATGGACAAATGCGAAGAGATCTTCAATGACATGGTGAAGGCTGAAATAGAACCTGACATTCACGCGTTCAGTATCCTTGCAAAGGGTTATGTGCGAGCTGGAGAACCTGAAAAGGCAGAGTCAATCCTGTCTTCTATGAGAAAATATGGCGTGCATCCAAATGTTGTAATCTGCACCACCGTTATAAGTGGATGGTGCAGCGCAGGAAAAATGGAGCATGCAATGATGGTTTATGAGAAGATGTGTGAAATTGGCGTTTCCCCCAACTTGAAAACCTATGAGACCTTGATATGGGGATATGGTGAAGCAAAGCAGCCATTGAAAGCAGAAGAACTGCTGCAAGTTATGGAAGAGAAGGGTGTCTTTCCTAAGAAGGGGACCATGCAGCTAATAGCAGATGCATGGCGTGCCATTGGTTTGCTGAGTGAAGCTGAGAGAATTATAGAAAATGACGAAGATCCGGAGGTCAATGCAGATAGAAAGAAAGATGGCGTGCCCGTGGATAGACTGGAAAGCATTTACAAGGACCAAAACCGTGGTGCTTCTTATTCTAAGCTGTTACATATACCTGGGGAAGCTACAACCAATCAAAATGGATCATCTTCTGTTAAAATAAGAACCCAGATGATTCTTAAGAATTACAGGTCTTCATCTGAGTCTTCATGGACGGGTTCCAACTCTGTCTTGCTCACTCGTCTGTTTGTGTTTGGGGCACAACCGCAAATCAAAAGCAGAAGGCAGCACCAAAGTCTCGTCGGCATTTGTGAAAAAGTCGTAAGCAGAATCCTGTGCATAAATTGACAGGGAAACGATGGGAGATGCTGTTATCATACATATGTAGGATGATACAGATGACTGGAACTTGGAAAGTGCCCTTACCATGAGATTAAATTATGCAGGGCTGATGAAAGATTGCTTGCTCATGAAAGTCGTCGATACTGCGATTCATTTTCATGTCTATTGACATCATTGTTTATACAAATTATAGGTAGCAAGTAGTAAATTTGTATTTACTTACAGTACTGTTCTGAGGACAGGCTGCGGTACAACATACACAATTGAAGTTATTTTAAGAATTTATTGAGCTTGGCTTTGTTGGATGCCTTTGTAGATCACACGTCCTCTTCAGTTTCTTGTTCATGATAGATTGATATAATGAAGCTTTCCAAGTTAAGAATGTTTGTGTTTATAAAGAGTGATGAAGAAGTTAAGAATGCTAGAAAAATATTAAGTTGTGTTTTTCAACTTACCTCGTGGTTGATGAGTGTTTATATATTTATAAATCAGTCTAATTTGCATGGAAATAAAGGCAAAATAGGAAGAAAAAACTATCATATTGATTTAATAGAAATCATTTGGGTTTAATAGAAATCATTTGGGTTTGTAGACCTAAATATTAAAAGAAAATGACCTTCTCGTATTGGTCATCCACCAGGCATAAGTATACCTAACACTATTTTGTAAGTTTAATTATAATATAAAGAAGTGGGAGCATTTAATATTGAATAATAATTGTATAGATGGTAGATGAATATATTTGGGTTCATGCATATTCTCTTTAGCCTTATATATTCTCGAGATAGGTGTTTGTGTCATATTTTCATCTAAATTATTTTTTTTTGTCCATTTATAATTTACATTTTTTTTTCAATATCAAATAGTTCTCTTGTCTATTTAAGACTCATTCATAAATTTTTCCATCTTTATTATTACATTTATGGCTCATTCATTTAATTTTTAATCTCAAATATTCTTTATGCCTATTTATTCCATTTAATACAATTTTATTGCCACCTTTGGATCATGAACATTACCCAGCAACTCAAAATAAAATGCTAGATAAATTCTTTCAAGATTCATGCCCCTGTTCATCTGGTCAGCTTTTCAATTAACATTCCCCGCTTATCTAAAACTCCTAACACACATCTTTTACCGGAACATATCCTTCTCCGGTTATGTTTCCTACACACCATAATGGTATTAATTTAATACTTTGTTAGACTATCCATGCACACAATTAACTCATTTGTCAATTTTCATTATTCCAATTAAAATTTAAAATTTAGAAATCTCCATATTTCTATGATTTCATTAATTTCCATCCACGTTATCAACCATTAATTAATGTTCATACCACCAATTAAAAATTTAACCATAGAGATTTATATTCATCCCAATTAATTTCCAACCATATTACAAACATTAATGAATATTTCAATCTATAAGTCAATATTCATGCCATATAAGTCAATATTCATGCCATCAAGTTAAATCCTCATTATGAATTATATTTTTTAATTTCAATTTAGATTTGAGTTGTTGAATCCAAGATTTGTGAAAAACTCTAATTTATAGCTAAATCCTATTTTTTTTTTCCTCTTTTGTGATATCTTTGAATTTTTTTAATTGTAGATAATTAGATCACAAATTATCTTTTTTTTTAATTTATTTTATCATAATTAGGTGTTAGATGATGACAACAATGAAATAACATGAAAACTAAAGAATAAATAAATATAATCTGATTTTAGAGTTTTACACAAATACCAACTAATGTGAATCATGTGGATATAAAGATCAAAAAATTCATAGTCAAATTGACTTTTTTCAAGAAAGTTAAATTCGGACTTGTGATTGAGCTTGACACAATAATAACCTTTATTGAGGTACTAAGAATATATAAACCAAAACTCCATCCAAATTAAAAGAGACACGAACAAGTAGCATGAAAAATACCATAAAATTTAGTTAATTCTTTGATAAGTCAGTGTAGTTTAATGAAAAACCAGATTAAAAGAATTCTTCTTGCTCACGCATAAATATTATTCTAAAATCAAAGTTTGTAAAAAAAAAAAACCTATATACAAGCTAAATAAACTTATTTATAATAGGTAAAAACATCCTTAAAATTCTAGAAAAATGATAAGAGAGTTTTAAATAAAATAAAAAAATAATTCTAAATCAACTAGGAAATTAATATAATTATTGTATAATAGATTCTGGACCTTATTATAAGGTCATTTTTAATGTTTGATCTTTATGAAATTTTAACCATATATAAAACAAGGCCTCTAGCATTTTCTAGTATACTTTTAGGTTGATCCGACAGTCCAATAAAAAATAATATTTGTTAGCATAAAGTTGTGCATTAGGAAAAACAATACTTGTAACTGCCAAAATTAGTTAGCTTATGAAGTAAATAGATAAAACTCTTCTTGTACAAAGATTAAATTGATTAAAATTTGATCATCACTTGTCAAAGATATATTATCTTTGAAATTCACATTAGCTCAAATACTTTAAATAAGCCAATTATATGCTTTTTTTCCTTAACGTTATAATTGACCTAACTAGAACTTTTAATAGACTCTTTAGTATAGTTTAGATCGCATCAACTCCAACTCAGAGAGTAAAGTTAGGGCATATGCTTCTCTCTAGGGTATATATGTTATAGGAGGAAGCTTTCCCCTAGTCTCTTATGTTAAAGGAGATGTTAGGTTTTCCAAAACACATATACATAACAGAATTGATCAATTTATAATTTCTTAAGAGTTTTAAATATCATGTTAGATAATCTAGGATCCTTCAGAGTTTATACAAAGATTACCTAAAAATTTAATCTTCATTTAAGGTTCAATCAAGTTGTTTTAGGCTATATTATCATAAATCACAAGTCATCTAAGGATCCGGCTCTAATAGTAATCTATATGAACCATTACTAAAAAAATTTAGAAATCTCTTTTTAAAAGAGAAGAATTATTATGTATATGAGTGCTAACTCTTATTTTATTTTTAACTTGCATAATTTTTCTCTACTCGGGAAATATAAAGGATGACATTCTATTTATAAGAAAACTTAATGAATCTGTAAATGATAAAATATAAAACAAAATTCTAAATAATATCACATATATTATCTAAAGATAATTTTATAAATTTATTTAATCAAGTACTTACTTGATTTTTTGAAAATTTAGAATTTTATTTCCCTAAAAAAATTATATTTTAGTCATCAATTCCAAAAACTTATTTAAAATTAAGTTACACTTGGTTAATTATTTTAATTTAATTATTAACTAATAATTCTTAATGTGTGTGACCCATTAAATTCATAATAAATAAGTTCAAATATAAATCATAATACTATATTAAATAAGATTAAGTGCATTAAATAATTTAATATATTATCAATTTAATAATTTATTAATTTATATTTGAAGATTAAATATATCGTTTAACAACCTGTCATTACCCCCAAAATATTAGAAAAGTTATGTGTGATCTGACTTAATTTTTTAATGAATATTTACTCAATGTAATTATTATTTTTTTATTAAGAATATTTTGATTTAGATATTTATTGATTTTTTTTAATAAAACTTGAAACTCTTTTCAAATCTCATTCCATTTTATACAAGAATTTTACAATTAATACTATTTAAAAACATATACAATATTTTTTAATTTACCTAAAATGATAAATCCCTCTTGATGACTCAAAACTTGAATAAATTTTTTATATTTTTAAATTATTTTAATATATTAATATTAAAAATAAATTTTAAAAAATAAATAATATATTATTTTAATATATTTTTAAATAAAAATTACTTTAAAAAATAACCACTATTGCAGCATTAAATATTACCTAAATATTTTCACACCTGGGAAACTGGAAAGCTTTCTTTGTCACCATCGGATGCATTGACTTGCAAGAAAGCATCATCCAATAGAAAAAAAATAGTTTGACTTCAGCCGTGTGATATACCACAGAGAATCTTCACTCCCTGCCACATGAACTTTGGTTTTCAATTATCTTAAAAGAAGACTCGCGAACTAATGCCGTTCTTTGAGAGTAGAGATGATATCCCTGCAATTTATAACTTCTCTGCCTTGCTTGCAAATCCCTAATTCCCACTTCTTAAAACCTAATCACCTTTCTCTCCAATGCTTCACAAACCCTAATTTTCACTCAATCCCTTTCCCCAGAACCCCTTATCTTACAAAATCCAAACATACTCTTTTCCTCTCTTTCCCCAAAAACTCTAACTTTAAACTCAAAAGCTCACAAAGATTAAAACTTTCAGCTAAATTGCAGAGGTTAATTTGTCATGGGGTTAAAGATTCTGGTGAAGAGACTAAGACAGTGTTGGATTCTGGTGGTGATGGTGGTGGAGGTGGGGATGATGGTGATGGGGAGATGGAGAAAAATGATGGAATTTTGCCAGAGTGGTTAAATTTTACTACGGATGATGTAAAGACTGTCTTTTCTGCTGTTGCTGTTTCGCTTGCATTTCGTTATTTTGTAGCAGAGCCAAGGTTCATTCCTTCTTTGTCTATGTATCCAACGTTTGACGTTGGCGATCGGGTTGTTGCCGAGAAGGTAGCATGGCTGCTTTACTTCATTTATGATGTTAGAGAGGTTATAAGTGTGTAAATTCAATGTTGAACTAAGGCACACTCCCATCATTGAGATTGCAAATTAATTCAAAGGTTTATCGTCATGATGTCACGTAAGACTGGGATTTTGTTTGAATAATGAGAGACTTTGACCAATGGGCGTTTGGCCTAGTGGTAATTAGCAAGTAAGAGGGATATCTTTAGATTCACATTTATTGTGAAGGGCAATAAAATTCCATACAAGATGTCGCATGGATGAGGAAAATGTGTAAAGTGTTAATCCTGGAAGACGGGGTAGGAACTTATTTTGCCTTTGTTATTGCTACGACCAGTACGATTTTTCTTCTTTGTTAGATTTAGTGAATGGTGCAATAATTGTTCTCTGGAGAGTGGTTTGAAATTGCTAGTTTAGGATGAAGTGAACGTAGACGGATACAAATAGATAGACTTTTTGTTTATTCTTTCTACTTTTTTCAATATTAAAAGGTTTGCTATGCTGAGTAGTGGTTCAGGCATGCTATGAAACTCAAATAATTGAACTGAGTTGTATAACATTTTCCAATTATCAAATTTTTTGAATGCATAATTATTGTTTCTCTAATTTCAATGAAAATGATGCATACTGAACCTATGGACCTTGTTAGGGCATTTCCAGTTGTTTGAATCTCTATTTTAAAATGTCTAATTTTCGTAAGAAGCGTGACAGCTGTATTACTTGAAATTGTCAGGTTTCATACTATTTCAGAAAGCCATGTGTAAATGATATAGTGATCTTCAAAAGTCCACCAGTCCTCCAGGAAGTTGGTTACACGGATAATGATGTATTCATAAAACGAATTGTTGCGAAGGAAGGTGATATTGTAGAGGTCAGATACCAAAGAAGGCACTTCTGCTAAGTAATTTTATCGTAAAATTTATACAGTTTTTATTCATCAAACACTTTACTCTCCTTTTAGAATTTTATTTATTGACTGAGAAGGGGAAGGGGAATTGATTTTTGTTTTATTTCTGATGACTATGATGGGGCTCTAACTATTTAGCAATATGGTTTGATTGGGGAATCGATTTTAGATGCATTCAACAAGCATTATTTGCATATGCTCTAACTGTTTTTTGAGCTAGAAGGCACCAAAAATGATGTTTTGCTGAATTATAGACCCTTATATCTCATCACATTTGGATGAAATGTGATTAATTGTGCCTTCTAGCTCAAAAAACAGTAACACCGTATGGAAACAATGCCTGTTGAATGCCTCTATCCTACAAAATGTCTGTTGTTTCCAAATTTCTCTTGGAAAATTTTGATCATTGCACCCCCCCTATGGTTTGATTGCAGGTTCATGAGGGGAAGCTTATAGTAAATGGAGTTGTGAGAAGTGAAAAGTTTATTCTTGAATCTCCTTTGTATGAGATGACACCTGTTGTAAGTATAAACTCCATCATTGGCATCTCATGTCTTAGTTTTCGAATGTTCTACTCCATCTTGGCATCTCATGTCTTAGTTTTCGAATGTTCCTTGATCCCAACCCTGATATAGGAGGAGGGTTATGGTCGGTAGTTGGCCTACACGAACATTCACAGTTTGACCAAGAACTCCTCACTGTAGTCATAGTGAAACTGTGACGAAGTTAAACTCTGAACTTCTTGCCTTGCAGTGTGTTTGCATGTAAATGTACAATTTTCCCTTGGTAATGACCCGTCACTAGTTTCTTTGCTTTGTAATGCAGCGTGTACCTGAGAACTCTGTTTTTGTGATGGGTGACAATCGTAATAATAGTTATGATTCACACGTATGGTAAGGGCTCCTGAAATTACAACCTCTACATTAGACATAGCATTTTATTTATATTTCTTCCCTTTTCAAATAGTATTATTGACGTCTGGAATTATGCATCTTTTAGGGGTCCCCTTCCCGCAAAGAACATTATTGGAAGATCAGTTTTCCGTTATTGGCCACCTAAAAGGATTGGCGGCACAGTTCTTGATACCGGCTGTGCTGTTGATAAGCAGAAGAACACTGCTGCATCTGAATAGTACCAAGCCCTTCGGAAGAGCTTGTTTATTTTCTGGATACTCACTCTTCCTTTCATCGAATTCTGTCCCATTTTCTTATCCCTTAATCTGCTCACTTTTTTAAAAAAGTTCCATAGCAGCATTCTTCACTTGAGAGAGGCAATTTTTGCATGGGAAAGGTTTTTTGCCCCTTTCCCATGACCTGGATGTAATTATAGGGCATGCCTGTATTGATCTACACAATTGAATTGTATTCAATGAAGCAACTCTCTAATCTCTCTTCACACAAGCATACACCCGAGGAGGTCGTAATCACTTCATCTGCGAACTGCTGTATTTTTGCAGACGAGGGGAAAACTTCGTGGGCTCTTTGAGATTCCATAACACCACATTGAAAGTTGCCTGTTAACTACACTGTTTAATCAGTTATTTCAATTTCATATGCCATATAAGATCACGCCTCTAGTCCAGAAACTGTGCGTGCGCATCATGATGAAAGCTCTCGGTAGTGGTCATATAATTACGTAAAACTGGAGACGTACCAGTGAAATGATTTTCTTTGTAATTGTCTCCTCTGTGCTTCATACACTGGACATTTGGGCCTGATTGTGTAGCAAAGTCATCCTAGACATGGCATCACAATTCACAAGAGAACAGAAACTTCCGACGTCAGGGCATGGGCTTACAGCGTATGGCTGACAAGATTTTGTATGCCTGAGAAGCATTACAGCATCAAATTTTAAGATGGAACTAACCCGTACTGATTCGTTGACAGATGGTATTTTTCTTCCACAAGGAAAGAGAGAAAAGGGAGCTGCCTTAACCACCTTGCCATTGCTATGGATAATGATTCAATGATATGTACACGAATTCTCCTTAAACTTGATGGCTTTGTTGCTATCAGAATCGATCACTAAAGAACAAAGAGACTCGCCTTCTATTCCTCGGCTTCACCAATTTCCCCACAACATTCCCTCTTGGCCTGACTTCAAAAACTGAAGTCATCGGAACAACTCCATCGACTCCAGGTACAGCCAATCCGGCCCCCGCGCCATACAGTGGATACTTTGTTCCTTTTAGATTCACCTTTAATCATTGATTGTGCTGAAAAATCCCACTTTCTTTGATAATTTTAAAGAGACCGCATGGAAAATCGAAATTCTTATCTCATCGATCCAGGAAGATAAGGATGAGTTCATGGTATTTATTATAGAAAAAACCAGGTCGTGTAGGGAGAATATTGTAAACCCAAACACTATTTCCTCTTATGTTTCATTATGGATTTATTATGTCTATTTTTTTTTATTTAGGTCATCAAATACTTTTTAGGTAATTTCAATTTTTAATGGCTAAATTAAAAGCCAATTGCTTCAAATTTGTTGAGAAATAATAAAATTAAAAGAATAAAAATCAAAATGAAAAAGACATAAAAGATGGCAATTTTAAAATTATGACAAAACATTTATTTTGGCCCTCCTACTTTTCAAGTGATAAACTTTTGGACCCTTGAGATTTCAAAAACTAAATTTTGGTATGGAACATAATTTTTTTAATTTTTCAATCCTTTAGTTTTAGAGAGAAATTGAAAAGAGTCACTGGATTTTTAATTGATATTGATTTAACTTATAAAAAATATTGATTTTAAAGTCAGGTTTTGATTGAGAGAGTTTAATTTAAATATTTTTTTATCCTTTTCTTTGCCTTAGATAGTAGATCTAACCTTGAAGAGCAACTTGGTTTTATATTAATTTTGAGTTTTTAGATGAATTAGGGTTGTTTAAAGTTATAAACGTGTTCTTCATATTTAGAATGAAACAAGAGGATGAAAATTATATGAAACAAGAGGATGAAAATGTAATAATATATAATCTCTTTTTTATGGACATAAAGTGCGAGTCAAACCTTTTTTTATGGGTTAATGCATTAAAAAAAAATCCTTAAAGGTTCACTTGCTTAGTCTATTTTTTTTATTTGACTTGGAAAAGAATATTTTATTTTTGTTATTAAACTTAAATAATTAGTTGTTTATTATTTAAGTCCCAATTATCACCTATGTTTTTCCTATTTTTTGAAAAAAAAAAGTTATTGTTTGATATAAAAAATCTCATGCACTTAGTTGATGAAAAGTTATTAAATCTATTGAATTTAACTCTAATTGTTGTATGTTTTTAATTTTTAATTTTTTTATAATATTGAGTTGATTAAAAATTAAAAATTATAATTTATTTTAATTTATTTTTTATAAAGTTAAAGAATCATATATTTAGTTTATTAACTTCTTTTTCCCAAGAAGATTTTTTATATAGTTTTCAAAATCTTATTATATTTAGCTTATTAACTCAGTTGTACCCAAGTTTGATAGTTTGATGTCTTCTGTGTAAGAAGACAATTCATTATTGTTACTATTTTTGATAAAATTCAATTACTTATGTGGCCGACGCCATTATTATGATACATAAAAAACATTATATTGCAACATCACGGCTTAGTACACATCTTGTATTTTTTAAATTAGTATCTTGATGCAAGATTAAAAATATAAATTCTTCGCAAGGTTCATACGCCTCATGATTCCCTCCGGGCATGGAGGACGGAGGAGTATCAGGAGTTAATTATAATAACATTATTTAGTAATTTTGCCAACATACAAGGCCGGAAAAGATTGCTTAGCAGTGACGAACCAACTCCGATCACGAGAAGAGGTTTTGGTAAAAAGCTAAACTTAGTGACCTCTTTAACCATTCATATCCTCCCTCATCGTTTCTGGATTCACAGGAGGCTTAGAAATCTTGACACAAACAAACTGTTTCTGCTTAAAAATGCACCTAGCAGTAACTTCAAATTTGCAATGAAGTTTTAGACCCAAGCCAGAGATCCAAGGAATGAAACTGGAACAATTCCGCATTCACAGAAAGCTTCGCTTTAAAATAGATTGCAGAGAAAGTGTCAGCAATTAAAATGCTGAATAAATCTCAGCAAAATACAATTGAAAAACGAAAAAGAACAAACGTTCTTGAAGTCATTACTCGGATGGGACTCGGAATATGGGTGGTGATATATCAGGATGGTCGGCAAGGCCTTTAAAGAGCCAATTACGACGAACGAGACCATTGATACAAATCATCATTTCCCCTCCCTTGTTTACTTGGAAATATGTTCAGAGACCAGCTAATAAGCCTCGAACGGACATCAAATTTGGTTTTTTAACACAAAAGATGCCAGACATGCTTGTCTGAACCAAAATCTAAAATCAAGGGGCACAAGCTCTCCATAAAAAGTTGGAGAAATTAAGATAAAACACTAGAATTGAAGAAAACGGGTAATGAAAAATAAAGGATAGATGTATTTCAACGAGGTCATCAGATAGGAGCGAAAGACTAAAAGGTTTTGTTATAATCACAGAGATTATCAGTTGAACTATGCTTGTAATCATCATATGACCCAGATTTTTCAATCTAAAACAGATCTAATAGACAAAAAAAACAAATTGGGGGAGCAAGATCTTATGCAAATCATATAAAAACAGGGCCTCAGAAGGAAGGCAGTAGTGGTAAGTTTGTAATCACAGCTTCATCATTCGTGACAAAAATACCAGTTCTTTCATCAATGGCAACAGCACCAAAAGGAGATTATGAAAAACTGACAGCAAAAAACATAGGCTAAAGCAGAAACGGGCAAGAAATTCATAAAAGATTCGGCCTCATAGAGAAGATTAGATTTATCAACACACATAGTTTCAGACATATGCTTGTCTTTGAATTTTTGTTTAATCATCGGCCGAACAACTATCGTGACAAAAAAAAGAAAAAAGTAGCAGAAAATAAGAAAAAGGGACTCAGAATATGGGTGGTGATATATCAGGATGGTCGTCAAGGCCTTTAAAAAGCCAGTTACGACGAACGAGACCTTTCACGATGAAATCGTCACTGCCCCTCAATCATTTTCAGCCGGAATGAAAACATGAATAGATGTAATTCCTAAGGCGACAAGCCTAAGTAAAATGAACCCTAAACCACGAAAGAACCAGATATGCACCAACAGGATGCCTTGGAGACTCTTTATAGAGAGTGGCGGGGAAGGAGACTTAGGGTTTCAGGCGGTTTAATAGGAGCTGTGGGGAACAGAGGAAAGACCAAGCGTTTTAGGTTTACTCTTCTCTGTGCAATTTACGGCCAAAGGCCTAAGGTACACAGAACAAACGGAAGCTCATGTTGGGCTGGCTGGGAGGGTGAAAACTTAGTAGGTCCAAACTGACTAGCAACTCCATGTTGGCATTGGGAGATTGGGCTAAGTCGAGTAGAAACTTGTTGCCCTATCGACTCCATTTCAGCTTTTATTCAGCCTTCAAGTAATAATTGTAGCATTTAGATCTGCTTGGAATTATAATCATGGTCGTTGATCTTATTAGAAAATTATTTTAAAATTAGGGTTAGTGGAACAAATTAAAAAGGAGGTGCATTGTTTTAGGATTAAAACTTTACTAAACTATTTTTCAACAATAATTTTCTTAATGGAATGTTAACATGTTTAAAATAAATTGTGAATAAATAAAAAATTAATTTCACATAATTTTTAGTTAGCATGTTTTTATGAAACTAAAATTCCCTATTTTACACAAAAAAAAAATATAAGATTTTCCTGTAGTTTGTATAATATAGAGTTCAAGAATTAAAAATAGTCCCATAAAACACCAAAACTTTTAAAGATAAAATAAAACAAGTAAAGTGAATTGTAAACTTAAATCATATACATGTACTTGCTTTCCCTATTTGATGTTAGGGTTTACTGGATATAACTTTGTTATATTTTTAGAATTAAACAAATCTAAAGTGAGTTTTTATATGCATGTTTTTATTGATGTACATAAAACCCTAATCAAGTATACAGAAGAGTTTTGTGTGAAGAAATGAATAAAAAATAGTTTGAATCAATAGTCTAAAACAATATTTTTTATTTTATTGCATATCATTCCAATCCTAAAACAAGTAGGATAAAATAACTTTTCTAATATACTAATTCACATATAGATGTATAATTTAATATCTAATTAAGGAAGGATATAATCTTGGTACATGGGAGTCATCATGAATTCTTTTACCATTGAAATCAGGCAAAAAAAATTGATTACCGCATGTGAAAACATGTCAAGCCATGCATGGTAATGTTGTGCCATTTATTTAATTGAATTGAATTTAAGTAAATAGTAAAGAAAATGATTTGTATATGGAAATAGGTGATTAGTACTTAAAAGTGCATTTTTATCATGGTTTTATATCATCATTTTGCACTTGAAGTATCAATAACTCCTTAACTAAAATATGTTTTATAATAATGTATCTAATAATATAAGATACCTATAATTTGTGGTAAATGTCTATTTTTAATGCAGGCCTATCATATAAATGAAAGGATTGATTGATGACTTGAAGAACTTAAATTGCATGGATAAAGAGATGGTCAAACTTAGAGAAGAGATGTCGGTGCAATCCAAACCGGAACACTATTCGGTAATTGGGTTATATCTAGAGCTACAGATCTCAGATTTAGGTCCAATTTATATGGATGAAAAGGTAAGACATAGGCCTACAACTTTCATATGGAGCCCAAGATCTAAAAAGGCCATTATCAAGTCCAAATTGTAGCAACAACAAAGAAGCCCGAATCTGTCTTCCAGCCCGAGCACTGTTCGGTATTTTGGCCATATCTGGAGTTCTAGAAGTCCAAATGAGCTGAATGTTTTACACAAGAAAGCTGAGACAATTACCTACAACTTTCATGTTTGCAACTGGCTCCAATGTTGACGTTATCAATGACTTTTTGGGCAGACAAGAGAAGATAAGGATTGTCACCAAGTCAAAAGTTGGCCACCCACTTATCAATTAGTCATCAAATCAATAGTTCCCAATTTTGGCCTATAAAAGGAGGCATTTGCCATGCATTTAGGCATCTTGGTTTCCAGATCAAGATCATGCTCTTCCTTTCTCTCTTTGTATTTTTTATGCTTTGTTTTCATTAATATTAAGTTTATGCCTTTCCTTTCCTTTCCTTTACTTAGTTAACTTTTATGTTCTTATTTTGTTTATCTATTTTTATTTCTTTCATTATGTCTAGCTAAGTTAATTATGTTAAGGTGAAAAGGTTACACTAATGGTGTAAGAATAAGTATAATGTAAACTTAATATGGACTTTAATGTTTGATACTAACATGTTTTATATTTGTTATCTTGTTCACTCTTTAATACTTTGCTTGTTAAATGACTAATCTTGATTTATGTTGTATAACACTTGGTACAACAAATGCTTGGCACTTTCATAGCCCATAATGTATGGTATAACCGACACCTGAGCTATGAAAGGAACTTGATTTGTTGTTAACATAAGTTATAATCATGAATGCTTGACGAGATTTACAAGTATTAGCATTAATTGAATAAGATGACTAATGTAATCATGTTAACAATATATAATCTGATTGGAACCTCCTTTGTGTGTGGTTTCCAATTCAATAATAAGAGTTTATATTATACTTGTTTGATATACCATTAGTGGAACCTCTAACCTTGACATTTGTTATTATTATTGTTTAATCCTTACATTAATTTTCCATCTCCAAGTTCTCATCATCTTCTTCTTCTTCTCTTTCTTTATTATTATTATTATTATTATTATTACTACTACTACTATTATTATTATTATTATTATTATTATTATTAGTATTATTATTATTATTACTATTACTATTACTGTTATTGTTATTATTATTATTGTTGTTATTATTGTTATTGTTGTATTATTGTTATTTATAATTTGTACAATTAACCTCCCTGTGGTTCGACCCCGGTCTTGCCGGGTTATTTATTACTTCGACACTCCTGCACTTGGGAGAAGACATCAACCTTTTAGTCGTGTCAAGTTTTTGGCGTCGTTGCCGGGGAGGTAAGTTCTTGTATAAATTATAATATTTATTTTATTTTTTCTTTTCACTTTTCTTATATATAACTTTGTTTCTTTTCTCTTATTTCTTCTTCTTTTGTTTTCTTTTTCCTTTTATTTTATTCCTACACGTGCATGAGAGTGTAGTCACGTACATCAAGTGGTAGACTTTGTAGGGTATCCTCATCATTTTCAAAAAATATGGCTGAAGAAGATAATCAATCACTTCATAATGAAAATAATGAGAATAACCGTGCTAGAACACTTAGAGACCACATGAATCCCACAAGAACAAGTGCACCATCATGCATAGTTTTCCCTCCTGATGCATCTCATTTTAATTTTAAACCAGACATTATTCAACTTTTACCTTCTTTTCATGGCTTAGAATTGGAAAATCCATACTTGCATTTAAGGGAATTTGAGGTGGTCTGCAACACATATAATAATTTAAATTGTAGCATGAACACCATCAGATTAAAGCTTTTTCCTTTTTCATTAAAAGATAAAGCTAAAACATGGCTACAAAATTTAAGACCAGGATCCATTCGTGCTTGGGATGAAATGCAACAACAGTTTTTAAAGAAGTTTTTCCCATCTCATAGAACAAACTCTTTCAAGAGACAAATCACCACTTTCACTCAAAAACCAGGAGAAACATTTTACAAATGTTGGGATAGGTATCGAGACTTGCTTAGTACTTGCCCTCATCATGGTTTTGAAACATGGAGATTGGTTTCACATTTCTATGAAGGGTTAACACCTAAAGATAGGCAAATGGTTGAATTGATGTGCAATGGAACTTTTGAAGATAAAGACCCTGATGAAGCAATGGAGTACTTAGACTTGTTAGTTGAAAATGCTCAAAATTGGGACACTACGGGTACTTATAAGGCACTGAGTAAAACTCAACCTCATACATCTAGTGGAGGTATGTACAACCTTAGGGAAGATCATGACCTTCAAGCCAAGTTTGCATCTTTAGCTAGAAAAGTCGAGGCACTAGAATTAAAAAAGAGTGGTCAATTAAAATCTGTTGAAAACATTGTGTGTCAAATCTGTGAAACAAATGAACACTCAACCAATGATTGTCCAACCTTGCCTTCTTTTAAAGAATGTCTCAATGAACAAGCCCATGCTTTAAACAATTTCCAAAGGGCCAACCACAACTCATACTCACAAACATACAACCCTGGTTGGAGGAATCACCCAAATTTCAGTTGGAAGAGTGAGAACAACAATGCACAAACTTCACAACCACCGTTTCAAGCACACCACAATTTTCAAAATTCTCATGGATATGCACCTCCTTATGCTCCACCTCCTAGAAGAAATCTTGAGGAAACATTACATGCATTCATTAAAAAGCAAGAGATAATCAATACTCAACTTGCTCAAAACATGACAGATTTTAAAGATACTCTTGCTAAATTAACATCTGCTCTTAGTTTCCAAGAGAAAGGTAAGTTTCCATCTCAACCACAACAAAATCCCAAGGGGCAATACAATGCAAATGCAAGTAGTTCCGGAAGCCAACACATGGATCAAGTCAAATCAGTCACTACTCTGCGCAGTGGTAAGGTTATTGAAAAACCCTCTCTTGAACCTTATGAGAAAGATGATGAGTCAATCTCTGAGGGTAAAGAAGGGGTTGAATCTGAAAATTGCAAAGAAACGACTGATTCACCGCCAGCACTTCCATTTCCTCAAGTCATGACCAAACAAAGGAAAGTTAATCACAACTCTGAAATTTTTGAAATTTTCAAACAGGTAAGGATCAATATACCATTGTTGGATGCTATTAAACAGGTTTCTTCCTATGCTAAATTTTTGAAAGATCTATGCACTGTGAAGAGGAAACTGAATGTGAAAAAGAAAGCCTTTCTAGCCGAACAAGTAAGTGCTATTCTTCAGAACAATAATGCTTTGAAATATAAAGACCCTGGTTGTCCTACAATTTCTTGCTTTATTGGAGAGCATAAAATTGAAAGAGCCTTACTTGATCTTGGTGCTAGTGTGAATTTACTTCCATATTCAGTTTTTCAAAGTCTCAATCTAGGTGAGTTAAAACCAACTTCTATATCTCTTTTACTTGCTGATAGATCTGTAAAAGTGCCTAGAGGAATAATTGAAGATATGTTAGTACAAGTCGATAAATTCATTTATCCTATGGATTTTATTATCTTGGACACACAACCTATTGAAGTATGTAATTCATTTCCTGTTATTTTAGGACGTCTATTTCTTGCAACTTCTAATGCATTGATTAATTGTAGGAATGGACTGATGAAGCTATCATTTGGAAACATGACATTGGAGATGAATATTTTCAACATTTGCAAGCAACCTGGAGATGATAATGATTTACAAGAAGTAGATCATATTGATGAATTAGTTTATGATCAATTTGAATCTACTTTAAGTAAAAATGAATTGGATGAAACTGAAGATTTGCAAATGATTTATTCTAAGGAAGAAATCACGGATGAAAAACGCACCGAAAATGTTGATGCGAATCTTTTGTCAACAATGACAACAGATTCGACATCTGACATCACACCAATCGATGATTACTTTCCTAACGAATCCTTACTTTCTCTTAGTCCAATGCCTTGGTATGATAAAAATATTAATTTTCTTGCTTTAGGAGATTTGCCAGCTGATTGGAGTAACCAAGACAAAGAAAAGTTTTTGAACGAAGTGAAGAATTTTTATTGTGATGACCCTACCTTATTCAAATATTTCAAAGATTCATTCCCGACAATGAGGTAAGTAGTGTCATTAAACTTTGTCATTCTGAAGCATATGGAAGTTATTTCTCGTCAAAAAAGACAGCTGCAAAAATCCTTCAAAATGGATTTTATTGGCCCACCATGTTCAAGGACACACATGCATTCTGCAAAACTTGTGAAAATTGTCAAAAGATTGATACTGGTCAAAAAGTTTTGTTTTATGATTCTCAACTCTATGCAGTCCCTAGAGAGCTAAGACCAAGATGGAGCAATCCTTATGAGGCTTGTGATATTGAGAATTCAATAAATGACAATGATTTTAAGGAAAATGGACATCGTTTGAAAGCTTACTTTGATAATTTTCCTAGTGAAAATGAATCAACTGGTTTGAATGATCTTGTAGATAAAGGTTGATTATTTTGTTTTTCTCATATTTTCTTTTTTGTGTTTCTTTTTTAGTGATTTTTGCTAGTTTCTCTCACCCCGGTCAAATGGCGGACAATGGTACTCCGTGACTTAAGTCGGTTCTTTCAGTTTCCCATAATAACTGATATCTGTGGATATATCTGTGCAATTCTTTGAATCTCTCTTCCAATTCTCATTTGAAAATGGACACTAATCTTGAAAAATTGAAAAAGTATTTTCCCACTCTGCCTCAGAATGCGATTACAAAAATTTACCGTGCTAGATGTGCAAGATTGAGATTGTTAATGAATCATGGAATTCCTGAAGATATTCGCTGGTTGATTGAAGCAAAGGTCCGATTATCAGGTGAGTCCTCTAATTTCTTTATTTTACACATGCCTGGAACAGGTAAAAGCACTTTTGCAAAGAAGCGTCGTGCAAAACGACTAGAAGTCTATCATCGATGTGCTAGATGGACTTGTAATACACAATGTCGTTCTTTAGGAATGGTATCTATAAACCGTGAAGATAAAATACAATTCATTAAGGATGACCTGAGTAAGGAGTCTTTAGATAATCTCTTATTGACTCTTGAGACGCATCCTAGTGGAGATATGCATCATGCAATTCATGATTTATGGTCACTATTTCATAAAGAACATGATCGACTTAGTCTTGGGAATCTGACTAAAAAAGACCCTGTTTGCCAGTTTTTAAGAAAACTGGATGGGAAGCCTATCCCCGACCCATAGAGGGCGTTTAAGCCGTTCTTAGACGTAAAACCAAGGGAAGATGTGAGCCACAATCACAACTACCTGTACATACACATGTTTTTTTTTTCAAAAGTAAATAAATAAATAAATAAAAAGAGAGAGAGAGAGAGTGTGAGACTTCAGCTAGCCTACATATAGGTGTTATGATTGCCTTTCTAATTTTTCATCTATAAAACCCTCTTTTCCTTCCTTTCATTTCTACTCAACCCATACATTCAACAAATAGAGAAGTGTGTAGAAATGGCAAGTTCCTCAAGTCATCAAATAAGAAATATTTGTGTTTTTGGTGGATCTAGTCCTGGGAAAGAAAAGGAGTTTTTAGAATCAGCAAATCATCTTGGTCAGGTGCTAGCTGAGAGAAAGATTCATTTAGTGTATGGGGGAGGCAGTCTTGGGTTAATGGGAGGTGTGTCAATAGCTGCATTTTTAGGAGGTAGTCAGGTTTTGGAGGTTGTCCCCGAAGCTTTAGCACAAGGGGACATCATTGGAAAAACAATTGGAGAGGAACTTCAGGTCTCCACAATGTCAGCTCGAATGAATGCAATGTTTAACCATGTTGATGCCTTCATTGCTTTACCAGGTGGTCTAGGGACATTGGAAGAGATCTTTCATATTTCCTCTTGGGCTCAATTGCACATTCACCATAAACCTATAGGTTTGTTAAATGTTAATGGTTATTATGATAAGTTGTTGTCTTTTCTTGATCATGCTGTGGAACAGGAATTTCTAACATCTTCTGCACGACAAATCATAATCTCTGCTACTACTGCTGAACAATTGATTGACCAACTACAATCTTTCATTCCTGTGATTGATCCTTCCATGAGTCGCATAAATTGGTCATCTACGGGAAGCCGTAAAAAGCTTAGATTGGATTTGAGCCTTCATTTGTGAATTTTTATGTCTTTTGATTTTATTATTGTGTTTTGTTATTTCTTATTTTTATTTCAGTGTGTTTCAGGTTTTGTCAGTGTTCGTTATTTCAGGTGATATCTTCTATACTCTATCTTTCTACCTTAGAACATTGAGGACAATGTCTCGTTTTGGTTAGGGGGAGAGGGTAGTAGTTGATAAAAAATAAAAAAATTTCATTTCATAAAGCATGTGTATAATTGTTGTTACTAGGATGACAGAGTAAATGAGCTCTTTTGTTAAAGTGACTCTTGAGACGCATCTTAGTAACCATTCTTAACAAGGTCTATTATAATACTTCCTGAAATATTCAGGTTTACAAACTCTCGTATTGTTACCACTTAATTCTGCTCATATACTTATTTAACATGTATTCTTAAACCTTAATTTACACACACACACTTTAACATATGATTGTGGGTTGCATATTGGATTATTACATTATTTTTGTTCTTTTGTTAAAGGTAACAACTAAGGGAAAGGGATTGTATATAATTAAAAAACAAAAAGAAAAAAAAAAGAAAAAAAATGATGATAATAAAAATGTAGATAAGTTTGGTTTCGTAGCCTCCCTAACCTAAGCAATTAAGCTCGAAGGGGTGTTTTAACACCTAATACCCTAAAGTCAACTGACTTGGGAGCTATTGGCCCAACGCTTGTTACATGGGTTGAGGAGAAAAGCTTAAGGAAATCAAACATTGCACTATCTACATATCAGTATCTGCGACCCGAGTTACTAAGCTCGTTGGGGTGTCTTAACACCTAATGCCCTAAGACCAACTGGTCTGGGAGTCATTAGCTGAAAGCTCGTTACATGGGTTAAAGATGCATGATGTTTTTAAATTATTTGTATATATTTAAAAAAAAAAGACAAAAAAAAAAACAAAAAAAAGACAAAAATAATAATCCCAACCCAAGGAAGTTAACCTTAAACATTAGAACAAAAATTTTGTTTTCTTCCAAGAAAAGCCCCATAATTATGTGTTGATACATTGAGCACAAAAGAAAGGTTTATTAATATCTTGTTAAGAGGTATTGAGCAGATATATAAATTTAATGAGAGTTTGTTTATCTGGATAGATTAATGGAAGTTAAATGATGAATACCTTGCTTTGTGAAATTTGCAAATTTGTTTTTTATTTTAACGCTTTGATTACTAGGGACTAGTAATAAGCTGGTTGGGGGTGTGATTAGTACTTAAAAGTGCATTTTTATCATGGTTTTATATCATCATTTTGCACTTGAAGTATCAATAACTCCTTAACTAAAATATGTTTTATAATAATGTATCTAATAATATAAGATACCTATAATTTGTGGTAAATGTCTATTTTTAATGCAGGCCTATCATATAAATGAAAGGATTGATTGATGACTTGAAGAACTTAAATTGCATGGATAAAGAGATGGTCAAACTTAGAGAAGAGATGTCGGTGCAATCCAAACCGGAACACTATTCGGTAATTAGGTTATATCTAGAGCTACAGATCTCAGATTTAGGTCCAATTTATATGGATGAAAAGGTAAGACATAGGCCTACAACTTTCATATGGAGCCCAAGATCTAAAAAGGCCATTATCAAGTCCAAATTGTAGCAACAACAAAGAAGCCCGAATCTGTCTTCCAGCCCGAGCACTGTTCGGTATTTTGGCTATATCTGGAGTTCTAGAAGTCCAAATGAGATGAATGTTTTACACAAGAAAGCTGAGACAATTACCTACAACTTTCATGTTTTCAACTGGCTCCAATGTTGACGTTATCAATGACGTTTTGGGCAGACAAGAGAAGATAAAGATTGTCACCAAGTCAAAAGTTGGCCACCCACTTATCAATTAGTCATCAAATCAATAGTTCCCAATTTTGGCCTATAAAAGGAGGCATTTGCCATGCATTTAGGCATCTTGGTTTCCAGATCAAGATCATGCTCTTCCTTTCTCTCTTTGTATTTTTTATGCTTTGTTTTCATTAATATTAAGTTTATGCCTTTCCTTTCCTTTCCTTTACTTAGTTAACTTTTATGTTCTTATTTTGTTTATCTATTTTTATTTCTTTCATTATGTCTAGCTAAGTTAATTATGTTAAGGTGAAAAGGTTACACTAATGGTGTAAGAATAAGTATAATGTAAACTTAATATGGACTTTAATGTTTGATACTAACATGTTTTATATTTGTTATCTTGTTCACTCTTTAATACTTTGCTTGTTAAATGACTAATCTTGATTTATGTTGTATAACACTTGGTACAACAAATGCTTGGCACTTTCATAGCCCATAATGTATGGTATAACCGACACCTGAGCTATGAAAGGAACTTGATTTGTTGTTAACATAAGTTATAATCATGAATGCTTGACGAGATTTACAAGTATTAGCATTAATTGAATAAGATGACTAATGTAATCATGTTAACAATATATAATCTGATTGGAACCTCCTTTGTGTGTGGTTTCCAATTCAATAATAAGAGTTTATATTATACTTGTTTGATATACCATTAGTGGAACCTCTAACCTTGACATTTGTTATTATTATTGTTTAATCCTTACATTAATTTTCCATCTCCAAGTTCTCATCATCTTCTTCTTCTTCTCTTTCTTTATTATTATTATTATTATTATTATTACTACTACTACTATTATTATTATTATTATTATTATTATTATTAGTATTATTATTATTATTACTATTACTATTACTGTTATTGTTATTATTATTATTGTTGTTATTATTGTTATTGTTGTATTATTGTTATTTATAATTTGTACAATTAACCTCCCTGTGGTTCGACCCCGGTCTTGCCGGGTTATTTATTACTTCGACACTCCTGCACTTGGGAGAAGACATCAACCTTTTAGTCGTGTCAATAGGCTATACAAATGATGATTTTTTTTTCACATATAAAAAAAATTAACAACTAACTCCTAAAACAAGCACCAACTAAATCCGCCTCAAAATTAATCTTTTTACCTAAAGAAAAGAAGGAGATTCCCAAGTTTGGTCAAAGGTCATGCTAAAGTCTAGGTAAACTAGGAAATCAACCCATTGATTTGTAATCCAATAAAAAAATTAACTCTCTCATCATGCTCATTTCATATTTATCTTGTATGTATTTTATAAAATTTTTACAAAAAAATTCATTAGTAACACTAAATATAATATCAACAACGTAAATTTATACAATCAAGTTAGCTTTTTCCTTTCTGTTTGTCTAAAAAAGCAATGTTGATATTATCAATGTTAAACTAGTTATTAATAAGAAAAGATTTAAGTTTATCATACAATGTCCTAGATGCTAGTTTTAAACTTTTTTAAGTTTCAAAACATGATTAAAAAGGTAAAAATTTTCAAAACTATATGGTTGCTCAACATATACTTCCATTGTAAATCCATTCAAAAATACACTTTCAATATCTATTTATAAAAGTGTGAAGTTAGTATGATAAATATGGGCTAATAACATTTTTTTAATTTTAGTATAGTTACGGTGCAAATGTTCCTTTATAATCTATACATTATTCTTGATTACAACATTTAGCAACTAGTTTAACTTTGTTTCTAGTTATTGTTTCATGTTCATCAACTTTGTTCTTCAACACTCATTTTATTCCAATTATATATGGACTGTTAGGTCTAGGAATTAGTTCCCAAACATCATTTCTTTTAAATTGATTTAGCTCATCTTGCACAGCTAAAAATTATTTTTGATCATTATCGGCTTCTAGAAATTATTTAGGTTTTATTTAAGAAACCAATGCAAAGTGACCACTAATATTTCTAAGTGAAGCTCTAGTCCTAGTTCATCCAAAAGGATTGCTAATAATTAATTAGAGAAGGTGAGAACTTCAATACTTCAACTCATTTAGTGGTATAAAGGAATTACTTACCATCTCTCGTTGATTGCTTAAGCTTCACTGGTTTTTGTCCATTATTTCATTGTTTACCTTCACAAAGGTCTTATCATTAATACTCAAATGTTGAACATTTTTATTTAGGTTATCAAGAATTTCAACAATCTTGTCATTTTGAGTTTTTTCAAAAGCAACATGTATAGGTTCTTCAAGACAAAATGTTTTATTATTATAAACTCTATATACTTTGCTAAAGGAGAAATAGCTAAGAAAAATTTCATAATAGGTTTTTTTAACTAAATTTATCTAAATTATCTTTAAGAATAAAATATCTTGAACAAAAAAACCTTAAAATATGAGATGTTGGGTTTCCTTCCTTTTCAAAGTTCATGATGAGTTTTTTTCAACTCCGATCTCAAAGTATCATGATTTAAAACATAGTAAGAAGTGTTTACAACTTTTACCAAAAAACATTTAGATGTGTCAATTTATTTAATATAATTCTTGCCATTTCTTGAAGAAACTGATTTTTTCTTTCCATAACCCTATTTTGTTTAGGAGTTTTATGAGTTGAAAAGTGATGATGGTATCACTTTACTTCTTAAAACGTTTTAAACAAATAACTTATAAATTCACCATTATGATTATTATGAAAAAAAAACCTTTTTCATTTTCAATTTTCTTTGAAAACTTTTCAAATTCATAAGTTGTTGTATCTTTAGATTTCAAAAACAAAACCCAAGTATATCTTGTAAAGTCATTAATAATTACAAACACATATCTATTACAACTTATATTTATAGTTCTAACTGGTTTAAAAGTTTAAGCAAACTTTATATATGAGAACTAAGCTCTAATATCAATTGTTATTTAATGATTAAGGCAACTTAACATCTAAAAGAGAGTTGAATTAGGTGTATTACTAAATTTGATAATTAATACAAATTACTTCAAGTAAATATAATAATATAATAATAATCAATACTATAATTAAAATACTTAAAAAATTAAGATAAAGGAGATAATTTGCAACTATTTTTTTAATATAATTCCACAAACCTGCATCCACATCTTAAGCACCAAACCATACTTAAATATTACATTCCTTCATTAGTTCAGGTTCAATAATATAATAACTACCTAATGAATCCATGCTAATTTTTTTACACCACTTGAATAAATCTCTTTTAAAAGATTTTTTGCACTTGAAAATGTCTTCTTCAAGATTTGGTAAACTTACCTCACCAATGATTTACAATGGTGATTTTTTTTCACAATAAACTCTCTCTGGATAATATAATTAAAGCTCCTATATCTTTACAAAATAATATTTATATGATTTAAAGATATTTGAGTATAATAAAAATAAGATTTAATACTCTTTGTGCTATGATATAAAAGTTTAATAGCACAAATTAGAGTATAATAAGGATTAATGATTTTGTAGTTATTATGCTCTTAAAATAGCTTGAATATAATCATCATTATTTCTCAAACAATTTAAAATTATTTGATTTTTATATAATTCCTAGATGTTTATTATTAATGAATTTGTAATTGATTGATTCATATAAAATTTTAAATTTTATTAGTTTAACCTAGATAGAACATCTTATTATTATCATTATTCTTATTATTATCATTATTCTTATTATTATGAATCATTTAATGCATGTAGAGTGAAATGTAATATTTCATTTTAATTTTGCTATTAAAATATAAAATAATTATATTTAAACACTAAAATATACACTTTATTTACTAATTGATTTTTTCATGAAATTTATTGAGCTTCCTAATATTTTTTTTTGTATAAAAAATATTTAACACTTACTCTTAATTATTAGTGTAATTTTTATTTTATTGTTTTTATTAAAATATATAAAAAATGAATGCATGCATATAAAAACCTACAAAACTAAGATTTAAAATAGATTGCAGAGAAAGTGTCAGCAATTAAAATGCTGAATAAATCTCAGCAAAATACAATTGAAAAACGAAAAAGAACAAACGTTCTTGAAGTCATTATTCGGATGGGACTCAGAATATGGGTGGTGATATATCAGGATGGTCGGCAAGGCCTTTAAAGAGCCAATTACGACGAACGAGACCATTGATACAAATCATCATTGTCCCTCCCTTTTTTACTTGGAAATATTCTCAGAGACCAGCTAAAAAGCCTCAAACGGAAATCAAATTTGGTTTTTCCACACAAAAGGTGCCAGATATGCTTGTCTGAATCAAAATCTAAAATCAAGGGGCACAAGCTCTCCATAAAAAGTCGGAGACATTAAGATAAAACACTAGAATTGAAGAAAACGGGTAATGAAAAATAAAGGATAGATGTATTTCAACGAGGTCATCAGATAGGAGCGAAAGACTAAAAGGTTTTGTTATAATCACAGAGATTATCAGTTGAACTATGCTTGTAATCATCATATGACCCAGATTTTTCAATCTAAAACAGATCTAATAGACAAAAAAAACAAATTGGGGGAGCAAGATCTTATGCAAATCATATAAAAACAGGGCCTCAGAAGGAAGGCAGTAGTGGTAAGTTTGTAATCACAGCTTCATCATTCGTGACAAAAATACCAGTTCTTTCATCAATGGCAACAGCACCAAAAGGAGATTATGAAAAACTGACAGCAAAAAACATAGGTTAAAGCAGAACCGGGCAAGAAATTCATAAAAGATTCGGCCTCATAGAGAAGATTAGATTTATCAACACACATAGTTTCAGACATATGCTTGTCTTTGAATTTTTGTTTAATCATCGGCCGAACAACCATCGCGACAAAAAAAGAAAAAAAGTAGCAGAAAATAAGAAAAAGGGACTCGGGATATGGGTGGTGACATATCAGGATGGTCGTCAAGGCCTTTAAAAAGCCAATTACGACGACCGAGACCCTTCACGATGGAACCAGATATGTAGACAGAGGGATACCTCGGAGGCTCCTTGCATAGAGGCGAGAAGGAGAACTAGGGTTATGTGTCTTTATAGTAGCTGTGGAAAACAGAAGAACGACCAAGCGTTCAAGGTTTATTCTTCATTGTGCAATTTAGGGCGGAAGGCCCAAGCCACACTAAACCAAATCGATAGCAACTCTATGTCGGCATCTGTTGGCCCATTGACTCCATTTGGCTTGCAGCTTGCTTATTGTTTGACCATCCGATTTTTATCATCTTTGAAGTGATAAACGTAGCCTTCTGATCTGCTTGGAGTTATAATCATGGCCGTTGATCTCACTAATACCTTGCCACCCAACTAGAAATGGAAAAACGTTCCACTCCTCCTTCAAACAAAGGTTACATTTACGTGTTATTCCCTTTAAATTTTTTTGTTATTAACTTATTAAAAATTATTAAAAAAAAATATTAATTGAGTATTTTTTCAAGTCAAATATATTTGTAAAAATGAAAAAAAAATCAGTATTTATAACTTTTCAAGAGGAATTAAAAACTTAAAGTTAAGTGTAAATTGATTCCTGCCATTTAAGTGGAAAATCAATGAAGTAATTCTTCTAGTTTCAGAATTAATATTATTTAGTTCATATATTCTTAAATTAGCATTTTCACTGATTTCATTTTCATTTATGATTTGATTAGGAAAGAATGAATGTTGAAAAGAAAAAAAAACTACTACATTATGAATGATTAAGGTGTCGTTTGGTAATGCGGCAGGAATTGAGATGCAACCAAAACGCAAAAATTACATGTTTGGTTAGGTTTAAAATGTGGGTTCAAAATGATGGGACCTATCCCCTAATGGCTGAACCTGTGGTTGGAAAAAAGTGGCCAGTAGTTGCTGCTAACCAGCAACAACCTCAAGCAACCCATCGACACTGTAAAAAAAAAAGTCGTTGGAAAATTAACACACCCCTGCTCTCCCATCAAAACTCCTCTGCAAATCAATTCAAACGGCTCCTCACATATTCTCCTCCCCACTCATCTACTGTCAAAAAATTCAAGGAACCCTATCTTGCCGTTCATAAGTTCCATAGCGTCAACGAGATTGTATACTCCGTTTGCTGTTCACCATCCTTTCTTCCCACCTAGCAGATCCCTCCTCCATTTTTATCCTTTCTTGCTAAGCTCTGGAGTTTGTGAGGTTGCTGCAAAATTACAGTCGTTGTCACTGTGTGTCCCTCCTCCCTGTCATTTAAAAATCGGGTGAGCTCACAAACACACACATGACAAAAAAATTATCTCATCTACTGTAAAAAATAATTGCCCCTTCTGTTTTTCTACTCGAAACGGTTTGTCATGCGCTTGATGTTGTAGATCTGCTCAATATAAAGGTATATTGCCATTTGTTTAATTTTGAAGTTCATCTGCAGCATGTTAAAATAATTTTCCCGTTTGTATTTCTTCTCACAATGTGTTTGGGATTGTTATTGTCATACTTGCAGAGCCGATTTCTGTGAGAGGCAAAAGAACAAGGGGACGAGAAATTACTTAGACCAAAAGAAGACAGTTCTGCAGTAGAAAGTATGTTTTTTGTTAAAATTTTACGCCTCCCTAAAGATAATTATAGATATGTATATATGTTTAGGTGTTGTGTATTGTTCTATGTTATAATATTTATGAATATATTGTGCTGTAAGGATTGTGAATTAAGCACAATATTTTGCTTGCATAGATGCTAATATGGAAAGAAAAAAAAATTGGTGTTGTGATAATAGGTTAATTGACCATCTATGTGTTTTAAAATTTTTTGTAGAATTTGTTCTGATAATTGTGTTTAATTCGGATAATGTTGTTGCCATTTGAGTCAAATATGTGCTGCTTCATGTCTTTTATAGTGTTTATACCTTGATCCTATAGAATTTGTGAATACTTATTTCTTTTGTGATTTGAGAACTAGGAGGTGATGGTCACAGAAAAAAAAAAAGTTTAGAATCTGTTTGATATGTTTATGCTTTCGGCTGGAAACTGAGCTGACTGCTAATGAATTTCAATTACCTTGATGATGTATGAAGATGTGTAGTATTGATGTGTGATGTTTGTAGGACACATGCATATTGTATGGAATGACTATAATTGTTATGGAATGGTAATAACTTGTAAGTGAACGGAGTATACTTTACATAGTATAATAAGTTCAAAAATAGCTAAAGACAAACAGCTTTGAATGTAATTGTTCTTTACAGTACTGGTTGTAGTACACCATTGCATGTCATATACACTTCCTTCCAATATTACGCAAATGATTAGCATATTACAAAAATTCATGATATTTGCTTGCAAATATGTTATCCAAATAGGAATGGATAATCCAGAAACTATTGATAAAGCTGTCTAGAATAAAAAAATGTTGCATGTCTTTTGTGACCTTTGCATCAAGGCCATTGACATGGGAATGAGACCGAATACTCATTTCGACAAGGCCAGTTGGAAATATTTACAAACATCTTTCAAAGAAATAACTGATCACGCATTCACAAAGACACAATTGAAGAACAAATGGGATGGCTGCAAAAAGGATTGGAGGATATGGACGAAGCTCATTTCAGAAACTGGTGTGGGCTGGAGTGCAGAATTAGGGACAATTTCTGCAAGTGACGCATGGTGAAAAACAAAAATTCAGGTTATTTTGTTGCTCCTTAATTTTTAATTATGTTAAATCTCATTTTAGTAATTACCAAAATATTTAGGCAAGCTGCATTAAATAATTCTAAATGTTTTGTGTAGGAAATAAGAGGTGCAAAAAAATTTAGGCAAGCTGGTATCGAACCGTCTTTACGGTTGAAGTTCGACAGAATGTTCACCAACATTGTTGCTACTGGACAGTATGCATGGGCACCATCGGTTGGAATTCATCGTGATGATAATGTTGGTGTTGTTGAGGATCCAAATGCCAATGACGAACAACCTGATATTGAAGAAGGAAGCGGTGATTCAAAAGAGGATGGAATTCTAAATTTCACCAATGATGTGTGCAACATGGTTAGAGGGGTTAATATGTCAAGTGATTAGTACTTAAAAGTGCATTTTTATCATGGTTTTATATCATCATTTTGCACTTGAAGTATCAATAACTCCTTAACTAAAGCATGTTTTATAATGATATATCTAATAATATAAGATACCTTTAATTTATGGTAAATGTTCATTTTAAATGCAGGCCTATCACATAAATGAAAGGATTGATTGATGACTTTAAGAACTTAAATTGCAAGGGCAAAGAGATGACCAAAATTAGAAAAGAGATGTTGGTGCAATCCAAACTGAAACACTGTTCGGTAATTGGGTCATATTTGAAGCTATAGATCTCAGATTTAGGTCTACTTTATATGGCTGGAAAGGTAAGACATAGGCCTACAACTTTCATATGGAGCCCAAGATCTAAAAAGGTCATTTTCAAGTCCAAATTGTAGTAACAACAAAGAAGCCCGAATCTATCCTCCAGCACGAGCACTGTTCAGTATTTTGGCCATATCTGGAGTTCTAGAAGTCCAAATGAGCTGAATGTTTTACACAAGAAAGCTGAGACAATTGCCTATAACTTTCATGTTTTTGAGTGGCTCCAGTTTTGACGTTATCAATGACGTTTTGGGCAGACAAGAGAAGATAAGGATTGTCACCAAGTCAAGAGTTGGCCACCCACTCATCAATTAGTCATCAAATCAATAGTTCCTAATTTTGGCCTATAAAAGGAGGCATTTGCCATGCATTTAGACATCTTGGTCTCCAGATCAAGATCATGCTCTTGCTTTCTTTCTTTGTATTTTTTGTAATGTTTATGCTTTGCTTTCATTAATATCAAGTTTATGCCTTTCATTTTCTTTCATTTACTTAGCTAACTTTTATCTTATTTATGTTCTTATTTTGTTTATTTATTTTCCTTTCTTTCATTATGTTTAGCTAAGTTTATCATGTCAAGATGAAAAGGTTATACTAATGGTGTAAGATTAAGTATAGTGTAAACTTAATATGGATTTTAATGTTTGATACTAACATGTTTTGTATTTGTTATCTTATTCGCTCTTTAATACTTTGCTTGTTATATGACTAATCTTGATTTATGTTGTATAACACTTGGTACAACAAATACTTGGCACTCTCATAGCTCATACTGTATGGTATAACCGACACCTAACCTATGAAAGGAACTTGATTTGTTGTTAACATAAGTTATAATCATGAATGCTTGACAAGATTTACAAGTATTAGCATTAATCGAATAAGATGACTAATGTAATCATGTTAACAATCTATAATCAGATTGGAACCTCCTTTGTGTGTGGTTTCCAAATGAATAATTAGAGTTTATACTATACTTGTTTGACATACTATTAGTGGAACCTCTAACCTTGACATTTGTTATTATCATTGTTTAATCCTTACATTAATATTCCATCTCAAAGTTCTCATCATCTTCTTCTTCTTCTCCTTCTTTATTATTATTATTATTATTATTATTATTATTATTATTATTATTATTATTATTATTATTATTACTATTATTAGTACTATTATTATTATTATTATTATTATTATTACTACTACTAATACTACTACTACTACTACTATTATTGTTGTTGTTTATAATTTGTACAATTATCCTCTCTGTGGTTCGACCCCGGTCTTGCCGGGTTATTTATTACTTCGACACTCCTGCATTTGGGAGAAGATATCAATCTTTTCGTAGTGTCAAGTTTTTTAAATGCATGCCTATCATATAAATGAAAGGATTGATTGATGACTTTAAGAACTTAAATTGCAAGGGCATCAAGCAGTAGCAACACACATTTATAATAATATATCTAATAATATAAGATACCTTTAATTTGTGGTAAATGTTCATTTTAAATGCAGGCCTATCACATAAATGAAAGGATTGATTGATGACTTTAAGAACTTAAATTGCAAGGGCATTAAGCAGTAGCAACACACGCAGTAGTGGAAAGAGAAAAGAAAGACAACGTCTTGACGTTCAATCAGGGAAAAAGAAAAGAAGTTCTGGAATTGGGATGCAGCTACTATCACGGTTTGATAATATGGTTGACAGTATGTCAAACAATAGTGATTCCACATCTATATGTAGAGATAAGAAAGGGTGTAGTATTCTTGAGGTTATGACTGAGCTACACTCAATAGAAGGAGTTCATATTGGTGATGATTTTCATGCGTATGCTACTGAGTTCTTGGGTATGAGAAGGAATAGAGAAGTGTGGTTCAGTATAGGTAGTCTTGAAAACAAGATGAAATGGTTGCAGAAAATGTTTACACAGCGTGAGGCACCATAGACGGGGAGGTATTTATTGATCCCGAATGCATGCTTTTATAAATTTATTGATAATATTATTATCTAAATTGTTATCTAACATATTTTAAAATGTCTTGATAATTATGTATTTTTTTAGAGATCTGAAGATGATAATTGACCAGAATTGTTCGGGACCCTATTTCTAATTTTAACAATTCTCATCTGACATGAAGAGGCTATGTGCAACTTTTATTTTTCAGTTATGGGCATTAATATTTGTTATTTTCATGCACACAAATTGTATATTAAAGTATCAAAAAGTTATAGTGTTATTCGATACGCGCTACGTATTATGAATTGCAATCCTGAAAGTTTCTATGTATTTGTAATGTAATATGATGTGGACAATGCTTTTATAGTTTACAAAATATGCATGCTTGAATGCAACCAGTAGAAAATGCAAACAAATGGTTGTTAAATTATCGACATTAAAATTGCTTAATTATAAATTATACTGCTTGGAAAAGCCAATTATACATCCATTTTAAAAGATAAATCAACCTTTTCTTGGTTTTAGTTTGGGTTAGAAATATAAATTGTAGTCTAGAAGCTTGTTAACCTATTAGTTTATATTTCTAAATACAAGTGATGTGCATTAACGGTAAGGGGAAAAATATACAAAATGTAAAACGTATTAAACAATTTGAAATAAAAAAATACAAGGATTCAAAATACAATTCACATGCAAATATTAGCTAACTAGTACACTGCTATAGAACTGCTCCTGCCTTGCACACACTTTGGTTACAGAAAATAAAACGTGAAGAAACAAAAAAATGCAAGGATTTAAAATACAATTCACATGCAAAAACGAGCTAAGTGGTACACTGCGATAAACTGCTCCCGACCTTTCACTTTGGTTACAAAAGAAAAAAAAGTAGAGATACAAACAAATGTAAGATTCAAAATATAATTCACATACAAAAACAAGCTATGGTACACTACGATAAACTGCTCCTCACCTTGCACTTCAGTTACAGAAAAGAAAAGGTAATTAACACGGGCTGTTGAATACCGAGCCTGTGTGACAATGCTGGAACAAAATAATTTGGGAAAAGAAGAAGCAACCTCATAGAAATACAGATATAGAAATGCTTAATTAAAAGAATAGAAAATAGAGGGCAACCAGCGAATATAGAAATGTAGGGGAACAAACTCAGCGGATAGAAAAGCCAACCACGGGATAAACAGAGGACAAGCACCACCAACATTCCTCGTCGCCACCACAGTAATTGTTTGCCCTCATCATCGCCAACAACAGCACCACCAACAGCGGGGAGAAGCAAGTGCAGCAAGGAAAAACCGCAGCAGAGGTAGTGAGAAGGAAGCAGAGCAGATTCAGAAAAAAAAAACAGGGCCACCATAACCAACCTGCCTCGCCGTTGCTATGCAACCGTCTGCCCTCATCGTCTTCACCATCACAACCACCAACATCGAGGATAGAAGCGACTACTGCATGGGAAAAACATTGCAGAGGGAGTGAGAAGGAAGCAGAGCAGCTTTAGCCGAAAAACACAGGGCCACCGCGGGATAAAAACCACACCACCACTGCAAACCTTCATCATCGTCTCCACCATAACAACCATCTGGCATCATTGGTGTCAACTGCAGCACCACCATCATCAAGAGAGAAGCAAACAAACTATACTGGAAAGTGAGAAGAGCAGGAACAGAGGAACACCATCACTGAAGTCCACCATCGTTCCCTGCTGTTTCCAAAGCTGAACACACCTCACGCTGCCAGGGGTAACCTCCTTTGTCCTTCGCCTTCTCCTTCATTCGTCTGCTGCTCACCATTGTCAATCTCCACTATTCACATCCACTGTTCACGTTAAATATGAACAGTGGACAGTTAATATATAACTTTCATACAACAATTTGTTTCAATATTTTTGTTTAGTGTGAAGTAGTATAATATAATAGTTATGTGATATAAAATTAATCGTGTAGGTATCACATTAGACATTGTGTTTTATTTGAGAAAAAAAAATTATTTAACATGATTCAAATGTTTATTTATCTAGGATTATACATATGGAAGAAGCACATTTAAATACAATATTCAATGAAGCTCTTGATGATGATTATGATAACTTAATGGATCGTGTTGTTGATCACGTTAATTATCGTGGTGATGATGAAAACGGTGGCTCGGAAGGGGATGGTGATGATGGCGCAAATGATGACGACGACACCGACAATGACGACACTAATGGTGACAACGTTGACGACAATGATGATAGTGATGATGATGAAGAATTGTTTTGAAGGCGAGAATTTGATAGGAAAAAGTTAGCTATGTGCACAGCTGGGGCACTAAACATGTATTATATTAATCATATACATAAAGAACTATGCATGGTTTCATACAATACAGGCATGCGTTGGTTAACTGAAGTTTTACGAGGACATTGGCAACGATGTGTCAACATGTTTAGAATGGACACATCAACTTTGATGAGCCTGTGCAGTGATTTAGAAACAACGTATGGGTTGAAGCCTTCGAGAAGGATGAGTGTGATTGAAAAAGTTGCAATATTTCTACATACAATAGCACTAAGAGCTTCAAATAAGGAGGTGCAACGAGAAATTACAATAAATCCTAAATATATGCCGCATTTCAAGGTACGAAAAATATTTGTGTTTTTATTGTTAGTATTCAATTCAAAAATTGATTTATACATGTTAGTAAGTAACAATATTATATTGTCAATGGTTTTTTTTTTTGTTGTAGTCAGAATTATATTGGTGCAATTGATGGAACACATGTGCGGGCTTGTATATCAACCGAAAATCAAATTCCATTTATTGAAAGAAAAGGTGTTCCGACTCAAAACATAATGGCGACTTGTAATTTTGACGTGCAATTCACGTTTATGTGGGCAGGAAGGGAAAGCAGTGCCCACGATACACGTATTTTTCATGAGGCTATTGAGAATATAAATATAAAATTCCCTATGCCACCAGAAGGTAGGTATACAACATAACTTGTTATGTTCTTAGGTATAATTTTTTTTTTTATTTACTAATTACATGACAAATTTTGATGTTGTTTTTAATTACAAGTAAATACTATTTGATTGATGTTGATTATCTAAATGAGTATGGTTATTTAGGTTCGTATAAAGGTGAGAGATATCACTTACAAGATTTTAGGTGTCGTGGACAACCTAGAAATCGGCAAGAAGTTTTTAATCGTGCACATTCATCGCTATGTAATGTCATAGAACGATCTTTTGGAGTATGGAAACAAAGGTGGAGGATTTTACAAAACATACCTGCTTATCCATACAAAATGCAAGTTGAATTTGTAGTTGCATCAATGACACTACATAATTACATTAGAAAAAGATCGCATGATGATGTTGTATTTGTGGAATTTGATCGCAATCCCAGTTATGTACCTGATGATATTTTACCAGATGTTGTGGCACGCTCTGAAAGCATTGGAAATAGTAGGCAAAACAGGATGAATTTTATACGTGATGAGATTGCAGATAGTTTGATGGAACAATAAAGCAGAATTTATATAACATCTTGTTTGATTAATGATGTAATAGCAGTACTTAATACTTGTATGGGATTATAGAGCTTTTCATTAACGAAGCAGTAATATAATATTTTTTTTCACGTTGTAAAAAATTATTGTTGCGACCGGCACACGAAAACGATCTGGACACGTAGAAAAATCAAATTAAAAAATTTTATTCTGAAAAAACATTTCAACATTTTTTGGAAACGCAGTTTGCACCGTATAAACAGTTACCAAACACTTTAAACTGCTTTTTGTTCAACCTTAATTTCAACCACAGTTTTAACCAAACACATATTTTTCCAAACCAACCTCAATTAAAAGTGTTTTTTTTTAAAACCACAACCACAACAACAATCTCAATACCAAACATACCTAAGTTGTTCAAATAACAATTTCATTATTTTTTATACCACAAAAGTTAATTAATTTTTTATACCATAAAAGTTAATTAATTATTTCTAATGAACTACAAGAATTATTAATTATTTAATTTGATGGTACAAATCAATCACTTAAAATTGTCTTTTAATGACAAGACAATAGAACAGCAACAGCAACGAAGAAAAAAAAGAAAAAAAAGTGCAATTAGTTAATGGTATTATGGAATAAACTAAGGAATATATATATTAATTTAAATGTTTGGATTTGCTTATGTTTATGCTTATTTAGATTAATTTTATGAGTATTAAATTTAATAATTATATAAATTTTTAATAATTTTAAAATTTATAAAATTTAAATTAATAATTTCTGAAAAATAAAACTTAAATTTCATCAATTAAACTACACTAATCAGATTAGGTTAAAACTATCTTTTGTTAGGAGGACAAACAAGGTTTGGAGTATTGGATTCGGGGCTTTTTACAACAAATAACTGAGTTTAGAAGTTAAGAAGAAACATTGCACTTGGAGCTCACAAAACACCTATAAAATAAGTCATGTATGGAGCTTTGAGGACCGCATGATGCTTGGGTTAGCTAAGCTGTATGAGAAATATATAGTTCTAAAGATTGTTGTGTGTTGTACGAAGAAAAATACATTAGAGAAGATGATGAGTGTAGGTGATGTGAGAATATGAAATATGTGTGCGCGTCCGTGGATCATCATCAGGTCCTTAAAACCCTAAAAAAACTTGTTTGCTGGTGTTCATGAGCTCCTAATACAGTGTTCCTTCTTCAACTTCTCAATTGAGTTATCCTCCATGCTCAAATCCAATGGTGCTTGCTCCAAACCCTGTCCAGGTCCTATCACTGATCTACTTGTTCTTTCCCGCCAAATAACAGAGCAATAACGTGATTAGGGTTGAGGAGAGGTGCCAAAATGAGAGATCAAACAAGAATGAGCTTTATGTTATGAAAATATTTCTATAGGTATTTTAATAGATATTAAGTTAGTCGAAATATTTGGTGTCACAAAAGTGATTTGTATTAATCCATGTGGAAGAGTTTGTATTTAGAATAATACTTACATAATTAATTTAATTCTTAATAATTTATTATTAACTTCAATATTATCAACTCAGAAAATACTAGTTTATCACATGTAGCAATATGGAAATCAATATAAGTCCTTAAAATCTCCAAAAAAAAAACTATAGAAAAGAAAAGATGAATTTCTAGATCTTATAAAAAAAAAGGTTGAGATTTATTTTCTCAAACTATATGATTGAGTTTCTTTTAACAACGCAATGAAATAAAGAAGAAAAACAAAGAAAAATAAAGAAAAGAGTTTGTCCTTCATAATGCATCTGTTATTGAATTGGAAGAATTCCACTCTCATAATCTCAAGAAATAAATTTGATAAATTAATATATATTGATCTAAATTAATTCAATATATTATCATTTTAATATCTTAAAAAAAACATTTTAAATTTTTACAAGTCAAACTATATTATTCATTTAAATTGTATTAAGTCAATTGCCACATAATTTAATTTTTTACAATTTAATTTTTTTTTACTAAAAAACATTAGTAATGCTTGAATGCCTTTTTCTATATAAAAAAAATATTTCGTTTATATCAAAAGAATAATACGTATTGAAGTATAAGCCAATGATCTAGTTTATTCTTACTTCCCTTGGCATACTCACGACTCCATTTCAACCAAGCTGACTCTTAACCTCAGAACATTCAACGAATCTCTTCCACAACAGCTAGAAAGTGTAGAATGAATAATAGAACTCTTGACCTCATGGTTTACGGCGGGTTTTGTTTTTTGAGTTTCAACCCATTTTTTAAAGTGATTTTCAAACTATATGCCAGAAGCCGTACCGTTAGTTCTTTGACATTGTAAAATCGTGGCTTGAAGACAACTTCACGTTGAACATTGACAGATGCATGCTAAAGCTAAAACACCATGGAACCTCAAATATTACCTCTGAAACTCTAAACTGTTAAAACATAGACCATGAAGTACATGCTCCAGCACGGATTAGCCAAAACCATTCTATTACGTGGAAAAAAGAGAACTCAAAGCCAACAACGCCTATCTGCCAGTATAATCCACACTATTACCAGCACTTAATGTACATTCTAAACGATATAAAAAAATACGCTACACAAGCCACCAACCAGCATCTGACAACTACGGAAAAAATTGATCTGACCTCAAATCCAGCACTATCAGCACAAAGCTGATTGGGTGGCCGCTCTGATGACTCATTGTGAAACCAATAGAAGTAATAAGCAATCCATCTACAACTACTTTCTTCAACCTCAGCTTCTTTCAGATCTACTTCTATCCACTGAAATGCTTGAATCGAGTGTTGAAAGGACCTGGGGCATAGACATCCCCCCGGAGACAACAATTTCTGCAATTGAAAAATAAATCAGAAGAAATGAGGAATGGGGCGGGGGAATAGATTCCCTTTCTATTCTCATTTTCTGGCAGGTGAATTAAAAAACATGCTGGACACCCATCTTTCACAAAGGACCCCGTATCTTAAGAGTGAATAAACTCTTGAGCCTAAAATGTCTGTTCCATGAGATAACAAGCAATATTGTATTTCTAGTACCCTGAATAAAGACACAGCTAGGAAAGATGTCTTCTTGCCCCACCAAAAAGAAAATATTTGATAAACTAAAGTCAAGCTAGTTGAGCCCCCTACCGATTCCTTCTCGGACAGAGAGATTGGGTCTGATAACATCTTTGGTAGAGACCAGGAATATATCACCAATGTACAGATGATTTGTGGGAACATAGACACAGCATAACTCTTCTTCTCCAGAGTAGTTCTGCATTTCAAACTTAGAAAATATAAGAATTTGAATGCAAATGCTATTTGATGCTATGCTGAGCATTTATCATTTACCAGTATCATGATATTAACTCAATCTTTTTAAATAGGGATAACACCCCTGATTTCAGATATGGATATGATATATAGGTTACAAATGAAGATCAGACCCTCAATATCCCAAATTGCAATATTCTAGCATCTAATAATCAATTAGGATTTGTTGTAGAACAGCCCCAAAATTTGAGAAATTCCAAATTCACGTATCTTTTAGAGATTAATTGTGTCTTCTAACACGGGACAGCAAAGGAAGAAAATCCAAATCATTACAAAATAAAAAAATAGTTTGGGTTAGACAGCAACAACTAATCAATGACAGAAAAGGTATGTGTTGAGGTCACTGAAGTTTGCAGTTGTCACATGTTTCTCAGAGTTGGCCTGAAAGTCTTTAGAATTTTGAGTGCATGTGCGTGTGCAGGTGTGGGTGGGAGGGGTGATCGCTTGCGTTACAGCACCAAAGACATGCATGCACATATGTTTCTCAACAAAGTTAGGGACATCTATTACTCTCCAAGCAAGAAGTTCACTTTCACCATATCTCAACTCATGAATTGGAGTATTGTGACCAAAATTGTATATCTTTGCATCCCAGATCAGAATCCAAGACTCATAGTTAATAGTAGGGTGATTGCTAATGATTTTCAAGTTTCCAAGTTAGTATTATTGCACCAAAGACATGCATGCACAAGTGTTTCTCAGCAGTTAGGGATATCTATTACTCTCCAGTCTCCATGCAAGAAGTCCGCCTTTGCCATATCTTAATTCATGAATTGGAGTATTGTGACCAAAATTGCATATCTTAATTCACGAATTGGACTATTGTGATCAAAATTGTAAATTTTTGCATCCCTAATCAGAATCTGGGACTCGTAGTTAATAGGTCTGATCAGACAAAAGGCATGCCATTCGCACAATCCTAAAGTGAATATCGCACCTGGAGGGTCACAGTCGAAGTAATGAACCCAAAAGCATACTCGCCAATACGTGGATGTCTTATGATGGCCACTTCCTTGAAAGCCTGAGTGTTTTGGTCTGAAACACAAAAGAAACATGATGTAAATGGCATGGCAGCTGCTTATACTCATCCAGTGAAAACATAAGGATTAAACTGAACACAGACCCGGGGATATGGCAGCACTAATTTGCTTGGAAGCATTATAAATATGGCGAACAAATGGCATCCTTTTGATAAACCACTCTCCTAGGCTCAGTACGGATGCTCCCAACCAAGATGACATGAATACCCCAACCAAGAAAATGAATGTTAGGGAGGTTATAAATCCAAGACCTAACAAAGAACAAAAGAAGGCAAGCCAAATGATCAGTAAGAATATGAACTGCTTTATAATATTGATTTAACCTCAGAGAGGAAAAGGCTTATGGTGCTAAACATAAACTTGCTTACCAAAGATATCAATTCCAAGTTGGGTATAAATCGGAGAGAAGAATCCATCCACAAAGTGAATAAACCACCATGTTATGTAGAAGGTGATTGCAATGGGAAACAGGATGACACTGCAAAACAGCTAAGTGTGAGCAGCATCTATAACAGATTGAGCACAAATATGAAAAACAAAACATAAATTCAAAAATCATCAAACGCACATATTTTTGCTTGGATGTATTGTTCAAGAGCATGCAAAAGAAATACACTAAACAGACATGAAATCTTATAAAATTACAAATCAATGAAGTTGGTTCATCCAGTACAACTGCAGTCCAAGATATCCGTTCTTTCGTACATTATGTCCAAACACATAAAAGAGGCCACTGGTTTCCCTCACAACACAGGAAGAGCAGCTTAATATGAAAGCATCTTGCAAAATTTATGAACTTTAATGGTGAGTGGCATTGGTGTGGTAAAAAGCATACAGTCCTTAATGAAGAGTGGACATCCAATCAGTTTACAAGGTAAAAAGCACAATCCTTGTGCACCCAGCAAAACAGGGAAAACAGCAATTATCTTGCAAAATTTCTACTTCCACAAAATCTTTAATGGTGAGTGGCATCTGTAGTGCCTGGCAAGTTCTAGCAACTGCCCAAAAAACAACACAAATTGATATCAAAACAAAATTTCGAAAGCAAATCACCACAAACTTCAGTTGCATCTGACTTGTTTCAAAAAGTTAAATCAACAGGAGTAACTAGGCTATCTCTAAACAGTCAAAGGACAAAATCACACATGATAGAACAAAGCACACACAAGTTGCTTATGTACAACTTGTATAGTAGTCAGCCACACATTTGCCTCCTTTTCAGAATGAGATACAGGAATGTATAAGTGTCCACAACCCCCATCATCAGAAAAGAAATCCATAACAGAGAGACACCATAGGGCGATCTCAAAGAGTTCAACCAACTCATTCAATAGGGTTCCTTCCAAAGTACATATTGACATGACCTAACTGGATAGCAGGGATATAGATGAAAGGTCTACAAAAGTTGCAAAATTCATAGTTTAATCCAACAAAGATCAGACAAAAATTCACAGTTAAACAGATAAAAGTCTTCCTAAGGGTGTGGTGAAGACCATCTTGCATTTCTTATTTTTCACAAAAAAATGTCAACACATGTAAGAACTAGCATATTATTCCCGAATATCTCTCTGCCTATCATGACTTCTAGTTCCGAGTCCACAGGAATTTCTAGGAGAATTGGTTGTGGGCTTAGATAAAGATGCATCAAAATCAAAAGAAGCTGCACATAATGAGCTTATCTACAGAGGTCATAATTCTTTTTCTAAGTCAATGCCGCTTATCACATAATTCTATTCAAGCCCTGACCTGTCTTATTGGTGGAAGGCTGGAAGCTGCCTCACTCTCACCATAAATACTTCCTCATTACTCAGTAAAGGACAGACCATCGGGATCCTTTTACAGACATGGATTCTCTCTCACACCAAACTTCACACGATCAAACTATGAACTACACCACCTGCTAACCACCTCATCACTCACCCAAGTGTAGATACTTGTTTGTTTCAAAGATTGCTGGATGCTCCTAGAAAACTCTTCAGCTATTTAAATTTATTCTAGCAGGCAGTAAACCATGACCCAGGTACACATATTCAGGAGGGAGAAAAAAACTTGGAAGAGGAAAAAAAATGAATACCGTATGAAGAGGTAAGAAAAGCTCTTATACCAAAACAAACAAGGACTGAAGGAGAGTTGAAAACATAAATTAAAATCAATTAAGTCCTTTCAAATGATTAACTGATTACATATACAAGCCATATTTCAAATCGGAGCCATCATAAGAAACATCCTGGACGGATCCTTGTTCATAAACACACACGATTGTGGAAAGATGCAGCATTTAATCATGAAATCAAGGAAATAAAGGAGATGGAAAAAAAGAGTATCACCATCCTGTCATGAATTTTTTTGAAGCCCAGCTCCTAACGAACTTGCAAAACTTCTACACAGAAAAAAGACATAGAGACAATGTTAGATAAAAAGTTCTTTAAAGAAAAAACATCATAAAAGGGCATGTGAGAGACATGAAATAACCCTCAAATATGCAAAACTATATAATAAATCGCTTTACTTTGGAACGTGGCAATTTCATAGCAACCCCAAGCATTTCCTAACCCAAAAAAAAAAAACTAAAATCTTTGTAGAATTCAAACAAATACAACAGTGAAAAATCAAAACCATAATTCTTTTAATTTTCTTAATTAATCATAATCATGACCAAATCAGCATATCCTTTTGAATCAAATTCAGTGCCAAAACTTAATTCCTCAACAATTTAATCAAATCTAGCTGGAAAATGAAGCATTAAATTGAATTATTAAGCTTAAACTAAACTAATAATTAGCAGAATTGGAGTTTCAATTACAATCGTTATTTTTCTAAATAAGAAAAAGAAAAAGAGAGAGCCCTAGAAAGGCAAAAGGAGAAAGGAGATTAGTTAAACCTCGCGTCCTGAGTGATGCGACGACGACGACGACGACGACGAGGAGGAGGAGGAGGAGGACGAAGGTTTGGAAGCGATGTCAAGGTCGGGGGAGTCAGCGACGGGTATTAGAAGCTCTCGATCTCTGTCTCTACTGGCCATGACGATCGCCGATTTCTCATCCCCCATCATAAAAAATAGAAAGAAAAAGACTTGCCTGTTTCTTCTTTATCTATCGACAGATCAAAATAAAAACATATATTCTATAGTCTCTGGATTTTTTTAATTTTTTTTTGCTGCAGAAAAGAGAGGAAAGAGGACTCTGTCTTTTGTTTTGAATTCAAAAACGAGTAACCACTACTGCTACTAGTTGTTAGCAATAATATTTTATTTATTTATTTGGTTTTTGTAAAGTTAATTAATTTATTTATTTATTTACAGAAACGGACACACTCACACTCCAATGAAAAATGGACTGGATGGCGGAGGGGGCAGGTCACGTCGGCTATGATGGCGGATTAATCAATGTTTTTATTTCTCGATTATATTTGTTTTGCGGTATAAATAATAAGGACTGGCTGTTTTCTGTTACTATTATTGTTGTGTCCAAGTGCTTTTCTTAGCTGTCACCTATGATGATTGCGTGACGGCGTTTTCCTCCGCTTTGCCAAATGCAAGCGTTTGATATTCTTTTTTTAAATAAAAAAATTATACATACAGTATTTTTCAACACGTTTTTATAGTTAATGCGGGTTTTAAGTAAAAATTAATATATATAATCAAATAAATTAAAAATTATGTGTTAGTAAATGGAAAAAATCATAAAAAATCAATGAAAATAAAAATAAAAAATTGAGAAACACGTATAAATTAAAATAGTTAATCTTATAAGAAGATATATTTATTCAGTTGTATTTGCTGTATATATTTATTAAAATATTTTTTTATTCAAGCAAACGATAATAAAAATAAAGAAATAAATTAAATTGATTGAATAAAATAAAAAAATACTATATATATATTAAAAATATTATCTGAAAATATTTTTTTATTTTTAAAATAAAGTTCATATATATAAAATATATAAAAAAAATTATAGATGAATCATAAAAACCTTTCAAAATTTAAATGCATAATTAAAAAAATAACTTTCATATAAAATATGTTCTCTAAAAAAAATTAAAGAGAAAAAATATATTAATTTAAATATAAATAAAAAAATAGAGAAAAAAACATAAAAAACATTAATTTAAAAAAAATAAAAAAATATATTTTTTAAAAAAATAAGCAAAGATCAGACACAACTAAACTTGATAAGTCAAAGTAACCCACTAGATCTATTTCATCAAGGCTCACACGACTAAGTTCTTATTTCATGTGTTGTTTAATTTATCCAAATTATGTGGTCAAAAATGAAAACTTAAGCTTTTTTACTGAAAAATTAATTTTTTATCTAATTTTTTACTCAAAACATCTACAAAACTTCTTAAAAACTATGATAAATATATGCATGGCATTAAGAAAACCAAAAAACCTTTCCAAAAATCAAAATAAATTCAAAATCAAAAATCAAAAATCAAACTGAGCTTGATTCTTTTTTTTTTTTCATGAACTTTAAAAATAGAAAAACACCTAATATAAAATCTCTTCATCAAATGAAATTATTTGACATAAAAATTGATCATTTTGATGGTCTAAATCGGTGTCAATGACTTTTTTACTCTCTACCATCAGAATTTAGCTCTCTCTCTCTCTCTCTCTCTCTCTCTCTCTCTCAATTTGGAATTAAAAAATAACATAAATAAATGTCTGTACCAAAATTAAATTTAAAAAAAATTGTGACACCGAAATCATATAATTCAAGTTATTTTGAAAGTTAGAGGATCAAAGTGTATTTTTTTCAAAACTTTTGGCACGTCACTTATATTTGATGACTTTTTCATTTTGATCTTTATTTTTTTCAATTCTACCATTGACTAAGAAATCAAAAAAAATTGATTTTAAATTAGATTCAAATAGTCAAAAATAAAACTTTGAGGATGAAAATAAATTGTTAAAAATAAACAAGGTCATCCACAATAATTTGTGTGTATGTGAATAATGTTGGGCATCTATAATGAATATCTCACGCATTTTAATATTTAGTAAAATATGTGTAAGTAATAATTCTTTTTATTTATTTATTAATATGAGTTTTTAGATAAGTTTGTGCATATCTTAACTAATTTTATTGATTTAAAAATAAATGACTATGTAAGCTTCTAATAATTTTGAAAGAACTCAAATTTATTATTATTGAAGAATAAATCTAAAATTCGATCAGCTAAACTACCTCTCAGAGTTTAATGATTTTCTTCTTCTTGTTTAAGTATTTTACTCAAATAAAATAATTTTTTAGTTTTCTAAATACACTCGACAATTAAATGAGAAGAAGCTTCACTTAATTCATTCCTGAATTTTCTTATGATAATCCTATTTATTTTTATTTTTATTTTTAGTTTTACACTGGTTTGTTTACCATTCGATAACAGGAAGGGTTGAGATCTCAAAGAACGGATGTTGCCATTTCGGAAATGTCTAGGCTTATTCCTACGTAAGCCTGCCCTTGTTTCAATACTCAATACAAATAAAATTATATATAAGAAATTATTTAAAATATTTTAAAACTGAATTCTATATTAATTAAATATTCAAGAGATTTTTTTTTTCATATTATGCTCATAATAGCTGAGAAGAAAAATAGTTAACAATTCCATGAAAACATGTAATATTATTTGAATAATAATTAAAATATAATGTTAATTTTTTTACCGTGCATTTAAATCTAAAATAATAATAAAAGAAAATACAAAGGAGCAGATCTGACACCCGCTCCAGCAGACATGCATAGCTCTATAAGACTAAGCTCACATGGATGACTCTTCTCTCTCTCTCTTTTTATTTTATTTTATTTTATTTTATTTTTTTCTAAATGGTGGAAGTCCACCTTATTTTTATTTTTTTTCAGAAAGAAGTAGACTACATTCGTTCACTAGATAACATATTGCCTGTTTTATCAGATTCTAACCACCTCAAAGGTGACTGAAAATCAGAGATGAGTGTTTTTATATATATAAAAAAATCTAATTTTTAATTTGTTTTAATTTTAAAAAATCTAATAAACATTTTTAGCATTTCAATAAATTAATTTCTCAACTCAAAATACTTTCAAATTAGTCCAAAAACAACATATATATATATATATATATATATATATATATATATATATATATTTCTTCTTAATCCCAATGAAACCTATTGATATTTGAAATTGATTTTTTTTATCATTGATATGTGGTCAACCAATAACTTTTTTTTCCTTTTAAGCTTGTAAACTAAAAAATAAATTTTTGAACCAAAATAAATATTTCAAGTATTATAGGGACATTAAAAGAAGAAGAAAAAGTTGGTGGCCCAAAAAGTATTTTCTCATGTGAATTTAAGAGTGGTCAAGGTTTTTTTTCTTATTTTACACTTTGTTCTCTTTCCTTGAATCTTGTCTTTCTTGAATAAGTTTTAACAATTTGGTTATAAAAATATGTAATTAAAAAAATATTGTTTAATGATAAAATTAGAAAAAAAAACTCATGAGTATTATGGATTGATAAAGTGAAATATCAAGCTTTATTAGTTTTTTCTGAAATGTAATGCAATTATAATGTAATATGAAATAGTAGATAGCTAAAAAAAAATTAAAATAAAATAAAGGGAATTGAAAGCTTTTATTTATGGTGTTGATCATTAAAGAAAATGCTGGGTCCGTGGCCAGCAAAAGGTTAGCCCTACAGTAAAACCACCCCAATAAGACACTGAGTTTGTCTAATGTCTTAGTCTTTCGAGGGTGACAGCTCTTCATCTCAAGACTCCATTCATAGAGATATTCCAAGTTTTGGTAATTTTTTTACATGTTGCCGCTGGATTAAAAAATTTTAAATATAAAAACAATGTGTAGGCTATAAATTTTTTTTAATACTATTATTAAATTTAACCTAGCTAATTAATATTGAAGCTTTCAAATTTAAGTTTTTGCATAGTTGAAGTTTTTAACTAAATCATATAGGAATTATTTTTATATGACTTAATCAATTTAATGAGTTAAAAAAAAACTTAAAAAATTGATGAAAATATAATTTAATTTTTAAAAATATTTAAAGAAGTTATCTTTTTAAAATTTTTTTTTTAAGATAATGACATAGTGGATCAACCGAAGCTTCACGACTTGATTTATTAAATTCATAAAACGGATTATAGATTTTTTTGGGTTTAATAACTCTGTTTTTTTTTTTTAAATTATTTTTTTATCTCAATATAACCCAGTTGCCTTAACAGGTCTGAAAACTATCTAGATATCGATAAAAATATATATTGACTTTAAAATCATTTCAAGATGATATTTTTTTCTTTTTTAATATTGCAACAATGACATATTGAATTGATTAGTTTTAATAATTCTGTTTTTTAAACTCTATTTTTACTTAATTATATAATAATACAAATAGATACTTATAAAATTGAGCACTAATTAAATATCAAAATATTTATTTGAAGTTGTAATAACCTTATAGAACTGAAATAAATTATCTAATTATTAAAGAATAAAATAAAATAAAAATAAAACCATTAAAGAAAAGAAAAAAAACATGTTTGCATTGCTCATATGAACAGAATAGTGCAAGCAAGAGATTTGGTCTCAAATCTAGATCAAATTTTTTAGTGTTGTTAATAATTAATAATGAGTTTTGTAAAAATAACTAGATTGGTATCCACATTATGTCACATGCCAAGTTAAGTTTCTCTTAACATGATAAGATGTTCACGCAATATTAACATTTTTAAAGAAGTAAAAAAAATCTGAAACATGAGTCATTGACTTAACTAAATTTAATAAACTTGATTAATTTAATAATATGATTAAAAAACATTCACAATAAATGAAATAAAAAAATAAAAATAATTAACTATAAAAATAAACTAACAGTATTATACTCAAAAATATAAGGAAGAAAAACTCATTAACAACTCATCGTTGCTTCATTATGGATTATGCCTACCCATTAGATAAAGATCATTGAGGGAGTTCTAATACTAGTACATAGGCTACATGATGACATCAAGAGAGACCGCATGCATTGTCAGAAGCAACGACCTGAAAAATAAACCAAATAAAATATCATAAAGTAAGCATTCCAAGCTTATATGTAATTAATTAATTTAGTTTAATACAAAAAAATTCTTTTAAAAAATACTAAACTTAACAAAGAACAAAAAATAAAAAGATCCAAGATAACCCAAGTCATTTTAAAATTAGTGAACAATTCTATAGAAAAAAATAACAGAGTTCAACCTCTAATAAAATAAATGCTAGAGGATGAAACTATAAAAACATGTGTTTTTTTTTAAAAAACCTGAGTAAATATCTTAAACCGTAATTAATCTTTTAACCTCATAAATTGTGAAATCTTATATTCGAGTTTCATCAAGAATCTCAATTCTCAATCAATTTAATGTTGAAGAATGAAATAATAAAAACCAATTTCTAAAATTTGCCAAAGAATAAACAAAATAACAATAAATATAATGAGGATAAAATTTAATAAAAAAAATATCTAAAAAAACAAATTGCTATAAAAATAATAAAGACAAAATGTAATAGATGAAAAAAATTAAAGGACGATAAAATTGAAATAAATTCTAAATTTATAAATAACTCCAATATTATAAATAATAATTAAAAAAAACATTGACCAAATTTGAAGGAAAAATAAATACAAGGGTTCCTATGAAAAAATTGAGAGCGAGACGTGAAAATAAATAGAGAGAGAAAAAAAGAGAGGAGAAATCGACACCATATCAAAAGTTCATTGTCCACACAAACTATCTAGGAAATAAGGTGCTGCTGAGATGATTCTAACACCGTTTTAGAAGTCATCGTTTGACAATTAAACGACCAGTTACGCCGTACTCGAAAGACACAGAAATACCTCATTGTTAGTATGTATGTGTATTGCAAGTGCCATCTATTTTTTAATTTTAAATAATATTTTATATATATTAAAACACCAATTTACTTACTTTATATATAAAACATGATGAAAATATAATTTTTTAATTTGAAAGTAATTGAGTTATTTTATCATGCTTTATGCTTTAGGCAATGAAAAGCTAAAGAGCCCTTAAAAGCTAGTTTAATATTTTTTTTCCATTAAAGTGTAAGCTAGTCAATTTATTGTGCAAAAAAAAAAGTAAAAGTCTGTATTATCCCTAATTATTAGACTAATTTTTTTTATAAAAAAAATATATCATTTCACTGTTACAATGAAAATGAATATAGAGATACAATATTTTACACTGTTTAATACCACTCTTTTATTTTAGTTTTTTTTATTATTAATCTTAATATGCTCCCTTGAAAGTTTAGGCAATCTACTTGCTTCTCATTTTCTATATAAAAAAATTGTGAACATAGGCTAGAGGACCATGTAAGTCCCATTTAGGGGGAGTGTAGTAGCCTTTTTTTAGGTGTTTTCTAAAAGCATTTTTATTATGATAATATCAACAATAAAAAAAATAAAAATTATTTTAATAAATTTTTACAATAATAAACATGCACGAAAGTAATATAGAAAAAGTCAACTAATATTATTTCCAATTTTAAATCAGATTTGGATTCATGATCATTGTATTCTATTAATAACATTATTAATTTACTATTTTTTTAGGATAAATTGTATAGATCCTAAGTATTAGTTGTTGGTCCATGTGCCATCAGTTTTTGAGTTAAAAATTTCATATCAAGATGGAACCCTGTTTAATCATGAAAATCACATGTAGAGAACATGCTCTCTTTAATCGTGGATTGAACGGTGGATTAAATCAAATTAAAAAATTTATCCAGATATTAGTTACGTAGAATTAAAGCATAACCGATTTTATTTTTTTTTTATTTTAAAAATAATGTTTGATTAGTGTTAGTTATAACTTTAAAAAGAAATTCATTTTCTTTTAAAACAAAATAGGAGTAATAACAATTATTTTTTAAAGTGTTTCTTATTTTAAAATATATTAAAATAATATATTTTTATTTTTTTAAAATTATTTTTAACATTAGCACATCAAAATAATATAAAAACATTAAAAAAATATTAATTTAAAATAAAAAATAAAAAAATTAATTTTTTTTTAAAGAATTTCTAAAATGCAATGCAAAACACAATGGTTGTATACAACAATTGATTAATCAATCCAATTCTTATAATTTTTGACATAAAAATAGCTGATTGTAGACATGCATTTTATAAAAATTAAGACCAAATTTAGATTATTACAGTTTCTCCTTTGACAAGGAATCAAGAATCATAGTCCTTTGCCAATATTAGAAAAGCAAATGCTTATAAATTGATCAACAGGATTCAAGACAGATACCCATGGAATCAACTACTTATCCTGAAAAGCTTGGTTTCATGAGTTTACTTGTGTATATGTCACATGTGGTGGTCTTTCTGCCCCTAAACATTTTTGGATGACCATACCACCTCCTAGCTTAAATCCTAAATGTTTGTATGTTAATTAGATGGCCATATAAACAGCAAGCCCCTACCTAGCTTAGCTTACTCACGCTGACAACTTCTGAATTCTTACCTCTCAGACCTGCAAAGCAGGAGGAGTTTGCTTAACATAAAGGGTTAAGAGCTCTAATTATGTAAACATCTCCTCAATCAACTCACTTATAAGCAACTTCTCTACGTCATTCACAGTTTGCTCAGCTTCATCCACAGAAAATCCGTTCCTCCACCCCAAATCCCATGTTCCACTCACTACTCCTGATCCACATCTTATATCTTTTTCCAGTATCCCATACGTTTCATCTGGAGGGTTGTAAAAGCCAAGCTTGCAATAACTAGTAAGAGTCTTAGCTCCATTAACAACTTCCTCCACCAGCTCCTCTAAAGAAAGATTAAGTCTTGGATCTCCTGTACAAGTTTGTAACAGCGGGTGCCTTGTTTGTGAATCTACACAGCTTCTAAGTTCAATGTATTCATTAGCATAATCTAAAGAAAGTTCCATGCTGGCTATTCGATAATCGCAGATGCCAGATGTTGGAAAGGTCTCGAGGCTATTCATATTGAGATCGAAAAGCTCCTCTGCACGAGTGAGAAACAATGGACTGCTCAAAAGTAAAGCATTCAATTGGATTCCGTTTTTGGAACTTTCTCCATCTCCTCCCATGAGACCCGTATCATTGTTGGCTTCTTCAGGAGATTTTGCAACTTCCTCATGTTCAGATGTCACCAATGTATGATTGCAGGGAGAACTCTGGCTGTCACTGCAATGTTCTGAAGGGAGGAAAAAAAAATCAATGTGACAGAACAATCAGACAAAATAATAACTTATATATTTACACAAAAATGTTTCGATGTTTATTCTTGATACTAGAGGTAGGAATAGTATAATAACCTTGTGAATATTTTTTTTCCAGTTATTGTGAACACATTGCACTATTACAGCCTTTTGATTTTAGTTCTTGGTTCCACTGTCTTCTTGTTGAGAACAATAATTTTCCTGAGACCATTTCTAGGATGGTGATAATTGGTATAAGCTTCATCCTACCAGCGACAGCAGGTTCTTAGGAATGATACCTTTACCACATTACCACAAGGCTTGTTAAAACAACTATTTACCTGCAGTTTTCTTTTTCTTAAGATTGAAATCACTAATCTATTCCCACCTTACCCCCAACCAACCCCAGTTTTCAGTGACGATATCAGTGGATGTGGAGAAAGAATCAGTCATTAATGTACATGTTTACGCTGAACATAAGTTGAGATGACCATGAACATGAACAATTATCGTGTGCAAAACTCATGTAAATGCACTTAGATCACAAGGATTTCCGTACTTAACAGGATCCTGAATTGGAGTTCACCAATTTACCTTCATTATGAAATTTTAAGACATTTGCTTCCTCCTCCGTAGATGGTTGATCAGCAAGTGGGGTGTTGGTTACTTTGGAAACAGGATCAGCATCATATTTGTGGCCCTTCTTTTTGTCGTCTTCTTTGCATCCTAGTTCCTCATTCTGCATGAAAGATATCATTATAACACAGCATTACTTGGTCATCTTCGAAACTTATTATGTGTGCCAAACTTCAAATTTGAACTTTCTTCTCACACATGATCTGGACCCTATTTTTTGTAGTTTAAAATATAAATAGCTGAGCATGCATTTATGCAAGTAAGACTGTAAAGAGTGCAGAAATTGTTTAGCATCATGAATATGAAATGTAAGAAGATATACAGTTGGTTTTTCCGTTGTAGGCTCAGCAACTATCTTCCGCCTCTGATCTTTAGGACTGTGAACTGTGGTTTCTGTTGTGTGTTTCAAGACGGATTTTTGATTCGCACTGCTCTGTTGAGTAACTTGAGTCTTTGTAGTCATCGATCCATTTTCAATTCTTGTCTTTGTTGAGATTACCTTGGCTTGTTCTTGAGATCTTGATACATTTTTAGGCTTCACAACCTCTGTCTCTATCCGTTTCCTGCTATCAGTATCCACCCTCTGAGTCTTATTTACCTTTTTCACAGCTGTCTCTTTTTTCTGTTGTTGGTTAGCTACAGGACAGCTAGCTTTCAACTTGGACGAACCCTTCAATTTTGTCTTAATTCTTTGCTCTTCTGCTCTTGGAACTGCATCTTTGAGGTCCTCTACTCGTTCCTTGCTTAGCGTTTTTATTAAAGTCTCTTCGGGTTCCAGCTCTGCATTCCCTTTGTTTTCGCGAACAGCAACGTCGTCCTGGACAACTGTTTTGATATCTTTTTCTTCTGGTATGACAACTACCTCTCTGCGGTCCTTAGTTCCTTCCTCCTGGCCCAGCCTTTTGTTTGTAGGCTCATCAACTTCTGTTTTACGCAGCATTTTGCAAGTGCTATAAGTCCCCTCTTTGTAGCCTACTGATCTAGTATCGGGTTCGGGTCCTTTTTTTAACTTAACTTTTCGTGGCATCAATTCAGCTTTCAATGTTCCCATTTTCCAAACCATTGATGCAGGCACCTCTTTTGATTCGAAGCATGACACACCAGGTTTTATTAGTACAATAGGTGAAATATAATTACTAGACCTCCGGTTGGTATGCGTTTCTCTGGAGTGATGGGAACAGGACTTGAGCTCTTTGACTGAATGGCATTTCAGGAGTCCTTTAAATTGCATGGTTTCAAGAATATCCTTCAGTGCTCTTTGCTCTGGACGTACCTTATGCATTAAGGGTTGAGGCTTCCTTACCTTCGGCATTTCAATATCAAAGACTGGCCTTGGCCTCCTCCGACTTAAATCAGTCTCAACATCCAACTGTTTGTGTGGATGTTTTTGCAATGGTTTTGATGGCATGTCTTCCAGACCCATTAGCTTGGCAATCAGATTTGGACTGTTTTCCTTCCTTGGAGGAGCTGCTGTGGATATGGAGCGAGTAGAATGACTGCTGCTAGACTGAGCCACCGATGACTGGCTTGAGCTTGTGGAGGGGACATCTGAAGCTGAGTCCCTCTTTCTCCTCTCTTTGTACGTCTTCTCTTGGGTGGTTCTGTTTGGGAGCAAATTATGCCTACCAAGGCTATCTGTGATTGCTTTCTTAAGCTCATCAATGCAATCATTGGAAGAACCATCAGCAGAATGCAGTGGCCTCTGAAATCCTGTCTGGCAATGTAGACCACCAAATTGATGTGAATTCATCATTTCAGCCCGGACTTCATTAATTTTTCCTCTTTTTAGCTTCTCCTTCTGCCTTTTCAGCTGGGCCATATAATGCGAGGCTTCTTGCAGCTTGCCAAGCATGAGGAGAGACTCCTGCATATCAAGAGCCCCTTTCAACAAATCTTTTGCAATATCTTTAGACTGGCCATCAGAGCTCAACCCCTTAGACCACGAGTTGACCGTCTGGTTTAGCTTCTGAGCTCCTCTTGAGACCTCCAGGAGTTGAAATGAAGATGGAGTGCGATACTCTTCCGCAATCCCTTTAGAGACTAGCTCCTTCTTTTCAGCTATGACTGTAAAATCTGCTTTGGAGCTCTTCTGTGCTTTATGGCTTATGATCTTATGCTCCATTTTGTGGGAACCACTCTTGGATTTTCTAATTGTCCCGCATTCTACAACTCCTTTCGGATCATCACATGTGACAAATGATCTGTACATATTCTAACACAGAATTTTGATTTGACAAAGTCAGATTCTATAGGTACTCGAACAACCAAATATGACAAATTGAGTTGGGGAAAAATAAATAAATAAAAAACTCTAACAGAATACTCACATAGTTTTGGATATTCTGTCCAAACTTTTCAACGATTGTTTGCAATCAGAATCTGCTTTGTGTCAGCTCAAACACAAACAGAATAAACAATCAGCTGCCGCCATAATAAACAATTAGCATGTCCATTAGAAAAGAAAAGGATCATTCTCCTTTTGAAATCTTCAGGCATAAACTACAGGGCAAGTCCAAGAGATTAAGTACGGATAGTTTCTAAGCAACTTCTCAACGAAAATGACCTTTACTGATTGATCGTGAAATGAAAGGTCAGGTTCATAGCCTTAAACATTAAAATTGGACACTTTTTTTTTTTGGTTTATAACATATAGTAACATTTTTATGTTGCAGGCATAATGAGCATCAATGATAAACACACACATGGAACCTATAATATCAGAAAAACAAATTTAACAAGCGAGTACCTAAATTCTTGGTCCGTTCTTTCTGTTCTTTCTCAGCATTCCTCAACCCAGCTATCTCTTCCTCATCCTCCACGCATAAACGATGTAAAAACTACAAAACAAGAGAAAATACACGAACCCAGATGAGAGAAAAGCATGCAAAACAATCTCCTGCAGGCAAGGAGACAGTGATCAGGTCTGATCATAAACAGTTTCAGTGAATTCCTATTTCTCACCTGCAAGCTGCAGAACATTCAAATTAAGACTCAGATCCACAAATGAGAACAAATACAGTCGGTGCATTGCCTTTGTGGCCTGTGTGCTCACTTAGATTCGCTTTCATTGCTAGAGAAAGACAGCGTCAAAGGTTTTGCTTGTTCTGTTTTTCTCTCTTTTCTTTACTGGGACTTAAGGCACAATAAAATCATTGAGAGATTCTTGTGGGGTTACAACTTGGTTTCTTGTCGAACGTGTATTGCTACAGAAGAACAAGACGGTGCGAAGATGAGATCACATAAGAACTTGATAGGAAACTGCCTTCAGTCATGGTTGTCAGCTTTTTTTTTTGTTTTTTTTTACCCTGCTTTTCTGAACTAAAACTTAAGGTCGTGTTTGGACTCTGGAAATTGGAGCCCGCTTACTTTGACAATTTGAGGAAGCTGTTTACAAATGTGAAGAACAGTACAACTTTCAATATAAAGATTGAGTAATTGTAGGTTTGATTCTAAATATTAACCAGCAACCAGGAATTACTATTTTATGCCTGGTTTGATTTTCTGAAAGGGCCATTAAATATTTTTTGTGCCTACCAAGTTGCCCCAAGCATTTGAATTTTGAAATGTTTCTTTAACATTTTACTTTACAAGACAGAAAGAGGCTGACCTACAAGGCTTTATCCACAATGATTAAGAAGTATTCATACATGCATATACTAATAATTGTTTTTTTTTAAATAAATTATTTTTTATACATCAAAACAATCCAAAAATATTAATAACAAAATAATTTTATACAATTTTTTTTTCAAAATTTAATTAACCCCATTTAAAATGCATTGCCAAACAGTATCTTAGTGCGGTCCATAGCATAGATAGAAATCAATGAACTAGTTGCCGGCCAAATATTCAATTCTAGGCCATCTGTGATGTATAAATTGTATTTGGTGTGGGTTTGATCCATGCTTGTTTTATTTTTTAAAAAAATTTTAGATTATTTTAATATATTGATATTAAAAATAATTTTTTTAAAAAATACTTTAATATATATATTTTAAAATAATTTAGAAAACAACAGTTATTCACTTTCAATATTGAATTACCATAGGTTACCGATGGATCCATGAACCTATTTAATGACCTATGAAAATGAAGCAAGAAGGTTCTTATTTATTGCAGGAGGATGGAACTCAAACCTCGATTTTCAAATTCTTATTTTAACACTTAATTAGCCAGTATACATCATTCATATTATTGATTTTGCAAAGCTAATGAAATAATAACATGGTGTAAATGCATTAAAGTAAAATTACCAACTATATTCTAATTTTCTCATAAAATTTTTAAATTTGAGAATATTCAGAGATCTGAATTATAAATTAAATGAATTTATTAAATAAGTTTTTTTGAAAAAAATTTCAAGTTTAAACAATGTTGTTTTACTTAAAAAGTAAAAATTAAATTAAATTATAATTAAATTGTAGATTAATTTATTATATCAATAAGATTATAACGAGTACATTTAGAGATTTGAAAAAGACCGAGATCAGATATTAAGGCAAGTAAAGTCTAATAAAGAAGCTTACTACCTGCGGCTAAAGCGATTGAAGTCTCACGGGGGGGCATGATGGGTGCCAAGCTACCAAAACGACAGCCTTAAATGCAGTCACACGAGTCTCGCAGCGTATCAACACTTTTCGTGCCCATAATAAATGTTACTAATTAATTCCATCTTCTCTATTAATCTAAATAATGTACGGACGCCCACAGTTTGAATTTCGAATTTCTACCCTTAGCTGTTTATTCGGTATTGCATTTTAACGGGGTTAGTTAAAATTTAATTTTTTTAATATTTTTATATTGTTTCAATAATATTAAAAAAATAATCACTACTGTATTTTTAATACTCTCACTGATTAAAAGGTAAAAGTATCATAATGTTAATGACTTGCTTAGATCTAAATTGGATTTTGTTTTAAATTTTACTAGTAATTAAAGATGAAAATATTTTTAATTAATTAAGCATAAAGTTTTTTTTTTTTATTTCTTTCAAAAGATATGAATATCTGAAGCCAGAGATTGCAATCCAACAAGAAATTAAGGGAAGATGGAGATTTTCTCACATTGGAAATAAATAAATAAAAATCCCCCATGGAAGAGCATAGCTGAAAGAGAATCCGACGTCTTTTGAAAGGGAAGACATGTGAGTGGCTTGAACATTATTTATTTATTTATTTTTATCATGGCTTCGGTGTTACTTCGACCATGGAAGCATAGCCACATCTTCTTGGTGATCATTTGGGAGTTTCTTTCTTGAGACTCGAGCTGCGTTCATCACCCTTGACACCAATAAAATAAAATAAAATTGTTTATCATTAGTTCTCAGTCTAAAATGATTTCTACTTGCCAAACCATTCATGAATTTAATTTAATTTAAAAGAATTTCCTCAATTTACTTCTTCTTCTTCGGTGCGTCCTGGATAAATTGTTGTCTAACAAGATAAAACCTAGGAAGATGATTTTCACACAATAAATATCACTATAAAGATTATTTCATTATGCTAATGGCTAATTGCTATGATGGTCTCGTTAAGGAGAAAGGAGAGTTAAAAAACAAATCGAAATAAAAGATGGATTTTCGGGTATTTAGTGACCTCAATCTTTTTGTGGGTTTAAAGAGTTTCTATTCAAAATAGTTATCATAACTTGTTTTTTAACCACTCTTTTATATATATATATATATATATATATATTAAAAAAATGATAAAAAAACATCTCAATCAAAAAAAGAATTTTTTTCTTCTAAAAAAGTATATTCCAATCAACCAGAAAAAAAATATAAAAAAATATTTAATAAATACAATTTGAAACAAAATTAAGAGAAAAGGGTTGAATATAAATAATTGGAAAGTTAATGACTGCAGTAGAAAAGACATCAATATGGAGGAACTATTTTAAATACAACCAGGGATGGAATTAGAAGAAAAATATTGAAATTTGCTAAATAATTGAAAATTGAAAGTCAATAACTAAATTGAAAAAAATAGAGAAATTGAGGGACCATTTTTAATGAAACCTAGAACAAAATTGAATGAAATATTGAGAAAAAAGTTAAATTCATTCAAAAAAATCTAAAAATCAAATTAAAAAAAAAACAAATTGAGGAACCTCTTTGAAACAACATTGTTCCATATATATATATAAAGTTAAGTGAAACAATATATTTCACTTAGTTTTCATTGAAACAAGTAAAATGACATTATTTGGGTGTATGGGACAAAACAATCCCTTTTTTCATCATGGCATTTATACAACTCTTTATTTTTTTATCCCATTTTAAACACACTTTTCTCTCTCCCACGCCTCTCAAAAAATTATCAAACAACATTCTAGTTTCATTTATCTGCATTTGTACTATAAGCTCAATAAAAAAAAAAAAATCCTCTGAAACTACTGCAAAATCAAGTGCAAATAGTCCAACATAAAAATATTTGGTGAAAGTTTTATAACCATAATGGAGGACTCGGTTTAACTCATATGAACCAACGATCACAATCATTTCACTAGTTAAGGTTTTAAAAGGTTCATCATTACTTATAAATAGAAAAGTGAAACAAGGAACAAGGGGAGTCAGGCTAAAGAGAGAAAATGCCAAGCTACAAAAAGAGAGTTTGTGATGAGGAAATGAGCCATCATTTCACTAATAAAGGTTTTAGAAGCTTCATCATAGCACTATCTCTATTGTTAGCACAACTCCTCCCTCGTATGGAACCAATCTCAAGATAAGCCGAATCCTTCTTCCTTCTCATTTCTTCTTTTATGATAGGTTCATTTATGCATGGTTTGTTATTAACAAATGCAAACAATGAATATATTACTATTCACTCATGTATTTTATATTATTAATTTTTATTTTTTGTATTAACGTTATTTTTATTTTGTAAAATCACATATTCATCTTTTTTTTGTATGCATGTCTCTGTAAATATTTATTTTTAAGAAAGAATGAAAACAATATCAATGTTGTTTTGTCAAGTTGGAGTCGTGTTTTTTTATAAAGTCAAGTTTGATATCTAGGCGAATGTATCTCCTACTTTTTAGAGATTCATATATGTTTCAATTCTACAACGAGTTCAATAAGGAATTGATGAGTTTTCATCAAATTAACATCGTGTTTTGATCATATTTATCTTTTTAATGGCTAGGTTGACATGTTTTTTAGATTTAAGGAGTGATGCAGGCCTTCTACAATGTTTTCAATAAAAAATAAGGTCAATAATAAATCTCAAGTCTCGTCAAGGTAGGAACTAACGTGGATGAAGCATGATATTTTGTTTAGTTTTTTTTTTTTATATAGATAATAATGATAAAAGGTCAAGAAATACAAGTAAATAAATAAAATAATAAAAAAATTAAAAAAAATTATTGAGATATTTTTAATTTAGAATTCGACGTTAACTAAACGAACATCATCAATAATAAATAATTTGTAAATAATTTTGTAATATAATTTGGATAGTAAATGACTTACATAAAATAAATTCAAAGAAATAGGTAGTTAAGGTATCTTTTTCTTGAAAAGCATGCTGTGAGTTTGCTTTTTATATTTTCTTGATTATAACAAATCTTTTATTCAAATATCTAGAGCAAATATATATTTTATAATTCTTAATGTCTTTAAAGAATTAGATGGTTAGACGGTGACTCAATTGTTTATATATTTTTTTAATTCTCGAAGGTCCTATTTCACATTAATAATAATATTATAAAGTGAAGGTGTGAGTAATGGTGATATAGAATGTTTTGATGTAAATGAGAGTTAATCAAATTATCTACAACTAAATTGATCAGAGAATCAATATATAAATTAATTAACTAGATGATTAATTTTTTTTTATAATAATTATTACATGAACCAAGCTCACTTTTTATAATTTTTATTAATCAATAATTTATCCTATGGGCAACGAAAATTCTGATAGGCAAAGCGGGTAAATGGCAGCGAAAATCTGCTTTGCAAAGAATGCAAGACATGTCTCCCATGTTCTAACATATCATTCATACATATTAACATGCCGTCCTTCGCAGTGCATAATTGTACTTTAAATTTCGGATAATTTAGTTTTTTTCTTCTTACATTTAATATTTTAAGTATTTTAATATCGTTATTTCAAGGTTAGCTAATCAAATATAAAATAAATCGACTAGGATGATATTTTAAAGATATTTAATTTTTTCTCATGAAATAATCCACTAGGTCAATATGCTAATAATTAGTTTGATATTGTTTTTTAGCATAAATCAAAACTAAATTCTACTGTGCATTTAAATGTCATAATCTTCATAGTTATTGGGATGAACTGTTATGTCTTCTCTGAAAGTGTTAAAAAATCATTATATATAAAAAAAAACACAAAGGAAAAAAATGGCTACCCAAGAAAAAGCTTATAACAACCCGTAAACTTAATTCAACCCAAGAAAAGTTATAAAATAAGGAGAAGAGTTCAGTTCTAAGCAAAATATTTTTCATGAAATTAAAGCTCAAGAAGAACATGAGGATGACGAAGTAGAAGATACTGTTATGGAGAATGAATACGGCTTGTCTATCAATGCTTTGGTATAGAAATATTTTAATAATATTTTTTTATTTAATATAATTATATATTAGACTAATTTATATGTATCTTAATTAAATTTCATGAATTTTAAAGTTAATAACTATGTAAACCTTCAATAATTCTGAAAAAACTTAAATTTATTATTATTAAAAAGCAAACTCAAGATTTCATTAATTAACCTACCTTTTAAATTTCATTTTAATAATATTGCTAAACTTGTTGGTAGTTGTCAAAAATTAAAATTGAGTGACAACACATCTAGTTTAATAATATAAGCTATTTTTTCTCTCATGTTTTGTTAATAAATAACAACGAGGAGATTTTAAGGATTTTTTTTTAATTTATTATAAATAATTGAATTTGATGAATATTAAATATAAAGTTTTCATTCTACTAATTTATAATATATTAGATTAGTTTAGGAGGTAACATAAAAATCATGAGTTTAGAGAAGCTAACATTTTCAATGCTTTCAAAACACTTTAAAGCCATCATGAATTTATGGTTATAACATTTGGATTAACAAATATAAGTGACTTTTCAAGTTTTAATGAATGATATATTGGGGTTATTTTGGAAAAACATTTTGATGATATTTTAGTGTATTTATCAATATTATAACTAATCATTAAGAATCTCATGGTATTATTTTGTGTTTTAAGGAGGACTCAATTAATTCCAAGCAATCTAAGTGCTCATTTTATAAAGCACATGTTGAGTATCCAGGTTGTGAATAATTATCCAGATGAAAGAATTTTTTTAAAAATATTTTTTTATTTAAAAAAATCAAATTAATAAATTTTAGGTAATTTTTTTTATTGATTCTAACATCCTTACATCAACACCGTTTAAATTCCCCTAAAAATACATGGATTTGGTTTTTTTAGATAAAAAGTATTAATAAATTAAATATAAGTGACTTTTGTTAGTTTTCTTTTTTTTTTATTTATGTGGGGTGTCTGGGCCAGTTTGCGTGCACCACGACTAATCTCCATAACCCACCGAATACTCTGCAAACCCAGTAGACATGTAAGGCACCGCGGGGGTGACAAGCGTGCACACCAGGATTTTTGTTAGTTTTTCTTGTTAGTAAAGCAAGTAGCTTAAACATAAAAATAAAAATAAAAAAATAAAAATACAAGCAACTGTAATGGAGTACACAGCAAAACATTAATGATCCTAATTCAAGATAAAATTTAAAAGAGTTACAAAATGAGTTCACTATGTATAAGAATTGTAAATATTTTTCTATTACATTATATGCCATATATGTCTTTATTTTTCATTCACTTATAAAAACATGGTTGTGGTTATTTTTTAAAATATTTTATATTTAGAAATATATTAATTTTTTTATTTTTTAAAAATTATTTTAGAAATCAGTGTATCAAAATAATCTAAAAACACATTAATTTAAAATAAAAAATAAAAAATTTAATTTTTTTTTAAATACTTTTAAAACACAAAAATAAACTAGAAATTACAGAAAAACCCAAAAAATCAGTTTTTTCCAAAAAAAATTGTTATACATAGTATAAATATTTTGGTTATTTTTGCTGGGGATTTCCATCCATAACTGTATAAAGAGTACAATATTTTAAAGAAATTTGATTGGATATTTTATCCTAAATGCAACACCAACATTGTGACATGCCACGATATTATTAAAAAATTCTCAGCCATTTTAACAAATTAAATAATTTCCAGAAATATTGAATTTAATTCAAAAAAATAATGTTACTCCTATTTTTCATTATTTTTCTATCCATGCATCACCTGAAACCCTAGAAAAATATTAAATAAGCTTATTGAATCACCCATAATCTATATAGTTCTTTAATAACACTTTATAATTTTGACAATCAAATTAAACTCTAAAAACCCTTAGAAACTTTAATAATATGATATCAAAATCTTCTCATAAATTTGGCTTCCCTCGTAGATGATTAGTACTTAAAAGTGCATTTTTATCATGGTTTTATATCATCATTTTGGACTTGAAGTATTAATAACTCCTTAACCAAAACATGTTTTATAATAATATATCTAATAATATAAGATACCTTTAATTTGTGGTAAATATTCATTTTAAATGCAGGCCTATCATATAAATGAAAGGATTGATTGATGACTTTAAGAACTTAAATTGCAAGGATAAAGAGATGGCCAAACTTAGAAAAGAGATGTCGGTGCAATCCAAACCGGAACACTGTTCGGTAATTGGGTCATATCTGGAGCTATATATCTCAGATTTAGTTCCAATTTATATGGATGGAAAGGTAAGACATAGACCTACAACTTTTATATGGAGCCCAAGATCTAAAAAAGTCATTTTCAAGTCCAAATTGTAGTAACAACAAAGAAGCCCGAATCTGTCTTCCAGCCTGAGCACTGTTCAGTATTTTGGCCATATCTGGAGTTCTAGAAGTTCAAATGAGCTGAATGTTTTTACACAAGAAAGCTGAGACAATTGCCTACAACTTTCATGTTGCAACTGGCTCCAATTTTGACGTTATCAATGACGTTTTGGGCAGACAAGAGAAGATAAGGATTGTCACCAAGTCAAAAGTTGGCCACCCACTTATCAATTAGTCATCAAATCAATAGTTTCCAATTTTGGCCTATAAAAGGAGGCATTTGCCATGCATTTAGGCATCTTGGTGTCCAGATCAAGATCATGCTCTTGCTTTCTATCTTTGTATTTTTTGTAATGTTTATGCTTTGCTTTCATTAATATCAAGTTTATGCCTTTCATTTCCTTTCCTTTACTTAGTTAACTTTTATGTTCTTATTTTGTTTATCTATTTTTCTTTCTTTCATTATGTCAAGGTGAAAAGATTACACTAATGGTGTAAGAATAAGTATAATGTAAACTTAATATGGACTTTAATGTTTGATACTAACATGTTTTATATTTGTTATCTTGTTCACTCTTTAATACTTTGCTTGTTAAATGATTAATTTTGATTTATGTTGTATAACACTTGGTACAACAAATGCTTGGCACTTTCATAGTTCATATTGTATGGTATAACCGACACCTGAGCTATGAAAGGAACTTGATTTGTTGTTAACATAAGTTATAATCATGAATGCTTGACGAGATTTACAAGTATTAGCATTAATCGAATAAGATGACTAATGTAATCATGTTAACAATCTATAATCTGATTGGAACCTCCTTTATATGTGGTTTCCAATTGAATAATAAGAGTTTATATTATACTTGTTTGACATACCATTAGTGGAACCTCTAACCTTGACATTTGTTATTATCATTGTTTAATCATTACATTAATATTCCATCTCAAAGTTCTCATCTTCTTCTTCTTCTTCTCCTTCTTTTTCTTTTTCTTTATTATTAGTATTATTATTAGTATTATTAGTATTACTACTGTTATTATTATTGTTATTATTGTTATTATTGTTATTACTATTATTGTTGTTGTTATTATTATTATTGTTGTTGTTATTATTATTGTTGTTGTTGTATTATTGTTATTTATAATTTGTACAATTAACCTCCCTATGGTTCGACCCTGGTCTTGCCGGGTTATTTATTATTTCGACACTCCTGCACTTGGGAGAAGACATCAATCTTTTAGTCATGTCAGTAGAATTAATAAAAGCACTAAACAAAATGAAAAAGAAGAAGAAGCTGTCATCCTAATAAAAATACCAAAATCAAAATGAAGATTTGAATCTCTAAAAAAATAAAAAATGCCTAAAATTCTAGAAAAGAAGATATATAAAGACTCAAAGCTTACCAAGTAGCATGTTAAACACTTAAAGCTTATTAAAGATTTTATATATAAATTATACAACATAGTTGAATAGTACATTTGCAAAAGCATATTCTAAAAAAAACTAGTGATGCTCATAAAATAAACACAGCCCATCTCTATCCTAAATGTACAAAAAAAAAAACAATTTTATGTTTATTTGAAACTAGTGTGTTGTTAATAATTTGTAATATTTTATGGGTTTAAAGAGTCACTATTATACTACCATATAGTTTTGGTAGACGTATTTGGAGGAGAAAATATTTCCAAATGTATTAATAGATGATTAATAATGAAAAGTTTTGTATAATTGTGATTTAAACGATGTCAATTAAATATATTAATCAACTTAATAAGCAAGAATATACTCATTTAAAAAAAAAATTGAATTTTTTTTTAAAGACAAATGGAAAAGGGTAGCCACACTTTATAGAACGTGCAAGACATGTCTTTCATATTATATTTATAAACATAAAAAGTTACTGTATTCAAAATATATAAAATTTTAGGGGTGAGAAAAAAATTGATAAACCGAATAAACCGGAAAAAAATAAACAAAAAAACCAAACAAAAAAAACCGAATTAACCGATTAAAAAAATCATAAAAAAATTTCGATTCGGTTCGGTTTTCAAAGTCTAAAACCGATTGAACCGAACCGGTTCAACTATTCCAGCATTTAAAAAAAAATCAAGTATAAATAGAAAAAACCCTAGACCTAAACTCCTAAAGTGCAGTTGACACTTCCCTCCCTTTTCTCTGCCTCTCATCATCTTCTCACAGCCCTCCTCCCTTTTCTTTTCTTTTTTCCTTCTTGTCTCTCATCATCTTTTTTTAGTCCTTCTCCCTTTCCTTTTTTTCTCCATGCCTTTCATCTCCCGTAGCCCCTCCTCTTTTTCCCTCTATCTCTCATCTCATTTCTTTAAGTTCACCCTGCATCAACATTTATTTTAATTAAACTACATGGGCAGATAAAAAAAAAGACGACTTTTTGATAATTAAAATTTTAACTTCATTTCAAGTTCATCTCTGTAGTTTGCATCTTGTGGATTTTTTTTTTATTATTATGTTATAATTTTCTTGTAGTTTATGGGCAGATTTGTGTTCTTGAACAACAGAAACCAAGATTTGCTTGTAATTTGTGGGCACTGGACATCGAGATTTACTTGTAGTTGGAGTTTGTGGGCATTGGGCACTAAGATTTTCTTTTTGATTTTACCGGTTTTTGAACAATAAAAATTGAACCGAAGCTAGTCGGTTTGAACCGGTCTCGGTTCGGTTTCGGTTTTAAAATTTTAAAATTAATAATGTCGGTTTGGTTCATTTTTTAATATAAAAACCGAACCGAACCGAAAATGATCACCCTTATAAAATTCTTTCCAGTACATTAGCTATTTTATATACTTTCATGTTGTTATTTTAATTATAACCAATCAAAATTTTATGTTTTGAAAATAAAAATAAAAATCCATCATGATAGTATTTTAGAGATATTTTAAAAAACATATTAGGTCACTATGTTGTTCACTCTAAATCAAAACTATATTATATACATTGTAATAATTTTCTTTTTACTAAATATACATTCGTATTTTAGAAACTAATGGATTTTTCTTTAACTATAGTAAACATAAATGAATTAATTATTATTAAATATGTTTTTTAGTAAAATTGTTTTTTTTATGGTTAAATTCTTCTTTATTTATTATTTTTAACCACAATATCAACAAATTAAAACATCTAATAGTAGGATAAGTATTAAACATCCTATGGTTTGAGTTTGCTATGTAATTTCATTTATAAAAATTATTGTAGGGGCATCTCAACGAGTTGATTAGTATTGATTGGTTAAGATAGAAATAATAAGTTGCCATCTTATTTTATGATAACTAAAAATACTAACTAGTCTTTAAAAATTTTATATAAGAAATTAATTATGTAATAAAAAAGAGAAAATCACCTTAAAATATCTTATCTAAGGTAAGGTATTTCATTTTTGTCTTTTACAATAAAAGTATTTAATGTGCCTATATATTAAAAGCTTCTCTAAATTGGTATATATGTGTTTATTATTGAACGTAAAACACCAACAAAATGTAATATAATAATTTAGAATTCAGGCTCAACAATATAACATGATCTTTACATTTGTGTTATGAGTGTTGAATTCAAGGGGATGAAAATGGTTGATTGGGCTTTGCCCATTTAACTTGATCATGTTCACGATAGGTTTAAAATTGACCACTCACTCAATAGGTTTAAGTGAGATTATGTCGATCTAGATCAAATTCTCTAGTTATATCAAGGATAAATATCCCAACATACAAAACTAAATTCACACAAATTAACATGAACGTATAGATTTAAATAACAAATTAATTATCATTTCTTCTTGTATTTAAAAAAGAAAAGAGTTGAGCATTAATTATTTTTATTATTCTTTTGTCAACATCCAAAAACAACTTCCAATGGCAGTTCATTTATCTATGATTGACTTAAAAAGAACAAAAATAGTTAATACATAAAAAATGGTGAGAAATATGATATTTTGAAAATACTTTGAATATAATGAAGCCAAGTCTTGTATTATGCTATTTTATTACCCATTTGTCAACATCTTAAAACAATGCTTTGTGATGATTCATTTATATTATGTTAGCTTTATGGATAATACAAGCCTTTAATATAAAACATAATACAATCTAATCATATATATAAAGTCAATGCACATAAAATTTGCATAAAAAATACACATAAATTACACTCATACTAAGCAATTACACATCAGATAAATCTGTTATGACCCATCCTCCCAATCCATTACAAGCATGATTTCAATCTCATTACATCTTGAAAAATACTATGTTGTGTCAATATTTTTATCAACACCTTCCTTTTCTAATGAAATGTTGATGGAATATTTACGTTAAAAAATCAAATTTTACCACCCATCTTTCATTAGGATGGCCAGCAACAACCTTAATTTTCAATGGATTATTTCATCGTTGATTTCGTTGAAAATGCACCTATACTTTTGACATTCTATTTCATTGTCGATTTCATTAGAAATGCATTTTATTTCTGACAAACTACTCCATCATCGATTCCATTAGAAATATATAAATCAAAGATTCTATAAGAAATTCCTAAACCTTCCACAACTTTTTAACGAAATGGGAGCAACCATTACCGATGAAATCATTAATAGAAATGCACCTTAATTTTTTATGGAATATTCCATTGCTATTTTGTTAGAAATGCCAAGACTTTATATAACTTTTCGATGAAATATGAGTAACATTACCAACATAAATATGATTTCTTTGGTATTTCACATTGTTTTATATTGTTTAGTTGTTATAACCTCAAATGCATTTTTTTAACCCTAAACTCATAACAACAATAAAAAAAATAAGATGAAGTATTATAAACTAAATTCCATGCACAATAATTATATTAAAATGAATTTTATACACAATTTGATTTTAAACAACATGTTAAAATTTCTGAAAAAGTAAAGGGAGAGGAAAATATCCTAAACCAAAAGATCTAGAAGGGGAAAGAGAATGTAAAACCAAATATGCACGTACGTACTCTCATTTTCTATTACTTTCTTGTTTGATTTATACTTTTATTTCTTCTTTTAATTTCACCCTTATTTATGCTTTTATATTAGGTAACTCAAAAGCTAATTATTTCATAACCCTATTTTTGACCATCTTCTTAGTGACAAGTGATGGACTAAAATATTGTATGTCTAATATTGTACAACTACAACACAATCTTATATCTTATGTTGATGTCATAGACATATCATAAACATGATTCCAATCAGGTTTATCAGTTGCTCCGGTCTTTAACCACAATTAAAGATTGTGAAGAGGGTGGGTAGAAGTGTTTTTTCCATGTTTTCCAACCTTGTTGACATTACATGCATCTTGCAAAATAAATAAAAAAAACAAGTAAATATTCAAAATTCATATTAATGATGAAAATAAACTCTAGTAAGACAATTACAATTATCCAAAACAACTTATAGCAATGCTTTTGCTCTATTGTCGATAAAACTTTTCATCCTTGTCTTTCTATCCTCGTTCCTTATATGGGTTTCTTCATATATCTCTATTGGATTAGGTTTATGCCTAAGCTGTTTTTCCTGTAAAAACAAACAATTACTAAAAAGGCCTTATACTAAATTAAAAATTAAAATAATAATAATTAAATATGTAAAGATATGCTCTTATAAAGAGCTTTGCATGGTTAACAAAGGAAAACACCTCTTTGATATGATTGCTCATCAAATCATAAGTTTTTTATTTTGATTTTGAAACCCAAATCATAAAAGCCTTCTAAAACTATCTGATGCCACAAATTGTTAATGGACAGACCAATTACCCTTCATGATATGCCTTAGTTTAAAATTTTAAGTTAGGGTTCTTCCACGGAGATTAGAGCTTTTTCCAATCAAATTAATTTTATAATTTAGGTTTTGATTGACTCACTCTTCTCTTCTTTTTTATCTCAATTGAGATTGATTGTTTAGTTAGAAAGATGAGAGTTAATTATATTTGTATGAGATCACTATTACTGTTTCACCTCTTAACTGCTATAATCATTAACTGTTTCTTATAAAATATAGTTTATAATATATGAAAAATTAAGATTAAAACGTTATTGTATTTAAATCAAAGAGTGATTAATATAATTTATCAATTTTTTTTCTATAAATGGCAGTAGTTCGAGTATCACTAGTATTTTTAAAATTTCAGGAGGGGTTAATTTATCCAAATAATTAATAGGGTTGATCTCGTATGTTGCTTGAAGTTCAAACACATTTTTTGAAATTGCTATATAAATAAGTTAATTGAGCTTAAGCTCAACTAAGTTTGGCTCATTAAAGCTTTAGAGTTGGCTCATTAAAACTTAGAGTAGGCTCATACGTAAGCTTATTTATAAACTTGAGAACATGTGAAAGGCAAAGCAACTTATATAAAATCTTATAATTTAGTAAATTAATTAAATACATTATTTTTATGAAATAAAATTAATTAATAATGAATATGGTGAGAGTTACATAAAGTATTATATTTTATTTAAACATGAATTTAGCAATTAGATGCTTCATTTGTTTTCTTATCGTGAAAAAAAGAAAAGAAAGACATTGCCATTGATCGGTGATGGAGTCATTTGCTGCTCATAAAACGGAGCAGCACAAAACTTCTCGTTATTTCCCCAAGCAGCTATATTTGTGGTGTTTATTATTATTATTATTATTACGTAGAAAAAAGGCTATATTTGCTGCAACCTAATAAAGAACATAGCAGTAGAAATCTGGATGTCCTCAGAATAATGGCAAAAGTTAGCTCCAGTTTGTGTGTTCTTCCCGGGCTTCTAGGTGGCCGAGCATCATTGACCTTTCAAAGTAGCCTCGTTTCCTTACACCGACCGCAGTTCTTTTTCTTTTGCTTTTTTTAGATTTTATCGAACAGACATAGACATGCACCCCACATTCTCTCCTAGGAAAGACATAAAACTTAACTAACAACCACTCAACAGCCTCCTCTCCTCTTCAACTGAAAGCCTGTAACCACCTTTATCTTTTTTCCTAGATCCCTTCAAAATAAAACGAACACCGCTATTCCGGAAAAGAAGAGAGATCGAAAACCCTTTTCTCTTTCGATAAGAATTTTGCAGCATTGCTTGCCAATGATCATGTTTTCATTCTCTCACTGCTGATCGTTGAAGATAACACTTGATTCATTATGGTTAGAGCATTGAGTCGTGAACAAAGCATTCTGAAAATCAAGTATCCCAATCCCACAAAGATGTTCGATCAGCTTCCGGGGCGACAGGTTCAGAGCTTCAACCTTGAAAATAATGCAGGCGATGGAGATGATGTTAATCAATCAAGGAGTTACATTGTTCCTAGAGTTGTAGGAGAACGCCTTGGCGGCTGCCAATATATTGGAAGTCCACTTAATCGTGTACGAGGACCAGTGAAGGCCTCTCGTACAGATGGTCATGGTTGCGCAGCTCCTGAGACACCAACTCGTCAAGAAAAGCAATTCTTATCAGGTACATACATCACGTATAGTTCTCTTCTTTCTGTCTTCATCGCTCAATAATATTATGATTGTTTTGAAAAAGATTATGCCATTTTTTGTCAGATTAATCAGATGCTATCACTACACAAATTGAACAGTCTATGAGAAAGAGAATCTGTTTTTGTGAAAAGATTCGAAGATCATGATGTTCTTTCTTTGTTACGTATAATTTGGTTTGCATTTTGTACAGACATGGAACTGATGAAGGAAAGGTTTGCAAAGCTGCTTTTGGGTGAAGATATGTCAGGAGGTGGAAAGGGTGTCTCTTCAGCTTTGGCTTTATCAAATGCAATTACAAACCTTGCTGGTGATTTTTTCTTTTAATTGTTTCTTTTATCTGCCAATAAAAAGACCATCACTAACATTTCTAGCCATATTTGTACCATTATTTCTACTCATCTCCTTGATTCTTATTCTTACACGATGCAGCATCTGTTTTTGGAGAACAAAAGAAACTAGAGCCAATGAATCCAGAGAGAAAGGCAAGATGGAGAAAGGAGATCGATTGGCTTTTATCTGTAACAGATCACATTGTTGAGTTTGTTCCTTCACAACAATCCAAGGATGGAATCAATATGGAGGTGAGAATTCTGGGCATGTTTAAGCATTTCTATGTATGCTTTGTTTCTCATCACTCATAATTGCATATGAAATTTTTTTAATCTGAACCACGTATGCCTATACGCCAGATATTAATATTTTATTCTGATTTGATAGATCATGACGACACGGCAAAGAAGTGATCTGCTAATGAACATTCCTGCTCTGCACAAACTTGACACCATCCTCATTGTAAGTACTTTGGTTTTCTTGCCTTCTCTTATTGGAGAGGATCTTGTATGAACTTGCAATGTTTTCTGATCATATTCGCAATATGCAGGATCTCCTAGATCAATTTGGAAGCCAAAATGAATTCTGGTATGTTTCCAAAGAAGAAGATGATTTAGAGCAAGGAACTCCACCAAGAAATGATGACAAATGGTGGATCCCCACGGTCAAGGTTCCACAAAATGGGTTAGCAGATGTAACTCGGAGATGGATGCAGTTTCAGAAGGATTCTGTCAACCAAGTACTTAAAGCAGCTATGGCTATAAATGCCCAAGTACTATCCGAAATGGAAATTCCTGAAAACTACATCGAATCCCTTCCAAAGGTATGGGAATGAAATACGCTCAAGCGCTCTACTAAAATTTGATACAATTTGCTTAATTTCTCCTTTGTGTTATTGGTAGAATGGAAGAGCGAGCCTCGGAGACTCGATCTACAAGAGCATAACAGTAGAATACTTTGATCCTGAGCAATTCCTTTCAACCATGGACTTGTCAACCGAGCACAAAGTTTTAGACCTCAAGAACAGGATCGAGGCTTCTATCGTGATTTGGCAGAGAAAGATGAACCAAAAGGATGGAAAGTCAACCTGGGGTTCAGCCGTGAGCTTGGAGAAGCGAGAACTCTTTGAAGAGAGGGCAGAAACAATCTTACTTATTCTCAAACAGCGTTTTCCAGGAATTTCACAATCATCACTAGATATAAGCAAGATCCAATATAACAAGGCAAGGACATGTATCATTATGTCTGAAATCTGTTTTCTGATTATATTTCTTCAGGAGCTCGGAAACTGACATTGTTTTAGTACTTCTCTTCAGGATGTAGGACAGGCTATTCTAGAAAGCTATTCAAGGATAATAGAAAGCTTGGCTTACGCGATCTTGTCTAAGATTGAGGATGTCCTGTATGCTGATTCCCTTGCACGAAGTCCACAGTTAGAGTCCAATCAGAAGCCAGATGAAGAGCTGGACAATTTGACTTCTGCAGAGACGCCAACATCAAAGACACTCTCGGATTTCATGGGATGGAAAGTAGATCTGGGAGAGGCCAACATGAATAAAACCACCTCAACAGACAACATGGAGAACAGCTTCAAAGGAGAACAGGACAAGATCAAGGACAAAACAGATACAACCCCCAAGAGGTTTTCCTACTTAGAAAAGCTTGAGAACCTGAGTGGAATGAGAAGCCCCACCGCTCGACAGTTCCTCTAAAGTTCATAAAAGGAGAAAAGAACAACAGAAAGCCGAGAAAGAGAGGAAGAAAACAGTAGAGAGGTTTAGTTAGAGAGCCTGATTTGTGAAATGTAGATAACCAGGCCCAAGTAGGAGTACAATGTTTGGTTAGTCCTCCCTTCGAAACGCAGGATGAAGGAAGTCTCAGCATGTAATCAATGAGTGCGATGCATTTGAGGTTTCTTATGCACTTGTTAACCCAGCTTCGTCTTATACTCAGTTCACTCTATTCTGGTTTCCTTTCCACTCTCAGTCTGACATATGCTCTCCAGATTGCTTGAAGCTACGTATGGATTCCTTTTATATTTTCATTTTAGACTGACTATGAAACGCGATTCTAGAAAATAGGAAGGGATCGACCAAGAAAGTTAAAAGTTAATCAGTTAAGATAGCCAGAGGACGTGATCAACTAGGAGAAAGTAACTGAACGCGTATTTGCTTGTTTTTGTTTACAGTTTTTCATGTTCGTCATTTTTCTTACGTAGTTACTTGGGTTAGTTCACATTGCATTATTTTCTCTCTCTAATATATTAAAACAAAGTGAAAAAAAAAACACTACTTTCCATTTGATTTGCGAGAATTCTATCTTTATTTAGTTTTGGTCACTGATTTTTTTTTTCTTTTATTTCATCCTCCTATCTTATATTTATAAGATTTTAAACCCTCACATATATACACTGATTTTTTTTCCTTTCGTTTCATCTTCCTATTTAAAACTCATATTATATCAATCCTTTTTAAAAAAAATTAAATTCAAACTCGTTATCAAGTTTAAAATAACAATAACTTGTATTAAAATACTAAGATTAACCCTTTCATCAATACATTTATTATCACCAAGACTAATTCTTTTCATTAATAGATAAAAATAACAAATTCAAGAGAGTCAAATGATTAAAGCTATAAATAATTTTAAAAGAGTCAAATAATTAAAACCATAAATAAAAATTAAAAAACAAGTTAAAAATTAATTTTAGTTTAAAAAACTCAAACCCCAACTTTCAATCAATCAAAGTTGGCTCGAAAGTTATTCAAAAGACAATATATCATTTAATATATAAAAAATAATTGGGAGTGGACGTCCCTTTGAAAAAAAAGAAAAAAAGAGGTAAATAAACTTGGCCTTCTAGAACCTCAATTTTTTTTTCTAAGGTTAGGCGCGCCTATACTTCTTTAAAAAAAAATGATTAAAATAATATTAAAATAATTATCTAATCATTTGATTCTTTTAAAAAAGATTATAAATTTTTTTATGATAATATTATTAATTTTCTTATGAATAATATTTGTTAGTAAAAATTTGAAATTAAATTAACTCATTAATATTAAATGAAAATAAAATATCTACTTTATTATAATTATCTTATTCATTTTTTTTCAAATTTATTGTCATATAAGTGTAAGAAAAATTAATTCATGATTTTTATTTATTTATTTATTAAAACTTAATTTCACAATGATAATAAAAGCTTTACTTAAAAGACAATCCTTAATAAAAAAAATATTTTCATCAAAATAAAAACAAATAAGTTTTTATTAGAAATATTGTTTTTTCCTTTGGTTAAAAAAAAAAATACATCCCTGTATTTCCTTCTAAAGTCATTGTTTTATTATTGTAAAATTAAATAAACAATAAATTCGAAAAATTTGCCCAGTTCAGCTGGTGGTAAATATCATTGGGGTAATGTATCTTGAGATCAACATCCATATTTCTTTAGAAGATAAGAGATTTATCGAATCCTTCAAAGGTTTTCTTCCATCTTTATTTTGATAGGATGTGGATAATATTAGTCATTGTAATATCAATTGCTTTTTTGAAAGTAATTTTTATATAGAAATATATTAAAACAATATTTTTTTTATTTTTTTAAATTTATTTTTGATAGGAAACTTAAAAAAATTATTTTAAAATAAAAAAATCAAATTTTCAAAAGCATAATATGACTGCAAAAAGAAAGACCACCGCAACCAATCCTTCAAAAGCACAGCGATAGTCAGGTAAGGTGAGCCAATAACATAACAACGGGCAAAAGAGAAGAAGCCATAACTGTCTCAAAAGGAAAATGGCATCTTCTCAAGTCTTAATGAAAACATCGCATCTGCTCAGACGAAGTTGGGAAAAAGATCCCCAGAAGCGGAGCCTCCAATCCAGAGAGTTCTTATTATATAGGCCAAAAACCTGTTGATTTTAGCCAACACGGGTGACAGCAGCATGTATGGCATCTGCCAGAAGAGGGACTGTCCTGGAACTAAGGCCTGCCATGCTTATCCTCCTGCAGAAAGAAAGATGACCAAAATAATACCTTTAGCCGCAAAAAAAAAAATAAAGTCATTTTAAAATTAAAAAAAAATAAAGTATTCCGTCTATCTCCATGTATATGGACCAGATAACAATATACAAATATGAGTTGGATCTTAATATTTGTCCACGAAAAAAAAGAGTTGAAACTTGACAAATCAACACAGGGGAATCATTGTTCTTCAAGAATAATCAAACAGAAAAACGACGTTACATGCTACAAAACATGTAGATTTATGATGGAGAATTGTGAGGTTTACAAGAGCTGAATTTTGTTGATAAAATACCAGAACAGAGCAAAGACATATTCATAAATATAGGGAGGTGTGGCATTTTCATCTTTTCAACTACGTTGATGCAAGGCAACAAAAAATTGATTAAGAGTTGATAGCAGGGGAAAAAAGATTATTTATCTTGGGCAAACGTGTTGAACAACAATTACATTGTATTTTGAAATAGAATCCAAACAAATGGACAAGGAAACAATGTCAAAAGCAAGTAATATGCATGTAAAATAAAATCAGCGGAAGTGAAACTGAAGAATATTACAACAGCAACAAAAAACTTCAGTGCATGGAGGATTTTACGTTTCGTTTCTTTCCTCTTTTTTTGAGGAGGCTCAAAAATGCTCCCTAGTTAATGACTTAGCATCAATTTCGCCCCCAAAAGAAGTTTTTATATCTTTGCTGTCAATAATTTTGTTTTCATAATTGGGGCCTTCAATGAATTTCTAAACAAAAAAATGTAAGATCCCTTCAAAACAGCATTGTTTCGTACAAAAAAGGTACAATTTGAAGGAATCCAAGATCAGATATGAATAGAAAGACTTGATAACTTATGAAATTTCAGAAGACAACACTAAAACAAAACAAAACAAAAAAAATAGGAACAAAATTGAGAGCCTATTTGGTGGCATTTTTGAGGTTTGGATTTTTTTTTTCTAGCCAAAAAAGTAAAAAGCAAAACATCTATAAATGGGAATAACAGATAGATTTTATTACCCATCAGATGTCATGTAAATGTGATACTCTTTGGTCATGAAGGCAACTTGTTCAGTGTTCAAGCCAGTGAAGGTAAACATTCCAATTTGCTTGATAATGTGACTCCAGTCACCAGTAGTGCCTGCCAGAAAGGAAAAGAGTATCAGTTTAAATGTATAAAACATCGCATAAAGTATGCTTACTAGTGCATGGTCTGCGAAAGAAAAACTTGCTTGAAAGGTAGATCAATGATTATCCAGTATAGACACATGAAAGCAGTAAACTGTTTGGTCATCATATGTTTGCAAGGAGTTTCCACAGGGACACTCTAATATCATTTTCTCTGTGTACATCTAGTAAAAGGTGTTCAGATTGGCACTTAGGAAATTGAGGCCTTTGTGATTTTGTGCATACATGGGGAAAGATTCTGGAAATTCACATATTGGTTCTGAATATTTTATCAGTAACGAAGAGAGTCATGGTGGCTGACACCAAGGAATTTTGTAGATGATTCAGGAGATGAGTTTGAATGGTACTATTGACACAAGTTTACAGGCCCAACCATTCGAACCATAGGCTAATGTAAGAACCAAACAGGAAAATAAAATGTATAAAATGACATGAATAAGCAAACCTCTAGCAGATAAAGCATCAAATAGTTTTTGGCGCATGCTTATAATCCGGTCAGCCATTGCTTTCAGCTCAACAGTCCATTCATTGTACATATCCCTATATGAAAAAAAACCAAACAGTCAAGCCAAGTTTTACTTATAGCTCAGGCTGAGTCCAACAAATCAAAATAATCATTTTTTTGTATGCTTTTGAATGCAGCAGATATCATAATTTACATGCTGCGACTCCATACCACTCACTATAAATATTTCTAGTTGTGGGAATGATTTCTGTTAATCCAGAATCTTTATGGGCATAATTTAATAACTCATTTGAATAGAGAAATTCTTTCACTGTGCCATTCTTCTGGACGGAATTTAAATAAATTCTAAATACGTCTCTATCAGACATCAGCTTCTAAGATTAAGCTGGCTTGGTCATGGGGCTTAAAGCAATCTCACTAAGTTTAAGAGAGCTCATACCTGTCTTTGAGAATGGTGGCCACAATTGATGCACCATGAATAGGTGGATTAGAATACATGGGCCGTATCACAAGCTTCAACTGGCTCTCAACCCTACTTGCAACATCTGCAGTCTTGCAAACCTGAGAAAATGAAACTGCAAGTAATTATTTATGAACATGTATCTTACCAAAAATTACTCTGCGTAGACCTCTGTTCGCACAAAATAAGAACAAATAAAGCTAGTTGTCACCAAATAAAATGTAAAATCCTCTGAAAATACTTTCAGAACAATGGCAATATCACAACCTCCTAGGATTTCTAAATTATTTTTCATCTCCTGTCTGGTTAAAGATGTCATCATCACCTTCCCCAAGAGTGAACCAGGAAACACATTTGGCTACTTTAGTTTGAAAAAATAAAAGAGTAAATTATTATCTGATCCCTTTGTTTCTAGTTAAATAGTTAGTTAATCCCTTGAGGTAATTTAAAATTTTCAAAAAGAATTAACAACCAACTCTGGTTTAGGGACTAACTTGTGATTTTAAAAACCAGAAGAACTAGCTTACAAAATCATCAAAAATAATTTAGTCTGAAAAAAACAGAGAGAATAGTGCTCTACCTTTTGAAGATTTGATCTATATATATATGACCTTGCTTATCAAAAAGAGGGTGGGAGGTGAGAGAGAAAGACCTTGCTTGTCTATAAAATAAAATAAAACAAGAAGGCATCTTCTACATAACCAACCTGAGAAGCCGATGGTATTCTGGGAATCTAGAAGTTGTCACGTTATACCTCATTTATTTAAGTTGCAGGCTTCAGTGATCAAGTATTTACTAATTCATGATTGTTAAGCTTATAGGAAAACTTTCAGAAGCTGAGTGTCTTACTATGCTGAGAGCACCAACACGTTCCCCATAGAGGCCCATGTTTTTTGCATAACTCTGAGCTGCAAGACATTCACCACCATCTGCAACGAACATGCGAACAGACCCTGCATCTGCATCTAGGCTACCACTAGCAAAACCCTGGAGTGTCAAAGTACAAGATATTAGTCACCTGTGCTACAATCAACTAGCACTAACAAAACTTGATTAAGATCAATCCGTATTCATTATTCCAAGCCAAACTTCTTTTTGCTGAAGATATTCACGAAGTCCTTAGTACCTGGTAAGCGCTGTCAAAGAATGGTAGCAGCCCTTTTGATCTCATCAACTGTCTGATCTGCTCCCATTGTTCAATGGTTGGGTCAACACCGGTGGGGTTATGAGCACATGCATGAAGAAGCACTATAGATCCTGATGGTGCAGCTCCAAGATCCTCTAGCAAGCCTACATGCCATATACATGACGTAAGGCTGATTCTTTGAGTTGCACAGCATCATAATCAATCAGCACCATGATTTAATTAAAACTCAGTGCACAAACAATGATACAAGAAAAAGGTGCTAAGGCCTCATATGAAATTTATCAATTAGGATTTTAGAGTCAAATAAAACCACAACAGAAGTATAATCAGCAATAACATAAAACTGTAAGCATTGTGACTGTCTATCTAATGGAGTAACAACAATTTATTAGGCTGATACAGTGTGATAACATAGATTAGAGGGTTCAAACCTTGGAAATCCAGCCCACGTGTTGCTGGATCATAGTAGCGGTAAGCCTTCACAGACAGCCCTGCAAGACCGAAGATTTTGGTATGATTTCCCCACGTGGGATTCGGGATGTAAATCACGAGCTGCCAAACAAGATTAGATGAACATATCACACATTGTATGATAACATAGATTAGACTGGCAAGATTTTATGTTACGAAATACCAGGTAAAGCATAATGAAAGAAACATAGCAGAAAGAGTCCTTACTTGGTGGTAATGCCTAGCAAGAAACTCAGCCCCAACCCTCAGAGAACCAGTACCAGACAAGCACTGGACAGTAGTCACTCTGTTCTCTTGTATGGCTGGACTGTTGCACATCAAGCAATAGAATCACAATAAGCCAATCAGCAGAAGTAAAGGTGGGGAAAACGGAGAAAATGTTATTGAATGATGCCGAATGCAAATAACATCAAAATATTTACCTATCAGCACCAAAAATGAGCTTGGCACTCAATTTGTTAAAATCGGCAAGTCCAACAATGGGAAGATATTCTTTGACCCGAGAGCTGGAAGAGATATACATATTTATATAGTAATGAATATCCAATGATTGAATGAGAATGAGAGTGGAAATGATTGAGATGGCTTACCTGTCATTCACTAACATCTGCTCTGCTCTTCTCACCACATTCAAAACCAGAGGCTTCCCTTCCTAATACATATAAATCAAACCCAACAAATCGCACATCATTATTACTTCACATTAGTATTAAGAATAAAAATGGTTAACAAGGAAGGAAAGTACCTCGGTTCGGTAAGCACCAACACCCAAATTCAACTTATGTGGGCTGCTATCCTTGTTATATGCAACTGTCACCTGTTTTTACAGCAAATTAAAATCAATTACTAGTATTCTTCATTCAATCCGCCGCAAATAAATTTACATCCGAGAAACTGGCTTCTCGTGTAAGACTTAAAATGGGGGGGGGGGGGGGGGGGAGCAGTGTGATCGCGATCAAACAAAAAGTAAATAAGTGACCCGTAAAGGGAAAGGATTTGTAGAGAGAAAGAATTTAATACGTACTCCAAGAATGGGATCTTCAGGAGCTCGAACAATGTTAGCAAACACAGAAGAAGACTCCATCACTTCCTTCCCTTCGATTGATCAGAAACAATCACTGTGTAGTAAACCTGTAGTGCGACTGTTATTTGAGACTGGAGAGAGAGGAATGAACTTTTTCCTTTTCCTTTATTAATTTGTCGTGTGTCTGTTTTATAATTAAGTAGTTTTATAATACTGTGGGCGGCTCTTCTTCAGGGCTCAGCCTTCCTGCCAAGGGTCAAATGCCTCCCGGGAGGAGTGGGCGCCCCTTGTAACGCTTTACCTCTTGAGCACATTGTTTGACTCCATATTTTCAATTTCGTTATGTCATCAAAAATCGCCGTACTATTTAAAAAAATAAAATGGAATAACTAGGAATAAATTTTATCTTGTTCGGTTCTTCCTAGATTGTTTTGGTCAAATGGTAGACGAGATGTTGCAGTTTTATTTTGTCTTTCAAAAATAATGTTTTTTTTATGTTTATATTTTTTTATTTTATTTTCAATGATTAGTTTTTATAATTTATTATGATTTGTTTTTTTAAGATTATTATCATGCTAGGATTAAAATAATTATAACATATAAGAGAGTGAATAAGGTACTTTTACGGGTAATAACAATTATTTCAATTAACTAAATTAAACATAATTAACCAACATTATAATTAAAGTGATTAAAGTAAATAGGATAAAAATTACAAACTTGATTTTTAATATGGTTTGGCAAATCTATATTAACATTTTTAGCACCAAAATGGTATTGAGTTTCATATTTTTTACTAGTCTGAACCAAAAATTAAAATATTCTTTTGATGAATTTTCACCAAGCTCTTTTTCACAACTTAAGAAATATTTCTTTAAAATTTTTTATTTTAGTAATATACATCACCAATGATCAAGAGTTTTTCACTTAAAATTATTGAAGGATTATAATTTATTTGAAATGTAACAATACTCTCTCACAAAGTGGGCTATATAATTGAAATTTATATCTATATATAGTTCACTCAATCACACATAGAATGTATGAAAGTGTTTAAGCATAGCGAGTATGAGATTGTAAACTCTTATGCAAAAATATAAAGGTTTTAATGTACAAATACGAGTATGATTTATGATTAATGATTTATGATATATTTTCAATGTCAGTATTTAATTCTATGATCAGATAAGTTATATATATATATTTCTTGTAAAAACTAGTTATTTTATAGTCGTTATTGTTCCTCTAATAGATAAAATGGTTAGCCAATTCAAATTAATCAAGTCAATCAATTAACTACTTTATACATATTCTCAAGTTTATCCCAAATGAATAAACAGTTGATCGGTTCACTTAATATAATCATACATATGACAAGTTCAACTTAAAATTCAATTTTAATAATTTTAAACCTAGTGAATCCTTGACTAACTAAATATATATTAATTCTATAACACATGAAATGTGAAATTTGTGAATTGATTTTTAATATGTGCTATCAAGTTACGTATAACAATTTACATTATTTGCTCTAAAATAAATCCTTAAGATCTAAATCTTCACTTATTTTGTTTATTGGACTTGTTGATTGATTTCTTCATTTAATTTTTCATGTTTGTTGATGATCTTCATATAAACTTAATTAAACTTATTCTCAACCAAGCATATTATTAGTTCAATTTTATTTATTAGTTATAATCAAAATACATAAAATATTAACATATAATCCAAAGGTCAACAATTATTTCAATCTCATAATCCATGTCACGGGTTTAAAAGATTAACACGATTGACCTGAGTTTTTTTGTTTATTTTTCATTGATATTTTTTTTTCAGTTTTATCATTCAAAATTTTTAATATTTAGTTGATTATGAATTAAACTTAATTATTTTTTTGTTTATTTTCTATAAAGTTATTTCAATCTCCTAACTTGAATCATGAGTTTACGAGTTAACCCAAATAAAATTAGGTCATTTTATTGTGTTTTTTTTTCATATTAGATTTGTTCTAATTTCATCACTTAATCGAGAGTCAAGTTTTATAATTTTTTTTGAATTGATTTATATAAGGTTATTATAGTCTTATAACTCGAGTTATAAATTTAGAAAGTTGAGCCAGGCCGATCCAATATATTGTCATCTTAATATTTTGAAAACATAATGTCATTTTGAATTTTTTTTTTTACTCAAATTACATCCTCATCAGTCATCAAAGTTTTATTTGAACTTGTCAAGTTGATCGGGTTACATTAAGTCAAATATAATAAGGTATTTAATAATAAATAAACTATGTTTTATATTGTGGAGCTCATTAAAAAATTGAGTTAGAAATATAAATTTTTGTGAAGCAGTTTTTAAATGTTTTTTTTTAATTGAGTTTAATAAAATCATATATGTTTTTTTGTTTCAAAAATATTTTTTAAAAATTTTATTTTTTCTTTGCTTTAAATTGATATATTTTTTGTGTTTTCAGATCATTTTGATGATCTAATTTTAAAAATATTTTTTAAAATAAAAAATTATTTTTATATATTACAAAGTAAAAAACATTTTGAAAAGTAACCACAACTACACTTCTATTAAATATTTTATAAATATATTTTACTATATATAAACTCTAACTATAATTTTTACTATATATATATATATAAATCCAACTTAAGTATATTTTTTTATTAAAAAAAAGAAGAAGGAAAGATCCGTATATAAAAAAGAGTGAAGGAGTTATTAACAACACCCTTTTCGAGAAACAAGAATATCTTATGATTATTAATGTGAAATCAAGAAAGAAATAATACCGTGCCGCAGAGAAACTTTGTGAGGAAAGAAAAAACGTGTAGGAAAGAAATAAAGCAAAATTAGAGTATGGGTTAGCATGTGGATATTTTTTAAATATTGTTTTTAATATTAATTTCAAGAGATATTATTATAGTAAATCAAAGGGTTTATTTTCTAATTTAGTTTTATAAATTTTTTACAAATTGAATTCTATCTCAAATTCAAATCAATATTTTTAAAAGAATTTCAAACATAAAAATTCATTTAACCCTCTCAATTAAATCTAATTAGCAGGATTTCAAATAGAATATAAGAAATACTTGGAAGTTATTGCACATACAAAAATACAAACCATCTGGACCATTGGAATTTTTTTTACCACTTGTCATCTATAGAGGCATTCTAAGGCCTTTATAATATACGAAAGGCACTCTAAAAACCACCACTATGACATAAGTCTTTCCGATCACTGCATTATGGTGTTCGTTTTGCCCGGCGAATGAGTGAAAAGATGTCTTTGCTACGTGCTGATGATTTTCTAAATATGGTGCTCCGTCCGTTTCTTGAGGAACATTGCTGCGCCAAGACGATCGAGGCCATGAACTGGCTTAGTAAAACTAATTCAATATCAACTGACAGATACAATAATATTTAAAATATATCGAAAGCTCGTAATCCTCACCTGAAAGTGAAAACTGGGATTTGAAATCCTTGAGAGTATTGAAAGGCCATCACGAACAGGCACTACTACAGAAGTCAATACTATGTTTTAAATTATATATTAATCTAACTCGTTAATTAGCTAGACATGTCATGACCCAATATGTTACCTGAGTTAGGGTCTCCTTTCCCGGTGGAAATTCCCGACCACAGATTCCTGGTTGAGGCTGATTTCTGAGGGCAGGTGTGAAGGAAAAGAGGCAACTGCTCTGCCCCAAATTCATGCTTGGCCAACAATATTTTTGCGGGAGCTTGAGAATTCGAATCTCTGCATATATACAATAAAATACATCATGACATCAAGGTTCTTGTTTTCTAATTTATCTCCATTGATTCTTGCAGTGACGTATATGCTTAGCCTGATCAATGCACGTCCTGGTTGTGTAATTGTTATGAAGGCATATAAGTAGGTTATAGCTAGGAGACAAATGGCAGCGTGTACCTTGCCTCCTCGTTTGATTTCTCAACGCTTGAAATTTCTGGTCACGAGAAACAAACCATGTAAAATGAAGATTTACAGAAAATCAGCTGCAGAATTGACTTTTATTTGCATCTAGCTAGCAAAACAAATTTGATTGCTCATAACATAAAACAAAACAAATTAAAAAAAGAGTAAATATTTACGTGTTGACAAATAGCGGTGGTGATGTTTCGGTAAATATGCGTTCCACCTTACTCTTGTGAGAGCAACCCTGTGAGCATATTTTTCACATGAAAGCAGCCTCTAACACAACACACACACACAAAAAAAGGGTTAATTGATTAATAGCAGAGGCTATAAATTAATTAAGGAAGTTGTTCAGATGGTGACTAAGTGGCTCAAAATGGATTAATGTTAATACTGACTTGTTTCAGGCAATTAATTCTAAGCTCAGCCTCCGAAAACGCACAATTGTTAGAAATGCTGTTGTTAAGATTAGCAGAGACGCATCCAAGATGATCAACAACTGCAACAACTGCCCTGCAGAGGTACTCTTTTGTGCTTTCCAGAACCCTGCAAAGCCATGGATATAAACAGATAATCATCTTATTTCACCATGAGCAAGTATTGGTTTTCTCAGACAGAACTTGAGAAGTGAGAGTGCTTCAAAAAATAATGCAAACTAATTAGAATGGTCTAGCGGAGGTTGAGAACTCACATTCTTTTCTGGTTGGTATTCAAGAAAGTTGTTTCACAGTGATTGGCTGCGTTATGGAGCTGAGAACGCAGGCCTCGAAGTTCCTATAAATGAATCATGAAACCATATATGATTTCCCTGGAAATTAAAGAATCATGAAAGAAAAACACAAACAAAATCAAGGGCAAAAACAATTAAGGAGTATATATACTTGAAGAGATCTGTCAAAGCGGATAATGTCTTGCGATTCATGACTTTCAGAATTTTCAGAGGCGTTTGATTTGGAGTTCTGCATTATTTTTGATGAAGTTCCTTCAGAATTACAGTAGAAGATAGAAGAGAAAGAAGGAAAATATATATATATATATAGAAGAATTTCCAAAGATAATGCAACCTAGCTAAGCAGTCTCTTTGCCTCTAGTTTATATTTAGATACAAACAGGTACTAGCTAGACAGTGTGCCTCATGGAAGCTAAAAAACAAAAAGGCTAGTGTTACAGAGAACTCGTGATTTTTCCACTATCACGTTGGAGGTGGCCGAGCAGCAGCGAACAAAATAGTGTCCAAAAACCATTAATGAAAGATTCTTCAAGCCCACATGAGCTCTCTAAGTACAATAGAATGACAAGAAAATATCGCCCGCCCGTGATTTTATGTTCCTTCCTTTTCTCTCACTTTTCAAAAAAGTGCAGTAGCCTAGCTGACACCATGATTGAGGGTTACTGGAAAAATGCTATAATAAATATTTTTTATTTAAAAATATATTAAAAAATATTTTTTATATAAAACTATCAATTAAAAAGTATAAAAAAATAATTTTAAATAAAATTTTTAGAAAATATAATTTCAAATACATTCTAAATTAGATTGAAATGACAAAATTATTCTTTTAAGTACACATATATAGTAAGATTGTTTTTTTTTTTATCCTAACACAAAGATTACATGAGATTAGATTAATTATTTCATTTTTTCACAGTAAAATTATCAATATAACTCAATAATAAAATATTATAATGCTAATTATTAAGTAGCCTTTTGGTTTTTTTTAATTTCTTTAAAATAGTGTAATTATTTTGAAGTTCTTGAAAACAAAATCAACATAACTCTCTATTTTTTTAAAAAAAATTACATTAGTTTTATTGTACTATTAAAGTTTACTTAAAGATATTACTATAATTAATATATATTAAATATTACTAAATAGTTATTGACGTGTGCGTAACATATATAAATATATGAATTATGTGGATTGTCATCGAAATGTTCAGGTGATACATTTTGATTATTATGTTTTTAGTTTTGAATAATTAATAAAATTAGAAATATTTTTTTAATTTCACCCCTTACTATTTTTTTATTTATAAATAATCTATCAAATTATAAATATTTTTTAATTTTTTTCATATGATTTTTCAGTCTTATAAATTATATTCTCATTGTTTCAGTTACTATATTTTTTGCTTTTGCAAGATTTTTTATTAATATTTTTTTTCATGATTTTATTCTTCAAAATTAAATTAGTTGAGAATTAAACTTCTCAATTGAACTCAGATCAATAATTATTATGGATTGAAAATTTTAAAAATTAAAATAGATTTAAAAGGTTCACTCGAATTTGTTTAATTTTTTTAAGTTGATATTTTTTTTTAATCTTTTTTTATAGTTTTTCTTTATTATTTCTTATGATTTTCCTGTTACGGGGATAGTCTTGAATTCATAACCAGAACAATTAGTTTCAAAGATCAATGTGAGTTTTTTTTAATTGATATATTTCAATTTTATCATTCAAATATTTTTTTTAACTTGTCTTTTTATAAAAATATCTCCGTTTTTTTCCATGATTGCAAAATTTGCAACTTCGTCTAATTTAGCATGTTTTTTTTATTTAAATTATTTATTTTTATTATTTCACTCTTAATCTAGATAGACTTAGATCTAGATTTTTTTCAATTTATTTATTATTAGTCTTGTATTTTTTTAATATTATTTAAATTATCAATGGGATAAATGACTTATGTCTCGATTTTTTTACCTAACATTCTTTTTATACATTGAAAAACCAATTGCCCAACATGTGATGGGGTGCGGGCATGAAATCTAGTCATTAATTGTATTAAATATGTGTCGTACTTGGTACTATGGCGGGATGTTGGCTAGGAAAGTTGGCTAAATGGCAACGAGAAACAAGAGAGGGGTCTGTGTTCTTATTAAAAAAATGAGGGAAGAATCCTCTCTGGTCTCGGGTTCAAGTTCTTAGTTGTTTATATAATAATCATTGGAGGCTTATATGATCGTTAACTTCAGGACTCGTAGGATTAATCGTGGTGCGCGCAAGCTGGCCCGGACACCCACATTAATCTAAAAAAAAAAGAAGGATTAGGTGTTTTTTACGTGAGAGAGGTGATGAGGAAGAAGATGATGGATAATTTCTCTTTTCTTTTTGTTCTTTTATGCCTTCTCTCTCTGTTTTTTTTTTAAAAAAAAAAAATTAGCACACTTTCTCCTCTCTCTTTCATCTCAGAGTTACATTTATTGATGCTATTGGACACCATGATTTCATCTCAGACCCATGTTTTTTTTATATGAAAAACTCTTTTTGGGCTAGAAGGCGAGCCATTCTACCAGGGATCTACCATGGTCTTGCGCCAATACAAGCTTTCAAAAGATATAAAATTGACTATTGATCGTCTCTCTCAGCTCGAAGAGGCTTCCCCCTAGCTAGCGCATTTCAAAATATGCTAAAGCTTGAAAGCCCAGTACATATGGTTAGTACTAAATCATGAAATAACACCTATTATTGGTATAGTGATGAATTCAAATGGTAACGAGATAAAGTGCTATATTTCTTGGGAATCAAGACCATTTTTGGCCTAGAAAATCAAATTGATAGTCATGGCACTCTCCTATTTCTAAGAAGAATTTTTTAGTCTTTCTCGCATGAGCCTCCTATTTCTAAGAAGAATTGATATTCCCAGTGGAGTCGTCATTCTGTCGCTACACGACGTCGGGCGACGGCTCCACTCCTCTTTTTTTTGTTTTTTTTTAAACAAAAGGAATTTAGTTTTTTATTTGATTGGGGGGAAATAAAGATTTTATTTGGAGTCGCCATCTAGTAATTTGAGGGAACTAGAAATCCAAAATTAGACACTGGTCCTAGAGATTCGGATACTGGGTTAGTTATGATTAAGGGAAGGTAGACACCACCCTTAAAACATCCTTTCAGAGAAAGGTTACCTTTACTTGTGTGTTTTTCTTATTTTGATTCAAATGCTATTATATTTTGAGCTTATTTGTAAATTTTTAACATATTTAACGTCGGTCCCTAAAAATAGGAGACGCGTTAAAAATGACATCAGTCCCTAAAATTAGGAGACTTTGTCTAAAATGTCGACGTTTATCCCTAAAAAGGAGAGTTACGTCTGATTTACCAAAATAAATAATAATGGACATAATCCATATTTGGTATTTAAATTTTTGACATCGGTCCTTTTCTGTAAATAAAAGAGACGTGTCGATAAAATTTATTTTATAAAATAAAAATTATTTTGATATCATTCACAAATAGATATATCAATTCTTGAAAATTGGGTTTTTGACATATGAACAGTGATATGATAAAATGGGTGTTAAACCCGCGTCGTTATTTATTTTGGTTTTCTTTTGTTTTTTTTTTTCACGCAAAAATTTACAAGTATTTATATATAAAAATATCAAAAAAATACCATAAAATATAATAAAAAATTACCTGAGCACCCCTGTATAGGCAAAAGACTGAAATACCCTCGGATTTATCGAAAATTTACGAAAATGTCACTGGACCCGCGGTTACTGTTCACGGGCGAAATTTTCCGGCGAGTTTCCGGCAAAAGATAGTCGATTCTGGTAGATCTGAGGACAAGGATTCTGATGGTGGTGCTCTCGTTGTCCGTTGATGGCTGAGGAGGGAGAATCGACGACTTGAAGGTCGATTGGTCGATGTCGGTCGCGACCTTTTTCCGGCCACATTAGCCGGTGAAAACGTGTGAAACGGCCCGGGTTTTGCTCAGGGGGAGGCGATGCACAATTCTGTGGTGGTTTCACGGCTTGAGACGGCCGGAAATGGGAGATCCGTGGAGAGAGAGAGAATCGCCGGCGAGAGGAGAGAGAAGCTCTGGGTTTGGATCTGGTGTGGACGAGTGTATGGTGCACTCCTGCGTCTGAAGGCTGTGAACCGCTGGATCTTGGATGAACAGATCGTGCGGCTTTGATTCGTTTGATCTCTAAGTTGATCGGACGGTCAGGATTGAATGGTCTACGATCTGGTGTGGCGCGGTGTACTGAGTTCTCCGTATACCTGCTGACGTGGCGCAACCAGATCGAAGGGAAGATTATTTGAACGGCTGAGATTGATGTGGGGTTTAATCTGGTGTGGTAAAGCCTATTGTATCCTAAGAAATCAAAGGCTCAGATCTAAACACTATTAGATCTAACGGTTGGGATATTTTTGGTATTTGTTAATTTATTAAAAAAAAATTTAATATCTTACTAGGGTGCAGAAAAAGTATGAGAAAAATGAATAGTTTCCAGTAACTCAAATAGTAATACGTGAATTTGAGAATTGAGAAAATTTTTTAATCTTTTTTTTTTCCTTGCTGTCTTCAATTCATTGGCTATTTATATGAATTCAGACAACAATTCACAGATGAATTGTTAGCAATTCACGGATGAATTGTTAGCAATTCACGGATTGTTAAAATTTTCAAACTTCCACCGATTACTATTTGTCTTATTATATATAATAATACTAGATAATAATATAATAATACTAAATAATAATAATAATATTTATTTATAGGGGTAAAAATTAAAAATCAAATCAGTATTATAAAAAGTTTTTCATCCGCTAAAAATTAATTTTAAATTACAAAAAAAACTTTTTTATACGGGCATCAATTCGGTGGACCGGGTTTTTTTTTTTTACCCAAAAATACCAGTTTTGACAAAAATAGTCCGAAACTCATTTTTTATCGCGGTCGGCATGGTGGGACCCATATTAACCCGGTGGACTCGGTTTTGACCGAAAATGATAGTTTTGACCCGAAACAGCCCGAAACTCATTTTTCATCCCGGTCGACATGGTGGGACCCGTATTGACCCGGTGGACTCGGTTTTGACCGAAAATGACGGTTTTGACCCGAAACAGCTCGAAACTCATTTTTCATCCCGGTCAACATGGTGGGACCCGTATTGACCCGGTGGACTCGGTTTTGACCGAAAATGACAGTTTTGACCCGAAACAACCCGAAACTCATTTTTCATTGCGGTCGACATGGTGGGACCCGTATTGACCCGATGGACTCGATTTTGACAGAAAATGACGGTTTTGACCCGAAACGTCCTGAAACTCATTTTTCATCCCGGTCGACATCGTTTAACCCGTATTGACCTGGTGGACTCGGTTTTGACAGAAAATGACAGTTTTGACCCGAGAAAATATATTTTAAACTCTTTTTTTCTTTTTTTATTTATTATATTTTTTTTATCATGAATAATAAGATAAAATAACATTCCTAAAAAATTTTAGTGAATCCAAAATTGGGTTACAACAGTTGCCCCCTCTTTACAATGCTTACGGTGCAAAGACATTGAAAAAATCATTTTCTTTTGACTTTGCATAGGAAGTATTGTAAAGAAAAATGCTGGAGATGTTGAAAAACACATATATTTTCAGTTGGTCTAATTATTATGGGCGACCTACCGAAGTGAAAAACATGAAAATGTTTTCAATCTTGATTTTGTGAAATACTTGAAAGTGATTTCAACAATGGTTTAGTGAAATACATGAAAGTGATTTCAACAATGGTTTGGTGAAATACATGAAAGTGATTTCATTGATGGTTTCCTGAAATACATGAAAGTGATTTCAGATTGTTTTACATGAAAGTAATTTCATCCTTGATTTTGTGAAATACATGGAAGTGATTTCAACAATGGTTTTCTGAAATACATGAAAGTGATTTCATATTGATTTTGTGAAATACATGAAAGTGATTTCAACAATGGTTTTCTGAAATACATGGAAGTGATTTCATCAATGGTTTTGTGAAATACATGAAAGTGATTTCAACAATGGTTTTTTTGAAATACATGAAAGTGATTTCAATATTGATTTTGTGAAATACATGAAAGTGATTTCAACAATGGTTTTCTGAAATACATGAAAGTGATTTCAGATTGATTTTGTGAAATACATGGAAGTGATTTCAACAATGGTTTTCTGAAATACATGAAAGTGATTTCAGATTGATTTTGTGAAATACATGGAAGTGATTTCATCAATGGTTTTGTGAAATACATGAAAGTGATTTCAACAATGGTTTTCTGAAATACATGAAAGTGATTTCAGATTGATTTTATGAAATACATGAAAGTGATTTCATCATTGATTTCCTGAAATACATGAAAGTAATTTCACTATGATTTTCAAAGTTAATGAAAACTTCTAAAGGAAGTCATATTTGTATGACTCAAATCTGATTTGTAAAAATCGATCTCAAAGATAAGACTTCTCACGAAAGTCTTATATCTACGGCTGAGATCTGATTTGCAATCTATTTCAGAGATAATGAAAGCTTCTCATGAAAGTCTTATATCTACGGTTGAGATCTGATTTGTAAATCGATCTTAGAGATGATGAAAGCTTCTCACGAAAGTCTTATATCTACGGCTGAGATCTGATTTACAATCAATTTCAGAGATAATGAAAGCTTCTCATGAAAGTCTTACGTCTACGGTTGAGATTTGATCATCTGTTCAGAGTAATAGTAAGAGTAGAATCCTTATAAATTACGCAGTTTTTTGGTGACAAACATCATCAACTTCTTGTATTTCAAGTCTTTCAAAGTTCCCAACTCTTGAAGCTTTAATCATGTCTTCCTCTTCTTCCAATGTTAACCCAAATCTTGTTCCTGCAGTAGAGCCTATAGTTTGGCGTACTACTTTTGAAGTGAATGGTCGTCCAGTTACAATAGAAGATACTGTAATGGACAATGAAGATACTGCTGTAGCCGTGGCTAGAGACATGGTCCTTCCCCGTGATGAAACCATGCTGGCAGCTAGAAGCGATATTGAAGCAGTGAATCAGTCACTTGCTCTCAATATCAGAGCTACTTCATCTCTGGTGAACGTTGCAGAGCGTCTTCATGCTAGAAGACTTGAGCTGAATACTCAGGTTCTTGATCTCCATCATCTGATTGAGAATTTAAGGAATAGACTCCGTGATGAAAGACGTCAGAGAAATGACTTGGAGAGGAGGAACCAAGAGCTGAATATACGTGTCGACTTTTGGAAGGACTATGTTAACACACGACACCTCGAGTTTGAGGAAGAGATGGAGAATATGCGTAAACAATTTGAAGAACTTCGAGGCTTAATTAATGATCAAGAGGACAATATCCCTGATCGTCCTCGCACTGTTTAATATTTGTACTTTTAAACCTTTTGTCATGAATAAAAATCCATCTTTCTTGTCTTCATTTATGAATTTTGCTTTCATGAAATTGTCATATTTGATGTGATTAAAATGACTTCATTTCGTCTGAATCCCGTTGGGAATTTTGTTTCAAGAAATATCTACAAGACAAATATGCAATGTTTGTGAAGTTAAATGATATGAGATGCATCTTACCTTTTTGAAATATAGATCCCCCATTCATCTTGTCTGGCGATCTTGAATGTTAGCAAACTCTTTTGATTCACACGTCTTTCAAATCTACTCAAGCTGACCCATGTTGTTGAGTTCTCCAAGATAAACTTTGTTTGAGTTTCTCAATAGTCACTGCCTCTTTCTCCATTGGATACTTTATTGAGAGCATTAGCTTCTCCCTGGCCTGACATCGTGTTGTTGAGGATTCTTTAACCAATTCACATGGTCAATATATGAGGATTATCCCACTTCACCTAGGATTTCCATATCCGAAGATGTATCAATTATCATATTGTCTAACTGATCATATTACGAGAAGCAAAAATCTCATTTCATAGAAACTGCATAATCATGTTATTTCAATCCCACTCTGGAAGAAATCTACAGTTTTATCATGTGTATCTCTCACTAGGGAAGCAAATTTCTTTGTGCCATTAGGAATCTAGTGACTGCTTCTCTGCCTCTGGAAGATTTCTTGTGATTGCTTCTCTACCCTTGAAAGAAGTAACTGTCTCTTTTCATTTCCTTATTTGCTCTTGTTGTCGTTAGAATCTCTGATTTTCTAACACTGCCTCTTGGTGTCTCATATCTTCTTCACATAAAAAACCATTTTTTCAAAAATGATTTTTCAAAAGATCTCTTTTGTTTTTGAAAACTGAAACTCTCAATGTCTGTTTATAACAATGTTCAAGCAACTCTAAGGATTTGTATTAAATCTCTTATTAAAAGTAATCTCAAATATAGGTAAGTGATGAGATGACCTTCTGCTTTGGTTTTCAATGTGTTCAAGCAATCTTGAATGTATTTTGAGGGAAAAGAAACAATTGCCCTTTATTTTTAGAAACGGTCCTTTTATCAGCATGAATAATAATGAGTAATTATTTGCTACATCATGACTCTTTATGAAAAAGTCTCTTATATTTTGGGAACGCTGTTTATTAATTCAGGTTGCTTCCTTGATTAGAAAGGACTTTAAAGGCATGTAATGTATTTATGGCTCAAAGCTGTAAAAGAAAGAGGATTTCATAAGCTCAAAGAAAGTGTTTAAGGGTTTGAAAACTATAGATCACTGTTATCTTATCTTCATCTTTTCTTTTGCTATCTTGACAACAAAATGATACTAAATATTCCAAATTAGGAATTTTTTCTATTTGTTGGGAATTCTCTCAATTATTTGGATTTTTTTGTTTGAATTCCTTGTTGTTAGATTTCATAAGCTCACATGTCTTCAAGATGATTTCCATGATCATTTCTTTCATTTTGCCCCCAGTGTAGGGTGTGATCTTAGTTAAGGTTTTTATGAAAAAAATTTAAATAGACTCGGCTCAAATTGGGACAGCAAAGGATAATTTTAAAAGAAAGTGAAAGGAATATCAAATATGGCCTTTCTTCATTTCAAGTAGGATCGGTTAAAACCAATAAACTTTGTCCACATCCAGCGTAATGTTTTGGATTTATAAGATACCATGTTTTGCGAGTCCATGTCAAGCTAATGTACTACCAACCATTATTCATGCTGATAAAATGTAAGTCCAGGACAGAATTTAAGTGATAGTTGTTCCAATTGCGTGTTTTTGACTTGTATGGTCATCTCTTTTAAAAGAATTGCTTTGAACATTATCCTAAACAAATCATTGATTTATTTCATTGAAATCATAAACAAAATCAATTCTTTTAAAACCTCATTTAAGAAGAATGGGTTCTCTTGTAAAAAAAAAAAACATTTGAAAGATCAGATTGTTGAGCCATTGAGATCATGCATGGGCTTTTTGGTGAGGTATATGCAAAGAGAATTTCCTGGCCAAAACTTCATTTCATTTGATTTTAATTGGATGAAATACATCATACATAATACTTTTTCACAGAATCAGAGTTCACGGGCCTAGGTTAATCATCTCCATCCATCCTAGTTAACAACATAGCCCCTCCGGAGAAAGCTTTCTTCACTACATATGGGCCTTCATAGTTTGGTGCCCACTTGTTTCGGTCTTCACTTGGTAGTGGTAAGATTTTTTTGAGTACAAGATCCCCTTCTTTGAATTCTCTTGGTCGGACTTTCCGGTCATATGCTTTGGCCATCCTTCTTTGGTATAGCTGGTGATGACAAATTGCAGCCAACCTCTTCTCACTTATCATGTTTAGCTGCTCATATCTCACTTTAGCCCATTCAGCTTCTTCTAGTTCAGATTCTATTAGTACTCTCAAAGATGGAATTTCTACTTCCAAAGGCATCACCGCCTCCATCCCAAATACTAGTGAATAAGGTGTAGCTCCAGTAGACGTTCTTACTGCTGTGCGATATGCATGTAGAGCAAAGGGAAGCATCTCATGCCAATCCTTGTAATTAACTACCATCTTCTGGATAATCTTCTTGATATTCTTATTTGCAGCTTCGACAGCACCATTCATCTTTGGTCTGTAGGGAGATGAGTTTGAATGTTTAATTTTCCACTTCATGCACAATTCTGTGATCATTTTTCCATTAAAATTCTGGGCATTATCGGTCACTATCTTCTCAGGTGAACCATATCGACAGATCAAATCTTTCTCAATGAAACTCTTGACCACCTTTTGAGTTACATGGGCATAAGAGCTGGCCTCCACCCACTTTGTGAAGTAATCAATGGCTACTAAGATAAATAGATGCTTATTGTTGGCTTTTGGGTTGATTGGCCCAATCACATCTATTCCCCACATTGCAAATGGCCATGGTGATGTCATATTAAATAGAGGAGCTGGAGGTGCATTTATCTTATCACTATACACTTGACATTTATGACATTTCCTGACATAATCGATGCAATCTTTCTCCATGGTCATCCAGAAATACCCAGATCGTTGTAATTGTCTAGCCATCATATGCCCACTTGCATGAGTTGCACAAATTCCTTCATGAATTTCTTGCAATGCTACCTTAGCTTCGATTTCATCTAGACATCTCAGTAAAGTCCCATTGAATGACCTTTTGTATAGAATTTCTCCATCCAGGTAAAATTCCAGAGCTAACCTTCTCAAGGTCTTCATATCTGCTTTGGATGCCCCCAAGGGATACTCTTGATATTGGATAAACTGCTTGATGTTATAAAACCATGGGTTCCCATCTATTTCTCCTTCAACTGAACAACAATGAGCTGGAAAATTTCTAATCTCAATGCAGATTGGTTGTACTCTCACTCCGTAATCAGTTTTGGCCATAGAAGCTAAGGTTGCCAAAGCATCAGCAAACTGGTTTTTGTCTCTTCCCATGTGGGTAAAATCTATCTCATCAAAGCCCTCAGTCAGTTTCGAGAGATATTGTTGATATGGTATCAATTTTTCCTCCTTGGTCTGCCATTCGCCTTTCACTTGACAGATTATTAACATTGAATCCCCATAGACATCAAGCTTCTTTATTTTCATCTCCAAAGCAGCTTCTAATCCAAGGATACAAGCCTCATATTCAGCAGTATTGTTAGTGGATTCAAATTGTAGTTTGACTGAGACGGGATATTGCTTCTTGTCAGGTGAGATTATCACAGCGCCTGCTCCATTACCAGAAACATTCACTGCCCCATCAAAATACATGATCCACCAATCATTCTTTTCTTTGTCCTCTTCTACTATCAACACATCCTCATCCGGGAAGTCAAATTTCAAAGGCTCATAGTCATTGATAGCATTATCTGCTAGATGATCAGCAATTACACTTCCTTTTACAGATTTTCTTGTCTTGTATACAATGTCATACTCAGCCAACATCACTTGCCATCTTGCTATTCGGCTTGACAAGTAGGGTTTCTCAAAGATGTATTTAAGAGGATCCATTTTTGAGATCAACCAGGTGGTATAATACAACATATATTGTCGAAGACGCTTCGTACTCCATACAAGAGCACAACATAGCTTCTCAGTCACAGTATATCTGGATTCACAATCTGTAAACTTCTTACTCAGATAATAGATAGCTTGCTCCTTTCTTCCAGACTCATCATGTTGTCCCAACACACAGCCCATTGCTACCTCAGTTACTGTCAAATACAAGATCAAAGGTCTTCCAGGCACAGGGGGCACGAGTAAAGGTGGATTCTGTAAGTATTGCTTTATTTTATCAAAAGCCTCTTGACAATCTTTGTCCCATATACCAGGGTTCTTTTTCCGAAGTAATCGAAAAATTGGCTCACATGTTGTTGTTAACTGAGATATGAATCGAGCAATGTAATTCAAACGTCCTAAGAAACCTCTTACTTCTTTCTCAGTCTTAGGAACTGTCATAGCCTGAATTGCTTTCACTTTATCAGGATCGACCTCTATTCCTTTATTGCTTATCACAAATCCTAGCAACTTTCCAGACTTTACCCCAAACGAGCATTTTGAAGGATTCAGCTTCAACTGATACTTTCTTAGTCTTTCAAACAATTTTCTTAGAACCTGAACATGATCTTCTTCATTCTTAGACTTGGCAATCATATCATCCACATACACTTCAATCTCTTTATGCATCATATCATGGAAAAGTGTCACCATTGCCCTTTGATACGTGGCTCCAGCATTCTTCAACCCGAATGGCATCACTTTATAGCAGAATGTTCCCCATGGTGTGACAAAAGTGGTCTTCTCTTTATCTTCTTCAGCCATTTTAATCTGGTTATAACCGAAAAATCCATCCATGAAGGAGTAAGTTGAACTTCTAGCAGCATTGTCTACCAGGACATCTATGTGAGGCAAAGGAAAATCATCCTTCGGACTGGCTTTGTTTAGATCCCTGAAATCTACACATACTCTGATTTTATTATCCTTTTTTGGTACCACCACTATATTAGATACCCATTGAGGGTATTTAATAACTTCTAGAAAACCGGCATCCCACTGCTTCTCTATCTCTGCCTTGACTTTGAGCACAATATCTGGGCGAGTTCTTCTTAATTTCTGCTTAACAGGTTTGCATCCTTCTATCAAAGGTAATCTGTGTACTACAATATCAATGTCTAAACCAGGCATATCTGTATAAGACCAGGCAAACACATCGATATACTCTTGTAGTAATGAGGTTAAACTGCATCTTTCTTCTGTAGTGATCAGAGTTCCAATCTTTAACTCTCTTTTATCTTGCTCGGTGCCTACATTTATCACTTCTAGTTCTTCCTTCGCAGGTTTCCAAGCATGCTCTGACTGTTCTACCCGTCTAGCAAACTCCTCATCCCATTCCTCTTCATCCATTGCAATCTCATCCTTATCAAAGTTTGGCCATTCATTTTCAATGCAATATGTTTGTGGATTTATGGAGGATTCACTTTCAGAATTCCTGGAAGTGAAAGGTGTTTTTTAGTGTGAATGCATATCTTGTAGCCAAACAAAATAAAAGGAATTCAACAAATACTGATGAAAATGCTTGATCTCAATATTATTTTAAAGGTTGACTCAATAATTATGAAAAGACCTTATGTTGTCATCTTGAACCAAGATTTCCAACTAGGTATAAAATCACAAAGTAAAGTACAATGCAACGCACATAAAAGCAAATATAAGTAGACACTTAATCATTACTTCTTAAAAACAATTGGGGCTTCTTCAATCTCCCAATTCTGGAATACTTCTTCAACTGAAAGCTTTCGCACAAAAGCGTTGGTTGGAGCTTCTTCTAGAGCATGGACAGTTAACTGTGGTAATAATTCATCTTCTTTTATTATTATTGGCTCATCATCACAGTTCCAGCCTTTCTCTTCACCTTCTTCTACATTGTTGATATCCATGACAGCAAGTTTCTGTCCCAAGACTTCCATCATGTTTTCAGGTTTCATCACATATGCTGACTTTGGAAAAGAAACATGGATAGGTGGGATTGCAATGTCTTCTTCCTCTGGCTTTCTTCCTTCTATTCTGGCCAACCTTCTCTCTCGCTTTATCCTAGCAGCTCTCTTATGATCATCTTTCTTAGGCTTGAAGCCAAGCCCAAACCTCTGATCAACGGCCTTAATTTTCATCATGTTGACTCTTTTATGATTTCCAGCAATTAGATCATTCTGGAATGGCAGCCCATGTTTTAAAAAGCATTTAGTTATCATTCTAGCAGTACTAGAAATAGCTGGTCTTCTTAACACAGTATTCTCCGGTACCCATTCGGTGTTCACAATCTCGAAGGCATGGAGATCTCCATCTTTGCAATCTTCTGCTTCAATATAAGGGACCGCCACATTCCTTATCATGGACAAGGTTTCTTCTGCCTTAACTTTCACTAAAGTACCATTGATGATGTACTTCAAGCATTGGTGTAGAGATGATGTCACAGCCCCAGAGGCGTGTATCCATGGCCTTCCTAATAACATGCTATAGGAAGGATGGATATCCATCACTTGTAGGGTTATCAAAAACATCTGAGGCCCTATAAACAATTCAATATCAATGGTCCCTATCACTTGTCTAGGGGAACCATCATATGCTCTAGCCGTCATAGTACTTGGCCTCATATGAGTAGCATCAATTGGCATCTCATCCAGCATATACCTTGGTAGCACATTCAAAGCTGAACCATTATCCACAAGCACTTTGCCGATCAGACAGTCCTTATATTTCACAGTGATATACAAGGAACATTTTGTGGAGAGCATGATGGTGTCGTGTACATATGAAAAAAAAGAGATTGATTATGCTAGATAATTATTTTTAAAATATAAATGTTGGATCTCAGAAGATGATGAATACTAAGTTGGGTTTTTAACCTATTTGTTGAATTTCTTTTTTTTCTTGCTCAAATTAAAGAAAAAATATTAAATAAATTAAAACAAAATATATGAGCGAAAATGCAACATATGTGCGAACCCTTTAGCTAGTTGAAACAAAAGGCAGAAGAGAAGTTACTAATTGTAAGAAATGAGGTGTTTGAGGTACTCAGTGACTGTCACAATATTTTATGAGCCACTTTGTTTATATTTCCAAAATTTTTGGGAATTTTCTAATTTTTGTATTCCTTTAAATTATTTTCACTATAAATACAAACAAATAGCTCGCACAAACTTAGAGTAACTCCTTTTATCATAGAAAAACAGTTATTTGTTATTTAGAATAAATAGTTTATATATATCATAACATTTTTTATCTTTTTCATTTTTTAAAAAAATCCAAAAAAATAACCAGAAAGCAACAAAAAAATTCAAAAAAATATATTTTTGACACTTTTGCATCATTTCAGCATTTTCAATATCTTTTAAAAAAAATTAAAAATTCAAAAATTTACTTTTAACATGTTTATTTTAAAATTATTAATCAATTTTATTAAGTTGATATTGACATTATTTTTTTAATATTAAAATAAATAAATAAATAAACTAACAAAAATGTTTGGACAAGAAAACCATATATGCAAAGGAACAAAATGTGGACCAAAGTAATTTTGTGTTGCTTAAGGACCAAGTAATTTGGAGAAAAAACACAAGTGCACCGCCAACCAATGACCGCCTCTCAGCCCAGTAGCTTTAGCAGCCACATATGACAGCATCAAGGCTTGCCACCGTGAGCAACAGCAAATCCCACCAACGCTTCTCGACCGAGCTGCATTGTGAACCAGCCACACACCTCCAACCAACAACCTCCTCTCAACAATGTCATCTCATCGTCCTAGCCAACAACCCAGGGCGACCTTCGCAATGCCACACCACCTTCACAACGACCCATAGCAATTCGTCATAGGAGGGGACAGTAGACAAAAAACTAGTGAGGAAAAAGAAAAGAACAAATCTAATGAAGATGAAGAGAGAGGAAGACCAAACCTTCAATCAAGCATATCTCCTTCCTCAGATGTTCATTTGTCTCACCGCTAGTGTAGGAACAAAGAGGAGGCAGAGGAGTACAAGATCCACCATTCCACGCTCCTCCAGTAGCAGTGACGCATGAATCCACACACAGCAATGATGGGGGCGCATGGTACTTGTGTCACCATTGTTCCACGGCTCCTTCAGCCTTGATTCCAGTAGCTCCCTGGACATGTTAAGCATCTTGAAAGGTTCATTCATAACCTTGTAATTTTTTTGGAGTAATTGCTAAAATTGTAAAATTTTGGAGCCAAATGCTTATTATTTTGTATAATATTTCAACTTTTTGGTCACTGTTAATTTGGTTTTATATGTGTTTTTTTTAGATTAACGTGGGTGTCCGGCCAGCTTGCGCGTACCACGATTAATCCCACGGGCCATGAAGTTAACGACCATGTAAGCCTCCAGTGGCTATCATATGAGCAACCGAGATGGTTGTTTTATATGTGTTTTTTATTATGAGATGATGTGGTTATTTGTGTTGAATTGTATGTGGCTAAATCTTTCAAAAATAAATTATATTGTCTATTTTAACATATTAAAAAATCATAAACATAGCTTTTTATTTTTATATGTAATTTTAAATTTAATAATCAATTTATTAAAGCATAAATTTAATGAGTTAGCTTGAAAAATTCATGATGGATCTGAGTTAAATTTAGGTTGAATTGAAAAAAAACATCAACTTAAAGAAAATTGATTAACCTAGCTACTTAAAACTTAACCAAGTTAACATTAATATTTTTTATTTTTTTAAGAATAAAACAATACTGTTTTATTAAAAATGATTGAACTACGGTGATCCTGAACCAATGAATCATACCTTTTTCCAGATTAGTTTCGGATCAAACCTAACAAATATGGCACAGAGCAGAATCCACCAGTGAAAGTGATGTTAAAATTATACATGTCGCAGTCAGCTTCCACTTGAGTCCAATCCATTGAATGAGGAAGATCCCTGACTCCGAATAGTTCTTAATTATTCTGCATATACATCATTAAAATGCCGTCATGCAACCTCAACAGTGAAGCATGGCTGCTGACCTTAAACATATTAGCAAAACTTTGTTGTCCTTCCACTATTTGCTCACTTGCGTTACCTATACCAGGAAAAGGACTGGAATCAGCAAAAGCAAGCAGGCTCGGATCTGGGATTGCTAGCAGTTTCGAATGTTAAATAGCTACAGAAACTCGTTGGTCGAAGAAACAACTCAAAAGAATCCCCAACACATTTCAGATATATCACTTTCTCAGTGCATAGATTCTTCAAATAAAAAACGTGATTGAAGAGGATGCATGTTACTTGAGACTTTGAGCAGTATTGCCACTCAACCAGTGCTTTCCCTTGATTTTAAGGTGAAAGAACTGTAAAGACGCCATTCCTTTTGAATGAGCCCGTGGTGCATGGAGAGTTGAAAACACCGGCCGCCATGACTACAACACGTACAAGGTTTGACGGCTTATTAAATAGTTCATATATACCTAACCCAACTTCCAAAAACATTCATGCTTGCAAGATTAATATTCTCTTGTCCATGATTTGCAAAGTTCTTGATCCTCAAGTAATTTATTTATCTATCTATATATACCCGTATACACAGCTTAAATTATTGCTATAATAGAATACCATATCACATTGCTCTGCTCTCAAATTAAGCTTGCTTCCTTCATCACTCAAGATTCTTCATGGCTCGTTTAATCGCATTACCACTCATTCTCATTCTTCTATCGCTTAGCCACGGTTCATCAGATGCTAGGAAGATTCCATGCCCAGAGAAGGGTAACGTCCTCCTTCCGGAAAATTTGGTGTTGAATATGCTTCCTAAGGGCCCAGCACCGCCGTCCTCTCCTAGTGGTGGTGGTAATCCAATTCCAATTCTTGCTGAGACCGGGAGAATTCCGGGATCACATCCAATTCATGGAGAAGGAAATTAGAGACGTTTCCTGATCTCGTGTTTGTTCGGAAAATAAATACTCTATGAATACTTGCCTTCCAATTGTTACTCCTTAGTTACTTTCAAGGCATATATCATCACAATATATGCTACTTTGTACGTCTTCTTATCCACGAAGTGTATGATTGTATAATATTTAAATTAAGACTCATTATGGAGTCATCAATAAAATATCCACCATGAGGATAAATTGTTTGTGTAAATGATATAAGATAAATATTAGTAACCTCATCAAGGAGTTTACATGAACTTTTACGTGGATTTTAAATATTCATACTGTATAAATCCATGAATCTAATGTTAAATCACGAAGGAAGAAACACACCCACCACCACTTGAATGCATGCGCTCAAAAGCCACCTCAAATTTACTTACAAGGAAGGAATATATCTCGAGACTTGAGAAAAATTCCTAACATACGTTCTCACACGTAAAAAAATAGACAAGGAAAAAATATATTTATAAATAGAGCACAAAAGAATATGATTTTTTTTTATTTCTCTAAAAAATATAGTCACCTTACTTTACATAATTGATGGAATTATAGGTAGAATTTATATATTAAACACATGGCTTGAACATATTGATTGCATTATTTATCATATGTCAAGATAATAAATATCAACAATGTTGCCTCTATATATCACTACCACAATCTTTATATTTATTGATAGAATTTTCTGTTGGTGTTTGTATTATCATTTTGTTGGTAAATAATTTACCAACAAAATCACCGACGGAAATGCTCTGTCAATGAATCTTTTGTCGGTAATTTTTTGTCTGTCTGTAAGTTTATTGGTGATAAAAATATTATTATCAATGGATTTACTGATAGAAAAGACGCACAAAAAAATATTATTTACTTCATTTCGTCAATATTTTCATTGAAAAAATATCGTATGTAATTCTGTTGGTAATTATTTAAAGATATTTAAAAAGAAAATCTATTTTACAAACTATAAAATAATTAAATTAATATAAATCAACACTCTATAATACTCAAAACACTTGGAAAAAAAGAAGAAAAAAATTATATGAAAAAAAATTCTTCAACAATATTCATAGAATTATTAAAAACAAAAACAGTTACAAAAATAAATAAAAATATGTTAAAAAAAACAAGAAAAAAAAAATCTTACCTTAATGTGGTTACAAGTGAAGCTAAAAAAAGAAAAAAAATTGTAAAGTATAATAATTAAAAAATATAAGAAAAAACAAGAAAGAAGAAGAATACATGCCTAAGCATGGAGCTAAAAAGAAGGAGTTGAGGAGAGAAGAGAAGAAAAACAAATGGATATTGATGTTTTTTTATATATGGGGAAGAAGAAGAGAGGAGCCCATCTGTTGTGAAATTAGGGATCCTAAAATTTTTTTTTCGACGTTTTACCAACACATAATTAAATATTAATATTTTTAATTACTTTTGTTGGTGATTTTATCTGTAATATTTATTTAAATTTTTAATTTAATCAAAGATTTTCAGAAACCACCAAATATTACCGATGACTTTTCAATCCATTTGTAATATTTAATTTAAAATTTTAATTTAATCAAAACTTTTCAAAAAACAACCAAATAACACCAACAACTTTTTAATTCATCAGTGATTTTTCTATAAAAAATAATAATTAATAGTGCAATTGAAAAGTTAATAGTTTCAGAGCTCTCTGAAAAATACCAACAGAATTTTCTATTGATGATTCCCTTTGTAATTAACTTGATGAACAGTGTTCATAATTTACCAATGAATTTACTAATGGAATTTATTTCGTTGGTAATACCATTAATAAAAATAGCATGTCATCATTCTTTTCTTTTTTTTAATTATTTTTTTTATTGTAATTCCCTTGATAAACACCAAGGGAATATTCTTATTGATAAAATCCGTCAGCAAGGTACCAACAAAAATATATAAGGGGAGAGAGAGTGAGAGTGAGAGATGGAATAGCTAGCTATATTGCCTCCACATCCACATGAATCACAAATCTTATTTTATGTTATATATTTTTATATTAGTAGAATATCTAATAATCTCATTTGTTTTCATAAATTTATGTGCGTGCATGCTAAATAACAATTTAAGTATCAACCTATGTCAAGAAAAAAAATTGAATGATATGTCATCTTTTATCAGAAATAGTATTGAATTTGATGAAGTCATTAAAAAAAAAACTATAAATAGGAATTAGACTTCCCGTGATTGCATCATAGGTTAGACACTAGTCTTGAATATAGGCTTTTATTTTTCATTGGAGTGTTCCTTGTGGAAAGAAGGGATATTCTAATATTTAAATTAATAAATATAAAAAGATAAAATAAAGTATACTAAAAGGAAACATAATGAAATTGTAGAGAATGTGTATTTGTACATTTTATATTTCTATTTATAAACTTCTATGATTTGTTAGTTGTTTATGGTTTTTGGAATTGTTTGCTAGTTGATGATGATTCTTAAAATTGTTCGATGATTAATTATTATATATGAAATTACTTTAGCTTTTTTAATAATAAAAATATTCATAGATATTCATCACATTTGTTTACCTTTTATGTTGCAGTTGCAGATATCTTAGTGTGTGGAGAATGAAGTTGTATAAATGGTGGAGATTATGGTGCTTTGACGAAGAAGTTGGTGATTTTCAATATGGAAAAAACAACTATTGGCGTAGAAATGTAGTTCTGTGCTGCATATTTCTACTAACTGAAAATATATATGTATGTATATATATATATATGTATATATATATGGAGGTGATTGCAGGGCTAGAAACTCTAAATAGAAAAGTGTAGTGCTTGTACTAGGAACTGAAAAAAAGCATACAGGTATGTGCTAGGTATAGTCTGGCTTGCTAAGAGAGAAAAAAATAGCGGGGTGAGAGGCAGGGGAGGGGGAGAGAAGAGAGATAAACTCCAATTGTTTTAGCAACCTCAAATGGTTGGAAAAGTTTTTTTATTATTATTATTTTATATACCATCAGAATTCAAGTAGGAATGTCAAGAATTTGGAAAGGAATTTGAAGGGGCAAATAAATTTTGTAGGAAATAATAGGACAGGGGATGTATACCGAGGAATTGTATGTAATTTTTAGATTATGAGTTTGATATTTTAGGTTGAAACCCATGAATCTTCGAATAAAAAAGCTGACTTTAGGAACATTCCTAAATGCTGACGCATTGTTAAGCATTGATTTCCATTTATTTTTTGACGGAGGTTTGCAGGGCATTGTACCTATCATGCATGTGCTTGAAGAGTTTTTCATTGTACTAGTACAATAAAAAAAAATACTTCTCAAATGAGTACATCTTAAAAAATAATACAAGAATCAATACATGTGGGTATTGCCTGCACAACTAGGTGTGTTGTGCAAGTGCTCCCTCTGCAACTAGCAAATTTAATTTTTCTTCTTGCATATCTATGGTTTACAGATCATGAAAGTAACAAAAATAATCCATTGGCTTAAAAAAAGATGACATGGCATAAAAAAACTACAGACCAGAGAGAAAAAAAAATAAAACTACAAGATATTAGAAATACTTCATAGCATAAATACTTTATAGCTCTAATGATAATACTTATAAAATAATTAAAAAAAAATGACAAGATGAATTCATCAACACTATTAAAAATTAACTTTGAAATTGATGATAAGTCACATATATTGTCTAAAGATGATAGTATACTTACTTGTTGGTATTTTATCATCAGCTTTAAAATTTATTTTTTATGATATTTATAGATTTATATTGTAAAGATTTTTTAATATTATCAAGAGGGTCATCATTAGATCATTAAAGTTGTGATATCTCTAACATCTTTTTCTTTTTTTCTTTCTTTCTTTCTTTTATTTTTTTTATTTGTTTCTCTCCTCTTTTATCTTTTTGTGTCATTTCTTCTCTTTTTCTATTCATTGAATTATTTTTGTTTCTTTCATGACTATTAAAAGAGTATTTAGAAGTGTGGTTATGATTTTTTTTTTAAGTACTTTATACTTGGAAATACATCAACATAATATTTTTTTATTTTAAAAAAATTATTTTTAATATCAACATATCCAAATGATCTAGAAATATATAAAAAAATTAATTTTATAAAAAAAATTAAAAAAATTAAAGGAATATAGTTTGCACAGCATTCGCAGTCGGTGCCTTAAATCTTTACAAAACATGTATATTAACTTTTGTATATTTAAATGTTTGGTAAAGCATGGATATATTGCTAGTTTAGGCATTATTTTTCAGAAAATATTTTTTCCTTTATGCTAATCAAGAAAAAACACTAGATCCTTAATTGGGATTTAAAGAGTATTTGTTTTTATCTTACAACCTCCTTTTTAAAATATTTTTAAAATTATTTTTTATTTAATTAATATTTTTGCACGTGTTTTTAAATGTTTTTAATGTAATAATATTAAAAAAAATTAAAAAATTAAAAAAAATTAATTAAACACATTTTCCATTGAAAAATATCATATACCATAATACCAAATACAAACTCAAATATTCTAACAATACCAAATACAAATTCTAATACTCTATTTGCTGGTTTGCATTCTCAGGTATGACTCTGGTAGTGTAAGTTTCTAAGATTTTTCACGTTCGGCAATAGATTCAAACTCGTCCAAAATGAGAGATCTTAACGTTCACTTTCTCAAATCTCCAATGGTAGGTTGGGAATTTATATATTCATATTCAAATCCATAACTTCTGGATGACCGAACTCCAGCAAGGAAGCTGAAACAATCATCATGCGCCAAAACAAGTAAAGTATATTTAAAATCACGGTGCCAAAAACAATCCCTTCAAATTTTAAAATTATGGTTTACTTACATTTGAAATAAACTTTCCAACCATAATCAGTCTAGTGTCAAATTTATTAGGATTCTTCTGCTATCGAGCTCAAACTGTACATGCAGTGCCACTAAGGTTTGACCAACTTGCCCTCTCTGCATGTGGTAATTCTGCTTCCTAGACATCTAATTAGTAATTACCAAGTTGCAATGGTTGAGTAAGCAGCAAACAACGAATTTCACAGCATACAAGTACACCAGTTTTGCAGCATGCTACAAACAATACAAGGAGGTAATGGTTGCTATAACAGTGGTACAGGTCGACTGGTAGATCTATTGGCAAGGTATGGTTTATTGGCTTGAGTTCTAAATCAATGACTCTTGTAACTCAGTACACAAGGATCTGTAAATGTCTGAGGCATAGCCTAATGGTAGTTAATCCTATCCTTCAAACGTTATCTATCAATCAAAAGTATGCAAGCAAGACATGAAATTTGCAGCTGAATACAAATTTAAGAGAGATGCGCTATCTCCTACAGTTTCCATAAAATCTAATTGAGAGAACAAAAAATCATCCAGCCTCCTGGATATAGACAGTCAAAGGAAGTAATAAATGAGTACAGCAAAAACAATGAAAGATGAACATAACGAAGCATGTCCTACTCAGTTTCACATGTAGGAAACACTCCTTTTCAATGTTACGATTGTAAGATCAGAGCAAATAAATGCAACAGGAAAGGCCACTCATCTTCACCCTGTCAAAAGTTCCCATGAAAGAGACTGTCATAAAGGCATCGAGACACCTACAATATAAACAAAGTAGGTAGTCAGGTAGGTGGTCACATCATACGAAAATGTAGTCAGGTAGTTGGTCACATCATACGAAAATGACAAATGTAATGTCATGTCATGTTTGATGTTATTAAAGAAACAAATCTCATGGTTACATCTCACTCAGACTGGGAAAACATGTATGTTTCAGTAACATGGTTCTTAAACAATTCAAAAATAAACAAATAAAGTGAAAAGGCTGTCATGTGAATGGTGATTTTATTGTCATTTCTGTTTTATAATTTTCATTTTCCTTAGTATTGACAGTAGAGAGCATAAAATGCCACTACGGCTATCTAACTCACTTTAAAACTTTAAAACAAAGTTCTTTCAGCATGTACAAAAGGATCATCTCAGTTAACGGGGTTAGAAATGACAGTTCAGTTCATAGTAACAACTAGCAAAAGCAGCATGGAAAAACAGTAGCTTGCACAACCTTTTGAATAGTAAAACAAGACCTTCATAGAGAACCAGTCATTAATTTATGGCTAGCAACTGTTCCTTTCACAGTTCTCTTTGAGAAAACATGACATCAATCCACTGAATCAACCAATCAAACTGCAGCCAAAATCTGAAAGTTCTTACATCAATCAGCATTACCTAATAACTGGGATCAATAAAAATCATTCCAGCATATGAAAGCATTTAGAATCATATAAGTCTCTCCTTTCCACTCTCTTCTTCAGACCATTACCTATACACACTTCTTCTTTCCTTATCAAGCTCGGTCAAAACCATATAACATTCTTGCCACCATAGCACCACGCTATTTTGATGCAGAAACCACTTTCAGATTTGAAAGCATTTAGAATCATATGAGTCTCTCCTTTCCTCTCTCTTCTTCAGACCATTACCTATACACATTTCTTCTTTCTTTATCAAGCTCGGTCAAAACCATATAACATTCTTGCAACCATAGCACCACACTCTTTTGATGCAGAAACCACTTTCAGATTTGAAAGCATTTAGAATCATATGAGTCTCTCCTTTCCTATCTCTTCTTCAGACCATTACCTATACACATCTCTTCTTTCCTTATCAGGCTCGGTCAAAATCATATAACATTCTTGCCACCATAGCACCACACTCTTTTGATGCAGAAACCAATTTCAGATTTGAAATTTTCAACCTATCACCAGAGACACTGTTGAAGTTGAACATCGAACACCTATGGATGTTTCTACTTTCATAATCAAGCTTCATCACAACAATGTGTTGTTCTTCCCACCATACCACCACCTCACATTTTATTTCGTTAATTGAACACCATTGATGATCTTCTGCAGAGTCCAGATGAGTTATATAACCCCCCCCCCCCTTCTTTTTGGAACAATGAGCACGAACGTTACTAAACAGAAGCAAGGAAGATATCCTGGCAGATATAAAGGAACACTAATAAAGGGGAGACATTTCAACATCAGAACTGCAGAAGTTCCCAGGGTCTTTAAAAATTACCAAAACCCATTGAAAATGATCAGTAAGGATCCTTGGATTTTTTTCCCCTAAAAAATGTGATTGATAGCAACCTACGGTTACCCCATGGATTCTGAATCTAAGAAAAGCCTAGACCATCAGTTGTAATCAATTGACCACTTCACAGGTCTGTGAAAAAATCCAAAACAATTTATGCTTTCTATTGGTCATGATCATGGCTCCCTGTGGGAATTGTTTCTGGATTAGATTTCCACAAGTCCGTTTATTGCAAAAAAAAAAATCTTTATAGTCTACCGCAATGATTTCACTGAACAAGCTGATATATTTTACATTGTGGAGAACAATATAAATGTACCATTTTCGGCCAGTAAAATAAACAAACAGGTGGCGAGCATATAGTTGGGGAGAAAATGCTAGGAACGGAAAGCCAAACCCACCTTGAGGCACTAAAGCCCAGGAGTCAGATTCGCTAGACAAGCTCGAAATCAACTTCGCTGATGCTACCGCGCTGTGCAATGGCAGCATTGATTCGACGCAACTCAATTGCAGTGGTAATCTATCCATTAAAACAAAAGTAAGAAAATAAATAAAGCGAATATCGAAAAGTCCTTTAAGAGAGAGAGAGGAAAAGATGTCACCTTGAGGAGCGAGCGAGGCGTCTTGTTGTTGCAGGAGCAGAAACCTGCGTTGGAAGAGAGCTGGATTTCAGTGAAGAGAGTTCAGCAGATAACGATTTCTTGTTGAGCTTGAACAGGAAAGGCTGTAACCTTGTTGATAACCTGGAGAATACCTTCGTGGAAGCCATTTTTGCTTGTCGCTGTCTCTTAGGCCTTTGGTTTTCGACAAGGGTTTTACTTGTTACGTGCCAGACAGAGCCAAGTAGTCGTGAGGATGGTATGCTGGTTTGGAAGCCAACGGCAGGTCGTTTCCACAGTTCTTTCAGCCTTTGCACAATCACCCCTGAACTTTGAGCCTTTCTCAATTACTGCCCTGTACGCTGTAACTTCAAGCTTCTTTCCGATTTCGATAAACATTAGCTATAAAGATAACAATTAGTCCACAATTCCTTCAATATCAAATCATAGCATGGTTACGTATTTAATTAATATTCAATTTTCTAATTATAGGGTATGGAACCATTTTTGAAATATAGGTTATTGGTTTAGTATATTTTTTTTTAGATAATGCAATTTATCAGCTCTTACTTCTCTTTTAAGGGATGAAACATTTATATTTTTTAAATTGGAAAAATAATTATATTTTATATTCGTTTATTGAGATGAGATATTTTTTCTTAAATTTAATAGACCATGAAAGAACTTATCATAAATTGTAAGAGAATATATAGATAGAACAGTGTGTGTTTAGAGCTAATATTGATTGGAAATGTTAAAAATAAATTTTTAAAAATAAAAAAAAATTTTGGTATTGTGATGGTTAAATAAAAAAAATGCATAAAAAAAAGAATATTGATTGGAAATGTTAAAAATAAATTTTTTTATAAGGTTGCAATCCACCTATTAAAAGGTATTAAAAGGTATAGATAAGAGTATAACTAAACAATTATAAAAATAAATTATAATATGCAATTATTCAAGATTCATGATGATATTTTGGTATTGTGATGGTTTTTGTGATTGTGATTTGAAAAAAATATTTTATAAAAAGTATTTTTAATTGAAGTTGGTATGATATTTATATTTGTTTCGTTAAAATTATGATTAAAAAAATAGTTTAATGTGTTTGATTAAGAATACTTTTTAAATTGAGATTATAAAATAATTTGAAAAAATATATATTTATATTGAAAAAAATAGGTTTTCAATAAATATATTATTTTAATAATTTTTATTTTACTAGATAGGATTCGGTTTAATACATTTAACTTTAAACTCGATCGGATCTAACTAGAAAAGTGGAGGGTGGCTTCACTGTTCACGTGAACAGTAGAGTCACTCTCCACCGTTACCAATAAAGTCATGATGAGAACCATCTAGGTGGTGGTCAAGACTTGGGATCAAGGAGTTTGCTTTCTCTGTGGTCTCAGGTTTGAGCCCTTAGTTGCTTATATGATGGCCACTGGAGATTTACATGGTCGTTAACTTCAGGACCCGTGAGATTAGTCGTGATGCGTGTAAGTTGACCCAGACACCCACGTTAATTTAAAAAAAAAATAAAGTCATGATGAGTTAAAAGCAGCATTAAGTTGCTTTCAACAATAACACGTTTCAAATGTTATTAATATTATCAAACATTAAGTTTTCATGGTTTGTTACAACAACAAACACAGCTACGAAAACAAAGCGTACTTTTGAAGTAGTGCTTGATTTTCTTCATAATTAATGATTGTATTTAATAGACTACTATCATAAATATTTTTTTTTGATTTGTTTAGTTAATAAAAATTATATTTTTATTTGAAAATTTAAATCATTTCAATATCTTTAAAATCATCATAAAGATATATCTTTAAGATTAATGTGGTCACCACAAGTAAATTTTGATGATAAATTTTTAACACCCCCACCCCCCAAGTGTAATTTTTTTTTTTTTATTTACGTAGGGTGTCCGGGCCAGCTTGTGCGCACCACGACTAATCCCCACGGCCCACTGAATACCCTACAAACCCAATAAACATGTAAAGTACCGCGGGGTGACAGACGTGCACGCCAGGGTTCAAACCCAGATATAATGGAAAAAGACAATTACCTTTCAGAATGCATTCAAATTTTTGTTGTGGCCAAAACCTGTTGAAACCTCAATTCCATAATCTAAACCTACAATATCACATACCAACCTCGCCACGTTTATATTAACGTTTTTTATTTATTTATATAGACTTTACACACATTACTATTACAATTATAAAAGAATTAAGTAGGTAGTTGAGAGTGTGATATTAGTTATTATTCAAAAAGATTTTTATGATTTTTTTAATTTTTAATTTTCATATGATTAAAAGATTTTTTTGGGTTGTAAAGGGGGTTGTAGAGGTTCCTCTCTCTCTCTATATATATGAAATTATTTTTTTTAAATAAATTTATTTGTGTTCAAATACCCCGAAACCTGATTTTTCAACGGCTTTCAATGGCCAGGATTTGTTGTAGTGGAAGATACATCAGCTACCATTTTTAATAAAACGTCTAGCGAACTTGATTCTTTTTAAGGAAATTAGGTAAGCGAGCCTAACTTTCCAGGGCCAGGTACTAATGGTTTTTTTTTTTACAGATCAGACAGACAAGATTGACAATGTAGACCTATAAACACCTAGCTTCTCTTGATCTTTTTTTTTTTCTTTTGACTTTTTTTCTTTTTTAAAATAAAATTATCTTTAGATAAACAATTACAATGATGTATATAAAATTACTCAATCATGCCACCTTTTATAAATAAAATTAAAGATATTTAGGGTTATATGCAACGTTTTTCAATAATTGTATGTGTAAAATATTTAAAAAAATACTACGCACATGGATATTTAATTAAAATAAATTATTTTTTCTTTTTTTTATTGTTAATGTTTATTCTTCTTTCCTTGAATTAATTTTTCCAATAAAATTGTGACGTTATTTTTTATATTAGAAGTTTTTATATGAAAAAGCATGCTTTTGACAAAGAAAGATATTTTTTACGAAAAAATAATAAATGAATAACAAAAAGGGATTTTTGGAAAAGAAAAATGTTTTTTCTCTTAAATCTAAATCAATTAAATTTTTATTTTAGTTGCTTTGTGTTTTTATAAAGAAAAACCATGTTACTGACACAAAAAAAACCATTGCTTCATTAAATAAAAAAAATGTATAAATAAAAAAAAGAAGAGAATATTAATTGGAAATGTTAAAAATAATATATTTTTTATCAATATGATATGGGGTTACAATCAGCCTATTATTAATTAGAGTATAACTAAGCAATTATAAAAATAAATTATAATATTCAATTACTTAAGATTCATGATGATATCCTTTGATGTGGTGCTTGATTTTCTCCATAATTAGTGATTATATTAATAGACTACTATCCAAAATATAATTTCTTGATTTGCTTACTCAAGAAAAACTATATTTTTTATTTAAAAATTTAAATCGCTAAAAATATTTCAATATCTTTAAAATCATTATAAAATTAAATAAAAAATAATTTAAAAAATATGCCTGAATGGATGATTCTCGTTCTGGGATCGAAAAACTAAATTGCCTATAACATGTCATCACATGGGTTGCTAGAATTCACTAGCACCTAAATATTCTAATCCCAAGCTTTAATTTTTAATCATAACGTGAGTGCAAGACTTAGTATTTAAGTTTTTTTTTTTGTCTTTAAAAATATTATTTATCTGTTCTGAAACGAAAGCTATATTTTAATATAAAATAATCTATTTTTTTTAATGCTACCTAATATCAACCGTATCTGCTACATACACATCATTAGCGTTGACCAGGTTGAGACAAGATGACGGTTGGTAAGAGTTGAGACGGTCGTGTGATAGCCAATACTTTCACAGATCAATCCGTTTGGTTCTCTTACCAAACTTTCCAACCAATTATTATCTCGGTTTCATCAAATATCAAACGTAGATGATTACTCCTCCAGCGCCACCAACTTTTATCCCCCACCGAATAGGCTTAAAAAAATAAATTACCGTAAGAAAAATATTTATGTATTATTAAAAATATTAAATTATATATGAATTACCTTAAAAATAACTTAGCTGATGTATTAAAATATAATATAGATTGATTTAAAATATTTTTTTATAAATATTAAAATTAATTTAATTCAAGTTAATTTAGATTAATTTACTAATTTATATATTAAATTATAAAACCATAATAATGTTATAAAATATGAATTAAAATACAATACAAAATTTAATTTTTAATAAAATGTTTATTGAATAATAAAATTAAAAACATAATTATTTTTTTTTAAAATTTTTTAAGTCAATTTGTTAAATTAACAACTTAAATTATAATATGGAGATAATAATTTAAAATAAATTATAAAAATAAATTATTAATTAATATAATATTAAAAAATAAAATTATAAAAAAGCATAAAAAACAACTCAATTGGCAAACCATTATCCGAGTCATGGTGATAGCCTTGGTTGGTCCCTAAACTACTGTTATCATATTAATCTAGCCCTTTGTCAATCTGATTTTCGTTAATATGATCTTTCTCTCCATTCCCACGAGGTAATGAGTCCCAACATCTATACAATGGTCCCCTTGTCATTTTTCAAAACTCACGGTCAACCCTTAAGTTTAATAAAATCGGAAAGAGCTAGTTTTTTAATAATTAAAAAATTGGTAGAGAAAATTAAAACTAATTAGGCTTATTTATAAAGCCAAAAATTCTATTAATATTAACAAAAGTCCTAAAATACATAAACAATTATCGCAAATTTAACATATTACTAAGCTAAAACAATAGAATAAAATAAGAAATATCAATTATAAAGTGATTTTTATTTTTTAAATTAAAAACACTTTTATAAAAAGAAATAATACATTAAAAAATCCATCACTTTTTGCGAAACGGTTAATAGTAGAAAAAGTAATTCAGTCCAGGGCTTACATTAACAGATTAAAAGACTGGGACTGGATTAAAAAATAAAAATAATAAAAGGACTAATCTAGTATTTAACCATTCATGTTTATCTATAAAATACTGAGAGAGAAAGTTGCGCTCAAACAATCATTTCCTTTACTTTCTGCAAGCGAGTAGTAACAACCGATCTAGAGAGAGAGAGAGAGAGAGTCATGGCTAAGCCTCACGTCACCATGGAGGTTGGAAACGACGGCGTTGCTGTGGTGACTCTTATCAATCCTCCTGTCAACGCCTTAGCTATTCCAAGTAAATATCTCCTCCTTCCTCTATCGGTTCTAACTATAAATTTGAGGTGTTTTTGTGACTGATTGTGTTGAGTTTGACGGTGATGCAGTCATTGCGGGATTGAAAGAGAAGTTTGATGAAGCCACCCGGAGAAATGACGTCAAGGCTCTAGTTCTTACTGGTAATTTATTTTATAATACTGACTGACTATTTATATATTTAATTGTTTTGGAAGATAAAGGATTAATAACGAATTGCGAAAACAAAATTATCTGATTATTTTATTTTATCTTTTTGGTTGGAGGTTTGGTTTAAGTATATAATCATTTCTTCTTCTTTTTTTCCTTTTTTTTTTAAGGCAAGGGTGGCAGGTTTTCCGGTGGATTTGACATCAATGTTTTCCAGAAAGTTCACGCGACAGGTATATTTATGCCTGTTTTTATAATAATTTCATGTACTATCAAGGTTTTTTCTTTTAAATTTTCAAATTATTTCGTTTTTTTATTTGAGTGTTTGCGGATATGATTTTATTGTGTGGCTTGACAGGAGATATTTCATTGGTGCCTGATGTATCTGTTGAGCTTGTGGTCAACACTATTGAAGGTATTTATCCGACTTTAACCCTCGGAGTCTTTTTTCATTCATTTTGAATATTTAAGGAATGCGGTGTTTGTATTTATTGTTTGATTGATTTTTTTTTTTGTTCTTTCACAAATATAGATTGTAAAAAGCCTGTTGTTGCTGCCGTGGAAGGACTAGCACTTGGAGGGGGCTTGGAATTGGCAATGGTTTGTGTTTTCTATTATGAAGCAGCATTTAAAGAACTTTGTTTTGATTATCATCATCTTTTCCCATTTGATCATCTAAATTATCTTCATGAAGGGATGCCATGCGCGTATTGCTGCTCCAAAAACTCAACTTGGTTTGCCAGAGCTGACACTTGGAGTGATTCCTGGATTTGGAGGTCTGGCTACTTTTCTATGTAGAACTTGAATGCATCGACATGAACACATGCTTTCAAGTTCAGCTGTGTATTTTTTTTACACAGTGGACTAAACTTGTGAAACCCTGTTTAATTTTTTAAGGTACACAACGTCTTCCAAGGCTTCTGGGGCTGTCCAAGGCCATTGAAATTATGCTGGTAAATCCTCTATTAATTTATGATTGAAAACATGTTAAATGAATCTTGAGATTATGGTATTCCTTTTAGGTGGAGAAAGATTGAGAAAAAAAGCCAACCTTTGAGCTGTTGTTTAAACGTGGTTTCCCCTTCTATTAATGTTCACATTGGAAGTTAAATTTAATAGCCTTTCACTTTAGAAGGTTTTCATAAATTTTTGGGCGCGTTCTTACTGGAGAATTCCAGGTAATCCAGTTCTTTGGGTTTTAGAGATGAGTTGCCACTTCATATTTTTTTATAAGAAAACTTATACCTGGAAAAGGTAAATTGAAGAACTAATTTTTCCTGAACTGTCAGCTGTTAGCCTGCGAGAGAGTTTTAAACAAGTTATATGTAAAAATCACCATTATAACATTTTTTTCATTCCCAGTGATGGGAAAGTGAACAAGGAAATTTTGTTTAATTTACCTGGCTTGCTGTGTATGTTAAATAAAATGAGAAACCTCAATAACGTTGCAAAACTTCAAAGTGCTTAATATTAGGCCGGGGAAAGAATACCAAAGCTTAATTTCATCCTTTGGAACTTGATGGTTTGCTATGTCCAACAGTTTTCAGAAATGCTTATTCAATATATTATTTTCTTTATCATATGGAACTACATCTTCTTTGCGTGCTCATTCAACATATTTTCAACTCTCTGCAGTTATCCAAATCAATCATGTCTGAAGAGGGGAAGAAGCTAGGTCTAATTGATGCTATTGTGCCTTCTCAAGAACTGCTGAAAGTATCTCGACAATGGGCTTTAGACATCTCAGAGAGGCGCAAACCATGGCTGCGTTCTCTTCATAGGACAGATAAAATTGGCTCGCTGTCTGAAGCACGTGAGGTACTGAAAGCTGCTAGACAACAAGCGAAGAAAATTGCCCCAAATGTGCCGCAGCATCAAGCATGTCTTGATGTAATGGAGGAAGGCATCATTCATGGAGGATATAATGGTGTTCTAAAGGTACTTTTGAGTTCAGGATTTGCTGTTTGTAGATATAGATGAGAAGTCTTCAATAGAGAACAAAATGCTTTTGCTTTTAGCAGTTTGTGGCTGTTTTTCTCTGGAACGTGGCCTTTTTATTAAGTTTATATTTGAGGCATTAGCTTGTGCAGTAATTGACCTTTATTATTTGTACTTTACTTATACTGACAAGAACATGTCATTTCATAAAAAAAGTGGGATCTGTACATGCACATTCTAATGGAGTTGTTGTTGCAGGAGGCAAAAGTCTTCAAGGAGTTAGTTTTGACAGAAACTTCAAAAGGTCTTGTGCATGTCTTTTTTGCCCAGCGTATGACGTCTAAGGTACACCATATGAATCAAGGTCTACAAAATTTTAATAATTTATGAAAATCAACGGATTCATCATGTTAAAGTGTTTGTGGATACTCTAAAAATTTTCAGATGTGATCCAAAATAATTCACAATTTGAATTGTTTGCTTTTTGTGTTTGTTTTTTTGGTAAATGCTTTCTTTGTGTTGTCCCAGAAAATATTTAATTCTCTTTCTTATTCTAAAAACATCTTTTGATTTTTCCTACACTTAAAGGGAAAATCTAGGTTGCAAGGGAATGAAATTGCTCCATATGATCAAGCTTGTGAATGTGAAATACTTGAGGTGTAAGCATATAGACTTCTATTGATTTATCCTGTCACCACTAAGGGATTGCTCTAGTGGATTTCTCTTTATTTGAGGGCTTATTCATAAGAACATGCCTGGTTTAAGAATTATTTATATAATTGTAACCTTATCAATACTCTGTTCTTAAGTAGTTTAGATAAAATCGCGTGCTCATAGATTTGCAAAACATTCTTGCAGCACATAACATCTGAATTTTATGTTTGTTCTCCATTCTGCTTTCTTGTTCTCGCTTCACAGGAGTCTCATGTCTACTGCTCTCTCTCTCTCTCTCTCTCTATTTATATTTTTTTTTTTACTCTTGAAGTGAACTTATTGATATGCTCAAATAAGCAATCTGTATATCCAATTTCTTTCTTTCAATCTCATCATTGTTAACTTGGTCAGATACCTAAAGTCACTGATGTTGGGCTCAAACCACGACATATAAAGAAAGTGGCTGTTATTGGTGGTGGTCTAATGGGTTCTGGCATAGCTACTGCTTTAATTGTGAGCAACATACATGTTGTTCTTAAAGAAATCAACTCTGAATATCTTCAGAAGGGAACAAAAACAATAGAAGGTACACAAATGTGACTGACATTGACCATTAAATTATTGATTTAGTGCTATCGTGTCTCCATCTTTGAAGGACTTGGTATAAAAAAAATGAGAATAGTGTTTGACAAAAAAATCCTATATCCTGATACATCCTACATATAGTTATTATTTGGGAAAGTTGTTCTGTTTGTTTTTCCATATTGATTTTCGATTAGATTCTTCTGATTATATATAATTTGCACATACTTTCTGGCTATCTTGTTGAGTTTAGCAGCAAGGGGACGTGTCAATAGTCCACAGAGTAGTTAATTGTAACATGTAATAGACACAGTGGAAGAACCTCAGCCCTTTTTAGGGATGCTAGTGTCGAAAATTTACCTTTTCCCTTTTGAATTCAAATCCTTCAAACTGAATACTTGAGTTGAGTTTGGTCAAATGTTTTCCAGAATATGAAAACTACTCTGATATGTATTACTCTTGTTTTTGTGTTCTATGGTTAAAAAAACTCATAAGTTGTTATTTCACTTCACAGCAAATGTTCGAAGCTTAGTGACAAGAGGAAAGTTGACACGGGATAAGGCAGATAAAGCTCTCTCCATGCTCAAAGGTGCATTGGACTACTCAGACTTCAAAGATGTGGATGTGGTCATAGAGGTGAGCGGAGCTTGCCGTCCCTTATGACTATGAAATCTTGAAATCTTGGTTATATTTGGGAACTTGCCATTGGAATGGGGTGATTGCTTGCTTTGAATATGATCTGTCCACACTTGAGATTGTTTATTCACAGATTGATTCTCTTCATTATATTACTGTTCAATGGCATTGGGATGGATTTCCATAGTTATGGTCTCTTTAAAAGCCATTTGAAATAGCTTCTTTGATTTGCAGGCAGTAATTGAAAGTGTCCCTTTGAAACAAAAAATTTTCAGTGAGATTGAAAAAGTCTGTCCACCTCACTGCATTTTGGCGACAAATACATCTACCATTGACCTCAACTTGGTTGGAGAAAAGACCAGCTCTCAAGATCGCATTATTGGTGCACACTTTTTCAGGTTATACTCATTTTGCTTTTCTCACACTTTATCATTATTTTAGCCATCCAGATATCAATAGAAAACATGTGAAGGTTTTTTTTTTTTTTTTCTATTTTTCATATCTCCCACTATATATGAACTCTTGGTTGTTTGATTACTGAAATTGTGAAAATATCACACCCCTCACCCATCTATTTAGTACAAGGAGCAGCTGTATGCTGAGGGTTTTGTAACACCATTGGGCTTTGTTTGTGTTATATGTTGTTTTGGAATTTCACCCAATTCTGAAAAAAAATGACGTGACTAGTTTGTGGCAATTTGCCTTTTAGGTTTTGTAAAAGTGAAGACATAAAAGAAGAGAGGATTATTGAATAGAAGTTATAGAACTACTGTTCCTATGTCTTTGTTTCTTTAGGAGAATATATGATATGAAAGATAGATACGAAATGACTCTTGTATTGGTGCCATGGTGCTCTGTGACTTTGGATAATCCATTTAAATGACTCTTTTATTGTTATGTCAACTATGTTGAAGCATATTTTTTTACCGCAATGGTTTTCTTATATGTTATCTCTGACGTGTTCTTTTATGGACAGTCCTGCTCACATAATGCCTCTTCTGGAGATTGTACGGACTGAGAAGACTTCTGCCCAAGCAATTCTTGATCTTATGACTGTTGGTAAAACCATAAAGAAAGTTCCAGTTGTTGTGGGTAACTGCACCGGCTTTGCAGTCAATCGATCATTCTTCCCATACACCCAAAGCGCACTGATTTTGGTTCATTTAGGAGTGGACGTGTTCAGGATTGACAAACTGATCAGCAGTTTTGGCCTCCCAATGGGTCCTTTCCAGTAATGTTTTATCCTTTAACGTTATAGTTTGCATTTGCATCACTTTTTTTCATTTTTAAGGATGATTTAAAACATGCATTTTTGTCACAATTAATTGCATAAACATAAAGTCTTCTGGATCTAATGCTTTAATGGGTAGAGATTCATAACAAACCTTTATCAACCGTGAAACCAATTGATTTGAATTTAAAATTCAGAAAAAAAATACCACCATTATTCATTTTTTATAAAATATTGGTAGCGGGTGAAGTCTCCTTTGGCGTGTAGTGTTTGTGCATTCATACATCGTTGAAATGATATTTTGTCTGCCAATATAAGGACTACCTTTTGCATCAATGTCTTAACAGAGTTGTCTCTAAATGTGTTCAAGCGCATTAACTTTTAGGGTACTTTAAATAGGTGATCATAATTTTCTGCACTGCTCCATGGCTACTCTTGCAGGCTTCAGGATTTATCTGGATATGGAGTTGCCCTTGCAGTTGGGAAAGAATTTGCTAATGCATTCCCTGATCGTACATTCCAGTCTCCATTAATTGATCTTCTAGTAAAAAATGGAAGAAATGGTAATAAAATATTTATATAGATTTATATTGGCATTCAAATGACATTTGCTTCTATGTATCGTGGTGATGCTTTGCTTTGCAATCTTGTGTCACGGGTTCATACTCTCTTTTGGCATTTCAGGTAAAACCAATGGAAAAGGATACTACATATACGAGAAAGGAAGCAAGCCAAGGCCTGATCCATCAGTCCTACCAATTATCGAGGAGTCGAGACGGCTTGCAAATATTATGCCTGATGGAAAGGTAGTTTTATTGCAATGAAAACTGCCATTATGTTGAGATTCTATAGTAGTCTGTTTTAAGATGATATCGAGAGCGCACTAGTGCTGGAGACAATGTCACAAGTACATATTCGGTTGCTTAGCTGAAGACTTCCTAATCTACTTTACTGGATTTTATGTGGCAGCCTATAAATATCACTGACAAAGAGATAGTGGAGATGGTTCTCTTTCCAGTGGTGAATGAGGCATGCCGTGTTCTGGATGAGGGTGTTGTGGTTCGAGCTTCAGACCTGGACACCGCATCTGTTCTCGGAATGAGCTTCCCGTCTTATCGGTGAGTACTTGTCCAAATTTCAAGTTTTTCCCCTTGTTTAGCTCTTCCAAGAGTAATCTTACTGAACAGATTCCCAGGAGGGGAATATAGGCTCGAGGGATACAAGGATTTTTTTTCATTTCATGTGGTTGTCAGCAAGAAGATGAGTTGCAAGCCCTTGTTTTTTGCATTAATGAACCACGTTTCTCTTGCGTGCATGCACCCGTTCATGTTAAAGTCCTCCTCTAATATCTTACAGAATCCTCGTGCAAGTTTTTTATTGCCCATTGACTGCCCGTACTTTTTTGGAAAAACCTGGCACTTGTATCTCATGGCAAGTGTTCTTATTTGGCAGTGGTGGCATCGTCTTTTGGGCTGACCTAGTTGGGCCTAAACATGTATATGATAGCCTGAAGAAATGGTCTCAAAGATTTGGTGATTTCTACAAACCATCAAAGTTTTTGGAAGAAAGAGCAACTGGAGGCATACCACTGGTAAGGGCCCCGTCATCTCTCTTCTTCTTCTTCTTCTTTTTTGCGACTCTTCATTTGTTGAATGGGGCTTCATTTATGCATTTGTTTACCCTCAAGTGCATTAATTGTGAAAACGACCATGGAGATGTACACGGCATTAGTTGTAAAGGACCGCTGATAACCTCTTGCTCTTCCATGCAGAGTGCGCCTGCTTCATCGTCTTCAGGGTCAAGGTCACGCATGTAGTCTACAGTTCTATGTCGAGTGGTTAGCCCAGACTTCAGGCATATAATTTTATCAAGAGTAATAAATTCAATGCTATTACCTTCCCCCCACCCCCCCAAGCAGAAATCCGGAAGGCAATAGAATTTCTTTCAAGAAATTGTTGTTCAAGTTGTCGGTAGTCGTTTTTGAACTCCTCGTGGATGGATGGCTAAATAAAGTGGTTGTATTTCTATGGACAAACGACGCGTTGAATGGTAAAGATCTTTTGTTCTTGATTTTCCATCGTGAACACGCGTGTTTATACGGCCAAAATTATCACAAGTTACAAACGCCTACGTGGTTAAGCCCTCCTCTTCCATCTCTTCTTTCTCCTTTCTTATTCCCTTTAAATACCATATTATATAATGATTTCATTTATTGCTGCATCTTTAAATAATAGTCAACTTTCTTCTATATAAGCATTATTTTTCTTATAATTATTCATTCGAACAAAAATAAAAATGATATGCAATGATGGTATTTAAGCCATCACAAATATGAGATCCATTCCCAAAAAGGAAAAAGAAAAGCAATTAATGTGAAAATTGCCAAGTGTCTCTTATCAGTGGCCTCGAATATCTAAAGCACAAGTTCATGGATCTCTTTTCCCTTCTTCCTCGAGTTTCAGCAATTATTGCTAGACTTGAGAAAGTGTAGGCTAGGTTAGCTATCATTATGTCCCACCACAAGAAAAATGAAAAATGCATATGATGGTATTTTAAATGTGCATTTCCACGTAAAAAAATTTTCAATTATAAATCCAAAAATTTATATATAAATTTAATTAAATAAATTAAAAATTATTTGTATAACAAAAATAAATTAAAAAAACTCAATTTCTAACTAGCTAAACTCATCATCAGTATTATAAATTCAATAAAATTTAATATTTTTTTTATAATTTTATATTTAACTATATTATAAAAAAATAAAAATCAATAAATATTAAAATATTTATTTAAAATCATGATAAATTTACAAATATTAAATAAAAAATTATATTGAATAGCTAAAAATTAATAAAATATTAAATAATAAAATTAAAAAATACAAAAAATTCAAGCGAGAAGTATTAAATTAAAAAAAAAACTAATAAAAAAAACATAAAGGTCAAGGCATGATGGCTTTGGACAGCCCACGCCTCTAGGTATATTTATTATTTTTTATGAGATGGACAATTTTTTTAAAAAAACAATAGCAAGCGATGTAGATTTTAGCAACAACAACGAAGGTTGCTAAAACGTTGAGGATGGTGTTTTACATTTAAAAATTCATTTTCGAGCATTTTTTACAAAAAAACCCTAAAAACCTAAATAACTATTATGCTATCAAATAACCCAAAAACACAATCCAAGAATGTTTTCAAACTTAAGAATTTGGAGTTTTACATCAATACTTATCAAGAATACCTTCAAATGGACTTAAGCATGTTTAGTACCCTTTTCTTCTTTGATTTTCATCTCCCATTTCTTCCTCCTATATAGTTTCTTCTTCTCTCTCTTTCTTTGGCAGTGTCTTCTTTCTCTAGTTAGACCTACAAGTCCAACTCTCATGTTCATTTACTTGTCTCTCTCTTTTTATAAGCTCAAAGGAGATGCATGCAATGGGTTTTTGGTAAGAAAACTTGAAGACAAGATGAAGGAGTAGAGGTTTTTCTCCTCTATAAGTTGTCAGGCTCTTCAAAGAAAACAGAGGGTGACTTTTTATGTTATTTTTGTTTTTTATCCCTATAATCCTCCATCTTATATGGCCTTTTTCTTTGCCCCTCACATTCCCCTTCACATTCACACACACACACACACCACTCCCATGCTCTTTTAAGTCATATTTCATGTTTACAGGTGTTTTCTTTACTAGCAAAATTTCTAAAAACATTTCCTGTGGTTTATAATATTTACTTTCATGTTTTTTTGGGCTATACTTCACTCATACAAACTTATTAAATTCTCTAATTATTAATCACCTTTCTAGAATTTATTTAGTAGGTATTTAAGTTTAATCTTACTTCTTACCAAGGTTTGTATTGACCCTCATGAGGAGAATTTCATCCTCGAAATGGATGTTCGTACCTCCATGTAAAGACAGCATAGGATATTTCTTCTCCATCTTTATTCTCTCTCTCATGTTGCTTCTTTAATTTGTGAATTTCTACATTGTATTCTTATCAAAGACATTTTATTCCTTAATTCCTTCTCTCTCCATTCTAAAATCTTGACTGGTATGTATGGTGGGGCAAGCTTTCCTTTCATTGTTGCAAGCCCCTCTTCTTGCTACTTAAACTGACCAAACTTAGAAAGTGCTTCCTGAAACAAATGTCACATGGATTCCCATCAACGTCTCTAAATTGAAATTCAGAAACTAACTTCCTATGTTGTATTGACTTTTGACTGTTAAATTAGTAGTATAATAGTTTTCCTCCTTATTCTGAAGTTAATGGCCATTGCTATCTTTTTCTTCCCAGCAGCTACTCGCAATGGTGTCCAATTAGCTCGTGTTTTGATGGCAATTTTGTTTTGCTTGCAATGCCCTAACTTTTTTCAATGAAGGACTTCTTTTTTATTGTTTATGAATCCTGAATTAGTATTCTTTCATTTGACGTTTGCGGTATTTTGCATTTCTATGTTTCTGTTTGCTAACATTTTTTACGAATACAGTTTCGTCTCCCCCACCCACCCACCACTCCTTCCCCATGCACCAAAATATTTGCATACCTTTCGCCCTTTTCCTTTTCATTTGTATGCATGCTTCTGAATTCTTCCCCTTTCCTACGTATTGCAGCTATTTATTTGTTTATATTAGCTTGGTTTTTTCTAATGTAATTTGCCATGTTGTTTCCTTCGCTTTGATCAATGTTACCAGGGTCTTTAGGTTCAAAAATCCACTCCGAGAGCTGGTTCAGTGTGGGATCAGCGAAGTTGTCTAGAAAATTAAGACATGTTTTATAAATTTTACTAAAAAATGTCTTCTGATATGGTTCCTATACATGAGTAATATGCTACGTGTTTTTGTTGGTATTAAATTCATGATCTAGCTTTCGGTTTTGATGGGCCTACTGTGTATTGAGCTTTTCTTGCTATGCTGTCATTCGTACAAAGATTCAAAGGTGTAAAGGAGCAATATTGCTCGATTTGCTCACCTAAGCAGCCAGGCCAAATCATTTGCTCAGCTGGGTAGATGATCTTTTACATCGTGAGAAACTAGGGCTCTGTGTCCTATCAGATTCAATGTTTTTGCTTGACAATAGCATCATCGTTTGTTTTTTTCTTAACAAGTCGACACTGACACGATCGATGTGTTGCAGGACCAGTTTGTGTCCTCTGTTGGCGAGGGTGTCCTGTGCATGTTGTGCTTAGTTGCTGCTTAAAAACTAGTGTTGTTTTTGTTGGAGCTGATCCAGCCGTTTTTTTTTAATCCAGAATTTGAGATCTTTTTTCCAAGCCATGCTTAGCCTTTTCGTGTCCAAACCATGCCGGTCCAGTCATGAATCTAAAAAAAAAAAGTTAAGCTGCAGTGTCACTAGAACAAAACTATTTCCATCTTCAACACTTGTACAGGACAATTACCCATGAAAAAGAAATGTTACTCGAGCATTCAGATCTGGTTCTGTTTTTTAAAACAAGGGAACATCATCGGCAACCAATTTGATGCCAAAATCATATCCAGGGCCACAGCATTGCACTGGCAATAAATCTAGTTATCAGCTAGTGTATAATCATTGAAAACGCAGCTCATAGCTTAGGGAACAGAATTGGTTGAAAATCGGAGTAAAATATAGAAAAGTTGAGATCCAATGTATATAGAAAATATACTTTCATATGCATACTTCTTTATGGCCTATATTGACACGAGCTTAGCATAACTTGGCTGATTGGCTGTGAAATTTCATATCGGGCACCACAATTTCAGGGTTTAGGCCAAATTTATCAGTATTTTGCCCCCAGGGTGCCTTAACTCGGGTGCAGCATCAGCAAGTGCCAAAAGTAGAATCACAGACGAGAAACAATGCTACCAATTGACAAAGGCAAATTTATCAAATTTAATGTATTGACAAAAGCAACTCCATCTATCTAGGTATTGAATGTAGCATCTAGATTGCAAAGACAATCAGCAAGTAGGAACAGTATCATACACAATTAATAAAGGAATTTCTGCAGGCAATTCATGGATCAAATTTGAAATTTCATATTCCATGAGAACTCGTTAAATTGCTCTTTGTTTTTAACAATGTGAAAAGAACAAGAAAATTCCTAGCATCTAAAGATACAATCTATGATGGTAACTGCAAGTAATAATATTAAACCATATCCTGTGCAATTGTAAGGCTCAGAAATTTACACCAGTTGAATTATGGTTGAAGCAGAAACACTACTATGTGATATATTAATTTACGTGAGAAATAAATTCAATCCTGGTCAGTTCCAACACCAAGGCCCAATACCACGTAGAGACTGCATCAGCATCGAAGCCAGAATGGGTATTGTAGTAGTATTATAGAAATTCTGTAGCATACCTCGGACCAGTCTTCAGAGCTGAAATATCCTTGCAGTTCTTTTCAAGACTTCAGTTTATTATCTCCATTTTGTGGGAGGCCTGGGATTTTTTGAAGATCACTACCAGAGGTGGAAACTATAGAAGTAACCATCTGGGTTGGCTTGGCAGTTGGTGGAACAACTTTAACAACCCCGTTGCTAAAGGGCCCTCGTTGACTCCCAGATCCAATTCTGGTGTTTGCTATAACATTGCTGAGTGGGTCTTTTTGATTCCCCAACTCAGTTCTGGCTAATGATGAACACTTTGTTTCTGTTGAAATTTAAATCTTGTCATTATTTCACTAATCAGAATAGCGTAGATCACAACAACTGAGAATTTGAAATCCATGTCACCTTACAATGGAGCAACTAAAGACAGCCCTTGCAAGTTGCAATAAGGAAACTTAAAACAATCACAATTGATTGCGTGGAAAATGAGAATCATGTAACAAGTGGTATATGTAATCACAGTAGCTGATTGTAGTTAATGCACATACACAAGAGTTCACTCCAATGGTTTGATCTTCCTCTTCCAATTATGGAGGTCCTCAGTTCAAATTTCAAAGCCAACGGAGAATGATTGTATGGGGTGGAAGAGGGCTATTTCCCAATGTGTAACCCTAGGACCAATGTGCCTCCTAATGTAGAAATTCTAGTAAATGCAACTTTCTGATTGCAAAGAGATAATTTGTCTAGCATACGCTATTAGAAAACAACTATTTCCAACTTCAATTAGGGCATTATAATGTCAAACTACACAAACAAAAGGAGTTAAAAAGCAATGTTTGTTTCAGGGAAAAAGTTCAATAAAATTGGCATATTGGCAATGCATATTAGGACATACTAGTCTCTTATCATTAAATGTGAGTTTATCATCTCAAAATACCAGACCTGGCAGCTTCCATTTCTAGAACCATTAGTGTAAAAAATTGGAGACAGGAAAGAGAAACTCGCCTTTTATTTCCCCGAATGTGATGAGCCTATTAAGGCAATCTCGAAACTTCGTTAAAACAATTCTTTCTTGCTCTGCATGAGCCTCTGCCATGCCTTGTCCACAAGGCAGCTGTGAAGAAGTGTTGCAGCCATGGCCCATCAACCCATTGGGGGAAGCAGCAGCCATAAGCATCGTATCTTGTTCATCGCACATCAATTCCAAGGTCCCAGGAGACATTGGTCTTCCTTTTGGCATATCAGCACCATCCAAGCTGGAATCATCAGGACCTACTTTATCAGCATGGTTTGCACTAGAACAATCATTAGCAACAATTTTATCAGCATCTGATTCCTTGTGGCTCTGCAACCTTTCTTGAGTAGATGAAGCAAGCAAAGTTTCTCTTTGATCTTCTACTCGCTTTTCCATTGAATTTCTTTGGTCTGGGCATACAAAAATATTAAAGGAGGCCCATTCATTAGATATTATTTGCAGTACTCACATTTTATTTTTATTTTTTTAACATTTAAATAATGAAAAGGAACGCCCTTTTGTCAGATCAGATATAGTTCTATTCAATTCACTCTTTATTTTTCAAGAAAAGGAAAGGCTACAGAGCATAAAAATATTTACAATGGATAAGTAGTTGGGCGTCTTCTTATATCTATTTAGTTGGTGGTGCTTGGTATACCATAAAAAAATTGCAAATAGTAACAAATATGAAGCTGACTTCTTGTTACATGGTGGAGGAAATGTGATAAATCACATAAAGTCCCCGCCCTCTTCCTCTAGCAAACAAACTTGAAAATCTCAGACACAGGTTTATATATCACAAGCTAACCCTCAGAGCATAGTCAGCTCAGGGAGATAAAGCAAACCAAACTGGACATAGAAATGATAGATAATCTAATCAGTTCAGAAAATACACAGTCAAAAGAAACTAAGCTGGCATGGCTGCAAGCATCTCAGAAAGCTCTTGGAGGCCAAGAAGGGATGCAGAATGGGAATGACACTTATTACATGGAATATCAAGAGGAATGCAGACATGGAAGATGATATTTTGTTGCAAGTGGATAACGGAGACTCCTGTATGAAAATGAAGGGGTTCTAGTTTTAAAGAGAGCAAGATCCAGGAAGTTATACCACTGACTTGTTAGAGAAAGCTCGGAATGCTAAAAACATGAGGCATTTCTATATTTCTTTTCTGCACTTATCCTTTAAGAAATAAAGAGCAGACACTTAATGCTTAAATTCTGAAGGGTAGGACTATCTCCATATTCCCCAGTTTAGTGGGACTATCAATCTCATAACAAATTTCCTTTCCTCTTCCCAAACCAAGAAGCAAAAACCATCTTCTAGAACCTAGTAAGCTTCCTCTCTTCCCAGGCCAGCTCAGTTCGACAAATGCAAATCATGAACTCTCAATAGCTTCAAAGAGAAGGAAACATGTACCAAATGCTGAAATTTATATCTTATTGATGTTTTTGGAATGACTAAATTATTTGTATAAAACTTCACATAAGCCTCACAATGATAAAATGCTTTCGCTTGTTCCACAATTCATGTAAGCATTGTTGTCAAAATCATGAGTTTATTCGTAAAATCATATAATTTTACAAGTCAACATGTATCCAACGTGCAAAATTGAACTAAAAACTCGAAAACCAATAAAATCATACCTGATTTGTGGAAAATCAGTAAACCCAGTCCAATCTTACGAGTTTAGTAAATTTGTGATATGAATCAAGTCAGGTTTGAATTTGACCTTAAAATGTTTGCTAACCAGTTTTACGAGATTGAACATATCTCTCAAATCGTACATCGAATCAAGTTGAGATTTTACAAGGAAAAACTGGACACATGAAATTATATTGTGGTAAATTTTTAGGTCAAATAGAGTTCAGGAACAAATTATTTCAGAGAGTCGAAGTTACTAGACAAATCTTGTCAAATTTACCAAACTAGAACTTAGTGTACTATTTGGGACATATTGGAGCTATAGATGGAATGTTGCTAAAATTTAAGTTGAGCTGGAAACTAGACATCTCAAGCTTTCCAACCATGTATGATAGGCACAGTAATTCATCCAGATGAAAGAGAATGTGTTTGAAACCAAGATTAAAATCTACCAAGAATGTGTGAAAATTGCAGATTTAGGTTACATGAAGGAATTTTAGCATGAAGACTTTATTTTTATTATCTTATTTTATTTATTTATTTAAAGTTGAATAATTATTTTTATTTTGGGTTTGTTCTGGCACATTAGACATTGTCTAGGAATTTATTTTATTATTAAACTTATGTTAGTTAATTAGTAATTTAGGTTCATTAGATTGTAACTCAAAAGAGGTTCATCAAGAATTATTGTGATAGAACAACCAAGTTGTCATCAGGTTCTTATGTACTTTCTACCATTTAATGATTCCCCCATGTATTGGGAAGTTTTGTTCTGAGACACTGTATTTTTCCATGTCATTAATTTCTTGATTTATAGTATCTATCTCTCTTATTTTATTTAAATCATTCATTGATTATAATGTTGATGACTCTCTTCATCAAATTTTAATGTAATTTAATTTTTTGGCTGAAATTTTCAATATATAATTAGTTAAAAAAATTTACTTATGATTTTACGATCCAAGTTTACATTGTATTTTACATGTCATGTCAAAAAAATATTTTTGACAACCTTGCATGTAAGTAATGCACAGTACAGGTACCCATGGATGCTACAATTAGGGAGTTGTAGGATCATCATGAAACCCATTCCTTGTCCTATTAACTTTCTTTCTCGTAATGCATATAAGCAACTGGCATATCCAAACCCACCCATGCAAATGTTCTGCATTCTACACTTAGCAAACGTCAACCAAATTAAGGCATGCACTTGTTAGAACAAGTCAGGAGTTGGAAAACATGATCAAGAGTTCTAATAGATAAACCATGAGAAACAATTTTGAGCTATTCTGATATTTTCATCAAAGATATATGGCCATAGGCAGTCATTCAGGCATGCAAATGAAGAGATGCAATATAGAAGCATAATGAAAAGTTGTGCTTAAACATTCTGAACCAGAAAAAACTTTTTTTAGGACATATATGAGCATCGTTATACCTGAAAACGTCTTCGCAGCTTCTCCGGACAGAACCACCAAAACTGAGCAAAGTTCTTTTAAGTCTTGTGGTTGGATGATGTCTGCCAAGAGAGACCTGCAATCATGACATGAAGGTTAGTTTTGAAGACAAGAAAATTGGCAATGTTTTCATGAAGATAGCCACCATACCTGTATGTGATTTTTGAAGGGCCCAATGTTATAGCATTACCGGCACGAGCAACGGGATTGGAGGGCAATGAAGAAGAGGGTGCAGGAGGCCTGGTATGGCTTCCCTAATGAACACAAAAATCACACAGTAACACTGTCATGTGTTGTGAAATCAGACCCAAATAAGATGATGTGGTAATAAATCAACGGATCTAACAAACAGCAATGTGAATGTATTTTGCAAATGTGAACCATGACTCAAAGATACAGAAGACTGACAGAAGCAAGTTTTATGATTATGTCTTTCTTCTTCTTTCTGATTTGACTCTACAAATACTAGCTTATTTTACGTATCAAATTGTAAACAGCTAAGATCAGGTAGCTTTAAAAAATCATAGTTGCAATAAAACAAAATATCTTTGAAACCAAATTAAACAAATATGCTAAGAGGACATTTACCTGTTGAAAATGTCCAAGCCTGTCAAATGATTGATCCTTGACTGTCTGCCCAAAGAAAAGCTCCTGACCTTTTCTCTTCCTAGATACTGGAGGGGAAGCATAACCAGATGATCCAATAGCCCCTGTTATTGCAGCATTTGCAGCCTGTTGAATATATGCCATGTTGTTGCCATGGTCACCATGAAAGAGTGCCTGTCTCTCTTCACTTCCTTCAAAGTTCTTGCAGTCCATGCATTTACAATTTTCAGAACAAAGAATATTGGCTTGGAAGCATTCACAGTACTTTTTGAGACATCCAGATTTCTTGCAGTGGCATCCCTTATTGTGCTTTACAAACACCAATCCGTCCCCAGTTTCTTCCTGCAATTGTTTCCAACAATTTCATATGATGGTCAACAACACCAGAAAACAGTGTTACCTCATTAAAAAAAAGAACTCAATTGAATTCCAAGCAAAGGTAATTCCTTTAAATTCAACAGTAACAAGCAAGAAGAAATTAATTATTACCTATGTGTCTATCATAATGGTGTTGAGCTAATTTTCTAAATGAATAAATTCCACATATATAAAAAGAAACTCCACGTTACAAAGTTCAGCATATGAGGATTTATTTCAGATAAAATTCATAGGAAAATGATTTGATATCTAATGAATATTTTGATAGAAGAAAATTTTATTAATAATGAAAAAAGAACAGAATAACAAAATAAAGAATAAGTTATCCATCAAAATGGAGAATGGGAAACGAAGAGAGAGAATATAAGATCCCTACAATCTCTTCCAATGTCAAGAGCCCTTCTGTCTCTTCTAATGTCAAAATTTGAAACCCCAATTATTTTTTCACTGTCCAAGACTTGATTATTTGGTATTACACACTGAAAATGTCATTCAAGGCAAAAAGAGAATGATAAAAGGAATATTATTTTGTTATGATTGAAAATCATATCACATCTCAAGTAGTGGTAACACCTTTCATGCACAAGCAAGGGAAAAAGACAACCACCACTCAAAATCTTCACAATAAAAAATACAACCTAACTATAGCTTCAGACAAAAAAAAATTGTCATTTAAATTCCATCAAAAAATGGGAAAGGCTCTGGTTCCAAAAAGAAGAGAGGAAAAACACAGGTAAAGAAATGGCTATACATGACAAAGACTCCATTGTGAAGTAAATGTTGAGAATACCATAACAATTGTTTCTATTTTTTGAACTAGATTAAAACAAAAGGAAACAACATCATGATTTGATATTGGTTAATAAACTTCATAAAAGCATTCAGCTGAAAAGCAGTCTACATAGGCATAACCAACATACCCGACTATCCCGTGTTCCATGTGGGCTGCTTGCAATTTTTGGCCTGAATGCATTTGGATTACGCTCTAAAGTAGCTTCAACAGCTTCCCGCCTAGCAGCCTCATTTTCAACATTGTTATAACAATTAACACAATTGCACCCATCACAGTATGTTCCAGAGGCAAAACACTCACAGTAACTGCTCCAGACATGAAAAAAATTATATATCAGCAAATATCTTGTACCGACCACTGCAGAACAAGAATTGACATAAAATTCCCAGAAAACCAGGAAAGTCAAAGCAAACCCAAAACCCATTATACAGAATGCTAGGATATCGTGCAACTGAAACACAGAAAGAAGGCACCATATGTTTAAAATGATTTAAGCAAGCTTCCTAGGCATTGTTTAAATGTATGAAAATCATTTCAAGCATATGGCTTGAGACGAGCAGTACCAGACCTTCAGTGTTGCACTTAAAACGTGTACTTCCTGGATATAAGAGTGGAAAAGGAATTCAATTGTTTCTTTTTATGTTGAAATAAAACCCTATAACAAATCAACATATGTAACTCCATTTTCAAAATTCTTAAATAGAAAAGCAAACAAGCACTAAATCCTACGACCAAAATGTATTTGAATTAAATTTCATCAGAAACAAAACAGCAAAGCTGACTCTAAAGCATAACTCAATATCATCACACTGATGAAACATTACTACGACGATGTACTTACAGCTTTAAGCACCGTGAGTGTTTACAGTTACACTGTCTTTGCTTCTTTGGAGTACCATCTTTCAATTCAGTGTTCGGTATTGGTATTGATTTTGGTGATTCTGGTTTCCTGAACATGGCGGGGAGCAGTCTTAAACTCTTAGGAAAGAAATAAACGGATGAAAAATTGAAAGAATGTCATAATGGAAACTAATTCTGTGTCTTGATCAATGCAGAGTTTCAAACAATGAAAACAGTTGCGAAGTAACTAATTTCGTGTCTGTCTCTACCAAAACTTCTCTAAACTTCATGTTTGGGGCAATTCTTCACCAAATGCATCTCAGTTTGAAAATAAACACACCAAAACATCTTCATCAATAGGAAAGGGAAAACAACTATCCTAGTGAGGAATCACATTTACAAGACTGTCTCTTTTTTTCATTATTCAAAGGGAAAAAAGAGTTCCTTTCTTTTAAGAAAACTAAGCAAGCAAATTGTCTCCTTGGAAATTTTTTTGAAAACCTACACAAAAATGGAAAATTTGTATGGTTTCCAATTCATTACCAACAATTGAAACAAAAAAAAATGAAAAATCCAAAATTGAATTGATGAGAGAAAGAGCAGTGATAAGAACCCTCCAAAATTAGCAAATATGAAAACTTTGCAAGTCCAAAATCAAAACTTTCAAACAAAAATTTCTATTAAGCCCACAGATTGGTAAAATTCCATAACCAATTATTCCAAGAAAATTGAAAATTTAGTAACCTACACAGCAAAAGCTACACATACCATCTCAGAAAGCAATTTTTTCTTTTCAAAAATTACAAATTGTAACTTACACAGCCCTGACTGGCTGCTGCTGCTGCTGCGTCTGCTGTTGCGGTACCACTTGAATCTCAGCCACCTGTGGCTGCAGTTGCAGTTGGGATTGTGGATGGGGCTGGGGCTGGGGCTGGGGCTGGCTCTGCGCAGCCGCCGGGGAAACCAGGAGAGGCGGCTTTTGCAGTGGCGACGGCTGCGATTGAGGATGGTCAGGAAGTACACCCTGTGTAAAATCGAGCTGTCTGGCTAGCTTCTTGGTCTGAAAATATGCATTCTCCGATTGCTGCTGCTGCTTTTTTGGAGGGAATTCGCTTCCCTCACTTTCCCCCATCTTAATTCAATTTTTTCCCCAAATCACCCCTTCTCAGATTCTTTAACAAAAAAAAAAATAATGAATCCAGAGAATTTCCCTCTCAATAATTACACAAAATTCGACAAATCCTCAAACCTTCAGATCCAAAAACATGAAAATAAATAATCCAGAAAACACAATTACTTGACGAATGTGAAATTAATCAGCTCAAAATAAATCCCAACAGGAAATTTAAACTAAAACTGGACAAAAAAGAGAATTCCTGACAACTTTGATCCAAAACCGAAGAGAGGGGGGGCTAGAGAGAGAACGAAAAGGCGCGGTTTTGAGTGTAATTATTATTAAAAAAAAGTAACTGTAGTTTAGCAAAGGAGTGTTTTTGTTTTGTGCTCTGCTTCTGTTTTTGGTCTTGGTTTTGGTTCGGCTGGCGGTGTTGTTGTTGTTGTTGTTGTTGTTCTTCTTCTTCTTCTTCTTCTCTCGTTTCGAGTGTCTCTCCTCCCTCTCTGTCAGGTGATTTTGAAATTCAATTTTCTTCTTTATTCAATGGTTGGATTTCCGTTTTGTTTCTAATCTGACGGTTTTTCTTGAATTCGATGATCTGACGGTCATATTTCATAGATAGAGAATCAGGTATCGTTGTTTCGCCGTTTGATTAAGTATCCTCTAAAATTTCAACATTAATGGTGTGACTCCATTTGTCTACTGGGATAGTGTACACTGTGGTGCAGGGTGCGAAGAATTTACAAGTCCCGACCCACGGATTCATGCCACGTAGGGACATGGTTAGTTGGCAACGTGTTATTGGATGGTTGGGTTATGAGTTAAAAGAGGAGGGAATTTTTTTTAGTGGGTTCTTCACTTCTCCTCCCTCTCCGTGAAAAGTGAAAATAGAATATAAAATTGGCGCTAAACTGTTGACTTGGAGTTAGAGTTGGAGATAAGGTAAAGTTGTAAGATTTGGTGACAGATTTCCCAAGTAAATCTCAGCACTCCAAGGTAACTTATGGATGGACAAGATCTATTCTAGACGCAGAGGAATATCAGCACGTGATTGTAACTAAAACGAGAAAAATATATATATGGGAAGAAATTGTCTGACACTAAATATTGCGCAGCTAAAATAGGCAAGTTCTTCAATGTTCTTCTCTTTTGAAGTTGAATTGTTATTGTTTTTTAAATAATTTTTTTATTAAAATATATATTAATAATATTTTTTATTTTTTAAAAATTATTTTTTATAATAGCACATTAAAATTACTTAAAAATATTAAATATATATTAATTTAAAATAAATAAAAAATTTAAACTTTTTTCATATATTTTTAAAATATAAAATAAACAGACGCTTCATAAATCAAATTATTTTCTATGATAAAATCGGCTTTGGAAATACCCACCCTACATTGAGTTTCATTTTTTTTCTTAGTCTAATTCTTTATTAGTAAAATAATTATTAAACTTGACTTGGTATAAGATTCAAACTGCCAATAATAAAAATTTAACAAGAATCCAAGCTATAATTAAATTGTATATTAATCCGCAGAAATGATTACGTCAAATCAAATTTAACTTTTTGATAACCTCTTTTTTTTCACATGGAAGGGGCTAAGAAACACCCTGTTGAATCCGAGTCGACACACGATGTCCTGTGTTCAAGAAGTGTGCATAAATCAACCATTTGAAAACAAAACAAAAGGAGCCTGTCTCTTGTGTTTCACTAAAATACATGAATCCACGGGTCTTATCAACATTTGAAAAAGAAAGACCGAGTTGGAAAATTCTCCTGCAAAGGAGATGCTCGTGACATCCAGATTAAAATATAAAATGATTGCCAACAAGATTCCTGCAACCATCCTTACATTCTCAAGTAGTCGAAGCCGTGAACCATGGAACACGGTTGCATGCTGAATTGTAACGGGTCGTTTTTCATACGAGCAGCCAAAGTTCAGTTTTAGAGCCGAAAGTGATACAGACACAGCAATGCTGGTTCCAAGTTCTTATTATTATTATTATTATTATTATTATTTTCTTTCTTTTTGGAAGGAAGAAAAGGAAAGAAAAACTTGAAGACCGGCGTTAATGCACCATTAATAAAAGAACCTTTAATAAACGAAAATCAAACAACATCGATAGTAGTCAGAAAACCTATTTAAGTTTTGAGCTGTGCAATAACATCCATCCTCACCCAGCAAAGAACACAGAACTACCATGATACCAAGATGAACAATGCAAGCTCCATAGCCTCACTTCTTTCAATACACATCTCTCATTCTGCCTCGCCCAACACGATGCCAATCATCTTGCCGCCCCTGCTCCATGTACATGTCCTGAACTCTTTTGGCGGTGCTAACTGGCGATCTGCTCCTGTCTCTCTCTTCACAACCCCATCTGCCACGTTGAGGAAGTGAAGGCGGAGGTAGAGGTGGAGAGGGTGGTTGTCTCTCAAACCCTTTCCTTTCATGGAAAAAGGTATCCCTTCCATGGTCATTATGTCCCCAACCCCAATCCATTGGCATTGGCCTGTCAAAATTGTTCCTCCCCCTGTATTCATCATCTGCATAATCAGATCGATCTCTCCTCATGTCATGGTCAGAGAACCGGCCCCCTTGCCTGGGAGGCGGACCCCCAGACCCATAATCTCTGGGTCTGTCTCTGGCCCAATCTCGAGGAGGAGACCTATAGCCATTCATAGTCCTGCCTGGAGAGAGATCCAATGAAGGACCGGGAAAGTGTCTTGGAGGAGCATGCAGATGTAGGGGGGCAGGATAACCCCGCCGAGGACTCCCTCCAGATCTATAGCGAGGCCTCTTGCAATTGTTACAGAAATCTCTCCTTGCAAAGTTCAGGTTGCCACATCTGAAAGGGAAAAATGACATGAGATTTGAAGATGCTCCATCTTCACGGTATCATAAGAAACATGCTAAAACAAAATCAACCGTTAAAAGCTAAAACCCTTTCCTTCTATCATTTGCATACAATTAGGAAGTGATATTAAGACAGGGAGGAGATAACCAACTTCAAGTCTTATTCAACTCAAATTTAATGACCCCAAAGTGCCAGAATCAGGTACCAAGAAAAGAGAAAAAAGGGTGTGGAGGAATGGAGAGCGAAACCATACAATAAAAAACTATGAAATATGAACTTACAAAGGATCTGTGCAGATCCAGTCGCCTTCCCTAGGGCGTACATTTGGATTATTCCTACCCATGCCCTCCCCTCTATGACGTCCTGGACCAAGTCCAGGCCCATCAAAACCTCTTCCTCGAGCACAAGGGGGTGAAGAATCTTGAAATCTACCATGATACTTCCTGTTGCTAAAATCACGACCTCGAGATGGCCCCCCTGAATTATCAAAATCAGAATTGTATCTGTGATCTGCATCCCTATGACGTACAGGAGAACCAGAACCTGCACGAAGCCTATATCCTGGAAAAAAGCCAGCGAAATCTAAAGATGAGCAACCCCTAAAACAAGGGAGAAATTTTGTTAGTGCAACGTAGAAATGCTAGCTGTAGATTTGACCCAAAAACTGTGAAATAACCGATCCAACAAAACAGCAATGACATGAATCATCAGTCAGGGCATTTCCCCATAAAAAGTGCGTATAAAGGAGATACCAAACGCGGAAGAGTAAGGCATTCACATGATAATGGCCTATTGCTCTCTCTCCAAATGATAGCCCCCATGACAATGAATACAACTGGAGCAGCACATAGTATAACCAAAACCAGTTACTTGAAGTCACCAAAATCTACATACATGACCAACAAGTCCATTTTTTCCTACTTTAACAGGTCATGTCCTCCCATTTCATCACCCAGAGCATCCTTAAAGATATGTTTCTAACCTAAGTACTGAGTTAACAACACCAAATCAATTTATCAGGATCAGCCTTAACTTCACAATAGCAATGGGAATGAAGCTTGGTTGATATGTGAAGCCCAACACAGACCACCATAACCCAAGCACAAGTATGTCCCGATAACTTCAGTCAAAAACAAGCTTCAAGGGCAGCAAAACCAACAAGCATTCCACCAGTAGAAGACAGCAAGGTTCGCAGTAGCTTAATAATTCACAAATTAAGTGGCAACCAATTTAATCCGATTATCTTCACAACCAACTGTGAATTATTAGATTACTTCACAAACACCTGTGAATTATTAGAAATAATGTAACATTATATATTCCACGCAACCACAGTACCCAATAGTTCAAAGCAACATGGTGGACAGAAGCCATAACGATCTTCCTGAACACAAAAGGTACTTTGTCATGTCCAATATGCACTGTCTATACTCACCCCAAACAGCCAGTGAAACTAAATTGGAAATCAGAACCCGATGGAGACCACCCAAGATTTTAAAGAGGTATGCAGCAACTTCCCAGACTAAACCCATTAAACAACAACAAATAACAAAGACCTAAACAGCACAGCAGAGACTAGAAAAATGGGATGATAGTGGAATTCCACAATTCTTATGGACTTAAGACTTGATATAACAACAATGAAAAGTAGAATTCCTTAGTAGGTACTAAGAACCACTCAACTTAACCCGATTCAACCATCCAAATGCTGAAGAGTACATTACACTAATGAAAAGCCCAATCAAGCCACTGGTTCTCACAACAATAATTCCAACTCAAATACAAATACCTTCTGGAATTTACCAGTTACCAGCAATTTAACACCAACTTAAAAAATGCAAACAAACAGAACCTGCGCCAAATACCCATCAGCTAGCTGCAAAAATGCCAGGTGTCAAAACAAAGCCCACAAATGTGACCACACCCCAAACATGCCACCTACCCTTGATAGAAAATTCCTTGTAAAATGCAATATTTGTTTTCCCCATACAATATCAAACCATAACACGTAGTTCCCTAACATCCCTGTTCATACACAAAAATGGCTTTCCAGCAAAATGACACAGCATTCAAAGAGTTCCCATACCACTCAAAATAATGATAGTTGCATTTCCCATGAATATACTAGCCATAATACAGAAACCAAATCCCCAGGGATCATGATCCAAGAGTGCACTCACACCAACATGCCTTCCTTGAGACCCAAGTTATTGTAGGCAAGCTGTAACACACAATAGCAAAATTTACTTGCAATTCGACACTCATATGGTAGTAGATCCACAAGCTCAACATGAAATGCAACACACAACATCAAGAAACCTATCTTGAGTAATGTTAAACCATACCCAAAGCTATTATCCACGGTAAGTTTCCCATACTTCAATTATTTGGCAGCTTAACATCAAACTGTCAAATGATTTCCATCATCAGTTTTTATCAAGGCAACTAATGAAGCAATACATGATTACAAAACCATTATTTGGGAAAATATATATGTATGTATGCATGTATGTATGTATGTAATAAAATAAAATTAAGAACAAAACAAGGAGAGAATGAAAGAGAAATGAAAAGCACCACGGGATAACTAAGATGTATCCAAAAAGTTGCTCACTTACACTATCATGTTCTCATTCTTTGAGATAAAAGCTAGGTTCCATAGAAAAAGCCTTCCAGTGAATTAACATTAGTCCCACCATCAATCATAGAAGACTTCACACATAATTAAAGTTGTTTTCCATAAATTAAAAATATAAAAAGTGCAGATTACAACCTTAAATAACAAAGCAACTTCATTAATGTCATGAATTTTATTATTTTTCTGAAAGTTCCTCCTCAAATCACTCTTGAGTCCCAATTCTTCAAACGTAATTCATAAAATAATAAAGTAACAAAAGAAAACTTAGCTTTCGATACACTAGGTCAAGAACTTCAATAAATCTACAAATAAAAATATCAGCGGAAGAATTAATCAACTGTATCATTATATTATGACTCAAATAACTCTACTACTTCGAGCTAGATTTCATGATTAAAAAAAAATTCGCATATGCGCATCTTAATTAAAATATGAAGAGATACAAAAAAAATTTAAACAAACTAAAATTAAAAAGAAAGAGACGAACCAGTATCATCAGAGTATCGTTCCGGGCGAGAATAGGATGGGGGTTCACGGAGGAACTCTCCAGGCTCGTAATCGCTACCACTTGTGAGGCCTCCACCTCCGGCGCCATCACCGCCGTCTCTGACGAATGGACGTACAACGAGGCTGCTAAGGAGAGGCTGGTGATGCGGTGTCGTTTGGTCCTTGTCTCTGGACCCCATCGTTTTGTCGCTCTATCTCTAAACTCTTTCTGTTTGAAGTAGTGACTGATTAGGCAAGCGCGTCCACAAATATGTGCGTCGGGTAATTTGTTTGTTTTGTTTTTGTTTTGGGTTGGTCTTTCAAAGGCGCGTGATTTTTGTAATTTAACGAATTACAAGGCCTTTGGTTGGTTTTGTCGCTGTGTCAGCCTCTTATCGAGCATTGTTTACGTGTTTTCGAGTAATTTAACGAATTTTTTAAAGTATTTTTATTTAAAAATATATTAAAATAATATTTTTTTTTAATATACAAATACAGCCAAAGGCTAAGAATGTATTTAAAATGCTTTGTTTTTGCTTTTGAATGTTTTTTTAAAATAATTTTGGTTTTAAAAGATATTAAATTGATATTTTTTAATATTTTTTATGATTTTAATATTGTAATATAAAAAATAAAAAATTATTGATATATTTTAAAAAAAATTATTGTAAAAACCATTAAGAATCACAATCCTAAACAATTATTAAATTCAGACAGTTTAACTTTAAAACTTTTTTATCTAACTTTTTATTTAGTTTAAGTTTAAAATTAAAAAATACAAAAATTATGATTTAATTAACTTAATTATTTCAAAAACAAATTTAGATAATTATTAAAAAAATACAGAGAAGAAATTAAAAGGGAAAAAAAATCTTGATTGTTTACCCAGCCTATTTAGAATTAAATATGTGAGATTTTTTTAATATAATTCAGTTAATTTAATTAATTTAAAAACAAAAATTTAAAATAAAAATCTAGAGTAAAATTAAAAAGAAATAATGAAAAAAAAACCTTTCTAACTTTTTATCTGCATAAGTTTAAAATTAAATATAATAGGCTTGTCTCTATGTGACATACTTGAGAAGCGATGAATCATCGAAATGCCACCTTTTAAGTGAAATTACTATTTTGCCCTGTCAGATTTCGAAGTTACGATTAAGCCCCTGATTGTGCACCTGCACTGTCTACACGGCGTGTGTGTCGTGCACCGCTACTGTCGGTTTCTCGACATCGATTCTAACAAGGTGTCGGCGCATCGAACGACCACTACCGAGCTCTCAATCTCGTCCGTTAATGGTCGTGTATATCACAACCAACCAGGGAGGGAGATCAGCGGAGATGAAGTTCGTTCTTGCTTTTATCTGCTACTAATGACGGTGTTGACGACGGGGACTACTCAAGTTTTGGTCGGAGTGAAGGCACATCTTTCGATGGTGGTATCGAGGCGTATGCTGGTCGGACATAGGAGAAACGGTAGCTTATTTCACCGTCAAACAAGAAGAGAGAAAGAGACATGGATTAGCGGATCTATGGGCGCATGTGGTTTGACAATTCAATCGTGCTTGATTTGATCAAACGAACCAGATCTAAATTGAACCTACGATTGTGATCTATTTGGGTTTTGATTGGGTGTGGGCGAGCTTAGATTGGTTTTCTAAATCAACAGCTAGGATGTAAAATTATTTGAATAATGAAGAAAAATACCAATTTATTATTATATATGAATAATAAAAAAACTAGAGTTTGAATAATGAATAATATTTCAATCTGATAAGTATTATTTAAAAATTATTCGTACCCTTAAAATAAGAAAATATCAATCCAGTATTCTTTAGTACAAGTCGCTAGCGACATGGGTTATGAAATGTCCTTGCCTCAAGAAAAAATTTCCTAGCATTCATAAATTTGTGATATTATAGATTTATTATTATATATTAATAATTTATGAAATATATTAAATCTTTAAAATTAGTAAGGAAAATAACCCTCGGTGCTTCAATACATATAACTTAAATGGTAGGAAAGGACTCATTCGACCTGTAGGTTTTGGAATTCAAGTTTCATCATTAATTTCTTTAAAAAAGTGATATATTTACGTTAAATTAATCTCATTCGTAAAAATATTATAAGTTTTAGTTTTGATATAAAAGCGTGGTTTGTTACCTTTGAAATGTATGTAGGTGTGAGATTAATCTCATTTATGTTGGGATAAAAGTTTTTTATATTTGTACTTTCAATTTTTAAAATTAATTTATAATTATTTTAAATTAGAGTTGATGAGATAATTCAAATTGATATGTTAACAGAACTAGCCCGAGGCTATTTATGCTAGTTTATAACATGTTAAAAAAAATACAACTTTACTCAGTATAATTATGGCTTTTACAGTGGAAAAACTATGATATAAATTATGACGGACCAGATTAAATGGAAACACACAATAAAGAAACTAGCTATCTAACTTTATTATGTTATTTTTTTTTTATTTAGAAAAACATCACGTATTTATGTTATTTTGATGTATTATTTTACATAAAAAATAAATATAAAAATAAAATAATGTATACTAGCATCTAATTAAATAAATCAATAATTATCTATGTAAAATAACAAAAACAAATAGTTAACAATAACCAAAAGATAAAGTGAAAAAATTAAGAAATAAATATAAATCAAGATATTTAATCATACATAATAAGACATTTACCTGATAGTATTTATAAAATTTATTTATTTAAAATAATAAAAGATAAACTTACACAAAAAAATTGTAACATGAAAGATAAACACAAATAAAACTAATTGAATAAACCCACACCCTATTAACAAATATTACGTAAGACAAAACATATCAAAAATATTATTTAAAAAATAATATATTTTTATTTTAAAAAATAAATTTTACTTGTATAAAAAAATAGATGAATTAGAATAATATCTTGAAAAAACAAACTTAAAAAAAAATTTAAAAATTATATTTAAAAAACACATGTAAAGTTCATGACCAAGGTCATAAGATTAGGATAAATCCATAGAAAAGAAATTGAATATAATTACAAAATCAATATTATAAAAAAACTAATACAGAACAGTGAGATTACACAAAGTCGAATCTTCAACAAATCAAATGTTAAAAGATGAAACTAGAAAAAAATAAAAGAAAAAATAATTAGAAGGTAAACAAAAAATTTTAATTGGATTGTTAAATTGAATCAAAAAATAACTTTAACAAAAGAAAAAGCAAAACAGTAAGGGTTAAATTAAAAAAAATAAGACAACAAAAAATATAATTAAATGACGACATTGAAGTAAAAAAAAAAAAAACTTTAACAAAAGGTCAAGAAAATAAATTAAATATCAAAATAATAAGGACTAAAATGAAAAACAAATATGATAAATTATGATTAAAGGAATAAATTGAAAAAAATAACTTATATAAAAGGAGTAAAAATGAAATAAAAAATCTAAAGAACAAAGGCTGAAATTAAAAAATAAAAAACAAAGAGAACAATTATGCATTTTTTCTGGCAGGAGAAAGAAAAGAAAAAATAATCACCAACAAAAATCCAACAATCATACATTATTACACACCATACAATATAGAATAGGACACTATGACATATACAAAGAGATGTTAAAGGGTCAAGATTGGTTACTAGGTGGTGTCAAAAGATTACCTTAAAAGGCGCGGACATTATCAACTCGCGAGCGCATTATTAGCATATTCTAATAATTTTTTTTATTAAAAATTAAAAAATCCACATGAAAATACTAAAGTACCCCTCATAACCCTGGTAATTGCTACATAAACCCACATGAAAGTACAAAAAACCCCTAAATATGAACCTTATTTTTTGCCTCTTCTAAGGTCAAATATGTGTTTAATCATACACGAAGAATGGAAAAAAAAACCCTCTTGTTCAACAACCTAATATTTTTTTATCTTAGGGGTAAGGAAGTATTTTTATTATTCAAAAGTTTATAAAAAATAAAAAATATTTGGTTAACAACTAAAACTTGTACACTTTAAAGGTAAAAAAATATTTTTATTAAGCAAAAAAAACAAAAAAAACTTTGATATCCTCAAAAAATCTTTTAATGATCAACAAACTTAGAAAAAATCAAAATACCCCTACAACAAAGACCATCATTTTTTCTAGCATATTAATAAAAAATTATACTTTTTTCCATGTATAAATCATCTTATATACATTAAATGAGAAATAAAAGAATCCATATGTTGTATCATATAAGAAATCATTTAAAATCTTTAAATAATTTTTATGTAGTTTTCCAAACATTTATTATACAATGTAGTTAAAAAAGCTAATTTATAATTTACTAGTATACTGGTTCATGCTCTGAAACAAGTCAATATTATTTTTTTAATGTAAAAAAAAATAAGAATCCAGAGAATGTTTTAAAAGTCTTAGGTCTTGCAATTATGCCACACTCAAACATCTTGGGTTTGGCATAAAACATGGTTGTCAAATTCAAGACACTTGAGCCTAATAAGTGTTAGACCCAAGACTCTTGGGTCTAAAATGATTGTCACATTCAAGTGTTTTGAATCTGGTGTGTTTACCAAACCCTCTTAAATGATCTGGCTCTAGCGTTGTTACTAAACCTAAGCGCCATGGGTCTCACAAAAACTCTAGAAGCAAGCTATTTTTTAATTTTTTTAAAATTAAAAGCATTATTGTACTGTACATGAAAATTGAAAAAAAAAACCTGAAATACCCTTTTTCGACAGCCTATCCTTTTTTGATCTTGGGGGGCAAAGCAGTATTTTTATTATTATGAATATTATGAAAAACCAAGAAAACCCTTGGTTAACAATTCTAATTTTTGTTGACTTTAGTGGTAAAAGATTACTTTAACTATGTTAGAAATTGAAAAAAGCACGTACACTAAATAATCTTTTAATGACTACTAAGTTATATGAAAAGACCCAAATATTTCTAAATTGAAGGCTTAAATTTAACTCACTAAAAGGTAAAAGAGTAAGGTATGGCAACCATGCTAGATTCAAGCGACTTGAGTCTAATAATCAAATCAAACCCAAGCAAATAATAAACAAAAAGAAGAACAATTATGCACTTTAGTTGTTAAAAAAGAGAAAAGAAAGAAAAAATAAAAACAATCAATTACCAGTAGCAATCCAATTATGACATCTCTACAATGATGCACCATGTGGGAAAAGGCACGATTGCTTATCTAGTTAGATGACGAATGATCAAATTTATCCGCAGGAAAGCATAGTTTTTAGACCCGTCTCAGGCCAAGGTCCAAATTTCGGGTTTTGATCAAGTCTCCTAGGTTAATTTTTTAAAAAAATTAAAATGATGTTATTTTAGTAAAAAAAAAAAAAAGTCAATGGGTTGCAATTGGGTTTTGCCAAGTCAACCCATCAGATCAGCAAGGTTGCACCAGGTTTTTTCTTCCCTTATTTTTTTCAACTCAGCCCAGCTCCAACCTCGAATCGGCCAGGTACCGGATCGAGTACCTGGGCCAGGTTGGGTTTTAAAGCTATGCTGGAAAATATCTCACATGCTTCCTTAATGGCATGGGCGTTGCTCAATGGTTAGGGCGTGTGGAACATGCACCAATAATTTTTTTATTAAAAAATAAAAAATATAACATGAAAATGCTAAAATGCCCCCCATTTATAGTCCTTTTAATTACACAACGTATCTATGTGATTTCTTTGTCTTAATCCACAGTAATCTATATCTATAATAAATTCCTCATGCCATTTAACTTTTTGTATAATATAAGAATATAATTGAATAGCCCAAACAACTATAGGCATTAAAATAGACTTTGGTAGTGTTAGACATTGTGGCAGCAATTGTTTTTCAAAAAGTTTTTGTTTAGAAATGTATTAAAATAATTTTTATTTTATTTTTTTTAAATTTATTTTTTTACATCAAAACAATAAAAAAACACAAAAAAATATTTTGAAGAAAAACACAACTTATTTTTATTTTTCAAAAACAAAATGTCACCACAAAAACAAACACACCCTTTAAAAGGGCATACCCTTCTTTTGTCCTAGAGTCCCAGCTACGGTCTCTAATCAAAGTGGTGATAATATTTTTTAAGAAAACTTTAAAAGTTATATCAAATATATTTTATATTAATTTTTGATATAGTTATTAAATTCAATCTCGACAGGTTAACTTGGGACCTGAGCAACCCATGACCCGATTAGGGTCTGAAGAAGGCCAAACTTGGACATGCAATGGCTCGGAAAGACTGGAGCAATTTGTCGGGTTAACTTACAACCTGAGTAACCTAGCACAATCTGCTAAAATCTATTTTTTTTTAGAAATCAAAAAATTAATCTATAAATAACTAGCCTATCATATATTTTAAGAGGTGAAAGATATTTGTTTGTGCGGGTGTTCTCATACAATTTCTCTTTTAGCAAGCAAAAATCTAGCCTCATGTATTTTTTTAACTGGAACAAACATAATCAGTAATAGATAAATAAAAAAACTATCTTGAAAAATGAAGTTTGTGTTCGAATTCATTATTTTTTACAAATTAGAAAAATAAAAAAAAACTTTTATTTCTCTTTAATAAAGACTGGGGTTAGAAAACATCTAAAATATGTTCTTCAAATTTTTCCACCCAGTAGAAGCATAATGGAAAAGGCATTTCTTCATCTATTTTCCAAGTATATGTTTATGTTTATTATTTACAACAATAATATTGTTCTTTTCTTGTAATGACAATTGTACTATATATATATATATATATATAGTACAATTGTATCATTTTCATGAAACACGCTAGCCTCGTCATCTTTTCTTTACCAAACACACCTCTCTCTCCATGATTTGTTTATGCCTTCACAACTTTATGTTCTTTTTACACCTTCTAAGTAAAGTTCTAATTTTTTTTTAATAGAGCAACCATTTTTGTATTAACTTATGTTCATTTTTATGTTTTTTTATTTGGATTTTAATTAGTTTTAGATTTCATGCAAGATTTGTTATATCTTCTCCATCTTAAACTTCAATCAAGGTAAAAGTATTCGATTTGTTTTACTGAATGAAAATAATGGCAAAACACCTTTGTATAATCAATTTCCATTGAGGGTAGATTTCTTGGGCATAATTTTAGAGTTGCTATCTTTGTTTTATAGAGATAAGAGGCTTGCAAAATTTAACGTTACCGGATGATTGAGTTGTTGTTTAAAATTTATACACCATGCATCACATCCTAGTGATATTCTAGCTTAATCCTGTAACTAAACCATGCATCACATCCTAGTGATATTCTAGCTTAATCTTGTAATTGATCATGTTCCACAAGTGTATAAACATGTTCTACAAGTGTATAAACATTTAAAGATTTTTCTAATTTTTTAGCAAACCTTGAATTCTCATAGAAAAAACTAAACAGATAGCTCACACGTTGCTTTAAGTTGATTAATAAAAATATAAATGGTTATTCTAATGACAAATGGAAGTGGACTTGAGTAATAACATAATTCAGACGCTTTGGATTTGACAATTATAACAAACCCAAATTACTTAGGTCAAGCGTCTAGGCCTGACAAGGCGATGGAAAATTCCAAATACACAACTTAATGATAAGATTGATATAAAAATAATTTGGATATAAAATTATTAGTGAAATATATAATATTTATCCTGAAAAACTCAATGTAGCTGAAAAAAATAAAGGGAAAAAAATCATGTCCCGAAACTTGCTTTACCCCATTCTCTACCATGAGCAAGAAATTTTCCCTTTTTTAGTTCAAAAGTAAAATAAGAGAAGGCAGGGAATTTACATAGAATTGTTTGAGCGGCTGTTAGATGAATGAGTTGCCTAATATAAACTTTAAAGAATAGGCCGAGCAAGCATGTCAAATCTAAGTGCTTGGGTTTGGTAACCATATAGAAATGAAGATGATTTTGTATTTGAACTATTTCAATAATAATAAAAAAAAAAGATAGTAAAGCCTCTTTAACATATGCATATTGCTCTCTTTTTAAAGACATTGTTGTATTTTTACTGTTTATTTTTTAAAAAAACATAATCTCAAATCTAAAAGTTAAAATTTTGTTTATTAAAGGAAAAATGAGTATCTATATTATAACTTAAAAAATCTAAACGGACTATTTTATCTCTAATTATTCTTTTAATGTCAAATATATGTCTAATAAGTTTCTTTGGGAAAGATAATTTTATCATTATATTGTTTTAATTCACACTAATTTATATGTAATTAAACAGTGTGAGTGCCCATGACCACTTTTAATTATTTTAATTATTGTTGTAATGAGTCTAAACCGTTTTGTCCATATGCCAATATTATTCACGCTTTTGGTGTATTTGGATCCTAGACCAAATCTTTCTTTGTAAAACTAACAATTCAAGAAATTGCCTTTCTTTTATTTTCATGTAGAATGTCCATTGCAGTTTACTGAGATCATTAAGCTTGAAAATATGGGCTATCGCGAGGACATGCTCATGCTAATTCTTGTCATTTCTTTTAACAACAGTATAAGGAACATAACCTATTATTTCTAGCATTGGCTTGGCGTCCATTCCATGAAGAGTGCTTGGACAGTGGGAGTAATGACGGATCCATTTTCCATTGGCTTGTGGGGATAATGTTGACATCTCAAATAATTTTTTTTTTAACTGTTAAATTATTCAACAACTTCTTTATTTATTGTGTACATAATTTTCTATTGAAGGAATTTGGATAGTTGATCTTCAGAGGTTTTACAGGCAGTTCAAAAGTTGACTCATGAGGAGTTTCAAGTGCAGATACCATCAAGAGGTCCTGACACTGGAGAGGATTTTTTTGGAGAAAAAAGTGAGTAGATGGAGAAATATTGCAGATCAATAAAAGTTATTCAACAGTGAAAATATTATATTATGTTTACTTTTATATCTCATTTCATATAATTATGTGGAAAATTCCTCTTAAAATAATAATAAATTATTGCATATCAAAATGTAAAAGAATATCATATAAATAGAAAAACATGTTTAATTTGAACATGATTTTTATTTTGCTATTTTTCTCCAAATAGAAAAAAGTTTAATATGAACATTTTTCGGTTCCTAAGTTAGAAAAATGTTCTGAAATTTTAAAAAAATATTAGAAAGAAAAATAAGAAAAAAGAAGAAAACTGAAAATAAAAAAGGAAAATTGATTTGTGCTACTTAACACGCCCTAAGATATTTTTTTAGAGGTGGAAGATATTTGTTCCGGTATGTGTCCCTAAGAGAGTAATTTTTTTTCACCACAAGCGTTGCTTGGAGTTTAAGGGACAATCGTAAGTTTTTTGCTTGATTCAATTTTATGTGCGTAGGTCTCCTTTTTTTTTATTAATTATTGACCAGCATCAAAGTTTATTTAAAATAATCTTTTATTTCAAAAAATTTATTTTTTATTTAAATAATTTAACTTGAAATAAAAAATAATATATTTTTAATATAAAATAAAAAACTTTTGAAATAAACTTTATTATTTACTAGGTTTATAACTTTTATATAAATTTGTTTTTTAACTTTTAATTTAAGATATTAAAACTTAAATATTTTTTTAAAAAAATTTCAAATTTAATATTTGATCTTAAAAAATACTTAAAAAATATATAATACCAAACATGTTCAATATGAATTAAGAATTTATTTGTTTTATGTTTTAAATATGTTTTTAAAAAAATTATATTTTTTGTTTAAATTTTTTTATATATATATTTTGATTATTTTGAGATGATAATATTAAATATAAATTTTAAAAATTAAAAAATTATTTCAATATATTTTTTTAAAAATAATTTAAAAAACGTTCTTTTTAGAATATCATACCGTATAGAAGACGACTCATTGACCTGCTCACAACCAGAGACGTGCAGACCTGGGCACCTTTCCTTACTTCCATCAAACCATCTGACACTAACAGTCCGCCTTCCTAGAAACGACTAGATTACCCCAGAATACCTCCATCCATCTTCTCCACGTGTCACGATGAAAGCTGCAGTCATGCTGCATGAATATTTGCTTCAAAGTTCAAATGACTACTCAAGCACCCCTCCCGAGGAAAATTTATATTAACAAAAAAACCCTTCCAATCCATTCCTTAAACGTGTCAATAATATATCGGTCCATTCAGCTGTGCACACAAAGGCAAAGATTTGGTAAGCACGGAAACGAACACCTAGTACAAGCCAGCGGTGTGAAAACGCAATCTTACCGTTTCTTTTCCCAATTTTAATTACTGGTTTTTGGTGGTTAAAAAAAATAAATTTCCAGTTGTCCTCTCTGTGAAAAATCGTTAAAGTTAATGGTGGTGCTCTGTTTCTTCTACACGAGAAGAGAAACTCGTTCAATCGCACCGCTCCACTCCCAGCGCACGTTAGCACGCCTACCCGCTTTTCCTCCTCCTTTATACGTACTGATCAAGCTGCTGTTTCTAGTTTAAGTTTGTTATTTTCTCACTCTAGATCTGAGAGTTTTTCGTTTCTCTTCACTGAGAGAAGCGAAAAGTAAACAACTCTGTTGATTCAACCTTCTGGACGATCGAAACATAACAGTTAGCTCTAGCAATCAAGGTAGCGAGCGTATCATCTTTTTTTTTTTGACGTATCTGATACTTATATATTTTTCTTTTTGTGTTATTGTTATCTATCTATCTATCTATCTATCTGCAGTTGCTTTTTATTCTTTCATTTTGTTTGGCTGCCGAGAAAGTTGAGAAATCAAAAGGAATAAGCTAGCATGATTCTCACTCTTACTTGAATTGAATAATTACGTATTAATAAGCTAATTGCTTTAATTATTATTTTAATATTTGGAAGATCATTTTCTTACTCTTAATCTCTTCAGCAACCACACGAAGTTAGCTATTTTTTTTGGACTGTCAATGCTAGCCGATTTCGGATTTCTTTATAGATTTAATTACGCTGCGGAAACACTTTTTTTATGCCTTGATTTGATTGACACTGTAATAGGCAGATTTATTTTATAAAAAAATTGGATCAATGCATGGGAAGCTGTAAGGTGTTTAAGAGAGACGTGTTCCTGTTTCCTTCTGGTGCCATTCCGAATTGTTTTCAAATTTAGCTTTTTCTTAAAAAAATTTATATAGCGGTATATATAGAAACTGTAAAAATCGAAATCCGCTTCATTTGATTTGACTTGATGATTGAGTGTCGATGATTATTTTGACTCTCTTGCTTTAATCTCTAAAAATTGGGTGATTTGGGAAGGTAAGCTGGCTGCATTTTTTTGGCATGCGGGGACATCGAATGGGAGAGTTCTCGATGTACAAGAGAGTGTCATCTAGAGATTTCACTGTTGCTGCTGATGTAGAGGATAATTCTGGTAAGTCCAAGTACTTGTCATCCCAAGTTATTCAGTGCATATTTTACTTTGGTGGCATTAATAAATATCGAATTTTGTATCATTCTTTCGATTCAATTGTATAGAATGTTCGCAGTTCATTACTTCGTTGGATATTTTGCACCCTGGCTTATGATATCTTTTTATTGTGTATGAGTGATTCTATGTGCTGATCTTTGAGCGTAATTTGTATACATTCTTCTAGTTTTTTCACAGAGCATTCTGGATCAAGAAATTGCAAATCCTTCATGGAGGTTGTCACTTCCACATGTACTAGCTGCTACCTTATCAGCCTTCCTATTTGGCTATCATCTAGGGTTTGTGCACTTTCTTTGACTCTTTTTCCTTATTCAGTTCGTCTTACTCACACCTGGTAGATTATAATGTGATGGCAATAATGATTTCAATATTTTTGTTTCCTGCAGTGTGGTAAATGAACCACTGGAGAGCATTTCTTTGGATCTTGGATTCAATGGAAACACCTTGGCAGAAGGTGACACGTAATGGATTCCCTTTTTTTTTTTTTCCTGTAATCTGATACCTGTTCTGTTATCTGTATCTCTGACTAACAATTGAGATAAAATGAAGGTCTTGTGGTTAGCACATGTCTGGGTGGTGCGTTGATCGGATCTTTATTCAGTGGTTGGATTGCCGACGGGATTGGCCGTCGTAGGGCTTTTCAGTTGTGTGCTTTGCCCATGATTGTTGGTGCTTCTATAAGGTAATAATTCTCCTGCACAGAACAAATGCTTATACAATGATGAAATCTATATACTTGCTTTGTTTTATTGCAATTCCTTTAGGCTTATGTTAGTTTGTAAGCAATAACTAGGTTTTATTTATATTTGTTGGGTGGAGTTTAAATTTTAACAGAAATATGTTAAGAAAAAGCAATATTGCTTTAGCAATATATCCTATCAGCTCATGGTTGAACGTTGATTCTCTTCCTGGCGTGTATCACCTCAAAATACAGCTATGATTTGTCTTCCACAATTATTCAAACCCGTTTCCTACCATTTTACTGTATCTTCCTTTAGACATGGGTAAATCAAGGGAACTTTGTCGAGAAAAAGAAATTTAAAAAGTTAGCTCATGGGCGTTCTTCTCTGTTGCCGCACTGGAACAATCAAACAACTCAATGCAGAAACATTTTTTGCTAATCTGAACAAAATCACAAAACAGGGATGAAGACCCAAACTAACTGTTAATTCTCTATTGCTAACTGCTTCCATAACTTGAACAAACTGTATCAGACTGTCATTACTTGCTCAAGGATCACAGATCAATATCTGCTTAGAACTGCTATACTTGCACCCTCTTTCCATTTGCATAGTTTTAATTACCATTCCAGCCGAAATACAAGGCCTTAGCATGTTTGTTAAATCCTTTCTCTGTTCTGTTCTAAATATCTATGTTTGTGTTTATATCTGAATGAATGACCTGCATTTTCAGTGCAACAACCGAAACTTTGGCTGGTATGCTTTTAGGAAGGTTGCTGGTGGGAACTGGAATGGGCCTTGGTCCCCCTGTTTCATCTCTCTACGTGACAGAGGTATGCATATTGTTTTGTTTATGCTGCACTAGATGTCATTGAGTCCATTTCTGCATCAGTAAATGAAGTTTTAAACTTTTTATCTGGGTATGTCAATTGGAAACCAGGTTTCTCCACCCTTTGTGAGGGGAACTTATGGAAGTTTCATCCAGATTGCAACATGTCTGGGACTTATGGGAGCTTTGTTTATTGGAATCCCCATCAGAGAAATAGCAGGCTGGTGAGAAAAATTTAAACCGGATGCGTGTGATTCTTATTGAACTGTTGAAGCTGAGTTTTCATGTTGTTTATGCCAGGTGGCGCATATGTTTTTGGGTTTCTACAGTTCCTGCTGGAATACTTGCTCTTTCCATGATGTTTTGTGCAGAGAGTCCACATTGGCTGTACAAGGTTTGCTCCCATTCACATCGTCTTTGTTGTCAGTCAATGTACTTAATTCATTTATATATATCACCTACTGAAAAGGAAAAATGTGATGATTTGTTGAAAATATTTGAATTGTTCTCCATCATCTGAACTTCATCACAATGTATTCCCTTCTTATCTTCTTCCCTTTTGCTTTAAGAAACACTGTAAAGTATGCACAGCTACAGCGGCATGATATCAAATCCTTAAAAACAAAACTGTCTCTCTGAGTTTTTGTGTTGAAGGAACATGCCCACAGTTTCTTATTGATATATGCAGCAAGGAAGAACTGCTGAAGCTGAAGCTGAGTTTGAGAGGCTTTTAGGTGGAGCACATGTCAAATTTGCAATGCAAGAGTTATCCAAATTAGACAGAGGGGATGATTCAGATGTTGTGCATTTCTCAGAATTGCTTTATGGTCGATGTTTTAGAGGTATATGTATTTTTATTTTTGGGTATGCTCCAACAGACTTTGTGAGTATATTTATTCTTCATTTTGGCATATACAGCTGCTATTGCCACCATCAGTTTCTTTCTTCTGCTTCGTCTTCCCTTATGTTTTCTTTAGGTTTTGTTATTCACATGTTCCTTTTGCAGTTGTGTTTATTGGGTCAACCCTATTTGCTTTACAACAGCTATCTGGCATAAACGCTATATTTTATTTCTCTTCAACTGTGTTTAAAAGTGCGGGAGTTCCATCAGACCTAGCAAATGTCTTTGTTGGAATAGCAAATTTATCAGGTACAACTTCATTCCTTGTTAACTTTTTTCTTGTACGAAGGATTTTTGCTATTTTTATCTCCACTTCTTATTCTGGTTGCCTTCAGGATCTGTTATTGCAATGGTTTTGATGGATAAACTGGGAAGGAAGGTGCTGCTTCTGTGGAGTTTCTCTGGAATGGTAAATTATAATTCTGTATCATTTTTTTTTTTGTATTCATTAGGAGATGCAATGGGGCTTGAGCTACACGATGTGGTGCCCCCCCACATTTCCTATTTCATACATTCCCACTCCACCGTTTCCCTTTCCTCCCTGGGTTTCCACCCTGGACCTGGAAGTGAAATCCCAGGTCTTAACTTCTCAGGCGTCCTGTTGGGGAAAATTGCAAATCTTTTTTCCTTGGAAGCTTTCAGTTTTTAGCATAATGAAGCTGAATAGAATGCATTCATTAAATTGGGAAATGAAAAGGAAATTTTATGTGCCAGAGCACATGCAACCCCCCCCCCCCAACGAATCCAGGGGCTGCATGTCGAATTTTTGTCATTCACTAAGTTATCAATTGATTTTTCTCTCATAACTCATTTTTTAATGTAATTGAGCCTATGATCTGAGAAGCCTGGCCTCCATGTTGTGCATTTTAATGACGCAGGCAGTATCCATGGGCCTTCAGGTGGTTGCAGCAAGTTCTAATATGTTGGGCTCTGGAACTTTGTACCTATCTGTTGGTGGCATGCTAATGTGAGTACTCATTTTTCTTGTAAATGTTGAAGATGAATTTGATTATGTTAATGCATTCATATAGAAAGGTATCAAATGCAATGTTGATGGATGTTGTTGTTGCCTTCATTTATGAGCATGGTGATCATCATTTTTATGTAGAAAATGTTATTTTAATTGGCGGTACGTCCAACTGCTTGGGAACCTAGATGAATGACCCTAACTCACAAATTAAGCTTTGAGCATGCATGAATTAAATATCTAACAATGACATGCCAATGAGCTTTGCTCAACTGGCACTAGTATCTCCTTTTCCCAAAAAAGTCTCAAGTTCGAACCTCACTCACAGATTCATTATGGAAGCGACTAGGAAGTAGGAACTAACCATCGATTTGCAAATATAAAATGCTAGCGATGGTTAACAGATGATGAATAAGGCGTTTTGATTGACAATGTCATTATGTGTTCCATAACTGAGAACTTCTCTGTTCAGGTTTGTCTTCACTTTTGCTATCGGAGCTGGTCCAGTTCCAGGCCTCCTCCTACCAGAAATCTTCCCCAGTCGAATCAGGGCAAAAGCTATGGCAGTCTGCATGTCTGTGCACTGGGTAATTTTCTTCTTTTGCTTTATTGTTTCTCTGCTCCCTGCCAAGGACGAGTTTTGAAATCATTTTTTTTTTATATTTATGAAACTTGACATGCCAAATATCAATTTTTTGAGTGAATTGGGAAATGGGATTGTAGCGCATCATTTCAAGGATAAGTGTTTCCTTTTGTACTCTAACTGCTCTTCTTCATTCAGGTAATAAATTTCTTTGTTGGCTTGCTGTTCTTGCGTTTGCTGGAGCAACTCGGACCACGGTTCTTGTACACTATCTTTGGTACATTTTGCTTGATGGCAGTGGTTTTTGTGAAGAGGAATGTCATGGAAACCAAAGGAAAATCACTCCAGGAAATTGAGATAGCCCTGCTTCCCCCTGAATGAGATCGGATCTCTTCTGAAAACGCCACCAGGAGAATTTTCAATGGTTGAGTGAAGCCGCTGCTTAACAATACTAAGGTACACCTCAGTAGTCAGTTGGGTGAGAGCTAAACAATACTACAGGGAGGGAGTGGGGAGCTTAATAATAATAAAAATCCTACCTTCCATCAGTAGCTTTTAGCATTGATGTCCGTGGATCGTGGAGCATTTACGCATACAGGGGACCGTGAAGTTTCTGTTGGCAACTCCGTCGACTATGAAAGCTCTCATGTAAAGTTCTACTGGTGTGGGTTTATGGTACCCCACCCCTCAAAAAAGGCAATATGCATAACCTAGGGACTTGATTCTTCGCAAAATTATGAGCGCATAAATATGTATGGTAAATTTATTATCCTTTTGAAGTTAAAATTGACTATTCGTGTTTTTATCATATCAAAATATGAAGATTGTGCACTAAGATCGAGGAGGCTACCAGTCACATTTATTTCTTTTTCAACTTGTGTTATCAAAATTATATTTTGCTTGGAGTTGAGAGGCTTGGGATTCTGTTGCGCACCATGCTCCGGATGTGCTTCAGTTTGAAATTGTGGTAGGAAATGTCTTTGTTCTAATCACAAGTTTAATCTCGCTGGGTTAAATCTTTACTACCAAATGTCACACAAATTCTGTTGAATTTTTGCAAAGAAAAAACTATAATTTCTGCTCTTTTTTTAACTTTAATTTTTTTTTTCAAATAGTAATCTTAAAAACCATTCCAATACCGAGCATCTAACGAAGAGACTGTATTTAATTTTTATACAGCCGATATTTCTGTGTATCTACGTTTCAAACTTTTAATTTCATAAGTTAAAATAATTTTTTATTTATTTTGTATATAAAAACTAAACTTATAATAATTTATAATAATTTAATCAAATGTAGTTTTTTTAAATCACAATTAAAAATATATTTTTTAAAACCATAGTGCAATGGTAGTGGCCAAGTGGTAAGGACTTGAAGTTTGCTCCCTCTTGTTAATTTTAGAATCCGTGAGATTAGTCGTGGTGCACGCAAGCTGGCCGAACACCTACATTAATCTAAAAAAAAAGATACAGTAACTAGACCAGCAGGGCAGGCACCTGCCTTGATGAACAGAATGAACTCACATTTTGACAACAAGAATCATTGGTTTTTTACTGATTTCACATCAATTTAAATTCTATCAGCATATTAAAACGATTTAAAATAGTAAAAACAAATCAGTACTTTTTATACATAAAAACAAACACAAGGTGCGCAGCTATCCTTGCCAAACGTTTAAAATAGGTCGTCTTTGCCATAACAAACCTCTGGCAATCCAAGGATCAATAACTACTTTGCCATGCCCAAAAGGAGACATCCACGTATTCAAAGAAGTGTTAAATCTAATATGCTTGAATGCTGATCATACATTATCGCGCGCATCCTCCTCTTCCTTCATACGTCAACTCACCACATCCGTTTGAAATAGATCCAAAAATACTCAGCAACACAAGGAGGAGGACATCATAATATTAGAATATGGTTTTACATGATGAAATCTTTTTTTGATAAAAAAAACACACAACGCCCAACTGATTTATTCATTTGTATTCTTGAACAAAACAGAACTTAATTTCAAAATGTGAAGTACCTCATGCTCTTTGAGCTCAGGAAAACTGTATGGAGAAACCATCCGAGGTGGTTTTGACACTCATGGGGCCGAAGTCATCGAAATCAGAATCAGATTCCCTATCATTGTAATCATGCCACAGGCTAGGGGAATCCTCATCCTGTCCACTACTAGTGGAAGGAACCCAGAGATCAGAGAAGGGAACTGGAAGAGGCTCTTTGATAAAGTACTCATCATGGAGCAATTCCATAGCTGTAGCTCTACTAGCTGGGTCATAGCAGACAAGCTTCTTGACCAGAGAAATTTCATCAGGGGAACGGTTAGGGAGGCAGGCTTCTATGCCAGTGGGATTTTCCACCTTGGCAAAAGAAATTGTTCCGTAATCAGGAAGTTTTACACAGCCTGGCCAGACTTCCTCGGTCAAATTTCCCAAGACACTGAAAATTCTGCTAATTTGATCTATATCAGAAGTGCCTGGGAAGAGGGGTTTGAGGGTCAAAAGCTCAGCAAAAATACAGCCCAAAGACCACAGATCAACCTCCAGGCCATAGTCTGTGGATCCATAGAGCAGTTCTGGAGCCCGGAACCACCGTGTTCCAACACATGAAGTGAGTGAACCACACCCATCGTTCTCAGCATCCTCAACCTCATATGAACAGTAACTCTTCAACATATCATCTCCCAAGTCGCTTGCAGTACCCGTTGCAAAACAAGAAGTATCTCCATCCCGAATACTCATTTCCTTATCAATGTCATCTAATGAACCCTGAATCTTGTAGTTGCCCATCTCTCGAAATGATTCTTCTCTACTAATCATACCTTGCTTTTCATTTCTATGTCCTTCTTGAGATGAGCTGTCTATCTCAGGAACAACTTCAGCTGGTGGAGTAGCATGTTCATGAAATAACGGGTTCTGTTCATATGGTTGAATGTTCTCATCGGCTGCAACGAACCCAGGCTCCATGAGTATCCTCGCCTGGAAATAAAGTAACAATTAGCTTTTCACAACTTAATAACTATAAAGAGAAAAACTTCAACTTGTCACCACATCAACATTCACCCAGAGGACCAATCTCACCAAAACATTAAGAAATGCCAAAGCAGAGTAGAGATTATGAAGAATGCAACGACCTCAAATGATCATTGAAGTAAGATAAGAAGTTCGAATCCCCTTTTTTGCTGAATTTCTTTCTTCCATTCAAACAAAATGCATCAAAGACCAAGAAAAACTAGTCTAGCCAATTCAAAAGGAAGACCATGAAAAATTAATCTAGCCAATTCAAAAGGCAGACCTAAAGCATCAAAGATTTAACATTTGCTCGCTAAAAGCAATATTTTATGCATAAATGGTTACTGATACAAAAAACACTCGGTCTATTAAACATTTGTTTACTGCAGCAAGATCCAATACAGACCCTACCATAATCAATCAATCTCCTTAAAAAAGAAAAGAAACCCATTATTTACCTGGCCAAAATCAGCCAACTTAAGAACCCCATCGTCAGAAACCAACAAATTACTAGGTTTCAAATCACGATGCACGATCATATTCCGATGACACGCATCAACCCCGCATAAAATCTGAACCATCCATCTCTTAACTTCTCCAACACTAATGCCAACACCATCATCCCTCTTTTCCCCTTGCTTAATAACAGCAGCCATGTCAGTTCTCAAGAACTCCAAAACAAGCACAGCATCCTCGTCTTCTCTCCAAAAATACTCGTGCAAAACGACGACGTTTGGGCAATTCTGGAGGACCTGCAATGCCTCGATTTCTCTAGATGCAGACTGGTAGTCGTGGATTTCTTTGAGAGCCACTGTGAGATTGTCGGAGTGACGCCTGGCTTTGTACACGTCGGAGTAGGCGCCGGAACCAATTCGTTCTTGGATTTCGTATTTGGATATGATTTCGGGTCGGGTGTGGATGCTCCAGCTCTTTGCGGGCGGCGGAGATCGGTCCATTATGGGTTGTGGCAGGTTTTGATTGGAGTTCTTCCTTTCTCTCCTTTTTGTCGGAGCTTCGTTGTGTTGTTTTTAGGTTTATATATATAAATTGGTTTTTATTTTTAAATTATTTTTTATAAAATCATTTTTTCCCACTTTTTTTAGACTAAAAGATACACTAAATGAGTTTCATGTTAATTAAAATTAACCTTTTTTTTAATGATGCACTCTTAAATTTAAATATAAAAAATCAATAAAAAAACATATTTTCTTATCGATAGAAACTTTAATAATGCATTAAAGTAGCTATATGATTATGTTTTGTTATGGGTTGTAAACTTCCTTGCGGGTAAACATGTTTCTAAACACAACAACTCTTTTAGAATCATTTTTTTAAAATCTACTTAGATTCATTGTTTTATTCTTCTTAACGTATTTTATCCTATATTTATTAAATTGTATCACATATTCATATTAGCAGGTTTATTTACTTACCTCAAGTTTTTTTATTAGTTTAAATTTTTTTTTCTATAAGAACAAAACATATATTTTTTTTGTAAACTAGTTTTCATCCCAACCCAATCAATAATAAAATATTGATTTTTCTTCACAAAAAAACTCTTTTACTTTTTTTTCAATAAAGTTAAGCAGTATTATTGAGTTTTATTTTAAAAAATCTTATATTTTTATTCTCAGATAAATTATATCAGTTAAAGAATTGATTCATATCATGGATCTACCTATTAAAGATCTATATGTCAAGATAATTTTTAAAAATTAAGGCTTTTACCTTGATATGTCTCATAACTCAATCATTAAAATCATCATAATTATAGTGATCCTGATTCTGGTTATACTGATGGTTCATAGGGTGAACTATTCTTTAACGGTAATTATTAGAATACTCACTATTATTAGAGTCATAAAGGTACTAGTAACCCTAGTAGTGGTCATGTTGGTGATTTTTACGGGAAATTGACCTTTAACAATTCCTTCAATTGTTACTAGCATGCTTATTTTTATTGGATTGTATTTTACTTTTTGAATAGGGTTGTTTATTTGAGTGGATATATTGTTTATATCAGTTTGTATAAGTTGTAATTGCTCTTAAATATCCTTAAAATCATTACTAGAGTTCAAGTCCATAGTAATTGTAAATTTTGAATTGTATATTAGATGATTACTTTGTAAATAAATGCAATATTAATTTAAAAATTGTGATTGAGATCACAAATAATGTAAATAAAACATAATATAAAATTAAAACTAATATTTACTTGTTTATTTATCTTGAAGAATAAACAATAACAAATTAAGCTATGAAAATTAACAAGCATTTAATATTAAGTCCTCTAAATACACATTAAACACAATATTTTGATTTCTTATAAATTTAATCAAGCTTAAATATTCAAAACTAATAAATAAGTCAGTCAAAATTAAGATAGTTCAAATTGGAAGGCAGGCTATATATATTTTATGTGCGAACAATATCAATGTTAATTCTTAACAATAGCAAAATTATACCGGAAATAATGATATTTATTAGTTTAAACTTTAAATAAAGAAGTTTATAGTGGTTTGTTGACTCGAATGCAAAGGGGACACGCTGGAATTTCAACAGATGACATGGCAGTTGATATGACAGCAAGCACTGGTGTGGCTGTTGTGATGGCATGGCAGTGGTGGTTGGTGTTATAGATGATATGGCAAGGGTTAATTAATTTGGCTTGTGCAAGGGACGTGTATTTGTGGTTCTTTGTCTGCGTGGGATCGGCGGCGTAAGGGATCTATCGTGGACTCCGTGACCCTTGTGCTGGACGTTCGAGGATGTGGTCTTGGGCTGTTGTGAGATTCGAATCACGGTTGTCACAGCTGGTTGAACGAGGCAGTGGTTGTCGCATCGTGGTGGAAGCGACCGAGTCTATTGTGGTGAGTGGTGGCTCCTGTCAGTTTGTGGTGCTGATCAGTTGATTGTTGAAGACAAAGATTTTCTGCTTGTGGCGTGAGAGATCTGGCCAGTTCTTAAAGATGAATAGTTTTTTTTCCGCTGTAGATTAAAAGACTAAAGGGATTTTTTTTTTTTTTATCTAGATCAACTATTGCTAAGATTTTCACAGGCCCTAGTAGGTCGATTGATTGTAATAACAATTAAAAATCCGAAACTCTAATATTAAAATTCATGCGAAACAATAAATTAAAAAAATTAAAAATAAAGTTAAGAAAAAAAATTCAAGAAAAAAAACTCTCGCACAAACTGAAAGTGAAAGAAAAATATATAAACAGCGTAATTCTAAGACATCCGATCCGCACATCATTTAAAACTATTTAAAATAAATAAAATAAAACAATATAATATATCCAAATGAGCTCAACGACTGGATCACCGCATATCGTCTTCGTCGTAATATAGATATGGTGTCCTCACTACAACCAAATATAACCCTAAACCAGGACAGATCGCTGGGGCACCTGCAGATGCAACCAACCTTCTGTACAAAAATATTTAACGATGATGAAACTCGCTGGGGCACCTGCAGATGCAACCTTCTGTACAAAAATATTAAATGATGATGATGAAACCATATCGGTCACTGCTCTCCTGGGTCTACGTACTTGATTTTGGACTGGCAGAGAAAGTGAGTAGCCTGAAAAAGAGTGCAACATGGGCGTGGGGCCATCATGATCCATCTAATCGAGAGGTTTCTAATTTATGGTCTTGCTCGAAACAGACAAGGATGGTGGCTGATCGAGATGATACCATCCGCCACATTCATGAATCAACAACCTACTTTTCCTGCTTATTGTAGAGAAGTTTAAAATTTTGTCTACGATTTGTGTTCACTATTTTATGTAAAATCAGTAACTTTAAGGTAAGGCACTCAATTTGATTACCCCAGTAGTTTTTCTTAAGGATTTTCTGGTTATGTAAAATAGAGAGTAATCAATCAACAAGCATCACCATGCCAGCTCCAGTAACTTTTCTTCTTTTTTTCTTTTTTTTGTCTTCTAAAGAAACATCATGTATACCATCCTTTTACTTGAAAAAGGCAAACAAGTTATACTAAACTTGAAATGAATTTACTTCACTACATTAAAATTACAAGAGAGAATGAACAATTCCCTCCATGCTGCTTCTAATCAAGTTTATAGATGCTTCTACACAAGAAAATTGCTACTCCATAATATTCCATACACACAAAGAAAGAAAATTATAGATGCAATCAGCGGCTGCTAGGAACCAGCATTGAATACCCAAAAGTCCCTTAAAAAACAACGATGCTTCAAGAGTGCGGGGTGGTGTTTTCAATCCATCATGCCATCATCAACCTATGCGACACAACCTCCACACACGATGCTCCTGCAATAGATAAAAAGCACTAGCCTATTTAACGGAGAAACTTAAGTATCCATGTATGTAATTAAGATATTGCAGGCGAGGAAAAGGATGATTCAACTACTCAAGTTCAGAAATATAATGGATTCAACCTTGGTTGACCATAATGATGAAGCGAAGACCACAGCTACTCATGAGTCCTGACTTGTTTATGGTTGACACCAAAAACAAATACCAACAGTAAAGGCATCCCCACGATCTACCTTTTGCACACCGAGGATGGTTTAAACAGGACATCCACAAATGGAATGTTGCATTCGCATTTCTTGTGGCTTTGTCTAAGATTCAAAATCTAGACGATAACATGGGGAGACAAACTCACTTAACAACTAAGGTAAGCCACTAAGGGTTGGACTTCAATATTCTTTGGTTCCTGCCAAATACGCACCTCGACCAATGTATCCATTTTTGGATTCTCAATGTCGAGGTTAGATGTCCAAATAGTCCACACAATCAAATGAGGGAAAAAGGCTAATAGACTTGTAATTGGTTGCGAGAAACCTTCCCTTTGCCAAGCCTCTGTATTTCTTCCCACTCCCTTTTTATCATCTACTACCTGATTCTAATTTATTTGGCAACAGCATTGCAGTAGAGCAATGGGAATAATCAAACAAGAGAAAGCAGAATGAAGTACTAACGCAATAGTGCAACCAGCACTTCGGCTCCTTTTCTTCCTTGCCATCTCCTTCCTCCTTGGAGGTTGAATAACAACCTTGATTGCAGTATCAAAAACAGCTTTGACATTCTGAATGATCAACCACAAATCATTTCATGCACTAATCATCGTAAGGAAACGAAAAGGGAAAAGAAAAACTGGACTTTCAGAGCACCATATAAAACATTTCTCAAAGCTAAGAATCACGCAAGGTAATCTACCTGCTGAGTCTTAGAGCTGCACTCAATATATGCTGCTGCACCAATCTGCTTCCTGAGCTCCTCCCCCTGGTTATATAACATAAGATCTTTGTAGCAACTGTATGCCACACAAGAAAAATAAACTCACAATTGAAGCCAAAAATCAACAAATACATACCTGAGCAGATGTTATGACATTAGAATTCATATGATCAACCAGATATCCTCTGTCTTCACGAAGGTCTGTAACAGATAAAATATTAAAACCTAGTAAAATACACAAAAAGCCATCTAAATAGACACGCATGGTTAGGATCAAATTTCTATTTCTCGAACTTGCTTACCCAATTTCGTTCCAACAAGAACAATCGGAACATTTGGTGCAAATCGACGCAGTTCAGGCATCCACTGAAATATCAAATTGGATGGAAAGCCTCAGTTATTGATGTATCGAGATATCTAATTCAGAAACCAAAAGCTCCTGAAGAAAATAGCCAATGTCTAGAGTCCAGGAATTACATTAATGTCAGGAGGGTGCGCAGAGTAAACAATATTAGGGTTTAATTTGAAATGAACAGTATGAGACTTTTTCCAAGAATGATCTTAAAATATCCTTGACAATTGGAAAGTGAAAAGACAAGACAAAGAAAAGTAGGAAAAGACAACAACATTAAAGTTTGTACCTTCTTAAGAACATTTTCGTAACTTGCTCTACTAATTAAGGAGAAAGCCAGCACAAATATGTCTGCACCTCTGTAACTGAGGGGCCTCAGCCTGCTGTAATCCTCCTGACCTTCAATTAAGATTAAGTTAAAGTAATTAGTCATAAATTTAGTAGCAACCAGAACCTAACGACAGACTCTGAAATTCTGACAGGCAGCATTAGAACTTAAAAAGGCTTGGTTTATGCGGACATCCAAATACCTGCAGTATCCCACAGTCCCAAATTGACAATGCTCCCATCCACAGCCACATTAGCACTAAAATTATCAAACACTGTGGGTATATAATCCTGGGAAGAGCAAACAAGAAATATGGGTCTGTGAGGGAGGAATATCCTTATATAGCCATTAACCAAAAACTTTCAAAAACTCTTACTGAAACCTTGACCAATAACGATGAAGATGAAACAACCAACAAAATAAATAAAAAAAGAAGCAATCTTTAAACAGACCCATATGGAGAAATGTCATGGGAAGTCATAAATGGAGCCAATTAAAGCAGCAAAGCCAAAAAAAAGTGAGAGAAGGGTTGTTAATGTCAAGTGGTTGAGCGAGGATGGGGATGTATGTCTTAAAACTACAGAAAAAGAATCCTTACAGTAGGGAACTTGTTGCTGGTATAACAAATGAGCATACAGGTTTTGCCAACAGCTCCATCTCCAACTGTAACACATTTAATGAACTTGGAAGCACTCATCTCCTCTTAACCTGAGAACAACTTGCACAGTAACTCTTCTTTTAACTACAGGGAGAGAGTTTGGGATATATTAAACCCTCTAAAAGGTTGAGTTAAAGCAAAGAAAGATGCTTAAAGAAGGAAAAGTTGAACCGAAGATATTAAAAAAGCTAGTGAACTGCGAACTAGAAATGTGAAAGCTGAAGGGATGATATAATAGAGGTCTTTTCTCTCGGGTCTCTATTTCTGTTGGAGGTAGAGAGAGAGAGAGAGAGAGAGAGAGAGATCCTGTCTTTAGTCAAAGGTCCGTCGCTCTTTATCGTCCCTCTCGAGAAATTTCAAAGCCAACAGAAATATTTTTTGAAATGCAGAAAACCGGGCCCCTCTCTCAAACGGCAACTATTCGATCCCTGCCGTTTGGATGGATTTGATGCCTCCTCCAATGTTACAGAGTAGCGTTTTGGTTGAAAATGTGTTTTTTATATAAATATATTAAAAAAATATTTTATTTTAAAAAAATTACTTTTAATATTATTAATCTACCAAATAAGAACAAGGATCCACCAAGCCATACGAACAGCTTTCTGTTCTCTATGCGCCATCGCATAATATAAAAGAGAAAATAAGCCTTGGGAACTTCAGCTCGAGAGCCTGCAAGAAAACAACAACGACAAAAACAGAGCCGCAGCCAGAGCTTCTATAAGCAGTGTTTGGCTGTTTGTTTTATATTTTAAAAATATTTTTAAAAATTTAAATTTTTTTACTATTTTTAACTTATTTTTATATCATCTTAATACATTAATTTTAAAAATAATTTTAAAAAATAAAAAAAATATTATTTTGATATATTTTTTAAATAAAAAGTACTTTAAAAAACAACCTCAAATACACTTTTTATTTTTTCATGGGGCTTATTTTTTAAAATTTTATTTTTATTTTAAATTAATTTTTCTAGAATTTTTTTCATGTTTATGTAAAAATATTTTTATATAACAATTAATTTAAAAAATAATTAATACTATAATTTTAAATATTATTTTAGAAAATGTTTAGAAATATAACTGGTCGTGTATTTTTTAAAATTTAAAATTTTTAATGTTTAAATTTAATTTTTTTATATTACTAGATTGTTTTTATTTGATGTTGTTGAGTGGAAATTGAATTTAAAAAGTAAAAAGTAATATTTAAGTATATGTTTAAATAAAAATATTCTAAAAAGTAATTATTACCGATACATAAACAGTGACTAGTCGCTTGCTAAAAAACAGTACAAGTGTTTTAAAATTGGTTTCTTTCCCGACAATTGAAATGCGACCGTTAGGTAATATTGGACTAATAATATAATACACATGCAAGCGCTAGTGGGGTGGTGGTCCTTTCATGGATTGCCGTCCATCTATCAGAGATTTAGGTAGTTTTTGTTAGTAGTTATTTTAAAAAATATATAAAAAATAACGTTATTTTATATTTTAAAATTTATTTTTAACAATAATATATTAAACATTAAAATATTAAAAAAATAAAAAATCATAAAATATAGTTTCAAAATCGCTGGCATTTGTTCAATAAATATTTGCAGCAGTTTCTAAATCATTTAGATTTCTGGATAGTTTTTATGATAGTTTATCATTAAGTATTATTTTTTAAATTTTTTAAAAAAAAAATTAAATTTTTATTTTATTTTTTTGTTTCTGATTAATATTTTTTTTTATTTTTAAATCATTTTAATATGTTGATGTTAAAAATAATTTTTAAAAATAATAAAATATTATTTTGATATATTTCTAAATAAAAAATCTTTAAAAAAATAACTACAACCACACTTTTAAATAGATATTTTTATTTATAATTAAAGTTTGTTTATTTTATTAAAAATATTTTAAAAAATTAAAAAATATATTTATTTTTATTTTAAATTATTTTGTTATTGTCAATTTATTTTCAAACAAAAAAACCTTAAAAAACAATTTAAATCATGCTGTTAGTGTAGATTCAACAACTGATTTTGATTAAAAAAAAATTTATTTGAGCACATGTAAGTTGATTAAAAATTTACAGAAAATGGTTCTACAGATAATCACCGAGCACGCGATTAATTACTTGTCTAGTGCAATCCTAATAGGAGTGCACTTTTAAATCACCTCTTTCATGACAGTCGCTTTAATTTAAAAGTTTTAAAGCTTAAATTGTCCTCGTGAATTGTAAAAACACCTGTAAAATGAACTCCAATAACCGCCTTGGAGTTGAAAATTCCGCATAAAGGTGAACGAAAGTTTAAATAAAGTTCTCTAAAAAAGAAAAAAAAAATGATAAATTGATTCATTTATGTCCCCACCTCATTGTGAACACTTCTTTTACTCTTCATATTACCATTAAAATCATAAAATAAATTAAAAGAGCAAGCTGATTCACTGTTGCACCTATTTTGAAGAGATGTACTGTCCATTTGGTGCCGTGGTCCCACCTATTTTTTAAGAAAATTTTAATTTTTTTAAATTAATTTTTTAGTATTTTAAGATTGTAAACGAGGTTATTGAAGTTTTTATAATTTTATTTATATAAAAATGAGTTGAAAAATCAAGGTTTTTGGATTCAAATATCACAAAACCTGATTTTTTTTTTAATGATAAGAGATGAATGAAATTTATCACAATAAATAATATGTTATTTTCATTTTATTTATTTGAGTGTATTTAGTATTGTGGTAATTTTTATAATTGTGATTTAAAAAATTATTTTACAAAAAGTACTTTTAATTGAGATTGATTTGATATTTATATATATTTGTTTAAAATTATAGTTGAAATTAAGGCTGAACAAAAAATAATTTATCGTAATTGATTAAAAGAATGTTTTTCAAATGAAAATTACATAATATATATATATATTATGATTTTTAATTTAAATATTATAAATTTAACTACTGCTATTAATTTATAAAATAAATAATACTTATATTATATATTTTTTATTATTCTATTAAACTATCTATAATTTCATTAAGCATATTGGTTTCTTAAACGTGCAGTAAAAGTAATTAAAATATTATCAGGAATAAAATTTAGATTATTATTAAATTGTGTAAATATTATGTAACAAGTGACCTTCTTTTAATTTTTTAAATAATACATAATTAAAAATAAAAATTAAATTAAATTTTTTTAACTAAATCAAACCTGATTTAATTTATTTAACTCTGGACTAAAACAACTAAAAAATAAAAAATAACTTTATTATTTATATAAACAGTGAAAAGCTCCCCTATATAATAAAGTAACTTACATGTATATTCACATGTTTGCATGCATGAAGTAATAACCTAAAGTTTTAGCAAAATTTATATGGATTCCACATCAATTTATAATTGTATCTTATTATTACCAAATAGTCTAAATGTTTTAAATACTGCTGTAGCTGTTTAAACAAACAGATATTAAACTAGGCATGCCTGGGATTTTTTTGGCTAGGCACGCAGACCTAGCAATCTAGACCCATACACGCCTAGCTTCTCTTTGCCCTCTCTTCTTGTTTTTTGTTTAACTTTTTAGCATCTTAAAATAAAAATCCTTTTAAAATAAAAATATATAATAATAATTAAAAAAATCATTTAATTGTGCCAAAAATTTAAATTAAATTAGAAATTTTTATAATTATATTTGCAATTTTTTATAATTATATATGAAAATAATATACATAATATTTTAAAAAACATGCATCAACATTTAATGAGAATAAAATACATATTTTTTATTTAATTGATTGTTCTTTTATTTTCTTACACGTTTGCATGAAAATTGGTTCACAAATCATGATAAGTTTTTATATAAAAATTATGCTTTTAATAAAAACATATTCTTATAAAAATAAAAATAAATAAAGAAATAAAAAGAAACATTGAATAAAGAAATACATTTTTCCTTTTAAATATAATTATTTTGAATTCTTATACGATTTTGTTTTAATTGATTTAATACTCTATTAAAGAGAAGTTATTGTTTATAAAATATTCACGGTTTTGTTTAAAAAAAAAATTGCAAAATTTTTGGATTTTTCCTCATAACTGAAACCATTAAATTTCTTTTCATATATTTTTTTTAATAGCTAAAAATTTAAATAAAAATTATTTAAAAATGATCGAGTGAAAAAAAACCTAATATTATTTTATTATAAATCATATTATTATTATTATTATTATTATTATACACAATACTAAAATGTGAGGTATTTTTACTATTCACAAAAACACTATTCACCTTCTTACATTTTATTCTAGATTACAATAGTTCAATTTTTTTAAAATTTTGATTTGTTCCTTAAAACTTTTTTTACACAATTGATCTCTTTTGATACCAAATTAGAATCCAATTGCATTTTTTTTTTGTAAGGAATGGTTGAATTGAAAGAAAGTGGGCTAAAGTGAAAAAAACAAGTAACATATGTGATAGATTAAAAATTTATATAAAAAACTCATTTAAGTCCCCCATTTTTTTAAATTATTAGATGACATGCTCCTCAAATTTACCAAATTCAATTTTGGTATCAAACTCTATTTTACTTATTTTCTAGTTTTTTTTTGTCAGAGAAGAAAGGAGGTCGTCGGATTCTAATTTAGAGAGAGAAAGTATCTACTGGTGAGGAATCTAACTATCAAAATGGTTATTATTTATGTCAAATGTTTTCATATAATAAAAAAAGTTAAGATTATATGTTTTTTTACCTTGAAAATATCTAAAAATCATATCTAAGCTTAGAAAGTTTTTTTTTTTTTTGTTTTGGGTAGATTTCAAGTTTTAGAGTGGTTTTTTTTAATGTTTTTCGTGGCTATGGATTAATTTAACAAGATTTCTAGGGTGTTTTCTAGATGTTTTAGAAAAAAAATAAGTAAAAATGAGTTTTTAAATTAAAAACAAAAATTTTTATTTTTCCAACCATCATAATAGCTGGATGCTAGGATACGTTATCTATTAATATAAGTGACATGTTAATTTTTTTTCTAATGCATAGAATGGATGACACTTCATCTACTCTATTAATTTTTTTTAAAAAAATATAGGGTTGTTGCCTAATTAGACCAGATTTTAGATTTGATTTATGAGACTCAACAATACCTGACATGTTTTTTTATATATATAAATAAATTTTAATTTTTTAAAATATACAATGCATCAACTGATTTTTTTTCAAATAAATTTAAGGTTTATATATTAATTAATCTGTGATAACTAGTGACGGTGTAGAGATAGTAGAATAATTAACTCCTTGACTGATAAAAAGAGACTTGTAGAGAGAAGTTGCCAAATAAACTTTTCAATTAATAAAGAGAAATCTAAGAGATCATAAAGAGAGTGATCATAAATCTTAGCTAGTTTTGAGAAACTTTTTTAGAGGTGTGATGAGAATATGCAACCTTCTTTCTCTTATAGATGAGAAACAACCACCACAGATTAATTTAAAAAAGATTCAAGATGAGGGCTTGGAAGATGTTTAGTGGACCATGAGATTAGTCATGGTGTACGTAAGCTGGTCCGGACACCCACATAAAAAAAAAGGTTCAAGATGTCTTAAGTTGAAGCTTTTTAGAAATCCTAAATGTAAAATAATGTTTTATGCTTTAAAAGAGTTCTTCAAAGCTAATTTTAAAGATATCAAAGCTACAGTTTATTATTAATGGCCAACAATTAAGTGTTCAAAGTTGGTGCTTGAAGAGTTTCAAGATGATTTTGGTGTGGTCACTAATTATTTATATACAGTAAGGATAATTTCCATCCCAGTTGCTATTAAGGACAAATGTCATGTTGGATTCTGAATTCAATACTCATTAAGGATATTTTGGTCTGCCGCATGCGTGGGTGAACAAGAAAAACTTCGCTGGTCAGCGAGGAACACATTGCCTTTAGTACAACATAGGGTTTGAAGCATCCATGTAAACATGTTATTTGGTAGGTGCTTGTTTTCAATGAAAAGGTTAAGCACGTAAATGGTATATCGATATGTATAAGCTAGTTTGAATACCCACATTAATCTAAAAAAATTTAAATTTAAAGATGAATTAACTGCAATCTAGAAAAGCTAATGTAGGACTGTAGAAATAAAAAAAATTCTAACAATCAAATTTCCCAATAGATTATTTTTATATAAAAAATAAAACAAAATAAAAATAAATAACATGAAAAATAAATGAATAGTTGATACATGTATAAGACATTTAAGGTAATAAAAATTAACAATAAAATAATGCAATATGACTTTGGAAAATTCATAAATTGAATCTTTATCCACTAAAACAAAAAATATTTTTTTATTTTTAATTTGATAATTATTTTGTATATTATAAGTGTAAATGGCATTCCATTCAGCTATCCAATCATTCAATTTTGAATTTTTATCTAACAATCTGAATCTGCAAGAATATACAAAGGAAATAAAAATCAGTAACATATCCAATAATTCCATTAAAAACAACACTGTTCATCAAACAAGTTAAGCTTATTTAGTATTGTGTTTTAAAAGTATTTTTTTAAAAAAATAATTTTTTATTTTAAATTAATATTTTTAAATTATTTTAATATATTTATTTTCAAAATTATGATATTTTAAAAAACAATTATAATTACAATACTAAATTAATATTAAATTCAGAGAAATGCACAATTACCATTCGCAATGAATTTGAATGGTTAAAAACGATTTTTTTTTATTAGTCTTTTCAGCTCCATCAAAATTACTTTTTTGCACAAGAAGCCATCCTCGTCTATAGGGCCTTGGCCCATGATTGCAGAGCAGGCTGCCATATTATTTGGAACCAAATGTTGACAAGTCTTTATTTAAAGAATTCACATTATCTAAAGCGCACGAAAAGCCACAACACAGCTTAGACTTCCTATTCCTATCAATGATAAATTTGACTAGCAGCATGACGCTGGCATCTACAGAATCTCCTCCTGACTTCACAGTTCAATTCTAATAAATGTTGTAAATTAAAACAAGAAGAAGCTGTAGTTCGAAAATAACATTATATAGGAGAAAGAATATCCTCCTTTATTCCAACATCTCATATCAAGTTGATGCCATTCTTTGCGTCCAGAAACTAAAAGGCTCAATGGCCCAGAAACAAACAAGAAGGGAAATTCAAAGATCCTTGAGGATATCATCCGCACTGGACACAGTGAATTCTCCACCACCTTCAATATTTGCAGCTTTCACCTTAAGGTCATCAACCAAGAGAGCAAACCTCCTAGAACGTGTGCCAAGCCCTTTCTCTTGCAGGTCAAGCTCAAGGCCGAGAGCATGGGTGTAAGTTGCAGACCCATCAGCTAAGAATTTGACATGCTTATTCTCAGGGTAAGTTTTGGCCCATGCCTTCATCACAAAGGGGTCGTTGACTGCAAATGAATAAGAATCCAAAACTCAAAAAACACGGAAACCAATCACATTCTTTTAGTTTTCTAAACCTGTAATTAGTCTGAATTCCATTAGAATATAACAGATCCAGCTGATAAGTTTCATACATATTATTTACGCCAACCAAAACAAGAGATGCAGACTTAAGAACAATGCCAGTTGAAGTAAGGCCGCACACATTTTAGTTTTTTCCTCCAACACCAATACCAGTAGCATATTAGGTGTTCCGGACAGATTACCAAGTTAGAAAAAACAAAACCAGCATTTCGAGCAGCTTTGCTCTTCCTTCCAATTTCAATTAGAACAACTGGTCAACTTAGTTACTAAAACTTAACCCAGATTACATTAATTCGCAACAAATGGTGAAACCCTAGTTGCTGTACAGATTTTTAATCAAAATGAATCAACAATAAGAAAATCAAATTAATTTAAAAAATAGATCCCCAAATGGAAATGACAACGTACCGCTGATGCACAAAATTTCAGTAACGCCCTTTGATTTTAACTCCTCTGCTTTCTCGATAAACCCCGGCACATGCTTCAAGCTACAAATCACCAAACAACAAAATCAATCATATATATACTTGAATCGGAAACTTAAAAATAATTACTCTGTTTACCTGCAGGTGGGTGTGAAGGCACCGGGAACACCAAAGAGGATGACCTTTTTACCGGCAGCTAGAGAGTGTACGGACACTTCCTGGAGCTGATCTTGCTCGTCGAAGTAAGCGAGCTTTCCATCAGGCAAGACATCACCAACAGCAATCGGGGCCATATCAAATCGACGGTGTTGTTTTCGTTGCTGTGACCGTGTGATCGAGTGAGGGTTTATGAGCGGAAAGTTAGTAGATATTTTTGGCTGTATATTTATAGTGTTTAAATTTACATTTAAGGGAATTGAGAAAAGTTTTGGGGTCCGGTGTTAAACGAGTGGCACGTGGGTGGGGGGCCGCTCTTGTAATTATCTTGGCATGGCCGTGCTTGCCAAGTGGACGACTATCTTGGTCTATGCGAACAGATTTACGAGATTGCCCTTCCTTCTTGTTTGACCTGTCATTCCAGTCTAGTCTCTCCCTCCATCGATTTTCTCTTTCTTGCTCGATCGGACACATGGAGCGGAGGCTTTACTCTGGCCAGGGGTGAGGATTATCTCGGGCAAAGTCAACTTTACAATACGACGAAACCCGGCGGTCATTACGTATGTTTGAAAGTCAGTCGTTCGTTATTATAATATAATTACATTAACATAAAATATTTCACGGAAAAATTAATTAATAAAAAATATTTTATAATTAATTTTTAATTTAAAAAATAAGTTTGTTAGAAATCTTAGGAATAATAATTCACTTATAATACTATTTAACTATTTTAATTATCACCATCATTATTTTATTTTATTTTTATTTTTTTTATTATTGTTATTATCATCTTACCATCACTTTTCCTTTCACTATTTTAAATAATTTTTACCTCAAAATATTTATATAAAAAAATATTTGTTTAAATTACATGATGAAAATTCTTCAGTTATAATTTTTTCTAGATTTGAAAAAACTCTATTTTTCAAAAAGTATATTTTATGAGTTAAGATAAATAAGTAAAACCCCAGTTGTTTTAAGCTCTTATAAAAAATATATATTTTGACTGAAATTCTAGATCTGTTGTATAGATCTTAAGTCCTTTGATATCACACTATGCATTTTAGGGAGTCTTCAATTTTAATTGAATATGATAAATTTTTAAAATGATTAAAATTAAAAAAATTTAATTATAATTAAAGAAATTAAAGTATCAAGAAGTTATCATAATTTGGGAGGTTACATTAATTCAATTAGAAATTTAATTAAATAAATTTATAACTTTATAGCTGATTTTAACTTTAATTAAAATGTTTTATGGGCCTAGGGGACATATTGGAAAATCATAGAAGTGTAAGGGTTTATTTAATTTCAGTCAAGGACTCAAATGAAAGATTTTATTAATTTGGCTTCGATATTGCACCCTTTGGATAATTAAAACTTCAGGTCAGGAAGATTAAAAATGAAAAAGCGCCGACAGTCAAGGCCCAACTTGAACTTTGTCAGTGCCAAACGATGTCGTTTGAAGCTTTGATATAGACACCCTCAACCTGTGTCTTCTTCTTCTTCAGGGACCAAAACCAGAAACTCCAGCTACCAGCCCCAAGGAAAGATGTGATAAAAGGTGGAAACTAAAAGGATTCTCGAACAATAGCTGAAAATGAAAGAGAGGATTATAAAAGTAAGGTTGAGCATTGGGAAAAGATCGAACTGCGTGCCCATACAGAATTGACAGACAAAGTAGAAGAGCTGGAATGACAGAAGACCTAACTTAAAATTAACATCAAAGCTAAGTTAGAAAAGCTTAAGAAATAGATAGTTGGGCTGTGCCTTCGGATCAAAGAACTTTAGATTGAGTTGTTTGCTAGAGAAATTGAGATTGAATGGCAAAGTTCTAGAGTAACTGAAGCAGAAAACGAACTTGAAAGATCCAAAAGAAGAAATGATGGAGGTCCAAGATCTATACCGGAAGAAGGTGGATAGCTTGAGTATAAACAACGATGCCTTGCTCCGTTCCAATCTTACTATCTGTAGCAAATTGTCAACATTTTTTTCTCAACCACCATCAACCACCCTTTCCTTTAACAACCACCATCAACCACTTCCAACCACCATTCAACCACCCTCAACCAAGTTGCCAAGACTCTCCTATAAATAGAGATAAAGAGAGAGCAATGAATAAGTGTAGTGAAAGTGTGGTGAGTGCAACTGTGAGAGTGAGAAAATACAGATTTGAGAGAAACACCGAGTGTAAAAGTGAAACACCCGGTTAAGTGGGATTGTACTGGGTTGAGTTGAGTGTTTGTATCATTCCTCCAATAATATACAATCTGCTGCCTCCGTGGACGTACCCGATTTTGGGGAACCACGTAAATCTGTTGTTTGTGTTTTATTTGTGTTTGCTTTTGGTCCAGTATGCGCAACAAATTGGTATCAGAGCATTAGAGAAGCTTGAACACTGAAAAAAACACCTTTTTCAGCTCTCTGTTCAAAGTTGCAGAATTTTCAAAGTTCTCAGATCTTGATTTTGACCACCTGTAAAGATTCCTCTCGTTGATACGAGTCCGGCGATATAAAGATCATCAAAATCGGAGTTGAAACGAGCCCTGTAGAGCTCGCCGAAGTTTCGCCGGAAATCTGCCGGAAAAACCAGACAGTGCCGGAAATCTCACCTGAGAAGACAGCCACGTCATCCGACACGTTGGCGCTGAGTCACCATCCACGTCATCAACAGAGGGTCCACATTGCCATGTCATCAGACACATCATCTAACAGTGACAGAATATTCTCTTGACAGAATAAGAATATTCCGTTGACAGTAAGAGAATATTCCGTGACAGAATATTCTTCATCAGAGACAGAATATTCCGTCCCTGAGTTAACTCGGTCAGATTGATTTTTTGGCCAACTCAGTGATTTTTTGACCGGTTTTAGGCCGAGTCAAGTTGGTTCCTAGCATTTTCAACCATTCCGGACGCAACCGTGGTGTCCGTTTTGTGAAACAGCACACCGAAGTTACTGTTTTGGCTCTTTTGAGCATAAAAGTGCATGTTTTAACAATTTCGGGAGCCTATTTGTAATCCAAAGACGTCCTAATGGCTGATATTCCAGAAGAAAAATTAGTGGGAAATGCTAGTATACCTCCACAATATATCCCAGTATCAAGTACCAAATTTGAGGTGGAGAAGTTTGATGGGAAGGGTAATTTTGGCATGTGGAAATGTGAAGTCATGGATATGCTTGTCCAAATGAATTTGGATTTCACTCTAGAAGATAAACCGGAGGATTTGGATGATAAAAGCTGGGAAAGGATAAATCGGTTAGCTTGCAGTTCCATCCGACTTTGTCTTGTAAAGGATCAGAAGTACGCCTTTTCAGAACAAAACTCTGCAAAGGAATTATGGCAAGCACTGGAGGACAAGTTTATGAAGAAGAGTATAGAGAATCGTCTCTACTTGAAGAAAAGGATCTTCCGCTTTCAACACAAGAAAGGTACTTCTATGAATGAGCATCTGAATGATTTCAATAAAATGATAGCTGATTTGAAGAATTTAGATGTGGAAATTGATGATGAAGATAAAGCTCTGCTGTTATTGAATTCACTGCCTGACAGATATGAACATCTCGTCACCACTTTACTGTATGGTAAAGAAAAGATTAAATTCATTGATGTGTCCAATGCTTTGGTGAACAATGAGTACCGGAAGAAGGATCAGATTGTTCACAAAGAGTCAACGTCAGAAGCATTGACAGTTAGAGGCAGAACAAACCCTAGAAGATTTCGAGGGCGAGGGAGATCTCGCTCAAAATCCAGAGGAGAATCATCAAACAGACGATATCTTGCAAAGGATGAGTGTGCCTTTTGTCATAAAAAGGGGCACTGGAAGAAAGATTGTCCGATCAAGGGCAATAAGGAAAAAGATGAACCAACTGTGAACGTTGCACGAGATGAGGATGAACGAGACTCTGCATTCATGGTCTCATCACCAGAAAACCATTCTGGTGAATGGATTCTTGATTCTGCATGTTCCTATCACATGTGCCCTAACAAGCACTTATTCTCGAGACTCGAGGAGTTCGATGGAGGAGTTGTGTTGATGGGTAATGATGATGTTTGTAAGATCAAAGGGATTGGGACTATCCATCTGAAGATGCATAATGGGGTAGTCAAGGCACTGACAGAGGTACGATATGTACCTGACCTGAAGAAAAATCTCTTCTCACTTGGAGTCCTAGAATCCAATGGTTATAAGATTATCATGCATGGTGGAGTCCTGAGAGCAATCCGTGGTGCATTAGTTGTCTTAAGAGGCACGAGGAAAGGAAACTTATATTTCCTGGATGGATCTACTGTTACCGGTACAGCAGCTGTTTCCAAAAGCATAGAAGATGATGAAGCAGATAATTCCAGACTTTGGCACATGCGTTTAGGGCATGCTGGTGAAAAGGCTTTGCAAGGATTGGTCAAACAAGGTCTATTAAAAGGCGCCAAGACTGGGAAGCATGGGTTCTGTGAGCATTGTGTTCTTGGAAAACAGACAAGAGTCAAGTTTGGCACTGCGGTACACAATACAAAAGGGATTCTTGATTATGTTCACACAGACGTATGGGGACCTTCAAAGAATGAATCTCTTGGAGGTAATCGTTGGTTTGTTACTTTTATTGATGATTTCTCAAGACGAGTATGGGTGTACATGATGAAACACAAGGATGGGGTCCTTGATATCTTTCTGAAATGGAAGAAAATGGTGGAGACTCAAACGGGAAGGAGAGTTAAGACTCTTCGGTCAGATAATGGTGGTGAGTACACTTCAGATCCTTTCTTTAAAGTTTGTCAGGATGAAGGGATCAAACGACATTTTACTGTGCGTAAAACACCACAACAAAATGGAGTAGCAGAACGCATGAATCGCACATTGGTAGAGAAAGTCCGATGTATGCTATCACATTCAGGACTAAGCAAAGTGTTCTGGGGCGAGGCATTAAGCTATGCTCGTCATATTGTTAACCGGTTACCTTCAGCAGCATTAAATGGAAGAACCCCTTTAGAGATATGGTCAGGCTCTCCTGCAAATGATTATGACTCTATGCGTATATTTGGTTGCTCAGCATATTATCATGTTACTGAGTCCAAGCTAGATCCTAGAGCCAAGAAAGCTATATTTTTGGGCTTTAGTGGAGGAGTAAAAGGTTACAGACTCTGGTGTTCTGAATCAAAGAAAGTGATTTTGAGTAGAGATGTCACTTTTGATGAGTCTGGCATGTTACAACAAGAGAAATCACAGGAGAAGGAAAAACAGTCTGGTGATGCACAACAGGTGGAGTTGGAGACTTCAGTCATTCCTATAAAGACTGTTCAGAAAATCTCTACTGAAGGAGATTCAGATGAAAGTTCAGATGAAGAGGATGCAACAACTTCAGCAACCACACAACAAGAATCCATTGCAACGAGTAAACCGAAAAGAGTTATCAAGAAACCTGCTCGGTATTGTAACATGGTGGCTTATGCACTTCCGGTGATTGATGACGGAATCCCCTGCACCTACAAAGAAGCAGTACAGAGTGTAGAAAGTGCAAAATGGAAAGAGGCAATGGATGAAGAGATGAAATCTCTCCACAAGAATCAGACTTGGGATTTGGTACAACTCCCTAAGGAAAAGAAGACAATTGGTTGCAAGTGGGTATATGCTAAGAAGGAAGGTAATCCAGGAAAAGACAACATCCGTTTCAAAGCAAGATTGGTAGCAAAAGGCTATGCTCAGAAGGAGGGGATAGATTATAATGAGGTATTCTCCCCAGTTGTTAAGCATTCATCAATTCGTATTCTGCTAGCCTTGGTTGCACAGTTTGATTTGGAGTTAGCCCAACTTGATGTGAAAACTGCCTTCCTACATGGAGATTTGGAAGAGGAAATTTACATGTCTCAGCCAGATGGTTTCAAAGTCACTGGGAAAGAGAATTGGGCTTGTAAACTGAATAAGTCACTGTATGGATTGAAACAATCTCCTCGCCAGTGGTATAAGCGATTTGACAAGTTCATGATAGAACATGGATACACACGGAGTCAGTTTGATCATTGTGTATATTTTCGCAAACTTCTTGATGGTTCTTTCATCTATTTGCTCTTATATGTGGATGATATGTTGATTGCATCAAAGAGCAAAGTGGAGATTGACAGACTGAAAGCTCAACTGAGAACTGAGTTTGAAATGAAGGATCTTGGAGAAGCTAAGAAGATTCTTGGCATGGAGATTCAGAGAGACAGAAGAAAAGGCACAATCTGTTTGACACAGACCCAATACTTGAAGAAAATTCTAAAGAGATTTGGGGTAGATGGTAAGACCAAGCCTGTAAGTACACCTCTAGCTCCTCATTTTAAGCTAAGTGCTTCAATGTCTCCACGCACAGAGGAAGAGCGCAAGTATATGGTTCAAATTCCGTATGCAAATGCAGTTGGTGCATTAATGTATGCAATGGTTTGTACGAGACCAGATATTTCACATGCAGTCAGTATGGTGAGTAGGTATATGCATGATCCGGGAAAGGGTCATTGGCAGACAGTTAAGTGGATTCTACGGTACATTTATGGCACAACTGATATTGGTTTGAAGTTTGAGAGGGATGATAGACTCAAACAAAATTTAGTTGGTTATGTGGATTCGGACTATGCTGGTGACTTAGACAAGCGTCGTTCCACAACAGGCTATGTGTTTACACTTGCTAAAGGGCCTGTAAGTTGGAGGTCAACTTTACAATCAACAGTAGCTTTGTCAACAACTGAGGCAGAGTACATGGCAGTAACAGAAGCTTTCAAGGAAGCTATATGGTTACATGGGTTGATTGAAGATTTGGGAATTGTTCAAGAGCACGTGAATGTCCATTGTGATAGTCAAAGTGCTATTTGTCTTGCAAAGAATCAGGTTCATCATTCCCGCACCAAGCACATCGATGTTCGATTTCATTTTGTTCGAGAAATTGTGGATGAAGGAGATATTCTGCTACAGAAGATTGGTACCGCAGATAATCCAGCTGACATGCTCACAAAATGTGTCTCAGGGATCAAGTTCCAACATTGTTTGGACTTGGTCAACATCTCTCGGTGTTGAGCACCTTCAGGGTGCAGCGCCATATGGCGCATTAGAGGCAGCATTGATTGATCACAAAGATTGGATGGAAAAATCTTGCCAAGGTGGAGATTTGTAGCAAATTGTCAACATTTTTTTCTCAACCACCATCAACCACCCTCTCCTTTAACAACCACCATCAACCACTTCCAACCACCATTCAACCACCATTCAACCACCCTCAACCAAGTTGCCAAGGCTCTCCTATAAATAGAGATAAAGAGAGAGCAATGAATAAGTGTAGTGAAAGTGTGGTGAGTGCAACTGTGAGAGTGAGAAAATACAGATTTGAGAGAAACACCGAGTGTAAGAGTGAAACACCCGGTTAAGTGGGATTGTACTGAGTTGAGTTGAGTGTTTGTATCATTCCTCCAATAATATACAATCTGCTGCCTCCGTGGACGTACCCGATTTTGGGGAACCACGTAAATCTGTTGTTTGTGTTTTATTTGTGTTTGCTTTTGGTCCAGTATGCGCAACACTATCACCACTACCTTGAAAGCTCGCACCATATAACTCATGAGTTTCCTCTTTAAACTTTTCTCTTGATTATTTACCACTTCTAATCAGTCATCCATGCATAAAATACTATTTATCTCCGAGAAGAACAAACTCAATAAATTTGGCTTCACGAGAATGGGCAAAAAAATGAGTATATTATTTTTTCTTTTATTTTTGTCATATTTGACAAATTCATATTATAACATAAACTGTAACTATTACACCATTGACGGGTTAGCCAATAACTCATTAACTTGAAGCTAGTCTAAATTGAGTTTTATTTTAAATTAGTTTTATTTTAAATTAATTTAAAAATTAATTTGATCAAACTTTATCTCGGGTGAACTCTAAAAATATTTTTTTAATTTTTTTAAAATATATCATTTTATTGTAATAAATAAAACACCAGCATTGTAGGATAGACTTAACAAACCTATGACTAAAAATGAGTTTCATTTTAAAATAATTTAAAGATTGATTCAATTAAATATGTTGATGTAGCCGGACTTAAGTTAGATCAAGCAAGGTTAGTTTCAATAATTTATTTTAATTTTTTTAAAATAATGTTATATCATTAAAAGGAAGTTGAAAAATCATTGTTAAGTTCTTGATTCGAGTTTCATTAATAAATCTATGTTTCTATATTATTATTTTTTTATTTTAAATGTTCTAATTCAATTGAAATGAGTTTCTGGTTGAGTATTATATATTTGTTTACTTTCCACGTTATGATGTAGATTGATCTATATATTTTTTAAACGTTAAAAAAGAAGATTCAAGTTGTGGGTAGCTCTCTGATATTGTTACTGAATTAATCTAATGAGTTAAACCTAAAAACTTTTAACTTAACTTTTTATTAAATTTAAATTTTAAATTAAATTATGTGTTAATTGTTATGATATGATAAGCCAATCTAGAGGTCTAAAGAAAAAAAATCAAACGAAAAGATAACAAAAAATAAATAAAAAAAAAAACAGACCGTGCGGGTTCAAAAGCAACAAAAACTAGCTTCGTTTTGAATTCAACATTGTAGAAAGACGGGAGATCGTGTTGAAGTCAAAACAATGTTCATTTAACTAGATGTTGAAGTAATGGCAGCAACTCATTGGCGATGTATTTTAAGACCACTTCGAACTAATTCCCAAAGCTTGGTCAGACGTTTGTGTCGTTAACTTGTGTTATGGTTCTTGGAACTATCCACAATTATTAATGACCATGAACAGATAGTGCGTCTTGAACGGGCTGGTCAATGCCAGCGACATTTTAAGTTTTTTTTTTTAACCATTATTTAATTTATAAATGATTTTATTATCCATCAACTACAAATAAAAATTTTACTGATAAAATATTTCTGTTCATAAATTTCTTGGTAAAAATAATGTTAATGGAATGAAAATATAAATATCAATAAAAAGTTTTAACAATAAATCTAATTTTTTTGATAATGAGTTATATAAATCATATATGCGCATGATAACAATGCAAAAACCACAAATTTTTTTCAATCAAATAAATTAATGTTCCACCATTATGCAAAATAAATTAATGTTTTCGGAAAAAAAATAAAAAATGAAGAAAAAAGATTGGTAGCTTGAAAATGTTTGCCATTAAAAAGACAAATGAAATAAAATAAAATAGAGGTAACACATAAAATCATCATGAATGATATATTAGTTTTTTAGCAAATAAAGCAATACCTCCAGGAGAACCATTAATCTAGTGCTTCCCAGAATAAAGATAGGAATAAAAATTAAATTAAAAAAAAAAGAATTAATCCTTATATGTAGTAGGAATTAGGGTACGCTAACAACAACTACAGTTGCGAGAGCTTGCTCATTTTGGGAAGTGAAGAAAAAAGGCACAAAGAACAAGAACAGAATTAAGCTGATCAGAATATAAATGGAAAATACAAGAGCACAAAACACAAACAACTTGCTAGTAATGTACGAAAAGCCTTCTTTGCTTTGGCTCAAGGCATTTTCTGGGGGTATCTGGTAAGCAAGATATCCTTTTGTTTTCCATGATTAGCAGCCAGATTGGAACCCTGTCTTTCAGCTAATATTACAATCTCTATTGCCTTTTTTGTTTAAATTTTAATTTTAATCTCTGTATCTCTTCTCGGTATCCCCTTTGCTGTTTATTGTTTTCTTTATATATATCTGTATCTAAACTCTTTCATGGTTTATATATTTCTACGTTTTGAAAGTGTTTTTAGAAAAAAATATTTTATTTATTTATTTTAAATTAATATATTTTTAGTATTTTTAAATTATTTTAATATATTGATGATAAAAGTAATTTTTTAAAAATAAAAATATATCATTAACATATATTTTGATACAAAATATTATTTAAAAAATAATCACAACTACACTACTAAATAATTTATTTATTTTAATACTTGCATGTTACATGTTACAGTATGTATCATCAAATATTATAAAAGAGTCACTTTGTGCATAAAAATAAAAAATAAAAAAAGGGACAAGGATCCAAAACAATAGGAATAATTTTTTTATGGTTACGAGAGGGAATTATCTACAAACAATTTCCAATTGTCAAAAGAAATGCCGGCCAGTAGAGAGGCCAACCAAAAACGCAAAAGAATAGGGCAGCAACGACAATGATGAAGCGAATCGGGCGACGGACAGCCCTCCAGTGGTCTAAACTGAATTGAATTTAAATAAAAAGATGGCCCCATTTGGTCAAGAAAGAAACAAAAAAGAGAGAGAAGAGAAGCAAGCAGCGCATGGCAGAGAAGGAAGCAGCGCATGGCAGAGTAGACCAAGACAATTAAAAATTTAACAGCCACCTAACCAAAAACAAAAAGAAGCAAAAACAGATTATAACCTACTAGTCACATGTGTTCTTTAGAAAAGCATGTGATCTGAGTTTGACGTGGTTAAGAGATCGATTTCGATTTATATGGGTTAATCGCTTTAATTTTTTAAAAAAAAATTAAAAGAAAATATTTAAAATTTTAATATTTCTTATAAAACAATTAAAAAAATTCATATAAATATATTCTATTGAAATTTAAAAGATTATTTTAATTTTTTATTTTATATTAGAAATGTATTATGTTATTCTTTTAATTTAAAATATTTAAGTTAATTTTTTTTTATCATATATTAAGAATATATATATTTTTTTATGAACATAAGTATACATATTAATTAAAAGGTTTCAAATATAACATTAAAAAAATAAATTTTTTTAAAAATATAAAATATATATATTAAAAGATTTTAAATTTCACATTGAAAAAATAAAACATTCTTCTAGTATTTATTTAATGAAATTTGAAAAAAAAGTTATTAACCAACTAAAAAGAATATAAAAAAGATCTTTTTGACTAAAAGAGAAAACATATTTGAAAAAAAAAAGTTTCTATAAGGTTTTACCAAGTTGTCCAGGTCACAAGTCGATTTAGTGGATTGATCGAGTTTAACCTTTTTCTTTGTTTTTGTCGGTTTTTCACCTTACTCGGATTAGTTCATCTATTAGGTTGACCAGGTCTCAAGTCGACCTGCTGGGCTTGTCCTAGCAGAACTTGAAAAGATTAGAAATAATTAAATATTAAATAAATATACTATAAACATATATATATATATATATATATATGTAATGAAGAATATAGTGGAGATTGTTTAATTATATAAAGATAGGTTAAGTTAATTTATCCTTTTTTATAAAATAATTACTCTTTAATATCCAATTTTTTTATTTTTTATTATAGTCTCTTTATGTGTTCAGTTCACAAGTTTTAAGATAATTATCTTTTAATGTAGATTTTATCTTTATTTTTAATAGGTTTAATTCATTACATTTAAAATTATAGACAACATATACATATATTTCCTTTTCTTTTTCTTTTTCCTATCGTAAACATGCAATGTATTTCCATTTTGTATTAATGGACAACTCAATTTCAATCTTCTCCAATAGTGATTAAGTCTTCATTATTGTTTATGTTACAAATTATTGCATATTCAAGAATTCTTTGGAGAATGTTGAAAATATCTAATCACTTTAATATGAATGAGGATTAAGTTGGAATGTATAGGTTAATTATGTAGGAAACAAGAATAATTTTATTTCCAGGAAGACTTCAGCTTCTTTTGAAGAAACTTTTATCATTATATAATATAAATTTATAAAATTAGTATAAAAGCTTTTGTATAAAATTCAAACTCAACATTTGTTATAAAAACCTGGCAATCAAAAGGGTCATGTTAAAACTATGAGGTTAAGTATCTATTAGAGTACATATTAGTTTCTAAAAGTTTAGGGCATTATCTAAGAGCTTCACTGACATAAGGAACACATTAGGGTTGGTGGCCAAGGACTATATTAGAGTTGTGATGCAATATTTTTTAAGTTGCAAGCTAATAATATAAACTAGTAATTAATTAATATAAATTTGATAATAAAATAAATTTTTAAATAATGTTTATGTAGCTAGAACAAAATCAAATTAAAAAAATAATTACTCAACATTAAATAAATAAATAAAATAGAATAATAAAAACAAAGTTTTCATGCTAAAGTTTCTCTATGTATCTTGAATCTCTAATTTTTATATATTCTTGACAAATTTTAATTATGATTTCAAACGCATCATTCTCTATCATTTGGATGAATTGTCAGGTTTACTATATATGGTTGGAAAGCTTGAGATGTCTAATTTTCAACTTAACTTGAATCATATCAAAATTGTACTTGTAGCTCTAGATATATCTCAAATAGTACATGAAGATCTAATTTAATAGATTTGAAAACATTCATCTAGGAGCTTTTATCATCTTATATACAAATCTCAACTAGTAATATATAATGTAATATTGGGCCTTCAATGACATTTGTATTCTCTAGCTTACTGCATATATAATAGTTTTATAAAGTTGCTAAGTTAGTAGTAGTATAAAAAAATTCTTTAATAAAAGGATTTAGTACCTGAAATTATGATCACATATATACCAATAATTGAATTTGAATATTTACAAAATTTAGGGTGCTAGCCATGCTCAAACGTTTGTATTGTTCGTAGGTTGGCTTTGAAGTGTAGACTATGAAATCTAATTCTCAATTATATATGATATATATAAGAGCCTAAAATATTGTTTGTTTTGGCTAAAAAGATGAGTACAACTCATAATCCTTTTTTTTGCTTAAATGATCTTTTTATAATTTTCTTATGGAATTTTTCGGTTATACATAAAAAGTAAACATAGGATATTGATTTTGTTTTTGTTCAAAAAATTTGATTCTATTTTTTTTAAGATATATATAAATATCTCTATTCTATATAAATATATTTCATTACTCAATTTAACAGAGAAAACATTATTTTCTCATGGAAATTATTTCTAAATGTAACCCTTGATAAGAATTAAGTAATATGATATCAAATAATTTATTAGATTATTTTTGTTGTTAGTTGTAAAATTATATGGTAATTTAATGGATTTTTTTCTATGATTTTCATTTAGTATCTCTAATTTTTTAAAAAAATTATTTTAGTTCTTATATATAATTTATATACAGATTAACACATAAGAATGTTTTTGATCTTGAATTTTTTAAAAATATATTTTTGTAGCTCTCTAGAGGAAATTATGGTATGTTCTCTAGAAACACATCCAAAAATTCCTTTACCATGAGAAGAATTGATAGCTCAATAATATTTTTTTTTTAAGTCTATAACATAAATGGGTTAAGCCATACACCTTTTTCTTGTCATCTTCCTAACAGTTATAGTCAAAATTATACAATTCAGCGTGACATTTCTTTCTCCTATGAATATTACTCTCTTACCATTCAATCCTTAAAGGTTTACAATTTTTACAAAACAATCCATTTTAAGCCTTATACATGCCTAACCACTTCATTCCCAATATTACTTCAAAGTCATGCAGCGGGGTATCAAATCTACTCTCATCTTACATCTATTAATGCTAACCTTTTTCTCTTTGTATACACGATGAATATCTACACTTTAACCCATAGGGATATCAATTGTGAATTCTTTTTCTATTTTACTAAATTTCCCCCTAAGTTTCCCATAATTTTACTTATTACAAATAAATGTGTTGCACTAGGATTGATTAATGCATATACAAGCAAATAATTTAATTGTAGCATATTTGTCACCATTAAACTTGTGATGGTGAGCAATCCCTCAAATGCCTTTGCTCACAATGAATATAGTGAGGATATATGATAATATTATATTCCAAAGACCCTCTAATAGAATTGACATTTAGGTTCGATTGTCCTCTAGTTAACCCCCCACTTGTGCGCTAGAGAGACCCAACTAATGGTCATTTCTACCCAAAATTTCCTTCATTTCTTGTTAAATTGACCGAACTGATCTTTTTGCTCTTCTTCAAGAGGGGTGGTCTACCTGGGAAATCAATATCTTTTTTTTTCCAAGCATAGATAGATCTTATTGACCCTCACTTATACACTCCTCCAGAGCTTAAATTGCCTTAATTAATATTTTAGTTGTTTTATACTGTAAAGCTATCAATCCTTGTTTTAGCTCATGTCTAAAACCTTCTCATAACCTCTCTATCAAATATTACTAAGTAGGAATGTAATGTGAACCAAACATAGAGAGATTTTGGAATCTTTACTCATACTCCAACACGAACATCTATCCTTGCTTTAGAGCCAAAAACTCTTACTTTTTTACCTTACGATGGTATCTAAAGTAAAATTTGTTTTTAAATTCCATTTTAAAGTCACCCCAAGATAACTCCTCAGTAGCTCTCCTTAATAATACATTCTCCCATCAAGACTGCACTCTATCCAAAAACAATTAGGTGGCACTACCCATTTATAATCCCTTTAGCATTCTAATATGATTCAAGGTCTTCTTTACTTTTGAATCTATAATCATACAGTCTTTGCATTCTGTTCCTCCGAATAAGATTATAACCCGTTTCTCTCATATTCTTAACTATCAAGACTAAAGTGACCATATTGTTTGTATGTGTTAGAGTTGTAGGGGCTCCTGAGGTTGTTGCACTAAACATGCCAGCAACTACTACTCTAATAATATGTTTTATAAAAACAGAGTCAACATGGGGAGTAAGGGTCCCCGTAGATGTTATTGGCGGGGGAATAGTTATCCAGTCCTAATAGTTTGAACATTTTAGCTGTGATACTCTAGGTTGTCTGAATGCTATATAATCTTGGAGTCTAGATGACCTTCCATATCTGGATTGAAATGATGGTGCTAGCATACGAGAAGTAGTATGTGCTAAGGGGTCTTCCTTTTATCTATCGTTTGTATTTGTATCTTGAATCCTCTTCCATACCGGAGATGGATCTGGACATCTCAGAACAACTCATCATTTAGCAATATCCATTACAAATCCACTAAACCCAAACCAGGCTTCTGATACCAACTATAATAACCTTAAATTTTAAATATAATTTCAAGATAATTGGCATTTCTATTAGGTGAAAAGCCTAAGAATATATTTTTGTATATTTTACCGCAATTCCAGTAGAATTTTCCCTAAAATACCAATACCAAGTTACTGATAACACAACTAGTAAGACATTGCAATCATTATATCCATAGGATCTAATTGTCATAGACTTTATCCATCTCATCATATCACCATAATAGAATACATCAATTTCCACAATTCAATTATTATAAGAGTATTTTTACTCTTAAAATTTGATCAATCAAGTACTTCTAATAACTTCTACTACTAATCAGTTATTATGATAGTTTTCTTCGATTACAATTATTTTTTTTTCATATTTTTAGTTTTTTTTCTGGTTTTCCATCAATAAATTAAAAAAATAACAAAAACTTAAAAATAAAATTAATTGATTAGTTAGGTAATCTTATATTTACAAACATACGAGCTTATAAACTATAACTAATGAGCAACACAAATATAAATTCACTTAATTAATTAATTAATTCAATTTTTTTTTAAAGTTTTTGTTATTTTTATTTCTTTATAATTTCTTGATGAGAAAAAATGAATTATGAAAATTGAAAAAAAAAAATTTATTTCTAACACACTATCCACATTCCATGAAGAAATATATCATGTTAGTTGATTTATGACATAAGCTTATAAAGGTAGTTAATTGATCAAAATTTATGATCATAAGTACCTTACAAGAAAAAAATAAATCAACAAAGATATTTAAATAGAAAAAAACCATCAATTAAAAGTATTTCATAATCCAATTATCTTTATAAGTGTAACATAATTCTAAATGGTTGAGGGGTTCAAGAACATAAATGTTTTGGAACACATATTTGAATTTTTTTTGGGTTTTGAAAATTGATCCTCTATCCTTGTTTGGTTTTCAAATGAATTTTCATTTATTTTTTTCATCATTTCTTTTACTTTGATGTTGATGCATGAGATTTTTTCCTAACATGTAATATAATGTTGATGAGTATAATTTAGTGTTAACTTGAATTGATTTTTTTTCCGTAAGATTCTAAAGACTTTATTTTCTATTGAATTAAATTTTTATAAAAGACCTTCAAATAACACTAAACAATTACTATTCAGGATTTACAATACTTTCCTACTTGATTTATAATTTTTTTTCTTTGGTATATAACATTTATTATTTTTCCAGTTTTGTTTATGATGTTTTTCTTAGTATATATATATGTGCCTTAGAAGAGTTGTTATTGTGTGTTTAGTATTGTGATGCAATGTGATTTTCATTTAAAAATATATTAAAATAATATATTTTTAATTTTTTTTCTATTTTGATATTCGTAAATCAAAACTATCAAAATAACACCTAAGAAAATCAACTTGATGTCTTTTTAAATAAACAAAATTAAAAAATATTTTAAAATCAAATTATAACACTAAAACAAACAATCAATATATTATTAGAAATTGAAGTTTTAAAGGAAAGGCATTGTATAAATTGAAAATATAAATGTTATCACTATTAATCAACTTATTTACTTTTATATAGATATTATAAATAACTCCAAATACAATACCATTACTTTTTATTTAAATTGAGTCTTGTATTCTTCGTTAACAATGTTTAAAGTTGAAATGGTTTATATGATTTTGAAAGAACTAAAAACTAAAATAAAACTAAAAACTAAAATCACATCAATTTTAAATGTATGATTGTGATTTATTACATGTATAAAGTAACGAGGGATGAGTACTCTATAGCAAGGTTGTTAAAATCACGAGTTAACTCGTAAAATTTTATGATTTTACGAGTTAGCATATGTCTAACATGCTAAATCAAACTTAACTCGAGAAAAATCTGTAAAATTAGTAAACTCAGTTTGATTTTATAAGTTTACTAAATTTATAATATGAATCAAGTTAGGTTCAAATTTGGCATTTAAATGTCTGTCGACTAGTTTTTTGAGATTGAACATATATTTCAAGCTGTAAATTGGATAAAGGTGAAATGTTATAGGAGAATATTATATACATAAACATATATTGTGGTAAATTTTCAGGTTAAATAGAGTTAGACAATGTAATATTTCAGAGAATCAAATTTAGTAAACTAATATTGTCAAATATGTCAAACAAGACCTTCGTGTACTGTTTGGAACATATCTAGAGCTACTGATGAAATTTTACTTTGACTAAAGTTACGAAAAAAATTATACATCTGAAACTTTTTAACTATATATTGCAAACCTAACAATTCATCCAAATAAGAGTGAACAATATGTTTGAAATCAGAAGAGAATGACATGTGTGAAATTAGGACTCAATTCTACCAATAATATACAAAAATCAAAGATTTAGGCTATATGGAGGAATTTTATTAAAAAGATTTTTTTTATTCTATTTTTTATTTAATTTTAAATAATTATTTTTAATTTGAATTTTTTCTAGTGTATTAGACATTATTTAAGAGTTTATTTTATTATTAAATTTATGTTAGTTAATTATTAATTTAAACTCATTATCTTGCAATCAAAAGGGGTCTATCAAGACTTATTATGACGGGAACAACGAGGTTGTCACTAGGTTTATGTATGTTTCTTACCTTTCAGTGATTCCTTTATATTGAAAAATTTTGTTCTGAGACTTTTATTTCTCCATGTTATTAATTTATTGATTTATACTATCTCTCTTATTTTATTTAGATCACTCATTGATTATAATATTATTGACTTATTTTTATCAAATTTTAATGTAATTTAATTTTTTAACTAGAATTATCAGTATATAATTAATTACAAAAATTATTTATAATTTTATGATTGAAGTTTACAATCCAAATTTATATTATATCAAAAAAATATTTTTAACAACTTTGTTCCAGAGCACTAAAGTTCTTTCTAGGTAATTTTATCATTGAAAAAAAAAGCTTTTTCTGATTCAAGTGATTCTCCAATAACTGAAAATAGAAACACAGAGAGATATAAATAAAGGTAAAGAAAAAATAAATAAAAAATAAATGTTCTGCCTTTTCCCCTTAATTTTACCCTTTTCCACATTCTTGATCTGCAAATTGGCATTATCAATCCATAGGCTGCATTGGGTTGTGAAGAAACAAGATTTTATAAATATATTTTTATATCACTTTTTCAAAAAATATCAAATCAAGAAAAATATATGGATATAATTTTCTTGCACTCTTAGATGCATTGAACTGACACATGCTATTATCAAATGTGTCTTCATTTAGACGCACTAGTTCTAGCACTATCCAAGCCCAAGTGATTGATGAGTCGGGCCAACGCTAGACTCAAATAATACTAGGTCTAGAGCCTACTAGACCCAAACACCTTATGGTTCTGGTATCATGTGCTAGACTTAACGCGTGGGTTTGGTAAATGCTGCCAACCTAGCGCTTTAGCTTGGTACCGTTTGGGTTAAGTATTATCAGGCCTAATAACTTGGTCTGATGTGTGTTAAGATTTTTGTCATCGCACCTCGAGTGTGGCCGGATTTGCTACACTCATGAATTCAAATATAATACATGAATCTAATATTATTAATTTTATAGATTTTATATAAAATCTTAGAGGATATATTTCTCAACAAATAAGTTTAATTAAACAAATCTACACTCCTCCAATATCATTAGGTGTATTAAAATCTTTCATGATCTACGGTATCTTCATTTTTTTACTAGACAAAATGAGTGAAATTCAACTTATAATAAAACTCAAAAATATTATAAATATAGAGTTACACTCCAGTCAATTCTTTTTATAAAAAGATAAGATTAATGAGTTATATATATATCATAAATCATTCAAAATAAATGTTAGAATCTTCATTAATGTTATTATATTTTATCTCTATAAAAAAAATATTTATTTAAACATTTAAAAATCTATATATCCATAAATTTTTTTTTATATATATATACTAGTTACAAGACACGTGAGACTACTAGATAACAAATATGAAGTACAAGAAGACTACTAAATAACAAATATAAAATATAAAATATAAAATATCAACTATATAAATAATTTTATTTTAAATAATCAATTAATTAACTGATTATCGATATTCAAACCCTGCTAATATACACATTAGATTTTAGGGACATCTTCAGTTAGGAAAAAGGAAATCTGTTACTCTTCGAGCTATATACAGTGGCAAGAATAATTCTCAAATGGAGGAGTTTATTTGAATCATGCGAAAGAATTTTCAAATAATTAAGTTCTTGGTCGTTCGTTTTGTTTTGGTGAAAAATTGTCATTTGTAAATAATATATAGCATCCTCCATTTCTAGCTAAGACCCCATGCCTGCAAAACAATAAGTAGGTTTAATTCTTACAATAGAAAGTAAACAAGAGCCTGACCTTGCAATATTACTGTGTTGTGCTTGTGAATTTTACCTGAATCTGGCCAGTTGAAGTGCCAATTACCAACACATCTTCGTTGGCATTCATAGCCATGCAAAGAACCTTATCATTTGTACCTGTCTGTAGTATTTCAACTCTATTTTGTTGTTTCTTTCTATCCCAAATCTCAACAGTTCCTGCCTTACAGCCCACGTAAATGAGATCTGAGCTTATGGCCATAGACCTCACTTCGAGTATAGAAGGTAGTGAGCCAACCAGACCAAAATTGGATGCATTCCAAATCTTTGCCAGCAAAGAAAGTTACATACAGTTAGTATAATAAAAATAAAACATTTAATCTGATGATGTGCAAGTGTAGGAGCATGGGAGAAGCCAGAAATTTGGTAAAAGGGGCAATTTTTTTACTTCTGTTCGTCTTTTTGAAAGAGAGATACCTTCACTGCTGCTCCATCAAAGGGTGAGCTGGCTGAATAAATCAGTCCATTTTGAACTTGAAGTGCATGGATTGGATTTGTTTTTCCTAGCAGTTTTCTAGATCCATGTTGAATGGTAGCAAGTGTTCCTGTTGTCAAATCAATTTCCTGAAAACCAAAATACCTTTACATTTATCACTGAAAAGGATAGATATCAGAACTTGGGATGTATTAATGGGGATAATAGTCTGCTCAAGTTCTGATACCTGAATACTACTATCTTGGCATCCACAGTATAGTTTTCCATGTACTAGAGACAAGCACTTTACATATTTATGTGGATTCAATAATTTGGACCCTCCGTTCCATGAGTGAACCTGAGAAAAAACAGTACTCTGTTTTTCAGTTTCTCTTTTTTGACAAGAATCCTGTTTCTAGTTGCACATAGATGCCACTGCCTTAGAAGCAAATAGAGAACGTATCAGAAAGAGAAGGCAGGAGATCCTGTCTACTATTTGAATATAGTTAATTACGAAGACACGAAAACATCAAGCAATAGGAAATATGGAAGCATTTATATGTTACCTTGACACCAGCTCCTTGTGGAATGAAGCAACAAATGCCATTGGCTACCACTAAATTATGAACCTGGTCCTTCATATCATGTACTTGTACACAAGTCAAAGATTCGTTGCCAATAGACCATACCTGTTCGTCACAATTAAGAAACTTTCAAGCCTAGAAGTCGAATCAACTTTTGCAAATTTTGCATACAGCACCAGACTCCCATTGAAGTAAAAGCCCTTTAATGGCCAAAAGGACATCTGTGATGCTAAGAATTGGAGTGAATAACTGTAACTGTAGGATAAGCTCTTTGGAGGTGACAAGTACACGAGCAAGAAAGCAAGTTATATATCGCAACTAGTTTTGTCATGCAGATTTTGAAATACCACCTTCTGGCATATTTATTTGCCTGAAGGTTGCTTTTTTCTTGTTTTTTTTCCTCTCCGTTTAACTTATTCAAGGGATGAATATTTTATGAGGTCTTGCTGGTTTCAACTTTCAACAATGTCTCTGGGTTGATGTTCATCTAGAGCAACTGCCATCAACTAATTTTATTCCATTAATTAAAATTTACAGAGATATAAGAGCATCGTACCCTTGCAGTTCTATCCAGTGAACCACTGTATAATTTTTCTCCCGGCTGTAAGACTGCCAAGCTAGTGACAGCCTTGGTGTGTTCTCGAATTTCTTGGATGAGATGAAGAATGCTACCTTTGCCAGTCCAAACCTACAGAAATAGAAAATAGAATGTCATTAGATTATCATGTCATCTATTTTTTGACAAACATCACATTCTTCCTCCAAGCACTAGTATTAGACTCTCTTACTATTCTGTTTAACCGTGTAGTTTAGAAAAACTAGGGGGACACAAGTTATTCACTCTCTCCATTGAGACAAAGCATATAAACTATGGCAGATTCTATGGAATGGAATGAATTGCCGTTTCATTTCTTTCCGCACTACAGATGAATACTTGCAACAACCTGAGGTCTATTCTAAAGTTATTCATCTGTACTGTGGATACGCTGTCTGATTCCAGGTCATCGCTGAGATGAAAATATGCTTCATATCACATTTGCATGTATATATCTGGTTCCGAACCATATTTCTACAGTCATTACTGAGATCAAACAATGTGCTGATATGCACTTACTGATATATTTACATGCACACCATCTTCATGTTATGATCTAGATTCTGTATATTTATGCCGAAAGAAAATGAACCTGGTTTGATGAAGTACCTTTATAGTTCCATCTGAATGTCCAGAAAATATCATGTCATTGTAGAAAGTAATTGAAAGCACTTCTCCATTCTCACTGCAATCTACTTGAACTAATTCATTATGAGTCCATAATTCCTGTTGTCCAACAAGCACGGATAGTTAGTTCTCTTTATTTATTTTTTATTCTTTTCAAGTAGGAGAAGAGAAACAGAAAGCAAAGAATGTACAATTAAGATATTTTCAACTTTCTGGATCGACAAACTTACAGCAGTACTAGAGTCATGGCCAGCTGAGAGAACTTTCAGAATTTCAACTGCCAAGGATGAAGTTTTTCTAAGCTCTCTCAGATCTTTCTTAATATCTTTCATGGATGAAGAAAGGTCATGCAGCCCCTCTGTAATTCAGAACTTCAAGCATGTAAGTTTCTAAAGTTCATCAATACGTGCACTTCAGAAGCAATGGATTAAAAAAAAACAATTCCGCAAAACCGTTGTCAAAAGTAAATCAGTGTTTTCCCACAGCATCTGAATTCTACAGTGATTTATTTAACGTCCAATGGAATCATTTTTAAGATAGTTATAGTATTTCTCTTCCATAATGCTATAAGAACTTAGCCTTCTGTAATGACAGTTTAACAATCTTCTTTGTAGTGACTTGCAACCAGCTAGCACGTCCCAAACATGCAAAATAATTCATAAAATTTTGAGCCCCTTTTTTTAAAGTATCTGGTAAGAGTGTTTGCATTGTTTCAGTGCAGGAACCTAAATAAGTAAGAATTCAAACTGTCTTGTTCCAGAGCTTGCTGCATACCAGGGTCCTTGATGAAGCTTTTTAGAGCCAGCAATGAAAGGACTTTGTGTTCAATGTCCTTCGAAGACGCGAATATTTCAATGAAGTGCTTGAGAAAGCAAACTCGAGCTGCTGCTCGTATCCCCGTGTCTGGAAGAATGCCAAGCATATGTACAAGCCAAGTTGCTGACACAAAGCATGCTGAACGTAACTCTGCACATCTACTCCTCAAGCCTTCTGCTAAAGCTTCAAAGAGGAGACCAAACTCATAGCTTACTAGAGCAAAGGCCATTTTTCTTTCCCATTCTTCAGCTGCCTTCTCTTCTTCCTATTGATGCAATTAAAGTGGTAAAATGATTTAGACTAACTAGAGAGCATGGACGATACGGTGTCTTCAACTGCCGAGGAAAAGCATGCGCAGCCCTAAATGATAAATGGAAATAAATAAAGAAATGTTGCTCAATAGTTCCATAAAACTTACCAAGTTTTCTTCAATTTCTCCAGAAAGTTTGCCGAGTTGCTCCATTCGCATAAGATTTTTGTAAATTTTTCCATGTCCAGCTTGTTTCAGAAGAAAAGCTCGGGTTAGGGACTTTCCAGAGACAGTGAACCTCCCTTGCAATGACACAATCGTCTCCGCAGCTGCTATTTGAGCAGCAGGAAAGTCAGAATTCCTGAGGCTTGAAATGAGGCTCTCTATTGCTTCTTCACGATATATACTCATCTTTCTTGGCTCAGCCTACAGAGTAGACACCAATAAATTTGTCATTAGGTCAAAGAAGCTAGGACAGCATATTTATCTCTTAAAATGATGGCATCATACCAGAAGATCAAGTTGGAGCAGGAGACCAGCCGCTACAGGAGATTGATCTGGAAGAGTAACCTGTAAATAACTTAGGAAGATGTGCATTGAACAAAATTCCCCTTCATCCTTAATGATGTGAAGAATTTGCTCATTGAATGTCCTCCTATAGAAAAATTAAGATCAAAATTTTCTCTTGACCGCATACTTAAAGATTTATCACAAAGATATCAAATTCAAATGATTACACATACAAAGGCAAACTTGAGTTAAAATTACCTGTTTAATTTGACTAATTCATAGAGGAACTGAACAATCTCAAATCTCTCGCCGTCACTTGCACTCATGAAGCTGTCCAAAACAGGGGCTAACTCAGCTTTATCCGCAACGGTGTTTCTGCATTTCCCATCCTCCAGCATGCATTTCAATAAGATCCCAACTGCTGCAATCCTCTCCGTCTGCTCAGCTTGCAAGCTCTCAATAATACTTTCGATCACTTTTGTTGAGATAATGGCGTTGGCAATTGAAGAAATAATACTATCTTCACTGCTACCAAGGATCTGTCCCAATAAAAGCACTGATGCTGTTTTTGGTTTTAAACACATCTTAAGCATATCATCCTCTTTATTCTTAATGGCTGTTAGGAGGGATTCGACCATGTCCATCTCAAGTAGGCTCATGGTAGGGGGCCTTAATAGATATATCAAAACAACAGCCTCCAGCAAACCCTTCTTGAAGAGGGCCACAATGCAGTCCACGTCAGAATCAACTCTTGTAAGTGTATGGATTACACCGTTGTCTCTCGAACCCAACTCAGACAAGAGAAAAATCGTTGCTTTCAGTACAAGAGGATCGGCAGAATTGAGAAGGACCTCCACAAATCCATTGATAACGGGAGGTTTGGAAAGCATACTTTGAATATCAAATTCCATGGCTGCCTCCAGCCAAAATCTCTCTATTTGAAGAACAGCCATTTCGGACTCGTTCAAGATTTCTGACATACAAAGATTTGTAATGGCAAGTCTCAGCTCACTGATTGTGCCATCAATGGTGGTCTGGATAATGACACTATTTGGTGAAGTACTTGAAGGAATTTCTTTTAACATGAAGCTGGGCTCTGTCTTCTTCTGTTGAGTTTCTGGTGGAATGGAGACCAAACCTGCAGGATTCTGTTCTTTCCAGCTTGCTATAAGCCTTTTGAGCACATAGTTTGTTTTAGGTAGCTGGGTGCAATTCAACTTCTGCCGTGTGATTGGGCATGTTGAGTTTCCTCTTTCAAGCCATTCTTGGATCGCCCTCCGTTCATAAGTCTGTCCTGTCTCTAGAGTCACTGGATCATCAAATATATGACTTGTTATCGGACAGACGAAGTCCTTGGGAGGGGTATGTTTTCCTCCGCCAGGTGAGTTATCTGTATCGGCCATTGAATGTTCTGAAGACGTACTGGTGACAGAGAGAGTCCAAATGTGATAAAACTGAAGCGAAGACTACAATGATGAATGGTTTTCCACACAAAACATACCTACTGATATCTGCAACGGTAGCCTGCTTTTGTTTTTGCGTTTCGCTTTGTGTAGGCTCAAACAATGCCATTTTTCTGTTGTTTTCCTACAAGACATGACACACAAAGATTTAAAACTGAAACGACGGCATAGGTTAGTCAATCCAGAGTTGAGAATCTATCCCCTTGTTGTTATCGATTACCTCAATTTCAGCTTCGGATTCCGAACAACAAGAAGAAGATGCACCGGAAGAGGCCATATTGTCTTCTAAAGACAACTCAGGCTCAGAATCAGAATTTAACGATGTGGGAAATGCTGTCGATCTTCTACAGCTGATACTTTTTATCTTCTCTGGAGAGACCCTTCGAGGATAGGATGGTGAAGAATACAAATCCCCGCTAAAACTAAGGAAATCAACAGATCTTTCTCCTTCAGTCCACATTGGCTGCAAAAAGAGGAGGAAAAAAAGACTGATAACATCAGAAAATGTAACTAAACTAGGAATTGTCAAGACCTCAACTAAAGTTTGACTTTGTAAAAAATGCTGCTAAAATATCCAATCATTCATTCAGTAATTGCCAATTAATAACGAGTGAAACTTTTTGGGACAGGAAAACCAGTAGGCTATGACAACAGACCATTTTCTGCAAATTGGAGCTTGGATAATTCAAATAATCCAGAAAATAACGACCATACTGTATACACAAAGATTTTGCATACAGGAGGCTTACCTAAAGTTGGAATTTCCCTAATCCGGTGCATTTCACATGTAAGAACGCAAACAATTCACTTCCTCTTCACGCTATCATATATTGATAATGTTTTATGCCTTTATTACAACCATTTATTATTGAGCTAAATTCAACATGTGGTCCAGGAATCAAATACTCCAAAAAGGGTTAGGCATACCAGCTCATACAATTAATTTTATATTATTAGAACTCAATAATTTCTCCCCATTTCTCTCATCTTTAAGTTTGATTCATTCGGCTACCATGTTATAAGCTGAATTGAAAAACAATCTCAATATCTAATGTAATAGATGAAATAAGAAGGGGGGAATCCGTGTAGCTCGAGGAATTTTCCACGACTTTTCGAATCTAACATGGAGTTTGACCAGTTTGATTTTGTTTATCAAACCATTATTGCGCCCCCCCACCTCCCCCCCCCCCCCCCCCCCCAAAAAAAAAAAAAAAAAAAGCACATCAAATCATTAAATTCTTGACACAGACATAACATGGAGAGTTTAAACTTCACAATATCAAACAAAATGTGACTAGAAAGCTACAGGTTCAATTCCCCTCGGCAGCAGCACAAATAGTGCATGCAAGCGATAGGCTAACACCAGTAACTTGGGTAATAATGTTGGTCAGTTAAAATAAAAGAAGTGCCAGGACTAGCATGCGGTTCCTCTGTTCATTGGAACCTCTCATACATGTACAACGAAGAGATTCATTGAACTCGGAACATCGATAATCTTTTTTACACAGATTTTGTTTCTTGTAAAATTAATTTGAACGAAATTGCTGACATGAAAAGTTACCAGCCCTTTCTCTAATTAGTCAAAGTTTGAAAAGGCAGAAGGTGTAAAAATTTAAAGCAGACAAAGAAAATGTACAATCCATGAAAAGGAAAATGAAGCATTACATTGTACCGTCCATTCTTAAAGCCGAGTTCCTCCATCTTGCTTATTTCATCACTCACATCAGATCTATCAACTTTCCCCAACTCTTTCAAGATCACCGATGGTGGCGTTATCATACTATTTTCATCACCGTTGGTTACGACCTCCTTAAAATACTTGGCGAAAACTTTGCAATTTTCATCAATAACCTCCTCGTATATGCTCTCTAACTCCTTCAACTCCAATGCCTGATCACCACTCATCTTTGACAGCAATTTCGTACAAGGAACAACAATTGAAACATCACCTTTTGAATTTTCATCACTATCATAACCCCTATCCAATGTTAAAGAGGACAAAATCCTTGATCTTTGCTCATTAAACCATCGAAGAACTGGTAGAAGATGGACTAAAAACAGCTCCTCAAAAAGAACAGGAGCAATCTGTGATCGAGCCAATGAAGGGTCTATATGGAAGATGTTAAGGAGACTTATGGAGGCATTGGTGGGCCGGTTGTCGAGGGTGTAGATGAGAGAGAGAAGCAAGGAGGAAAGGAGGGAATCCGGATACGAGAGGAGAACCTTTTGGGCGAGGCGTAGAGAAGATGATCGAATGGAAGGATTGGTAGTAGAGATGGCGTTTTCGAGATTCTCAACTGCTAAATTCAGAGGTTTGATGGTGGTGATTTTGTTGGATGATGGGGCTTCGCGGCGGAGAGTGGAGAGAAGATGGTGGCGGTGGTCATGACGTTGGGAGAGGGTTTCGGAGAGGAAGGCAGTGATGTGGTGGAGGATTTGGGACGCTGTGGTGGTTGCCATGTTAAAAGTTATTGTAAATATTAATTTTGACAGCAAACCACCCAGAACAACACCACTACGACACCATAAGAACGACTTATGATCACGATTTCTCAAGAATTATCACAAACGAAATTCTGCTAGACTCAAACCAAAAATACTCACTCCCTCACAAGGATTTAATTCATTCTTCTTTAAAAGAAAAAAAGAACGGGACGGCCCTTGTAAATGATTGGTGATTGAAGCAAGAAGAGACAAACTTCTGTATTCAGTTTCCACTCTCTGATTTTTCTATTTCACCAGGAAAACAAAACAAGGATTCCATTATAATTTAATTAGCTTTGAATTTTGGCGGCAAAGAGAGAACCGGAATGCAAGAGAGGGACCCTCTGCCGCCCTGGCCGGCCTGATGACCATATATATAAGGCTGTAGCTCTACAGTGTATCCAAGTTTGCGTAGCTTGTCTATCTTCTTGGTGTTCCACTTGTCTATCGATGTTTCTTCCATTCAAAGATTCAAAGCATTTTACATGGAATTCTTGGCTGGGCCATGCCTTTCCTGGATTTATTTTATCTGCCAAATTTGCAAGACTTTTCTATTCACCATGTACAGGAGCAATATACAAATTTCAAACTTTGATTCAGTCATAGCTTGCAGTTGACGTTCTGGTTACCATTTTTGCATTAATTTATCATATATGGATCAGGGAAAATGTTAAGATGATTAAGAAATTGCTATGATAGTTTCCGATTTCTTATTAAAAAACGGAAAGAAACATGCTTCCTGTTTCTGACTAGGTACGTACAGTCCAGTTTTTAGCTGGAAGACTGAGGTCTAGATTGAAAAAAAAATATTAGCACAAATCGATTTTTCAAACACAAGATCGTGAGAAATCTGAGATTAAAATGAAATGTTAGTAAAATACTTGACATAAGAAACCGACTTGAAAGACTAAACTAAATATGTTATCATGAGCAAAAACAAGAGAAAAAAAGTAATCAAGTCTTGAATCCGGGTGTTTGTTATTGTGATACTTTCTGCTTTAAATGCTTTTTAAATTATTTTTTATATGAAAACAATATTAAATTAATATTTTTTAATGTTTTTCAATGATTTAAATATGTTTTTTAATTAAAAAATCCTTTTCAAAACACTATTTACCATAATACTAAACAAAAACTAAATCAATTATATTACCACAAGTGCTAATAAAAGGTGGTGGGGTTATAGAGAGATAAAAAAGGTAATTGCCAACTTAATTTTTTTAATATTTTCTATATTAAAATATTAATATATTAGTTTAGTGAATTATTGTTATATAAATTTTTTTTATTGTTTATTATTATTGACTTATATGTTAATATATATATATATACATATATATAATTTTTTTCTCTTTTCCTTGTTATTTTTTTATCTTCTTCTGACTAACAAAAAGGTTTTTTTTATTATTTTTATGAGCAGATGTTATAACTTGCCTTTCCCATATATAAATTTTTCATCAATTATAGTTAAGCAATTAATCATTTTTTTTTTATACTTTAAGTAAATTTTTTTCATCTTTTTTATTTTTTTAATTGTGTAATTTTAGTTTTATTCTTTTATAATTACTTATTAAAAATATTAGGATTTATGATAATTTAGATATTTTGATATGAATATGTTCAAATATATTCAAAATAAATATTTAAATCTACTAATTTAATCAATTAAGTGTTTCTTTTTTATTATAAAGGAATACATTTAATATTCATGCAAAACCACTATTCTTGACATCTCTTGCATTGACATAATAGTTTATTGAAATTTAATATTTTCACATGATTTGTTTGTAAGTAAAATATCAAGTGAAAAATATGTTTTTCATGTATTATTCCTCAATTAAATGTCTAGAAATAATTAAGTATAATTTAATTAACATATTATATGCATATAGATATGAATTGAAATAAGTTTTGATTTTGATGAATTGATGTGTATTTTGCAATTAATTTCATATGGAAGATTTAGAATTATTGTGTAATTCAATTGACTTTTGTTTAACACTAAATTATTATGTAGTTGTGTTAATTATTATATAGACACTAATGATGATAAAAAAATCCTACAGGTTCATATTAAATTAACATGTCACTAGATAAGTATTTCAAGTGTAAATCCCTTCAGGATGAAGAGTTAATCAAAGTTTCAAGTCATGTAACTTAATCAAGTTAAAAAAAAAAGTCATATTGAAATTAACCGCGACACTCTCCTTGTTGACCTTTATCTAAGAAGATTAATTTATGAATACCATATAGATGATAGAGATGCATTGTGATTTTCCGCAAAAACAATTTGAAAATATATCAACATTACAATGCTTTAATCTGGTTTGGTTTAGTGCATACCCAACATATTTAGAGTACAACATAGTCAAAGATGTTGTATTTTGCTTGTATTATTACCTTTTCAAGTAAAAAAGGGGTGTTAATTCATTTGTGGGTGATGAGTTTTCAAATTAGAAAAAAAAAAAGAAAAGATTTTATCTTCATATTGGAAAGTCTAATAGTAGTCACAATACAGCTCGGATAAAATGTGAGAATTTGATGAATGAAAAACAAAGTATCATGACTTTGTTATTTAAGCAGACAGTAAAGAGTTAAGTCTTTCAAACATGATTATTTAAAGACTTAGGTAGCTATGACAATTTTCATGTCTCCAATAAAATATCCATAATGAGATTTTCATGTCTTTATTAAAATCTTTATAACTCTAATAAAAATGCTTTGTATTAGAGGTTATATATTCTATCAACGTAACATCTCTTTACATAATGCTTTGTATTCTTCACTTTCTAAATAATAATATTCTTTACCTTTATTGGAACAAACAAATTTATCATACTCTTATCTCTCTTCTGGGCAAACTCTCACCTCTCATCTAGATATGATAACAAAAGCTATAAAAAGAAGTAACATCACTTCTGTAAAATCATAAGTATTTTATTCCCCATGCTTTTACTATTTAAGTCTTTCAAACATGATTATTTAAAGACTTAGGTAGCTATGAAAATTTTCATGTCTCCAATAAAATATCCATAATGAGATTTTCATGTCTCCATTAAAATCTCTATAACTCCAATAAAAATGCTTTGTATTAGAAGTTATATATTTTATCCATGTAACATCTCTTTACATAATGCTTTGTATTCTTCACTTTCTAAATAATAATGTTCTTTACCTTTATTGGAATAAACAAATTTATTATACTCTTAGCTCTCTTCTAGGCAAACTCTCACCTCTCATCTAGATATGATAACAAAAGTTATAAAAAATTACATCACTTATATAAAATCATAAGTATTTTATTTTCCATGCTTTTACTAGTTAAGTCTTTCAAACACGGTTACTTAAAATACTTGGAGGGAGGAGATGATGGTGTGTGAAAAATTATCCTAGTCATTGTCTCCCTTTTTTTTTTTCTCTCTCTTTTTTCACTTTCTCTCTCTTTGTTATACGCATATGATGTCACAACAAACATCTTTATGGATTAAATTTAGATTAGGAAAGAATAAGATATTCATAGTTCTTTTATGGTTTAAAGATTTGAAGTCATTACTTAGTATTTTGGTTACTATGAATCTCAACTAGTTTACAAAGTTTGGATAAAAGGACTAATTATGTATATGAAAAATAATATAACTTTTAATACACGCTACCTAAGATAAATTATATTATTAATTTGTTTAATTATTATTAAGGCTCTATTGTATTTTTGTAATCATTAATTTGTTTATTGGTTAAAGCATATCCATCTTAGTAAAGTGGATCATAGCTTTATGGATCAAACCTAGCCATTATAAAACCAAAATATATTTTATATTTTTTTTTAGTATTAGAAATATATCTTATGTATAAGTTTGTAATTCACAAATCTTAAAAGTAAAAAGAGAGAGGGGGGTTATTTTATTTATTTTGAACTTAATTTTTCTTTTTTAATATTGAGAATACATTTTACATGTAAGTTTATAAATCTTGATATTAAAAATAAACAAATTATTTACAAACTAGTTGTAAAATTCATTAATTGATTTTTCTTAAATAAATGAAGAAAATATTCTATATTTTAGAGAAAAAAATATGTGTGAAAATTATCATAGAATTTGACCATATGCAATTGAAAACATAAATATATATATTTTTTAAGAAGGATTTGTTTTTGTTGTTTTTCTATTTTTTAAAACTAGTTTATTTAATATAAAAAAATATCTTACATATAAGTTTATAATTTAAAATATTAAATATAAAAGGGTAAAAATGGTATAAAAATCCAAAATTAATTTCAAAATAGTTCTCCTAAAATATAAAAATTAATAAAAATCAAACTAAGGCATGTTAGGCGGAAAAAAAAAAGATAATAAGACTATGAAAAAATGTGTAAGGGTGAGTTTACCAAACACATTTTAGGAAAAAACAATTTTTTTTCTTAGTTAATTTTTTCATTTTAGTTTAGAAAATATTTTTTTATGGTATTTTTATTATTTTTTTATTTAGTTTGGAAAATCAAATCTTATGCTTGGTCTTATGCTTGGAAAATCAAATCCTATAATAATATTTTTACAGTAGGGTTTTATAAATATTGAAGAATTTACAAAAGAATTGATATTCGGAATGCTGACAATTAATAATGATCCAAGAAATGCTGCTTAATCCGTGCGCAACAAGCATTAAAATGATTAACCATACTAGAAGTAGTGCATTTACATGAAAGCATCATCGATCTTAGTAGCAGCTAAATGAGGAAGAACATAGATAGATTATAAGTCTTGATCTTAAATCAGAGTGTTCTAATTAAAGACATTCAGGTCCAAACTAGAGAGCACACAGATAGCGAAGACCGCATATAGCATCATGAGCAATCAGCCTTAGATTTGAGCAGAGTGACTGCTAATGATGTTATATCATTTTATGAAGCTCCTCGTGTGCTTAAACCTCCCACCAGAAGATTGTTCCGTCTATCGGAACCCCCCACCAAGAGCGGGAGCCCAGTAGTCTGCTCCATTATCGCTGCCAACTGGCAGTGTGCATGACACCGGAACAAGACACAATCCTCTACTTCTCAGGTCCTTTGGCTCCGCGTGAGAGTCCTGATTATTAACACAACGTTCCAAAGAAAGGAGAACATGTCAATGATATTTTATTTGTTAAATTATATATGGTTGGATTACAAAGTATCGAGATAATTAGAAGAGAACTTTGTTAAATTAGAAAGGAAAAGTGAGAAGGAGCTGGTTTTTAATAAATAAAAGAGTACCTGCTGAGAAGCTCCTTTCCTATTTATGCAGCTATCATCCAACAGCTAGTCAAAGAAACAACACGGCAAAAGCATTATTAGCTTTCTTGGTTTCATATATAATATTACCATTTTGAAATGCAAGCTCAGATTGCCTTTAACCGTCCATAAAGCTGAGAGCAATGTTCATTTAGAGCATTCTTTACTGGGGGGGTGGGGGGGAGGGGGTGGTGGGGATTCACTGCACAGTACTAGCTAGTAAGGCAGTAGCTTTTCCTTTCTGGTTTCAAATTCAAGCTTCCCAAACCCTTTTAAGGAGGTAATGGATCCAATAAAGCATACCTGACCGGGGTCCTCGGGAAATATACAGTTGCTTTCTCCTTGAACCTACCGAGAAAATGTACAATCATCAACCAGTTAATATCATATAATTAAGAAAAAGAAATATATCATGCACATGCAAGGACATAACCACAGATATATATGCATGAGTTTTTTTTTTCCATGCTTTGGGAGTGGAGAAGTAACAGAATTTTATGAACACAGTTGCTTACGGATTGTTGCTGCCTCATATTTGTGGATCCACTGCCCAAGTACGGTAAGCTGAGAGCCTGGGGGTAGGAGGAGGGAATATATAAAAATATATTTAGGACTTCATTATATAAAAGAATGTTAAAGGAATATTGTGCAATAGTTAAATCTTTTGCAGGGTGCCATCACTGTTTCATGGTTGTTCGTGTAAATAAAAGGGAGGAACATTACCTCAATTTGGCTCTGAAGGAATCTGATGTACCCTATAGCTTCTAACAAGACAGAGGCCGTGTCAGTCTGCAAAAGAGAGAATACCACACCACAAACATCCAAAGTCATATTTCTTGTCTTCTTTATAGCTAGGTTTACGTGAAAACTCTAGCCTTAAAATAAAAAAAATAAAAATGTAAACTGAAAAAACAGAAGTTGAAGGAAAAGGGGAAGCTTTTATTAGTGGGAAAAATCTTCTTTTATGTATATCCATCAAAAGAGTTATGTTTGTTTTATTCCCTTTTTTTTATCTGCGAGATCTAGCAATATTTATTTTTTAATAAATAAGAGAAATTAAAGCTCACCTTCCCAAATGGAGAAACAAGCTGGTGAAGAGCGGTAATCCTATCACCTAATTTCTCCTTCCTCACCTGGTGAAATCAAACATGCATGTACTTAAAATTGTTTTCTTCTTCTTTAATCTCTTAATGAAGAATTAAAGATGCAAATTAATTAAAAGAATCACCGTGGTTCAAGAAATGGACAATCAAGAAAGACAAATACAGCCACCACCCCAGCGGATGTTTGTGCATGTGCGTGCTCTAGGTGTATTATGTGATGGAGGATTCTCTTCAGATGTGTACATTACCTTAAAGGTAGGTTGTGCTGAAGAAGATTGAACCCTAGCTTTCTTTACTGCCCCACCAGTAGCGGTGCTGTTACACTACCAAAAGGGAAGATAGCAGAAGAAGTATTTAATAACAAATCTGATTGCTTCAAGCCTGTTATAGTACAAATAATTAACAGTTTGAGACCTAACAGAACCATTAATCTAGATGTAGAATGAAGAATTATAAAAAATAAAAAAATGAAAGGTTTTCTGAATTCTCTCTGTTGGATAACCTATTCAAATTAATTAACGGATATTGATTTCGGCCATTATGAAGGGATACGTGAACAAATTCCTGTTGAAGCCCTAAAATAAATAGGATTTCTTAATGAAAAGTCAGTGGAAAACAACCCTTTTCCACTCTCACTCACATCAGAAGATCGATCTGGTGGTGGATGCCTTCCATCACCTTTGCTGGTAGAGAAATCCAACATGTTACTGCTGAAACTAGTAACACAGGACTTGGGGGATGAAGCAGGTATCACTTTAGAACAAGCTGTAGGTTTTGCCTGGAAATCTTCATTTGCACCATACACGTAGTTGCTTGCGGAGTTTTCTTGCTTGACATCCACAACCGAAGCACTTGATGCTTGATGTAACACCTGCTCCTCCCAATTCTCCATCTTCTTTGCTTGAAAATTGTTTATATTGCTCTTGTCTTCATCGCACAACAATCCACCCCTAAAAGAACATATCACACAAAACCCAAGTAAATCTTAGTATCCACTCTTCATTAGTATAACTCATGATATATAGAAACTGTCCAGGATCTAGAAAGAAAGAGATGAAATTAAAGAGTGCCATCAAACATTTCTAGAAGAAGACCACTAGAACAAGTATGACAAACATGTCCAGAAGAAGTCCACAAGAACAAGTATGATTCATAAAGCACATCCATAAAGTTGCATCAAGAGTACTTATGAGGTGTGTGTGTGGGAATGAGAGATAGACAGGGAGAACTTTACAGAAGTAGTTGGCTCCATGATTCTGGAAGCTGATCTGGGTTATCATAAGGAAGAGGAAGAGAAGATGAAGAAGAAGAAATAGAAGAAGGTAGGAATTGAGGGAAGAGACTAGGAGGAGGCAGAAAAGGAGAGGGTTGTTGATGATGAGTTATTGGTGGCCTCATGTTGTTGATGCTCCACCAGTTAGGGTTGCCAGCCATCATTTGCTGCACCGGTGAACTCTGCAAAACTCCTCTATTCATTGCTTTCCTACAGAATATATATTTTTCCCCCTTGGTATATGATGATCTCTTTCACTCTAGTTGTACTAGCTATAAATCTTTCTGTTTTTTTATTTCTCCTCCCTTTTCTTGAAGCTCCTAAGCAGGGTCTTTGTAGAAAGTTTGGGGGGTCTTCCTGTTCTGGATTAAATAGAAGAAAGTCCTCCTGTTGAGAGAATTTAAATCATGGAGGTTTGAGAACCTGTCTTTGTTTCTCTCCCTCCTTTCTTTATTACTTTACTTTTTTCTTCTCTCTTTTTTTTGCCCTTTCTTTTGTATGTTTTTCTTTTCTACTTTATCTCTGCTTTTGCTTTAGCTCAAAGTGGGACACAAAAGGTATTATGAACTCTAGTTAATTTATAATACTAAAAAAAAGAAAAAAAGAAAATGATTTCACTACAATGACAGTAGGTGTACACATTTTTCCATCATGTTTTATTGTGATTTAATTTTTAGCTCATGTTTTATGAATGTGCCGAATATTATTTTTAGAGATGATAATTTAATTTAATCTTATTGATTGGGGGGTTTGGGTGTTACTTTTTCTTTTTTGTAAATAATAAATAGTAATTAGGTAATGGATCGATGCTCAAAATATAATGGGTTTGATATGAATATTTAAATTTTTATAATCCAATAAATAATTGATATAAATATTTATTTTGAATATTGATATTATATAGATGTACTAGAAACTTAACTTGTGGTACCTGTTGCTACCTCTGATTATTTGATAATATATTCCATCAAATAAAAATATTTGAAATTTGCAAAACCTAGTAACTAACCTATACTTAATTTTTAATTAATTCTTAATTTAATTAGAGAGAATATGGATAGTAGATCTTGAATTTATAATTATTTGATCATTGATATTTTAATATTATCTTAAAAATTTAATTTCAATCCAAAAATTTATGCTATTGATATTGATATAAGGATTTTAATGAAAATTTAAATTTTTTATTATCCTTTGTCTTCATATCATTATGCTCCAGAATTGATGCTCCAAGTTATCTTTTCCTTGTATAACAGATTTATTAGCTGTAGATATTACATGTACATCTATATAAGTTAATACAATGTAATGCATCATGCAAGACAATATAAAATTATTCATCTAATTATTTTAATTTTTGGATTTTTTTCACGTGATATAATAGTTTTAATAATCAAGCAAGAATTCGATTCTTGTCATCCTGATTCTTTCTAATAAAATAATAAAACTAAAAACAAGATAATAATACTGTTATTTTAAGTTAAAAAATCACCCCATAAAATATTTAGGGAGTAATATAAAATTATTTATTAAATTTTCACTTAACAATTTAAATTTTTAATAGGAGATATTTCTTTTTAATCGCCAAAATATATTCCAAACATCAAAATAAGATTTAATCAAACCCAAAATCTCTTGCAACTAAAAAATATAAAATCATGACTTAAATTTCTTTTTTCCTTGAGAATGACTTCCTAATTAACAGAGTGATTATTGGCCATAACATTAAAATCTAGTTTACAGTCAAACTGTAGTATACACAACTAACATTTAATATTTCATTTCCACGTCCCACTCTCACACATAGTTACTTTAATAGTATTTAAATGCACCGAAAGTAATTTCTCTTCTTATTATGCTCCTCTGTTTTTTTCTTCTTCTGTCATAATATGGTTTTGTGATTGAATTTATCGAGTTGGGAAGCAAACAGTAAATTGTCTCTCAGCAGGTTTTATATATATATATATATATATTATGGCCGCCTCTTTATCTACGTGCCTAAATACTCTTTCACTCTTCTTGGAATGGGCACTATTTACTACCATGCATGTAGAAAATTCTATGAAATGGGCAAAATGTACACTGGCTCAATTTTGTATAAAGAGCGATATCATATATAGCTGCATTGTGTAGCTGAAAGAATAGGAAAATCAGGCTTTAAACTACACTATACAGAGGGACTGTAGAATAATTAGATACTGTATTTTTTTTTTAAAGATAACCAATTTGATTATTATAAATTTTAGAGTTATTAAATATTTATTTGGTTGTTAACTTTGAGTTTAAAAAATTAATCAAAATATACATAAATCAATCCGGTTATCAACCATAAAAAAAGAAGAAGAAGAAGAAGAAAGAGTGAAAGACGAATGGATGACAGCTACGTACGTCAGGATGATGGGAACAATAAGAAGTGCTAGCCGTGTGTGGTGTGGCGACATACGTGTATATTGTATACATGGATAATCTTCTAAGAATGTGGTAAATGTGAGATTAATGGACCCGTGAGAGATGAGACGGTCGACATATCACACTTTTCGAGAGGTCAAAATCTTGGGTTTGGAGATCCCTATCCTAAGGTCTCCAAAAGGAATGATTACCATTTCCCCAGAATCATACTATATGTTATTAATAATCGTTGCTTTTCATCCTTGCTTTAATGCCTCGGAGCACTCCTATCACAAATAATCATTTTTTCAAGTGTATATGTTAGCAAGATATGAGGAGCTACTATCTTCTTAATCTTACTTGCACTTTTGTTGAGATTCTTGTATTTGGATTTCTCATTTAATAAAATAAAATTATATGAGAAATATTTGTTTGATTTTAACTGTTTTCGTTAAGTTGTGATGCTATTCATTATAGTCCACGCCCACGGAAGAAAATTATGTCATGCTTTTGCTTTGATCAATAATTATGAAGTCGTCATAAATATAAAGTTAAATTGGTAGGAAATGATATGTATATATATATATATATATATATATATATATAAACGTTATCAAAATAATTTTACAATCATAATATGTGTGATTATATATGCAATAAGTTTATTTAAATACGAAGAAGTTAAAATTAATAAAGACAATATTGGTGTTAGTTATTTGTAAATTAACGGAATAAAATCTTAGACTTTTTTCTAGGTCAAAGATGAAATGGATAGTCTCCAATTATACATTCATTAATTAATGGATTGGCCTTGAACCTTCAAAATCTTATTAATTAACTTAAATGGCATTATTATTCGATTGTCATTTTATGGTATGAAGTTCAGTTGACTCAATTAATAGTTATATGAAGGCTGGATTGACTAGGGATTCCGTGTATGTACGAGCAAATCATAGCATGTATAGAGAGAGAGTAGTTTACATTCTCGTGTATTATACAAGTTAAATTTAAAAATAATAAAAAATATATAGACCATAGAAATTTTTTTTGATATTATTATTATACCTTTTCTAGTAAATTAACATTAAAATCTTTTGATTTAATTAATTATTTATTATAGTTCTAAAATTAAATTTTATTAGAGTTATATTGATATGATCAGTCGACTTGGCAACTTATTTGACAGGTTTAAAAAATTTTAAAGATAAAATTTAAAAAAATAATGAAATTAATAGAAAAAAATTTCTCAGCCCAACTTCTTATATGATCTTTGTTTAAAATTAAACCATATGAAAATTATCTTAATATGATCTAATTAATTTGATTGATTCAAAGTTAACATGGTTAATTGATAAAAAAGTCTGAGGATGAAAACTAGAAAAAAAAAAGAGATGAAATTGACCAAAAAGAAACATTTCGACCCAATTCTTTACCTAACTTAGGTTTAATATTAAATTGTATGAGAGCTACTTCACATGATTCAATTGACTTGTTCAATTCAAAAACAACTCGAACAACTATTAAAAAAATTAGAGGATGAAATTGAAAAAAAAAAGACAAACTACAAAAGAAAGAGGGAGAAATGGAAGAAGAAAAAAAGGCTAGATTCAAAAAATAAAAAAGAAAAGCTTTATTGTCCATATAAACAATGAAGCTTTATAAAGAATTTTTTTTACTACATGAACAGTGAATCCTTAAAGAATATCATTTTTTTAAGTATAAAATAATGCATGTATACAATATATTCAACTAAAAAACATGCTCACAAATAGATATGGCACTAGATGTTGACCTGCACTACAGGTTAGATTGTTATTATTTCTTTTAAAAAATGAAGTTTAAAAAAAGATTAAAATTCTTTTTTTAAAAAAAACACCCCATAAAAAATATCGAGCCAATTCAGGTTAACTTTTCAAACTTATAGTTCAAGTTATTAAATCGAGATAACATAATATAAAATAAAATAAAAACCACAAAGCCCCTTTAAAAAAAATTGAATGATGAAATCGAAAAGGAAAATAAGTAAAAAAGAAGAAGATGTCAACTTACTTTAACTTTTCAAACTCTAACTTAGGTCATTAAACTAGAAACACTCCATTTAAAAAAATCATGAAGCCCAATCTTCACCCAATTCAATTTTGAAGGATGTAATAAAAAAAAACTATACAATAAAAATCAACATTGAAATAAAGAACAAAATAGAGAACAAACTATTTTTTTTATTGAAGGGAGAAATTGAACCAATCATATGTTAAATGATGGGGTTGGGAAGGAAATTAAACTATAGAAAAGGCTCCAAAAAAAAAAAGGGTTAAGAATGAAAATTAGAAATAAAAAAATAAAAACAAAAGTTAAAATCTCAATAAATAAAGGGGCAATTCTAAAATTTTACGTGTCTAGCATCAATTTTGAGAGAAAGAAAGATAAAGAGAAAGAAAAAAAAAGTGTCGGAGACATTGCATTAGCACCACCATATGACAAGATAAGAATAGCATAACGCTTTCAATAACATGGCAGAAAACAATTTTTGCTCACTAGAACACGTTGCCTAAAAGGTGTGAATGTCTCCCATATGCTAGTGCGTGCATTGCACATACGAGCTATTTTTTTAATTAAACTTTAAATTTTTTCATATACCAAATTCTCCCTAAAGTAACATAATAATAACCAAAAAAAGCATGAAATATAAAAAGAGATCCTCGATGCTAGTTTTAAATTTTTTTGTTTTGAAGAGTAGTTAAGTCATTCTAATATGCTCTAGAAATATAAAAATACTAATTTATCTTTATTCAATTTGATAGTAACCAATGAGTATTATAAAAAACCTTATTGAACATAATATTCAGTTCAATAATTTTTTATTAAAATAAAAAAAATTTAATACACTATTCCAAGAAACAGGGTGAAGATTACTTTCCAATGAGTTTTTGCTTTTGTGAATGTGCAAATAATATATATATTTTTTAATTATTTGGAAATCAACATTTCACTTTTTTATATGGCTATATATCTGTGGGTATAATGGATGTGAACAATGCATATGATTGGATAACTTTTGGTTTATAAGATTAATCATATTTGTAATTTCAAAAAATATATCAACTTTGAATTGATGCTTGATTTTTAGAGAATTGGATTTAATTTCTTTTTATTAAAACAATAAAAATCAAACTTATCACATAAACAAAAAACCAAGCTTTTTTTTTTCTTGTACAATTTATGAGGCATTGAAAGTATACTTTGATCGTTAAAATTGTTATTTGTTTTAATTTCAGTTTTTAATTTTTTTCAAGTTTAACTTTTCATTTCTAAACTTTAATTGTTCTATATTTTTTTTCCTGAGATTTTAAATTCTACTTAAAAAAATTCAAATTAATTATTGTTTTAATATTTTATAAATTTGATATGTTGATGACAATGCTACTCGAAAGATTCTTTTTTAATTGTTTGCGGTGACGTTTTGATGCAAGTGACCGTGCATATATATCATACCCGCATAGGCGATGACGAGGGTAACAGACGATGACGTTTTGTTTGCTGTGAATTTTAAAATTCTGACGCGCAGAGTGAAACTTATGAGTGAAGCAAAAACAATGGAACTAGAATATTATAAAAGGTGAGCAAAAGTCCTTCGTGTAGGAGCGCTTTCATGAGAAAAACAGGGCTACAGCGTCTGTAGCTAGCTTGATAATTCCAAGAACATTCCATTATTCCCAGCTCCACATGCATTATTGAGATAATAATATGTAAAAGAAATTATTCTCCTCGGTATAATTTATATTTTTATTCCATGAGACCTACACTGCACCCTGGAAACAACTTTCAATGTGACAAACAAACAACAAAACCCTTAAATCTCGAGGCAGCCATGACTAGCAGCTGAGGAACATAAACGTTGTTTCGGGACTGGGGAGGGATAGGGGAATATAACGTGTCTGTTCCGAACTGCCAAACATTTGTCGGGGGAGGAGTGTCCTTTTCCTTCGCCCCTCTCTGTTTTTCATTTGTTCTTCCTCCACTTTTGTTATATTATATTTTATGTTCTTTAGCTCTCTCCTTTTTCTCGACCGAAAGAAAACAAAATCAAGAGTAAACAGTTCTCACTTGTCCTCATCTTCTTTTACTTATATTCTCTTGAGCTAGGTCTGTTCATTTTTCATTTTTTTATACGCAAACTGGCAGGAATAGCCATCCCTTGAGACAGGGTTCATCAATAACATGGACCCGTTAGGTTTTCACTTCTACTTTCTTTTTCATACATTTCTTAAGCAGACGGCACTTCTGGTTGAAGCATTGAACCTGTCCGCAAACTGTTGCGTTGCGTTGCGTTGCGTTGCTATCCAGAGGACTCATATATGCACAAAAGAATTTCATTTGTACGTGGATTTATCTCATTGGAGAGCTATAACCATGAATAAAAAAGGTGTGGAATCATCTCCGCTTAATAAATTAAATTATTAAATTAAATTTTAAAATATAATTTATATTATTTTTAACCTTTTTATAATAAAAACTATTTAAATTTGATATTTATACAGATTAACATTGTCTTATATTTATTATTTTAAAATAAATGAGGATTATTAAATTTAAATTTATAAAAGTTTGATTATTAATATTTTGATATTATATTGAAGAATCATCTCATATATAAGATAAGTTTCTAAAATATTATTTATATTATTATTTAATATTATTCACATGAGATGATAATTTTGGAATCAATTCTTAAAAAGCAAATTCGAGGTGACAATAAGAACATTACATGGGAAATGTTGATAATTGTTGTGTATCAGGCAGTTGTGTATCAGGCAGTTGTGCGTCACTTCATTTACGATAGCAATTAGCCATTGCCTCAAAATGCATGTCTCAAACCTTAATATTTAGGGAAATGACGAACTTCGAGTCATTTGCTTTGTCTTTTGTCGAGAAGACCTTAGAATTCTTACCGACACAATGTTGAATTAGGGCATGATTCGAAGCCCATATTTCTCAATATCTTATTAGTTACAATGCATACTATCTAAATCAGCAATCAGTTTTCGTGAACTCGACATTAATTCTATATGAAAATCGGCATGTCGTTTCCTTGGAGTCGAATATATTACTCATCAAAGGGTGTGTTTTTTCTGTTTGTACTGGTTCATGCTTGATCATTGGATTCCTCGTCACATGCTTTATTATTTCTTTACTCAATCCATGAATTCCTCTTTACGATCCCTAGATGGTTTATTATATAGAATGTACCCTTGAAACCCTAACACTTACATTTTAATTTTAGAGGCTCCCAAGACAAAAAGGGCAGCTATACGTTGCTAATATCATCTTTTCCAGGTAAAAAAAGCAACACATGTAGCAATATTAGTGTAATGATTTGTAGATATATACCTTCTTTTGTTGTATTATAATGTGAATCTTTGGTGTAATTTAAGGTGCTAATTATTGACCTATTACCTTTTTAAGTTTGGTTGCAAAAAACTTTTCAGTAATATAAGGGAAGCTTTATAAAATCTCATTTCAATCCCTATGAACTCTTTACAAAAATGTTTTTTTTTAGTCCTTTTGTTTTCTTTCTATTCATAAATTAGTCTATAGATTTTTTCGGTTCTTATATTTATTAAAATACATTTCAGTACTTATAATAAAACATTTTTGCAATTAAGTCACTATATATGTGTGTGATTCTTATAATGTAAGAGGCAATTATGATTCAATCATCCATTAAATATAATTTTTAAAATTATACAATGATAATACATTAAAAAACTACATGAACATTTTATATAAGGTATACATCTCTATAAATATCTTTATAAATATTCTAGATGTTTATGAGATATTTTTATCAAATATCTCATAACTTAGATATTTATGAGATACTTATATAAAATATTTATCTTAAAAAAATTTATATAAACAAAACTCTATTAAAGCATGAGAAAAGTCAGAATTCATCTCTTTAAGACTCATCTCTCTAGACTTCATGTCTTTAGATAACACAAGACTCAACACAAGTTTAACACTACACAAGTATAATACAAGAATCAAACAAGTTTAAGGAACATTTTAGCCAAAAGAATACTCATTCTCTTCATCACTTATATAAACACTATACTAGCTCACTTTAAAATGTTTTGTTTTTTGCAAGTGTTGTCAGGCTTACCAAGCCCTCCAGATCTAGTTTTATTAGCCAATGAAAAGTGTCACTAATCTTTCTACTAAGGATATTTTCTAGACTCATCATTTGATATTATTTGAAGGGACTAAACAAAAAGCTAGTTCATTTATGTTTTTCAAAAGCTCTTTTCATAGATGACAAAACTCCAACTCAACGGCTATATCTATGGCTACGCCATCAACATATCAGTAGCTAAACCATCGATTTTACCTATGATACACCATACGCTAGCGGTTCTGCATATAGCTACATCCACAAGACTACGTTAGCGGCAATACATGGCACACCCACAGTGATGCCTATAGCTATGTGTATGCCTACGGTTATGCCCATGACTACACTTCACAGCTATGCCACAAGGGTGCTTTCACAAACAATTTTTATAATGACTTGCACACATCAAACGGTGTCATTGGGACATGACAACTCTAGTGATACATAAAAGGCAACATTACCCATTACAAATATTTCTTCCCCCATTCTTGCTAGGTCAAGTCTTCTAAACATATATGTTTGAAAGACTTGAGAGGATATGATGATATATGAAAAAACTACATCGATGTTTTATACAATGTACACATCCCTATAAATATCTTTATAAATATCTTAAATATTTATAAGATATTTATATTAAATATCTTAGATATTTCTTAAAATATTTATCTTAAAAAAATTTATATAAACAGATCTCTTTAGAAGTATGAGAAAAGTTAGAGCTCATCTTTCTAGGGCTCATCCCTCTAGACTTCATATCTCTAGACAACACAATACTCTACATAAGTCCAATATAAGAATTAAACAAGGTTTAAGAAACATTTAAACCAATAGAATACTCATTCACATGCACAAACACTATATTGAATTAAGCTTAAAGTGTTTTTCTTGTAAATGTTGCCAAACCCACCAAGCCTTCCTAGTTCAATTTTATCAACCTATGAAAAACGCCCTCAATCTTTCTACTAATGATATTTTCTAGCCTCATCATATAACAAAACTTAGAACTATATTAAAACATTACATTATATAATCTATCATATATTTATAAGAAAATGTTGAAGTTATATCATTTACACATAAGTGGTATAAAAGCAAGCTTCTTAAAACTGGTCATAGACAAATTACTACAATTTTATGCTTATAAATACCATCCTAATATTTTTTTGATAGGTAATAAATGATGTTTAATATCCTAGATTGAGAGAACTCTAACTCTTTAGCAAAGGAACAAATTTTCTCTTATTTATTTCTAGTATACATTTTTAATTCTAAGCTTTTCTCCATCCTTCTATTATATTAGTAAGCATAAAACATTATCCGACTAAGAAATTATATTTAGGTCATATCATAAAATGCAATTACCCAAGATTTATTATAGACAATTATATAATCGTAAAAGTTTAAATTATTTTGTGAAGTTTCATATATAGATTTATATTACTTTTTAACACACCTTCTTAAATAAACTCTTTGAATTTAAAACTCATATAAACTCACTATTATCTTAATCTAATTTTATAAAATCTAATTAAAGAGAATAGGGGTCTTGAAATCTGAATTCATAATCACTTGATCATTAAAATTCTAATACTATGTTAGAGAACTATTTCAACTAAAAAGCTTAAATTATAATGTAAAATCCAAAGAATAATTTTCTATTAATATTTAATATGAACAAATATAATTTAACAATAGGATTTGCTTCAATTAGTCCTTATATCATTTCTATCCTTGTAAGAAATTGTTTTTCAAAGATTTAATAATTGTATTATACTAGTGAGCAATGATGATTATTTTATTATAACATGAGCATTCAAAACATAAAAAAATAAAAATTCAAGGAAAGCCTTGAGTGCAGACAATTTTAGATCTATAAACAAGCAAAAATAAAACTCATGACAAATATGCTTTAAACATAAATATAATAAAAAATACTAGCATCCATACTAAATATATATTCAAACTTGCAATTAATATAAAATCAATGTCCTCACATGCATACTAATAATAAAAATAATTATACTTAAATTAAAATAAAGAAGAGTACTAACTTTTTCAAGCACTTTAAAGTAATAAACTTTTGTTGTTGTTAAAGATGAATTATTTATTCTTAAGACTTTATCACTCCTTGCTTATGCATCTATAATATTTGCAATATGCCTCCTCAGATCCCAACACCATATTAATTTACTTACACTTTTAAACAAGGCCTTTAAATCAAAGTAAAAGAACTCAGTTATTTCTTAACAAAGAGAACCTAAACTCTATATTTAAGAGGAAAATCAAAAAATCAAAATGTTAAAAATAAGGTGAAGAAGAGTTTGTAAGAATCTAGAAAAACATAAGTTGAACTTTTCCTTCACCCCCTCCCTCTCTTATTTTTAAAGTGAATTTTGAAAGCTAAAAAGTTGAAGAATTAATTATGGTAATAATCAAAATTTATTAACTATCCACTTTGTGTGTTTAAGCTTAATGCCCATTTTATCTCCAACATCTTCTCTTTATAAGCTTAGATGTTTTTTGGATCCAATTTTAACTTTTTAACAATCCACTTTATAAACACTAAGAAAGTTTTGTTTATTTTCTATGTGGGGTGAAATTCTTTTAAAGAGTTTTGAGTTTCATCAAAAACTTGTCAACCAAGGGTTCTTTGAAATCAATTTCTTTTTCACTGATAATTTATTTAAAACATGTTAGTGTTTCATGTTAAAGATTAACTTTCAGCAAAGTTTGATCCCAAGAGTAAATAGACCACACTTTTAATTTGATTTTAAGTTTGCCTATTAATCATATTTTAACAAAATTAACTAGGAAAATAGAAGTAACAAATTAAATTAGAGATGGTGCAAATCCTATTAACTTCATATTTTTCATTATGCCTCTATGCTAGCTAGTTAAAGAATCAAAATAAACATATTTTTATTGGCTATACAACTTCTAATTAATCTTATCCAAACTCAGTTTCCCTTGTTTTATTGGCAGGTCTAATCATTCTAAAAGTGTCACTTTCAATATTTCTCACTTAGTTTCTCATTTTATTTTAATATTTATTTTATGTTTATTAAAATTAAATTAATAAGGATGGCTTTTTAAATTGCATTCTATGAATACTTCTTTAATAAGAATCGATCCATATGTTATAGGAAAAAAAATGAAATAAGAACATGATTAAAAAGGTTTAGAGACTTTTTTTGCTAAAACATCTGCTACTATATTTTCTTTCCTATTAACATGTTTGACGATAATGAAGTTTAACCTAATAATTAAAAAAGCAATACTATTAAACTCATTTTGCAATCTCCAAGACTTATCTCTTAGATTACCCATTAAACTACATTTATTGAGTTGGATTCTAGGGTCTAGTTGATAGCATGATGAGATGATACATTATTTCAAGATCTCTCAAGCACTTTCATAATTTTATTTTTAAATAAAACCCTTAAATTTTTAGATGGGCATTTATGATATTATTTTAATTACATTCATTAACTTATTTTTTAAAATTTTAAATTTATATAAAATTATCTCTATTTAAAGATTTAAAGGGAATGGAAATGTTCCTTAATAAATTCTTAAATATCAGCAATTCAACATTATTTAAACTTGTATTTTCTAAAAAACATAGTTTTTAAGAGGAAATTCAATGGTGAAATGAAAAATTGGTTAGGAATGTAGAGTAGCCTTGGTGACAAGAAAGGAAGGAATAAAAGAAGTAGAAAAGGCTCTGGTAGAAAAGAATATATTAATCTGAAAAACATGAAAGTAGCCATTGATGTAGGAAGCCTTTCTGGTTAATTGATTGTTGATGGTCTCATCCAAACATTGTTATATACTTGAAAGGAATGTGAACTGAAATGGTAAAGAGTGCTGAGAGGAAAGCTAAAGAGTTGAATTTATACTATGTTTAGTAACATGAAAAGGCAATATGCTAATTTGGAAAGATAAAGGATAATTATAACAAAAAAAACCTCCTATAGTTTGGTCTATTTTTTTATTTTCCATCTAAGGTTTGAGAAATTATGTTTCTCTTTATGATGAACGAAACAAATCAAATTAGATGAAAAGATACTTTGTCCCCTTGTATATAATAAATATAAATATTCATGATTTTCTCATAAACCTCATTTCTCTATCCCAAACATGATTTCTCTCTCCATTCTCTCTCTTTCTACAAACATGACACGCTTACACAAAAATACTAAATTTGAAGCAAGATCTTTATTTTTTACATGTAATCTCTTTATACGAGTATCAAAAGCTAAAAACTTGTTGGTGTTATTTTATTCAACTATTTTTCATCAAAAATGGTGGATAATGGTGGAAAGTTAAGTTATTTAAAAGAATCTTAATTCAATAGCATGTGTGCGAGGGTATTTTATGGGTAATGGTTAATATATTATGAATATACACTTGGTTTAACAAAAATAAAATAATTTTAAATTTACTCTAAACCTAATCTTGAAGCTTTAAAAACCCTAAACTATTAGATTCTGGGGTCATTATCAAGAAATCAATTATATATATATATATATATATATATATATATATATATATATATATATATATAAAACCCTAATTAATTGGTTTTTGGCTTGATTGATTACAATATTACGTGTTATAGTAATTTTAAACTATTATTTTTATCTTCTAATGTATGCTTTGTGAATTGAACATTGAGACTACTAATTTTATCAATTAGGGTTACTATGAATAATAACCCTCATGTTTAAAACTAGGGTTTTAACATGTATGATTGATAAATAGTTATGTAATCAGAGTTACTTTTAGATGGGCATGTAATTTGGTTTGTATTCTTTATAATTGCAAAATATAAGATGTCATCTATTGTTGCTTACTATAATAGCCTCTCACACATCGAGAAAGGCTGTTGCTATGACTATATTGCCTATATAAACATATTGTTCATATACAAACAAGTTTACAATGCAAATGTGTATGGTTTTAAAATAAGAGATGACAAATGGAATCAAATATTTAACAATGCATCAACATTAAAAATAATGAATATACATAAAATAAAAAAAAAATACATATTTATATTGATTTTGATGATGTTGTTACTCCTATAACAATAAGGATGCCAAGGTGTTTCACTAGCAATGTTGATGACAATAAAAAAAACTAGAGTAAAATACTTCAATGATGATGTTGTTGTGAGCAATGCGGTTATACTAGATTGTGATATAGATGAATTGAATCTTCTTGATAATAATGTTAATGATGTTGTTACTGGTATGAATTTTGATGATGGTAGTTTAGAAAGTGACAAAAACTAAAAGGCGTAATGTTGACACTAGTACTGTGCATAATAAGGATAATGATAAATATACAAATAATGATGATGAGAAGAAGAAGATATAAGTGATTATATTCCTTCCAATAAGGAAAGATTTTAATTTGTTAACGAATAAGAAAAAAAATAGGTTAATAGCTTAGATAATGATGCGTGTTTTAGTAAAAGTTTGTTAAGTGTCTTAGAATAAAAGGATAAGTAGAAGATAGTCAACAATGATAATGTTTATAATGTTGTATTTAGTTCAAATTATACAATAGTTTTAAGGGTTCTAAAGATGAAAGTGAGGACTAAGAAGAAGCATAGAAAAACCAAAGGTTAATCCCACGTCTGGCTTTAAATGCAATATATTTAAAGTAAGAGTTGATTCATCAATTAAGTTCTAGGAATATTAGATCTTTTATAATGTCAATCATTTTAGAAAAGTGTTGAGAGAATATGAAGTTAAACATGGCTATCATTTGAAGAGATACCACAATCAGATGGAGAAGGTTACAACAACATATTCAAATATTGGTTGTGAGTGGAGGATTTATGTTTCACCTGTTCCTGGTAGCAATACTTCATAGTTAAGACTCTTAAGAATAAGCATACTTGTATTAGGCATTCCATTATTAAATATGTTAATTTTATTTTGATTACAAATAAGATATTGAATACTATTAGTGTTGATCCAAACATATCTAGAGAAGTACTATATACAATATTAGTGTAAATGTATGGTGTCAAACCATATCCAATATAACTTTGGAGGTTTAGAACAAAGACAATTAAGTTTATGGAAAGAACTTATAAGGAGTCATTCACCAGACTTCTTAGATATATAATTTTTTTACAGAAGTGTAATTCTATATCTAAACTTGATGTAATTCATCTTTAATTTTCTTCACTTCATCTAGTATTCAATCGATATCATTAACATATCCTCCTACTCTAATGGTCAATTCAATATCATTAATAGGTTTTCACCAATCAATGAATCTGCTCTCACATGATTTGTCATTGCATTTATAAAAAAGCTTTTTTTTACTTGAATCTATGTTTGATATCCTGATAGCTGATCTTTTTTATATTTGATGCACTTTTTGTTCTTAAACTTTAGTTTATCCATATTTTTACAAATTTGTAGTCTATTAGCATTTAATGAATATGACAATATTATTTCAAATATGTAAGCTACTAATATTGGGTTATGTTTTGCAGTGTGTATTGGTAATTTTATGGTTTTTTTTAGCATTATGTGTTGGACTAGTATGTGTTTTATGCGTTGTATTGGTAGTTTTGATTAGTGTGTGTTTATAGAATTTGTAGTGAAGAATTGTTATTGTAAATTTTTGGAATTGTTCAAACAAATTTGTGTAACCAATGCTAGTTTTAGTATAGTTTTTTGTTAGGTTGAAATTGTGAAAAACAGTGAAGAATTGTTGCTTCTAGTTAAAATTGATGAAAGACTTTTTGTTGTGAACTTTTATGCTTTTGGTTGTCTTCAGTTTGATCAATAAATGTTGTTAGATCTATTATATATATTATTTTAGTCACATTTCTTTATGAATAATAGAAAATTGTGTAGCAACTAGTTTTTTTTTTAAAAAAAAAAGTCAACGATAACATAATCATTTTTCCTTGTTTTTAGTCACCAAAGACATTTTAGTCATTAAAATTATTATAATAGTAAACTTTTAAATAATCACTAACTTTTGTCTTGGGGCTGAGATATGGGATATAAAGTGTAATAAAGTTACTAAAGTTTAGAAGAAAAATCATAATTTGTCAAATCTTAAATAAAAAATAAAAAATGAACCAAAGTATAAGAGGTTTTTGTAATTACCCCCATTATTAAATAATAACATTTTCTTTTATTTAAAATTTCTACACTAAATTCAATTATGCAACTTTTTTTATTGACTTCCAAGCTATAAGACTTATTAATGGGCTTTATAAGATTATAGCTAAAAATTTTTAATTGATACTAAAATATGTGAAGGAAGGTGTTCAATGAAAAACCAATATGCTTATACTGTTAATATATAGATTTTGAATTGGGCTTTTATTGCAAATAAAATGGTTTGTTACATAAAAATATCATAATCCAATCTTTTACCTCTCTTAAAATAAATATTTCAACCAAAAAAGATAGAAATATTTTAATAAAAAAATAAATGTTCATAATAAATTAATTAAAAAAAATAAAAAATACAATAAAAATGAAATTAATAAAAGAGTTGAAATTGGCTAAAAAGTAAAAAATTAATGGATGGATTAGACTGACCCGAGGAAACCAATGACCATGATTATTCCACTAATAAAGGTTCTGAAAGCGTTACCTTTGCCTATATAAAAAAAGGTAAAGCATAAAATAAAAAATTGTCAAGCTAGGGAGATAAAATGCCAAGTTTGAGAGAGTGAGAGGGTGGAAAAAAAAAACGAAGAGTTTGAGAAATGAAGGTAGATTGAGCTAAAAGGTAGGAAAGGTGAAAAAAGAAGAAAATAAGAGAGAGGAAAAAAGTTATGAGCTAGAAATAAAAGTGTTACGAACGGAAAGGTAACAAAAGGAAAAGGATGAAAATAAAATAAAAACAAAAAAAAAAGATAAAAAACAAAGAGAGAGAAACTCAAACTAGAGAGAAAAAAACCACAACATCACTAGTCCACCATTTTCTCTGCAACCACAACATCTTTTCCTTTATTTAGAACCAACCTCAAGGTAAGCCAACTTTTTCTTCCTTCATTTTTCTTTTTATAACAGGTTTTTTCTTATGTTTGATATTAAAGTGCAAGAATAATGAATATATTACTATTTATGAATAGACATTATTCATTCAGGTATTTTTATTTTATTTTATATTATTTTTATTGACTTTACATTCAAGTTAGCTTCATTTTATAAAATTTTCTTACCTTTTTATGTATGCATATATGTGTGAGAATTCACTTTTAAAAGTAGGTTATTATTCACCTGTGCATTCTGATATTTTATTTTTATTTTTTATTAATGTTATTTGTATTTTATAAAATTATGCTTTCATATGTTTATGCATGTATGTATGTGTAAATGTTTATTTTCAAAACAACAAATGAAAATCAACATTGACTAATTTTTATTAAATTAGATTTATTTCATTCATTAATTTTTCATTTTAACAACTAGGTTAACATGTCTCAAAGTTTTTAAAGATCGAAGTAATCCTAATAAGACATTTTTAACCTCAAAACAAGTTCCAAAATGAATTGATGCATTGCCATCAAATTAATATCGTGTTCTAAAAACTTGATTTTTTATGCTTAGGTCTACGTGTCTCCTATTACTAGGAGTCAATATAGGCCTAATATGATATTTTTAAATAAAAAGACAATGTCAATAACAAGACCACGAGTCTCCTCCAATTTGAGATCAGAATGTTTTAAGCGTGCTATTCTTTTTAATTTTTTTGTAAAAAATAAATAATAATAATAAAAGGTCAAGAAATATATATAAAAAATTAAAAATCATTAAGTTGCAAAACTTTTAATTCTTGACCCAATGTTAACTTGAAAAACATCCACCAACAATAAACATCTTGCAAATATGTTAAGAAAATAATTTGAAAAGTTAATGACATGTGTAAAATAAATTTATAAAAAACACATAATTAAGATAATATTTTTTCAGAAATGATATGGTAAGTGAAATTTTTATTTTCCCTTTGATATAACTAACTCTCTACTTAAATCTCTAGAATTAATATATATTTTATAATTTTTAGTCTTTTCAAAAAACTAGATAGTGACTTTATTTTCTATATTTCTCTTTAATTTTGGAAGCCTTCCTTTCATTTCACTTGTGATAAAAAAAAGCACCATAATAAAGGCAAGATTGATTTTTGAAAAAGCTTTTGATTCGGTTCTTTGGAGATTTTTTATTCAGCTTATGCAACACATGGGTTTCGACTGCAAATAGTGTAACAACAAGAGTTTTTTTTTTTTTTTCAGTTCTTGATTGTGTGAAAGTTATATGACATCATTATTGATATATGAGTTTATTTTTTATCCTATATAAAATATTTTATTGATCCATGTCATGTTCAAGTAATGAAATAATTAGATGGATATTAATTATCAGCCATAATTGAACAACGCCCTTAAGAAGCAAATAATATTATTGAAAAAATCGTTAATCCTTATAACAATTTTAAATAATTAAAACAAGAAGCAAAATATTGGTTAAACTCTTATCCTAATATTATATCAAAGAAAAACTTAAATTTTCAGGTGAAGTAAAAGATTATCTGATTTTAAAATTTTAAGTTATTAAAAACTTAATAAATAATTTTTATATATCTTACTCATTATACTTCCAAGAACATAAAAAGCTACATATAAAAAACAAATAAAAAAGATGACAATTTGTTTTATTTTTAAAAAAGAAATACGACAATGCAATCTTCATGAAAAATAAAGGGTAAAAACACCATAATCTATATATATATATATATATATATATATATATATATATATATAAATGTCTTGGATCTCTAGGGTTAGTTGGCAAGGATTATATATGCACAACACAAAGTGACAAGATTATTCAAATTATGTATAATCTTGGGAGACGAAGAAACGACCAAATCTCAGTTGAAAATAAACAAAACCATCAATCATTCTCAAAATGAAATGAATAATCCGATTTACCCACTTTCTTGTCCTCGATCGAACTTCAATACCGATCCCAATTCATCTGTATCAATATCCCTCTCTCCACGTTAACCCTTATTCTTTTGTCCTCTTACGCAGCACAGGAAAAAATTACTCCCATTTCGCTTTTCTTTCCATCCACTAGTACAGCTATATTATTTGTTTATAATCACAAGGGACAAGCTAATTAAACTATAGTATAATACACCTGCCATTAGCAATATATTATGTGCAATTATTTTCCAGTCATCAAAAGTGAAATTGATGGTGCAGAAAAGTCAAACGGGGGAGAGTTTTCGTCTTTTTTTTAATTGAATTGAGGAATTTGAACTGGAAAAAAAAAAAAAAGCAGAAGCAAAAACCATTTTCTGCAGAATTGAATCACCAATTTTTTCTTTTAGGTTTTCCTAGGAAGAAATGCCGGTTGCAATTTGTAATTTTTCGTAATTATCCAAACGTTAATTTTTTCACTTTATAAATAAAAAAATATGTAATTTTTTAATATGAATAATTGTTATATTGTAAAATATAAATCATTTAAGAAATAGTGAGTACATAATTCAACATTATATACATAATTAATTTCTAAACATAAACAGGATCTTTACAAACAAGTTGATGATTAATTAATTATTTACTAATCCATTCATACGTCGAATCACTGGTGATGTTTATTTTCATAGCTATTTCTACATCATATCTAGTATTAATATTTTAAATGTCTTATAGAAAAGATTATTGAGCACGTAAGGTTGAAAAAATGTATGTCAAATTGATGGATATCCATGAAAGGAAAGGACCTTTCATTAATCCTATCATGTGTGTGAGGTTGCCAGGTGAAAATTGGATTGCTCCTGCGTTTTTTGGATGGTGATGTTATCACTTCTGGGATCTTTCAAAATTTGAAGAAACAATTTGGAAGAAAGCAAACATCAATTTTAGAAATGCATGCTCGTGGTGCTTGTTTGAGCACATAAACAGCTCTATTCGACCAATGGATTTGTTCCTATCCCTTCAACAATATCGAACCTTGGTGGTGATTTCTTTACATACACTTCTTCTTTAAGATAATCATTAAGGAAAGAAGACTGATTCCACATCCATCGAAAATAATTTATTACTTGTTTTAGGCTGCTAATAATGGGATTAACAACCCTAATACCATCTCAAGTTGAGCTACTAGTGCAAACACTTCTTCGTTGACAACTCGATCCATAATGATCTTTGCAGCCTTTTCCCACCAATCTAGCCTTGGCTTCACATTTCTCCTGTGCATTTCTATTTGTTTTGAATATCCGCTTGACTCCGATAACTATAAGGTCTTGAAGAGGTGTAGTCAGCTCACAAGTATATATTATTTTTGTCAATGGCATTCATTCCGTCCTCTCTATGCCTTCTGTCTACTTCGGTTGTTGAGAAACTGCTTCAATGGGTCACGACCTGTAGAAAAGACATGGCATGTTGAGTTCTTCAAGAACAATATAACATGTTGAATTGTTCAAAATCAATTCTTCAACGGATCAATTCTGTGCTGAAATATTCATCCTTGAAGTTCAACTAGAAGAACTCTTAATTTGGAGATGGCTAAACTTCATGTTGAGGAAGTAGTGATGCCGACATGTTCAGATCACTGCATGCCTTCATTTGACATAACATTTCCCTGTGCACGTTTTTTTGTCTTGAACATTCACTTGATTCCAAGAGCTTTGATTCCTCGAGGAAGTGTGCAAAGCTCCCAAGTATTATTTTTATCAATGAAATTCATTACATCTCTCCAAAATGTTGTGGTTTCTTTCAACATGCATCCAACCATGTTAAGAATGGTTTTGTTCTTCAGCTTAGACACCTCATTCTGCTACGGTGTCTGTGGCAAAGTGATTAAGTAGATGCACAACGCCATTCTATTCTTGCAATATTTATCAAACTCGCGTGAGGTATACTCTACGCTTTTATCCGTTCTTGAACACTTCAAACGACAACCACTAATTCATTTCTCAGCTGAAATCTTGAACCCTTTTAACGTACTCAAAACTTCTTTCTTTTCTTTCAACAAATAAACCCAAGTTATGCTCCTGTAATCATTCATGGAAGTTAGAAAATACTTGTTGCCACTAAATAATGAATGCTTGATTGGACCGTGCGCATCCAAGTGCTCTAAATCAGGGTGTCGGGTTGCCCTTATTGTTTTTCCATCACACATAAATCCCCCATAACCTACTTGGGCCATCAATCTTTGGCATATCCGTCACCGTGCTATTGCCCGTCAGCAAATTCAAAGTGGCAATGAAGATTTTACATCCCTGCTTGCTTATGTCACGTGCTATCCTCCATTGATGACATGACAAAGTTGCTGTTTTTATTAAGTTTTAATTAAGCTTAAGTTATATTTTAAGAAAAAAAAGAAAAGGGATCAAAGAGTCAAAAGATTAATGAGAGCAAATTGGTCAGCGTGAGCGGGTTTTTTCATTTTTAGTTTGAATAAGATCAAGTTGTCCACTAATTTAGAATGATAAATATTTGAAAGATAGAAATTGATTTCTTGAACGGAATTATTGTTTTGAAGATTTTCTACAAAATCCCAAAAGTTAGAATTACCTTTTTGGAAATGGAGAGAACTAAAATTTAAAGTTTTTGAAATCATCAGTTTTGAGAGTGAGATTTAAGTCATTTTGAAGGGAATTTTACCCTTTTATTTTAATTTGAATGTTTAAGTTTCGCAAATATAAAAGTAACATAACAACTAAATACATTAAATTATTTTTTATTTATAAATATATTAAATTAATATTTTTTAAATTTTTAACATTAAAATAATCCAAAAATATAAAAATATTAAATTTTTAAATAAATTAAATTGTAGCCCTCCTCCGTCAGTCGTAATCCCAGAACAGGGGGGGTCCCAAATAAACATGTGAGATAAGAATTAAAGGGTAGGACAAACATCACCTGAAATGTTTTACTTCTTCGATGTTTTTTACACCCTAACATGCCGTCCTTCCTCGTCGGAGCACGTTTTCAAGCTTGAATTATAAAGGGAGAGAAAGAAGTCAAGCAGGCGGTTTGTGGACCTGAGCGTCCGTAAGAGAGCTGTTCTTTGCCTTCGGCCTTTTTCGAAAGCGACTTTAAAGTTTTTTGGACTGTACTCCTGAGGCTAGTGGCAAGAGCAGGGGGCCCCCCACCCCACAGTGTGCCTCCGCCCCCCTCCAAAATTATAAGAAAATATATATATATATACACTCACACACCGACCTCTAACAACTTCTGCTTCTTCTTCTTTCTTTTTATTTATTTATTTATTGTTTTGTTTCTTACTCCTACGAAAATCAACCTTGGGCCCATTGTGCAATGATTTCTCCATCTTTATTTCCCTTTTTTTTTTCTTTTTCTTTTTTTCTAGATTCAAAATATTTTTCTATTCACAGTGGATTTGAATTATTTTGCAATTACGTCATCTTGACGTCAAGGGTGACACATCCCAACCCGATCCACGCTCTGCGTCCATGGTTGGCTGGGGTCATTTTACCAAAGTCCTCCTTTTTCTTTTTTCTTTTTTTTATTGTGGGAAGGTTATTGATGATTATTAGTGTTTATCAGAATCAATTCGGTACATGAATTCACAAGAATATCTTTCTGGGATAAGGAAATCAGATAGATGATTTTACCAAAATACCATTTTGATTTTATTTTGGAAAATTGTGTATTTATGGTTTGACCCGTTAGAGAATAGTAATCCTTCTATTCATACCCAATCTAATTTTCAATTCTTTTTCACTTTTCAAGAAATTAAGGTATACATGTTATTTCTAATACTTTCAACTCTAGTTTCAAGAAATTTAAATTCTCTTTTCTTTTCTATAATTAACGCAAAGTAAAGAGTCTATAAAATCCATTGCAACAATTTGTGTGGATTCAGACTTAATTATAATGTGGATTTATATCATGTTTTTTTCTTGAATTATTATTTTTATTTGGTCCTTCCTTATTTATTATATTTGTGATTGTCTTTGATAATATGTTTCTAAGAGCTCAATTTGGGTTTCTCTGGAAAAAAAACATTTTGTTATTTTTTTCAAGCTTAATTTTGTGTAATATTGTTTAGGTTTTTTATTTATTCAAGGAATTGAAAATCTAAGGATTGTAATAGACAAAGGAGGCAAAAATCAGGATTTAGGGGAAGAAAAAACTAAACAAAAGTTGTGAAATTAAGAGGAGAAGAGAGAAAAAATTAAGAAAATATACCATATTGACTTTTTTAAAAAAGTTAACCCATGTTTTAGGTAATCAACCAAGTTTTTTCCAACCCTATCAAATCAACTTGATGATATCAGGTTAATTACTATATTATTAATTTGATACTCAACTAAAGTAAATATTTGAGTTGGTAGATTTTAAAATTGATCTTTTAAATAAATATTAATGACATTGAAAAAGAATTTATCACAATTTGCTTTTCTTTTATATATATAATTTAAAAAAAATATATCATTTATGATTCTCAGTAATTAGATTTATTTTTACTTATATCAAGTTTCAACCGGGTCTTATAAAATTATAACTAATATTTTTTAAAAAAAATTAAAAAACATTACAAGCATTTCAATTCCATACCCTCAACGAATCACGGGTAACAAAACTAGTTTGAAACTAAGAAAGAAATGATAAGCTTCCTTTTCTATCTTGAAAAGTCAAGATGAATGAAAAAATGGTTTGAACATGAACAGTAGAACTGCTATATCAAATCATAAATGCTTAAATATCTAAAATAAGAACTCTCCAAAGCCTGTTTGTAAGAAATTAACACTATAAAATTCTATCATATATGCCATATGTGCGATTTTCCAACACCGTCCTGTGTCCATCACAAGATTGAAGGCCTCCTTCTTCAATGTTTAAAATATGAAAAACCACATTAAGAGACTATTTAGGATCAGAACATATCTAAATAGATGTTAAAATTTGTTTTTTTTTTTCATTAATAAAAATGCTTTCTGGCTTTTTCATCAAATGGTCTCCAAGATATAAAAACAAGATAAAATAATTTGATGGGTTTTGTTTGGTGAAGCAAAGCAAGGAAAACTCGGATTTCTTTTCTCCATCGGAATATGCTTCTCTTTTCAGCAGCTTGATTCATGTAGCATCACGATTTCATTCATCGCAAGATGATAGGGTTTTCACCTAACGCTACATGATGATGATGTTTTTTTTTTATCCTGTTGATAAATAAGTGATGATGGCTAAATGCTGCTAATAAGAATTGTGGTTGACCACTTTGTCTAGTTGTTGGGAGATACGTTTGAAAAGTGAAACCCCATCAGTCCAATTTTGTCAACTTGAGCATTCATCAAATTTTGATCCTTTTGTTCTGATAAATCTTTAATTCCAAGCAATCATCACCCGTCCAACGTCACCATCACTTCCTGGAGTGGCTGTGGAATCTGTTGTTTCTTCCTTGTGGATCCATGTCCATTGACATTGTGGATATACAGGTCTTTCATCTTCTTCTTTTTAATTGTTTATATATTTGGTTTTTTCAATCCAATCCAACTACCTTTGATTAATTTGCAATTGCGTTTTATAGTTTTTCTTTGTAAGCTTGATTTGGGATTCTTGGGCTATCAAAAACACATTCCAACGTTGTTTTAATGAGCTATTTTGTGAAAAAAAAAATAGTTTAATTTTTTATAAAAAAATTAAAATGAAAGGGACTAAAAGTTACACCGAGAAGAATTTAGAAGGTCTTTCTTTGGCAGCATTGTTTGTGTTATTTTTTTTTTTTTTTTAAGAATCTATACTTTTGGTTTTTGGCAAAACTTTATTTGGTCTTTTGAGTTTAAAAATTATATATTTTGGTATAAATATTTATTTTATTTATATTTAGTCTCATAGTTTACTAACAATAAAAAAATTTATCAAAAAATAGAGAATAAAAAGGAAAGGAAAAATCATTCATCATCTATATTTAAACTATTGATAAAATTATTCTGATTTAGAAGAATTTTATTCAATGAAAAGAATTTATTTAATAAGTTTATTTTTTCTAGAAAAAGTAGATCAGATTTAAGGAACAAGATTTTTTTTGCTTGATTTTATGTTTTTTAACCGATTTTAAGGTTTTTGGGTTGATAAATAAGGGTTTTGTTAGAATTTAAATGTATTTTTTAGATGTTTTTAGATTAAAATATATATTAAAAATAGATTCCCTTAATAAAAAAATCACTACTTAATTTTGTATCTATCTTTTTAAAAGTTGAAATTTGAAAAATATAATATATGACACGTGTTTTTGGTTTTTAGTTATTAAATTTTAGGGGAAAAAGTAGATTATATATATTTTTTTATTTTATATAAAAAGAATAGAATAGAATGACTTAAAAAAAATATAAATAGTGATTTGTTTAATTAAATGATTAAATTAACTTCTCAGTTTAGAATTAAAGTTTATCTTAATGTCAGAAAACACTAGGAAATGTTTGTGCTTTTTTTTGTTTTCCCCTGTTAGAAAAGGTTTTTATCCAACCTGGCGAAGTGGTGGCGAATGGTGAACAGCTTTCGTAAGATTCTCCTGCTAGGCACATAGTTCTAAAGATTTACAGTAGATTATTTTTCTGCACCATGCTTCTGCGTCAAATTAAAAAAAAAAAATATTAAAAAAATATTAAGATATTATTAATATACTTTTAAAAAGGAAAAATAAATAAATGCAGTAGAAAATAAACTAATATAACCTGAATTATTTAACAAATTGAAAAATAATTGAACAAGAGGAAAAAATAATTTGAATAAAAATATTTTTTTAAAAAATAATAATATATTAGATTAATTCAGTTTAATTCAAGTTAAAATATAAAATTCATAAGTTAGATCATGAAATTATAATAATTTCATATAAAATAAATCAAAAATATATTATTGTCCAATTCTTAAGTAATATAATATTGAATAATAAAATTAAAAAAATTAATTAAAAAAAAAACTTGAGTAAACTCAAGTTAATCTATCAAACTTGGATTATGAAATTGAAATAAATTAATAAAAACAAATAAAATAAATTATGAAACTTAAATCTTAAACAACTCAATATTGAATAATAAAATTAAAAAATAAAATAATTAAAAATTAGTAAAAAATATCTAGAATCAATCCAAGTTAATTCTTCCAAACCTTTAATAATTCTCAATCTACCCAGATTTTGAAAGTTAAGAGAAAAACTAATTATAAAAAAAGGATAAAAAATATTCTTAGTTAATTAGATTAATTTTTAAAATTTGTGGTCTAGATTATAGAATTAAGATAATCTTATATAAAACAAATTAAAAATAAATAATAAAATTTAACTTTTAATTAATTTAATGATAAACAACGAAATTAGATTAAAAAAAAACTAAATTTAAAACTTAAAAAAGAAAGATTGAGAAAAAAAGGAAAAGGGGAAAACTACCGTTCCAGTGAACAGTAGTTTGTGAGGAGGGGAAATTACAGTTTTCTCAACTTAAATATCTATTTTCTCTTCTTTTTATTTAAGACATGTTCAAGGTACAAGTTTGTGAGGAGTGACCGACCATAAGCCGAATTTAAACATTTCTTGTTTTTTCGGTGGTTTAAAGCCCAATGTGAAATATCAGGCCCAAAAAACCTGTGTCCTCGGGCTTTGTGGCTGAACAGGCCAGTCCGAGTCTAACTGGACATCTTACACTTCGGCCATTTCTAAATTCCACTTTCAAAAATCAGGCCAGATAGAGCCCATTTAATGATTTGGGCTTCATCTTGGCCATCGACCTCCTGACGACAGAAATCAGCTCTAGGTTCTTACTAATTATGGAATGTCTCCATTTTTCACTTCAAATTTTGTTTCAATTTGCCCTCACAAGTTCATTGTAGTCTCAATCTTACCCCTTCACCCCTTTACATTAGAACCAATAACTGAAGATATGTGTAAATCTTAATTCCATTCTTAAAGTTTAAACTTTATGAAATATCCCAATATCACCTGAAAAGCAAGAATAAATCATTTGGATTTATAAAAAAAAAAAATATTAAGCAAAGATATTTTTTTAATTTTTATAAGAAAAACACCCATTTATTATTCGAAAGTACAATGATTAAGTTCAAAAAATATAATAAAAAAAAAAAGTTAATTTTTATCAACACCACCGACTGTCGTTGTCGCTCCCTCTCATCAGTATATCATATCAACACGTTTGATTATTTTCTCCCGGATTATGACTTTTCAAAACGATTTAAGCTCTCTCAATCATATCAATTATGTCCGACATCATTGAAAAAAGAAAGATGTGATAATGAAATAATTAAGAGAGGATTACGAAGGTTGTCATAAACTATTTCAACCTCATGATTTAAATGCATTTTTTTAAAATAATTAAAAGAATGCGTTCTCTATAAAAATTCCTCAGTTTTTAATGATTCATTTGAATATGCAATTCTTTTACTTGATTGCAATTGTTTCTTAAAAAAAACATAGATGAAACTAGGTTCCTACATTGAGTTAGAAATTAAATTTCTTGACTGATTTTGAGTCTAAAATTAAATGAGTTGTTATTTTTAGAGATTAATCTAAATTTAAAAAATTTCTTTAAATTTGGTTGTTATTTTTTTCTTATTTAATCTTAAATTTTCTTTAATTTAATCATTTAATATTTATTCAATTAGAAAATACATTCCATAATTTTTGTTTATTGTATTTTTTAGAATTTTTCATTAATTTTTTAAATGACCCAAGTTATCCCGAGTCTTTTATTTTTTATTCTCTATTTAATTTTTTGACTGATTTTTTAAATTGATTTTTTTCTATTCTATCTTTCAATATTTAGGATATTTTTTAATAATTTATAAAATTAGAATTCTTTTTCAATTTCATCCCCCTTTAATAGTTTAATCTTTCAAATTTGATATTCGTTCTTTTAATTGCTATTTGTTTTCTTTGAAATAATTTAATTTTTTTTTTAAATCTCATCCTCTTTAACTTTTTTTTCCTATTAAATTTGATTTATATTTTTTATTGTTATTTTTTTTACCTTGACAAAAATTTTAAATTGTTATTATTTTTCAAGTTTCATCCTTTAACATTAAATTAATTGTGAAATAAGCTTCTTTTTTGAGCTCAAGTATAGGATTTCAAGGATTTCGAGTTTCAGAGGTTAACCTAAATTTATGAGGTTAGCCTTGTTTTTTTTTTTGTCCATTTCTTCAAGTTCATATTTTTTTTTAATTTTATTCCTTAGAATTATTCAATTGAAAATTGAAATCTATCATTTTTATTTATTTTCTTTCTATTGGTTTTTTTACTAATTTTGAACTTGTCTTGGATAATCTCAGGTATTTTTATTTTTTATTCTTTTATGATTTTCCTTTGGATGATTTTCTATTTATTTATTTATTCTATCCTTTAATATAAATTTGTTGGTAATTGAATTTTTTTATTCAGCATGAGTTTAGAATTTTATAGGTTGTAGATTTGAGGTATTAGCCCAAATTTAGAAAGTTCACTTGAATTTGCTTAATTTTTTTTTAAAGTTATATTTTTTAATTTTATTCTTCAATATTATATTTTTAATAAGTAAACTCTATTTTTTTACTTGTTTTCTATAGGATTCTTGGTAAATTTTCAAGTTGACCCGACTTAACTTTAGTTTTTTTATTTTTTATTTTTTATTGAGTTTACTTTGACAAGATTTTTAAATTGATATTGTTTTTTAGTTTTATCCTTCAATATTATATCCATTGGAAATTAATTTTTTTTTTAGTTTCATTTGTCAAAGTTAAGGTTTTTTTATGTTGAGCTTTATGATTTTTTTTTCTTTACATTCTTTTATATCAATCTCATCACTTAGAGCATGAGTTTGGCAGGTTGGATTGTTTTTTTCTTTTATGATTATTTTTTTTAAATCTAATATATTTTATGTTTTATTGTTGGACATTAGGTTCCTTTTAGAATTGAGCTTCATAATATTTTCCTATTTTTCTTCTATTTAAATTATCTCATTCACATGATTAGAGTCACAGAGTTAAATTGACTCTCTTGATTTGCTTTATATTTTTTTGGTTCTTTTTTTATTGATTTTATTCTAAATTTCACTTTTTTACATTGAATTTATTTAGAATTGAACTTGAATTTTTTTTTTCTATTGACTCATCTCTATCTTGTGATGTGGCTTGCATATTTGGTATGCTTGCTTGAATTAATTCTGGTCAGGTTTTTTTTTATTTTCCTCTCTTTGATTGGCTAGAATCTTAGCTTCGTTGCTTTGTTCATTTCTTTAACCATTTTTTTAGGTTACTATGAATTTTTTTAGTTAGTTCATTTATTGTTGTTATATGTTTTTTTATTTAATTAATTATATCAATATTATTTTTCTCACTCATATACATGCTTCGAGTCATATTTTTTTAAAAACATGTTTGTGTTGCTTTAAAGCTCTTTTTACCAATAAAAAATTATTTCAATCTGTGATATAGTTTGAACCCATAAATCTGGTTAGAATAGTATTTTGTGTTTTGTTTTTCAATTTTTTCCTTCAACAACCCATTTTTTTAGTATTTTTTTTTAATTTTAATTTTTAATATTATATTGTTTTGACAATTATATTTTGTAATATTTTATATTTTCTTTCTTTCAAGATATATATTGATCTCATGATGATACAAAACTTGTAATCATTTGGTCACATAAACCACAATCAAGATTTAGATCTAATCTTGAAAAGCCAAAAGAGGTTTAAGGCAATAGTATTATTGAAATGAAATCAAATGACACCACAAAACCAATTAATCTCTGATAAGTCAGATTTGGTTTGTTTAAGAACTAACGAATGTAAGAATCTCTCTCACACATTAAATTGAAAGTTCAAAAGTATTACAAAATAGTTCTGAAAAATTAACTCTAAGAATCTACCCTTGTGAGCTGGATTGATCCATTTACAGAAACCGACCAAAAACTTTTACTAGTAAGCTTAAACCATGATTCAAACAAGCCTTAGATATTAGTTGAAAACTAAAGTATTAATTAAGCTCGAACATGGAAATAATAATGAAAACAATAAGTCTGGATAGCAGCTTGTTGATGCCACATGTAATAAAAGGAAAAATAAGATAAAATGGCTTAATTTCATAGCTTAAATAACTCTCGGCCAAAATCCACTTTCTAAATATTCTTAGATTGCTTAGCCAACTTTTAAAGTTTCTTAGATGCTAGGAAATCTTATCCGAATAGGAATTTATTATTGCAATCTATTTCATTGTAGGACTAAGATTTACCTTTAGAACATGAAAAATAATCTTAGAAATTAATTTTTCTGCTAATCTCCTATCACTTTCTTTTCTTGATTATGATAATCAAATCTTTAGTATTAAATAATCTTTTCAAGTCTAGGATATAGATCTAATAGCCCTTTTAGTTTCCGTGCATGACGAGGAAACTTTCTCTTTTATTGTTAAATGTTCTCTTAAATAATATAAACAATAATGAATGAATTTTTCTTTTCATTTTAGGAGAATATTTTACTCATCTTTGTAAGAAAAAGATCTCAACATTTTAATTAGTTCAACCCAAATTTGACCTCCCATATGGCTTAAATTCATACTCATTAATGTAACTCAAATCAGACATGATTCAAGTTTCTAAAAAGCCTACTTTGCTACCTAAATTAGACCCGTACATGGGCTAATTTGATTTGGCTACATAAACCATTAAAGAAATTGGACCAAACCCATCATCATATATAAACCAAGGCTGGCTAAAACTATCTCATGCCAAAAATCTATCATGGCCGAATGAAATATAAGCTAAATTCCAAGGAAAAACACAATTTTGGTTGAATGGCCTCCCTATTAAACCCAACTACAAAATTGAAGTCCTTTCATAGAAAATCTATGGCTGAACTAGACTTAGTTTCCCCCCTTAATTTAACCTTCAACATTAGATTTGTTGAAAATATGGTTTTATTATTTTTTTCTTTCTATGATTTTATCTTGATCTCATAACTTAGGTTGCAGGTTTAATAAGTTAACCTGAGTTATTATGAATCAATCTTCTTTTTATTTATTTTTCAATCATTCAATATTAGCTTCAATAAGAATTAAGTTTTGTAATTTTTTCAATTGAGTTAACCCATGTTTTTTTTTCTATTTTTTTAATTGATATTTTTCTGATTTTATCTTTAAATATTGAGTTGGTTGAAAATTAGGTTTCGTACTTTCTTTATTTGCTTTTTATAGAATTATCTTAATCTCATTACCTAGATTTTGGGTTTGACAAGTTGATCCACGCTGAATCGGTTTATTTTTTTGGGTTTTTTTTAATTGATTGTTTTTCAATTTCACCCTCCAACAAATCAATCTTCTTTTTATTTATTTTTCAATTTCATCATTAAATATTAGCTTGAATAAAAATTGAGCTTTGTAATTTTTTTCAATTTATTTTTTATAATGAATTTAGTTTTTTTTATTTCATCCTTCAACATTGAATATTTTGAAAATGAGGTTTTGTAATTTTTTTTATTTAATTTTTATGGAGTTATCCTGGCCTCCTAACCTAGGCTACAAGTTTAACAAGTTAGCTCATTATATTTTTTAATTAATTTTTTATTTCATCATTTAACATTGAATTGGTTAGAAATTGGACTTCAAATTCCTTTTGTCTTATTTTTATGGGGTCTTTTGATCTTTTAACCCGGGTTATGGGTTTAACAAGTTAATCTGAGTTGATTTGAGTAGTTTTTTTTATCATTTTTTATTTTTTTAATTTCATCATTTAACATTAGATTTATTAAAAATTAACTTTCATAATTTATCTTGATTTTTTTTCTATAAAATTACGATAGTCTCATGAATAGAGTTGCTAATTTGACTTGTTAACTTAGATCGATACAATATATAACTGAATTAATATTTAAAAAATAATATTATCTAATATATTAACATATCAATATTTAAAAAAAATATATAATCTAACTTGTATTATATTTTGAGTTTATAAATAATTTTTTTATTAAAAAATATATTAGCAATACTTCAATTTTTTTTTACATGAAAAAAATAATCTGACCCAACACGTGACAATAATCTAGTCAAGAATAATTCATATCAGTGTTTGAAACATGCGTGCTTCATTATGTCAAAACTTATTAACTAGAGCCCAAGGAAGATTTTAGGGATATATTAAGATGACTGATATACTGTTTTGATGTCACATTGTGTTTTCATAAACTCTCACTCCCTGGTACATTGTCTTGGAAAGGCTTTATTTGTATTTTTTATTTTACTGAAATTTTACAAGTAATTTTTTATTTAAAAATATATTGAAATAATATTTTTTTATTTTTTAAAATTTATTATTAACATTAATACATAAAAAAACTATAAACTTTCAATGCCATATTTGTGTCAAAATTAATCAACAGTAATTTGTATATGAGGCTATCGTGCACGTGTAAAGGTGAAAGGTGATGGCCACTGAAATAAACTTTGTTTGTTTGAAACGTGGTACAAATTATATTATTTTAAATTTTAAAATAATTTATTTAATTTTTTTTATATTTTTAGATCATTTAATATATTAATATAAAAAATAATTTTAAAAAAATAAAAAAAATTATTTTAATATATTTCTAAATAAAAATACTCTAAACTTTATCATTACTGCAATCTCAAAAATATCATAAACTACGAGCACAGCACAGCACAGGACTGGCCTGGTTTGGTGTGGTTTCCTCCTGATTTTGCATGCCGTTAGAGGTTGAAACAGGCCAGTGATCGATCGATCTGAATTTGAGAGGAGAAGGCTTCAATTGGGCCTCGTAAAAAACTAAGAACAAGGAAAGTGTATAAAGGAACGGCCCATTGGGATTAGCAGCCTAAGTGAACAATAGCAAAACCTGAACGAGCCCATTAGATGGTAATAAAATTCCAGAATTATCCGTAGGGACGCATAATTCTGATTTGGATGCTGATTCAGAATAATTAGGGTTGTATTTTCCGTTCTTTGCTTTTAGAATCTCATCTCCTCTCTTCCTCTTCCCTTCTTCCTCTTTGGTAGGTACCTTGTTACTGCCCTCTCTTTCTTAGAGAGAGAGAGACAGAAATGAAGCTGAAGCAGTTAGAAAGCATGTTAGGTGAGCTTCAACAGTTCTCCAATCCAAAGGTATCTTACCGTACTCTCTTTCTCATCCTCCTTCTCTAGAAAAAAATAAAAATAATATGATTGCACCTGCGTGAGTGCGTGCAGGCAGAGCTGGAACAGTACCCGACTGGACCTCACATTGCTTCTCGTATGCTCTATACCGTATGTGTGAAATCACCCCCCCTCCGTTTTTTTCCTTTAAATAAACAAGAAAGTAGTTTTTCATGCGTAACTATGTGTGTGTGTGTGTGTTTTTTTGTAATTGAAAAGGCAGAAAACTCGTTAGGGGATGTTAACAACAAGATAGTCGCAGATTTCGGTTGTGGGTGTGGCACATTGGGCGCTGCAGCTTCTCTTATGGGTGCTGAGTGAGTTGCATCCATCCTATTATTCTTATTTATTAAGAAAAAAAAAGTGAATTGGAGACTTGTTATGATGAAGATGATAATGATTCTTGTGATTTAGCCTACTTCATTCTTAAATTTGACTCCTGTTTTCTGTTTGTAATTTTGGAACAGGCAGGTTATCGGCATCGATATTGATTCTGAATCTCTTGAGATAGCATCTCTAAATGCGGAGGATCTTGAGGTATTGTTGTCTGTTTGTGCTATTTGTAGCTTTACCTGGCTTCATGTATTTGCCCCTTCATCTCATACTTTCATTTAACAGAAGAAGAAATTCCACATTTATGACTGTGCTTTTTATATTTCATAGAGTAGCATTTCTGGAGAAAATAAAAGTAACATTTCTTTGTTTGTGTATGTGTTTGTGTGTCTGTTTTCAAGTTGTCATTTATTTGAGATGGTTTATTTAATGTAATTGTGCATCGTTGCTCTTATCTGATGCGCCCTTTTTTTTTATATATGCTGAAATCTGCAGCTGGACATAAACTTCATTCAGTGTGATATCAGGAACTTAGCATGGAGAGGTAACAAAATGAGTGCTTCATGTTTTGTTGTTTCCTGTCTTATGGACAACTAGTGCACCTCTAGAGTGTTTCGAGAAATAAAAAATAGCTTTAATTGATTTTCTGTATCCCATATGTTCATTTCTCATTTGCATTCAACTCTACAAGAAGACCTGGATCTAAGGGTCTCAACCTCTTTTTTAGGTCCTATTGTTGATACTGTTGTGATGAATCCTCCATTTGGGACCCGAAGGAATGGTGCCGACATGGATTTTCTTTCAGCAGCATTGAAGGTTTATTTAGATTTTTTATCTTTTTTGTATCCCTTTCTTGAATTTTAATAACAAGGATGGCTTTAACTTTTTTCCTTTACCTGCCAGATTGCTTCTCGAGCAGTTTATTCATTACACAAGACCTCAACAAGAGAGGTAAGTGGCTTCCTTTGACAGTTCTAGGCTGTTGCAGCAGAACAGAGAATTTGCTTCTGCCCCTTGCACCAATAATTTAGATTAACAAGTTACTAGATAGTGGTGGATTTCCTGTGTATTGGAAGTATCTAGAACTAGTGTATTTCACAATACAAGTTGGTGCTCTTTAAACCAGAGCATTATCGAGCTAAGGGAATAGCTTTCTCTATCTAATCATTGCAAATACATTCTTGTTAGTCTCTCTTAAATGTATGTGCCTTACATGTGCTATTACTAACTGGTTCATTTCCAAAACCCAATTACTTGCTTTGAGCATTTAACCCAAGGCATTGGCATGCACCTCAAACTATTGTGTCATATGTAAACACTGTTGGGGATGTAAGACCTGTTTCTTCTGGCCTTGACTGCAAAAAACTCATCCTGGCAATACTTTTAGATAATGTATGCCTCCTTATGTGAAAGAATTTTCTCATTGGTTGTCTGCACTATATATTTGATCAGGTCAAAAGACCAGTATAATCACTGGACTTGCAATTTTTCATCTACTTGACTGTATTTCTTCACAAATTTATAGCTGCCGCATTGTTTTTTAGGGTAGCGTAGCATGTTTGTACCCCCAGGCTTCTACACTTATCTGCCTCTTTTGCATTTGATGTAGGGTTCAGATCAGTTGTTCCCTATTAACTGGCCACAGCATGTTTATCTACATCGATGCAAGTCATGGATTTTTAGCCTTGTTAACCAGTTCTTATAAGCGTTTTTGTTGTGATAACCACGATGGTTTTTTTTTGGCAGCATGTTAAAAAGGCAGCCTTGCGGGGCTTTGGTGCTAGCAGTGCAGAGGTTTTATGTGAGGTGGGTAAATGTGCCTTTGCAACCACATGTTTACTTATCAGTTTTTTGGGAGCATTCCATGGTCGTGGAAAATGACGCGGATGTTAAGAATGCTTTTCCCTTTAAATATCTCTTAATTTTGCTTCCGTACTTTTTCCCCTCAGCTTCGGTTTGATGTGCCTAAGCTATACAAATTTCACAAGAAAAGGGAGATGGACATTGCTGTAGATCTCTGGCGGTTTTCACCAAAAACTAACCAGGGAAATGATAATTGACACCGCAGGAGTAATCGGGGAAATGACAATGTTCTATCAACGCTATGGACAAGGGTAAAACAACCATATGTACGCCATTCAGTGTATTATGAAAATAGGATGTACTTCTGGACAGATTTTGAAGAGAGCAAGGGAAAATGCAATTTGATATAGTTAAGAATTTTGAAGGGAAACAACTTGAAAATAGCACGAGTTGTACCTGCTTGAGATTTGTGACTCCAATTACTACAAGGAAAGCGAAGTTCGCCATACCAGTAAATCCCTTGGAAAAATATTCCGTTATTACATGACACACTGAGACCATTTACTTTAAATATTGAAAATAAATAACGAAATGTTTTTTTGATAGGTTTTCAGAAAATCAAGGTTGAACTTCCAAGATCTGAAGTGTAGTAGGTTAGATGGATTTTTAAATTTAGTTTAAGTTTTCATATATTTTATAAGCTCGTTATAAAGATTAATAAGTACATGAGATATTTTTGTATGTGTTTTTTATTTTTTTAAATACTAAAAAAAATATTTTTTTATCAAATGCTAAAAAACTTAACTTTTTTTTTTTTTTAAAAAGAAATATAAGCATGACAAGATATTTCTTTTTAATTTTTTATATACAAAATTTAAAATAAAAATATCTAGGGAAAGTTTTGTTTATCAATATTTATTGTATTTTGGATTGTAATGATGCTAAAAAAAAAGTATTATTTATCAAGACTTATTGCATGTTTTGTGGGGGGTATTATGTGTTGCAATCATAGGCACGGGTACTTGATGTAAGGGCAATTATTTCCAGCCATAAAAGTTCTAACGTTGCGGAGGGTTATGTCCCAAGCTGCGGATACTTAGCACTTGAGTTGTCATACTCTAGCACTAAGCCAGACATGCGAACGCGGTTGCCTAACCAAGCCAATGAGTTTGCTGACATGGACAACTTTCTGTTGGGTCAGGCATGCAGACCCATATATCTTGGGTCCGAACACATACCCTAAACCTAACCCAAACACTTTTAGGTTTGGTCATGGAAAGGCCTAACCCCAAACTCTAACCTTAACCCATTGGGTCCGGCTACGGACCCATACCAAAACTCATTTTTCATCCAAACGTTGACCCCAAACTCAAACCCCTTAGTCCAAACTTCAAACCGGTTCCATAGCCCTTTGGGTTCGGACATGAAAGTACCCAACCCAAACCCTACTGGGTCAGAAAACAAAATGACTCAAACCCAAACCCCCTTAGGTTCGGGCATGTACCTAGCCCCTAGTCTCATTGGGTTTGGCCACAAAGCTATCCCCCAACCCTTTTAGCTCGGAAATGAAAGGGCCTCCACCTAAATTCATTTTAAGTCCGGACTTCGAACCTATCCTAAACCCTTTTGGGTCCGGCCATGAAAGGACCCAAACTCAAACCCCTTGGGTTCGGATATGGAAGGACCCAAAACCCTTCAGTCCAGACATTCTCAACTATAAAAGTTCCAAGGCTGCAAGGGGAAGGGATTGCGCTCCAAGCTACGAACACCTGGTGATTTAGTTGTCATGCCCTAATGTTAGGTCAGACATGCGAATCGAGCTGCCCAATCAGGTTAGGGGCTCTACTGACATAGACCCTTTTTTATTGGGTCAGATGTCCAGATCCACATGTACTGTGTACAGACACATACCCTATATTCTTGGGTTTGGCCACGAAAGGACCCAAACCCTAAACCTTAACCTTATTAGGTCTAGACACGGACCCATCCCCCAACCCTCTTGGGTCTGGACAGGGAAAAACCCATGCCAAAACCCCTCTTAGGTCTGAACAGGGAAGGATCCACGCCAAAACCCATTTGGGGTCGTGACATAGACAACCCAAACCTAATCCTTTTAGGTCAAACTCCTCACCAAACCTAAACCCCGTTAAGTTCGAACATGGATAGACCCAAACCCAAAAACACCTGGGTCTAGACCACCACCCCAATCCCAACTCATATTGGGTCCAAACACGAAAGTACCCAAACCCAAACCCTCTTGGGTTGGGACACGAAGGGACTCAAACACAAACCCTCTTTGGTCCAGGCACGGAACCCACCTCCAGCCCTATTGGGTCCCATACAGAGCCATCCCCCAACCTTTTTGTGCTCAGAAATGGAAGGACCCACACCCAAACCTATTTTAGGTCTAGATGCAGACCCCAAACCCAAACCCCTTGGGTCCGGACTCCGAATCCATCTCGAACCCCATTGCGTCTAGCCATGTAAGGACTCAAACTCAAACCCAAACCCAAACCCCTTTGGGTCCGAACAGGAAAGGATCCACACCCAAACCTATTTTGCGTCTTAACACGGAAGGACCCAAACTCAATCCCTTTAGATTGGACTTTGAACCCGACCCAAACCCTTTAAGGTCTGGACACAGATGGATCAAAACCCAAAAACCCTTAGGTTCATACCTACGTCCTAACCCCAGCTCATATTGGGTCGCGACATGGAAGAACCCAAACCCCTTGAGTCTAGACAGGAAATGACCCACACCCAAACCTATTTTATGTCTTGACACGGAAGGACCCAAACCCAATCCCCTTGGATCGAACATTGAACCTTCCCCAAACCCCTTTAGGCCCGGACACGAATGGATCAAAATCTAAAAACCTTTGGGTACGGACCCATATCCTAACCCCAACTCATATTGGGTCGCGACATGGAAGGACCCAAACCCTTTTGGGTACGAACACGGACCCAATCCCCAAGGCCCTAACCCTTTTAGGCCAGGACATGGAAAGACCCACACCCAAAACCTTTTTGGGTTCGAACATGCACACAGCTCCCAACCCTATTGGGTCGGGCCACGAACTCAACCCTTAACCCATATTAGGTCCAGACAGGGAAAGACCCGAACCCATTTTGGGTCCAAACATGGACCCCATACCCAAACCCCCTTGGGTCTGTAAGCCGAACCTATGTCCAAACATGGAAGGACCCAAACCCTCTTGGGTCCGGATAGGAAAAAACCTACACCCAAACCTATTTTAGGTCCTGACATGAAAGGACCCAAACCCAATCCCCTTAGGTCAAACTCTAAACCCCACCTAAACCCTTTTAGGTCCCGACACGAACGGGCCTAAACCCAAAATCCCTTGGTTTCAGACCCACACCCTAACCTTAACTCATATTAGGTCACGACATGAAAGGACTCAAACCCAAACTCCTTTGGGTCCGGACATTAAGGGACCCAAACCCCCTTAGGTCCGAACACAGACTCAGCCCCTAACCCTCTTAGGCTCGAACATGAAAGAACCCATACCCAAAACCATTTTGATTCCAGACTGGGAAGGACCTAAACCCCATTGGGTCTGGCCATGCACCCAGCCCCATTGTGTCTGGCCACAGACTTAGCTTCCAACCCATATTGGGTCCGAACTGGCAAGGACCTAAACCTATTTTGGGTCCGAACACTGAACCCAAACCTAACCCTATTAGGTCCAGACACCCAAATCCCTTTAGGTTTGAATTCGAAATGACGTACTCCCAAACCCCCTTAGGTCAGGACATGAACCCAACCTCCAACCTCTTTGGGTCTGGACTCCGACCCCACCCCAACTCATTTGGGGTCTGGAGATGGCTGGACTCGACCCATTTTCAATGCGAATAGGGAAAGACCCACACCCAAACCCTTTTGAGTCTGGACCTAACCCCCAACCCCCAACCTCAACCTATTTTGGGTACAGGCACAAAAGGACTCAAACCCTCTTGGGTCATGACACTAACCCAACCCTAATCCTCTTGGGTCAAACACGAACCCACCACCTAGCCCTCTTGGGTCTGACCACGAAAAGAACCAAACCCCCAACTCTTTAGGTTAGGACACGGCTCCAAACCCAACCCGTTTGGGTCCTTCCAAGGACCCCCACCCTTTTGGGTCCAGACTCGGACGGTCCCAACCCTCTTGCGTATGGCCACAAACCCAACCCTCTTGGTCCGGTGTCCTAACTCAATTCTTTTAAGTACGCCTTAAAACCCAATTCCTTAGGATCTTATATTTTTTTGATATTTTTATGGAAATAAAAGGCTGCCTTGTAGCAATGCGCGGGCATGCTGTTATCATATATTTGATGTTATTATTATTTTTTTTTATATAAAATCAACATGTGATTTGCAAATGTTAAGGGAAAGATAATTTTTTATTTTATTCATAATATGACAGCAAATGACATGGTAGTCCCCCCTTTCTTCTTCTTCTTCTTCCTCTCGTTCTTTTTTTGTATATGATTGTCGACATAGGTTTCGCACGTAGACTCGGAGAGATATGAATGAATTTGCTTGAATACTGTCTGTTAAAACTTGTCCCTCGAATGAGTGAGGCAGCGGGATATATATTTCTTGCATTAGAAGAAAACTGTAAGCCATGGGAGAAAATAAATAATGCACGTATGATCTCTTAAAAACTGATCCTCACGTCACTGGAAAAACAATGAGCATAAGCTCCAGGAAACCCTCTTTATTTGATACATAAAAAAGACCAAAAAAAATTTATGAAAATTAACTAAATACACTTTTTTAAAATATATTAAAAAATAGAATTGAATAATAACAATTATCTTCTCTTTACAATATTTACAATATAAAATCTTGTAAAGGATTTATGTAGTAAACTTATAAAATAAATAATGTTATAAAATGGATTAGTCATCTAAGTGACTAAACTTATCATTAAAAATTTTAAAATGGTTAAATTGTTTAGACCTTACCATGAAAAATTTGAAAGTATTTTTTGACATGGTGCAACTGTTTCAAATGATGAGCCTTCTTGTAAAAAATATAAAAAAATTTAGGAATAGTTTTATTTTCCTAGGCAACTGATCTGCTTGTGGAAAAAATAAAAGAAAATTAAAATAATTTTATTTTTTCAAGCAACCTATCGGATTGTAAAAAAACAATCTAGTGTGTAGAGAGAGAGAGAGAGAGTTTTGGGGATAGGAAATGAGATTAACCCTAAAGTTATGCTTTTTGTTTAATTTAGTCTAAGAACTTTATAAGAATTCCAACGTATATTACATGTATGAGTTAAATTCAAATAGAATAAAAAAGTAAATGGCATGGAGGATTTATTGTGGATTATTATCTCACGTTATAGATGGTATGTAGTAGTGGCTTTTGTTTTTTTCAAGCCAGAGGCGGAACTGTGAGAGGACAGAAAGAAGAGAGAAGAAAAGAAAGGGGAGGAGAATGGTCGTTAGAGTCATCTCGTTGCTGAGACACTGACATGCGTAACCTGGGAGGAGTCTTTGCCAAGACAGCTAATGACATCAATGACAGCCATAATTAGAGATATTAAACCCGGCTTGGTGGTGGTGGATGCAGTCCAAGGCTTAGGTTATTTGTTGTGTTCCGGTAACTGGTCGCCTGGTCAACTACAATATTTTTTTATATAAATAGTTATAACTAGATTTTTTATTTGGTTTTTTAAATTATTAAAGTTTTTTATTTTTTTTAAATCCAACCCAGTTTTGGCCTCTAATCAATCAAGTTCCTGAGTGAGCTAAATTTTAAAACTATAACCATAATATAAAATTATAAAATACTATACATTACTAAACGCACCACTTAACTATAAGAAGTTAAGTTTTCTCACGCAATTGTATGAGTGTCGAACTTGTTAGCTATTATTTGATACTTATTTATATTGTTTTTTTAATTTGTGTGATAAGTTTTTAATTTTTGTATTTAATTCATAATTTTTTGATAATTTTTCAATTTAATTTTATATTTCATCCTATCCAAGCTTAATGAGAGAAAAAAAATGAAAGAGATAAAAAACCAAACCAAGTTAGTTTATTATGGTCATGTTTATAATTTAAGTTGTGAATTTAACAAATTAATTTAGGATGACCGGGGTGATCTAATATAGCATCTTTTTGTTTTGTTTTATTTTATATTTATTTTTTTTATTTTATTATTTAAAAGTTTATTATTTAACAGTTAAGCCTGATCAAGTTAGGCAAATATTATATTGATCAAGCAAATATTATAACAATAATGACTTTAAAAAGGTTTTGAAGCCAAATCAAGTTTTAAACATGATGATTGGGTCACTTAAAAGATCTCGCTTGCAACCATCTAGGTGGTGGTCAAGTGGTAAAGACTTGGGATTAAGGGGTTTGTTCCCTATGTGGTCTCAGGTTCGAGTCTTTGGTTGCTCATATGATGGCCACTGAAAATTTACATGGTTATTAACTTCAGGGCCCATGGGATTAGTCGTGGTGTGCACAAGCTGACCCGAACACCCACATTAATAAAAAAAAATAATAATAAAGAGCTCGCTTGCTTAAACACGTCATGCTGAGCTAACTTCAACACAATTGATTTTGAAACCCCAGCCATGTAAGGGACCATAACATTCGGTGAGGCTTGATAAATAAAAAACAATTTGACTATGCAAATAAGTTATTTTGTTTTGATTGAATTCTTATTTTCTTTTTCAAATGTATTGAGGATACATAATTAAATTAATCTAAAACCTATTAAAAATAATAAAAATATTTTCACTTAAAATGATATATATATATTCTCTGTTTTGCGTTTCTCTCTCCTAGGAGTAAGAATAAATAATTATTCTTTAAATATCATAGAGTTTTTCACAAAAGTAAGACGCTGGAAAGCATCTTAGCATCTCAAAAGCAACTTGGACTGTTTTTGTTTAGAAACAAAGTATAATAATTTACAAACAAGTTTTTCATATTAAATTTTCATATAAACCGGTTTATCAGTTAATTAATACAGAATGTGAGTCCTATAAATAATAAACGATAAATGATTGGTATATCATGGAAAAAAAACTAAAGGCTATGTGTAAATTGTTTGTGTAATAACATGGAGGAGATTGAAAATGAACAGTAGAAAAGAAAATGGATATGGCGAATGTGGAGATGCTCTTCTTGACATTTTATAACATGTAGATTCCAAAAAAAAAAAAAAATTCAGTGATCATGGTACGAAGGTAAAGCTACATAACAAGGACTAGCTTGCTATAATCACGAGAAAGAAAAAAAAAATCAGATTGCTCTCATCCAAAATTAGTTTCAACAATGCCTGCCTGTCTCATTTTTGTCAGGTTTCCAAGACCTGGCTTGATTTGTTTCAATTATTTTGCTTCGAGAGGCATTTTCCTGTCTCATGCTTTGGCTCCTGTTTTTGTATCTTCAGTTGATTCTCCAAGAGTAAACCGAACAAACCTGCGGACTTTTATGTTCTCCCCAAGAGCAGCAACAGTCTGTTTCACCAAATCCTTCACCAAAACACTATCATTCTTGATGAATGGCTGCTCTAGAAGAGCAAGCTCTCCGAACCTCTTTGAGATCCTGCCCTCGACAATCTTCTCTCTTATGTTCTCTGGTTTAGACATAAGATCGTCTCTCTGCATTTCAAGCTCCTTTTCTTTGTTCCGAATGCTCTCAGGAATATCTTCAACTGATACAAACTGCACTTGTGGGCAGGCCACAACTTGCATTGCTAGATCATCAACCAATTCCTTGAATTTTTCACTTCTTCCCACGAAGTCGGTTTCACAGTTTACTTCTATCAGCACTCCAATACGGGAGTCATGGATATACGAACCAATTCTGCCTTCAGCTGCAAGACGGCTGGATTTTTTATCAGCAGCTGAAAGACCCTTCTTTCTGAGATACTCTTGTGCCTTCTCAAGATCCCCTCCAGTTTCAGAGAGAGCCTTCTTGCAGTCCATCATTCCAGCTCCAGTTTCCTCCCGCAGTTGTTTAACAAGAGCAGCAGAAACTACTACTGCTGGTGGCCTGAAAAATAGAGCAGGGCATACGTGAAACTTAGAAAATCTTAAAGAGGTCAACTGTTTCCTTTCAATGCAATACGTGAAACTTTAATGCTTCAGTCACTAGGACACAAATGTATAACTCTAGGCGATGGACCACAATAGATCCTTATATTACATGGTGACAGAACATAAAATCCATATGAAAATTGGTAACACTGCCTTGAACCTTCTGTAGGCTACTAATTTATCATCCATTTGAAAGACTTCTAAATTATACCCAAGGGTTAGGAAAAGAGTAGGGCAGTGCATGTGCTGAAAGTAAAATTGATCTGTTTGTTTGATTTTCCAACTGATTCAACTTCTACTTGATATCTATAAATTGAACTAATATCTTCATGTGCCAAAAGACTGCCTCATATACTAACCTAATCACCATCAACATGAAGCAGAGCAAAACTTTATGCAGTGGGTGCAATTATATATATATATATATATATATAACAGTAAGAATTGTTTATCCAAAATTTCATTCAGACACAAACACACATGCATGCACAACAAATGTACAACAATGCGGCTGATTAATTCTCATCTACATTTTTTACTCCATGATCTCTTTTATCACTTCAAAAACCTTCCTGTCATTTCATTATTCAGGAGGAATTTTTTTTTCCAAGTCCATCACAATTTTAAAAAAGCATCATTGGGGTGGGCACCATTCAGACACACACGCAACACAAAAGCACATTCTATATCTGACACACAAACTCATGATGTGTGATCATCAGAGCATTTCTCTTCTGAATCCAAAAGGAGAGGTAACTTACTTTTGAGCAGTTTCCTTGGCTTCTGCTTCTGCAGGCAGCTCTTTTGCAGGTTCTGCTGGTTTTGCTGCAGTTTGAGCAGCCACCTCAGCAGCAAAATCCTGGCTCTTCTTCTCCAAGCCTTCACCAAGATTGTAGCGAACAAACCTCTTCACTTTAATATTTTCACCAATTGTTGCAATTGTCTGCTTCACCCAGTCCTTCACTACTACCTTGTCATTCTTAATGTAGGGCTGCTCCAGCAATGCCAGCTCCTCAAGCCTCTTCCTTATACGCCCTTCTACAATCTTTGATCTTATTTGCTCCGGTTTTGACAAGAGATCTTCCTTCTGCATTTCAATCTCTTTTTCCTTGTTTAAAATATCTTCAGGCACATCTTCTGTAACAAGGTACTGAACCTGAGGGCATGCAGCCACCTGCATGGCTAGATCATCCACCAGCTCCTTGAAAATGTCACCACGGGAGACAAAATCTGTTTCACAGTTCACTTCTACTAGGACCCCAATCCTGCTATCATGAATGTACGAACCAATTCTTCCTTCAGCTGTGGCTCTACTAGCTTTCTTTTCTGCACTTGCTAAACCTTTCTTTCTAAGGAACTCCTGAGCTTTAACAATGTCCCCTCCAGTTTCTGAAAGGGCTTTCTTGCAATCCATCATTCCTGCTCCTGTGTCTTCACGAAGTTGCTTCACTAGAGCTGGAGATATAGTTGCTACAACCCAAGGAACAAATAATAAATTAATACATAGGTAGAGGGGGAGGCTAATCGCTAATAGGAGATCAAGGCAATCACAAACATCAGAAAAATAAGAAAATTCTGGACAATAGCAACACCCTGTAATTGGTAACATGTGGCCCTGATACTCTTGTCATAACCTGATGGCAAAATTAAATGTTGCAAAAAACATAGATTAGAATCTATCCTTGGCCATGGTCTTGAGAACCAGTGCTGGTATTGACAAATCCCTATATGATTTGGCGACAGATATAAACTGACACATTAATTTTGCAACTAGTTACCGAATTCTATTTTCTATACCTCAATTTATTTATGATCAGAAAAGCAGCAGCGAATGTCAATCACCTTCTATGTGATCATTGAGAGGTTAGGCACAACCCATTCAGTTTCCTGGAATTGAACCCGGAATGCTAACTTTGTTGCATTATGAAAGGATACTCAACTAGACAAACACATCATTGTCGAAAGCAAAACACTAGAAAAGAACATATTTTCTCAGACCAAATTATTCACATTCTCATTCAGAGACCAGTGCCAAGCACTCCTTTTTGACTCCATGTTTCAGCTTTCATGTTGCCATTTTGGGCTTGGACTTGACATCAGTTTCTGAATTCGTTTGAGCAAGCACAAAGATCAAAAGATATGGAAAAGGTAAAAACCTGTAGTCACACTCTCCTTGGGAGAAAGACTGCCACTTTGTCCGTTTGAAGCACCCACAGTGCCATTTATCTCGGGCTCAGGTTCCACCTTTTTATCTTCAAGTTGTGAGGCCGAAGTAATTTCAGTCTCAGCAGCAGGAGTTTGAATCTGCTTTTCATCCTCAATACTTTTAACTTGGTTCTCAACAACTTCTTCACTGGTTCGACTTTCTGAAGATATAATTTGAGCCTCGGATGTATCTCCAGATGCATCAGAATTTTCTATGCTTTCTACCTTATCTATTAACAGATCATAACAGTTTCTCAGGAAAATGAAATAAAAACATAATTAACATTTAATGCAAAAGGAAACACCTACAGATTCAACTAGAAGACTCAAAATTTTAAAGGTGGCAAACTAAAATGATTTTTTAATGCTTTGAGGCAGAAAAAAAAATACAAGATATGCCACCAGTACTTTCATTTAAATGAAAGAGTAAGCCCATGGACATGACATACTTATCCAAGTTTTGGACTTAGGTTATTCCTCATTATCATTGTCTAAAACATGAAGTACGCCCATGACAAGATCTCAAGGAAAGAAAAGTTCGACAAGAACCATTGTCATGGTCAGGTTTGATGCGCCTTAAAAACCCCTTTTCTTAGTAAATATCTTTTGGTTAAATTTTTATTCACCAGCTAGGAAAAAGAAAAGGAAAAGAGAGACGGAACATTGGCCTATAAAACTTTTTATAAATATGAATTTCTTGCACCTAGTTATATAATGATTGTTTATTATTCATGCTATTCTGGGGAAGATATATCTGGTTTGCGTACCTGATCCTGCAACACTATCATCAACACTTTGTGATAAACTAGACTCTATGCTTTCTGGCTCCTTATCATTGGCCTCTGATTCTTTTTCTAAGGCCTGAACTGTATCATCCGCATTTTGTGATGTGCTAGATTCCATGCTTTCTGGCTCCTTATCATCATCAGCCACTGCTTTCTTCTCTAATGTCTGAACTGTATCGTCCACATTTTGTGGTGTGCTAGACTCTATGCTTTCTGGCTCCTTATAGCCAGTGACCTCTGCTTCTTTCTCTTCGGTCTGTACTGTACTATCAACACTAGATTCAACAGTTTCTGGCTGCTTCTCATCAGAGGCAACATTGGCACCCACAACCACCTCCTTTAAAGAAGTCTCATCACCCTCTACCGATTCATCCACCATTGAAGGGATGCTGCTCGGTGCCTCATCATTGCTTACTGGTTGGTCCTGCACTTCAGCAATATTAGGTAAAGGTTCAGTTTGGTTTTTCTCTCCTATTTGCACTGAAGGTATTGGTTTTTCAGGCTGTTCTGTTGCTATCTCCCTTTCATCCAAAAATGCAGCAATATCCTTGTTCTTACGGAAAGCCAGCACAAATGGGTTCGTCGCTGTGTGGACAATCCCTTGGATAAGCTCTGTGTCCAATTTACCAGCGTCTTCTTTTTTCATTGTCAAGGTAACTTGTCCCCTTGTCATACGCAATACCCTGACACTGACTTCCTGGCCAATCTGCAGTGATGAGTCCCCCATCATGCCTGCAAATACATCATCAGATTCTTCTGATCTGGGTAGGAATCCTTCCTCACCCTCAGGAAGGGATATAAAAGCACCAGACCTGGTCAGATTTTTTACTGTGCCCTCTAGATTCTGCCCTTTAACAAACTTTGAGCTTTTTACCTCTTCTTTTCTTTGGTTGGGCTTTGAAGTGTTCCTTCGGGCAGCCTGCCTATTGCTGCTCCCAGTGGCAGGAGAATCATTCCGTTGCTGAAACTTATTCATATCATCATTTTCACGCATAGTAAGAGAAATCCGCCCTGTCTCGGTGTTTGCCTCAACTAACCTCACCTTTACTTCTTGACCAACAGATACAACACTTCCAACATCCTTAACAAAGCTGTCACTCAACTTTGAAACATGTACAAGTCCATCTGTGAAAGCTCCAAAATCAACAAAAGCACCAAATGGCTGGATTGACCTTACTTTGCCCGTAAATGTTGCACCAGGAACCAGGTCCTCATTCTTTACAGGTGGCATCTCACTTTTCCTACTGCCCTTTGAACGACTAGATTGAGCTGGAGCAGGACTTGAACCTGCTTTTGTGGAGGAATCAATTGTTTCAACTGCATCTGCTGGAATCTCCGTAACCCCATCAGAATCTTTATCAACAACAGGTGAATCCGGCTCCTCTACTGCTACATCAGTCCCTGTGGCTGATACAGTATGCGCTCCAGATCTATGGACCATAGCACAATCCCTGTGGTATTGTGGGAACAACTTAACAAAACCAGGAAGAGGCAACACAAGTCTTTGTGAGGATGATGCATATTTTGTAGATTTCCTCGACAAACTTCCATTTTTGAGACTATTATTCTTCTTTATTGAAAAAGCAGTTCCAGGAATGAGACAAATATTACTTGTAGAACACGGGAGCACAGGTGTCATGTTTACTTGAATTGCAAAGTTTGCGCTGCAGCTAAACTAAACTTTTCATCCCAATCTTCACCTGTTCAGAAATGAAAAATAGATGCACTGGACTTTATTGATCTTCCCTGAAACTAAAAGATGAAAGTTCCAGTTACCACTTGCGCAAAAATCAGATGCAAAATATCTTTAACAATCATAAACAAGGATAAAGTACTATAAGTGAACAATCAACACTTTGCAATCACATACAGAAGTACTAGTCCGGAAACATATAAAGAAATTTTCTCCTGAAATGAGCTTCATGTTCAGTAATTCACATCACAGGCTAACAGCTGTGAGCACACAATCAACAGATGACAACATCAGCTATGTCTCAGTCAATGTATCTGGTAATAACAGGCCTAATTACAGCAAAAGAAATCAAGTCTTGGTTTTTCAGTAGCAGAATAAACAATAGCAAACTTCAAAACGGCAAGAACCATGGCACTTCACGCAGAAAACTCTGGCTCATTAACACTGTTGGCAAAAACAATTCCTCTTCAAGTTCATCCTGTCTGATAAGGTTAGTTGGCAGTTCATATTGGTTCAATCCCATCATGCCCAAATGCCTAACTTGAAACAATTTCATCAAAGCATTAGACATTGCACTCCATTCTACACAACCATCCCCAAGATTGAGGTTTACATGAAACATACATAGCTTAAATTGTTTTCTATCAAGATTCTGTGACATGAACTCATGCAGACAAAAACTGGCCAAGTAATCAGACAAAGTTCTGAATTCTGTCACGAATAAAAATGGGAAACTCAAAATGTCTGGATAAGTCTGTTTTATACTGAACTCCAGCGAATTGCAAACGGTCAACTTCAATAGAGTAAGTGCATCAAAATTCCAATATCTTGATTAATTATCATAATTTTCGAGTCAAATTATTGTCTTCAATGGGAAATTTGAACTGACTGGCCCTTTCTAGAATATCTTTAGCCATATAGCTGAATAAACCTCAATGCACAAACAATTCTAAAATCTAGCAGAAAACTCCTAATTCAAATGAAACCACTCATTTGAACACTAGCACTAAGAAAATATTATAACATTCAAAAGAAGAGGGCTGTAATATATATATAATTTATTCATATTCAAAGACTAGACACTCATTTCAACAAACAGAAAGCATTACCAAATAGAAAAACTTGATAAAGGCTGACAACCACAAACAAGGCAAAACTGGCAGGTTATAATAAAAACCCACAAGATAAAAAACAGCCAACAATGCAAAGTCACAGGAACACATAAAGAAGCATCAAATTCTATGACCCATTAACAAAGAATCAAGCAAGAAGTGTACCTCCACCTCAAAAATAAAAAGAGATTTTTTTTTCTTCTTTTTTTTCAGTCTGTCTGTCTGGTGAAAGTGTTGAGAGCTGCCGATTGAGTAATAAATGGCCAGTAAAGACTAAAGAGAGGGAAATGAAAGGTGGGCCTTTAAATCCTTATCCAATTTCCTTTGGGTTGCATTTTCTTACATGACAAACGATACTAGAACTAGAGAAGATATCGGCAATCCATGTATCCTCTGTCACGTTGTTCGGCTCAGCTCGGCTCCTTTCATACCTCATTAGCCTGTTCCCGACATTATTATTATTATAAATAAAGCTGGGGGAAAATCCATTGATACCGTGGATTATAATAATAATAATTCATTGGCTTTTTTTTTTTACCCATTTGTTTTTAGTTATTTTTTTTAATTTATTCTTTATACCTTATATAATATATTTATGGGGTTTAGAGTTGATAATTTATTTTAATTTTTTATATGGTTATTACAGCATCAAAATATCTCAACATCGTTATTTAAAAAAGTTTTGGTTAATTATAAAATAATTTTAAAAAAATAGATTAATAAGTTTTGTAAAGTCAATGACTTGGTTTATTAGGTAACCCAAGTTGTCAGGTTGGTGGGTTTAGCATGACACCTTTTTTTTTCAATGAGCTCGATTATGTAATTGTTTTTTTTATTATATAATTAAAAAATATTTAAAAAAAACATGTTATTGAATTTTAAAAAATTCATGAACCTGTTGACATATATGAGGTGCTTAACTTTTTTTATAAATTAATTTTTTATTTATAAAAATTAAGTTTTATAATTTGTTTCGTTTTACTTTCTATGAGATTATTATAATTTTAAAAAAATTGGTATTAGTTTAACGTTCGATTTTACAATCGTCTATTTTTGTTATTATATAGTTAAATAACCAGTAATTTAAAAAAATAAGTTATTAATCCCAGTAAGTCTATTACTTGGTTTGCAGATTTAATATGTTGACTCAGGTTATCTAATTCACTGGTTTAGTGAGTTTATCCATCAAACCTAATATGTGTTATTTTTCGTTTATGCTATTTTAATTTTTTTAATTTTTTTATTTCACTCTTATTTAATATTGGATTGATTGATAAATAAAATTTATGATTTTTTTTTTACTTTCTATAAGATTATCATAATTTCAAATAAATGTTTTTTTAGGGTTGATTTCTCAATTTTGAAAGCATCTAATGTTATCATAAAATTAAACAAAAATAATTTATAAAAACAACAAAGTTATTAAACCTACTAAAATCTATAATTCACGTAGCAAGGTGATCAAGATCGATTCAATCTGGTATCGTTTCAATACAAAAAAAAATTATTATTTTAAATTTTTTTATAAAGTTATGTCATGTATTTTATCGGTTATCTGAACTGTCTTTGAACCTATTAAATTTAATAATTCACTTTGAATCAATTCTCACACGATTTAATTTAAAAATCAAGTTAGATAAGAAGCTGTATTAACAAGTTTCAAAATTAAATTGTTTAATAAAATTTAATGGTACTGTAAAAATATCTCCATGCTCTTAAATTTAAATTAAAAAAAAAGAATAATTTAACCCACAATAAAATACAGGTAAAAATACTAGTAATTATTAAACTTAAATAATCCAACATGTTAATTGGGTGGTTCAGTAATCTAAAGCATGATTAGAGCCAAGTTCTTTTTCTCTAATTATTTTGAAAAAAAAACCTGGTTAAATTTGTATAATTTATTATGCCAACTAATTACTCGGTTGACTCAATAAAATATAGATGAAATACACTTAGATTAATTCTATTGAATTTTTCATTCATAATAATATTATTTTAATTATTATTTTTTAAATATATTAAAATAATATTATTTTAAAAGTAATCAATGTTGACTCAGCAGCACCATGAGAGAGCTATTACTCCTCCACTAGCAATTTATTTTTCACTTTCGCTTTTACAGCCGATGATGTGAGATTAAGTTATCTCTTCGATCGGTCGAATTGCTAGCATTTGTTCTGAAAGCAGCGAGCCAACAGGGAACCGGGTTAGCCAAGCTGGTCCAAGTTTCTGTCTTTCGCTATTAAATTAAAATGAAAAATAAAATGTTGGGATTTATTTATTTATTTATTGTATTTTGTGATTTTATGGGTCTATGCCTAGCCTATCCCAGAAAAGAAAGAGGGCCTAAAATTAGAATGTTTTTGCATGATATAGGATGCAGGGCCCATGAATAATCCATAATGCTTTGATGCAAGTCCATTCCAGCCCTCATGGGCTTAGCATGTAGATTTTTTAATGTTCTGTGTGTGGTTTGCAAATAAAAATTCCCAGCATTGTTTCTTTATTGGATTTTTGAAAATTCATCAGAAATTTAAACAAATTTATTATTTTGATCTTAAAAACAGTTTCCTTTTTTAAAAAATTAATCATGGGATCACACATGCATGCTTCTTGTATACAAAACTAATGAAATGAAATACATCTAACTAAGAAATTAATTTTCTTGGTAAAAAAATATAATATCGACTTATTAAAATAACAAAAATGCTATCTATAAAATAAAAAAATAAAATACTGACTTAATAAAATAAAAAAATATAATATTAATTTTTTAGTGCGTGTAATAATTATTTTCCATTTAACAACTGAAGAGATAATAATCCAAAAAAATAACAAAAACGCCACCTATTTGATTTTCTTCCCCCGTATAAAAACCCTAAAAGCCAAGAATCAATTATTGTTACATCTCATCATCTTGAGAATCCCACCTCTCCAGAAACTGAAAGGCAAAACAAATTTGATACCATAAGATCTGCCAACAACAATAAGAATCCACAAATTAAAGCATTTGTTAATAATTAATTCAAAAAAATATGGATGCATCTTTGTCTGTAATGGCAGAACAAGTTCCACCTCACAACAATTCTCGATTAGCTAGCAAAATGCTACCACCAAACGCAAAAGTTTAGAGCACAATATGCAACGATTGTTGGTAATTAACCACAATTTATCCAGTAGAAGCAGGGAGGTTTGTGAGGCACTTCATATTTCATTGTTTCCTCTTCTTCTTTTTTCTTTCCGTTTCTTTGCCGTCTCCTCCTCCTTCCTCTTCTTCACCAGGAACTTCAAACAACAAGGAAAAAAAAGCTCATCATCGTCATCATTCTCATCATCAGTTTCCGCACAGTTTGGAGACACAACAGTGACAATTGTGGTAGCGCGCAAGTTATATAATTACCTTCTCCATCGCGCCCACAACACTACAGCACTACCAATAGCAGCATCGCCATCGCCATCGCCACCACCTCTCCAGATCCCTAGCAAGCTGAAAGCTGCCATTGTTGGGAGAGCAACAATAAAACAATGGTAATATCATTATTAAAAAAAAAATTAATCTTCATCCTCATCCTCACCATCAGTTTCCGCACAGTTTGGAGACACAACAATGACGATTGTGGTAGCGCGCAAGTTATAATTACCATCTCCATCGCACCCAAACCACTACCACTAGCAGTATATATCGCCATCGCCACCACCTCTCCAGGTCCTTAGCAAGCTGAAAGCTGCCATTGTTGGGAGAGCAAGAATAAAACAATGGTAATATAAAAAAAAATTAATCTTTTTTAAAACAATGATATAGTTTTTTTTTTATCAAGAAAATGCTTTTTTAATAAAGGGCAGTAATAATTAAAATAAAAGTTTATAAAAAATTTAAACCATTTAAAATAAATAGAAAAAATGTATTTTTTTTCAATCTAAACTCCATTTTCTTATTAATAAATTTCTCTATTGTTTTAGCAAAAACATGCATTTTTTTAACTTCAAGAACCATGTAAAAAAAAACATTTCATGAACTTAAAAGCAAGATTAAAAATAATTTATTTTGTATGTGAATTAAGGTAAGGAAAATTAATAAATATGACAAAATATATAAAAAATCTATTAAACAAAATTTGATTTTAAATAAACATTCACAATCTCTTTTTTAATTTTTGTATAGTTAGTATATAAAATTGAAAAACAATTTGTTAACATCCCTATAAAAGCCTATAATATTATTTAAGATCCTTGACGAAGTTAAATAGTAAATGAAATAACAGGGAAAGCATCTTTTTACAATGCATTTAAATCAAAACAAAACAAAAAGAAAAAAAAAGAAAGAAGAAAAGAACCAAGCCTAAACATCCCAGCAACAAATATAAAGGTTTGATGCATTTGAGCTTGTAAGGTTAGGCCGACACACTTATTTTATTTTTTATTTTTTACAAGGAACGGATGACATCCACGCTTTCTTTTTTTAGAAAAAAACATAAAGCAAACATCGTGAGTGGCTTGACAATGTTGAGCTAAGTCTATTGCAAAGTAAAATTAACAAAGGGTTTGTCTTAACTATGGAATCAGATTTTCTCGTGACTTTCTTTCCTTTCCTTCCTATTTGGAAGCAATATTTTGAGCAAAGGGTCCTCCAATTGAAGCTCCCCGAGAACCCTTTAAATCCATCTTGGCTGGAAGCCTAGATTGAGCCCTGAGGCTTGTATATCTTCCCATCGGCTTTTTACTGTAACAATTTCATCTTGTCATCGAAGAGGTGACCATGCGGGGGGGATTTAATTTTTTTTTAATTTATTTTCATTTAAAAAATCTAATAAATACAATTAGAATCTCAAAAAATCAATTTCTCAACACAAAAATCCTATAAATAGTTCAAAAAACAAAAAATTAAATTAATCAAAAAAATTTCTCAACCTTAATTTACTTTTTTTTTTTTAAGATAAAGACTCTAAAACATCTTAATAAAACTCTCCTTGATAAATAGAACCATTAATATTAAGATTAATTTTTGTTGTTGTCAAGATGTAATCAATGGATGACTTTTCCTTACATCTATCATTTTCTAGCAACTCTTTTTTTTTAATTCATGAACTAAAATATAAATAAAATAAAATTTAGGATTTAAATATTAAATTTTCAAATTCAAGGACTAAAAATGGTGAAGAAATTATTTAGGAAAAAATCTTTAAAAATACACATCCTGAACAATAATTAATAAAAAAGAACTTATGTTGTTGCTCCTTCAAATTTAGTCCTTGAAATTTTATTTTTCATAAGCAATAAAACTAATTTTTGTTTTTTGTAAAATTAAATATCAATTCAATATCAAAATATTGATAAAAAAAGTAAATATAAAAAAAAGAATGAATTTAAAAAAAAAATTACTTATAAGTAACCATACTAAAAAAAATCTTACAGGCTAAAAAAAAAAAAAACACTGACAGAATCCATAATAAGATGAGTGTACATAAAATGTTTTCACAATAAAACTTTGATCTAATTTAGGTTTCTTTTAGTTCAATTTAATTGTCTGTGTACTGAGGTTGTGAGTTGGGTTGGGTCAAATGATAAGCAGCATTTAGATTAGTATAATGGACGTTGAAAACACGACTGAATAATATTCAAGACAAGAACAGAACAATCTTAAAATATAGGATAATTTTGAAGGAAAAAACGCAACCTCTACAGTCCCCTTGTCTCCACTCTTCAGGGTTCCTTGTATAGAAATTCGGCCAAAATTAGATTGTCTTTGTACATCAATCCAAAATTACCTTAGAATTTTGGCCATTATATGCATAGGAGGTTAGCCATGGGCTACTTTTCCTCATTATTGTAAAATTTAAATCACTTGGATAAGTTAACTCAAGATTTTATTAATATAAAATCTAAATTAATCTAGATTAAAGAAAAAAACCTTGATTGAATTAGTTAAAAACTCAAATTTATCTTTACCCAGTGATCTCATTCATTAACATGTTGTCAATTATTAAAAACAATAACTTTGTTAAAAAAAAAAAAAAACTTGGTTGAACTCATTAAAAACTTAAATTAATCTAGAGATTCAATTAACTCATATTTAACCTATTAGAAATTTAAAAACCGTTTGGGAAAGCAATTCAACGTGCGTTTCTAAAAAATTTAAATTTTTTTTATTAAAATTTAATATAATTGGTATAATTTGGATCGTTTTTATGTATTGATGTTAAAAATAATTTTTAAAAAATAAAAATAAATATTATTAAAATGCATTTCGGTGCAAAAAGTTATTTAAAAAACAACAACTACCATACTGCCAAATAAATTCTTAGTTATAAATATATTAATTTTTTTAATTAAAATTATTTTATTTTATTTTATTTTTTATAAAAAAACATTAAATCAACTAAGCTAAACTTTCCAGGCTTGCTCCAAATCAAATTTTAAAAGTTCCCAGTATACCAGTATAGTCTAGTATCGTTAAGGAAACAAAAATATAAACGAAGAAAGCGTTACCATTAAGGAAAACAAAATTGCAACATAGAACTCCACAAATTGAGCTAAGCAAAAACCCTCCATTCCTTTGAATAGACACACAGAGTGCTCTACAGTATCTTGAAACCATTTTAGACGCAGGGAAGGGAGAGAGCTGCGAGGAGCTTCAAGAAAGAAAACTGTACTTTAATGGATTATCGGCATTAATTAATCTTTCTATTTCTTACATTTTCTTATTATGACCATTTTAATCTTTTTTTCTTATTTATCTAATCCCCCTCCTCCATCATGTTTTTCCCTCATTTTTCGTAAGTATGTACGCGTGTTCTGGCTTGTCAGTAAAATGGTCATGTGTTAAGAATAATTATTATTATTATTTTCCTCCATTTAAGAAAATATCCTAATGATTTATAATAAATAATAAAAAGAAAGATGAAATTTTCCTTCTTTCTCTTTCTAAAAAATATACAATCAAAAAATGAAAATAAAAAAATAAAGATTAAAATCAATAAAAAAATTATATTATTTCAAAAAAACTAAGATGGCTCATTGTTTATTTGGCAATGTGGTTGTTGTTATTTATTAAATAGTTTTTCATGTTAAAATATATATTAATAATTTTTTATTTTTTAAAAAATTATTTTTAACATCAACATATTAAAATAATTTGAAAATATTAAAAATATTAATTTAAACTAAATAAAAATAAAAAATTTAAATTTTTTAAAAATACTTTAAAAGATAGAAACAAATAGGCTAAGGAATCACTAGGGATTCACATAATAATTCATTTTTCTTATCCCTCACGCTTTTTTTATCCCTCAATTATTTTTATTTTTATTTAGTGATTTAAAATTTTGATTATTTTAGTTGGTCTGGGTGAATTTTTTTCATATCTGCATATGGGGATTTTATAGTATTAAGAAAATATAATGTTACTCTATTTAGCAAAATAAAATTCAATTTTATTTATTTAAAAAAATTAAAAATTTGATGGTAGAATGTGAAACTTAAATAGATGTTCAATCTTTTTTTTTTTTTACTAATATCATGGACTGATTTGCATAGGTAGGGGAAGAGTTCATGCTCTTTTTTCTTGTCACTCAACCTTTTTTTTAATTTGATCATTTCAAATTATTTTTATTTAAAATTTAACTTATTACTTTGTTTTGGTTTCCTAGATATGATGATATCACAATATTGAAAGAAGATTAATATAGTGTTTGCTTAATGCTCAATTTGGTAAAATAAAATAAAATATTGTTGACATAAAACAATTACAAGTTAAGCAGTGATGAGGCCTTGATAACAATTTTTTCTTTGGATTTTGTGTTAGTCTAGCTGAAATTGAAAGGCATCATGTTATTTTATTTTTATATAAAATTTATTTTTTATTTTTTTATGGTTATTTTTGTTTTGAATTTTTTTTTAAATTGTATTTTTTGTTAATATCATTCTTCAACATTGAATTATTTGAGAAGCGAGCTTTATGATTATTTTTTTATAGGTTGATCTTAATTTCATGACCTAACTCACGAGTTTGAAATATTTTTTTCCCTTAAAATCACCTAAAAAAACATATATGAGCTCAATAAGATTTTTATTTATTTATTTTGGGTTGATTTTGGATTTTAAGATGGTTTTTTAAGTCACGGATGAGTTTATCAAGTTTTCTAAAATATTTTAGGTTAAAATGAATTGAAAAACTAGTTTTTGAATTAAAAAACTTCTCCCTTAATTTTTTAGCCACTATAATAGCTAGAAATTAGACAATATTTAACTATAGTAGAAATTGGGCAATATCAGACAACATAACATTTATCCCAGCGTATGATGCATTGTCTATTTTTTTTCTTAAAAAAGATTAGGACAAATGACATTAAAAAATAAAATTAAGAGCCAAAGCATACGAGCCTGCTTTTTTAGGCTCGGGCATGAACCCTTACTAGATGGGCCAAGTACACTGGCCTAACTTGTCAAATCCTGCAGCTCCTGATCTTTTATTTTTTTAATGTTTTTTAATTAATATTTTTTTATATGTATTTCTTCCAAATAATTTTTAAATTTGTATTTTAATTAATATTGTTACTCTTTTCTTTTTTTTGGTTTATCTATTCTCTTTTAAATAACTGTAATTTTTTTAATTATTTTGTATATATATGATTGTTTGAGAGATTTTTCTAATTCATCTATATTTTTTTATGTTTTATATTAAAAAATTAAAAGTTTGATATAAATCAAGATATTTAATCAAATAACTTATATCTTTAATAGGGTTGTCTTCAATGAATTTGTTTATAAAAATTGATTTCTTACTAAATTAAATAATAATAAAAATAAACACACATGAAAATTAATTAAATAAACTAAAAGGCAATAAGATAATATATAAGGTTATACATATTACAAATATTATCTGAAAATAAATATTTTTTATTTTTTAAAAATAAATTTTATTTCATCTTTATTTATAATTGATAACTTTTTATTTATTTATTTATAAACACACATAGTTCTTAATTTATATATATATATATATATATATATATATATATATAATTTTCAATTTACACTTTAAATTTTTTTATATAAAAAAAATTCATTGAAAAAACTGCATATTTATTTTTTTTTAAAAGAAAAAACTTGGAGCCTTCAAATAGCTAGTATATTAATATATCCATGGAATATGAAGTCTCTCGTTATCACCAAATTCAACAGCCGGTGTCTAAAATTTTGTAATTAAAAAAAAAACAATAATTTAAAAAAAAAAGAGAGAGACAGAGAGCCTCGATCATAGATACTTGGCTTGATTCTTTCTATTAATTGTCCGAAAAATAGAAACTAATCAACCCATTATTTTTCAAAATCTTTCCTTCATCTGTTTTTCTCTTCTTTTCTTTCTAATATCAGTAGTACTTCACTTCTTGATTCAATGTTTCCAGAAAAAAATCAACTCCAGGTTAAATGAGTAATCCGATAAATCTACAAGATACCAATTCCCGTAACTCCAATTAAAGAAAATAATTAAGCTTCCCTCTAATTATCTATAAATTAAAAGCACAGACACCACCAACGTATCCAAAACCCTCATCCACAGTCACCAGAAGTGGCAGCCCTGCTTACAACCGTTGCAAACATCGTCGGTCACAACAGCAGCGCTGCCTTCAGCCCCTACAAAAACCTCCTCCTCCATCGCATTTCTACATAACCCAATTATATCAAAATATTTGACAAACCCATGTACCCCACTATGCAGTGAACAACCACCGTCTCCAATATGTCAAGACACGCCGACAAACACCATCCTTACATCTCAATGATGAGAAAGAAAGAAGCGGATCCCATGACGTCGATAAAGAAATAGAAAAGAGAGAGAAAGAAACGGATCCCTTCGCAATAGTAAATATATAGAAACACGAGGGTGAGGCAATAGTGAGAGAGGAGAAGTGAGATGAAGAAGCCGGTGATCATTGCCACGGACTGGAAAGAGGAGGCAGAGATGGGAGATCCCCCCCACCAATGATTGTCGATTGGTGTTGAACCGAGAAGAGAGAAATTAAGAGTAATGTTCAAATTCCGACACTATCTTTTTCTTCTTCATTTTTCACTTTTTAAATTTCTTCTTTTTATTCAATTTTCTAAAGCTTTTCGTTAAAATGAAAACAGTTCAAGAGTGATTTTGAGTAGTTTGTTTTTTATTGTTCGGAGATAAAAAGATTAAAAAAAATTGAGATAAAAGAAATATATATATATATATATATAAAGAAATACAAAAATATATATTGTCTTTTTCTTATTTAGAAAAAATATGAATAAAACTATGAAATAGATAAATTTTGTTTTTTTATCCATACAACTAAACATACTTTTATCCTTTATATATGTATGTATGTATGCATGTATTTTCTATCTTGTAATAATAACAAGACAACCTAACTAGTGGCATGTCAAGTAAAGAAAAACAGGAAATAAAATAGACAAAAAATCCATAATAAAAATGTCTAGAATTAAAAAAAAAACATATCAATTAAAGAAAAGGCATAAAAGTTAAATTAAGAAAATATAAAAAATAAAAGGACCCATTATGTCATTAAATGCACTATAATAGTTCTAACTAAACATGCCATCAAATTATATACAAGAAGAAATATAATTAGATTAAAAAAACTAGATAATTATCTCATATTGCTATGTGGAGATCAATATTGATAACATGTTTTTTAATTAAAAAAATAATCAAGTGCTCAAAGCTGGTTTTTTACTTGGATAATTTTTTTTTTAAAAAAAGGTTATTAACTTGCATAGGGTATCTTGAAAAGCTTGATTATGATAAATAGGGTAGAATAAGAGCAAGGAGTTGCCACTAATTTTATAATAACTAGAAATCTAATTGTTTTTTAAAAATTAAAGGTAATTAGTTGGTTATGTAACATAGAATATGACAATCATCTTACATATTCTATTTAAGAAAAGTTGTATTATATTTGTTTTTTTAAATGATAAAATTACCTCTTGCTAAGAAATTGTATAAATTGATATATGTTAATTTATGATAAAGAATTATTAAAACATAAAGTTGTGATTTGAGATTTAAACTTGGAAATGAAGCTCAATCATCACTTTTATGTTGGATTTGAGACGAGAGTAAATGATAAAAATTATTTTAAAAAAAACTTAAAAATTATTATTCATTCTTAATACTTCTATACATGTTAATATCAATCCAGTTCTAATTCACTTGTCATATTGAAAAGGCTAAGAACATGAAAACCGAAAAAAAGTCATACAACCAACAATGGATATTAGCTCATTTATCTTTAATGCAACATTTGAATTACAAGTTATAATTTCTATATCAATTTTGAGAGGCAAAGAACATACAAATCATTAAAAGAAGCAACAAATATGAAAAAAAACAAACAAACACTTATTCCAATATTTACATAGAGAGATTTATTTACTTTTAATATGACATCCAAGAAAAGACATAATTAGAATTTATAATTTCTTGGCTTATTTCTACTTATGAGAAAAATGCAAATCATCAAAAGATAAGCAAGAATAAATTGTATTGACTTACATACAAAATCAACTTGCTTACTCTTAATGTGACATCTAAAGAAATACCAAATTAAAATTCACAATTCATGAACCAATTTCGAGTTATGAGAAAAATACAAATCATAAACGAATATAACTCACAACAAACAAACAAACAAACATCCATCATATTAAAACTAAATTGTTACATCTTGGATAAGTCGTTTCCACTACTAGCAAATCAATAAAAATAAATAAAAATACTGAGAAAATATTTTTTTTAGTAAATTACCGATAGATTTTACCAATGAAAATATTCTCTCGGTATTTATAGAGGAAATTACAATAGAAAAAAATTAAAATAAAAAAATGATGACGTGCTATTTTAACGAAAGTCGTCGGTGATATTTGACGGTTTTTAAATTTTTTTGATTAAATTTAAATTTTAAATTAAATAGTACAAACAGAATCACTGATGCAATGATTAAAAATATTGATATTTCATTATTCGTTGGTAAAATTGTTGGTAAAATACCCCAATAAAAAGTCTTGAATCCCTAATTTCACATCAAACCTGACTCCTTTCTTTTTTTTTTTTCTTCTGTTATCTCCTCAACTCCTTCTCCTTCATGCTCAGGTATGTTTTTTTCTTTTTTCTTTTCTTCTTTTCTCTTCTATGCTCAGGCATGTTTTCTTCTTCTTCTTTATTTTTTCTTCTTAGTTTTTTTTAATTAATATACTTTACAAAAAATTTTCTCTTTTTAGCTTCACTTGCAACTATATTAAGGTAAAAAAAATTCTTCTTTTTTCGTGTTTTTTTCACTATATTTTTTTATATTATTTTTAATCGTTTTTGTTCTTAATAATTGTATGAATGTTGTTGTAGGATTTTTTTTTTCATATGAGATCAAGTTTTAGTTGATTTACTTATAGGATTTTTATTTTTTTTTCGTATGAGTTTTTTTAGTTGAATTTATTTTTTCATGTTATTTATTTATTGCAAATTTGTTTGAGTTGATTTTGTTCTTCTTTTTTCCAAGCATTTTGAGTATTATAGAGTGTTGATTAATATTAATTTAATTATTTTATAGTTTTGTAAAATATATTTTAAAAAAATATTTTTAAATAATTACCGATGAAATTACATATGGTATTTTTTTTTAGAGAAATATCGATGGAATAAAGCAGATAATGTTTTTACTTACTTTTTCTGTCGGTAAATCCATCGGTAATAATTTTTTTTATTATCAATAGATAAAATATTATTGATAAAAAATTCATTAACAGAGCATTTTCATTGATGATTTCATTGATAAATTAATTACCAATAGAATGATAATGCAAATATCGAAGGAATTTATCTAAAGATTGTGGTAGTGTTCATTTCCATCCTCCTAACCCATTTATGAGTATAAATTTCAACCATGTGTGGACCCCAACACTTCAAATATTCACCATCTCACACACACACATCAAAAAATATTATAAATGAGTTGGGTAGTTGTTGCGTGTGGTCATCATGTGCTATGACACCGTCGAAGTTCATGAATGGCGACATATGCAATCCAATCACTCAGTGCTAGATCTGAAAAAAAACACAAAAAAAATTGGTCTATAATGGTAATTGTGATTTCTAGATCAATTTTTATGGATAGAAAAGCTATAGTTTTGGGGTGCTTTTGTATGGATTTGGATTTTTTATAGATATATCTAGTTTTTAAATTGATGATGAATGGAAATGAAAGACATGTGGTGAAAGCTAGGTTATGATCGGTTCGATAATGACTATGGGTGGTTTTCATAAGGGGTTTAAATTAGTGATATTGGGAGTTTATTGTTGGGAACGATGATTGACTGCTATTGCTGTGAAATGCGATGGTGGCAAAGAAATTGGTTTCAGGTTAATGGTTATTGAAGTGGTGTTGTAGTTACTATGTAGGCTAGCAAGGATGAAAAAAGTTGTAATGACTCGATGAAGGAGGAGATAAAGGGTTGTGTATGGTGGGTTTATAAGTATAACAACGGTGGCTGGTTTGTGATACGAAAGGTAAAAAAAGATTAAGATAAATTGTTATTAAAGCTAGAATAGAAGAAAAGGAACAAGGTCGGTGGCTAGGTTTTTTTTTTCTAGTCATTTTTTTTTCTTTTTTTTATTCTCTTATAATCTTTTTTTTCTCTATTTTTTTGTATGTTTTTTTATGTGTTTCTCTTTGTCTTTGGTATATTCATAGCCATTTTCTATTTATCTTTTGATCACCTCTTATCACTTATCTTTTTATCTTTCCATCTTCCAATCTTTTTATCTCATAATTGTTTTAGAAAGGGGCTCAAACTCTCATATTTATTTTGGTTCATATTTCTTTACTCATTTGTTTTTTCACTCTATAATCTTGTTCTCTTTTTTTTATAGTTTTTTTTGTTTTGTTTTTTTAAAAAAAACATATTTTAAACAAAGAGTCAAAATGAGTTATAACATTACCAACATCTTTTATTGACCTGACTTAACTCATATTAATCTGTCAAATCCATGAGTTAGTTTATCAACCTAGATAGGTTTAATAACTTTATTTTTTAAAAAAAAGTATTGGTTTAATTTTTTTATTAACTTCCATGATAACAAAATATATGATCACAAGAAAAAAATCAAAAAAATATTTTCTTCAAAAAATCATGCTATGTTGTATATAAAAAATGATTTGCTAATATTATAAAAAAATATTATAATTTTATTTAAAAATAAATTAAATCGAACAATGCTTAATAAAATAGCATAAAAAATATATTATTAATTAATTTCAAGACTCAATAAAATGATATTATACATTAATTCATTTTTTAAAATTTAAATTTAAATTGAAGAAAAACAAAATAAACTAAAAGTGGTTCAGACATTAGGGTTGGATGGCCCATTTAAAATAAACTCGGGCATGTGTGCTTGTCAAGGCCAACCCGCACATCATGGCCTTCTTCTTTTAAAAGGATGGATGATATGTCGTTCATCTTTTCTTAATTTTTTTAAATAATTATAGATAATATATTATCTACTTGTCTAGATTTTAGTTATTATAGAAATTAAAAATTTATTTTTAATCTATTTTATTTAAAACACCCAATAAACATCAATAAAACCTCTATAAACTAGTATATCAACTCAAAACTCCCCAGACTATATCTTAAAATATAAAATCAAGTAAAAAAAACTTTCCTCTCCATCAACCCCAATCCAAGGAGAAGAAAAGAAAAGGCTCTATTTTAATTACACAGTACTTAACCTTATTAAAATTCCAGATCAAGTGGCATGTTGATTAAGGGAACATTTTAGATTTTCAAATCAACAACATGATAAATTAAATCCAAAAGCACCGGGGATGTTGGTTCTCGAAGGTTGTGGGAGACAATGGCATTAATGGTGTCCCAATTCCAAGTCATACGTGGGTCCATTTCCAGGATTGCATAATGCAAGGAAGCCAAGTGTTGAGTTCCATTGAGTGCCCAACATAGGAGACATGAGGACTTGGGAGTTACCTTCCTGGTTTTCAAGGTCCCCGATTCCAGTTGTACCAGGAGCCCGTTTATCCTAATTACAAATATACATTTCATAGAGACTTCTTGCGAACTAATTTATAATACAAAGAAATCTTTCATTTATTCTAAATATGGATTCATGGGCATTATTTTTTTGCCCAAGATTTGCAATTAAGCTTATGGTGGAAGATCTAGGAATCTATAAGATTCATGGACTCAATCATGGATATTTATTTAAGCTTGGACCCTACCTAAAGCATTTTTTCGCACAGCTTAACCTCACATGATGCACCAACCTACAAGTTGTTACGTGGCTTGTGTATAATTTAGTTTTTCTGCACATGCACATATTTGTATATTGGTGATAGCTTTGTTGTAATTATGATATGAAATCCTCAGATTTAATGGCGGCATTTTGCTAGAAAACAAATATATACCAAGTAAATTAAAAAAAAAAAGGAAAAGAAAGAAGAAGAGGCAGCGGTTATCTAGCTTTTTCTTCTCTCTTTAATTTGATATCTTATCAATTAAATTCATGTACAAACTAATGTGTCGATTTATAATTAATAAAATATGGATCCTATGATTTTTAAACAACTAATCCTTCGTATATAAAAAAATAAATGTCTCATGTATTTGCATAAAAACTTATATGAAAAGTTTGTTTATACATTGAACATTACTAAACGGAACATCGCAACCCCTAAAATCGAGTCAGGTGGACAGAAAAAAGATATGATTTAAATAATTTAAAAAAATAAAAAAAATGAATATAATATATCAATTTGTTCATGTAGCTCTATCTAAATAAATAGAGTATTAAGACCTAAGCGATAGATATTTCTAAAATATGAAAGATTTTTCCATAGCATATTTTCTAATCTCCCAATATCACGGTATACATTAATAATCATCTACACTTACCTAGGGATATTGATTTAGAAATTATTCCCATGTTCGGTAACTATGCCTTGATTTTGCTTTGAAAATGCATGACATTTAGCAGATGCGAAAATACTGGGATCCATCCTTTTTTAAGAACCTTGAGGAAAGTTTCTAATATTTAATTTTACTTCAACAGTTCTGAGAACACAGAGTCTACGATCACACATGCATGGACGCCTGCACCCTCTCAACTTCACAGTATGATCCATGAAACACATTAATTTGGTGTTCAGATGAAGGGGAAAAAAGGGGGGAAAAAGAGAGGAACACCTTCACCATAGATAAAGGGTTTAATTCTTTACGAGTCCCCGTGTAGGAGTATAAAAAAATGGCAAAAAATCAACATGAGAATCGTATATATAATATAGGATTTGGTGGATGGATTTGGAAGTATGTAAACACGTAGACAGCGTTTTCCAAGGGACTTGTTTATGCATATAAATACTTGCTTTGTAGATCATGTGGAGTAATATAGTGCACCCTGGCTTGTTCTGTAAGAGTTTGCATGTGCCCACAATCTACAGTAGATATGATATTCTCTACATCTCTCTCCACTAAACTTTGTCTAGTTTGTTCTTCTTTTTTTTCTTTTTATTTTTTTTCCTTTCCCGATATTATATGATACTGTTGAGTAGATCACTCATCAAATCACACCTAATCCCTTCTTTCATTATCCTCCTTGCTCACATATACGTGCATTCACTCATATTACATCCACATGGGATGATAAATTAATCGATGGTGAAGAGAGGAGATCTCGAAAAGAGTATTTAGAGGTCCCAATATGCTATTTGAGCTCTCGTACAGACTCACTCCTTGAGAAAATCCACCAAAAAAAAGAAAGAATAATAACTCGATCGATAGTAACTGTGTGTAATATATGAATAATTAGATTACATAATGACAAACGTCTATGGGGCAGGTATGTGAACCATCTGATTCACGGCATAATTTAATAACAATGAACACATTTTTTTTATATATAAAAAAAACAGTATTGTATTTCTTTTGACTTTGTTGTTCAGAGGTTGCCTCAAGCATTGGTAATCGAATAGTTTTATGGAGACCACGGAAATGCGGACTCAGGCGAGTGGTATTGGATTTAAATGCAGCTTCAAAAAAGTTAGCGTATAATTTTTTTTTATTTTTTTTTGTAAGAAGTCAGTGATGGAAGACCATTTTTATATGGACAAGAGACCTAAGGAGTTGGGATTTATAATTTAACTAATATAAAATAGCCATACCCTAATATATATTGACTTTGAACCGTGAATATTGTTCTATTCAATGCATATATCATCAATATATTCGACTTCTAATCTATGCTGCCATGTTTGCCACAAACAAACATTGAATTCAATCTAATTAGTCCATCTAGTTTTAATTATCATAATTAATATTATTGATTAATTAAGACAAACTACTTTTTTTCTTACAAAAACATCATATCATATAAAATCAAATATAAAATCAAATCACACAACGTAATTGAACTCATAAATGTAATTAAGCTAACCAATAATTTAGCTTTTATTATTATTATTATCATCAATTTTATTAAAAACATAAACTATTTAGACAGTCACCATAAAAAAGAGATAAAAAAATTATATTGAGGATTTTTAAAAACATTTAAAGAAAATAGATGAAATAAATCAAAATCATATCAGTAAGTTCTTGTCTAAATCTTAATATTATTTTGGATTAGCAGTGTGTGTGTGTGTGTATAGCTATAGCGGTGCTGGAGGATAAAAGCTTTCAAACTAATCAACTTATTTTTTTATGTAGATGACTTATTAAGAACTGAACATGTTCAATAGGCTGGCAAATCAATATTTCATATACATGTTGAGCCTCGCTGCCTCATTTTGTGGTCAAAATCAATGTTGAGGGCTACAACACCATGAAGCGGTATGGTTTGTTAATTTAAGAAACAAGGGGATATATGCGTGCTAGTAAACTCGTGGAGTAAGTTTTAATTTAGCAACTTTTGAGGTTCGGCATGGAATATAATATAATAATATTATATAAACTTTTCGTCATCATATTTAACCAATAATTTACGGATGATTTGATTTTAATTATATATAAAAAGAAATTGAAGTGTCATTGGAAGGGATAGGTGGGGTCTTGGGTAATTGCATGAGTTCACATGTCTGTTTAAGAAAATTGGAGGATTCTCACTTTCCACCACACAACAACTCATAACCTATGACCCACAAATCATGCGTTAAACAGCTCAATTAGATTTGGTTCCTCCCTACCCACTTCATAACACGATATAAACTTATCTGCTGCAAAATTACCACGATCTTCAGCTAAAAAACAAAAGATTTAGTTAGCATCTCATTAATTTCCCACTGATCTTAATTAAATTCGGGGATTTTGGACTCCTTTGAGCAACATATATCTTTTGCATTGAAGGCATTTTCATGAAAAACGCTCGAAGAAAGAAGATTAGAGAATATTAATGATCATAACCACTTTGGGTTAGAATGCCGAGAAATCTCCCCTCTGATCATTACAAAGAAATCCCTCAGAAGCTGCAAACAAGATTTCTTGAATCTATAATGGTTAAAATCGATTTGGTCTCCCTCTACTCTTAATGGAATAAAACGTTTATTGTATAATTATTATTTAATGAGTTGCTTAATACAGTTTTTACAGCTGGGGCTTTTTAGGGTTTTGTCAGCTATGCCTCACAAACGGGACCACCATAGTCATCCCCCCCAAAACAAAAAAATATTTACTAGATCAATACCACCATTAATGCAATTCTAATCCCCACCATCCTTTGGAGAGCGTGTTATATATATATATATATATATATATATATGAAAGAACATGAGATAAAGTTGAGCAATATTTTAATTAACATCTAGCTAAACAAGTACAAAATGAAAGCAATTTTTTATATAAAAAAATGTAAAGGGTCGTGCTCCTTGCTGATGTTCTATGAATGTCCTTATGCGGAAGCCAAATTCAAGAAGTATAGTGACTTCATTCTTGATCTTTTTTTTTTTTTTGAGACAGTATTAGTCCAAGCTTAATTCTAAATTACTGGGTTGAAGGTTATATATATTGTATATCACTACAAGTTGAAATAATTTAATCAATTTTCGTTTTTTAATGAGAGATTAACATTTTAATTTAATTATCACTTGAGTTGCAACTTAATTAAACAAGAAAAAAAAAGATTCTAGAAATGTTGTATTAGTTTTGTCCCGATCCATTAATTAATTAATTAATTAATTAGGAACGCTCTATAGTGGCGCGTTAAGTAGCATCTAGTGATATGGTTAATCAAAGATTTTTAGAATTTTAAACACGCTAAAGAAAGATAATCGCTTTCAAGTCCTGCTAAGTGTAGGCAAGTGTCATAAATATCATTTTTAAAGTATTTTTTATAAATATTTTAAAATAATATTTTTTACTTTTAAAAATTTATTTAATTAAAATGATTTTAAAAAATTAATTAAAAAAATCAAATTTTAACAATAAAAAAGAGGTTAAACATCAATGTCAAAAAGCCTATAGTCTACAAAGAGCATAACCAGAGAAAATAAATTAAATTAAGTAATTAGCTACAATAATATAATATAGAAATGGTCATTCAGGATTGTAATATTAAAACAATTTATGGGAGTTCTAAAAAAGAGGCAAGAGAGAGGGGGAGGGAGGGGAGCATAAAATCTAAGTATATATTTCTATTAAATCTGCACACAATCTGATCCAGCGATGCAATAATTACTAGGGTATCAAACAGCTTAAAAAGGGTCTTGGAGATCTCCGATTCCTCAGCACTAGTTTGCCTGCAGAAAGTTTTTGTTTTTCTAGTCAGAGAAAGCTCTGGGATTTGCAAAGCAAAGCTGAGACATACAGTACCTCAATTCTCTTGCATACAGCTCACATCATCTCTCTCTCTCTCTCTCTATCTCTCCCTCTTTCTCACACACAAATTAAGAAGCAAGAAGAGAAGAGAATATCATGGATAGCGGTTATTTTGGAGAGCCTAACTTTGGAAATAATGAAAGAGGTGGCTCTTCGAGGAAAGGCAAGAAGAGCAATTCAGACAAGCCTAAGCAACCGCAGAGAGGCCTTGGGGTTGCTCAATTGGAAAAGATCAGATTACATGGCCAAATGGGCTGTAATTACCATCCCTCCCTTCACAGTACTCCTTACCCTACAACTTTCAACCAGCAGGTATCTCTCTCCTTTTCCCTCTCCACCTCTCTCTTGATCAGTACTGATGTGCATAATTAAGCTCAGTTTTTATAGGGTTTGTAGAAGTTTGTGGAGTATGGACTTGATATACAAGTATGTTGGTTGATTTACGTGCAGGAGGATATAGGAGTGCAAACAGGATATTCATCAGCAACATCCTCCTCTTTTTCTTACTCTTCATCAGCAGCAGCAACCTCGGCTTCCTATGGCTACCCCCACACCATGGTATAGGAACTTGCTTTCCTTATCTCTTCCTTTCTTTAATTATTTATTTGTAGAATTGATAACCCTAAATTTCATTCTAGTCAAAATTGCATATATGAGCTCACATCTTGAATGGAAATCAATCGTGTGTGTGCATCAATATATGCATATCCCCACTTTACACAACTGTGCATCTTGAATGAATTTGATATAGATTAGTACTAGTGATGAGGAAAATAGAAAGAAGAAGAACAAATTTAATTAGTTTCAACCAATTGGATTTTCATTAACGTTTAGAAAGTAGTCCTCTCCATCATCATCTGAGTCTTGGTTAATTCGAATTAAATTGCAAAGTACATGCTTCCAATTTCGAAATAATTTCCCGTACAAGAACTCTTCAAGGGATCTTATTATTCCCCTTGGAAGCTTAATTTTATTTTATTTATTCTTGTTTCTGTATTGTTTCGTAAGCTTAATTTTGTTTAGTTATTCATTTACACAAACCCTAGTTCCATGCCTGTGAAATATATATATATATATATATATATATATACACACACATGAATATTCCACACCATGTCATCTTTTCTCGTAATGTAGCAAGGAGGAGGAGCTTAAATTAATTAGTCTGACATTTGCTTTCCCACTATATTCCTTGTCCGAAAATCATCAATCTTACTTGGTATTGCAGATGGGGATCGGTGATTATGATGGAACGAATATCAGATATGGCGATTCTCAACCCTCAACTGCAGCAAGGTAATTAATCTCCTATGCAATTTGATTTAATTCTGGAGATAAGGGCTTGTTTGTTGGAGCCAGGTCTAGAATTTCATGTCTTTCCTTGGAAGTTTGCTAAACCTTAGTTACACTAGATAGGTTTCTAATGAACCAATATCTTCAATTTGTTTATACATTAGTTGGAATTCCGGACATGGATTCCGCGAGGCTCAACATTTTGCACAACCAAATTCAACTAGACACCTTTTGCCTCTACAAGCTGAGGTAATTAATGCCTTTATCCTCCATAAATTTCTACGTAAAATAAGATTCTCAAGCTAGGATTCTGGTAATGTGATACATCATGTTTTGACATCAATCTCTTTCATGGTCTTGTTAATTAGGACACACCGCCAAAAAAGAGCAAGAAAAACCGAAGTAGCTCAATGGGCTCCAGCAGTCAAAATTCTGAAGCAAGTGACACTCAAGAGCTAGATTTGGAGCTCAGATTGTCTATTTAATCATCATTCTTCTGCCAATTAAAATCGAGGATTATTTTTATGCTCTTAATTGTTGATTGGAAGTTATAATGATGATTGGCTTGGCTTTGGAAAACTGCACCACAAGGTAGGAAATGTTGATATGAAAGAGCATGAACTTTCATTTGAAAGGGATCTTAATTATGTTGAACTTTCATTTGAAAGGGATCTTAATTATGTAATTAAAGATCATGGATTCGCTTTCTGCATAAGAAAATGAAATTTTCTTCTTGTTCGTGAAATGTCAAAGAAACGAGAAAATTATAGTAATCATCCAGAATTCTTGCTTTCGTTCATGTCTACCAGTCAGCATCTAGCAAATCACAGTTTCCTTGATGAAACTTATCTAACTCATAGGATAATGAATGCTTCTGTTCTCTTACCCCCTTTTGTTCAATAGCACTAATTAACTTTATTAAAGAAGATAAAAGAGAGATCAATAAGAATAAAACAGGTTAAACCTTCTAAAAGGGTGATTAATCAGAGCTGTCTATTGACGAAAAAGTGATGGACGACCTTGGAATCTCCACGTAATTTCTTTTCCTGTGTGAAAAATTGATGCATTGTCAAGGAAAACTGAGCATGGAATGGATTGATTATAACACTTTGATGACGGAGCACTGTTAATCAGGTGGGTGCATAAATGACAATTGCAACTAGCTAGTACTAGATTCCAAATTCATTACCTTTCATAGGGTTCATGTTGCTTATCAAAAAAAATATTCCAAATTCATGAGATTTAAATTATAGTCTAATTTCTCTTACATGAGGAAAGATTGATGTTGAAATTCAATGACATATCCATAATTGAAACCAAAGAAATGCAAGATAATTCAATTTAAAACTTAAATTATAAAATAAAATTTTAAGATATGATTTACATTATTCTCTAAATATAGTACTTTAATTAAAAGTTTTTTAGATTTAAAATTTATATAGACTTATACTATTTATATTTAATTTTTATCAAATAAACAGAAATTATAAAATTCAAACTTGTAATTGCTTGGTGATCAAAATTTTGATATCATAATAAAAAATCAATTTAATTTAAAATTTTAAATGATTAAATAAAATTTTTAAATCTAATTTATATTATTCTCTAAATAAAATGACACCACTGCATATACATATGATTATAAATATATATAGCCTAGCTATTTCCCATGGCAAATCTCTTTGCCATGTCACGACTTCAACTCTATAGTTTAAGGATCTGTTTTTTTTGTGTTTCAAAAGTGTTTTTAAAAAATTTAAAATTTTTTATTTTTTTATTTACTTCAAATTAATATATTTTTAATATTTTTAAATTATTTTAATGTACTGATATTAAAAATAATTTTTTTTAAAATAAAAAATATTATTATCATGCAATTTTGATAAAAAAATTATTTTAAATAGGAAATTGACTTTCAGATTTTTTGGATTTCGTACATACCAAACACAGGTAGCTCTCGACTGGCAAGTTTAGCTGTTACGTGATGCTCTAATTAATAGGATTCAAACTCCTAACTAAGTGATTAAGAATATTATAATATTATGCTAAAAAATCACTCCATATTCAAAAAGTCTAAGCTAGTAATTAATAACCTAAGATCAGCAACATTAAGAAAACACGGAAAGTAAGCACACTGGCTGCCTCTCAGTACCCTTTACTCATGATCTCTCAACTTCCCTGATGATCTGTTTCACAAAAAAAGCGAAGCTTTCTTCCATTGAAGCTAGTCTGATTTCTGTCGAAGGGGGGCGAAATGGGCGATGTTGGTTATTACAAAACATAGAAATTTATTCATTGGAGTTGGCCTTGGGAGAGAGATGTCACCTTTGTTAAAGTTGCTTCATTGAAGGCACAAGAATCTCAATGGAGGCAATTTAGTCTTGAAAATATTTGTAAGACACTCAGCATCCCTTGGTTTGAACTTTATAAAATCTCCCAATTCATTGCAAGGGGTCAGGAGGCATGTTTCACACGGGGAAAGTAAATTCTTGATGGTGTCTTAACAGTGTAGATACATGCTTCCATTGATTTTCAACTTTTATCTTCAAGCTGGAGCAAAGTAAGGAACTTTATTTTATTTTTTAATGTGTTTTGGATGTTATCTCATTATATAAAAGGAGCAGCCATTGTTTATCACATGTCATGCCATAAAGATCAAAGTATATACTGTAAACTCTTTTAACTCTAATTCTCTGCCTTTCGAGAAGAACCTACTGTAAAAAATAAAAATAAAAACTATATATTATAATACACTTATAACTAGAAATGAGTCGCACAGAACAGTGCACAGAAGTGATGATATACGTAAGTTGCTGAGTACATTCCCTTGCTTTCACTATGGTTTGGAATAAAGGTGGTTACTTTAATAGGCAGTGTTACAGCTTTAAAATGCCTAACATTCCCCTTATATGCATATAATGGTAAAGGAGCTTTATTAATGTCAATCAAAGAAAAGATCAGTGCAGGACGAAAAAAATAAAAAATAAAGTTTATCGTCGTCGTCGTCGTCATCATTGTTGTCTCAAAAGACATTAGAATCCAGAATTAATCACAAAATTTCAATTACTTCAGTCAGTGTGCACAATCAATCTAGTGTTGAATATCTAATTCGGGTAAGGGATAATGAGAAAACGGTATCGTTTCCAATGCTTTCCTATAGAGGAATTGGCTAGTCACCTTCACTTTTTCATCATGAAAGAGATAAAATGTCATAGAAATTCCTCAATGTGATGTCCTTATTAACCCATCCAAGAAAACACAGGACAGCGGCCCCCCGCGAGAAAGATAATAGATTGCTTGTTTACAGAATGTTCTATCGCCTTCCCCTAAATGTATTGAGCCGATAATAGTAACCTCCTGTCACTATTTAAAAACTAATTTTGTATTTACTGATAGAAGCATGAACAATTAACGTTAATAAAAAAATTTACTATCGTTGATTTATATTTTTCAGATATTTGATTGGTAATATATATTAATACCAATAAATTTCCAGTAAAAAAAACTACACCAAACAAAAAAATTACAAGCATTATTTCATTGATAATTTTAGTGGTGATTATGTCATACCATCAATAAATAAAACTATTTATAATACTATCGGTGATTTATCTCGTATTATTGATGAGCTAAAATCATTGGTGATTATTATATATTATTCATGGCAAGGTCATGTAATTTCTTTTAACTCTAAGAGCGATTTAGTTCATAAGTGATTCTATTCATAATGTTGAGTGGCATTCCATGTAATTTTTTTTAACTCTTTAGAACTTTTTGATGGCCTTGGAACGTTGGTAATTTTATTTCTATTTTCTTTAATATTTTTTTAAATAAAATAAAATGGTTAGAAAAAATTTAAAAGAAATAAAACTAAAATATAAAAAAACCAAATATTTATTAGAAATTTAAAAATTACTAATTCAAATACAATTCATCAAAGGACAAGTGCTAAAGGAGGAGGAGGCGGATGCAAATCTTTATCGAGACCAGATGCACTATTAAAAAATTGATAAATACAAATGGAAATACCAAGAGAATACTTTCATCAAAAATATACTGACAGATTTTACCAACAACAATAGTCCCTTGGTATATACCGAGGGACTTACAATGGGAAACAAAATAATTTAAACAATGCAAAAAAAATTAATTATGAAAAATGTTCATCATATTAATTACAAAAGGAATCTCCAACGGAATTGCTGATGAAATAAATTTCATCAGTATTTTTCATAGAGTTCTGAAATTGTTTATTTTTCAATTACACTGTTAATTACTGTTCTTTACAGATAAAATCATCGATGAATTAAAAAGTCATCGATGTTATTTGGCGGTTTTCTGAAAAATTTAGATTAAATTAAAATTTTAAATTAAATATTATCGATGGAATCACTAACGGATTGAAAAGTCGTCGGTGATATTTGATGGTTTATGAAAAAAATTTATTAAATAAAAATTTTAAATTAAATATTGCAGACAAAAACATCGATGGAATGATTAAAAATATTAATATTTAATTATTTATTTTTAAAATGCCCTAGTAAAAAACATAGAATCTCTAATTTCACAACAGACTCATCTCTTTTCTTCTTCTTCTTCTTCCTCCCTATATGTCAAAAAACATCCATATTCATTTTTTTCTTCTCTTCTCTCCTCAACTCCTTCTCTTCTCCTCTATGCTCAGGTATGTCTTCTTCTCTTTCCTTATTAATTTTTTTAATTAGTATACTTTACAATTTTTTTTCTCTTTTTAGCTTCACTTGCAACTACATTAAGGTAAGATTTTTTTTTCATGTTTTTTCACTATATTTTTTTTTTTAATTTTTAATTTTTAGTAATTGTATGAATGTTGTTGTAGGATTTTTTTTTTCATATGAGATCAATTTTTAGTTGATTTATTTATAGGATTTTTAAAAAATCAATTTTTAGTTAAATTTATTTGTTACAAATTTGTTTGAGTTGATTTTCTTCTTCTTTTTATCTAAGCATTTTAAGTATTATAAAGTGTTGATTTATATTAATTTAATTATTATTTTTATTTCTATAAAATAGATTTTTTTAAAATAATTATTGATGGAATTAGAAACGGTATTTTACCAAGGGAAATACTAACAGAATGAAGTGGGTAATTTTTTTTTGCTCGCTTTTTCTGTCAGTAAATCCATCGGTAATAGTGTTTTTTTATTACCAGTGAACAAAAAATTATCAACGCAAGATTCATTAATGAAGCATTTCCATTGGTGATTTCATTGGTAAATTAATTACTAATGGAATGGTAGTTCAAATACCGATGAAAAAATCCGTCTGTAAATCTAAAGATTGTGGTAGTGATGAGGGATAAAGTGGACCACATTTACCACCCATGTTTGATAACAACTTCATTTATAATTGCTTAAGTTTGATCATATCAACATTAAGTCGTTCTGTCTTAGTAAAAAGCTAGTCGTTTGAGCTTGAACTTGTTCTCATACAAGTGCTCAAGTGCTTGGAACTTTGGAGATTAAGAGCTTGAAGTAAATTGTGAGGAACCAATGGTCGATACACTGTAGCTCATCTACAGATCCTCAGTCATAGTGTTTGAGATAACATAAACCTGATTTTATCAAGTCTACTTAGCGATTCAACCTCGAACCACAAATCCACATCAAGTTCTAGATGGGTCAAAGGATTGTATTTGTATCTCTCTCATGTAATCAAGTAATATATGTAACATGAAGGAAAAAAACCTGGAAGTGAATTTAAAAATATAATAACATAAGAATAAAATTGATAAAATCCAACTTACCATGAACTTCTGAGCTCGACTATCAACAAGTTGTTACACCACTTTCCGATGATCATCATTTCATATGTAAGTTTTTATAAAAAGTTTCATTGGTCTTGGTTCGTGTCCAAAAAAATAGCATGCAAAAGAAAATTATTGTTAGTACAGTATTTTCATATAAAATAATAATTAAATAAAAGATATAATAAAAAAAGAATCTTACCTTCTACTTCACTTGTAAAACAAACGGAATGGATTTACTGGTGTGCGTAGTAATTGAACCATGAACCTTCTTGTTGCGATTCTCCATCCCAGGTCGTGACTGTTACACGAAACACGCCGAACTCATATATTAAATACAAACTTCCAATATAGCTTTTGAGATATGTTGAGGTATGAAATCCCTCCAAACCTATCTAGATAGAAACTTAAGCTTGCTGAACAAATGTTCACTCAATTGTATAAAGATAAATTAACTTCTAGAGTATCTCGACATTTTGTTCTAGGGTCCTCCTATATATATATATATATATATATTCAACATATGTGATTATAATTCAACTTTAAAGATAAATTAACTTCATATTATGTAATACAAATATAACGTCAAGCATCTAAATATAATTTTAAAATTTAAAATAGTCTTGAATAGTTAAGAGTCAATTCTAAATAGAACTTTAACTTAAAGAAATTCATTACAAATTAAATGTTAAAATATTAAGAAAGTAAATTATTTTAATACTAAAGAGCATAAATCAATTGTTCAATAAAAAATAAATGTTTGCTTATTAAAATGTTAAAGTCTTTATAAATTATCCATCACTTTCTAAGAGAATAATGAGTTTATAGATGGAGCATGCAATGTAAAGCTTTCCTTGAATTATAAACTTTAAACTTTATAGTACTTATTATCATTTTTCATTATATATCATGCTAACTAATAGTTATCATTATGTTTTTTTTTTTTTAAAGAAGCAATTCTAGCATAAAGAATATAACATTGGCAGGACTCATCAAAGATTTACCTTCCTCGCTCTCATAATACACACTTATAGCTAAACAACTAGAAGATATGGGATATTACATCAATTAATGAGTTAATATGGATCACTTGTATAGTTGTTTTGTTTTTGTTTTTGTTTTTATTTTCTTACATGAACTTTTCTTTATTATTTTTTCAATCATAGTAATTCCATGACTCTTTTGTTTTATCAAACTTTTATCCAAAACAGAATGAATGAAGTAATCCTAAAATATCTTGGTCAGAATTTAGGTGAAGATCTAGGATTACCCAAAATTCTTAGCAAAATGAAATTTATTATACTTTGTTTTACTTTTTGAAATGGTATAAAGTATACCAGCTATTTTTATCGGAACAAAATAAAATTAACAATTTTGATTTGATATTTGGATTACAATTAGGATTAGTTAAAGTTAGTTTTTTTTTTTTTAAGGATTTAGGATTATGGATTTTGATTAAGGTTAAGGTTAAGATTAGTTTTATGATTAAAGGTTTAGGGTCAGGGATTAGTTAGGGTTAAGGTTAGGATTTAAGGTTTGGGTTAGAATTTGTGAATTTTTATGGTAGGGTTTGGATTAGGGTTAAATTATTTTTTATTGGTTATCGGTTAGTGGTTAGTAAGGTTTAGGCTATAGTTAAGGTTAGGGATTAGATAAGATTTGATAAAAAGTTTAGGTGTTGTTTAGAGTTTTAATTTAGGGGTTATTTATGGTTTAATAGATCATTATTCTCACCACAATATCTATCAAATATTATATTTTTCAATTATGACTTTTTTACATGTTGTATTTGATGACTGTGACAGGTATGAATATGTGTTGTTTCATTATTTATTTTTGTAAATGTGTTATTTTTCTAAAAAAAAATTATTTTATCTATTAATAAGAGAAATACCCATTTAATTAATAGTAAGTAATATATAATATTCCATACGTAATTATCAAGCCTTTTTCCTTTGCAATATCTTTACTTTCTTAATATTGTTGTTTCTAGATTAAGTTTTTACTAGTTTATAAGTCCATGTCATGCTGCAAGGAAGTGAAAAATAAAATAAATTATAAAAAAAAATATTGAAGTTTAAAAAAATTATATAGTATTGTTATTAAACTTGAAAATATAGTAATTTTAAATTTTTTATCATCAAGATAAAAATTTGTTATTAATATCTCTTGTTTCTCATAATGAATAGGAGGTTAGTAATTAGAATCATTGTTTATATTAAAATAAAAAATTTATAATTTATAATTGCTACAACAAGTTGAAACAAAATATCAAAATTGTATGTCTATTTTATATATGATTGAAAACTAAAAAAAAATCATAAATGTGATAAAATTATATTCAAAATGTATTCAAAAATTTTAAGAATAAAAAAATAATTTGAATCAAATTTTCATGGAGAATTTATTATTAGTGTTATTATAATTTCATATCATATACATAATAATTGAAACAATAGTGTTAAAAATCAAATAGAATTTATAATAGTATTTTAACAATAATGTTAAATTGATAAATCTTTTTATTTTTTTTAAGTTTTGAAAAAAAACTAAAAAAAAAAACAAATTAGACCTAATAACTGGTTCAGGATAGGCGCTCGTACCTAGCGCTACTTCATTTAATTTTCTTATTAAAAAGATAGATAACATGTCTTTCATTTCTTATCTTAAAAAAAAAAAAGGTGATAAACAACCTTTCATCTATCATAATTTTAAAAATATCAAAATTTACTGTTACTTGAATTTACAACTTTGACAACTCCATACATTTATGTATCAATTTAATCACGACTCAAATTGTTATGGATTAATTAAAAAAAATACCCTTAACAACTAATTTGATCAAAATTAAATTTATTTATTGAGTTTTAAAAAATTATAATTTTCATTCTAAACTTTAATATGTGTATAACATCTTACATCTTATAACCGGTACACAAAAAAAAATCAATAAAAAATATCTAAATATTTATAGATTTACTATTATTTTTTTATTTAATAATAAAAGAGCTTTTATATTAAATATTATAAATTTCCTGTTGAATAAGAAATTTTAATATTAAAAATTTGTCATAGAATAAAATAATTCTAGAAATCTTCTACCAACCATTTTTTGCCCTTTAACGCCAAACCTGGCCGCCACCTTGAAGTTTAGTGAAATCTACAAAATATTGTTATTTGAAACCCCTTGCATCCAATCGAGCCTTTGAATCGTTTAAGTCTGCCATCTGCTCTCTTTATTCTGTCAAACCCATTTATTTCCTACCACATTAGCTAATATGGTGGTTCTGGAACTGGAGACAAGGTGTGGTTGGAGATAAGGTTGAATTCATCGTGTATGGCAGCACGCCATCCTACAATTTTGTTAGCCTGATTGAAAGACTGGGGTTCTGAAACAGTAATGATCTTTCTTGGCCACTAAAGCGTAAGAATTATTTTGGAATGCCTCATAATCGAGGGGCGGGTCCTTTAGAATATTGCCAGTGAAAATTGAGCATGTCCCAGGGCCTGAGCTCGCGGCCTGGACGGCTGAAGGTGACCTGAATGCCCACCTTGCGTTTGAGGTTGTGACTGCGAGAGCAGCTGCAGTGCTTGGTGGTTCATGTGCATGCATCAAACAAGGGTGAAACCCCAATACTTCTTCCAGGATTATTACTATTATTATTCATTGAAACCCCAATCTCACACGGCCACATTTTCCCTCAAATTAAACAAGTCTACATCCAATTCGGAGAATCAATTTGATGATTGAGAGATTTTTCTAGAAAATGTTTGAGTTTTCTTGAAAAATGAGTATTTATGTGTTTTGCTTGGAATCAATTTCCTTTCACCAGTAAATTGACAAAGATCAAAAAGCCAGGGCTCTTCGTAATCTTCAATATGAAGTTTTTTTTAGAGCTTTAAAAAACCATAACTAATAACTTTTAAAAACAATTAAAAACACTAAATTTTAATTCCAATTTGGGTCGGGTTATTATAAAAAATAAAAAATAATACATGAAGACAGAAATTGTTTCTGGAGAAGAGAATTTATGATATGTTTTTTGTTTGATTTTTCTATATATTATATTTGTTGGTATTTTGGTATTTTCATCCAATTTAAAAATTATTGTTGATTTAAAATGCAAACTGGGATATTTTAAAACTTAGAAAATAAGTGTAATTTCCACCAAATTATTGTAGCTGAAACACTTAATATTAGGGATTTGGGGATTGAATTCCTTGAGCATAACCGTTGCAAAGTATTTATTTTGATTGTCGACAAATCCTCCATTGCTAAGAATTAATTGTCTGTTTACACAGCGGTGCTGACGCGGTGAATTGAAGCTGGACTGCTGGAATTTAAAGGAGATGAATAGCGATATTCTCCCTGAAAAAGAATTTGCTTTACACATGTTTCAATATATTCCTTAAATAGCTAACCCCAATATTGAAAGTTTATGTGTACATATTCATGGAGTGTGATTTTCATAATGTTATTTATTTAAAAAATATATTTTTAACATCAACATAATTAATTAAAAATAAAAAAATAAGTTAAACACCATTATCAAAAGGGGGCACCTGGAAGCACAGCATCATAGCAATGGTAAACAATTTACAACTTGATTAATTAATGATGCATTTAGAGCTGTTTGGTCGGATATCACTTAGTGACCTGTGTGGTCAAAACCGTGTTGGGGATAATAATTTCTATCAGCTAGTCAAAATAGGTTGTCATTGCTATTGTTTTGAATTTGCTATTATCTCGAGATACATGTTTTTGTATTTATTTAGATAGTTTATTTTTATGTTTTAAAAGTATTTTTAAAAAATAATAGTTTTTTATTTTTTTTATTTCAGATTAATATATTTTTTAGATTATTTTGATATGTTTATATTAAAAATAATTTTAAAAAAATTAAACAATTATTATTTTAATATAATTATGAACAAAAATATTTTAAAAGATAATAAAATCTTGTAATTGTTTTTGTTTTTTTTTTATCGAGAAATATATCTCAATTGACTAGAATGGATCTTGTAAATATTATCCTGAGAAAAATTAGATTCCGGCATGCACCACGACGTCTTATTAACATGCTATTAAGAATTGATTAACTTGGGAGCTTTTTCTGACATGGTAACCGAGCTCGCCCTTTAATTAGTTATTTCTGCCGAAGATGTGTTGGAGCTTTTACTTAGCGGTGGAGAACTAATTAAGCCCTTAATTACCAGTTGCCTCAGATTAACCTTGCCTTTTACACCATCAGATAATATAGCTGGCTTGTTTACTGATTCCCTACGCGTACGTGGGACAGAGAGATTTCCTACCGTATAGACATTAAAGCATTACGAGGTTTCCTCTAAATAAGGAACAAAGCTCTATTTTTGTCTCCCCTCAGCAAACTTGATTCGTCTATAAATTCATCGAGAGAGCATGAAGTGTCAGGGAGAGAAAAACATTTCGCCTGGTGCGAAAGTTTCAGAGTTCTTTTTTCATGTTACATTACCCCCCTCGATCGATTGCAATGGTGAATGTGTTCAGGTCTCTTGTTATTCTCCCTCTCTTGTTTGTTGCGAGCTATGCCCAATTTTGGTTGAGGCCAGATGCCTACGAATTCTTCAACAAGAAGAAGATATTAGGCCCCCATGAGCTGTTTAATAACCCTTTTGGAGATGCTCAAGATTACTTGAGGAAAAAGATCGATAACGATTTCGGGACCGAGCCACTGCCAGAATCCCCTTCTCATCCTAATTTTTTTGGTCTACCGAATGAGCCTAAAGGGTCATGGCAGTTGGTTTCTGTGAATTCTGGAGTATCAGCTATGCATGCAATCTTGCTTCCAAAAGTTGACAAGGTCTTAATGTATGACGCTACTATTTGGAAGAAATCAGAAATCCGGTTGCCTGCTGGCCATTGCCGTCTTCTTAACAAAACTACAGGTGAAAAGGATTGCTTTTGTCATTCAGTTCTGTTTGACATTGCCACCACGGCAATAACACCTCTACAGGTATTCGTTCTGATTAACCGATTAATGCTTGCGTCTGTGTGCGTGCGTGTGTAATTATTTAGATTCTACCTAAGCAATTAATTCTATCTTTCATGTTCTTGGATTCTTTCATTTTTCTGGCTTAAACCTCTCAGTTTAATTTGCTAGATCAATCGCTCTCTTTCCTAGCTAGCCAGCTAACAGTTTGAGATTATTCTTTTTTCATGACAGCTTCACACAGATACATGGTGTTCATCAGGAGGTCTTTCCATTGATGGAAACCTGGTGGGCACTGGCGGTTTCCAGGGAGGTGCCAAGACTGTTAGATATCTGGAGACATGTAAAGGGTGTAATTGGAGAGAATTCCCAACTGCACTTGCTGATCGTAGATGGTATATATATAGATATATTTACTCTATTTTTCTTCTCATGATGAACAATCATTTTAGATTCTTCTGTTCTTATAAGCATAGTTTATAAGCTACAACAAGCTGACACTGTACTTTTTGCTCCTTGTCAATTAAGGTACTCGACACAAGCGGAACTACCTGATGGTGGATTCATCGTGGTTGGTGGTCGCGACGCTTTCAGCTATGAGTACATTCCACGAGAAGGACGCTCCAATGCCAAGTCCTACTTCTTTGACTTCCTAAAGAAAACCAGTGATAAGGATGAGAACAATTTGTATCCTTTTGTCCACCTCTCTACTGATGGCAACCTCTTCATCTTTGCCAATGATCGTGCCGTCCTGCTCAATCCCAAGTCCAACAAGGTTGTCCGTGAGTTCCCAGCCCTTCCAGGTGGCCACCGCAACTACCCTGCCACCGGGATGTCTGTGCTGCTTCCAGTAAAACTACACTCAAAGAATAATCGTGTCATCCCGGCTGAAGTCTTAGTTTGTGGAGGCTCCGGACACAGAGATGCATATACCCAAGCTAGCAAAGATATATTCTACACTGCACTCGAAGACTGTGGAAGAATCAGAATTACAGATAAAAAGCCTGCCTGGAAGAGAGAAGTCATGCCATCACCCCGTGTCATGGGTGACATGATGATCCTTCCCACGGGGGATGTCCTCCTGCTCAATGGTGCCAAAAGAGGATGCTCAGGATGGGGTTTCGCCAGAGAACCAAATTTGGGCCCAGCAATATATCATCCCAAAGCCAAGCTAGGCAACAGGTTTAGGGAACTAACAGCCTCTACGATTCCAAGAATGTACCATTCATCATCTGTGGTCCTGCCAGACGGTAAAATCCTTGTAGCTGGTAGCAACACGAACAATGGCTACGTTTATAATGCCATGTTCCCCACTGAACTAAGGGTTGAGAAATTCTTGCCACCTTACTTGGATCCATCAGTGATAGGGCGGAGACCTGTGATTATAGCTGATAAAGCCCCAAAGCAGATTGGTTTTAATAACTTGTTCAAGCTCCTTATCAAATCAAAAGCATTGAAAGTAGAGAAGAAAGACATCAAGGTAACAATGTACGCTCCCGCTTTTACCACTCATGGGGTGTCAATGAATCAAAGACTCCTCGACTTGGGTTTGGAAGATGTGATTACCGAAAATGCATTCCTAGGGATCCACACTATCACAGCCGTGTCACCACCGAGCGGTAAGGTTGCTCCTCCCGGGTATTACATGCTCTTTGTTGTTCATCAAGGAGTACCCAGTGTCTCCTCATGGGTGCAGATCAAGTGAAGCTGAAGCTGACTCCCTCCGTTATAAAGTGTCCTTTAATTTAGGGCTTGTAGACGAACTTGATTTTGTTCAGAGTTTTTCATGGAGGATATATACCAAAAGGGCATGAACTAACCAATCTGATACCTCACTTTTGAAATAAAATTCTTTTATTCGTTTCATTTTTTCAGTTTCTTATTTGTTCTTTTCCTGAATGGTATCATATCCGTCGTCAAATCCATCCAATAAAACGAGTTCTACGCCCACCATGTCTATGGTACTGTACATCCCTTCTACATTTTTCGATTTTCACCCCTGCTTTTTCACACATAAACAGAGCAATGACAGGAGATCCAATAAGCATAATATATATGGCTACCTGAGTAAATCAGAGACCATGAACCAGTAGGAAAAGAAATTCAAAAGCAAGAGACTACCAAGTCCTTTTCCCAGTTTTGGAGTGCAAGGGTTTTTACCATCTGACCATTCTTTCTGTGCTCGATAGTCAAATTAATGGAGCTTCCCGTGAAATTAACTTTCCAGGAATCTGTAAAGTTTAGATTCCTAGGCAACGAATGCTAAAGCATGTCCCAGCTACGAACGGCCATAAATGAACCCATCATGGCATTGCAAACCCGAAATGAAGTACTTAATTAAATACACTTTTTAAGTTTAGACTGTGCGTGGATGAGTGGTTCGTACTCAGAGAAGCTGGGCTTAAGGCTAGAACTAGCATTTCGCGTTTCTCGTGGGTGTGGACGTGCACATCACAGCTAGGCTGACCTAGTTACCTCTCCTCCTTGTGTGCACTGATTAGTCTCACGCACGATGCTTGCCTAGTCCCAGGGCAACCGCGTCCCAGCTGCTGAGGTCGTCAGCCCCTTACCTGCCTTCCATTTTCACATGCTCTCTCCTGACATCAACATCTCCTGACACCATCAGAATCATTGAAAACGTATATATCTTCATGCACAAGACGATAAAATTATATATCTGACCAAACTTTTCAGAACTTTTCAGACTGAAATATAGTTGTACAGGTGGCAACCATTGAGGATTTCAAGATTGTTTGATAATAAAGTAGTGTTTAATTTTTTTTTTATAAATATATTCAAATAATTTTTTTTATTTTTTAAAAATTACTTCTTAACATGAGCATTCCAAAATATTATATAAACATAAAAAAAAAATTATTTAAAAATAACAATATTTCAAATTTTCATAATAAAAAACCACGTTTCCAAATATTATCTTAATCTTATAATATTTTTATGGCTGTTTATTAAATATTTAATTTTTTTATTTAAAATTAAATTTTTTAATATTTTTATATCATTTTAATATACTAATATCAAAAATAAATTTTAAAAAATAAATAATAATAATAATTTAATATATTTACAAACAAAACTTACTTTAAAAAACAACCATTAACATAATAATAAATACACTATACAACAAAAATATAAATGAGTATTCTTCCAATCTGGCTGCCCATGTTGCAGGTAATGCACATCGACCTCGTGGGGAGCACAACTTACAACTAGACAGACTTCCATTCACCTAAACTGTATTTCTTTGAACTAATACAAAATGTGAACGTCATCCACCAAGGAAACTACATAAAAAATCACCAAACAGAAACTTTTTCTGAGCAGGGAACATTTGCAGGTTAGAGGCTATATAAAGCTATTGAAGGGTGATGACAAAAGCATCCCACTTCAACTCCTAGGATTTTCTAAACTCGAAGAAACTTGTGCATTGGGGTTGAAATGGCAAGTTTACGAGCTTTCTTGGTAGCTCTATTCATCTTTGCAGTGGCATTTGATCCAAGTTCAGTTAATGCCAAAATCTCCAAGAGCATGTATTTCTATTGGGGTGCCCAAAATTCTGCAATGCTTGGCAATGGCGACGATCTTCAACTTGTCTTGAATCAGGCGTCGGGTGATGATTTGCTTACTATCCATCAAATTATTGGTTTTCTATGTAAATTAATCACGTAGATGGAAATCATTAATTATCAGTTGTGTAAATCTATCATCTTTGGATTTCAGGCTCTGGTGTTAAATCGAAGCGTCCGTTCCTATTTGGAAGCATGCAAATGTTAATTAAGCTGGTACCTGGCAACTCAGCTGGAACTGTCACTGCCTATTACGTAAGTGCAATAATTTCACCCAGCATACATGGCTCTGTATAATAAGCACTGCTCCTTATTTCAAGCTTTAAAAATTCGTTTGTTCTCTCATAATTGATACTTATAAGAGATACATGAAGAAACATGGGCAAGAAGAGCTGAATAGGAAGATCTAGTTACGGCCAATCATATTAATACCTCATTTGAATATCTCTAAGATTAACAACAATTATAGATCAGCATTTAAATGAAGTTCTTAAAGCAAAAAAAACTTTATAATGGAATATTGACACATGGAAATTACTAAATAATGAACTCCATGATGAATTTGCGCAGGTATCCTCTTCTGGGGACACACACGATGAAATAGACTTCGAGTTCTTAGGGAATACATCAGGACAGCCATACACCATACACACAAACATCTACACTCAAGGAAATGGAAGCAGGGAACAGCAATTCCGCCCCTGGTTTGACCCAACTGCAGATTTCCATAATTACACTATACATTGGAACCCTACTGAAGTTGTGTAAGTTCGCTGACCATTTCTGTTTTTCTACAACGTTGGCCCTATCTGTCGATGGCTTACAGAAGTATGATCAAATATTCACTATTCACAAAACAAAATTATTAATGATGATGATATAAAAAGGAAAGAAAAGGGGAAAGAAAAGAAACCAGCATGACTCCACATTCAGATTATGCTGCACAGCACTCCAAGTGGATTCCCAAAATGTGCACTTTTTTTCTCCAAACATAACTTAAATAGTCTTCCTGAAGCTTTTGCTAAACTTTCATTTTCCCAGCTTACTTCACTACATCCACCAAACCAGCTATCTAATTCCTAGATAATCCAGAAGCCTAATGTTAACTAACTTGATATTTATCACTGCAATTCAGGTGGTACATTGATAATGTACCAATCCGCGTATTCCGTAACTATGAAAATGAGGGGATTGCTTACCCAAACAAACAGGGAATGAGGGTTTACTCCAGCTTGTGGAATGCTGATAACTGGGCTACGCAAGGTGGGCGAGTTAAGATTGATTGGACAGTGGCACCCTTCATAGCAAGATACCGCAATTTTAGGGCAAGGGCTTGCAAGTGGAATGGACCAGTTAGCATAAATCAATGTGCTGCCAACACCCCAGCTAACTGGTGGACATCCCCCACCTATAGCAAGTTGAGCGATGCCCAATTGGGTCAAATGAACTGGGTCAGAGACAACTACATGATCTACAACTACTGCAATGACACTAGGAGGTTCAATGGACAAATGCCACCTGAATGTTTTAAGGCACAGTTCTAAAATGGAGCAAGGATATTCATCCCGGGAACTTCAGTTCCTTTTCCTGCCACCAGCATTCAACTGCAATATAAATTTTTCTTTAAACATATTGATTTTGTTCTTCGTTTTTTGCATCCGTGTTTCATGCTATTCCAAATTTCATTGTTTCCATCCAATGTAACGATTGATTTTGAACATTGTACCCCCACTATATGATATAAAGTTTGATATGTTAATTGTAGAATGTGAAATATTTCAAACAGGACAACATTAATGTAAGAACATCAGATAAATCGAAAATCATGTAACACAGCAAAGCCAAACACCAATGACGATAGAACCTGTGCCCAGCAAAGCGAAGTCGACTCGGGTATCTTCTCCTAAAAGCATTCCAAACACAGCTGTAGCAGCAAATGTTGTAGCATTGGTGACTGGGACAGCCAGAGATATGGGGGTGTCACTTAAGATGGCGAAGAAGATAGCAGAGGCAGAGAGATTAAGCAAGAAAGGAAGAGAGTATTGCCAAAATAAGAGAAGGCTGAACCAGCTTTTGAGTGAAGAGAGGATTTTCTGGTGGAATTTTGGAGGAGACGAAACGGAAGACGAAGAAGAAGAAGAAGAAGAAGATTTTAGGGATTGGTGGTCCCAGAGAAGTGCACCGCGACGAATTAAGGCATTGGTGGCACCCCACACTAGGCCTATGGTGATCATCTTCTCTATGTCTCCTCCACCCATTGTAGTGAGCTCTGCAGTTACGGTCGCTAAAGTAGGATTTGGGCAATGAAGAGGGAGGATTTGAAATCGGATGCTTGAGGGCCAGAATTAGGGCTGGCTGGCTGGCTGGCAAGAGACTCCCGGATTTTAATGTGGTGAATTGTGCTGGAAAATAAATTATTTAACCATGGGGTGAAATTAAATTATTTAACCCAAGTTTTAATTTTTCAGTAATTTAATACTAAAGAAATAAAATTAAAAAATTATTAATTTATAAAAAGTATTAAAAAAATATAAAATAAATCAAATTGAAAAAAAAATTGAAAAAGGATGAGAATAGTAAAAAAAATTTAAAAATTATCTCAAATAAAAAAATAGGGACTATGTATGATCAATAAAAAAATTAAAGGGGTAAAATTTTAAAAAATAATTTTTATAAATTATTTAAAAAAATATAAATCAAATTGATGAGGTTACAAAATATTCTGAAATGAATTATTTCTAGAGATCCTAGCACATAATTCACCAATGTGGTCTAGAAACTTCACTTTAAGATTGCACTAGCTTTTTCTTTAATATATCTTTTAAGGGGTGTTAATTTATTCTTGAATAAATACCTGTACAAAGTTAGTACTAGATATTTTTATGTAACAAAAGACATTAATAAAAGTATTAATAAGTTTTTTATGAAGATAGAGAAAAAAGGGAGAAAATATGTAAAATTAAAGAAGAAAAAGCAGATAATGTACTTTTATCTTAGAGTATAAAGTTTCGAACCCCTTTCTGTATACTTCACTCTTAACTGGCTTGACCTGCTTCACATAGCATAAAAGGGGTAGAGATGTAATATCGTAATAGTATAATAATATTATTTTACAACTTATATCATCATATCTAATTAATATGAATATAGAATGTTTGTTCATATTAATAGAATGTGATTGATATTATAATTAGTAACCTAAACCCATAGTATGGAAGGCTTAATATAGAGTTACGTTTCAATCGTTCACTCAACCTAAGAAGCGTTTTGTTCAACTCGCATGCTTTTTCCAGTAAGAGTTGAGTTCGGCATGTGACTATACTCAAGAATAGTCAGAGACAAACATGCCATAGCCCAACATGGAGTTAAGCGCGATTGTGTTATTGACCCCTTATAGGGCTGGGCACGGACGCATTATTAGTCTATTGTGAGGCTAGGCGCGAATGTGCCCTTACCCAACTTAGAGTTGGGTACGAATATGCCATGACTCAATATGGAGCTCGGTGGGACATGTCCCTTGCCCAGCATAGGGTAGGGTACAGATGCATTCTCAGCCCATCGTAGGACTACGTGTAGATAAGGATAAAAGCATGTTAAGAGCTTGGGTGGGCTCTAGCCTAGGTCAAGATTTTATCAATATTTTTTTACTAGTTTATATATATATATATATATATATATATATATATCATAATTCTTAATTGAGTTAAAATTCTAAAAATTTATGTATAGCCTTCTAATATGATGCTTTAGCTTTGATTAAAATTTCAAATTTTTTGAAGAAATTTAGAAATTTGATGAAAAATTATAATTTAACCAATTTTACATCATTGAATGTAATTTTCAATCCGATCATTAAACTAAGCTGAAATTTTATAAGGAATCTTAAAATATACTGAATAAAATCTCATTAAAGTTTTAGGATAAACGGAATTTGATAATGCTAACAAAAAAAACCATCAAATAAAAACAAAACAACTTATTAAGGATAAAATGGTTGTTTGCTATTAAAAAATAAAACAAATAAGTTCTTCCTTTCTTTTATATATTACCGACTAGGGAGAAGCAGGATAAAAAAAAAAGGTGAGGGAGAAAGAGAGAAAAGTATAGGGAAAATATAAAAAAATCCAAGAAAAAAATAAGAAAAGTAAGAGAATAACCTTGTGGACTTACAAAGTCCAACGTATAAAACACTAATCCAAGAAAGAATTAAGTTAAGGAAGGAAGAATTAAGATAGGAAAATAATTTAATTACTTTATTTTTCAGTTAACATTAGATTGTTATTTTATTCCGATTGAGGGGTTGTTACAATATCGATTCATATTTGATTATGGATGAATTATTTTCCACAAAACATAGAAGGATATAACTTCAAAGTGGATTTATTTTTACTTTCACTTTAATTTTATATACCTTTAAATTTATTTTTAAATATTTTGAGTAGTGTGTTTGAATTAAAACTTTACTGTTAACTTCAAATATTCATATACATGAGTTAATAATTAATCTTTAAAAAATTATACTAATAGCCCAAAATAAGAAAAATTCCTGGCTCCGCCCTTGTGCGCAGATGTGTCCTTATCTAACTTGGAGTTGGATATGGGAAAGTTATAGCTCAATCTAGGATTAGACTATCAAAAAAGATATAACCTCATTTTAGATTGTGATTTCATGCAATAGCCTTTAAAATTAGGTTGGTTTATAGAAACCATGACCCATCACACATATAAAAGAAAAATAAATTTAAAAGATGTTCTAGAAATTTAAAAGATTAAATATAGAAATCAATAAATAAATAATTATCATAAAAGATATGGTGTCCACATACATTGTCTTTAAGATAAATAACCCTGAAGATTATTTAAACTTTGTTTGGAAGTCATTATTTGACTGTCAAACTAGAATAATATTTAAATGTGTTTGGCATACATTGAAGTGTTTTAATGTGTTTGTCTACTATAAAATGATTTGTGCTAGTCATCTTTCCATTTTTGTGTTTATTATATGCATGTTTTTTCCTGGTTATTTAACAAATACATGTTTTCGATAATCACAGGATAACATCGTTGAGACAAATCTAAGCAACCATATGTTATGAATACATGCTTCCTTTGATTTTCGATTATCCATTAAAAAAAAAAACTTGGTGGTTGTCGTGTCATGTTCAATGGTGTTCAAAAATATAGTATTTGTTGTTTTTTATTAAAAACAATATATTAAAATAATAATTTTTTTATTTTTAAAAAATTATTTATAATATTATCACATCAAAATAATTTAAAAATAAAAAAATAATTTTTTAGCATACAAAAAATAAGCCAAGTCAGGTTCTTGTTTCTATTAACAGTTGTTCATTTGGTTTCCGGGATAGTAGGTGGCAAGCGTGTTTGGTATTAAGGTTGTTGTTGTGATTTGAAAAAAATTATTTTGTAAAAAATATTTTTAGTTGAGGTTGAGTTGGAAAAATATATATTTGGTTAAAACTGTAATTAAAAATAAAATTAAATAAAAAATAGTTTAATATATTTAGTTAAGAATGCTTTTGAAATTAAGGTTGCAAAATAATATATATACACACACACACATTGATGGGTTTTAATTTAAATACTATATGTTTAACTATTGTTATTACATCATAGAATAAATAATATTTTTTATAAAATATTTTTTATTATTTCATTCAACTGTCTACAATTTCATCACGTCTGAAATACATCCGATAATTTTCTTGGTTTCTTAAATGCGCAACAATATAATTTGTAAAATATAATCAGGAACAAAATTATAATTACGATTAAATTCTACAAATACTATGTCATCAAATGAATAAAATATAATTAAAAAAAATATAAAAATTATTTTACTAGGTCGGACCCAGTTTAATGTATTTTACACGTTTGACCGGATCCGGTCCAGCTGAAGCAGTGGAGTTATGCTCTACTGTAGTAGCCTCTACTATTCGGTGAATAGTATAAACATGCTCCATTATTCACTAAACAATATAGTATGGTTTCACTTTTTATCGCGTAAGAAAGCAACAATTTGCTGTTTTATTTCTTCTTTCATTTTATACACAATTTATCATGGAACTCATACACAGTAAATTACTTTTTTTCATAACCAAACATTTACAATAGTTTGTTTTAAAAACAAATGCAACCATAATATCAAACAAGCACATATGACAAGCCAATATTGGGTTTCTTTTTTTCTTAAATGCTTTGATGCCTTGTGTTCCTTGATTTTTTTTTGGATTATGTTCACTCCTTTGGCAATAGATTCATGCTTTTCAGGGTGTTGTATTTATGTAGATTACCATGTGCTATAGTAAAGTTTGCAAAAACAAAATAATGTTTGCATTTTTAATAAAAAAGAATATAAAAAAATATTGCATGGTTTAGCATATTAAAAAATAAAAATAAATAGTTTTTGAGGTTTGGGATCAAAAAATAAGGATTTGAGGTTTGGAATCAAAATTAAATTTTATAAATTGTTAAGGATTAAAATTTTATAATTTAAAAAGTTGAAGGATGAAAGTGTATCTTTTACTCTAAGTTTAGAAAAACCATCTCTTTTTTATGTTTTTTCAGTCTAGTACCTTATATATGAATCTCATTCTTCCTTAATAAATATGAATTTATTAATTTGAGTTTATAAAGGATGTAATTATAAATAAAAATGGACTAAATAAAAAAAACAAATGATTATGGCAATTTATAGTGATTTGTCTTTGGTTGAAAATACTGCAGGAACAATATTTTTCTAACATGTTTTAGAGTATTTCTTAATATTTACAAATTAGAATTAGAAAGATTAAATTGAAAATAATAAAATTTTAACAAAAATGAAAATGAAAAAAATAAAAAACCAAAATCAAAATGATTGAATATAAAGCACCAATGATAGGGAGGATCAGAGTGCATTTCTCAAAGCAAGAGAGACAAGATAAAAGGGGGGGAAATAACCGACGATAAATAGATCACCTTATGATCACACACATTACTCATAAAATAAGAGAAGATAAAAAAGAATAAAATGAGATGGAGAGTGTATATTTTCAACTACCAGCAGTTACACATGCCACCTAAAATTCATAGAAGCTCCCATACGATATCAAGTGCCAATATATTTTGAAATTTAAAAACATAATTTAAATGCTAATTTATATTATTACCTTGATAAAATCAACAATTAATAGTAAAATCAAGATAAAAAGACCCCAATACCCCTAATACCATAACTATATTTTAGGCACCAAGGGCATATTTACAATTTAATAGTGTATAAAAAATAAAAGATCTTAAATACCCTTGCCCAACAATGTTAGTTTTTTTATTCCTGAGAGTATTGTGGTTAATTTACTATTTTATTAGAATATTAAAAAGATAAAAATATCATAAACAAATCTATATTGATTAATGCATGATGTCAAAAGGTAAAAATACCCTTGATTATGATGAAAATAATTTTTTTAAGGCTATAAATGTCACTTTACTATCATAGTAAATAATAAACTGAGTTTATTGCTACAAGAAAATCACTTTCCCTTATAGTTGTTATTTAATTATTTAACTTGTGCTTCACCGCGGGTTGGATATTCTTTTTTCTTAAAAAAAAAAATATATACAGACTTTTACATTGTGTTTTTTTACGTAAAAAAGTCCTAGGTTCAATCTGAGAAGTTTATGTATACATCTAATTAAATAAATCGAGAACTATAGATGCAATAAAAAATAATAATAAAGCCCAGTTCCTACCTAGTCGAAGCTAACCAACAAAACTCGTAACTTGGATCTCAGATTCAATTGGGTTCAACATATTTTTTAATCTAAAATGGACACCTATAAAATCAAGAATATAGTACATATCAAGGTGATTGGAAATCAAAATTAAATCGAAAAAAATTACGTTGCCCAGTTAATAATCAACCATATATTAAGTGATAAAATTAAAAAAAAAAACATGAAAAAAAGCAACTATAATAGATAAAAATTAAAAAAAGAAAAAAAATATTTAGTCTCTTAAGCTAAGAGGGTTAAAGCGCACTGGCCTGCAATAACACTCGTATCTAGACCTTACTTCTTCATTTTTTAAGGGGAGAATAACAAGTCGTTTATCCTTTAATTTACTAAAAAAAAACAACACGTTGCTTGCCTCACCAAGGTAAAAAACATCTCCTACCCTACCTAAAGAGGTTGGTAGAAAATCATAAAGGTTGATTTTAAACCAAGAAGAACCCATTTGCAACCATATTTCAACAACCAAAAAAATATTATAAACACCTTATAAAACATAATTATAGCTTTTAACAACCAAAATTAAAATTCTTTTTAGATTTAGATATATCATTTTAAGCAAGTTTAAAAGGGAAAACACCTTGAATAAACTCTTATCATAAAAAAAAAACTAGTTTACACTGAAATCATCCATTTTCATGGTCACAATCCATCTTAACCTAGACATTCTCTCTCTATTACCAAAATTTAGCCACTTTCCTTTTCCTCTCTCACACTAAGAACTAGGAAATAAAGAAGAAAAAAAAAGTTGGGATCAAAATTGAATTTCATAAATTGTTAGGAACTAAAAGTTTATAATTTAAAAAATTAAAGGACTAAAATATATGTTTAGCCTTGAGTTTAGAAAAACCATCTTTTTTTTATGTGTTTTTCGGTGTAGTTTCTTATTTTTTAATCTTTTCTTTTCTTAAGCTGGCACTATAGTTGGAAAATGTTTTTGAAAAAAATTAAATTTTTTATTTTTTTTAAATTAATATGTTTTTTATGTTTTTATATTATTTTGATGTGCTGATATTAAAAATATATTTTTTTTTAAATAAAAAAATTATTTTAATATGTTTTGAAATGAAAAACAATCACTACCATGCTCTAAAATACCCTCTTAATAAACATGCTTTAATTAACCATTAATTTGGGCATATAAATATGTAATTAGAAAAAAAAGAGGACCATACAAAAAAAGCAAATCATTGTGACAATTAACAGAGATTTATCTTTTATTCAATAGTGATGTAATAGTATTTTTTTTTATGTTTTTTAAAATATATATTTTTTAATATATATAAATTAAAATTATATATTTAAATTGAAAAGAAATAAAACTCTTCAAAAAATAAAAAAAAATCAAAACTACAAGGGATTAAATATAAAGCACCAATACAATGAGGATTATAGTGCATTTATCGAGGTAAGAGAGAAAAGTAATGGAAAAAAAGTAATCAATAATAAATTAGCTACCATAAGATGACACTGCTCATAAAAAAAAATAAAATAAAATAAAATAAGATGACAGAAGTATATTTTTCAACATTAAAGATCACCACATGTGATGCCCAAAATACACAACGACTCTCATATAATAATAACCCGTGTCAACAAATTTTTAAATTAAAAATATAATTTAAATAATAATTAATATTATTATTATTATTAATAAAATCAACAATTAACAATATAGTAGAGATAAAAAGGCCCTCTACCCCTTATGATTTCTAGAATATTTTTCGGTATCAAAAGCATATTTGTAATTTCATTTCATAGTGTTTATAAAAATAAAATATCTTAAAAACCTACATGGTTTTTTAGTTTTAAGGGGGCATTATAGTTAATTTATTATCCATTATAATATTAAAAATGCAAAAATATCTTTAAAGAAGCCTATAATATATATTATGTGAAAAGATAAAAAAAATTCATCATTCCAAGATAAATACTTTTTTCTTAAAAGGTTACACGTATTATTTTATTATTCTAATGAATAGTGAATTGTTTGGAAAATTATTTGTTTTATTTATTATATTTCAGCATTTAACCCACTATCGCACAAAAGTTAATGTGATTGTTGTTTTGTTCTTTGGGAGGACACCGGCTCGAAAACACGTTCTGCTGTTCATCACCATGAACCAGGGGCCACACGGCCGAGCAAAAACTCATCGGCACACGATGAGAGCACCCGCGCCCATATCATTCCCACACGCTCTCCTATCAGTCCAAGACAACCGTGGTCCTGCCAGCGCAACTAGCACCATTACATCATTCTCTCACACGCTCTCTGCCAGCCAATCACGTCCCTCCGCCTCACCCTTAAACTTTCACGCACGACACGAATCTACTTTCCATCTTCAATATTAAGGTAGGAACAAATCAGCGGATAGAACCCTAGCGCCGCTGCCAGTTTTTAAACTATTGAATTAGGAATTAAAATTTGCGGGAATTAATTGAAAAATAAATGAAACTGCCGCCGGCCTCAAATCAAATTACAGGTGCCAAAATGGCTTTTGACGAAATAGTTGAAGTCAGTAGTCAACAAATCAAAATGCCAAAACTACCCTCGATATTTACTCTCTTTTATTTATTTTCGTATCCTTCCTCGACAAATCTGAAAAAGCGACGAAAGCTCTAGGCAAAGCCACCTCCCACCACATCCACCATCTCTCTCTCTCCCTCTCTGCTTTGCTTTTCTCCCCTGCTTTCCGTTTACCACAACTCTTCAATTTTGAGTTTTAGATCCATAAAAAAAAATTACATTTAATTTATCCTTTTTTTGCGCTCTGATATGGAACGGATCATCGGTGGAAAGTACAAGCTTGGCCGCAAGATCGGCAGTGGATCCTTCGGTGAAATATATCTAGGTAAATTGCTACTAGTATTATTATTTTGCATGCATATTAAGCTAATTTTTTTTGATAATTTTTTTATCGTTTTTCTTGCGTGTGTGTTGTTGCAGCTACTCATATCGATACGTTTGAGATCGTTGCTATTAAGATAGTATGTTTTCTTAATTTTTGAGCATGACTTAGTTTTTTGTGTTTTGTTTTGTTTTTATCTACTGTTGTCTAGCTATTTAATTTAATTTGATGATATGCAGGAGAACAGTAAAACAAAGCATCCACAGTTGCTTTACGAGGCGAAGTTATATAATATTCTTCAAGGAGGAAGTATGTATAACATGAATGATGTAATCAGTAGTATAAGTGAGGTTGATGATGTCTATAATTGAGTTTTGATTTGTTTTGATGAAGGCGGTATTCCTAGTATCAAATGGTCAGGAGCAGACGGGGAGGACAATGTACTTGTGCTAGATTTGTTAGGACCGAGTCTGGAGGACCTGTTTGTGTATTGTGGGAGGAAGTTCTCACTCAAGACTGTGTTAATGTTGGCTGATCAAATGGTAGGCAGCTTATAGGCACTCAAATTTGTACCATTTTTAGTCTTATCATGGTTTGTTCTTCTTCTTCTTATTATTATTATTATTTTGGGCAGATTACCAGGATAGAATATGTGCACTCTAAAGGATTTCTGCACAGAGATATAAAACCTGATAACTTTCTCATGGGTCTTGGTCGAAAGGCAAATCAGGTGATGATTTTGCCTGTATTTTCTTTCTTTCTTTTTGGTTGATAGACTTGGTTACCATGTGTTGACACGCTCGTGCTCCTTTTGTTTACATCAGGTTTACATAATTGATTTTGGGCTTGCAAAAAGATATCGAGATGCATCAACCAATCGTCATATTCCTTACAGGTAAACTATCTTTAGTGAGAATTTGATGGGGAAAGCAAAATAAATGTGTCAGGAAGCAAATTTTGATTCAGAAGCGATTATTTCCTCATCATTTTTTACCTCCTAATTGTTTTGCTGTGCAGGGAGAACAAAAACTTAACAGGAACTGCACGATATGCCAGTTGCAATACTCATCTTGGAATTGGTAAGCAAGGAGATATTATCATGTATATAGACCTGTGTGTATGAATAAAAAGTTCAGTTTTTTGACCTTTTCATTAGCATCGGTCCTGATCCCACTTCATTCTGTGTTTTTGTGGCAGAACAAAGTCGGCGGGATGATTTAGAGTCACTTGGCTACGTGCTGTTATATTTTCTGAGAGGGAGGTAATTTCATTGGCTTCTCTTTTTGGCAGACTTTTTTTTCTCTTGCAGTTAAAGTTATGTACTCCTAGGCCTGAAGTTTTGGCTTTGTTTTGTGTTTTGTTGAGGTATTGGGATTATCAAGTTATCACATTTCCAGTAGCTTATGATGATCTGGAGTCTTGGATTTTTGAAAAATTAAAATGACTCAGTTGTGCCTGTGGTTTTAGTCTTCCATGGCAGGGTTTAAAAGCTGCCACAAAGAAGCAGAAATACGACAAAATATGTGAAAAGAAGTTATCAACTCCTATTGAGGTGTGTGTCTACTATTGAAGTTATCAACTCCTATGTGAATAAAAGTAATCAACTCCATTTAATTATTCTGAATACTTTAGCTTGCGTCAATATAATTTTAACATACATTTCTTAATTCTCAGGTTCTGTGCAAATCCCATCCTGTGGAGCTTGCTTCATATATGCATTATTGCCATTCGCTGACATTTGATCAACGGCCCGATTATGGATTCTTGAAACGCTTGTTTCGTGATCTATTTTCCCATGAAGGTATTGACGAAGAAAATGTTGGTATTGCAATATATTAGTAACACAAAAAGGGATTCTTGCCTGGATATCTTTCCTTGTGGCTGCAAGCACAGGCTTTTATAATGAAACCACAAAGTGGTCTAAACTGATTCTTGTAAACTATTATACTTTCTTGGGCCTGTTCTTTGTCTTCCATTTTGTTTTTACTCCATGTTTAACCAACAGCAGTAACAAGTCATGAGCTTAGAGATCTAATCAGGTATTTTCATAGTTATTAGTGAGGTCCTGTGCATTGGAAAACAATCTTTGCAAAGAAAAAAAAAAAACTAAAAATCAAATCACAAATCGATCTAGTCTTTATACCACAACTATAAGAGAAGAAAAAAAGATGGGGTGATGGTAGTGGTGGTGCTATACTCTCTCTATGGTCTTCTGAACTTGAGGGATGAAAATTACATTTAAATGCTTTATCTGATGTATCTGAATTGGTGTCTTCATTTTCCTGTCCTTTCATGACAGGATATGAATTTGATTATGTGTTTGATTGGACAATCATAAAGTATCAGCAGGCACAAAAGAATAGATCTCAACCTCGGTCATCTGTTAGTATCCTTGCCTCTTGTATTTTTCTTTATTTCCTCAACCATCTTTGCTTAAAATGTTTGCATTAGTAATCACAGGGTTTATATTCAGGATCAATTTTTTAGTTACATGAGCTGCAATTGTATACAATCTCATTTTTTAATAGTTTGAAATTTGGATAGTCATACTCATAACAAAATTCAAACCTTACATGTTACAGCCAAATCCTGGGGTATGTAGCAGTCATGCAGTGCAGACAGACATGGAGAATCATCAAGGTTAGATCCTGCTGATGCACTTTGTGTGTTACGCACCATTTTACTGTTGCTATAACCAATGATGGGTTGCTGTTGCTATAACCAATGATGGTTATTCATATTTTGAGAATGCCACATAGAAGTTCCTATCTTCTTCATGGCCATACAAGTCCCTTTGTGTATTATGCACCATTTTACTTGCTAGATCTCCCTATGATAACCAAACTCTTTTTGGCATCGGCTTGACCACATTACCGTAGTCTATTTAATCTCCTCCTTGTTGTGGTGCCTTCTGTTATCTTTATCTCCTTATAATCGGAATGGAGTAGATCGGTTGTCGCAATAAATTAAAAATGCTCCCCCCTTAAGACAAACGATGCAACATGTCTCTTAAAACATAAGATGTACTTAATCAAAGGCTGTCAGAATCTTGTTATCATAGATTTGGGAATTGATTTGGGAAAGAGTTACATGGTTTTAACCCCCTTTTTCAACAAGCACACTTTGTTAGCAAATGACATGTGGTTAAATCAAGTGTTTTTATGATGCATGAAAGATGATCTGTAAAACTTATTTACAGAATTACTCAGTTAATGAGATTGGCTTCCGAATGGAACAATAATTAGGTAGAGGTGCATGTATCTTTAGGAATATTAATCTATGTTTTGCATGTTTATATAGACATTTATCTTTGTTGATGACTTGGTTCTTATTTAGATATACTATGACTTGTTCTAACTTGCAGGAAGTCATAATGCCTGTTATTCATCTGAGATCATGCGATCAACTGGTCCTGGCATACGCATGCAATCAAAATCAGGGATGGGAAAGAATCTGATTTCTGATATTCATGCTGACAAGAACGTAAGTTATACTTCCAACCAAATAAGCAAATAAGATGTTTTTATCACACTGACAGTAAAGTAAGTCTTCTGGCTACTTATAATGTATTGAATCCCATTGTTCCTGTGTTGCGTTATTGAATTGCCAAAGAATACTGTGAATTAATCACCCCAAAATTGCCTTTCATGGATTGATTTTAAAGTATTATGAATTCTAAAATTGATTTCTTTTGTAGATTGTGAGTGAACACATACCATCCACTTCATTTCAAGTTGGTGGGACATCAAAACGACATGCCTCAAAGCCTGTTCTGCCAACTGAAAGTGCTAACCCTGCTCATGGACACAACAATAAAATTGGTCCTTCCAGTAGCTGGATATCATCATTGCAACGCATTCATTCTGCAAAGTGAGCAAGATGGTAACTTTTCTTGTCCATACATCAGTCGTGCACAAAGTTTGGGTACATGCCTCTGGGAATGCAATTATACTGTTCCATTAACAATATGGTTGATGCAATACCATTCATTATGTTTTAGCAATGGATCTGGTTAAGAGGATTCTTGTGATACATCTATTGGAGGCAGCAAAATCTTTGGTGATTTGGAGTCATTGTTTCACCTGTCTGGTGAAGAAGTTCGATTGCATATTTATGGGCCCCAGTGTACCATGTTCCTCTAAGAAAACCTGCTCACATTGTTTTTTCTTAAGGTGACTACAAGCACTTTGGTTACAAAATATCGACTTCTGTCCTGTACATAGATGTCGTGAATGACAATAGAATACTGTATTTATGGATATATGTAATGAATTTAAATGTGAAGCTTATGCCCCCCTCATCACATTTTTTTGCCACCAGGGGATATAAAAAACCCCTTTTTCCATGTGGATCACTGATGACAATTTTCCTTGTTTTGATTGATTTATAGTTCCAAGTTCCTGATGTGCTCTTACTATGGTATCACTGGAGCCTTAAACAGTTCCAGGAGCATTTTGCACCTCAATCACTGGAAATTCCTTATTTCTAATGAATATTGTTACCATGTTACACATAAATTCCCCATGATTCTTTCTGACACAGGAGAATTATCGAAGTCATTTTGACATGAGGTTATTGGTAAATGTAATAGATGTTTTTCATGCAAGTGTAAGCTGAACAGGATTGATAATCCACTTGTTTTATATGTCAGAAATTTCATAAACATGGGAAAAAAGTTACTGTCTCTGAAGATTTTTAAATGCTGACAAACAAGTTGTAGAAGACAGATGGATTTATACATTGAGATGCATGTTTCTATGCATTTAAAAATGTGATGAAGTCACCAGAACGATTTGAAGTAGTGTTGTTTTCAAACGATCTGTTATACATTGTGTTTTTGTTTGATTTCTATTTCTTGAATGTGCTCTCTCCCTTTTAACATGTATTCCTTTCCTGAAGGTGCTGATGAAGAGAAATGAGATAAGCATACTATGGTCCTTGCTGTTCCTTTTTGTAACACTTCTTCATTGCAGCCTTATTTTGGCCTTCTTTTTTTCTGTCCTGTGTCTTTTTCTTCAGCCTGCATTTGATATGCGACTCATCTGTCCTTGTCTTGATTTTAACCTTCCTGTTTCTTAAAATATAATTTCCTTGATTACTCAGGTTCACTGAAAATCATAAGTTTATTCAGTTCTATTAAGTTGATGTCCACAAGGTTATATGAACCTGTAGCAAATTGATATTCATGCTGTAAACTGTTCTAATCGTCTCTCTATTACTAGTTCATACTTGGTAATTTGCTGGAGTACATTTTTCTCTCATCCACAGCATCCAAAGGAATGAATATAACCAAGAATTATCATGCAGGGATGGCAATTGAAGACCATAAAACAGATGTTTCTTTGATGTTTACCATTACTTGGGTTGGAAGAGGTTGCCTGACTGCTGACCAGGGAAGATGTTAATGACATTTTCCTGCTGGTGTATTAGGTGGATCCACGTTTCTGCAAGTTGGTAGTTTCTTCAGCATGTTTGTGCAGTCAAGTTGCATCTTTAATGCAACTGACAGATTGTGAAATTGGTCATTTTCTTGTGAAAGTAGAAATAAGCCTTTGCCGTGATAAAGCCAAGGAGCATCAGATGTAAGAATCATTATGTAGGTTGGGCTGGTTGTAATTGCTCTAAGAACGGAGCCAGCAACATAATCAGCCATTTTGGTAATCATATGATTTGAAATTGCGGCTTCTAGTCAAAGCCGCAGACGCAGAATACAGGATGGGGAATGGGATAGTGGTATATTCTCAGTCTATTCAATTTGTCATTTACACTACCGGAGTAATTGCTTGCATGGGTGTTCCCCGCATGTGTTTGTATGTGCTTGGGATTGGTGCAGTTGGGAGATTTGGCACGCCCATGATCATTTTCAGCTACTGAGGCAGTATCTTTGGTCCTTGAAGAGCCTCTTCATACAATATTACTAAAATTAAGATGTTTTGACTTTGCGAAGCATGAGTGTGCTGGGTTTCAGCATTTGCCTGGACAGTTCTATAGAATTCTATGTGATGCCTTGAGGGGCATATCATGCTATTTGATATGGTTGTGATCATTGACTTGGAGTACTCCGCTAATGTGCCATGAATGTTCTCGTGGGGCAGTTTGAAGATCTCGTTAAATTGAAGCACTGATATGACCATGTGAGAAAACGGGAATCCTCCGCTGGAAGGTCTTCGAGATAGTGTGTGCAAAGCCTACTCGGCCTCTTTTTGTTTTTTAGTGCTAAGAATTTGTACTGCGTTTGTATCTCATGCTGTCATGAAACAATCCGGCAAGTGTTCTTCGGTGGTAAATACTTGATTATCTCCAAAATCTCAACCGTCCTCTCCCTTCAAGCCAGGAAGTAAGAGAGGAAGTGCATGAAGACTGCTGGCTAAGATCCATATAAGGGTTTTCCTGGGATCTGAATGTTATCTGGGTTCTGATAGAGAAGCCTGCGCCAAAAATGACAATCCTTACAAGGTAAGTATAGCGTGCGCCCTTCACGAAATTCATGGAGGTCATCTTGTTGTGTTCTCCCTGGGTGTGCTGCTACTTCTCCACCAAGGTCCTCAGGGACTCGGCGGTAGTCTGTCGTGGTAATGTACGTTAGAAGCAGGAAAGATGGGAGGCCTGGTTGAATTAAGGGCGGAGGAAATTATTCCTTGGCAGATAAAAATAAATGTTAGTCTAAAGTAATGGAGCCGTGATATACTAGATTGGGACCTGTGCTGAGTGCCTGTTTATTGGATTTACCGTTTCCATTGAATCATTGACGAAATCATGCATTAACTAGCGGCATTCACTAAAAATTTAAAAAATAAAACATGAAATACGAAATTGATAGCCGGAGGACCATTGACAAAACAAAATGAATTAGTTTATTACTTGTGAAGAGGTGGGTGGTGAATAAAAAAAAAAAAGATGTCAAAAGGTTATTAAATTTTAGACCTTACGTGTAATAATTTACTTTTTTAAAAAAAAAATCATTGCTTTAACCAATGATCATGGTTGTTTTTAAATTTTTATTTTTATTTAAAAGCATATTAAAATAATGTATAGGCAAAGAAAATTTAATTTTTTGAAAAACTGTATGTTGACCATTTTTTATACAGGGGACACAAAATGTGATGTTATCTAGAAAGAGAATAGAAAAATGATATAATAGACAGCGCCCACCGTGGGGCTCGAACCCACGACCACAAGGTTAAGAGCCTTGCGCTCTACCAACTGAGCTAGACGGGCTTCGTGATGTTAATGTAGAATATCAAATAAAGTTTGATATTGTCTTCACAAAATTCCTAGGATCCTTTGCAATTTAAATGGGTGTAGAGAGATGCGCTGCTTTTAAATTAGTGTGGCATTATTCCCAATTCATGAATTGTTAAATCTCATTCCACATTTAGTATATAACAAGAAAATAAACGTAGTATAACCAAAACATTTTCAATGAAATTAGAAATGGTAACGGGGAATGATTAAAAAAAGATAAAATTCAAATATCCTTATAAGACTATATTTCTAGATATAAATGTAATGTCACTTCTAGTTTTATTTTTTTTAATCTAATTATCATAATTTATGAAAAACATAATTAGGGGTGCTTTGACTTACTAAAGAAATAAGAGTAGATTATGGAATTTGAATAATAAACTATAGAGCGAGAATAGCACTAAAGTAAATTATTGAACAAATTATAGAATGATTTAACAGTGCACCTTCCAACAGATACATACGTGCCATTCCTTCATAAGGAGAGGGGTTGGATCTGGCAAATCCTGATCACACTCAGTAGGGATTCTAAAATATTGAAAACATCCCTGTAAAAAATGGAAATAAGATAGAAGAGATGCAAGCATGCCCATCAATAGTTCCAGTTAGAACACTGAAAGCACAAACCATGAATCATTCTCCAACGCCAGCAAGATGCTCTCACCACCCGCAATTGGAGAAATATTTAGGGTTGATCGTTTGAACACACAAGAAGAGAAGGCCAGACGTCTTCGTAACTATGGTCGGAGAAGATGGTTGAGAGGCAAGGATTAATGGATCACCCCAATATGTAACGGTTATTTTCTGGGCAAATGGATATGACCGCTTCCGTTCCTCAAGCTCTTCAAAACAGTCACAACTTTAGCCAGCACAAACCCAGGTTCTTTCGTGTCAGCTCCGACGATATCTGCCAACAACTTAAGCTTCTTTCTTGCTTCATGGGAAAACAACTCATCAATAATGCGTTCTTCATCGTTCATTGTTGTATCAACGACATCCAGTCCCTGATGACATGAGGACTCTGCGTCAGACATCGATTCAAAGTCTTCCTCGAAGGTGCTAGAGCGCTTGGACGAGTCTTCCTCACCCGGAATCTCCAGAACCGTAGACGACATGGTTCTCTTAGCCCTGCCTCTCTCTTTCTCAGCGGGCCCACGTACAGCCACAATCTTCATGCAACCTAAGTTGTCAACGTGGGTCTTGGGTTTAGAGTACAAGGCTGTAATGGAACCGCTGGAAATCCCATATCGTTGTTGCTCAACATTACAAAACAGCTTTGAAACCGTGGAATTCTGATATCTTGAGTGCATTGTCTGGTGGAGAGTGTGATGGAAATTAGATGCATCCTAAGGGGTTTTAAACTAGTGGGACAATGGCTTTCAATTATTGCCATAATAATTAGAGACCGTTCAGGCCACATAGAGAGGGGGAGGAATGGCGCCCATTGTAACTGGAATAATTAAATTGCCATGATGGAGATTAAATGGGACAGTTTCTTTCTGTTCCCCTTCCACAGCTGGAACCCATCCCTAGGTTCTTCTTGTGCGCGAAAGTTAACATAAGCCAAGCCCATGGAAGATACTAAGAACAGTTAAAGGAAACCTAAGCCTTAACAGACAGCAGACAAAGATCAGTCTGTTTCCAGATCATTTGTGTGCTCGAATTTTTATGGATTACAACAGCCAAATTGGTTGAAGAGGGTCATTATAGACAGGACCGGAGCTACATCCAAGTTAACATTACATCAACGATTAACAATTAACCATTACCAAAGTAAACTAAAAGGGTTTTTATTAATCCTTTCATAGTTCATACGCTCTATGGACTGCCTGCTGTAGCGCGCATGGATGATCCTTTTCAGTCCTTGATCAGTTATTAGTTCAGGATCTTGAACTTTTTTTTTTTTTCCCGTTTTCATACTTTTGTGTTATGTTCATATGAGTTATTTACTCTTTCTTTCATTGTTCCTCGTGATCCGAATTGCTACAGTACCTGGATAGATCCTCATTTTTTTTATCTTTTGATCCTTGAGCAATTATTTGTTTTGGTCAATGAATCTTTTATTTATTTTGTCCTTTCATGTTATGCTCATTTATTTTTAGACCTTATAACTTTTCCAATTAGAGTATTGTGCTGTGTTTGCAAAGTGAAAAAATGTGCCCACGTGAAATTAATTTTCAATTTTACAAAGTATAATTTGATTTTATCAGATCAAAAAAGAAATTAACATGGATTGAATATGATAGATAAACAAATCATCAGTACCTTTTTCATATTTACTAATTATAGGCCGTATAAAATTATAATTATTTTTAATTATTTTAATTATTATTTATTTTATTTAATATTATTTTTAAAATTAATTTTTTTTACTATTTCATTTCCTTTTATTTTTCATCATTGCTAATTTATACTTTGATGAATTTTTTAAATAATTTTTTTTATTTTATTCTTTAATATTATATTAATTTTTTAAATGAATTTGTATCTACAATTCAACCAGGTATGGATCTTTTAGTATTAATTTTTTATGAGATTTTTTATTTGATTAAATAAAAAATTATTTAAATAAATAAATTTAATAAATATAGCCAAATAAATATTTTTTTATAAAATTAAATATATTAATCTACAATCCTAATCTACTTTTATCTTTTAATTTTATTTTTGAGTTATCATTTATTTTTATTTATTAATACAAACTTCTCAATTTATCTGATTATGTGTAAACTTTTTAATTTTCCCTAACAAATTTTTAACTACAAAAACATGTGGAAAAAAGCTTGCGTGTAAAATTTTTTGTTAAGAAAATGCAACCAGCCAGCGGCAAAAACACGGGTAAGTACTAGTGATGATCAATTGCGCGTTGGACGAATTGGAGGCTCGCTGGGCTCTCAGTTTAGCACACGCCCAGAAAATTCAAACTGTGTTTCACAAAATCTAAATGCGAAGGAGATTTTGAAAGTAGAAATAGAGCTAGATAACGAAGCATTAGTAACATTTGCAGCATATATGCTAGCGGAGCGGATACAAAATTGGAGGACAAATTCCCTTCATCTATAATGAATTTTCATGCTTACCCACCCTGAAAAGATGAGGTAAGATAAATGTGAAACACCATGTAACCATTTGGATTGGAAGCTTCCCACAGGTCACAAAGCCCCCACACTACTCCTGCTGCCTCTTGCACACATGGAATGCTGCATTGCCGAGCTGAGCCACATGCGCATGCTTGATTCATGATTTTGAACCTATGCACTGATGGCTAGGTTTGTTGGTTACAGATCATCAACTGACCCCACTTGCAAAAATTCCACACACTGGATCCGTCAAGAACCAAGACCATTGCATAAAATTAGGCGACTCATGCGTGCTAGTTTATCTTCCTTTACTTAGTCATTTATGGTAGACAAAAATGGGTCTATCAAATCCAGCTTTGCTGCCTGACAAGCCATCAGTAATGTCCTCTACCCGTCTAAATCCAATCTGCAAATATTCAGAATGTCATGTACATGAAAATCTTAAACAGAGGCAGATACTGATAAAGAAGAGACCCATAAATGTCCATTTCTCTGTTCAATCAACCTTGTTATTAGGGCAAATCATGAAACATACCTTATCCAGAAGAATCTCCCTAAAACTTTCCGGACGAAACAAGATAGTTCGATAATTCATTGCTGTTGTCTGCACAAGTGGAAAAATGCCTTAACCACATTGAAAAGTTCGTAATTCAATAATAAAAATCTTGAGTTTTAACTACATTGAAAATCCAGTATGTTTATCTAACAATCCTAAAAGGTTTTTATTCTGTTGTTTCAGTAAAAGAAAAGGATACCCAGTTCCTACAATCTGCCAGGTGAAAACCGATTAATACCTCAGAGACACGTCGATTCTTCTCATATGACTGCCAAGGTTGAGGTTCTAGCACTAGAATGCCACCCTGCCAAAGGTAAGACACTAACCTTCAATGTACACATCAGAAATAGTGTTGTGTGCTAATGAAACAACCATAACCAAATTTCATGAAGAACTTTGTAATGACAAGAAAAATATTTAGCATAAGATAAATGCATATCACATTTACCGGATGTAGAAGCCTCCATATTTTTGAAAATAAAGTAATCAATCCATCATCCCCCCAGTTCAGATGAATCCATTTTGTCACACTCAAACTGCAAACACACCATAAATCACACAAGGCCATATCCCTCAATAATGTAAATAATGCATATAAAAACTTAAAAAAGAATCAATATTACAATAAAGTACAGCAATGAGGATCTACAAAATGCCAAGAGGTCATTCAGCATGCATGCACATATAGAAAGGGTAAAAAAAGATGGAGAGGATAGTTCTGCAAGTCAAGCCCTCTGATTATTTTGTCTTCTATCAGCAAAGCCTTCTTTGAAGAAACAAATTTCAAGATACAGCATCTAGAAAAATAAGTAGTAAAACAAAAAATAAGGGGAGTTAGACACTTCTTTCCATGTTACTCTAGATTTAACTAAGAGGGTGAATGCACCTCCTAGTATGTTAGTTTAGGCCTGACAAAAACAATAATGTTCAAGTATAGTCACTACAGAATCCGTCACATACAATTGCATGAAAGGATATTAATTTGGACTAGCTGTGACAGGAATCCACTTTTCTAAAGATTACAGATAAAACAGCGAAGATTTGCTAGTGCTGCCTGATTGAGAAGACTTAAGTATCTAGGACAAGGCAAAAGAACATTTGACAGGAATTTATTCCATCTAGTCCAGTTCATTTAATGGAACATAAAGATTTAATATTATGTTCTGAAAAATGAACAAAAGAATCAGGACAAAGCTATATAAAATGAAATACCCAATAAGTGAGGCAATAACAACCCGGTAATTTATTCAACTCTATGGTCAAGATACGTGCAAGATAAAGTTGGCCAGCAGTGAAATTAAAATGATCTCATTCTATTGACTGTTTTTCTTAATCATGCCTTCATAAATACATGTTCACAGGACATGAAATAAATAGAGGAACTTACCAAAGAATTGTATCATATTGCTTCTCTGATGGACGCTGACTCTGAACAAAATTTTCTTGTCGGAAAGAAACTACTTCAAATAGATCTCCTTTGCTAGAAGCTGAGCTGTCCTCTTTTGTCTCAACCGAAGAAGCAGATGCACTATGCTTAGCACCATTTACCTTATTTTTAACCTCCAATCTGGCAACCTTTGTACTGTTTTTCTCAACATTTTCTGTTCTCGCAAATTTTCTCAAATGCCAATATGCATCTGAAACTCTATCTGGAATATATATATATATATATATATATATATATAAAGAAACTCTATTAGTTTAGCAATCTCAACGCTCTTCCACATAACACAGGAACATATGCAATCATTAACTCAAAATAAAACAGGGAACGTTTTGAAATATCACAACTTCAATCTGAATATAAATATTACCAGAGTCGATGTCGATTCCAAGAATGCTTTTGCAGTGAAACTTCCTTGCTGCAATATATATCCGGTATTGCATTAATTACAGGTCAAAACATCTTAAAACTAAACACAACATAAATTTTCCTTCAACTTTACTACAAAGAAAATTCCTTTTTGCCTAATTTCTGAAATGTGAAATGTAAATTAAAAGGAGCAAGGAAAAAAAATTACCAATTTGAATGGTGAGAATGCCACTATTGCAACCAATGTCCAGACAATCCTTGCCTTGAAACCAATCCCTCTCAAAGACCTTAAGTCTTGGATCTCCATCCACTTCATTAATCTGTCATCTCATGAATAAATAAATAATTAATAAATCATAAATTACTAATTAATAAATATATTAAATGAAGTTAAATTACTCACACGATAACCATAGTAGTTTCTATAATTGCCGAATGGAAATACAATTTTGTGTTTCCTCTTGTTGTTGTCTTCTAAGGTAACTTCTTGTTTTGTTGTTTTTCCTTCACTTTTTTCCTCCTTATCCTCTTTTACTGCATTCTTCTGATCTTTATCTTGATTGTGATTGTTTTGGTTTTCTGGATTCTTCTTATTTCTATCATTTTGCTTCCGCTTCCGCTTCCTCTCCATGATTCCGGTTTTGTTTTCTTTCTCTTCTGTCATTTTGAGAGCGCTTTCTATCTGCAAATTTTGTTAGCAAAAAGTTGGGGTTTATGCGTCCTTTTAGGAATAGGAAAAACCAAGAGCCCCCATAAGCTTCGCCACATTAACAAAATCTAGACCATCTTGCCGCTCCATGGTTTATAAAACAAGAAAACTTTTTGACAATGAAAATTGATCATCTGGAGCCAAAGTTTAAAGGTTGGAAGATTTCACACAAATCAAAAGACAAAAAACTAAGTTAAATCACTTTATTCATCTTGTTAATCCGAGAGCATAGGGAGCATATTTATTTCATTTTCATTGTTTAGCCCCATATTACCTTATTGATTCAAGACTCCAACGTTGTCCATGTCAAGCAAACATCATCCAACATTACCCGAATCCATTCTTTACATACTCAGAATTGTTCAAAACTATAATGTGTGCGAAACCGACAAAAGCAAACTCACTTTAGCTCATCATTATTTTTCAGCCAAATTAGATTTGATAATCATCATCATGCAAGGACCAAAACAAAACCCCCCGTATTTAAACGTCCAATTCCTTTTCTTCTATTCTGATTTTTTGTATGCAGTAAACAAAAACGAAGAAAAAGATAAAAATCTTACCTTTAGAGTTGCGACTGTAAAGGGGTCACTGTTTGATGAAGATGGTGAGTTGGGAGTATGCGACGCTAGCTACTGTTGTGAGGACGGAGCTGCTTGGGGTGGCGACGTTTCGGCCTTTTTTACCTCTCCAACCAGCGGCTGCTATGAGGCCTTTTGTTTATGGTTTTGAGGTTTGTTTTTTCCCTTAGTAAAGGAGGAGTCGCTTTTTTTTTATTTTTTTTTAAAGGAGGGTCGGCTGGTGTTGATGAATTGCTTCGCAGTTACACCGTGTTTTTAGTTTTTACTAAAATTTGAATTTTTTTTAAAATTATTTTTTTTAATATTTTAATATATTTATAAATAAAAAATATTTTAAAAAACATTTATTTTCTATTCGGTAAATTGGGCTTTACATTTGGTTTAGTAATAAAAAAAATATATCACTTCAAAATAAAATTTAGTTTTCATTTCAATCAAATAAAAAAAATTTCTTGTTTAACATTAACAAAGAGATTAAAAATTTAGAATAATTACTATTCAAGTGAAAACCAAATGCAAAATTTAGACTTGTTAAATTACAATTAGATACCTTGATTTTATGATTTTTACATGTTGAATTCTTTAGTTTTAGACATTTATGTTTTGATTCTAAATTTTATTTTTATTATATCTTAATAATCAATAATCTAATCCAACCACAAAAAAAATATTATTAATGTTAATGTGTACGTATTAAAAATAGGAGTTCAATGAAAATATTTTTTCACTTTAATCATGTTGAAAAATAAAAAAAAAACAAAGGTTGAAATGATTTTTTTATAATTTAATTTTAAATTTTTAGTAAGAATAAAGGATGTTTTGATATTAAAAATGGATTTTTTTTAGATTACTACAATGTTTTAATTGTAATTTATGTGGAAAAAAGATGATCTAATTGAGAATTTTTAGAAATATTTTTTTAAAACCTGCAAATTTAAATAAAAATAAAATAATTAGAGTAGGCATGCGGCATCGCACAGGAAAAAACTAATTACTCGCAATATCAAAAGCCTACAAGATTAACAAGCTCTGGTTGAAGTTTCTCAGCAATAATGCAAAGAAAAAGAGCTTTCAAAAAGCTAAAGTAAATGGGGGGAAAAATACAAATAAAACATAGTTTCATATGCAAAGTCTTAACATGCAAAATCACAATCTCTCTTTCATAATAAAGAAATGAAAACATAACATTATTATTATCCTTTCTTTCATGTTTGAAATTAAAAAAAATAAAGATATCATAAAAAATAACTAAACACCACCCTTAATTTATTCTAGTAAAAGAGATATTTTAATTATTCTCTCATTGATAAAAAGAGTTATAATTGTTATATTACTTAGTAAAAATTTTCTATACTTGTCTATGAACATATCTAAATTGAATGAAACAAGTAAATTATTATATATTTAATTTTTTATTTTTTTTTAATTTTTTTTTTTATCAGATTTACATACTAGTATTCTAACAACAACACTTTTAATTTACCCTACCTTCTCATAGAAAAAGGAAGAAAGCAAAATTACAACCAAGGAATTGCTTGATGAGATTTTTTGATTTCTTGCATAGAGAATTAGAGTTAATTTCATGATTATTAGATTTTATTTATTTATTTTCTTACGTAATTAGTGTACTAAGTTTACTTGAGTGGTATTGCATGTATACATTGTACATTTATTTAAAAAATTAAAAGAGAATTTCCTTCATAATTATACTAGAGCTTCGTTTCCAAGTCTTTAAACCCTTGTTTTTTTTTATTGAAATCTTGAATCGGTACAAACTGAGAACCTTGAGGCCCTTAATTCCGGCGAGCACGCTGTCCAGTAGGCAGACGATTGAAGAAAACCTTTGGACATTCATGCTGTACAAAGATATTAAGCTTTGGATATTCACTTGGTATAATGATATAAAAACCTTGAACATTCAATTTTCCATGCAAAACGTCTGCCAGTTGACAATCTTGAGCTCAGAGATGGCTTCTTACAATACACATCGTTTAGGTATTCTACGTATGCTTACATAACTTTCAAAACAGGCTGATCAAACACAAGTATTTTGTAAAAAAATCCTCTCTTTCAATCAAACCAAATGGAGAAAGCTACTGCAAAGCTGCCATCAGTAGGTTTGTAGCTGCGAATTGTGATCCTGTGAAAGAGACCAGTTTATCTACAAAACACTGATTGCTAACTACCTCACAAGCGATAAATTTGGACAACAGTTTGGCACAAGATTAGAGCTGGGCATGGCATATTGATGCTGTCCTGAAACTCACTCCAGTTCCTTGAGAAAGTCAATGTTATCTACAAAAACCTGTCAAAGAAAATAAAAACTGTGAAACGAAACAAACATTACAGATGCAGAGAGTTCCTTACATTCTTCCTTGTGACACAAAATTTACATTTGAAGATAGGATTTGCAATTGAATATGCAGTTATACACATGATAACAGATGATCTACAAGCAAGTTTCACATCTTCAGTTTGTGAAGACCCTAGGCTCATCTTGGCCAGTGTTTCAATTATAATAAGAGAAAGAAAGAAACCAGACAAAAACATCAATGAAATTTGAGTTACCTATAATTCTAGCAGGGATCTGACTATCTAGTCAGATACCATTCAAATCAATAAAACTTTAGCAAGCCCTGTCTTGCACAGGGACGTCCTCGTTCTCATAAAGAAGTCTGCGTGTACTACTCAAGTGATACACCCATAACATTATATATAGATGAAACTTGTTTGCTGCCAACAGTACTTGTGCTGTAATTAAATAGATGAAATAAGCTCATTTACTCTCAACAGATCATGCAGCTGTGTCAAAGATATGACAAAGAAAAGCCAATAAAATCATTCAATGCAAGTACAATCTATTCCAACATTACTGCTTTGATAGCAAAAAAAATGTCATGAGGCAGAAACACAAGGCAAGAACTTTTTTAACTCGTACCGTCTTCCAACCATCCGCGTCCAAGCATGCAGTTATCTTGGTGCTGATACCCGGCAATGGTCCAGGTTCTCGGGTAACTTTCCCACCAAAGAGTTTAATTGCTTCTGCAGTTCTATAGACATCATCGGTGCCTATTGCAATCTTTTACAATGATAAAAAGGAAAAATCAAAATCACAAAATGATTCAAGAAAAACCAATCATTTTCATCAAGTACCGTGATAATAGATTCATTATGAAACAGGCACATAAACAACTACAGTATTTTGAGAACAACACCAAAACACAATTCCAACACATAAGAAAAAAGTCCATACTTGAGCATATGCATTTCCTTTGTCATATTCTGTGACCCCGTAGTTGTATGTCAACTCCAGCACGACATTTTTATCTTCAGGGCCATAACCCATCATTGCTATTGTATACTAGTAGTTGAAACAAGATATGTCAGTTGGCACAATAAATCAGATGTCAAACAAGGGTGTATAGTGAATTTTTAAATAAACAATTTTGACTGATCTAGAAATGCAAGACAGTGTACATATTCAATTCAGAGATACATAAAAGGATCAGGTTGTAATGGCAGTTTGTCATGAATATATGAAAGATGTGAAACATAATGCAAAGAAGCAATGCATGCAAGAGGATCAAGCAACAAGTAAAACATTTGAAGTTCTTTCTCAAGACCACAATTTGATATGGAAATTGGAGATAATAAAAACGTAATGCAACACCTACTTAATGCAGCCTACCATGGGTTCTGCTGCATTGAAAGCTATGAAAATAATCTTATTGTCTCTTAGGGAGTGTTCTTTTGTCATAATGAAATGTTGGTTTTCATCCTATATCCCATCTAACCTTATACAAGGCAGCAAGCCAAACTTGAGAGCATCCAAATAAAGGATAAAAGCTTGAATGAGGCCTCGACAAGATTCCAACTGAAGATTATTAGTGCCTACCTTTTTTCAGACTGCAGTTCAAATAGTCCACGCTAACTTTATGCAAAAGTATTTTCTTTTGACATGAGCTATACTCCCACTCAGAATAGCTACAGGACTTTGATATCATGAATGTTTTATCCTTTTCTGCTCCTTCCCATGGTACCAGATATACGTACTTCATTAGCAAAAGAAGGAGGGCTCTTATCCTTTACATATCAATTATTTGATCCAATCATTCATCACAGAACAGGACATCAATCCCAAGAGGGGAGAAAACTGGCACGAGTGGGATGTCACTTATTAAAGAAAAAGCCAGAACCCTTGATGCCAAGATCCACATGCACTCCTAAGTCTTGGCGAGATAAGTTTTGTGACTGGGGCAGACTTCTCTTCTATATGATAGCACCTACCCACTTCTTATACTATTAGAGAACCTCCTCGAAGAAAGTTTGGCAAAGTTACTGTTCTCTTCGTGTCATGGGGCAATGAAAAATAAAAGGTTTAAAGTTGGAAAGGTACTAAAGTAAATACACCTACTATCTGGCCTAATTTTAGTGATTCTAAGAAACTAATTTATTACAGAGTATAAACAACATATGAATATAGTGAACAACATGCATTTAGCAAATGAGGCCAAGTTACCTTGTACTCTGGATTATCTCGTTTGCGAAGAAGCTCCATACCAAAAGCCTATATCATAAAAAAAAGTTTCAGATTATCACTATTAGCATGATATAATCAGCAAGCAGATGGTTGCTTGATCAGGCCAGAATAGCTCACCTTCTCGTAAAAATTTATAGAACGATCAAGATCACCAACACGAAGCATAACCTGACAGAGTGGCTCAGGTGTGGGTCCCCTTTCCAACAGTTCAAATTTATAACCATCAGGATCCTCAATAAAAGCAATAACTGTACTGCCACCTTTAACAGGACCAGGTTCTCTGGTCACTTTGCCACCCTTGGCCTTTATGAGTTCAACTGTCTTGGCAACCTAATCAAAAGGGAACACGGAACCTAGTTCAGTTTTTTCAGTAACCATCAGAACAGCTGGCTGTCTAAGCTAGTAAGAAAAGGAATAACTCAAGGACCCGTCATTTTAATCTGACTGCAGTTTTAAGAATAATCAAAACAATTTTAAGAAAGAAAGTTTAGCCACAGAAAATTACATCCTCAACTGCAATGCCAAAATGTCCAAATCCAGTTCCAATATCATAGCTGTCAACTCCATAATCTGGCAGCATTAAAAAATTTAAAATAAACACCCAAAAAAGTACAAAAAATTCGGAGATATCAAGTACTGAATTGGTTTAACATAAGGAATCACATTGTGGCAATTTTAGGAAAGGTAGGGATAATAAGCTCACTGTTTCGGAAAGGCAGTGAGTTCACTTACTGTAAGTGAGTTCTATGACGAAGTGAGAATCTTCAGGTCCATATCCGAGAAAGGCATTTGTATATCTCTCCTCCGGTATGTCACGTTTCCTCAGCAGCTTCATCCCCAGACACTCAGTGTAGAACCTGCAGTCAGCACCATGAGATTGTTGCTTGCTCATCATCATCATAAGCAAAAACAAAGAAATGAGATAAAAACACAACACATACTTTATAGTCCTGTCCAAATCCCCAACGCGATAAACAACATGTAGCATTCTACGCTTGTCCTTTTTGACCCACTCCAACAGACTAGCAGCTGTGCTTGCTTGTGCCATGTTTCCAGCTGTAATGCTTCTACTCTCTCCTCTCCAAATCTTAGAAGATGCTCTCAAACCGAAGAAATGCGATTGAGGAACAGCTGCATCACCATCACATAACAACAACAAATAAAAGCCCTAGCTTTCAATAAGATTGCTACTAGAGAATCTCCAGAAATGTAAAGATGAATTATCAATTACAAATATATATATATATATAAAGCAAATTCAACGAATAGTAAGAAACAGATGGGAAGAAAAGAAGAGTATGGTTACCACTGGCAAGATAAGGGAATCTGCGAGAAGAAGGATTAAGAGAAACAAGAGAAGCAGCACAGGTATTGGTAGTATTACAGAGCCTGAACAAAGAAGACGCTGAGGATGGTCTTATTGTGGAGGAAGCCATGGGAGTTATCCTCACCATTAAATTAATTTCTTAATTTTCTATTTAAATGACAAATATATATCTAAGATATATCCCTTTTCTTCTTCTAATATCTAAGATATCTATCTGCCTTGTTCTGTCCCGGAAGAAACAGGGAGGAGAGGTTTGTGATAGTCAGCGAATAGGAGGAGAGAATAAAGTTAGGATGTTTTTATTTTTTCTTTTTTTTTTCTTTTTTTTTTTTGTGCTAAGCTGAGGAGTGAAGCGAGCTCAGTCGAGGTTTCTTTACGAAGATTCGGATCGAGGGGGGGCACTGTCTCTTGTGCTGTGCTGTCGGCAGATGGAATGGGCGTCGATAGTAACGAGCCCACTCCCTGCTTCACGAGCCCACTATCATTTAAAAAACAAAAAACAATTAGAGAAAAACAATTACCTCTGTAATTGTCAATCGAGTTTAATAATAATATCAGTATAGAGCATTTCCCTTCTCCCCGTCTCCGAGTTGTGATTTCTGACCAACCCCCATACGTCAGCTCTGGTTTAATTTTTATTTACAAAATAATTAAATAAAATTTTAAAAAATAAAATAAATTTAAACTTTACAGTTTATTTAAATTAATTCGCTAAATTTTAACTTAGTTTGACTTGATTTTTTTATTTTAAATTTATAAAATCAAACTAAATTGATTTATTTTTTTAATTTTAATTAGTTTTTTTATAGTTTTTTTTTTCAATTTAACTAAGTTTTTAATTTTTTTACTTATCTTTATAAACAATCCAAAAACTCGATCCAAGCTCTCGTAAAATCACAAGCATGTCTAAACCCTAAATCCATCCACTTTATTTACACTAATCAAGGGTTACTTAGAAGGCTTGTTTCTTGATTTACCTATGTCCTAAAACCCACCTCAAATTCTCAAGATCCTTCAATAAATCAATTTGAAAACGTGGGATCCCACTTATCAATGTAAACAAGAATGAATATGCAATCCAGTGCTTGATCTATAATGAAAGGGGCTTGTCTCTTTTCACTGCACCTGGGTTTGAATCCTGGCGTGCATATCTGTCACCCTCGCGGTGCCTTACATGCCTACTGGGTTTGCAGGGTATTCAATGAGCCGTGGGGATTAGTCGTGGTGCACGCAAGTTAGTCTGGACACCCCATATAAATCAAAAAAAAAAGAATGATGAAATATAAATTCATGCCATGAATCAATTTGAATATATATATTTTTGTTGTTCAATTTGAATATATACTTTTATAATCGAAAAAAAAAAGTGGGAAACGGTATGTCATTAGAAGTCTAATTATTATAATATATATTAAGGGAGGTCATTTTATCATATTTAAAATTTTATTTTGATTTGAGTTATAAGATGTAATTTTTCAAAACTAAATTTCAAGAGGATAATTTCCACTTTAAATTAAAGAAACTCTCTAGAATTTGATTTATTATTTTTAATATATCTTTAAAGAGTAAAATTATTTTCATAAAATTCTCTTCTTCAATACGAGTTTATAGACGCTAAGATCAATTTTTTACTTTTTAATTATGTAATATTTTATACAATTTTTTTAAATTAATTATATTTTTTTTGTGCATACAGCTATATAAAATTTATCAAAGATATAAGAATTCCCCCTTTTTAAAACTTGATTTTCAAATCATAATAATGTTTTATTCATAAAATCTTGCCATTAATTAAAAATAATATGTTTTATAAAAAAAATACATAAACAAGAAAATAGAGTTTAAAAGGAAAGAGAATTTTAGCAAATATTTATAAAAAAAAATTATTAATATATTTTTATTTTATTTTATCGTTAAGATAATTGAACTCTATGGTTCTTGAAAGATGTAGCATGATGATAAAAAGATTTAATATCTATATAATAGGTTTAGAATTGGAATGAAAACATATGTTTTTTATAAAAGTTTAAGATAATTGAAGTTTTACTTATTTATCTAAATTTATAAAATATACTTTTTAAAAAGTGAGAATTTTTCAAATTTAAAAAATATAATAATAATTGAACTTTATGTGATTTACATTTTATAATTTATAAGTTGATAACTTTTACATAACTATCCCGAAAAAATTTATAAAAAAAAAATTATTATTATTTTATATTTAATGGTTAAAAAGTTATATCATAATATTATAATTTTATCATCAAACTAATAATTACTATTAAATTAATATTATAATTTTATCATGAAACTAAAAAAAAAGGTAAAACCTTTACAGTAATATTTAATCGAACTTTTTGTTTACAATATAAAATTAACTCCAATCTAACGAGTGTCGATCATTTTCATCAACATAAATGCCATGAGATTAAAGAATGCTTTTATGCCATAACTCATTATAACATGTGCGGTCAGTGATTCGTTTCAAGCTTGGTCATTACTTCGACATTCTCCAGCTGGCAACATGGCTGCCTTTGCGCGACAACGTTAATATATAAAAATATGATTTACAATCAGGTAATTAAGTGATAATTCAGTGATAATATTTGGAATTAAAGGATTTGTTTTTTTTATGTTTTTAATTTTAAGTTTTTAATTATTCATATAATAGTTATTATAAACTTACATAATCGTTAACTTCAGGAACCGTTAAATTAATCATGTTGCGCGCAAACTGACCCGAACATCCATATTAATTTAAAAACAATATAGTTTACAATCACAGATGAGTTTATATCAAGTATTTCTTTTAATTTATATTACAAAGTTTATATTTATATTATAAAGTTTTATTTCACAAATGAGTTTATATCAAGTATTTTTTTTAATTTATAAAAAGCATAAAAGAACAAATTTAAGTTCTGGAAGATTTTTTTTAATTCAAGTTGATTTAAATTTTTGAAATTATACATAAATTAATCATGATTTATAAAATATTTACCAGATAATTTTAATAAAAAATTAAAAATAAAATTTAAAAATAAAAAAATCTTAAATCTTAATTTTTATGTCGGAATCTAGATAAAATTAAAAAAATATATCATTTATCTCATCAAACAACATGTTTAATTTAGATGAATAACATGATACAGCAAAAATAAATAATGATTAAGCATAGGCTAATAAAACCTAACCTTTTGTTTTATCCTCTTTTTTTTTTTTTTCAAAAAATTAATGTGTTTTTTATTTTTTATAATTTAATTAATATCACTTCTTCTTTTTTTATTTTGTTTATAAAACCTATTTTAAATATATATTTTTGGTTATTTTGTATATATTAAATTTTTTAAAAGATTTTTTTATTCATCTATAATTTCTTTTATAAATTTTGTGTATGGATAAACTTTATTTTTTAATTAATATTTTTTTATTTTCATATAATATTTTTAATATATTCAACCTTGCAAGATTTTTTTTCTTTTTGCTTAACTTAAGAAATTTAATATGTATAAGTCTATTTTTATTATTGTTTAATTAAATTAAAAAATTATTTTAATTAATAAATTTAGCAAATACAAATAAATATCTCATATTATGAAATACAATATCTTGATTTATATATATTTTTTGGTTTTTTAGTTACATTTTCAGTTATCATTTATAATATTTTTATTTATTTATTAACACACATTACTGTTAATTTATTTGAATATAAATATGCATAAACTTTTTATATTTTTAGAAAAACACATCTAAAAAATCAATACATATAATTTCTTTTTGTTAAAGAAAACATATAGCTCACGACAAAGTATAGATCACATTATTAAAAGGAGAGTATCGATTCAAATAGTTTTGTTTGAATATAAAAACTAATTAATTAATTTTAAATTTTAAATTCAATCAGACCAGATAAAAAAAGAGACAAACTAATTAATTTAGTTCAGTCTAATTCAATTTTATTTTTATTAATTTTGAAGAAGTTCAAATGGATAAAAAAAGGGATCATTTTCACTAAATTTTTTATTTTTTAGACAAAAAATGGATTATTTGTGTTTGATATACATGTTAGAATTAATTTCTTTTAGTTTAATTTCTTATATATATTTTTTAATTTCTTGAATTTGAAGCTAAAAAACTACCTAAGTTTTTTCTTAAAAAATTATAACCAGCCTTTCTTTTATTTCTCGGGCTGGATTTTTAATTAATTTTGAGTTGTTTACTCCAAATATTCATGAGAAGTAAAATAAATAAAGAAATAATCTTCGGATAGGTAAAGGGTTTCTTATATGTTTTAATAAAACTATTAATAATATTCTAAAAAGTTTCATAGCTGTATTTTTATTTTTTATTTTTTTATTATTTTTTTCTTTTAATAATTTTTTTTATTTAAAATAGTTTATGAATATTAAATTTTTTATTTAGTTATTAGACTTTCATGACACTGATCCCGAGTTTGATGGGTTAACCTGATTTGATGAATTAACTCATAATTTTTTTAATTAATTTTTTTCGTTTAGTTTCGTTGGTTAATCTTAAATTTTTTTTATTTAATTGTCAGACTTTTATGATACATATTCTAGACTTGACGGGTTAATTTGGTTTGACAGGTTAACCTAGTTAATTTTAGGTAAACCTATTAATTTTTTTTCTATTTAGTTATCAACCTTTCATGATGTGGATCTTAAGTTTGATGGATTAACCTGATTTGAAAAGTTAACCCAATTAATTCATGTTTTTTTTTATTAATTTTTTTTCCTATTGGTTTTTTTCTTTTAAATTAATATATTTAATTATTACACTTTTATAACACGATCTTATAGCCAGACCTACATCCAATGCTCTTGGGTTCGGTGTTGCAGACAAACTTAATTAAACTTAAGTAATGTAAGTTTAATATTATTATTAATATTATAAATATTACTCTTGAGTCAAGCGTTACTGCTAGATCCAAGATTTTTGGGTATATATTTGCAGAAAGACCTAACACTTTTAGATCTTAATATTTTTTATGCAATAAAAAAAATAACCATGGTGTATGCCTTTGTTTTTTTTTTCTTTTTCTTTTTAAGTATTTTTCCGTGAATTGCATGATATAGTTCATAGTGAAAAAACTTATGCCTTTAGTTTATTTTTTCTTTATAGTTTTTTAATATTAAATTTTTTTCTGTTTAATTATCAAGTTTTTATGATAGGGACCACATATTTGATGGTTCAACTTGGTTGATTCAAATTGTTTTATTAGTTTTTTTTCTTCTTGTAGGTTTTTTTCTCTTTGTCTTTTTTTTTAATTAATCTTTTTTAAAATTATTTTATTAGTATTAAATATTTTTTCTGTTTAGTTATTACACTTTCCAATACGAATTTCAGGTTTGAGGAATTAACCTAATTTGGTAGGTTAACCTAGTTGATCCAAAAAAAAATTTCCTCGTTAGTTTTTTTTCTTTCGATTTTATATTTTAATATTGAATGTAGTCCACAATGAAAAAAACTAATACTTTTAATTTTTATATTTTTTTTTTATGCATTTCATGGTGGACTGCATAATGCAGTCCACCATGAAAAGACTAATGTTTTTTTTGTTAATCAATTTTTTTTTATTTTGTTGATATTAAATATTTTTCTATGCAGTTATCAAACTGTTATGGTAAGGGTTTTAGATTTGACGGGTTAATTCAGTTAGTTTAGATTTTTTCTTTTTCTTTATTAGTTTTTTTTGTTATTTTTCTTCTGAATTAATGTTTTTTTATTTAATTTAGTTCATTAGTATGAAATTTTTTTCTATTTAGTTATTGGTTGATGCCTTTTTTTGTTTAGTTATTCAGGTCGAGGTAATTAGAGAAATTATTTTTGTTTTTTTGCTATTTTTGTGCTTTTAATTGTGGATTATACAGTGCAGTTCATAGTGAAAAAACTAATGTATTTTGTTTGTTTTGTTTTTTTAATTAATTTTTTAGTTTAATTTAGTTTGTTAATGTTCAATTTTTTATTTAGTTATCAAACTTTCATAAGATGAATTTCGGGTTTGACGGGTTAGTCCAGTTAATTATTGGTAACCCATCAATTTTTTTATCTATTTAATTATTAAACTTTCATGACGTGAATCTAATGTTTGATAGATTAACCTACTTTAAAGGATTAACTCAATTTATTCAAAATTTTATTTTTTTTATTCACTATTTTTTTTAAAAAAAACTTACGAATTATAACAATATTTCTCTACATGACTTTTTTTATTTTTTATTTTTCAAAATGATCTTTGTTGATTTTGCTTCATAGTTTTTTATTTAAAATACTGTGAATTATTACAATATTTCCTCACATTGTTTTTTTTTGCTACAGTGTTTCTTCACATGTTTTTTTTTAAATCATCTTTGTCAATTTGTTTTTAATATTGAGTTGATTGAGAATTCAGCTTTAACTTTCCCCACGTGTTTTTTTTCTATTTTCCTTTAAATTTTCATTTTTTTATGTTTTTTTCAGAATTATTTTTTTACCATGGAGCTGAGTGAGAATTTAACTTTATAGTTTTTTTCTTTAAAACACTGTGGATTGCTACAGTATTTAACAAATTCATCTTTGTCAATTTGTTTTTAATATTGAGTTGGTTGAGAATTCAGCTTTAACTTTCCCCACGTGTTTTTTTTCTATTTTCCTTTAAATTTTCATTTTTTATGTTTTTTTCAGAATTATTTTTTTACCATGGAGCTGAGTGAGAATTTAACTTTATAGTTTTTTTCTTTAAAACACTGTGGATTGCTACAGTATTTTCCCACATAATTTTTTTTTTTTTAAAATAGTTTTTGTCGATTCTATTTTTTTTATATTGAGCTGATTGAGAATTAAGTTTCGTATTTTTCTTTTTAAAAACACTAGATAACTACAATGTTCCCTCAAGTGATTTGTTTTTCATGAAACATGCATGTTTTTTTTTCCTTTTAATTTTTTTATGATTTTTTTAAATTTTTATTTTTCATTTAATTTTTTAAATATTTGAGAATTCAGCTTTATAACTTTTTTTTTTTAATATTGTGGATTGTAATAATTTTTTAATATATATATTTTTTATTTTTTCTAAACACCGATAACACATAAGTATGCCATAAGACTGTAGTATTGCACAGACATGTTATCTAGAAAAAAAACAAATACATAAAAAAAAAATCTTGTAATAGGATGTATATCCAAAACTATTGAATCTACTATTATAGTCAAATCTATTTAAATCTAAGTTATGCAAGTTTAATATTATTATTAATATTATAAATATTATTTCTAGATAACTATTGCAGCTAAACCAAAAACTTTTAGATATATTTTATAAAAAAAAATATTTTAAATTTTAATTTTTCATAATATATTTTATATAAAAAATTAACACATGTCATCGCAGGTATGTAACTAGTGTGTGTATTATGTCCACTTGAAAAAGGGTGGGTGATAATGAGTGAACGTGGGTGGCGCTCTCAATCTTTCCGTTGCGGGCTCTCTCTTGTTCGGGCAGTGCACTGAAGGCAGTGTCGTAGCTGGTGAGAGGCACAAACTTGAAGGAATGATTGCCGTGCTTGCTGGATAGATACACGCCCATAAACACAACCCATTCACGCACTCCCCTGCCTCCCTTTCCCTCTAGCTTTTGGTATTTGTAGAACTAAACATTCCTAGCTGAACGACAAGCATAGTAATTCATTCATTAATGATAAGGTAAGGCAATTCATGCTGAGGTGATGATTCGTCCTACGGGGCTGCTCCGGCCACAGGGTTGCGACGCAATCTATATTTTACGATTTGTTTATTTTTTATTTAAAATTATTTTTAAAAATTTATTGGACCGTTTTGATTACTAATATTAAAAATAAAAATATTATTTTAATTTTTTAAATAAAAATATTTTTAAAAAATAATGTATTTTTAAATACCATTTTGTAATCTTCTCCCTGGACTACATCACTCAAGATTTGGCAACATGGGAAGCGAAGCACGCTCGTTTTAGTGCTATCAATACGGCAAATCCTTTACATAAAGAGCCTTTTATTTTTATATTTTAAAAATATTTTTGAAAAAAAATTAAATTATATTTTGTTTTAAATTAAATTTTATTATAGTATTCTCAAATTATTTTAATATAATAATATTAAAAATATATATTTTTTTAAATTATTATTTTAATATATATATTTTTAAAATACTTTTAAAAAATCCCTACAACACTCTTGAATAACCTAAAAAAAATATCAAACTCATTTCATTATTTTTTTATTATTTGTTTTAGTGGCACTACTATATATATATATATATATATATATATATATATATATATATATTATGTTATCAAGCCCTCCAAAGTACAGAAATCAATTTTCTTTATGGATTTTAAATAAATTACTGCTAATATATATATATATATATATATATATATATATATATAGATGCTTGGTAGTGTGATTGTAATCGTTCTTTAAAATATTTTTTATTTATTAAAATAATATAGTTTTTTATTTATTAAAATTTATTTTTAACATCAGCATATCAAAATAATTTAAAAATACCTAAAAATATTAATTTAAAATAAAAACATATATTTTTTAATTTTTTTAGATATTTTTAAAATACAAAAATAAATATATCTAATTTATTTTCTTTTCATAGTGTTACAAGTAAAACTGAAAAAATTTTACATGTCATTTATAGGTAAAATAAAAAACATTAAGATTAAAATAATATTAAAAAGTAATCTACAAGAAAAGATATAATATTTTTTTTATTAATATAAATATTTAAACCAGTTTATATGTAGTTTATATGTATTTTAGTTAATTTTATAAAGTTTAAAATGATTTTATAAATATTAAATGATTATAAGGCTTATAAAATTAAAATAAGTACTTAAAAATATTATTTTGAAATTAAAATTAAAATATTACTTAAAAATATTAAATGGCTATAATTAATATTTTTTATTAATTAAAATAATATTTTTTTTATTTTTAAAATTTATTTTTAATATCAACGCATCAAAATAATCTAAAAGTACTTAAAAATATTATTTTGAAATAAAAATATATATTTTTTTAATTTTTTAAATATTGTTTAAATATAAAAATAAATATACCTAATTTATTTTCTTTTTATAGCGTTATAAGTAAAACTGAATTTTTTTTACATGTCATTTACGAGTGAAATGGAAAACATTAAGATTAAAATAATATTAAAAAAGATCTATAATAAAAAATATCATATTTTTTTATTAATATAAATATTTAAATTAGCTTATACATATTTTAATTAATTTTATAAAATTTAAAATTAGTGATTATATAAATATTAAATGGTTATAAAATTTATAAAACTTGAAATAATAATATTTAAAAAATAAATTTAAAATTTAATTAGTAGAATTATAACTAATAAAAAAATATAATTTTAATTAAGATGATTAAGAATATGTTTGAAATCATGTATTTTAAAATTTTAATTTTTTTAATCGTATTTTCAACAAAGAAATTGCTTTACAATCATTTAAGCAAAGCAAACTAGCCATCGAGTCATCCAGTGACACTTTCCTATCAAGGTGACAAGGCACCAAATAACAGGAAGAATAATATATTTTTATTTTTTTTGCCCCTTTGGTAAATGCAATCCACAAGCAAATTTTAATCAACAGCGCGTGTGACATGACCTGACCTCAAAAAAGCTGCCTCCATCCACACATGCACTGTTACGTCAAAATCAACGTCGTGTCATTCATACATTCATTCATTCATCACAACACCCTCCTATCCTACGCGCTTTGCATCCCCATATTCCATCCCTGTTTATTGAGGCAGTTCTCACCTCATACTATTCCTTCTCTGTCACTTTGATCCCTGTACTATAAATATATGCAAATATGTCCCTTAAATCACAATTTCTTTTACTATTCTTAGCATCATCCCCATTTTCTTCCTCGAAGTAGACTTCATTGTTACACTTATCCCATGGGGGAGTTAGTTTGCTGCATTCGTTAATGATGTAAAGACTAGCTTGTTTCGCTTTTACTTATTCAAATTGCATAATTTTACATGTGAATAGGAAAAGAAATTAAGTTATTGTAGATTATGTTCTTAGAAAAACACCATATCAAATGAAATTGGATGGAAGGATGGGCGTTGCCACGTAGATTAAGGGATCTAATTGCAATTTATTACTATACAAGGTCTAATATGAAGAATCTAGAAGAATACATGGATGAAAACCGGCATTAAATCCCCACTCTCCCTTCACTCAGAGAATGTGAAAACAACCCAAACCAAACACCTGAAGCGCACTACGCACCCTGCACCTTCTACTCTCATCCAGCTAAAATAAGCAGTTTAATCCCAGGAAAAACAGTCACAATAAACCACTGAGCGGTGATGTCTCCTCAGAATCCATCCAGTTTTCTCCTTGTCTGCTAGCATTTCCTTCTTCCTTTTTTTATGACCACTCACTGCTCTACTACTTTCACTCCCCTCATTATTTTTATTTCAATTATTATATGACAACAAATAATAATAAATTTATTTCCCGTAACGGTTGTTTCTCTTTCCTTTCTAGCTGATTCCAGATCGAGAATAAAAAAGTTTGGAAAAAAAATCAGAAGTTGATTGATGAATCTTGAGTAATGGGGTGCGTCTACTCGCGATCCTGTATCGGCGAGGTCTGCATACCGAAAGACCTGAAAGCAAAAAACCAAAACCACCAAGAAACCACTCAGAAAGCTGGAGAGATTCCAGTCTTCTCCCCTGCTGCATCATCTTCATCACACGAATCCGAAACTCGTGACCACATCAACCAATTAAGCAACCATGAGTTAGGAATTGCAGGACTCTCACGTGTCTCCTCGCAGTTCCTCCCTCCTGACGGATCTAGAACCGTCAAAATCCCATCAGCAAACTACGAATTAAAATACTCCTACCTCTCTCAGCGAGGGTATTATCCTGACGCCTTAGATAAAGCGAATCAGGATAGTTTCTGTATCCACACTCCATTTGGTGCAAGTCTGGATGATCATTTCTTCGGTGTTTTTGACGGGCACGGGGAATACGGCGCTCCATGTTCGCAGTTTGTTAAGCGGAAATTGTGCGAAAACCTGTTACGGAACGGGAAGTTCCGGGTGGATGCTGTAGAAGCATGTCACTCTGCGTTTTTGAGCACGAATTCGCAGCTACACGCGGATAGTTTAGATGATACTATGAGTGGGACCACTGCTATAACTGTTTTAGTTAGAGGGAGGACGATTTACGTGGCGAATTCGGGTGATTCGCGTGCTGTTATAGCCGAGAAAAGAGGGAATGAGATAGTTGCAGTTGATTTGTCGATTGATCAGACTCCATTTCGTGTTGATGAGCTTGAGAGAGTTAAGCTTTGTGGTGCCAGAGTGCTTACATTGGATCAGATTGAAGGGTTGAAAAATCCTCATGTTCAGTGTTGGGGAAATGAAGAAGGCGATGATGATGGGGATCCGCCCAGATTGTGGGTCTCAAATGGGATGTATCCAGGGACCGCATTCACTAGGAGTATTGGGGATTCGATCGCCGAGAGTATTGGTGTTGTGCCTAACCCTGAGATTGTTGTTCTGGAACTTGGACCTCAGCATCCTTTCTTCGTGCTTGCTAGTGATGGAGTTTTTGAGTTTTTGTCTAGTCAAACTGTGGTTGACATGGTAATTTTCCTTTTCTTGTTGTGTTCTAAGAAATCTGATGCTGCAAAAACGATACCGCTGCAGTTCCTTAGTTCATATACAATTGCAGTTACTTATTCTGCTTATAAATCTCCAGGTTGCAAAATATAAAGATCCACGCGATGCCTGTGCTGCAATTGTGGCTGAATCATATCGACTTTGGTTACAGTATGAAACTCGTACAGATGATATCACAGTGATAGTTGTGCATGTTAATGGTCTAACTGAAGTAGGTGGACTGGACTTGTGGCTTACATCAATTCTCAAACGCTCTTTCTCCTACTCTTTGTTTCTTAACTCTTCAATTTTTTTTTCTTCTCATCCTTTTCCTATTGTCAGAGTTCTGTTAGTCAATCTACAATAAGTCCAGGGGCTTTACGACCACCTGTTCCGCAAATTGTTGAGGTAACAGGATCAGAATCACCTGCAAACTTTGGGTGGAATGCTAGGAACCCTCGCGTGAGGCATGATTTGTCACGGGCACGCCTCCGTGCCATTGAGAGTTCACTTGAGAATGGGCAGCTCTGGGTTCCTCCATCTCCAGCTCATAGGAAAACCTGGGAAGAAGAAGTAAGTATTATTTAGTACCTTATCTACTCTTGCATTTGAAGTGAACTTGTGTAAGAGAGAAGTGGTACTGTTCTTTGGGAGTTTTCACATGGAATATCCATGGTTGCTAAGTTTTTACTTATTCATATGCTACAGGCACACATTGAGAGAGCATTGCATGGTCATTTCCTCTTCCGAAAGCTTACTGATACTCAGTGTCATGTTCTATTGGATTGCATGCAAAGAGTTGAAGTTCTGCCGGGAGAAGAAGTTGTTAGACAGGTTAGTTTGTTCCTTGTTTCCTCTTTTAGTTTGGAGCAAAACTTTTACGGAGTTCTTTAGCTGACTGAATGAGCTGGGACTACCATGGAAGAATATATGATCACTGTAATGGATGTTTTTTGGTGTAATGGAATGTTGGTCACCATTTCTTGATCATATCCTCCTTCCATTTCATTATATCACAAGCTATTGCATTCTATTAGACATGCTATAAGATGCATGAATGTGTTAATCGAAGGAAGATATGAATCTGAAAGCATTTTCAGTACCTGGTTAGCATTGTAAAATTCGTGAACAAAGCTTTTAAATGGTCAACCTACTCCAGAAAACAATGCTTGAAACATAGAGCTGCCTGCAGCCTTCCTGATATGTTTTTCTAGGACCAGACAATTGCAAATGGAGCAGGTAATTGCTATTTGATACTGGCCTTACGTTTGCATGGTTGAACCTAAACAAACTACCAAATGCAAGAAGTACAGAATATCTTCTTGAGTGCCAGCCAATCTGGGTAGAGTTTTATTTTGACTGTAGAACTTTAATGATGGTCATGATTGGCAGGGTGGTGAAGGTGATTGCTTTTATGTTGTTGGCAGTGGAGAATTTGAGGTGTTGGCAACTCAGGTTTGCATTTCTATCTTCATTAAACTGTCAACTTATCTTTCTTTTTTGAGGAGTGAAGGGCCATGGATTGGTTGCTGATCATTCTATGTGATGTCAGGAAGAGAAAGATGGAGCATTGCCTAGGGTTTTGCAGTCCTATACAGCAGAGAAGTTATCGTCTTTCGGAGAGCTGGCGTTGATGTGAGTTAAAATTCCAATTGCTTTTGTACTCATGCTCTATGATATTTCCGTTGTTGCAAAACTTTCTTTGATATTTTTCATAAGCAGGAAAAAAAATGGAAGTCAACTGAACAGGTTCCCGAGCAATTGATCTCTGCTTGCTTTGTGATTGTAAACTTGTAAAACTATGTTTCAAATTGTTACAAACACTTGCATAATTGATTCAATACTCTTAGTAACCTGAACTCTTCCCTCACTTTCCTTTATGTAGGTGCATGATGTGATATTCTGTGAATTTTTTGATACATTCCTAATGGATTAAAATGGTTTTATTTCCTTATTTATTCTTTAAATGATAATCCTTGTTATACACGGAAATGCAGGTACAATAAGCCTCTCCAGGCCTCTGTTCGTGCTGTGACGAGTGGAACACTGTGGGCTCTAAAAAGAGAGGATTTTCGAGGAATACTGACATCAGAATTTTCTAATCTGTCATCCCTGAAGTTGCTTCGTTCTGTTGATTTGCTTTCTCAATTGACAATCTTGCAGCTTAGTCATATTGCAGATACTCTTTCTGAAGTTTCCTTCTCAGATGGCCAAACCATAGTTGATATGGTAAACTTGTATGCTTGAATATGTTTTTCTTACACTGGTTTCATTTTGATTTATGTTTCTTGAACATGTAATTGCAGGATGAGGGTCTCTCTGGATTACACATCATCCAAAAAGGACAAGTGAGAATTACTTTTGATGGGGACTTGTTAAGTTGTCCAAATGTTGGAAGTCTGAAGTCTGAAAATCAAAAAGAGGATGATTATCTGCACTGTGGTAGCAAGCTATCCTTAGAGAAGAAAGAGGGAAGCTATTTCGGTGAATGGGAACTTCTTGGTGAACATTTTGATTCTGTAAGTGCAGTTGCTATTGGTGAATGTGTGTGCTCTGTCTTGACAAAGGAGAAATTTGATTCAGTTGTTGGCCCTTTGGCAAGGCTTTCCAAGGGAGAGGAAAAGTACGTTATAATTTCGAGTATGGAAATAAGTACCTGAAAGAAACTATTTTTCTTAATTGACATTCATAGTGTTTCTCTCGCTCTCTCTCTCTCTCTCTCTCTCTGGGTCTTTTTATTCAACGGAAATTTTTTCGTGTTTTTTCTTAATTGACATCATTTAGGTCAAGGAGCTCTTCTTTGAATTTTTTCAAGGAATCTGCTGAAATTACCAATGTGGCAGCTCCTCTTGAAATTCGGCTATCTGATCTGGTGAGAGATGTTCTGTCTGTTGCTGTGCTGCTGATATTATACTTAATAGAGATACTATCTGGACATAGTCTAATAATGTTATCTGTATAGGAGTGGAGCCATTCTTTATATTCCACTGATTACAGTGAGGTTGGGCTTGTAAATTTGAGGGACTCAGGTTGGTTGCTTTGTTCCTCTGTAGCTCCCTCTTTTAGTATCCCGCACCATTTTCTTTTCCATCAGTCATTGGCCAGTTGTTTGATTGGCTAGGTTTGAAGCATAAACAAGTGCAAGGTTGCATATAATTTTTAGGGTAAATTACAATAACCACCTTGAGGTTCTGAAATTACAAAGACCACCTAAAAGTTCGAAATTTGACAGAAATCCCCTCCATGAGGACTATCCTCAAGAAAACCTTTTAAAATCTCTTTTTGTGCCCAAAATGCTCTTACTATTTTTAAAACCCCTTTAACAGTAAGGGCATTTTGGGCACAAAGTGTTTTTTTTTAAAAATTTTTATAATATCTTCAAACCTTTGCGTGTTCTATGTAATTTGAAGATAAGCAAATTTGAGACGCACCTACTTTTCCAACCTTCATGACTATACATGCTTGCATGGAAAGGGGCTGATGAAAATACCAGGTGTGCTATGGTGTTTATGGGAATCACACAGATTCTTATGAAATGCACCTTTTTTGTTCTTTCAGAAAATCTGCTTAGTTTGAAAAGGTTTTCAAAGCAGAAGATCAAGACTCTGGGAAAGGAGGAGCAAGTTTTGAAAGAGAAGAATCTTATGAAGAGTTTGGGTACTTCAGCTTTTGTGCCTGAGGTTCTATGTACCTGTGCAGATAGAAGACATGCTGCCATATTGCTAAATACATGCCTTGCTTGCCCATTGGAATCAATACTTCACACAGCACTTGATGAACCATGTGCACGGTTTTGTGCTGCCACTGTTGTTATTGCCTTGGAAGATTTGCATAAGGTTTCTTGTCTAAAAGCATTTCTTCATCATTTCCCTGTTGAATTCCTGATGTTGTAGTTTAGATATGATTAATGAAGTCTTTTACCTGAAGTTGTTGTTCAGATATGATTATTACAGGTTTTTACAGTGCATCTGTGTTTCATTTGTTTTCAGAATGGTGTTCTCTACAGAGGGGTGTCTCCTGAGGTCTTAATGTTGGACCGAACAGGATATATACAGGTTGGTTCTGGATTATGTTTTACCTGACGTCATGTTCTTAGATATTCAGATCAGTTTCGTGCTACTTTACAGTAAACTTTCTCCTGTTACTTACGAAGGAAGGTGAATTTCATGAATTATGCTTAATTGTTTTATTCTGTTGTCTTGTAGCTAGTAGATTTCAGGTTTGGAAAGAAGTTGTCTGGTGAAAGAACATTTACAATTTGTGGAATGGCAGACTCTTTAGCTCCTGAGATAGTTCAGGGAAAGGGGCATGGTCTTCCTGCTGACTGGTGCTGATCCATCATTTCATACCTAAAATAGAACTTTGGTTTAAATATAGCAACTGCTTTATTTAGCATCCAAAAGGAATCTTTTATGATTGTTTGTGTTTGCTGTTTGCTCTTCTGTTACCGAACTGAACATATTTGGTCATGTTAATCTAAAATTATATAGTGCTAAAGCTAGCCATTTACAGCAGAACAGTCATTTTAGTTTAACTTAATTGATTATATGTTCAGGTTAGCTGCTATTACGAGAAGTAGACATGGAGATTATTGTGTGCAATCACATACTTTATTTCCTTATGTATTTTTTGAAGATTTTGTGAATGACTATCGGTAGTATTTATTTACGTAAGTCTGAGTTAAGTGATCACCCTGTGTTTTTGGGAAGAGTTAATGAAAATAGGAAACTAGGATTCAGGTTGAAAGATCTGCAACAGCTTTTAACTTTTGACTGTGGTTGTGCAGGTGGGCATTGGGAGTCTTGATCTATTTCATTCTGCAAGGTGAAATGCCATTTGGGTCGTGGAGAGACAGTGAACTTGATACATTTGCAAAGATTGCGAAAGGACAGCTAAATCTTCCTTCTAATTTCAGCCGTGAAGCTGTCGAGCTCATCACCCAGGTCTTGTTGAGACTGTTTAAATTTTCTCTTTCATGATTTTTCTTTCTTTTCATGCAGTAAATTGTTAAAGCCATCAGATTCTTACTTGTGTATAAACCTCTTCAGTTGCTTGAAGTTGATGAAAGTTCAAGACTTGGAAGCCTAGGTCCTGATTCTATAAAAAATCATCCATGGTTTGATGGTATTGACTGGAAAGGGATTAGAGATAGAAGCTTTCCGGTTCCTCGTGAAATAACCTCTCGGGTTGCCCAACATTTGGAAAGTCACTCTGTGGAGTGCACTGCTCCTCTAACTTCTCAGTCACAAGATTTAGACGATCTCAATGCTCCTGAATGGCTTGATGATTGGTAGAAAAATAATTGGCATGGGATTTCCATTTCTCCACTACTCTTTGGGATGGAGCTCTCCTCTCCAGTGAGACCAGCTTTTGGGTGTTTGAGTACACTTGAGAGCCTAGAGATTGCAGAAGGTGTGCACAGAATGAAAAGTGAGCTTTGCGCCTGAACTGGCTCAGAGTTCTCCAGCCCTTTTCTGGTCAAAGTACTTGATTATGATAGCATCAGCAAATAATATCATATGGTGGGTAGTTACACTAACCAATTCAATGGAGAGGTCAGTTAATAAACTTTTCTATATGTTAATCGTGTATTTTCTTTCCCACTTCAGTAAATGTGTATATATGTAAATGAGAGAGGGTTTTTTTCGCCTATAACGAAATATAGCTTCCCACTTTATTCTTTATATGGCTTTTGATTTCACTGGCTTAGAAACATGGCTTTGCGGGAGGTTCTCTCTCTTATATATTCTTTCATTAATAGCTAATGTGGAATGTATTTTTATTGTTGAGAGCTGCTTCATGGATAAAACTCAATTGATTGAGATAAATGAACATGGGGAAACCTTTTTTGAGAGTGTTGTTACGTTTATTAGGGCGTTGGCTGAATCGGTCAGCCCTTTCTTTTTTCCGCCGAAATTTATATATTCTCCACGTAAATCCCTTCTATTTTCATTTCCAATAAGCCTGCAAATGCAAATTCAATCGTTTTACAGTCGTGTCTGTGTGTGCGCGTGTGCTTGGAAAGACACTGTTCGGCTGGAAATATTCCTCTCATTGATCGGAACCTATGGCGGAGGCCTCGCAGGGAAAACGTTATGAGATTGTGTCTGAAAGCCCTTGATAGCTCTGATAGTTTTTGTTTCTCAATTGACATGGATATCCCTTGCGGTGCCGAAAACTATGCGCCGCCCAAGAATGTTCGAAACCAGCAGCAATGCATGGTGGATATGGGTTAAGATTGATTGTGATCCAGAATAAGTGGATGATAAGCAAGAAATTGGTCGGCAAATGGATTTGTTACATAGGCTATAGAGATTAGGGTTGGAGGGTCCTCAACGCAGTCGATTTGTCAGTTCGGGTTACGGGTGAATTATTTCCAAACAATATGGGGAAGATGACAATAAGAGTTGCTACGAGGGCCTCAAAGCCCTGAAGGAAATTCTGGGCTGTAATTGTTGCTTGCACTGCTGCTGAATGTCACGAAACTTTTTTTTTTTTTAGCGGGTGTTTGGTGGTGTTGGTTTTTATTTATTTTATTTTTAGATGTTTTTTAAAAATATTTTTGGTTTAAAGAAAATATTAAATTGATGATTTTTTAAAGTTTTTTTTTGATGATTTTTATGTGTTGATATTAAAAATATTAAAAATAATATTTAAATGTATTTTCAAATGAAAAACTATTTTGTAAAGTATTTTACACCACAATATCAAATATCAAATATATTGCTGTCCATCTTTTTTTTTTTTTTAAGTTTTGTGAGAACATGTCTATTTTGGTAATCAATGCGCTATTCATTTTTCACACACATATATATATTATCATAAAAAATGGTTTTAGTAATTAGAAAATTAAGGTTTAAGTTTTTAAACTCTAAATAACTAAATTTCAATTATTTTTTATTTAAACACATAAAAAAAAACCATTTCATGAGCCATTATAACCTTGTTTCCAACAACAAATCACATTTTAAATAACTAATAAGTTAAAAATCAAATCAAATTAAAAAAATTTTAAGCGGTAGAAGTCATTTATATTAAGTTTTTATAAAAAAATGAATTTATAAATACTAAAATAAAAAATTATTAATAGCTAGAATTAAGTTATTCGAGAGTTTTCTCTTTTTTAAAATTTTTTAGTGACTCCCGCTTTTATTTTTTAATATTTAGAAACTAAAATATAAAATAAATAAAATTAGAGATGTAAATAAATGATCCAACATAGAAGATCAAATGTAAAAAAAATTAAAATGAAGAGATCAAAATATAAATTTACATGCCTTCTGAACAATAAACATGTGGAAGAGGTTGTATTTAAAAAAAATAGGAGGCATGGTCGTTGACTCAAGAGGAACCTCGCCATGCAGGGACTTTTAAAATGGGAAAGTGACGCTGTGTTCTATGGATTGCCGGCATACGTTGACCTTAAAATGGGTTTTCTTTCCTTCACTGCATCACAAATCCTAATAAATTCTTTTCTCACAAAAAAATAAAAAATAAAACTTGGATTCATAGAAGTAATTAGATAACAACTAGTGGGAAGAGAAGCACATCTCCTCCATAAAACTAAGCTATTAAATCATAATGCCGACAAAGTCATGGTTTAATTGTTCTTAGCAGTTGAAATTAGACTGTCATGATGCATCAAAACATCTAATATGCTCGGGAAGTAACAAGGTTTTTTTTCCAATGATTAGATAGAAATTCATCATATGTTTATATTAATATTTTTTTTTTAAGATTCAAGAAATTGATGATTGGTGATAAAAGACCTAACACCTGTAAAATATTATTTTTTGTTATTTAGGATTTTTTTAATAATAAAGTTAATATTTTTTAATAAAAAATATAATAAATGAAAAAATAAAATTTAAATTATTAAAAATAAGAGTGTTTGTTTTTATATATTAATTATATATGATAAATGTTCTGTAAAATAAAAATATAAATAAAAAATAACAAAATACAAACAGATTGATTATAAATTTAAACAAATTAAGCTAATATAAAATCTACACCCAAATATATAATAAAATGTGCGAAGGAGAAAATCGATTCAAGACAAGAAAACAGACCCAGCTCTTACATCATCAATGGCCAATAACAAGCACAAGTCCAGTGCCTTCTGTCTTGCGCCAGCAATTTTGGACAGGCCACCTAATATTATAGTTAACTAACTACTTTAGTTATGCTTGGGTACGGGTTCGATAGTTTTAACTCAACAAAATCATTTTGAATATATAAGATCTTTCAAGGTTTTTTTTACTTAAAAAATTTAATGTGTATGTTTATAATTAAATAAATTAAAAATAATCTATTTTAATCAAAAAAATTATTAACAAAATTAAAGATAAAACTGAAAAAATTAAAAGATAAGTATAAATCAAAATATTTGACCTCACAATATAACAATATAGGTTATTTATCTAATTGTGTTTAATGAATCTATTTATCAAAATTTATTTTTTATTTGATCAAATGATAATAAAAATAAATACATATATAAAATTAATTGAAAAAAATGAAAGAAAAAAAACATATTATGCAAGGTTGTAATATTAGATATATTATCTTTTTTTTTTGTTTTTAAAATAAAATTCATTTACATAAAACATAAAACTTTTATAAAAAATTAGAATAATCTCTTCAAAAATCAAATACATAGTAAAATAATTTAAAAAAACCTCTATTTAAATAAACAAAATAAAAATATATGAGAAAATAAGTATTAATTTAAATATAACTTAAAAAACCTTTAAAAAAAGTACATATTAAAAAAATATTTCAATTAAAAAAACTAAAAAAAAAGAAGACTTGGAGTTATTAGGACCAAGCAAACTAGGCTAATGTACATGGCTTCCATGAAAAGGGATTGTGTGCATAAAATATTTTTTTATTTTTTACTTCTAATAGGGTGGATGTTCATTCCAATTTGTTTTGAAAAGAAAGAAAAAAACAAAGTTAGATAATGTATTATTTATTTTTCCCTAAATTCTGATAATTGTAGTGATTGAGAAATAAAAACTTGTAATATTTTGATATAAAAATCTATTTTTTAATTTATTGTTAACTCAAAACACTTAAAAAATACCTTAGATATCTTGATAAATCCATCAATAACCTTAAACACCATAAAAACCCGCAATTCATCTAAAACTAAAATATTCTTAAGGTTAGATATGGTTTCTTAGACAAATTAAAGATGAAAAGATATCTAAATAGAACTCTCTTTACCGATTAGAACTCATTAATACTAAGATCAATTATTTTGTTACCAGAATTAATATCAATGTTGATTTTTTATTTTTATTATCAGAATTTAACGACTCCTTCTTTTTTCTCTCCAACCTAAAATTGGAGGGACACAATATATATAATTTAAAAAATATAAGGAATATAATGAACACTTATATTGAAGTTTGAAAAAGCCAACCATTTCCTTCACTTTATTCACTTTGATCTTATGTCTTTTAATATCATTCTATCCTAACAAATTAACCTTCTGTATTAATAAATTAATTTAAATTGACTTATAATTTGGTGTTGTAAGGTCAAAATTAATAAAAAGAAGAAAAGAATCGAAAAAAATTTATAAATAGCGAGTCTAAAGTATTTTATGAGGGGATTCACAATATATTTTGCATAGTAAATTCTTCACACATTTTAGAGTTTTTTTATAACTAGATAGAAAGCTTGTCATGTCTCTTGTGTTAACTTAAATTTTTTCTAACATAGAAAAATAATGTTAAGGTAATTCAAACATCTTAAAAAAAAAAAAATTAAGAATCTGGTCATTAACTCAATTATGTTTAAAAAGTTTGAGTGATTTAAATAATATGAATAAAGCAATGCAATGACAATGAAAAAACTAAAAAAAAATTAAAAGTATAAAAAGATAAGAAAAACTCAATTAGAGCTTTTCTATGTTAGCATGTAAATTTTGTGACCTAATCATAATATCAAGGTAATTCTATGAAAACATATTAAATAAAACTATGAAATTCAATTATCAAACAACTTAATATTAAAAAAAAACTAAAATAATTAATTTAAAAAACAATAAAAAAAATATAAGTCAACTATAATTAACATACTAACCTTTTGACCATGAGTAAATAACTAGGCTAATATTTGTAAGTGCTAGCAAGTTTTTTTTAATAATATTTATATTAATTAAAGAATTAAATTGCCCTATGCCAACTTGTTTATTACATGAAAATTAATTTGAAAAGAGAAAAAAACCTCCTGATGTAAGTTTAATGATTTTTGCTTTTAAAAGTAACGTGGTTTTTACACCATGTTTTTTTAAAAATAAAAGGAATAAATTGTCCTATTTAATATTTTTTTTAAAAAAACACTAATTTTTATGGAAATATTCATTACATTATGCATGTGCATTTGAAAAACATTGAATTGTCCTCGATCAATCTTATCGTGACTAAGAGACTCAAACTAAAAAGCCATTTACTCCAGTATTAAGTTTATTGATTTTTTTACTGAAAAGATAAAATAATAATTATACTTTTATAATAATTTATATCTAGGTATACAGTGAACTCACCATGCACCTCAGTTTTTTTGTCCTAATTGCTGAAAAGAAACTCTATATTAATCAAATTATAGTTAATAAAAGCTATATATTAGGTTTCGTTTGATAGTATAGTGAGATGTAATTGAAATTATATTTTGCCCTAGCAATAATTTTAAAATTATTTTGTTAATTAATACATACCATAGTTTTATAAAAGTTTAAGTGAAAACTCTTTTGTTTTAAAAGTCTATAATTTATAGTTTTTATAAATTTATATCTTCAAATTACAACGCAAAAACTATTATAATATTAAATGCATTAAAATTTTTATAACTTATGGGGCTGCAGATCATTATAATATTAATGTGATGGGGTGATAATATCAGATAGTTGCAACAGCGGGTTATGGCTCAGTGATTGTTGGAGTTTTTTTTTTGTTTTGAATTTTAGTTTGAGTTTTAACAGAAGTGAGGTTGGAGGGTTGTTTTTTTTGTGTTTCTATTGGGTCTTTTCTGTGTGGTATGCTTGTCATTCTCATGATGTCTTATCTGCTCATTAGATTTGCAGGATGTTTAGTGAGCCGTAACATTAGTCGTGATGTGCATAAGCTGACCCGGACATCTACATTAATAAAAAAAATATTAAATAGTTGGCAAGCATGTGTTTGATAATGTTGTACATGATGCTTTTAAATTAAAAATAAATTAAAATAATATTTTTTATGTTAATATATCAAAAAAAATTATAAAAATCTATAAAGTTATTTTTTTTAATTAAAAATCAATTTTAAAAAAACAAATAAAATCAAGATCATATACACGGAACCATCTAGGTGGTGACCAAGTGGTAAGAATTTAGGATTAAGAAATTTGCTCTTTCTGTAGTCTCAAGTTCAAGTACTTGATTGCTTATATGATGACTATTAGAGGCTTACATAGTCATTAATTTTAGAGCCTATAAAATTAGTCATGATATTTAAAAATTAGCCCGAATACTCATATTAATCCAAAAAAAATAACACATACGGTCATGAATATTTTATAGCCAAGTTTCACATTGAGTGAAATAGTTAAAAACATTTTCGTGTTCATGCACGTTACCTTCAATAATCACTGTCGAACCTAGAATAAAAAATAAACAATCACTTGCATAAGATACATGTAAATTAGCAATTCTAGTTTTTCCAAGGGTTCATCTGATCCTTTATCCTTGACACCCCTTGCAATCTAATTACAGATTTATATTAAAAATTAAATCACTTGTAGATGCAACTACTGAGGTTAAACTTTCCATGAAAAACAAAAAAAAAAATAAAAACCCACCAATATCCAGACAGAAAAGACGAAATGTCTTGTTGATCAAGATGCTTTCTTTCTAATGGGCAGAGGTGAGCATTGATTCCTGGACTGTTTATACCGCGGACCACCTATATTTTTAATTAATATTCTTTTAGTATTTTAATATACCAATGTTAAAAATAAAATATTTTTTAATATATATATATATATATATTTAAATAATCTAGAAAAACATTTATCATGTTACCAAACCAGTTTTAAACAGTTTTTAGAATTATGAACTCAACCCGAATGTGAATAAAAAACTAAACCAATTGATGGGCTTTTTTAGTTAAGCTACGAGCCGAAATATCTTCTTAACTAAGAATACCCAAAACATTTAGGAAACTGTTTAGTCTGATTAATTTCATGTTATTTTTTATAAATATTCTGAATAATTCTATTAATACAATCACCACTGCTGTTAAAGTTAAAAACAAATGATTTAAAACCATACAATAGATGGTTTAATAATAAAAACTTGAAATTAAAAAGTTTTTTTTGTCTTAAATTCAAATATTATAATTGCTAATATAATAATAACTAAAAATTTATATAATTGTTAATTTTAATATCTGTAAAATTAGTTAAAATATATAAAAAAGTATTATATATATACAATTTAATACAAAAAAATTGGAATCTTCGAAACGTAAACGATGGGCATACCAACACACCAATCAATTATGAAAGAATGAAAAAAGAAACACATGGATGCATGATTGACACATCATTAACTAATTAGCGAACTGGGCTGGACTTCATGTCAATTCATGAAAATAAAGAGAAATTTCTATGTATTACTAAAGAAAAATTCACTGCGCAAATGAAACTTTTTTTCGAATGGCTTACATTTTAATTCAGTATCTGCAAATCTCACCAAATCCCAAGAACCTGAAAAATGTGAAGATCGTGGAAAGTAAAGAGTAAAAAACAGCAGATGAAAATAAAGATTTATGTTTTATACATCTAAAGTGTGTCTTGTGTTTTCAGTTTGTTGAATCCTTCTTTCTCTAGTGGCAAACCATTGAACTGTTCTTCTGGCAATTGGCAACCAAAGCTGCCTCTGTCTGTCTGCCTGTGCATTACTTCCAGCCTGTGAAGACACTCTGTTAATGGTGTCCTTGAGACCAAAGCTTCTAATCCTAGAAAAAGCAGTGATCTCAGATACCGATCTTCTGTCAGTTGAATTTATAATCCTTGATGTCTGACCTAAAATCCCTTTTGATTCTGATGTTGAAGGTTCACCTTGAATTGAAATTGGAGATTTTTTGTTGACCGGACTAACCTTGCTTTCCAACAATCTTTTCATTTCTATTTCTTCCTTGATCTTCAAAACTTTCTCATCTTCTGTGCCTCTATTGGCTGTCAATTCCTCATCCAAATCGAGAGTATGGAACCTGTTGCTGGACATATCATGGAGCATCTCTGAATTCAAGAACATGAGGTCTGAAGAACTAGCACTGCTCCATCTATTCTTCAAGACCACATCAGATACAATAATTTTGTGCTTGAACTTATTGAACATCTTTTGATCGTTATCACTGCCTTCAACTTCTTCTTTGATCCATATTTCTTCTTCCTTGCTAACCTTTCCACTTTTACGGAAGCTGCTTCCGACGCTAAATCTCGATGACCCTTGACGATTTTCCTCCCTCTGGACAAACAACTCCACGTTTGAGTCTTCTCTAAGCTCTGATTGATTCCCCAGGTATCGCATGCTATTTGAATAAGTGAAGATTGTCGGGTCCTCAGGATTGACCTTTCGCCTGCAAAGAGGGCAGCTTGAATGTTTTTCGAGCCACTCATCGACGCAGTTAATGTGGAAGGCATGCTTACATTTCGGCAGCAACCTGAGAATTTCAATATCTTCAAATTTTGAGAGGCAGACTGCACATTCAAGCCCTTCTCTTGATCCTTTAAGAGAAGTAAATCTGAAGAAAGGAAGCGACTCTATTACTGTCTTATCGATCCCAGAGAATCGAGATGCTGATCTAGTGAGTGCCGGACCATTTTCTGAACCACCATGAACAAGACCTCCCCTGTGGCAGAACTTCGCATAGAGGAGGAGGATAAAAGTTAGCGAAAAGATGAGGAAGAGAACTCCTATAACAACAGCAAGACTGGGTCGGAAATTCGAGACAGCATCCTGTGAAGGTCCATTCCCCTGGATGAAAGTATTCTGTGCTTGGACTCGGAAGAGCACAAATAGGAGTTGCAAAGTGATAAAACTTGATTGATTCATGGTAAAATCAGAGCATCAAAATGATTTCCGAGAATTCGATGTTTTTCCTGCAAGCATTCTGCTAGAGGAGGAGTATCTTGTGGGTGCAAAGCCAATGGGGCAGCTTGTGAAGCATAGTCCTATGAAATAAAAAAGGTGCGAGTGACCCCAGTATGGCGTATGGTATTTATCTAGTTTGGCAGTTTTCTTGCGAAGCAATTCATGACATGTCTTCATTTCATAAACAATTTTTATATTATAGTTTAAGTTTTTAAACTTTGAAATGCAGTAGTGACGACAAGGTGGAGAGGCTTGTAATTTTATGAAACAGTTTTGGCTGCTGCCTTGGTGGTCATCTTCCTGTGCATTTCTTTTTTTCTTTTTTTTGTTGGTGTCGTTGATCTTGACACTATCCATAGTTTATTCATTAAAATTTATTCATTAAAATATTGTAACCAATACCGCATACAGTGATGCAATAATTAACATATTTTTTTTTCAAGTTAATTTATATATATTTTAATTAATTTTATAAATTTTAAAATTTATAAGATTTGAATTGATATTTTTAAAAAAACAAATTTAAAACTTAACCAATTAAATTATATTCCTTATAATTATATTTGACATTTTCTCTTTTGAATTTTAATATTAACCTGCATTTAATGAAGTTTTTTATCAGGTGAACTGTTTCTGTTACCATAATTTACATTGAAAACTATATATATATATATATATATATATATATATATATATATATATGACATTATGTAAGTATCATTAGTATACTTTGAAACGCAAAACCAGTTGTTGATAAGACCATCGAGGTCACTTCCAATTTGCTTCATTAATTACTGCAATTTACAAGTCAATGTTTGTTGTGCAGGAAAAGCCAACAAAGTCAAGCAGATGGCAAGTAGGTAGGTGTTTCACTGCATTAAAGCTATTTTAGTTTTGTGGTTGTATTATTTTTTAAAATATTTATTTTTATATAAAGATTTTGTCAATAAATCCAAAAAAAAACTTAGAAATTAAGGAAAAGACCACAATAACACATACTTAATAACACAAGCGACACATAAAATGACAAAATAAACTTTGATTTTTCGATTATAAGATTGCGTAATCAAATCTTTATTTTATCAAGCTGAAAAAACAAGTAAATATATAAGTATATCTTTTATATATCATCTAGATTTGAAATAAAAATAAAAATTAGTGACTACAACACAATATAATTAAGACTTAATAATCTAAAAATATTAATTGTAAAACAATATGATAGAACAAGAAAGATTTTAGAAGCACAAGAGCATCAATAATTAGAGTTGATAAACAAAATAAAACATTTGAGAAATTTAAAAGGAAAAGAGATGGTTATTGTTGAAGAAAACCGAGACACTCCAAATCCTAAAAAACATGGTTACACTCCAAATCCTAATAAACATGGTTATCTATTTCAGAATCTTAACGAAAACACCCCCTCACAAAAAGTTATGAAAATCTTGCTGAGATTTGAAACTAGAGCCTAGAACTAAAATTAAAAGTAAAAAAAAAAACAAGGTAAGCTAAAAACAAAAAATTTAATGGTCAGGATCTATTGTATCATCGAATCATGTTGAATATTGTATCAAAGTCTTAAGATTATAAGCTCAGCAAATTTAAGCATTGTACCTGAAGACAGCCTCTTCCCTTTATTCTCTATTCTTTCAAGTGCAAGACATGCATGTACTGTTTGATTTGTCATTAGTAGACTATATTCATGCTGAGGTAAGCTCAGATTATAATAAAGTCGTGGTGAAAACAGTTGTTCTGCTCAAGTGGAAATGGTCAAGAAAACCTAGCTTGTTAAGGAATATGATTGTTGTCTTTGCTAAAGCATACTTTCCATACCCTTTTTAGGAGAAAACAATCTGCAAGGAATAAACACAGACACACCAGACCCGGCAGTGTTTCTCAAGTAGGCACATGGAGGATAATGGCCAGATTTCTTGAAAAGTCAAAGGCACAAAGCGTTACAGGTAACATATATATTTTGGTTATTCTCAACGCTTATTTGTTTAGCCGCCTGCAGCAAAGAAAAACATCACAACTGCTCCAATCCAACATGAAGAATAAAATACAGATTAGTTTGTTGGTGAGGATCTTGATGTTTATAGCAATATCTGAAAAATCCATCAGTGACATATTCTTCTTTGATAAAATTAATCTATGTTCTACAGCTGTTATGACGGTGAGAAAGCCATCTGTATCTGTGGAACCATAGCCAGAAAACCTACAATACTTTTTCAGGGTGCAGAAACTTCAATTTTTTTTTCAATGGTAACCGAGTTCACTTTGTTTCCTCGAGTTTGAAATGAACATGTTCAAAATTCTATGAGATACGGGGCTTAAAATGGAAAAACAGTTTGCTGACACTTCATAAGCAGAGATAGACAGCTAACAAGCGTCATCAAACTTCTTAATAGGCAAGCAAACATGTTTGAGAAATATCAAGAGTTCCTTTCACAATCACTTAATGAGGATCCCATGTTCAAATCCTGTTGTTTGACTAAGAAAAATGTAACTTTCGACAGCCAGGACCACACCAGGTTTTTGCCGAGAGATTGAGTGTCACATTTTCCTTCACAAAAAAAAGGAAATTTAAATTGAAATAGTTTTAACATTACTATTAGACGAAGAAATGAAGCAAGAACATTGATTATCATACACCCCTGCAATGTTTGATTGCATAACCAGTGCAGCTGAAAATAAATCAGCGAGGAAGCATAATGAAAGTATGGAGGGCTGTCACAAGAGGTATACAGGCCATCACCAGATTATGCTTCCCTAAATGGTCACTGGTCGTGTTGAGCAAAAGATGATACACTTCAGCTCTGAGTGGAGGCGGCGGGATTGGCATTTGGGAATGTAGCTAACCCATTGCCAGCATCTGGATTAGCATTTTCTTCACTTGCATGTCGAACAAACTCCTCAGGGGACATGTGGGAACCATGGCAAGCACAAACAATCCTGATTTGGTTTGCACTGTATTTGTAAGTAACACCAGAAATTGTTCTGCCATTCGGACCAGGCGCTGTGGTAGAAACCCATGGCAAATTTGGATAGGAACCACATCCCCCAAATTTTATTGCGGGACCAATACCTGGCTTTATGGCTGAAAAATCAAAACAGATGGTTTCAGCTGTCGAACGCTCAGGTGGTGCATCCTTTGGCCTAAAGTTCATGGTGCTTCCTTTTGCATCATCTTCAGTATGAGAAGAGGAGCCTTCCTCTGTGATTAGTTGTTTGGCCCGTCCCAATGTCCTCCCATCAAATTGTGCAACCTCATTAGAATTTTGTGCAATAGCTTGCATGGCTGCTATATGCAAATGACAAAGTTAAATAAAAAGAGAATCATTTTGAATCATATAGCCACAGCAGCATAAAATGGCTTCAAACCATAATGACAACCAGAAACAGCTGATGGAATTGATATCCACAGCCAATGAATCAGTTGAACATACAAAACGTAACGAGTCTATAGCAGGGATAATTTGGGAGAAAAGAATGATTAGAATAATCTTTCATGTTTAAATCTGAAAAATCAATATCCTCGTCAACGTAACGAGTCTATAGCAGGGATAATTTGGGAGAAAAGAATGATTAGAATAATCTTTCATGTTTAAATCTGAAAAATCAATATCCTCGTCAATCTATTGTCCTTATCATAGATATGGGTCTCATGCAAAGATGACATTGGTTCACCAGTTACAATCTACACAAAAACATGCATAGGCACAGCATATCCCAGTTTTCCACATCTTCGATAGTTTTAATCAGACAAGTCAATCTGTTTCCCACGCAAAAAGAAAAGACATCAATAGGCATAAAAAGGAAATCGCATTATGATCGTGTGCAGGAAATGTCAGGACTCTATGCATGGTGATGGATACAAAGAAAGGCATAATAATCTCACCAGCAGGTTTCTAAATTAGGAAATTCCACCACATATTCTTTAAGAATGGAAAAGATAAAAGAACTGATAAAAAGTGAAAAGAATGACCTTGAGAAATCTTCTGCCCATCATTCTGCTTCTCTGCATTTGATGGAGCTCTGCCAGGATAGGAAGAGTGTAACTGTTGAAGATGAGAGACCAGGCCCCAGGAATTATCCTTGTCCAATGTCGGAAGCTGGACTGGAGAATAGCCAAACATAACTGGCAAATTTCCAGGATTCACAGAATGGTTCCCAGGTCGCTGCTCGCCATTTGAAGTAGGCAGCACCTGAACCATGCCTGTCATTGGATGTCCTGAAGTGCTGGGTGCACCAACAGAGTTAGACTCCTTTACAGGAAATGAGTGAACATTCATGATGCTTACTGGTTGAACTGAGAATGGAACTCCATAATTCAAGTTTCCCTGCTTAAATTCATTTTCCGAAGAACCACTGAGCCTCCTTTGTCCTTGTAACTCCACAACACTTGAATCAGAAAATCCACGAATTTCATTTGTAGCCTCAGGAGGACCACCAACTCCAACAAACTGTTTGGAGCCATCATCATGGTGAGAAGCCAACCTTGAGGTGGAACCCTCAACTTCAGACTCTGCCACATCTTCGTTTTCAGCAGTTGAGCCATCTTCTGTAGTTATGGAGATATGTGATTTCTTTTCATGTAAATCAGAATGATGAGCATCTCTCTCATGCTTCTTCTGATTATTTAAATCATCAAATAACAGTTTACGCTTGTTACCCAGGTCTGATCTTTTTTCCTCATCAGTTTCAGCAGATCTGTTAGCGCTTGAAACCCACAGCCCCCTATTGTTCAAATTAATAGGCGCATCTGCATTGTTCTTGGAAAGGTCATTAAAGAATTTCTCTTGAGGTTTCACTGAATCACTTCTTTGAGACCCATTACTTGAATCTTGCTTCTGGGTATTACCATGAAGAAAATTTTTAAAATCATCTACCAATTTGTTGCCTCTATCACCTTCTTCTGTCCTAGTATCTGACGAACTGCCACTTTTACCTTTGGATTTGGCAGATGATCCACCACAACCTAGTCCCAAACTAAGCTCAAGCCCATTCTCATCCTCCATATTCAGGAACGAAAGATGCCAATCTGATCAAGTTACAAAATTTTCCAATAATCTCTTTTGCAGGTACTATCCTTCACATTCTACCCTAAAACCAGAAGGTACAATCTCCAAATGACCTGCCCTGCCTCAGTGAAAGTTGATCTTGCTCAAGGAAACAAAACAGGAAAGAGAAATCAGTTTCAATGAGACTGAAAGGTATGAAAAGGAGAGAAGAAATATACAAATCACAAATAATAAGACATGAAGTTGAATATGGAAAACTATTGATCAATCCAACTCAATTTAACAGTCACTTAAATCCCACCAAGTTCATATTGCAAAATAAGCTTTATGGGATCAAAATGGTGAACTGGTAAAAACACAAGAACTTCATATAGAAACTATCCAAATTCTTCTATTTCATGCTTTTGAACAGCATTGAAAGCTGTGCCACTTTTTTAGTTTAAATAGACAACTCCAGAAAAGCGAATTAATTTCACATCACCAAGAAACACTGAATCTGAACGATTTTTCATTTTGATATAGCCTGAACTAAAAGAAATGGAACATGATAAGACTTGAGCAAGATGTTTAAGTGCCCCACGCACGAAAACCATAACACACACACACCCTCTTTGAAATTTTATAAACAAACAAAATACAAAAGATACATAGATCAAAACCTTAAAATTCCCAGTTCTCATGAACGAGCCCACGAGACAAACACACTAAGCAACAGTCCATACAAATTTTTTTTGGCCCAGCCACCTCAAGCAACTAAGTCTTTATGCCCATATTCTTTCTATTAGTTTCTCAGCAACTAAAAACGAGTGCCCAGATCTGTCTATCATCAAATCATGCAAGCAAAGTCCATAAATTAAGGAAATTCACAAGAACCCATTAAACTCAAGCACGCAAAGAAAAGAAAACCCAAAATTTGGATCAAAATTAGCTCCTAAACCAAGCTTAATTTTTTTTAAAAAAATCCAGATGCAAATCGTTTCAAGAATTATAAAGAATCCATACATAAGTCAAAACCGTAATATATATATATATATATATATAAATCGTAAAAACAGAAAGCAAGTACCTGAATCGAGAAGATCAGACCTTAAGCCAAAAGGAGTTTTTGAACAAAGAGCAGTGAGAGATAGTCAGGCGAGAGAAAAATAAAAGAACGACAAAGAAAAGGGCGAGGTGTGTTTTTTCTCCTAGCTATATATAAAAATATATAATAAAATAATAAAATGTAGAAAATATATTGAAAAATTACACAGATTAAAGAATCACAAATGGTACATGATTCACTAGCCGCAGATATTAGAAACTCTTTCAAATTGCAAATTCAATAAACACAACATTAAAAAAAGAAAAAAAATTATATTAAAACACTAGTAGTAATCTTATTAATTTTATTAAAAAATCTTGATAAAATAAATTTAATAATATTAAAAAAATATTAATAATAATTATAATAAATTATATAAACAATCTAAAAATAAATAAATTTTAATATTTTTAATCAACCAGCTGGTTTGGTCCATTTTATTAATTATTTATAAAGTTTTTATGATATTATAAAAAAAAATTATTGATTTTTTTAATTATATCAATAATATTTTTATTAAGATTTTAATATAAAATTAGCTTGTATGGTTCATTTTATTAATTATTTAAAATTATTTTTATTTCGTTAAATTTTTTTTAATAATATTGATGATGACATTCTGATCAAGGTTTCAGCCTGTGATTTCCCCCCCCCTCCTTTCTGCTTATTAAATGTTTTGTTTATAAAATTAAAATATGAAGATCGTGAATTGTAGAGGTCATACGCTGTAAATTATGTTATTTCTCTGAATATTTCTACACTGTATTATTTTATTATTTGTTTCTGTGCAAGAGTTGAAAAACACCAGAAAAGTGAGGGGGTAGGTTTTATTTTATTATTAGTTTTTAGTACAAAACTACACGTGATTATCGTGAGAATAGATTCTCCGCACTCGCTTCCACTTGTATTTTGTCGTTATATTGTTTTGCTAATTGGAATAGTTCATGTACAAATTAGATTGCTAGTGTCTTGTCCTCATTTCCACTTCTTGTCAGGTAATGCTCACTATCTCTAATTTTGACCGATTTAAATTTTAAGGTTACTATGATGCTTATTTGTTTTATTACAAGTACATACATAAATAAGAATATTAATAATGTATACATTTTATTTTGTTATATTCTATTTGTGATATAAAATATATAAATGAGTAATTTTTTTAATATAATTTTAAGTATAAAAATTATATTAAATTAATGTGACATTTAAAATTTCAAATATTAATATTAATTATTTTATTAATTTATCCATTGAAATCTTATATATTATGTTTGTGTGTTATATAATAATTTTAATTTAAATAATATAACAATAAATGTTATTGTTAGTGTGTAAAATCATATGTTATAGTAAATTAGTTATTATGAGAAATCTTATATATTATGTGTGTGTGTTATATAGTAATTTTAATTTAAATAATATAACAATAAATGTTATTGTTAGTGCGTAAAATCATATCTTATAGTAAATTAGTTATTTTGAGAAGTGTGGTTCAACTGATCAGGTTTTGAGTTTGCTTTTTAGAGGTTATTAGTTTGAGTCCCATAAATTTTAGGACCACTAAAGGTTTATATGATCGTTAACCTTAAGGTCTATAAAATTAGTTAATGTGGATGTAAGCTAACCCAAACATTTATATTAATAAAAAAAATTAAAAAAAAAAGTAGAAGAACCTGTAGAGCTATTGTTTAGATTGTTGATGCAAATGTCATTATCATTCTTTTTAAGCTATGACCTCCAAAGCCCTCCTCCATGTTTTTATATCTAAGATAAATAAGATGGAAATTAAGTTGAAAGGAAAGAGAAAAAAAAAGAAAAAAAGAAAAAGATGTGATTGTGTAGGCTGCTAGCAAAGGAGAGGGAAATAGAAGAGTAAATATAGGGGAAGATATGATCTAGATTTGTAATCTCTTGTAAAAATTATATTTTAGTTCTTAATTTCTAAAACTTATTTACAATCAAGTCTCACTTAATTAATTATCTCGGTTAAATTTTTTAACAATGATTCTTAACTCTTATGGCCTATTAGATTTCTAATATATTGATCCAAATATAAATCATAATCCTAACAAAAAAAATAAATAAATAAACTTATTATCAATTTAACAAATTTATTTATTTATTTATGAAGAACAACTGCAGTGCCTAGTGGCATATCATAATCCTTTATATGATAAAAAAAAGTCATATATGATCTGACTTAATTTTTTAATGACTAGTTTCTTAATGTAAATATTATCTTTTCTTCAAGAATATTTTGATTTAGGCATTTGACCATGAAATGCATATTTTTTATTAAATCATATTTATTCTCAACATCATTGTTGCACTCGATATTATGACAACTATAAGTGGAATGAGTAAAAAAAAAAACAAAAAGAGTCTTCACTTGGTATTGTGATTACTAGAAAACTCTAACTGGTATACAGAATTTTAAGATAATAAATTGATTATACTAAAGAAAATATATAATTACTTTTAAAATTATCTCTTGTCTTTTCTCATATTTAATTATGATTTCATTCATTGCTTCACTTATAGTAGCATGATTTAGGAGCAAATTGATGTTTACATTAAGGCGATTTAGGAGCAGATTGATGTTTACATTAAGTGCCTTGGTAAATGTTATCTCAATAGCCTTAATAAGGCATAAAGACTTTCTTTTAAAGATAGGATAACTATTAATACCATGAAAAACAATGTTAGCATGAAACTTACAAGTTTGGTTGGGCTTGTACCACTAATGATATGGTGACTGAAATGGGTTTGAGGGATAAAGTTTGAGGGATAAAAGCAATTTGTTTGATGCTAACCAATCTCTTATACATCTTATTCAATGGTAAAAGAAGAGGTGGTAAGGTTCTTTCTTTTTTTAGAGGTTTTCATAAAGATAATAATTATTTCTAGTTTGATTATTTATTTAGTATGGTTGATTTTTGGTGTTAGTGTGTTGATTTTTAGGAATAAAAGGTGTCAAACTTGAAATTAATAGGTGTTTAGAAGTTAACATGACCGGAGTTCCCTCGTTGATTTCTATTCTTGGTTTGGTAATAATTTCTTTCCATATTATGAACTTTCTTTTCTTTTCTCTTTTCAATAAATCCTTCTAGATTTGGCAACATCTAAGATATTTCTGTTTTGATGGCCTCTTCAATCCTTTTAGCCACTATTACTATACCAACAAAGTATTGGGCTAAACTTCTAACAAGGTATTTAAAATAAAATGTTTTAAATGTATTGCAGAACAAGGTAATCATTTGCCTTCCTAACAATAAAAGATGTATTTTGACTGCCACTTCACACCACCTCTAGATGTACTTTTAGATCAATATTTTTGAGGCTTGTTTATATGCTTTGTAGGCTTAATTGATCAAGGACTACATTCAAATTAAGCTTTTATTATTTGATGAAAGCATCCATCAAGTCTCTCTATCTTTTAATCCTGGTGCTGTCAAGCTTCATCTACTAGCTCAAGGTAGCATCACTTAAATTCTCAAAGGAGAAATGTATCATTAGCTTCTTATCATGTACTATTTTATTTATTTTACTAAAGTGTCCTCAAAGACAGGCCATCGAGTATCGAGTGCTGTTATACTTGATGAACTCAAGACTTTGGATTCTTTATGATAACTATATCGGGCATTAGGTATATCTTAATTGTCTTTATAAGATCGTAAATCTATATCCATTTTATCATTTTTAACATTTTTTTTTAATTACAAACAACTTCTTAGATTTAGATTCTTCCATTATCTTGGATTTTTTTTACTTATAAGTAGTCAAGTATATGGTTAGAGGTGTTTGTGTTTAAAGTGCTAGTTGAGTAAAAAGAAAATGAGCTGTATATTAAGATTTTGGTGAAACATCGTTTACCTCTAAGTTTGGTGTGATAAAGATAAAGGAGCTATTAGAGATGATAATGCTTGTTGTATATTAGCTACGGGTAATGCCTCGTCGTGGACTTATTCATGGATTAATGTCCCTTCCTTGGACATGATTGTTTGTAAGGCTTTCTTGAGCAGACTAGGAAACTTAATAACCTATCCTTTGAGGTTGTTTATATCTTTTTGTTGATTTATTTCTAGTTAATTCTTTTCCCTTTGATCCATTTGTCTTTTTTGAAGTAGATTTTAAAAAGAGGTTTGATTTTAGGGGACTATATTCCATATGAAAAAAATTTATTCATGATGATAACAAGTGTATGGATCATAAAATGTATAAGAATGTGTGCAGAGAGTAGATTAGAGATGTGTTGATAGTATAAAGATACGTTTTAAAAAAATATCTTATATATTACATGTGCTGAGTTAAGTTTACCATCTAATCTCGAAAGGTTTCTTATTTGCTCAGTGATCAACCTCTAAAGGGCTAACATAAAACCTACTATATATGAATAATATAGGATATGACCATATCACATTGGCTTACTAAACATATTCAAAGAGACAATCAAATCAAAATTGAATGGTTTAATAAGTCTTATCTAAATCAAAGATTATTAAGGTATTGCTACTCCCTAACCTAACCTAAATCCAGGGTACGTGCTTTTAAATAGTGTTATGTGAAGGCATGAATCCATAACCAAAACATACATGTCAAAATGAAATAAAAAAATATGCTAAAAATTAAAGTAGAAGGTAAATAAACACAACAAACATGTTAATAATAAAAAGACAATAAGGCTATGTTTAGATTTAAAGTTATCTAGTGGAGTTGTCATTTTGCTGCACCTGACATCATAATAAAATTTATGTAAAATGGGTAAAAATAAAAAGGAAAAAAAAGGTAGCTACTTAGTATCATACTATGAAACCTTAACTTGTCTATAAAGTTCTAAAGTAAGAGATTGATTATGTTAAAAGAAAAATACTATCATCTTAAAACATCATACTTGAGATAAGTTGTATTATTATTTGTCTTTTATTCCTAATAGTTTATTGTTCTTAATCTACCAATGATCTATTTACATGGGTGATAATAAATATGCTCTAATGAGTTAACTCTGGGTGGACAAGTATGTTTAAACTTATCCATTATAAAGTCCAGATTATCTTTATCACTTCAAATTGCTTAGTAAATCCATATGCTTATAACCATTTACTCTCAATCATAACCTATAACTATTAATAGCTTATCAGGTTAAATTAATGAATTATTAGGTGGATCTTAAATTAATGAATAATTAGGTGGATCTTTGTTAGGGTTATTGAACCCAGTCTAAATTCTAGATTGAGTTATCACTAAACACTTTGATGACTCATAGATAAACCAATGTTCATGTATATTTATCCTATAATGCTAAGTTAACCTATATTTTTTTTTATTGGATCCAAAATATTCAGGTAGTAGTAACATTGTTAATTAGTCTGCTTAGTAATAAGGTATAATGGCACCAATATTTTAGACTTACTAAGAAAAATTCATCCCCCTGATAAACACTTAGATGTCATCAATAAATATTATATTTAAATGCTTGAAATTTTAAAAGAAAGTCATGTTTTGAAAAAAAAAATTAAGGTCTTACTCCCACTTAATATTTAAGATAATAGCTTGTTGTGATTCCATTTATCTTAAACATTATAAGTGAAAAACAAAATATTTATTTTCTAATATATTTTTTAAAAGGTTTTGAAAAGGTTTTAGAATGTCATCCTATAAAATCCCTTTTATTTTAGATAAATATCTCGATGAGTTTTATTAACAAGTTATAAGAATTTAATATAAAAACATGTAATATAATATTTTTTTTTGTTGTTTTAGAAATAAAAACATGAAAATATCATATTAATTACAAAACTTGCATGGACACTAACTAAATACAAAAGTTTTTTTTTTTTTATGAGAGGTTTGGCTAAAATGCATGGAAATTGAAACATATTTTTAAACATGGTCTTGAAGATAAGGATAACTTTAACAAGTATAAAAATCCAAGATAACAATTTAATCTTAAAAATAAAAAAATATTTAGTCATGTATTATTCATTTGTGCATTATTCCAGCAAGCAAAAACATATATCATGATTTTTCATGTATAATCAAGAAACATGTAAAAAAATATATATTTCAAAACCCTAACTTTTATCTTTCTAAGTGTTGATTACAAGTGAATCTGAAAATACAAGTTTTGGTTTTTCTGTCATGCATTTGTTTTCTCTTAACCAAATTCAACATGTTTATTTTGATTTTTTATATTTTAAAATAAAAGATATGCAACATCTAAATTAAACATGAATAAACCCTAGAAAACTAAACTTTAAATTTCCATCCATGCATTTCTATCATATCTGGCTACCATATATATTTTTTTAATTTTTTAAAATAACACATGATATCTAAATTAAATTTAACTTAGCTTAGAAATATTATTTTTACATGTGTTCAAGCATTTAAGAATTAAAAAGCATATAAAACATTATTTTGCACTAAAACCCAAAAAGAAAAAGAAAAAGAGGGTTGTGATCTACCTTAAAGGTAGTTCTAGCAGAGTGGGGAGGGGTTGTGGTGGTTTCTAATGGCTATTAACATAATTGACCTACAACAGAGATATATTTTGATAGTTTTTTCTCTATAGACTAGGGTTTCTTCTTTCTCTTTGGTTTGTGTTCTTTTTTTCTCTATTTTTTTACTTCTTTTCATCATTTATCCCTCTAGAACTCTTTAGTTCAAAATGAAATGATTTAGTGACTTAAAACCTAACTCTTTTCTTCCTTATAATTAGTTTTTAGGTATGGTTTTCTCTTTTTTTCTTCCATTTTTCTTTCTTTTGTTTCTCTCTTGACTTCCCTCTACTCTTTAGAGTTGTTGGTTTAAACTCAAACCTTTTTTATTTCTCTCTCTAGGCTCCTCCTTATATTCCCTCCATGGCCCTCTGTTTATAGAAAAAAAGGAAGGTTCTAGAACTTTTTGTATATGGGATGATCTTGTTTGTTGATCCATTTGGACAATCTTGATCGTCCATCATTATTGTATGCTTTCTAAAATATGCTTGGGTTGACTACTTTGACACACATTTTTTTTCATTTTAGATAGGTAATTAATCAAAATTTTGGCTAAAAATACAGTGCAAATACAGGGGAAGAAATTAACGTCTTTTTACCTTAAATATTAACGTGTGAGAGATAAATAAATAGAGAGACATGTATTTAATGATGAGCCAAAACACCACAAAAAGAAGAAGTAATAATGCCGTATAAGTGAGGAGTTGGAGATAACCCATCATCATATACGAATAAGACATTGTTTTAGTGCTTTTAACTTTCATTCATTAAAATACAATGAAGCTTCACATTGTTTTATTTCAATGGTTTTTATTTCTTCTTCTTCTTCTTCTTCTTCTTCTTATTATTATTATTATCATCATCACCTTTTCAGATTTCAATACTATCTTTATTGTCTTAATTCCATCATGCATGGTTAATTTGGATTAATTTTTCAAGAATTTTTCAATTAAGCCCCTGATGACATTGAATATCATCCTTTAATAGAGGCATCTTTATAATTCAATTCTTGGATTTCTAATTTGTATATTTGTTTTTATCAAATTGATCCAAAATCTCATTTTCTTCTCAATCATACCTCTAATTGAATTAATAAGGTTCTCAAATTCCAATGTTTATTCTATTTTGATCTTTGATCCTTTAATTCTTTTAATTTTGATCAAATTAACTCTAAACTTGAATTTATCTCTTCAATTATTCCCTTAATTGAATTAATTAGATCCTTAAATTTTAAAACCTCTTTTATTTTGATACTTGGTCCTTTAATTCTTTATTTTTTTTTGATAAATTGACTCCAAATTTTGATTATTCTTTTCAATTAGGTACCTTATAAAATTAATTAGAATTTCAAACTTTTCCATCTCTTTTTTTTTGGTCATTGGCTTGTAAATTCAACCACTTTTGCCCTTAATTCTATTTTTTCTCCTAATTTAGCGCCTAATTGAATGAGTTGGAATTCCAAACTTTGCTATCGTTTTTATTTCATCCTTGGTCTTCCAGTTTCATTAATTTCTTTAATATAACCAATTTCATCCATGTTTTCCATTTTCTTCATTAAAATCCCAAATTGCATGATTTTCTAATCAGTTATAAATTAAATTCTTACTTGATTGCAACTCGTAAATATATTTTACCTTTGAATATTTTTTTTAATTTTTTTCTAAAAATATTCTATTTGAACATGATTATTTAAACAATAATTTTCAAGACATTTTTTTTAAATAGGCGTAAATTTTTATTTATACTAATTGGAGTCATTGATTATTTAAATACGATTTGAAATATTTTTCAAATTTCTTTCGACTTTGTATAAGGTTTTCACAATCAATACTATTTTAGATCAAACATTTTCATTAACTCACCTAAAATGATGAATTATTTTTTTATTAGTAAAATATCTTTATATAGTTCATATTATACCATCAATGTGGTACCTTTTATTAAGGAAATATATGCTTGGGATTTAAACATAACATTTACTATAACTTAGTGATCCCAATCACTTACACAACTTTCATGTTAGTTTTTTCATAGATATATATGATATCTCTATATGAAATTCTCATACGCGCCAGTTCATTGTACTTGTTATTTAAACAAACACCTACATTTTAGTCTTAAACATTCCTTATACATTAACTTATGAGAATAACCGTTTTCTTTTATAAAGAAAAGAAAATAATATTTACTAGTCCCAACAACTTTAATTAATGTGTAGTCTTAACAAAGCATTTATCGAGAACATTTAGAAACAATGTTTTAATGTAATATGAGTCTTTATGATTATAACTGTCGCACCTGACATCGCGGCGGCCTTAAAAATTAAATTCATGGAAAGAACAGATTTCTGGCATCTAGTTCTTTGATGGGGGAATGGTCTTGTTTAAGGAGTCGCCACCTAGTATTATGGTCACCAAGAACCCTAACTGGTCAACAGAGATTCTATGGTTCGGGACTAGTTACGTAAAAGGGAAGATAATATCACCCCTTAAACGTCCTGCCTAAGGCAGACTGCATTGCTAGTTTCGTCTTAAATTGCTATATGTTTATTAGTTTGTGCTATGATAATTTACTTATAATATCCCTGACTCTGGCGTCAGTGAATATTTAACTACGGATATTTCCAACTCTAGCGTTGGTAAATATTACGCAGCTATAGAAACAAAATAAATATAAATTAATATTTTTTTTATTTCTAACTCTGGCGTCAGTGAATAAACAAATCAAATAAATTTATTTTTACACATGCACATATTTTTTTATTTTTCTAGCTAAATAAATAAAATACAACGAATAAAAATAATATAAATTTGAACTGGTATTTTTATTCCTGACTCTGGCGTCAGTGAATAAACCAATAAATTTACATTATTTTTATTCATGCATACATATTTTTTTTTATTTTTTTTTACTTTTATGTTCCTGACTCTGGCGTCAGTGAACAATTCCTATGAATATTTCCAACTCTGGCGTTGATAAATATTGCACAAGACCAAAAATACAATACTCCTGACTCTAACGTCAGTGAATATTTTCCAAAAAATAAATTTGAAGAATAAATTTTCTATCTCATTTTTTTATTTATCCTTTATTATTATTTGCTCTTTTTTATTTATTCCAACTCTAGCGTTGGTAAATATTACGTAGGTATCAAAATAAATAAATTTAAATCATCTTTTTTTCCTTTTTATTCCTGACTCTGGCGTCAGTGAATAAATAAATAAAAGTAAATTTTTTTTTTACACATGCACATATTTTTTTTATTTTTCTAGCTAAATAAAATAAAATACAATGAATAAAAATAATATAAATTTAAATCGGTATTTTTATTCCTGACTTTGGCGTCAGTGAATAAACCAATAAATTTATATTATTTTTATTCATGCATACATAGTTTTTTATTTTTTTATTTTTTATTTTTACCAGCAGGCGTGCGTGAACTGCTCACGCACGTCTGCTACATGAAGCATGTAATTAAAATGCAAGAAGAGAAAGACCAACTTACCTGATGCTACAATTAAAGATGATAATGACAGTGGAGGGCCGGCCGCTGATGCTATTTTCTCTTCCTCTATTTTCCTCTTGGTGTCCCTCTAGTCCTCCTTCTCTCTCCCTTCTTTTTCCAAGCACACCCCTGGCAAACATAGACCAATTAATTATTTTAGCAAGAAAAGAAGGAAACTTACCTAAACATGTGGCTGCTGAAGGCGAAGTCGAGGGAGACTGGGAAGAAAAAGGATTGAGGGGGGCGGCGGCTAGTATAGGGTTCGCCATCCCCTTCTTGTTTATGTTTCTCTCTTTTAGGGTTTCTGATAATAGCCTCCTCTTGAAGTTTTTTCTTTTAGGGTTTCTCTCTAATGGTCCTCCTTCCTCTCTCTCTCCTTCTTTTGCTCTATTTTTCTGGGTTAATTCTCTGTTCTCGAGTTCATCCTTCTTTTTTTTCCTTTCCCCCTGAGATCTGTATTTATAGTACAAGAGTCCCATCACTTGCGAGAAGTAAAGTCTCAATCAAACTCATTCTCTTTTTTGAAGTTCGAATTAGAATCGAATTCAAAAGCAGACAACTATCATTATCTTGAGGATTATCTTGAAGAAGGTAAGGATTAGCTTGAAGGTAAGGATTATCTTGAAAAAGATAGGGATTATCTTGAAGGTAAGGATTATCTTGAAGAAGATAAGGATTATCTTGAGGATAAGGCTAGAATGACAAAGGCACATTGTAGTCCTTAATTTTCATGAAAGTTGACAAATCAACTTTTCATCGAAATAAATCTCTGATCTTTTAATTTTTCATTTTAAACCCTGTAAAAATTAAATTAAAAGCCAAAGGGCCAAAATTGGGTTATGATAATAACTACTTTATAATTTTATTTACAAAATATTTTTTGTTCTAAAAAATTTATATTTATGCTAGAGTCATTAGTCAATCATAAATGAATATTAAAGATGAAGAATATTTTAAAAATATATTTTACAATAACAAAATCAGTATCATGTTTTATCAATTAATTGACTACAAGACATATACCTTGATAATCTTTTACTTGCATCAAAACCAATTATTCATGTATTTAATAACATATTGTTCCATAAGATGATTATGTTTTTGTTGGAAAAATGCCTTAGTGAATGGATTCACAAGATTCCTTTTTAGTGGATATTTCATTTGATCTTTATATTTTTTATAATTTTTTAAAATTAAATAAAGTTGTTTAATTACATTGTTGTATCTTTGAAGAGACTTGATTTCTTCAATCAAATTGAATGACATGGTTGAATAATTTAGGCTAGCTAACTGATTTAGCACATATTATGGAGATAAAATAGGTATGTGCACACCTATTAAAAAAATAAAAGAATAATCGAAACATTTATATCTATCCTTTTAATGCTTTTATGCCTTCATGAGATGCTATGTAATTGAAACATTTCTTTATATAGATTCTGAATTATTTGTTTTGATTATAAAAATATAAAACTGATCATTAATTATGAATGTATAACGTTGGAGAAAACTGTTTTTCCGTAATTGTTTTTTCGATAGCCCGGGGAAAAAAAGAAAACTTCAAGAAGATCATTATGGATCATTGGATTATATATACCCGTAATTTGGAACAGAATGGCGTGTCTGATTAATTATATCCTTGATCGCTGTAAAAAAAATTATTTTGTAAGTGATTTAGATTTTAATTATTTTTTTCAAAAGGGAAAAACAATAACATAAATCATGAGTTGTCGAAAATGAAGAGGTGCCCATAATCTCTTATCCTTAGATCCAATTCCAACGGTTGAGAGATTCACAAATCAAGTAAATTTTTGCAAATAATAATTAATTTTGACAACTGTAATATATGAGCAAGTCCCGGATTAGATTGCAAAGCTATAAATGGCGAATCTCTAGTCCCGGTTTCTGTTTATTTCGAGTCAAATAAGGATACAAGTCATTACAGGATAAGCACTGGAGTACCCTCGCCCACATCACGTTTAACGTATATGTGGGAGATGATCATGCCTCATATATAGCATTATGCCACCTAATTGTTCGTAGCTTGATTAGATCAACTTTCAGTGGTCATTTACGCCTTACTCGCCTCTATCTTCTTATCCCACACTGACTGGATCTTGGTGAAAACTGGATTTGGTGCTATTATTATCCAGCACAACTATTATCCAGCACAGCAAGAGGGGGCTCTACTCTTTTTTTTCTTTTTCTTTTTAATTCCTTTAGCAATTACTTGTGTTTAAATACCAAGATAGCTCGTCAATTTTTATTTCATTTATCTGAACAAACTGCCTCCACAGGCATGAACCTTGTTGGCAATTCATTAGGAAAGCCTAGTTTGTATGATTTTTCTTTTTTTCGTCTAACCTGCGTGTGATATCATATTTGATAGCAGGGATCTGTAGCTAAGCCAGTCACTTAGTTCCTATTACTTCCGTTGCTGCATTTGACTTTAGTCTCTGCTTGGAAAAGTAATATTAGTTTGGAGCAATGGCAGGAGGTTTCGTCGATGCAGGAAATCTTAAGAGGGCTCATCTTTATGAGTACAAGATAACTGGTTATTTCATTTTTGCTTGCATCGTTGCAGCATTAGGAGGATCGCTTTTTGGATATGATCTTGGTGTTTCAGGTCAGGTTTTCTTAATTTGATTCTTTTAGCTGTGCTGTCTTTGCTTTTCTATGGAAGCGAAAAAGACATGAACAAAAGATTTTATTACACGCATTTATAATGACCCGATTCTTGTAGTAAACGGATTTTTACATACTTGGTTTCAGGTGGAGTCACTTCCATGGATGATTTCTTGGTAGAATTCTTCCCTGATGTTTACAGAAGGAAGCACGCACATCTCCGCGAGACAGATTACTGCAAATATGATGACCAAGTTTTGACTCTCTTTACATCCTCGTTGTACTTTGCGGCCCTCGTGAGCACATTCGGGGCCTCCTATGTAACAAGAAGCCGAGGTAGGAGGGCTAGCATCCTTGTTGGAGCTGTCAGCTTCTTTACAGGTGCAATTGTCAACGCTTTTGCAAAGAACATTGCAATGCTGATCATAGGACGATGCTTTCTTGGTGCGGGCATTGGATTCAGCAACCAAGTAATGAATTTAGCCCACTACTCTGAATCAAAATAATAATAATAATGTTATGTAAAGGTTCTCTGTTTAATTTACTGATTGTAATCTTGCTGGGATTTTGGTATAGGCTGTTATTCAGCAACCAAGTAATGAATTTAGCCCACTACTCTGAATCAAAATAATAATAATAATGTTATGTAAAGGTTCTCTGTTTAATTTACTGATTGTAATCTTGCTGGGATTTTGATATAGGCTGTTCCCTTGTACCTATCAGAAATGGCTCCGGCAAAAGTCCGAGGTGCAGTTAATCAACTATTTCAACTGACAACCTGCTTAGGAATCCTAGTAGCAAACTTCATAAATTATGGAACCGAAAAGATTCATCCATGGGGATGGAGGCTATCTCTTGGCTTAGCCACAGTTCCTGCAACTATAATGTTTGTTGGTGGTATTTTCCTACCTGAGACCCCTAACAGTCTTGTAGAACAAGGAGAACTAGAGGAAGCCAGAAGAGTATTGGAGAAAGTTAGAGGCACGACGCGGGTTGATGCTGAGTTTGCTGATCTTGTTGATGCAAGTAATGAAGCAAGAGCCATAAAGCATCCTTTCAGGAATCTTCTTGCGAGGAAGAACCGACCCCAGTTCATAATTGGGGCCTTGGCGATCCCGGCATTTCAACAACTCACTGGCATGAACTCCATACTCTTCTACGCTCCCGTCTTATTTCAGAGCTTGGGTTTTAGCAACGACGCATCTCTATTTTCATCTGTGATAACCAATGCAGCACTTGTTGTTGGTGCACTCATTTCAATGGCTTTAGTAGACAAATTTGGCAGAAGAGCTTTCTTCTTGGAAGCCGGGACTGAAATGTTCTTCGTCATGGTAACTCTCTTTTAAGTTTTAATCAGCCCTGTAAATACACATATATATGCACAGCATATGGTTAAAATATTTTAGCACCCCATATCCATAATTGTCTTTGTTTGATTTGCAGATTGCTGTGACCATAACTTTGGCCTTGAAGTTCGGAGAAGGAAAGCCAATCCCCAAAGGAATTGGCATCTTCCTTGTGATTGCCATTTGTTTGTTTGTCCTGGCTTATGGAAGGTCATGGGGTCCTCTTGGATGGCTTGTTCCAAGTGAGCTCTTCCCCTTGGAGATGAGGTCTGCTGGTCAGAGCGTGGTGGTCTGCGTCAACATGATCTTCACAGCTTTGATAGCACAGTGTTTCCTCATCTCACTCTGTCACCTTAAATATGGAATTTTCTTGCTGTTCGGTGGTTTAATTTTCATCATGAGTGCCTTCATCTTCTTCCTACTGCCAGAAACAAAGCAAGTACCGATTGAGGAGGTGTATCTTCTCTGGCAAAATCACTGGTTCTGGAAGAGGATAGTGGGACCTGGGCCCGCGTCAGCATCACAAGTATAGATAATAATCTGCTGGAATATGGAAAACATAGTTGTTGTTATGGATTATGTTCTACAAGGACTCTGCAATGTCTGTAAGAGTACATTATTAATTTCACAAGCCCTATCAGTTTCAAAAAAGGAATACGTTATGCATTTGATGATGTTTGAAATCCATTACGCTCATAAATATGATTTTTTTGGTGATTGGATAATATATACATTTAAAGTGTTCAAGCTGTTAGATTTTTTCTTCGTGGCAAAAGGAAGGTGGTAATTATATCTGAAAATCCTGACACTGCAAATCAGTTATTTTTGGGTGGACTTGTGGGAGTTCAAATGCTTAAATATAATAAATATATAACCAAAAAATATCTAAGAATGAAGTTGTTTATATTCATTTTGGTATAAAAATAAGTGCTATCAAAAAATGATGTGTATATTGACAACACAAATCTTGAATCTCAAAATGAGTGTACATTGACAATAAAGATCTTGAATCTCAACATGAGGATATATTTACGCTTCCAACCACACAGGATAATGGTATTTTCGGACATTGTGAGGTGCTGAACACAACATTTAAAATGTGCAGCACCTCTCACGCAGCTGTACTTGAACTCGAACGGCGCGCCGTCTATTACATAGGAGACGCCGCCTTCGCTTAGCTTGATCTCGGCTTTCACGTCTAATAGGTGGTTCGGCTTTGTTTTGCGGTTGGGGTATTCTGGTAATCTTGCAGCGAAAGGCGGGGTGGAATCTTTTCAGGGGTACAGGAGTGTTTGGATTTATTATCGAGAGAGGTGAAGGTGTGTCGGTGGATATTAAAAAAAGAATTTTCTTCGGTGGCGTTATTCAGGTCGTGATTAGTGACGATGTTGGTAGCAGAAGTGAAGCGGCGGTGGCGTTGTTCCATCGAGAGAAGCTAACCTCAGTGGACGGGCGGTGGGATGGGTTACGGTATGGCGGTGCAAAGATTGGAAATGGGATTAGAAATAATTTTTAGCGCCATTAACGGAAATGGTGACGGCTGTTGAACTTCTAGAGTGGATGATTGGGGGTTTAGGGAGAAAGAACTGGGAAGAGATGAAACGGTGTCGGTTTTTGTTGGGGATTATTTTTATTGTACTGGTCTGTTTGTAATTTTAGGCAAATAGTAAGGACATGTTGTGTTCATGAAAAGGACAAACGGGTTAGATACGGAGAGACAGTCACCGACAGACAGCTGACAGTGGCTGGGCTACTTACTGAAAAGCTAATCGAGGTCGCTCTTTAATGGAGGGAGCTATAACAGGTAACACAACTTAAGTTTTCATCGCTTTGTTGTTTATTTAGTCAGGTTTAAGTTCCTAAGGTTTATTGTGTTTTCTGGCGTGTGGTGCTTAATTTGGCAACCTCTTGTCTCCTTTGGTAACTGGGAGAAGCAGCTTTCGGTGGACTATCCTTCGATTAGTTTCTAATATGAGAAAAGACTTCAACTTTTGCCTATTGATTTGGGTATACTTTCCCAGACTCTTTATTTGGTTAGTCAAGGCTTAGCTTCAAATACTTGCAAGGGAGGGAGTGATTTTTTTTTGTTTTTAATGGCCTGTCAGATTGCTGAGCTTGATTTAAATAGTTGGTGATATCACACTTGTGTGATATGGAAACCTCTGCCCTTTTTCAGAGGTTATGTCTTGTAGAGATTAGGAGATTGCTGGTGGTTATTGGCGTGGCCGTTATTGTCATCATTCTTTTTCAGTGTTTTGCACTTCCCTATGGGAAAGGTTGGTCTGTATCACCTGCCAAAGAGGGTTCTGTAGTTATGCTGATCAGCAATCCCATCTTATCAAACAGTTCAAAGTCAAGCATACGTGTATTTCATATCATGACAAATGGTTCTGATTCATCTGATTTGGGTGAAGAAGCTGGGGATGAGGATGAAATAGAAAACACAGAGGCAGACTATGAGTTGTCATCTAATAAGATTGAACAAAATGATGTCTTGCTCAAGTTGGGGGAAATGCTCGGTAAAAGTACAGACAAAACTTCTTCACAGGAAAAATCTATAGAAACTGGAAGCAAACACCTGAAGCAGGTTGGCGAAACTGAAATATTGGAAGCAACCAATAGCTCAACATTTGGAGGAATTCAAAGTAATGCTGGCACTGTGCCAAGTGTATTATTGGGTGTTTCTAAAAAGAACGGGGAAAATAGGGATAGAGATTCAATAACCTCTGACTCGTTCTTCCCTACCAAGGTAATTTCTTTGGAACATATGGAGACGCAAACCAAGAATGCTGAATTATTGCAGACCATTTCTGTCACTTTGAACAATAATTCTTCGAGGGATAGTATATCCACATTGAAGAGGTGGGAGCAGTCCACGTCAATATCCCAAATGAATTCACTATTGCTTCATAGTCTTGTTTATTCCCATTCTATGGTAAGAATTCATAGTTTCAAGAATCTGTTTGAATGGTAGGAAGGAGTTTTGTTTGTTGGAACTTTCACTTATTTCTTTTATTGGTAATAGAAGCCACGACGGTTGTCTGTTCGTGATCGTGAACTTCTGTCAGCAAAATTGGAGATAGAGAATGCTCCTCGTGTAGATAACCCTCCTGGACTTTATGCCTCTGCCTTTCGAAATATTTCCATGTTCAAAAGGTGAGCCTCTTTAAATGTTCAGTATTTTATATAATTATATCTATGAACTATTTCATATTTAATGTTTCTTCTCTCTTTTAATCAGCTGGAAAGTTATTTTACATGTCAGGAATGACTTATGGTGTGGTCAAATATTGGTTACACTAGCATATGTGCAGTGATGTAGAATACTGGGCAGTATCTGAGGTATATGTGGGTCGCAGAAGACTTCTATCCATTCTGCAGCATATCTAGACATCTACTACGTCTAATGCCAATAGCATTATGAAATTGTTGGCCAAAACAATGATTTTGCTGCGCGCAACACCCCCCCCCCCCCCCACACACACACACACAAATCACAACATGATTAACTGCCTAATATTTGAAGCAGGGAACACCAGTATTTTGCTTCATGCTAATAGTTTTACTTACGTTGTATTTGCCCAATAATTTCAATTCCTTGATCACTTGACTCAAAAACATTCTGAGATTGATGAATCATAATATTGCTCTGACCTCTGGGATCTAGTACATCAACTGCAAAATTATGCCTGCATACAGCTCCACCTGAGTTCCTGAGGAGATGCCATGTGTTTTTGAATTCTTGATCTGCATGATGGTTGCAGAATTACCTCTTATAGAAACTGAGCTAAAGCTTCCATATATTTCATTTGCAGGAGTTACGAGTTGATGGAACGCATGCTCAAAGTTTATGTCTATAAGGAAGGAGAAAAACCCATATTTCACCAGTCAAAGATGAGGGGAATATATGCCTCAGAAGGATGGTTTATGAAGCTGATAGAGGGAAACAAAAAGTTTGTAGTACGGGACCCAAGAAAAGCTCATCTGTTTTACTTGCCATTTAGTCCGCATATGTTAAGGATGGCCCTGTTTGATCGCAATTCTCACAATCAAAAGGAACTTGCAGAATTTTTGAAGAACTATGTTGATTTAGTTGCTAAAAAGTATACTTTCTGGAATAGAACTGGAGGAACAGATCATTTTCTTGTTGGCTGTCATGACTGGGTATGCTTTACAGTTCTGTGCATCATAAAGATTTAATTCATGGGTTTCTTGAACTGTTGTCAAAGTGCTTTAGAATGTTGATAGTGTTATCAGAAGCATCCAATAACATGCATTTGACTTTGTAGGTTGGCTGCAGGCAAACCCGGCCAAATGACCAAACAGTTGGGCAGAATTAACTGTCATCCATGGCCACAAGCCTCATTGCCTAGTTTGATTGTACTTATTTGTGAGATTGGACTGATAACTTTGCGAAGTTTGAATGGTGCTCATAGCGAGGGAGACTCTTCTGAGTGCCCTGGATAGCAAAGGACCTGAATTATGATGATTTTTAGTAATAGAGTAATTGTTGACCATGATGATATGTAACTTGCTATCATGTAGCTAATCCTAGTCTTACTGTCATATTTCCTGATAATTCTGGGTAGTAGCTCATTTGATTTCATATTGACTTTCAGGCCTCCCAAATGACGAGGCATCATATGAGGAATTGCATCAGGGTTCTTTGCAACTCTAATGTTGCCAAAGGTTTCAAGATTGGCAAGGATACTACTCTGCCTGTTACATACATACGTTCTGCTGAGAACCCTCTAAAAGAACTTGGTGGAAAATCTCCTTCAGAAAGGTCTATTCTGGCCTTTTTTGCAGGAAACATGCATGGTTATCTCCGACCAATTCTGCTGGAGTACTGGGAAAATAAGGAACCTGACATGAAAATCCTTGGTCCGATGTCTCGTGATATTGCAGGCAAAAGAAGATACCGGGAGTATATGAAGAGAAGCAAGTATTGCATATGTGCCAGGGGTTATGAAGTTCACACGCCACGAGTGGTTGAATCAATTTTCTACGAGTGTGTGCCAGTCATCATATCAGACAATTACGTGCCTCCTCTTTTCGAGGTATTGAACTGGGAGGCTTTTTCTGTATTTATTAAAGAGAAAGACATCCCAAATCTGAGAAACATTCTGCTTTCTATCCCACAAGAGAAGTACGTTGCAATGCAGTTAGGAGTTAAGAAGGTCCAACAGCATTTCCTTTGGCACAAAAAACCTTTGAAGTATGATTTATTCCATATGATTCTTCATTCAGTTTGGCACAGCAGAGTTTTTCATATGGAAAGCAAATGACGGTGTTATACTTTGCGTTTCTGGGTAATGGAAAGCTGAGAAAAGTTTAATACCATGCGTTTCTGGGTAACGGAGCGGGAAAAATCACAGGTTAAAACACCATGATGCAATGTTTAAGGGAAGCATGGGATTACTTGAGACGGTTGGTACAATTATCATTTGTATGCTGTATTATGTGCATAAATTGTGCAAAGCAACAGGTGTGTGCTCTTGACTGTGGGAACTGAATCTTTCATTCAAGGCCTTGCTTTGTTGGTGATAACTCTGACCTCCATCCTGGCAACTATGGTCAACCTTCCAGGCATCCACCACGGTGGCATTGGCTGGCAGAAGACCTGTTTCTTTTTCTTTCTTTGTTTAAAAAAGATGGCAAAATGTCGTGTACCACTGCCATCCTCTGGCTCTGTTGGGGACCAGATGGGAATGCCATTTCTTTTCCCTTTTTGCCTTCTCACATTCATTTTCTATACAATATCAGATCCGAAAAGGGAAAAAGTATGTTTCAATAATTTAGCTTTAATCATAACGTTTCAAAAACTTGGTGTGATTTTGATAATGCAGTCGAAACTTGAAGTATAATAGAAAATAAAACACCCTTGGGATGGTTGAGTGATGAAATCTTACTGGGTACATAAATGGAGGTTAAATTTAAAGTTGAATGAAGATTTTGAGTCATATCTACATTTGATGTTATTCTATCCTTGCGGCCAAAGGTTGGAACCAAGACAGAAAAATCAGCTGTTATGTTAAAACTAAAATCACATTAAATCAATACAAGATCATTGATAATGATGTTTTTTAATTTTATATTTTCATCTTATATTAACTTTAATATTATTATAATTCAATCCAAGTTTATTGCATATAAGTTGTTTAATATCTACATGCAACATACCTAGATTTATTAATATTTACTTTGATCAGTGTAAGTAATGCTATTATTCATATAAAAAACAATATAATAACATAATATAAAAAGGTTAAGCATATCATTCAGAAAAAATAATAAAATCAATTTTGATCATTTGTGCACAATCCAAACAAAATCGCATGAAATCAACTCTCATTGCTTAAATAGCATCTTCAAGAAAATCTAAATAATAATCTAATCACAACTAAACCAATAACAATAATAATAATATAGGATGTTTACGTGATTTTCTACATAGAAAGTGGTGGAAGCATTGGGGGCTGCGAGAAAAACATAGTTGGTGTCTTGCATACGAAGATGGATGAGTCTCTCTCTCTCTCTCTCACAGAGAGAGGGGCTGGGTCCTGGGTTGTTTTTTTGAATCATCATAAATTTAAACAGTGTTATTTCATTTCATTTTATTTTATGTTACTTTACAATTTTTTTTATAAAAAAATTAATTATAGAAAAAGATGGCTAAGAAATAGAATGAAAAATAATTGTTGATGGATTTTTTTTTAATGTTTGGGCATGTTTGGAAGTATAATTAATATTATTTTTAAAATATTTTTTAAAAATATATCAAAATAATATATTTTTTATTTTTTAAAATTATTTTTGAATTGAAATGATATAAAAATACTTAAAATATAGTAATTTAAAAAATAAAAAAATAAAAAAATTTTAAAATATTTGTAATACATAAAAAAATAAAAACAGGCATTAAAGGAGAAGACAAATTTACATGGAACCCACCTGACATCCCTCCCTCTACAGTTGACTCATTCGTTCAATTCACTCCGGATCTACTAGGAGGAGTGGGGCAAATGTGGGTTTTTAAAAGTATTTTTTTAAAAATATATTAATATTTTTTTTAAAATTTATTTGTGATATTAATATATGATTTAAAAAATAATTAAAGTTTTTTTTTAAATACTATTGAACCACGATGGACCCGGTTGGTATCAACTTGCGTCTTGCGAGAGATGAAATCATGAAAATGACAGATGCATTCAGTCTAAATTATTCCACAATCAAATAATAAGTATATAAAATTAAAAAAGAAAAGAAAATAGATAAGCAAAATAAATAAAATAAAGGAAATAGCAATTTGTCTGCCATTGGTGAAGTACACGCCTCTTTCTTCTTCTTCTTTAATTTGATTGTTCCTTTCTGTGTACCATCGCTGCTTGCTGTTCTGAAGAATCATTACTATATTGATTCTTCACTCGCTCGCTCGCTCACTCAAAACTTCTTCTTCTGGTAGCTAAAGTGAAAACTATAACTTATGTGTGCATAGTAAGCTTCATTTCATTTGTTCACCGACAACTGAACTCTACTCACGTCAGGGTTTCTCTCTTTCACGCTACTCAGGTTAGGGTTTCTCTCTTTCACGCATCGCTTTCTTCTTCTTCTTCTCCTTCTTCTTCTTGCAACTTGTGAAGATCGATTCCTGTTTCTTAATGAACAGGCATGACATGCATTTTAAATCATCACTCCTGCCTAACTACATAGCAGCAAGTCTTTCAATTTATGTCTTCCAATTCTCTTATTGCATCATGTGCTTATTATTAATTAATATATCAACTTGCTTATTTTTCTCCGTATTCCATTCTGCTTGCTTCGATGGAGTAAGTTTTACTTTACTTTTTTTTTTTAAAAAAAATTGTCTTGAATTTTAGTATGTCTGGGAAATTTGAGTTCTATCTAGATTTGTTGCTTCCGCTTCATTTTGTAGTTTTCATTTATTTATTTATTTTCTAGGACTAGATTTTTAATTTAATGCTCTAGATGAAATAACTCCTCCTCATCCTCCTCCTCCTTTGATTTTTTTGGCTCATTTTCTGGACAACTTAGGCAGCGGTAGAGAAGGAATTTGGAGCTGTTACCTATAATGACTGGGTGATTTCTGCTCTACAATTTTTTCTCCTTTTCGACATGGAACTTAGCTTTCAGCTTCCTAAGTTATTCCAGAATGTAAACCGAAGATGGCTTCTTGTACTCGGGGTGGTGGCTGTAACTCACATACTGTTTCAGTTTCTATTGCTCCCTTACGGAAATGCTCTTCGCTCTCTGTTTCCCAATGTAAATGATTCAATGTATGATAAAAGCAGCTTCGCTGTCATACAGTCTTCCAAAAAGTCTGTCATGGTCCGCTACCCTCTCACGGTTGATAAGTCGAGCTTGACTAATTATTTCAAGTTTGATGGGGTGCTAGAAAACGCTGATGATTCCAATGGTGGTGGAGAAGAGGGTCACGATGACGGAACAAAGAAAAATAGTGAAGACACAGATCATGACTTTTCATCAAAGGAAGGGGACATGGAGGTCCTGGATGATGTCATCCGGCTTGAGGTGGATAGAGATTTGGAAGATGATTTTCCATCTGAGGATGTTAAGGATAGACATGAGACTTTTGCATCGGGCGGAGTCAAAACTGAAGAAAGTAACCCTGTCTTGAAATTGGCAAATGAAGCCAGACTCAACCTCCCTCTTGAGAGGAATGTGAAATCAGACCATGATATTCCGACAGACAATGTACTGCAACAAAATAAAAGTCAAGCACATAAAGAATTTGAGCATGTAAACTCTACTCTTCCTGTAGACTCTCAAGAAGTGGCTTCATCCACAAAGGCCACCTATTTGAAGTCAAATGGAAGTTCCTCTATTGGTCCTGCTGCCTTAAAAAGTGATTCTGCAGCCGCAAAAAATAATTCTGAAGTGCTGGCCAAACCTGGGAAAAAAAGGATGAGGTGTGAGATGCCACCAAAATCAATAACATTAATAGATGAAATGAACAGTATTTTAGCGCGGCACCGTAGGTCTTCACGCTCGATGGTATTCTACTAATTCTATTGAGTAATAGAACCTTGGTTAGCGCTCTACTCAAAACATGAAATCTAAACCTTGAAATTTTTCTTGCAGAGACCAAAATGGTCCTCTGCACGTGATCAGGAGATTTTGGCTGCCAGGTCCCAGATTGAAAGTGCTCCAGCTGTGGTGCATGATCGAGATCTTTATGCTCCTCTCTTTCGAAATGTTTCCAAGTTTAAAAGGTAATCTTAGATAAACTTTGGACTACTAGATCAGTTAACGACCCTTACTGTCAACAACTTACTGGACCGTCAATACCTGATCTACTTTCATGTTTGATGAGAGTTGAACACTGGCCTAGGTCAGCGCTATGACAGAGAAAGCTAATTAGAAAATTGAAAGAAGAAGAAATAGAAACATAAAAGGAGAAACTGCAGTAACAACAAATATACAAGTTGTCATTATAACAGAGTTATTAAGTCTGCAATAAGAGCCGTACATCATGCTGTGTATGTGGCTTATGACATTGTTGGCCAAACTTAAATAAGATGGCATTCTTGGTTTTCTTTTCTGCTACTGTATGCTTGTACAGTTGAATGCTATAAAGCTCATCCTATTCATTAAAAATCTTGATATTCCTAATATGCTTAAAAGCAATGGAGATTTCTGAATGTGTCCTTTAGTCCTTGTCTTATTTGAAAGGATACATTCAGCCAAAATTTAATGACTAACGTTTTCAGATCCAAAAAAGAATGTAGAGTTCATGCATCTAATATATGTTTCTTCTGTTATGAATGTATCAAGTACAAACTTCAAAGGATTTTTTTTGTTGGGGTTAGACCGTGAAATGGGTTTTGAAACCACAAGTTGGGGACAGATGGAATTGAGTTTGGTCTTTAACCTGTTACAGGATATTCATACTTTATGTTTTATTCTTGGAATCACCCAATCTCTGTATTCATTTCAAATCTTGGTTGTAATAAGCCTCTCCAGTAGACAACTGCAATCTATCATGTGGAGAGTGCTTGTAGATATCTTTTGGAGTCTGGAAAAAAAGAAGAATAATACTCTTAACAATATCCCAGTAGAGCAGCTTACATCATCTTAAAACTGCAAGCATAGATCAACTGTAATTGGAGTCATCCCTCTATTTTTCATGATACCTTTAGATATGGGCTTTGACATCTATTAGTGTCATGATAACGAGATTGGAATTTCTGGTTAACAATCAAGATGTAATTTTCAATTTCTTCTTCGTTGCCTTTTCAGGAGTTACGAACTTATGGAACGCACCCTGAAGGTCTATATCTACAAGGACGGGAAAAAACCCATTTTTCATCTACCAATATTGAAGGGACTGTATGCCTCAGAAGGATGGTTTATGAAACTGATGCAGGGAAATAAGCATTTTGTAGTGAAAGACCCCCGAAAAGCTCACCTATTTTACATGCCATTCAGTTCACGAATGCTAGAATACACCCTCTATGTACGTAACTCTCACAATAGGACAAACCTTCGCCTATATATGAAAAGATACGCGGAAAGCATTGCAGCTAAATATTCATACTGGAATAGAACAGGTGGAGCAGATCACTTCCTTGTTGCCTGCCATGACTGGGTATGCCTTTCATGTGCCCCTCCTTGTCATGGTTTTCTTTGAATGCTTTGCTCTATTCTTTTTTGGAGAAAGAACTTACTTTGAATGCTTATGAAACATGTTACTCTGTTAGGATGTTGCTGGGGATTTTAGAACTGGATGTAAGTTTGATGATCCTGACTAACAAATTCACTTTCACTGACCCTCCTCCCATGAGGCCATTTGCTTACACATCATGCTATTGAGGTTGCCTTGGTAATCTCAATGTAATATTGGGGATATTTGGTAACCTGGTCACTTGACTCTTTGTTCACTCGAATGATTCCACCTTTTTCTGGACTGGACATGAATTAAATTCACTTGACAGGGTTCACTATAATTGAATCATGAAACTTGATTTTTTATTTTTGAATGTGGATCTGTGTATCATTATTTGTTTTGTTTCATGCTTAACCATCTGGGAGTCACATCATATATCAAACTCTTTCAGGCTCCATATGAAACAAGGCACCATATGGAACATTGCATCAAAGCATTGTGCAATGCTGATGTCACCGCTGGCTTCAAAATAGGGAGGGATGTGTCTCTTCCTGAAACATATGTTCGGTCTGCTAGAAATCCCCTCCGAGATCTTGGAGGAAAACCACCTTCTCAGAGAAACATTCTTGCCTTCTATGCTGGAAACATGCATGGTTACCTGCGTCCAATCTTATTGAAGTACTGGAAAGACAAAGATCCTGACATGAAGATCTTCGGTCCTATGCCTCCTGGTGTTGCAAGCAAAATGAATTACATCCAGCACATGCAGAGAAGCAAGTATTGTATCTGTCCCAAGGGTTATGAGGTCAACAGTCCTCGGGTGGTTGAAGCCATCTTTTACGAGTGTGTACCCGTAATTATATCAGATAACTTTGTGCCACCATTTTTTGATGTCTTGGATTGGGGAGCATTTTCATTAATCCTTGCAGAGAAAGACATATCCAACCTAAAAGAAATATTACTTTCGATTCCAAAGGAGAAGTATCTTCAAATGCAACTCGGGGTCCGGAAAGCTCAGCGACATTTTCTTTGGCATGCTAGCCCACTGAAGTATGATCTGTTCCACATGACCCTCCATTCAATTTGGTATAATAGAGTTTATCAGATAAAACCTAGATAAGCATGTCTGTAGATGAGCAAGCAACAAGCACACGAAGACCAGTGGCCGGAATGGAATAAATTGTAGCATATGAAAGAGTGGTGAAGTTCATTGTGAAGCTTTAGCAAAGAAATCATCCACTTTTGTTTGCCTGTCAAGTCCTAAAAAGAGCTGCTGTTTGAATTTTAGAAAGAACACGTGAAGGTGCCTTTTGTGTTGCATTATCTCATTAGTGACAGTTTTCTGTGCATATCTTGTTTTACCATTTTCTTCTTGTACAAAGACCCTCTCAAGAAGACGGAAGTTTCTGGCACCACACTCTCCATGTTTCTCATGACAGGAGTTTCAGGGTGGGCGCATGCCAGCTGACTAGGAAGTTTCTTTTCATTGGGCAGTGCAACTAGTGATGTAAATTAGCTAGTCTGATTTCTTGCCGTTTCTGCATTCCTTTAGCAATGACTAAATTATTTTTTTTATATTTTAAATTAATTTTATTTTGTTGTTTTTATTTCGACTTGATATTTTAATTTTAAAAATATTATTTTAATAATTTTTAAATAAAAATTATTTTAAAAAATAAGTTGGAGAAAAAAGAAGAAGAAAAGCAACGTGGGATCGGGTGCGGGTTCCGCTCTCATGGAGAAGATCTTGTCCACGCTCACCATGGAATTGGACCCAACACGCCACGTGTCTCTCATATTCCCAAAGAGGAATAGAAAAGGAAGGTAAAGGAGCAAAGACCCGCTGGAGCAGTGATCAGCATCACTTCACTGCCCTTGGCTTTCCTTGCTTACAAGCAAGTTTTGAGTTCTGTTTCTTTCTCCCAGATAAATAAATAAATTATTATTGTTTAAAAAAAATAACAGGAAAGAAATCCTGTATAAGTGGGCAACAGAGAAGTAAAATAACAATAATAATAATAACAAGTGGATAACGATGATCATCCATCCACGGGCTCCGTTCCCATCCCCATGATTATTCGGTTGCTTACTTTCCTTTGCCTACTCTTTCTTAATTTTATTTGATTTTGGTTTTTTCAGACGGCCTTTTTATTGTGTCACTATAAAGGGCCTCCCTCTATTTCTGTGGTGTGCAGGTTTGTATTTTATTGTGCCTTCATGTCTGTAAGTCAGCCTCACCGGCCCTTCTGCTAACCTCTATTGCTCTTTTGATTCTTTGAATTCTTTTAACCACTCTGCTGCTTCTGCTTTGTTTAACTCAATTCACTCTGGTTTGGATTTTCGTTTGTTTTTTTTTTCTTTTTCTCTTTCAGTCCTTTCATCGCCCTTTGACAATGTTTGAAACGCTGAAATTCTTGTTGGTCTCTGTCAAAGTTGATGACCACAAATCCCATTTAACAAACCATCTCAAAACAGGGGCTGCTTTCCTTTCCCATCCTCACCATTTCTACACTTCATTTTTTTTTTCTGGGGATCCATTATGTGTGCTTTAGGAATGGGCTGGGACAGCTTTTTTGTTCTCTAAATCATTTTGATTTTATGTTATCTCAGGATACGAAGATCAAATGGGAGATTTTTTTATCAAAGAAGAAATTAGTGATATCCCTTCAAGAGTAATTATCTCATCTTATATCCCATAGAATTTCTCTAATGCTTAGTTCCTTTTCTTTTCTTGAGGTGATTCTTGATGTCTAACTCAACGTTATGTCTAACCGTGTTTTTTACTCTCTCTCTGTTTCTTTTTTCGTGATTTTAGAGACACCATTTTGATCATCCATTAAGTGAATGCGGCCTACTAGAAAGACATGGTTGCCAAATAAAGAATGTGGTAAGACTTGCATTTCGAATTTGTGTGCATTTGTGAGTGTGTGTGTGGACGTGCGTGTGCCTATTAAAACTTGGTGAAGTTTATATTTGGTCAAAGCTAAAAGATGGGATTCTGGGAAGAACCAATGTGATGAAACGCTTCTTCATTGATGAAGGATTGCCATGAAATTATGGTGTGAACTTTCATTACGACTATCTATGCTGTCCTCAATTCAGTTTGATTTGAAAGCTCAGTTTTCTAGACCTCATATGTCCTCTTATCAGGCACATAATGATGCTGTGAATAACGTGAGTTTTTTTGTTGATTCTGTTGGATCGTCCTCATCATTGAATGACATTTTTACCCGCCTCTTAAGATTGACTACATATTTAAGGCGTCGACTGGTTCATTTTATTGGTGAGTGATAGGCTACCATAGGTGCTGAATTGGCTCTTCTGGTTTACTTTCATATTTTTGGGATATTTTGGCTACATTTGATGCAAAGCTGTTTTGGCAGAGGATCTTATATACCAAGATGTCAATGGATACTCAGAGAGTTTTGTGGCCAGTTCTTCTGAACCGCATTCACATTCTTCAGGACACAACATCTATAGATCCAATGTTAAAGGGTTTTCATTGTTTTCTGAACATTATATTGCTAATAAGAGTCCTGAAATCCACAGAACAAGAGCGGCAGAAGTCAGGGAAGAGTTATTTGTAAATACAAGACACGAAGCTAGAACTGGTTGCAGTCATCGAGGTGTTTCATTAATTATTCAAGGGTATAAATATTTTTTGTTAAACTTCTCCATGGTTTGGTTACTGAAAAAAAAGTTAGATTTGTCAGGGAAATAATATCAAAACCAAGTTTGTTTAATCTAGTTTTCAATTTGAAATTCCACAATGAGCCTGTGTAAATTTCCTTTTCTTCTTTGAGCTGATCATACATTTATCCATAAATGAACTGAATGACTGATTATTTTTTTTTAATTAATTTGTTGTTGCTTTCTTTTCTCTCCTGTTTTTCTTCAATAATTTGTCAAAACAGTTTCTTAATCTGTATTATCTGTGTCATGCACGTGTCCATGTGGGTTTTCTAATGCACAAGGTTCAAAAGTAAGTAAGATACAAAATTTGATAGTACAAATATGCTATTGTTATTTGCAGCCATTTGATAGTTGATTCCTTCAATATCATTTTCTATCACAAATTTACTCTGAGAGGGGTGCAGGTTGATGCTCCCATTGTTTGGTTTACGACTTGGCTGGATGTTGGCATTGGCCTCCTGGAGATGTTCACTTTATTATATCAGATGCACGCAAGCTCAAGTTCTTAGGTAAAGAAGTTGTTTACAACTTTGCAGGCTCATGGGTCATTTTCTGTAGAAGAGTTTTTGAAGGTTTCTTTTAGACTTTACCTTCTACGCTGAAATTACAGACTCCATCTGTATAAATTTTGCTTCCCTTCATTTTGTTCTTGTATGATTTTAGTCTGCATTTTTGCATCTTCAGCATTACATCTCGTGTTTGCAAAACTTTGCGTGGTTCGTCGGATGATATTGGATGGCTACAGCATACACATGACATGGCTCCAGTGGAGGATGGTACAGTTAGATTCTTAGAGCTGCTTGAGAGAGTAAGGTAATGACCAATTTTTATTTGATATATCTGATAAGTAGAAATCAACCAATTGCTATGTTTTGAAGGCTGGGAAACTAAAAAAATGTGATGGCACTGGAGATGGAATACTTAGGACTTAACAGTAACTGCCTTTTTTTTGTTTCATTTGTGACTCGTTAATTAATGCAGTCTCTCTGAAATTATTTTCATAATGGTATATGCTTGTTGCCTTGGTTGTGCCTTGTCTCAAAGAAGTGTTTGGGATTGCCCGGTATCTGCTAGTGAGATCCATTAATGGTCAAACTATGATTTTTCATTTAAGTGCTTTTTCAATTTTAAGTTGCTATTTTTTCAAACTGGTTGTTCACTTGAGTGTTAACTGCTACTCTGTGCTCTGTCAGGGATATGAATTCTTATAACTGGGTTCATAATTTTATTGATACCTGCTCTTTCTTTGTTATGCTTATTCCTCAGGAATGGAGAGCACAACCTTCCGAACACATTTGTTTATTTATTAATACCAGGTTTAGAAAATCCCTGTACCCTGATGTTCAAATCTGGAATTTTTTTCGGTCAATAGTTGGCATGTTGTAAACCCAACAGTAATGCAAATTTTTACCTTTATCAGGCCTTTTTAGTAATCACGGCCCCCTGTATTTTGTGGGTGCTAAGAGATTCTTTTCTAAGATGGGTCTAGCTTGCCACATTGCAAAAATTCACAGTGAGGTAATCACTGTTTACTCGGTCCTTTATTCAGATTAAAATTGCTGGAGAACCAGAAAGTTTTAGAAAAATGATTATTTAATGAGTTTGTTTGTCCTGTTCTCTAATTTTACTTTTTCTTTCACTTCTATAGTTAAGTTAGATCATAAGCTATTATGATATCATCTGCTTATCCATCGTGCTGCCATTGTTATGAAGGCATCAGTGGAGCATAATGCATGGGAGCTGAAGCAATATATTGAGGAGCTATATTGGGGTTCAGGCAAGCGTGTGATGCTGCTTGGGCACAGCAAGGGTGGGGTTGATGCCGCAGCTGCATTGTCGATCTACGCTTCTGACTTGAAAAACAAAGTTGCTGGACTGGCATTGGTACAGAGTCCATATGCTGGAACCCCCATAGCTTCTGACATTCTTCGTGAAGGCCAGATTGCTGACAAAGAAACTCGGAGGATCATGGAGCTTTTGATCTGCAAAATAATTAAGGTAGTCCTTGTCTCTGCCTAGATACAAATCCATAGGAAAGTCTGTGCGAATAATAACAAGGAAACTCTTATTATGCTGATATGTTTCCCTAGCTTTAGATAAATAGCTTTCCATGTTGTTTTTATTTTGATTCTTATTTCCTTTGTGTCCTATATACTGCCAGAGTTTATAGTTATGCTCCTGCACAGGATTACTGTTTATTTTTTAATGTTTCCTTGTGTTATGTTACTTGGATCTTGTCTGTGGCTGGGTGCTTTTTGTGCTTCTCTTGACTATATGATTTTTTTTCTGCATCTGCATCCCAATTTGTTGAAATATCTGGCTGATTTCTTATATCATCATGAATAAATTTAGGGTGACATACGAGCATTGGAGGATCTCACGTATGAGAAGCGGAGGGAATTCATCTCAAAGCACCAGCTTCCAAAGGAAATTCCACTTATCTCTTTCCACTCGGAAGCAAGCATTGCTCCAGGTGTCCTTGCAACAATGACTCACATAGCACACGCAGAACTTCCTTGGATTTCCCTCCCAAAGTTTGGGAGCGAGGAATCTGATGACTTCCAAGCAGGACACCAGGTGCCGGTGGTGATTCCCGTATCTGCTGCTATGGCTGTGTGCGCACTCCACTTGCAGCTTAGGTATGGAGAGAAGAGTGATGGGTTAGTGACATGCCGTGATGCTGAAGTTCCAGGTTCAGTTGTAGTCAGGCCAGATAGGAAGCTGGATCATGCTTGGATGGTTTACTCTTCAAGAAAGAAGGATCCTAGTGAACCTGATTCTTGTGAAATGTGCGAGTCTCTTTTGACTATGCTGGTGGAGCTTGGCAAGATGAAGCAAGAAAGAGATGTCTCCTGTGCCTTTTAAATACTTTACAAGGAAGTCATTGTTTTGGACCCTCTTGATCTTGAATTCCCATTAATGAAGATGGCACCATGTGACGTTTGCTCCTTGCTTATGAGGATCATAAGTTGAAGGGAAGAAACATTTTTACTGCAAGTTACGATCTGCGCTTGTCTCTTTCATTGATTAATTTCAAGCTTTGTACATTTCATTTCATATCATGCCGTATTACAAAACACTAATACATTCTGCATGATCGATTTAGCAAGTAGAGCAGGAATTTGGAATGTTAGAACTCGAAAGTTAAAATGTCAGAAACTAGCAAATCCCTTCATTTTGGGATCCTACATCTTAAACTCCAAGGTGGATGATGCATTTGCCCAACACTTTTCAAATCTCATTCTCACCATTTAAGCAAAGCGAAGTTTTCACTTCCAGGGTTTCCCTAGTCGGCTCCACTATCAAACGCAGCTCCACCATTAGTCTACCGCCCGTTACTTCCAGTCTCCTCTGTGTCCTCCGATCATAGAGTTCCCACAGGTCACCAGCACCAAACCTGTAGACTTTCGGTGGTGTTTCTTTTCTCAGTTCATAGAAGCTAGATAGGATCTTCCCACGATGAGCAAAAGATGCATGTTGATATAATGTCTACGGAAGTAGTGAGATGAGAGGCCAAAATAAGCAGGCATTCGATTTCTTCAAGATATGCATGTAAGCGGTACTGTAATGAGGTGTCCTCTATGGGACTTCTTCCTCCCACAGACATCTCTGTACAAGCACATGTCTCTCTCAGAAATCCAACTATAGTAGGCTCAAAGGGACCCCGGCCCATTTACTTAATGCCCTTAAATTTGCAGGGGCCTTCTACCCAGATATGAAAATCAAATATAATTCAATGAACAGATGCATACTTGGCAGGGCAGCTTGGTTCTTGACATCTTCCATGCCATGTGTTAGCGAAGGACAGAGAGCAGAATGAGATTGAACAAGATGCTGCAGTTTCAGTGACAAAGTTGAAGGAAGAGGGCTCAATACCTTCGGAGTATGGGTGGCCTGTGGACGACCCTGAATTATTATTGAATACCCTGCATGTTTCTTTGTACTAAATAAGTGATCATAGAGCTCCCCTGGAGTTTTAATGAAGGCAGGCATGGGTCCTATTCGTATACTCTGAATCACTCTTCCAAAATCTTGATCTAACTAGCTATAACGATTGATTTAGATGATAAAAAAAAGAAGATTACAATCTCAAATTCGAGTTTCATCTCTAACATCTTTTTTAGAAGGCATTTTTGCACCTATTTGAGGAAATAGCCTCCGTGTCAAAACTATAGCAAGGGTTCTTCTACGTGAACATGAAAATTATAATCCTTTGCATTGCATGTATGGTCAATCTATATGTAAATCTATTTATTTTACAAACAATGAGATTAATATTGGAGAATGATGTAAAACAAATTTTGTTTTATAGTTTAAATTTTTAAATTAAAATGATTATTTGATATAATATTATAATTACATGATCACAAGTTCAAATTTTATTATTTTAATTTTATATAATAAAAATTAAGTATAAGGTAGTATGAGTTTTTATAAGTTTGAAGTCTAAATAATTTTTGTTAAAAAAAATACATTTAAAAATAATATAAATTATATATTAAATCTATTATGGCTTTAGCTTTTTAGATTAAGATTTATTTATTTATTTAATATACATAACTAGTTAAATAATCAAGATATGAATATTCTTATTTATTTTAAATAATTAAAGGAAGAAAATCTAAGAATAAAATAATGAGAGCACGAAGCAAATATACAATCAACTGATCAAATAATAATGTCCAACGTTTTATATTATTTTTACTATCTTATATATATAAACTTTTTCTTGAATAGATTGTAATCAACTAATAATTATGTTTTACCCTTAAATTGGGAACATCAAAGAGTCTGCCAAGGAAATAAAGAAGCACCCTATGCCATAAAGCAAGGGTTTGCACTATAAAGAAATGAGTCATGTTATAGGTAATAGTAAACTTCAAAGCCAGGAAAAAAACATAGTGCTTGCTTAGAATCTTAAATACATTCAAATTGTCATTATGGTTTAAATTTAGGACTCTAAATTATAGTGATCAGGATTTTGAACAGTGAAAGTTAATTAATAATTTTGCTTGATATACTGTGTATAAACCCAAAAACATACTAGATTGAGATCCAGTATACTAAGTGGTCTCATCTTTTTTTGTACTCGTACTTAAATCATATTATTTAAAGGCTGAGAAAGAATACAATAAAAAATATAAGAAATTTTCAATTAATCAACAGAGAATGGTCAAAATAAACAATCTCAAATTTTGATCAAAAGTTGTATACAAGAAATTGCATTAGAATAAATATTCTTTTAAAAATATAATAAAAAGTATCACTATAACATTGGATTTATACAACATTCCTTTTTTTTTTCCACTTCAATAGTTGATTTTCTTTTCTTTTATATTTTATCATTTGATTAGAATTTAAAATTGATAATTTATTTGATTTATTTTTTATATTATTATCACGATCTTGAAAAAGCATCCGAGTATTGAATTGATGCTTAATTTAACAAAAAAATCAATTTTGTTGTTTAGAAGAAATTAAAACAGATAAAAAATCTCAAGCTTTTTCTTTCTAAAAGAATATGGTGTTTGGTTCATTCTCCTTTTTTTTTTTGTCTTAAGTCATCAAAAATATTTTCAATTTGATGCTATAATGTGCTTTGATTGGGGTTTTGAGTTGATCACTTATTTGTACCTACTTTTTATGTGCTTATATCAATATCAAAAAATATCTTAATATTAGGTTGGTACTCGATTTCATGAAAAATAATCTGATTTTATTGTTTAAAAAAGATTGAAAATGAGGGGATCAAGATTGAAAAAGAGAAAAATAGAAAGTCTTTTTTTTTTAAAAAAAAATAATTGTTTTAATGAATTTTGCCATCACTTGAATTTGTATTTTTGCATATCTCATTTTTGATCAATTTCGTTTTACAATTGAATGATTTGTTTCAAAACTTTATTTTGCTAATATTTTTGTCCTTAAGTATGAGAGAAGAGATAGAGGATCACCGAAAAATAATGATAGAAACAAAAAGTTGATGAATGAAGTTTTCATCAACAAAACTTTTTTCTTGATATCAACAAGTTCTATTCGATGAGAGAGCTTAATTTAGGTAATTTCCCCCTTTATCTTATGCATTACAACCTTTTATGATTAGCTAGTTTTAACTCGTAAGTGCACGAGTAGGCGATATAGTAATCAACTCAATAAGATCGATGTCATATCCACAGAGAGCTGGATATGGAAATTATGCTAGGTAACAAAAAAAATCAAGAGAAATTAAATTAATAATAACTTGGTTGAAAATAATTAATGGATTTTTTTTAAAGATAAAACGTATAAATAGATTTTAAATAATAAGAAAAGATAAGTCGTGATCCAAATCAATTTTAATGGTGATGTATTGGTGATTCCTTCAACATATATAATATCATAACCCAATTCTAGGTTATTTCATAAAAAAAAATTCACTTTTGTTTTTCAAAACAAAAATCAAAAACAAAATAAAAGTCGACAATGAGGAGAAAGCATATTAAGAAGGATTATAAAAATAGAAAAAAAATCAAACTGTAATTTTTGGAGGAAATTTAAGGCCTAATTGTATCCCATTATGCCCGAGAATGGAGAAAAAAATGCAAATTCAACGTCAAATTAAATAATTATTAGATGAATTTGTATAAAAATTAAGACCAATGATATAATTAAATTTTTAATAGGCCAATTTCATTTAATCATGGGCCAAATTAAATTTTAATTATGTTGAAGAATTAATTAAGGTCCAATTAAAGGATTTAATTAAGTGCAAGGCCTTAATTATACTTTAAATGGGTCAAATTAATTTTATTTATGACCTAATTGGTGAAAAATTAAGTTTACGGGCTTGATTTGGGTTTAATTGAGATGATTGAAATTTTAAAAGATGAAATTCAATTTTTATCAAGTTAATTGATTGAAATCAAGAGTCAAATTGTAAGGAAATTGAAGTTTTGAGATCAATTAGGGGTTAAATTGAAAAAATTAGCAGCTAAGGATCAATCTATAAAAGGCGTCAAACTACAGAGGTGTAATTAACAAAAATTAGAGGTTAATTGAAGAAAATAAAAGTTTAATGGTCAATTAAGGGTTAAATTGCTCAATTCCAAGACCACTGATCAATGTGCAAAAGGTGTGTAAATCCAGAGTTCTAATTGAAGTTCAACAAGGGTGTAATTGCATTAAATCAAAAGTTTAAGGTCAATTAGGGGTACAATTGCATAAAATTAAAAGATCGAGGACTGTTTTGAACTTTGAAAAAATCCTTATCTAAAACCTAAAACAATGTCATTTTAATATTAAAAAAAAACAGAGGACTAGACGATGCGTTGTGTGAGCACTATTCATTATCTTCTTCATTTTTTCTGAGAAACTAGTCAAGTCACCAATTTTGCAGGTACATTTAATGTTCTTAATATCTACCAAATTTGCCAAACCTTGCACGAAACTAATCACCAGACATTCCTCTACGTTTAGGTATAGTTTTCACCACCTTATAAGCAAATAAACGGATGTGGCACCATCCCAAAAAGGCTACCTTAGACAGCCTGCAGCTGCAGATTTGACAATGCAAAATGCCTACTTTGAGCCAATGATTGGTATCTTTCCTAACTGAATCAAGGGCTGAAAATTATACTCTTGTAAAGACAAGATTACTCTCTTTCACTTCTATAAATAGATGTAGATTTCATATTCGAGAGGAGGGAGAAAATCAAATGCAAAGTTAGTCGAAAACCAGTTTTCCCTGCTCAGTTTTTCTACAACCGGTCTTTCTCTTCTTTCTCTATCTACTATGACCTTCAGTCACCACCAACCCCATCACCCATTTTCTCACCATCATCGCCACCATAAGTAACCATCAAACCATCTCACGTGGTGGTTGTACCACTTCTCTCTCCCCTCTGTAAAAATCTTATTCTCTACCACTTTGGTGACAACAACAACAACAATAACCACCTTGCCCAGAAGTTTTCGTCCTTCCCAAAAGCAGCTAGGGCAATAGCAACCACCTTGCCCATAAGTTTTCTTGCTTCCTAAAGATAGCCAGGGCAACAACTCTGTCCTCAGAATAAGTTTTCTTCTCTACCACGAGCTTCCTTTTACAGGCCTCTATTGCTTCTTCTATTTCCACCTCTAACCATAGCTAGCCACCAGCCTCACCACCTCTAGTTGCACTATGTGCCACCAATTAGGCTGCCAGCTCCCTCAACGTCAGGTAAGCCTCCCTCCTCTCTTCGTCTTTTTCCTTATTTCCCTTACTGCCAACTCCCTTTCAGTTATCAACAGTGCAATATGAATTATAATTCACGTTGCATTATTTCTTGTAACTTAGTCATTAGGTTGCAAGTGACTAAGTTACTTCATGTTAAACTTGTCTTAGCCAAGCCCAGTTGGCATGGGCTGGGTCTAGCTCGTCCCCAAAATTAAAAAAAAAAATATCTTGGGCCAAGTTTGGCTTAACCATTTTAGGTTGATATCGACTCATTTGTTTCTAGGTCTATGCTTGGCTTAGTTATCTGGGTCGGCCCAGCCTACATGTTTAAATAATATTTATTTATTTAATATATGTATATATAATGTTATATGAAAAAATAAAATAAAAAAACAAAAAGAATTTTAAAAAATCCTTTTAAAATATTTGTGATTTTCAAAATATATTCTTTTCATGCATACGGTCAAATCCTAAAATTTTCTCAAGCATATTTTTCATAAAAAAGGTTTAAAAATTGCATATTTTTAATTTTTTTTAAAAATACAAAATGGATACATAACCAGTTTATAATCATTTATTAGGGTTTGACTAAAATATATATAAAAAAACTTTTTTTTCAATTTTTAAGGTACAGATGTAGACTTTAATATTTATGGGTGTAAAATTACATGATAAAATACACCTTTAGATATTAAAGATATAAGATGCAAATAAATATAATGCTAAAATTCAGACTTTAGAACAATTAAAATTTAACCCGGTAAGATTAAGACTCCCTCATGAAGGAAGATTTGCCTTGAACTTTAGAAAAAACCAACGAATAGAAACCTGACCTAGAAAAATAATCAAACAATAATGTAGCTTACCTTAGGTAGGGTACATTGGGTGATACGTCTTCTCCTTGCACAACTAGTTTCTTACCTAGACTTTCGCAAACCATAGGTTCCTAGTGACCATAATACTAGGTAGCGACTCCTAAACATTAAAACTAGAAACCTTTTTCAACACAATACCTCATATAGGAGGCACGGCAGAAAGCCTCCACCATCACCAAACGATGTCGCATCGAGCACTCACACACCCCATGACAAATAAGATCACTCAACCTAATATCAACGATAATGATATTAGATTAGAATATATTACAATGAAGTTTAAAAAGATAAAAATTGATTATTGTTTTAGAATAAACAAGTACTATCATATTAAGTAAGACATTGAATCAAGCAATCTCTATACCAAAGTTAGGGTTTGTGCATAAAAATTCAAGAATATAACATTACCTAAATGATTTCTAAAATTTCTTCGCAATAATAAAATATTCATGAAGAAAATAAGAAGATAAACATTAAGATTCATTCATATCTTAAAGAACTCACCTCAACCACCATCATCCTTCATTTGGATCCAAGAATGAGATTAGCCAATCATGATTATATATAAGAACATTTTAATAAACATGAAATAACTTGAATCAAACTAAAATAATAAGTTTTACAAACTAAGAAATTGAAATCTACAAAGTAGAACATAACACAATTTCGATAAAAATTCTAATACAAATATAATGCTAACGTTGAACATAAATTTGACCCTTTTAAAAGCCTTTTATAGGAATGACTATTACAAACATATTTATAGGCAATTATGTTAGCTTTCCAAATCATTAAAGGACAAGTTATTTGGACATTTAAGTAAAAAATTATGGGCATAATACCGAAAGGTATTCTGAAAAATCAAATCAAGCCACCTTGAAAACCATTTAGGTGTATGTTTTTCTTCCTTCTTTATGAGCTGCCTCTTTTTCTTTTTTTGACCTAAAATAATGTAACAATATCTCCTCCAGCTTTTCATCCATGTGCTTGCCCTTTTGGATCAATGTATTACCCAAAATAAATCAAATGTTATTTGTTGTGTGGACATGTAAGATCATAGATTATACTTTGGCTAATTTAGAGGCTGATTTGTAGCTGAATTTAAGCATCATATAAGAATAAAAATGTACCTATTATTTAGATTAAGATTGACATTGAAGCCTGAAGTATTTGGTGGTTGAAGTCTGCACACGGTATAAGGCAAGTTTGGCTTTGGATTAGATTATATGATAATCTTCTTTATTATTGAAATATAATTGATTTTTGGAGAAACTTTGGTGCAATTATTTGAACCAAGATTTGATTCAATCTTCAACCAACTTTTTATTCAATTCTTTGTTCTAAATCCTGATGTTAAATTTTCTGAAATAATTCATTTAAACTCCAAAAACCTATCAAAACATTAAAAGAAACTTAAAAGAAGCACATCAATTATTATAAAAAAATCAAAAATAAAAACAATAAATGCATATATAAATTAAAAGACTTAATAATAATTTTGATGCACAATTATCTTACTTAAAAAATTAGATTAGGCTTGAGAATTTATTTAGATTTGGGTTGATTTGTCATTTTTAACCAATTAAATTCTAAGTTAAGAGCAAATATAGCGGTTTATTAAGGTCCATTAGGTGTTTTATAATTATTTTTAATTAAAAAATGAAAATGATTTGTTTTGCCTAAAAGTTAGTAGCTCGACTTTCTAACCACCTATAGTGATCGAAATCTATAACAGTAAAGGACATATCATATGCCATAATAGGAGGTTTATTGTCCACTTTGTTTATATATATATATATATATATATATATATATATATATATAAGATCAGGTGGATGATATTTCACTTATCTTTTACGAAAGAGGAAAAAACCAACGCTCAAGCTTGCTTTAGGATTCAAGTAATTCATTCTGAAAATAGTTGATTTGGCTTAATTTTATAAAGAATTTAAAATTTGAAGGAGTCATTAGAATCAGTAAAACGAGCTTGGAAGTGCCTTGGTGTGGTCATAACTATTAGAAGAGTTTATGGAAAGGTTACTCCTAGATATTCAATGTTGTAAAATACTAGAGGAAAAGGGTATTGAGTTTTACCCTTTAATTATCTATAGAGATTGATGACTAAGAGCTTGTAAAATTTTTATGAGAATATTTAAGCACAATAAAATTTTTACAATTTAGGTTTCAACTCAAAGTTAGAGGAGTTGAGTGCCAAAAAAAGAAAATTATTGGTTAATATTGTAACTCGAGAACATATGCTTGTCAATATAAAAAAAGAAAGAATGACTTATTGACTCAACTGTAATAACAATAACATGGTTTTGTGGAAGTTAAAGCAAGACTCAATAGGGTATTAGAAGCAAATAAGAAACTAGATCACATAGTGATAAAAATAGTGCTAACAATATTGATAATTAAAGAGAAATTTAGGAAAAAGAAAAAGCTTGAAATCAAGCTCAAAGATGCTCAAATTAGGATAAATGGATTAAAGTAAACAAAAAAAAATTCTTAAAAAACAATGTCAACAACAATCAAAATTAATCACATATTGGATAACTATTTAGGAGCTTTGAAATGGAGTAGCAAAAAACATCGTTAAGAATTAGTTAGCCAATATAAGAAATTTGCCTTGATCATGTAAACCTTCACTGATGAGTAATGTTTTAGAAAGGGAAGCACATCATTAGACTTTCAAAATCATATGCTATCATATATAAGCTCAAGATGTCAAGAATTATACCATAAGATTAAGAGGCATAGCTTAACAGTTTCTGCACTTTTCTCTCTTATTTCTCTCTCTATTATGGCCTTTGGCTACCACTATCACCATCACCAGTCTTCCTATCATCAGCCCCATCATAGAAACCTTTCTCCTGCACCAACAGATGGTTTACCGGTGGTAGAGCAGCCACCGCATCTCTCTACTATCCTTCCTCTTCTCACTCTACTCTCTGCAAACTTCTTCCTTTTTTTCCTCTACAACTGCAGTTGCTCCAGCTAACTTAGGCAGCTAACTCTACCGCCATTTCCAACTCTAGCTTCAGGCCATCCTCACCTGCTAGCCAGCCATCACTGTTATGCTAAGTGGTTTACTACCCTTCCCCTGGTTATTTATTTTTCACATGAATATTTCATTGTTCATAAGTGAATGGTAAATGTGAATTATAATTCACATCCACTATTCTAGTGGACCTTGGGTCGGACCAATTCTGGTCCAGTCTAAATAGTCAGGTTGGGTCCGGTCCCTAAAAAAATAAAAAAGTTTTAAAAATCATTTAAAAAAAAATGATTTTTTCAATTATTTTTCTACTAATTTTACATAATATTGGGTTGTATATTTACACTGTAAAATATAAATCTGGTATTAAAATACCTAGTTTCTTTGAAATATTTTAAAAAATAAAAATAAATTAAAAAAACATTTAAAAAAAATCTAAAAGAAATTTAAATTAATTTTCCATTTTAAAAACCAAAAAAAAAATATTTTGTTACATACAATCAAATCCTAAAATTTTTCCAAGTATATTGTTCACAAAAAAAACAAAAACAATTACATCTTTTTCATGTTTTGAAAAATCTAAAAATAGATATAGTAACCATTTTATGATTATCCATTAGGATTTGACCAACATGTCAAAATCTTTTTCCAATCTTGTTTTTAGGGTCCAGATATAGACTTTAATATCTGTAGAGTATAAAATTACACTATAAAGAATATCTTCAAGTATTAAAGATATAAGGTGTAGAAATGCGATGCTAAAATTTATACTTTGAAATGGTTAGGATTTAACTAAATAAGGTAGAGACTTTCTCATGAAGAGAAATATGCTTTGAACTTTAGAAAAGACCAATGAATAAAAACCCAACCTAAAAAAACAATCAAATAACAATGCAACTTACCTTAGGTAGGGTGCCCTAGGGTGATGCGTCTTTCCCTTGCACAACCAATCCTTTACCTAAACTCTTGCAAACCATAGGTTTCTAGTGACCATAATACTAGGTTGCGATTCCTAAACATCAATCATAATTTTATGAGTAAATTCAAAAAACCTTTCCAACACACTAGAGGCACAATAAAAGCCTTTGTCATCTCCAGACGATGTCGCGTCGGCGCTTGCGACACCGTGACAGAAAGAATGAGCAAAGTAACTTTGTACATGACAATGATGTTTAGAACAAGTTTGTATTATATTAGACAACCTTTGTAGACTCTTATTTTGTATTAATAAAAAGATATCCTATCACACTTTCTTGTTATCCAATGTTTACTTGGTATTTGATGTTTGGTTTATGTTTAAATAAATTTCTATAAAAGAAATATTCAGTGAAAATTTATTTCTTATTAGTGGTAAATTTCCTTAAATAAACCAAAATTCATATGGTTTTGGTGTCTCAAGTGAGATTTTTTCAAGAAAATTCAAACTAGTCTATCCTTATAGACTTAATATACTAAGAAACTCGGACAATAATAAACATGCATACTTAATCCAACCTTTTACATTCATTTATACATCTTATTTATTTTATACATATACCCTAAGAAATGATATAGGTTATCATGTAAAAATTCAACTTCCTTTTAAAAGTCTACAGCCCTAGATTTAGGTACATGAAAATCAAAAATGAAAAAAGATCATAGCTGAAAAAAAAACAAAGAAAGATAATAAGTATAAAAAGAAAGGTTCTAAGCTCATAAGCTTGTTTGACCAAGCACTATATGTTACACTGTCAAAAGAAAAAGCCTTTAATTAAGGATAAACTTAAACAAAAATGTCACTTTGCCCTGATATCCAATTAGTATCATAAATGTCATCAAGACCATTATTTTGCCTCGCCAAACCAAGATGCACTTGTCATTTCTTCTTAGTCTTAATTCACAATGTATTTTTCATTTGTGAGGTTTTTATAAACACCATAAATCTAGGTTTCTCTAACTATTCACCTTACCACTAAAGAAACCCAGAGAGTTAAGATGGTAAAAGAGCTTAACTTTTTAAAGTTATCTACAATAAAAGAACAACTTCAATTGATAGAATGTGTTGACCTTTATGACCTAATAAAATTAATTAAAATATATCTCGTTCTAACATTTTAATACCTAAAAAGTTTAAGGTACCTAAGTTTACCAAGTATAGTGGCACTCGGTGTCCCATTATGGACCTATATGTATATTATAGTAAAATGGTCAAAGTAGTCCATAATGAGAAATTTTTAATCCATTTTTTCTATGAGAATTTAATTGGTATAAAGTTAAGTTAGTATATGTATTTGGACAATATTAAAATCCGAAGGTAGAAGAGCTTGGTAGATAGGTATATGTTTTTATAAAGCATTATAAGTTCAATATAGCTATGGTTCTAGGTTGTTCCAGTTTGTCAAAAAAAAAAGACATAAAAAATACATTACAAAGTATGTATAGAGGTGGTGTAAAGTGACTCAACAAATCCATCCTTTTTCAATTAAAAAATAAATAATCTTGCTATTCTCGAATACATTTAATGCTCAATACTATGAATATCTAGTTGAAAATTTGAAGAAACTTATATAGTTATTCTTGTTATAGCCGAGAGAATTGATCAGGTAAAAAGGATAACAAAAAATCTCAAGTACTTGTGAAGCTAACCAAATAAAATAAAGGTTTATTGGTAAGAGAAAAGTGACACGACGAAAAGATTGATGTCTTCTCCCAAGTGCAAGAGTGTCGAAGTAATAAATAACCCGACAAGACCAGGGTCGAACCATAGGGAGGTTAATTGTACAAATTATAAACAACAATTATAAACAAAGATAATAGCAATAACAACAACAACAACAACAACAACAATAATAATAATAATAATAATAATACTAGTAGTAGTAGTAGTAGTAGTAGTAGTAGTAGTAGTAGTAGTAGTAGTAGTAGTAGTAGTAGTAGTAATAGTAGTACTAATAATAATAATAATAATAATAATAATACTAGTAGTAGTAGTAGTAGTATTACTAATAATAATAATAATAATAATAATAAAGAAAGAGAAGAAGAAGATGATGATGAGAACTTGGAGAAGGAATATTAATGTAACGATTAAACAATGATAATAAAAATTGTCAAGGTTAAAGATTCCACTAATGGTATGTCAAACAAATATAATTAAACTCTTATTATTCAATTAAAAACCACACATAAAGAAGGTTCAATTGGATTATAGATTGTTAACATGATTATATTAGTCATCTTATTCAATTAATGCTAAAACTTGTAAATCTCGTCAAGCATTCATGATTATAACTTATGTTAACAACAAATCAAGTTCCTTTCATAGCTCAGGTGTCGGTTATACCATACAATATAGGCTATGAAAGTGCCAAGCATTTGTTGTACCAAGTGTTATACAACATAAATCAAGATTAGTCATTTAACAAGCAAAGTATTAAAGAGTGAACAAGATAACAAATATAAAACATGTTAGTATCAAACATTAAAGTCCATATTAAGTTTACATTATACTTATTCTTACACCATTAGTGTAACCTTTTCACCTTGACATAATTAAATTAGCTATACGTAATGAAATAAAGAAAAATAGATAAACAAAATAAGAACATAAAAGTTAACTAAATAAAGAAAATGAAATAAAAGGCATAAACTTGATATTAATGAAAACAAAGCATAAACATTACAAAAAATACAAAGAGAGAAAGGAAGAGCATGATCTTGATGTGGACACCAAGATGCCTAAATTCATGGCAAATGCCTCCTTATATAGGCCAAAATTGGGAACTATTGATTTGATGACTAATTGATAAGTGGGTGACCAACTCTTGACTTGGTGAAAATCCTTATCTTCTCTTGTCTGCCCAAAACGTCATTGATAACATCAAAATTGGAGTCACTCGAAAACATGAAAAGTTGTAGGCAATTGTCTCAGCTTTCTTGTATAAAAAATTCAGCTCATTTGGACTTCTAGAACTACAGATATGACCAAAATACCGAACAGTGCTTGGGCTGAAAGACAGATTCGAGCTTCTTTGTTGTTGCTACAATTTGGACTTGAAAGTGGCCTTTTTAGATCTTGGGCTCCATATGAAAGTTGAGGCTTATGTCTTACCTTTCCATCCATATAAATTGGACCTAAATCTGAGATATATAGCTCTAGATATGACCCAATTACCGAACAGTGTTCCGGTTTGGATTGCACCGACATCTCTTTTCTAAGTTTGGCCATCTCTTTGCCCTTGCAATTTAAGTTCTTAAAGTCATCAATCAATCCTTTCATTTATATGATAGGCCTACATTTAAAATGAATATTTACCATAAATTAAAGGTATCTTATATTATTAGATATATTATTATAAAACATGCTTTAGTTAAGGAGTTATTGATACTTCAAGTGCAAAATGATGATATAAACCATGATAAAATGCACTTTTAAGTATTAATCAAAAAAACAATGAAATCTACTAGGTGAAAATCAATCATGTTTAAACCAAAGGTCATTAGAATAATCAATGATTGTCTAATAAGTAAGTCCATACCAGTAATTCCAATATTTAACCATTCATTTTGGCACCATTCAATGTTACTTCTATTGTCAATCTAAGCTCATCTTCATAATTCCGTACTTACCAACCAAAATATTTCCCACTAAATCAATCATTTTAAAACCAATCAACATTAAATACCCATGTTAACCCTGATAACTAGTATTTAGAAATAACCAGTTTTCTAGAAATAACTGAAAGAATTTGGAAACATTACCACCTTCTATGCTGCTTTTAGGATAAATGTTTGAAATACTTGTTAGTATTGAAAAAATAACTCTTAGCCCAATAAAGACCCTTCTAACCACCTTGCCCTTACTAGTAAAAACCTAAACATAAATAGGAATACAATACTAGTGTTATTATACATAACATTAATAATTAAAATATCCTAAAAGATAAGTTCTTTCACCTCATCAAATTGGGTTGAATAACATTTAATGAGTTAAAATACCCTAAATATGAACATAAATCCTTGTTAAACCACATTACTATAATGAAAAGAGGTGTAAAAATGATTTTTAATGACTCTAGATTTGACATAAAAAAGGTCATCCTTAAAGATCATAATGAGAAATTTATTTGTTATCTTATTCAAGGAAAGTTATCTTAAGACACCCTCTAAAACATAGGTTGTTAAGAGTCTTCATAAGTATTGTAAGTTCCATAATAAGTTAAGGCATAATACTAATAATTATGATGAGTTTCATAATAAAATTGAGATAATAATGATCCTAGATATGCTACCAGTTGAGATCAATAAGATTGAGAATGAGGTGGGAATGATTTCTTTTCAAAGAGTAAATATTGACAAAATAGAGTTATGTAGGTATTAACTATCAAATAATAAAACTCCCATGATGGTTATTACAATCATTCCTAACTTTGTGTTTTACCTTATAATTACATATACGCATCTTATAATAAGGAGTCACATTTTATCATGTAGACTATGGTTAGGAGTTTAACAAGAGGTGGAAGGTTTCTTGCTCTAAAAGAGTTGGAAAAACAAAGGAATAAAGATGAAAAGGTAATAAAAAAAAACTTGTCATTGATAACAAAGTCAACAAACCAATATATGACAAAGAAACCATTGAGTTTCTTAAATTAATGAAACATAGTAACTAAATCATAATTGATCAACTAAAAAAGACCTAAGCTTGGATATCCCTAATCTATATTATATTGAGTTCAAAACCACATCAAAAAATACTTTAAAAATTTTAAATGAAGCACATGCTCCTCAAGATATCACTTTTGATTATATATAACATCTAGTAGGAAGAATTTAGGCCATCAACTACTTGTATTTCTCTAAAGATGAACTGATTCTAAAAGATATTAGATATAACAACTCATTGCACATCACAGATAAATATAAAAATTACCTTATAGAAAATGTTTTGATAAATAATGGCTAATCTCTTAATATGCTTTCAAGGAACATTTTAGATGCTTTACTAGATGATGTATCATATGTGCCTCAAAGCAATATAACACCAAAGGTTTATGATGTTTCATTAAGACAAGAGATCAGTGATATTAATATGGACTTGACAATTGGTACGTATTAGTTTTAGGCCATCATACGAGAAAATGACATTCATCATTTATATAAGATGTTGTTAGGATGACCTTAGATCTATTCTAGAGGAGCTGTGACATCATTTTTACATCAAAAACTCAAATGTATGGTTTAGTGATTGCAAAAAAAAAAAAGATATTGTATATGATAAATAAGACGTTAAAGCCTTATATAGAATAGTTAAATAAAGTCAAGATGGAGACATTTATGGCTTTAAAATTCTAAATACAGAGTTGCTACTTAAACGTATAGTGTTGAAGAAGCCAAAAATTATATGAACTGTCAAAATGCTCATTAAATATATGATAAAATACCAGCGTTTATTAAGGTATCATATAAACAAAAGGTCACTATAATGAATCAACTATATGAAGGTATGAAAATACCAATTAATATTTTGGCTTAGGTTTTAAGCTAAGTAAACATGGTTACTTAAAGGTGGTAGAAAGGAAATATAAGAAAAGAATGTTCTAAATTGAGAGGCGTGATCCTAATTATTGAAAAAAAAAGATATTTCACCTATTTATAACATATTTTCTTGTTCATCTTACATAATATAACCTAACAATAAAATGAGAAATTTGAATCAAGTGTTTACTAATCTCACCATCTATAACCCGGATAAGAAAAAAACTAAAGACCTATCATCTATCTTATGTTGAGGTCAATTGCTTCTCAAGTTATGATCTTACTCTAATTGACAATTAACACCTTATAAAAGGTGTCATCCATCGAACAATTGGTTAAGAGGTATGCCAAGAGGGAAAAACTTGATAATTAAAAGGTACGAGAAATCCAGTTAGTTTTGAAATCTAAGTAATTTTGCTACTATGTTATCCTTTTTTTTTAATAATCATAGTTTAGGATATTAGAAAAGAAATCTACTTTTGTGTTAAGCTTAGTTTATTTTCATATTAAGAGATCATGTAGTTTTTAGTCAAAAATAAAATCATGCATTCTTGGGTAATTTATTCATATTTGTCATTTATTTATCATTTACTTATTCCCTACACCTTTTACTTTTAGAAATCTTGAAAGCGATCAACATTTAAAATTCTAAAGCGTAATTTAGACTATGCTATAAAATCAAATTAGGAAAAGTTAGAATATGTTAATATGGGTACAAATGGTAATAAAAAGGAATTAAAGGTTGGAACTATGATTTTAATAGGAGAAAAAAATGAAATTTAATTAAGTTGTTGAAAGAATATACTAACATAATTATTTGGTCCTATGCTGACAAGTTTGGCCTCAACACAAATATTATAGTGCACAAAATCTCATTGATATAAGGATGTAAACAGTGAAGTAGAAATTAAGAAGGATGAGACTTGATATCTCAATAAGGATCAAACAAAAGGTTTAAAAGTAAGTTAAAGTTGGATTACTTGAAGTGATATAATACCTATACTGGATATCTAATATTATAGAAGTAGAAAATAAGGCTGGAAGAAACGAAATGAATAATGATTTTAGGGATCTTAACAAAGTTAATCTAAAAGATGATTTCTCACCACCTCGCATAGATATCTTGGTCAATTATGCTATAAAAAGATGTCATTTATTCTTGTAATGATAGGTTTTCAGGGTATAACCATATTAGAAAAGTTTAAAAAGACAAATTAAAAGATAATTTTCATCACACAATAGGTTATATATTATTATAAAGTCATGTTGTTTGGATTAAAAAATGTTAAAACAACTTATAAACAAGAAATGGTTATATTGTTTCATAATATGATACACAAAGAACTTAAGGTATATATAGATGATATGATCACCAAACCCAAACATAAGGAGGACCATGTCAAAATCTTAAAAAAGTTAGTTGAAAGTATCAATTGAGAAATGTATTTTGTTATAAGCAGTGATGGTATTAAAATTGATTTAGATAATATTAAAGTCATTCAAGCAATGTCAGCACCAAGCACCAAAAAGGAAGTTTGAAGTCTTTAAGGATATCTAAATTACATAGCTCAGTTTTTTTCTTAATTAACTACCATATATAAAGCCATTTTTCATCTCATCTAAAAAAAGAATTTAAGAAAGTTAGATTAATACTGTTAAAAAGCCTATAAAAAGATCAAACATTATCTACAAAAATCATATTTATTTACCCCACATATATCTAAAAGTACTTAATTTTGTATCTAACAATCACTAAAGTTGTCATGGATTATGTATTAGGTCAGCATGATGGTTTTAGAAGAAAGGAATAAGCTATTTTTTTTATCTTATCAAGAAGGATACTAAATATAAGTCTTATCATAATACAATAGAAAAGCTATATTATAATCTAATATGGAGTGCATGATGGTTTTTTTAATATATGTTATGGCTAATATCAAATATAAACCCTCTCAAGTATATTTTTTAAAAGCCTAACATATGAAGTTGAACAACAAAATAACAAGTATTGTTGGCTGAATATAATATTATTTATATAATGAGATAAGCAATGAAAAATGGTGTGATTAACGAATATGAGCCTCTAAACTCTGATTTTCTAGACGAGGATATCATAATGATATAACCAAAAATAGATGATACAAAAGATGAATGGTGGACTATGCATTGTCAGCCTCTAATAGATAATATCATTGTTAACTATGAGCCTTTAAACTTCAATTTATCAAATGAGGATATCATGGTAACATAAAGAAAAACGAATGATATAGAGGATGAATGATGTACTATAAATCAAGTGAATGTCTTAATGAATGATGCTGGGACAATGATAATTTTTCCAAATGAGATACAATACCTCATCTTTATTAAGTTATAATTTGAATGTATCAATAATATGACAAAGTATAAGGCTTGTATCAATGGTTTAGAGATTGTTCTAGAAATGCAAGTCAAGGAAGTTAACATATATAGTAATTCAATGTTGATAATTCATCAAGCAAAAAGGAAATGGAAGACTACAAATTATAAATTAAAGTCTTACTAGGAATACCTCATCAAGCTCGCATGTAAGTTCAATAAGATCAAACTAAGATAAAATAAAAATCAGTTTGTAAATGCTCTGGCAATTTTAGTTTTCATGGATAAAATTGATTATGGGATCAAAGCATAACATATTTAAATTGAAATTAGAAATTGATTGTTTTTTACTTTAGAGGGGAGGGGGTAGTAGAAGAAATTTCATGGCATTATAATGTTAAATAATTTATCAAATGCCAAGAATACTTATCAGGGGCATCTAAAATGGATGAAAAACCTTTAAAAACAATGTTAATGGGTTATTACTTAGAAGAGGAAAAATAATTTCATTGAATATATTAGAAAGTGTTATAAATATCAAGTATACAATCACAGGATCAATAATCCTTCAAAGCTTTTTTTCAACATGGTTATCTCCTTAGCCATTTTCTATATGAAAACTAGATGTTATCAATCCAATCAATAATAAGACAAGCAAATAGACATTGCTTCATTCTAGTAGCGATCAATAGCTTTACCAAATGGATAGAAGCATTTTATATATTTATATAACCTAAAAAATATTTTGATGATTTATTAAAAAATAACTAATATGCCAACATAATTCATTAGAGATACTAATAATAAATAATGTTTAATACTTCAATAAAAAAAATTATGGTTAAACTCTATAAGAGGTGGAAGATTAGCCATTTAAACTCCTTTCTATATAAGGCAAAAATGAATGGGATTGTAAAGGCAACTAAAAAGAGTTTCAAGAGAATCATTTTATGCTTATTACAAGACAATAATAACATCTATAAGTCGCTATAGATCACAATCACTTCTTTAAGAGTGTTGATAGAAATAGAGTTAGAAGATTAAGAATAGACCAAGTTATATTATAAGCAACTAAATATAATTAGTAAGAAAAGGTTAATCTTCTTTGATCATAGTCTTTTATATCAAAATAGGACAACTAAGGCGTATGATAAGAAAACTTGCCTTAAAGAATTAAAAGAATGTGACTTAGTACTAAAAAAAATCTTCTAATACTAAGGGAAAACATTAACAAATTAACACCAAACTATAAAGGCTTTTATATTGTAAAGATAACTTTTTCATTTGAACCACTTATTGTTTCTAATATGGATTAGTGTGATCTCCTTAGACCTATAAAATACAATGTTGTAAATAAGTGTTATGCATAAATTCATAAAAAATAATACTATTAAAAATTCAATTTGAATATCTCTTTATGTGTACCTTGTTCTTGTTTCTTTTATCACAATTATATATTTTTCTTGTTTATTCTTAAAAGCTGCTAATAAATCCTCCCAATCACATATAAATTATCTTTTATTAATATAGTTAATAAGCTAATAAGCTCCAAGAAACCTCTATAGAAAACTTGCATGGATTTATAAAAAATCTCCTTTATAAATGTATGTCGCATTTTTTTAATGAAAATCGAATTGCATATTCATAACTTAATGTTTATCTAAAATAAATATTTTACATCTCATTTTATCATATTAGGGAGTGAAATGATAAATTTACTAAAAAAATATTTAAGTTAGCAATCATAATCTAACATATATTATCTAGACAGAAAGTTATAACCTATCCTTTAACAACCACAATTATATATATATATATATATATATATATATATATATATATGCACTTTAGATTCAAAAGTTATGAACTCGTGACAAAATATTAAATACTAGTTTGAACAAATTACGTCAAACAAGATCAATACATATCAATCTAAGCAATTTGGTGTTGAAATAAGAAAATTAACAAACTACATCAACTGAGTTTTTATCGAGGTAGCATTATTTTTTCTTATTAAGCTTGGACTTTAATAGTTATGGTAATGTATTTTTAGTTTTTAGGGAGCAATATCAATCTATCACGAAGTTTTTAACCTTAAAATGAGTTTAACAATGAGTTTAGAAGTTTTGATCAAGTTAAGATCATATTCTTATTAAACTTGGAGTTTAATAGTTAGATTGATATTTTTCTTAGTTTTAGAGATATTATAGGTCTAGTATCAATAATAAGTTAACGAGTTTTATTAGAATAACGATCAATGTAGCTTAGGTTTGGTTTTTTTATCAATTTATATTTTGTAAAATAAAAAAAAATCAAGAAATATAAAAAAATAAGAGAAATTAAAAAAATCATTAAGATTAAAGACTTGTTATTCAAAACCCGACATTAATTAGATAAATTTTCATTAAAAATAAATAATTTATAAATAAGTATAAAAATAATTTGGGTAGCTAATATCATGTGTAAAATGAATCTAAAATAAATATATAGTTAAAATAACTTTTTCTAATAAATAATATATTAATTGTGATTTTTATTTTTTCTTAGAAATAATCAACCTTTTACTTAAATATTTAAATCAATCCATATTTTATAATTTTTAGCCATTCTGAAGACGATGTGACAGCTATATTTTTCATATAATATATACACACACTATTTCGAAGATCTATGTATGTTGTGTGGAACAAAGCCAAGGAGAGCCTGAACTGTCACAAATTAATACGCAGGAAAGGAAAGCAGGTGTAAGGTTCTCAAATACTAGTCAGATAGCATGTAAATGCTGCTCCGTGGAAGAACAGAGCAGCAGCAGCAGCAGCGGCAATAATTACGATTAAAGGTGAAATGAAAGGAAATTGTATTAACTACAGTGGAGCCTAGATAACCCATTCTTTATAACGGAAAATTCCACAGAACGGGTATGCCAGCTGTCCGTTGTGATCCCTCTCCTTGCCACACCCTCTAGAGGTCGGCTCCTCCCCCTCCACCACCACTCCTCTGCCATTCCCATCCTCCTCTCTCCCTTCCTTAAGAGTTTGCATGCGTTGGAGATAAGGAAAAAATAAAGAAAACATTCTTTTATTTATATGAAAAAAGGTAGAACGTCAATATATATAAACCTCTGAGTCACAATCACATATGTTAGGATTATGAGTAAAATAAGTCCTCTCGTATCCTGTAGCTGCAAGATACTGATTTTGTATTAAAATAGATGGATTTAACAACGATGAACCTGTGCAGTTCTTACCAACCTGCGGTCCAAGCTCACCTGAGGCCGATGTTACCACTTTTTGGTTTAGGACAAGACATTAGATATAAGAGAAAACGTCCCTTTGTGGGGGTCCCTCGCCTTATAGCCTCTCCACGTTACCCCTCGCTGTTTGAAAATCTGTCCCGTACCCCTTCCTTTTCTCTTCCAAGCCCTCAGATTCTTCCTATTTCTATTTTATGCCGAAAGTGTAACAACTGATATGAAGAGAAGCTAGCATTTATTTTTTATTTTTTTTAATGTGAGTATCAGCACCAGTATTAATATCACGGTCCTAAAATAAGTATATTGGATTCGAAACATTTTTATTTTAGAATTTGCTTTGTTTTTCTTGTTATTTTCATATTTCTTTCTTATTTTTTAATTACTTGATTTGGTGTTAGCTGGATAGGTTGGTTCATCTATTTAAATGAATTGCATGTTGTTTTTTTAAATAGTTAAAAAGTTTTAACTTTTAGAATAAATTGAGTTTTTTATATATATAATTTAGAGTATAAAAAACCTTAATTTGTTTTTTTTCTATGTACTGTACACGGTATCAGTCTCTCTACTCTACAACAGTAACAACACCGTCCTTCCTCTATATAAAGAGAAACCACCCTTTCGCTGTGCATTTCCTTCTCAGCATAAAAAATCACTCCCTGCTAATTAGGTGCCTAAGAGCTTGTTCTTGACCAAGGAAAACCACAAGCACGTTGAGTGACTTGATCACCGAAAACATGACTGTTTTGCCGGTATCAAACTCCAGCTCCGAGACAGACTCCACAAGCACTTACTCCTCCTCCTTGCAAGCCCTGTCTTCCCCATCTTCATCAGGATTATCACCAAACCCGGTGTCTAAACCCGACCCGGAAGAAAACCCAAGAAAACCAAAGAGGCCAAGAGAAAGCACCAGCAGCAGCAGCAAGCACCCGGTATTCAGGGGGGTCCGAATGCGGACATGGGGAAAATGGGTGTCGGAGATCCGGGAGCCCAGAAAGAAGAATCGGATCTGGCTAGGCACCTTTGCCACCCCAGAGATGGCAGCACGTGCCCATGACGTGGCAGCGATGAGCATTAAAGGCAACTCAGCCATCCTTAATTTCCCCGAACTTGCCGGGTCTCTGCCACGACCGACTTCTAACTCTCCACGTGATGTCCAAGCTGCCGCCGCAAAAGCCGCTTCTATGGACGTCAACATTGTCCCTTCGGCTCCCAACAAAATCTGCGACGATGAAAATAACAGTAAAAGCAACGACTCTACGGCGAGTAATAATAACCGGTCATCATCCTCGCTAGTGACACAGTCCTCCTCCTCATCGTCAACAGCAGAGGTGACATCATCACCAAGTGACGTGGCGACTCCTGAAGAACTGAGCGAGATAGTTGAGTTGCCGAGTCTGGAAGCAAATCTCGAGGAATTTCCTGAGTTTGTTTTGTTTGGTGACTCGTGGCCGTACAATATTAACCAGTCCTGGTATTGTGAAGGCTACGGTGCTGAGGGTACTGGGTATTTTAGCGATCAGTATTTGTCAATAATTCCAGAAAGTAATGTGATTACGACTACTGGAGCTTTTGAGACTTCATTGTGGGAGCATTAATTAGTGTACACTAGTGAAATTACCCCTGCTTTTTTCTTCTTTTTCTTTTTCTTTTTCTTTTTCTTTTTGGAGAGTTCGATATTGTGGTGAAAGCCCTCCCGCAGCTCCCCCCAGCCAAAATACTTATCTTTGCTAATCAAGTTAGGTTGTGTTCGAATTAATTTAACGACGTGTTACTCCTTGGACTTGTGTTTTGTTTCAATAATAGAGGAACTCTGTTTTTTCTGATTTAAAATACTAATAAACTATGAACTGATTGTTCCCCCTTCAACAGGGATGAGTGTGTCACTCAGAATCCTCACTTGCTTGCGTTGTTATCTGTCATCTGTGGATGATACTGATACAAGTCCCTTCAATCTTGAAATTTGCAGCTAGCTGCTCTGAGTGGTCAAAACTGCTTTCCTTTGCATGGTAAACACCGAAATATAAACTGTTCCAGTCTCTTTCTCTGTCTTTGTGGCCATACCTTTTGAACCTAATTATAACAAAGAGCTAAAAGACAAAACCTAAAACGAACTCAGTTTCCATTCTTTAGCTTTGTTTTAGAGGTTTCTCCAAAAGGAATTTCATAAATAGGCAAAATAAAAAAAAAAATGGGAAGCGCCTGAACAATGTCAGCCGGGTTATGACAGCGCGTGCGCCGAAACGTCTCACCGTTCAATCCAAGTACAAGTCGTGTGTGGCTTAATTGTTGCTCGTTTGGCGTATGTAGTCTTTCATATATATATATATATATATATATAGCCCCTGAAATTATTATCTTTAAAAATTCATTCCTCATCCCTTCATTACAAACTTTTTTTTACTTACAACAATTTATAAAATTAATTTTTTTAATTTTATCTCTAATAATTTATTTATCTGTAAAATTTAATTTATATTCTCTTAATAATTACTTATTTTATTTTAGATCATTTTTAAAATTTATGATTTTTTATATTTTTTTACAATTTAATCTTTTTAAGTTTTTTTTATCAAATCTAATATTTTTTTAATTATCATTGTTATTTTTTTTACTTTGTAATATTTTTTCAAATTAATTTATTATTATTATTTTATTTTATAATATTTAATCAGTTAAATATTTAGTTTTTTAATTGAGTTTGAGTTTGCAATTAAATGTTTAATAAGTTTAAGAGATTAACTTTAATTTAAAAAGTTAAAATGAACTTGGTTTTTTTTTTTTGTTTTTTTATTTTCTCATTAACTTTCTATGTGATTTTTTTTTTAAATAACAAGTTTCCTTATTTTTTTGTCTTCATTAAAATTAAGCTTTTTTTAAAAGGATAATAAATAAATTATGAAAAAAAATATTTTTTATGATTCATTTTTTTATGTTGACAAAAGAACAGTTTATTTAATAAAAAATAAAAACAATTAAAAATATTTACCAAAAAAATGAAAAGAATATATTCTTAATCAAAAATCTAATTTTCTTATTAATGCTTCTTTTCTTTTCTTTTTTCTTTTTTTTCAAGGAATAGCATGCCACTTTTTTATGAGAAATGTTATTTTTTAAGTAAAAACTTATTCTTACCTTGAAAACAAATTTCAAATAAAAAATTAGAAAATATTATTTGATAAAATTATATAAAAAATAAATATTTTATTCTCATTCAATATTAATGAGTAAATTATTTTAAAAAATCTTTATTGTAGGATAATAAATAATTATCTATAAAGCAATTGATAATATTTTCATAAAAGACCTAATCTTCTTAAAAATAATAGTGTAATTTAACAATTGCTTATATATTATTTTAATAAATTAATTTAAAAATTAAATAAATAAATAAATAAAGGGATATCAATGAAAAAACAAGTAGCGTGTGGGTCTCAAAGAGAAGGCCTATACACCTTTAGCTTCTTTTTCATTCAACGGATGAATGATACGCTATATCCCTCCTAGCTTTTTTTAATATATAACAAATGAAATATCATCTACTTTCGATAATGTTAAACTTTCGAAGGTGGTTGGAAGTTTAGGGTTTATATTTTTTTATTTTAAAAATTTAAATTTAAATTATTTTTATTTGAAAATATTTAAAAATTTATTTTAATAGCCTTAACAAATCCATTTGAAACCCCAGAAAAGCCTGCACTGACTCTACAAAACCAAAATGCAACTAAATAATTAAAAAAAATGCAAATCCTAATCAAAATTCTATGACATCTTAGTAAGAAAACATCATTTTCATTGAACAATTCTTTTTCAAGATAAAATTATTGATATTAAAATTAATTTTTTAGTAGCTAAAATATTATTAATAGGCCATTATCTCTCCTTTTCTATTTTCATTGACTTTGTTTACTCTCAATGTTAAAATATAAAATAAATAAAATTTAAAATTAAAACATGAAAACCTAAAAAACCACAAATAAAAAATGGATAAGTATAGATTTTAAGGATGAAACAATATTTTTTTCCCACCCCGTGACTGGGAAAAAAATTAGGTTAAATTTGATCCTTCAACTGTTTTAATTTTTTTAATTAATAAAATAAAAGAATTACATGATAAACATTAATTTAATATTAAGATATTTTTTAAAAGCATGAATTTAAAAAACATATTAAATTATATTAGATTTTAAACGGTGAGAGGATGAATGTGAAGAAAATAAAAGGGCAATATGAAAAGAAAAGAGAGGAGGGGAACAGAAAAAAAAAATGATTGAATTAAAAACTGCTCACAACCTCACATTCCCAAGTTTTGTAGTATAGTATGACAATATAATATAATATAGTATAGTATAATGTGTCCTTTTGTTTTTTCTTCTCCTTTTCTTTGGACATCATGAACATTAGTGATCGGTGCATGAGGCACGGAGGAAGAGGTCACTTGGCTCAGTATTAATATTGACCCACAATAAACTGTAGTTTTCCCAATTTGGCCATGGCATATTGTATTATTGGTACTAGATGTGACGGGTTATATATACTCTAGGCTAAAAAAATATATAAATAAATTCTCCAGCTACACATGCTTCTTACCCAAGAAAAAGAATCAAAGAAAATAATTTTCTGAACCAATTAGATATTTTTTTTTCCCACTTGATAATACAAGTCTATTCTATTGTCTGCTAGATGGGATTCCTGTGACAATTGCCTTCCAACCACCATATTTGTAAGGGTCGTGGTGTCCTTGTTCCGTGGATTATTTACGCTTAAAATTCTCTGCGTGTATGTTTTGTTATATTCAATTTTCATCGATTATTTTATCCACGTAGGTTTATTTAATTTAATGAGAAATTGTGGATTTCAGCACGACAGGCTATGTATAACTGGAAATCCTCTACAATAATAGAATCTTCAGAGTCGTCGCGGTTGTTAGCATTCCATTCGTCACTGTGTGGCAGGTCTCCATTTATGTTCTCATATAGAGCACTGTTTCTGACCTTAAAGGCTTGCGAAAAAAATTCAAATAATTACGGCACTATACATGTGATTTGTTTACGGACATTTTCTATGGCAAATCAAGACATTTTATGAACTTTTATTTATTTATTTATCGTAAAGTATCTGGAGCCTTGGGAAATAAAGGCAGCGGCTGCCCCTCTTCCATGACATAAATAAACTCAGGCTAGAATCTAGCACTTCACTAAGACACTTTCCAAGTTCATAATGGTTGAACTCTCTCTACTTTTGTGTATGGAGTTTATAATCAAGTCGGGTTCTAATGCCTCAGGAAACCGTTTGATTGTTCTTGCGGGTTTTTGAAATAAAATAATTTTTTTCTATATTTTATATTAAATTTTGAAAAATAAAAAATATCATTAAACCTTTAAAAACAATTAATATCACAATAAATTGTAACTTCGAATCGAGCTGGAAATATCCTGGGCAAGAATCAGGGGGGTTCCTTACAAGAAGGGGTAATGGAACAACAAGTAGATATACCTTTGGACAAGACGTAACAATCGCCAATAATTGAGCAGTTATCGGTTCATCTGGTCGGTGAATTATGTTTCTTTTTCAGTTCCAAATGTTGTTGAATGGAACTGAACCATTTCCTAACACAGGTCAGTAATTTGTTACCTTCATGGTAGCTTCTTGTGCAAAAAGGAGCTGCTATCTTCATTTCAAACTGCCATGACATCATTTTTGTTGAGCCATTTCCGGAGATCTGGTTGGCCTGTCAAACCATTTCTGGAAAGCTTGTTGAAAGTTCCGGGCAATATATGTATATAATACATGTATTATTGAGTGAAAACACGCCCACGCCCACTATAGTTATAATTATTACAGTACTCTCACAAAATGAACTAGAGGACATGGAAAAAGAACTAACGTGTTGTGTCCTATTTCTCCACACCCACAATTCATTACACTATTATGGGGGGAGGGGGGGATGGATTGTGCACCGTGGATTGTTTCTCTAGCCCTAGATCCAATATTCATTGCACTGATAGTGCAATCTCATCCTTTAACTTATACTAGCATGGCTTTCTGTGTTGAAATCATTGCATATCGTTCTGTATACTCCTTGCATGTATGAAATTTTGCAAAATAAAATCTTAGGAGGTGGTTAAAAAAGAAATTAAAAGAACAATGACCAAACTTAACGAAAAAAATAAAATATATCCCATCTTAATTTTAGCTTGAAAAACTCTACTTCGATTCCTCAAGTTACAGGTTGTTTTAGCATTTTACTCTCGGTTTTAAACTTTATTTCTTCCTTCATCTCAAATATCCCTCGATATATTGTGAGAGGAAAGAAAAAATCACCAAATAATATTGAAAAAAAAGAAATGAATAATCATATTTTGGCATAAAAATATTAATTTTGATGTTAATAAGTTTGTTTTTTTAAAAAAAATCATTGTTGTTTTCTAATTAGAATTAAAAAAAAAAAAGATCGTGGATTATAAAGTGTTTCTCGTTTTATTCTTTTAATTTTTATTTTTAAAGTAATTAGAGAATGTTTTTAACTTAACAATAGGTTTATAAATATTCCTCCTATATTTTTGAGGTGGGCGCAAGTTAAAAATAGGTTTTTGAGAGCACTGAAATTTTAACCAGAAGAGAAAAGAACTTAGAATAAAAAATGTTGGATGGTTGAATTCTCATTTATCTTCCGTTCCCTTGATTATTTTACAACTTTTTATCGGAGTGAATACAACAATAAAACCCCACAGCAATTCTTGTACTTATTAACGTAATTAAAGGATCCCTACATGCTCAAAATCTAGCTCACAAAAGCTTGATGGGGTTGATGACTTTTGTTTCTTTCTCACTTCCGACCCAAGATTATGTGGAAACTGACCTAGGGTTTGGTAGACTATTAGTTAGATAGAACAAACACAAAAACCCTAAATTTAACATTAGGATTGCAATGTATGATTTCCCATAACCCACCGGCTTCCCTCAGCGCCTTCTTGATATAACCCTAATGTATATATATACAGCTCAATCGCTTATATTTTAAATTTATTTTTTAAAAATTATCATTTTAAATTTTATAAACTTTAAAATTATTAAAGATTTATATTATTATTAATTTTAAAATTAATTAAATTAATTAAGATGTATATAAACTAGCTTAAACATTTATGTTAATTAAAAAAATTATATTACATATATAAAAATTATATTATATATAAAATACTTGAAATACCTATTTTTTTATAAAAAAAAAAAAAGAAAAGAAAATGGAAGTCAAACAATGGTGACCCATTGCATAGCTGTTAGGATGTGGAACACAGAAAACCGAGGGACCCCGTTTCTGTGCTTACCTCATGTGTATTCTTTATTTAGATACTTTAATATATAAAAAAATATTTTTATTCCTATATAATACTATTTATGTGGTTGGAAATTGGGATACCTTGAATCAAGCAATAAAATTTATTTTTATTTCTGAGATGAAGTAGGGGGGGAAAAAGGTCTGTCATCTAGAAATTTAATCACTCACACGTGCACCTTTAATTAGAAAATCGACCCTTAATTGTAAATAGAATTTACTCGAAAATTACAACTTAAGCGTTTGGCATCTGTCTGCTTTTCCTGAGCTTGCCTCTTTCTCCGAAAAGTAATAACGCGATGGCATCTCTGCATGAATTAAATAAATAATAAAAATTAAAAATATAATATATATAATATTTTAAAATTATATTAATAATAAAAAATGTAAAAATAAAATAGAATAAATTGTACTGATTTATAATATGTTATAAAAAAAATTATAATTTTTTTTTCCTGGCCTGAAGGTCACGGAAGACATGAATTCCAAATAATTAATTTCTGACCTTTTCAGAGCAGAAGCAGGCTTCTCTTCGAGCCTTACTCAATTAAATTAGTTAATCTTGCAATCAAATACTAATTACACCTACAATAATATTTATTCAAATTATATATATTAAATCTAATTGTTGATATTTTATTTAATTTAAAAGACTTGAGCTTTATGGTAGATGGTTATTAAATCTTATACTTATATATATATATATATATATATATATATATATATATATGATATAGAATATTTTTAGTTATATTTTACTTTGTTTATCATCTATCTTTTATAATTTTCAAGTGATTGAAACTCTTTTACCTTCTTATATCATATCATATTAAATTTGATATTGGTTTTGTTATCAAATTAAATTTAACAATTTAATCATTTATTTATCAAGTTTTATATAATAATTAAACATTAAGGTTTAACAGTTAAATAAAAATTAGGTAAGGATTAATGATAACATCCAACAAAAAAAATAACAATAATACTTGAACTACTCATAATAATTATTATTATTTTTTAATACAGTTCATGCATTTGTTTTGTGCAAAATATTTTATAAGAAAATATTTTTCAAATCTCCTTGTCTTTGTTTTTGAAAAATATTTTTTAAAAAAGTTTTTTCTGTTCATTTCTCCTAATATTTTAGAATCATTTTTTTAAAACTTAGTTTATTTTTTGAAAAATATTTCTAACTTATAAAGTTTTATAAAATATTTTACAAACAATAATTCACTTACAACATCATCCAATTATTTCAATCACCATAGTCATTTCACCACTACCACCATCACCTTCTTTTTCACACCTCCAAAATAAACACCTCATCAAAACTTGCTTAACCATTATTGTTATTTTCAACAACATTACCAACATCATCTTCATCATTATTTTTTATTATTTTTGAATTAAAAGTTTTAGGAAAAAAATTGGGGAAAGTATAAAATTGAAGTGGTTTGATGCAATTGTGAATAAATAGGCTGTAGATGATGTAAAATAATGAATTATTGAAGAAATAAATTGGGTGGTTTAGAGAGAGCAGAGCCAAGCATTTTTTACAAAAACAGGAACACGGAGATTTAATTAATGTTTGTGTCATTGTTTATAATTAATATGTATTGATGTATTTATGGTGAATTGAAATGGATTTAATAAATTTATTTGGTTGTGATTAAATATTTAATTAACTTAGACTTATAATAGGATAAGAATTGATGAGAGATATGATTAAGATTTTGAGTTGGGATATAGAAATTGCGCAAAATATGTTTACTTGAATGTGAATGATTTGTGTGTGTAAGAGATGTAAGCTTTGTTAAAAAAAAAAAGAGAAAAATATAAATCTTGAAATTTTATAAATGATATATTGATTCTGCCGATACAAAAAAGATCATAGGATCTATTTAATAGTAGGGAATCATTTAAAACGCTTAAATATTATATAAATGTTCAACATCTTAAAACTAAAATATTAGGGTTAGTATTTAAGAAAAATTATTAATTTTTCTTAAATATGATATACAAATTTAAATAATGAGTCTTTAATGATATCATTTAGAGGAATAACTAAGTCTTGATTAACATGAGAATATTAATTATTTAATAATACCCCTTTACTTTAGTAGAAAAATATAAAATTAGCCTAATAAAGGCACATGAGCACCAACGAAATAGTAATGTCCTGTTGGAAAACTAAGAAATTGCCTTGAACACCACATTCCCTCTCTTTTTTTTAACGAATAATTTGATTGTACTCATAAATTTGCAAGCCTTCTATAAAAGGATAATCGAGTTAACTCACATGTAACAAGCTTGGTCGGAAAACAAAATACTAAAACAGAACCCACTTATTTTCTTTTTGTGATTAAAGAGGGAACATCCTCTGTTGGGAAAATCGGTTATAACATGGGTAATTGATATATTTAAAGTAAAATTAAAAACCCAAGTCCATTCACATTTATAATTAGTATTTTATTGAAAATGTTCTTTAATGTATATTTTTAATATAAAATATTAATATATCTAAAACTAATTATACATGAATAATCCCAAACTAAACTAAAAGACACATACCACACCACATTAAGAGACATGTTTAGTAGCATATACAGTATTACCTTGAAAAGTAAAATTTGGGTTCTTATGACATCAAAGTTTTGGAAGGACCTAAGTAGTGTGAATTTTGTGTAAAAACACGTGCTTGAGTCTGAGTTAATTATATAATTATTTTTTTATATGATAAATTATCCCCAACATATGATTACTTAGCTATTTAGATTCAGTGAATCTTATAAGATTAATTTATTGCTAGGAATTAATTTTGATTAATTCAAATTAACTTCCCAACACACACCCCCCCACCATATATATATATATATATATGTTCATTGAAAAACTAAATATATTTAACACCCTGAATTCGTCAGTAAGGTTAGGTGTCATGATATACAGCTTTCAGATCAAAGGTTGTTGGGATATGATTATAATTTTCAGACCCCAGCGGCCTCGGCACCATATCTTTCAACAGAGGGCTATGGTTGATTCTGTGAGCCGAAAGAGATGAGAACCCCCATGCCCTTGAGGGCACAGCTTACATTGCAAAAACCGTACATCATCTTGGGCCATGATTGGCAAAATGCTCACAATAATTGGTAATCGAATAGAAAATCAAATTTCTGTACGTTTCTTACCATTTTCTTGATGATTCGATGCCGCCAGCGGAGAGTCATATGCATATGATAATGCTGACAGCAAGCATGGTGTAACTTGCTACGAAATTGTATGTGCTCAATTTTCTTGCAAATAGATGGCGTCTGTCGGAACAGTTACTTCTCCTTCCCCTCCAGCATCAAAACAATGCATAGAATATTAGCAACCACAGCATAAGTGAACAAAATATTAACGACTTCTTAGTCATTTTTTGGCTTTGTAAAATAAAGTGACAAAGATTTAAATGTAAATTAAAAAATTAGAAAATGTTTTCCAAATACGTATAAAGAAACAGAAAATTGGGTTCATAATTTGTTTAATATTATTTTAATTATATTTCGAATTTTCAATCAATTTTTCTTTTCTTTTTTCTGAAATTGAAACTAAGAAAAATCTAGCACATGTTCTTCTATGTTTTTTTTAAGTAAAAATTAACAAAAACTGAAGTTGAGTATGATGCAGGGACTTATGATATCTAAATGATCAACTCTAGGAGCTCAATTATTCAATTTGAAATCACAGTGATGTTTTCATTAAAATCGGCGACCTCGACGACCCGAGAAGTTATTAAACATGGAGGAGTGTGAGACGGAGGTGAGTGATAGATCCAGCAAAGCCGGTGATGTCACAGGAAACACTGACCAGTGAACAGTGCTGGTGGTATACTCAGGTCACTGCACGTGCAGTTGAACCGCCATTTACTAGAGTCAACGCTTCTTCGCAATTCATCCTAGGAGTTCTTCGGGATTCCATTCTAGTAAAGAAAAAAAATTGATAAAATAATAAAGTATTTAAAGAATTAGATTATAAAATTGTTGGATATAGTATTCAATCAAACAAATAAATAAAAAATTATGAAAGCATACTATTATTAAAAGTATTTAGAGAGTAGTTTGATGATAATACTACTATTTTTATTAAAAATATTTTGACAAAACAAATTAAATAATATCATAAAAAATGATTAACAATGATCTAAGTCAACCATATGAATAACTTAAAAACAAGTAAGCTCAAATATTTTTGAATAGATCATGTAAATTTTTTTATTTAATGTGTGTGATCTTTTTTTAGTGTTGTTAAATTCATCTTGTTAAAATTTTTTTAATAATATTGAAGGTATCATCATTAGAATTTTGATGTATTTCCAAGTCAATTTTATTTTATTTTATATTTACTTTTCTTTTTTCTATTTCTTAACATATTACAAGAAAAAAAAAAGATAAAAAAACAAAAGAAAATGATATTAGAGACACTTCGAAACTTTGACAATGATAATATCTTTAATTCTTTTGACAAGTTGAATTCAATGACTTGTATGATATATTTTGATTAATAATAATAATTTTATTTGATATTGTTGGATTGTTTTTATTAAAATTTTTTTAATAATATTAGTAATGTTGTTATTAAAGTTTTAATGTGTATTTATAAATTTTTTTTATTAAATCTTGTTTCAAGGAATTTTATAATTTGAGAAAGTCAATGAGTACGGTTGTGCAACTTTCAGAACTATTCTATTTTATTAATTTTTTATACTCTAGTATTTTATTAATTTCTTACGATGTTAGAATCCCTAATAAATACTAAATAGTAGTTAATGGCCCCAGGCCAGAAAGCAGGAAGCCATTTGACTATGGAGTTTTCTTTACTCTTTTCATTTTTCAAGGTTTGCGGGTGTCAATGAATTATTTTTTATTCGGAAATCAAATGCCTATGGAGTGGAGCTTAAGCCATTTGACTAATTTTGACCCCTTTTTCTGTCGATTTTGATTTTAACTTTTTGCGATAATAGTGTCTTGATAATCAATAAATATGATGTAGATATTGATTTTAAATATAAACCTGAAAATACATATACTAGAAACTTAATCCAACCACTTGGGTAAATTTCAATTTATCCCATGAGATTTGGGGAGAATCTATTTTATTTCCTTGAGTTTTGAAGTTTTAATCAAGTGTCAATATCCCAGCCAAAGTAAGAGAAAAAATTGTCAATCCCTAAACTTTTGAAATCTGATCAAATAAAACTTTTTAAAATAACTTGAGAGATAAAATATTTTATTTGAATTAAAAAAAATTTCAAATATTACCATATACATTATTTTAGTTTATAATATAAAAATAAATTAAAATTTCTTAATTTCTTAATAATTTTTATATTGAAGAAAAATTAAAAAATCATAAAGTAATTTAAAATTTGTAAAAATAATATTGAATTAGAAAGATTGAAAAAAAATTAAAACCTTAAAATTGAAAGTATAATATCAAAAATAAAATAACTTTAAATCTTTTGTATTGTCATGTGAAAGTGTTATGATTTATTCGCTAATATATAATACTTTTTTTAGTGTAAACATGATGCAATTTTTTTATAAAATTTCCAAAGCATATTTTTTTGTAATTTTTTAAGTTTATTTTGATTATATTATGTACTTTATTATTTGATAAAAGTCTATATAGTGATACTTGTATGATATATGTATGAGGTATATTTTATATACCATGAAGTACATATTAAATGTTCCTCATCGTAAGTTTGATGATGCATTAGATTCTTATTCAATATTTTAATGTTTGTTAGGGATGGAGTTCAATAAAAAATTTTGCTTAAAATCTTATTTAGTATTTATCTAGTGTTTATGAGAATTTTATAGAGATGAGTTTTGACTTGAAGTTATCAAATTATCATAAAAGAATTTTAAAGTTATATTTGTATTATTTTATTGGTCATCCTTCTTTCTTCTATAATATGTAATTTATAACCTGAAAATCAACCGTCTTCTCTATCTTTCTTGTTTCTTCTTCTTCATTTTACATTTCTTTTGTAACAAACACCCACCCCTCTTTTTAATTTTAACACAATTCAACTTCTCATAATAAATTTGGCCACAACAACATTCAATTTGTTAATTTTATTGAGGATTATTCACTTTAAGTAAGCAAATCTACTCCTTTTTATTTGAACTCAATTATTAATTTTATTTTTGTATATTTTTGTATTATATGTATTTTATTTGGGTGTTATTTGTTTTATATTTTTCTCTTATAGGAATTTGTAGTGTGAATTTATTATTTATACATGTTGTGGTTTGTCTTCTATTTTTGTTAAAATTGTATTTGTTTATACATTGATGAAATTTATAGCAAATTCTTTACTTAGGCATTTTATAATGAAATAAATAATTATTTATTTAATGGGTATTTTTTATATATTGTTAAATTTATTGCTGAATTGAAATTCTAGATAAATGTGTAAAAATTTAAATTTATATAGATAATTAATGATGAATTTATACTGTTAGAATATATTAAATAAATATGAGCTAAATCAATAATTTTACAAATTTATTTAGTAAACATAATTAATTCATAGATGTTGTCATCATTATTTTATACAAGTTTGATATAAGTAATAGATGATCGTTTATAAATATATCAAGATTTACCCTGAGGATTACGGAGGATAAATTATTGTAAAAGGGTTTAGTGTTTTATTAAGTACGCATTATCTATTCTAGGAAATATTAGTTCACAAAATATATATATTTGTATATTCTAGTTAACTTCTCAATATGTTGATAATTAATTACTTTTTCCCAATAAAATCAACTATGAAATGAAAAGTAGTTGGCAGTATTTAAAGGGGTTTCTAAAAATTATTGTAGAAAATTAAAATATTCTATTTGGTTTTACAGAGGAGATCACCGATGAAAATATTAAAAATATTAATATTTAATATTTTATCAGTAATTTCGTTAATAAAACTAAATTAGAAGACTAGAATTCGAATATACATGGCTTAATCTTTTTTCTTTCTTCTTCTATTTTCTTCTTTCATAATCATATTTCTCTCTCTTTCTATTCTTTTCTTTATTTCCTTCTCAATCAAAATCAAACATGTTGTTCTTTCTTATTCTCAAGGATGTTGTCTTTCTTTGTTTTTCCCTTTTTTTTTGGGTTTATTAACTATCTTTTTTACTTTATTTTATTTTTATTTTTTATTAACTCTCAATTGAAATTAAGCATGACATATTAATGTAAGAATTTTCATTCCTTTTTCTTTTTGTGTTTTGTTTTGTATTATTTTTGTTCAATTTTTTTCTTAATAATTTTGTTTAATTTTAGATATTATTGAAATAATTTTTGCATTATTTTTTTCAATTTTAGTTTTTTTTTCAAATTTGTTGTTCAATTTCAATTAAATTTGTAGATTAGTTTTAATTATTATTTTGTATTTATTCCATTTAGAATGAACTTTTGTAAATTTAGGATTACAAATATTATCACTTAGAAATAATTGTGTTCAATTTTAGTTGTTAATGTAATAATGTTTACATTATTTTTTTGAATTTTAGTTGTTGTTTTTTTCAATTTTGTTGTTCAATTTCAATTAAATGTGTAGGATTAATTTTAATTATTATTTTTAATTTTTAAAAAATTAGAATAAATTTCTATAAATTTAAGATTAAAAATATTATCACATAGAAAATAAATTTTTGTATGAAATTGAATAAAATCAACTAGTTTGTGGCATATATGTTGTGTATTTGCAGGTTTAAAAATTTTAGATAGCCTCGTATTGAAGAGATGGTGCTGAGTTTATTTTTTAAATAGGACTTTTAATTTTTTTTATCTATTAATTTGTATAAATGCATATAAGAAAATATATTACATGTCATGAGGATATGATCGTTACTAGTTCATTTAGCAGCGATTTTAATAACCACGAACCATTAGATATCAACCAAGAACGGGCATCTAAGGTACAAATATTGACTCACGATGCGGGCTCGTCAAGTGCAATGTCGCAACATTGAGAGAGGTCCTCTCATAGTAGGATCTATTTACCCATAAGTATGAGGCCTAGTGGAAGGACGATCTTTCAATGTTAGTTTATTTTGTTTTCACAATGACATGTTTAATAATTCTTGAAAAACAATAATTTCATTTAACAAATGCAATCTCAAGTTTACAAAAATTAAGCTTGTGAGAACAATAACATCAACATTTAAATCATTGATAAAAATTCTATTATTTATATGGAGCCAGCTTTCAAATATCTTAAATGGAAACAAAAGGTCAATGCATGGTTTACAAGGTTTAAAGTTAGTATTAACTTAAATATATTTCTTTTATTATGTTTATTCAATTAATTTATTGAAATTAATAAAATTTTCCTCTTATAAATTTTTATTGTAAAGAAAAATTTGAATAGGAGAGAGCTGATAATAATGTTACGAAAAGCGTTTAGAAAAATCACGCTACAACTTGGTAAGATTGAAATCATGATAATTTTTTTATTTCAAATATTAAAAATTTATTTTTTTATTTATTAACAAATAATTCATTTGTACCATATAGGTTGGGTGATTTTTGGTAAGAGGCACAAAAGAAAACAAAAAAAATATGTGGAAGAAAGAGAACTTTTATATTGGAATGACGTAGTGATTTGGAATGATTTTAGACCGTCATACATCTCAGAGGTTGTATGAGTGAAATACATTCTGCATGTGACAGTGGATCAGAACTGGCATATTTGTGGTTCTATTACCACGTGCACCAGCAGCTCATTCCAATTGTTTCGCATGCAAAGTGAATTGTAGGATTTTTTTTATTATATCCATTCTTTTATTTGTTGGTTTTTTTTATAAAAATATTTATCTAACAACATTTTTATCTTACAGGTGACACAATCAAAAGATTAATGTCTTCTTCTTAGTGTAAGAGTGTCGAAGTAATAAATAACTTAGTGAGACCGGGGTCAAACCACATGGAGGTTTACTATATAAACTACAAATCAAGAAATAGATAAAATATAAAAGGAGTTGAAGAGAAATTTTGAGATGTGATATTAATGTAAAGATTAAATAAGGATAAAATTATTTTCAAGGTTAGAGGATACACTAATGATATCACAAACAAGTATAGTATAAACTCTTTTTATTACTCAATTGGAAACCACACACAAAAGAGGTTCCAATCAGATTATAAATTGTTAATATGATTATATTAGTTATCTTATTATAATAATATTAATACTTGTAAATATTGCCAAGTATTCATGATTATAACTTATGTTAACAACAAATGAAGTTCCTTTCATAGCATAGGTGTTGGTTATACCATAAGGTAGGGCTATGAAAGTATCAAGTATTTGTTGTACCAAAGATTATACAACATAAATCTAGATTAATTATTTAACATGCAAAGTATTAAAAGTGAACAAGATAACAAATACAAAACATGTTAGTATCAAACATTAAAGTCGATGTTGAGTTTATATTATACTTATTCTTACACCATTAGTATAACCTTTTTACCTTGACATAATAAACTTAACTAAACATAATGAAAGAAAGAAGCATAAATAAAAAAAATAAGAACATAAATAAGATATAAATTAACTAAGTAAAGAAAAGGAAATGAAAAACATAAACAAGAGATTAATGAAAGAGAAAATTAAGCATTACAAAAATATAAAGAGAGAGAGTAAGAACATGATCTTGATTTGAAAACTAAGATGCCTCAATGCATGACAAATACCTTTTTTAATAGGCCAAAATTTAAAACTATTAATTTGATGACTAATTATTAAGTGAGTGTCCATCTCTTGACTTGGTAACAACCCTTATCTTATTATCTGCAAAAAATGTCATTGTTAACATCAGAATTTGAATAGATAGTTTTCATGAAAGTTCTGAAAAATTATCTCAGATTTCTAACAAAACAAGAATGATGTCATTTGGACTTTTAGAACACGAGATATGGGCTGAACACTGAATAGTGTCTAGACTGCAGGACAGATTCTAACTTTTCTATTGTTGTTATAATTTAAACTTGAAAACAGTCCTTTTGAATCTTTGACTCTTATGAAAGTTTTAGGCCTACGTCTTAGCTTTCTATCCATATAAACTAGATCTAAATTCAAGTTTTACAGCTCTAGTTATGATCCAATAACCAAATGGTGTTCCAATTTGAATTCAACCAACATTTCTTTTCTAAGCTTAGCCCTCTCTTTATCTTCTTAATTTCAGTGGATAAACTTATTAATCAATTCTTTGACTTATCTGATAGGCCTATATTTAAGATGAATATTTACCATAAATTAAAGGTATCTTATATTATCAGACATGTTATTATAAAACATGTTCTAGTTAAAGAGTTATTGATACTTCAAGTGCAAAATAATAATATAAAACCTTGATAAAAATATATTTTTAAGTACTAATCATTAGGCTACAATTCTTGGATGCAAGTCAAACCCGATGAAGCTTTTTTGTTGAAACGCACATGCATAGTGATGAATGCCAAAAAAGGATGCAATAATTCATAGTAGCCGAGCTTGACACTTTATTGTATATAGGTTTTCAACTTTTTTTTTCTTAAATTAGTATTTCCCTAAATTTGTTGTCTTTTTTTTTTTTCAAGATACATATAACAGCTAGTTGAATGAGAGATACAAGTATGATACTTCGACCTATCTAGATCTTAATCTAGATTTGTGGTTAGAAGTAGGATTGTTCGGAGGACTTAATAGAAATCGGATTTACAAACTTTCTAACACTATGACCCTAAACTTGTGAAAGACCTATAGTGTTTCAATCGTTGGATACTCACAATTGGTTCTGAGCACTCAAACCCCGGAGTTCGCAACAATATTAGACCTTTAAACAGCCGAAATGCAGGCTAAAATGGTCAAATTGTGTCAAATCCTAATAAAGATGAGATCACATATCAATGGTTCATGTGTTCCTCTTTATTAAACCCACAGCTCTAGTGACGATAAGCCTCCTCCTCCTCCTCTATTGTCGTTTTTGTTTTAGATTTATTATATTTGAGCCTACAAATGTCTAACTTTGTAATAAATATTTATTTTTTATATCAATTTATTTTATTTTATTTTATTTGAAATTTGTTATTATTTTTTTTATTTTTGTTCAATATTTTTTTTAAAAAATATTTTAAATATTATTGACGAGGTTATCAATGGATAATGTATGTCGATACATTTCAAAAAATTAAAAAGAAATTATTATAAATATCACTATGATTATTATCTCACTGATGAACTTACCAGTTATATTCTGTTAGTGATATGTTGTATTTACCATGAGAAATGTCAACACAAAATACAAATACTAATGAATTTATATATGATTTTTTTATAAATAATATGTTAAATTTCTCGATGACTAATCATGACAACAAATTACATATGAGATTTTTTTTTGACGGATTGAGTAAGAGTGTGAAGAGCATTTCTCCTTTAGGGAAGTTTCATTCCATTTGGCCTTTTAACCGATGATATCTTCCCAGAGATAGGAGTGCTGATTTTTGAACTCTTCTTGTTACAAAGAGAACCACATATTTATTTAGTCTTTTACGTACAAAACCACCGTGAAACAAAGTGTATTCAATTTCCTTCTGGCTCAGCAGATGCATGCCTGATTTTATTTAAATTCCTGTCGTTATATATATATATATATATATATATTGATCTTAGTTATAAGACCTGTGGAGCATTAGACAATCCGGGTGAAAAGTGTAGTTTGTCTGATAGGAGGAGCAAAAAAAATTCTATGACTGTCAATAATCTGTGGTGTGTGTGTGTGTGTAGCATTTTCATTTAATGCTACCGGCAGCACGCTATTCATCAATGAAGAAAAAAAGAATCACTACACTGTGTACAGCTTTTAGCTTCAGTCGTCGGCTAATCGACGAGGAATGAGGTTTTCAATGTTTGTAACACAGCTTTTGTCTCTATATATGGATGTCTTCCCTCAGGAGAAATGATGTGGACCTTAAGAGATTACATGCAGGTCTCCATGGATCGTGCCTAAACCTCAAGGAAGATTCTGGTTGTCGATTGCCGACTCGTGTAATAATGCTTCTTCAATCAGATAATTGCATGGTGCGGTCATCATTCTGTGCTCTCCATTCTTCCGAGCTTCTCTGCTGCTTTCAAAAGTGCCAGCTGGAGCTGCTGCTGCAGCTGCTGCTTTTGCTTTTGTTGATGTTGATTTCCTTGGAATTACGTTTGTACCATGTGCTTGTTCTTTGGAATCCCTGCTTTTGTGTTCTGAAGAAAGGTCTTTCTCTTGGTACAGTACTTCCAATACTTTTTCTATATATCACGTGCTAGTTGAAGACTTCTGCTGTTGATTTCACATGTACTCATAGTTATCTTCTAATTTTTTCATTTAAAAATATAATATAATAATATTTTTTTATTTTTTAAAATTTATTTTTAATATCATCACCTCAGAATAATTTAAAAATATATATATATAAAAAAAATTCAACCATTTGTTTGTTTTTTTGTCTTTACTGCTAAATGAGGGCTGATATTCTCGTATAAATAAAAACCACGTAAATCTTTATCATTCTACTTTCATCTTCTAAATATAATGATTTATTATTATTATTATTATTATTATTATTATTATTATTATTATTTTGAATATAATGATAAGATGCGAAGAATGTATTTTTAAAATTTTATTTTTTTTATTGATATCCGAATTAAAAATACCTCTAAAAAAAGGAAAATGAGAAGATTGACACAACGGGATACTCCTAAATATTTTATTACAATTCCTTTAAATTAATAACTCCTTCATAGAAAGTCTTTGAGTAAAATAAATTGATCAAAGTAAAATTTTCTGGAAATATCTTAAAGAGTGTAATGTGAGAATATCTTAAAGGGCCATGTTGAGGAAAATATTTAAATCTTACTTAGTTTTAGCCCTAAAATTTTAAATTATTTAAGGAGGAGTCCAGATTTTTATTTTTTTGATTTTTTGATTTTTTTTGGTTTCTGGGGCTCCAGCCCCTGTTAGCCTCTCCTAGCCACTGGTATATTAAAAAAAAAAAAAAAGACAACAAATAGTAGAAAGACTATATTGTGGTGTTTATGGTCACACAAATAATATATTTATTTTTCAATAAATAAGAAACAAGTGTCTCCTCATTTCCAAGTACAAATTATTCCAGTAATGAAAAACAAATAAAGGTATATTTCACGTGGAGATTTCGATAGCACAATGCTACCAACCAATAAAGGATGTCTATGGAATATTATGGACCCCAATCGATATTCCTCCTTTAATTTGGCACTAAAATTAACATCTTTGAAGATATGGAACAGACCTGTGTAGGTCCAAATAAAATTGCACCTATGGCAACGTGCCGACCTCAATTATATGTCCAAATAAAAAAAAATCATGCTATATTATACATAATATAATGCATTTATTATATGTTTATCATTACTTTTCATGCATTACAAAATGCTTTCAAGATGAGGAACAAATATTCAAGGTGCACGAACCACCATATCATCATGTCAAAGATGGTGGAACAAACAGGGTGGCTCTGTAAAGGACGGTGCGACCCATGCAATGGCCTCCTCCACATATATGCCCTCACTTGTAAAGCAGCATAGTTGTTAAATTTAGTCTCACTAGCACTATAGATTTTTACTAGAAATTCACCTTAGTCAAGTTTTAAAATAAATAAAAAATACATGATTTGGGTAGGTTTCATTTAGTTTTTTTTAAATAATTAATTTAAGTTAACTCAATTACCTATTAATTAATTCAACAATCTAATACTATAGTGTTAAAGTAACTTGGATTAACACGAAAAAATACGAATATAAAAGAGAAGAATGCTGAAATATATATATATATATTATATTATTCTATCTTTAATAAATAAAACAAAAATAAGTTCCTTTCGAGTATTTTTCTGGTCAAATCATGGCGCGCAACAATGGTGCCGACTGCGAGTACAAGCCGGGGACACCTTTTCCTCTTTAGACTGCGGTGGGTTTTCCTGCAAGCACATGCATATCATAACATAAACCACACGTGCGCAGAATATTGCACACCCCTTTTTCTTTTTTCCGGTTTCCTTCTTGGCCGGCTGGTGGTGGGAGAGGGGTTGCGGCTTTGTCTAGTTTTTGTTGGTGGCAGTGGAGAAGAGGAAGGCGAGAGCGTGCAATGTATACTGTGAAACATGAAATCTTAAGGTGGAGCCTGCCTGACTTCAAAAGGGAAATTATGTTCTTTCTCGAGGTCGCTACATATGATTTGATTTTTGGTGTAAATGTAAATGATTTAAGTTCGATTTTTAATGTTCCTTCATGTTGCAAGGACATCTATATTTGAAAATTTATTGTAGCACTAGAGAGAGCTTATTCTGGGTTGAATTGGTAAATTGGTATTTTTAAAGTTATCAAATTAGCTAATATCTATACTTAGATTAAGACTAAAATGGTTTTTTTTCATGTGATTCATTATGATTCATTTATCATTTTTGTTCTGTATGGGGTATACTCATCTTTTTCTCCTTTTTAGAACAGTAAAATACATTCATTACTCTTAAAAGCCAAAAAAAAATATAATTAGTTTTGATGGGCTTTTTTGAGATTTTATATTTTTTTAGCACAATGAATTTACTAAAATAATCTTAGTTTCACAATTAACTTAAGCTTGAGGGAATTTTTGTATTTTCATTTTTTTTTTGTTATAATAAGGTTGGATGAGAGGTAAATTAATCTTTTAAAATAATAATAAAAACATTAGGCGAGTTGAAGACACTATGATGTTTCAGTGCATCTACACTATTATACAAAAGCTAAGAATTTATTCTCGTCATGTCATTGGATTTCTCATGGCGTCTTTTTCCTCTTCAAATATGTTGAATTTTAATGGATAAATTGTTAATGAAGTCATCTTTTCTTTTCTTATCTCTCTCCACTTTTGAGATTTGTGCCTAACATTTAAAATTTTAGAAAAATCCCCTAGTTGGGTATATTTGAATATCAATTCTCATTCTTTTAATTTTATAATTTTTTTTTCTTGATTTTTTTAAGTGTTTTTCTTTTTTGTTTTACCTTTTTTTTTAACTTTCAATTGTTTTCAATTTCATCTTTTAATTAAAAATTTTAATTTATATATATATTTTAGATTTAGTCCTTATTCTCTTGGTAGTTTCTTCTTTAATTCTTTTGTGAAATTAATTTTTTTTTAATTTAGCTTTTAAATCCAAAATTATCCATCCTCTATCTTTTTTTAAATTTGATCCTTATTTTTTAATTATATTTTTTTCTTTTTAACCCTTTTGTTTGTGATTGATTTTTTTAAAATTTTATTATTTAACTTTTAATTTATTAAAATTTAGGTTTTGTGTTTTTTTTTTTTTAGTTTTGGTTCTTTGATCAAGAGTTCACATCATTTTTTTCAAAACTTATTTTCTTTTTCAATCTAATTACTCGAAGTTAAGTTTTTTTTTAAATAGGCTTCATGATTTTTTTTTATAAAATTATCTTGATTTCATGACCTAACTGATGGATTGATGAGTTGATCTTAATGGACTTACACTTTTTTTAACTTTTAATAGTTGTGTTTTTTTTCTTTTGGTTCCTTTTATTTGATTTAATTTTTATTATTTTATCCTTCAATATTTAATTTGTTAATTTGTTAAGAATTAAGTTTTAAATTTTTTTAAAATATTTTATGATAAAATAACTCAAGTTATGAGTTTAATGAGTCGATTAATACTTTTTTTTATTTTTTTTTATCATTCAACATTAATTTTTATTATTTAATTTTAGTTTGTTTTTGTTTTATTTATATAAAACACCTTGAATCAATTGAATATAATCTTTTTCTTAACTTTTTTTTAATTTGATTTAGGAAAAAACATGAGTTATATATATAAAAAAACTAATAGTGGGTGAGGGTTGCTAAACACAATACAATCATGGAATTTTGAGCCCAAGATATAGAAAAAATAAATAAAAATTTATTGCACTGTGCCCATCCACTTTCAAAGTTGCCAAAGGGTTAATTTAACTTGATATATGCCCAAAAAGAATAGTAAACCGCGATGTTTGATATTGAGTAATTTCTGTAATCATGAAATAAAGTGTTAGTATTTTTTTTTAAAAAAAACAAGGATATATTATTATGATATTAAAATATATTAAAAAATAATATAAATTATATCTTTAATTTTATTTAAAAATTTAAATTTTTAAATTAAAATATTTTTTAATAAAATATTATAATAAGTTTACTGATAAGAAGATTTATAGCACCATTGGAATAGGTCCAGAGATCGACATACACATTGGAACAGAAGTGGAGTTTTTCTAGCAAACAACTACTTATATAATATTTATTGTAAACATATCAAACTAGCTGACAAATATGACCGATCCATCCATCGATAATATTTAAATAGGTATTTATGTCATCATTGATAATAAAGAATTTGAGGGACACACGAAAACATGTAGAGGGCATAAGTGAATATTGCTTGTAAAAAGCTTAGTGATCATTATTGTATTTTTGTACTTCTCAAGGAGACTTGGTAACTATAATTGGTTCTTTATGGGGACAAGCTTTATCTGCACCTTGATCTTAATTTTAGAGTAAAGATTGTAAATTTTGACAAAAATAATTGTTTTAATCCCTTTGCTTCGGGGCTTGTAGTTCGTTGTTTGGACTTGTTGACAAGTGATCATTAGTTTGGTCAATCAATATGTGCTGAAAAGGTAAAATAAAGAGGAGAGGTTTAAATTAATTGGATGTTAATATCTTTTTACCATAATCAAAGATAAAGCATGGTTGTGTACCTTGGTCAAGCATGCCTAATGATTGTAATGTTAAAATGGATGATTATGACACAAATAAATGTCAATTATTTTTTATAGTTTGAAGTGCAGTGAATGATCTTTCATGCACCAACCAGAGCATTTCAATATGGACAGCGGGAAAAGACATGGGTAAATAAGAGTAATAAATTATTAAAATATCAAAGTAAGTATTGAGCTCAAGGTTCATCATACCTTCAAGATGTTATAAATTTTGAGGATTACTCTGGAGGGTAAAGATTGGCCTACCATTTTATGGGAATTCTTTTAAAAAAATAAACTGAGAGATGAATACTGTAGAAAGTGAAGATGAACAGTTGATAAGTGACAATTCATGTTTTTCAAAATTCAAATACGTGAGAAGACATTAAAAATTAGGTATGAATTATGACTTCTATAGCATTAATTTCTTGGTATTTTGATAAATGTTACTTTATTTTCAAAATAAATCAATACAGGAGATTTTTTTCATATAAAAAATAAACAAAAAGACACACCCGTGCTATTGTCTTGTTGAAACACGGTAATAGTTTTCTTGATAGGAAGATTTATGGCACGATTGGAATAGAACTAGAGGTTGATATTTGAGATAAAACATTTATAAACCATGGTCTAAGATCAACAAAATTTTGAGAATTGCTTAGAGAAAAGTAACTAAGATGAACAGCAAGTATAAATCATAGATCATAAGCCTTTGAGCTTGTTTAAAAATATAGTAATAATTATTTTTTAATTAATTTTTTATGTTAAAATATATGTTAATAATTTTTTTATTTTTTAAAAATTATTTTTGATATCAGCACATCAAAATGATTTAAAAATACTAAAAATATATTAATTTTAAAAAAATAAAAAAAATAATTTTAAAAAAATAATTGTTAAAATACAAAAATAAAAATACTTGAATCATAAATTAAATAACTAGTTGGAGATGGAATTCTCTTTTTAACCTTGACAGAAAGTAGAGTTTTTCAAGTGCTGGGTTACTTCTTTGTATAAGATGGATTTCTTGTTTATGGTTGACATCAGGTTGGGTTTTTTTTTTTTTCCTATTTTGTAGGACAAGAACTAGGGTTGAAGAGCATTATTTTAAGGACAAACCTCATTGTAATTGTTCGGCATGAAATAATTTATCTTTCTCATAATTTACTTCGTGAGTTATTTACAGTTTTATGCTTTAGCTTTTATATAACATACTTTCTTATTTATTTTATTTTACAATCCCTACATTTATTTATCTTTACTGTTTTATTTATATGTTTATATTTACAAGCTTTTAATTTATTTATTTATTTATTCATTTCTCTTACTTTCAAAGCAATCTAATAATTCTTAGATATCAACATGCTCGATACCAACTTATATAATTCCTCGTAATACATCTTCATTACTATGTGAACTAATAAATATTTTCTAGCCAACATGTCCATTTGGCCTCCTATAACTAGAAGAGTTGACATTAGTTTTATCATGATCAGTTTGCATGATATTCAATAAACCTCTTGGTTTCCTTATTAGTACTAAAGTAAACAATATTTGTTTCTAGATTGGAGTACCATTTAAAGGATTGTTGATTGAATTGAGAATAATTGTTTAAGATTTAATGAAACCTTGTGATACAAAATTGATATAGGGTTCATGAGTATTTATTTGGTTAACATAATTATTTCATGCACGGTATGAATAATGCTCGTTTGAAATCATAATAATTGATAAATCCATACTTATTTGAAGGTTTGTGTTAAATCTCCATCTTGTTTAGCTACAAGATAGTTACCTTTCACTGGTTAAATCCTAAAGATTGATTCTAACTTTTAATTGATAATGTAAACGGAAACTCAAAAATTCAAAGATGAAAATATGCTTTTCGTTGAATTTTCTAGTTTGCAGTGTGTGTGTAAAGCGCTTGAGAATTAAAAAGAAAAAAAAAAGTAGAGATAAATCTTTGGAGACGTTAATAATTAAGCAGACCATCATCCATAGGGCCAATAATAGAGGCAAAGTGCATTTCATTCGGCAACTCCATCACAATCCAAAGTAAAAGCCTATGGTTACTGTCTTAAGGTAGACAAGGAAGAAAAAGCATCCGCGTTAGTCTAGCCCGTGTTCAAGGGAAACTAGACTTGTGACAGATCAACAATTACTCTCACTAGGATTCCATCGACACCAAATACACATGGGCGGTCTTCCATGCCATCTCTTCTCGAAATAACTCGAGAGAATGGCTACCTTATTTGTTTTTTCTCTATTTTTTTTCTATTTTAAAGAAGAGGTACAGATGCCATCTCTCTCATATATGTTTTCCCCTCCTGTTCATCCTCCAATCAGAGGTTTGCCGTTCCCAGAATGAGGTAGGCTCATCCACAAATAAAAAGACGGGTGTTGATGTAAATGAGTGTATGCTAACTACTACCTAGGAGCGGTATTTATGATTTTGGGTCCCTTTAGGTGTCGTCAATGCCTAACTCCAAACATTTCTATGTAGCTGGAATGAAGAATCCAAACGCCAAAATATTTGGTTTTCTCAAAGTTTGGTAGAATGGCTAGATAAATTGTCCTCTTTGGAGTCAGCTCACGCAAAATCAAAACTACTAAACTAGCAGAATTTAGTGCAAGGAAGAGGTCCACTTAGGAAACTGGATTTTTGGAGGAAATAACACCAAAAAAATATATATAATCATCTACTTAAAAGTTCAGTATCTATAAGCTTATTTCTGTTGAGATTATTGAATTTGTAGACTCTACCCTATATAGAATTCTGTCTTTTCTTTTTCGGTGAGGTACCAGTGCATTGAAAAGATGCACCAAACTTTGGAAAGTGAATTTATTAGCTACCATTATAGATCCATTCATCTTGTTCATGGACACAATGTATGTTTTTCAAAACGCTAATCGGCAATTAATAAGAGGTCCATGATTGAGGCGGGAAATGAAGACCCAGTAACAAACGCAACCACCTTCTGGCAATGAATACCATGGGGTCCAAAACGAAGACACAACAGCTATGGACGCTTCTGAGTTTTGGGTTCTACTTCAGGAGGTTGTTAGAGGGTGTAAGCTCGTAAGGTCATGTTAATAAGAGGTCCATGAGTTTGATATTGAGGGGAGAATTTTATTTTGAGCAAGCCCACTAAGTCATGAACTTAGGCATGCAGATTGCTGCGCTGGCTGAAAATAAAATTCTACACTCGACACAATCTGATATGAAAATGACACTGCCGTGTATATGCATGTATAAGCCCAGGAATTAGTTTCATAAGCAAAATACCTAAACGGAATATGGTTAAGAAACACTTTTCATTAGCATTAGCCCTGAGGATCATCATTATAATGCGTAGAGAGGCAATCAATCAGGAAGATTAACTAGCTAGCTCCAGAGGCCCGAAGACATCTATCTACATTGCAGAACAATAGCTGGACGTATTCCAGAGAAAATGTTGCTGCAGACCTTAGTTACTGCAGAAGTGAAAAATGACCTCACTGATCAATACTCGGTCGTGTAGGCTTGTATTTGTGATTGGTGGTGATTGTATGGACACAATCACGTTCAGAATTATTCTGCTCCTTACATACAAATTGGTACTGTAAAATTCCACTTTCAGCTCTTCACAGTCCTTACCATCGATTAGTACATTGAGCCTTGTTTCATAAGCTTTCTTACTGTATCACTGAGTAAAAGCGTTGTCCCTGTCACAGCACAAGAGTCCATAAAGAACCCTCTTCTGCCTTCAGCATCCTAGAGGCTTTTCAGTTTCACTCCATAACACTTTGAGCAAGAAAGCTCTCATATATCCTAGTCTTCCCTTGATCTCCACTGGCAATCTTAGAAGAATGAACATTCAGGTCATTTCATCCATTACAAGACTAAACATTACCAGTAGTCCTTGCAGGAGCATTGCCCCTCGACAAAATGATGGAATCTGTTTGAATCTCTCAAGATGACAGGTCTCCTGGTGATGTTAGATACAAATTTCATAAATATATGGCAGTCTGCACAAGTGCGAATGTTCTTTATAATCCTTATAGGTGTTACTCCACGAGGCTTTTTGATTAATCCATATGCAAGAGCAAGTTTTTCACTGTGGTAATTGATGGATTCAAGTTTTTCATCCTCCCCAAAATCATGTAGAACCAAGTTTGTATTAGGACTAAAGCCTGCTTCCTGCAATTTCCTTATCAATCTGTTAAGTTGCACATGAATTATTTTTGCATCTGGATGAGTTCGATCATCTGCTACAAACTTATGGACTTCATTGTCAATCTCAATCCAACTGTAAGCAGAAAACTTTTTAACATGCTTGGACTTCATTAGAGATCTAATAGAAGCAACATCTTTCCATCTTCCACGAGCAGCATACATGTTAGACAACATGATGTAAGGCACAGCATTTAATGGATTCAATTCAATTAGGCACCTGGCCGCCATCTCCCCGTGTTTAATGTCACCCTTCATTACACAAACTGATAAAAACGTAGTCCAAATTAGGGAATTTGGTTCCTGCGACATCCTACTAATCAAGTCAACTGCTTTATCCATGTGCCCTGAACGTCCAAAGAGATTGACCATGCACGCATAATGATCCGGAGTAGGTTCTAACCCATGTTGATCATTCATTGAAGAAAAATATTCCTTCCCTTCTTCAACCAAACCAGCGTGGACACAAGCAGATAGAACACCCACAAACGTTACACTATCTGGTTTCAAATTTTCTTCCAACATATTCTCATAAAGGGACAAGGCCTCCAAATCCTGTCCATTTAATGCATAACCCCCAATCATGGAATTCCAAGAAACCACATTCCGAGTTTGCATCGTACTAAATAGAGCCCAAGCATCCCTAGTGACTCCACATTTGCAATACATATCAACAAGAGCGCTAGACACAAGCAAATCATCATCAACTCCCATCTGAAATGCTTTTCCATGAACAACCTGACCATGATACAAAGAAGCTAATTTGGCACACGAGCTAACCACACTCGACATGGTATAACCATCTGGCCTGGCATTCTCTAACAACATCTCACTGAACAACAGCAACGCATCCTCTTCCTTTCCATTTTGTGCACAACCCACAATCATTGTTGTCCAACAAACTTCATCCTTCTCTCTAATCTCACCAAACACCTTCCTTGCTTCATCAATATACCCACCTCGAATATATGCACCAAGAACACTTGAAACTGTAACTTGATCGGGCTTCAAATTTGACACCTGCATTTCATGAAATAAATCAATGCATTTCTCAGACTGCCTATTTTTCAAGTACCCAGAAATCATCAAATTCCATGTTACCACATTCCTAATCACCATTCTATCAAACAACTTCCTTGCCTGATCAATCTCCCCGCACCTCGCATACAAATCAGTTAAAGCATTACAAACAAACACATTGCCACCTAAATTACAAATAATAATCCTTCCATGAATCTGCTTTCCTCTCCTTAAATCCAACAACTGCGTACACGCATTTAAAACACTGACATGGGTATACTCTGTGGGCTTAAGCCCTTCCTTCTGCATCCTCAAAAAAACACTCAGTGCCTGGCCTGCACGCCCATTTCCTGAAAAACCTGAAATCACCGTATTATACGATACTGAGTCACGAGAAGGCATGTTATCAAAGATATCCCTTAAATCCTCGACTAACCCGGATTTCGCATACAAAGAAAGCATGGCATTCCACGAGAAATTATCTCTTTGGGTCATTTCATCAAACAGTTTCCGAGCATGAGAGATTTCTCCTGATTTTGCGTACATGTTGAGAAGACGATTGTGAATGAAAGTGTCATTGGGTTTAAACAAATGAAGGTCCATGTGGGATTTCAATCTCTTGGCTTGATCAACATCACTGGCTCGAAAGCATTCGAGTGCAAGGCGAGTGTAGCATTCATGACTTGCTGGTCCTTTAGTGTACAGTGTGTCCATCGCTCGGCGAAGCTTGATTTTGGAATTCATACTTTCCGGTGGGGCTTCGAATTTGAATATCTCTTTCTTCTGTTACGTGGGTCATGTTCTTCGTGCCTAGCTACTAGATGGGCAGCTCAAGTTCTAAAATTAGGGTGCTGTCCTCCTCGATGTTATACTCACCTGTGTTCTTAAACCCAATTCGGTGGGGCTTAGAATTTGAATCTCGCCGGTCAAAGCCCAAACAATAATCTTTGTTGCTATGATGTTGTTTAGTTATTGGCTCAAACAACAACACCCATACTTGGTCCAGACCCAAATGATCATACCTTTTACCATAAAAATATTCTCAACTCTTAGCACTCATATGTTTTTTTGTTTTGAAAACTCAAGACACGATGTCACTCACTGTCTCCGTAAATAATTTTTCTATGTTTTCGATGACAAATTCCTTATACATGCACATTTAGGGTTGGCACCACAATTTTAACAAAGGGTGATAGCAGACAAAACACATGTACAAGAGGCGCGTTTTTCTTCTCTACCTGATGTTATTTTTAGTAAACATATCACTAATATTAATCAACCTTCTCGCTAATGGTAGTAGAAGGCATTACAACCAATAGATATTAATGTTTTCTTCAATTAATTATTGTGCAATTCCTAACTTATCAAGATGAGTTGATATAACCTAAGTTTATAAATATTTTGAGTAACAGGTAAACAAAAAAAATCTTTATACTCAAAATTCTATCTATAACAACCAAGCATGTATATGTTTCAAACTCACGTCTAAGATTATGGCCCATAAAAAATCTAATTATTATATGATTTTTTTAATTTTATTAAAGGCATTGTTTGTTGTGACCTGAACAAAAGTTAATTCATTATCATTTCATTTATTTCTATCAAAAATATTTTTTATGGTTGACAAAACTCTAGAACAATGAACAATAACTTATCTCTGTACTATAGGAATTTTAGCTCCCCTAATTCTCTAAAAACTCCCCCATAAGGTGCAGATACTCAATAATATTATTATGGCATTGCACATACATATTTGCATTATTTCTTTTGTGTAACAAAAAATTTCTAGTAAAGGTTTATTTGTTTTGTGTTAAATATTTAATAGGAAAATGTTTATATTTTTCTATGTTTGTTTTTGAAAAATATCCTCTAAAAAATGTTTTTCTATGTTTGTTTTGCATAAATATTTTACAAAAACAACTGGTGAATAAAAAACAATTTACAGTCAATCTTCAAACTTAATTCATTTATTAGAAAATATTTTCAACTCATGAAGTAATGGTCTCACTCAAAAGGAGTTACACATATTGTATCACACAAGATGCTCGAAACGATTCATTCTTCGTCTATCTCCATCTTAGTCTCACTCATACACCATAAAAATTCTAGGCATAAGATAAGCTCAAGAACATAGCTCCCACTAAATGGAATAATCCTTTCTTTGCTGTATAATAGTGCACAATCAAGTCTTTAAAGGTTAAGTCTCTGAAAATGTTAGCCTAGACAAATATGAATGACTTATAAACCTATGAGAGCATATATAAAATATGAGAAGTATCCTAGAGCTAATCATATAAGATAATGATGTTATGTGCAAAGTTCATCTAATAACACTTAGTGGATCTGGATAAGTATGGTATCATATTCTAGAGCCTTAATATATTCTTAACTTTCATGATCTTAGCTTTAAGCTTATATCTCACTTCAGCATAAGCATTCTGGCAATACAAAAAAGCACAATAAAGCTCTTTATCATCACATAACAAGAAGATAAAAGTATCAAGACCTATCTTTAAAGGTTCAATGAAGAAATGCTCAATGTGAAAACACTTATTAAGCCTATTTCCATATAAACCTTGATTAATGAAATTTATAAATGTTCTTTATTAGAAAAGGTTGTATATTTTCCTTAAAATAAATCTTCTCAATGTCAATCACACAATGAAAGATTATATTATGGTGGAAGAAACCAATGTGACTAAACAAGAAAACCCTCATTTCCATGTACAAATAAAGTCCTCACAACACCATTAGTCTCCTAAAAGAGTGGCTGGAAAAAGTGTCAATGGCATATATGTGATTGCCACACATTCCCCAAGCTCATAACTATATATCTAACCATCATATAGACTGAGGTGTTAGCTACCATCAATGAAAAAGGATTTTTGCAATATCTAACTCTAATGCAAAATTGTGTGAACATGAAAAAACCTTAAGTTTTGCCTTTTTTTTTATCATGATCATAGGTTATCCTTAAAAAAAAAAGATAAAAAGATTATTGCAAAAGCCAAAAGGTTACCTTTATCAGTTCATGAAGAGGCAAAATCAGAGGAAAAAATAAAGGAATTTTGCACACTTGATAAGCTACTTAAGATCATATAATCCATAGATTATCTCATGCATTGTATCTATATCTTTTGATTTTCTTAATAAAAAATATTATTTTTTTTCATATCTCTAATGTCTCTAAATATACCTCCATGAAAAATCTATATTTCCAAATATGTCTCTATAAAAAATCTTCATGTCTCCAAACATGTCTAAATAAGAAGTTTTCACACTAATATTTATGTATCTAAAAAGTTTTTTCGTGAAAAAATATTCATGTCTCCATTGAATTTTATACATGTATCAAACATCTTAAAAAAAGATTATGCATCCTTTCTTAGATCCTTATGATCGCTTGTCTCCAAGTTCTCTTAACTAGTTTCTCTAAAAGGATCAAGCATTCATCTGTAAAAATATTAACAGAATCTCACATATGTCACTAATGTTAACTAATCTTTTCACCATCAATAGTGCAAGGCACTATAACCAATAACTTTCAATATTTCTATCAATCCAATATTGTACAATTCCTTTATACTTAGGTGAGCTAGTGTGACCTAAGTCTATAAATATCTTGGGTCGCTAGATAAATAAATAGATTTCTCATACTAACATTCTCTCTACATTTATAAACCCTTAGTCTAAAATTGATAAATTAGTGTTAAAAACCCTATAATAAATTAAATAAGTTTAAATTATGTAGTATATGTATATCTCCTATCTAAAATTGATGAAACAGTGTGGTGCACACCATAATAAATGAAAAATATTTCCAACCAAATAAAATATGATTAAAATAAAATTCAAGAATTTTAGAAAAAAAAATCCTTATAAAAGAATTATGGAACTTTGACTAAACGAATATGTGAATTTACTTGCAAATAATATCAACTATCTACATAAACTTCATGTTTAATCACATAATTTTTAACTGAGAGTGGTGAAAACTCTAAGGAAAATTATAGTATGATTAGGAATGAAAGTCCCCGATGAATTAATTTAAAAATATTGATGATTTAAATAAATAAACAATACGTAAAAATATCGATGGTCCATTAAAATACAAAAAAGAGCATATAGGCATTTAGTAATGGGAATTTTGTAAATAAAAAACAAAATTCCCTATCTTTTCTTGTATATGTAGCCAATAGCCATAACTTGAAGAAAAGAAAAGTGAGGAGAATTCTACTCTTTATTTTTCTTTAAAATAAGATGGGTCTTACAAAGATTTGGGACTTTAAGAGTGTGTTATGGTAAAATTTATTAGGAAAAAATAATATCTATCTTTTTTTATAGGTTTTAGTTGACAGTTTTAACAATAAAAAAAAAGAAGAAGTTTTTACTTAGAAGAAAAGGAGGAAGTAGAGAAAACTTCAAAACAACTCATCAAATGGTTTCAAAATCTTGTGAGTAAGATGCATTTTATTAGCTAATTGTATGTTTATTTGTGTTTTTTTGTGAATGAGATATATAAAAAAAAAACCCTTAAACTTTTTAGCAATTCTAAGGTTTTATGATAAATTGGGGGAATGATTTTTTTATGGTAGTTTGATAAATTTGATATGGAATAGGTGCTAATAAAGGTGGATTCAAAAAAAGATTTAGGGAAAAAAACTCATTTATTAATGGATGCAAATAAGGCCAACCATGGGGATGAAAATTTTTGTTAATTTATGTGATAATATATATATTCATTTAATGTATAAGTATGAGTCTATTGTGTATGAAGGATTGCTACTTTAAATATGTTAATTTTTTTTATATGTATGGTTGAGTGAAAAAGTTGAAAATTTAAAGTTTGTTTGTTTTTATGATATTGAATGTTATAAGCTAACGAGAAGGTTTTAGAAAAAGTCATTGAATTATAAATTATATATTTTATAAATGTTTGGCATGTCATGCAAATATTTGAAAAGAGTAAGGATAAAGTTTGGAAACATGGATGTACAATTAAGTACTTAAATCAATCGGAATTGTATACTAAGTGTGCAGGAATTCATGTGATGTATATACTTATAAAGGAGGAAAAGTGTGCCATGTGCACATGAAATTTTGTTAAACAAGTTTGTGAATATATGAGTATTTGATATTGAAGGAGAAATGCTTGAAATATAAATTTGTAAATCTTATGATAACATTGTAAAGGATGTTAAAAGTATATTAGGTTTGTGAATTCTTGAAAAATTTGGGAAGTTGATTTTGACATTTGAATTAATTGTGTTGTTATGATGTTTTTAATGTTTAAAAATTAATGAATGAGGTTGTAGTGTAGTTCATTAAAATGAAGAAATTGAGTGTATAATTTTTTAAAAAATAGTATGCTAAATAGATTGAATTGTGAGGGATAAATATAAGCATTTATGGTTTTTTATGAGGTTAATAGTATTCAAATTAAAAAAAACAAAAGGTTGAGATGGTGTTGTTGTGTTTTCTTTATTAATGTGAAAGTTAGGAAACTTTGAAGTGTAAATATGTATGGAACCAAATAAAATCATGGGTTAAATAGTGTGGTAATGAATTAGATAGATGCAATCAAAATTAGTTGGAAACTAGAACATGAATTACTTGCTAGAAAAATGGTTGGTCATACATAGAAATTAGAGATTTTTCCAATTGGACACTAAAGTGTTGAATTAGTTTTTGTATTGTATAACTTTATTGAAATTTGAAATGATTGAGAAATGAATTGTGAAAATTTTGATTTAATTATAAGTTTTGTTAAAATTTACAAATGGTTATTTTGAAGATTTTGGATAAAAAATAGAAATTTGACGTTACTTTTTAGTTGGTTTGATGTGTGCTATATTGAAAATGAAAGTGAATGGGGTTATAATATTGTGTTGAACTAGGTTATTCGTTCTTTTGGGTTTGAATTAAGCTAAAAATATTTGGATTAAAAAGAGGAAAGATTAATTCAATAAGGTTGTTATAAAAATTAGAAATTTATTCAAATTATATATGAAACTATTGATTAGGATTGTGTATTATATTTTTGGTATGAAAGAAACATGTTTGAAAATGAAATAAAAAGTTATGTCAAAATTTATGAATTTGGATATAACTAGTTAAATTATTGGTTTAGTTAATTTTAGGAAAATTTAGGAGATTTTGATTGTTCAATTTAATTGTGTTGAGAATTATATTTTAATGAAATTATAAAAGTGTAGAAATTTCTATTTTAAAACCCTAAAGTAATAGGGTAAAGAAGAAATCATTAGTTTGTAATGTATTAAATATGAAATTTAAATTTAAAATGTAAAAGTTCTATTGTAAGGATTTAAATTGTCAGCATGAATATTTACATATGAATTTTTAATAGAAATTAATAATTTTATTATGTATATTAGTTGGCATTATAAGATGTATGGAGATGCAAGCATCAACTTGTATGTGAAGCTATAATATTGAAATGCTTAGTTTTAGGTTGAATGTGAAATAAATTAAGATTATTTGAATACATGTGGTGATTAGTGTAATTATGTGTTAGGCTAAATTTGTTGGTAAACAAATAATTAAGTGTGAATCTAGCTATGTGAATGTTAATTTTTATTATAGAAGTTGTAGGAGAAACATCAAAATAGAACTTAACTTTTTAAAAGCATGTATAATAGGGGTTTAAGGTAAAGGTCACCCCTAGCCTTTTCAATTATCTAAAATGATTTAGTAATTGTTAATTTTTAATGAAATTTATATGTGTTGTGTATAATTGTTATCATAAGAAATTATATCGATGAGGAAGGATATAAATGTGGTTGGTTATATTTGATTGCAATGGCAAAACTAGTAGTATATAATTATAAATGACCAAATATATATGTGTATATGTGTGTGTGAATAACCATAATGATAGTAACTAGTAGACAATTGTGTATATAACCAGTATAAAATTGTATATGGTCGCATTGACAAAGCATGTAGATAATTGTGATTGATCGTAATGGGGGTAACCAGTATATGGTTGTAAATTATCATAATGATGGTAATCAATATATTAATTGTAATCGACCATGACAATGCAACCTGAAAAATTATCATAATGATGGTAATCAATATATTAATTGTAATCGACCATGATAGTGCAACCTAAAAATATTAAAAATTAATAAATAAGCTACAATAAAAAAGACTAAGAACTTCTATGTGAATTAGTTGACTATGTAGACAAAGACTAAAATAATTAATTGATATCATCGTCAGTCATTTGGATGGAGACTGTGGATATAGATACATAAATTATTCGGTTGTTTAGATGAAGACCATGGATACATGTATAAGGAGTAGTTGGTTATTTGGATGGAGACTGATGTAAATGTTGCCTACGGAGTAATGAATTAATAAATAAATTATGCACACGCGACATAAAATAATATGATGTAAATTGTATTTGCATGACATATAACATTAAATATTTAAGAATTTAATATATAAAAATCAAGTGGACCGCAACAAATCAAATTTGTTATGCAAGAATTAAATGGACCCCAACAACAAAAATTGAAAATGAGATATTAAAAAAAAAAGGAAAGGAATTGATTGTAATGGTAGGATTTAATTTGTGAAATTTAATTCATCTTTGGTGATGAAACTCACATGTAGATTTTATGTCAACCACAACAACAAACCTATTATGCAAAATTTTAAGTTGACTGCAATGGCAAGGGTTATTGTACCTTGAAGAGCATGTTTGGAAACGTGATTGAAACCGAGTTCCCTCAGAATTTTTTTATGTTTTCAAATCGTTTTGACGTGCTGATATCAAAAATAATATTTTTTAGAAAAAAATTTATTTTGATGTATTTATAAATAAAAAGCAGTTTGAATCGTCATCGCTACCACAATTCTCAACATAGCCAAAATATGAAATATTGGTATTTAGAAAAAACATTTGAGATGAAAAATACTTTAATGTGCGAAAAATGGGTATAAAGAATGTGTGTGTGTGTTAGGAAAAAATATATAAATGGGCTAAATGGATGTAAAGAGTATTTTAGAAGGAAAGATATATAAATAAGTCAAATAGGTATAAAGTGCATCGCTAACGAAAGAAATATATGGATAAGCCAAAAAAGAAAAATCAAAAGCATATTTAGCAAGAAAAATAATATAGATGAGCCATAATTGGTAAAATAGATATTGAGATGGACTAATAAAATTAATTGGTCAGAAAAAAAAAATAAGTGTTCAAATGAATGAACGCATATAGTTAGCCAAAGCAATACACATAAATATGAATGGTATTAAATAAATTGTCGAACCCCTAATTAAATAAAGTATAACCCATGGGTGTGGTAAGGGATAATAAACTCTAAATTAAGTTGGACTATAAAACTGATATGAATGTTTATAATATTGAATAGAAAAAAAAAATTTGTTTATTTGTTAGTAAAGGGTTAATAAAGGGTGGGTTAGATTGATTGGCAAATATAGGTGTATAATAGTTATTATTATAAAAATAAAATGAATGTTGTATTATATGGCTTGAATAGTAAGTAAATGTTATGAGCATATTATATAGATATAAATTAATGGAATTATTGTTGATACAAGTATTAGTAAGATTTTTGTTACTGAATAAGATTTTAAAGGCTCCATCAAAAGATACCTAATAAAAAAAATGAAGACTTTGAGAGTACGAGTGTATTACATATTTAGAAAGGAAGAAGGTAACGTTGGAATAAAATTAGAGAAGTTATTATATGTATTTTATAGTGAACATATCCAAATAAAAAAGATCTTTAGTACTTGGGATTTTTTCTTTGGTCATTAAAGCTATTATTGTAATAAATATATAGTACTAGATATTAATCATTTTGTTTATTTAATTTTTTATTATGTAGATTTTTGCATAAATAAAAAAATAATGTGTAAATAAGTATAATATAAATAAATATTTACCCTATTTTCATGTACATAATTAATGAAAATGTGCAAATTGCATTAAAAAGTATAAGGTATTATGACAACAATTTACTCTCTCTCATATTTAAGTTAATCAATGTGTGTATATTAATATATTTATTGACTTAAACATTAAAAAGTCTTCATCTTATAGAAAGCTTATTTTTTTCAAGTGAATTTTTATTGTTGACCAAGCCCCGCAACTAAACCCATATAAGTTCCAAACCTAAGCCCAGAGTTGTAACTCGTGAAAAGTCCAATTTTTATATGAGATTTTTTTTTAATTTTATCATAATCCAGCTTAGATCGAATAAGAGTTGGTGTATCACAACATCTTATCACCATAATAACTTTATATCGAGTGTTATTATTGTTCAAGAATTAAGGTAATTGTAACATCTAAAATATAGTGAATTAAGTATATAACTATTATTAACAAAAATTACAAATTACTTCAAATAAACATAATAATTAACAATATAATTAAAATACATAAAGTAACAAGAAGATAATTTGCTAACTTGTTTTAACATGGTTCAGGAAACCTATATCCACACCTCAATTATTAACTTATACTTGAGTATTATATTCCTTTACTGGTCCAAGTTTAAGAATACAATAGTCACTTGATGAATCTGATCAAGAATTTTATACCACTTGAAGATACTTTTCAAGATTTTTTTCATTACTTAATAAATTTATACTAAGATTTTTTTTCATTTGAAGATATGCTCTCTTCAATATTTTTCTCACTTGAAAATGTACCATCTTCAAAAAAATTTCTTCGTAAAGTACATTACTAATATCAAGAGTTTTTATCTAAGTTTCAAAGGTTTATCAAAGTAATTTTTGTTATCATAATTTACTTCATTCTATTAATTTATTTTTCATTTTATTTTTATCATCAAAATATAAAAAAAAACATGAATATTTAACATAAAAAATAATTGTTGTAACATTTAGTCTAATCAAAATAACACTTTTTGTTTGAATAATATAATGAATGATTATCTTCAGAGATTGTTTTTAACATCTTATATATCTCAAATTTTTTAATTAAAAAAGATAAATTTCTTATAAACAATGTATCACGTTTGCCAAAATTTTAATGTTAAGATTGGGTATAAATAATGAAAGTATGGGAATTCAATTTTTAACCTTATACCTACAACAATGAAACAAGTTTTGCAAAATATGGGTTTTAGCTTTTTTTTATTAGTTTCCAATGTTTTTTTAAATGTTATTCAATTATTTTGTGATGTTGTTAGTTTTAATTTTTTTAGGATATTCAATTTATTTATTTATTTTTAATTTCATCTATTTTTTGAATTTTTTAAGTTTCTGAAAATTAATTTTTACTTTCATGTTTTTTTTTTGTTGTTTTTAAAGGTATTTTTATATAAAAAGAATAACTAAAAATCGTGTAGAAAAAAATAGAAGAAGAATGCCATTATTATATAAGCATATTTTGATATATTATTTCTCTATTTTTTTTTTCTAAACACATTGAAATCAATTACTAAAGTTAGTAAAAAGTTAAAGGGATTGCAGTAAAACTATCACTGTTTAGAAATATAATAATGATTATTTTTTAAAGTAATTTTAACTTAAAAATATATTAAAATAATATTTTTATTTAAAAAAAAAACTATTTTTAATATTAATACATTAAAAACTATCCAAAAACATTTAAAAAAAATTCAAATTTTAGTAACACTATTTAAAATGCAATACCAAACGGGGCTTTTTCATGTACATGGTCAAAACCGCTAACTTAGAGAGGGACTTTCTAGCAAGTTCATTCTCCATTGAGACACACTTCTCTCTATATCATCATTTGTACATGGCAATGAATAACCATCGATAATAGCAAGTAGCTTATAGTAATTTTTATTTTTATTTTATTATTATTATAGTCTTGAGTGTGACATTACTGATATTCTATCTTTAAATTCAAATTTGTCATGGCTAGGTTTGGAGCTTGAGAGATGTGCTCACTCTCCGGGCTGTCCACTCACACTTCACTGATAAGCTTGTGTTTGACATTTTCCTCTTCCTCTCTCGCTCTTCTGTTGATGCTTATCTGCTTATGGTAGAAAGAGAGAAAGTCTCCTGCTAATAGTTTGGTGGATTAAATTTGGAATTGGAGCCAAATGTCAACGCTCGTGGTTGTCGTCAACCCAACAATTTTGAATTATATTATTATTACATAAATAACGAGCACAAGAGCGTGTGTGTGTGTGTAAATATGTAAACAACTAATTGGCATCAATCAGACAAGGTGGAGCAAGACTCATTCCGTTGTCAATTGCTATAAAATAATGATGTTTTTGTTCACAGCAATACAAGCCTATGAATTAAAATTAGGGAACTAGATAGTCTTTTCAAGAGATTGAATTAACATCATCGATTATTAAAAACTCCAGAGGCCATAAGACTTGTTGTTATGTAAATTGTTAGATGTTTTTTACCCTCCCAAATACAAGCTAATAAAGCATAAATTAGAGGGTAGAATAGTCTTTTTATTATATTTAATTAGCATTATCAAATTGAATGAGATAAATATGTCTCTTCATTTTTTTGTTGTAAAGTGAAATTACTAATTTACTTTAAAAATAAAAAATAAAATTAAATAGGGGCTAATGGCTTTGTTGTTGTTTTTTTATAGTATAAGTATTTAATTGCTCTTGAAAAATTATTTTTTAAAACTTGTATCCAGAGGTGTTTTAGTGATTTCATTATAGCTTTTTTTTGTAATTATCAAATAGACTAAAGGACCATTAAATATTTTAACATATATAAAATATATTTTAAAATAAAAGATTGTTAACATATACAAGGTATATGTCAGCGAGTAGGAAACGCTAATACCTTCTAAACTACGCATGCAAACTTCTCCACCAATCAAACACTACATTCTATAGCATGGTTAAGATTGATGCATCGAGATCTTACCTCTAACAGGACATATGCCGGTGGCAGATTGATGGTGTGGTTCTGGTGGATATTTTTCTTTTTCTCTTTTTTTCTCTTGCTTGTCCATGATAAACTAAAAAAGTTATTGTTATGTGAATTGTTAGATGTTTTTACCCTCCCAAATACAAGGTAATAAAGTATAAATTAGAGGGTAGAATAGTCTTTTTATTATGTTTAATTAGCATTATCAAATTGAATGAGATAAATATATCTCTTCACTTAAGTGAAATTACTAATTTACTTTGAAAATAAATAATAAAATTAAATAGGAGTTAATGGCTTTTTTGTTTTTTTTTTTATAGAATAAGTACTTGACTACCCTTGAAAAATCATTTTCTTAAACTTGTGATTAGAGATGTTTTAGTGATTTCATTATAGTTTTTTTTTTGTAATTATCAAATAAATTCAAGGAAAATTAAGTATTTTAATATATATAAAATATATTTTTTTTAAAAAAAGATTATTAATATATGCAATGCATGTATTAACAAGTAGGAAGAGCTAGTATCTTTCAGACAACGCGTGCAAGCTTCTCCATTGGTCAAACACTACCTTCTATGGCATGGTTAAGATTGATGCATCAAGATCTTACCTCTAGTAGGGTGCATGTTGGTGGCGGATTGATGGTATGGCTCTGGTAGATATTTTTCTTTTCCTTTTCTTTTTCTCTTGCTTCTTCGTGATAAAATAAAAAAGTTTTTTTTATTTATTTTTTATATATAATTTAATTTTTATTCTTTTAATTATTACTTATTTTGTTTTTTATCTTTTGTAGATTAATTTTTTTCTTCAATTTCATCTCTTATCATTTGATTTCATTTAATTTTTATATCAAATTTGGTTCTTATTCTTTTAATTACTATTTATTTCTATTTTTTTCTAATTGATTGTTTTTCAATGTCATCTCTTTCTTTTTTATTCTTTTCTTATTAAATTTTATTTTCAATTTCATCTCTCTGCATTTAATTTCGATTTATTTTTTTGTTAAATTTGATTTTTTTTTTATTATTGTTATTTGTTTTGTTTTTAATTCTTTTTTTATTGCCTTCTTCTTCTAATATCATCTCTTATTATTTTATAATTAAAAATTTTATTTTGTTATTTTTTAGAGCTTATCTTCTATCAAATTTATCTTGATTTCATAACTAATTTTATAAATTTCACAAATATATCCTTAAAACTAAGGATGAAAGTTGGGGTCAGTTTTGCATATGCTTTCTGGTCCAGTTGCAACTATTGAGGTTTATTTTGATGGAAATAAAGTCTTAGAAGAACATGACTTGCTTGTATTTTGAGGTTATATAACTCTACGGCAAGGGTTTGGATCAGTATGGACTTAACTTCCACCTTGTTCATTGTGATGACTAGGTCCGTCTACACTTTCTCTCTTCGTTCTTATGGCCAACAAATCAAGTTCGACCTCAGGGTTATATGTTCGGGTGTACAAGAATTCGTCAAGGACTTGTTGAGTTAGGGTTGTTGACATGTTCAGTGGCCGAAGCACCGTAAGACCCAAACCAAGAATAGCATATTAGGAGTTAGTAAAAAAAATTAAAAACTAATTAAACAAGAAAATAAAAAAAAATAACTAAACATCAAATCATAAAAATAAATAATTAAATCAATAAAAATATAAAATAACCAAATTAAAATTGATAGTTACAAATAATTTTGATTTGATTTTAGTTTTATTTTTTATATTTTATAAAAATTTAATTTAATGATTTTTATAAATAAAATCTAAATCAAACTGGAAATAATGATTAGATCAACAGCAGATCTTGAAGGGTGTTGGGATTAAACATCCTAAAAATCAAACCCTTGAACCTATAAACATCCTTAAAAAACTAATCTTTACACTGTTAAGATTTATTTTTGCAATAATTAACTCCAAGTTTGATAACCTCGTACGAAAACCCACTAAACATGGATCACGATCTACTCTGACTAGAAGAAGCCTGTAAATACAGTTCAGTCAATCTAACTCAATCCATGAGCAACAAGCGTTAAAAAGAAGTACCATTTTCTGTCCCTTCATAAGCACAGTCGCGTGCCCCTGCCAGAAACTAAAAAGTGAGATTCTCCGGCTCTGCCCCCCCTCCTCCCTCTTGGTGATATTTACAACATCATTACTTCCTTTAAAGCCAAGCAAAGCAAGGGATAATCAGAAGAAGAGGGCACTTGTTGAAAGTTGAGAGGTCAGGTAGCCCCACCACCACCTTTAGATTCTTCTCTACCTTTCTTTTTTATTTTCTCCTCAACTTCATCAACACTCTAATCCATATTTGTTAGTGTTACTGTTATTATTATTAAAGAGAAGCAAACAAGCAGAGTTTTGTGCTGCCACGAAAACAAGAGCCATGCCTCTTTCTTACCCTATTCAAGACTTTGATTCTCCTTTCGGGCATTTTGATTCTGAATTGTCGGATTCGGACCTCCGACATTCTGCTTACGAGATCCTTATCGGAGCATGCCGGACATCTGGAACTAGGCCTTTGACTTATATTCCTCAGTCCGACAGGACTATTTCTCAACATAAGGTTTCGGCTGCTGCTGCTGCTCCCTCCCCGCCCCCGTCTTTGCAGAAGTCGCTCACATCTTCAGCGGCGAGTAAGGTGAAAAAGTCGTTGGGGATGAGGTCTGGTTCTAAAAGGAGACTTGGTGGTGGTGAATCGGTGGGGAATCAAGGGAGAGCAACGGTTGGGGAATTGGTTAGGGTTCAAATGAGGGTCACGGAGCAGACTGATTCAAGAACTAGGCGAGCTATTTTGAGGATTGCTGCTGGTCAGGTATGTTTGGTTACTCGGAAAATTGAGAGGAATGGAAATTTGATTTCTTTCTTTTTTCTTTTTTCTTTTTTCTTTTTTCTTTTTTCTAAAAATAAAGATAGATAACTTGTTGTGAATTTTTAATAGAGTAATCAGTGAGAGTTTGACCTTGGTTGGTGATTCTAAATGAAATTCAACATTTAAAAAAAAATTGAAATTGTTTGATTTACTCTTTGTTTGATGGAATCTTTTATCTTCTCTTGGGAAAATCTAAAACAATTGTTTTTTCTTTATGTACCATGTTATAAGCTGACAAATGGAGCCTTTTGTTATTAATTATGTTTTTTTTTTTTTGTGGTGATTTCAGCTGCAAGGGAGATGATTAGTAAATTAAATAATTTTATGAATTTCGGGATACATTTTAGCTCTGTCTGCTTGCTTAAATAACAGGAAAAATGGAAAATCAGTAAGTAGTTTCATTTTTGTTCTTTATTGCCGAAGGTTGCAGAAAGCATCAGTTAAGAGTAGACAGTTTAATCGAAAATAAAAGAAAGTTTCCACTTGGATAATGCCATAATTTAATTCGTGTGAATGCTGGTGAAATTTCTGGTTTTTAAGCTGTGGTTTTCTGCTCGGTTAGATTTTCTAGTTCAGTGTGAAGCAATTATTAAACCTTCTGTTTCTTGTGCACTGTATCAGCTTGGAAGGCGTGTAGAGTCGATGGTTCTGCCACTTGAACTATTGCAGCAGCTCAAGCCTGCAGATTTTCCTAATCAGAAAGAATACGAAGCATGGAGGAGGAGAAATTTGAAGCTTCTAGAAGCGGGGCTGCTTTTGCATCCTCACCTGCCACTGAACAAGGCAGACGCAGCTCCACAGCGCCTCCACCAGATTATTCGTGGGGCATTAGATAAACCAATTGATTCCAGAAAGAACATTGAATCGATGCAAGCTCTCCGCAGTGCTGTTATGTCTCTTGCTTGTAGATCATTTGATGGGTCTTTTTCTGAAACTTGTCACTGGGCAGATGGGTTTCCATTGAATCTGAGACTCTACCAATTGCTCTTAGATGCTTGTTTTGATGTTAATGATGAATCAATTGTTATTGAAGAGCTTGATGAGGTTTTAGAACTCATAAAGAAGACTTGGGGAATCCTTGGAATGAACCAAATGTTGCACAATCTCTGTTTCCTATGGGTTTTATTTTACCATTATGTTGCGACTGGCCAAGTGGAGGATGACCTGTTGTTTGCTGCCAATAATCTGTTGATGGAAGTCGAGAAGGATGCAAAGGCAAGCAAGGATCCAGAGTATTCCAAGATTTTGAGTTCGACATTGAGTTCAATACTGGGTTGGGCAGAGAAAAGGCTTCTTGCTTACCATGATAGTTTCCATAGTGACAATACCGAATCAATGCAAAGCATTGTTTCTTTGGCAGTTATAGCAGCAAAAATACTGGAAGAAGATATCTCTCATGAGAATCGTAGGAAAAGGAAAGAAGTCAATGTTGCTTATGATAGGATTGACACTTTCATCAGATCATCATTGCGCTCTGCTTTTGCTCAGGCAAGTTCATTCAGGCATGATTTCCCTATCTGTGATGATAGAATCTGCTAAATGAATATTCAATCTGACAATGGACTTAATAAGATGGAAGAACTTCCCACAAGCTTTACCAGTAAATATTTATCTCAAGTGTTTTTGGCATCCATTTTAGGACTTTTACCTTTCTGATAAAAGAAGTTAAATCATCATGAATATTTCATGTATGCTCAAAAGAAGCTTCTTATTTAAAACAACTTCTGCAAGACATGCATCTATCACAGGTTTTTTTTTTTTTCATGTATGAATTAATTCATGATGCCTTCCTTGCTCATTCTCAATTTAACAGACATTTTCTATTTCTTTTGTACTTTTTCAGTTAATATATGTCTCAAATTTGGTGTCTTACAGTCTGTTTTGATCGTCTTAGAACAGAAAATGGAGAAAGTTAAGGCTAGCAAACAGTTATCTAGTCACCAGAAAAATCTCCCTCGCCTGTCTATTCTTGCACAAGAAATCAGTGAACTGGCTTTTAATGAGAAGGCAATTTTTAGTCCCATACTGAAGAGATGGCACCCCCTTGCAGCAGGCGTAGCTGTAGCCACGCTTCATTCTTGCTATTGGAATGAGCTGAGGAAATTCATTTCGAGTATCAGTGAATTGACACCTGATGCTATTGAGGTGCTGAGGGCCGCTGACAAATTGGAGAAAGATATTGTCCAGATCGCAGTTGAAGATGCAGTAGACAGTGATGATGGTGGGAAGTCAATAATCCAAGAGATGCCTCCTTATGAGGCTGAAGCTGTAATTGCCAACCTTGTGAAGTCGTGGATAAAGACGAGAGTTGACAGACTGAGTGAGTGGGTTGATAGAAATCTACAACAAGAGGTATGTGATACATGGAAACTAGCAGAAAAATTAATATATGTTTTCTGATTAGAACATTGCGGTAGTTATCCCTTTTGCATTATCCACGAAATGGCCTGCCACCTTTATGATGCAGGTATGGAATCCACGGGCAAATAAAGAGCGGTTTGCTCCTTCTGCTGTTGAAGTTCTACGCAGTGTAGATGAAACTTTGGAGGCATTCTTCTTGTTGCCAATACCTATGCATGCAGTCTTGCTTCCTGATTTGGTCACTGGCCTTGACAGATGTTTGCAGAATTACATATTGAAGGCAAAATCTGGCTGTGGTATGCAATGCATAACCTGCAAACATGCATTGATTTTTATATGCAAACCCCAAAATAACTGAAAGTTTCTTTTCTATACTGTGCAGGGACAAGGGATACTTTCATTCCTACCATGCCTGCATTAACTAGATGTACAACAGGATCAAAATTTCGTGTATTTAAGAAGGAGAAGTCACAAATAACCCAGAGGAGGAAATGTCAGGTTGGGACTGTGAATGGCGATAGCTCCTATGGGATACCACAGCTATGTGTACGTATTAATACTTTGCAGTATATTCGCACACAGTTGGAGGTTTTGGAGAAGAGGACTGTTATCCAGCTTAGGAATTCTAACGCTACCAATGCAAATCATTTTGCTGATGGAACAGGGAAAAAGTTTGAGCTGTCAAGATCTGCTTTTGTTGAATGCATCCATGTTCTCTGTGAGGCAACAGCATACAAGGTTGTCTTTCATGATCTAAGTCATGTTCTGTGGGATGGCCTTTATGTTGGAGAAGTGTCATCTTCTAGGATTGAGCCTTTCCTTCAAGAGCTTGAGCAATATTTGGAAATTATTTCATCCACTGTACATGACAGAGTGAGAACACGTGTCATCACAGATGTTATGAAAGCTTCTTTTGATGGATTCCTGATGGTTTTGCTTGCTGGAGGCCCTGCTCGTGCTTTCACTCTTCAAGATTCTGAGATGATCGAGGAAGATTTCAAATTTCTCACAGATATGTTCTGGTCCAATGGAGATGGTTTGCCAACAGATTTAATTGATAAGTATTCAACCACAGTTAAAGATGTACTCTCCTTGTTTCATATAGATTCTGTGAGCCTTGTTGAGCAATTCAGAAGTCTGTCATTCGACAGTCACGGCTCTTCTGCTAAATCCAGATTGCCAATGCCTCCAACTTCAGGTCAATGGAATTCTACTGAACCAAACACGGTCTTGCGAGTTTTGTGTTACCGGGGTGATGAGACAGCTGCGAAGTTCCTTAAGAAGGCTTACAACTTGCCTAAGAAACTATAACAGCCTTAGAATAGTGGGATGACAAGATGGTGCAGTTCTTTGGCAAAAAATCTGCTGCGCGATGATTATTGTAGCTTCATCGGTATTTATGTCAACCAGACACCAAGAGTTCCGACAACATGGTTTTGACAGGAGCTTTTGTCAAGAGGGGCTGTACCCACTGGATTAGAATAAAATCCTTGTATTTATCGGTTTGATTCTTTCAGTTTGTACACTTCACCAGTCAGTTACAGAGAACTTCACAGGACTACGGACCTACGCCTTTGCATGGAGAGCTAACAACCTAGCAATTTATAAACTCAAGCAAAGGGTGCAGGCATAGAATAACCGGCAAGTTAGTTTTTTACTCCACGATGAAAACTATGGTATAATCAGAAACATTAATTCCGCCTTCGTTTTCTTGTTTCCTCTCTTTATTGCCCCATTTATCGTAGAACACAGGAAGTGGAAAAACATTTTGGGCACTCCATTAAGCGATTGGGGCCTTTTCCTCTCGTACCAACCTTTGTTGGTCAAGGAAGTGGGAAATGATATGGGCAAAAGGACATCAAAGGCTTGAGAATTTATTATGAGAGCAGCTGTTGAGCTTGGAAATTGAGAATTTCTATCATGTAGTTTTAAGTTTCAGAAAATTGAGTTAATCCTTTAGCATGGAACCTAAGCTTTCAAACTAAGAATACGATTGCTAAGTTTGCGTTTCTTGATGGATTATAAGCAGGATGCTTTCTGATTTGCTACTGTAAATGAAGTTTCTCTTCGCAGATGCAGGCAGATGGTAAAGTTGAATTTCATAAATGCAGAGATTCAATCCACTGTAGAAGACCAAAAGTTCTGCTAGAAGCCTGAACCTTCAGGGCTAGTTGCAGTCTAGTGTTGATGGTAATTAAGTGGAGGGAATGGCAATTAAATCTGAGGTAAGATATATAGAGTATTACCAGAGCAAATGAGAAGTCTTGAGTGAGACCTCGATAGCCGTGTGCCTTGGTTGGAGGATGTAAGCAGAAGAATTGACTCCATGAATAACTAACATGATGCCGGAAAGATAAGTTCTCTCGATTTTTATTTTTTTTATTTTTTGGTTAAAAATTACTCCTTTTTATATTTTAAAAAATAAAAAAAAATATTATTTCAATATATTTATAAATAAAAAACATATGACCATTAACCACTAGCACAATTCCAAACAAGTATCCTCTATCTTGTTCTCCATCTCGGGCTGCACTTCGCCTACCAGGCATATTAAAAAAACAAAAACCCAGAAGCCAGAAAGCTTCGTTGACAAAGAAAACTGTCAAATGAATTATCTCACGTGTACGAGAGATGTCATTCATCATATAGCATCAACATGCTCAGTACAGATCTAATGGATCCAAAATTGATTAGTCCTGTGTAAGACATCATGATGTTAGAACCAATACAAGATCATACGTGGAGACTGCAAAATCCTTCTACTGGTTTGCTTTTTACTGTGCTAATGATCAAATATGCCTGCAAGATCCCTCTCAAAAGCTTCTTGATTGTCATTTATATGAATTACAGACATATGAGCACATTCGCCTACAATTTATTTCACTAGTGCCATGGGTTTCTCTTCCCTGTTCCGCTTCTTTTTGAGCTAGAAGTTGAGCTTGCTTTCTGCAATGAGAACAAGTAGAACGCAGTTAAGAGTAGGAAACTAGGTTTCAATCTCAAGCCACGTACCAGCAAACATCAATCCATCATCCTCACCAATTTCGATTTTTTGGTCTTCCCTCGAATCCTGTTCTTTGGAGGTTTCAATTTGTAAATGCGAACCATCCAATGGTGAGTTGTGAATACCTAAATTGACAAGAACCCAAATTCTGATCAAGAAAAACAAAGTTTTAAAAGAATACTGTCATCCTCTACTGCTAGTCATTTTCCCAAAAATAACTTCAGCATTTTCCCACGCAAAGCCTTAGGTAGCCGCACAGCATAGGAAATTGCGTTGTTCACATGCATTATTTCACTTGTGTTTTAACCATGTGCAAATCAATATTACTGTACCTCCTCGAAATGGGTAAGTTTGAAGTACTTCTTCCCAATTTCTGTCTGCCGAACTCTGTCGAAGGCTTTACCATCAGTTTCCACAAACCTGTAACAAAACACAAATAAATGTCGTAACTTCAGAAACAAATATATACTTCACATTTAAATGGTTAGGGTGAGAGCAAAATTAGACCTGTAATATGATAGCTTGTACATGAGACAATTTAGCATGGTTGGAGTGGCCTGGGAATCGATCCGGTATTGACCATCTCTCTTTGGACAGAAGGAAAGGAAAGAAAAGTCAATAAGAATAAGCATCTACCAGTTTTAACCATGATGCACAAATATCTATTATTTATTAAACAAGTAACATTTTTTTACTAGGACGAATCCAAAGGAACAGAATGTCAGTCATATGCAACTCATATAAGTACTCACTAAATAATCAGGTTCTTTGATATGAGGGAACACCCCCCCTCCTATACGAACCATCCACAGGAACTTATTAATGTCATCACTGGGGTAGCCAACAAGACCTGATCAGTTAAGCGATCCATCAGAACAATATATTTATTTCAAGTGAAGACTGATCTGGACACATACAGATCTAAGCATGTAAAGAAGGAAGGTAACAAACCTCCAAAGACAACTAGAACATATTTTACATCCAAGGAGTTAAAGATTTCCCAGGCTGCCTTCTCAGGAGAAGACATAGCAGTACCAACAGTTGCAATGTGCGTGTTATTCCAGGTGTTATTGTCAACAATAACAGTGCGGTTAGCCATTGCAGTTGTTTGATAACCATAGTCCCACCATGATGCAACCTGCATAAATTAAAAGTCGATTCATCTTTCATTTGGCGAAAGCAACCAAATTATGAAGTTAAAAAGTAAACAAAAGGAAACAGCTCCTAAATAGGCTACAAACTGTTAAATAACATTTCATGCTACAAAAGTACAGGTACGAATGCAACTAATTAAGGGGATATTGAACCAATATATCACAGACAAAACTTCTTCCACCAAGCAGCAGCACTATGACATGCTGTTGTATATTCATTTTCAAGCTTATCATAGTATCATCTCAATGAGATTTTATGCACCAGTTTAATTGTCAAGCAAATTATACTCATTTTCCTTTTTTACATTTTCTAAATAAAGGCATGATAGTTCTACTTGCTCAATCCAAACATTAACACAATACTGATCGTCAAATTCTGTAATCTGTTTGAGCCTTTCATGGTTAAACTTCTAGGGGTGGCTTTGGCACATAAAACCAATACCACTGTACATAGAGCTTTGGTTTTACCTTTCCAGTTGACTAGAGGTCATAGATTATAACATTACTATAACGAAGATACCTGAAGCCTGATTTCTAATAGACTGCTGTCATTTTATAAGACCTGGAGAATATAAATAGTCAGTCTATCCACTTAACACAGTTAAGCCTCTATAAACTAATACCCTTGGGACCATGGAAATTTCTTATTTAATGCAGATATTATTTACACCTCAAATTTGAGTCAAGACTGAACAAAAATATTGTTTTATCAAAGTTATTAATTTATTGAGAGGTAATTTATTGAGGTTATCCTGTAGTTTCTCTTACAAGCCCATAAATATGATTTCCAGGCATTTCAAATAAAATATTTCAATATTTTTATATAAAACAAAAACATAATGCTAGGAAGCTTTTAGATGCCCTACCACTTACCATAAACTTGGAACATGATTATTAAACATGTTGCAGAATCCATGATCATCAAATGGGCACAAGAAGATGGTAGCATGGTAAAAACTTACTTTATCATCCACCTCAGTATTGTGGCTTAGCCATGCATAAGCCTCTCTGAAATCATCAAAAACATGAAGACCACCATCTCGTGAATAAGTTGTTAAAACAATAGAAGGTGCCGAATAAGCTTCAGCTGCTGCCCAGACACAATGAACCTACAAAGATGAAGGTAAGTTGTAATCAGATATAATCCTTCAAAATTTAAACAATAACGGGTAATAAATAAGAGGAAACAAATTTGTCTCCACCAGATAAAACAAAATGATAATTACAGGCATAACCTTTGAGTTGCAAATTCCTATGGAATATCATTATGCTTAGTTCATATGATCAGATCAAAACCTCAGACTGTCACTTGAAGAGGAACGAGAACAGGGTTGGAGAGAGGATTCAGTTCATTATTTTGAGCATTAGGTTCCACTTTGTCTAAGTTGTTTCCAAAATACAACTTCTAATTAATTCAAAACACATCCTCCTCTATCCAGAAAGGATTACAAAATAATTATTTGCATTACAAGTTTCCACCTTCCTGCTTGTGAACTTTTTTCCAAGGTGCTAGTAGTGGTTGCAAGCTAAGCATGAACATTAAGAGCACTTTCCACCTTGCAAGCACTAACCTTCTTCACCATGAAAGTATGACGTAGTTTATGGTGAAGTGAGTTCATTCTAAGCAACTTCATTTTGCTATAGCCAATGCAATTTCTCAAGGCAGCATTTACATTACTAAGCTCCAAATTAACTAACAAAATCCTATACCTGTGTGACATGCTAAATGTGATTTATTTATTTTTTTTCATTTGTGTCAACATTTCAACCATGGCTGCCAGTTCAGTTTTAAGAGCCTGCAAGAAATGGTTGAAAAGGCTACTGCAGACAGTTTATTCAGCTACATAAGACCTCTGTCTTCCTCTCTATGGGTTTGTATAAGAGGAAATCTTGTGTTTATAACCATATCGGCTGCTCATCCCAAACAGCAACTGTTATGGTCAGAAGGACATAGGGGCAAAAAAAACTACCATGCACAACATGGAGAAGTGGCATAGAAAATACCAAAACATGAGCAAGCATGTGCAATCTCACAATAGGGAAAAAGAAAAGGAGAGTCTATGTACCACATAGAAAGCGCCAAGCAACACGAGCAAGATAATAGCAATGACAGATGACTCCAAAGGTAAAACAAGAAGTCTCCTTTCAATCCGGGACCTTATAGAGGCTTTTTCCACAGGCTCTTTTTCTTTCTTCCTGTTCTTTTTTGATGGTCGTTCTTTTACTGTCTCATCCATTTTCTCAGTCTTGGCTATGTCATTTTGTTCTCCATCAGTATTCAGACTGGTATCCCTTGACTTAATCAACAAAAGAATCAACAAAAGCTTAGTCAGAAAGTTGACTTCACAAATAATTGAGCGAGCATAAGCCAACAGTAGAGGAAAGCAAGCATGCTTAAATCAACCTGGGAAGTCCCTGATGATCCAGGTAGCTGAAACTTGATTGATCGTGTTAAGACATTAAAAGCTTCAGAAAGGGCGATCCCAGACATGATGCATGCTGCTGGAGCAAGCACAAGCATAAGACGCACCTATGGTATGAGGAAAACACAATGAGCACGGGACCTAATGAGCAGAGGCAAAACAGAAAATCGAAGAAATTAATTGTCCCAAGATTCTTCTCACCATGACACCAGAAAAATATACAGATGTTACAATATAAAGCACAACAAAGGAGCTTGCATCTGATAAAGGCAAAAAGCATGCCTGCCAGAAAAGAAAGACCACAATGAGACACATCTGTGAATAGGTTAAAGAAAAGCTAAGTTGCATTTAAAACATGTAACTTACAATAATCCCAGCTGGAACCAAGAAAGCCAAAACATTAATGTCCATGAAGTAAGATGGCCAAGTAGGGGGTTGATGTTCACTGACACTAGCAATGATTGGTATATACTTGCTTGCATAAGTTCTGTCATAATGCAATGGAAATAAAAATGGGTCAGAATGAGTGTCACAAAAAACTTTTGGGAATATCAGTCACTAAAACAAACAGCTGAATAAATGTCTTCATGCAAGGGCATGAACATGGACTAATTAATAAATACAACTGGGATAGCATGTCAAAGGGATTGCTTATGTGTCACAGGAAGAGGATGACCGGGGGAGATATGGAGGTCTGTTCATTTGAAACAGGCTACATGAAGCCCACTAAAGGACCAAAGAACTCAAAGCTAAAAGTTCAGGTAGGTTAAGATCAGATTGCACCAACCCAAGTTCTATCTTTGAATAAAACCTTTAGATTCCATAGGATTGCATCGATTCAGAGGTAAATTCTAGATACTTACGGATCAAGCAAGCTCAAACTTCGTCCGCTCCATCCCTTTGTTGGGCTAGAAGCTACCAGTGCTATTAGAACAGCTATCATAGCACAGCACACTACCCTGTTGAATACACGATATTGAAGTGTGGAAATTAGTCTCATGTTAAATCATAACACATACAATATTAGGAAATATTGATTCAATATGTATCCAAACATCCATGAACTATATTCTTCTTCATTTTGGTACACCAACTTTCCTATCGACTACTGCTACAAAAAATCTATTGATTTTTCCTATTTATTTTTCAATCATATGATTTTCCATTTTTTTATTAAAATGATAAATATTTTAAATTGTATTAATAATTTATTTATTACTTCTGATTAATCATAAAATAGTTTTTAACCTTAGTGTAGAACTTAGATAGCTTACCATCAATCAAAAGTCTGTTCTTCTTAAAAGGATCTATTTAAATTCAAAATATTTCACTCATTAAACATAATATCAATTTGGAGGCTACTTTTACCAAGGAAAAAAAAACATACCAGAAAATGAGAAATTGATGAAAGTACATAAATGGCACAATCAAAATAGTTTATGCACCAAAATGAAGGGGATCAAAGTCTACGTATTTGATTGAAATAAAGTGAAAGTTTGTGTACCAAGATGGGCTGAGGTCAAAGGACACGTCATCAAATTGCAGAACAATGGACATTAGATAGACAAAAGTACTTAATCAGAAGCTCAAACCAAAAAAAACTAAAGTCTATGCACTTGAATGAGAAAAGTTGTAAAGTTTTGCACTACTAGTGTAATTATCCCCTGCTTTCAATTAAAAACGATGATGAGGGAAGCTCACAGGCCCACAGATACAACGAGCGTAACAGCCACTTTAAACATTCTTGGAGAGAGATTCTCTTTGACATGGTACACAAGAGCCACCACATGGATGATAATGAAAACCTGGAGAAGTAAAATTAGTACCAAGACAATGAATCAAGAAAGAAACACAGATACAACTGCCCTATTGCTCATGTATAGGGAACTTTCTGGAAATCTAAAGTACACATGAATAAGGGTTCTATTGCTCATCTATAAAAATGACTCAATCTTAATACATTTATTTATTTCATGTTCTTACTGATAAAACCCTAAAAGCATACTAGACCTCTCCATACCAATAGCATATAATAAAATCTTGCACTACTACATTGTAGTCTCACACAGAAAAGTAACAGAACCCACTTGATCTCTAACTTGAAAAAGACAGCATGGCACAGCCATCCAGAAAGATTATTGCCTGCAACATTTTTTCATTTTTCACAATAGATAACATTTCTAAGGCAAGTATAAAGGCTGCTTCCCCCCTTCAAGATGAACAAATAACCAAATTCATGAATTTTAAAAAAAACATTGTGTCTGCATGGATTATGTTTCAAAACAACTCACCAAAAATGAAGCAAAATGTTCTGATGTCATAACTGCATTAAAACCAACAACAGGCACCAAAGCTGCTAAAAGCGTTCCTAAAACCACCTGCATTGAAATGTCCATTTCAATTAAAACCAAGAAATTTCATTTGTGTAGAGATGACCATTGGAAGTCTTCAATGTCTAACCAAGGAAAATTTCTTTACAAAAATGCATCAGTTAAACTAGTCATCCGTTGATAGATAGCAGACAGCAAAAACAAAGATGCATTCTTTGAATATTGTTCCCAAGCCCATGACTTGTAGCTAATATGTCAAAATAAGAAAAACAAGTGGAAAAAAGAAAATCTGCTCACCCATTGACAGGTACCAAACACAAAAAGAAAAGGTTTGTTTTTTAGGGTTATGTTTGGTTAGTGTCCTAGGAAAAAAGGGACATAAACGTGTTTGGTTGGAGGGACAAAGACAGAGATATAAAATAAATTTGTCATTGGAACAATTTTGAAGTGAATTTATGTCCTTTCAAAATGAAGGTGCAGGTCCCCTCTATCTCCATTATCTACATCTCTTCTATCTCGAGACAATAACCAAACACTACTTAATTATTGTCTCTAAGCGTATGGCTTTTAACTAATAACTTAAAGCAAAAGCAAATTGCATGTGTTAACAATGTGCTTCAAAAGAGATGAGATAATTTCACATACATAGTGCCCTATAAGTAAAACAAGAGACGAGTATTGAAACATGCCCCTCACAAAAGCACACCCCAAGTTGCATGGGAAGAGGAAATCAATAAAATATGTCATCGCATTACAGTGATATATGTAAGTTAAAATAGTTATCATTTAATCATTGCTAATGAAAAGGTTTAGATTAGTTATCAAGAGTATGTAAACACCAAAAAGCAAGGTGAAGCTGACAGCCAACATCTACTCTCACCCATATGTATCCTAATATGCACCCTTGAGTCTTAACTCCATCGTAAGTATTCTTCATTAATGATCACAGAAAAAAAATGTAAACAGTTCCTTGTCTTGTCCAAAGACAAGCAATATTAGCATGCAATCTTCAATTACGGTGATAAAATATTATTTTTTTATTTTTCCCTTCACTGTGATACAAACTTAATGAGCATTATAGTTACTTACAAGAGGAGCATATGCAATGTACAGTCGGGAAGAAAAGCGACCAGTCACAATGCACAATAGCACATGCATTGGAATTAGATTAATAATAAAGGTGTACCCTCCCCATGAGCAGACCTGAAAGACAATAATATAACAATGAACATAAATATCATAAGGAATAATAAGATGCCAAAAAACATTATCACAAAGCCTACCATGTAAAAGTATGCCAAGGCATTTAAAGTAGCGTAAAAGAGGGATCCTGTATTCAATGTCTGCACATGATATAAAATCTATATCAGCAACAAATGAAATGTGAAAAGCAAAAAAACACAGAACCAACAAGCAATCTATGGGAAACACATTAATGAAGTAAATCTATTAACCAGTGCATTAGATATCATTGCTCCTTAAAATAACAGTTTTGAGAAGAAGAATAAGGTGGAATTTTGCTTTTTCTAATTGACATCAAAGTTCTAACCTTTATATAAAGATAGAAAGTGAAGATAAGAGCAAATATGGCGACAGCTTCATTGTCATAGCTACCAGCCACAGATCGAGATATATATGATGGAACCTGTGAACAGGAGCAAATAACATAGCAGATAAGATTTTGACTTTCACATGTTTAAACATTCTGAAGGACAATAGCAGAGTACAGAAGTCTTACAAAGAGAATACCTCATAAAGAAGGCCACGCCAACTATACAGATTTTGAAATATATGTCTAGAGTTTGAACATTGTTCTTTCAAATTTGTCAAACATTGCATCATCCAAATAATAAATAATAACATCTATTTCACCATAATCTTCATTCATCTACTAACCAGAATACTACCAAAAAAAGACAAGAACACTGTTCAATTGAAAGACATACAGAATATTAGAAACTAGGGGAGATAGTTAGTTTTTTTAACATTGTGATGAAGAACTTGTATTAACAAGTAATGCCTTATTGATGCTGTTCAGAAAAATAAATACAGTTACAAGGAAACACATAAGTTATGAATACCCGTCATATAATTTACCATGGCCAAAAGAACAGCTGCTGTCAGTCCAGCACCAGTACCCTTAACTTCCTATTGAAAAACAAGACATTTTAATGTCATCAGCAAAACAAACTCCAATGTACATAAGAAGAGACGTGAATAGGGTCACAATATAAACCTTGGTCAAAAGGTAAGTTGCCCATGAGGCAAATGCAGAGAAAATTGGTGCAGTGAATACACAAACGGTCTCGACAGACAATGGAATGTTCAAGGAATTCAATAACCTGAAACCCACATAGTAATGACTCAAAGAAATTAGAATATATAGGACTCAGTAATACATGACATTTCAAATGTTCACAATTCATGGAAACTGCATCCAGCAACAAGCACAGAAAACTAACTTGGCAAATTTATGCCAGAAACTAATAAAAACATTTCTTATGGTTAGCTACGAGGTACTCACCACCATAGTGTGCCTGCTGTCAAGGTCAACCCTGGGTAAACAGTTCCACCAATCACACGGCCGAGAGGATACCTTAATGAAATATACAAAAAACAATCAATTTAAGTTCTCATATAAGAACCTAGCAAAACGAACAGCTAACCAACAACAACTTTTCACCATGAGAATTATCTGCGCTTACCAGGTTCGATCATCAAACCAATTCCAAAAGTCATAAATCCCATTCTTTGTCAAAAACTGAAGCCATCAAAAATTAAATTTCTCATTCTCTATACATATTCGTGTGTGTGTGTGTGTGTAAAGAAAGAACATTAAGCATTATATTAATGAAAGAAATCAAACCTGAGTAACTCTGTAATTGAAATAAGGATCGAATTCGTGAATAACACTCTCATACTTTATTACCTGAAAATCAATCCACAAGTTTACAAAAATGCAACTACCAACAAAACACACGAATCAGCCCTGATTCCAATAGTAACAGATTCGGATGCTTAAAAATCACAAACATTTACCTACCTAAGCCAAGCCAACCTTCTCAGTTTAGTTCCAGGAAAAAAAAATTAAGGCAAACAAAAAACTCTTATTTTTTTTCCTTCGCTTTTCATCTGCTTTCTCATAAATCAAATGGAAAAGACAGAGAATTTTCATCCATTCAAACCAATTCCAATTTTAAAATTTAAAACAATAACAATCAATTTTATTTTATTATATCCCCATTTACGCAGCAACGAAACGGCTAAAACACATAATAAACAGAAATCATAAAAAGAGAAGGCAATTACAAAGATCAGATCTAGAGAGAGGTTTTTAGGGAGAGAGTGAACTGACAGAGAAAAGGCGGATCGAGAAGGCGAGAACTCCAATCAAGAGGAGGATGAAGAAAGAGAGCACATTGCCAAACGCGTTCCGCAGCGTTCTTGCAGTTGCCTCTTTCGAGCTCTCTCCGTCCGCCATTGATAATATTCGTGTGTCTTCGTAACAGAGGGTTTTTTGGTTTGTAGGTCGTCCCAGTAGAAAGAGAAGACGACTTTGGGAGGAGCAGGGTAGTGAGTGAGGAAAGACTAGAGTAAGAAGGGTTTTTAAAAAAAAAAAGTTATAAAAATAATTTATTTTTTAAATTTTATTTTTTTTATTTTCACATAATTATAATATATTAAAATTAAAAATATTTTTAAACAATAAAATAATATATTTTTAAATAAAAAATAATTACCGAATAAACTTTAACCAACCAAATTTATTTAATAGTAAGATTATAATTATTTTTAAATAATTTTTTATACTAAAATATATATCAATAATTTTAAAAAAAAAAATTACTTTTATTATCATCATATTAAAATAATTAAAAAACATTAAAAATATATTAATTTAAAATCAATAAAAAAAATTAAATTCTTTTTAAAAATACAAAATACAGAAACAAGCAACTCCATCTCCCAAAAGGTCCCTCTACAAAATTCTTAAATTACAAATACAAGTCCAATCTGTTCATTCAATTGACATTTTTGTCCTCGTAATAAATAAGTGGTAAGTCCTTATTGGTCAGCCATTCTGATTGGTCACGAGCTACGTGTTCTTCCACGTGGTTTTTTTTTATTAGCAGGCTTCCAGAATCCGAGTCCTCTCTATTCTGGAGCACTGACCCGAGAAATGTAGTACCGCCCAGCCCAACAACAACGACCCATTAGATTTCTGATATTTCCCCGTCAGACATTATTTATCAGATGGTGTTTTTATCACCAGCCGCCTCTCTGTCTCTCGTCCAGATCGCAGAAACTTTGTTGTCGAATCCCCAAATCCTCTTTTCTTTTTCGATTTAGGGTTAGGGTTTTAATCTACAGCTCCAATTATCATGGCGGCTTTAAAGGAATTACTGCCTCCGGTGAAATCAACCAGCGCAACTTATTATGATCATTCAAATGATCCGTGGTTCAAGCAGAGGTTTAGTTCATCTCAGGTTGAACAATCTGCTGGTGGTGGTGGGATCAATTATAAACCTGTACCTCTTTACTTGCAGCGGAAGGGTTTTGTTCCCAGGAAAGCTGAAGATTTTGGAGATGGGGGTGCGTTTCCAGAGATTCATATTGCGCAGTACCCTCTTGATATGGGTAGGAATAAGTCTGCGAAACCTGGGTCCAAGATTTTGGCTTTGACTGTTGATGCTCATGGGAATGTTGCGTATGACGCTATTGTGAGACAGAATGAGAATGCTAAGAAGATTGTGTATTCTCAGCATAAGGATTTGATTCCGAAGATTTTGAGGAGTGAGGAAGAGGGAGATGAGGATGGGGATGGGGATGAGGAATTGCAGAAAGAGATCGAGGACACTACGCTGGAAACTAAAGCTGCGCTTGAAAAGATTGTGAATGTCAGATTGAGTGCAGCGCAGCCGAAGAACGTGCCCAAACAGTCTTCGGATTCCAAGTATATAAAGTACAAGCCTTCGCAGCAGTCGGCAGCGTTTAACTCGGGTGCAAAAGAGAGGATTATTAGAATGGTGGAGATGCCGGTGGACCCGCTTGAGCCACCTAAGTTCAAGCATAAGAGGGTTCCAAAGGCATCGGGATCACCACCCGTGCCAGTTATGCACTCGCCACCTCGACCTGTGACTGTGAAGGATCAGCAGGATTGGAAAATCCCACCTTGTATCTCAAATTGGAAGAACCCTAAGGGCTACACGATTCCTCTTGATAAGCGTCTGGCTGCTGATGGAAGAGGTTTGCAGGATGTTCAAATTAATGATAATTTTGCTAAGCTGTCAGAAGCCCTTTATGTTGCTGAGCAAAAGGCTAGAGAAGCTGTTGCTATGAGATCCAAGGTTCAAAAGGAGATGATGATGAAGGAGAAGGAAAGGAAAGAGCAGGAGTTGCGGGCATTAGCTCAGAAAGCTCGTTCCGAGAGAACAGGTGCTGCACCCCCACCGTCTGCTCCAGTTCCATCAGAGAGGGGTGCAGTGGATGATGTTGACATGAGAGGGGATTATGAGCATGTGAAGGACAGGGAGAGGGATGCCCCAAAGGAGACAAGGGAAGAGAGGGAAGAGAGGCTGCGGCGTGAGAAGATTCGAGAGGAGCGCCGTCGAGAAAGGGAGAGAGAAAGAAGATTGGAAGCAAAAGATGCTGCAATGGGTAAGAAGAGCAAGATCACTAGAGATAGAGATCGTGACATCAGCGAGAAGGTTGCTCTTGGTATGGCCTCTACTGGAGCTGGAAAAGGGGGAGAAGTTGCATATGATCAAAGGTTGTTCAACCAAGAGAAAGGAATGGATTCTGGTTTTGCTGCTGATGATCAATACAGTGTGTATGATAAAGGCCTTTTCACGGCTCAGCCCACACTTTCAACTCTATACCGGCCGAAGAAAGATGTTGATGCTGAAATGTATGGAGGCGCAGATGAGCAATTAGATAAGATAATGAAGACAGAACGATTCAAACCTGACAAGGAATTTGCTGGTACTTCACAGAGGACCGGTCCACGTGACAGGCCAGTTGAGTTTGAGAAGGATGAAGAAGAAGCTGATCCATTTGGTCTGGATCAATTCTTGACTGAAGTAAAGAAGGGTAAGAAACCGACAGACAAAGTTGGTACTGGTGGCACAATGAGAGCTAGTGCAGGATCTTCAATGCGAGATGGCCATGATGGAGGCTCTGGTAGAACTCGTATTGGATTTGAGAGAGGGCGTTAGGTATCCTGCTTTGAAAGTTTTATTTATGGCAAACTAGTGTAGTATGAACAAATGGTTTGTCGCCCCACCCTCCACCCCTGGCTTTTCTGTTTTCCGCTGCTGTAATCTTTTAACTTGAAGCTTGATTTTTGGTTGATGCTAAACTACAAACCCCTGAGCTTGATTATTCATTTATTTAGCTGGGATTGAACTGTCAGGGTGTTGATTAATCAACAGCAATTGACAAGGTGATAGCCAGAACAGGCGCATATCTCTTGTGAAACTGCTTGATATTCTGATGGAGAGTATGGTTCATAACATCTTCCTGGATAGAAACTTTGCTGGTCTAGTTTCATATTTAAATTTTTGAAACCACGCAACTGTTTAAACAACAAAATTTTGCATGATGCTTCATGCTTATCTCCTGCATTTGGATTTGCGATGTACTGAAAGAGAAGTAGTATTATCCATCACTCTAAGCAGGTTTTGTGTGAGCATCCCTTGGGCCTTTACCTGGTGGCTGGATATGAGAAGCAGTGTATGGTAGTTATGGTATTTTAAGATTTTGTTGTTTTCCATTTAGTGTTTAGAGTTTGTAGCCAAGTACACCGTTTTATTTTATGTTGTGTGCTACCAGCTTCGTCTTCAAATTGAGAATTATTCTCTCTAGTTAACGAGTAGTTTTTTCTTCGTCTTGTTGGCATTTTTTCCTAATGTTCTGGTGAAGCGGCTGGTCTTTGCATTGAAAAACAGGACGTGAATCACTGGATACCAGAACTTGCACGTCAGTACAATGAGGATCCTACTATAGTTTTCAGAATTTTGCCTTGGCAGATAGACGAGAGTGAATTTCTTTTTGTGTTCAAAAAGTATTTTTAAAATTTTTTGAATTTTTTATAATTTTGTATTATTTTAATTTGCTATATGAAAAATAAATTTTTAAAAACAAAAAAAAAATATTTGCCTTGTTGTTTTTACCTGGTACCCGGCCTTTCAAATGGGAGCGCCCAAACTTGTGGCTTTTGTTGTTGTTGCTGTTTAATGCTGAGAACTTACGGGTTAGCTGATTCTTTATTTGCCTTTTCCAAATCAATAAAGTACCATATTGGGGTGTATTCAGTAATGGTGTCTTCCATTATTCCACAAAAATGAACATGGAAAATGAAGTCTGTGTTTAAATGCAATATTTTTACAAATTAAAAAAGAAAAAGGTGTTTTCCAGGTTTTCATGGACAAAGCTAAAGTTGCAAACACGTAAAAAAAATGTTTTCCAGGTATTGTAGTGTGAGGTATTTTTTAAAATAAATTTTTATATGAAAATGTATTAAAATAAATATTTTTTTATTTTTTATATTAGTATATTAAAATTATTAAAAAATACTAGAAAAACATTAATTTAATATTTTTATGTAAAATATATTTTTAAAAACAAGTTCAAAAGTACAACACCATGAAAGACAAAATAAAAAAGGTGCTTCTCCCTTTTTCTTTCAGCTAATAAGCTTTATTTTAGACAAAATTGACCTTGTTTTTTTCTTCCGATGACAATCGTACCTCAGGTCCCTTTTCTTTGCCCTAACTATGGTTGCCCCTTCTATTTTTTCTTCTTCTTCTTCTTTTTTACCCTAATTCTCTTGTTATTGGTATTAGAATATCAAGGAAAGGGATAAAATATGATCTTGCCCTCTTTTTTGAAAAAAGAAAAATATCCAACCTTTTGGATGCTACCAGGGGCCTGCTTCCAAAATTAAATGCAAATTACTTTTTTTTATTATTGTTGAGATGAACACGAGCATTTAGTTGTATGAATTAGATAACACAAGAAGATATTCGAAACATGAATTTTTTTTCTTGCTTTCCTAACAATCCCATGAAATGATTCATGAAATATTCCATATTTTGTTGTATTTAGTTTTATGTACATCCTCAGGAACCTTACGTGGTTGTGTTGGAAAAAAATATCAATTATGTATGATTCTATATCCTATAAGTCAACTATATTTACATTCTCTACATGAAGTCTAATACCCTTACCATATCCTTTTTTATGCTACCCATGAATTTTGAGTACAAATAGTAATTTGAAATTATAGGAATGAATTGCAGTAATGGTTGTTCGATGCTAAGTTGTTGATAACATATTAAAAATTTATATATATTTTTTTATTAAAATAAATATTTAGATTAATTTATATATATTCTGTCTAATTTTATATATTTTGAATACAAATCTGATTTATAAAATTTAAATTAATAATTTTTTACAAAAAAGCTCATCTAATAATAACTGATTAAGCTATACCTATCTTAATTATGTTAAAACTATTATTTAAATGCTAGAAAGCTTGCTAGTCTCAGAAGCTTGCTTTATAGTATTATTATTAGGTTGAGAAATTATCTCAAAATAATAATAATTAAATTAAAAATAGATAATTTAATTAATATGAGAGAAAAAAATATTTATATACATAAAGAATATCATAGAAAACATGTTTAATTTGAATAAAGTTTTCATTTTTCCATTTTTATCTGAATATAAAACAATATAATATGAACATATTTTTCAGTTTTTTTGAATCCGGAAAATATTCTAAAATTTTAAGAAAAGAACATGTTTTTTAGTTTTTTATTGGAAAGGAAATTTGTTTTATGTCACTGAACAAGGTCTAAATTGTTCCTATATTAAAAAGAAACTCATTTCCACGTCAACTAAAAAACATGTCCCATTATCATCTCCTTATTAACAATTAATTTATTAAATATCAATCTTTTGCATTTTCTTGGCTGGAGATTTTGAATGTGCCAACAACCAAAGATGGACAAGAATAGTTATAATTTGTCTTCTCTCTGTAACCAAACTAATGACGATGGGATTCAGAACTTTCTTTTTTTAACTTTAACATGTTTTTTTATTTTTTTTCACTTGTCTTATTTGAAGCAAATCCCATTAAAACTGCCTTAAGTAAATTGAATTGTTATTATTTTTTTTCATTTCCAAGCTTCTGTATTCATTTAGCATTTCGAGTATTTGTTCTACTCAATAAAATTATTTTCCAGGTAAGTTTGGAACGAAGCTTTGAAGTATTATTAATTCATAAGTTTTTGTTATTAAATCTACCTGGTTACTTTGAAGTATTGTGTATTGTTCGTGGAAAAAAAGTTGTTTGTTTGTTGGAAATTAGTTTTTTCAAGTGAATTTTCAGAAAAAAATAAATTATTTTTTGATATTTTGTAGTATAATAAAAAATAAGTTGCAAAATATTTTTTAGTATTTGGTTATATCATGAAAAATAAGCTGAAAAATAACTTATTAATGTTTTATTTTTTTTAAGTTTATTCAAATAATGAAGAACAAATCTTACAAATTAAAAGGTTGAATGAAAATGAAATTGAAAAAAATATATAATTTCACAAATCATCTCAAATGAAATAAATAATAATCAAAATAATAAAGATCAAATCTAAAAAATAAAAGATGAAGAAATTAAAATAATAATAATTAACATTTCATAAATTATTTCAAATAAAATAAGTAATAATCAAAAGAATGAAGATCAAATTTAATAGATAAAAATTTTCAATAAAAAATGATAAGGAAAAAGAAAATAATAATTGTAAAAATAAGAACTAGATTTAATATAAAAATTAAATTTTAAGAGATGAAATTGAAAAATAAATATTCAAAACAACATATATATAACAATCAAAAGTTTGAGGATCAAATTTGATATAATCAACAAATGATATGATATTTCTAAATTTTTCATAACTTCCAAAAAGTGTTTTCCGTCCAAATTTTCCAGGAAAACACTTTATTTAAAACCAGGCTAAATTTTTTTTTAACTGAAAAATGTCTTTCATTAATCAGCTTTTCTAATGACAAACAAATACAAAAAAGTTTAAAAAATAGTTTCTTGAAAATCACTTTTTGATAAATAACCACAACCTTATGTATATATGATACATAATTGGGGTTAATGAGAAACCACTTTTCAGGAAAACAAACACAGCTTTATGTATATATGATACATAGTTGGGGTTAACATAAGTGTGTAATAACTTTTTTTTTAAATATGAACTAATAATTAACAAAGTTGTTTTGATGATTTATTATATAACATCTTACATTTTAGATGAAGAAAAATATTAAATTACATAACATTCTGAAATGTTTGCTAGTATTGTCATGTTAATTAGATTAACATAGATGATTTATCATGGATATTTCATCATCTTATAAATGATCATCTTTATTCGGAATACATTATAAATGTTAGAAAATTTATCAATTTTATATTTCCAATTGGTAAAAAATATATTAGGAGAAAAAATATATGTCCTTATATGAGGTGCAAAAATAAAAGATTTTTAAAGGAAGATGATATTTTTAAGCACCAATTAACAAAAGCTTTTTTTGGGATTCTTGTGTCATAGAACCAATGTTGCCTATATCTTCATTGATTTGGATTGATCATGTTGTTAATGATGTTTCACTAAAAAATCCATGTAGGAATTTAGTTCTTGATGCAATAGGAGTTGTTGATGAATACTCTAATGATAGGGTTTTTAGTCTTGTAGTAGCATATGAGCTTCCAAATCCGAAGGCCACTAGTTTTTATAATCCATGTAGGAATTTAGTTCTTGATGCAATAGGAGTTGTTGATGAATACTCTAATGATAGGGTTTTTAGTCTTGTAGTAGCATATGAGCTTCCAAATCCGAAGGCCACTAGTTTTTATAAATTGTTGAAAGTTGTACGAGTCTGTATGGAATAAGTATGATAAATAATTCAAATTATTTTTTTTTGTATGTATTTGTTTAATATGAAGCCAATTTTAAATGTAACGTAAACTACGTTCAATAAATTTATTGATTTTATAAAAAATTGCATGCTTAATGATAAAAATTTGGTATCAAGTTTTTACGATGCCAAGAAATTTATGCAACCATTTAGACTTAGTTATGAGAAATATGATATCTGGTCCTAATTATTATATTTTATACTCTATGATAGATGCAATAAAAATAAATTGTGATTTTTGTGGAAGTTCATGATATAAACCTAGAAATCTCACTAATAAATGTTATAATAAGGTGAAAAGGCAATTCTAATATTTTTTCTCGACACCAAAACTTTAGAGACTATTCATGTCTTCACATCATACCAATAATATAACATGACATCATTTTCATAAGTTGGATAATAGATATATAATGCACTAATCCAATAAGACAGCATGAAATGAGTTTAATCATATCCACTCAAACTTTGCTTTAAATCCAAAAAATATTTGGTTAAGATTATGTACTCATAGGTTTAGTCTATTTAACATATCTTCAATTGTATATTCCTGTTGATCAATAATTATGAATGTTTATAATTTGTTTAATTGAAAGTGCATGATTAGAATATTTATGTTTTTGATAATGATGATTTCTAGGCCAAAAAATATGAGGAAAAAGGTTGATATTTTTCTAAGTTTTTTTATTAATAAGTTGTGGTTTACTGGTGTTAAAATCAATGGTGTATATAGAAAGAAAAATGTTCAATTAAAGCCAATTATAATATGAACCATTAGTGATTTTTAAACATATGACATGTTATCGAGTCGAAGTATTCATAGCAAATTGTCTTATTCTTATTGTATGTAGCATAACAAGATCTTTAAATTAAAATGTAGAGGGGTTTTTTGTTATTGAAAATTCCTACCTATAAATCACGTACATAGATATGAATCAAATAAGATTTTTAAATGAGCAACTAAAAGGCTCCCTCATTTGCTTTATTAATTTGGTTTTGAAATGTTGTACAAAATATATAAATTTACTTAAGGATATATTGGAAGTTCCTCATATAATGATAAAATTTCTTGTATTGGTTTTAAACATAATTGGGTGAAGAAAAACATTTTTTACGAGCTTTTATATTAGTATACAAATTTAATTCATCATAATCTTGATATCATGCATATCAAGAAAAAATTATTTGATAATATCTTTTACACAGTTGTAGATTAACTTACAGTTTTTCATTGGAGGGGAAAACTGAAAAAGAAAAAAAGAAGAAGTTAAATTCACACAAGAAACCAAAACAAAAAATCAAGATCAAAGTAATAAAGATTAAATTTGAAAAAAAAAACAAATCATACTTATAGATTCAATGATCAAATTGAAGGTAAATTAAAATTTGACAAAGGAACTAAGAATAAAACTTAAAAAAAAAATATAAATCAAAGATGAAATATCAATAAATATGAGGACAACTCTAAAATTTTGAATTGTCAAAGTAAATTTCGAATGGAGAAAAGCAAGGGGACAAAAGTAAAAAAAAAAAAAGGTTATAAGAGACACATTACCACTTTACTCAAAATAAGATGTCTTGATATTTTTAATGTCATTGTGGAAGTTGTCATTTGAATGTTAGGAAACACCACACATGCCACTAAAAAACCATAGACATCTTTTATTATACATAATAAATTTTGATTTTAAATTTTATTCTATATTTATTAAAATATGAAATCTCCTATAAGTCAACTAGATTATAATTGAAAAACCAAGTGGAAAAAAGAAAACACCTAAATACTAGTTAAATAAGTTTTTGTTTTTAAGAGTAATTTAGTCTTTATTGTGTTTTAAAAATATAAAAGACTAAGTTGTTCTCAATCAGTCTAGTGATGAATAATAAATCTTATAAAAAAAATCATATAAGTTTTAATAATCAATTTATTATTTTTTTTATAAATAGTAAAATAATCATCACATTATTATAATATTAAAGAAATAATATTTTATCTCTCAAGTTAGCTTTTATTAATATAAAAATCACATAATTCCATCTTTCAACAACATTAATCTTAATTTGTTTTCTTTTAAGTTTTGAATTGGATTAATATATTGTTGTTATACTCAAGAATTTTAGGTTTGATATGGTACCCAAACTTAAGTAACTTGGGTTTAATGTGTTTGCCAAACCTAAAATACTTTGATTCGATAACCCTTGCTAGACCCATGAAAACAATAAATAAATAGAAAATAATTGTGTACTTTAACAGTCATAGAAGAGAGAATAAAAAAACACAAATAATCAAGTACCGATGGTAATTTAACAATGACTATATACATGCACCACATTATATGGAAGAGAGTATGGAAGAGAGTATATCTATGTATTTATCTAAATAATATATGATTAGATTTGGCTATTAAAAAACATCTTACGTCTCACATGCTTTTTTAATAGTATAGATGTTGCTAATTGTTGGTGCATATGATAAATATGTTAACAGTTTTTCAAATAAAACAATAAAAAAACAATATAAAAATACTAAAACACTTTTACGAACCTCTTAATTACATACTATAATTATATAAATTTTATTATTTCCAATATCTTTTATTTTTATTTTTATTTTTTATAATTATAATATATAATTATTAAAAAAACCAAAAAATAAAAAAATTGATAAAAATATTAAAAAAAACACTTTAAAAATCACTCTAACCATTATTTCAAACTGTTTTATAATTTGAATTGTATTTTTTTTTAAAGGAAACAATCTTGACTGGTTCTCTTCCGTAGGTAACTACTGTTATTTTATTTTACTGTAAAGGCGAGGCAAATCTGAATAAGAATTGTATTTAAGAGGAATTTTTAAACAAAAAAATCCTTCAATTGTCATGGGCCGAGGGGGAAATCGAACGTTTGATTCCTTCAGCTTTTTGTTCATTTTTTATATATATATTTTGTCACATGCAATTAAATTTTAAAAGGAAATTTTTTTCTATTATTAAATGACAGATACAAAATTAAATTTGAATGAAAATCATAAATATTTACCTTCTACTTTTTTCATAGATTAGATGTTTAAAGTCAATATTTAATTTCAAGTGTCTTTTCATTTTTTTATGAGATAATATGTGCTGAAGTACACTGATATTATATTGAACCAGTGTGAATCTCTGGTTGAACCAGCGAATTCATAATCTTATTTTTTGATGATTTGCTGTTTGGTTCGGTTATAACACCACTGAATTTATCCATATCTTAAAAAAAAAAAATTAGACATATATTAAAAAGAAAATAATCTTATAAAATAGAAGAAGTACAATTGAAATTTTCTCTATTTTTTTACTGGTCACAAACCTGTAATTTTTTATATTTTTTCTTTATATTTGATATTTATATTTGGTATATTTATCATATTTTTTCTTTATTTTTTAATATTATTTTATTTTTTCTTTCACTTTATTTTTTAATATTATTTTATTTTCCCTTTCACTTTTTTTTTTTAATATTATTTTTTTATTTTTTTGACTTAAAATATTTATTGCTCCATATTTAACCTATTTATACTATTATTTTTATTCTCATAATCATGATTTTATAATTTTTTTTAATTTTTTTTCTCTTTATACTTTTTTTAAAATTATTATATGAATACTAAAAAAATAGTATTTCAAGGCAGCAATTACATTATTATCCCATTTTTGTATTATGTTAAAAATAAACTTGAAATTTTACATATTTTTATTAACGCATATAATTTTTGTTATATTTTAGTATATGTAAATATTTATTTTTTATTTGATATAAAAAATATGTTAATAAAATCTATATATGAATTCATTTTTATTAAAAAAAATATTAGACATGTAGCAGATGAGTTGATTGGATACGCGAATATTTTTTATTTATTAGCATAAACAATTTTTAATTTATTTAATTAAAAAATTTATTATAAAAAAATATATTAAAATAGTTGCATATTTATTTCTTATAAAAAAACTTGCATTACCCGCCCACAAAAACAAAAGAACTGAAACAATAAAGAGTGGGATTCTTTTCAGCGGTCTAGCCAAGAAAGCATCCGAAGCAAATGGACGGCGCGCAACCACCAAACGGCTCAGACCCGGAGGCGGACGATCAAGAGGTCGAAATCGATCCATCAAGCACCGTCCTGGACCTAACCAGCTTTCAGCTTCATGATCTCAGCTCGGTGGATTTATCTTCGAGTCTCACCGAGTTAGACCTGACCGCTAATCGGCTATCGAGCTTGGACCCTAGAATCGCTCATCTCTCGAACCTGAAAAAGCTCTCTCTCCGTCAAAACCTCATCGACGATGCTGCTGTTGAGCCTTTCTCTCGCTGGGACTCGTTATCCGCTCTCCAGGTAACTCATTTTTTCAATTTTATTATCTATTTTCGGCTCTCTAATTATTATAAAATAAAAAAGGTTAGTTAACTGATTGATTATTATGTTTTAATCATTATTTTTTTAATTGATATTATGTATTCGCAGGAGCTGGTGTTAAGGGATAATAAGCTAAAGAAAATACCGGATAGCGGCATATTCAAGAATCTTTTGGTTTTTGATGTTTCTTTCAATGAAATTACTTCATTGCATGGATTGTCTAAAGTCTCAAATACCCTAAAGGAACTTTATGTATCTAAAAATGAAGTTACTAAGATAGAGGAGATTGATCACCTTTATCAGTTGCAAATTCTCGAACTTGGTTCCAACAGATTACGGGTTAGTTCTCCTTTTCTTTTGAACGTATTATAATTTATCCAAGCTTAAGAATTTTTGGGTTTACGATACACAATGTGTCGACGTGAAAGGAAAACTTTTAGAGATGAAATGGGAAGATCGTGGATGTTATGTTTTTAGGAATTTCTGGAGCGTGGGATGTTCTAAATCTTGAGCTGCTTACTTTGGTTGTTTGCAGGTGATGGAGAACATGCAAAATTTTACAAATTTACAGGAGCTGTGGCTGGGAAGAAATCGTATCAAAGTAGTTAATCTATGTGGGCTGAAATGCATCAAGAAGCTTAGCTTGCAAAGCAACCGTTTAACTTCTATGAAAGGGTTTGAGGTACTTTATAGAAATTGCATTTTTAATAGCGAGACAAACTCATGGCATTCTTCTTTATATGTACACACGCGCGCATGCACATATATAAAACTCATGGTATTCTGTCACATTGAAATTGCTGTCTAAATGCGGCCCCCCTTATATTATTTATTTCCATTTTGTCGTTATTTCAGGAATGTGTTGCTTTAGAAGAACTGTACTTGAGCCATAATGGTATTGCCAAAATGGAAGGCTTGTCAACCTTGGTCAACCTCCGCGTACTCGATGTATCATCTAACAAGCTAACTTCAGTGAATGACATTCAGAACCTTACCCAGTATGTGTAGTCTTCCTTGCTCAGGATCATGTTGTCTCTTATCCGGTTAATTTCACTGCTTGACTCACGCCATGCTTATAGGTTAGAGGATCTGTGGCTCAATGACAACCAGATAGAATCACTTGAAGGCGTTTCTGAGGCAGTCGTCAGTTCAAGAGAGAAACTAACAACTATCTACCTTGAAAACAATCCATGTGTAAGATATTCTTTAACTTGGAAAACCTGACATTTTCAGAACCCACTGCCTGCATTCTAATCTATAGCTGATTGGATGACATTGCTGATGATTCAATGCGTAGAGATATTTCTATCTTGCTTTTTGTTAAGTTTTACTGGTGGTCACAAGTAAATAGAGAAAGCATTAGATCCGGACCTTTCTTGCTCTCAAAGGTATATCCAGAATCATAGGTCTGCCCCCTCATTCGTAGCTCTGTATCAGTGTTTCTCCTCCCTCGCATTCATCCTTTCTTGGATCAGCTAGATTTCCCACTTCACCTTAAAAGCATGTTGTTAGACTTCCGACACTTTTATCCCACTTTTTCTTTCCAGATCCTTGACTCTTTGCAACAAGTTTCAAATAGTTGTTGCAAGAAAGGCTCGTACTTGTGAAGATAGAGAACTCACATACTAAAATTTTTAGTGATAGTGGGCATCTCTTTTCCTGGATATTTTCTATGGAAAGTTTAAACCTTTTTTTTCTGATATACTATAACATGCCAATCATATGGATTCTTGATATGCTGGTTGATCACTGTTAATAGATTTTTTTTGAAAGCTCTCTAGGAGCGCTAATTGCTGTGTGCTCACAGGTTTTATTGTTCCACGACCATGGACATGTTTGAGGAATAAAAATGTTGATACTTTTTTAGTAGTTAATCACTCTTATTTTCTCATATCCTTAAAAAGCAATTAGAATATGTCAACATTATTTATCACCATTCTATGATCATATTGAATTTTTATCAATAAGTAGTGCTTTGCTATTCACAGACAATTTTATTTAGCATGTTCATTAGATAGAAAATTTTATCATTGTTTATCTTTCTTAGATTTGAACCTATTCCTTATAAAGATGTTTTAAGATCAATGAGGTGCCACAGTCATGTCCCTTCAGTCAAATTGTATCCATGAATTTATGTGTTACAAGTTCTAGAGCCATAAAAAGAAATGAAAAGAAAACACTGAAATTGAATCCTCTTCGTAGCTTTGTTTCCAGACACGACCATGAATAATTGGCATGAACTGCTTTTATTAAGAGAGATAATATTCTTCTGTGCTTGCACATAATTGATACTGTAACTGGATATTTGGTAAACCTCTGGAGCCTGAAGTGCATGACAACTGATTTTATTGTATTTTCTTGATTTGTCCACTCATTTCTCATAAAAGACATTAATTTCAAGAAACTGTGATGAAAAGCTTGCATGCAAATGGACAATCATTGTGCATATCACGACTTATGATAAATATCATAGTAGTCTTGTCTTTGACTTGCCAAAACTTGTTTGGATTATCTTTTTTTGGGATCAAGGCTGTTTGACTTGAAGGAAAGGGAAAGCCACGGTTCATCTTTGGGTTTTGCTTGGATATCTCCTTTTCCCTACTTGCTGTTTCCTTTGTTATTGTGGAGCTTTTTCACGTATAGTTTTGCTTCTTTTATTGCAGGCAAAGTCTACAGGCTACTCTGCCTTTTTGAGACAGATTTTTCCAAATATTCAGCAAATCGACTCCAGTGTGTTTGCGTAGAAGTTTGCTGAGTCCTGAGTTGTTCTTGGTTGGACAGCTCTCTCTACAAGGTCAATCCTCTTTGGGTCACGCTCCTTAATCACATAGCATTTCTATTTTTAACTGCACTCATTGGGCATTGCTTTTAACAAGTTATCGTGAATTTGAATTGTAGGTGCCATTATGCTACAAATTTTTCTTTCAGGAGAGAAAACTGCTTTTGCAAGGACATTAGGGATGCAAATTTAGGCATTATTCTGGTATCGTATATTATTTACAAATACCAGAAATTTTCGAAGGAGTCGTATTTTGTTGTTTGTTTTGATTTCTCAGGCAAAGCTTATTTACCCTCTTTTTTTTTCCTCCATGGTTCTTTATGAAAGTTCTTTAGTTTTCTCCACCAACATCACATTTAAAGTGACTATACTGTTGTTTCCCATTTAATCGTCTGTTATTTTTATTTATTATAAAAGTTTTGCTTATTTTTGGGAATGTAGGAAGAACTCTTCTTCATAGACAACGAATCTCATAATGGGAAATGAATTGTGGAAGTCTGTTCATTTTGTGAAATGCGGTGCCTGATATACGCTGTCATGGACATGAAAATCTGTCCCATAGGAATTTTAGGTAACAGACTATTACATAATATGCCCTTGGTAGTATTTAGATTATTGCAAGAATAATGTTATAGCAGGGGAAATTGTCTTCTAGAAATTGGGGCTTGAAGTCCGTGTAAGTTCATTCCAGTAAACCATGCATGATAGGCAGAGTAGACGAATACTTTCGGAGATTAAACTATTGGAGAAAGCAACAAAGGAAAAAACAAGCTTCCAGCAGAGAAAATCAGACAGCTTGAAGCCCGCCTCATCATTCGGCCAGGGACTCAAAGGTAAAACGAAGATCAAAATTCAGTGTCATTCTCGGGAAGTTATCTAAAGAGCCAACGCTGCATGCCGAGTACATAAAAGAATAGCTACCCAATTAGTGGATAAATGAATCCAGAGAGAGAATACAATAGATTTATGCAATTTTACTAACATCAAACTTTACCCCAACTTTTTAGGGTGTAAAAGTGTAATTATAAAAAAAAATAAAAAATAAAAAAAAGGAGAAAAGTGTTCTTGCTCACAAACCAGAGTGATAAATTTATCATCTTAAACTATTAAGTATCTCATCTCTACTAATATTAATAGAGATGATGAATGTTTCCCTACTGCCTTAATATCTTTGTGTATTAGAAATTTATTAAGACTACTACTATTATTATTATATTTTCACTCAAAATACATATTAATATTTTATAATTATGTTTTATCATAACAAAAAAGTATGGTATAATCAGCTATATGACTTGCATTTTGCTAGAGATTAGATTTTTTTTTAATGAAAATATAGGCTTTTCCACCTTGTTTTTTGATATAAAAAATTAATAATCATATACTAAAATACTTATACACGCATCTAATTAAATAACAATTTATTTAATCAAGAGATAACTAAAATTAAAATATTTAATCTCGCAGTACATATCTTTAATCTAACTATCAAATATCAAATAACTTAATATTGAATGAGAAAACTAAAAAAAAAACAAACAATGAAAAAACAAAGATTTATATTAACTTGGGTTATCTCGTTAACACGAAGGTCATAGGCACGAGACTAAAATAGACTCATAGAGATGAAATTGAAAGAAGAGATGAAATTGAAAGAAAAGATATAAAGATTAATTTTTAAAAAATTAATGAAATTAAAAAATAATTAATTTTTTAAAAAAATTAAAAAAATATCAAAGTTAACTTGTATAAACTTTTGAAACTTATATGGCCATGAGACTAGGACTAACCATGTAAAAAGCAAACCTGAAAAATAAAAAAGTAAAATTATCAATAAAAAAATGCTTAGTGTTGAAACAAAAAATAATTAAAAAAACAATGAATTGTTTTTTAGCCAACCTGGGATTGATATAACCCTAAGATTGATATAACTCCATACAAAAGAAAAGTAAAAAAAAAAAGCACCCAAACTAATTTAAGAAATATATATTAAAGGATAAAATTAAAAATTAATTAATTTTATAAAATAATTTAAAACATATCAAAATTAACTCGTGTTAATTTTTAAAAACCATGACCTTGGCAATGAGATTAAGATTAACTCTATAAAAGAGGCAAAAACAATAAAGAAAAATCTTAAACTAAAAAAATATTAAAGTATTAAATTGAAAAAAATACAAAACAAAAACAATAAAATCAAATTTAACATAAAAAATTAAAATCAAATGTTTGTGAACGAAGCTAGAACAAAATTTGAATAATTCTTCAGTAATTATCTAGTAAGAACTAGATAGGTGCCCTCATTTTACTATAGACCAAAGTAATTTCTTTCATAACCTAAAAAATAATGTTAAAGCGATGTGAACATGTTTTAAAGTAAAATAAAAGGTCATGAATGTAGTTATAAATTTTAATGCTAAAGGAAAAAACAAAAGGAAATTAAAAAAAAAATATTGACTTAATCTGAGTTAGCATGACAGATCTATAATAAGATTATGAAGTTGAGATATCTTCATAGAAAACATATAGAAAAAAAACTCAATATTTAATAAAATCAACATCCAAAGTTAAAAATAAGAAAGAAAATAGGTTTTAAAAAACTATTAAAAAAGAAGAATGATGTTAACCTGAGCTAACATCTCATTCTCGTAACCCGGTTTATGAGACAAGAATGATCGCATAAAAAATAAATAAAGAAGCTCAATCCTTAATAATCCAACACTAAAGGCTAAAAATAAAAAAATAACAAAAAAAAAGAAAATGATAAAAAAACCAACTAAAATAATGAGAAATTTTTTTGATATGAAAATAAAATTAAATGATGTAAGAGTCGTGATTCAATCTAAGCTAGCATAACAAATGTGTGACTTGAATCGCGAGGACAAGTTATTGTCATAGAAAGCAAAGCAAAAAAAAAAAAACAATAAAAAAAGATTAATCTTTAATAAATCTAACGTTGAATGATCAAATTTAAAAATAATTTCGATGAAAAAAGACATAAAAAATCAATATTAATACAAGTTAAAATTCCATAATCGTGTCCTAGGTCATCAAATTGAGATTACCTCACCGAAAAAATTAAAAAAGCTCAATCTTAGATAAATCAAATATTAAATAATAAAATTAAAAAAATAAAGGAATGTGAGCCAAATTTATTATAAAAAACAAATCGAATCAAAAGATAAGTGATGAAATTGAAAAAATAAAAATTTAAAAAAAAATATTCAAAGTAAATAAAGAACAATAAAAAAATGAGGGCCACAATTTAAATTAAAAAAAAATTGAAGGACAATCTTTAATTTTCGCTAGACAACATGTTTTTTTTAAGGGAAGATGAAGAAAAAAAAGAGAAAAAAATCCAAACACCACCTAACTATCATGAAATGCCTTACGCGAGCCTCTGCATTAGATGCACCTTCATGTGATGTGTCCGCGATGATGATAGGCAACTATTTTAGGCATTATAGAGGTGTAATACACATCTCCGAAAGAGCATAAGTGTCTTCTAAAGGTGCGTGCGTTGCATGTTTTAATAATTATTTTTTAATTTAATTTTTCAAAACATCTAACTGTCGTTATCCCACAATAGAAAAATTATGCGAAAAATACCAAAAAGTCCATTGATCTAAGCTATATATTTTTGCTTTCTAATATACCTTAATAATCAATCATATTGTGCTAAAAAAGATAAAAATATGAAAATATCCCTTCAGCAAATTCAACTTTTATGAGTATTTTAAATATTAAATTTTCTAATAGCAAATAAATTATGTTCAAAAGATGATTTTGCCTATGTGAACAAATCACGTGGTTTTTTTTTTTTTTTTCATCGTGGAAGAGAAAATAGTTATTTCATCATATGAATTTTACAATAGATTGTGAGAGCATGGATAAAGATTTTCTAATCTCTTTTAGCTTTTTTAAAATTACAATTATATAAATATGATGTTATAACAGTCAGATGCGTGGTTTAAAATAGAAAACCACACAATATCTTAGAAGTAATTGCAATGACAAAGTGTTGGACACTGCGGTTAAAAAGTATTTTTCAAAAAATGTAAGGTTTTTTTTTTTTTAAAAAATAGTATATTTTAAATATTTTAAAAATATTTTAAAATATTAATATTAAAAATAATTTTTTAAAAATAAAAAATATTATTTAAATATATATAATTTTTTTTTAAAAATAATAATCAATACACGCTCTAGCATCTTCAATGGATGCATACGTTGATACTGGTTGCATACGTTGATAGGAGCTTTGAGAGGGGGTTGCTGTGTGTGATTGATAGTGCAGTGTAATGTGTTTTTATAAATTTATTTATTGATTGAAAATATATTAATATAATATTTTTTATTTGTATACTTATTAATATCTTAAAATTATTAAAAAAATTAATAAATAAATAAATTATTTTTTAAACAAAAATAACTTAAAAATAACCTTGAAAAACAAGTTGAGCTGTAAAAACAAATTCATCCTCGTACTTTCATACATCATTGTACTCTTATTTTTGTATTTGAAAGATCCTTGTATTTTTTTTTTTCCGTCTCTGCTGTGTTCTTTTATTAGTGGCTGGGAATAACATCAAATATATTAACTCTTATGATTTGATAAATGTTCTAGAGCTAAAAAAATAAAATCTCTAAAATTTGGAAATTAATTTAAAAAAAATGAAATGAAAAAAAAACAAAAAAGAATCATCTTATCAAAAAAGAAAAAAAGGTGCCATTGAATTACTTTCCTGAAGTTGGAAACTCAGCTCTAATTTTTCTACTTATTTTTTATATTTCATCCCTCCATTCATTTTTCTAGAATCTATACCTCTGTCTTTCTCTCAAATTACCTAAAGAACTTAATTTCTTTTTATAAGATATAAATAAATTCAGTGGGAGATGAGTTTGGTATCTAGAGTTAATATCAGAAGATTCGGTAATGGTGGATTTGAAGATAGTTTATGAAGGGTGGTGGTGGTGGTTTGATGGTGGCAAGAGTGGTGTCTTTAATGATGCAGGGTGCTGTCGGAGTGGCTATGGTGCTTTCAACAGTAGTGGCGATGAAAATCATGGGTTTGGTGGTGGCAAAGAGTAGTGGGCTTGGTAATGATCCATTTCTACTTTTTGTGGGATTGGGAATTTATTGGAATTATATTTTTAAAAAAATTATATTTTTTTATAGTTTTAAATTGTTAATATTTAAAATGAAATTTTTTAATATATTTTTAAATAAAAATACTTTTAACCATATATACAAACACCCATTTCATTGCTATAAATCAAGGGTGTTGATGGTGTATTTGAAAAAAAAAATCTTGAAAAAACAAACAATTGCAAATAGATCAAGCATACAAGATAATCAGGTTATTTCAGAGTATTTTTTTTAAGTATAACAAAATAATTTATTTTTTTATTTTTTAAAATTTATTTTTAATATTAACATGTTAAAATAATTTTAAAATATAAAAAATAATTTTTTTAAAAAAAATCAAATTTCAATTTTTTTCAAAACAACAACTGGGCCGCCCTCTAATGCTAGCACACAAGAAATGCAAAATAATTTGTGCTCCTCTAATGCTTCCATTACCATTGTTGTTTATAAGTATAAAACGCAGTGTTTCGAGGTAAATTCTACAACGGTTATTAAAATCAATACAATTAGGGATTTTAAAAATTGATTTGTATTTTTATTTTGAATGAAACGGCAATTGCTTTTCATCAATTTGTTACATGTTTCATCATATAGGGTCATGTTGGGTAAGGAGTTAAAGAGAGTTAAATTTTACAAGAGTAGAGTTTAAGCTTGTTTGCCCTCCGTTAACCCCATATTCAAAAAATTACATTGTATTATAGTAGTATTTGATGCTACAGTAACAATTATTTTTAAGATATTTTTATTTAAAAATATATTTAAATATTTTTTAATTTTTAAAATTTTATTTTTAATATCCATACATCAAAATAATTTAAAAATATACATAAAATAATAATTTTAAAAATATTTTATAAAAAAAACAATAAAACCATAAAAACAAAGAGAAAATATTATTCGTTTATATTAATAATAATTATTATTGTTTATTATAATTGTTTTATATTTTTTTTTTGTAATTTGGTTTTTTTTTTCTTTGAAGTCATGAAATCTTCATTGTTATTCCATATATTAGGTGTTTATAAATATTTTGAATTAATAATTTATTTTTTAAATATTTAGTGTGGTATTGAAAAAATACTATTATATTAAGTTGATAATTGATTTCACAAGATGTTAAGATAAATATTATAGCATCAAATTAATACTTGATTTTATAAGATGTTACTTGCAAGATACAATTTTTTAGTTGATCTTAAATTTATAATTATTATTTTTTTATTATATAATTAAAAAATAATTTTTTTAAAAATTATATTATTAAACTTTACAAACTTTATAGATATATTCATGAATTCGATGAATTTAATTTTTCTAACAAAATTATTTTTTATTTTATTATTTGATATTAAAATAGTTAAAAATTAAATTTTATAATTTATTTTATTTTATTTTTTTATGAGGTTTGTGCAACCTAATATTTAATTTATAATTAATTATTTTTATTATAGTATAATTAAATAAAAAAATATTTTTTAAAATAAGCTATTAATCTTAATTATCACTTTAAGAAATATCAAAAGAAGAGGGACTAACCCAGACAGGGAGCATCAACTATGAATTATATGGACAATCTCTCGTACGTGAGGCATTATTTGAAATAAAAGCTAACACGTGCCATCCCATTTTGAACCTCAAGAAACCCCCAAAAACCAGAAAACCCCTCTTCTTTTTTTTTCCTCTTTTTTCTCTCTCTTTCAATCGAAGAAGAAGAAGAGATGGAAGCGATACTAGTAGACTGTGTAAACCACAGTCTTCGCCATTTCATGCATCGAAACGCCATATTCATGTGCGAACGGCTCTGCGCCGAGTTCCCTTCCGAGGTATCCCAAAAAGCTCCGATTTTTTTTTAACTTCGACCCATTTTGTTTGGTCCCCGAGAAACCGCAAGAAAATTAAAGGGATAATCTTTTACAGGTTGAAAACACAGTGTCTGTAATTTTTATTGGTTTCTCAAGAACATTCAGGGGTCTTACTATTTACTGGCAAGATCGGTTATTTTTCTTTTTCTTTTTGATAATTTTATGGCGATTCGGGACTGATTGGAGCTCTACGTCGCTTTAGTTCTTCTTATTATTTTTCTGGGAAACACCGGGACAAAAACGTCCGAAATTCTGATTTGTTATGTGAATTTGACATTTAAAAATTAACTAAATTTGTAGAATTTATCTATAAAAGGGTTAAGGTTTTGATACCTGTAAGTTATGGAATTTTGGGCTAATAGGAAGAGGATTTTTATGGGATTTGTTTACTCACTGCTTGCTTCACTGCTGCTATAGAATCAAACTACGAAGACAGCTAGATGAAACCTGGAGTCTTGGTTTACGAAATATCTTAACTAGTTGCATGTTCATTTTGACAATGTTTCCTCAAATTTTGAGGATATGCTTTCTCACTCATCCAGTTCCTCTGTCTTCATAATCTATTTTGATACAAATGTTATATGTTTATTTATTTTTCTTTTTGTTGTACTAAATTTTACCTTACTTCAAAATGATTGCATTTGTTTATGCAGACAAATTTGCAATTGTTAGCAGGATGTTATCTGCAAAATAATCAAGCATACGCTGCGTATCATATTCTAAAAGGTAGTATGCGTCTTCATGTTTTCAGCTTTCAGATAGTTGTTAACTTAGGATGATCTTAATTTATTTAGTCATTGTTTTCTTTCTTGTCGTGGATTTTTTTTCCCTCTCCCATTGATCCATTAAAAGCATTGTGTATTCATGTATCTTTCAGCTTTTTTCTTTTCATTATTATCTGTAGGAACACAAATGGCTCAATCCCGCTACTTGTTTGCGATATCATGCTTTCAAATGGATCTTCTAAATGAAGCTGAAGCTGCATTATGTCCTACTAATGAGCCTGGTTTAGAGGTGCCTAATGAAACTCTTAACTAAAAATTGTTTGCCTTTTCTATAGTACCTTTCATCCACAAAACAGGCTGTTTTTATCAGCATTTTCTGCCATAGTAGATACGAGATTGAAGTCCTAAAATTCATCATTGTTGAATGCTGGGTGCAGTTGTGTGCTTTTTGACTCACATTTCTTGGCATTGATGATTTGCTCATGTTGTTTCTCCCCTATCAGGTTCCAAATGGCGCACCTGGGCATTACCTTCTTGGGCTTATCTACAGGTCGCTTACCCCTTTCCCAAATATTTAATGATTAACTATCACAATAACTTTGTTGTCTTTTGCTTTAGTTATGTGTAAAATGCAAGTTACAAACAGTTTTCCTTGTTAGAATTAAGAGAATAGTTAATGAAAAGATCCTTAAACTTTTGTTTCAAGTACAAGCCTATATTCTCATTTATCACTGTAAAAATATCAAGAAAGGAAGAATAATTGATATAAAACTATTCTTTTTCTTGACTTTCTAGATTCTTTCTACTGTCTGTGTGCTCTGCAAAATGCTAACAGAAGAGAGAATGATGCCCTCAATTTAATATTTCCATCGATTCTTTGAAAATCTGAAATTCTTGATTTCATAAAATTTTATAAAGCCATTGATTCGAATCAGAAATTTTTTATGAAATGATTTTAAAATATTAATTTCCCTTTCAAAAGGCTGTAGAACTGCACGTGTATCATCCAAAGCTTCTTGATATTCTAAAAGCATTCTCCTTAGTTGTTTATAATACCTTACTATAAAGAAGTATCCTGGTTTTAGTTTCATATTTGAATTTCTGAACCAGCATAATTATTAAATTTTGTCTGGCGATATTTATTTGCATCTCCTTTTATATCCTGGTTAAATAGATCAATATCTTATTCCTTTAAGTTCATTTGGATTCAGGTATACTGATAGAAGCAAAAGTGCCATCCATCACTTTAAGCAAGCTTTATCTATAGATCCTTTATTCTGGGCTGCCTATGAGGAGCTTTGTATATTAGGTATGGCCATTGAACATCTGTGCAAATCTGTGTCTTTGGCAATTCTGGCCCACCAGCCTCTGGTTCAAATCAAAAGAAAAGATAGTCATCTACTTGAGCATTATATTTCTTCCCTGATGGTATATGGGCCTTTTTTTTTTATCAATGTTTTAGGTGCTGCTGAAGAAGCAGCTGCAGTTTTCGATGAAGCAGCTGCTCTTTGTATTCAAAAGCAGCACATGAATCATGCATCAGCATCCCAGAACTTGAGCATATCCAATGAGGATCGTAATTTAGTTTCTGCTCGAAACTTTGGCTTGGAAGATGGAAGTCCAAGGCAGTCAAAACACCCACAAGGGAATAACCTAAGAGATATTCCTGGAAATTATCATGGAGCCACTACGTTAGGAGGATCTGCTAGTCATCATTCAAATGGTGGCCTTCCAAACCTGTCATTTTATAACACTCCTTCACCAATGGTTACACAGGTATGATGATGCAAATTATGCCTAGCTACGAGCATACAGAAAATCTGGCTTGATACCTCAAACTCTAACACTAGTGAATTCTTCTTTTTTTGTTTGAAATAATGACTAACTTCTGATTTTGTATTTTTTTTTTTGTTTGGGGCAAACTTTCTACCTATTGTCAATCAGATTTCTGGTTAACATTATGTGATTGTTGTTATTGATTCGACTTACTTGGTCTTATCTACTCCTCTTTGTTTTATGCACTCAAAAGATATGCTCAATTATGGTTACTGTTTAATTTTAGGAATGTACCACGTCTTCTATCTTGCTGATTCTTCATTTGCCTCACCAATTTGAGGGTCTGTCATATTTTGAATTCTGTGTTTACTCTCTATGGATTCATGTTTTCTCCACCTAATTGGAAGCTAGCCTTTGTGTTTAGGGCTTGTGAGGCAGAATTGATTCTTTAATTAATCTGTCCTCTGTTCCAACATTTGTTTTGTAGATTTTCTGAGAATGACACCTAGCTTGTTCTTGTTTATTGCTCTTGGGTTGTTACGCAGATGGTAAGGGTGGGGTAGGTCTTAGGTTCAATCTTGGTACCATTTCTTGTTAATTTTTCTTATTGAAGGGTCAAATGTTCAATCTTTGAATTTGATCCTCATTTTTCTGCTTACCAAGCATGGTTTATTCTGTGACTTGAAATGCAGTTGTGCATTTTTTCATCCTATTCCTTTGATTTCTTTGTTAAATCTTGTTCCCTAGACTTTTGATCTTTATCTTGAGATAACATTTTCTTGTGAAGTAAAGTTCTCTGCTAATTAATTTTATCTTATTCCTGCCAGTTCTTGCTCTTTCTTTACTATGCTGGTCAAAATGCTTCGATGTGCTCTTATGTCTATATATAGAAACATGCACCTATTCTTTCATTTCATGTTCACATGTTCTTCCATGTAGTAACTACATCTCACACCTTTCTGCTTCATCTGACTTCTTTCTGCTGTATTCATTGTTTCTCATGCTGGTGAACCTGCAAATATGCTACCATCTCTTCCCTTATGAACTATAGAATATATTACACGGATAGAATGTAATTAATAATAATAGTTTATAGCTCTAAAAACCAACACTATTAGTGTTTCTTTCTTTCTTTCAGTTTTTATTTTTAAGTTACACTGCTTTCACCAATTAATTTTTTTTAAATACAATATGAAATATTGCACTCACAGTAAGGTTAGGATATAGTTTACTTCCAAACATTGTTTACTTAAATTTGGTGTTCTTTTCCATAGCATGTTCCATCGTTTTGTATTTTTTTGCTCATGACACTATATTTTGCAGTTGTCGAGTGTTGCCCCACCACCACTGTGTAGAAACATGCAGCCAAATGGTTCCAATCCTAGCATGCCTGGTTTTGATAACAGTGCAAGGTCAACTGTGAATTCTAATATGCAGGCCCCTCGAAGAAAGTTTGTTGATGAAGGGAAATTGCGGAAGGTTAAGAGCTCTAATACAGCCTTTCTTTTGTTAATTTTGTGTCTCCAATATCTCTTCCAAGCTAAACTTCGAAACTCTATGCCTTTTTTTTGAAGAAATGATCTAGTATTTCAGGTCTCAGTTGTGAAGCACTTATTATACTGCACTTGCAATAAGGAAGATTTGTGGGTTTGTTTTCCTTGTATGAGGAGACATTTCATAATGCAAATTTCTATATTTGGATCTGAATATAGCACCTTTGAGATTTTTTGTTTCTGTTTTTCCCTGTGCTTTATCCAATTCAGTTTATCTGTGCCGTGATTTTCTGTCATCCCTTGTCTTCATGGTCCAGACTTAGCTTATCCTGTAAGCATTTCTTGTGGGGGATTTTTTAACCTTCCTGTTTACTAAATTGTTTTATGGAATTTTAGTTTGTTAATTGACCTTGTTGACACATCTTCATGTATTTTCATCTTGATTACTCCATGGGGCATGCATGATTGATTTTCATCCTTGTATTGAAGGCATCCTTTCCATTCTGCTAGTTGTGTAGGCATGTTATATTGACATTAACTTTTATTAAGGTTTTTATATCTTGTGTGACTTTGTCAACATGCCTTGGTCAAACCTGCTATTGTTCCGTCCATCTTTTCTTTATTTAATGAATCGTTCAGTGGTTTCCACAACATCAATGCCCCTCATTTCTTTTCAGATTTCTGGGAGGTTATTTTCTGATTCTGGCCCTCGGCGAAGTACAAGGCTTGCTGCAGAAGCAGGATCCAACCAAAATACTAGTTCTACACTGGTTGCAGGGAATGGAACTAACAACTCTCCTAAATATCTTGGGGGTTCCAAGTTAAGTTCTTTGGCAATACGTTCGGTGACAGTTCGCAAGGGACAGCCATGGGTCAATGAAAATTATGATGAAGGTGATTGTTCTTCTTTTGTTTGACTAAGTTGTAGACATGTACATCCGTTTTAACATTGGAGTTGGCTGAAATGTTGCTTGTGTTAGTGTGGTGGACTTAAGTTGAAATATCAAGTTATCTTCCTTTTGTCGCTATTTTTTATTGTTCTGCAGCATGCATTCTTTTGGTCTTCTGTCTGCTTATTGACTATCTAACCAGTTGCTTGAAAATTTTGATTTTAATCTTATTAAGGGATACGGAATGAGGCTTTTGATGATTCACGTGCAAATAATACATCATCAAATTGTAGTCCATCACTCACTGGGGATTCTAGATCTCTTGAAACAGAAGTAGCAACCATGCCCGTTGGTGGAGTTATCGCAAGTCCTTCATGGATCTTAAGTGGTGCTCTAGAAATATTAGGCCTCCTGAGAACTCTTGGGGAAGGTTATAGACTTTCTTGCATGTACAGATGTCAGGTATTAACTGGTGCTTGCTAAAAGATCAAAGTTATTAATATTTTGAGGAATGTTTTTCACCACCTAGCTTCTTGGTAGTACAGGATGCACTGGATGTCTACATGAAACTACCACACAAGCATTATAATACAGGCTGGGTGCTTTGCCAGGTAAAAATCGGTAGTTGAATATGAAACACCTTGTTTTCTTCTCAATTTCTTTTCTTGCTGCTTAGGATGCACTTGTCTCACTGATAGATACGCAGAAAACTAGTGATGAGATTGATGATGAATATATTAGATACCATTGCATATTTACTTAATTAATTATTGATAGGTATTGAAATTTCAGAACTGAGTGCATGCTATTTTGAGTTGAAATGTAAAAACTGTCATGGAAATAAAATTTTCATAAAAAATTTCCTTCTTGAGTTTTCATGTTTGTAATCTAATTGCATGCATTCCGGAACTGTTTAAAACTCACCTTTTGAAAACTCTGCCATCATCAGTTTTTGATGATATCAGTGATATTTTTTTTTAATACTGGCTTAAGGTTAGAAGCAGTCAATTTTATTAACTTTGCGTATTTAAAGAGATTCTACTTTATTTTTCACTCCCATTAGTTTTGGTTTATTTAGAACTGGAATGTATCCATTCTGGATCCCATGCTTCTTTTTGTTTTTTGCATTCTCATCTGTGCTTCTCTCAAAATGACTGTTTGCTTTGATATTATACCATCTGCATGCTATACATTATTGGACATGCTTGTATTTTGAATGCAGGTTGGAAAAGCATATGTTGAATTAGTGGATTATTTGGAAGCTGATAGAGCATTCAGTCTTGCCCGGCGAGCATCACCTTACAGTTTAGAAGGATTGGATGTATATTCTACGGTTCTTTATGTGAGTCTATCTATATAGGAGGTTCTGGTAACACGTTCCATGCTTCTTTCTGCTTAGTTTATAGTCCGTATTCCTAAAATGTAAAAGGATACTTGACTTCTGGTCTCTGCCGCTGGAAATCAGGATAATATAGGGTTTTATTCCTAGAAACTAGTCATTATATTCCAATTGTAATGCTTGATGCTTGCACTCATGCATTTCTGGTATATCTATTTCTTTCATTAGATGAAGTTTTATTCTTGCATTTGTTGCAGCATTTGAAGGAAGACATGAAGTTAAGTTACCTGGCTCAAGAACTGATATCAACTGATCGTTTAGCTCCTCAATCTTGGTAGTGCTATTGTACCTTTTAACATATAGTGCTTTCATTGCCTTTTTTTTTTTTTTACCTGTTCACAATCTAGTTTTCACGTTTTATATGGTGGTTATCACCTTAAATTTCTCCTCTGAGCTGTTATACATATTTTTCTTCACGAAAGCAGCTGTAAAGTTGTCTATGCTGCTCATTATTTTTTGGACTTCGTTTTTCTCTCGTCCCTGTGGGCCTCGAAGAGTAAAGCATATACCCTCAGATGCAGGAATGCTTTGTTCAATCATTACTAAAATTGTACCATAATGAAGCTGATATCTTGAAATCTGGATACCTTTTTTGTAGCTCTGTGGATATTTATGAGGGAAGGGTCCTCATGTATTCATTCACAATTTCATGTCATCTTTGCCTAACTAGGTGATCTGCTCATTTCAGTGGTTGCTTTTAGGATGGTTGACAGGTGATGTTGTCTGTTATAGAGACATTATGATCCTTATTTGAATGTGCTTGAAACAAGTTTGGGCATAGCACAAGGCTGGGTGATTTCAGTTTGTTAAAACATCAAGCGTGCTTAATTTACTTTTCTGCAGCTGTATTCATCATTACCTGAACAAGTTTGGGCATAGCACAAGGCTGGGTTATTTCAGTTTGTTAAAACATCAAGCGTGCTTAATTTACTTTTCTGCAGCTGTATTCATCATTACCTGTTCTTATCATCATCATCATCCTCATTTGTCACTCATTCAGGTTAAATGGGCATGCAGGTGTGCTATTGGAAATTGCTATAGTCTGCAGAAAGACCATGAAACTGCCTTGAAAAATTTTCAGCGAGCTGTACAGCTTGATTCTAGATTTGCATATGCACACACCTTATGCGGTCATGAGTAGGTCCCTTGGTTCCTTTTTCTTTTGTTCCTTTTCTTTTCTTATGATAACTGACATATTTGTATTTTCAAATGATAGAGTTCCATATTAAATTTTGGATTCAGGTTTCATGTAATTTTCTTGCAATTACTTTGTTACCTGCAGATATGTTGCCTTGGAGGATTTTGAGAATGGAATTAAGAGTTACCAGAGTGCCCTAAGGATAGATGCTAGACATTACAATTCCTGGCATGGGCTTGGGATGGTCTATCTTCGGCAAGAGAAAAATGAGTTTTCTGAGCATCACTTCCGAATGGCTTTCCAAATAAATCCATGTTCTTCGGTGATAATGTCTTATCTTGGGACTGCTTTACATGCCTTAAAGGTTGCACCATATCCAAATTGATTGTTAAATTTTAGATTCCAAAATTGATAATGTCCTATGGCTTTCTTCTCATTCCCCACCTTTTTGATTTTTTTTTTTTTTAAAATCAGAGAAATGAGGAAGCTCTGGAGATGATGGAGAGGGCAATTTTAGCTGATAAGAAGAACCCTCTTCCCATGTATCAAAAGGCTAATATACTCGTGAGCTTGGAAAGCTTTAATGAGGCTTTAGAAGTCCTAGAGGAGCTGAAAGAGTATGCTCCTCGTGAAAGCAGTGTTTATGCTTTGATGGGTAGAATTTATAAGAGGCGTAACGTCCATGACGAGGCAATGCTTCACTTTGGTCTTGCTTTGGATTTGAAACCATCAGCAACCGACGTGGCTACAATAAAGGTGATTGGTTTATTTCACAATCTCTTGCTTTCTAACATTGGGAATTAAATGTGAAAGCAAATTTATTTTCTGAGAAAAATGGATTATGAAATTTACCTTGTATACTCAACAATTCATAGCATTGGTCAGAGCATGAACTTCAGCGAGGAAACGCCTTTTTTTTCTCTCCACAGATTGATTTTAACTGGACTGAATGCCTAATTCACCTGAACGGTGAAATCTAGCTTTTTTTCATGGTCTCAGTCAAAACCATAACTTGAATCTTCAACTGAATTTATGGACTTCACCTCCTTTGTTTTTTCTTCGTTAGGGTGGAGTTACATTCTGTTGACATCTGATTTCTTAATATTTGACAGGCTGCCATTGAGAAGCTGCATGTACCAGATGAATTAGAAGACAGCTTGTAGGTCTTTTAACATTGGAGACACATAGGCAGAAGGGAACACAACGCAAATTGTGCAGCCAGCTTAGAGCTGCTGGCCCCAAGGAGGATTGCCTGCTCGTGCTTTCGATGAATAACGAATACAAAAGCTTGATCCCGGGCGTTTATTTGGCATGTGGCGGCTCTTTTAGGTGGCAGCTTTTGCAGAAGTGACCTCAGTTTTGAAGGTGATTGACATGCTGACAGAAGACTTGAGGTGACAAAGGCCCTAGAAACTGCCATTCTTGTACCAATAGTTGTATAATCATATGTCAAGATGAAATGGTTGTATTATTCATTCGTTTTTTTTTTTGATGAAATTTATTCTCTTGGCCCCTCTCCTGTCATTTGAACTCTCTTCTTTTTGGTAATGTCCACAACTATGATTTCAATGGGCATCATATCAACATCAACTTGGTTGCTAGGTTTATATGTTCATTAATTTTAGGATTAAAATGTATGTAAGCTGGTCTAAAAAACACGAGAAGCGAGGTCTCGAATACATAAAAAGAAAAAATAAGGTGGTTGAGGCCATGTCCTTGATCCTTTCGCTCGTCACACACTATTTCGAAACTGGATAAGCCTTTTCGTCTCAGCTCAGCTCATCTCATCTCATGCCACAAAACAGAAGTTACAAGGCTGATTTCCTACCATTTTATGATTTTCGTCCATAGATTAGGTTAGAGTAGACCCGATCATTCTTCCTCACAGGAAATCAAAGAAAGAAATGCTATCCACACTGCAGCAGCCCCCTCGCTCCCTTTCTCGAATCCCTCTTCACCTTAAACCCCTTCGCTCTTTCTTCACCGTTGCGTCTGCCTCAGCTTCACAGGACCAATCCTCCCCGCCTTCATCTCAGATCCTCACCCTCCGCCGCGCCCTCCTCTCTCGCCAAAAGACTGCCACCCAACTAGCTGAGTCCTACATTTCCCGCCTCTCTCTCACCGAGCCCCACCTCCACTCCTTCCTCCACATCTCCGACACCCTTTTAAGAGATGCCCAGCTAATCGACCGCAAGATTGAAAAAGGAGAGGATGTCGGCCCCCTTGCTGGGGTCCTTGTTGGGGTCAAGGACAATATCTGTACTGCTGACATGCCTTCAACAGGTGGCTCCCGCATCCTGGAGAACTACAAGGCTCCGTTCGACGCAACAGCTGTTAGGAGAGTGAAGGAGAAAGATGGGATTTTGATTGGAAAGACTAATTTGGATGAGTTTGGCATGGGAAGTACCACTGAAGCTTCTTCTTTCCAGGTCTTCTTCTTTGTTCTTAATTTTTGACTCATGGGAACAATCAAACAAACAAACAAACACTTGACAGGCATTGGCAGTTTCTGCTGTTCATTTTCTAACAGGTGACTGCTAATCCATGGGACTTGTCTCGGGTGCCTGGTGGATCGTCAGGCGGATCGGCTGCAGCTGTTTCTGCTCGGCAATGTATGGTGTCACTTGGTAGTGATACTGGTGGAAGTGTAAGGCAACCAGCATCATTTTGTGGCGTTGTTGGATTGAAGCCAACATATGGGCGTGTCTCCAGATTTGGGCTCATGGCGTATGCATCATCACTTGATGTTATCGGATGCTTTGGTACTTCAGTTGCTGATACTGGCATCCTCCTCCACGTAATTTCTGGTCATGATAGATTTGATGCCACTAGTAGTAACCGAGTAAGAATTCTTCTAATTTATCCACTAGGGCAATCAATTCTTTTTGATTTCTTGCTTTGAGAAACTGTGAGTTTGTCTCATAAATTTACTAGCTGACAAAACTTCAGATTCTGATGCTTGCTTAAGAGGAAGCAACTGAAATTTTCATGCATTAAGGGAAACGTGGACTTTTCTGGTCATTGACGGGACTGTAAGAGTTAATGTAGTTACCTGTAGCTGAAAGTGTCACCATCACTCGTCTAAGCAAGCATGTTGATCAATGCAACATGCATTCTGTACTTGTTGCTAAAAGAACCAACATGAAATTGAGTTCTCCTGGATTGCAATGGCCATGGTGTTCTTGTGTTTCTGCGCAGAGCTTTTTCGTTGAATTTGAATATGCATATCTTTCAGTTTGGATCTACGATAAAATAGTTTGATTTTGTGGTCAGAATAGTCACACTCCACCAATCAAAGAGGGGGTGGTGTGGATGCTGCGAGGTGATCTTTTTCGTATCATCCTTTATGGTCTGATTTAATGTAAAATAAGCTCTTCTATTCTCCTGGAATGCTAATAACTCATCTAAAAAAAATAAAAAATAGTTAATGATAGTAGCTATCCTGAAGCAATTAAATTTAGAAAAACATCATATTTCTGAAACCCATACAGTCCAGCTAGAGCAGCAACAAAAGTCTTGAACAATTAGGAGGGACCCAACTCCAATTAAGCATTTTGGATTGATTTCCTATATTTTCTGGTTTATCAATCTATAGGGTTTCAAAGCCCTGTTTAGTTTTATTTTCTTTCTTGTATTCTCTTTTTGGAGGTTGTTTTATTCTTCTTCTTGTATTCTTCTTTATTCTTTGTTTCGAAAAAGAAAAAGACTGTTCCTTGCCATAATAGTTTCACTTTTCAGGAGGTTCCTGATTTTTCGTCGCAATTCACTTCTATAAATCTTGTGGAATCGAAACCATTGAAGGGGTTGAAGGTTGGTCTTATCCGTGAAACTCTTGAAGATGGTGTGGACAATGGAGTAAAATCTGCAATTAGTGGTGCCGCTTCACATCTTGAAGAACTAGGATGTACTGTGACGGAGGTCTAACTTGTAACCTTTACTCAGCAGACATGTGTTTTTTGGATAACAGATTTGGCTGATACTTTTTGTTTCCTATTTGGCGAATTGATTTACAGGTCTCATTACCATCTTTCTCCCTTGGTTTACCAGCCTATTATATTCTTGCTTCATCAGAATCATCTTCCAACTTATCACGTTATGATGGTGTCAGGTAATTCTCTGACAGTTAGTTCTCATTTGATATGTTAGTGCTTTCAACAGAACTATATATGTTGTATGGTTCTATGTAATTTAGCATTTCCAGTTTAGACAGAAGATGACATGGTAAACATTTTAAATTAAGTTAAGGTGTATAGAGCTATGAGTGTTTACAGATTTCACATTGTGAAGTTTGTTTCATATGTTTGAGTCACATTCCATTTCTCTGCCTGTACAATGTAGTATAAAATAAGATCACAGTTGGGCTATAGACAAGTTATCTTGGTTTATTTCAAACTTTTGCACTGAGGTACTGTTTTGTAGCTGCTTATAATATTAAGCACCCCATAAAAATTTAAAAAAAAGAAAAAAGAAAAAATTGTTTTTGTTGGTGTCCAGTTTTTGCCTCTTCTTGCATATCTATATTGTCTAGATATATAGACAAGCAATCATTCTTCTACATTGGCATGTAGGTATGGGAACCAAGTTTTTGCTGAAGAGTTAAATGCTCTTTATAATGATTCCCGAGCAAAAGGATTTGGTCCTGAGGTATGTATCACCCTGGCAGTCATTGTAAAGAAGTTGTTCTGTTCTTTTTTCTTTGGAAAATAAAATGGTATAGTCAAATATTATTTGAGATGTTGCAAGGTATTATCACCAGCTCCCGTTATAATAGACTGCTTATGGCTATTATCACTTCAACTGAAAGTACAGATTAGCCATGCACAGACAAGACCCTTGAAGTAGTATTTATTGCATATTTTCAGGTCCAAATGAGAATCTTGATGGGAACATATGCGCTCTCAGCTGGTTATTATGATGCATACTACAAGCGTGCCCAACAGGTAAATATTTCCTTTAATTAGAGTATCTAAACTTTACTGTTTGAAGATGGATACTTAAATTCTTGGTTACAGTTTCATGATTTTTAGAGAATCTGAACTCTGACATAAAAAATTCCTATTAAACCCAGTTATTTTAAGAACTTTAGGTCTTCAAGAAGAAATTCATGATTATAATAGTGTTTTAGGTGAGGACCTTAATTCGGAAAAGCTTCAAGGATGCATTAGATGATAATGACATCCTGATTTCTCCTGTGGCGCCGTCTGCTGCATATAAAATTGGTATGGTGCCCACAACTTTTTGGCTTTGGCGGACATGTTATTCATACCTTTGCTTTGATAATGATTCAATTTAATAGGTAATGACATAATTGCTCTCAATATTTACAGGTGAAAAGAAAAACGATCCTTTGGCAATGTATGCAGGCGACATTATGACTGTGAGAATTTCTCTGCTGCTTTATGTTTAACTTGCCCGTTCATGTCATTCCCTGTCCCTCTTTCCTGTTTTGAAATGGTGGGAGAGAGAGGGTGAGATGGAGGGAGATAATGCTTAGGTTAAAAATTAAAAGGCATGGTTTGTGCAGGCTGCAGTTCTAGAGTTAACAATTGCTATACTTTTGTTGTTTGAGAGAATGATAAAGATTAAATAGATTTGGGTCGGTACTTGACCTTTAAGTGCACTAAAATGGCATCAGAAGATATATGGTGTTGGATCTTTATATGTGGAATTTGGGTATTGTTTTGAAGTGAACATGGGTTGGAAACTGTGAAGCAGCTCCTTAGCAGATGAATGGATAGCAAGGATGCTTTGTATATAAATAACACCGTAAATAGGAAATGCAATTGATAGAGGCCTTTGGAGGAAGATGCAATCCCAGCATAAGTGAGTTTATGGGAGGTGATTATCAGTGCTCCAAGGATAGTTTCAGTAGTTAGGAAAAGGGTGCTCTCGAAGCAATTACCAGAGATGTTCTTGATCTGGATATTCTTTTAAAGGAAATGTTCAGCTATATATAATAAACAATCTAGAGAGAGACAGTGTGGAACTTAGAGAGAGAGAACAAATGACTGCTCTCGAAGCAATTACCAGAGATGTTCTTAGAGAGAGAAGCTATGAAGCCCAAAAATGTTCAGCAATCCCTCAAATGACATAAACAAGGGATATTTATAGGCAAGAGGTGTGACAACATGGCTGTTACCAGGTGTCAAATACACCAATGGCTATGCAGGTGCCACATGTCCAAGGTGTCACATGGTTACACTCACAAATTTCACCAGAAATGGTCAGGGCCAGCTTTGATTGGCCTCAAGGAGCCCTACTTCGAACCTATCATGCCACGTTTCACATTACTTCTCACGGTTCCAAGTAGTAGTCATAGATCCTGCCTTATCCTCCCGAACCATTGGCTCCTTTTGTGTATAGCATTTCAGTCCTTTGTTGAATATGGCGCCTCAAATCGTATGGTTTCTCCAATTATCCATGCTCTATAGTTACACATTGGACCTTGTTTAGTATATAATTCCAGAATTGCAAATATGGTATAAATATTGTATTAGTTGAAATTCAGCCGCTAAAGTAATTATTATTGGAATAATTTCATGTGGCTACAGAATGTTCACCAATCATGTTTTTACTTCAAAGGGTAGAGGACTGTGATGGATTTGTAGAATGGCTTGGACCAATATTTCGTAGATTTGTTCTTGTTTGCTTTGCTATAAGCGAACCATGCAGATGCTGGAAAAAATTCTACAAGTTGGTTTAGCTAATTTTCTCTTGTTTGTTCGCCAGAAATGCATCTTCACTATGAGAGTGATATTATTGTTTTGAGAACTGCAGTGAAGTAAAAAAATGTTGGACAGTGTTTATACGGCAAGTCATATGTTTCTCTACCATCTTTTTTACCATGTAAACACAAAAGCAGGTAAATAACAGACTAATAGCGCTGTTACAAGATAAAAGTTGAAATCCTCATCATCCAACACAGATTCATTACTTTTCCAAGAAACTGTGCTTCATAGATTTCTGAAAATTTGAGTTGTGGTTTATTTTGGTTAAAATAGTTTGAATCCTTAGAATTGTTATGACATATCCTGCCTTCTGATTTCATCTGTTTTTTTTTTCTTGCTCCAGAATTTTTTCTTTCATTGGTTCTTTACAGTCATTCCTTATATTTCCTGCAGCCAAGATTACTCTTCTGTTTGTTTCTCACATTAAGCAACTATATCCTCGCTTGCAGGTCAATGTTAACTTGGCTGGGCTACCTGCATTGGTTTTGCCATGTGGATTTGTTGAAGGGGGGCCTGTAGGACTTCCTGTTGGTCTTCAAATGATTGGTGCAGCATTTGATGAGGTATTGAAAACTTGTAATTTTTACAAATTCTATTATGGTGTAGAGATACGAAGTTCACCTTTTTTTCCTTTGAAAAACTTAACTAAGAGAAATGGATGGTTATGTAGTATAGGAAGATATAAGAATAAGGAGCAATTAGGGGGGAACGGATTCCAAGGAGGTATTAGCTCTAGGCGAGGACCAAATTTGGGATGGTTACATCTGTATTTTTTCTTAGGTAGTTGTACCTTTGGTTTTGGAAGTAGGATCAGCTTCAGTTGAGCCAGGTTTTTTGCCTACACATCCCTAGCACTAAAGCAGGTCTGATTCTGGTCAGGTTTCAATGTAATCCATGTTGGATTTGGGTTGTTAATAGTTGATTTGAAGAAGACTAAGTAATTTATTGTTGGAAAAAACAATGAAAGATAGACAATATATCATGTTATTCATGGTTAGATGAAATATAAGAGAACTTATAGTTTCTCCTTTTATGATGATGGTGGTTTTTTTCACATTAATTTAGTTTTCATGCCATGTTGTCAAGCATGCTTTGAGACCATCATTCTCCTTGGTTTTTAGATATAGTTATAATGTAAAAAGTTAAGCAACAAACTAATAAATTAACAATATATACAAAATAAATATTATTTAGATGCGGGGCAGGGCTGCAAAAACCTGCTCTGTCCTGTGCCCCTCCAGTTAGGTGAAATCTGGGTTTTTTCCACGTGGTTTGGGTTGGATATCTGTTAGGTCAGACTGAAATTGCTCGCCCTGATTGGTTCATGTTAGTGCTATTATTCAATCATTTGTGCTTTGCTTTCACTAATCCTTTCCTTGAAGCATGCTTGAAACACCATTTGTTCCTGTTGTGCACTGGTCAGGCCTTTTTTCTGTAACCCTTACGACTCTAGTCATCACTCACCAGAAGTAAACATATGATTATAGACTAGTTTAGCTTGATGAATGTGTGAGATGGTCGTGGCATTTTGCTATGAAGCACGTAGAGAAATGGCAAATGCTTGTTTAAGGAGAACTATATCAAACCTTTGCTATCTTTTGTCGTGAATGGTTGGTTTTATTTCAAATGTTGAGCAAGCAAGAACGTTATTGATTACTTGTGTGTGTTACTGTAAATGCAGGCTAGGTTGCTCAAAGTTGGTCATATATTTGAGCAGACTCTTCAAGGTTGCAGATTTGTTCCTCCCATAGTAGCAGATGATCTTGCATATTCCCAACAGTAATGCTGTCTTTGCCTTTTAGGTTATAGAAGTCAGGTTCAGATAGAATGCCTGAATAACTCTTGAGTAGAACACTGTTTGGTGAACCTTATGGTTTGACGTGAAGCAGCCTATACAGATCTTTCCAACCCACACAATTGTGTTGGAGTTCGGTTGAAGCTCTTGTTAGTCATTGTAATTGGACTGTTCAAATTGAAATGAAATTTTGGTTGTCCCCATAACTCTTTGTTATATACCTCTCACAATCAGTCCAAAATGTCTTTGTTGAACTGGAGTTTTGTAGATATAAGAAAAACACAGCATCTTTTTGGTCCCTCGACATGTGCATCAACAACTTGTTCCAGTACCGTCGCCTACTCGGGCTTCGGAAACCTCAAGCATGCAAACTCCTCCATTACAGTCTTGCTCCAAGTACCACACATTTTGACTCTCAGCTCCCAACAAAGCCACCACCAGCACATCATTCAAGCCAAGACCCGGATAAAACCATAGCAACCCAATTATCAAACTGCAGGGCATACGAGACTTGAACCAAAGTTAAGCCAGTGTCCCATTCCATTGGAACAACATCATTAAGATGTTATACTAGACTATATACTCCTAACAAAGCACTACAAATCTACGGATCCATGTCCCATGCTGGCATCACCCCTGATTATTATACGCTTCCAATTGTCTTGAAAGCCCCATGCCAAATTACTGGGTACTGAGTGCATGCGTGCATGCGTGCATGGTGGAAAGGTTCAAGGGGGAAGATATTATTCTGATACGATGAGGAATGTTTATGTAATAATGCCCCGATTGCAGCCTTACAGGTGCCTGGTGGATCTGCTCGGCGGAGCAGGGTTGCTGAAATAAATAAATGTTTTTGACTTAAATGTATTAAAATAATATATTTTATTTTATTTAAAAAAAATTATTTTTGATATCAATAAATTAAAATAATTTCTAAATAAAAAAAATTAATTTTTTAAAAAATGCAGCATATTCCCAAACAAGAAAATATTTGAAATTGTTTTTTAAAGTGTTTTTTATTTTAACTTTAAAATGTATTGAAATAATATTTTTTTATTTTTTATAAAATTTATTTTTAACATTATTATATTAAAATAATTTAAAATTATAAAAACACACAAAAACGTGCTTTTGAAGGCAAAAACAAAGTCAATCAAACTAGTCAGTAATTTGGAAAAAACGACATTAAATTGCGATAATGTCATGTATATTTTTCTTGCTCCTCACCTCAAACCGGGAATACCTAAAAATCCCATTACTCAGATTCTTGAATTTACTTTTTAAAATACTAGTTAAAGTTTCTTATAGCTATTAATTTCAGGATATGCAAGATTAGTAAAAATAAATATAAATTAATTTAAATATTCAGATTAATAATTAAAAAAATTAGAATTCATTAAATATAAGATGAGTCTATGTTTGCTTGCCATGGTATAGGACCCTCAAATTTACATTAAAGTTCATAATCATTTAAATATTTTTTTTTATGACTTAAAAATTAATTTTTTATTTTATAAAATTAAAAAAAATTATTTTATTAAAATCATAACTTGTTGTTCACAATCATATAGAAACTAATGAAAAAGATAATAATTAACAACCCAATATATAAAAGTATTTAGTAATAATAATAAAAAAGATTGGGATAAGCAGGCCTGACTTTGAAATCAAGGAATCCTGATCCTCACAGCCCAGCCCAGCCCAGCCTACATGTTAAATACAGTAAACTTTTTACTATACCTGCAAGTTTGCAACTCTCTCTCACAACCATTTGCATCAAACACCTTGACTGCGCCAGCACAAGCTTCCACTGTAAGCCAATCTTCAACAGATCCTTTGATTTTTTTCGTCTTTTTTTGTTATTTCTCTGATCTCCTTTTCTTTTCTGGTATATTTAGCTGTCATCATGTTTAATCTCGTGGGTGAGAAGGTAGGTGTCTTTTTTTAGAAAGAAAGAGTCTTGGTGGTATCAAATTTGTTTAATAATGTAAGTGTAATTCAGAGATTGAAGATTTCGTTCAACACGAATTTAACCCAAAAAAGTAGAATGGAATTGCATTACGTAGATCCGTACCACTTACCAGGGAACCAGAATCTTAGGTCACCACTGCTTGTTTATTAGCCGTTGACTGGAAGTAACAAGTAGGGTTTCTTTTTGGGAATTCAAGGTAATGACAGTAAAAAACTTGATGTTCTTTCTATAAGAATTAGGGCTAAAAAGAAATAGTTTTTATATGCAGTGCTTAAACAGGAAGGGAAACTAATTGAAAGACTGATTTGTGGAAGCACTTGTCAGAAAGTGTAACTTTTGGGACAGTTGAATTGATGTTGCATTCCACTCGCGGAGAAGTAAAATGCCATAATAGCAGTCTTAGGGTTTTTTTGTTTTTTTTTTTTGTGATGTTATTATCTTGTTTGTGAAAAAAATCATCCTCCAAAGTATAATCAAATAGCATCATTCTAATCTGAGTTTGTGTTTTATTTTTTTTTCTTAAAGCTATGAATTTCTCCAATGTTGTTATTGTGATGACTTTCACTTAGAGCTTCAAGGATGATGATCGCCTGCCTAGATCTTATAAACTTGAACTTCAGTAAACAAGCAATTATAAGCTAAATGTTGTTGTTATGACATTTTTTCTTAGTGCTGTAGTTCGGGGGGCGCTAGATTATGCTATGCATTTGATTAGAAAGTCATGGTATTCTAGTCATATGAAAGAGGATACTAGGTTTTCTATAAATTTTTGGAATTTAGAAACTTAAAAGATAGGGTCTAAATAAAGAAACAGGACTTTGTTTCATTTTCATCTCTAATTAGTCTGTATAATCTGTGAGTTTTGATTTTCTCATGCTCTTTAGTTTCAGCTGGTCTAATGTTTTCATCATTGAACTAGAGTTGCACCACAGCTCAATGGATGCTGAGCACAAGTTTGGAGTCCGGAAACTAGAGATATTAGATAAAAGCAAAGGTTTCATAGAGCTATTGCAACAATTAACCATTTGTGACTCTGTTTCGGATAAGGAGTTTGAAGAGCGTTTTCAAGAGATCAACTCATATGGTGATGACCATCTTATTTGTGTGATCGAAGATGATCGTTCTGGGAAGATTATTGCAACTGGGAGTGTCTTTATTGAAAAGAAGTTCTTGAGGAATTGTGGTAAAGTTGGACATATCGAAGATGTTGTGGTTGATTCTGCCGCCCGAGGGATGCAATTAGGAAAGAAAATTATTGAGTTTCTTACAGATCATGCTCATTCAATGGGGTGCTATAAGGTGATTCTTGATTGCAGTCTTGAGAACAAAGCGTTTTACGAGAAATGTGGTTACAAGCAGAAAGAAGTTCAAATGGTGAAGTATTTTATTTAAGAAATAAAATTTTTGTCCTCTTTCTTGTCAATATTTGCTGAACTTGTGATCCTCTTTGCCATCCCTTGCAAACTTGAGCTGATAAAAAAATCCAAATCCTTTACGTTCCACCCCTTTTATTGGCACCACTTCATCATTCCACTCATTTCTGCAACCATGCTCTTGGAATTAACTTGAAGTTGTATCCAGTACAGATCGAACTACACTCAATTATTCACCAGTAAATAGTATAAATCTTAACAATGGATTTGATCTTCATTTCTAGCCTTCATTTGTGAGAATTAAAAAGAAATCTGAAACTTGAATTTCAAATCGTATTTTGAAATCGGAAATTCACATTGCTGAGGATTCAACAACCATGGGGCCGTACCTGCTCTGCCTTGCCTTGCAGCCTGCTGCTTTGTGTCTGTTCTCGCTTGTTTGGTTGGGTTTTATGTCCGCATTCGTGGGGCATGCGTTACTGTAATATTAATAGAGCTGCATTTTGTGATGGAGCATCGTTGGTCTTGATGTTGGATTTTGCAATGGTTTTTAAAAATAAATTTTATTAATATAAAACATACAAAAACAATATAGATGAATGCATACAAAATAATTAAAAACCAACCACTAATGTAAAAAGGTTAAATAAAAAAATTAGAGAGAAGGGCTATTAATTTGCATATAAATTAAAAAATTATTTTAAAGAAATCATGTAAAAAAAGCAAATTAAAAAAAAATAAATATTATTGGATTTTACAAATCAAACTAGGACACCTAGCCCATTTAACCATTTGAAAAGGGGACGTGAGCATGAGCTTTTATGTTAAAAAAATATATTAATGGATTGGTTGGCTGTCATCTACCCTAATTTATTTTGAAAGAAAATAAACTTAGCCAACTTGTCATTTGTTTTTCCTAGATTTAAGTGATTATAGTGATAAAAAAAATAAAAATTACTGATTTTTTATCTAAAAACCTAATTTTCAATTTATTTTTTATTTAAAATACCAAAAAACACACCATAGATACTATCATAAACCAATGGCATGTCAGGACACCTTGATATACCCATAAATTAAAGGAACTCCCTTTACCAAATAAAATTCGTTGGTATCACGATGAGGATCAAATATTTTGGTGATTATAATCAATATCTATACTGATTTTCTTTTTGCACCTCTAGAAACCAATGGTTATTTCTCTTATCTTTCAAAATATAAATTTAAAAATAAAAATATTGATTAATCTTTTAGAACATTTTTATAATTTCATAATACTTTTACCTTTAATTTTTTTTTTTATAATTTCACAAACTAGTCCGAAAGTGCTTGTTTTGTTTATGATCCGTAAAAATAAATTTGTATCCTTTTGCTCATATGAATTTTTATCTTACTTTTAGGAAATTGCCGTGCGCTGTTTCCTCTATTTTTCATTTGTCCATAAATACTTCTAGATTCTTTGTTTGTTAAAAAGTAATTTTTTTTTAAAATAAAGTTTAAAAAAGTAAATTATTTTATAATATTTGATATATTATAAAAAATAAATTAAAAAATATTTTCAAGTATTTAGTTATATTATAAAAAATGAGCTGAAAAATAACTTATTAATATTTTTTTTAATTTTATTAAAATAATAAGAAACAAATCTTACAAATTAAAAAGTTAAATATGAATAAAATTAAAAAAAATCTAATTTTATAAATTATCTTAAATAAAATAAATAATAAAGATCAAATCTAACAAACAAAAAAATTACAAAATCTTGAAATTAAAATAATTATAATTATAATTTTATAAATTATTTTAAATAAGATACATAACAATTAAAAGAACGAGGATCAAATTTGATAAATAAAAAATTTCAATTAAAAAATAATAAGAAAAAAGAAAATAAAAATTAAAATTAATATAAAAATCAAATTAAATTAAATTCTAAGGGGTGAAATTGAAAAACAAAATTCAAAATAAAATATATAGCAATCAAAAGTTTGAGAATAAATTTATCATAAATAAAAAATAATATAATATTTCTAATTTTTTCATAGTTTCTGAAAAGTATTTTTTGTTCAAAATAAAAAAAATATTTTTTTGAAAATCATACTAAATTTTTTTTGATTGAAAAATATGTTTTATTAATTAATTTTTTTAATAGTAAAAAATATAAAAGAGAAATGATATTATACAAATCAAGGTTATCCTTAAAATGGTGGTTAATTCAGGGAATAATTATACAATTTATAAAAAGAGAAAAATAAAAAACTATGATAGGGTTATCTTTCTTCAGCTCTAAGGTGTGTATATATATATACACACACACATTGATCTATGGCCGCTAGATTTCTAATCATTGAGATAAGACAGACTGGCTTCATTTTGTGTGCCGGATAGATGATATTTCGAGCAACTAGCTTTACGCCGGATGGACATTATAAAAGCCATTTAAGGGTTAGTGCCCACCATGAAATTAAAATTAATAATAGGAGTATTTAAGATTGTGACGTGATTATTTTTTGAAATATTTTTTATTTAAAAGTATATTAAAATAATATTTTTATATTAGTATATTAAAATGATTTAAAAATATATAATAATAATAATAAAATTCAAAACTTACCTAATTTTTATTTGAAAAGAAATAATAAACAGGGCGGAGAGCGGAAAAGTGGTCCTAAAATACAATTACAAGTTGCTCGACGACAAGGAGGAGGCAGTGGCCACGTTAAGCATGCTGAAGTATAAACCCAAGGAAAATGAAATGAACAACTACAGCTTTCAAGTAAATGTCTTCTGTCGGACCACCAATGATTTAGGCCTCAAGTATCTGTCTTAATAATGGCTCGTGGAAAGTCATCAGGTAGGTGGGAGGATACACGAACTAGTGGTTCCTTCTATTCTCATCTTATTTTCAAAAAATCTCAAGAAAATTGAAATGCTTGCGATTTCATTTCTTAAGTTCCGTTTATATGCTTTCCTTCTCATTTATTTTTACTGTGATAATAACTTATTTGTGTTAATATTGATACACAAAATAAACATTTCAAGAAAATAATTAACTTGTGTTTATGAATTGTCTAATAAAAACTGATAGACTGACAAGTGTTAAAAATATCAAACATGATTGGTGATGGTGGTATGGATGTGGTTGATTTGGTTTGGAATCTAAGTGTTCTTGAAAGATTTTTCATTGGAGATTTTTCCATTTAGTCTTTACTAGATTTTTGATTTGTATTATCTGGTGGATGGGATCAAAATAATTTTTTTAAATGTAAAACAAATATTTATTTAGATATTGATATTATATTTTTTAATAAAAAATAATTTTTAAATTATATAAAGGTTGATTTAATATGACCTTATCAATTTAAATATAATAACAAGGAAAAATATAATTTAATTTTTTTAAAATTATGTAAAAAGTAAAAAAATAAAAAAACTAACTAATTATTGATAATATAAATATTAAATGATAAAAATTTAAAATTTAAAATTTAAATAATAATAATAATAATAGACGAAGCAATTAATAATACTTTAAACTACTCTTAAAAAAAAGAAGAAAAAAGAAAACTTCAACTGGTAACGTTCATTAACTTATTTAACATGTTGCTTTACTGCCTTTTAAAAGATACGATAATTAATTAGATTATTATTTCATTGGGTAAAAAAACATGAACACATGGAGTGTAAAAATATGATTGGTAAAACTAAGTTTATTGGGAATTTTTTTTTTTCAAAATCTCTTTCTGAGAATTTTCAACTATAAAATTTAGAAAATAAATCAAAGAAATATACTCATTTAATGTATGGTATTATTCTTAATAATAATGGAATTATTAGTTTCTTAAGATTAATAACTTAAAATATAAAATCCCTTTTATATTAATCTCCTTTTTAATTTTCAATTTAAAAATACTCTTTATCAATCAAGTATAAACCCATTACGCATCATATTATAGACTAATTAATTGACAGGGTAAATCTTTTCATAATCGCTGAACCTAGCTAGAATCCCGAGTTGACCACATATCTTTGTCAATTGATCACAAGCTCATAGCATGGATCACTTGGTGAACACATAAGTAATCAGGTAATTCATAAGTCATATTTTTTTAGTAAACATAAATATATTAAAAACGTCAACCTTTTTTATTGTATATATAATTCCTAAGTTTAGATCGATTAAGCTTGCTCGTATCATTAATTTATTGTTTATTTAAAAATATAACTTTATCTATTCTTTTACTCCATCAGCCTTGATATATAATATACATTATCACTGCATCTAATTGGTGGAATATTTTATTTCTAAAATTTAGATATGTACATTTAATTTTAATTTTACTAATTGTTTTTTAGATTTGAAAGTGAAAAATTAATAAAAACTCTCAATCCCTTTTACAATAATATACAATTCTTAAGATGAATTTTAATTAGAAAACCTAGAATATTATTGATAACATTTATTAATAATATAACAATCAATTCAAAATTTAACTTAATAATTACAAATAAATTAAAAATCTAATAAATCAATTATTATTTGTATAAAAAATGTTGTGTAAACATGTGAGCTAAATAAATCCAAGTAACAACAATTAATCAATACCTAACTAATTATCTATTATTTATTCAATTTAATTCAATACATTTAATTATTATTAGTACCATAAAAAAATATTTTTTCTCAAAATTCCTAATGTAACAATAAAATTGATAACATGTGATACTCATTAAATAACCCATAATTGGTTTTTAATTAGTATAAAATCAAACTTAATTTCATCAAATTATAAATATTTTTTTTAATCTCAAATAATTCCTAACATACAAATCATATTTTAATACAATAATATTTTCCATTAAAAAATTAAAAAATATTTAAATATACAAGTAAACTATTAATATTTTATAAAAATATTAATAAATCAATTTAAAATATAAAATTAAGGATTGCTTGCTTGGTGTATGAGATATTTAGAATAACCTAAACCAAGACAATGATAAAGTCTAGATTTGTGTTTGCGTAACATTTTTAAATTTACCATAAAAAAAGAGACGGGGTTTGTTGTTGGCATAAGTTATGTCATTAAAAAAATTATTGACAAAATAATTTTTTTATTAAAAAAATTAATTATTAATCAGTAATGAAATATTTTTTTTTCTGTAATTATGTTTTTCCCATCACTGTTGTAATTGAAAATTACAAACAAAATATATTCATTCTCGGGGATGCTTATTTTTTATTTATTTATGTGTTATGTAGGTATTTAGATTAGTTTGCACATATTATGATTAATTTTATAATTTACTTCTATGATTTATTAAACATCCTGCAAACCCAATAAATATATAAAACATTATAAAAATAACAAATATGCACATAAGAACTCGAACTCAAATAAATCAACCCACTTTCATCACTAAACTAAAATCTTCTTACTTTTTAATTATATAATTAGATGGTGAAGTAGTTGTCATCAAATCATAAATTAAGTTGAGATGTTCCTTCTAACTCCTCGAAAAGAAGAAAATTAAACCGGCAACCCTCTCACGTAATTAAAAACTGCTCTTATACCATCAGACGATGAAAAAAATCTGAAAAACTAACTATCAATTAGTATAAGATGTTGCAGAGGCTGTGATGCAGTCCTCCGTTACCTCTTGTCACCTATCTATGATCCCCTCGTCCGTCTGTTTAAACATGGCCCAACAAAAATAGTTCCATGCTGGAACGAGACAAACTTCGTTAAAGCAAAACCTAAAAAGCGAGCACTCCGTATGATTTATCAAAAGAAGTTAACTTACAGTGCTCCATTGATGCTGATGGGGCCTCACCAGCTCGCCCTTTTCTTGCAAAAAATGGATTCAAATATATGCTATTTAACTCCCTTTTCACTTTGTTTATTGTCTTGACTGATAGAAGTTACTCCATTAAGCATTCTTCTGAGTGAAATAAAAGATGGATATTGAAAGTGACGAGAGGTAAACTCTCATTCTGTGATTCAATGCCCTCAATCAATAAATTGACGAATATATATATAATTCATTTAAAAGGAATTTGAGAATATAATAATAATATTTTTTAAAAATATTTTAGCTTGAAAATACTTGAAAGATAAAGCATGAAAAAGCGAATGGTTGGCTAATCAAAATCTAAGATTCAACCTTGATATCTGCGCAAATGGTTTTCTTTTCTGCTTACTTTTGGTGCATCTGGTAGCTAAAGCAGCACACCAACAAGAACAGCTACAGGATTTGCAGAGAGAGTTTGACCAGGCTAGGTCTGGACCATTAATATGTTGCTTCACCTTCTTCATTTTGCGATCTCCTTTCCGTCCTCTATATTTCTTCTTCATTAAGCAACTCTTGGTTTATTATTTTATGGGCAAATTAACGAATGATGAATCGCATTAATTATTAATTCTACATTATAATAACGTGAAATGTTATTTGTGAAAGGGACATCGAGGAAAGAGTGGCAACTTCCTCTCTGTTTCAGTCAACATTGTTGATCGACAATTTTCTTTTAGGTTGGCTGCCTCCATTAACTGCTTATCAAGTTACCTCCCTCCAAACTTATTTTCCAAAATTATTCTGTATTTTTTTCCCTCTTAATTTACATAAACTGGGAGAATTATTGAAACTTTCATTGATTTGAACCTTGGAGATTTCTATGTTACATCATGTTAAATCATAAGCTGCCAAATTTGTATTTGTCAATCAAATCGACCCATTACGGTACAGCAATTACAACAACCCTAATCTTGACAGGTGGCGCTGGATCCCTCCGGCCAAGGACTCCTACATGACTGCACTTGCATGCAAATTTTCCTTTGCTTTTAGGCTAAATGGCCCATCAAAAAGCCTCTTTAACACACCATTTCAGAAGTGAAAAATGGTGCGCAACTTAATTTAGCCAGGGGGAAGGAACTTCTAGAAGCAATTGACACCACACAGTTTTTTCTTTTCCTTTCATTTTTTTTCTGGGTCCTTGTTTGTAGACATCAATTGGCCCGACAAACAGGGTGGCTTCCTGCTATCATTGTCATAAATAATGAGCTGAAGGAGAAGGTGAGAAAGGAGAAGGATATATGCATGTTCATTTGCACCACTAGACCATCAAATTTCAAAGCACTAGCACTCGGCATGTCCGTTCCTGTATTAATGATGTTAGTCCATTGTTACGAACTTATGATGAGTTCCTGCACAATTTTGGTAGGAAAACGTTATTTGCTAGTATTCTGCTTATAAAAGCTCATATTCCCCGTGCTAAGGAGATATGGCTGTTCATATCAATATGTATATATATTTTTTGCAAATAAGTTTTAAGAAGATTATCTTGCTATGTATTTACAAAATAAAACAATAATCTTACATATCATTTTAGTATATTCCCATTTCATGTATTTACCCATAATTATTCTCATGAAAGTTTTTTCTTTTTTGAATGGGAACCGTCTCTTGCTATTTATAACTTGACTAGGAAGACTCCACGCCGATTCGGATGTTAACTTGACATATGCTAGTTTCCTACATTGATTGTAACATGCATGAGCTAAATATCTTGTAGTCTTTTATTGATTTAGGTCGGCCTCCTTCCATTTATAATAAAGGTAATCTTTAAATATTGTCAATGAATTGAAATTCTCTTGATCTAAATCTAGGTTATGGGATTAACATGGAGAAGAAAAATAATTACTTTAAAGGTTTGTATATATCTTCATTAACTCTCCAAAAGGTTAATTTATTATATTGTATGGCCTTTACAACAAATATTTATACTCTAGTTAATTAATTGTATTTATATTTTGATAACCTTAGTATTTGAGTTATCTTACATATATTACAATTAATTTTTGAATCCACTAAATAAATAAAATACTATTAAAATAACAAGTATAAATATAAAAATCTGAACCTAGAATATAAAAATAAAAAATTTTCTATCAAAATCGCTAGGACCCAAATCTAAAAACTCAAGCAAAAGGTTTTAAATAGGTAATAATTAGAATTCACTCGTCTCCATGATAATACATAATAAATTAAGAGACCCTTTGAATGTTCATGAATATTAATTTACTTCTTGGATATCTCTTCAAACTTGTTAGCATATTAAACTCTTGACAAAAAGCCCTCGCACATCCTCTTAACAAAACTTGCTAAATAAGATTTACATTTTACCATTCATGATTATTAATATTAACAAATAAAAAAATCAAATTTAAAATTAAAATATCCCTTTTAATTTCCATTCACTTTATCAACTCCGCCATTCACCTATGGTTTTTGGTGCTATATTTCATCTCCACTAGAGGTTTCTTCGTTATCACATGTAGCCATGGAAGTGGATGAAGGGATATGATGTGTGGTGACGATTGAAATTGTACAGATTGGCACGCCCAAAGTTATATATAGTAAAGGAGCTAAGACTGCTGTAGCAAGACTTGAGGGACTCCGTAATTTACCAATTAATATCACTTGTTGAACTGTGTTACGAAGGATCCCCTGATCGTCCTTTTCAATCACTCAATCAATGGCCAAGATGGGTTTACACAAGGGCGCAACCAGCCGTACACGGCAAGAGATTCATTTGGACCTCATCTTGAGTGCCACGTGTCCAGAGTAGGTGATATTATTTCATTCCTGTCAACCTTGTCAGGCTGGCTCGTCTCCATGGAACACAGACCTATCACCCACTCGCATAATGGTCGAGTGAGCTGCGCTTGCTGGTCAAGTTCCATCCTGTGGGCTCATTTGACTCCACAGGAGGACCCCGTAGATGCTCTTTGTTTTCTCCCTTTTTTTTTTTTTTTATCTTTTCTGTTGACAGTATCAAGATTAAAGTATACATCATTAGATTCAAGCAGACCATCCGTATAAAAAAATGTGTACATCCATAACAAATTCCTCTTCTTTTAGTTTCTAACAAAAATAATTACCAAATAAGATTTTAAAAAATAAAATAATCCCTACTATTCTAATAAATAAAATTGAAAGAATATTTATTTATATTTAAAATCTTCATATTGATTGATATAACATCTTCCACTAGCTCAACGGACTTAATTAACATAATTACTTGATTCATATAAAAATAATTTTACATATTTCTTTTAATTAAACCCTAAACATCGTCATCTAGATCTTTATACGTTATAAGATGATAAAATCATTATTTCCAAATTAGAACTAATCATGATTAACTCTGTGGTTCAACAGTGGACACAATCTCCTTTTGTTAAACGTTTTCATCAACTCATGGAGAGAAAGCGTGGATTTGCTGAAGAAATCTATCTATAATCTTGGGTCCATTTATGATTTTCTACACACTCGTAATCAAAAGTTTCCATGTTGATTCTCCCAACTCTCGCACTACCGGTATTATTTAAGTTAAGATGAATAAATAAAGCTCCAACAAGTGGTATCAAATCAGCAACAAAGTCAACAACCAAATTTGACCAATCCAAGGATATTGGTGAGCTCTAACCCTAACTTTCACATATAATTTTGAGCCTATACTGGTTAGGCTTGTAGTTTTGTGGTGGTTGTAGCTGTGGATTTGCCATTATATCCTATACTTTCTTAGTCTCAAGAATAATATTTTAATGACTCTTGCACTAATTATTAGAAATATAGAAAAAAGTAATCAAGGATGTTTGTTTTAAAACATTTTAACCTCGTTATATTTTGATTTTAAAAAAATAAAAAAACACAACATTTAACGTTGGACTGAGAGAACATATTATTAGGGGTCCGGTGGCCATTTAATTAATGAACAGGGACAGTAAAATGGTGTCATGGTTGAGAAATATCACCCCAGTTATAATGATCTCCGGTGAGCCCGGTCCACGTATCTCCGATCATCAATCAGCTCTTGTGGCGTGCTTGTGTAATTTGGTTCTCTAGGAGGGGCCTTCCAGCAATCTCGAAGGAGACTTCCGGGTGTTATAAGAGACAAATATATTGGACCCCTATCATGTACATCCTTTCTTGCCACGTGTCTTTGTCGCGCTACCATTGGGAAATCTAAATGAGTATGATAATTATTATTTTTTAAAAATATATTAGAATAATATTTTTTTAACTAATTATTTTTAACATTAGCTAATTAAAATTATTTAAATATATAAAAACATAATATTTTTTTAAATAAAATTTGTCCAGCTACTAGGAACGCAATATAAATGGGTTAAACTTTAAAGGGCAACTTTTATTGGCTATTTTATTGCTTTTTGCCCCAACATTTCGCTTTATTGTATGGCGGTGGAGTGGACTCGTGCATGCTATTTTGCTTCATGCGTAGATTTAACCTTAATTAAATAGTAATTTCTAGCCCTTTAAATACCTCTCATTCCTTCCTCATAGACAAACCAGAATTCACTCTTCTCTCTAATCATCCCTCTCTCTCTCTCTCTCTCTCGCCCCCCTTCTTAAGAAAAAAAACATTCCGCCTAAAGAAAAGAAAAAAAAAAGGAAATAAAAAAAAACTCGTCACTCTCTACAGTCACATGGAGATGGAGCCAGCAAGCACACCGGAAGTGGGCAAGAAATTATGGCACATATTACGAGTTATATTCTACATGGTAAGAAAGAGCATATCAAAGAGCAGAATAATGGTTGATCTCCATTTGATGCTAAAACGAGGTAATAAACTAGCAGAAAAAGCCATATGCAACCTCATGTTCCACAACTACCACCACTCTTCTTTCAGTTGCCGCTCCAACGACGCACTTTCTTTCATTTCCCCGCGAGAATACGAGTTTAGCTGCAGCAACAGCCCGGCTAATTTCAACCCTTTCTACACCCACAAACGCAAGCACCAACTCAACCCTTTTGCCAAGTCTTACAAGTATAACGATGTCACCACTGTTGCTGCTGTGCAAAAGATGCTTGAAATGTTAAACAATCCTGAGGTAGCCAGCGCCGTTGAAGCATCACCATTGTCGCTGCCAGGATTTGGAAAGAGTCCTATGGTGAGGCAGTTGAGAATAACTGACTCGCCTTTCCCACTAAAAGATGAAGGAGACAGTCAAGTGGACAAGGCAGCTGAGGAATTTATCAAGAAGTTCTACAAGGACCTGAAGCTCCAAAAAACCGCTGCTGCCGCCCTTGAATCACCGTACAATGGCATGTGGGGCAGATAACAATATGCTTTTAGTTGATAATGTTTTCATGGCTCTTTCTTGATTTCTTGTTAAGGTTGCATGTTCCATAGGAAGGCGTTAGTGCATGTCCTCCTCCACATACTTGTTCAGTTCTTCAATTTATCACACATCATAAAAGAATCTCACGATCGTTCTCCATCGATCTTAACAGTTATGGAACATGTGATCAGTCCATTGAATTTATTGTGTGGCAAAATAATAACATCTGGGATTGCTTAATTGAGATTGGATTGGACGAACGCTTGACGCATGTACTCTCATAACAAATATTTTCCAGCAATAATTAATCAAAATCTTGGTTCTCATCTTACTTGTATTTTTTCCTTTATTCCTTTCCTCTTTTGAATTTCTCTGCTTCTGTTTATCTATTTTATTTCTTCCATATTGTCTCAAATAATTTTAATTGTCAATGAAATACTTTAGGAGAAAACTAGTTTACTAGCTCCACTTAGCTACAGATCGGACAAAAAAGAAATTGAATGTGACAAAAAAAAAAACTAGGATACGATATTATTTTACATTATTACCAAACTCTATTACAGCAAGTTAATTTTAAAATTTTAAAATTTAATTTTTTTATTTAGTATAAATTTAAAATTAATTTATATAAAAATTATTTTAACATGATCTAATTAACTTGATAAATTTAAAAATAATTCAGAAAATATATCAAAAATATAATTTGATTTTTATATCAAGTTAATATCTTTTTTGAATATTAAATCTCCAAGATATTAGATTGATAATAATATCATGACTTAACTCACAAGATTTACGATGTAGATCATTAACAATATCACTTTTAAATAAATTTTAAGATAATATTTTTTTTTAATATTGTTATAAAAACATCTTAAATTGATTTAAATTTCATAACTTAATATGACAAACCCGTGATTCATATAATTGAATGCACTGTTAAATTTAACACATTTATTTTTTTTAAATTATTTATCTAGTTAGTGATATAATAATAAAAATAAATACTTATAAAATTAAACATCAACTAACTATTAAAATATTTATTTAAAATTACATAACTCATAACAAATAAGTTTAAATAAATTATAAAAAAAAATTTAAAATTAATGAATAACAACAGATGAAATTTTAATAAAAAAAAACTAGAAGACAGAATTAAAAAAAAAGGGGTTACCTCTTCAGTACTATACTACTATTCATATCGACAGCGAAGTAGCTGAGGTTTTATCCTAATTCATACAGGGCATGAGATAATAAAGAAAAAGAAACTCAATGATTAATTTCTCTGCTTTTCACGAAAGCGCGTATTTTCTTCCCTCTCGTTGCATGGTGAGGTGCCACATCAGGACAGAGTATTAGAATCTCTTAATGTATTTGCTTTCGCGGTTGGTGAGTGAGTGCTTTCGATTTATTAAGTGGACTTTTAGGGCTTTTGTATCTGTGTTAATTTTCGATGTTCGGACAGTGTGGAGCCTAGTGGTTCTGTTTTATTCATGTAGTTGAGGGTCCCCTTCCATGCCCGAGGGAGCACAGGTTTTTTGCAATTTGTTTCTTTTTAATTTCCTCACAAATATATTTAGCCATCAATTTTTCTCTTCGCTGGATTCCAGCTTGTGGAGGATCGATGTCGCTGTTCATCTAATTATTAAGTTTGCAGGCACCTTGAATTATTGAACATTTGCTCATGGTTTTTGTTTCCGTACTTTTGAGATTTCAGTAAAATTTGTTCTTGCAGTTTAATTATTGGCATATTTTTAATCTGGAGATTTAAATTTTTATTTAGTGTAGAATTTCTTGTGTAGAGAGATTAATTTAATGTGAAATTTCCATTTAAATATTCTTGGTATCGCTTTTGTAATTATGTCTTTTCCATGTTAGGATACTGGTATGCAAATCCGACAAGATAAAAGGTAAAGGACAAGATAAAATAAGAAATGGAACACATAAAAATTTATATGATTCACCCAATTAGGCTACGTCCACAGGCAAGTATAAAAAAATTTTACTAAGTAATGTGGGAATACAACTTCTCTCTAATAATAGTAGAACAACAGAAATCTCTCTATTATTATGAGAAAAAACCTCACTTGCTATCTCACAAATACTTCATAATTTTGTGGGATTACTCTCTCCTCACCCTCTCTTCTTTCTCTCTTGTGGTGTGTATAATGCTTGGATGCATTGCCTATTTATAGGCCAGTATCCATGCAAAAAACAATAGGCTAGGCAAATAACACCAATTTGGTGCATACAATTTTTGACTAAGGTGTAAAAGGATGGCTACACCTTCTCCCACCATTATTGACTTAAGTGGTGGCTTCACATTCTTTAAGTGATGGCTTCACATTCTCCCACTTGAAAACTTTGATGATTTAATCAAGTCTTCACACTTGATCATCTGTGATTCTTTTATCCTTTCTATACTTGCTATCTTCATGCTCCTTATGTTTCTGTTAGGCCGTAAGAGGATCTGCACCATATATACTTATCAATGTTGACCGGTTGGTTAAAGCATTTGTTAGGTTTTTCTTTGTGTGAATCTTCTGAAAATCCACACTTCCATCTTCCACCACTTCGCGAACAAAGTAATACTGAACATCTATGTGTTTTGTTCTTGAATGAAACGTTGGATTCCTTGCAATATGCAAGGCACTTTGACTATCACAATACAAAAGAATATTCTCTTGTTTGTGCCCGAGCTCCTTCATAAGTTTCTTCATCCATATTGCTTCTTTACAAGCTTGTGTAGCTGCCATGTACTCAGCTTCTGTTGTGGATAACGCTACAACAATCTGAAGTTTAGAAACACAGCTCACAGCTCCTCCTGCAATTATGAACACATAGCCTGTAGTGGACTTCCTTTTCTCAAGGTCACTAGCAAAATCTGAATCAACATATCCTCTAATAGTAAATTCTGATCCTCCATGACATAATGCAACATCTGAGGTACTCTTGATGTATCTCAAAATTCTCTTAATAGTATTCCAATGCTCTCTACCAGGATTTGTCATGTATCGACTAACTGCTCCCATTGCTTGTACAATGTCTGGTCTTGTACATATCATGGCAAACATTAAACTTCTTACTGCTGATGCATACAATACTCGAGACATCTTCATCCTCTCTACTTCATTGCTAGGAGACATACTTGAGGATTATTTGAAGATAATAGGAAGTGGGGTGGAAATTGGCTTACAATCTTGCATGTTGAAGCGTCACAAGATGTTCTTCAAATAATTCTTCTAAGAAAGCCAAATCTGAGGTCTATCACGGTAAATTTGCAAGATTACCCAAATCTGGCTTACAATTTTACTTCTGTCTCGGTAAATTTGTATCATTATAATCTTGTTTGCTGGTCCCAAGTCCTTCATATCAAACTCCCTAGCCAATTGTGCCTTCAATTCTTGGACTCGATCTTTGTTGGGACCTATCACTAACATGTCATCCATGTATAACAATAAAATGATGAAATCTTCTTCAAACCTCTTGTAATACGTACAATGGTCTGAACTGAGTCTATTGTATCCAAGGTTAATTATGAAGGAATCAAATCTCTTGTACCAACACCTCGGTGCCTGTTTGAGACCGTATAAAGATTTGTTCAACCTGCAAACCAAGTTCTCCTTGTTTGTTTCAGCAAAACCCTCTGGTTGGAGCATATAAATTTCTTCTTCAAGTTCTCCATGAAGAAATGCAGTTTTCACATCTAACTGCTTCAAGTGAAGATCAAATATAGCACACATTGTCAAGACTACTCTGATTGTCGTAAGTCATACCACCGGAGAAAATATCTCATTGAAGTTTATTCCTTCTTTTTGAGCATATCCTTTCACCACCAATCTTGCACGATACCGCTCCACTTGATCATTGCCATCATGCTTTATCTTGTAAACCCATTTGTTGCCAATGACTTGTCTTCCTTGTGGTAGTGGAACAAGATCCCAAGTATTATTCTTGTGTAGAGCTTCAATCTCCTCTTGCATTAATATCATTCATATAGACACATTTGTGCTTTTGATAGCCTCATGGAAAGTTGATGGCTCTCCATCCTCTGTTAGAAGACAGTATGTTACTTTTAGTAACATATTTTGAGTGTCAAGTTGGTGGTCTTCTTTCACGAGTCGACCGCCGAACTTCAGGAGTTTCAGACTCTATTTGTTCTTGCTCTTCATACTCTGGTACAACTTTAGAAGAAGCATGATTCTGAGTATTTTTCACATGGACTACTGTAGTCTCCTTTAGAATGCTATTACGTTCTTCCATTTGCATTTGACCTTCTGCAAATATGACATCTCTACTGATAACTACCTTGTGGGCAGTGAGATCCCACAAGTGATACCCCTTCACTCCATCAGCATATCCCTAGAATACATATTTTCTAGATTTTGAATCCAGCTTGCTAACTTCTTATGTATTGTACATCACGTACACAAGACTTCCAAATATATGCAATCGAGAATAATCAGTTGGTTTTCCAGTCCACATCTCCATCGGTGTCTTTAGCTCAATTGCAGTTGATGGAGATCGATTTATCACATAATATGCGGTATTGACTGCTTTTGCCCAGAATGATTTTTCTAAACCTGCAGCCTTCAACATTGCTCTTGTTCTTTCTAATAGAGTTCTGTTCATCCGCTCTGCCACTCCATTTTGTTGTGGAGTGTATGTCATTGTGAACTGCCTTTTGATACCTTCATATTGACAAAAGTTATCAAATTCATCACTAGTGTATTCTTCTCCATTGTCAATCCTCAAACACTTGATCTTCTTTTCATATTCAAGTTCCACCCGCACTTTGAAAATTTTAAAGACTGTAAGCATATCTGCCTTCCTTCTAATTAGATACACCTAACATCTCCTAGAGAGGTCATCTATGAATGATACAAAGTATCTTGCTCCTCCCAAGGATACAACTGGTACTTGCCAAACATCAGAGTGAATCAGGTCTAAGATGCATTTGCTCTTAGTTGTTGATGTGTCAAACTTCAACCTGTGCTGTTTACTTGTAACACAGTACTCACAAAAAGATAAAGTAACCTTTGTAAGCCCAGGAAGTAATTTCTGATCATAGAGAACCTTTAAACCTTTTTCTGATATGTGACCTAATTTTTGATGCCACATCATCATCTTCTCTTCTGCAGGACTGGCTGATGCGATTGACACTTCTGCCTTATGATGTGTTTCTTCCATTAATGCAAATACATTTGCAACTGTCTTTCTTGCCTTTAAAACCACCAGCGCTCCTTTCATAATTCCATTGTCTGTTTGGATCTTACAACCAAGACTATCAAATTGTCCTATGGACAAAAGATTCTTCTTTAAGTCTTTCACATGTCGTACTTTTGAAATAGTATGAATTAAGCCATCATACATCTTCAATTTGATGGTGCCAATGCCAACAATCTCTAAAGCATGATTATCACCCATAAACACTTTGCCTCCAGAGATAGGTTTATATGTATGGAACCAATCTCGATTAGGAGTCATATGCCATGTTGCTCCTGAATCCATTAGTCAGACCTCAATGAGCTCTTCTTTATCTGTAGAGATTGTCACTGCTTCACTACATAAAACCTCTCCATCTTCTGAGGTGCTCGCAACACGTCCTTGAGATTTTGATGACTCTGCAGTATTTTCTATACCAATTTTAAACCAATAATTCTTTTTGAAGTACCCCCTTTTTCCATAGTTGTAGCATTTCATAGCCTTCTTACTTCTTGATTTAGACCTCCCCTACCTTTGACTCCCACTAGAGCCACGCTCTGTTGATCTTCCTCTTGACACCAATAACGCCTCTACTTGGTTTGAACTGTTTCTGTCTTCTTTGTTTTTGCGCCAATCTTTTTCTTCCAAGATAGCGGCTGCAACATTATCGAAGACTAGATAATCTAGGAGGATATTATTTGTCAAGTTGATAATGAGTTGATCATACGAATCAGGAAGACTTTGAAGTAGAAGCTCTGCACGTTCATTTTCCTCTATTTGCTGACCCAATGTAGTGAGTTATGAAAATAGAGTTCTTATTGTGTTGATGTGGTCAGTCACCGATGTGGTTTCTGCCATTCAAAGGGTATAAAGTCTCCGTTTTAAGAAAATATTATTGTGCAAAGACTTAGACTCGTATAACTTTGTTAGAGTCTCTCATATCTCCTTAGTTGTTTTCTTCTTCGCCACACTTGATAATACTTCATCGGCTAATGCTAAATGTATGTTAGCAATAGCATTGTCATCCATCTCATTCTATTTTGCATCATCAGTGATCTCCGCGGGCCGATCCCTAATTACTGCCAAACAATTATCTTTTCTTAAGATTGTTTTGATTCTCATTTTCCACAGTGAGAAATTACTCCCATTAAACCTCTCAATCTCGTACTTTGTTGCCTTGTATTCACCAAGATCTATTCAGTTATCACCATTTCACAGATTTGTAATGTATATATAAATAGTATCATGTGAATAATACTTCACTAAGTAAGTTTCAAAGAAAGATTGGAGGGGTCACAAACGGTCCCGCTTAAAACTCAATCTCCTTAGACAGAACTTTCTAAACTGTATTTAATCACCGCACTGACTTTGTACATACGCCAACAGTAATATATGTGAATAGTACTGTATGAATGAATAGAATCGTATTGGTGAATAGTGTTGTATACGTGAATAGTACCATATACACGAATAATTTTTGTGTATTAACAACACCAACAAGAAAGCTCTGATACGACTGTTAGGATTTTGGCATGCAAACCCGACAAGACAAAAGATAAGAGACAAGATAAAATAAGAAATGGAACACACAAGAATTTACATGGTTCACCCAATTGGGCTACGTCCACAGGCAAGCATAGAAGAATTTTACTAAGTAATGTGGGAATACAACTTCTCTCTAATAATAGGAAAACAACAAAAATCTCTCTATTATTAGGAGAAAACACCTCACCTACTATCTTACAAATACCTCACAATTTTGTGGGATTACTCTCTTCTCACCCTCTCTTCTTTCTCTCTTGTGGTGTGTATAATGCTTGGATGCATTGCCTATTTATAGGCAAGTTTATTGCAATTTAAACCCTTGAATTCTTTTAAAGAAACATTTTATTGCAGCTTAATTTTATAGGTTTTTAAAATGAGAGGAGAAATTACAATTTTATAGGTTTTCAAAATGAGAGGAGAAATTTTTATTTTTATTTTAACAAAAAAAAAAGATAACAGAAAAAAATGATAAAAACAAAGAGTAGTCGAGGAATTAATATGGTCTATGTGATACATGATGGGAGGAAATTCCCTCTCAAGCACTTAAAGAAAGTTTTTCAAGTCTAATGGACATGATTATACTTAATATTCAATAAAAGCCAAAGAACCTTGTGATTTCAATATTTTCCAAACAAAGTGATGTAATTTGTCATAATCAAACTTACAAATCACTTTTATAAAGGTGCAATTTTTATATTGGTGTGTTTAGAAGTGAGTGTGGTTATTTATGTTTTTAGATATTTTTTTAAGGAGTTTTTTTTTAATATCAAAATAATGTATTTTTAATGTTTTCAGCAATTTTAATGTATTGATTTAAAAAAATTTAAAATATTTTAAAATATTTTTAAGTAAGAATTATTTTAAAAAAAACTTTACACCAAAACTGTAAAAATACGGAAATATAAAAGAAATATGGAGACGCATGTCATTCATAAGCATAGTAAATTCAATTAGATCGTGACTAATTAATGCCGTGTGAGTGTGCCCAAAATGTTTGAATTGTTTAATCTATGACAATTTTGTTTTTTTTTTTCGTTTGGTTACAATTGATAAGACTTTGCATGTCCCTTATCTAATGTTCATACCAATATTCAACTGCAAGCATTATCTGCTGTTCCTGGTTAAAGGAATTCCATAATTTATGTCTGTAGGGTATCTTGCTTTAACTAACACTTTTTTTTGTTTTGTTTTATCATATACTTTAACTACCAAGTTCAAAGACGAAAACAAGAAAAAGAGAGATGATCCAGGAACAAAATCTAGCCTTTTACTTTAGCTGAAATCGTATGCGAGAAGCTTTCCGGTCTGTCCCCGGCGTTATACTTTGAGGGATAGCCGAGAGAGAGGATTTCAGGTGCGTGGGCCTTTATATTTCAAACTATTGTAGTGGCTCTCGTGCATATCTATGATCTCCCCCCAGAAAAGCAGCGTCGCTGCGAAGTGGAACCGATCCAAAGATTTTCGTCCTTTCGAGCTCACTAGCAGGCCAATATCAGCTAAACACAAGGACCCTATCCTTTTCTTTTTCTTTCGTCAGCAGAGATGATTGTCTAAAATTTACTGGTGCGTGCAGACCTAAATTCTGGATCCATTGTGATTTGTGCTGGTTGTCCTCCCGTCTCCCGCGTAAGACATTAGCTTTGATGGCTCGTTAATCTTTACTGTAAATGAAAATTTCATTAAAAGGAGAAGGAGAAGGAGAAGGAGAAGGAGAAGAAGAAGACATCAATCGTATAGCTAGCATATACATAGCCTGGCACTATTAGTTGCTCATGAAATTGCTAAGCATGTTATTACAGTTTGTAAGCACAATTGATTGGACTGTTGAATACAATCTAATACAATGTGAGAAATTTTTATTAACCTTCTTGTTGGACAAGCAATGCGGTGATAGTGAATGCAATTTCTGAAAGGTTTTGGTTTTTTTTTTTAAGTTAATACGAAAAAATACATGTAAGATAACTTGGTTTGGTCGCATTGCAATTGATTGGGAGCACTGCTTTACTTGGAAACCCAGTTACCTCTTTGTTGCTTGAGGGATGATCAATGGAATTCATGTATTAATAAGTGTTAATGGATTGACTCATTGACCTGCTGGTCTATAACTTGGCCCAGATGAAGTTTCATTTAGAATAAAATGAAAGTTAAAAAATTAAAAGTGTTTGCTTTCTTGGTAGTTTCTGCTTTTAAAACTTACCATGTAAATATAATATTAAAATGCAATTGGCTTTTCACGTATGATTCATATATTTTTTGTTTCTTGAAATACCGGTTCCTAAGCTACTTGTTATGTCTGCTCATCTTCTAATTTACCTGGATGTTCTTCACGTAAACATTGGCAAGTGAATTTTATATGTTATCGTTTATGTGAATAATATCATAATTATAATTATTTATATTAAAAAATATTATTTTTTAATATTATATTTTATTTAAAAAATAATATTAAAGATAAATTAATCTAATTATTACTCAGATAAAACTCTCAAAGAAATGAATGGTACCCAAATAAATTAAATTTGCTTGGGCACTATTCACATGAATAATACCAAATGAATTTCACGTGATAGGTATCGTTTACGTGAACAATATCATGATTATAATTAATTTATTAAAAAATATTATTTTTTAATATTATATTTTACTTAAAAATAGTATTAAAGATAAATTAATCTAATTATTACTTAGATAAAACTCTATTTAACTTTTTTTTTAAACTAATTTTTTAATAACAATATCATTTTAATTTCTTTTAAACATAAATATTGAAATCAGATGTTTTAGATTTGATCCAAGTTAATATAAGTTGACTTACCCAGTCTGTAATTAAAACCTTAGATCAGATAAAGAGTCAAGAGTCGACCCAAGTTTTATAATTATAATATTAATAATTTGTCCTTCAAGAAAAATGAAATTAACATATATTGAAAAAATTCCTTTTATTATAGTGTCATTACTGTTCACCATCTAACAAATCATTATGAATTTGGGTACAAGTTTTTTAAAAAATGGTCCTTAAATTTTTATTTTGCATGATTTAACTTTTTTTAAAACCAAATTAGAACTCAATAACATATTTTTTTTTTGAGAGGGAGAGTTAAATTGAAAGTTAAAGGCTGGAGTGGAAAAAAAGGTGAAATAGATAACAACTTTAAAATTTATCTTAAAATTTGATTTTCATCCCTTATATTTTTTTTCTCTTAGGTTAAGTGGTACCTTTAATTTTAAAAAATTTAAATTTGACACCAAACTTTATTTCCCTTATTTTCAGTTTTTTTTTGTGGGAAGCGATATAGATGCATGTTGGATTCCAAAATAAAAAGAGAAAATTGTTGTTAACATCGATTCAAACCATGAAAACAATAGATTTTTATGTCTAATGATTTCATATAACGATATTAGTTTGAATTAGGTGCTTTTTTCTACCTTGAAAGTGCATAAAAAAACAAATATGAGTGATTAGTATTTAAAAGTGCATTTTTATCAAGGTTTTATATCATCATTTTGCACTTAAAGTATCGATAACTCTTTAACTAAAACATGTTTTATAATAACAAGTCTGATACCAGAAGATACCTTTAATTTATAGTAAATATTCATTTTAAATGCAGCCCTATCACATAAATAAAAAGATTGATTGAGAGTTGAAATACTGGAATTGAAAGGATAAAAAAGATAGTAAAACTTAGAAAAGAGATGCTGATTTAGTCTAAACTGGAATACTATTTGATAATTAGATCATAACTAGAGCTGTAGAACTTGGATTTATGTTTTCTTTATATGAATGAAAAGCTAAGATATAGGCTTAAAACTTTTATAGGAAGCCAAGACTCAATTCTACTTTTTGAAAGTTTAAATCTTAATAACAACATAGAAGTCTAAATCTGTCCTGTAGCCCAGACATTGTTTAATATGTAACCCATATCTCGAGTTTTAGAAGTTTAAATGATCTCAATTTTTTTTCTACAAAACTGAGACAATTTCCTAGAACTTTCATAGTAAGGTTGGTTCAAATTCTGACGTTGTCAATGACGTTTTGTTCAGATAAGAAGATAAGGATTGTCACCAAGTCAAAAGGTGGCTACCCACTTAATAATTAGTTAATAAATCAATAGTTTTTAATTTTGGCCTATAAAATGAGGTATTTGTCATGCATTTAGGTATCTTGATTTTCATATTAAGATCATGTTTTTGTTTTCTCCCTTTGTATTTTTATAATGCTTAAGTTTTGTTTTTATTAATATTTTGTTTATGCCTTTCATTTCCTTTACTTTATTTAGTTAACTTTTATCTTCTTCTTTTTTTTATCTTTTTCTTTTTTTATTATGTTTAGGTAAGTTTATTATGTCAAGGTGAAAAGGTTATACTAATGGTGTAAACTTAATATGAACATTAATGTTTGATACTAAAATGTTGTATATTTGTTATCTTGTTTACTTTTAATACTTTGCTTGTTAAATGGTTGATCTAAATTTATATTGTATAACACTTGATACAACAAATACTTAACACTTTCATATCCCAACCATATAGTATAACCGACACTTGTCTTATGAAAGAAACTTGACTTGTTATTAACATAAGTTATAATCATGAATGCTCGATAATATTTACAACTATTAGTATTATTCAAATAATATAACTAATGTAATCATATTAACAATTTATAATCCGATTGAAACTTTTTTTATGAATTGTTTTTAGTTAAATAATAAGAGTTTATATTATACTTGTTTGAAATACTATTAATGAATCCTCAAACATTAATATTTGTTATTATCATTATTTAATCCTCACATTGATTTTCCATCTCAAAGTTCTCATTAACTTCTTATTCTTTTTCTTTATTATTATTATTGTTGTTGTTGTTGTTTATAATTTATACAATTAACCTCTCCGTGTTCAACTTCAGTCTTGCTGGGTTATTTATTACTTCGACACTCTTGCATTTGAGAGAAAATATCAATTTTTTGATCGTGTCAATGAGCTCAAGAATTTTTTTAGTTTCAGGTTTTAAGGTATTTTTTTTAATGTATTTTTAAGCTATGAATTGTTTTAACAAGGTTGCTGAGTTGTTTTCTATGTGTTTTAGGTCAAAATAAATTGAAAATAGTTTTTTAAGTAAAAAAACCAAAACCATGTTTTCTTATCTATCAAAATGGCTAAAATCTTGGATTCTAGATAATAAATCATCTATTTTTTTTCAAAAAAAAATAAAGTAGATAATATATTATTTACTAGATAATATGTTATTTACCCCATTAACTTAAAAAGAAAAGGCTCCCATGCTTGGGCTTGATTCTGTAGGCCCATGTGCTAGCCGCTTCTCGATAGGCTAGGATCTGACTTGACTTATCAGTGGCTAATATCGCATGGCCTATTTTTATTATTTTTAATTTTTAATTAATATCTATTTTTACATAATTTTTTAGTTTGTGTTTTAATTATTTTTTTTTCTCTATGATTGTTTTTGCTTATTTAATATTTTTTTAAATGATGATAATTTTTTAATTATATTTTATTTAATTTTTGAAGATGTTGATCTTCATCAATAATTTTTCTTACATTTTATATAAATTAAATTTATTTTTAAAAATTAAAAATATTTTATTTTTTTATAATATTTATAATATGTGCACCCTTATATAATATTTGTTTATTTTATTTTATTTAATAAATTTTATATGTATGTTTATTTCTGTTACAAATTAATTTAAATAAACAAACGCATTAAATACAATTATGTAAATAATTTATGTTGTGATATTAAACATTTTAATATATATTTATCTCTCAATTTTTTCAATTTTGATTTTACTTATTATCAATCAATTTTTCAATTAAATTATCCGAACCTCACAATGTAGGACATATAATATATATGTAATTGAGAACATATTTTATATCCAGGTGACGAGTTTCATGTGTTAACTTTACTTTATTCAATGAAATTTTTTTTTGTTATTATCTTATTTTTTATTATATTATTAAATTAATCAATATTTTTTCTTTAAATATTAAAGTAATTAATTTTTATCCTAGTTATCAATTTTTTTTAAAAAAAATATAATCATCCTTTATTTTTTTTCCTGACCATACAGCATTGCAAAAACAACCAATCTAGTAACAGAATCATTTGTGATAGCTGGATGAATAAGTAGCAGCAGTCTTACTCTATCAGTTGTGTGTGCAATAACTTTTATAAGAAATCAAAATCCAAATCTAACTAACTATATTTTTTTTAATTAAAATAATGTTTTGGTAGAACCCCATTATATATCACATGGATTGTAGAATCTCCCAATCACTACTTTGAAAAGAAGGAAAAACTGTATAGAAAATGAAATGTAGAATGAATAAAATTAATTATTTTACTCGCAGCTTTATTATATGTTTTTCTTTTCAAAAACAAAAAAAAATAAACATGCATGGATTTTTTACATGTTTTTTAAATAAAAATATTAAGTATAATTTAAAAAACTTATATATGCATCCAGTCAAATAAACTTGTGTTATTAAAAAAAATTATTAACAATAACTAAATATATATCTAGAAAAGTCAAAAGATAAATATAAATTAAAATATTTAATATCGCAATACAAGTTATTTAACCGATTGTATTCAATGACTCTGTTTATTAACATATTTTTTTATTTAATCAAATGATATTAGAAATAGACAAGTACATCAAATTAATTGAATAAAAAAAAATATCTCATCAAAATAAAAAATCTTTCAAATTTAGATAAAGATTTTAGGCAATTTCAAGCTGAAAAAAAATCCAATTAGAACCCTCCACCAAATGAAAATTCTTTACACTAAAATTCCTTAGTTTGGTGGCAATAATTGATATTAATGCTATTTTTTTTATCATCAAAATCCAACTTTATATTTATCTCCCGTCTCTTATATTAGAAACTAAAAAATAATAAAAATATATTTTTTTTAAAATTGAATTGCAAAAAATATATATAATTTGTAAAGTTCAATTATTAAAGTGAACCTTTTTGTGATAACTTTAAAACTATCATTTATTTGTGATATTTGTTTTTTAATTTTGGTTTCTTATCTTTCAATTTTGTCTATAGTCAATAAATTTGATTTAATTATATTTTAATTTGGTAAAATAAAGTTTGAGAACTAAAATAAAAAAATTCTGAAAAGTAAATCTATACTAAAATATAAAAGGGTGAATAGTATTTGTGTAAGCGATATTTTTAATTTTTATTGTAGTTAATAAATTTAATTTAATTTTCCTTTAATTTGACATGAAAAATATGTAATAGTGCAAAAACAAAATTTGATGATTAAAAAAAAATTCTGAATAATAAATTCACAATCAACATGCGTACGTAATATTTGGGCCACTTTGTTTTGTCTCATAATTATAATGTATAGTTCTTGTTCACTTAATTTCCTTTGGATCATCTTACATGGGCCATACTGGACTTGGGTCTCCAATCAGAACAATCATGCAAGTCAACTGGGCCCAAGCCTACTTCACCTATTGACTCAGAGCACCCAGTGCAAAAATACTAAAATAGTCCAGCCACTCATCTGATCTGGGAAACTTTTATATTCCCAGAGACCCAACCACACCAAAACATATCTCATTTTCTTACATTCTACTTCAACGGTGCAACCTACAGGCGAGGGGACACACTATACCGACGATGAGACAGGCTTTAACTAACTAACTAACTTGACAAACACATTTTCTCCTGGTTCTCGATCTTTCACCGATCAACCTAATCTTTCCGTTTCAAACAACAAAACGCTCATTTGTGCTTAGAACCAGAGAACTTAGGGCTTTGATTTAACTGATCGGAGATTCTGAAAAATGGCGTCGTGGCTCAAAGTCGCAGAAGGTATGGATCTCTCTCATTCTTTTCGGTATTTCAATAATGTGGTTCGTTTGTTAATTATTGAAACAAATAAAAAAGTGTATCCTCTTTTTTGTTTTTCTCTTTTTCCTGTTGAGATTATATAGAGCAATAAACCCTAGAAATCTCATGATTTTAGCTACCGATTTAAATTAAGGTTAATTTCAATCAAATAAAGACCTCTTGTGATAGAAATTCCAAGTAATTTAGGATGTTGGGCGTTTTGGGATTTGTTTTGAAAATAAATAAATCAATTGGTTTCTAGCGCTTGTACTAAAATACCTCCGTTGCTTATGTTGCATTTGTGTTATACTTTGATTTGAGAGATGTTTTAAGTTGGTTACTGTTGTGGTTAGATTTGTTCGAAAATATGGATCGAAAAGCAAAACTGGTTGCGACTGAATTGTCGGATGAGTCTTCTGATCTTCAACCACCAGGTATAGATCTTGTATTCTCCGTGCATCTCTTACGTTCTTAGGTCTGATGTGGTTAACTGGACTTTGAGGCAATGTAGTTGGAAGATAGATGCTTTTGTTTTAGTTCTATTGATAAAAAAGAAGTGTCTTTCTTGCAATAAATAAAACAATCTCCTAGTGCATTTATGATGTGTTTTCCGTAGATACACGAGATCATTTGTTTCTTTTGACGGAGATAATGCCATCATGAGTTTTCTCACAAACTCTTGCAGATATTATTAGTGACCCGGTATTTAAGGATTAGGGAGGGAATCTGAAAGCTTAAAATTTTAACATAATTATTATCTAATCAATTACTTTTTGCATAGAGTGATTTTTCCTGGCTTCCTTATTGTGTTTGGTATCTTGAGCATCCCAAGGGCTTTCCTACGCTGATATTCCATGTACAATTGTTACGGTTAGTTTTGGCTTAATTTGCAGAATGCATCATCATGCATTTCTTGTGCTCCTTATTGTTCTTTCTCAATCAAATTTCTTCCTTTATCCAAAATTATATATATCTTGCCAGGACAACTTGGCATTTGTGCGGAATGTTTCTTCACAATGAGCAAAAATGGAAGCTAAATATGAGAATTATTCTTAAAATCAATTCTAGTAAAGCTTTATGAAATTATTCTCACCAGCTTGGATTCTAAGGCAGAGGGCAAACCTACAGTTAGAAATCCGACATAAACTACTGACATGCTAGGCATTAGTCTTTGGAAAAGATATTGGTGTTGTAATAAACCTAGGTATGTTATTCTAACTTTTTTATGATGTCTACTTTTTCTGTTGTTGAAATTTTAAGCTTCTAATGGGCAAGGATCTGAACCGAAGAAGATGAAGTCAAGGATCGAGGTATTTGCCAGTGTACCTCTAGACTCAAGATAGTACTTGGATGGTTATTTTGAATGGAATATTTTCATGTCAGACAATGTTGTCAGATGATTTAACATACATGTCAGCTGTTTTCAGGGTGGAAAGAAGCTCTCAAACAAAGAATCTCCCCAAGCAAGTAATGTTCCACAGGAGCTAACTTGTACAGAAATGCCACAACTAGACAGCGCATCTGATAATGATAGGGCTACACTTTCTGTGGAAAATGAAGAGACCCGTTCTAGCAAGACCATAGCCCAAACAAGCACTGAGAACCCACAGGATGCTGGAAGGGATGTTACTGTTGCTGGTGTGGACACTGCAACATCAACTTCTAATTGTGAGCTTCTCAATGAAAAGGATTCAGATGTTCCTGTAGAGCATTCCCCACCATTACCTGTGAAAGAGACACAGGTTGTCAAAGAAGACCATCCTATTGATGATGTTAAAAATATCAAGTTAGGCGAGGCCGATGTTCCTGTAAAGACTGATCAAGAGAAATCGCAATCAACACTTACCAGCTCTCCTGTGCGCAAGGAAAGCTCATTGAAAGGTGCTGACCTTGAAGTCGAACCTCTTGTCAGTCAAAAGAAGCAATTGGAGAACAAAGCTGACACTTCTCCTATGACAGTGCAGGACCAACTCGATGAGGTAAATTGTTTACCATAGGGAAGAAATTGGTGTAACTGAAGCATCCTGGAGTTTTGCTTTTTCTCATGTGCCTGTCATCTAAAGTTTTACTGATTAGTCCCTTTAGTTGGTCTACAGGCTCAAGGACTGCTGAAGATTGCAGTTTCCTCTGGTCAGTCAAAAGAAGCGAGGTTAGCTCGGGTAAGCTTCAGCTATGATTTCCTCTCTCTTTATCATTGCCAAAGTAGACTTCGGATAGGATTCAGTGGTCAAATCCATTATCTAGCATTGGTTGCAGCGTTTTTGCATGGAACAGTCTCTATCCCTAAAACAATTGTAAGGTATTCTAGTAGATCATGCACTTTCCTGCAATAAGATTGTTTATGGAACCTTATTCAGAAGAATAGCAGGAACTGGTTACTGTATCATGTGTGCAAGCAGGAAAACTACCATTCTTCCTCCTATATAGTTTCCTATCAATCATTTCCTATATGGATGCTGTGTAACCTTTCTTTATAAAATTTCAGGCTTGTGCTGGACTTCAAAGCCGCCTTCAAGAATATAAATCTGAAAATGCACAGCTGGAAGAACTTCTCACTGCTGAGGTGAAATGACATTCCAATTTTATTTACTGAAGTTTCATAGGTATACTTAAATGTATATGATATTCTATCAAAAGAGGATTGTTTACATTGAAGATGCTTGCCTTGACAGAGAGAGCTGACCAAATCATACGAGGGTCACATAAAGCAGCTACAGAAGGACTTGTCAATATCTAAAAACGAAGTAGCTAGGATAGAGTCAAATATGGCTGAAGCTTTGGCAGTGAAGAACTCTGAAATCGAGGCACTTGTCAGTTCTATGGAGACAAGCAAGAAACAGCTTGCTTTATCTGAAGGAAATCTGGCGTCAATGCAGGTTAATTACACTTTACATTTCAGATAAAGTGCACTTACGTAGAAATGTTCTATCTGTTTAAGTGACTTTCTCCACCAAAACTATCAACACTCTTCTTCCTAAAATTTGGATTCTGAGTCCTTTTGTCATATAGATTTTTTCAAGTCTCATATGTCTTCTTTATTCTTTTGTTTGTCTCCTTTATTTGAATGGCATGCACTCTTTTAAAATATACCTGTCAAAGGGTGAATTTTTCATATCTTTCTATAGTGCCTTCGCAAGTATTGGAGCTATCCCGTGCACTGAGCATATGATGACTTTTATTCAATCATAGATTCAGAACAAAATATAAGTGATTTGGAGCCTGAAGGAACCATGGGATTGTGCATGGATTGGGAAAGTACACTAATTGAGATTATAGGAATGTGAATCATATCCGTCTCTCATTGTGCGTTCCAACTTGATTGTTTTTCTAAAATTTGTTATCATTGGGGGCTTGATTAATAATATCCTATCAAGGCTTTTTGCAGTGTAATGTTAAGTTATAGTCTAAACGGGAAAAAAAATGAACAAAACATTTCTTTATGTATCGAGTTATGTGCGAAAGTTATATGTTGTTGTGGTTTTGTTGGTAGGTACCAAGTCACTTGTTGGCCTGTTCTGGTTTTGGAACTTTAATTACTTTGCTAGGTTGACGCAGGACATTTGTAGTCTTCCCTGGAAGTGCACTGAATTGAGTTGTGATTTGAAAAAATGGAAGTTCTAGGATTTAATCTTAGTAAAGAGAATGAAGTTTCTGGATGAATTGAATGACTTGCAATATTAAGGAGAACTCAAAGGAAATTGAGTTAATTATCTATATACTATATGAAGATTGGTTAACTTCAGTGATTTTTAATATTCTTTTATTTTTGGTTGGATCTTTTGTGGCTATATGAAGCTCATTTGCTTGACATTCAGGATTTGTATGATTATTGATTGATCAAATAAATTGAAGCTTTCAAAGATAATCTCTCTTGAAGTTGTTTCCTTTATCACTTGGTTTTGTATATTATGTAGTAGCTGTAATAGTGATAAGATCAGTACTTCACGTGGTTGTTCATCAACTTGGCCTATGTGCCTAACCTGCTTACTTGAGACAGTCTGCTCATGTGTTTAGGAGGAGGTGACATTAGGCAGTTAGTGAGTTTTGAATTATAGCATTCGCTGATAATTGAACCTTTGTTTAACAAGAGCAACACTGTTTAACAATGCTTCTCTTTTTTTCAAACTGTTCAACCTCCTAACCAACCCAGTATGCAGAAGGTAATTTGTCCAATCCTTTCAACATGAAACAAACTTGACCCTGTCCCACCCTACTTGTTTTGGGACTAGTAAGGGTCACTTTTTTCAATGTACTGGGACATGATCCAATCCAACCTGAGAACACCTCTCTCATTTGCATCTCCAGCCTCTGTACTTCACCATCCCCCTTCAATGGTAATGAAAATGCAACAACTACTACTACTACTACCCATCATTTTCTTTTTAGATTTCTATTTCCTAATGACCAAAGAAGACCTATTACCAAGACAACATGATGCCTTTTCACTACATGGTGCAACTTGCTACTAATATCATAGCATTGTGCATGAACTATTGTTTACACTTACATGAGTTACAATAATAATGTTACAGGCTAACATGGAGTCTATTATGAGAAACAGGGAACTGACAGAGACAAGGATGATGCAGGTAAACTGTTTAGCTATCCTTGTTTCTGTCATTTGTTATTTCTTGTTCTTATTATATCCTTGCAGTGCTATTTTATCATAAAATTCTAGATCACTGGTATACTGCTTCATTAGGCTCTTCGAGAGGAGCTGTCTTCGGCTGAACGGAGGGCGGAAGAAGAACGCACAGCACATAATGCTACAAAAATGGTTTGTACTGTGACTAATTCAACCATTTAAACAGTCATGTCTCCCTGCTGTTGCTCGCACTTTGATAACCTCTCTTTGGTAAAACAGGCAGCCATGGAAAGGGAAGTGGAATTAGAACATAGAGCAATTGAGACATCCACTGCCCTTGCTAAGATGCAGGTAATGTAAGGGTATGCCCTTCAAGTTATTTACTAAAAAAGTAATCTGTTCTTCTTCCTCAAAATATTATATAACATAGAACTCATTGCATTCAAGACATGCTGGTGGTATATTGCAGTTGAATATAGTACAATGTTCATGAATTTGAGCCCTTCTTTTTCCATTGTTGGTTCGAGATGTCTGTAATGATAATACAATGGTTTCTTTTACTCAGTCAAAAAATAAAACAACAAACACCATAAGTATGAGTATTGCCTAGCCAAGGAATTCAAGATCTTAGTGTTTTAAATGTTTTTATGATGAAACTGGTGGGCATCTATTTTTCACGTTAATATCAATTATTTTGATTGAATGTCATTATTTCTTCCCTTTTAGAGAATTGCAGATGAGAGGACAACGAAGGCAGCTGAACTTGAGCAGAAGGTGGCACTACTTGAGGTGCTCAAAACAATGTTAACTCTCTTTTTTGGTGAATTTGATTTTTTTTTTTTATGCTCAAAATGCAGTTCAAAGTCACTAATACTTGGCACTTCAGGTTGAATGTGCATCTCTTAATCAAGAGCTGCAAGATATGGAAGCTCGTGCTCGCCGTGGACAAAAGAAGTCCCCAGAAGAGGCAAATCAAATGATTCAGGTACCATCACAAGGCTGTACATCTCATTTTTTTAACTCATTTGTTTGAGTTATACTTTATGCATTGCATGTTAGGCATACTTGTAATGAAATTTTGTTTTGGATAGCTAAAATATTTTAGTAAAAAAAATGAAATACCTAAAATAATAATCTGTTGAACTATTTAACTATCATTTTATCATTCACCCTAATGTGCTATGCTATGTAAGAAAGGTGTAGTTTTTGTTATTGTTATTATAGGGTTAAAAGTATTTACCTATCAAGAGGTTTTATAGAATTTTCTTTTTCAGTTATGAACATCCCTCTCATGCCAAGTTCTATCTTCTTTTTTTCATTTGCATTTTTATGCTGTTTGCAGTACTACTTTGCATGAAATGCTAGCTTAATAACATCATGGTTTCTTTTTTCTTTATATCTGACAATTACATCATTATTTATGAGGGTTCTTACTTTTATTGCTACAGATAATTCTTTTATTTACGCTGGAATAGTGAAAGGTTGTTGAGATTTGATATGATTAGTTATTGTTAGTTCCATTTAACCAGAATCTACTGATAGCACTGATCCTTGACTTGCATAATTTTTATGCACTATAAACTTCTATGGTTAGAGACTGTACCGGTAGGAGTTGTCTGTTAAAAAAATAAAGCATTTCATATCCTTCTGCTTACTTGAAGAGAACAAGTTATAGCACAGCAGTGATCGGTAGTGTGCCAGGTCTATTTGATGACTGAATTTTCAACTGTTAAGATGCAGGCGTGGCAGGAAGAAGTGGAACGTGCACGCCAAGGTCAGAGAGATGCTGAGAGCAAGCTTTCTTATACAGAGGCAAGATTTGTTTGATTTTTTCTGTGAATGTTGCTATTGTAGTCTCCAATTTAATACAAAATTGACATCAAGATCATATACTGATCTCAAGAGATTTCGATGAAGAAGTTTGTCTTATTATTGTACAAAAAACTATGTTGAAAAGTTGCATCGTAATTTAAGCAGTGTTTGCTATGATTTAACCATTTGTTTGACTGCAGACTGAAGCGCAGAAAATGAGAGTTGAAATGGCCGCCATGAAGAGGGATGCTGAGCACTATTCACGTCAGGTATACTATGCTAATGATCTGAAGCAGTTTTATGAAGTGGAAATGTTTCTTTGTCTGAAGAAGATTTTACTGCTGATATGATGTCAAGTTTTTCACTTTACCCACGTGTGACAAATGATTAGTTTATTATGACAAAATTATCTCATGCCCTGAATTGGTTTGCATCATCAGTCATGGAAAACCAAGTTGATTTTGTGTGTGCATTTTGTTAAAGAAATGCATGGTATGATAACTTTTCATTGTGGCTTTTACTCGAGCATCACCTTATATAGCGCTTTTCACAGGAACATGTGGAGCTAGAGAAGCGCTACCGTGAGCTAACTGACCTATTGGTAATGCAGATGCCACATAATCTATCCTTTTACTCAATTTTACTACTATTTTAGATTTATGTCATGGCTTTTTATGTCTGTGTCTGTTTATGATTCAGTACTACAAGCAAACTCAGTTAGAAGCCATGGCTAGTGAAAAAGCAGCTGCAGAGTTTCAGTTGGAGAAGGAAGTAAAACGTCTTCAAGAAGCACAGGTGTGTCATTATGTACTTACTGCTGTCTGATTAATTGCAATTATTCACTCTTAACTCACTTTTCATGTAGCTGACAGCTCCATCTTTGTTTTGCATATTGAACAGGTTGAGGCAGAAAGAAGTAGAGTTTCTCGCCGCACGTCGTCATCTTGGGAAGAAGACAATGAAATGAAGGAACTAGAGTATGCAATTTGGTTTTTTATTGAATAGACATTTTTGCATGCTTCTTCTAGTCCTTTTGGCATTTTATTGGGCACATTTAGAAAAGTCTCATTACCCAGTTTTTATGAACTAAGAATTTAACTGAGCTTTTCTTTGGTAGACCAAGCTCCATTTTATGAATATAGGAGCTCAGTTATGTTTGACAAATGATCATCTAAATACTGCACTGAATCTTTTTTATGCTGTGGCAATGGAATTACTGCAGCTCAGTTAAATATTGAGGAAGATGGTTAAAAGTCTAATTGGACAAATATAGTTTATGCACATTATTGATTGAGTTAATATGGAAACTATGCCAACATTATTCATTGAGTTAATATGGAAACTATGCCCTCTGGGGAAAAGGGGAAAAAAATATGTGCATGTTAACTAACATTATTTGGTCATTTGTTGGATGGTAGTCAAAAGTTTACTCAATGATGCCAGTGATTTATGTTGCGGAGTGCAGTCTAGTAGGTCAAATATGAGTAAGCCAAAGGGTTTTATCAGATAAAATGAATGGATGTAGAAAGTAGCCTATACGAACTTTCAAATACACTCTTGTTCAGGTCCGGCTGATCTCACCTTTCTATCAGTTTCAGAACTATCTCGCCATATAATTCACTAGAAAACAAAAGTGAACTCCTTGGTTGATGATCTTGCATTGAAGGGTCTGTTTGGCCCTACTCTGTTTAAAGGCAAAGTAGCTTTTGGTGCAGTTTTTAAGAACATAGGTGTTTTGATAGCAGTTTTTTTTCTCTAAATAAAGAAAAGAAAAGGCATTTTATCTCAGTCCCACTGCTTATTTCACAATCAATAAAAACCAATCCTTTGCTTTTGCTCTTATGCATGCAGGACCAAATACAACTTTAAGGGAAAATTCTTATGAAGAATGATTCTTCACTCACTAAAAATTAGATTTCAAGATTAGTCTGGACATATTGTATGTCTCATAGCACCATAATATGAGAGAACGATGCCTCGTATTTATTGTTTTCTAGGAATCAGCTTCCGACCTGTTTTAATGGATCAGGATGGAAGATATGATAAAACAAATATATATAAATTGAGTTCAGAGATTTTGAATTATTTTATGAGTCATTTTGAAAGAATTAAAGCATCTATGATGGAACTAGTTATTCATTGAATGCTGGAATGTGTTTTTTTTCTGTTCTTTTCATATACCCCTGTTTTTCTAATCCTGCCTCAGCTTTCATTCTCTTGATTCCTGTATTAGTGCTCCCTCTGATGCTTTATGAAGTTCATGTGTTGTGGTTCTGATTGGAATGCCCATACACAATTGATCAATTGAGCATGGAAGACAAAATATCAGCACTCATTTGTCCCTCCTACTCTTTAATCTAGATATATGTGCTATTGTTTAATTCTCTGATGCTGTACAAAGTTCCTTTTTCTTACAAAGTAATAATTGCAGGCCACTTCCCTTGTATCACCGTCACATGGTTGGGGCAAGTATGCAGGTAAATTTTTCACCTGTAGTAACATACTTTCAGTACCTCTCTTTGTTTGATTGCATATGCTTCAAGCTTCAACCTGCATCATGCAGTTGCAGAAGGCAGCAAAAATATTGGATTCAGGGGCTGCCAGAGTCACTAGATTTTTATGGCGGTATCCAACTGCTAGACTTATTTTGCTTTTCTATTTGGTAAGGAGTATTTTATGCTTAAAATGTGTAATTAAAGATACATGTTATGTAGAAGCATCTAAGTTTTTTGATGGCCATTAAAATCATTTGCAGGTATTTGTCCATCTTTTCTTGATGTATTTACTGCATCGCCTTCAGGTATGGATACTTGGTTGTGTGATCAGTTGTTTATGTTATGGAGACATTCAATGCAAGATGCTTGTTTCTAGCTGTAAACTAGGTGTGCTTTGGACATGCTAAACATCGGTTTCTACTCAGTAAAATCTTATTTCCCAATATCCAGGAACAAGCAGACAGTTTTTCTGCTAGAGAAGTTGCTGAATCTATGGGTCTCGCCAACCATACCTTACCATAATTGGGTAGCTGTTCCAGATCAAAAGTCAATGTCATGAAGTTGTCTAATATACCTGCGTTTTCATTTCTGCAAAGGTGCGCCCATCCACTGTGCATTTTAGGTAATTATTGATCTTGGAAAACAGGGTATAGGTTAGAATAGCAAATTAGTCTAGATGAAGCCACAATTTCAAATGTGCAGCAAATATAGATGAATCATTATCTCCGTCTCCCCCCTGTCAATACAAGTGTGCCTTGTGGGAACTGCTGTCATAATATTCAGTGAGAGCCACCATGTTGTGGAATCCATATGTGGAATCCATACTGTCTTCATGGATTTAATATTCTTTCATTTATTATAGGCAATTGAAAATTTGCACCATTCTCAGAATGGACCAGCAGTTTTCATTTTGGATTTGTCAAAAACATACCCCCACTTAGTTTCTGATTGTGAGCAAATTTGAGACAGATGTCCGATTTTCGGTGAGAATAAATTTCATGACCCGTTTGGTGTTTTGGTGCGCAAGTGAGGCTCACATGGGTTTCACATCGAAAATCATAGAGCCGAAAGCTCCACAGTTTCATTTTGAAACTTTTGATCTTAATGTATATCCTCACTGGTGTGCTTGCATCTTTAAATTTGGATGAGAAGCCTGACAAAGACCTGATTCAAAATAAAGATGGTCAACGGAGATCGGACTCTAATCTCTTAAGTTTGCAGGACAGTAACGACCATTTAGCAACATTGAAATCATTAGAAAATCAAATCTGAGACTTGTTTTATATTTGGTTTTGAATTAAAAGAGGTTAAGAATTAGCCTCTTCAACTTGTGTTTGATAATATATTTGAGAAAGGATAAAAAATACAAGGGGTTAACATTTAAACCAAAACGAGATTAAATGCAAACATGGGCTTTCTTGTTAAACTTTTGGCAAATGGGTTTATAATATTTTTCTTTAATCTTTAATCTTGTGAAAGTAATTCTATTCAAAATCAAGTATTTAATGATATTATATTTTTAATATATTTATCTAAATTTATCATTATATATGCAATTTTATGTCTTTTTAATTGTTAACTAACTATTGTATGGGTCCAAATCACTGGCTTTGTTTTTGTGTTTGGCTAACATAGAATATCTCTTCTTAATGATGCACACCTAGATTAATAGTAAATCTATTTAGCTTGTTATTTGAGTATGTGATATCTGATTTTGTTCAATTCATTACATAAATCAAGCTTACAATAATTCAAGAATATTTCTATTGAGTACCCTTTCATTTCTATTTTTTTTTTAACAAATATACATTTATATTTATTGGTGTTTTGACAACACTATTATCACACTTAAAAATTTAATTAAGATTTTTCTTCACGTAATAACATGAAAATAATATCAGACCATCAAATATCTAAGAAATTATAATTTCTAGAATAACATTTGCAATATCCAAATCTTTTATATAAGAAATATTAATTAATATTTTCTTGATATTATTGATTATGTATTAGTTGTTGTTCAATATTAACTGGTCATCAAGATAAAAACCTACAATAACATAACATAACATTTATCTATGTTTTTTACATAAATACATTTATCAATTTTATTGATTTTAAACTCATTTGACAACATAACCTTGTGAAGTTTTTTATACAATTATTTAGAAACTTGTTTCAAACTATATAATAATTTCACAAGTTTAAAATTTTATTTTCTTTCTTACCTCTAAAGTTAATCCATGTAGGCCTCTTTGTTAAGGTTACAATTTAGAAACATCATTTTTATATCTATTATTATATTTGGATAAAAATAATTAATAATTAATTTATGTACAAGAAATTGATATGCACTAATATTGTATATATTGTATGCATGTCTAATAAATACACAATTCATTATTTTAAGTCTTATCTTAATATTTTTAGGATCAAGTAATGTGACTTTGACAAGATACCATTACTTTTTTAGGTATGTATAAAGATCTCTTTTCTTTTCAAAACTCATATGATATATTTTCTAACTTCTTGTAAGATACTTTGTTAAATATATAAACGGAGGTTAAAATTGACTCTCCTCACAAGTTTTAGGATGTTTTTGAATTTATAACATAAAATTCATTATTTGTTTTAGAGTGTGGTTCTTACTTTTAATAATTTTATTTTATTGAGGTGAATAAAAAATATTAGATTGGTGTATAATAACATTTTAAGAATAAAATTCACTAAGAGAACCTTATATTCTTCATTTCTATTTTTTGTATTGCATTAATTTTTTTTGTTAAATTGATTCTCAACTTCATTTTAGCACTAAAACATTTCAAGAGCCTCATCTTTATTTTTTTTGTGGAATTTTGTCACTTGTTTAACCATGTTTGCCCTTAAATCTGTTGAGATGGACCTTATTCTTATTTTAAAAAATTTATTAATAGTTTTTTTAGTAAAAAGTTATATTGGTATATCAATATAATTCAAAACAGCACAACAATCTCTTCAAAAATAATTTTCTTACATGTAAGTGATTTTGAAAAAGATTTGTCACTATCACACCCAGTATATTAAGAAATTTGATCAATTAACTAGTACTTGTATATTCTCTCACTTGTCTAATAAAAACATATTAAAAAGGACAACCTTTCATAAGTCATTATCCAAGGTGTAAGAGAAAGAGTAACTTTTATATTTTCTCAAGCAACACTCTCTTTTTATGTAAATTAACATGATAAGCTAAAAAACACAGGGAAAAGATGGTATATTCTTGAGAAATGTGAAAAGCCAAACAAATAAATGGACACATTTAAGCAAGGGCCTTATGAATTCATGTTGTTATTGTTAATGTATATGATTTATAACCAGCCAATTAGTTACACATGACATTGTTTTTATTCATGTAAACATATTTAATTTTAATAAAAACTTATTTATCTTTAATATTCATTAAATATTTGATTAACGAATATAGAGTAAAGATAAAGTTTTTAAAATAAAAATATTTTTCAAAGAAAATTATAAAGTTATAATTATAGGATTCATATTGCATCAAAACATTGTTCTTAAATATTCATGGTCAATGCTTTATTAAAACTAAATATTAATTAGAGTTGTTGGTATTGATACATATTATTATATTTTTTATATATAAAAGAAAGCGATTGTTCTTATAAGTTAAGGTGTAAGGGATACTTAAAACTAATACGTAGGTGATTGTCAGATGATATGTATGCTAAACTGATTCGCATGAGAATTCTATATAGAGAGATCATATCTGTCTATGAAAAGACATACATGATAGTTGTGTAAGTAATAAATCATTAGACTTGAGATCATTAGGTTATTATCCGCTTATATATATATATATATGTTTTATTTACCGTTAATTAAATGTAATACCCCACTCTACTAGTAATATATTATTCGCTTTGTCCCATGGGCCTCACAAATTAAATGTAATACCCCACTCTACCGTTAATTAAATGCTTTTTACTAGTCAAGGTAAGATGCTCATATAAGGCTCTTTTTCAAGTCCTCACCCATCGATGTGAGATATTACAAATATTTTATGATAGCCATTGTCACAGCCATAAAAGCTATACACCTTAATAATGATGAAAACAAGTTTATTGATAAGTTTGTTGGTTTATATTAAGATAAGCTTGCTTCTTGACGAACACAATATGACTCATAACACTTAAGATAAACTTGCTTCTTGACTGACACAATATAACTTATAACACTCTAAAAATAATTTTATATCTCTTTTGAATATCAATATGCAGATGAACTGCATTAACAAATGCTAGAGAATAAGAATTGAATTCACAAGGCATAACCATCCCTTAGAGGATAGTTAGAGCAACCTTGATTGATTTAAAAAATATATCCTTTATTAAATGTATTTGTTTAACGACTTAAGCAAGGATGTACTTTGTCTTTTACATCTACATCATTTGCTTCAAATCAATAAAGATTGAATCGCAACCTATCATGGCTTTTCAAATCACCTCAACTTGGCATTTAAAGTCACAAGTCCTCTTATAGTGTGTGATTATTGCATCATTTTTGAACTCATGATTTTAAAGTCCTCAATTATGGAAAGAAATTTTTAGTTTGAATGCATTATATCACCATATCACTTCAAATATAAATAAAGCATTAATATTGGTGTATTATTTTAGAAACTTTTAATATTATTTTCTCATTTCAACCTATATGTTTATTAGGTTTGGTTTCTTTTTTTTTTGGGCCATAAACTGTACAAACTAAAAAAAGGATGAAATCTTAAAGCCTTTTAGGTCATATAGGTGACTAGGTATAAAAACCTAATTTTAGCTTATTTTCAATGTGATGGCTAACATATACAAAAAAAAAAAAAATTGATAGAAGATGGTAGCTTGAACAATTTCTGTTCAAACTTTGACACACACTTATACATCGTTAGATCGAGCTAAATCCCCAACAGTAGGTTTCATATATATAGATCTTCATTAGGTAAGGTTGGTTTGAAGATTTGAGATGTCTAAGTTGGTTTGTTCTTCCTTGCAGCATGGTAGTTATTTTTGTGAGATTTTTCTCAACTCTTTCTCTGTAATGTTGGTGTATTCCAATAATATGTTGTTCTTGATGATTTATATTATATCATTTAGTTTTAACTAAGGAATAATACTTATGTACCCATTATTATTATTAATGGTAAAAGTTTTTAGGTCTATTATGGTCTTGTGATTTTTCCCTACATCGAGGGTTTTTTACATATAAAACCTCTTGGTGTTGATTTATTAAGATTATTTGCTTTCATCTTATTTTTAAATGCATAAAGAAGGAAAAAAAGTGGGACTTGTGGATTTTGAATTTGATTATATTGGCACCTTTTCCTAACTAAGTAATATTATAGCTTAGTTGTGTAGGTTGATTTCATTATAGAGATAAGATGGAAAATGAAGATTAGAGCATGATAAAGCTAACTTCATCTAATTACTTTCTATGAAAAACATCGATGGAGAATTACCTTTTTTGTAATGATTTGTTTTTGTCACTAGAATGTAAAAGAAAAAAACATGTCAATATGAAGGAGGTAAAATAGAATATGCTTAACAGAAAAATATCTGTTAATGTTAAAAACAAATAGGTACCTTCTACGTCTATCAACCATATTTCTTAGCAATATGATTGCTACAAAGTTTAGAAGATGCTGTAAGAAACCTTTAGTAAGGAGACTGTATAAAATAATGATTTTACAAACAAAGATTTTTAGGGGCTAAACCAAACTAGATTTTCTCATGAAAAACAAAATAAAGAATCCAGTGATAAAAAAACAAATGGAAGCTAAAAAGAGGTTTCAATTAAGAAAGGAAATAAATGCTAGCACTGGCACACCTGACATTGCAACGACCCATCCTTTCTTTTTAAAGGAAAATGTTTTTTATTTGTTTTGAGATGAGAAAAAGATTTGAAACATGTTTGATAGTATTATGGTTAATAAAATCCTAACGGGTCTTTAGAGTTCTAAGGTAAATGATTGGTTATGCTAGAAGAAAAATATTATCTCTAAATTATCGTACTTGAGATGAATTGCATTGCTACTTGTCTTATATTTTGAATGCTTTGTTGTGTTTAATTTTACTAGTGGTCTATCTATATTGATGATAATAGGTCTACTACAATGAATTAAGCATTGAGTGAGTATTTTAGCATAAACTTATTCATTATATAGTTCAAGTCATCTTTCCTATTTATAATTGTTATCATTCATTTTGAAAACAATTGATGAATTGATATACTACAACCAATTATTCTTGATCAACACTTGTGACTATTAGTCTATCAAGCCATGCCAATTAATATTCGATGGCCTATATTAGGTTCATTACAGCTAACCTAAATCCTGGAAGGAATTGTTGCTAAATATTTTGTTTATGCAATAACAATTTATGAATAATGTTCTATTAAGGTTCATTTATCCTATAGAAGGCTCACTCATAATTTTATTGAATGAGATATTTTACCCTATTCCTGAATATCTAAATAGTGACCATTATGGGATTGTCTACTTGGAAGTAGGATCTAGCAACATATATTTATTTTTAGACTTGGTTTGGACAATGAACTATATGGGTTCATTTAACCTAAGTTGTATTGTCATGCTTAACAATCATGATGGAATTGAACTTTATAATATTGTCCTAAATAAGTTTTTGTACTCATCGATTGGTAAGACTCGTGTATGTATAAAAACTACAAGTGAACAACTTAATTCTAATTTTTTATTGTGTTTTTTTGTGATTGTTAGCACATAGTTTTAAAACTTTTCAAAAAAAAAAAAACTTAATACCCTCAATTGACATATGAGGGTCATTGATGAATATTAAACCTAAAAGCTTTAAAGTTTTAAAGATTAATTTTTTAGTTTGAAAGCAAAAATAATAGAGTGTTGTTGCATATTAGTGTCTAAGATAATAGCTTATTATAAGTCTATTTTCCCCACATACTAAGAGTGAATTAAAAAAAAACTTAATTTTGACATAATGTTAAAAGGAAATGAGGTAGTTTTTTTTACATGGTTGGAATTAGCCTATATAGGATTTTTAATGTGGGCCAAAACCTAATAGACCTTGTAAACTTGTTCTAATACCAAAAAAATGCATGTATGGTTGGTTTTGAGTTTTTATTTTTGAAAACCAAAAAGAGAAATATTTATTGTTTCAGCAGTTCAGAACCAAAATTAAAACATGAGGCAATTAAGTTATGAAAATACAAGAAATGATAAAAACATGTTAAATACAAGATAGAGACTTGGTGTAGGTTTTATTTAAAATGCAATTTGAAAAAAAAAATATTTTTGAAAATAACTAGAATTGTAAAAGATAGGTCTTTCAAAAGACTTATTGTGGTTAGGTTTGTCACACCCAGACATAACGGCTACTAATTAAAAAAATATCTCAATTGAAAAAAAAAATATTTGACATCTTGTTCTTTTAGGGAAAAATATCTTGTTCAAGGAGTCGTCACCTAGTATTATGGTCACTAGAAACTTTAATTGGTCAACAAAGATTATATGGTTTAAGACTGGTTATGTAAAAGGAAAAATGCAATCACCCCTTAAGCGTCCTATCTAAGGTAAGCTGCATTGCTAGTTTTATCTAAAATTGCTAAGAATTTATTCTTTTATTTCTCTTTTTTATTCTTTCTTTTATGTTTTTGACTTTGGCATCAGTGAACAATTCTTATAAATATTTTCAATTCTAGCGTTGGTAAATATCACACAAATCCAAAAAATACGATACTCGACTCTAGCGTTAGTGAATATTTTTGCAAAAAATAAATTTGAAGAAGAAATTTTCTATGTCATTTTTTTCTTGTTTATCATTTATTATTATTTGCTCTTTTTAGATGGAAACAAAAAAAAAACATTACATGATAAATTTGCATTTAGCAATAATAGACCACAGATTGAGCACATAACTTTAAAAAAAAATACAAAATACAAGGAAAAAAATAAATCAAAGTGCAAGGAGCCCACAAATAAATCAACAAAAATCCCCAAATATTTTTAAAAAATTTTGATATTGAAAAGCGGCTTGCTTGGCCAAACATCAAATTAAAACAGACATAAAAATTATAAATAAGGCATAAGAGTGTGTTTTGCCAAACACATCCTTAATAAACATAATTTGGGCCGGCTAGGTCTAAAGCCCAAATTCAACCAACTAATTACCTTCGCACTATTTTCTTGCAACAATTACATAGAAATTGAAAGAAGAATAAGACTTTACCTAGTGAAGCTGAAAGCAAAGGTAACAGTGCAGACATCGACAGGAGAATACTCTCATCCTTCTTTTTTCAATCTCTCCTCTCTCTGTTCTTGTTTCTTTTTTTTTTATTCTCTCTTATAATGGCCTCCATTTAGGTTTTTTTTTTTTTTGTTAACCCCCTATAGAGTTTTTTAATCTTGTCTTTTTTTAGAGTGTTTTTTTTTTAATGGCCTCTGTTTAGTTTTTTTTTTTGTGATGGTCTCTCTCCAAGTTTTTTGTGATTGTCCCCCTTTTACATATATTGACGTTTGTATAGTGTCAGAGTCCTTTCACATGTAAGAAACAAATTTTCAATCAAACTAATTCTTTTTTTTTTTTTAAGTTTGAATTTGATTAAGAATAAAATTTGAAAGCGGATAACTATCATTATCTTAAAAATAAGGATAGAATGATAAAAGTACATTGTAATCCTAAATTTCACATAAGTTGACAAATCACACTTTTCATCGAAATAAATCTCCGATCTTTCAATTTTACATTTAAAACCCTGTAAAATTAAATTAAAAAGCCAATGAACTAAAATTGAATTACAACAAAGTTTAAGGCTAACCTAACAACTAAATTGAATGATGATAAGACATTTTAGCAATACAACTGCATTAATATGTCACTTTGAATACATAATACACATAAGATTTAGTCTCAACAATATATAAGTCTTTTAGACATAAACATAGTGTAAAAAAAAATCATGTCTTAATATTCAAACAAAGAATCTTAACAAAACAAGATAAAGGTCATAAATTTATGGTTAAATAAGCATCAAACCTCCGTTGGTGCTCATAAATTGTGGGCATTAAAACAGTATAGTTTTGAGTTATCTCTTTAGTAGTTTAAAAGATTCTATCATAAGTTTTAAACATGCATAACACCAATGGTACCTCACAACCACAAACATTCAAAAGAAAAACCCATAACATTTCAACCTCTTACAAAAACTATACCAAGTCCCACATGACCACATACAATCAACAATAAATTTATAACAGTTCAACAAGAAAACTTTAAGCATCTTGTAGGTTAAAACATAAGACAATAATAAAGGATTGCATTTGAAAGGATATTGATATCATTTCAAATATGCAAGGCCATACATTTAAACATTTGAAAAACATCAAGCACATGGAAACTTAAAGAAGCAAATGCATGAATAAAAGGGTAATACCTGAATGGTATAACAAGGATTCGGTTGGACTGATTGTAAGGTGGTCCTATTAGATGATAATAGTTTAGTTTCTATCACTTTAAAAGCTCTCTTTCTCTCGTTCTTTCCTTACTTAAAACTTAAAAAAATAAAGACTTAAAGCCAAAACCATAGTTTCCTTTTGATTTCCTTTTTTCTATGTGTCACCACCCTTAATTACAATTTTTTTTTTCTTTATATTGCTATTGTATTGCCCTCATTATTAAAATCCTAGGCCATTATTTATAGGAGAAATGGTGTAAACCTAAATCCTAGGATTTAGAAATGTCTAATCTACACTATTAAAATAAATACAATCAAACATAAGACAACCAAGTTGTAGTATGTGATTGTGAAATGCTCTCTCATAGGATTCAACAATAAAGTCATTGAGGAAAAAACAAAAAGGATGGCATGAGACTCATATCTCTTTAAGAAAAGGCAAACCACAATGAATGATACTAAGATTATAAGATGTTGATACTTGAAATTGGACAAAACAACACCAAGATCATAAAAAATGATAGTGGCTAGTGAGGATTTGGTCGAGAAAATGACAAAGATGGCTAAAAGTTTATTTAATTAAGCCTCGATTCAATTAATAGGACCTCTCAAACTATGCCAATTTGATATTTTGATCTTTGATCCTTTAATTCCATCAATTGCACCATTAATGTGCTTTTAATAATAAAACAAAATATGTGTTGTCCTATTAAAATATAGGATATATTTGAGTGATCTGATTTAAAAATATTTTTGGATTTTTTCTTTTTTTTGCTATTTTTTGAAAATATTTTTGCTATCTTAGAAAAACTTGTTAGCTGTAAAAATAGGTATAACAATTGCCCCTGTTTTATAATTTTTACGATACATAGTCTTATGGAAAAAACTTTATGTAGCAAGCTTGTAAATATAATGTCTACAGGAATCTTTAAAAAGTGGCAAACTTAAGAGGTGATTTCATTAGTAAATTTTGAATTTTGATCAAATATAGAAACGACCAACATTAATTTTTTTTTTATTATAGAGTTTGTTTAACTTTCCTAGCTATGGGATTTGGTCGAAGACATCTCAATTGTAGGAGTGAAACTTTCTAATAACAAAATTGGATTCTGGTTGAATTCTAACATAATATTAGATCTCTTAGTGCAAGTTGAATTCTTGATAGTTCTTTGTTAACCTAGATTTATTAGAGCTATGTTGGACTCCATCTGAGATTTTTTATTAGAAGTTTTTGTAAAACATTCCAACAATGCTAAACTTTTATGGGTAACACATAAATATTATAAAAAACATAAGTAAAAAAATCCAAAAATATATATTTTTCATGTAATTGCATTGTTTTTGGTATTTTCAGTGTCTTTCAAAAGAATTAAAAAATTAAAAATTAACTTTCAATGCATTTGATATTTAAAATGCTTATTTCAAAATCATTAATCAATTTTATTAAGTTGATGTTGATATTGACGTTGTTTTTTTCTTTAAATATCAAAATATAAAAAAATCAATGATTTTTCTAGTTGCTCATGACAAACAATTAAAGAAAAAAATAACAAATTATTTTACTTATAAATAAATAAAATAGTTTTACCACTAACAAAAGCAAAATGGGAGAGCAAATTAGTTTGAGAAGTCAACAATAAATCAACAAACAAACCTTCTATCTATAAGAAGAAAAGGCAAAAAAACATGACCCCTTCTCATGCTCTCTCCATCTCCCAACGCTGGTCAGCACCATTTTTAACATTGAACTCCCTTTTCTTTACACCATCATCGCCTAATACTATTTTCCCTTATACTACTTCTTCTTCATTAAGAACCCTCTCTTGACCATACGAATAAAGAAAACAAAGAAAGAAAAACAAACCAGTCTTTTCTTCCAAAACTAGTAGTCATTCACAATTGACATGACCAAAAGATTGATATCTTCTCTCTAGTGCAAGAATGTTGAAATAATAAATAACCTAGTAAGATCGGGGTTGAACCACAAGGAGGTTAACTATAATAATAATAATAATAAGTTAAAAAGAACTTTGAGATGTAAGATTAATACAAAGATTAAACAATGATAAAAATAAATATCAAGATTAGAGGATTCACTAATGGTATTAAAAATAAATATAATATAAACTCTTTTTATTACTCAACTAGAAACCACACACAAAAGAAGTTCTAATCAAATGATTTGTTATTAATAGCTCATTATAAATTGTTAACATGATCATATTAATTATCTTATTTAAGTAACACTGAATTTTTCAATATTATCAGGAATTTATGATGCCAACTTATGTTAATAATAAATCAAGTTCTTTTCATAGCACATGTGGAGGTCATATCATATGGTTGGCAATGAAAGTACAAAGTATTTATTGTACCAAGTATTATATAATACAAATCTAGATTAACCATTTAACAAGTAAGGTATTAAGAATTAATAAGATAAAAATGATAAGACATGTTAATAGCAAGTTGTTTAGGATATAAACATTAAAGTCCAGATGGAGTTTATATTATAGTTATTCTAACACCATTAATGAAACCTCTTCACATTGACATAATAAACTTAGCTAAACATAATGAAAAAGAGAAATATATATAAACAAGAGAAGAACATAATTATATAAGTATAGTAAATGAAATGAAAGACATAAACAAGATATGAATGAAACTATAACATGAAATAAAACTAGAACATTAAACTATAAAGAAAGAAAACAAATAAGGAAATAATCTTGATCTGAAACCAAGATCCCTAAATACATGACAAGTACCTCCTTTTATAGGCTAAAATTTAGAGCTATTGATTTGATGGCTAATTATAGAGTGGGTGACCACCTCTTAACTTTGTGACAATTCTTATCTTTTTGTCTGAATACAACATTATTGATAACATTAGAATTTGAACACAGAAATTGTCTCAGCTTTCCAACAAAAAAAGAATTGGTGCATTTGGATTTCTAGTACTCAAGATGTAGGTTGAATATTGAACAATGTCTGGGCTACATGACAAATTCAGACTTCTCTTTTGATGCTAAGATTTGGACTTCTAAATGGTAGAATTGAGTCTTGGACTCTCATAATATTTTAGGCTTATGTCTTAGCTTTCTAGCCATAAAAAACAAACTGAAATCCAAGATTTACAATTCCAGATATGACCTAATGACTGAACAGTACTCTAATTTGAATTGAATTGGCATCTCTTTTCTAAGTTTAGCTTTTTCTTTGTTCTTTCACTTTCAATAATTAATCACATCAATCAATCCTTTGAATTGTGAGATATACCTACATTTAAAATAAGTATTTACCATAAATTAAAACTATCTTATATTATTAAATTTGTTATTATAAAACATGCTTAAGTTAGGAAATTTAATGATACTTTAAGTACATTATAATGATATAAAGTCTTAATAAGAATGTACTTTTCAGTACTCATCAACAATCTATCATAAACACTAGCCACACATGCCAGGTAGCTCCACCTTATTGGTAGCTATGAAAAGCAGCAACTGAAGTAAACTCATTGGACTCTCTCTAATTTTTTTTGTACAACTATCAAACCTTCCTTGACTTTCCACCAAGCTATAAACTGACTCGGTAAATAGTAATTCCTTTCTACCATAGACTTTAGTAGCCTCTCAGTTGTTGAAGACCACCGCGAGCAGCAACCAACCTTGTTTCTTTTTTGTTATAATAATTGATGTCATAAACTGAGCCTTTCAAGATTTAGAAGTTGTTTGGGCACCGCATTCCTAAAAAAAATTTAATTTTTTTTTGTATGTTTTGCATCATTTTGATGCATTGAACTTAAAAATAATTTAAAAAATAAAATAAAACCCTATTTAGATTTACAAAAATCTAACAAGTGAAAAAGACAACTTTTAGGTCATAAGGCTTGTTTGAAAAATACTCCCTAATATTTTTTTTTTCAAGTCATGTATTTGTGCCTTTTTAGTGTCTCGCCAAACACAACTTTATATATATATATATATATATATATATATATATATATATATATATATTAGATTTAGTGTTTTGTTTAGTAATTTGTGAGTATCAACCAATGTTGTTTTTTTTTTTTGCAATAATAGTTGATGTCATGGGTCTATTTAGATTTATCAAAATCCGACAAAGAAAAAATACAACTTTTAGGTTATAAGGCTTATTTGGAAAATGCTCTCAATTTTTTTTTTCAAGTCATGTATTTTTGTTTTTTTAGTGTCTTGCCAAACACAACTTATATATATAGATTCTAGATTTAATGTTTTGTTTAGTAATTCGTGAGTAACAACCAACCTTGTTTCTTTTGAGTTATGATAGTTGATATTATGAGTTGAGTTTTTCAATGTTTAAAGCTTTGTTTAGATTTATCAAAATCTAATTGAAAAATATAATTTTTAGGTCATAAGGCTTGTTTGGAAAATGCTCCCCAATTTTTTTGTTCAAGTCATGTATTTATGCCTTTTTAGTGTTTCGCCAAAGACAATTTTATATATATATATATATATATATATTAGATTTAGTGTTTTATTTTGTAATTTGTGAGCAACAACCAATCTTGTTTGTGGCGAGACACTAAAAAGACATAAATACATGGAAAAAAAATTATATTTGCATATTTTAGTATATTATAAAATCACAAAAAATAATTTTTTTATTTTTACATGTATTTTTAATTTAGTAATTAGTTTATTAAAATCATGAGAACTTGACCTACATTTTAAAAATATCAAAAAAAAATTATTTTATTTGTTCTAATATCAAGGATTATGAACTTATACGTAAGATATATTTTTAATATCAAAAAAATAAAAAATATATATTTTGACTCTAGAATATCTAGGCTTTAATCTGATAAGATAAAGACTTTCTTACCGAGAATTTTTTTTCTTAAACCTTAGATAAACTAACAGTTAGAAAACACAACAATATACTAGTTTATATCAGACAAACATATAATATAGTTTATCTTATATAAAATATATTAGAAGTGATATGTCATCTATATACATAATTAGTTATTTTATTTAAATTTTCAAGAATAATTTGAATTTTTAATGATTAAAATAAAAATTCATTATTTTTTTTTCATCATCAAAAAATCTTGATTTAGAAAAAAGATCATCTCAATACCATAAACACGTGTGACACTAGCAATGGTCTATAACAATAAAACCTGGCTCGTTCAATTTGCTCCCTTCTTCTGTTTCCTTGCTTTTCTCTTAGCTTCAAATGCATTTACTTCTAAGCTCAACATCGGCATTCATCTCCATGCTTGGTTTCTCAGATTTCGATATTTGCCCATGATTGTTCAAAGCCCCAGAACACTCCTCCTTCATGTGAGTTGATAACTGATGACACTATCATTGTCCACACCACATCAGCATTTCTATTTGGCTGTCAGCTGTCATGGCCACGTTATGATTCCACTAAACATTTTTCAAAATAATGATTGAACTTTAAAATGGTGGGTTGTGGCTCTGATATTGATGTTGAATGTTTTGTATTATGGCTAAAACATTGTTTGTTAAATATTTAAAAATATTTTTTAATTAAAATTAATTGTTTTTAATATTTTTAATCATTTTAATGTGATGATATTAAAAATAAATTTTAAATATATATTAATATTAAAAATGTGAAATATATAAAAATATAAAAACATAATTTTAATTAAAAAATATTTTTATAAAAGAACATCACCATGCACCACCTTACTACATACACACTTATTATTAGATTTGAATGGTCTTGTTATCTTTTTCATATAAAGATAAATCATGTTTTATCCTTTATAGAATAGTTGTTTTTTTTAAAAAGAAGTTGATTTTATAAAAAGTGATTTTTTTTTATATTTGTCAATATTATAAAAAAATAAGTTAAAAAAATAAATTTTAATATTTGACTATACTATAAAAAATCAACTAAAAAATAAATTATTAATGTTTTATTTTTTTAAGTTTATTTAAAAAACAAAAAATTTAATTTAACAAATAAAAAAATTCAAAAAACATTAATTTTTTTTAAGAAGAAAAAAAGCCCCCGTTATCGTACTTTCTAGTAACGCAATCAAGATTTTAAATGATTGCAGCCTAACAGGTGTAAAATCTAAGAAAACATTAAGATATTTCCCTTAAAATACAAACAATATTCAAAAGGTACTCTATTCTTATCGCAACATTTGAGATATTTTTAGTATTCATTTGAAAGTAACATAGCAACCAAAAATAACTTTCAAACTAGTTAACTGAGAAATAGTTAGGGAAATATTTTAAACTAGTTCAGCTGATTGTGCTCCCGAGAATACCGCAAGTAGCGCAGCTAATAACGCAAGCTACTGAAATTTTAAAATTTTAAATTCGATTTATTCTTGTTAGTTTTATTAGTTATTTTAAATAAAATCTAAATTTTTTTATTTAATCGTGGCTGTAATCGTATTAGTTATTTTACTAAGTTCTTAAAATTATTTTTTTATTTCATCATTTATTTTATTTACATACTTATTAAAGTCTTATGATAATATTATCAATTTTTAACCAAGGTTTCAATTTTTATTTATTATTTTTATTATAATTCATCAAAATTATTTTATTATTCTAAAAACATATCTATTTTAATTTTTTTCCTGATTTTTTTTATCGTGCAGAACTCGTTACTAATTTTAGCATAGTATATACTTTATTTTTTTAATTTTATTTCAGCAGCATGGGCAAGAGCGCACATTGCACATATGCTGGGTCCGTCCATGTGTACAGGCGTTGAAATGTTTTAGCAAACACACCATTTTTTACTTTTCAGTTCATGCATTATCTATTATTGAACAATATCTTTAACGAGGAAGAATTGTAATAAATACACCTATCATATTGATTTGATTTGTTTTGTTTCTGGTTTCATATAAATCACATTGCCATTGTCTAAATCCTGTTTATTTGTTAGAAAGTAATTTATTTAAAAAAATAAATTTAAAAAAACAATTTAAAAAAATAAATTATTTTATGATATTTGATAATGTAATAAAAAATAAGTTGAAAAATACTTTCAAGTGTTTGGTTATATCATGAAAAATAAGCTGAAAAATAACTTATTGATTTTTTATTTTTCTCAAATTTATTAAAATAATGAGGAATAAATCTTACAAATTAAAAAGTTGAATGAGAATGAAATTAAAAAAATATAATTTCTTAAATTATCTCAAATAAAATAAATAATAATTAAAATAATAGAGATCAAATCTAAAAAATAAAAAAATAAAAGATGAAGAAATTAAAATAATAATAATTAACATTTCATAAATTATTTCAAATAAAATAAGTAACAATCAAAAGAATAAGGACCAAATTTGATATATAAAAAATTTTAATAAAAAAAGATACGGGAAAAACAAATAAAAATTATAAAAATAAGGACCAGGGTTAATATAAAAATTAAATTTTAAGAAATGAAATTAAAAAATAAATATTCAAAACAAAATATATATAGCAATCAAAAGTTTAAGGACCAAATTTGACATAATCAACAAATAATATGACATTTCTAAAATTTTCACAACTTTCAGAAAGTGTTTTTCGCCTAAAATTTTATAGGAAAATATTTTTCTATAAATCAAACCAATTTTTCCTTTTACTGAAAAGTGTTTTCCATTCACCAATTTTTCTAACGACAAACAAACAGGGCCTAGATATTTAATATTAAATAGGTTATTTCTTGCATTATACCGTGGATTAAAAAAATGGATGTAAAAAAAATGTCTAAGTTATGAGGATTTTTTAAAAAATATTATCATTAAATTTGATCCAATAAGTTAAATTAGAAAACTCCCAACTTAAATCCCTGTTTAGCTCGAGTTTCAAATTAAATTATATAAAAGTTGTCTAAATGTGATTTTATAAACTTGATAGGTCCACAAATTAAAAAAAAAGAAAAAAAAGACAAAATAAAAAGAAACAAAGACTAGGCACATATATCCAAAAACAATCTGGATGACTAGTAAAAATATAATTAATTTTTTTTTAAAAAATTCCAGATAACATCTTTTAGTTTTAAACAATGAGAGGATAATATATTGAATCGATTTAAGTTAATTTGAGTTAACTTGTTAAACTCATGGTTTGAGTTATGGATTTCAAACATGTACAATAATATTTTGTTTATTTAATTATATAATAAAAACATGAATATCAATTCAAAATTAATTAAATAGTAAAGATAAAACTAATAAAAAAAAACTAGTAAAATAATTTAATAATAAGATGATATGAAAAAATAAAATTAAAAAAAAAAACTAAAAACAAGCCAGGGTCAAGATTGGGTGGCTTGACACATAAAAGCCTTACAAAAAGCATAGCTTATTCGTTTGGTATATTTAGTTATTTTTATTTTTTATGATTGTTGTTAGAGATTGTTGTTTACTTTTTTTTTTTTTTAAAAAAAAATAGTTGAGGTGTCACCTTTAAAGGTAGACACCTAAAATTTGACTATTATTATAGTGCTTGAAAAATTAAAGGGTGGGTTTTTTTGTTTGAAAATCCATTTTCAATTTACAAACACCACAAAAAATTCTTTAAAATATCTACTAACCCTAAACCATCCAAACAAATTAAAATTAACTAAATAAAAAAAATCAAATTTTTTATCCATGTTTATGAACATCAAACTCTTTTTGTCAAATTAAACCTATAGATGTTAATTTTGATCATTTTGATTGTTGGAATCATGACAATAAACTTTATCTTTCTTCCATCATTTTTTTATGATTTTCCTTTTTTTTTTTAAACTTGGAGACTTAATAATAATTAAAATAAAATTTTAAATCAAAATAAAAATTCTGGTGATTTTGGTGTAAGTAATGCGTTTTCTCTATGTTTTATTTTTTAATATTCTATCTTTTAATTTGGTTATATATATATATATAGAAGGATTTAATTGTAAGAAAAGAAATTTTGAAAATGGAAAGCAAATTTAAGGTGTTTCATTGTGAATTACCTAGGAAAAAACCCCAATTTTTTTTAGTATTTATGTTAATAATTTTTACCTTGAAAGTTTAATCGAAAGTTTAATATAGTTGATTATTTTTATTCCCTGTATTATCATTTAATATTAATATAATATCTTAAAATTATGTGATGATGATTTTTCCAAGATATATTTGTTTTTGCCAATTAACCTCCTTTTCAAATTAATTTTCATATAAAAAACTTTAAATCAATTCATATTTAGATATTTTTTTAATAACTTTAATGTATTGATATAAAAATAAAAATAAAAATAAAAATTATTTTAATATATTTTAAGGAAGGACAAACACACACGGAGTCTCTATACATTATTGTATTAGACCAAGATTTTTATTAAATCAATACAAGATAAACTCATTTTTTATGGATACAATGTGAATCTTAGGATAATATATGCTTTATAATTAGATATTTTGTTGAAGTCTCCCGCTCTTAATATAATGATATTATTCCTCGAATTAGATTTGTTAAAATAGTACACAGTGACAAGCGAAATGAATTAGTGGGAGGAAAGTGAAGTATATCCTTTCAATATTCCTAATCCAAAGGAGGCGAAGGACAGTGTTGATCTCGACATATTCACGCGCAGTGGACCAGGGCACCACCATCGAGCCGAGGAGTGTCTGTAATTATAATAGTAGTTGTTTTTTAAAATATTATGAAATAATATTTTTTTTAATTTTATTTTGGATGTTATCATTTTAAAATGTTATAAAATTATAAAAAAATTAATTTTTACTAAAAACAGAAAAATAAACCCATTATTATCAGTTTGTTTGTGCTGGCAAAGTTTAGTCGTGACAGGGGGAATGGATGTGCACGATACCCCCAAATAATTGACAGACAGAACCCCACGTGACTAGTCCTTTCCTTCGACCCAGCTATTATTTAATTAAATTAAAAAAGAAATTAGAATTAAAACGTTTTATCCATTTTCGTGGACAGGAAAATGGACACAAAGGAATCCTTCCTTACCGCTCACCTCCTCCTCCGCCGCCGAACACGGACAAATCTGTCACTCCTCCACTCTTTCTTGTTCCCTTTTTTCAACGGAGTCAAGTCTCTCTCACTAGTTTATATGATGCTCTTCCATCGTTGCAGTGACAGCATGAATTTTTTTTTTTCTAGTTTTGATATATCAGTCCTAAAAATAATAAAAAAATTATTTTAATATATTTTAAAATAAAAAATACCATGCACTTAATAATTTATTATATTTTTTTTCTGTTGATTAAAGAACAATCAATTAATATATAATTTTTTTATTAATATAAATATTCAGACTAACTTATTCCAATGATAAATAATTTTATAAACCCTAAAATTAATAACTATATAACACTAATGGTTACGGTAAATATCACGAGAAATAGAGTTTTTAGCGTGTGTGTCACGTGAAAAAAGCCCTGATTGATGATGGAAAATCTGAACTTACCGTTTGGAAAGCGAAGGGCGTGATTAGCGGCCGAATCATTATAAAAGTTCTTACTCTCTAAAATAAATACAAATTGGAAAAAGTGAACTCTGTTTTGTATTTGGGAGCATAGTAACTTTTATTTTCAGATGTTTTTTTTAAATATATTTAATATGAAAAAAATTAAATTGATATTTTAATATTCATAATGATTTTGATGTTCTGCTATATATATATATATATATAAAATTTTTTTGGATATTTTTTAAGTAAAAATCACTTTATATCATAATACTAAATACATATTAAAGTGGTATTTGTTTTTACAATAACACAATAATTAAAAAAAAATCTTTATTGTTTTGACACATAAAGATTAAAAATAATTTTTTAAAAATATTATTTTAATAAAAAATATTTTAAAAAATAACACTATTAATTTAATTCTTTTTATTTAACATAATCATTAAAAACTCATCTATAATCTATTGGATTCTTATCAAATTATCCATATTAGGAAGTATTTTAACGTGTAGATTTCATCCAATGTTAACTTAAAAGATTCAAATAGGAAGTTAAGAACTAAACGATAAATTAATTATTATTATTATTATTTTATAATTTAAAATGTTCGGTCAGCTTACAGCTTACATGTATATAACTAATTCCTGAACCTATTAAATATTTTATAAGTTTAATAAATAAATAAAATACTACAGAAATGATAAACATATACATTAAAACTTAAATCTAAGATACATAGATAAAAAAACTTACTAGAATTGCTCTACCAAAATTGGTAGGTTACAAGCTTTGATATAGATAAATTAATTATTAATTGCATGCATGAATGAGGATGCTACCTAGGTTTATTTAAAATTTTGATAATAATTATAGTTTAAAATATTTTTTATTTAAAAATATATTAAAATAAATTTTTTTATTTTTTAAAAATTATTTTTAAAACCAGTATAAAAATATAAAAAAATATTTTTTAATAAAAACAAATGAATTTTAAACGAACTCATTCCTAAACGGGACCTTAGTTTAGCGCTGCTGCTGCTGCTGCTGCTGTGGATTATTATAAGAATTACCTGCTGCTGCTAAGGATTATTATAAGAATTACAAGTGCTGCCGACCAAATTTCCAAACAAACTGAAAGTAACGAGGAATATTTTTTTGCTTTTTCTCACCTCCAAATTTTGATGCCTACCCCAAGTAATTGTACAGTGTAGAATAACAAGGGCTTTGACTTTGCCTGCTACTCGTAGGTTTTTTTTCAACGTTAATGTTTCTGTCGAGCAGAGACAGAGCAAAACCACGACTCCAGAGCTAGTTATTTAATCTCTATATATTTTGTTGTTTGATTTGTAAAGAAAGAAAGATCAGGTTTAGGTTTCAGTTTCGGTTTCGGTTTAGTGCGATATTCGAAGATCAGCAGAGAGAGATTAAGTCAACTAAGAATGGAGAGCACGCTGAAGGAGATGAGAGACGGAGCTTCGGTGCTCGACATGGACCCCAAATCCACTGTCGGTGGTGGTGTTGAGGACGTTTATGGCGAGGATCGTGCCACTGAGGACCAGCTTGTGACTCCATGGACAATCTCCGTTGCCAGGTTTGGTTTTTAATTTGTAATAGTTTTCATTTTGATCGTCAACTTTTGTTGTTGATGGTAATAATAATACTGGGTTGTAGTGGATATACTTTGTTGAGGGATCCACATCACAACAAAGGGCTTGCTTTCACTGAGAAAGAAAGAGATGCACACTACCTGCGTGGTCTTCTTCCTCCAGCAATTATCTCTCAACAGCTTCAGGAAAAGAAATTGATGAACACCATTAGACAATATCAACTTCCTATTCAAAAATATACGGCCATGATGGAACTTGAGGTATTATTATATATAATCTCAAATGGGATCTGTTTTTATTTATTATGGTGGGTCCAATTTTTTTACATTTCTCAAAATATAACACGTAGATTCTACTAGTACTACTACTAAAATAATGATGATGATGATGATGATTTTTACTGTGGGGTTAACAGGAAAGGAATGAAAGGTTGTTTTATAAGCTTTTGATCGATAATGTTGAGGAATTGCTTCCGGTTGTTTATACACCGACGGTTGGGGAAGCTTGCCAGAAGTACGGAAGTATTTTCAAGCGTCCTCAGGGTCTATATATAAGTTTAAAAGAGAAGTATGGATATTTCTTTCCTTTTTTTACTTAAATCTGGTCAATATTTATAATTTATGAGCTCATTTTAGGAAGTGGTTGGTTTTCTAGGGGGAAGGTTCTTGATGTGCTTAAAAACTGGCCTCAGAAGAGTATTCAAGTTATTGTTGTTACTGATGGTGAAAGAATTTTGGGACTTGGGGATCTTGGCTGTCAGGTACAAGGATATTTACTGGAAAGGGGAAAAGAAGTTTCATTTTTCTTTGTGGTTTATAAAATATGTACGTATGATTATGCTGAAAATGTTGCAGGGAATGGGTATTCCTGTTGGGAAGTTGTCTCTTTACACTGCACTTGGAGGAGTTCGTCCTTCAGCTGTAAGCATTTTCAGAACATTTTAAGTCTCTTCTCTACTTGACTGATTTTCATTAGGTTTAAGATGTTGCTTGCATCAAGTGCTTCATATTCCCTTAAAGATCTATGCGTGTATATGTAGAATAGTGTATAATGGCTATGGAGTATCTTAACTGTTTGTCTTTAAAATAAGATCATGGATTGAGACGCATCATATGGTTTGATATCTTGTCTGATGGGACTATTTCCTGTGTTCTTTTTATAGTGTTTACCAGTAACCATTGATGTGGGTACGAACAACGAGCAATTGCTGAAGGATGAATTCTACATTGGACTGAGACAGAAGAGGGCAACTGGCCAGGTTTTATAATTGAGAATACCTTCATTATGGTCAGGCATGTAAAATATAATTCGCAATCAAATAAAATTTTGTGTTTTCTCTTACTTCCAGGAATACTCTGAACTTCTCCATGAGTTCATGACCGCTGTAAAACAAAATTATGGGGAGAAAGTTCTGATTCAGGTCTGATGCATAGTTGACTTATAAGATCCCAAAGTTTCATGTTCCTAACTCACTTCTGATGTTATCTACATTTTTCCTTACCAAATTTTGCAGTTCGAAGATTTTGCTAACCACAATGCTTTTGATCTGCTTGCAAAGTATGGCACAACTCATTTAGTCTTCAATGATGATATACAGGCATGAGGCTCTCTAATCGTGAATCATTACTTAAGACACTGTTTCCCTACTTCTTTAATATGTTATTCTCTGTCTATTGCAGGGGACGGCTGCTGTTGTTCTTGCAGGACTTATTTCAGCACTGAAGTTGCTAGGTGGTTCCCTGGCTGATCACACTTTCTTGTTCCTTGGTGCTGGGGAAGTGAGATTCTGTCTTTGCCATATGATTTTGTTCTTTCTTTTCTTTCTGCAGCATGGGAAAAAAAAATGAAAGACAAGAAGAATTAGTCGATTATAAAAGACTTTGAGAAGTAGACTATGGAATGAGTGATGACATTCTTGAGTGTTTAGTGTGAAAACATGAGTTTCTTTTCCTTTTTTTCTCCCTTTTATTTAATGATTTCTTCGTTCAAGTTTTTCAGATAATGATAGGACTTACAAGATTATTGCTCATCCACATCCAATTCTTTCCAGCATTAAAAATCTTGTGGTTATGTTATATATGTATTGATTGAGCAGTTAATTTGAAGTGCAGCTTTCTGATTTTGCAGGCTGGAACTGGTATAGCAGAGCTTATAGCTCTTGAGATGTCAAGACGGGTATCGTTTTGCTCTTACAATATTCATGTCATCTTTAGTGATTCGTATCTTTTTACTGGGATTTGGAGTAGCACTATATATCACTTGAATTTATCTTCCATATATTTTTTCATTTACATGTTTCTGACTCCCCCCCCCCCCCCCTTTTTTATTTCCAGTCAAAAATTCCCTTGGAGGAGACTCGTAAGAAGATTTGGCTGACAGATTCGAAGGTAATACCGAAGCAGAATTTTTTATGACCTTGCTAAACAATTTATAGCTACGAACAAGCTCTAGAATTATTTGATTGCCTTTCATCCCCCCATCTCTTAACAGCACATAATTTTTCTGACAGGGTTTGATTGTTAGTTCTCGCAAGGAGTCATTACAACACTTCAAGAAGCCATGGGCTCATGAACATGAACCCGTTAAAGGACTCCTAGAAGTTGTCAAGGTGTGGAAATCTGTTCAATTTTCAATTTCCTGCTCTCGGCTCTTTGTTGGTTCCTCATTCAGTTAGCCCACTTTCTCAGGCAATCAAACCAACAGTCTTGATTGGAACATCCGGAGTGGGAAAAACGTTTACTAAGGAAGTGATTGAGGCCATGGCTTCTTTCAATGAGGTTCAATGTCCAAAGTATTTTTTTCACGTATATTTGTGAATGATAATTGTATATCAACCAAAAAAAAAGAGAGAACTTGATCATTTTCTATGAATGGCATTGCAGAAACCTCTAATTCTGGCTCTCTCCAACCCAACCTCACAATCTGAATGTACAGCTGAAGAAGCCTACACTTGGACTAAGGTACAATCAACATTGTTTGTAATCATAATCCATCACCGGGCTGAGGAAGCAGCCTCTGAGGGATACACACTCTTTATTCTCCAGGACACTATCTAAGCAAGTGCGGTTAACTCTAAACTTATGTACATTGCTTGATCTTGAATTGCAGGGCAAAGCAATTTTTGCTAGTGGAAGCCCATTTGATCCTGTTGAGTACGAGGGAAAAGTTTTTGTTCCTGGCCAGGTTAGACAATGCAATTGTCTAATAATTTAGTATTTGAGTTGAACATCAAGGATTGAATTTTGTGCTGTTCTTGTCCATCCAGTCCAACAATGCTTACATTTTCCCTGGCCTTGGCCTGGGTTTGGTCATCTCTGGAGCTATTCGTGTTCATGATGATATGCTTCTGGCAGCCGGTAAGTTCAAAGCATATCTCAAGGAGTACTTATTTTTCATTTAAATTTTTTCACAGTATTTAGAGCACAATTAGTTGCTTGATTTCAACTCTTTGGTGATTCATGCTATCACGAGTCTCCTCATCAGAAGACTAATGTTTTTCTCTGTTCTCCGTCCCTAATAACAGCGGAAGCCTTGGCTGGGCAAATTAAAGAGGAGTACTTAGCAAAGGGGCTGATTTACCCACCTCTCTCTAACATCAGAAAAATCTCAGTCCAAATTGCTGCTAACGTAGCTGCCAAGGCATATGAACTTGGTAAGTGTGGCTATTCTTGTATTATGTTTTTATGGTAGGAATCCTGAATTTATTTGAATGTTGTGATCTTGCAGGCCTGGCTACACGTCTCCCCCGTCCAGAAAACCTTGTGAAGCACGCAGAGAGTTGCATGTACAGTCCCGCCTATAGATATTACCGGTGAATTGTCTGTGTTACTGTTCTTGTGCATTTATGTTTTCTTTTGGTATGAAGCTGCGTGCTGTCTTGAGAGCAACCGCTCTAATAAGCAAAATAAATTGTCTGGGCTTGTAATATGAGTACCTTGTTAAACTAGTAAATGGAGTTACTTTTCTACTTGACTGGTAATGCGAATCAAGCCATGGCAGGCAGCGCTTGCTGGTTGATATTCACACATTTATTGAGCACTAATGTAATGTACATTTAGGATTAATTAACAAGGAAAAAGTCATCTCTATGGTTGGTGCTATAAATAATGCACAACATGACCACTGAACGGATGCGGTGTGCAAGAACTTAATTTTCATTTGAGAATTCTGATGGCAATGAACTAGTAACTGTACAATGCAAGATTGAAATGTTCTCCGGCAAGCTCAACTCTGCAGTTTGTTGTACACGTTCAGATCAATATGAGTATCCTTGTAGCGTTGACCAAGGTAATCCCCATATATGACTGGAGGAAACCTGGTGAAAGAAATACATGCAGCGGTTCATAGAGAAGTTAAAGTTGATGCACAACTGATATGCACGCTTCCATTTTCCAAAAAAAAAAAAAAACAGAAGAAGAAGCCGCCCTATCATTTACTGTCTACACACATTCATATTGCACAAGGCCGGTGAACATTTGTATGGAAAGGAATTCTTGTAATAGGCAAAACTCTTCTATATGGGAGTAAGATAGCAGCTATGTTAGAAATCAACATCTGATGTAATCCATTCAGTGTGACTCCAGAACTTAAAGCAGCAGCATGCTCAAATCCAAATAGCACAGATGCCGCGTAAAATGATAGAAGAATTTATTACCAGGTGCAACACAAAAGAGAAATCTTCAACACAAACTGTTCAAAGGTACCAGTTATTGGGTTATATATTCATTTATCCCTAAATTCCCAGTCACTTTTCGCACAAGGACATCACAGATCAGTAGGGTCAAGCGTAATAATTATCTGCTGCCTATAACAATTTCATGTAGAAAGAAATGCATGGTGATGTCCAGGCTGCAGTCACAAAGATTTTAAGCATGCAAAAGAAAAAAATTGAGGTTTCAACCTACTTGGGTGGATTTTTCTCGGACTTGCAGGTTGGCAAGCATTCGACAAGACAGTCATAACTAGGTTCCACAAAATAAGCAATCTGCCCAAAGCAAAAGGTCAATGAAAAACTGTGCAACTGCCAGCAGGCAAATAAAAGCTTCTTAGGCACACCAGGCCATCAAACATGAAAGGGAAAGGAAAATAACAAGAAAAAATGTATACTTACAGAATATCGCTCTTGACCATTCCCTAAAACTCTGTGCAGCGTGGACCTATGTAATATTATGTAGAGAACATGAGTTACACCTGAGGAATGGCAAAAGGGGCAAAAAGGCAAGAAAAAAAAAAGAAGAAAAGGAGAGAATTTTTGCATAGTGAAAGATTAAAATTGCATATGACAATGACAAGCAAAGAAGCATTATGGTACCATTATGCTACTTTCATCTTCATGACAATCAGACCTTGTAATTAATTTTAAGGAATTAACTATATATCCTTCCCAATTGCCAAATATACAGTATATATCTCCTTTAGTCAAGAATTTAAATCTCATTTTCTAATGGAAGGAAAATGTAATTCATGTGAAATATGCAGATCACATGCATTAAAGTTACTTGAAAAGGCAGTTGCTCCAGCGTTCCAGCATGTCACCAAGATTCACTATGAATGCTCTGTTCAAGATAAACCAAAGTGAAAAAGTAAGTCAATTTTCCCAAAGCAAGACAGTTTCCTCAACTATTTCTAATGGCACAAATGTTTATTCTGCTGTTAATCTTACACATTTAGCAATGTCAGAGTTGTGAATAATTTACACTATTATATCATTGCTCATAATCAATAATACGAAATTACACAATGGAGCAGGCAAAATGATGGAGACATGGAATAGAAGTCTTCCAGTTTCATGAACCAATAGCTTAAATAATAATCATTTGAGCACACGATAATATTCCAGAAATGGAGCTCACAATGTAACAGAGAAAAGTAGAAGTGTTCAGGGTCATGAACAAATAATTTGACTAGTAATGATGCTCACACTGCTTAAATATCAAGTTTGACCATATTATTTGCATCATCTTCTTTTTCCAATATAGAGAAGTAAGAGGATTCTTCAGTTAAAATTATTTCCAGATAGTCCCACAAATTGTTTCCAATTCTATATTGCTGCCTGCTGCAACTTTATATTTGTTGTAAAACTGAATATTCTTGGACAAATCAACAATTCAATAGCCATTTAATAGTTAAGCATTACTTCGAAGTTGCACTAATGATTTTCCATCTAGGCAGATGTAACTCTATAAACTGAAATCAAATATACAAGGCTTCCATGTCAAAAGACCTGAGATTTTAGCAAGTAGTTGTTTACATAGCTGGACGTAAATTATAGAAATGGAAATGGATATGTAATAGACACCACAATTTGCTAGAACTCGAACTGCTAGTATCAGTCAATTTCTAATTACAAAGAATCCAATTCTCTCATATTCTTACTGAGCCTCACCCTTTCAATGGTGCTATGTTGCACTAATGATTTTCCATCTAGGCAGATGTAACTCTATAAACTGAAATCAAATATACAAGGCTTCCATGTCAAAAGACCTGAGATTTTAGCAAGTAGTTGTTTACATAGCTGGACGTAAATTATAGAAATGGAAATGGATATGTAATAGACACCACAATTTGCTAGAACTCGAACTGCTAGTATCAGTCAATTTCTAATTACAAAGAATCCAATTCTCTCATATTCTTACTGAGCCTCACCCTTTCAATGGTGCTATGTTGCACTAATGATTTTCCATCTAGGCAGATGTAACTCTATAAACTGAAATCAAATATACAAGGCTTCCATGTCAAAAGACCTGAGATTTTAGCAAGTAGTTGTTTACATAGCTGGACGTAAATTATAGAAATGGAAATGGATATGTAATAGACACCACAATTTGCTAGAACTCGAACTGCTAGTATCAGTCAATTTCTAATTACAAAGAATCCAATTCTCTCATATTCTTACTGAGCCTCACCCTTTCAATGGTGCTATGAATTCCCATACTCGAGGTTGAGCATATTTATCCTTGCATATCTGCAAGAAGATAAAAAAAATGCAATAACTAATTAAGCTGTGAGAAAAAGAAGCTATATGTATGTATATCATCACAAACTTTTCATACTTGGAGGCCATAAACATCATCTGTAGCTAAGAGGGTAATGAGACCATAATCAGTATGTGCTCCAGCTCCATATAATCCATTTGAGGGATCAGAAATCTGGCCTGGAGACCAAAAATGATACAAGATATAAACCACACCTGATTGGACAATAACATATAACTACATCACATGAGCTTTAATTAATAAAATCGTTTAAAAGTATGACCTGGATACTTTAGCAAGCGCAATAATGCAAGTGGCTGGCCAAGAATTTCTGGTTTATCAAAGAAATCAGCCTCCAGATCAAGTGCAAGTGCTATGATCCTTCCAATGGCTCTTGCTACTTCTCTGTATTTATAAAATACTAAAAATAAAATGCCAAATGAAATAGAAGCAAAATGATGAGAAGAATCAAGAGCAAGCTTTTGAAGTGACAAAATTGTCTGATCTCAAATATTCTTGCATGGGATACAATCATGTGCACATGCATACATACATCATCATGCACAAATAAATTGAGATTGGCATCATTTACAACTATCCATAGTATTTCCAAATATGTCCGCAAGAGCTTACAATGCCTCTAGGTAATACTTCTCCATAGTGTGCCTCCAACCAGGCAAAATATCTAAGAAACCAACCATGAAAAAAGAAGGAAATTTTCAATAAAAAGCTTTAACATTCTAGAACTAATAAGACAAGTTTCTTGAATAAAAACTACTGAATCAGACACAAAAGAGAAACAAAGAAATACCATCTGAAGGCCAAACATTGGGCCCATAAAATGGCTTCTCAGCTTTAGGATCATCTTCAGGCACTTCAACTCCAATGTAATAACCCTCCTTATAATCTCCTACCACCATATATATATAAACTTGCATTTTTTATAATATATTCCATAAAAAAGAAATGACAAAAACAATTTTAACATTGAAAAGAAAGAAACAGAAATTAGAAAAGAAACCCACCATGAACTTGATTATCAGGATCCAGGAGCTCATCAAAAAGAGGAGTGTAGCCTCTATGCTTCTCGTTCCTTAAAACTTTCATTTTCTCACTTAATGGCAACTCGAAAAATTTCTTGTTTTGCTCAAATACCTCCTCCATCAATTCTTCACTTATCCCATGATTGATCACGTAAAAAAAGCCACAATCCAAACATGCCTAGTAAAGAAAAACAGAATTGATTTTAACTATACCAGACACATAGCATGCAGTTTTCTTTTTTTAATTTTATTTCTTTCGAAAAATGGAGAAGCATGAGATTATTAAATTGGATTACCTGTCTGAGAAGAGAAACAGATTGATGAACATCGGGACTGGAAAGATCGATGCGATTGAGGAAGGAGACTTCCTTAGTAGCAGTACCCGTAGCATTACTATTACCAGTGCCAGTATCAGACTGCTTTTTCTCCATTTTTTTTTTGGTTTGACTAAATTTTGATATTATGAATGAATATAGAGTGCTTGCTTAGCACAGTTACCCAATGAAACAAAAAACAAAAAATAAAAAAATTATTTTTCATACAAAAGTTACTGCCCACCAAGACTCATTGCTGGAACAAAAATAGCCGTACTAGGTATTGGAAGAAAGATAATCTTTACTAGGTAATGAAACAATTATCTTTTATAAAATTATATGAGACTAGATTTATAATTTTATTTTTTTAATAAAATTATTAAATTCATATCAAGATAAAATAATTTAATCCCTACTCGGGATATTTTTTTATTTTTTAAAATATTGTAATTAATTTATAATGCTTTCAATAAAACAAAACCATCAAACTTGCCAGCCCAAGAATTTCATGTTAGTTTCATTGTAAATTTTTGGAAGAGTATTGTTGCCAATTATATTTATTAAATATAATTGTGTTGTTGTGTGTGGATAATCCCTAGGTGACACGTGAACAATTATTAATTTTGAAATGTTTTTATTTAAAAATATATTAAAATAATATTTTTTATTTTTTTAAAAAATATTTTTAATCAATATAATATAATAATTTAAAAACATAAAAAAAATTAAACAATTTTTTTTTAATATTTTGAAAAATATAAAAAATAAACATGCTCGTAATCAAAGTGGAAGAAGGGTGGTTAAAGGAGACCTACCCTCACCTTGAGGGCAATGGTTTTTGAAGGGGAAGGGGATGTAACAAGCAGACAGGCATTCGATTGCAGACAATAAAGGAATTTTCAAGCAGATGTTGCATGAAAGGAAGTGAACACATGGATGCCGGAAGATGAGCCATCAAATAGAAATCTAAACGATAACGTTTTCTCTTGGCCATGAACTTGCTAAATGGTGGCACTCCAGAGCTGGAGTCAATCTTTCAGTCAACCCAAATCTTTGTTCAAGCTTTCAATCAAATCTATTTAAGATTCAAATGCTATTTTGTTTGATACCTTGAATCCGCCCATAAAATTCCTTGTCTTGGATCTTTGTGAGTCTATTTCTTTCAATTTAATAAAATCACAGATTCTTATTGTCTTTGATTTTCAACCTTTAAATTCGTGGTAATTCAATTATACATTGAACTCGCCATTCAGGTCTAGAGAATTGTGAAAGATCAGGATGTGAACAATTAAGAATTAACTAATTATAGAAAACGAAGTACATTCTTCATGATCGATGGAAGCTATAAATCAATATTGGTACAATATTACACCTAAGAGAGAGCCACCCTTTGGCGCGGCGGAGCGTCACTGGACTGGAGGGCTCTGATGGCAATTATCACTTGGCGGAGAAATGTTAGTTCTGGCGGGCTCAACTTTGATGTTTGTTGTATACATTCAGATCAGCATGAGTGTCCTTGTAGCGTTGGCTAAGGTAAGCCTCACATTTGATAGGAGGAAACCTGGTGAAAGAAATACACGCAGAAGTTCATGCAACTGTGTGCACGCTCTTGTAAAGAAGAAAGGAAGAAATAAATCTGACACGCAATTTTCTACAGTCTATACTCTCATCACATTACAAACCGTCAGTAAACAATTGCATGGAAATGATTTCTTACAAGCAAAACTATGCTGTATGGAAGTGAGACAGCAGATGGATTCAAATTCAACATCTAATTTATCAATTGAATGTGCCTCAAGAAGAAAACAATTATCATGCTCAACTCCCAAAAGCAAGCATCCTGGTACCTACAGCAACTATATGAATTATGTATCCTGCAATCATAAGTCACTTTTCACGTATCGACATCACAAATCATTGGGCTTGACATGATGGTTATCTGCTATCTATAACAAATTATTGTAGATGCATGATGCTGAGTTTGCAACTGCAACTATTTCAGCCATTCTACAGAAATTATTGAGAGTTGAACTTACTTGGGGGGGTTTTTTTCTGACTTGCAGGTTGGCAAGCATTCCACGAGACATTCGTGACTGGGTTCCACAAAATAGGCAATCTGCCACAGTAAAAAGAAATGAGAAACTTTGAAATTGCAAGCAAACAAAATAAAAACTTGAGACATTTAAAACACGAGGCCATTGATAGGTTAAAGAAGATAAAAAAAAGGCATCCTTACAGAATATCGCTCTTGACCATTCCCTAAAACTCTGTGCAACGTGGACCTGTGTGATATCAGGTACAGGACATGATTATGCTGAGAGAAGGTAAAAAGAAATGCAAAAAAGGTAAAAATAAATAAAACTGTAAATTCTCAAGAAATGATGGAAAAATAAATATGACAATAATCGATAATGAAAAAAGTTATTGTAGCACCACTATGGTAGTTTCATCTTAATGACAATCAGACCTCTTAATTAATGTTTAGGAATTCACCATATGTCATTCCCCTTCGCAAATATGCTAAAGCTCATGAAAATGGAATTAATGGAAACTATGTGAAGCACGAAAGTTACTTGAAAATACAGTTGCTCCAGCGCTCCAGCATGTCACCAAGATTCACTACAAATGCTCTGTTCAAGATTAGCCAAAGAGAAAAGAATGTCAATATTTCTGGGTTTAGAAAGTTCCCTCAACTATTTCTTTGGTACAGATGTGTATTCTGCTGTGATTCTAAACTTCTAGCAACACCAGAGCATAAAAGAAGTACAGATGAGTAGTGAATAGTTGGCGTTCTATTATAAATTCTCTCTCAAATTACATTCTAGAAATTGAGCACACCACGTAACAGACAAAATGCTGGAGTTCTTGACTACATTCCTTGAGATTCTAAAAGTTTGACCATATTATTGCATCCTTTTTTTCCCCTAACATCAAGTGAAGTGATATGATTTTTACTGTTAAAATTTGTTCCTGGAGTCCCAAAACCTGTTTCCAAACTATTAAAAAACTGGACCTTGAAGACTTTTGTATCTCGACTTCCTACTTGCAACTTAAGTATATACTTCTACTAGGTATTCTTGAACAAATCAACAATTCAATAGCCATTATTTCATAAAGCATAATTTTGAAGTAGAGCTAATGGTTTCCATCAAAGCAGATGTTACCCTATAAATTGGAATTCAACATACCAGGTTTCCGTTTCAAAACATGTAAGATTATGGCATGTAATTATTTACACAGTTGGAGGTAAAATATAGGCATGGAATGGATATGTAATAGATTCCATAATTTACTACAGCTCTAGCACAGCTTGTCTGACAAGTATCAGTCCATTTCTAACATAGAGAATACAAATCTGCAAGAGTCCCAGAGATGCTCACCCTTTCAATGGTGCTACAAATTCCCATACTTGAGGTTGAGCATCTTTATCCTTGCATATCTGCAAGAAAATCGAAAGAATTATGACGATTAATAAAACTGTGAAAAAAAAGATGCTATATATACAAAATTTACAAATTGTTCATACTTGGAGGCCATAAACATCATCAGTGGCTAAGAGGGTAATCAGACCATAATCAGAATGTGCTCCAGCCCCGTATAATCCTTTTGAGGGATCGGAAATCTGACCTGAAGACCAAACAATGAAACAAGATATAAATTGTACTTGATTGGAGAATGGTCTCCGCTACATTCCATGACATTTAATTAAATTATTTAAAAGTTCAACCTGCATAGTGCAGCAAACGCATGACTGCAATTGGATGTCCAAGCATTTCTGGCTTATCAAAGAAATCAGCCTCCAGATCAAGCGCAAGTGCTATGATCCTAGCTACTGCTCTAGCCACCCCTCTGCATTTATAAGAAACTAAATTAAAATTTCAAATGGAATAGAAACCAAATGATGAAAAGAAACAAGATGAAGTCTTTGAAGCGACACAAGTGTCTAAGGCCAAATGTCCGTGCATGACATGTAATCATTTGCGTGTGTAGGGTCTAAATCACACGTCATGCATAGATAACTGAGATTCACATCGTTTGAAAACATAACGTTTTCAAATATGTTTGCAAGAGCTTACAGTGCTTGTTGATGAAACTTCTCCATAGTCTGCCTCCATCCAGGCAAAATACCTGAGACACCAACCACCAAAAGAAATTGCAAGATCAAACTCTATCTTTTTCCACAGAAGAAAAAGCTTTTCGTGGATAAAAAAGAAAAGAAAAGAAAAAGAAAAAGAAAAAGGAAATACCATCTGCAGGCCAGACATTGGGCCCATAAAAAGGTTTGTCAGCTTCAGGATCATCTTCAGGGACTTCAACTCCAATGTAATACCCCTCCTTATAGTCTCCTACTACCATATAATACATCCAAAAACAAACAAACAAAAAATCATTTTATGTTGATAAATTCATAAAAGAAAAGGTAACAATTCCGAATTAAAAAGGAAAAGAAACGAACCATGAATTTGATTATCAGGATCCAAGAGCTCATCCAGAACAGGAGTATAACCCCTATGCTTCTCATTCCTTAAAACCTTCATTTTCTCACTCAATGGCAATTCAAAAAATTTCTTACTCTGCGAAAACACCTCCTCCATGAATTCTTGGCTTATCCCATGATTTGTCACGTAAAAAAATCCACAATCCAAACACGCCTACGAAAACAAAACCATATTTAAACATTAACTAACTAATTAATTAATCATCAAGGAGTAAATAAAACGAATGACAACTTTGATTGGACAAGAAGGAAAGAGAACATATTCTAAATTACCTGTTTGAGAAGGGAAACAGATTGCTGGACATCAGGGGTTGAAAGATCGATGCAATTGAGGAAGGAAATTGTGGTAGACGCGGGAGTATCATCCTGCTTCGGCATGTTCTCCATTCTTTTTTCTTTTTTTCTTTTTGAGAGAGTGCGGATTTTGAGGGCCTCAAGTTTCGAGAATTCCTCTCATCGAACCAGGTATTTATAGGCGAGGGTGGAATCCAGAGCTAACGATGTCGTTTCCTTCTTTTTTAACTTTAGCTGATGGCATGAACTCTCTCTCTCCCCTCCACTGTCAGCGTTAGGTTATTTCTTTAATTCTTAAGACAGATTCCAACATCCTTTCGTCGTTTCATGATTGTTTAACGTCCCCTTTCATTTTTATTTATGATATCTCGCTATTTCTTATTTAGCTACCATATATTATTAGTAAGGCATTTTTTAAGTTAGGTTATGATATGTAAAACTATATATTGTGAATCTTTTAATTCTAGATTAAATGGTTCTTTTTTTTTATCTAATTAAAAAACAATTCAATCTTATGTGCTTATAAAAAAAATTAAAAAGTAAATCTAGCACCGTGCTTACAAAACTTGGCTTCAATATAAAATTTGAAATTTGGGTTACAAGTTGGGCAAATTAATTTGGATTAATTTTATTTTTTATAAAAATTAATTTTTTTAGATTTTTTATTAATGATTTTAAAAATAAAAAATATTATTTTAATATATTTTTAAATAAAAAAATATTTTAAAAAATAATTATTACTATAATAATAAATACACTCTTAAAAAATAATAGATATTTGTTTCTTAACCAAAAGATAAAGAGATGAATAAAAAAAATTAAAAGAATAAAAAGTTCTAAATGGAAGATATTATATTTAAGAAATTATGTGAAGTTTTTTATTTTTAAACTCATTATAGTGAATTCTAGCAAATTATTATGAGAATGTGTTTAGAAATGTGGTAATATATATTTTTAAAAATTTTGATTTATTTTATTTAAAATAAAGTATTATATATATATATCATTTTAATATATTAATATAAAAATTAATTTTTAATAAATAAAAAATATTATTTAAAAATATTTTTAAATAAAAATCATTTTAAAAAATAACTCCAAACACTGTATCAGTGAATTGCTAGGAAACTGCAATGTCTCATGACCTCTCGTGGAGGCGCCGCGCGTCCAGTCACGGGCCCACGAATAGTTTATCGGGCACTTTAGTCTCGGGTGGATTTGTTTTTTCAAATCTGAAAGAAATAGTATAATTTATTTATGGGACACTTAGGGTGGACGAAGATCCACAGAAAATAAAATAGACGGCAAAAAATGATTGAAAATGACAAAACAGCCAACCAAGTGGGCAAACTTGTGCCCCAGTGGTCCCCGGAAAGGAGGAAAAAGTGCCCTGCTTCTACTTTGATGTCCTTGACTGGAGAGAGACGGCCATGGAAAACGTTTTCTTTTACAGCGTTCTACAGAAACAAGAAGAAGAAGAAGAAGAAGTTTCATACTTAGAGATGATTTTTAAGACAGCAATCAAGTTTTCTTTTAAAATTTTATTTTTAATATTAGAACATTAAAAAAAATCTATTTTTTTTTAAATCAATTTAAAATACAAAAATAAAAAATATGTAAAATTATAGTTTACTTGAGCAGCAAACACCCTTTTATATGGTGATGGCCTTCACGGGAGATAGAGATGGACTAGCCATTCCACCCGTATTCTGGCATGGGTCAGATAATGTTTTTCACCAAAAAAAGTAAATATGACTCTTTCAATGCTTTTTTTATATATATAGTAAATGGAAAAAATATTAAAATATGAAATTAAAAATAAAAATATTTAATTAAAAAATAAAAAAAATTTAATTGAAAAAAATTAACTTGTTAAATCTGTGATTGAGGTTATGTACCCTATTGAATTTAACAATTTTTATCTTTAAAATTATTTTTAATTTAATTAAGGTGCATGAGTTTTTTTATATGAAACACCCATTTTTTAAAAAATAAAAACAAGGGTTGTGCATGGGACTAAAATAAAAAATAGCCCTGTTTTTTTTTTTAATTTGATAACAAAAAAAAGTTTTTTTTTTCAACTCAGATGAAAAAAATTCTCTAAACAAAAAAGAAAACAATGAAATGATGTGTTTTTTTTTTTAAAGATTTTAAAGAGTTAAAAACACATTAAATCAAAAGAAAAGAAAAAAGAAAAACAAGTCAAGCACCTAGCCATACCCACACGCTTGTCCGTAAAAAGGTTGACTCCCATGCCATGTTCATAAAATAGGCTTGCCCTTTTTATTCTTTTCAATAAGAGAGGCTGGCATTTCTTTTTTAAATATTAAAGGGTAGATAAAGTGTCATTTGTTTTTAAATTAAAAATAAAAATAGCAAATGAAGCACGGTTAGCTGGCCTAATATTTTTTTTGATAATAAAAGTTATTAGAAAATCAAATCCTAGGTATATTTTGCCTAAAATTTTTATTTTTCACTTTTTTTTAACCAAAACATACCTAAAAAACATCATAGAATTTTAAAAAACTCATATGTACCTTAAAAAATCTGAAATCAACTCTAAAACAAAAAATTTACCCAAATTTATATTTGTTTTTAAGGCATTCAAAGGTGAAAAACACGTATAAGTGAAACTCTTCTTATTAAATGAAGTTTGTTGAAACCAAGATTGACAATTTTGATGATTGTAATTGATGTGAACAATTATTTTCTCTATCTAATATTGAAATTCAATGAATTTTCTTCTCTTTTTCAAACCATCAATTGATTAATAAAAAATATAAAATTATAAACTAAAATTGACATTGTTTAAAATTAAAAAATTCAAAAGGACTCAATATCTATAATGTAGAAAGTATAAGGACTATAATGAACATTTCATCAAAAGTTAAAAAAAGGCACTAATTTCTTTTGTTTTTTTCACCTTGATCCCCTTTCTTGTAATCTTACCTTTTCCTAACAAATTAACTTAAATGGATCTCTGATTTGGTTTTATAAGGGTGATATAAAAAAAATTTTGAAATAAAAAAATTGTATCATGTAAGTATATAGCGCAACGAGCCATGATCCACAATGTCACAAGGAACAATATGTTTCTTATATATTTATTTTTGGTGTTTTATTAACTAGATAATTGGCTGATACTTCATTGCGAGTTAGACTTAAAATTTTTTAAATGCAAAAAATAAATGTACAATCATTAATAATGTGTTTTCTAGTAGTAATTATTTTTTAATTATGAACTTAAAATTTGATACATATATTTTAAAAAATAGACTGAATTATATATACTAATAAATATAAAAAAATATTTAACGCTAACTAAAAACTAAGTCGAAAAGTTGACAAACATATGTAAATTAAAATATCTGATCTTATACTATATGGAACCTTTTGATATTTTTATTTAATTATATGGAACTATTTTTCTACTAGAAGAGCAATAATTTAAATTCCATTGAAACAAACTAATTTGCTAGTATAAATCTTCTATTTTTCTTATTAATATCTTTAATTTCAACAAAAAAATCATTTTTTGTTATATGTCTTTTATTTAATAAAAATAAAAAAATACATAAAAAATTGTTAAAATGAGGATAAAAAATATTATTCAAGCTAAACTTATTAACAAGTTCTATTGTTTTACAAAACATTTTACTTAAATAAATATTTATTTGTAAACAACATTATATTATTATATCAAAAGCAAGTGTTAATTTGAAAACATAATAATAATATTTTGATGAATTTAATGAGAGTGTATTTAAAAATATAAAAATAATAAAATGCTCGCATAATAACATGAGAAATGCTTTAATAATGTTATTAAACTTGATTTATTGGGAAAAACTTTAAATCTGAAATTTAATGCTTTACTTGACTAAAATTAAAAAAAAAAACCAACTTTATTTAAGGATTTGTATTTTGTTATCATAATAATTTATTTATAAAAAAATAAATTATCAAATTTAATTCTTAATTAAAGTTTTGTAAAATAATATAATTAAAAACATAGATCATGAAAAACATTTTCGGTTTTTACCAAAACTATAATACTATCTGTATATAATCTTATAAGCTGATAAGACAAGGCCAGATTAAATTCCTCTTGGTCTAGCTGGAAATGTCGCCGCGGAGGCAAGAGTAGCGGTGGGACGTGCCCACACGGGGCTTTCTGTACCCCCTACACCCGATTGAAAACCCTTCACGCAAAGTACTGCGGGAACAAAATGATCTGTAGCGAGTACCGCCGTTGGCATATCAGCCAGCAGTGAGTTCGAATATGCGGGTTGCAGGCTTAAATTCTCAGGCAAAGTTAAGAGCCTCATAAGCTTTTATGTCAGCTAGACATCTCGAGAGAGTGTTGGATGCAGTGACCATGCCATGGGAGAGAGGGTTTTGTTGTGGAATTTGTAGTTTTGAAACTTGCACAGAAGCTGCTATGGAGGAAAAGATAACAATGTGGCGTCTGTGGTCCAATTTGAAGAAACTTTTAGAAGGAAAAGAAAGTGAATAATCCAGAGAAATTACAACGTGTGGTAGACTTTTTTCTAGGATCCATCAAGGGGAGAGGACGTGTTCATAGCCCACATGAAGAGTTGACGATACCCGCGTAGGATAAACCAAAAACAGGGCAACCCATCGTAGCAAATCTCCTCCGTTTTCTCGATCCCGTTGCCGTCATCAATCATCATCATTAGTCGCAATAATTATTCATCAATCATCATCGCTGGTCACAATAATTATTGTTGCTGTTAAGAGGGGATCACAATAAATATTTATTTTTTCCAAATAGTAAATTTGAAATCAATATATAAGTAACATTTAGCTATCATATGTTAATTGAATCGAAGTTAATGCTACCATTAAATGATTTATAATTTCTCAAGATATGTTTTCAAATCACTCTATGATCTTTTTCTGTGAAAATAAATGTTTTATAGATGCACCAATTGTAGGGTGGATAATCCCAATGTTCAAAAAAAAAAAAAAGAGTCAAAGAAAACCTCCAACAAAATATTCAACTCAAGGTAGTAATTAGAGAAAACTCCAAATTTGATAACCCAATCATTTGTTGATTTTCTATTTCAAATACTTAAATTTTAATGTTATCTTTGAGTTGCTTGCCCTTTCCCCCTCTCTAATGTGATACTTATGTGTAAGTTTTATTGTTTTTAATGCTATGACCACATGCCGCACGATAAAAGAGTAGTTTTGTTAGTTTTTATTTTTATATTTTTAAAATATTTTTAAAAAAATTAATTTTTTTAATTTTTATTTATTTTAAATTAATATATTTTTAATATTTTTAAATTATTTTGATGTGTTGATATCAAAAATAATTTTTTTAAAATAAAAAATTATTAACATATATTTTAACATAAAAAATTATTTAAAAAACACCCACAATCATATCTTCAAATAAAATGGCCCGTAGCAAGTTATTTCAAAGCTTTTTTTTTTTTTTTTTATCAAAATGGTACCTTTCTTGACAAATATTAGGAGAAAGAAAGAAGATAATATATGAGTACTAGGATTGATGGTTAACCAACCAAAGATTACTGAGTATTAAAAATGTTGCAGTTTGCAAGAACAACAAGATCATCTCCATCTACAAAACAGAGCTAAAAGTTATGAAATAGAAAACCACCTCAACATCATATTGCTTTGTCATGCCTGATATAGGTGAAAATGCGATTTGCATGATTCATCTTACCACTGATCTCATGTAACTCGGGATGACCCAAGGCATAGCATTAAGCATGCCGCTACATATCATAACTCACTTTTTAATTTCTCAAGATTTTTCAGAACTTTGTAGGAGAAAAAAATCATTTTCAAGAAAATATTAAAATATAAAATACAGATTTCTGGTTGCAATCATTTAATTTGTAACTATTCAAAAAGTCATGTAGGAATGCAATCATTTAATTTGTAACTATTCAAAAAGTCATGTAGGAATGCATTTTGGGGTTTAATTAAATAAAAATAAAAAACAAACAATGTGTGAAATTAGTTATAATTGAAAAAATTAGAAGATTGAAAGTTTAATAAAAAAGAGTAAAAAAGTTTGGAAGTCTAATTCAGTCAATTGTGAGCTTAATTGAAAAGAAAATTAATATTTAGAGTAAAATCGCACAAATAAAAATGCCAAGGACCTAAATGAAAGTGATAGGAACTTGGAAGGCCTTCAATATTAATTCAAACAGGGCTTTAGTTGGTGATTGTTTTAGTAAAAAAAATAAAAATAAATAAAGGAATTAAATGTTCAGAGATTGAAATGAAAAAATATTGGAATTAGAATGGCATAATTAATGCAATCATAGATTTAGATTTAATTGAGGATAATGTTTTATAATTTAAAATCGATTTGGAAGAAATTACATAATTTAAATTACCAGAGATCACTTTATGATATGCAAGGGTCTAATTAAAAATGGCTATGACAAAATTGAAAGAATTTTCTAAATAAAGCTTGATCTATAAAGAAAAATTAAAAATTTTAAAAGACCAAGAACTAAAATTGAAAAAGAACTAAAATGACAGGTCTAATTGATACACTAAAAACAACATCATATATCTTTAAATGAAACAATGTTATTTTTGATATCAGGACATCCAATTTAATAGTATGACCATTTTGAAGACAATGGTCATTTTCTCCGCGCTATGCACATCCAATTTTCAGGAAAAAATAATAATTTCCATAATCTCTCCCTAAATAAGAATAAATAAATATCCATTCCCTTTCTTGATATACAACCTGCAGTCCTAGCCAGAGTTTTTAGACTTGGTTTGGTGCTCTATTCCATTCAATATTTAAATTACAAATTTTATCTAAGTTATTGAATTTTGATGACCTATGTTAACCTTAATTGTTTTTTATTAGATTTTGATTAGATTACTTGTATCAACCATAATTTTTTTTTATTGGATTTTGATCAAGTCATCTATATCAACACTTATTTTTTTTATAAATTAAAATAAAATTGTTGTAGTTAAAAAACAATCAATGAAATACAACCGAGTATTTATCTATATCTTGCCAAATCAACTGAGTTTTTTACTTGGATCCAGCCTCGAATAAACCGGTTTTTTTTTTTATTGCCTACGTGTTCCTATGAAACCCCCCAACAAACCCATGCTAAGGACCCATGGCAGACCAGCCAAAACCTATTAGGAAACCCAACTTTACCAGACTCCAACTCATGCAAGGACAAGCGTGCATTGTGATCAACGGTGGAGGGACCATGAAGATCAATTGCATTTGTGTGACCAGCACATACCCCTCATGGCTCCCATTTTTGCCGATAAAAGCCTCCCAAATACCTAAACTAGAGCCACGAAAAAAGAAAAAGCAAAAGGAAGAAGGCAGTAAGTACGTAGGAAACCTTAACCACACAAAAGGAAAAGAAAACATCAAAAACACTAGGAAAGGAGAAGGAAGTAGCCATAAAGAGAGAAAAGGAGAGAAAAAACAAGAGTAGAAAAGCAAGAACAGACACATATACAAAGAAAAACCAAGGAAAGATGCTGTCGAATAGAGCAGAAGGACGAAGGACAAGCTTTGTGCTGGCATAGCAGCAGTAGTAGTGCGTTGACAAGCTTTGCTTGAAAGTTCTGTTAGATGCAGGCACAAAAATCTTTATGATCAATGATTTCCAATTCTTCACGCTGCGCCTTTGTACTTCTTTAACTTTTCTTTTGTTTTAAGGTTGATGCCCCGTCAACACCATTTTTTTAGAATTAACTATTAAATGTAGTATCTCGACTTTTTTGAGTGGAAAACAACATTGAATAAAATTTAAAAAATGAACACCAATTTATTTTTATTTATTTAGTGTTGAAAGCATTTTCATCTTTAATTATACGTACACATGCTTATAGTTTGTTTTAAATATGTATAAATTCTAGATTTTTATTGGATATTTTTTGTTTAACATTTTTTTATGAGGATATATAAACTAAATATCTTTACTCATCAATTTAATATATATTTATAAACTTTGATTTACTATTAATACTTTTTTTTAAAGAATTAATTATTAAATGTAGTATACCGACTTTGTTGAAGGGAAAATAATTAACATTGAATAAAATTTAAAAAAATGAACAACAACGCTAGGTGACTGATGAAGGCCTGTAGAAAGAGACTTATGTATAGGGTTGCAGTTTGATTATAAGGATGTTTCGGGCTCTGCCCTGTCTGTGTTCTTTTCTAAGTTACAGGGTTCAGCAGCTATGCAGCCTGGAACAAAAACTATTTTTCTTGTAGGATGCTTTGAGCCCAAAAAGCCGAAAAGAAAAGGGAAAATGAAAACATTTTTGGTGCAGTTAATTAGCATCACTTAATTATTTAAAATTATCAATAACATTTAAATTTCATTGTGTTTGCAAACCAGATTCAATCTAAGCTCATAGTTAACTATCGTTCAGTTTTCAACTAAACAAGTTACGAAACCGGGATAACTCTATAAAAAGTAAATTGAAAAAATAATTATGAAATTCAATTTTCAACCAATCCAATTTCAAAGAATAAAATAAAATAAAATTATTTAAAAAAACAACCCAAGTCAATCTAGACTTACTTATTAAACCAAAGAGTTGGGTAATGAGACTGATATAACATCATAAAAAAAATATAAAGCTCCTTTCCCAACAAATTCAATGTTAAAAGTTGAAATCAAGAGAACAAAAATAAATTTATAAAATTAAAATAACTCCATAAAAAACAAATGGAAAAAAATACGAAACCCAATTTGAAAACAACTTAATATCAAAAGATAAAATTGAAAAATAAAATAAATAGAAGAAGATTGAGTTGTTGAAGGGTAAAATTAAAAAAAAAATTCAATTAAAAAATTACTCAAGAAAATAAATAAAGTTAACCTAGGTCAACCTCATGAGATCAAGATAACTTTATAAAAGCAAATAAAAAAATTATGAAACCTAATTAAAAAATTATTCAATTAGAAAAGGATCCTAGAAAATAAATATAATCAACTTAGATTAACATGCAAAAATTATGATTTAATTATGAGATCGAGATAATTTCATGAAAAACAAATAAAAAAAATTATGAAGCATAATTTTTTACTAATCCAATATTGAAGGATAAGATCAAAACAAAAAATCTATATAAAAAATCTATTCCCAACCAACCCAATATAAATTATTGATTTTAATTAACTTAATTTTCACTATTGTATCTAAAAACTAAAAGCTATATAAAAAATGTTGGATTTTAACAAAAAATGATATATATATATATATATAAAATAAAATTATTATTTTATGTTTTCAACTATATTATATTTTAACTTCATGCTGGCGCACATATTTTATTTAATATATGATTTGTTTAATTATTTATTTTACTATTAAATATATTTAGATAAATAATTTAATAATTGACTAAATCATAATTGAATTATAGTCAATTATCTTTTTTGTTAGGATGATTACAATTTTTTTAACATGATTTTGATTAGCGGAAAAATTGTCATTTTAATAGTTAAAAAAGTAAGGTTTAAAAACTAGTGATATCTCTTTATTATTTCAAACAGACTTTTCTATGTCATTCTTAATCAATCAAGCAAAATATAAAAACATTTTGTATACTGCTACGGAATATAATTTTTTTTTAATATATTTTGTTTCATTTTATTCTATTCATCCCGATCGTCCAAGTCTTTTATATATTCCAAGATAACAATCAAATGCTATCTTGCAGTTCCAAAACAATGCAATAGCCATGGGTGATCTATGATTTTCTTTCTTTCTTTTTAATTTTTTTTTCTTGAGAAGGAATGATCATTTTGATATGATTGTTAGAATTAAATTGTAGTAAGGTAAATCTAATTGTATTGTGTCAAGTAATTACCAACTTTTTCCAAGGCCGATTGGTTTTCTCAAGATTGGATGACCTCTATATATATATATATATATATATGTTATTAAACTTGTATTCCTTCGGCATCAATTAACTATAAATTAATCTGCAATCTTTAAGTGGATGAAAACTCGATAAAGGGTTGGAAGCTTGATTAAAACATGCATTGTTTGTACAGATTGCTGGAAATCAAATTTACGATGAGCATATGATTCATATAACTTAAACTTAATCACCGTTCGAATGAGGATTATAAATTTTAACCTTTAAACAAAGAAATTATATTTGAAAATAAATATGTGCTTTTATATTATAGGACTTAAAGTAGCTTGGCATGGCAAGTTTCAATGGCTTAATTTGGCATGAAACAGAACTCCAGGGAGACCAACTGGCCAAGCCAAACGAAGTCTTGTTTCCTTATTCATGCTCTACGACCTCAACTTTTGGATCAAGGTTAACCCACTTCACCAACTTCATTGAAAGGATTGGCTACTCTCCCACAAATTGTGGCACCCAACTATAGGGCTAGGGTTAACACAAGGATGCAAAAACAGTAAAAACATCAGATCCATATAGAAGTAAGGAAAAGATTGATGATGCAAAAGGGTATGTGCTTAATCCTATGATAGATATGTTTTATATGAAAAATAATGTCAGAAACGGTGAGCCACAGGAAGCTTCCAGCCGTCCACCGACTTCCAAAGAACAGATTAGTGAGCTTGAAATGGGTTTTTAATTTTAAAGCAGACCAGGTGCATGCATGGAATCTTGATATTCTTAAAAATGAATTTCTACAGTTCATGATTAAAAAAAAAAATTGAACAGTAGGAGATTTGGCCAGATTTGAATGCTTCTTGCAGGTCCTCGCCCATATTGTTTTTGTTTTTCATTGGGGGCTAACGTCCAAAAACTGCAGCAAATCATTGGAGATTTCTCCTACTGAGTTAAATCACTTCCTTCGAACTGATGTATCAAATTGAATCTTAACTGAGTGAAATGGATAGTGACTTGACGTACAAGGTTGGACATGTCGATTTTAGGTCACCTTTTTTCAGGCAACCGACCTGAGTTAAGAGACGAGTCAGACAAGTACCCGGATCTACCTGTGAGAATTTATTGCCTTGTCAATGCATGTGACGGTAAGAAATAAGAAATATCTTCCATCACTGCTCTGGAAGTCCTCGTGTCTGGATCTCATATGTATGGACATATAAATAACTGTTCTCGGTGCTCGTGCTGCTTCCTCGCCGGACAGAACCCTTTTTCTTTTTAAAATAATAATATATAGTTATTGAAATAAAGTTAAAAAAAAATATAAAATATTACTTATGATAAAAGTATATATATACTACTACTATTATTACTATAATAATTTATTATTATTTTAATGATTATTATTATTATTATTATTATTATCAATATTATTAGTATTATTTATATTATTATTATTATAAAAATTACAATCATTATCTCTACTATCGTCATTATAATAAACTACTACTATTAATATTAATATTATTATTATTATTATATTTTTTACCATCACCACCATCATTATCATCATTACTATCATTAATAATATTACTATCATCATCATTAATAATATCATCATCTTTGAAAAAAAATAAAAACCTTAAGTTGATTTTAATTATAGAACTCAAAACTATACATTTTTTTTTTGACAAAAGAGCAAAGAATAATGACAAAATATCAAAAGAAAGATGATCAAATTGAAATCATTATTATTCTTATTGAAAAAATAAAAAAAAATAATCATAAACTTGATTTGAAGGATAAAATTAAAAGCAATAACAATTTTGATAAAATGACATAATAAAATTAAAAGTAGAAGGATTGAATAAAAAAAATATATATACAAATTAGAAACCAATGGTTAAATTGAAAATAAATAAAAATTTAACCAAATAAAAAATAAAAAAAAAATACTAAAATCAAAATAAAAAAAATTGAATTTGAAGTACCAATAATAACGAGGACTATATTACTTTTTCTAAAGGTAGGATAGGGAAAAAAAAGGGAAAGACGTGATCACCAAAGACAAACCAATTATATTTTGACTACATACTCCACTTATTATAGAAGATAAGATGATAAGGAATAAAATAATATGGTAAAAGCCCATTTCTTACTTGTAGGAGCCGCCACACATGCCATTAAAAATACATGGAAGCCCTCATGCTTTAGTACATGCTATGTAGGTGCCATCATTTTTCTTAATTTAAAAAATATTTTAATGTCAAATTACACAACTATCCATAACCACACCAATATTGATAATAAAAACAAAAACCAAGACTAAAAGACCCTACTACACTGATTTCAATGAATTATATTTCTTGGATCTCAAGTGACATGTGTAATTATATCGTGCACTAAAAATCAAAAATACATAAATATCTCTATTTGAAATAATTGATTTTTTTTACTATTAGGGGTATTTTGATTCATTTACTACTCTTTAAAATGCTAAATAGAAAAATATCCTCAAATAAATTAATAATAACTAATTCAACATGTAAAAATTTCAAAACAAACAACTAATTTTTAAGCAAAGACCATAAATGTGACTTTATTATTATAATGAATAGTTAAGTGTGTTTATAGCTATGGAAAAATAACCTTATAATTTAGTATATTTATTATTTGTGTTAAAATAATTAAGATTAAACACAAAAAAAGACTATAATTCTAAACTATCTGGATATTATAAATGTTTAGTCTTAACTTAAATACAAATAAATTATATATAGGTTAAACTAAAAGTACTATTCTACCCTTAATAAATAAGACTACATAAATATTATTTAACATCTCCTCTTAAATTAATCACGATATGGTAGCTACAAACATCGAGAGTTTGCCAACCAAAAAATAAAAATGAGAGATGAAATATGCCTTGGTAAAAAAATCTACAATCTGTAAGGAAGAAGAAATAAAAGGTAAAGTAATGGTGTCATGTTTAAGATAATGACGAGTAAGATGATAGTCGATCTCAATGTGCTTAGTTTGCTCATGAAAAACTGAGTTGTGAGCAATATAAATATAACTTTGGTTGTCACAATACATAAGAGTAGGATGAGAAAAAAGAAACTCCCATATCAGCAAGTAACCAACGTAATCAAATAATCTATTTGGTAGTAAATGTCATGGCTCGATATTCTGCTTCGGTGGATGATTGAGAAACAATAGATTATTTCTTGCTCTTCTAAAAAATAAGATAATAACCTAAAAAGATATAGAACCCTGTAACAAACTTGTTATATGTGGGATCACTATCATGATCAGCATCAGAGTATGCATGCAACTCTAAGAAAGAGGTGGATAAAAGCAAAAAAACTTTGAAAAAATATACCTCGAAGATATCGTAAAATACAAAGAACAACTACCCGGTGAACAATAGTAGGAGAAGCAACAAACTGCCTAACAACATGAATAACATGTGCAATATTTGGACGAGTAATAGTGAGATATACCAAACTTCCAACGAGAGTGTGGTATAAAGTAGAATATATCAAAGGTAAACTATCAAAACAAGTGTACCTCATGTTAACCTCAATAGGAGTATATACAATCTTGTTATCAGTAAGTATAGCTCGCTCAAGAATATCTACAACATATTTCGATTATGAAAGAAAGTAACCTTTATATGAGGATGTTACCTCAATACTCAAGAAATATCGAAGATAACCCAAATCCTTCATTTCAAATCGTCTAGCCAACTCTGTCTTCAAGATTGAAATACCATCAATGTCATCACTAGTAATAATTATGTCATCAACATATAAAGATAGAATTATATGACTTGTATTCGTACACTTAATAAAAAAAATAGAATCATGACAGTTAGAAACAAAGCCAAGAGATAAGATCACATTAGAGAATTTCTCAAACTAAGCACAGGGTACTTGTTTGAGACCATATAATGCTTTCTTAAACTTACAAACATATCCAGAGTCATGTAAAATACCAAGAGGGAGTGTCATATAAACTTCTTCTTGAAGATCTTCATTCAAGAAGGAATTTTTAACATTAAGCTGAGAAATATATCATTCATGAATTGCAGCTACGATAATTAGAGTAAGAACAATAATTATTTTTGCAACCAGGATAAATGTCTCCTCATGGTCCATACTATATTATTGATGAGAGTATCCTTTTGCGATCCATCTAACTTTGTATCGCTCAATAGACCTATCAGAATTAGTCTTGATCTTATATGCCCAATGATAACCAACAACACTTTTACTAAAAGGTAGAGGAACCAGATCTCAAGTATCTACCTTATGCAAAGTAGAAAGTTCCTCATTCATAGCTTGTTGTCAAAACGGATTAAAAATTGCTTCTTTATAGGAAGGAGGCTCAAAGAGACAATGAATAGAAATTAAAAAGAAAGTAAATGATGAATAATAACAAGAATAAGTAAAATCTAGTAGTTTTATGGACTTATGAATACAGATGGACTAATGTAAAGGTGGATCCACATTCTCAGATGAAGCTTGAGGGGCTGTAGATGATAATGGAGCTTCAGGTATGCTAGAGAGTAAAGTGCCAATACCTGTAGAGTTATGAGTACAAATTGATCGAACATGAGGAGAGGTATCAGTGCCAGAATCGTTAGAAAAGGGATATAAATGAATAAGATCAGTTTTAGTCAAGCTATGAGTAGTGGATGAAATAAAAAAGAAAGATATATGCTTAAGGAAGACAACATGATGAGACACATAAATTTTTTGAGTTATAGGATGATACTCCCTTTTACCTTCATCATAACCCAAAAAGACACAAATAGCGAATCGAGAGGATAGCTTACTGCATTCTACATGAAGACAAAGAACGAAATAAGTACAACCAAAGACTCTAAATGATCAAAATTAGGGACATGCTCATATAACTTTTCAAAAGGATATAAACCCAAATTATAAAAGATAGAATCATATTAATCAAACTTACAACAGTAAAACTTCTCCTTAAAAATTATTAGAAACAAAAGCAGACAACAAGAAAGAACGAGCAGTTTTGACAATGTGTCTATATTTTCTTTCAGTAATACCATTTTGCTTAGGAGTATCTGTACATAAAGTTTGGTAGATGGTTCCATTTAAGGCAAGTAATTGATAAAGTTTATTAAAGGTGTATTCCCCCCAAATCTCACCTAAAACATTTAATCACAACAGAATATTGAGTTTTGATAAAAGCTCAAAAAACTACATATATCTCAAAGAATTCAGAATAGTGTTTCATTAAATAAACCTAACAATAACGAGTATGATCATCAATAAAAGAAACATAATATCAAACCTTTTTTTATGGCAACAGGAGAAGGTCCCCATGCATTAGAATGAATCAAATCAAACGATGCAAAAGAAATAGAAATACTTCGATTAAAAGGTAAATAAAATTTTTTTACCATTTTACATCCACTATAATAAGAAATGTCACAAGTCTTTAAATTCCTTAAAGCTCATTTGGATGCCAAAAATCTCAAACGAGAAGATGAAACAAGACTTAGACTGGAATGCTATAAATAAAAACTAGAAGATGAAAGACTCAAACAAAAGGAGAAGATGAAACAAGACTTAGACTGGAATGCCATAAATAAAAACTAGAAGATGAAAGACTCAAACAAAAGGAAGACAAATCAACAATAATAGTAGCAGCGACAATAACAACAACTAGCACTTTTAACTTATCCAAAATATATAGTTCATTCTCCTTACGACTTATTCCAATCAGCTTTTGAGATTGCAGATCCTGTACATAACAAAAAAAACCAGAAAACATGACTAAATAATCACTAGAATCATATATTTGACCAACAGATGCAATATTTAATTTGAGTTTTAGAATAAGATAAACATTAGAGAGAGACAAGTGAGGTGTGACAACAGAATCAACACCTACTAAGGGCATAGGAGTGCTTTCAACAGTCATAACAGGAATAGAGGATAAAGGGGACACATAGGTAAAAGATGAGAAATCTAGAGACATATAATGGGAAGCAATAGAATCTAAGACTCATTCAAAGTGTGACATACCTGAGGAACTATGAGGCAACTGACCTATAGAAGAAAAGGTGAACATTGTTTGTGGTTGCATAAAGAGAAACTTCTGAAGCATTAAGATCGGTAAGAGAGCCTAGGAAAGCTACTGATGTGGTATTATGGTGTGGTGGTTTATAACCCTGAAGTGGTTTATGAGTATTAAATTGTGACTAGCTATCAGGTTTCTAAGCTTGATTCTGATATCTCAACTTAAAATACTAAGCCTTCTAATAACCTTTTTGCTTACAAAAATTACACTCATCGAAGCCAACCCTTGTGTAGGATTTGTTTTGATGATTAGAGAATAACTTAGAAGATACTATTAATATCGAATAATTTGAAATAAAAAGAATTTCCTTTTCAGAATAAGATTGAAGATATATTTCTTCAGTCAATAACTCACTAACAATAAAGTCAACAAAAGACAATGGAGAACGATGTAGAATTGAATCTCTAAGTCTTTCAAAATCATTGCAAAGTGCTATTAAAAACTATATCAATCGTTGCTGCTCTCTACGCTCAATATATGCAACATATGCCTTTAATTCTACTAATTCTGTAAGAGCCAATTGATTCTAAAGATCTATCATAACAGAATAAAACTCTTGAATACTCATATTCTTTTGTTAAAGAGCTCATATGTCATTTTCTAATTGATACTATTTTGTAAAATTTTATTATGTGAATAACCTTTATAGATGATCTTAAACCTCTTTTACTGTCTCATATTTCGCCAACTACATATCTATCAAATGCCCAATAAAATTATTGATCTAAGTAATGTTCTTTGTATTATTTGCTTATCATGTATCTATCAAAACAACATCCCCCTCCTTAATATTATTAGGTATTATATAAGTTTCACTAACATACCTCCACATCCTCTTACCCTTAAGAAAATTTCTCATTACATAACTCTAATACAAATAGTTTTTCCCATCTAATCTCACACTCACAGATTGAAGTGAATTGTCTCTTTCAGTAGCCATAATTAATAATCATAAAGAGACAAAATGCAAAACTAGTGGAAAATAAAAAAAAATACCAAATTTCAAAAACTGAACAAAGATTGCAGAAACTAGATAAATATCTTCTTGAAAAAATACCAAAATAATTAAAAAAACTGAATGCAAATACTAAATTGCAGAAACTGAAGGGAAGATAAAATACCAAAATAATTATAGAAACTAAACGGAAATACCAAAATAATTGGATCCGCGAAGCTATGTTTGAGATTAAGCCTCGTTCCATAAAAACTAGCTCTGATACTATGTTAAAATAATTAAGATCAAACACAAAAAGATTGTTAGAATTCTGAATTATCTGTATATTATAAGTGTTTAGTCTTAATCTAAATACAAATAAAGTATATATAGGTTGAACTGAAAGTACTATTCTACCCTTAATAAATAAGATTACATAAATATTACTTAATAATTTAAATATATATCTACACACACACATATTCACCCCATTTTTATTGCAAAGTTTTGGCATTAGCATAAAATTATGGCGAACTTTGTTTATAAAAACTATGATTCAATTTGATATGATTAAGATAAATTACATGAAAACAAAGAGATTTTATTAATTATTACAATAAATTATATATTATGGGATACCAAACTATGATATTGAAGGATGAAAGATTTTAAAAATAAAGAGGGTCATGGCTCAAGAAAAAGCCATTATCGATTGTAAAAATATGATAACCAACTTGTTTAAAGAGAGGCAAATACTTAACAAGTATATATATACATAAGCTGAAATATCATATATGCTCAAATTATGGCTATTATTATCGAAGATGGTTTACCTAGCTTTGAAAACCCCATCTTATTATATCATGGTTTTTATACTAACTAATTACACTTATATTATATTTTATAAAAATTTTATACCAAAACTAATTTTATCATAGATTTGCATAGTATTTCATGTTTTTTTTTAAATCCTAGTAGCCTTTTCTATTTCAATCTCCATTTTTTTCTTTTTTGATTTTGATCTTTTTACATTATGTTTTTAGAATTAAGCATCATAACTTATTTCAATTATACTCATATGGTGTTATTATGGTATTAAGAAAATGTCCTAAAATTAATTTAATGCTTGACTTGTTAAAATAGAGTTCAATTTTATTGCTTAAAATAAATTGAGACTTGGAGGACCAAATTTGATATTGGATAAAAAAACCCGCCTCTCTCTCTCTCTATTGTACATGAGGTGTGAGTTTTTAAATTTTGGTCCCTAAAGTTTTCTCATTTTTCATTTTTTAACCCTTTTATTTGAAATTTTTATGTCTTGGTCTAAAATTTTATTTTGTTCACATTTTGATTCCTGAATTTGAGAGAGGATCGTTGAAAAATGATAGATAAGAGAGAAAGAAATTGATTAGTCAAGATAAAAGTATCAAGTTTGTTGTCAATGTATTCCTCTTGATGACAAAAATGCTTTGTTTAAAAGAGTAAATGGGGTTTGGGAATAATTTTTTTCAATTTGAATTTTGGATTCTTTAACTAATTTTAGCGGTGTTTTGAGTTGATAAATTAATTTATTAAAGTTGCAAGGGTGTTTATAGAAAAAAAATAGATTGAAAATAATCTTTTAGGGCAAAGAAAACCCAACTTGATTTTTAACCACTTTTTTTATGGTTGAAATCGAGACTAGTATGCAACACAACTAAAGACAAGACAATATTAGTTTTATTTTTTAAAAAATAAATAATGGACAAAAGATGTGTCATTTGACAATTATAAAAAAAATAAATAGAGAGCCATTCATGTGGGCCAACCTTGTAGCCCAAATACCTTGTCTTTTTTTGATGCGTTAGGTGCATTAGTCCACCTACCAAACACCTAATCTTTTTTTTTTCTTTTTTTTTGTCTTGCTTTTTTCTTCAATTCTGATTATAATAGATTAAGATAAATAAATGAAAGATTTTTTTATATTATTTTATCAAATATTGTTTAATTATTACTTTATTTCTAAATTTATACATATACTACAAAAATATATATAAAAAAACTATTTTAAAGTTGAGTTAAAAAAAAAGAAGAAGATAGATTTGCTTACTTGAAATGAAGGATCTTCAATAAAATTTAAATTAGAACATAATGCTAATAAACTAAGTGTTGTGGTGACTAAATTTGATATGTGAGGTTGAATTATGTTAGATTGATGGGTGATATGTGAGGTTGAATTGTATTAGATTGATGGGTGACTGTCTGTTGCCAAAAAAAAATATATAAGGAAGAAGAAATAAAAGTGAGTGAGAGAAGGGTTGATCTCTAGGTTATAAATTAAATATTATCAACGATATTACCAACATAATTATTTTGTTAGTAACTTCATCAATCATTTTGTCAGTAAAAATACATGTCACTGTACGATTTATCATTTTTAAATGTTATTATAATATCTTCTATAATTTTTTTATATATAAAAAAAAAATCTTTTTGCCATTATATTTACAAACATACTTTATGGTCAGGTTAATTTTATCAATAATATCTTTTGTAAGAGTTGCATATTATTATACTATTTGACCTTTTTTTCTCATTTCTTTTTTTTTATTGTAATTCCTCAGAGTTTTTTTTTATTGGTGTTTACTGTTAGATGCAAAGATAAAGAAATTTTGTTGGTAAAGATCATTATAATATATCAATGAAAAAATCTATTAATGTTTTTATTTGGATTTGTAAATTTTCTGTCAGTGAAATTAATATATATTTTGACCGAAGATTTTTGAACCACTTTTCTGTGATAGATTTTTTTGTTCCTATTCAATTGATTAGGCTTTGCAACTCATCAATGCTGAATTGTAAGTCTACAACTAATGTAGAACTTCTTAAAACATCATAGGAAGGAACATAAGAGAATTTAATTACGTACGGAAGCACGGGTTTATTTTACAGTTTTTCAAGCAGTAGGAATTCCACCCGAGTATCCTTCCAAGCTTCATATCATGCTTATAAACACACGTAGGTGCTACAATTAATGCACAAGTGTGTACATCTAAGTCCGAAGACTAGCTAAGTCAAAGAAGGCACCTCTCTTGTTCTTTAGTTGAGCGTAGGTTCCTCGCTCCACCACCTTTCCATCGGCGACGAAGGCAATGGAATCTAGATTCTTTATAGTGTTAAGCCGATGAGCTACCACAATCGTCGTCCTTCTAACCATGATTCGGTCCAGTGCTTCTTGCACAACCTGCTCAGATTGCACATCGAGAGCGCTCGTTGCCTCGTCTAGTAATAGGATGGTTGGGTTGCGAAGTATAGCTCTTGCTATTGCTATTCTTTGCTTTTGCCCTCCCGATAGCTGCACTCCTCTTTCACCGCATTCAGTTTCATACCCTTCTTTGAGTGATCTACACAGAATTACAGAGTTTCAGAAGTTAATTATCACATAATTTGTTTAGACATGCATGGAGCTAAACACTCAGTAAGACTTACGAGATAAACTCATGAGCATTCGCTGCTCTTGCAGCCTCCACCACCTCATTCTCGGACGCATCAAGCTTCCCGAACATGATGTTTTCCTGGATGCTCCCTGAGTATAACACGGGTTCTTGACTAACAAGAGCCGTGCGCTTCCTGAACCATTGGATGTCTAATTCCCTTATGTCCACTCCATCTACTCTTACTGACCCCTTCTGGACATCGTAGAATCTTTGAATCAATCCAATCACGGTTGATTTTCCACATCCACTTTTTCCCACTAGTCCAACGCTAGTGCCTGGCTTCACCTCCAAGCAGAACTGCCGAAGTATTAGGGTCTCCGGCCGGCTTGGATATGCGAAATCAATCTTCTTCATCTCTATCTTTCCACATAGTGTTTCCAACTTGGTTCCACTACTTCTGTCACCGGGCTGACAGAAATCGCAAAGTGTTATTCAACAAAAAAACTTGTGCCACAATAATCTATACAAGCCAAAATGTAACTTACATGGTAAGAACCTGGAATCAGGGATTGTCTGTCCAGAATCTTGAACACAGAAGCCACTGCTGTTGAACCTTTGGATAAATCTGAAGTCATGCTTCCTGCCTCAGCTATAACCTTTCCGGTGCTCACTAAAATGAAAAATGTCTTGAACACATCTCCTGCCGATATCTCTCCCTTTTCCACTAGAGTTCCTCCAAACCAGAAGTCTAGAGCCCATGACATGAAAGTTAGGCACTGAGCAGATCCCATGCCAATTCCTGCTAGCCATGACTTTTTCCTGCCCTCCTTCCTTGGTTCCTCCTGAGCATCGTCAAAAAGTTGAAGTACCTTTCCCACACTCGCAAATGATGTCACAATTCTATGATTATAGACCGCTTCCACTGCAATTTGAGTACTTTGATTTTGTGCCTTGACAAAATTTGTTGAAATACTAGACAACAAAATTTTCTTCGTGTAGAAACACAGAATGGTGAGGGGTTGCACCGCTATCATAACAATTGCAAGCTTCCAAGCCACGACTAGCCCCATAATCATTGCTATAGTAACTGCAGAAGTGGTTTGAACTAATAAACAAACTCTGTCTGCGATAAGGGTTTTAACCATGGAGGCTTCAGTGCTCAATCTTAAACTTAAAGCCCCGCTAGAGTTTTCCTCTTCATCAAACCAAGCTGTCTCAAAACCCAAGATCTTCTCTAGCATTCTCAATCTAATTCTCTTGGTTAGCCTCTCACCCATGTATGCAAAATTGTAGTGTTGCACAAGGTTTATAATGATGGAGAACAAGGAAAGAGAACAGAATATTAAAGAGTATATACGTATTCGGTCACGCACTTCTTCATGGTTTGGTGCAAAGAAAGCTGCAATCATTCCACCAACGGTTAACGCATAGACAGGTTGCACAGCACCAAATGCTACAGCTGAAATACTTCCCATCAGGCCTTGCTTCCATTCAGGGGCATTTAAAGAAAGAAGCCGAGAGAACGACGGCGCGGGGATGTGCACTGGTTTTGGGCTATCATCAACAGGCAATGGCGAAGCAAAGATGGCTGGACTTGATTTTCCTGTACTTTGCCTAGCAGCGCTACTAGTAACTGAAGAAAAGCGAATTTCAGGATTTTGTTCTTGCTCATCACAGCTGAATTGTCTCTGTAACTTTGCTAATTTGGCATAGTGGCCATTTTGTATGTTGATGAGATCATTGTGGGAACCTATTTCAATGATGCTACCATTGTCAACGACAGCAATGAGGTCTGCATTTCGAACTGTAGAGAGCTTGTGTGCAACAACCTAAAGATTGTTCATTGTTATTGTTAGAGAGGGAAATTGATGATCTGATTTTGGCAGGTAGAATATTAAAAACAATTTTGAAGTAATTCTTTCTGGTTCCAATACATTATTCTTTCACAATTAATAAGGAAAAATGGTAGAAGTTACCATGGTAGTTCTTCCCATGGAGGCTTGATCAAGTGCATTTTGGACCAGTGTTTCTGATTCAGAGTCAAGAGCACTGGTTGCTTCATCAAGTAGGAGAATCACAGGGTTCTTGATTATTGCTCTAGCAATGGCAATTCGCTGTTTTTGTCCCCCAGATAGGAGTGCTCCTCTTTCACCAACCTATTACATAAAAGCCTTGCCTTTAAGATGACTATACCGAAGAACTAGCACATATGGAATTGCTTTGCACAAGCGACTGCAAAAACACCCTTTAAGATGGCTATACCGATCTCAGGTAGATTGATAGAAAAATGACTAGAAATTATTACCTTTGTTTCATACCCCTCTGGAAGCTGCCTTATAAAGTTGTGAGCATTTGCAGCCATAGCCGCGGCCATGATTTCATCCATGGTGGCATCAAGCTTCCCAAACATGATATTCTCTTTTATTGAAGTCCCAAACAAAGCATGGTCTTGACTAACGAGACCCATTTGTCCTCTTATCCATTTCAAATTCAGTGTTCTTAGATCAACACCATCAATCTTGACAATGCCACTATCAACATCATAGAAACGCTGGAGTAACGCAATTGCTGTGGACTTGCCGCTCCCACTTGCTCCAACAAGAGCTACTGTTTTTCCTGCCTCAACTTCCAGGTTGAAATCTTTGAGAACAACGGCATCTGGACGACAAGGGTATGTGAAACTGACATGTTGGAATACAATTTTGCCTTGGATTTTTTCTAATACAAGCCCTTTTGTGTCTTCGCTATCGATTTCTGGAACTCTATCAATCCTTTTGAATATCCGTGTAGCAGCAACAGAAGCTTCTGTGAAGTACTTCAGATCAGGAAGTGCAATTCCGAGGGATCTGCAAGCAATTCAATTGCTAAATAATTAATGATTCAGAAAGTGGATTGTTTTCATTAATTATCCTGTCTAGTATCTATATGGTGATTTCCATGGAACTTCTACAGAAAAACATTTTGATGTATACGACTAACACATGTTTAACATAACACTTGATTTCATTCCTTTTCTTAAGAAAAAAAACATTTATAATCATTTACTTTACTTCTAGCAATTAATAATTACTATTACAAGCTAGTTAACAACTTAATGTTCAATCTAGTGCCACTAATATTTAAAATTGATGAACGATCGTTTCAGCATTCTTAGCATGACCTACTATCCATTTACAATAACCCACTAAGCTTAATTTCTTTCCTTGTACTTGGACTGTTTTTTTTTTTTTTCTCTTTTCCTTCGAGTTTTTCCTAACTTGAACTTCTGTAGATGACATTACTATCACACACCAAGCATTTCTTTTTTCATTCCTTCCTTTATAAAAAGAAGAAAAGGCAAAGGTGATTCTTTACTTACAAATTCTCCACTTTATAAAAGAATGACATGACTATACCTTTAATAGATTAGTCGCATGCAGTGCTTTTAAGAGTTTAGATGAGTGTAGAGGTCATCAAAAATAGTACTGCAAGTGAAAACTCATGCGTACGGGGGGAAGTACGTGAGATCTATGAATAAATTTATTTTTGCAATAATTTGCCTTCAAATTAGACATTCTAATGGTTCGATAATGTATAGGGCAAGGCAGTTTCACGAAGGAAAACAACATTTTGGTGGATGATTTCAACAAAGGTGGACAGATCCGTTGGCCTGTGAGCTGTCGTTTAACCTCGATGAGCTTAGGGCACAGCATAAAGGTCCAAGTCCAGCTTCAGGACTGACAACTAGAAACTACCATGAAGCTTCAAAGAATCACAAGTGCCAGAGAGATTCTTGGCCTAATCGTAATCCTCATGACATAAAACTGGAAGGTGGTTACATTTTCAATGCATCAACTGAGTTCAGAAAGTGTGTCCAACTACACATAAGCTGGAAAAGCTAAATTAAAAGACAATTTTACAGATTTCAAATGAGAAAGTAGGCATAATTAAAGCCTTGCCACTAAATCCCTACCCCTTCATGTTTCTAGCATCTAATAAATACGTAATCAATTAACAATAAGAAATCCCTGATCCAACACAAAGTTCAGAGACAGATTGTATATACAATGTGTATTGTGACATGCTATCGAATCTCAAATCAATTCTATCATAACAATTTTGTTAAAGTTGGGGAGAGCTTTTCCCAGTCTAGGGATTGTAGGTTCAGTTCTGGCTACTTAGGAATATACATGTTGAAACCTTTCGATGAACCTATTAGTATTTTTCATGAAATTATTTGTTTGATTTGATAATGAAGGATAATTTGAGAAGGATCTACTGAAGATTCACTTGGCAGGTAGCACCTCAAGACATACCAATATTTAGACTGACCATGCACAAATCTAAAGTTATGATGCAAGAAAGCCACTCACAGTCCACTGAGTATGAAGGAAATGCCAGCAGCATAGATCCTTCCTCCACTTTCTCCTTTGTACATGACCAAATGACTTCCATACCAAGCAAGGAAAGCCCATATTGCAAAAGAAAGCCCTGTACTCCCAACAGCAAGACCTTTGGCTATACCCTGCTTGATTCCCAATTTTGTTGTTCTATCCAATATTGCTGAATACCTATCGATGATTCTCTTCTCGGCAGTGAATGAATAAATAGTCTTGATGGAGCTTAATGCCCGCTCCACGATGGAGTTTGCTTTGCCATACTCCGTTCGAGCTTTCTTTGATAAGTAGAGAAGGTATTTTCCGTATATCATTCCAGGGATGATTAGAAGAAGAAGAGTTGGGAAGGCTACTAAAGACAGTCTCCATGAAAAGTATGTGGCAAAGGCAAGTCCTGAGAAGAATACAGACGCGTGCATCAAAAATATGGGCACCTAAAAACATTAGAGATCATGTTAATAAGTGCTCCTATGAGAATAATATCAATAAAAATGAACACAGAATTTGAGATCTTGGAGTGCTTTCATCCTTTCATAACATTTGTACATCAAAGAAAGATTAATGTAAGGGAAGCAAAGGAAAGGGGTGGAGCAGACTTGCCAATCTACCTCATATATAGAACTTAAGATGTTTTCTGTCCATAAATAGACGAAACTTTAAGTTTACCTTTTCACTTAGCACTTCCTGTACGAGAGAAGTATCTTTTGATATGCTGTTGATGATCTCTGAAGTAGTTGCTTCCTGTGAATCATAGAACCCAACTTCTTGTCGAAGTATAGCTTCCAAATACTTGTATCGGATCTTCAAAACCTGTCTCTCGCTCGTTTTACTCCAACAGTAACCCTCTGTGAATTTAAAATGAACTGATTTAGTGCAACAACAGTCAAGGAAATAATTTTCACCATCTTAATTAATCACTTGTTTTTCTCAATGGGGTAGCGTCAGTATCTAGGGTTCCAAAAGATGCTTTCATTTCTTGTTCTACTGTAATTGTTTGTAGTGACTTTTGCTGTAGGCCGCCTTATGTTCCTGGAGTGTTCTTTGGTACACATTGGATTGAACCACGTTTGCACCACTTTTCCAAACAAGATATTAATTGTCTTGAGAAAGAAAAGCAAAGTCATGTTTATAGATCAGAGTGCTGTTGAGATTACCCATAAAAGCCATCACCATGACGGCTAATCCCAAGTAAACGAAGTCTAAACTGCACTGTTGACAGAAACAAAAAAGGAAATCTGTGTTTTAGTTAGCAACAGAGACGTAGAGGAATAGAAATGTTGACTGGCAAGTCACTGACCTTTTGGACCTCAACCATGAAATTGTAATTATCTTGTCGTGTCTGACCATAACCCAAGCTATTCATGATGCGGCTGGCAAACACCAGTAAGCAATTTGTAGACATGCCATCTCCAATAGCTCCAACAGTACCCAGCAGCATAAGCAATATATCATTCCAATCTGCATATCTAAAGATATTGGCTACAGACTTCCCCTCCCCTCCTCTCCTCTCATTCTTCTTTGGAGAAATCATTTTACTCGCAAAAATAATCTTCGTGCAAAGATCCTGTAGGATGCTGCAGTACTGGCTAGCTAGCACAAAGAAAGAGGTAGAAAAGGCAAATTAAATTGTGTGCATTGGAGACTTGACTCCCTCAACCCAAACAAATACTGATACTCTCGTATCAAATATATATATATATATATATATAGAGATCAAGAAGTGAGTGGTGATTTTCCATGACGCGGACCCGAATTTGTCATAAAGTTTCTTGTGGGGTGGTTAAAGAAAGGCATTCTTTCTAGTGTTTTTCATAGTGGTCACTTTCTGTAGCATCAAGCTAGCTAAGACAAGGATAAAAAGAGTGTTTTCAAGAAAGATGACTGTGACCAATTGGGCCTGCCTGGTAATGTTTCCTTTTCCATTCCTATTTGCTTGCTTTAGTCTAGTTTGTTTAAGATATGATACCGAAAAGCTTTTCGAGCTTGCACAAGCCTATTCCTTTGTTAATAATTTTTTATTAATTAAAATGAAAGTAATAAAATTTAAATTCACAATCATTTAATCATCAAGATAGATTATGATATGATATTAAAGAATTATATTAACTCAAAATATTAAGATATTAAATGAGGTCTTTAGATACTATGGAATGTGCTATATTCTAAGAAATGGTATGCTTATTTTCTATAGAATTATTCTATGTAGTATAATTTACCTTTTTTTCTATGTATTTCACCATTCATATATAGAAAAAAAAAATAGCCACCGATTAGAACAAACCTCCTATTTTACACAAAACTCTATTCTCTATATATTATCTTCTTCAATTCAAGATATGATTTATAACAAGTTCATAGCTGGAGATTAATTAATGATTTATATAAAAAATGGATCCTTATTTTTCTGTCAGCTTCTTGTCGACTTTGATATCACCATCTAGTCGTATATCATCATCCCAGGATATTTCAAACATATTATGGTTTGCGCAACCTTACCTTTCCAGTGAATGTACTAATAATATTAATTTAATTTATATAGAGACTCAAAAACTGAAAATCTACCATTTAGATACACAACTACTGTAATATTTTCCTCCTTTATCAGAAAAAAATAAAATCTAAATCCGTTCTATCCACCCTATAAAGGAATCTGTCCAGTCAAAAGGCAGCTAGCTCTTGTTGAAGGAATCATTATAAATGCCTGCATGATACTAATAATTACACGACTAGACTAAAATATTCTTGCAAGTCTTTTATATATTCAAGTCTTTCATGTCAATAGTTGCATTCCTTGTCTAGCTAGCGTTTCTGTTTCAATGGAGTAAAAACAGTAGCCTACACTGTGGGCTCGTAATGTTTTAAAGAACTAATATTATTTATCTTGCGAAAGAAGAAAGGGCTGTGACTGAAATGAAAGGCTAGCTTTTGAGAAATGCATAATATTAGTGATGAACATAATTACAGAGCTCAAGCATATTTTAGTGTAGCATATGTTAAATAAGCAGACAAGAAAAAAATGAGATTGTTGAGTTGATGAAGCATATTCTTCTTTCACTTGATTAATTATTTAGTAAATTGGCTTTCCTGCATGCTGATGATCAGACCACATTCTGTCATACCACTACGTGGCTAGCTGTCTTTGTTGGACTCTCAAGATCCTCTTATACATGTCTCCGGCCACACGGAATCAACAAATATATATTTATGTGTGTGTGCGATGAGACCTGCCTGTTCCAGCTGCTTTCCTTTCGATATTTTTGCTCTATATGCTCGGAATTCTTTTAACGAGCATCCAATAAGCTCCAAACCTCTGGCCAAAACCGTACACTTTGCAAAGAGATCTTCTCTGAAGCTTCCCAAGCATAGGAAAAATAATTAAAATCAATGAATGTTAAAGAAGACATTGATGACATCTTGTAATAATTTGGATGGTTTCATATTGGTGGATTATCTTTGTTTTATTTATTATAAAAAAGAATCTCTTTTATGGTTTATACTTTATAGGATTGCCAGGGATACGCGAGGCCATGTTTTTTTTGGCTTATGCACAAATAACTTTAATTATTGATGTCAAATACATGAAATAAAATATAAATTATTAATAATATCAAAGAATTATTTTAATTTAATAATTTTAATTATTAGATAAAATCTTAAGATATAATTTATATTATTTTTTAATATATTATCTTAACTAAAAAATCTTTGAACATTGTTTGATTATATATATATTCTAATGTTTAGAATAGGAATACTTTCCAACGACCCCATACCTTACTATCACATGTGTACCAACAGCAAGCAGCTGTTGAGGAAGAGGAATAATTCACAAAATCTCTTAATTTCTTCTAGAAAAAGAAACCATATGAATAATTTAGTGTTTTTAGTAGTATGGTTATGATTATTTTTTAATGTGTTTTTTTTTTTAAAATATATTATAAAAATTTATTTTTTAAAAATTACTTTTAATATCAATGATATACTGAAAATATATTAATTTAAAGTAAAAAAAATTAAAATGTTTTAAAAATATAAAAATAAATAAGATAACAACGCATAAATTTACTACATGATAAGCATAAATGCGGCTCCACCAGAATGTCTGCTCGACTTTTTCAAATTAATTCGTCTTCCAAAGTATCATATTCTTATTGAAAATCAGTCTATTATTCCCTTCCATGTACCACATGTCTAATTGGCAGTGGAATAATATTTCCTCACTATTCTCTTATCCCCATATGTATCATGTGCAGTGTATGGATCGAAGTTAGAGAATTCATTGTTCTTATGAGTGGGTTACAGAAGCATCTTACATGTTCCACCATTGATTCTCCCCACAAAGAAATTTGAACGTAGCAGGCCAGTTTATTCATCTTTTGTTCTTCTTCTTCTTCTTTTCATGGAGAGTACCTATCACTGTACTCACCCTTATAAAATCAATGAATCGTAAGCCTTCATTTATCTCTATTTTCTAATTAACATGTCCTGCTGTTGATTCTCCATCATGAACAGTGATCATGTTCATCGTTCATGTTACCTTGATTCTTATATTTAATTCCATTCTTTCAAGATTATGTAAGAAAAAAATCTAAATAAAAAAAATAGAAAAAATCGACAGAAGTACATATAATAAGAAAATATGGATTCTTTTTGAAGATTATCATTAATTGATTTCTTTTCATGCAATGATGTGGTGGAGGGAATTATTATTGATAAACTAAAATAGAATCACTAAACTATTGCGCAAGACTTATTTCTAGATTGAATCATAAAATAAATAAAGCTTAATGAGTCAACTATAAATGTTGGAAATTACAAAGACCAAAATGCAAAAAATAAAAATTTCTTCAATGTTCCTTAAATTGATATTGTGGACATCTATTTAGTGATTCTATTAACAAAATTTCTTCAATTTTATATATTTCATTGATTTTATTCAAGTAAATTATATTTATTATTAATAAATATTTATTATTTTTAATATTCAATTATATTTAATTAATGAATCTAATATATAATTAATGAATCTAGAGTAATGATAAAAATTATGAAAAAAAATATTTTGTATAAAAAATTATAAAATTATTATAATTATGAGATTTTCATTGCATCAAAATATTATTTCTAAATATTTTCTATCAATTATCTATTTAAAATAGACATTAATTAGAGTTGTTGAGACCTGTTTATATTATATTCCTTTCTATACTAAAGAAATCAATTATTTTTATTAATTGGGATATAGAAATACCTGCAATTAATATATATTGGTGTTTGTCAACTAAAATAAACACTAAACTAATTTGCCAAAGAAATTTTATATGAAAAGACTATCAATGTCTATAAAAAATTTTACGTGATAATTGTACAAGTAATCTTTAAACTTAAAATTATTAAGTTATTATATTTAGAAAGTGTTGTTATGATTTGATTCTAAAAACATATTATTTTAATTAAAAATAAAAAATAAAAAAATATTTAATATAACATAAATTATATAAAAATATTTAAATAATCATAATAACATTTATAGTAAATAAAAAAAAACTATATGAATTTTTCGTGCCCTCCTTCCTTGGTTCCTCCTGAGCCTCGTCAAAAAGTTGAAGTACCTTTCCAACACTCGCAAATGATGCCACAATTCTATGATTATAGACCGCTTCCACTGCAATTTGAGTACTTTGATTTTGTGCCTTGACAAAATTTGTTGAAACACTGGACAACAAAATTTTCTTCGTGTAGAAACACAGAATGGTTAGGGGTTGCACCGCTATCATAAAAACTGCAAGCTTCCAAGCCACGACTAGCCCCATTGTCATTGCTATAGTAACTGCAGAAGTGGTTTGAACTAATAAAAAAAATATATGATCTTCAGACGATTTTTATAAAAACCCTAAATAATTCTGTGTAAATACTTTCCATGAAACCCAACATAACTTTATAAGTTTATCAATACTTATACACGTGCAATTATCAATCAATGGTTCTTTATTTGGATATTTGATGGAAGAACATTATTTTAATCAGAGACAGATGCATTAAGACTATAAGAATTTACACATCGTGTATAATTACACTAATCAGTACTATCCTATGCGCGCACTAATCTTAGCTAATTGACTCCTTAATTGGGTTTAGTTTTTGTTTTAAAAGCGGCTTTCCTAATTACAACGTGGATCAACTTCATTTTGTTGTCTGGTTCAAATAATAAACGTGGATAAATGGAAGTTACCCCGGCTTTCCGCCCAAAACTTAGCCGCCTGTAATGGAGTTGCCGCCCCTCTTCGTCAGCCATTTTTGCTTATTAACCCTATGGAAGATCACCTATGTAGATTAGGTTAAGAATCACCAGTTCTTGCTTATTAACGTCAGTCAATTAGTGGGGCTTAATAATAAAGAATTGCATGCCTAACACAATGTGCTCTTAGCAATATAAAGACACTTTTCACGCAGTTATAAACTATTATTTTGACCACATTTCTTGATCGTCGCCAGAGAGCAGAGTCTACAGACTCGCATTTTAAAACTCAATTTTCAAAATTGGTCAAAAGCATTCAACGCGGCCACAGCAATTTCAACATTCTCACTACCTTTACATTGTTTCTTGCAATCAAACAAGCAGATACATTGAATTCCCAGAGTATTCTCTTTTTTTTTTTTCCCTGTCGATCAAGCACATGAATCATATGCCACATGTAATTTTTTTGGTTCACATATATATATATATATATATATATATATATATGATACGTTGTGATTATCTGCCTACCCTAATTCATAAACACTTACATCCAGAAATAATTTAACTAACCCACAATCTCAAATAGACTAACATAAAGAAAAACTAAACAAATTGCAAAGTGCATAACCTAACATTATTAAAGGACTTCTAGATAAAATTAAATAAAAAAAATCAATTAAAAAAACACATATAAACACACACATACATATAAATTAACTTAATTAACCTATAATCCATGATATGAGATCATAATAAAAAAAAAAAACTATTTACAAAAAATCCCAAAAAAACTGTAGCTAAATAAAAAAAAAAACCTCAATTAATTGAGTTACTTAACTGACTTACAAGCTGTAATAACCTCATAACAAAATTAAAACAAAATATAAAACTTAAGGGTCAATAACCAAATTCTGAAAGAAAAAAAAAATTTAACTTCAAGAAAAGAAACATAAGGGAAAGAAATTTTAGTCAATTTAGGTTATTTTGACTAATACACGACTCACAACATGAGTTCAAAATTAAACATATAAATTTAAAAAAAAAACTAGAAAAAAATAACCAAATTTAAATTAATAAATAAAAAAACTTAAGTCAGGTCAAGTTAACTTAACAAACTTATAAATCAGGATAACTTTACTGAAAGAAAAGCATAAAAAAATGAAGTTAAAGATCTAATAATTTAATATTAAATAATAAAATTAAAGAAATTAATTTAAAAAATAAAAAAAAAATCATATTCAACCTGAATTAAATTGATTTACTTATGATTTAGGATCCGATGATCAAATTTGATATAAAAATAAAAAAAATCATAATTATAAAAAAAACAACAAGAATTAAATATGATATAAAAATAAATTAAATTAAAAAAATATTAAAAAATAGTAAAAAAGAGAATAACTTTTCTCTTACTATGTTGACTATTTATGTTTTCCTAAAACAAATTGTTAGTAAACTGTGATAAACTAAACTTTGTGAAAGATTTCTTTATCTTTATATCAAGAGAATTGCATTGGAAAAAAAATACGATGATGTATAATTTTTATCAACAGTTTTGCTGATGGAACTAACCTAATAATAAAGTTTGTCAGTGGATATACCAATAGAAATAATCCCTTAATGTATATTGATGAAATTACATATGATATTATAGTAGCATTCAAAAAGACAAATCGTACGATGACATAATATTTTGTATGATAAAATAACTAATGCTATAATTTTATCTATAAATTTATCAGTAATATTTAATTTATGATATTACAATAAATTTTAATTATGGTTGTGTTTGTTTCTCAGAAACTAATTTTTAAAAAATCATTTTCCAAATATTTTTGTATTTGTTTTCCATTAGAAAAGTTGGTCAACGAAAAATACTTTTCAGTGAAAGAAAAATTTAGCTTGGTTTTCAGAAAAGTGTTTTTCTGAAACATTTAGGCGGAAAAAACTGTTTAGAAATTGTAAAAAATTTAGAAATGTCATATTATTTATTGATTATATCAAATTTGATTCTCAAACTTTTAATTGCTATATATATATATATATATATATATATATATATATATATATATTGTTATGAATATTTATTTTATAATCTCATCTCTTAAAATTTAGTTTTTATATTAATTTTGGTCCTCATTTGTATAATTGTTATTTACTTTGTTCATATCATTTTTTTATTGAAATTTTTTATCTATCAAATTTGATCCTCAGTCTTTTGATTGTTACTTATTTTATTTGAAATAATTTATGAAAAGTTACTTTTTATTATTTTAATTTCTTCATCTTTTATTTTTTAGATTTGATCTCTATTATTTCAATTATTATTTATTTTATTTGAGATAATTTATGAAATTATATTTTTTTCAATTTCATCTTCATTCAAATTTTTAATTTGTAAGATTTATTCCTCATTATTTTAATAAAATTAAAAAAAATAAAACATTAATAAATTATTTTTCAATTCATTTTCCATGACATAACTAAACACTAGAAAATATTTTTTAACTTGTCTTCTATTACACTACCAAATATCAAAAAAATAATTTATTTTTTTTAAATTTATTTTTTTTAACATTTATTTTTTTTAAAAATAATTATTTTTCTTCAAACAAATAGAACTTATATTAAAGAACAGCCTATATTAAAAAAAAATAAAGCTCTCTAGACATCCTAGTAGAGCATCATTTCACTTGTTTTAGGCGAACTCAATCTAGTAGGGACTTACTCTTTTGTAGAGGTTTCGTCAGCATATATTTGATAATCAACTATTCAATTATGAGTAAACTTTTAATGATTTAATGATTGAAAAACACTAATATAAATAAACAAAATAAAATTTTTAATTTTTGACTTCTAGTATGTATCACCATCATTGTTAAAAAAAAAATAATGATTAACATCTAGATAGCATGATAATAATTTCAAAAAAAAAATTTCAGAATATACATTGGATTAAAATCTCTAAATGGGATCTACTCCCAGGTTCATTGATCCAACTGTTAGTATCTATTCTTAAAGTTCTTTTCAATCATATTTGTTTATATTCCATATTATTATGTTAAGAATTATATTCTTACCAAGAAAATATGTGCAGAGTAGAAAAAAGAAAAAGAAAAAGAAAAAGAAAGAGAGAGAGAGAGATTAAAGTTTCATTGCAATCCAAGTTAAGGATGGATTGATTGATTGATTAGTGTAACAAAGTGGGATTTAGACGTGCGAGGTGGGACTTCCTCAACTTTAATCCCAATCCACCAGTTGTTTATGATGTAAGAATAATCCAAGGAGCGTGCAAAAGAACAGAAAAATAACAGAGTATTTTAAAGATGATGGGATTGACTCTACCAGCGTCTCCTTCTTCTTCTTCTTGTTATATGTGTCACACCAAAAGATAAATCCCTATTTAATGCAAGGAAAGAACTCGACGAATAAATCCTGCAAACACTCACCTAAAACCATTTCATCATCAGGCAAATAGATCAAACATTTTGTCACGTACTGGTTTTATTTTGTATTCAATTCCTTTCCCTTCCACACAAACTCAAGGAAATAAACAATGCGTCAAAGATGATGATTAATGGAAAGCAAAAAACGTGAGGTCAGAAAATTAAATAATAGAAGGTCATCACCTCCATTCCCGAAATGGGGTCCATGCTGCTTTCTTAGTTCGATTTCCTGTCACCCTCCCCGCTAGTGGTGTGTTTTCTGATTATGGCCATGCAAAAAAGATCAAGGAGACACCAGCCACTATCACAAATGCGATTAACTTTAGTGGCACGTATCTTTATAAGCTTGCTTTTATTGCTGTAAAGCCTAATATCCATTCATGTATAAAGAAAAGAAGCATTTGAACTTTGAAGAAGAGATCCATTTGAACGGTGGAATAAAGGGTGGCCATCATCCGGCCACTATGAGACCACTAGAAGGGGCAAAGCAATGGACTGGGCACAACTACTGCATGTAGATTAAGGGTGGTAATTGGGTATATTTAGCAATGTCATAGCGCGGATTACCAAATTATCACCCCGAGAAACGCTTTTCAATTACTTTCTCTAAAATACCATGTTAGGGTCAGGCATGAGCGCTCAATGGAAAGAAATGGTGATTAGCAAATAGTAGAACAGTGCAATCCTAGTTCAGCAGAAAGTTTGACCTTGTGCAGACGGATGTATGAGAGAAAAAAACAGTTCTAGCTCAGTGTTACAACAGTGCAAGCGGTTATGAATAGTTGCAAAAGTCTTGCTCAATGTTGTAAGATGCACAGCTGTGGATTTTCCAGAAGTGTCCTAAGCTATTGCTTATGCGGTTATGCCAGCCTACAAGCAGCTCAACAATGTTAAAGCGGAGGGTAACTGTCAGGCAGAAGCAGCAGTTCCTCCAGTAAGAAAACCAAAAACCTGTTTCAAATTTCCTCTTGATGGTCGAGCAGTTATTGCAAATTTACAGACAAATACAAGTCGACGCCGCATCTCCAATTTAGTAATACATGTTTCGCTGAAAGATCTTCCATCATCAAAAGTTCCTGATCATCCAAGGGCCAAACATCAGAAAATGAGAATCACAAGAAAACGTACTTAAATTATTTGGCAATGATCAATAGAGCAAGTAGGGTTGATGCCAACAAAATGAGAATGAGAGGCCAAACAAAATATATGCTGGGAAAGCACGATCATATCTTCAACAACAAAACAAGAAAATAAATAAATAAATTCTTCTGGTGTATAATTTCTCTTTTCTGAGCGCCAGGAATGGCACAATCTCAATGCCATATGCAAGCATCATACCTTTATCATCAAATAATGATGTCAAAATAGCTAGACAAACACACACGCTGATATCTTCACCTGGAAACAAGTAAAGACATATTAGCAGTCATCTAACAGTTTCTGAGATCTCACAAGAAGAATATATAAAAATAATATTAATAACTCCATTTCTCTAGCAAATCCATAGCATAGCCATCAAAAGGACAATCACATATGCTTGTATTCCCTGTTTTTGAAGTTCAAAATACACAACATGGTATTGAACAAATGTTGAAAAAATCATTTCAAATGCTAAAACATAAAACCAGATTGGGCTAAAAAAACCCCCAACAAATCTATCACTAAGCATATTCAATAAAAATCATAACTAGCAAGATCTCATTTAGGGATCCTTACCACTACGGCAACAAACTAGAAGTCTATGTGCTTTTCTAAGATTCAATTTTGCAAAGTTCACCGCAGCTGGAAGATTGTTGAACAAGGAAAACCTATCCAGTTTCGAGCTCTGGAAGAAAAAAGTTATATTAAGTGAAACAACATTCCTATAAAAGAATAGTGCTTCCAGAAAATGGTTAAATCTTGTAAACAATTCATTTTACACACCACCATAGGAAGATGCAAATGGGCTTCAGAATCTGGAAGATTGATAGAGACTGGTTCTTTATCACAGTTCAATATGCAATCAACATTAGACATAAGTGCAGCTGCATCAACAAGTAAACACAAAAATAAGTGTAAGAAGAAGAGAAACAAAATGGAAAATCATGTATTATGGCTTGAACGACATGATCTACCACTTAATCATGTTGCCTACAACACTACAGTGTTTCACATATTCTCATAGCCATAACAATAACTAAACCATATTGCAGGCGCTTTGATATACTTTCCCCAAAACAATACATGCCCGAGTATCATATAGTATGCAAATCACCTCCTTCTGCGCCTCCAAAACCCACCAAAGTCTTCACAATGACAAGTACCACCCATATCAGAGACTAGCACCTGAAGCATACACCAACTTCGTTCACTGGAACCACTACTAAAGCAGCCTCACCTACTCCAATACCATCACCATCATCAAATACAAGCAACGCCCTCTGCCATTGACATTGTCCAAGTGACAGTACTCTTATTCATACAGAATCAGTTTAATAGATTCCATATTTATGACCATTTAAATTCCCTCTCTCGACACAATATAAATAAGGTAAGTCTTTCCTCAATTCATGAGCTCGGAAATCCAAAGAAAATACTGGACATATAAAAAGAATTCGCTAAACCAGTAATCTAAAAACATGAGTTTGTTCTCAATAAAAGATACTGGTGTTCAGAATGCTTATTCATAGTATTCAGCAGAAGCATGCCAACATCGTATGCCACCAAGAATGGGATGCAATGAACAGTTGATAAGCTTCTTTGGATTATTGAGGGAAAATATTATAGACCTATATTCATATAGAACAGAACCATCTTATGAAAATAATAGATAATTCAAGTTAAAAAGCTACTTTCCAAAAATCAATGGACCGTAAAATGACTGCTAAACAGTACTCAAAATGCCTTGAAAAGAAAATTTTGCTCATAATAGATGGTGCAAATGTGTGAAATATTGTGTTGTACTTTGGAAAAGTTGTGTGATCAAACAACTACTTGATAGATAAGAAAATAAGCCACGTTTTGGAATTCAAGATTCCAAATCAAAAGGCATGCAAGAATTTTAAGCATTCATGATAATCTGATTTCAATGTGTTTTCATAATATCAAATATGAAAATTAAACTGGGGATAATGTACTGTTTTTCAATTTCACCAAGCTATTTAAGAAAAAAAGAAGAAAAAATAGTAAACTAAAAGAAATTGTGTTCTTTTGATATCTTACAGATCAACCAGGCTCTTCATAAGAAGATACAGGTTTTGCTAAAACCTTTTGTTTTGAAGAAAATGCAACAAAATCTGATCTGTAACAGGTCTAGTTAAAGAGAGTTCAATTCCTAATTGGCATGTTTTCTATTCTTACCATTTAGACATTCCCTACAAAAAATGCTAGAGAGAAAAGATTCATTAAAAAAAAAAAAAAAGCACATATTCTTTACTGCTCAAATATTCTGTTCAAAAAATGAGACAAGACACACAACAGGAATAAAATAGTGGTTTCAAAATAATGAATCCTAAATTTCTGGAAATCAAATGGAATATTATTTGAACAGGATAATATTTTGAATTAACATATTAACATGCCAAATTAACAAAAGAAAAAAGAAATAGAAAGCATACCATGTTTAGTTGTTCCTACAACAAGATTGGTTGATCCTATCCAAAATGTTGAACAATAATCATTAGATGGCTGTAAAGTAGTATCATCACTATGCATATTTAAAGCTAATGGTAGTTCTACATTAGAAACATCAGCCCCATCACCAGCCATCTTCAGATTCTTGACAGTAACTTGAGGAGCATACTCTCCCCTATGAGCACGATATACTCTATCCTTTTCAACTATATCAGCTACCTTTTGGTTACAAAGATCAGGTCCTGAACTAATAAGATCATGCACATGACTCCAGAAATGGGTTGGTGTCAAACCCCTTGCCCAACTTTCTTCATCGTCTCCAGCTCCTGGAATATAATTCCAGCTAAACTCTGAGGTAGTCTTATTTCGAAAAACATCACTTGAAGAAGAAGCAGAAACAAGTATAATAGGAGTGAAATCCCACTGATTATGATCAGGTACTTCATTTAACCAGATTACAGTCTTCTGTGATATCCATAAAGGGCGTATAGGTTTTTTCAAGCAGGAAGAAATAGATGCAATATCAGCTCCACTTGCTTCCAACTGGTTAGTCCATTTTTCTATACGTTCCTCAATTGCCGCTTTCTCTGTATCTGGAACCCAAAGTGGTAAGTGCAAAGAACAATCCCAATTATGATTTTTTAGTTTTACATCTTCAGCACAGTTAGAATAATCTGCCACCTCCTGTCACAAGCAATTTGGTCACAAATGCACGATAGAAGAAAGACAACAACACAAAGGAATCCATATCGACATCAAGAAGCAATAAAATTTACGCTTACATATAACTTGCAATGAGCCATATATACTCCAAGACAACATTTAAAAACAAACGGAAGTAGGATCGAATTAAATTAAGACATATAAACAACAAAGAAAAAGCTCACCCTATTCATCAGCAAACCAGAATCAAGCATTTTATTTCTATAATTAAGAATAGCACGGTTCAAAACACACGTCCAAATGGGTATTGTTTTGGACATGCTATCAGGAAACCTCTTCCCTTTGCGAGTAGAATCCACGATAATACAACCTCCTTTCTGTCCTAACCAATTTAACAAGAACCCAAAAATTCAGTATCAGCTACAAAAATAACAAAAAACCCACATTGAAAAATGTCATTAATAGGACTTGCCAGATAGAAGAGCAACATGGAGATTAAGGCGAGAGGTATTGAAGGACCAATTGTTGGTGTGACCATCAGTGGATTTGAAGTAACAAGTAGAATGGAATTTTGGAGAGTACCAGAGGCCACAGCGGAGGTTGGCTATAAGAGGAAGGTCTGGCCATAATTGAGAGATTTCGCCCACAAATATTGAGTCTTCGTGGATTGATCGTAATGCGTTGTAGACTGTGTTGTCTCTGCGTTTTATGCTTCTTGCTGCTCTGTATATGCTTAGCTTCCCGTCTCTGTAGTCCTCCATTTCAACTCAGTTTCGCCTGATGTCTATTCTTAGGTTTTAGAATTAAACAAGGCCGACCCGCCGGGCAGAGAAAGATTTTATATTTTGTGTGAGAATCAGACAGGGATGAATGAAGAGTTGATAATTATGAGGGAAAATTTTCGTTTAAAAAAAATAAATAAAATTGATATTTTTTAAAGCATAAAGAATTATTAATTAATTAAGATATGATATAATCAATAAATTAACAATTTATTAATTTATATGTTAATTAATAAAAAATTAATTTACAAAGGTATTTTTTTAATATTGAATAATCTATTTTTATGTAATATGATTATACTAATATTATTATCTAATTATTGAATTAAGAATTGTTATTATTCTATACATTGATTTTACCAAAACAAGTCCATGAATTTAATTAGCCATGTATTTTTATATTTTTACAATAAACTAAAATTATATTTGATGTGTACTTGTACTTAATTAATATACTTCATAAATATTAAACCAAGTAAAAATATTTATAAAGAGAACATATAGTATCAAAAATATTAAAACAAAATAATTCTCAAAGGATGAGAAATTAACAAAGATGGATGAAATATATAAAGTATTGTGTGAGAACAACATGGAAAAAATAACGTGTACCTAAAAGTAATTGTAACAATGGATGTCAAAAAAAAAATTAAGCAAGTGAGTTAAGTAACAATATTAACAATATCAAATATGATACTCAAAGTATTTATCAACTAATATTTAAAAAAAAATGTTAGCTTATACAAAACCATTAACAAAACTTTAAATCGTGTGGGTTTTTTATTATAACAATAGATATAATTTATTATAGATTATTATAATAAAATTACTCTTTTGTTTTTAATTTGAAAAAAAATGTAATGCTATTAAAGATGTTTCAGTATTTGTAATTTGTTTATTAATCATTGAAAGATTCTTTAAGGATATGATAATATTTTTTATTTTTTTTTATAATAAAAATATGATTTTCTCTCTAGATTTAACAATTTCTTTAGTAGTTGCTTAAGGATTTTGTAGTCTTTTCAAAAACACTAAAATATTTACTTACCCCTAGAGTAAAAAAAAACTGAGTTATTGACCCAGGTTTTTTTTGGTTTTTTGCACTTTGAAATACAGTAAAATTACTATTATACCATGTGCAATAACCAATAAATTATTGTATTTTGTGTAACAATCCTAGAATGATTCATTAGAATCTTTCAAAAGATCAAAAAACATGGTCACATTTACATTAAGTTTTTCATTTATAATTGGACATAGACCAACATGATTTTGATTCATTCTCGTCGCATCCATAACTATATTTCTATAAGAATTATTAATATTATCTACAACTCAATGCACGTTACTAGCATTAAAAGTTAACCCAACTATCTTTTTTATCATGGTATTGTGAGAAACATATAATTTTCTATGTGCATACTAATATAAGTATTTCTTCATAAAAAAGTTTTTGTATAAAATGCATCATTACAATATTTGGATCGAGAAACTTTTTGTTTTTACATTTTTTACATGAATATCTAATATTATATTTATTAATATTTCTCAGATTAGATATTGTATAATTAATAAAATCTTGAACCTCATTATAATAATTCATCATTTACAACTCTTAAAGTGAATCTTGATACATCTATAACAATAATCCATTATTTGTATTAAATATGTATAAAATAATAATGACAACATAGATTAGTTAACTACATTAACTAAATAAATTTACAAAAATAGTGGTTTAGCTCAAATATATTTGCTCTATTTTAATAGTTCTCTTAATTTATTATTAATTATCTATATAAATTTAAATTTCTACATATTTATCAAAAATTAAAACTCAACAATAAAATTGATAAAAATATAAAACTAATTTTTTAAATAAGTCATTATTTATTTTATCACAAAACACTGAAGTCAAAAAATCAACATAAGTTTCATTGATTAACAAATATAATTTTAAAAAAAATCTAAAACAAACCCTAACATGTACAAATATAAAATCATATAACAAATTTAATTTGTATGTGAAAAAACTATACAAGAAGTAAATACCTAAACAAAATATATATACTTAAAAAAGTGCAACAAAAAAATTAATATTTTAAAATTTTATTCAAATAAAAAAAGGATAGATTTACTCAATTAAGATGGAAATTCCTCAATAAATGAGATTCCTTAATACATTTTTAATTAGAATATAAATGCTAACAAATCGAGTGTTGTGATAGTTAAATTTGTAGTAAAATGTTGAATTGTATTGAAATTACCGGGAGGCTATTTGTTGCATGAAAAATATATAAGAAAGAAGAGAAATGAGGGAACGGGAGAGAAGGGTTGATTTGTATGTCATAAATTAAATATTGCCGATAAAGTAATTGATATAATTGTTTTGTTTATTAATAAAATATTATGTCATCATATAATTTTTTTTTGGAATCCCATTGTAATATTATCTATAATTCTATTAATATATACTGAGAGATTTTTTTTATTGGCATATTTAAGGATATATTTTATTATCGAGTTAATATAGTCAATAAAAATTACACGTTATTATATTGTTTGAAATTTTTATTTTATTTTTTACTGCAATTTCATTGATGTATGCTGACAAAAAAGTGTCTTCTGTGTTTACTAAATGATATAGGGATAGAAAATTATGTGAATAAAGTTTATGGTAATGTATCAATGAATGTTTTTGTTTATATTTATTAATTTTCCAATAATAAACCCTATCCAAGTTATCTATTTTAAACAACCAAATTTCATGACAATCTATTTTAAACAACCAAATTTCATGATAACCATTTCTCCATAATCCAAACCAACACTTCATTAATTAATTATATGCAAAAAAGAAATGTAATAAATGCATCTTTGTGTTTGAATGATATGTTTAGCTTTTGATCATGTGATCTAGAATTTCATACAAAATTAAACGTGCTGCTGCAAGGAGAGCAGCGTATACGAATTTTCTCTTTATGGGAAAGCTTAAGGATCAAAGCCAATGAAAGGATAGCAGACACAAAAATAAAATAAAATAAATGCCTTGATCAAATTTACTTTTTCTTTCGATGTGATCCCCCACCCACCCCCCGAAGAGAACTTATGAACACTCATGGAACTATTGCTTGTCAAAGTGTTTGGTTCCCCCCATGTCCTTGCTCTTGTTTTCTTAACAAGTGTTTACAAGTTGTCTTCCAAATTAATTTCGGACAGAAGTAGAATTCGATTCAATTAGGATTCAAGTTCAAGTAGTTTATCTTTAGGATTGCTATCCATTGTTTTAAGTGTTGTATTTGTAATTGAAATACATATTATGTGAAAACATGAGTAAAAATATATGATTATCTTCATCCTTTAATTCCTACGTTAACATCCATGAGTCATTCAAACCAACTTCAAAATAGTCGTTAATTTCATGGTTTCAAATAAAAAAAAAATAGATATAAGCAGGCAACATGAAGTACATGGGTTAAAACAATTGTAAATGGGTTAATTTGTTGTTGTATGGATAGTGATTTCCTTCCTTGTAAACTGATCATTCTCTTTTCTGCCGAAGAAGGCAAGGTGAGTTGGAATTTGCAAAACAATTAGGGTTTTCTTTTTCTTGTTTTGAATTGTGACAGGGTCAAGTTACAACGTGAATTAGTTTGTTTAAAAAAAAAATTGCATTGAAAATGTGGTAAAGATTGTATTTTAAAATTTTTTTGTTTTTAAATTTTTTTAAAAAATTATTATTAATATTAATATATTAAAACAATCTAAAAATATTAAAAAATTATTTTTTTAAAGGCTAATGATATTTTATTTGCAATGCAAAACACGCTATTTGTGAGTTTTTATGCTCCGAGAGTAATTATTCATCTTATCATGTTTTTAATGCCCCCCCAAAAGAAAAGTGCGTGGCATACATTTCAAATTGTTGATTAGAAGATATGGGCCATAATCTCAACGTGCACGGTTCATGTTCTATGAATTATTATTAATTTTCTATAATTCATCGCAGAACTGGAAAGCTATTATTCTGCTTGTTTTTATATTTTTAAAATATTTTAAAAAAAAATTAAAGTACATGTATACATTTCAAATTGTTAATTAGAAGATAGGTGCCATAATCTTAATGTGCACGGTCATGTTCTATGAATTATTTTTAATTTTTTATAATTCATTGTCAATTTGAAAATTAATTATTGTTATGTTTGTTTTTGTATTTTTTAAAAAATTAAATTTTTTATTTTTTATTTTAAATTAATATTTTTTTAGTATTTTTAAAATTATTTTAATGTACTAATATCAAAAATAATTTAAAAAAATAACTATAAATACAATAGCCACGAATTTGACCGCTTCAAGCACACTTTCAAAGCTGCCAAAATTGAATTAGGTTTCACTTTCACATTAGGGTTGTTTATGATGAATACGGTTTTAAAATATAAAAAATTCAATCTTTTTTAAAACCCGCAATTTCAAACAACCCTTAACGTTGAATGACCGGCGTTTCCACGGCAGGGCCATGGATATTAGTCGGTGTCCGAAACCGTTTCCATGTTTTCTAAAATGATTTTCATTTTAATTTTTATTATTTTTCGGAACTGATAAAATTAATATTTCTCAGAACAGGTCAGTTGAAAATGCAATAATCCAGAATCATGGTTAGGTTTTGTAACTAACGTACTAAACCTTGATTAGGTCTAATCAAATACGTGGGTGCATGCAAACAAAGGTATACGTATATACATAATCAATACTAACGTGCAAGCCAGAGGAAGCTCTGATCCAGCCTCGTTCTTAGGTGGAACATTGAATAACTTGAATATTGTAATATTTAAGAAATTAACACCTCTAAACAAATTAATTGACTGTGTTTCATGGCATCATGCCGATCTTCTGCGTGATCGAAACAGCAGGCCCGTTTCTTCATTTCCAAATTATTTAATTTATTTGTAAACAAATATAAACACCAATGAAGCTTTATCAATAGGGTTTTATAACAGCACAAATCTCCTTCATTCACTGCCAGTTGAAAAGAACTTAAACTTGTAATCTACACTCAGACTTCATCTCCAGTCCAGTTTCTTTTCAGTTTGGGACCGGTAGGACCGTCTTCCCCAAATATTTCTTTCGGTAGGCTCTTCACAAACTTGTCAAAAGCAGACTTGAGTTTTCCAGGCAATAGTTTCTCCACCGTCTCGGCATCTTCGGCAAGATCATAAGTGATATTTGGACCCCATTTCCTCAAATAGTTGAGCCATGGTGGTTCAACGACACTCGAGCCCATATACTCAGCTGACACCACTGAAAACCGTGCTCCAGTATCTATGAATTTATTACTCTTGGCAGTGTCGTTCCTGATTCCTATATTCCCACTCCCTTGTAAGACTAGACCTGGCTTGGCATACATCGCATGGCCATTTAACGATGAATAGATGACAGCCTTGTTTCCGTCTTGAAACTCAAGCTCTGAAGCATCATACCATGCCCCCCCGCTGTGTGCCGACAAATAGATACCACACAGCTGTCCATTGAAATTACTAATCCTCAACGTGACATGCTCCCAGTCACCAACATGCTGTCCTGTTTTTCCTAGTGGAACGGTGATCAATTCAACCTTAGCCCTGCCAGGACCGTTGAAAGGGTAGAAAAGCCATGCAACGATATCAGTAAATGTGGCCCCGAGCATTGGCTTTATATGTAAATAGACTTGGCAATCTTGTAAATCTCCTTTCTTCACTCTTTCTTTTGCTGCTTCCTCCGCTGGTAGATCCAGCCAATAAGAACCATCATTGGAACCACCTTGAGGAAGGTTTGAGCCGGTCGATTCGATTGGGACAGGTTTGGACTCTTCATCTTTCTTATACAGTAATGCTCCGTTGGTGAAATACCATCTTGCTGAGGAAGGAAGGTATTCTTCATCAGGATGGAAATATATCCGAGGAGAGTAGGCCTGGAATATTGCTTGGACTTGGTCCAGAGTAGGCATAGAAGATAAATTCGACTCAATATTCTTCAAACATGCTAGAGAAATAGAAGCACTGGTAGTATTTTGGGCTACAAATGTGCCAACAGAGACACCCATAGCTTGAGTTCCTCTGTTGCTTGGCCGCAGGCTGAAAACATTGAAACCATTTGGATCGCTTTCCTTGCCCTGTCCCCATATCCATTTGTCCATCTGACAGTCGTCGGTAAGGTCAGACCGAACACAACGGACTTTTTCCAGGGAAGGCTTTTCAGGGGAGGTGGTGACTACACAGCCTAGAGCTTTGTAACCGTCAAGAGGAGTAGGTAGCCAAATGTAGCCAACACCCTCTTGCTTGATCTGCAAAGATTCACTGCTCCAAACAAGAGTGTAATCAACTGGTTTCGTCAAGGCATCACCTGTCTCATCTTTACCTGCAAGAACCCACCCATGTAGCATCCTGTTGTTGGGCTGGCTGTAGCAACCCAGCATAGAGAAGCCTTGTGGCATCTGTGAGGGCTCAAAGAAGGTAGCTCCAAGGTTATCAGGTCCACCTTCATTTGTAGCCCAAATCTTGTTAAGAGAGACTACCTGGCACACCTGTAATCCACTCCCTAGATTAATGATTCCATTCCCAAAACCTTCACCTGTACATGATTTACGCAAAAGTTTCAGTTAGTTTTGATGTATCTTCTCTTAGAACATCAAAATTAAAAATAATGAGATATTGAAAGGAAGAAGAGAAAAGAGAAGAAAACTAACCTTGTGGTAAAGATGGCAATGGAGAAGGAAGCTTGAAGGGGGTAGCAATAGGTAATGCCTCCTTTTTAGCTGAGGTACCATTCCCCATTACTGAATTGTGCAAATTAAGAGAAATGGGTTGCAAATGAATTTGAGTATATGGAAGGACTGTTTATACGGGAGATTAAAGCCTGTAAGAATTTCTCCTCAGGAGACAAGTGCTTGAGGATAAATGTTGAGAGGCCAAGCCTATCTATTTATATAGAACCTCCAAGAAAAAATAATAGCAGCCAACGGACATTACAAGAAAGACAGGAGGAGACTTCTCTGGTTTGAAACGTGGAAAATTATTAACGTCTATTTTAGACCACGCTGTCTTTTTTCTTTTCTTTTTTTTTCCTGCGAGAAGGTACAGCTAGCTGAGTTTAAATTGGCTCAACTTGGAGAAGTTGACTATGGTTCTATACAGACGTGTGAATTTAAAACTGAGTGGGCCAAGCCATGAATTATTGGAACAAATTGAGCAATTTTTATACAAAATAAGAAAAATAAAGAATTAACATAATAGCAAAAATGTTTTTGGTAGAATGGCATATTTTTCTTTTAGGTATCGTAATTGTGAGCTATCATATTTAGAGCGTTGGGAATATATTTAAAATTGTATGTTTAAAAAATTTGAATTTTTTATTGTTAAAAATTATTATTATTTTGTTTTTGAATTGTACTGATAAATTGATGTTAAAATGAATTTTTAAAATACAAATTATTTTTTATTAAAAATATTTTAAAAAATAACTGCTAAAATATCCTTTTAATTAAATGTGGTGTTTTTGAACCACAATATTAATTAAATATCATCATTGAAAATCATGATAAAAATTTAAAATTTAATTAAGATTGCAATTTATAACTCCAACATCAATTAAACTTAATCGTGAGATCATCAATTCGATCAGTTTATAATGATTAATTAAAACAAATTATAAAAAATTATAAAATTCTTTTTTTATTGATGTAAATTAGATATTTTTTAAAAAATGTATCTAATTTTTATCCATTATTATTTGTAAAGGAAGGATTGTCCACGAATATAAAATTCATAAAATCCTTTTCTCTGTCAATGTAAATTACCTCTATAGGAGGCTGAAATCCTACCAAGAAAGGATCATCGGGCTAGGGACCAATACCATAAAGAGTTATATAATTTATAAATTTAATATGGATGGATGATAAAACAAAAAAGAAAGAGGTTAAAAAGTGTTACACACGATACTATCACTTAAATTTACACCATCAGGAATGTTAATATAACTGCTACAAGATGCTCAAGACTTGGTGTAGCAAGGTTTGGGGTAATAGCATGTGTGCATGGTTTAGTATTAGACTTGATGAATATGTCATTGTCATGGGAGAACCAGGAGCGACGGGCTGTGAGCTACACCTTTTCTTTCTTCTTGGGCAAAAAGCATGCATGTTCCCAGATGTTTTCATGGCAATATTGGTGTTCATTTCACTACTCATCTGTTGAATTTCTTCTCTATCTTACTTCAGGTTGTTCTCAATCTCTTCCTCCTCCTAAGCTTCATTCTTCTTAACTTTCTCCTCCTAAGACTCTTCCTACCTTTTCTCCTGCGTTTCTTTAGAGGATGATGATAACAATGAGGAATCCAAGCTCATGTTTTCTTGTTCTTCAATTATCTTAAAGAGGGGTGCTTGTCTATAAACAGCATATTCAAACATTAGTGTAACTGTTATATTCCTAAAAGCAATGAAGAAGACAAATATCTCTTTTAAAATAAATATTGTCATCTAGAGAATATCTTTTGACCAACCAAAAAAAAAGTGGTATTAATAATTATTAGAAAGATTTCTAAATGCATTATGTTTATTTAGACTTGAAAAAATAAATATTATTATCTATGACATATACTCTCTAAATTGGAGAACATCCTCATACTTTTTTAACAAAGGTTATAAAATTACTATAGCATATTATGGTCTAATTACATCTTTAATTCTTTATTGACAATGATTTACAATGAAAAATATATTTCAAGGGATTTTGTGTAATTCTCTTATAAAAAAATATATCTTTTATAGCCTAAGAAGAACTAGACAAGTAATAACAATATTTAAACAAGTAAATAATAGAAACTTGTACTTTAAATTTTAAATACTTGTCAAGAGCTATCATTATCCATCTAGTTAAATAAATTTGATTTACAAACATCTTATAGTAGAGAAATACATCTAAAAAAACTAAATAACAAAAAAATATCAAAATTTAAACATTCGTATAGGTGAATAATGGAGTGAAATCATAATATATATATATATATATATATATATATATATATATATATATATCATGTCTTCATATTTAAAAATAATTAATTAATAATATCAATATTAATATTAAATGAAGTACTAGATTAGAATTATTTGCCGAATCAGCTTATAAATCAATAAGCCAATGAATCTATCCTAAAATAATATTATTTTATATTTTTTAAACTCAAACATCATCATTAGAAAAATAAATAATGAAATCCTTCAAAGTTGAACCATGGAATTACTCAAACTTGAAATGGTCAATTTTTAAGATGGCTTTGAGAAAAACTTGTAGGACCAGATTTTGCATCCTCGTAGAAGCACTCTGGGTTTCATGCACGTGACAGTGCCACGAGAGAGCATTTTAATTGCTTCTGCAATTAGGAAGTCTCTAAATACTAAAAAAAAAAATGTAAAAACTGTTTGCTAGAACAAATCAATTTCCTACAACCAAACAAGGCGTATATGATTGCAAATCTTCACCCTCCAATGGTTACCCGTTTGTGATTATGAGCTGGATTGAAAGCAATGTTGCCGCGCTGGAGAGTACTCCGACAGAATAAAAAAAGGTTTGTTTGGCTGTCCTGATGATGGGCGAACATGTGTGTTTTAATAAAAATCATCTCTCTTTTGTCCGTGCAATGATGCGCCAGCTATGGTCAAATTCGCGGTGCTACCAGATACTAATCATTTTGAATTTATGATTTTGATATGTTAATATAAAAAAATAATTATTACTTAAATAGATTTTTAATTAAAAAATATTATCATAAAAATAATCAACACATTTTTATTATTATGTGAGAAGAGAAGTGGGTCCTCCTTTGATTCTCAACAGAGAAGTAAATGATAAACAAGAAGCGGTCTTTCAGTTCTCTACTCCATAAGATCTTTTCAACGCATGTGGAAATCGTGTAGCATCCAATCAATTTCATTAACAATACAGTAACTATTTTCCCACATGTTTTCGCGTGGATTGAAAAGACATTTGTCTCGGTTATTTTTTCATTTTATTTTATTTTTAATATTAAATTTATTTTTTATTAAATTATTTTATTCTTGTAATATAAATTACAAGTTTAATAGGTAACTCGATTAATTATAGCTTTTTTTATTTAATTTTTTAAAAAAATTTATCTTTTAATATAAGGTTAATTAAAAATTAAATTTTATTTTTTTTTTTGCATAATTTGGTTTCATGACTTGAAAATAATATTTAATAGGTTGACTTAAGTTGTTTTTTCATGTGTTTTTTATTGAGATTTTTTTAATTTTATCATTTAGAGTGTGTTTAATATTGTGATAATTGTTGTAGTTTTGATTTAAAAAAAAATGATTTATAAAAAATATCTTTAGTTGAGGTTGATTTGAAAAAATATATGTTTAGTTAAAACTCTAGTTGAAATTGAGGTTAAACAAAAAATAATTTTACGTGTTTAGTTAAAAGAATATTTTCAAACTGGGGTTATAAAATAATTATATATATATATATATAATCTTTAATTTAAATATTATAAATTTAACTACTGCTATTATATTATGAAATAAATAATATTAATAATAAATATTTTTTATTATTCGATCAAATTTTACAAATACTACATTATCAAGTAATTTTTTTTAACTTTTTGAATAAAATATAATTAAAAAAATTAAATTTTTTTAACTAGATTAGATCAGGTTCAATATATTTAATTTTTCAATATATTTAGTTTTGAATCAGACCTAGCTGAAATAATAAATAAAAAATCCAAGTGTTTTCCCCTTGTGGTAACACACCTTTACCCCCCTCCCTTCCATCAAGATATTACATGCTTTTCTTTATCTTTTTTCTTCTGTTAACCATATCTCATGCAAATTCAAGTTTTATTTCTTGTGAATTTTATGGATATGAATGATTAATATTAATTTTTAATATAATTATTATTTTTTTTCTTTATATATTGATGATGATGACATTAAGCATTCAATATTCACAAATGATAAGAGAAAACTCGAATGTGACACTCATATAACTGTTTTTTTAATTACCAGTATGAAACAAAACACAGCAAAAAATATAAAAAGATTGTTTCATCAAAACCTGCAATTAAACCTTATTTTTAATGGGTTCATGAGCCAGATCACAGTTACTTAATATTGAATTGTTTATAAATTAAATTTTATAATATATTTTAATTTATTTTATACGATGGAGTCCTACCAGGCTGAAGCCGGATGGATTGCCTCCTCGCATATGGATTCCAAATGTAACTGAAGCAGGAAGCCCAAAAAGGCTAGCTGAGCCGAAAAGAGTTCTGTTTGCAAGAAAAGAGACCCTGAGTGGCCAAGAAAGCCCAATAAGACAACTCTTCAAGAGCCCATTAATGATCAACAATCCCATTGTGTTCACGGAGATTATGGTATTAAACTCGTGTATGAATTATTTGTTTATTAAATAAATAAAAATAATAAAATTTAAATTCATCATCATTTGATTATTAAAATTTTAATATTATATTAAAAAATTATTTTAATCTAATAATTTAAACTGTTAAATAATATTCAATATATAATTTTTATTATTACAAAACATAGCTATACTAATATTTTCTGTCATCATGGATAAATTTCTCACGCTATTAAATCAACAGAAAAAGAGCAGCTTCTTATCACTTGAGAGGAAATCTTGGTTGATCACTTAAACCACTGCACTTGTATAATTTATATTGGATCAGTTACCGCTTTAAGCTTTGGTTGGCTCTGCTCTTGTTTCTGGTACACTAACAAAATATTAGGATTAATTAAACAAATGATTAAGGATTGTTTAGTTTAGAAAAATAAAAGCATTATAATCAAATTATATATCCGACAGACATATAACTAGAGAACATTCAAGTTTATATTATAAGCTTATAAACATATACAGCATGGAAAACATATAACTAAAACATGTCAAAGTTATAGCATGCCTACTAAGTAAATATTCAAAGTAATATGAGCGATTCAATATTAATCGTCCTGACATGTATAATATATTAGAATAAAAAAAATCAAATAAGAGTACTTGTTGAAATATAGTAAAATTGATTAAATACTGTTATTGTAAAAAATAAATTATTTATTTTTAAAAATTTTATTAATGTAAAGTATTTAAATGTTTTAATAACATGAATATAAACTTTATATTATAAAGAAATTCAAAGCTCAAAACTTAAAAAGAAAGCACTTAAATCTGAGCTAAGAAAGTGTGTAAAATCTAAAAATATTACGGCTAAAAACTTACCAATTTTTTTATATGGTTGATTTTAAAAGTTAAAATAATAAAAAAGTGATTATAATAAACTAAAATTAAACTCGAATATTTTAGTTATAAATCTAATGTTTTATAATTCAAAAAATTATTGCATATAATACTTTCGGAAAAACCTTATTAACTTCTTTATTCGTGAGCTTATAATAATCTCACACTTGAGTTTTTATTATCTTTCTTTCTAAAAATTTGAGTATCTTTTTAGTTTAATTTTAATTTTTTTATAATAATATTAAAAAAAATTTTTTTTAAGAAGATTGGGAGTTCCATCAAAATATATGAAGTTTTTTATATCAATATTTTATTCATATAAAATTTATTTAAATTATATTAATATTTTATATTGAAGATCTTAGGTTAAAAATTAAATTTTAACCTAAAAATAAAAATAAATAAATGTAATTCATTTTTAATTTAACTTTAAAATTGTTCTTTAACTATTACGTTAAACAAATTGGACACCGTACGGCCCCAGCAACTTATCGCTGTTAATTTCAGTTGCTTTGAATCCAATTTGTTCCTCCTCAGCATTAGTTGAGGGAATCACCATCCATCATTGGTAAAGAAAACAAATAATTGAGGGAATCAAGCTTCACAGCCGGCTCATCTTTTGTCAGTGGCCACTGGAGATTGTCACCAACTTTTACCATGTTAGCAACGAAACACCCTTGTCTAAGATTTGAGCTATCGTGAATTTGCCCTTGGCAAGCTCTAGAGCTTCTCCTTCATTCATCAGATGAACTGTGCATCCTGGAATCTGCAGCCGAAACTCTTTGTTGATAGTTTTGGTTTCCAGGTTCTTCTGTTTTGTTAAGAAAGTGATTTCAGGGCCACCATGCCGGAAAATGCCTCCTCTAATTCTAATCTTGCCTTCTGTCAGAAGAGAAATTATTTTGCTATCAATGAAAAGGAAGAAGAAAGACGAGAGGTTGATGAAATGACACAACGTTATACCCCAGGTTCAAAACAATATATAATAAGTCAAAACTGTGAGATTGATTCTCCTTGAGCTTAATTCTACTCCTGATTCCTGTTTAATAATTTTATCTTCAGGTAGAGTTATTTGCTTCACCTACCATGTTGAAAGGCTGTGCTACTTTTGTGGTGCGGAATGAGAGCTTCAAATGGAGTATTCCTGCATCAGGAACCAGAAGAATTAAGATAACCCAACGGGATGTAAGTTTTCTGTCCAAGACTTACTTATTCTTAGGGAGATGAAATTCCAAAGATAATCTACACTTTTTGTAGCATTAGAGCATAGATCGTTCGCATTTCGGAACATTAATACGATTGATAGTGGCAAGAAAACAGAGCATTTTGTCATATTATTCAAGCTTGACAACAATTTGTGGCTCTGGTGACCAGTTCTTTGAACTAATTGAGCTAAATGGTCAATTAAGTTCTACAAGATAATACACTCCGCAGGTTAATAACTCCTATTTCTATTCCTTGCTGCATTCTTAGCTGCATTCTTAAGCACTCCTGTGGAAACAGATGTTGCTGGATTGATGGCTTTCCGTATCTTAAATATATTCCAAGCAGCGCACATACAATGCCCTGCTGTTGCAAACGCATCCTCAGCTGCCTCCCCTGCGCTCTCTCCAAACCTGTTGCTCAAAATAGGGATGAAGATAGCCAAGCAAAAATGAACATGCTAAAGTTTACTCATTCAATAATGGAGAAATATACGCCCTGTTTATTTTATTCATAGGAAAGGAGTTTTTTTTTCAAGTGAATTTAAAAAAAGTAAATTTAAAAAAATAAATTATTTTTTGATATTTAATAATATAATAAAAAATAAGTTAAAAGGCACTTTACATTATTTGTTTATGTTATAGAAAATGAGTTAGAAAATAATTTATTAATATTTTATTCTTCTCAAGTTTACTAAAATAATAAGGAATAAATCCTATAAATTAAAAAGTTGAATGAGAATAAAATTGAATAAAAATATAATTTCATAAATTATCTCAAATAAAATAAAATAATAATCAAAATAATAAAGATCAAATCTAAAAAATAAAAAAATAAAATATGAAAAAATTAAAATAATAATAATTAATATTTTATAAATTATTTTAAATAAAATAAATAATAATAATGATCAAATTTGATAAATAAAAAATTTTAATAAAAAAAACAAATGATAATTATAAAAATGAGAATTAAAGTTAATATAAAAATTAAATTTTAAAAGATAAAATAGAAAAATAAATATTTAAAATAAAATATATAGTAATAAAAAATTTGAAGATTAAATTTAATATAATTAATAAATAATATGATATTTTTAAATTTTTTATAGTTTTTGAAAAGTATTTTCCCCTACAAATAAAATGCTTTCTTAAAAATCAAGTTAAATTTTTCTTTGACTAGAAAATATTTTCCGTTTAAAAAGTATTTTCCGTTGATTAATTTTTCTAATAACAGATAAATATAAAAAAATTTGAAAAATTATTTTATAAAAATTATTTTATAGAAAACAAACATTTCTATAATCCAAAAAAGAGGGAAAATGAACTATAGAAGTGAACTTTTTTAGAGTAATTGTATTTATGATGTCAATTGAGAATTAACTGAAAATTTATCTTTAACTATGCTTCTTTACTTGGGGTTGGAGCTGGATCACTACACCTTTTTATCAAATGATAATTGTGACATGGTCACTAAATTATGGGAAACGCACACACGAATGGAAGCATGCATGCATATTGCCTTTGGAGAGTCATTACCTATCACTGATCATTCTGGTTGTAGCCTTTGAGGTTGCAGATAAAGCTTGTCTTTCAGCAACTTCAGCTGCATCTATAATCTTATCTGTGGTTTGGAAAATCAGAAACGTCATCACAAATTTGAAGTAAGAGAATAGGATCACTAGTTTAGCTTCAGTACTTACTGACAGCATCAAGTGAAGCCAAGAGCACTTCTCCTGGAACCATAGATAGGAATGCCTTTCCAGCTTGAGATTTAACCAGAGGTGTAATTACTGACCCGGTGGCAATGCCAACACCATCAAGCATGGTTTTGCTTAGCTTTTCTGTCATCCTGGACAGCTTTCTCACACTATGTGGTTAACAGTAAAAAGCAATAATCAAACATTTGCTTTGAAAAGAAGGGTAAAGTTTTGTCATGTTCTCATTTGTAATGGAAAAGGTCTGATCTTAGGATACCGTCTTATGCTTTTGTTGACTTTGCTCTTCTTTGTGGACCCAGCACTTCTATTGCTGCTTACTTCTGTTGCCATGGCACCATTTTTCTCCTCTGCAGCTCTGGATAAAATCATTTCCCCTCCCTTGTGGACCTGCTTTTCTATCTTCATTTTAGAATCACTGTCCATAGCAATATGAATGATGGCACTTCCTTTTCTCTTATACAAACTAACACCTTTTATGTTTCAAGGTAAGCTCTTATATTATTGAAGTCTTAAGACTCAATTATCACTCAACGAACCATAAATTGAGTTCAAATAAATAATACTGATATACAAACAGAAAGAAACAATGATTCATGATTCGTAATAAAGCAAACCTGGTTAGTGTAAGCATTGCTACATTTGAAGATCCCCTTGACAATCTGACCAGTACCTCCAGCAATAGCCTTGGCCAAAAAATTGTTATAATATTCAACATTTGGGGCAAACTCTTTCCAGTCAATATTTCTAGTACTTCTAGCTGAGGAAGCTGCCGCCCCAGAAAAGCATGAGAGCTCACAAAGAAAAGAGTCCAGCAAGCCCAAGCTGCTTCCATACTCATCCAAGAATGCGACTCCGTAGCTCAAAGGGTCGCCATCTTTCATTGGCAAAGAGAACAAATAATGCAACACATCAAGCTTAACCACTGGCTCATCTTTTGTCAAAGGCCACTGAAGATCATCACCAATTTTAACTATGGTGGCAAGAGAAATATTCTCGTCAAGGATTCTAACAAGACTGAAGTCTCCCTTGGCAAGTTCCAGAGCTTCTCCTGCTTCCATCAGGTGAACTGTGCATGCTGGGATTTGCAAAAGAAGTTCTTGTTTGAGATTTTTGGGCCCTGATGGGTTTTGTTGTTGTGGTAGGAAAGCAGCTTCAGGTGTGTTTGTTTTCTGGTTAGAAGTGGTTTTGGATCTTTTAGGCCTCAGACAACCCATTTTTTGCTTGATGGCTTTTCTGAGCAAACGGGACAGGTGAGTAACTCTCTGGGGGCTATGATCTTTGATTTCTTCGTCTGGTAAGAGGTGTTTGTGATAGAAGGAAGAGGAAGGAGTATGAAGGTAAAAAGGAGATTTTGTATCTTCACAAAGCAAGCTGCGCTGTAATTGATTCTCTCTTTCTCGTGTGACTTTATTCTATTCCTGATTGATAAATTTTTGCAACTATACCTTTCGGCGGAAGGGATAATATCTGAGCTTTAGATAAGTTTTTACGCGCTTGTTTATTTTTATATTTTTAAAATATTTTTTATTTTTTAAAATTAATACTTTTAAATATTTTTAGATTATTTTAATATATTAATATTAAAAATAAAAAAAATATTTTAACATATTTTTAAATAAAAAATATTTTAAAAAATAATTATTACTATACATCTAAATACCTTTATAAAGGCTAAGCGAAGATGTATCATGCCTAGGGTAATCTTAATTCTCATTCCGAAACCAAAAAAAAATCCATTATTTTTTTATTTAAATTAATTATATTTTAGTCTCTTTTCTTTAGATAAAATAATTAATTGACCTTTGTGATTTCAGAATTTATACATTTTAATTTTTTTTTAGTTTAACCCTTTTTATCTATTTCATGTTATTTTCATTTTATTTTAATAAATAAAAAGGATTAAAAAATATAAATAGAATGAAAAGATTTACGGGCGTTTTTTTAGAACATATTACTATCATTGTGACCAAACTTAAAAACAAAAAAATGCTTACAATTAAATCAAATGCACTCATATTGAACTTATCTGTTAAAGATGTACACTATATTGGTTATCCATGTTAGATTTGCCAAACTTTTTCTAAGATAAAAAAAATTAATAATAGTAATATTTTTTAAAAAATAAAAGAAATCTTTGAGAATTGGGCAATTAACTTGATTAAATTTAATAAATTTAATTATATTAATAACATAATAAAAAAATAACAACAACAATAAATATAAAGAACAAAACTAAATTAACACATATCAGTTTAAGTTAATTCATCTAATTATAATTTAGTACATAAGATCAAGATATCCTAATATAAAAAAAATAAGAAAAAAACAAAACCTAATATCTAATAAATCTAATATCAAAAAATAAAATTAAAAAAAATAATTATTAACTTAAAAAAAAAACTTAAATCAACTCGAACTAATCTTTAAAACACATGATTTTGATCTTCAGATCAGGATTACCTTATAAAAAATAAATAAAAAAATTATAAAATTAATTTTTTTATAAATAAAATATTGAAGGAGAAAATTAAAAAAGAAAGCTTCAATAAAAAAAGATATAAAATAAAATAAATAAAAGAATAAAGATAAAATTTAATATAAAAATTATATGAAATCAAATATTAAGGGATATAACTAAAAAAATCAATAAAAATATAAAAAATAAAATAAATAGCAATGAAAAAAATAAAAATTAAATCTAACATATTAAAAATAATTAAAAATGGATGAAATTAAAAAAAACTATAAAATATTTAAAATGAAATAAATAGTAATAAAATATAAAAAAATATAAAAAAATCCATTGAATGCAGTTAAAGAAAAATTAAATTCAAGGGTAAAATAATTAAAAATCTCCTAGGTTTCAGTCTAATATTTTTTTCAAACTTTTTGATCTCTAAATCAGTTTAGATAGGAAATGAAGACCTTACAAATTTGTGAAAGAAAATATCAGCATTAAGTTCAGAGAAGAAGATAAAGTTCTTTCTTATCTTGGGTTTAATGATGTTTATCAGTGAATCTATAAATTTAAAGTGTAACTCGAGCTGAGTTATAATTCAACCAGTTAAGATATTACTCTGATAAAATCTGATTGACTCAAGCAGGTTTTAATGACACAATTGACTGGTAAAGTCCAATTTAAACTTGGCTTGATGAACACCAACAAAAATGTCTATGGAGAGTTAAAAAAGTAGAGAAAAAGATGCATGACCTAAGGAAGAAAAATCTAATCATGGGCCAGACCCATAACCTCAGGATAACCCGACCCAAGTACCTTATGAATGACATTACTCGCTGCTCGCATGATTACTCAACAACAGTAAAGATTCTGGGACAGGAACTCATCGGCGAGATCGGAAATAACCAAGCAAGCCCACCTTGCTTCCTTAACAAACACCTGCTGCTGCTGCTACCACCACCACTACCACTACAGGTTCTCTGTCTCTCTTTAACTTCACCTGTTGTCTTGTCGTCTCACCGAGCAAAACTACAACTATTCTTTTTAAGCTTAATGCGATGAACTGTTTAATTTGGCGTATCGTATCTCTACACTTTCCGATTCTTTCTATCAGCTATTTGGTTTTTCAAGGAGTACAAGAGAAAAAGGGAAATTCTTTAAATGGTTTAAATCACTTTCAAAATGCTAAAAAATCAAATTCCCATTTGAAACTTTTATGCTAAAGATGAGAGAACGAAAAAACTAGTCTTTGCATTGAGAATGGCATATGAATGCGTCTTTTTTCTTATTATTTACTTTTATATTAGAGTTCAATTTGTTATTTATGAATGGAACACGGCATTGTAATTGAAAGTTGGTCTTTTCTTTTCTTTTCTTTTTTTTAGCAGTCGAAGGGGCTGAACCTGAGATATGGTTATAGCTGTGGTGGCTTTGATTTTTGGGGTCTTATTGGGAGTTTTTATTTTGATTCCAAGAAACCGTAAATCTGGTATTGCTTCGTTTCCTGCTTTCTTCTTTGGGCATTAATCAATAATTTAATATATGCTCTGTTTGATTGCTGGAAGTTTGCCTAATGCAGCTCAAACAGAAAAGCCTTATTCGAATGATAACAGAATTAAGGTGCGTCTCTAGCCTAATATTATAGATCCTAAATTTTTGTCATTGGAAACAAGAGAAAGGAAGCATGGGCTGGGAAGGGGAACGCATGCATGCTTCTGCATTATATATGTCAGTTGCTTAATTTTTATGACTTAGTATTGTAGATCCTAAGTTTCAAAGATCGGCTTTATTATGTGGAAAGTATTTAATTTATGAATGTAGATGTGATTCGCTTACTTGCCTTTATTTTTATTCTTTTGGTCTGTTCAAATACAAGTTCTTGTTCATAGCAGATCTTGTTGTTCCTTTTCTTTTTCTTGGTTACAAAGGAGAGGTTCAATCTTGAGACCTCGCGGGGGGAGGGGGGACACTAATGTTACTTGAGTTACAGGTCCTTGGCTTGTTTTATTATGGTGGGAGTGTTATTATTGAACTCTCAGTTGTCATGAACAATTTTTTTCATGCTCTTAGGCATCCAAAACTTTCAGTAAAGCTGAAGTCTCTTCGCATAACAAGAGAACTGATTGTTGGATCATTATTAAGGACAAGGTATAGCCTGAGTTCATTCCTTAATTCTCCATATGAATCCTGGAGTGTGTGATAATATTGTCGTAATTTTTTGTTTTCTTGCTCTTGTTTTCTATGATTCCAGGTGTATGATGTTACCTCATATGTAGAAGAACACCCAGGTGGGGATGCCATCCTCGCACATGCTGGAGATGATTCAACTGAAGGGTTTTTTGGGTATGTATCTACCAAGCTGAATTAGTTTTCCATACTTACAAGTGATCTGGTAGTAACATAAATGTTTTCCCATGAGTCTGTGCACATGTGTTTAAAGAATCTTTGTCACGTGACTGCCCTTGTGAGCCTTGTTCTTGACTCTGAATTATATAAGATCATTGCTGTGGTGCTTGGACTATATAACAACTCCATGCATTGCTTAAATTATTTAGTCAATTTGTAAAGATCTGTCAAACTTTGAGCTGGGGTGGCACAGCTTTCCATTAACTGGGTGCAGACATTAATTCAAATTTTTAATTCTACACTTGCAGGCCGCAACATGCTACACGAGTGTTTGACATGATCGGTGACTTCTACATTGGTGATCTTGAGCAGTAACATTTGTTGCAGATTTTAGTTTGTAAAATTATCCAGAGAGGTGTGCTGCAAAAACATTATTTTATCCATTCCTGTCGCATTGGTTTTATCATTCTGACCTTTACAATCGGTGCTTTTTAGAGACCATCAAGCTGTTGTTGACCTCTATCTAACTGTGTGACTTCATGGTGTAAGCCTTACGAATCAGAATTTGCAAGGTCGTAACAAGAACGAACAACATGATAATCGTCAGGCAGGTTTTCAATCGATTGTGGCATTCCATGTATCTTTCTACTCATTCCAGAGACGACACTAAATTATTGAGATCTAACAGACCAATGCTATATGGCTGCACCATGTCACTATAAAAGGTTTTGACCAGTACAAAATTAGGGTGTCAGTCCTTTAAATAAAAGTCTTGCCCGCATTTATTTGGTCTGCTTTATGTCTCCACTGCCTTGTAATTTAAAACATTGATGCGACTCTGCCTAGGACTGCCTCCACTGCCTTGCAATCTCAGATTTTATGTGGCCAAGTCAATCTAAAAGCATACAATGCACAATTTTTTTCTGCAATGCTCAGAGCATGCATCCATGGACCATGCATTCCCATGCCAGTTGTTGCCAGTCCCGTGTCTAATAACCAGAGCGCTATGAAAATAAACCTGCCCTCGGATGAATTTGGTGAGTATTTGTCAACTGTGGTGAATACAAATACCTTCTTGGGGCAGCAGCACTCACATTTGATTTTAAAAAAAATAGATTACAGAAGAAATGTGTGCATATTACAAAACCAACCCAGACTGATCAGAGGAACTGAAGCATCAAATTTGATTCAATGAGGAACAAAAAAATGAGACTAAATTCCTAAAACACTAAAATCAATCAATCAATGGGCTAAACCAACCTACCCCAGAGTACAATTTAATCCACCAATACTATTTGTTTCCCAAACCTTAACTACCCCACCAGATCTTAAAAGGTGGCAAAGAATTCATAAGATTTTTAGTTTGCCAAGCCCATCTCTAGCCATCAAATTTCTTAGGTTGTTGCCACTGTTCCAAACTTCTAAGCAAACCACCAAGGAAAGATGGTTTGGGAGGAGCTGCCTTCTTCCCATATAAATGTTTCCATGCCAAGTCTGTGTATTTAGGGCCCTTATCCTTGCTTCTTTCAATCTGCAAAAGAACATAAACTGCTGCTCAGAGAGTACCAACCACACAGTTTGCCTCATTGCACAATCTGTACCTTTTTCAACCATGATAAATCATAATAATTCAACCCAAGCATTAGGAGTACAAAAAAAAAAAAAAGAACTAAAACAGACTATTTTAGTTCTTCCATGGCAATTCAAAAGGTTTCAAAAATTATAAAAATATAATTTTATCTAAAAAGAATAGCATGAATGACTCGGGCTATGAGAAGTGAAGGAATCTTCATTTTGGACTCCCTGCCCTTTAAAAAGATCATTTCACTGGTATACAAAAGGGAACCCGTATCTAAAACTCAAATTAAAATCTGATTTACTCAAACACGCGCAGCTACAACATGCTACTTTTAAAAAAGGGAAAGATAAACTTTCTAAATTCACAAAAGACCTTTGTGGGCGTACCTTGTTTATCTTTCCATCCTTCAAGTAATACCGGACACCAGACCAATTGATAGACTGAGAAAAATGTGAACGGAATGCAGATATTGGATATAAAAAGTTATCCACCAGCATTGCAATAAATACCTGTCAAAGACAAATCATCTTTCTTAGTAAGAAGTTGCCGTCATAATGGCCCAAGCACAGTATGTAAGTTGATTTTCTTCTATGTTTGAGTTGTGGATGGACTTCTCTGATACAAATTTCAATGCAATGGTTTTCAATGAAAATATAATTACAGCTTGCAATAAAGGTGGCAATCAAAGTGTTTGAACCATAATATAATGTCCACAATAAAAGTCTATCAAGACCACATTTGTGTGAAATAAACAAGTACTTACTAGGACCCAGTTATAAGTAGCAAGAGAGAGTCGGGGTGCCTCAGGGGAAAGTATGTTGCATAGTTGAACTTCTATCCTTGTCAAGTTCCACATTGAGAAAAGTTCAATAAAGGTGCATGCAGCTAGGCAGCTGACTAGTAACAACCCTGAGGAAAAGCATTTTGCTTAGTGTAAAACTATATTATATTTTTTTCGTGTATTGTGTAAGAACAACATCAAAGCCCTTATGTAATAATGGTATCTAGCTCTGACTTCTTATTCCTAGTATATGTTATTTTTTTCTGGGCATATTGCAACCTCCACATGTGAACGGAAAGAGGGGAATTTAATTGATGGATCCATAGACAGGCAAAAGTGCCAAAAATGTCTAGTACCCTGAATTCAACAGCTAGAGACCCAACCCATGGCACTGTCATATCTGGGGTAGGCATGATGGATATTTGTAATGGATTTATACATCAGTTACTCCAACATTTTAGTATAATATGTTATAATGAATTAAGTGCATGGTGATGCACTGCCTAATGATACAAAAAAGCAGACATCAGCATCATCTTTTAATCTTTGTTAATGCATTATCAAATGTTTAATAATCCACGTTTGGTCTCATAGGGCTATCATAAACATAAAAATAAAATATTCCAAAACTTACCCATATAAACACCTCTCTCCCCACCCCACATCACACTAACAGGGGCAAAAAAATTACTTCCGAATAAACACTGTACCAGAAAAGGAAAAGTTGATGTGCTCACCATTAGAAACAAATGTAGTTTCCTCACGAGCATATCCTTGGATATAGATTCGCAGTGCTGCTGCAACATGGGTCAAGGCCATAAGGTATGGCATTACGAATCCCCATGATAAATAGCAGTGAGAAGAAAATAATGCACGGTTCATTATCCAGTTAACCTTAAACATATATGATTCCAAGACAAATGTTTGCTTCCTCAAGTAATTCCAGTACCTAGACAAAGTCAATAAATCAACACTGAATGAAATATAGAACATTTAAGTCTGATCTAATGAATATCACAAACCTTGAAAAGCTGAGATCACTGGATAGGGGGTGGGGAAAAATAGCAACAGGCGGGGATGTTATGAGCCTCTTATGAGCACCTGTGAAAAACTCATAAAGTTTGCGATGAAAAATTTCGTGCCATAGGATAAAGTTGTGAAGTGAAGACTGAGAAAGGCTGATTCTATGTCCAAAAAATTGTCTTCATAGAAAGTTGATTACCCGCTACAGCTGCAAGTGTCATGTCATCAGAATATCCCCCATCTCGAAGTCCAGATACCACACCACAGCGGTCATATCTAAAATCATCAGCATGCATCTGAAAAATAATCTTGAGCAATCAAAAACAATCTCAATCATATGCACATAATCTTAGAAGGTAGTAGAAGCTACTTGCCATCATGCACCCTCCCCACAGAAAGAATGTTTTTCCACCGGTGGCAAACCCCATCGAACAAGGCTGATGGAAAATATTTGACATGTGAAAAAGTTAATTAACAAAGTGAAAATGAACAAGGCTTTTGTAATTTCAAAAGCAAGGTAGCAATTAAAAATCATAACAGGATCAGCCTACAAATTCACAGTTGCACGCACTCCAGTAGTTTGCTTGAAAGAAACTCAAGTCCATGTGGACTTGCATCTCTGCCCCAAACAACCACAAAGAATATGATCATACCTTTCCCAAAGTATAAACATTATACTTTGCAATGCAAATATAAGCAATTAAAGTGCCACATGCAGTCAAAGTTTCTGGAAATGTTCAAGGTATATAATTTCATCAAGTCTCATGGTTACATTTGTTTTCTTTCAAATCTCTGAGTTGGGAACATCACATGTTTTCTAACAAAATGCTTGGGACAGATGACGCCGTAACTGGTATCATATGTTCATCAATTCACCAACTTGCAGTAAATAATGCCACTAGTCATCTACTATCATTTAGTGATTAAGAACTGAAAGATTGGAATGAAGCAGTAACTTTGCTGGGAATACCATAATGAAATAAGTAATTTTAAAAGCACTAATGTCATAAAGCTCAGAAAATGAATTATCAAAATTACAGAAAGGTCATATAAGATGCTATACCATGTGATATTCATAGATGCAGTAACTTCCCAAGCTCCCAGAAGGTAGATCAAGAGGATATCCAGTTTGAATAAATATCTGCATTCCAATTGCCAAAAACTTGGGATTTTAAGATGAAAATAATGCAGCTCACTACAAACATGACCATTTCAAAGACCCATACCTCAGGATTTTTTTCCATCTCAGCAGTGAGGGCCCCAATTGAACCAGGGTGCAGCCTAATATCATCATCCAAAAACAACACATACTTGCTGTCTTTGTGCATTTGCTCCACACCAATCTTTACAACAGCATAATAATGCACTGGTGAAATTCCAAACAAATGTGTGGCTCTAGAGGAGACCAATAAATAGAATTTATGCAACAAGCATAGAGAGGACCAGCTTTTATATAAGCTTTTGAAATCCTAGTTTTCTAAAATACAACTTGCAAAAGCATCACACAGCATCAGTACCTTTTGGCAACTAGTCTAAGCATAAACTCCTACTTAATAAAAAAATTGGAATTTATATATAGACTTGTCCTAGCAACAAATGCTGCATTGCACAACATTGTAAGACACGGAAGGAAGTATGAACACAAATGAGGTTCAGGTAACAGTATAAGAGGTATTGCTAGAAACCAATAAACTAATGGTAAACTTGTTGCATACCAACTGGTTGTGAATTTTCTGACTACAAGCCGTTGATAAACCGGCTACCACAACTCTAGCATCAATGTTATCCTGCTCACATGAAATATAATTACACATCAAGAAAAAAGGTAATTCACAGAATCAACATGTATCTAAAGGATGCAAGAGACAAAAATGCAGTGACAGCAAGACTAATTTTCACAACATCAAAAAAATGAGAGCCTATGTGTTTCTGAGCAAAGTATATCTGTTGGTCCATTATATTTTCATAATAGCAAAAATGTTTGTTGACTAGGAGCAAAACTTGTGATTTTTGTTAAAAGAAATGGAGATGAAGACATTTTACTATGAATGGACATAATTAATGATGTTTTATTAAATGATGGAATTTCAAAGAAGGACATATAAATTGAGAGCTAAAAATCCAATTACATGGATGACAAATCATATATTTGCAACTAATTACTCTTTAATTTCTCTCAGTAATGATACTGGAGAATCCATGTTTTGAAGCACAAAGTACGCCAGTGAAAGCAAAAATATACCTTGATGTCTGATATTAAGCGAGAAACAGCATGGTAAGCAGGGTCTTCAGTACTTTCCACAACAAAAAGGAATTCTAGAGGACCTCCATAAAGAGATATTACCTGCACGTAACAATACCTAAGTCATAATCAATAACTCACTTAACATTGCACAACTTCTTCCAGTCAAAAGTAAAGGAAGAGCATAACTAAAACAAGCAGGAATACATAAACCCTAACAAAAAAAATCATAAAAGACTTTATCAAGATGTCTACACATCAGCTCGAAGCAGAAAATGAAACCTGCTTTCTGAGAATCTACAGATCTAGGAAACAAAGAGAGCCATAAAAAAATGGAAGGAAGAAAATATTTCAAAACTAGACTATGAGACACGCAGCACATACTCGTTTAACTCAAACTCTTTTCCACCCAAACAAAGAATGGGAAAATCAGTTGTTTAACTAATTTGATGAAGACAGCAGCAAAAACGGAAAAGGGTTAGCGGCTTTCATGGGAAGAAGCAAAAGAAAGAAAAGGCACCTACTTGACTTCTCCAATTGTGTAGATTATGCTCTCCAAACCCCTTTAAAGGCATAACCACTGAAACTCTAGGCAGATTGGCCTGATAAGAGTGTTCAAGTTCATTAATATCTTGACAAAGAAATGCCAAGCTGTTGCCAGCTCTCATACTATCTTTTATCCGTCTGATCTCTCTATTCCTGTGAGAAAGAAGAAGATGTTCGTGACAAAACGATTCATGCATGCAAAGACAAGCCATAAATAAATGATGACGAAAGACAAATACATTAAAAATCATTTTTAAAAACTATATTCAGTACATCTCAATACCTGACATAAGCAGCACAAGCCCACCCAAAAGCAAGAGTTAAGCAAATTATACATCCCTACATCAGGAACAACATGGAGAAAGAGAGAAGAGGGTGGTGAAGAGCTGGTAAAATTAAAATAAAACCCCAAAAGAAAGCACCTTTTTGCTTTTCTAGGATTAAGAATAGGAAAAAAAAAGAGAGAGAGTAAATCTCACTCAATGTTTATTGATATATTGAAACTAATGCCTAATGCTTCTAAAATGGCCCAGAAAATCAGGGTCCAATGAACTTTTATATACCGGGTTTAGAAAAAAAGAGATAGAGAAACAAGGTTAGCCCAATGCACTTGGCAAGTTTGCAGAACAATAATTACTTAAATCACGTCCCAGATATAATTAATCCAAGCATTTCCTTTCCTGATCCCATTCGATCAGTCACTGTCATAATAATTTAATGTCGCCCTAAAAGATTAAAAAAAAGTTGAAAACTTTGAAATACATGCAATCCAATTCAATCCATAACGTAATTCTTTTTTTTTTTAATTAGCTTCTAAAGAAGATCAGATCCTAATAAATAAATAAGAGAGACAAATAATAAGGAAGTTCAAAGCTAAAAAAATTGAAATTCATTCCACTGCATTCCAAGCAGAAAAGAAAATCAGGAAAATAAATGTGGAGTTGCGCGTCAGCATTGTAAGACAGGAACAAGACGGGGTGGATCTGAAATAGAAAGAAAGAGAAGAAACAAACCTGAATCTGAACAAAAACAGCCAGAGGACTACAAAATGCTTTACTCAGAGAGAAGAGGACACTATCCATTGCCTCCGACATTGCTTCCTCTCTCTCTCTCTCTCTCTCTCTCTCTCTCTCTGTAAAAGAATACAACAAATTTATTTATTTATTCAAATCTCCATAGAGGAGAAGGAAAGGGAGAGAGCAAAGAGGGGCAAGAAAAGGAACGATGAGCTAGAGAAGACGAGAATTTTATACTAATAATTATCCGAAGATTTTATACAGTAATTAATTTCGCTTTCCATTTATCTCTCTCTCCCCCCTTGTTTTCGGCGGTTTGTTTGGGAGTTAAATTTGCAGAGGGAGATTTGGGAGAGGGAGAGACCGTTAGATGTATTTGGTGATGTACAGGTCAGAGCGACAGAGAGACGGGAGCTGCGCCAATCAGCAACCAGCAAAATATATATATTCAATAACGGTACTCTATATTTATTAATGTTTTATTCTTAACCCTATATTTTATTATAATCTCCATAGTTTCTTAAATGTTTCAATTTCTTCCTTTATTCAGATTTTATTTTACTCGCTCCCTCTTTTGTTTCCCTGCCAAATTTTCATAGTTTTTAATAATTTTTTTGAAAAAAAAAGGCTTAAAAAATTGACTGTTTAAGGGTGACGTGGGAAAGTCATAAATCATAGGAGTAGAATTGGGATATTGTTGAATCTATAGGGGTGAAAATAAAGTTGACATATTGAATAACGAGAGATCGCGTCTGGGAGTGACTCGTGTGTGTAGATATGACAGCTGGCACGTGTGGGATAGTGAAGGGCAAAAAGGGAATCTTTGTTTTCTATGATTGTTTTAATTTTTTTAATTAATTTGAGAGAGAAATAGGGGTGAAAGATGCCGCTTCCTGATCCGAATCTTCCCTCATTAGCTGTCCCTTTCATGACACCTTGTCATTTGTTTTCCCCCCTTTTTTTAATGTTTTTTAACTAATAAAGTATAAGACTATGCTATTGACGTGGCATATGTTCTGTCTTCTCTCCACTTAGGAAAATCCAATGTCATTAATATGAAAGATAAATACATCATAATTACAATTTCCATAATAATTAAGCAAACAGTATTATAAGTATGAATTGAATCTACTAAAATAAAAATAAATAATTACCATTCCAATAAAACTATTATGTTAGGAAGAAATAATAAAATTATTTTTATTTTACTGTTTAAATTATTAAACAGTAAAATAAAAATAATTTTATTATTTCTTCCTAACATAATAATTTTATTATTGAGACATGAATAGAGTTTATTATTTAGCAAAATCCAAGAGAAAAAACAAGGTCGTTATTTCCTTAATGTTTAAGTTTCTTCTCAACGTTCAATGACGCGTGGCATTAGCAGGAAGCTTTTTTAATTTATCGTAGGGATCAACACGTGCGATACGGTAAATGGGTTGGTTTAGCATAAAAATAACGGTACATCAATCTTGGAATAAAAGGGCACTTTGTTGATTCTGTTTTGTTCTAAGAAATTCATATCTTATTTATAACTTTCTTAATTCCCTTTCAAGATAAAATTAATACATAGGTCTTGAATTTTGTTTTTGTGATTGGAATTGTATTTACAAGCATTTTAAAAAATACATATAATTTTAAGTATTTTATATTTAAAATAAAATTATTTTTTAAAAATATTATATATCACAATATAACATTAATATTTGAAAAAACTTGTAAACTCTTCAATTGTTTTTTTTAATTTATATTCTATCACGTCCTTTTAAGAATAAAATCAAATCTAAATTATTAAATTTAAATTAAATAAAAATAATTTAATATATAGTAATTAAAATTGTAACACCTCAAACTTCTTTCTATTTTTATTTTTATTATTATTATTGTTACACTCAACCTCAAAAACACATTTCTAACTGGATTGAAAACATATTTTCGTCGTAGAACTACAAATAAAAGATCCGGTGTCAAGAAAGCCCATGTGGAGCCGTGAATAGCGTGGAATGTCATGTTTTCAGGCCACATGACCTTGCAGCCAGATAGGGCGGTGGAATGCGGGTGGAGCCAGAAATCCAGTCAGTCGTGGGGGTTGGTATTTCTAGCAATTTGGAAGACGTTTGAAACAAGTTTCAGGTTGTGGGAAGAAATGGACTGTCAATAAGCTGGCTGGTTTGACGTGTCATTATCATACTGGGAAGAGGATAGTCGACTTGGTGCTAGACTGGGTCACATGGCTGCCAGCTCTTGCTTTCCCCATGGATCATGCTAGCAGAGATAGATCCCAGCTTTATAGCCTGGCCCAGCCAGCGCAGAACAAACGTGTTTTTGAGAGCTTCTTGCTAATTTCAACCGAAACCTACCAGTCTATCTTGACTAGAATCGCCGGCGACTACTGCTTGCTTTTTGATTTTTTATGGATTATTTGTTGCCTTCTCTCCCACTTCTCAGGTTTGAAGTTTGAAATGCCCTGCTCACAGTTTGTTTTTTTATGGTTTCTTGAGCACATCGACAATATCAGCTCGCTTATTATGTGGATGGCCTTGTTTGAGGTTACAGTAACGCTATGTAATTTGATGTGTTTTTTATTTATAGATATATTAAATAGTTTTTTATTTTAAAATATTATTTTTAAAATCAATATATTAAAATAAATTTAACAAAATAAAATTAAAAATTTAAGAGAATGTGATTTCAAACACATTCCCCAACAAACTCTTAATGGATTGTATATGACTCTAATATAATCCACAATTAAGGATTTTTTTTTTTACAATTTAATTTTCAAACTTTATTCTTCTTCATTTGCATTGTTTTATGCCTTCAAGTTATAAGAAGTTGTTAACGAGGGACAAGATTAAAAAAAATCAAAATGTAAAATAAAAAGAAAATATATAATATTTTGGTAATAAAAAGAGAAAATATCAATTAACATCAATTTTACTTAAAAAAATTAATTATAATATTAATAAATTTTATTTGATGAAAGAAAGTTCACTTAAGTATTACTTGGTATTCCTATCACCTCAAATAATAAATTTGAGTTAAAAAAAGTTTTTTTTTTATTTTGAACTAATTTTAAATTTATAGACCAGTTTTGGGATAATTCGAGGACTATACAAGTTTATTCAGAAGTGTGAAGTATTTTAGACAAAAAAAAAGATTAAAAATTAAATTTTTAAGTATAAAAAAAACATTAATCTAGATTTTTCAACCATAGTTGATATTGAGTGGGGCGTGGGGTCAAAACAACATGTGGTTGGGGAAGTGGGGGGTCCAAGCAACATGTGGTGGATGATACATTTCTGAATAAATGTGCAAAAACTTGATCTTTTAAGCTCAGTAGCGTCTCAGTTTTTTTTTTAATTGACAATTTTTTTATATATATTTGTTTTAAAATATTTTTTTAATTTATATTTAGATTGATACTGTTTTTTTTTATATTATCTATTTAACATTTTTCTAAATAAAATTTATTTTTTAATTATTTATATGTATTTAATATTTCAAAGAGATTATTCTAATTAATTTATGATTTTTTTATATATATAGAATTTATTTTAAAAAATTAAAAAATATTTTTTCTTGGTAAGAAAAAGGGACATCTAAGTTTAAAAAATAAAAATAAATGTGTGCATTTAAATATCATATTCATCTATATTTTACAGCAAACTCTTTTTTAGTCTATTAGTTGAAGCATTTTAAGATTTATTTTGTTCAACCTAAATTATGCCTTTATATTTTTTAGCTAAAAGAACTATAATATAGTAAAATATATTTATATTATTTTATATTTATTCGACATTAAAAATTAATTTAAAATTTTACACGCTATTTTATGTGAATAATTTTTTTTATATATATATTTATCATCAACGTTGAATTAGGTGTTGAGCTTGGCAACACGAGAGTTGGTGAATAGTTACAGTGTCTGTTTATTTACATGACCAACTTTCAGAACTCTACCTGATCGCAGAACTGTTATATGGATAATCATAGTGAGCGGTTGGCGGCTTAAACAAGCATGCCCGGACCGAGTAATGAAATTTAGAGGTGTTTCTCATGTAATTGTATTTAAAAAAAAAATAATTTTTTAAAGTTTTAAATTAATTTTTTATGTGTTTTTGAATGGTTTTAATGTAAAAAATAAATTAAAAAAACAAAAAATAATATTATTTGAATGTATTTTTAAATAAAAATACTTAAAAAAATAATATTTAACAAACTTCCAAACAAATACTTAAAAATAAAAATAAAAAAAGAGCCCGTCAAAATGCCCCGGAAAGAAATAAGACAATTCCATAGCCTTTTTCCTTGAAAGACTGGTCCTCTGGAACTAAGACACGCAGAAAATTTATTGTCCTGTCTACTTTTCATAGATCCTATGGCAAAAGTTTGACTACTGTAACAGTTCATTGAATATTTTTTTAAATTACTACAGTTAATTAAAAATATAGGTAAAATAAAATAATTAAAAAATTGGTAAAATAATATAATTTATATACATGAGATTAAGAAATATGATTTTTATAATATATTGTTATTCAAAATAATAATATTATTTAAAAAAATATTAAATAAACACTAAATAAAAGAGAGAGAAAATCCTAAAAACACATTGAAGCTTGAATTATCAAAAAACAATTGACGAAATGAATTTAATGATATCAAATAAAATCATTAATGGTGATATAAAAAAATCAAGCATGTGTAACTTGAAAGTTCAGGGTGATTCACTTGTCTTTTAAAACAAGTGTAACTCACTTGAGTTATTATTGATTATTTTTTTATATCATTGGATTTTTATATTTAAAATATTAATAATGTCATAATCAAAATTTTAATATATCTCTTTAATCTTTTTATTTTTTTATTTTTTTAAACTATGTTATTTAACTGATATTTTTTTAAATATGCTAAAAACCAAAAATAGCTAATTAATTGTTGGTTAAAAAAGGTTATTATATCCTTTCATCAAATGATTAAAAATAGATTTTTTTTAATTAAAATAGTGTGGTCAACATTTTAACATAATAATATAGATCAAAAAAGTATTTAAAAAATAACATAATTTAAATACAACTATATCTATAAATATTAATTCTGTATACAAATGTTATTAAAAATAGTTGTTATTTAATCATATTGCAAAAAATACATGTCTTTCACAAATTAATTAATCATAACAAAAACCTAAAAATTTTATAAAGATTTAATGGTAAAAAATTAATATTTAAGATTCAATAAGCAAGAAATAAAAATAAGATAAGATGATGTGGTAAAGAAAAAAAAAAGAAAATAAAAAAAAACATTAAGAACACATCATAATTTGTTTTTGATACATTTAATATTATTAAAAAGATTTTAATGAAACAATTCTAATAATATCTTGTAATATCTTGAAAGATAACGGGACAAAATTATAATTAACTCAAAATTAACCCCAAATAAAACTTCTAACTAATTAGGACCTTGTTCGATTTTTTTTTCTTTAAATTAATTTTATATTATACTTTTGTATTATTTTAATATGTTAATATCAAATAATTTTCTTAAAATATATATATATATATATATATATTATTTTAATATATTTTCAAATAAAAAACATCCATTAACATTTCCCACGACACCGGCATACATGCAATGCCAACTTTGCTAGCACACGGAACAGAATTCGTTCCATGAAACCCATTGGCAGTTTCATATGGATCTTCGGTAACGAAGAAAATCCATAGGAGAAAGAAACTTGGATTCTGAAAATGCAGAAGCAGAAAAATGCCCAAATCTCACGGTTTACTTCAAGATGCAACATTTCTCATTTTCCCTGATTAACCAATAAAAGAGGGTAAAGCTAACCCCCAGCCCTCTTGATAACGCTCAATATGCAGATGATTGAAGTATTGCAGGAAAAGGAAAGACTTGGATCAATGCAGCAGTTGATCACTGACAGGACAAAAAGAACTTGATTCCATGGCCATTAAAACTCTTGCTATTGCAATTGGAGATACGAATGTGAAAGTGCTTCCATGCATGTTTGATGGTTTCAAAATGCCAGAGAATAATATGCATTTCATCTAGCTTCATCATCAAAGAAATCCGAACAACGCTGATAAAATTGCAGCTCTCATATAACACCAAGAGTGGAGGAGAAAGCAACTAGTTTCTTTGTAACTGAAATTTAGCTTGTCATGCAAAACATCCATGAAAAGTCATTCCAGTACAACTGTTGAAGTATGACCTATGCTGCGATTCTCATTGTTGTTTCCAATTAAATGGTGAAGAAGCACACCTGCTGCAACACTGACATTCAAGCTCTCCACAGCCAAAAAGGATCGGAACTCTGCACTCGAGCACTCAAGATTTATTTCTTCATCTTTCACTTCATCACCTCCTCCCACAGTGGTATCAACAGGAATATTTCCAGGGATTCGAACTAATTGAGTACATGATCTCTCCACCAATGGCCTCAAACCAGTGCCCTCACTGCCCAAAACAAGGATTGTGGGTTGACCAGGCAAAACCTCACTCAGAGAAACAGCTTTTGAAGAAACAGAACCACCAAGAACTCGCCATCCATTTTCAGCTGATGAAACCAAGAATTGCATCATATTTTTGCAATACCTAAGCTCCATTAGTTCAAGTGAACCTGCACTTGCTTTGCTCACAACTCCACTCAATGGAGCAGAATTTTTTGCACATAGCACCACCCCTGAAGCCCCAAAGAAGTAAGCAGACCTGATAATTGCCCCCAGATTCTGAGGATCTGTAACCTCATCCAAGGCTACCCAAAGAGAGCCCTTTTCTTCATCAGGTAAAACTGCATCTAATTCCTGTATTTTCACCATCTCCAACGGAGATGCATCAAGAACAAGGCCTTGATGGGGGCGATTATCAACAATCATATTTAGGTCATGCTTTGAAACTTCCTTTGTGCTTAACCCAATTTTCTTAGCCATCCTCAACACTTTCTCAAACCCTTTCTTGTCCTTCCTCTTCCTATTATTGCCACTCAAATCCAACCCTTCTTGAATATACAACGCATAGAATTCTCTTCTTCCACTTGATAATGCAGCCAAAACAGGACCCACCCCAAAAACCCCTTCACCAACAATCTTAGGAACAGTAAATTCTGTAGCCTCTTTCCATGTCTTTCTACCCCAATTGTCCTGCCTATTCCACCTTTGAAAATCAGGTTTCTCAGTCTGGCCTCTCACACCCACCCTTCCTCTGAACCTATTTTTGATCTTATCCCATCTTGGATCATCAACAACCTCCAGATCCTCTTCTGCTTCTCCTCCTTCAACACCATCTTCCCTTTCATTGTAACCATAACCACTTGGCTTGTTCTTAGCAGCACCCACCATTCTCCTTGTACTTTCTTTATTCCACACCTTGTGAATATTCTCACTCCCAGAAGCAGCTTCTGCTATGTCCTCCCAAGATGATCGATCGGTTTTTCCAACACCCACTTCTTCTAACCTTTTCTTAGACTCCTCCCAAGATGAGTAGCCTGTTTCCGCAACAATTCCTTTCCCTAAACTTTTCCTCGAATTCACCCAGGAAGAGTCACCACTAACTTTCTCCAATCTTTTCACAGACTCACCCCAGTAAGAATTACTACTCTTTCCACTTGCCCCTATCTCCAACCCTTTTGCTTCTTTAACTTTCTTAGAATTCAACCAAGGAAGTGACTTTCCAACTCTAACCACACTACTCCCTTCATCGACTCTCTGCGAAAACGATCTAGAGAAACTTCTAGCAGAACAATGAACAACAGTTTTAATTCTAAACCCTCCTGAAATACTTCTGGCTCTAGCTATCCCTCCCATTTCCATGTCCTTCCTCTGAAATCCAGCATTAGTTTTTGTTGGTCTCACAAAGTTGCGAACTTTATGTGCTTTGTGGCCAAAACCATGTGAAAGTGTTGTGAAGTGGGCACATAGAGGGTTTAGTGAGGGTTTTGAATTGCACACAATTGGTAAAAACTGGGGTTTTAGACATCTAGGTTTTAAAGAAACCCTGGTAGCCAAGGGAAATAATTGGCCCTTTGCTAGATTTGAGTACATTGCGCTCATTAAAATAATGAATGAAATGAAAGCAACAAGCAATTCAAAGAGTAAATACCTGGTGGATGGATTCAACACACAGGTTCTTATTGCTTAAGTAAATACCTGGTCTTGATTTATCCTCACCACTGATAACTCCCTTTATCTTCCTCAGTATAGCAGTTTCTCTCAACCTCAAACGAAGCCGCCACAGAGGAAACAGTTGAGTAACAAATCCGGCTCGCTTTTCTCAGCAACGCTATTATCCTTACAGATTTTGGATAATTGTATTATCAGTACAGCTATTTTATTTATATAAATTTTAATTTTTTTCACTTCTTTAACCGACATTTTTCAAAAATTTCAATCGAGTACTTCGTCTGGTTAATTTTTTTATATATTATTTGATGATATGGCATTTTTAAAAATTAGTAATAGCACTTCAATTTTTATTTTATATTATCAAATATTTTTTTAGAAAATGAATTATTATTTATATTTGATAGTTTCATGGAAAATAAATTAAAAAATACTTTTTAGTATTTGATTATATTAAGAAAAATAATTAAAAAATAACTTATTAATATTTTATTTTTTAAAATTTATTAAAATAATGAGGAATAAACCTTACAAATTAAAAAGTTGAATGAGAATGAAATTGAAAAAAAAATCTAATTTTATGAATTATCTCAAATAAAATAAATAATAATTAAAATAATAGAGATCATATCTAACAAATAAAAAAATTAAAAGATGATGAAATTAAAATAATAATAATAATAATTTTATAAATTATTTTAAATAGAATAAGTAACAATCAAAAGAATAAGAACTAAATTTAATAGATAAAAAAATTAATTAAAAAAATAAATAACAATCATAAAATAAGGATCAAAGTTAATATAAAAATTAAATTAAATTAAAATAAAAAAATTCAAACAAAATATATATAAATCAAAAGTTTAAGGACCAAATTTGATATAATCAGCAAATAATATGATATTTCTAAATTTTTTTACAACTTTCAAAATAAAAAAAAATACTTTCCTGGAAATCAAGTTAAATTTTTCTTTAACTGTAAAGTATTTTCTGTTAACCAAATTTTTTAATGGCAAACAAATACAGAAAAATACTTTCCAAGAAACCACTTTGTGGTCAAACAAACATCCATTTAATCTTTTTTTATTTTGATACACTAATATTTTCTATTATTCCAACCAAGTACTTTTTAAATTGACAAAATTTCTTTACTTAAATAATTTTTTTAATATGATTTATTTTTCATGATTTCATCAACTTTTCATTAATGTTGCAATTACATGATATTTGTTTATTTAGTTAAAATAATAAATATTTTACTTGTCTGAATAATTTATTTATTAATTTTAAACAATTAGGTTTTTAGTTTTTATATGATGACTTACTATTGATGAAAAGATTACAACTTTAAAAAAATTTACCTTAGTTATTTTATATTTTATCTTAATTTAAAGGAAAATTATCCCTTATACTACTATCAAAATTACACTTGCTTATCATTTTGTATAAAAATACATTTTGCATCCTAAATAAAAAAAAAAATTCAAATATGAGAAAATGATCTAAATATCCCAATATATATTATAACAAAAATAGATATAAATTATCATTTCTTTTTATTTCCTAACTAACAAACACTGAAAAATCAATATCCCCTCTCCGAAATTGAACAAAGAATTTTTTTGATTGAAGTCAATTTCTTACATGATTTTGTGATTCAACATGGTTGTCTCTTCTAGGTGGTGAAATCTTGCATAAATTTCACCCTCAAATCAAAATATAACATGTATTTTTTCTTAATCAAGGCTTTGAAAATCAATGATAATACAATATGATGTTGTTAAAAATCATTTATTTGATTGTTTATGGGTTTTTTAGTGTCCTTGTAATTTTTTTTTAAAAAAAACTTTTTATGAATGGGCAACATGGTTTTGGTAGTAGAAAACCTTTCAATCTTGTTTATTTGAATACCTAAAAAAAACCTTTAAATTTAATTTGAACTTATCATTGTTCCTCAAAATCCTATTGATTGAGATAAAAGTTTTGGATTTTGATTATAAGGATGTTGATGTTGAATTAGGTTATGATATGAGAGGTTCTAATGTTGATAATGGTGATAGTATTGATGATCAAGTGACACGATTAAAAGGTTGATGTCTTCTCCCAAGTGCAAGAGTGTCGAAATAATAAATAACCCGGCAAGACCGGGGTCGAACCACAGGGAGGTTAATTGCACAAATTATAAACAACAATAATAGCAACAACAACAATAACAACAATAATAATAATAATAATAGTAGTAGTAGTACTACTACTACTACTAATAATAATAATAATAAAAGATAAGAAGAAGATGATGATGAGAACTTGGAGAAGGAATATTAATGTAACGATTAAACAATGATAATAAAAAATTGTCAAGGTTAGAGATTCCACTAATGGTATGTCAAACAAGTATAATATAAACTCTTATTATTCAATTGGAAACCACACATAAAGAAGGTTTCAATTGGATTATAGATTGTTAACATGATTACATTAGTCATCTTATTCAATTAATGTTAATACTTGTAAATCTCGTCAAGCATTCATGATTATAACTTATGTTAACAATAAATCAAGTTCCTTTCATAGCTCAAGTGTCGGCTATACCATACAATATGGGCTATAAAAGTGCCAAGCATTTGTTGTACCAAGTGTTATACAACATAAATCAAGATTAGTCATTTAACAAGCAAAGTATTAAAGAGTAAACAAGATAACAAATATAAAACATGTTAGTATCAAACATTAAAGTCCATATTAAGTTTACATTATACTTATTCTTACACCATTAGTGTAACCTTTTCACCTTGACATAATTAACTTAGTTAGACATAATGAAAGAAAGAAAAATAGATAAACAAAATAAGAACATAAAAGCTAACTAAGTAAAGGAAAGGAAATGAAAAGCATAAACTTAATATTAATGAAAACAAAGCATAAACATTATAAGAAATACAAAGAGAGAAAGGAAGAACATGATCTTGATCTGGAAACCAAGATGCCTAAATGCATGGCAAATGCCTCCTTTTATAGGCCAAAATTGGGAACTATTGATTTGATGACTAATTGATAAGTGGGTGGCCAACTCTTGACTTGGTGACAATCCTTATCTTCTCTTATCTGCCCAAAACGTCATTGATAACGTCAAAATTGGAGCCAGTTGAAAACATGAAAGTTGTAGGCAATTATCTCAGCTTTTTTATGTAAAACATTCAGCTCATTTGGACTTCTAGAACTCCAGATATGGCCAAAATACTGGAAAGTGCTCGGGCTGGAAGACAGATTCGGGCTTCTTTGTTGTTGCTACAATTTAGACTTGAAAATGGACTTTTTTGATCTTGGGCTAAAAGTTATAGGCCTATGTCTTACCTTTCCATCCATATAAAGTGGACCTAAATCTGAGATCTATAGCTCCAGATATGACCCAATACCGAACAGTGTTCTAGTTTGGATTGCACCGACATCTCTTTGCTAAGTTTGGCCATCTCTTTATCCTTGCAATTTAAGTTCTTCAAGTCATCAATCAATCCTTTCATTTATGTGATAGGCCTACATTTAAAATGAACATTTACCACAAATTAAAGGTATCTTATATTATTAGATATATTATTATAAAACATGTTTTAGTTAAGGAGTTATTGATACTTCAAGTGCAAAATGATGATATAAAACCATGATAAAAATGCACTTTTAAGTACTAATCATCAAGTTGATGCTAATGTTGGAGATTTTGTTTTTGGTATTGATATTGGTGCTAATATGGATGGTTTTGTTGATGATTATAGAGTTGAAAAAGGTATTGATTTTTATGTAGCGTCGATGGTGTTATAGGTAATATTGATGTTAATATGTACAATGATACTAAGGATGATGAATAGAATAAAAATCAAGACTATATTCTTTTTTTTTAAGGGATTCAAAATAGTTGGTGTCACACGTTAAAATCCGCGCAGCGTCGACTGGGTGATTTTTTTTTTTCTCGTTATGTTTGATTTGATCTTGTTGGATTCGTTAGAAGTCTCCACCTAGTATTTAATTGCGGGTTATTAGGGAACCTGAGTGTACTGGTCTTGTCAGAGATTTACGGGTAAGGAACTGGTTGTAGTTAGGAAAGGTATTAACACCCCTAACACACTCTACCTGAGGTAAGTTGCTTCATAGCTGTGATGTGTTAAAGAAGTTTAATTTTTTTTTTCTTTTCATCGGATTTTAGAAATACAAATTCCATAGAAGTTTGTAATTCTAGACTGTGATCCAATCAAAATATTAAACTCTTTTTTAATCTCTTCAATTTTATCATAAAAAAGAAACATCCATAAAACAAATACAAATACTCACATCCACTATATTTTTTTGTTTTTTTTTTCATATTAACAAAATACAAATAAAAATTCAAACTAAAAAAATATTATATTAAACACTTTACAAATTACAGAATAACCCAAAACATCCTAGAACAGTGTCGGGAAGCCTTCCGGAACCGCTGGAACAGTGGTGGGGCGTTGCCCAACGCGCCATCGCCAATGAAGATGACAAAATCTGGTGGATCGGGAACCTTTTCCTCTTCTTTGTCTCCCTACGCCGGCAGTGACCTGCAGCAACAACAAAAAAATAACACAACAACACCATCGACTCTCTTCTTAGATCTATTTAAAGCTGCCTCTTTCTCTTTCATTTTGGGTATGATCCGTTTCTCTACCGATGGAAGATTTGGTGGCGGTTGGCTTCTATGGAGGCCGATCTACAAAGAGATGATAAAAAGAACGAGGATGGCTGATCGTCGACTTCGGTTAGAAATGACACCGAATTTATGGGCGACGCCATGTTGGGGGAAGAGCTGCTGCATTGTGGTGCTTGCTGGAGGCCAGCATTGATGGTTTTTCTTCGCTGCTAGTGTTCGGCGGCCTGGAAAATAGAGAAGAGAGGGGCGACTCCAGGGACTGGTCTTCAGGTTTCAAAAGGAGAAGGAAGATGGTCAGGTGTGTGGGTGGTGCTGGTTTGGGCGAGAAGGAGCAGCGGCCGGCCTCTATCGGGTGGAGTTGGAAGCCGTGAGAAGGAAACGGGGGGCTTCTGTGTAGAGGGTTGGTCTTGGCTGTTACTATTGGAGGTTGATGTGGGTGTGGCCTTGGCTGTTTTTTGGTTTAGTAGGGGGTCTTGGTCGAGCAAAGGGAGAAGAATGGAAAGGGAGAGCTGCGGTGGCTGTGGTGGAGAAATGGAGAGCTGCGGCTGGCAGCTGTAGGAAAGAAGAAAAAATGGCCAACCGAAGGGGGGGCTTAGGAGAAGGAAAAGGTCTTCCTTTTTTCTAATGGGTGGCGGCGGCTGAGATGGAAGACTTGCCCGGCTGAAGAAAGAAGAGAACCAAACCCAGGGGGGCCTGGTCTTTTGAAAAGATGGGTTGTAGGGTTAAGGTTTTTAGGGTTTGTCTTTTTTTTGTCAAAATTAACCCCTTGCAAAATTGTCCCCCTTTGTGTGTGTTGAAAGTTGTTATTTATAGGCAAAATATTACTTGGATCTCAAAATTGATCCCTCAACTTTTTGTAAATTTTTATTTTTTTATTTTTGAAAACAAGTAATATCAACATCAGCTCAATGAGAAAAATCAATGATTTTAAAAATAACACGCTAAAAGTTGAAGGCGTTCCAAATATCTTTGAAAATTAAATTTTTTTTTAGAGGATGCTGAAAATACTAAAAACGAGGCAAATATATTTAAAATATATTCTTTTGTATTTTCGTTGTTTTTTTTTTTTAAGATTTTTTAAAAAATTTATCAAAACACGGGTCAAAAATTAAGGAATAACCCAGAATTGGGTTATGACAGTTGCCCCCCTCTTTACGATGCTTACGATTGAAAGTCTCATAAGAGACTTAAGATTGTAAGCGTTGTAAAGAAAGAAAATGAGATGATGGACTCATCATAGAAATGATAAATCCTTTTGAGGGCTAGAAAGTGCACTCAAAGTAAGGATTTTTCTTCTGAAAATTCCAAGATTTTAAAATGGTCGAATTGTTATAGGTGACCTACCTAGAGAAAATTTAAAAAGGTTTTTGAGGTGGTCTTATTGTAATGGGTGACCTACCCGAGTGAAAAATACAAAGATTTTTTAGAGGTTTTTTGAAATGGTGAAAAATACAAAGATTTTTCAAAGTGGTCTTGTTGTACTGGGCGACCTGCCCAAGTGAAAAACATGAAGATTTTTCAATAGAGATGAAAGATACAGAGATTTTTTAAAATGATGAAAAATACAGAGATTTTTCAGAGTGGTCTTATTGTAATGACGACTTGCCCAAGTGAAAAACATGAAGATTTTTCAAAGTGGTGAAAAATGCAAAGATTTTTCAAAATGGTCTTATTATAATGGGCGACCTGCCCACATGAAAAACATGAAGATTTTTTAAAGTGGTGAAAAATACAGAGATTTTTCAAAGTAGTCTTATTGTAATGGGCGACCTGCCCATATGAAAAATGCAAAGATTTTTCAAAGAGGTGAAAAATATAAGGACTTTTCAAAGTGGTGAGAAATGCGAAGATTTCTCAAAATGGTGAAAAATACAAAGATTTTTCAAAGTGGTTTTGTTGTAATGGGCAACCTGCCTAGAGTTTTCAAAGTGATGAAAAATATAAAGATTTTTCAAAGAGGTGAAAAATACAGAGATTTTTCAAAGTAGTCTTGTTGTAATGGGCGACTTGCCTAGGTGGAACATGAAAAGAGTTTTCAAAATGGTGAAAATACAAAGATTTTTCAAAGCAGTGAAAAATACAGAGACTTTTCAAAATGATTTTGTTGTAATGGGCGACTTGCCTAGGTGAAAATTTTAGAGGTGGTGAGAAATGCTAGAATTTTTTAAAATAGTTTCATTGTTATGGACAACCGGCCCAAATGGAAAAAATTTAAAGGTGGTGAGAAATGCAAGAATTTCTCAAAATATGGTTTTATTGTAATGGGTAACCGATCCCAATAGAAAATGAAAAGGGCGGTGAGAAATGCAAGGATTTCTCAAAAGATGGTTTCATTGTAATGGGCAACCTGCCCAAATGGAAAATTTCAAAGATGGTGAGAAATGCAAAGATTTCTCAAAAGATGGTTTCATTATAATGGACAACCGGCCCGAATAGAAGATGAAAAGGGTTTTGGAAGAGGTCTGATTGTGATGGGTAACCTACCTAAGTTAAAACAATGAAATGTCTTAAAGAGACAACATGATGGGACTCGAAGGTGCACTATTCAAGCAATGGAAGCTTGATAGAGCATTTGAAAAAAGATAGGACTCGAAAGGGAACGAATGCTAACAAACGCACTTGAAAGGAGGTAAGGTTAGAAAACGCACTATCTAAGAGATGAGTGCTCAAAGGCGCACTTAAAAGGAGACAGAGTTACAAAACACACTACCCAAGAGTTGAGGGCTTAAAGGCGGATTAAAAAAGGAGGCAGGGTTAGAAAACACACTACCTAAGATGGTCGAGGACTCTAAGACGCACTAAAAAAGGAGGTAGGGTTAGAAAACACACTATCTAAGAGGTGAGGGCTCGAAGGCACATACAAAAAGAAGCCAGGGTTAGAAAACATACTACCTAAGATGGTTGAGGGCTCTAAGGCGCACTAAAAAAGGAGGTAAAGTTAGAAAGTACACTACCCAAAAGATGGTGGCTCAAAAGAGCACATAAAAGAAAGTGAGGGCACAAAGGCACACTCAAAATGAGGTAGGGTTAGAAAACACGCTACCCGAGAGATGGTGGCTCAAAAGAGCACATAAAAGGAAGTGAGGGCAAAAAGACACACTCAAAATAAGGTAGGGTTAGAAAACATACTACCTAAGGTGGTCGAGAGCTCTAAGGCACACTCAAAATGAGGCAGGGTTAAAAAACACACTACCTAAGATGGTCGAAGGCTCTAAGACGCACTCAAAGCGCACTAAAAAAGAAGGTAGGGTTAGAAAACTCACTATTCAAGGTGGTTGAGGGTTCTAAGACACACTCAAAAAAAGGTAGGGTTAGAAAACACACTACCTAAGATGGTCGAAGGCTCTAAGGTGCACTCAAGGAGCACTAAAAAAGGAGATAGAGTTAGAAAACACACTACCCAAGGTGGTCGAGGGCTCTAAGCCTAGTCAAAATGAGGCAGGGTTGGAAAACACATTACCCAAAGTGGTCGAGGGCTCTAAGACACACTTAAAATGAGGCAGGGTTAGAAAACACACTATCTAAGATGGTCGAGGGCTCTAATACGGACTAAAAAAGAAGGTAATGTTAGAAAACACACTACCCAGGGTGATCGAGGGCTCTAATACGGACTAAAAAAGAAGGTAGAGTTAGAAAACACACTACTTAAGAGGTGAGGGCTTGAAGGCATACTAAAAAAGGAGGTAGGGTTAGAAAACACACTACCTAAAATGGTCGAGGGCTCTAAGGCGCATTGAAAAGGGAGGTAGGGTTAAAAAACACGTAACCTAAGAGGTTAGGGCTTAGAGAGCACTTAAAAAGGAGGCAAGGTTAGAAAACACATTACCTAAGATGGTCGAGGGCTCGAAGGCGCACTTAAAAAGGAGGCAGGGTTAGAAAACACAATACCTAAGATGGTTGAGGGCTCTAAGGTGCACTCAAAAAGGAGGTTGGGTTAGAAAACACATTACCTAAGAGGTGAGGAAACCTATTTAACAATGTTGAAAGCAATGCATTATGATCAATATACATGCATACTTACATGAGAAATATAGGTCCCCATTTCTTCATGATGTCCTTCTTTTCTCAAAAGTTAGAGTGTTGGTAGTAGGCTTTGATGGCTCTTCCGCTCTTGCTTACTTGAGTCAAATCTTGTGATTTTGACCTCTATGAAGCACTTGATGTCATCATACTTCTTTGTCCTTCACCTTTTATCTCAATGGTTGCTAATTTTACTTGACATTCTTCTATGGAGGCCGATCTACAGAGAGATGAAGAAGAGAACGAGGATGGATGATCGTCGGCTTTGGTTGGAAATGGGGTCGAATCTATAGGCGACGCCATGTAAGGGGAAGAGTTGCTGCATTGTGGTGCTTGCTGGAGGCCAGCATTGATGGTCTTTCTTTGCTACTGGTGTTCGGCGGCCTGGAAAATAGAGAAGAGAGGGGCGGCTCCAGGGATTGGTCTTCAGGTTTTAAAAGGAGAAGGAAGATAGTCAGGCATGTGGGTGGTGCTAGTTTGGGCGAGAAGGAGCAGCGGCCGGCCTCTATCGGGTGGAGTTGGAAGCCGTGAGAAGGAAATGGGGGGCTTCTGTGTAGAGGGCTGGTCTTGGTTGTCACTGTTGGAGGTTGATGTGGGTGTGGGTGTGGCCTTGGGTGTTTTTTGGTTTAATGGGGGGTCTTGGTCGGGCAAATAGAGAAGAATGGAAAAGGAGAGCTGCGGTGGCTGTGGTGGAGAAATAGAGAGCTGCGGCTGGCAGCTGTGGGAAAGAAGAAAAAATGGCCAACCGAAGGGGGGCTCAGGAGAAGGAAAAGGTCTTCCTTTTTTCTGACGGGTGGCGGCGGCTGAGATGGAAGACTTGCCCAGCTGAAGGAAGAAGAGAACCAAATCCAGGGGGGCACTAAAAAGGAGGTAGGGTTAGAAAACACACTACTTAAGAGGTGAGGGCTTGAAGGCGTACTAAAAAAGGAGGTAGGGTTAGAAAACACACTACCTAAAATGGTCAAGGGCTCTAAGGCGCATTGAAAAAGGAAGTAGGGTTAGAAAACACGTCACCTAAGAGGTGAGGGCTCGAAGACGCATTTAAAAAGGAGGCAGGGTTAGAAAACACACTACCTAAGATGGTCGAGGGCTCGAAGGCGCACTTAAAAAGGAGGCAGGGTTAGAAAACACACTACCTAAAATGGTTGAGGGCTCTAAGGCGCACTCAAAAAGGAGGTTGGGTTAGAAAACACACTACCTAAAAGGTGAGGAAACCTATCTGACAATGTTGAAAGCAATGCATTATGATCAATATACATGCATACTTACATGAGAAATATAGGTCCCCATTTCTTTATGATGTCCTTCTTTTCTCAAAAGTTGGAGTGTTGGTAGTAGGCTTTGATGGCTCTTCCACTATTGCTTACTCGAGTAAAATCTTGTGATTTTGACCTCAATGAAGCACTTGATGTCATCATACTTCTTTATCCTCCACCTTTTATCTCAATGGTTGCCAATTTTGCTTGACATTCTTCTTAGAAAAGAGAATCATGGAGCCAGCCCTACCAGGAGTTTTTTATTGCCCCTCAGCTTAATCATACCCCCAAGTGTTTAATATGGGTTTGGGGGTGAGGCTTATAGGAAGGAAGGTTTGAAAAAGAGTTGTTTACATGCAGAAATTTTAGAATTTCAAAGCTATTCCAGACACAAAAATTATTTTGACATCAATTCAAAGCAAACTCATTCTGAAGAAATTCAAGTGATTCCTATGGAGAGGTTTTCAGAAGTGATGAAACTTTTAGTTTTGCTTTTGGTGAAAATATAAAGAACACGAAGTGATATATGGTTGATCATAAAAGGTTTAAATTTCAATTTGAGGGTTATTGAGAATCGTATTTAAAGCATTCATTTTATTTGCATGAATAATGATTTGGTTTGCATGAGAAAATACTGCTTACCAATCTAGATTGCTTGCCTTTGATTAGAAAGGGCTTAATTAGGCATGTAATGTAGGAAACCTAACCTTTCAGAAAGGGCTTGATCAAAAACCTAATCTCTTTAAAAACTTATATCCTATATAAAGAAAAAAAATAATCTTTTTTTGTTGTTTATATAGTGAGAAGGTGACAAGATAAAATTAAACAAAAAAAGAAACACCTAAATTTTTAAAGAAAAGATGACCTTAATAGAGTGAGATTTGGGATAAAACCCATGTACACATGCATGAACTAACTCATACTTAGGATTTAGGATTTTGGTAGGGATCAAGTTTGGGTTAAATATAAAATAATTTGTTGAACTAAAAAAATTTATTTATTGCAAACTTGATTTTAGGATTTAGTTTAGTTTATAAATATTTTCTCTACTCATAAACTAAGCCTAATTAGCTTTTTTAGTTTTATTTTTTTAGAATTGATTCTTCATGAACCTAGATGGTTTTGGATAGTTTTTGCATCTTTTTAGATCCAAAAATATTAGGATTAATTTTGGTATTATGATAGGTAATCAAAGCTAATTATAAATGAAATTTATGCTTATATTAATTAGAATTGATTCTTTATAAATATAGATAGTTTTTTTCGCATCTCTTTGAAACCAAAATTATTAGGATTAATTTTGGTATTATGATCATAAATCAAAGCTAATTATGAATGGAATTGATTCTTGTATTAATTAGAATTAATTCTTATAAGTTTTGGTGCCTAAACTCAAAGGGGTGTTACAATAAAAGTGTTTTGCATTTTTTTTCTTCAGATTTCTAATACTTTTCACCACCTTATTTTTTAGTGTTTTCTTTTATGTTTTAAACTTAATTTTCTTCCAACTTTAGAGCTTAGGATCGGTCTTGTTGAGAAATACTTGAGTTTTATATTGTTTTTTAATTTGTTGATCTTGTTTAGAAATAAATCTAAATAAGGTGTTGTTGTTGAAATTTTAAAAAATTTATTACAAATAATCATTTATACCAAGTAAAGAATAATAAAGTTTTAAAAATAAAAAGTTAATTTTAGAGTGTTTCAATAAGTAATCTTCTTTCATTATATGTATGCATCAATAATACAAATTTTTTATTTAGATAAAATAAAAAAATAATGACACAAAATCAACCTAGCTCGACAACAACATATAATTGAGAAGAGACGACTCTAATCGAGAATTATTGTTAAGTATAGGATATATAGATATTACATGGAAAAAGTGAAAGGGAATTGAAATTGTTTGTTTAAGAATTTGATTGAAATATGTAATTTAATATGCTACTCCACTTTCTTATTACCTATTAATGGCATCTTTGTGAACAATATTCAAGTTTTAACAAATATTAATAGTATAGATAATATATATATTTTTTATTTTTTAAAAAATAATTTTTAATATAACATATCAAAACAATTCAAAAATATTAAAAAAATTATTTTAAAAAATTATTTTAAAATTTATCTAATTAAGACGCAACATCGGGTTTATTATAATATCCAAAGTTATATGTCACATTATTCAACTATGACTTAAAGAAAAATTAGCTAAGACGGGCTTGATGTTTGGTATTATACTCAGGTGCTATTTAAGATTTAACATGGTCCTCTATATGTTATTTCCCCCTCGTCTGAGCCAAAATAACTTAATTGATATTGTTCATTAAATAATTTTATGTCACAGAACTAGTTACTATCAAGTTTATTTATTTATTTATATATTCAGATTTCTTCATTATTTTAATTGACGAATCAAAAATTGTCCACTAAATTTATAAATATTGCATACTAGCTAAATAAATATAATGTAAGTTTCATAGAAAGTATTTGCATACGATATTGAGCTAGATTGTTTAAGTAATAGCCTTATAATAATAGTTTTAAGTTTCAAATATTTAAATAAATAAAAAAACAATTCTTGGTCATTAAAATTCTTACAAATATTCCAAAGATAAAAAAAACTATTTTTTTTAAATTAAACTTTGGAATATATTTAAGGAATTAAAAACTCAAAATTCTCAAATAACAAAATAAAAAAATTCTAAGCCACTAAAGTTCTCTAAAAACTATTCTTGTAAGAAATTATTTTGAAGACGTTAAACAAATAATAAGATTACAAAACAACACATATATTGAAACTCAAAGAAATCATAAACAAATAAAAAAAACTCTAATATTCACAGCCATTAAATTCTATTTTAAAAAAATTCCAAAAATATTTAAGACAAAAAAGTTAGAAACTTATGAAAAATTAAAAATTTAATACCATTTTCGAATAAAATTATAATTTTTTCCAATTAAATTTTAATTTTATGAAAAAATGCATTTCAAATAATTTAATTTCTTTTATTTTTTTATTTTTTTCAAATGTTTCTATTTCATAAATGAATTACGTGGCTCAACAATGACAGACATCATTTTATTGCACTTCCTGATTTTTAACAACCTATAAAATAAGATCCTTTTTCTTTATTTTTTTTTCTTGTATTTGAAAAGAATATTAATAAATTAAATATTTGATAATTTCTCCAAAAATAAGTAATGAATATTACCTTATAATTTTAATATCTTATCTTCTATTTTGAATCAAAGATGGCATGAACATCACCATTTTTCAATACAAAACTTCTATGTAATTTCAAATTTTTAAATTTAAATTTATAAATAACTTGTTTTAAAAAATTATTATTTTAATATATTTTTAAGTAAAAATTATTTTTAAAAAATAATCTTTATTGCTATTCTATACACCCCTGAATATATGAACAACTTGCTTTAAAAAATCATTTGAAGGAAAATATATGGATTATGTGTTGCTTTAAAAAATCACTTACATAAAAGGATGATAACTTTAGATGATGTTGCAAGCCAAAGCCAATGAGTTTCAATACAAAAAAGTGTTTAACTATATTTCTTATTTCTTTATTTTAATAAAGAAAAACTATAATTAGAAACTAACTGAGTAGAGGTAAAAGGTAATCTTGGAAATCAAATAGAATGTAGAGTTTTTTAGTTGGTTTTAATAGATTACAAAAAAATAAAATTAAAGTAAACTAATTTAGATAAAATTTAAGAAGTAATAGAAAAGTAGAAGAAAAATCTATAAATAAAAGTAAGAAAAAGAAACTGTAAATAAAAAATAAATTATAGAAAGAAATTATGTACATCTTGTTGATTTTCAATAATTGAATGAAATATTTATAATGTCATATAATTTAAATTCTATGTGAATTACTACTTTTGTCTCTGAATAAACTATTTATAATAAATAAATATTTTACACCATAAATTCTAATAAAATTTAAATACATGTATACCTTTTGAAAGTCATATGAACCATAATTAGATTATTATACTTTTTAGTGTAATTTTCGAAGGATTTTTATCCAAAATAGAATATAATTAACTAGTTATTCATGCAAACTCTTATCTTTATAATTAATTATTTATTTTTATCTGATCATAACTTCTAGCTCTTCTAATTTATCATGTCTTATAATCCTTGGTCAATTGTTTTTTTACTTCTTTAGTTGATTCAAACTTTTTTTAGACTTGATTCTTAGTTAATTTTAGCCTTTTCTTCTATATGTAGTCTTACACTATAGTTTTTTCTTTAGTCAATAAATGAATATTTATTTATAGTGTAAATAAAAATTAGATGCACTTTTAAATATATAGGTTATTGACACGACTAAAAGGTTGATGTCTTCTCCCAAGTGTAGGAGTGTCGAAGTAATAAATAACCCGGCAAGACCGGGATCGAACCACAGGGAGGTTAATTGTACAAATTATAAACAACAATTATAAAACAACAATAATAACAACAACAATAGTAATAATAATAATAATAATAATAACAAAGAAAGCGAAGAAGAAGAAGATGATGATGATGAGAACTTAGAGATGAAATATTAAAGTAAGGATTAAACAATAATAATAACAAATGTCAAGGTTAGAGGTTCCACTAATAGTATATCAAACAAATATAGTATAAACTCTTATTATTGAATTGGAAACCACACACAAAGGAGGTTCCAATCAGATTATATATTGTTAACATGATTATATTAGTCATCTTATTCAATTAATGCTAATACTTGTAAATCTCGTTAAGCATTCATGATTATAACTTATGTTAACAACAAATTAAGTTCCTTTCATAGCTCAGGTGTCGGTTATACCATACATTATGGGTCATGAAAGTGCCAAGCATTTGTTGTACCAAGTGTTATACAACATAAATCAAGATTAGTCATTTAACAAGCAAAGTATTAAAGAGTGAACAAGATAACAAATATAAAACATGTTAGTATCAAACATTAAGGTCCATATTAAGTTTACACTATACTTATTCTTCCACCATTAGTGTAACCTTTTCACCTTGACATAATTAACTTAGCTAGACATAATAAAAGAAAGAAAAATAGATAAACAAAATAAGAACATAAAAGTTAACTAAGTAAAGGAAAGGAAATGAAAGGCATAAACTTAATATTAATGAAAGCAAAGCATAAACATTACAAAAAATACAAAGAGAGAAAGGAAGAGTATGATCTTGATCTGAACACCAAGATGCCTAAATACATGACAAATGCCTCCTTTTATAGGCCAAAATTGGGAACTATTGATTTGATGACTAATTGATAAGTGGGTGGCCAACTTTTGACTTGGTGACAATCCTTATCTTCTCTTGTCTGTCTAAAACGTCATTGATAACGTCAAAATTGGAGCCAGTTGTAAACATGAAAGTTGTAGGCAATTGTCTCAGCTTTCTTGTGTAAAACATTCAGCTCATTTGGACTTCTAGAACTCCAGATATGGCCAAAATACCGAACAGTGCTCGGGCTGGAAGACAGATTCGGGCTTCTTTGTTGTTGCTACAATTTGGACTTGATAATGGCCTTTTTAGATCTTGGGCTCCATATGAAAGTTGTAGGCCTATGTCTTAGCTTTCCATCCATATAAATTGGACCTAAATCTGAGATCTGTAGCTCCAGATATGACCCAATTATCGAACAGTGTTCCGGTTTGGATTGCACCGACATCTCTTTTCTAAGTTTGACCATCTCTTTGCCTTTACAATTTAAGTTCTTAAAGTCATCAATCAATTCTTTCATTTATGTGATAGGCCTGCATTTAAAATGAACATTTACCATAAATTAAAGGTATCTTATATTATTAGATATATTATTATAAAACATGCTTTAGTTAAGGAGTTATTGATATTTCAAGTGCAAAATGATGATATAAAACCATGATAAAAATACACTTTTAAGTACTAATCAGTTATGATTTTACAGTTTTATATCCTATAATATTTGTGTATTCATCTTTGAATATAAAGTTAAATTAATAGATATGTGGAATAACTTCAATATAATAGTTTCGTTTGTTTTTATATTTTAAAAATATATATTTTTTAATTTTTTTTTAAATTAATATATTTTTAGTATTTTTAGATATTTTTAACATGCTGATATTAAAAATAATTTTTATTTTAATATATTTTTAAGTAAACAATATGTTGAAAAAGAACCACTATCAAATTTCTAAATAATTTAATTTAAAATATTTAATTGATTTTGATATATTTTCATGAAATAGTTATTTTTTTTAAATAACTATCATTTATAACAATAACAATAACAATAATAATAATATGCTAATTTTATCCCTACAAAATTAAAGTTGATTTTTTATAATAATTTTGACCCAAATGATATAGATATTAAATCAATCAAGTGTATCATTCTAAATTATATAAATAAAAATTTTAAATTATATTTGAAATCCCTTACAAAATTGAAATCATTAGTTTGGATTCATAATATTTATATTTATTTTAGAAAAATGTTTTAAATCGAAAGTAGGCAAAATAAAAGCGGCCGACAAAACAGACCGAAATACAAGAGGAAATATCCCGGTTTCAAGGACATTCTCGTAAAATCAATCCTTCTCCAACCCTCCCTCAAGCTAAATAATAAAAATATCCTCCGCTCTCCCTTCTTCTCATTCGAACAAACCTAGCAAAGCCTCCTCTCTAATAATCAAATCGCCGATATGGGAACACCTGAAACTTCTCGAGAGCCGTGTCCTGATCGTATTCTCGATGATATTGGCGGCGCTTTCGGCATGGGAGCCGTCGGAGGCTCCGTTTTCCACTTCATCAAAGGCGTCCACAGCTCTCCAACCGGTACAAGGCTTATCGGCGGAACTCAGGCCGTTCGCATGAACGCTCCGCGTGTTGGTGGTAGCTTTGCCGTCTGGGGAGGCCTCTTCTCCGCCTTTGACTGCTCAATGGTTTACCTCCGGCAGAAGGAAGATCCATGGAACTCAATCATAGCTGGCGCTTCCACCGGTGGCTTCCTATCCATGCGGCAAGGACTCGGCGCGTCGGCTCGCTCGGCTATGTTTGGTGGCGTGTTACTGGCTTTGATTGAAGGAGCTGGGATTATGCTGAATAAGGTAATGAGTGCTCAACAGGATATGCCTGTTATTATTGAAGATCCTGTTCCTGCTATGGCCGGTGGGCCTGGTTTTCCTATGGGCCAGCCCCACGCCCAGACCCAAGAGGCTGCATCTGTGAGTGGTTCGGAGTCAGGTTCGTGGTTCGGTGGGTGGTTTGGAGGAGGGAAGAAGAAGGAATCAGAGGCGAGTAGTAGTGGAAGCAAGACTGAGATTTTAGAGAGTTTTGATGCTCCACCAGTACCAAATTTTGAATACAAGTAGCCAAAAATGAAAAGGATGAGCTTGTTTAGGGTTCTATCAACTTGTTATTAGGAGGTGAAAGATTTTGAAACTTGCGAAGGTCCAAACTTGCTGTACTGGATTGTTGTCCTCTTTAAATCTAATTTCTCTGTTTGGATTATGAAACAGAGTAGCATCAATGTATAATAATTCACTGCCAATTTTGTAATTTTTTTTTAAGTTTTTGTTGCTGAGATTAACAGTTTTCTGCTGGATGATTATTATCAGTGTTAATGGTTTAACTATGGGAAGTAGTATCTCAATGTTACAAGGCAAAGCTCTGGCTTGTTGAAATTTGGTTTTACAATAACAGTCTGTATTTGGCTGTGCCTTTATCTTTTAATGTTATTGGCTACTGAAAGATTTTGTGCTCTGTTTGAATTTGATGTTCTCATGTTTACTTCAATTAGTAGTGCCTACTGTTGTAGCTTCATCTTGTGCCTTTGCAGTAGATCTTAAGGATCTGCTTCTTTGACAAGTAGGGATATGTGGATTGGAATTTGCTTTCTCTTTCTTAGTTCACGGCTTCATTGACCCTTTACGAGTTCATGATTTTTTTGTGCCTTTTCCTTGTAAATGTATTTGTTTGTTGGGTTTCTTATCTGTGCATTTGTTCTTGGCCACATTGAATATAAACTAGTATTGTTGCTCGTCTTTCGAGTCTCTTCCTCTTCAGTCATGGAAAACTAGCGATTAACCAACAGCAATAAATGAACATGTTTATTTTTTTTTTGTGCTCATTGAAATTGCTTGCATTAGGAAAAGCAAGATGGAGAAAAGGGTGAGGGGAAGACGAGTTGTTTGAGCTACCAAATAAAGCTGCAGATACAATATGTTGAGAATGAACGGCGTTAACTTTCGCTAGCTAGTTGTGCTAATTTATTGACCACAGCAGTTGGAAAATTGGGCAGCTCCTATTCAGAGTTCTGTAAAGATTACTTTATACTTGACATTACCTGTTACCTGATTCATTTTTGCTGCCCCATCTGTGTTAATTTTAGGTGGAGGAAAAGGGATGTGTTGTTGACTGCGTTTCCTTTTGATGGGTTTGCAGTTGTTAGCATACCAAAAGAAATAGGATTCATAACCCTCTTAGCAGAATTCATTTGCGTTAATGTCATTTTATTGCTTGCATTATGGCTACTTGGTTACTGAGATTGCTCCTCTCTATGTTGGTCTACTTCTGCATGTGTCATGAAATTTTCTTGACCGATATTTGTTTGTTGAATGATGCAATCGATGCCCTTGTTTATCTTCCACGCTGCAAGACAAATTCAGGCTATATGGAGCCATAAAAAGGCACCGTTGGTGCAGGCTTTTCTCCCAAAATTGTGCTCTTAATGACTCTTTAAGATAGCAGTTGTGCTTGTACCAAAAAAAGAAAAAAGATAGCAGTTGTGCTATGTTGGTAAATTTGAGCATATATTTTATTTGTGTTTATTCCATGAATGTATCGTCTGGTATTTTATACTATTGAAGAGTCCTTGCTGATTTTGAAACCCTCACTGGTTCATTGCTATTTATTCAGTGATGCGGTTCTTCTATCCTCCATGCAATCTGTTTCCTTGCGCATCATTCTGAACTCGAGTCTAGTTCTGCTGCTACCGCCGCCGTGCCTGTGTTTTGTGTCTATTTTACTATCGTTGTTTTTTTTGTCTATTGGTCTATTTTACTATCTTTCATAACGCAGATGTGGTTCTTCATATAAATTTTGTCTATTTAGTTTACAGCTTATATGATATGTATCTATATTTAGTTCTATGTGTCCTTGTATCTTAATTTATAAAAATAATTTTTTTAATAAAAAATATAATATATATTAATCTTAACAACTATCATTAATATTCAATTTTAATAAATTATTAATTAAGAATATTTAGAAACAATATTGTAATACAATATAAATTTTATATTATAAGTTTGTAATGAAAAATTTTTAATCATAAAATTTTTAATTTACAATATGTATGAGTTTCAACAATTTTTATTTGTATTAATTCATAAGATATCTATAACAATTTTATAATTTTTTTATAAAGTATTTTTATTTAAAATTTTTTATCTTTATTTTGGATTTATTAAGAAAATATTAAAATTAATTAATTAAATATTTTATAAAAATAAAAAATAAATAAAATCTTTATTAAAATTAAATATATTTCAATGAATAAAATTAATACCATATATAACTAATCAATTAGCTATAAAACATATATACTAACATCATTTTCCACATAGAGTTTTATTTATATTAAAAAGAATGAGATATTTTTTTATTTCATTAAACATCTTCAAAAGATATTTTATATGCTTTAATTTTTATTAAATATTTTCTTTCTTGGATTTCATATAATAATTTAATTGAAAGAAAATACTTTACTTTAATTTATGTTTTTTCAAGAAGAAACAAATAAGGTAAAACATGTAAATACTTTATGTATAACAAATGCTCTTTTAATTAAGAATTTGTTTTCGCATTTAAAAAATATTTGTAATTTTTTATTTAAAATTAATTTTTTGAATTGTTTTAATATATTAATATTAAAATAATATTTTAAAATAAAAGTTATTTTAATATATATATATATATATATATATATATATATATATATATATATATATATATACTCCAAACCAAATATATATATATATTTTTTTAAAATACTCCAAACCAAATCCAGTCCTAAAATTTCTCTGATGCATCAAACATTAAGCCGGCCTAATGTAACTGTACTGTCCTGTCCAAAAAGCCCCCAAAACTAAACAGATTTACAGATCCTGGACAGATATCATGACCAGATATTATAGACATTTGATATTCGTGGACATGCGATGCGACTGTCAATCTTACTTCGTCCATACGCTCTTCCCTGCAACTCTCACAACCGTCTCCTCTCCTCTCTCCCATTACTCCACCGCACCATGGCCGCCGCCGCCGCCACCAACGTCGAGCCCATAAGCCCATCAACCACGCGCGTGGGTTGGATTGGAACTGGTGTCATGGGCCGCTCCATGTGCGGCCATATAATAAAAGCTGGTTACAAAGTCACCGTCTTCAACCGGACCCTTTCAAAGGCCCAACCCTTAATCGACATGGGAGCTCGCCTGGCACAATCACCTCTCGCTGTCGCTTCCCAATCCGACGTCGTCTTCTCCATCGTCGGCTTTCCCTCCGACGTCCGCAGCGTCCTCCTTGACTCCACTTCCGGCGCCCTCCCAGGACTCCGCCCCGGCGGCGTCCTCGTCGACATGACCACATCTGAACCCTCCCTCGCCGCGGAGATTTCAGCAGCCGCCACTATAAAGGATTGCCACTCCGTTGACGCCCCCGTATCCGGAGGCGACCGGGGCGCCAAGAACGGTAGCCTTGCAATTTTCGCAGGAGGAGATAAAACAGTCATCGACAGGCTAAGCCCCCTATTTGCCCTCATGGGGAGGGTTAATTACATGGGTGCCCCCGGGAAAGGTCAATTCGCAAAATTAGCAAATCAAATAACGATAGCATCAACAATGGTTGGATTAGTAGAGGGAATTATTTATGCCCATAAAGCTGGATTAAATGTTGAATCTTATTTAAATGCAATCTCAACCGGGGCAGCAGGGTCAAAGTCACTTGATTTATATGGGAGTAGAATTTTAAAGAGGGATTTCGAAGCTGGATTTTATGTCAATCATTTTGTGAAAGATTTAGGGATTTGTTTGAAGGAGTGTCAAAATATGGGACTTGCTTTGCCAGGATTAGCTCTGGCCCAGCAGCTTTATTTGTCTCTTAAGGCTCATGGTGAAGGGAATTTAGGTACTCAAGCTCTTATTTTGGCTCTGGAGAGGCTTAATAATGTTTCTCTTGAGAATTTGGCTTCTTCCAATTCGGCTGCGAATTAGACCGGTAACATTATTGAGGTGTGAGGAATAATTGTAACTACTACATAGTCTTTGTTATGAGTGTTTGGATTATGATGTTGAGGTTATGATGTTTTACAAAGTGTTCTTTTGAAACTCTGCTATACTGTTATACTGGTTGGCATATGATGTTTGTAGAAATGTGTTTTTCGGGTTCTGTACTCCCCTGCTTTTAGAAACTAGGAAACTTGGCTTGGTGAAATGGCAGGTTTTGCTTAGAATTTTGCTGTGTTTTAACATTCCCTTAACAAGCTGTTATCTTGACGGATCGAGCTTTTTGTCTTGTGAGTTGATGGTTGAGGTGCCATACTTCCGTGGTGTGACATAAAATCTTATTTGATAAGATTTCCCTGGAATTTCTCTTATTATTCACGATAGCAAGCTTATGAAAGAACCTGCCTGATTTTCGCTTGTTGCGTATAGTCATTGGATGCCATAACGAATATGGACTTGTTAAATTTCAATCATCTTTTTGGAGAAGAGGTTTAATAGGAGAAATTTCTAGGATAATTCTATGTTTTTTTTTTTTCAATGACCGAGCCTCACAGTTTTGGACGCAGAAATATTTGTAATTGCCTCTGTTACAAATTGTCGTCTCAGACATCATCTGCATGAAACATGATTTTCGCTGGAATGAAAAAAGTTCGTCTCAAACATCAAACAGTACTGCTTCTAGATCGATTTTGACTAACTCGTAGGTCTTCGAAGAAAATGATAATCTTTTCTCATGCATAAATGTTGCAGTATGCTCTCTTGAAGAGTCCATCAGATGTCTTTCTGTATGGTTTCTTCTCCGAGTAAAGCGTTTTTTTTCCTAGATACTTGTTCATCTAATAACCTGCTGTTCAGAGTTAGTTTCTCAGCCGCCTTGAAAGCACGCTAAATGGTCATTCTCTTTTATTTTCTCGAAGAGTCCATTCTCACTCTCGAGTCTCCTAGCTGAGAAGGAATGCCATCTCTCGCAGAGAGGAAAATGGTCGGGTCCTAGGACTGGGACCCAATGATGCTTGAGTTAGTGTTAAGGAATGATTGGGACCCTACCATGCTTGAGTTAGTGTTAAGGAACGATTGAAAGAAAGCAGTTGGAGTTTAGAGAGCATGGAGATTTAGATAATGGGAATGAGTGAATGCTAGGGTTCTAAAGGACTTACGATGGTGGTATTGATGAAGTTTATTTATACCGGAGTTGGTGATATTTGAAAGAAATCTGGTCATTAATTTGTTTGTTTCGCAGTAATTGATAAAGGTGTTGTGGGGCTTTTAAAGCATGGATTAACTTCCTGCTATTCAAACTGTAGGTATCCAGATGAATTAGCACGGTTGCACGTTGGACAAAATCATTCAGAGAATCCGCTTCGGAGTCTCAAGTCAGTTTGCCGAGACTGTTGGGTTGACTCAAAATTCCACCGCTCTTCACCCTCTGTAAGAACAACGATAAAATGTCAGGTGGAAATGAGAAGAGAGAACGGCTCAGAGCCTCTCTCAAGTCCTCATTGGAGAAAAAAAGATAAAAGCGGCACTTTTCTGGACAATGTCCTTGGTATAAAGCTAACAGGGTGTCATGTTTTGCTCAGTGTTGACCAAAGAATGCCTCAACTATAAAATTGACCTTGCCTGTATGGGACAAGTCGTAAACTGGACTACACCAGTTCTTATGGGTTTTTTCTGTTGGTTGAATGCTACGCGTGTCATATTGCTCATAATTTATTTTTTCTGTGCGCTTTCTTGTTAATCAGCTTTCTGAAGGCCTGGTTATTTGAAGTTGCTAAAGAGGCTCGATTTCCACCAATTAGGAACTCACCATTTGATCCTTCACTTCTATCCTTGAACTGGAACCTTGCTATGGTGATCCAAATCAATCTATAGATTAGCGGACCATCAATGAAAGTCACTGTGTTCACGGATCAAATTCCTGATTCTGCCTTTTTATGGATCTTGAGATTGGACTGTCTCTAACTATTGGTTGGGCAAAATTCTCGGTTCTGCAATTTTATGGATTCTGGCCCTGGCCAGTTGGTCTTTGTTACTTGTAGCGGACTTCCAGGATTTTCTTTTCTTTTTTTAATCTGACACAAAATTCCAGCTCGGTTCGCTTTCCCCTTTTGAGTGCGGAAAATACAGAAATTATCTAACAACCAAGTGGGAAAGAACCTGTGGTTCAGGACCTCAGGTAAAGTCAAGTCAAGTCAACCGCGGGTGTCTTGATTGCCTTGTTGTACCCCACTGCCCTCACTCTCTAAAATGTTTTACATCTAAACACACACTTCTGCAGGGTAAAACTTGTGCAGGGATGATGCCTTTTGTTATGTTAAACGGTATCTTGTACAATTTTAGCCGGTATGTCACATGGGCTGCTAACAATCTATCTAGTGGGCTGGCATTGATTATACAATCCGTATCTCATGATTTTGCGCACTCAATTTGTTTATTATAATGTGATTGTCATAGAAGGTTATGCAGATCTTACTGCATTAAAAATAGTACGATGGTCATATAACTCAGGTGATGTACAATCTGGATTTTTTGCTTCAGGGACTCAGCTTCATCCTGCCTCCAGGAAGCTGCCTGCGGGAAGGACACCGCAGCTCATCCCTTGAATTCTCTTCCTGGTTCATGCTGATAGTTTTACCCTTTGGTTTACGTTTAGTTGATTGTTACGTTGTTTGACAGCAGAGTTCCCTTGTCCCCATACAACCTGTCATGCATGGTGAGGATCGTCTTCATCGGGGCAAATTAATTTTTGGAGCGTGCAGAGGGATATCCCGTCCTGGGGGTTAAACTTATGGTCATCCATTCAGAATGAGCTATCACTTGACTACAATGCTTGTAGAATTATGGTTATGGAAAGTTATAGTGCCCGTCATATCTGATTATAATTGATCTGAACTCCTCTGTTTTTTTAAATAAAGCGACAACGATGTTAGTGTGTGGTTCTAAGCTCCCGCGGACCAAAGTGGAGACCAGACCATACTTTTCCCAATGGAGATATAAGGTGAATGAGCAATCATTGGATACTTTGTTTGAGAATTCCTCACTGAAGAGCCTAAATTCAATTCTATGGTTGGTGAGACGAAAGGGATATGGATAGCTAGTTGACTGGTAGTGGGAAGGAAATGATTTTTCCACCATTACTGGGAGAAGGCAAGAGCCTCGGATATTCCCCTGGTGTTTTCGTTTTTCCCTTCTACTATCATCCCCTCAAGGTTACATATTGTAGCTTGTCCAGATATAGAAGACAGAGAAAGCATGTTATTGCCTATTTCTGGGAAAACTTTCCATTTCTCTTCAATCCTTGGTGCTTGCCAGGTGAAATTTACTTTCGAAATAGCCGCAAGAGATGACTTTACCTAGATAAATCAGCATTTCTTGGCTCATATTCTTCCTCTCACTTTCCTCTTCCAGTAAAAAAATAGTCTAAGGCTTTAATTCTCTCATTGGTAGGTTGATTGTACACGAGCTGCACTGCTATAAAGTGGTCAAGTCTTCGACGATGTATGGTGTTCAAAAGGCGGTCTTCAAAAATTGACTGCCATTTTCGGCCTTTCCGCAATTATTATTATTATTATTATTAAATAATAAGTTAAAGACGATGGAGAATTCACTCTTTACTCATGCACAATGTATTAAAAATTATAGTAGTAATTTACGGTGTACATTTTTATTTTCAACTTTCCTCTTTTTTCTTTTTTCTTCTTAAAATTACTTTCTTTTTTCTTTTTCCAACTTTTCTCCTTTTTATTTTATTTTATTTTTTAAAATTATTATTATCAATTTTATTTTATTAATATTGAGTTAGTTAAAAATTTTACTTCATAATTTTTTCTCTTTAAAATACTGTGGATTGTTACGGTGTTTTCTTATATGGTTTTTTTATTTTATTTTTTAAAATTATATTTGTTGATTGATTTTTTTAATATTAGTTTTGTAATTTTTTTCTTTAAAACATTGTTAATTGTTACATTATTTTTCCGCATGTTTTTTTTTTGTTTTTTTGATAATTTTATTTAAAATTTTCTTTTTTAAATTTATTTTTTTAATATTGAGTTAGTTAAAAATTACAATTATAATATGTGAAAAAAACACTGTAACTTTTCTCTCAAATTATTGTGAATTATCATAGTATTTTTTTCCACATGATTTTTTTCCAGTTTCTTTTATGTTTTTTTATAATATTATTTTAAATTATCTTTGTTGATTTTTTTTAATATTGAGTTGATTGGAATTTAACTTTGTAATAAATCTTAATCATGTGGAGAAAGCTTGTAACTTTCCTCACAAAACATTGTGGATTATTAAAACGTCTCTCAATATGATTTTTTATCTTTTGATTTTTTTAAAATTATCTTTATCAATTTTATTTTTTTAATATTGAGCTAGTTGAGAATTATAATCACAAGTCATTACAAATAAGACTAAATCATATGGAGAAGCACTATAGCTTTCATTACAAAACACTATGAATTGTTGCAGTATTTCCAACATAGTTTTTGTTTCTTTTTTTTTTGTTTTTTTTTAAATTATCTCTGTCAATTTTATTTTTTTAATATTGAATTTATTGAGAATTTATCTTTGTAATTTTTTTCTTTAAAACATTGTGAATTGTTGCAGTGTTTTTCTATATGATTTTTTTCAAAATTATCTTTGTTAATTTTTTTTGAATATCAAGTTGCTTAAGAATTATAATTACAATAAAGCTAAATCATATGGGAAAAGCATTGTAACTTTTTTCAAAAAACACTATGAATTGTATAGTATTTCTCTAAATGGTTTATTTCTTTCCAAAATTATCTTTTTTGGTTTTTTTAATATTAAATTCATAAAGAATTTAACTTTGTCATTTTTTTTACTTTTTTTAATATAAAAGCTAAATCATGTGGCGAAAACACTCTATCTTTCCTCACAAAATACTTTGAATTACTACAAATTATTTTGTTTAGTTTTTAAGTTTTAGATCATTAACACAACTTTTTTTTCATTATGAAATATTAGCTCCATCATACCTTTATTTTTTATTACCTATGTAACGCTGATTCACAATTATAAAATTATAAAATACATTTTTTTTTATGAGCTTGCGGTAGCGTGTGGGCATGCCAACTTGTTATCATTAAAATATGTAGAGATATAAGATGTTGGCGTAGTGTGGGGAAGGACATTCCTATTAGATAGAGCTTTTATAAATTATAACCATAAACAATTGATTGGTATTTATAAGAGCTATTTAGCCTTTTGAATTTGATCAAAAGTTGTTAAAGACAATAGCTTTAACCCAAATTAAATAAGAGAGAGAGAGAGACTATATTTTTATTTTATATTGAATAATAAATAGTACTAAAGATAATGAATATTTGAAACTCAATAAATAAAGTACGAACATAAAATTTTCTTATAGAAGTAATAATGAATAATATATATATATATATATATATATATATATAGTAGAAATTTAATTCTTGAATATCCATTGCCATCTTTATTTATTGTGTATTTAGACAACAACCCTATTTATTGTTCATTTGGACAACAAAATTTCAACAACACAGTACCAATGTTTTTAAGGCAAGGCATATGTTTTCTAACCATATTATTTTAGATGAAGACTAAAAAAGCTCTAGATAAAAAACCTTTTCAACGAGGGATGAAATAGTGATATATTGTGACTCTGAGTCTTTATCTTAAATAGTCAAAAGTTATAATTGACAATCACATTGTTATTCTATCATTGTATAAATATATCCATATGGTTTCAAGGTTTTATAAATAAAAACATCCATAATGGAACTTAGAAACTACATCTTATTCTTAATCAAGTTTTTTTCTATAAACATGCATAACATATCCTTTTAACACGCTTTTCATCTACCATCATCAATGATTGTTTTAGTGTCAAATGGTCTCCTAAACCTACAAAGAGGAGGCATTAACACGTTTTAGAGAAAGCTTTCTTTTTATCCATTTTTTATTTTATTTTCTATTTTTATATATCATACATTATATTCTTTAATCTCATAGTATATTAACTATAAAAATAATCTTATTGAAGCACTTCCTAATACCACTAACTTTCTTTGTTTGAGTTTAATATGCATATGACTTAGGAGGGCATTACTACCATTTTCCAATCCTTTAAAAAAAAAATCAATATCAAGTAAAGTAAATATAAATGCCTAAAATAGAGTATTATTGGTCACATCATTAATGAGAATAATATTTTCAGCTTCTCAACGAACCATATTAACATCCTCCTCTACATATCATGTATAAATATATTTTGAGAAAAATATGACTTGATTGGCTATAACCATCACTTTTTAGTGCATAAGATAATATATTTGTTATTTGTTTTATTTTATGTTTTATCGTTGTCATGCCCATATGGTTTCATTCTTTTTGGCCATGATATTATTTAAATTATATGGCATGTAAAACATGAACACTTAAAATACTGGATACATTCTATTATTATTATGCCTTATTATATGTATTACCTAACCCATACATGTATTTATTTTGATATACACACATGTACTCTTTTTAGCATGCATGCATGTGCCATAACACCTTTGCTAAGAAGATATCAATTATTAACCTTACCAAATTTTTATTATTATGATAGAAAAGAATTTAGGAGAAATAAACCAAAATATGGCTATACTTTCCAACACATTCATGATGTTAACATCTTTTTCCATGTATGTTATTATTTTTTAAAAGTTTATCTAGCCATGTGTCAATTATTGAGCTTTTTTAGTATTTCTACCTAAGATGATTGCTTCGAAAATCAAGCACAAATGACCATGTTTGTTTGACTAAATTGGTTAGAAGAGCATATAAACTCAAATTATCATCCAATTTAGTTTATCTTGCCTTACTAGGCATGAAATGTTTTCACTAGAAAATTGGGATTGAACCCAATAATAATTTTTGAAAACCATTGGCTTTATCTTTTATTCATATAAATTTCTCTCAATATTCTTGAAACAGAAGGCTAGTATACATCAATCAGACCAACCATTTAGAGCCTGATTTGTCAACATAGAAATGAAAAGTAATACTTATAGAAATCATACTAGTCTTTCCTTTAATGTCTACTTAGTCTCATTCATTTTCCACTACCTTGAAAAAACAAACCATATTGAATGAGTAAAGAAATTATACAGGATAAATCTTATCAGAGAAGTTATTAAAAGAACAAAGAAGAAGATACTAGAAAATAAGCTAGCAACCAAGTATCCATCATCAACTAGAAAACGCGAAATAAAGAATAAGGATGATACTCCAAAGTTGTATTGAATACCATTCAAGTGAAAGGTAAGAGCAATAATATGTTTATTGATCCAAACTTTAAAATATAGCTAAATCAATATAAAAATAAAAATTAATACTTGTAGAAATCATAGTAGTCTTCTGTCCAATATCTATTTAGTCTCATTTATTTTCCACTACCTTGACAAAATAAACCACATCGAATGAGTGAAAAAATTATACAAGATAAATCTTATTAAATAAGTTATTAAAAGAACAAATAAGAAGATACTAAAAAATAAGCTCACAACCAAATATCAACCATCAATTAGTAGGAAAGAAATAAAGAATAAGGATGATACTCCAAAGTTCTACCGAATACCATTTAAGTGAAAGGCAAGAGCAACAATATGTTTATTGATCCAAACTTAAAAATATTGCTCAATCAATACAAAAATAAAAAGTAATACTTGTAGAAATTATACTAATCTTCCATCCAATGTCTATTTAGTCTTTTTCACTATCTTGACAAAACAATCCACATCGAATGTGTAAAACATTTATACAAGATAAATCTTATCAGACAAGTTGTTAACAGAATATAGAAAAAGTTATTAGAAAATAAGCTCATAACCAAAGTATCCATCTTCAATTAGTAGGAAAGAAATAAATAACAGGGACACTACTCTAAAATTGTACTGAATACCATTCAAGTGAAATACAAAAGCAACAACATGTTTATTGATCCAATCTTTAAGATATAACTTAATTTGTACCAAATACCTCTTAACACATGAACACTATATTTTTTTTAAATAAGCAAATCAAATTAGTTAGCTTCTTAAAAGGCTTCATCTGTTAGATATCCTGCATATGACCACTAAGTTTACTAACTAATTGAAGTTATTTGGTTAAATACTGAGGTATACAAAGCACACGCCAAGCAACAAAAGACATGCCTATCTAACAAATATGATTACAATCAGGTTCGTCTTGTTTTAGTAAGTATATTTTCTCCCTTATCTTAATATATTTACCAAAAACCTTAGAGGTCCATTTCATCTGTTTAGAAACATAATTTAGCATCCTTATATGTACATTCTTCTCTTACTTGATGTGTATACTAAAAACCTCAAGCGTATACTCTTTTTATCTAGTAGTCCATCTTAGGATCCTCAAATATACATTCTTTATGTACTTTGCATACATACCAAGAATGTCAAGTGTCTACTCTATTTCTCCAGTCCTCTAACCTAGGAACCTTATGCATATATTATTTGTATACTTGAGCATTCAACCAAGGAATCTCCATTGTCTATTGAAAAATAATTATTTGAGAACCACATTCCTCCAAAAACCTTATTCCTTTAGGAGTATAGTTCCTTTAGAAACCAATTGCCATATTTTTTTGGGGATCCATATTCTTTTGGGAACCACATTCCTTTAAAATTCATTTTTTTATGGAATTTATTTCTTTTAGAAATCATATTCCTTCAAACTAGAAAACACTTTGCTTAGAAATAAAGGCATCCAACTCTTTTAGTTAATAAAAAAAAACACCTTGCTGAGATGTAAAGGTTGCGTGTTTTAAGGTACAATAAGCTACCTTGTCCAAGTATAAAAGAACTTGTCTTGCCTAATTATAAAGGTACTCATTTTGCCTAGGTATAAAAGCATTTGAATTTTCTAGTTATTTTGAAAACACCTTACCTAAATATAAGATTATATTTCTTTGAGTTTAATGAGCCAACTTGTCTAAGTATAAAGGAACTCACCTTGCCCAACCTCTCTTTAGCAAAAGTCTTTTCTCTGATCACATGTCCCTTCTTAGAGAGACTTTGTAATGTATCTGTTTTTTTTAATGGATAGATCACGCCTATGCTCTTCATATGACCTAGTAACGTGCCTATTCTCAACAAGGCTTTATCTTGCATTCTTTCTTAGTGGACTAACTGCCCATGTAGTTGGGTTTGTTTTCCATCCCTTATTGGCAAACTAGTAATATGTTCCCTTAGACTAACCTTATATCCCCCCTCTTAATGGAATAACCAAACATCTTCATCTATTAAACTAATCTTATATGCCTTTTGCTAAGCTAACCTCTCGTTCCTAAATAGAACTGGTTATGGATCCTTCTTTAATGGACTAGCCATATATTTTTTAATGAAAATTATATTCATAACCATTAATTATTACCTATAAGCTTTAGTGTACCTAGTTATAATTAGTTCACCCTTACTAGATGAAAAAAATATATTGAACATATATGCTATTAAAAGTTAGTAATATATGCCATTAATGCCATCACATATCCAAAAAAATAACATCCTTTAACTTGATCGTATGATTATTCTCACAAAAGAAAAATTATATACTTTAGGACTAATTTTACAATAGCCTCATTTATCTTTCAAGATTTTGTTGCACAACAAACCTATATAGGCTCAAGGCTATATAAAAGGACTTGGGTCCTAGAAGGACTTCTCTTTATTGTATAGGTCTTTCCTTCCACAAGAGTCTCAATTTATTTATAATTACAATCCATATTAGCTTAAAAAAAGTATATTTTTATAATTACAATCCATTTTAGTCTAAAAGAAGCATAATTAAAAAAACATATTTTTATATAGTCAAATCACTGAGTATATAGGCAATGCTCTATCATAAGTGCATATTTATACTATGCATAGGAATAAAGGCACCACTCCACCTAGTATAAAATTTTAGAGTCATCTTGGATAACTTTTTAGACATCTTGAAAAGCACCTTGATTAATCATTCAACTTGGAATATGTAGCATTTATATTTTCTGATTGATTTATATACTCAGAATTGCATGTCACTCTCTACAGTTGTAGTCCATTTAGGTAACTCTTCAAATAAGATGGCTAGACAATTTAAACTTGATGAATCATATCTTTTTAAGTCTAGGCAACTTTCATGTTTTCAAGTGACTCCAATTTTGATATTATCAATAACGTTTTAGAAAGACAAGAGAAGATAAGGATTGTCACCAAATCAAGAGTTGGTCACCCACTCATCAATTAGTCATCAAATCAATAGTTCCTAATTTTGGCCTATAAAAGAAGGCATTTGCCATGCATTTAGACATTTTGGTTTCTAGATCAAGATCATGCTCTTGCTTTCTCTCTTTGTATTTTTTATAATGTTTATGCTTTGCTTTTATTAATATCAAGTTTATGCCTTTCATTTCCTTTCATTTACTTAGCTAACTTTTATCTTATTTATGTTTTTATTTTATTTATTTATTTTTCTTTCTTTCATTATGTCTAGCTAAGTTTATTATGTCAAGGTGAAAAGGTTACACTAATGGTGTAAGAATAAATATAGTGTAAACTCAATATGGACTTTAATGTTTGATATTAACATGTTTTGTATTTGTTATTTTGTTCACTCTTTAATACTTTGCTTGTTAAATGACTAATCTTGATTTATGTTGTATAACACTTGGTACAACAAATACTTGACACTTTCATAGCCCATATTATATGGTATAACCGACACTTGAGTTATGAAAGGAACTTGATTTGTTGTTAACATAAGTTATAATTATGAATACTTGACAAAATTTAGAAGTATTAGTATTAATTGAATAAGATGACTAATATAATCATGTTAACAATCTATAATCTGATTAGAACCTCCTTTATGTATGGTTTCCAATTGAATAATAAGAGTTTATACTATACTTGTTTGACATATCATTAGTGGATCCTTTAACCTTGACATTTATTGTTATTGTTGTTAAATCTTTACGTTAATATTCCATCTCAAAGTTCTCATATTTTTCTTTTTATTTTTCTTTATTATTATTATTATTATTATTATTATTATTATTATTATTATTATTGCTATTATTACTATTGTTGTTGTTGTTGTTGTTGTTGTTGTTATTGTTATTGTATTATTATTGATAATTTATACAATTAACCTCCCTGTGGTTCGATCCTGGTCTCGCCGGGTTATGTATTACGTCGACACTCTTGCACTTGGGAGAAGACATCAATCTTTTAGTCGTGTTAAGTTTTTGACGTCGTGCCGGGAAGGACTTTTGCCAGCTCACTAGAGTACCGAAGACAAAAGAAAATTTTTGAGCAACGTGCAAAACTTTTATTAGGATGACTCTTACTTATTCAATTATTGTCCTGATCAAATATTTCAAAGATGCATTCAAAAACTTTCAAAAATATTTCAAAAATTTATATTATCATCAATTTGAATGCATCTTTGAATTTGATCAAGAAAATAATTGAATAAGTAAGGGTCATCCCAATAAAAGTTTTGCATATTGCTAAAAAATTTTCTTTTGTCTTCAGTACTCTAGTGAGCTGGCAAAATCCTCCTCGGCAACAGCGCCAAAAACTTGACACGACTAAAAGATTGATGTCTTCTCCTAAGTGTAGGAGTTTCAAAGTAATAAATAACCCAACGAGATTGGGGTCGAACCACAAGGAGGTTAATTGTATAAATTATAAATAATAATACAATAACAATAATAATAATAACAACAACAATAATAGTAGTAGTAGTAGTAATAGTAGTAGTAATAATAATAATAATAATAACAATAAAGAAAAAGAAGAAGATGAGAACTTTGAGAAGGAATATTAACGTAAAGATTTAACAACAATAACAATAAATATCAAGGTTAGAGGATCCACTAATGGTATGTCAAATAAGTATAATATAAACTCTTAGTATTCAATTGAAAACCACACACAAAGGAGGTTCCAATCAGATTATAGATTGTTAACATGATTACATTAGTCATCTTATTCAATTAATGCTAATACTTGTAAATTTCATCAAGCATTCATGATTATAACTTATGTTAACAACAAATCAAGTTCCTTTCATAACTCAAGTGTCGGTTATACCATATAGTATGGGCTATGAAAGTGTCAAGTATTTGTTGTACCAAGTGTTATACAACATAAATCAAGATTAGTCATTTAACAAGCAAAGTATTAAAGAGTGAACAAGATAACAAATACAAAACATGTTAGTATCAAACATTAAAGTCCATATTGAGTTTACACTATATTTATTGTTACACTATTAGTGTAACCTTTTCACCTTGACATAATAAACTTAGCTAGACATAATGAAAGAAAGAAAAATAAATAAATAAAATAAGAATATAAATAAGATAAAAGTTAGCTTAGTAAATGAAAAGAAATGAAAGACATAAACTTGATATTAATGAAAGCAAAGCATAAACATTACAAAAAATACAAAGAGAGAAAGTAAGAACATGATCTTGATCTGGAAACTAAGATGCCTAAATGCATGACAAATACCTCCTTTTATACGCCAAAATTAGGAACTATTGATTTGAGGACTAATTGATGAGTGGGTGACCAACTCTTGACTTGGTGACAATCTTTATTTTCTATTGTCTGCCTAAAACATCATTGACAACGTCAAAATTGAAGCCACTTGAAAACATGAAAGTTGTAGGAAATTGTCTCAGATTTCTTGTGTAAAAAATTCAGTTCATTTGACTTTTAGAACTCCAGATATAGGCCAAATACTGAACAGTGCTCGGGCTAGAAGACAGATTCAGACTTCTTTGTTGTTGCTACAATTTGGACTTGAAAATGACCTTTTTAGATCTTGAGCTCTATATGAAAGTTATAGGCTTATGTCTTAACTTTCTATCCATATAAAGTAGACCTAAATCTGAGATCTACAACTCTATATATGACCCAATTACCGAATAGTATTCCGGTTTGGATTGCACCAACATCTCTTTTCTAAGTTTGGCCATCTCTTTGTCCTTTCAATTTCAGTTCTTAAATTCATCAATCAATCCTTTCATTTATATGATAGGCCTACATTTAAAATGAACATTTACCATAAATTAAAGGTATCTTATATTATTAGATAAAACATGCTTTAGTTAAGGAGTTATTGATACTTCAAGTGCAAAATAATGACATAAAACCTTAATAAAAATGTACTTTTAAGTATTAATTACTGAACCATAGACAAGGCTTGTACACCTAGACTTGGATGCATAACCTCCGAGTCGAACATAGTCTACTTAACACCAACTTTAGAGAAAAAATTATATGTATTAAATGAAAGAATGTTTATTGTCAAATGTCCCTTAAATATTGTTTATTGTCAAATGTCCCTTAAATATTGATCTTATTATTGTCATCAATAATACACAATCTATAAAACTTAAAAAAAAAACAACCTTTGTAACATTTTGTTGTCAATTTAAGCATGTCCTTAACTAGTTCAAAGTTATTATTGACAAGTAAACTATCCTACTCTTGCATGGACACACACATATAGGTTCAAGATTGTATAAACAATGTTGAATTGTAAGATAAATGATCTTCTTTTTCATAAAAAAAAAACTCCATCTTTTTTCATTTTAAACTTTGCTTTGCAAATACATACAACATAACCTTCTAATGCTCTTTTCTACCATCATCAAAGCCTTCTAATGCTTTTTTCCTCCATTATTAATGCTAACTTAAATATCAAAAGGTCTTTTAAACCCATAAAAGAAGACATTGATATATTTTAGTGAGATCTTTTTCTCTATCCCTTTCTTTCTTTTAGTATAACTATTAGAGGTGTTTAAAAAACCTGACCAACCAATAAAAACAAAAAAAAATTAATTGATAAAACCAAACCAAGAAAAAAATGATTTAAAAACAAAAAAAAACCATTCAATTTGGGTTGATTTTGATTTTAAAAAACCAAAATTGAGTGAGCTGGTTCAACCTAAACAAACACCCAATCCTAAATTACTATGGAAGTCGTCTCGTTTCCCCTGGTCATTATCCCCCAACCCTTCTCTCTTTCTTCCTCGTATATGTACTTTTTATTGGATATAATTTAATTGCAGCTCAAAAGACTTTTCTATCATAAAACCTTAAGAAACTTGAACCAAGAAATTTAAAAAATAAGCAAGCAAGCAAGAAAGAAAAAAGATGTTATTTAAAGTAGGAGGTCGAGGGATACCTCTCACCTTCTTTAAGATGGCTAGTGCTACTCAACAACTCACATATTCTTATCTCTTGTTTTCTATATAATTGTTTGCACATTTAATTTTTCAAGTTTTTAAAGATGGGAAGATAATATTTTTATGACTCGTATGAGATATTTGTTCGGGTTTCTCTTAATTCTGTCATTTTAATTTGAATTTGGTAAATTCATGTGTTAAAATTTTTGGGTAGTAGATGTAGGCATGTAGCTACCTATTTGATCCTTAACCTAGAAGTGGTGAGTGAAGATGGTTCCCATGCACTCCATCTTGCCATGAGTTTTCCTTTGCTGGACTGCGTTCCTTGTCAAAAGGAAGGGTCATAAAGATTGTTGAAGATATTGATAACAATGTTGTTATTACTAATAGAGTTATATTGGATCCACTTAATTAATATTTTTTGCTGCATGCGTTGGTTCTTTTAGTAGTGTTGTTGAAACTTGAAACTTGGTTAATTATTTTTCCTTCTGATTATATTGGCGGGCAGAGATACGATATTATTGTGCGGTTCTAAGCTCCCGTGGACCAAAGTGGAGACTAGACTATACTTTTTCCCAATGGTGAAGGAACAATCCTTGAATGCTTTGTTTTAAAATTCCTGATTGAAGAATCAATTCTGTGGTTGTTGACTGGTATTAGGAAGGATGACTGTAGGAAGTAAATCTAGATGCCCGTAATCTGAGCATCATATCAGAGTTCAAACCAGATCAGCAAACTCAAACCCTCCGAAATGTCGGCAATAACCCCCATTGTCCTCTTAATTCACTTCCTCACTCTCTTCCTTTTCCTTCATGCAAACTCCCAATTTCATGATCAAGCCGTTCTACTAAGACTGAAACAACACTGGCAAAATCCGTTGTCTCTTGAGCAATGGACCCCATCAAACTCCTCTCACTGCACTTGGCCTGGAGTAGTCTGCAACGATAACTACGTCACTCAACTCATCCTTGATAACAAGAACATCTCTGGAACTATCCCACCCTTTCTTTCAGACCTTAAGAACCTCACATTTCTCAACTTTTCTAATAACAATATTATTGGAAAGTTCCCTGTGGCTGTACATAACCTGTCCAAGTTGGAGATCTTAGACCTCTCTCAGAACTATATTGTTGGCACAATTCCTGATGATATTGACAGGTTGTCTCGGCTCTCGTACCTCAACCTCTGTGCTAATAACTTCACTGGCAGCATTCCAGCTGCCATTGGGCGGATACCAGAGCTAAGAACTCTTTATCTTCACGATAATCTATTTGATGGTACTTTCCCTCCAGAAATCGGAAACTTGTCCAAACTTGAGGAGTTATTTATGGCTCACAATGGCTTTTCTTCATCAAGGTTGCATTCCAGTTTCACCCAGCTAAAGAAACTGAAGATGTTGTGGATTTCCGGAGCGAATTTGATTGGCGAGATTCCACAAATGATTGGAGAAATGGTGGCATTGGAGCACTTGGATTTATCCTCTAATAAACTAACTGGGAATATTCCTGGCAGTTTGTTCATGTTGATGAATTTGAGAGTGCTATGGCTTTACAGGAACAAATTATCTGGGGAAATTCCTCAGGTTGTTGAAGCTTTGAATTTGACTTTCGTCGATCTTTCTGAGAACAATCTGACTGGCACAATACCTGTTGATTTTGGGAAGCTCGACAAATTATCAGGTTTGAATTTGTTCTGCAATCAGTTATCTGGTGAGATCCCAGAAGGCATTGGTCTTCTTCCGGCATTGAAAGATTTTAAGTTGTTTACCAACAATTTATCAGGTTCAATCCCTCCAGATCTTGGGCGATACTCAGCCCTTGAAGACTTCCAGGTTTGTTCCAATAGGCTTACAGGGAACCTGCCTGAATATTTATGCCATGGAGGCAGCTTAAGAGGCGTGGTAGCTTTTAATAATAAGCTCGGTGGGGAGTTGCCAAAATCACTTGAGAATTGCAATAGTCTGCTAGCAGTAAGTATTTCAAATAACGCATTTTTTGGCAATATTCCTGTTGGTTTATGGACAGCTTTAAATTTGCAACAACTGATGATAAGTGATAATTTGTTCACTGGAGAGCTTCCTAATGAAGTGTCAACTAGTCTTTCATGGCTCGAGATAAGTAACAACAAGTTCTCTGGAAGTATTTCCATTGAAGGAAATTCTTGGGGGAATCTGGTAGTCTTCAATGCGAGCAATAACCAATTTACTGGCACTATCCCTCTTGAATTAACCGCTCTTCCTAATCTGACGGTTCTTTTACTTGATAAGAACCAGCTCACAGGAGCCCTTCCACCCAACATCATCTCATGGAAGTCACTAAATATTCTTAACCTAAGTCAAAATCAACTTTCTGGACAGATACCTGAAAAGTTTGGTTTCCTACCTGACCTTGTCAAACTGGACTTATCAGATAATCAATTTTCTGGTAAAATTCCACCACAACTTGGTTCTCTGAGGCTTGTTTTTCTCAACCTCTCTTCCAATAATCTCATGGGGCAAATCCCCACTGAGTATGAAAATGTTGCTTATGCCACTAGTTTCTTGAACAATCCTGGTCTTTGTACAAGAAGGTCATCCCTATACCTTAAGGTTTGCAATTCCAGACCTCAAAAATCAAGCAAAACTTCAACCCAATTCCTAGCCCTGATATCAAGTACTTTGTTTGCAGCCTTTCTGTTAGCGTTGTTATTTGCATTCATCATGATCAGAGTTCACTGGAAGAGAAACCATAGATTGGATTCAGAATGGAAATTCATCAACTTCCATAAGTTGAATTTTACTGAATCAAACATAGTTTCAGGATTGAAAGAAAGCAACCTGATAGGAAGCGGAGGATCAGGAAAAGTATATCGTGTTGTTGCAAATGGATTTGGTGATGTAGCTGTGAAAAGAATCTCGAATAACAGAAATTCAGACCAGAAACTTGAGAAGGAGTTCCTTGCAGAAATTGAGATACTGGGTACCATAAGGCATTTGAATATAGTGAAGTTGCTTTGTTGTATTTCCAATGATGACTCGAAACTTCTTGTTTACGAGTATATGGAGAAGCGTAGTCTTGATCAATGGCTGCATTCAGAGAGAAAGGCAAAAAGTGCATCATCTTCAGGGAATCATGTTCCTTTGGACTGGTCCAAGAGGCTGCAGATTGCAGTGGGAGCTGCCCAGGGTCTGTGCTACATGCATCATGACTGCTCTCCTCCCATAGTACACCGAGATGTCAAGTCGAGCAATATACTGTTGGATTCTGAGTTCAACGCAAAAATCGCTGATTTTGGTTTAGCAAGGATGCTTGTTAGGCAGGGAGAACTTGCTACTGTGTCTGCTGTGGCTGGTTCTTTGGGTTACATGGCTCCAGGTAATAAGAAAAAACGTTTCATATTGTCACCATTTTTGTGCATTTGTTTCCTTTCCCTCCTTTTCCACTACCAAAGAGTTTCATCTAAGTTCGTTATATTTTTTAACTTGAACTGCAGAGTATGCTCGAACAGGTAGAGTGAATGAGAAGATTGATGTTTATAGCTTTGGAGTTGTCCTTCTTGAACTAACGACAGGGAAAGCAGCTAATTATGGTGACGAGGATACGTGCCTTGCCGAATGGGCATGGCGTCACATGCAAGATGGAAAACCTATAGTCGATGTGTTAGATGAGGAGATAAAAGAGCCTTGTTACGTGGATGAGATGAGAGATGTTTTCAAACTAGGGGTGTTCTGTACGAGCGTGTTGTCTTCTGGAAGGCCTAACATGAAGGACGTTGTCCAAATCTTACTTGGTAGGAACCGTCGATGGGTCTGTGGAAGGAAGAATATGAGACATGCATGAGTACGAGAGGTTGTCGGAGAGTGCTGGCATCCAATACTAAACTTAACAGAATAATAATATCCACCTCCGGAGTTCAGATTGTAAAATATCAGTCGCTATGCATAATAATATAATGAACTAGTCTACAATGGTGGAACCCTCTAAATCTCTGGAGGAGGGAATCCCCACCTGTAACGTTGTCGCTTTGCATGTATGATCTTCTTTTGAGTATGCTATAGTTTACTTCAGCACTAGTTACTAACTGAAGATTTTTATTTGATTTGATAATGATTAGCATAGCGTTAGCGCCCCCGCGGTGTTAGTTGCTCAAAGATATACATAAAAAAATAGGTTTCTCCCACAAAACGTAGCTGGGAATGGTCACTTTTTAACTAATGGTTAAAAATTAAAAAAAAAAACAATGCAATTGGCTCCTCAGGTTCCATCTCCCTAGAGGCCCCCATGGTTTTGATTCTTATAAAAACACCTTTACACTTTTAATTTGGGTAATTTAGGTCTTATAATTTGATTCGTTAGACAATACAAGTCACTTCCTCTTTGGTTGAATTGAATTTTTACTAGGGAGGCTGCCAATGTATTTTTGCAGACTACTTTTAAAACTGTATGTTAATTTAAAAAAAAAAACACTATATACACATGTAATCAAGAACTACCATCATTAAAAGGTATATGATTTGATTTTCAAGTGACAAATAAGTAATGCATAAAAAATTTACTTAAACTGTATTAAATTTAATATAAAAATTAAATTATAAAATGTAAAAGTACATCAATTTAATATAAATATTATTTGAGTAACTCAAAACAAAAAATGATATGATAAACAAAAAAAATATGAAAGTTCAAGTTTTAAACAAGAAGTAAAATCCTACCAACTATTAGCAAGTAAAGAGTAAAAAATGCTTGTTAACTCTTTGTTATTACAAGGACTTGGATAGTTTAGTTAAATGTCTGAAAAAATATTTTATATATCCATCTATATATTTAGATTTAATGTAAAAATGAGTATGATATATATCTCAAACACTTATCATAAAAGGTAATTTTTTTCCCTAACAAAAAGCAATTCAATAACATCTAAGGTCTTTAAATTTTTTTGGATATACATGGACCAAATAGTTTCCTCCATCATATTCTTCATATATATAGCAAAACATCCCTTAGATGTAAATCAAAAAACTTATGCATGCATCTATTCAAACAACTAAATAGCAATTATGTAAAGTAATGAAAAAAATTCATCAACAATAAAAAAAATTAAATTAAAAAAACCAAGTAAAAAATAAAGATTAAGATATTTAACATTACAATACGAGTAATTTACCTCGTTAAGTTTAATAAATTTCTTTATCAAAATAAATCTGTAATAGAAAAACATATAAAATTTATAACAAAAACCGACACACATTTAAAATTTATTGAACAATAATTATATATACAAAAAATAATGTAAGGCTGCACATTTCACATAAAATTTATTGAACAATCATTAAAAATAATAATGCAAAGATGCACATATGAAGAATCTTATAAAAATTCAATATTAAAAATAAATCTAACCTATATGAAATTAAAAAAAAAAAAAGATGACTAAACATAAAAAAATTTATCTAAAAACATATACATAAATAGTGTGTGTGTGTGTGTATATAAAGAAACAAGTTAGGCATTTGTGAGCCTAGTAAGCAAGGTACTTGAATATGAAAAACATGCCTGACCCATGTTTAATTGCTCTAAAAAATATATCAGACCTATTTTATTTTGCACTTGACTAACCACAATGTCTACACACTTTGGACTTGGCGTCAGCCAAAATCCAGGTATTTTGTGTTTGACAAACATGTCACACTCACATTAACTTGGGTTTAAAACATGTCTGACCTACTTATACTTGGATTTGACAAATGAGTCTGAGTCACGTTTACTTAGTTCTGACAAACATATCTAACCTAAGTTTACTTTGGTCTAAAAATCATACATGACTTGCGTTTATTTGGGTTTGCTAAATTTGCTAGATTCATGTTACTTTGGATGTAGTTGACCGCCAGGTTCACGTGTTTTAGATGTGGCATGCACAAAGTTTAGGTATTTTAGATTTGACAAACTTGTTTGACTTGTGTTACTTGGCTATGACAATCACCTCTGACGACCCACGTTTAATTGGATTTGATAATCATACCAAACTCATATTGCTTTGGACTTAGTTAACTGTTAAGTCCATGCACTTTAGATGTGGCTGGCGTTAAGCTTAGGCACCTTATACCAAACCCATTTCTTATTTCATCCTTATGCTTTTTATAGAAGTTTTTTTTTTTTTTTTAGTTTTGTCCTTCAATTATAATTTTTTATATTTTTTGTTTTTCATTAGTTTTTATTTTTTTAGTTTCAGTCCTCCTAAATCCATCCTTATTTTTGGTTGGTGTTTTAGAATCCATCATCTTTGTTTTGATTTTTTATTTTATTTTGGTTTTCTTTTTTTTTTTGTGAGTTTATTTGTTTACAATTTAGCCTTTTAATTCTAATTTAGTATATTATATTTTTTTTAATTTAGTCTTTCTAGTTTTTATTTCATTTTCTTTTCCTTTGGCTTCCCCCCCAAAGTTCTTATAATTTTTAATTTTACCATTCAAATCAAATTTATAGTTTTAATAATAATAATAATAATAATAATAATTAATTTCACCATTCAAATCAAATTTATGATTTTTTAATGGTAATAACATTTTTTTTCAAAATTATTAATAATAATGAAAAAAATAATATTTATAAAATTAGCAGCAATAATAACATTAACAACAACAACAACAATAATAATAAGTAAACATGCCTGACCCATGTTTATTTCGATCAAACAAATATATCAGACCTAATTTTTTTTAAACTTTGCTAATTGTTATGTCCACATACTCTTCACTTGATACAATCCAAGTCCACGTGCCTTGGGTCTGGCATATATGTCTGCCCTATATTTTTTTAAGTTTGGTAAGCATGCCAAATCTATATTGATTTGGACTTAGCTAATTATTAGGTCCAGACATCATGAATCTTATAAACATGCTAAACTCATCTTCTATGAGTTTGTCAAACATGCTAAACCTTTTTTAAGGTCAGCCATCCTAAATCTATTTCTATTTTTGGTTGGTGTTTTGAAATCCATCTTCTTTGTTTTGATTTTTTATTTCGGCCATTTTCTCTTTTATGTAAGTTTTATGTATTTATAACTTAGCCCCTTAATTCTAATTTATGTATATTATGTTTTTCAATTCATTTCTTTTACTTGTGATTTGTTTTCCATCTTCTTTTTTTTTTCATAATTCTTATACTTTTTAATTTTACTTCAAATCAAATTTATTATTTTTTTCAATAGTAATAATATTTTTTTAAAATTTATTAATAATTATATTAATAATATTAATGATGATGATGATGATGATGATGATGATGATGATGATGATGATGATGATGATGATGATGATGATGATGATAATATTTTTTAATTTTACCTTTCAAGTGAAATTTATGGTCTTTTCCCAATAGTAATAACATTTTTTTTTTCAAATTTATTAATAATATTAGTAACAATGAAAATAATAATATTTATAATAATAAAAATAACAACAACAATAATAACAACAAGAATAATAATAGTAGTAGTAGTAGTAGTAGTAGTATAGTAATAGTTTATAATAATTGTGATTGTAATATCAATAGTAATAATAACAAACATGTCAGACCATATTACTTGAGTCTAGCAAACATGCTTAACCCATTTTTATGGGTTTGGTAATTATATTTGACCCACAGTTTTTTGCAAGAGGCAACATAATTTTTTAGAAGGAGAGAGGGGAGAGAGGGAAAACCCCAAGTCAGAGCTTCTTCGTGGCAACCTATGTACAATCACTTTGCCACTATGCTTGGGGTGGGCTACGCCCATCTTTTGGCGCATGCTCAACATGATTAAGTCATTTCTGAATATAAATAATAATTTATATACATATAAATATCCAAATACCCTAGATCCCACATGATATTTACAATAAAACCATATAGAAACAACAAAAACGCCTTTACATGCAACCTTATTTTTGTTGAAAATTAAGAATAATTTTATATTTAAACTATTTCAATAAAAAAAATATAGAGAAGGCCTTCAACACATGCATATTTACCCTCATTGAGGGCATGGTTGTATCTTTATTATTTGTTTTTGAAAAAACAAAAGAAACCTCCAACTAAAATATTAAAATTTGATACCCTGAAGGACAAATGAATATTTGTACTATAGCTTAAAAAACCTGGACAGACCATTTTGTCCTCAATAATTCTTTCAAAACTAAATATATCTCATGAAAAAGACAATCCTACCCCCAATTACATGCTTAGCAAGTTTTTTTGGTAAGGACAATTCTGTTATTACACTGCTCCAATTCTTAATAATATATGTCTAGGTGAATAGTAAAAGGATGAACAGTTGTACACTGAGCTCTTTTAGTATTTGTTGTAATTAATTCTTACTTTTATATGGACATATGCCACTTTCTATTGTTCTAAAATAAAAATGGATGAAAAAATAAAAAACAAAGCAGCTCTAAAGATTTTTGTCAATTTTTTGAATTAGTTTCAAATGAAAATTGGTTTTTTTCTTTTTACTAGTTTTCGATTCACACTAGAAAAAAATGTTTTATTTTGAGAAGTCAATAAATAAATAAAATATGATCTATTTTTTTTGTTAATTTTTTATTTTTGCTATCACAAAACTGATTATAAAATGCTTAGTGATCATTTGAATATTGTATAGTCTGATTTTTACATAAAATTATTTATTTCTTAAGTCTTTTCTTTGATTTTTGAAAATAAAATAAAACTAGAAAAAAAAATCCAGCATAATCAAGTAAAAAAATATCTTATATTAAAAATTGCAAAAAGATTTAACAAATAAAACATAATAAATAAAAAATAGATTTTCTACATGTTTTTTTTAGCTTTTATAATAAAGCAAAAAGAACTTCCAACATAAATAAAAAATATCCAGAAAAAAAATGAGCATCTAGGTGATGCCACCTAAAACTCCATAGGTTTTGAGAAGGGTCTCGCGATGGAAATATCAAAGCCCGCCCATGTAAGCTAATATGAATTGGGCATTGCTGTCAAGATCTTCGGCCACACCGTTCGAGACACGACCTTATGCACTAGACTGAAATCTAAAACTATCTGGAACGGAGCAAAGCCTTTTAAGGTTATTGATCCGAGGAATGAGTTTTTTCTGGTCCATTTTTCGACCATAACTGGTTATCTCTATGCTCGAGTGGATGGACCATGGACAATCCTCAGACCTAGCTATGAGATCATAATTTTCAAGCATCATCAGGACACGTTGCAAGGGTGGTGTTTTGGGTGCATTTTCCTTGCCTTACCAGTTGCTTGGTAACACGGTTACGATTGATTATAATACCCAGACCGATCAGAGAGGGAAATTTATAGTTTTCAATTTTACCATTCAAATCAAATTTATAATTTTTTTAATAGTAATAATATTTTAATAATAATAATAATAATAATTAATGTTATCATTCAAATCAAATTTATAATTTTTTTAATAATAATAAAATTGTTTTTCAAATTTATTAATAATAATGAAAAAAATAATATTTATAAAATTAGCATCAATAATAACATTAACAACAACAATAACAATAATAATAAATAAACATGCTTGACCCATGTTTACTTGGATCAAACATGCCTGACCCACGTTTACTTGGATCAAACATGATCAAACAAATATATCAAACCTAATTTTTTTCAAACTTTGCTAATTGCTATGTCCATATACTCTTCACTTGATGCAATCCAAATTCAGGTGTCTTAGGTTTAGCATACATGTCTGCCCTATGTTTACTTAGATTTGATAAGCATGCCAAATCCATATTGCTTTGGACTTAACTAATTATTAGGTCTAGGCGTCATGAATCTGATAAACATGTTAAACTCATGTTCTATGAGTTTGTCAAACATACTAGATCCTTTTTAGTGTCAGCCATCCTAAATCTATTTCTATTTTTGGTTGGTGTTTTGAAATCCATCATCTTTGTTTTGATTTTTTATTTTGGCCATTTTCTCTTTTATGTAAGTTTTATTTATTTATAACTTAGCCCTTTAATTCTAATTTATGTATATTATGTTTTTCAATTTAATTCTTTTACTTGTGATTTTTTTTCCATTTGCTTTTTTTGTTTCAAAATTCTTATTCTTTTTAATTTTACTCCAAATCAAATGTATTATTTTTTTTCAATAGTAATAATATTTTTTAAAATTTATTAATAATTATTTTAATAATATTAATACTGATGATGATAATGATAATAATAATAATAATAATATTTTTTAATTTTACCCTTCAAGTGAAATTTATGGTTTTTTCCCAATAGTAATAACATTTTTTTTAAAATTTATTAATAATATTGGTAACAATGAAAATAGTAATATTTATAACAACAACAACAACAATAACAAGAATAATAGTAGTAGTATAGTAATAGTTTATAATAATTGTGATTGTAATATCAATAGAAATAATAACAAATATGTCAGACCCATATTACTTAGGTCTGGCAAACATATTTGACCTATTTTTATGGGTTTGGTAATTATATTTGACCCATAATTTTTTGTAATGGGCAACACAATTTTTTAGAAGGAGAGAGGGGAAAGAGGGAAAACCCCAAGTCATAGCTTTTTCGTGGGCAACCTGTGTACCAGCACCTTGCCACTATGCTTGGGGTGGGCGACGCCCACCCTTTGGTGCATGCTCAACATGATTAAGTCATTTTTGAATATAAATAATAATTTATATACATATAAATACTCAAATATCCTGGATCCCACATGATATTTACAATAAAACCATATGGAAACAATAAAAATGCCTTTACATGTAACCTTATTTTTGTTGAAAATTAAGGATAATTTTATATTTGAACTATTTCAATAAAAGAAAAATATAGAGAAGGCCCTCAACACATGCATATTTACCTTCATTGAGGGCATGGTTATATCTTTATTATTTTTTTTGAAAAAACAAAAAAAACCCCAACTAAAATGTTAAAATTTGATACCTTGAAGGGCAAATGAATATTTGTATTATAGCTTAAAAAACCTTGACAGGCCATTTTTTCCTCAATAATTCTTTCAAAACCAAATATATCTCATGAAAAAGACAAGCTTACCTCTAATTACATGCTTAACAAGTCTTTTTGATAAGGACAATTCTGTTATTACACTATTCTAATTCTTAATAATATATGTTTAGGTGAATAGTAAAAGGATGAATAGTTATACACTGAATGTTTTTAGTATTTGTTATAATTAATTCTTACTTTTATATGGACACATGCCACTTTCTATTGTTCTAAAGTAAAAATAGATAAAAAACTCAAAAACAAGGCAGCTCTAAAGATTTTTGTCAATTTCTTGAATTGGTTTCCAATGAAAATTGGTTTTTTTTTTACTAGTTTTCAATTCACACTAGAAAAAAACGTTTTATTTTGAGAAGTCCATAAATAAATAAAATATGATCTATTTTTTTTTGTTAATTTTTTATTTTTTCTATCACAAAACTGATTATAAAATGCTTAGTGATCATTTGACTATTGTATACTCTGATTTTTACATAAAATTATTTATTTCTTAAGTCTTTTCTTTGATTTTTGAAAATAAAATAAAACTAGAAAAAAAAATCCAGCATAATCAAGTAAAAAAATATCTTATATTAAAAATTGCAAAAAGATTTAACAAATAAAACATAATAAATAAAAAATAGAGTTTCTACATGTTTTTTTTATCTTTTATAATAAAGCAAAAAGAACTTCCAACATAAATAAAAAATATCCAGAAAAAAAAAGAGCATCTAGGTGATGCCACCTAAAACTCCATAGGCTTTGAGAAGGGTCTCGAGATGGAAATATCAATGCCCGCCCATGTAAGCTAATATGAATTGGGCATTGCCGTCAAGATCTTCGGCCACACCGTTCGAGACACGACCTTATGCACTAGACTGAAATCTAAAACTATCTGGAATAGAGCAAAGCCTTTTAAGGTTATTGATCCGAGGAATGAGTTTTTTCTGGTCCATTTTTCGACCATAACTGGCTATCTCTATGCTCGAGTGGATGGACCATGGACAATCCTCGGACCTAGCTATGAGATCATAATTTTCAAGCATCATTAGGACACGTTGCAGGGGTGGTGTTTTGCCTTACCAGTTGCTTGGTAACACGGTTACGATTGATTATAATACCCAGACCGATCAGAGAGGGAAATTTGCTCGTGTTAAGGTTGATATTGATCTTGAAAAAACGACAGAAAAAAAATTAAAGATCTGGATCAGAAAGTGTCCTTGGATTTATGATCATATACACTTATGGTCAAGATGGTTATAATTGCATCCTTTGCCCTTTCAAAATTCCTGAGAAATCAGTCACTAAAGATGATGATAACGTTAATAAGAGCCATGGTTGCTCAGGGAAACCTTATCCAAGTCGAGCTAAGTTTTAAAGATAGAAGGCTAAATTGGATTTGTGCTGTCATGCCTTAATTTTGGGTTTCTCTGGAATTATTTTTTTTTGAAAAAACAAGAATAAAAAATAAAAACCAATAAAAAAATAAAAAAATAATAAAAAGATTTGCAGCTAGGCAAGAATAGATTAAGAAGGGTTTTAAATGCATTGAGGAATCAAGATGGAATTTTGAAAAAAATTAAGAGACCAATTGATATCCAAGATTGAAAGATAATGCAAATTTAATGTGAAATTAAATGATTATCTAACAAATTTGATAAATATTAAGTTTGAGATTTCAATTAGATTTTTAATATTCGAATTTGATTTAATCATGGGCTGAATTAAATTTTAATTAAGTTTAAGAGTTAATTGAGATCATATTAAAAGAATTAATTAAGTTCAGGCACTTAATCAGACTTTTAATGAGTCAAATTAATTTTATTAGGGATTTAATTGGTAAAAAATTAAGTTTGGAGGTTTAATTTAGATTTAATTAAGAATATTGAAATTTTATAGAACTAGATTTAATTCTTTTTCAAGCTCATTTGGATGAGATCAACAATAAAATTACAAAACATTCAAAATCTGATGGTTAATTGAGGATCCAATTAAAGAATTTTGAAATCAAGAACTACTCTATAAAAAGTATAGAACTTTAATGGTTTAAATGACAAGGAATCCAAAAGATGATGGTTCCATTATAAAGTTTCTAAAGTTTAGAGATCAAATTAAAAAATACTATAATTTCACTATTCATTATCTTCTTATTATTAAAAACAAGAGAAAAATATGACTAGTTCTAGAGTAGAACAATATTTTATCCTTAGTTATAATGAATAGATGAGATCTATTATTTGACATCGAGGGTCGAGATCCTATTAATCTATAAACCCCTTAGCCATCCTATTTATCCTATAAAAACCATAACCTAAACAGTTGAGATAAAGATAAATATTGCTATAAAAACACCATCATGAACAAACCTTCTAACCATAATTGCAGTGGTCCTTCCTTAAACCTTCTAGCCTGAAGCAAATCTCAAAACATCCCTCAAATCAACAACAACCCCTTCCACCCATAACAACCACTATACAACAACTCTTAAACCTCCACAAAACAAACCCACAACAACCTTGAAATCAACCCAAAAATAGACCACAAAACCATCTCTAAATAGCCATGAAAACTCCAACCAAAATACCTTTAAACAAACTCGAAACCATACAAAGCTTTAGCCTTTAAAATACCATCCAAACAAAAAGTCCATTTCCAAGTCATTTAAAGTATAACAATAAAAAGAAGTGACAAATCAAGATTGAAAAATAGAAAAAAAATCGAAACTTCAACAAAGCAGAGCTCCCTTTACAAATATATGTTTGTTATATCATTAATGAAGAATCAAAGAGGAGACAAATAAATTTTAGATTCACCAAGTATTCCTACTCTAGCAGATAGATCACGTTGTTCCATGCACCGATAGTGGCAATGTTGTGTAGTTCCATGAGCTACTAGGATTACCTAGCAACCTTAAAAGGTTTCTAATAGTCCTAGACAACCATAACAACCTTGGAAAGTTAATTCCTAATCCCAAATTATTTATTTGAAAAATTATTATTATATGGGATAAAATATTAATTGGGCCTATGGTTTTGAGACTATTTAATGATGATTTGTGATTGGTTGTTGAGTTGTTACAAATTTTTTTATTGATTTATTTTTAGTAAGCCCAAGTTTCTCTAAAAAATCATGTTTTCATTATTAATACAAAAAAAAAGATCCAAAATTCAATATTAAAAAATATAAAAATATGTTTTTTTTATTTGTGTGCATACAACTAAAACATTTCCATGCATATTTTATAAGAAATAAAATTGTATTTTTATCATATTTTAAAAGTAAAAAAATAAATATCGTAACTAGTTTATGGATATTCATTAGGATTTGGTTAATTTTTTTAAAATATCATAAAAATTAATTTGTTTACAAAAATTAATTTGTTTTGTTATACCCGATATCGATGTGGCCTTAAAAAATTCAACATTAAAAAACTGATTTCTGATATCTTGTTCTTTAATAAGAAAATGTCTTATTTAAGAAATCGCCACCTAATATTATGGTCATTATAAATTCTAACTGGTTAAAAGAGATTCTATAATACAAGACTGGTTACGTAAAAAAAAAGATATTATTGCCGTTTTAGCATCCTACTTGAGGGAGACCACATTGTTGTTTTTATTTTAAATTGCTAAGTGTTTGTCATACCATGTTACCGATAATCTTCTTAAAATATTTTTCACTTTAATATTAGTAAATATTGGGATATAAATATTTTTAATTCTGGTGTTGATAAATATTATTTTGTTAAAAAACATATGGTATTTTTGGATTTAGTGTTAGTGAATAAAAAAATAAAATGAATTTGAAATAAAATATAAATATTTTTTACCTTTTTTTTAAAACAAAAAAATATATTGAATATCAATATTTCATAATAAAAATTCACAAATCAAATATATAATGAAATACTTAACAAAGCACGAGGGGCTATAAATAAATTTAAAAAGGCTCTCAGATTGTTTTCAGAATTTTTTAATATAAGAAAGAGACTCAAATAAAAAAGAGACTCATTTGACTAAATATAAAACAAAAGATAGTAAAATAAAGAGGATTGGGCAGCTGGCCCTCGTTCAAGCCAATGACCCGGCTGGCCAGCAAGAGTCACGTGCAACGCGTGCGTGCAGTGAAGGGTTAATTAAATTCAAGCTGCACGGTAACTATGTAATTAAAAATGGAAGAGGAGGGAACGAAAAACATGCCTGATCTGCGGGCGTCACTGGAGGTGAAAGACTGGGAATAACATTGGCTCTGAACGATTCTCTTCTCTTTCTTTCTGTTTCCTATTTGCTTTCTCCTCTGGTTTCCTCTGTTCTGTGCTCCCTAGTCCTCCTCCCCCGTGTTTGTTCTCTCTCTTTCGTCCCTGTCTTCTGGTTCTCACACGTGCCTCTGTTTCTTTGAGAAGAAACAGGGGAATAACAGTCCTGCTATTCTGGTTTGTCCTTTTGTGTTGTTCTCTTGTTCTCTCTGTGCTTTTATTTCCTGGGTTTTCCTCTCCCTCTCTCTTGGTTTTTTTGATGTTTTCTGTATAATTTATATTTTATTTGCAGCTATTACAATTACACAGGTTTTTTTCTTCTATTTATAGTAGGAGATAATTATATATAAACGGGTAAGAGATAACTATGAAGGTTGAGATACACTTGAAGTGATCTTAGCTTGATCTTTATCTTTTTCTGCGGTAGTGGATGAGCTGAGTTTAACTGTATTGTTAGTGGGTTTGACTAGTTCTCTAATATGCCCCTTCAAGCATAACGGTATGGGAAGAACGTTGAGCTTGGAACGCAGAACACCAGATCGTGAGGAAGAAAGTGGCTTGGTGAAGATGTCGGCGAGTTGATCTTTGCTGGAGATGAACTTGATGGAGAGAAGTTTCTTGGCTACCATGTCACGTACAAAGTGGAAGTCAATTTCCACATGTTTTGTTCTTGCATGAAATACTGGATTTGCAAATAGATAGGTGGCGCCGATGTTGTCACACCATAAGACTGGAGGTTGAGACAAACAAATGCCAATTTCAGAACATAATGACATGAGCCAAGACAATTCTACAGTAGTGTTTGCTAGTGATTTGTATTCAGCTTCAGTGCTTGATTGGGCAACTGTTTGTTGTTTGCGACAGCTCCATGATATTTAGTTCCTACCAAGAAAGATGTAATAACCCCTAGTGGATCGTCGATCATTGCGACTTCCTGCCCAATCGGCGTTAGAGAATGCCTGGAGATTAGTGGATGTGGAAGCATAAAAGTGAAGTCTATGTTGGATGGTTTGCTTGAGATATTGAAGTAGATGTTTGACAGACTGCCAATGAAGGTCGGTTGGTTTGTGCATAAACTGTGATAGTTTATTTACACAAAAGAAAATATCTGGGCGTGTGATGCAAACATATTGAAGAGCGCCAATGGCACTTCTATACAGAGTCGGATCCAAGAGAAGATCACCTTCAAATCTAGAGAGATGAGTAGAGGAAGCCATTGGAGAGCTGATCGGCTTTGCATCCGCCATTTTTGTTCGTTTGAGAATGTCCATGATATATCGCTACTGTGATAGTATGATTCCCTGGTTACATGGCATAACTTGAATACCAAGAAAATAGTTTAGTGTCCCCAAGTCTTTGACTGCAAAGTCAGTGTGTAACTCTCAGAGCAGTGATTGAATAGCAGCATGATTGGAGCATGTGATAATGATTTCATCTACGTAAATTAATACCAACATGAGATAATCAGCGGAGCGAGAAATGAACAAGGAAGTGTTTGACCGTGAGCTGATGAAACCAAGTTGAATTAACTTGGAGCTTAACTGTGAAAACCAAGCCCGTGGGGCTTGTTTGAAGCCATATAAGGCTTTGTGCAGCTTGCAGACATGAGATTGGTGTTGGGGATGAATGAAGCCAGGCGATTGTGTCATATAGACAACCTCATTTAACGTTCCATATAGGAATGCATTTTGTATGTCAATCTGATGTATAGGCCAACCACTGCAAAGAGCAAGAGAGAGAACCAGACGTATTGTGGTTGGTTTTATCACAGGACTGTAAGTTTCACCATAGTCTAGTCCAAGTTGTTGGTGAAAACCTTTTGCTACAAGTCATGCTTTGTAGCGATCAATGGAGCCATCTGCCTTTCGTTTTAACCGGAACACCCATTTACAACCAACGACATTTGATGCTTCTGAAGGGGGGATTAGAGTCCACATTTGATTCTGCAGTAGTGCATCAAACTCAGCATTCATTGCTATTCTCTAACACGGGTTTTGCATGGCAGTGGAGTAATAAGTGGGTTCTATGGCTGGTTGAGTAGATTCAATGAGAAGGGCTCGGGGTAAGGGATAACGGATAGTGCCATCTGTATGAATTTTGGGTTTGGTGATGAGGTTCTTTGCACGTGTGGTCATGGGGTGAGTTGATGAGGGGAGGGGTGTTTGTGAGATGGTGTCTGGGATAGTTGGATAGGAAGGATCAGGTGGGGGAGGAGGGTTTAAGGAATCTGAAATGGATAATAAGTGATTGGGTGATGGTGTTGTGTCAAGAGTCCGTTGGATGAGATTTTCTATTGATGATGGAGTGTCCAAAGGAGATGCTGCCATGGGCTGATAGTCATGAGGAATGAGTAATGGACTTGGACTGTTGAAGACCTGCACATATATGTTAGGGGACAAGGAGGATGGAGGAGAAGCAGACGTGCATGGAAAAGAGTTTTCATTAAATACTACATCCCGGGAAATGTAAACTCTATTTTATGGTAAGTGAAGGCATTTGTATCCTTTATGAAGGGGACTATACCCTAAAAAAAGACACAGTAGAGACCGTGGTTGGAGTTTATTTTTATTGTAAGGATGTAAGTTTGACCAACATGCACAACCAAAAGTGCGTAAGAAAGAGTAATTAGGTTCACGATGGAAGAAAGTGTGAAAAGGTGAATTATTTTGGAGCACAGGGGTGGGCAAGCGATTAATAAGATAGCATGCCGTAGAGAATGCATCTTCCCAAAATTGGAGAGGAACTTTGGCATGATAAAGTAAAGCTAGGCTAGTTTCGACAATGTGTCGATGTTTGCGTTCAATTTTGCCATTTTGTTGATGTGTGTGTGGGCAAGAGACACGATGGGAGATACCAAGAGATTGAAGTAGTATGTGAAAGGGACGGTATTCACCACCCTAATCAGATTGGACTGTACGAATGTTTTCCTTGAAAAAGCATTCAACATAATTTTTAAATTTCTGAAAAATTCTAGTGACATCACCCTTACAGTAAATGGGATACAACCAAGTGTATCGACTAAAATCATATAAAAAGGTAACATAATATTTAAAACCAGATTTAGAGCATATGAGAGCAGGACCCCAAACATCCGTATGAATGAGTTCTAAAGGACAGGTGGAGCGAGAAAGAGATGCAGAGAATGGTAATTATTTGGACTTGGAGCTGAGGCACGCAGAGCATGGATCAATGATTTTGGAATTGAAAACTGGAAGTTGAAAGGAGGAGAGAATTTTTCTGACTAGCTTGAGGGAAGGGTGGCCTAGTCGTGAGTGCCACTGAGGAAGAGAGACGCGCTCACCAATTAAAGTGGAAGGGGGTGTTTGATGTTTAAAAGATGGAAATTGATAGAGACCATGACTATTCGGGCCGTGAAGCAACAACTTCTTCGAACGTCGATCCTTCAAAAGAAAATAATTTGGGTGAAATTCAAAGAAGATGTTAGTATCAGATGTGAATTTATGAACTGATAATAAATTCTTGGAAATTTGAGGAACATGAAGAACATTAAGAAGGTCAAAGTGAAGAGTTGGAGAAAAGAGACGGGTGTGTTCAATATGATGAATGGACAGCCCTTTACCATTGGCAATTCGTATCTGATCAGGGCCATTGAATTCTTCAGACTTGAGGTTGAGATTTTTCATGTCAGAAGTGATATGATGAGTTGCACCAAATTCTGGATACCAATTGAGATTAGGACTATAAGAAGGAGCTGAAAAATAGGCCTGTGGTGGCTGAGGGGAGTCTCTGGAGAAGGACTCGTTATAGCGATTGGAACAATCAAGAGCGATGTGTCCCACACGATTACAGACTTGGCAAATAGGGTGAGGAGAAGGGCCACGGCTAGAAAAGAAGTGAGTGTTGCACCCCCTGCCACATGACTGTCAGTTGAAATATGGCCGTGAAGGCCCCTTTCTAGAAGGTGGGGCACCAACGATGGATTTGTAGCCGCTACGATAAGGTCGGGAAGAATTTCCTCCACGAGCAACATAGTGAGCCCCAGTGATATAGAGGTCAATGGATGAGTGATGGTGTTCAAGTCTGAGTTCATGGGAGAGGAGATGGCCATAGATTTCTTCCACAGAAAGGGGTTCGACACGAGTTGTAACTGATGTTACGAAGGGATCATAATCAGGTCCTAGCCCAGCAAGTAGGAAAGCCATCATTTCAAAATCATTAAGAGGCTGATCCACAGTAGCCAAGGAGTCAGTGAGAGATTGGAACCGTTAAAAGTAGTCAGCAACAGAGGAGCTTCCTTTTTTTAAGGTGGCCAATTGATAGTGAACCTGCACGGTGCGTGCACGAGATTGGGACGTGAATAATGTCTCCAATGTTGTCCAGGCAGATCTGGAGGTGGTGCAACGTGTAACATGAGTGAGCATTTTTTCGGTGAGAGTTGAATTGATGGCACCAAGAATAATTTGATCTTGTATGGTCCAATGCAAGAAGGCAGGGTTTGGAGAAGTGATAGTAACACCATCAATGGTGGAAGAAACAGTGGACGGTGGGGGGGGGGAGTAGTGCCATCTACATACCCAAAGAGATTTCCACCTCTAAGATGAGGAACGATTTGAGGGAGCCATAAAGGATAGTTGTCCCGAGTGAGTTTAACAGGATTAAAGTTGATGAAGGTGATTAAAGGAGAGGTTTAAGTGGAGGAGAGGGTTGCTACTACATACATGGTGAGGGAGGAAGAGAGAATTTTTTTTTTTGATGTAAGTCAGGTGTGCTCTGATACCATGTATAATTTATACTTTATTTGCAGCTATTACAATTACACAGGTTTTGTTCTTCTATTTATAGTAGGAGATAATTATATACAAACGGGTAAGAGATAACTATGAAGGTTGAGATACCCTTGAAGTGATCTTAGCCTCATCCTTATCTTCTTCTGCTGTAGTGGATGAGCTGAGTTTAATTATATTGTTAGTGGGTTTGACTAGGTCTCTAATATTCTGCTCGTCCGTCCTCTGTCTCTAGTCTTTTGTTTTTGTGTTCTAGTCTCTCTGTTTTCGTTTGCCTACTGTGTTTGTGTTCTGAAGGACAAAGCAAAGCTGGGTACTTTGGCCTTTTGTTCTCTTCCCCTGTTTCTATCTTGTTTGCTTTTCCAGTCGTCCTATATGTTCTTTGTTTCTTTTTTTCTCTTCGTTCCTGTTTTTTTTTCACCCCCCTCTGTTCGTCTTTCTCTGGCCTTTTATAAGGCCAGAGAGAGTAAATGAAGTCGTTAACTTTTAATCGATCTGCAAACGGAATCGTGGGTAGGAGACTTGGTCCGATTTTGGTGCCATTTCTTCTTGAATCGGTCTCCTGAAGGTGGTGATGAGCAGTAGAAACGACGCCGTTTTTTTTTTTTTATTAAAATGGACATCTTCAATTCACCCCTGAACTTCTGAAATTTAACAATTGGGTCTCTGATTTCATTAATTAAACAATTTCAAGTTTCATTAAGTCCCTAAACTTTCAATTCTTTTAATGTTTGACCAAATTGAACCTAAATGTATAATTCAATTCTCAAACTTTAATTTTGTGTTATCTTAAACCAATTCTCAAATATTTTTTATTCATTCATTTTTTTATCTTATTTTTTATTATTATTTTTAAAAAATTCAAAAATTAGATTATAAGATGTTTAATTAATATTTAGGGTATAGTTTTTATAATGTAACTCTTGATATTAAATTAAATGAATTAAAAACAATAAACATTAATAATTAACTATATACTTTATTTTTTGAGAGTATAAAATTACACTATAAAACATACCATAAGGTATTAAAAATACAAAGAGTATAATAAACATGATGCTAAAATTTGAGTCATAGAACGATTATGATTTAACCCGATAAGATAGAAACTTCCTCACATAGGAAGATCTATCTTGAAACTTAGATAGACCAAGGGATATAAACATTAACTAGAAAAATAATCAATCAATAATGTAGTTTACGATAATTAAAGTGTATTAGGGGTGATATATTTTTTGCTTTGCACAACCAATCCCTTTACCCATGCCTTAACAAACCACTAAGTTTTATTGTGATCATGATAGTAAGTAGTGACTCTTTTAAAATCATAACTTTATGATTAAACCAAAACCCTTTTTAGTTCTGGGATGTAAATCCACCATTTGACGTTGTGCACAACGCGAAATGATGGCTACTCCATGGATTTGTCTGGTTGGACTGAGCTTTGCTTATTTGATTGTTTGTTTATTAGTTTGTGCAATTTAATTTTAGCATGCATTTTGTTTACATACTGCTCATGTATAAGTACATTGGATATAGATTAATGCATTAATGCATTTCAATTTTTCAATAAACTTAATTCTAGGTTAGGTTGGGAGTGACAGTTTGCTTTATGACTTTCAATCAAGATTCAAATTTGTGAAATATCCAATTATAAGCTAAGTGTTTACTTGGTAATAATGGTTACATTATGCCTCAACCATTCATTGTAAACCCTTACATTACCTTCATAAAAGGTTAACACTAGGTATATCATAAATCCTTTTAAGACCATGTAGTAAGCCTACCCCTCATGTAGTGGCTTAAAATCTACTTTTAGGATATGAAATCTCTAATAATTCATTTTGCATAAAGGTATACTTGATAAATAATCCTAAACTCTGTAGAATTTTTTGAGTTAATACCATGATTTTTTCCAAATACAAACAAAAATCTGAGATGATGTAACTATTTGTGAGAATTATAATTAGATGAAGTCTATATAGAAGAACACTGTAGGAACTTCAAGAATCTATAGTAAAAAGTAAAGATAGATGGATGAAACAAGAGAATAAGACTTATAAAATTAGTTTGAAAATTGTTGCATTGGCAAACCTAATCCAATCCCTTCTAGCTAATTTGTTAGATGGTGGAGAGGGAAGTTGGAGCCAATTCCAAAGGAATCTTAACTAATCCATCAGTAAGAATGTCTTGGCTTGCACAACATCGAATAAATGATCTTCCTCCTAGATCAATGGGATTGTGAATGTGTTGGAATTAAACATAAAATTATAATTCGAAGGGTTAAGGAGTTATCACATATTATAGTCGCTAGAAAACCTACTAATCTACAAAAGCCTAGGTAAATGAACTAGTTTTTCATGAGAAAAACGCATCATCCTTAATGCACTATACTTATAGTAAGTTACATTATTAACTAATTATTTTTTTCTAAGTCATGTTTCTATTTGTTGGTCTATCTAATGTTCAAGAAAAGTTCTCTTTAGTAAATAGACCCTTATCTTAGAGTTACATCATCTTTAGTAAAAACATCTTTATCTTTAGGGATTTAAGATAGATATATCCCTCTTCGTAGGGAAGTCTCTCCTTATCAAGTAAAAACCTAACAATTCTAAGTTTTTAAATTTTAATGGTGTATTTATTTTTACTTTGTATTTTTAATACCTAATATGCATTACAATGTAATTTATACCCCCAAATATTAAAATTAACAATTAATTCCTAATATTTTATTTTTATCAATTTATTTAATTTAATATTGAAAATATGCATTATATTGTAAAATTCATAACCCAAATATTAATTATGAAAATTGATTTTTGTAGCTTTATTTTTTAAGTTTTTTTTCAAATCCTCATGACTTTAATAAAATGGTTATTAAATTCAATATGCAGGCTAAATTTTTTTTTAATGATTTTTTAGTATGCTAAATTATTTAAATATGATATATTTTTTAAAAATTTGGCCATATTAAATTTGAAATAAAAGTTGTATTTTTTAAAGAGAAATTTTTTTATTTTTTTTTACAAAATGAAACAAGTTTATTTAATACCAGAAGTGCACTTAGCATATAAGTTACAATTTCAAATATTAAATATGAGATGACAAAAATAAATGTGTGGAATCCAAAACTTATTGCAAAATAGTCTATTGAAAAATCCAAAATTAAATTAAAAAGATAAGGTTGTGTTTGAAAAATCATAAAAAATTAAAAAATAAGGTTGCTAAAAATTTGTTAGGGCATGTTTGCTTAACACGCTATAAGGACTGAAAAATGCATTTTATTCATGTAAACCTAGATAGTTTTGGATAATTTTTGCATCTCTTTTAAACCAAAACTATTAGAATTAATTTTGGTATTATAATGGGAAATCAAAGCTAATTATTGATAGAATTTATTCTTGTATTAATCAGAATTACTTTTTATAAGTTTTGGTTCCAAAACTCACAATAAAAAAGGTGCTGTGAGAAGAGTTTTTTGCACATTTTTTCTGGATCTCCCATACACTTCACCACCTCACTCTTTAGTGTTTTCTTTCATGTTTTAAGCTTTATTTTCTTCAAGATTTAGAGTTTAGGTTTAGTTTTGTTGAGAGATACTTAAATTATATATTTTTTAATTTATTGATCTTGTTTACAAATGAATTTAAACAAGGTAGTGTTGTTGAAGTCTTCAAAGACTTATTATATATAATTATTTGCAATGAAGTGAGGAGTAATAAAATCTTAAAACCAAAAAATTCATTATAAAGTGATTCAACAAATAACTATTCTTCTTTGTTTCTTTAATTGAATATATTGGTATGTATGTCATGATTGTATTTCAATCTTTTTATATCCATTTGAATATATGTTCAATATATATGCTGAGATCTTTATATGTTTTACGTTGATTTACAAGTTTGACATGACATGCGTGTGTGTCTATATATATATATATTTCACATAATTCTTATGTTTTCTAGTTTTAATTTGAATATCTAATTTAATTATTATAATTATGTTGTGATAAACTAATAATTCATGTTTACTTATAGTTTTAAAAAGAATAAATACTGGATTTCCCTTTAACATCTAATTTATTTAGAAGACTCTTGTTATTATAAACTAAACTTGCTCACTAATCTAGTCTAACATTTTATATTGTACATGAACTACTTCTAAAACCCACTAATCTTCCTCTATTAATTGTGTTATTTAAGATTTAACTTAGTCCTATATATGTTATTTTCCCCTATACGAGCCTAAATGACTTAATTGAAAATGACTTAATTGATGCTGTTCATTGAATAATTTTATATGATAGAACTAATTATTATCAATTTATTTATTTATTCAGAATTCTTTATTATTTTAATTGATGAATCAAAATTTACCTATTTTATAAATATTTCATATTAAATAAATATAATATAAGTTTCATAGAAACTATTTTTATTTTTGATTAATAACCTTATAATAATGTTTTTATTTTCAAATATCTAAATAAATAGATAAAAAACAATCAATACATTTCTTGGTCATTGAGATTCTTACAAATATTCCAGAGAAAAAAAACTTATTGTTTTTTAAATTAAACTTTTGAATATATTTAAGGAACTAAAAACTCAAAATGCTCAAATAACAAAATTCAAAAATTCTGAGCCACTAAAGTTCTCTAAAAATTATTTTTGTAAGAAATTACTTTTGGAAATGTTAAACAAATAATAAGATTACAAAACAACACAAATATTGAAATCCAAAGAAATTGTAAGAAAATTAAAAATATTCTAGTATTAGCAGCCATTAAATTTTATGTTTTTTTAAATCCAAAAATATTTAAGATAAAAAAAAGTTAGAAACTTTTCAAAAATTAAAAATTTAATAACAAGTTCGAATAAAATTTTAATTTTGTCAAATTGAATTTTAATTTTATGAGAAAAGGCAATTCAAATAATTTGATTTCTTTTATTTCTTTATTTTTTTCAAGTGTTACTATTTCATAAATGAATTACGTGGCTCAACAATGACAAGCATCATTTATCACACAGCCTGAAAATTAACAGCCTATGAAATTGAGATTTACATCACTTTATTATATATGCAAAACTACTAGTTTATTGAGCTTGGTGCCTGAAAAGGACTAAGATTCATTTTTGCATTTTCTTTCTTGTATTTGGAAATATTAATAAATTAAAATTTGATAATTTCTCAAAAAAATAAATAATGAATATTACCTTATAATTTTAATATCTTGTCTTATGTTTTGAATCACATATGATAATAACATCACCATTTTTCATTACAAAATCTTTAATGAGATTTTAGATTTTTTTTCTTGTTTTAAAAAGTATTTTTAAGTGAAAATAATCTTTACTGTTATTCCAAGAACTACTAAATTTATAAACAACTTGCTTTAAAAAATCATTTGAAAAAAAAAATACTTGGATTATGATAAAAAAGCAATTAAATTTCAAATTTTACTTTAATGATGATAAAGCCACTTGGATGCCGTATTGAGAAAAAAAAAGAGAAGACACATCCACAATGATAACTTTAAATGATGATTGACATGACTAAAAAATTGATGTTTTCTCCTAAGTGCAGGAATGTCAAAGTAATAAATAATTCAGCAAGACTAGAGTCGAATCACAGGGAGATTAATTGTATAAATTATAAATAACAACAACAACATCAATAATAATAGTAATACTAATATTAATAGTAATAAGAATATTAATATTAATAGTAATAGTAATAGTAGTAGTAATAGTAATAATAATAATAGTACTAATAGAATAAGAAGAAGAAGAAGAAGAAAAAGAAAAAGTTGATGAGAACTTTGAGATGGAAGATCAATGTAAGGACTAAACAATGATAATAATAAATGTTAAGGTTAGAGGATCCACTATAAACTCTTATTATTCAATTGGAAACCACACACAAAAGAGGTTCCAATCAGATTATGAATTGTTAACATGATTACATTAGTTATCTTATTTGAATAATGTTAATACTTGTAAATGTTGTTAGGTATTCATGATTATAACTTACGTTAACAATAAATCAAGTTCTTTTCATAACTCAGGTGTCAGTTATAGCATACAGTATGATTTATGAAAGTGCCAAGCATTTATTGTACCAAGTGTTATACAATATAAATCTAGATTAACCATTTGACAAGTAAAGTATTAAAGAGTGAATAAGATAACAAATATAAAACATGTAAGTATTAAACATTAAAGTCCATATTAAGTTTACACTATACTTATTCTTACACCATTAGTGTAACCTTTTCACCTTGACATAATAAATTTAGCTGAACATAAAGAAAGAAAGAAACATAAATAAACAAAATAAAAATATAAATAAGATAAAGTTAACTAAATAAAGAAAATGAGATGAAAGACATAAACTTAATATTAATAAAAGCAAATAATAAGCAATACAAAGAGAGAAAACAAGATCATGATCTTGATCTTAATCTAGAAACCAAGATGCCTAAATACATGAAAAATGCCTCCTTTTATAGACCAAAATTGGAAACTATTGATTTTATGACTAATTGATGAGTGGGTGGCCAACTTTTGACTTAGTGACAATCCTTATCTTCTCTTATCTACCTAAAACGTCATTGATAACATCAGAATGAGAACCTCTTGAAAATATGAAAGTTGTAGGAAATTGTCTCAGCTTTCTAGAAAAAAAATAGAGGACATTTGAACTTTTAGAACTTTAGATATGGGCCAAACATTGAACATTGTTCAGGCTATATAATAGATTTAGACTTTTTCGTTGTTACTACAATTTGGATTTTTAAATCCTGCAGCCCGAGCAATGTTTAGTGTTTGATCCATATCTGAAGTTCTACAAGATCAAATGACCTCTATTGTTTTTCTTAGAAAGCTGAAACAATTTTCTACAACTTTCATGTTTTCAAGTGGTTCAAATTCTGATGTTATCAATAACATTTTGGGCAGACAAGAGAAGATAAGGATTGTCACCAAGTCAAGAGTTGACCAACTACTCATCAATTAGTCATCAAATCAATAGTTCTCAATTTTAGCCTATAAAAGAGGCACATGCCATACAATTAGGCATCTTGATCTCCATATCAAAATCATGCTCTTGCTTTCTCTCTTTATATTTTTACAATGTTTAAGTTTTATTTTCATTAATATCTTGTTTATGGCTTTCAATTCCTTTCCTTTACTTAGTTAACTTTTATCTTATTTATGTTCTTATTTTGTTTATTTATTTTTCTTTCTTTCATTATGTTTAGTTAAATTTATTATGTCTAGGTGAATGTTATGATTATTGCAAATAACCATTGAAAAAATATTTACCAAGATACGTCTCAAGAGTCAATAAAATTCCTCCTTACTTTGCCATTGTAGTAACAATAGTTTGCAAATAGTTTATGAAAAATAAAACACATTAGTTTTTTTTTTAATATCAACTACTGCCCTCTCCCCCCAATCAAAATGATACATTGTCCTCAATATTTTAAGGTAGAAAGATAGAGTATAGAAGACATTACATGAAATAATGACTACTAACAAACTTGAAACACACTTAAACAAATATAAAAAACAAAAAAAGAAAAATATTATACTATTAATAAAACCAAAAGACACAAGTTTTTACAAACTAAGACTCAAATCATAGTTGTGATTGTGGCTCACATGTTTTCCTAGTTTTATATCTAAGAATGACTTAAACGCCTTCTATGAGTCGAGGATAGGTTTCCCATCCAGTTTTCTTAAAAACTGACTAATAGGATCTTTTTTAGTCAGATTCCCAAAACTAAGTCGATCATGTTCTTTATGAAAATAAGGCCATAAATCATGAATTGCACGATGCACATCTCCACTACGATGCGTCTCAAGAGTTAATAAAAGATTATCTAAAGACACTTTACTCAGGCTATCCTTAATGAACTGTATTTTATCTTCACGGTTTATAGATACCATTCCTAAAGAACGACATTGTGCATTACAAGTCCATCTGGCATATTGATGACATACTTTCAGTTGTTTTGCATGATGTTTCTTTACAAAAGTGTTTTTACCTGTTCCAGGCATGTGTGAAATGAAGGAATTAGAGGACTCACTTGATAATTAGATCTTCAATCAGCCATCGAATCTGTTCAAGAATTCTATAATTCATTAAAAACCTCGATTTTGCACACCTAGTGATTAGTACTTAAAAGTGCATTTTTATCATGGTTTTATATCATCATTTTGCACTTGAAGTATCAATAACTCCTTAACTAAAATAGGTTTTATAATAATATATCTAATAATATAAGATACCTATAATTTATGGTAAATGTCTATTTTTAATGCAGGCCTATCACATAAATGAAAGGATTGATTGATGACTTGAAGAACTTAAATTGCAAGGATAAAGAGATGGTCAAACTTAGAAAAGAGATGTCGGTGCAATCCAAACCGGAACACTATTCGGTAATTGGGTCATATCTGGAGCTACAGATCTCAGATTTAGATCCACTTTATATGGATGGAAAGGTAAGACATAGGCCTACAACTTTCATATGGAGCCCAAGATCTAAAAAGGCCATTATCAAGTCCAAATTGTAGCAACAACAAAGAAGCCCGAATCTATCTTCCAGCCCGAGCACTGTTCGGTATTTTGGCCATATCTCGAGTTCTAGAAGTCCAAATGAGCTGAATGTTTTACACAAGAAAGCTGAGACAATTGCCTACAACTTTCATGTTTGCACCTGGCTCCAGTTTGGACGTTATTAATGACTTTTTAGGCAGACAAGAGAAGATAAGGATTATCACCAAGTCAAAAGTTGGCCACCCACTTATCAATTAGTCATCAAATCAATAGTTCCCAATTTTGGCCTATAAAAGGAGGCATTTGCCATTCATTTAGGAATCTTGGTTTCCAGATCAAGATCATGCTCTTCCTTTCTCTCTTTGTATTTTTTATGCTTTGTTTTCATTAATATTAAGTTTATGCCTTTCATTTCCTTTCCTTTATTTAGTTAACTTTTATGTCCTTATTTTGTTTATCTATTTTTATTTCTTTCATTATGTCTAGCTAAGTTAATTATGTCAAGGTGAAAAGGTTACACTAATGGTGTAAGAATAAGTATAGTGTAAACTTAATATGGACTTTAATGTTTGATACTAACATGTTTTATATTTGTTATCTTGTTCACTCTTTAATACTTTGCTTGTTAAATGACTAATCTTGATTTATGTTGTATAACACTTGGTACAACAAATGCTTGGCACTTTCATAGCCCATAATGTATGGTATAACCGACACCTGAGCTATGAAAGGAACTTGATTTGTTGTTAACATAAGTTATAATCATGAATGCTTGACAAGATTTACAAGTATTAGCATTAATTGAATAAGATGACTAATGTAATCATGTTAACAATATATAATCTGATTGGAACCTCCTTTGTGTGTGGTTTCCAATTCAATAATAAGAGTTTATACTATACTTGTTTGATATACCATTAGTGGAACCTCTAACCTTGACATTTGTTATTATTATTGTTTAATCCTTACATTAATATTTCATCTCTAAGTTCTCATCATCATCATCTTCTTCTTTTTCTCTTTCTTTATTACTACTACTACTACTACTACTACTACTACTACTACTACTACTACTATTAATAATATTATTATTACTATTACTATTGTTGTTATTGTTATTGTTATTATTGTTGTATTATTGTTATTATAATTTGTACAATTAACCTCCCTGTGGTTCGACCCCGGTCTTGCCGGGTTATTTATTACTTCGACACTCCTGCACTTGGGAGAAGACATCAATCTTTTAGTCGTGTCACCTAGCTTGGTAAATTTTTGTAATTGCATTTTGAGGCAAAGCGAGAAAATACTTTTTCAATTTTTCAAGAGTGGTGTCTATTTTTTAAGATGAGAAATGGAAAAGAGATACAAAAAAAAAAGAAGAAACAAAGAATTAGACAAATATATATGCAAATATCAATTATCATGGGAAACTGAAAGAACCAACTTAAGTCATGGAGTACCGTTATCTGCCATTTAACCAAGGTGAGAGAGACTAACAAACCAAGAGTCATAAATAAAAAAACACAAAAACAATGTGAGAAGAACAAAATAATCAACCTTTATCTACAGGATCATTCAAATCAGTGGATTCATTTTCATTTGGAAAGTTATCAAATTACGCTTTCAAACGATGTCCATTTACCTTAAAAACATATCATTCTTTGGATTCTTAATATCAAAGGCCTCATAAGGATACGCATGTTTCTTAATAAATGGACTGCTCCATCTTAATCTTAGCTCTCTAGGGAATAAATAAAGTCAAGAATTACAAAACAAAACTTTTTAACCAGTATCAACTTTTGATAATTTTCACAAGTTTTGCAGAATGCATGCATGTCCTTGAACATGGTGGGCTAATAAAATCCATTTTGAAAGATTATCGTAACTTTTTTTTTTAACAAGAAATGACTCCTACATGTTTCAGAATGACAAAGTTTAATAACACTACTTACCTCATTGTCAGAAATTTATCTTTAAAATATTTGATTAGGACAATATTTGAATAAGTTAGGGTTATCCCAATAAAAGTTCTTTACTTCGTTCAAAAACTTTCCTTTGTCTTGGGTACTCCAATGAGCTGGCAAATCTCTTGAAGCAGAAAAAATTGATATTTTTATCATACTAAGGCATTGGACTATCAAAAAGTAAGGATTCGTCAGGAAAGTAATCATTGATTGGTATGATGTCAGATGTCGAATCTGTTATCATTCTTGATAAAAGATCTACATCAATATTTTGTATGCCTTTTTTATTTGTGATTTCTTCTTGATAATAAATTATTTGCACATCTTTAGATTCATCAAACTCTATTTTACTTATGGTAGATTCAAATTGATTATAAACTAATTTGTAAATAAGCTTTACTTCTTGTGAATCATTATCATCTCCAAGTTGTTTGCAAATGTTAAAAATATTTATCTTCAATGTCATGTTTCTAAAAGATAGCTTCATCAGTCCATTCCTATAATTAATCAATGCATTAGAAGTTGCAAGAAACAGATGTCCTAAAATAACATGAAATGAATTACATGCTTCAACATGTTGTGTGTCCAAGACATTAAAATCCATAGGATAAATGAATTTATCTACTTGTACTAACATATCTTCAACTATTCTTTTAGGCACTTTTACAGATCTATCAACAAGTAAGAGAGTCATAGAAGTTGGTTTTAACTCACATACATTGAGACTTTAAAAAACTGAATATGAAAATAAATTCACACTAGCTCCAAGATCAAGTAAGACTTTTTTAATTTTATGTTCTTCAACAAAGCAAGAAATTATAGGATAACTAGGTCTTTATATTTCAAAACATTATTATTCTGAAGAATAACACTTACTTGTTTGACTGAAAAGGCTTTTTTTTTTTCACATTCAATTTTCTTTTCATAGTGCACAAATCTTTCAAAAATTTAGTATAAGAAAAAACCTGTTTAATAACATCCAGAAAAGGTATATTGATCCTTACCTATTTGAAAGTTTCAAAGATTTCAGAATTGTGATTGACTTTTCTTTGTTCGGTCATAACATGAGGAAATGGAAGTGCTGGCGGGGAATCAGTCTGTTTTTTGTAATTTTCAGATTGAACCCCTTCTTTACCCTCAGAGATTGACTCATCATCTTTCTCATAAGGTTCAAGAGTGAGTTTTTCAATAACGTTACCACTGTAAAGAGTAGTGACTGATTTGACTTTATCCATGTGTTGACTTTCAGAATTACTTGCATTTGCATTGTATTGCCCCTTAGGATTTTGTTATGGTTGAGATAGAAACTTACCTTTCTCTTGAAAACTGAGAGCAGATGTTAATTTTATAAGAGTATCTTTAAAATCTGTTATGCTTTGAACAAGTTGAGTATTGATTGCCTTTTACTTTTCAATGAATGCATTCAAAGTTTCCTCAAAATTTCTTTTAGCAGGTAGAGCATAAGGAGGTGTATATCCATGAGAATTTTGAAAATTATAGTGTGTTTGAAACTATGGTTGTGAAGTTTGTGCATTGTTACTCTTCTAACTAAAATTTGAGTGATTTCTCCAACCAGGGTTGTATGTTTGTGAGTATGGGTCATGATTGGGCCTTTGAAAACTATATAAAGCATGAGCTTATTCATAAAGACATTACTTAAAAAAAAAGCAAGGTTGGACAATCATTGATTGAGTGTTCATTGGTTTCACATATTTAACAGACAATGTCTTGAACAGATTTTAATTGACCACTCGTTTTCAATTCTAGTGCCTCGACTTTTCTAGCTAAAGATGCAAACTTAGCTTGGTGGTCATGATCTTCCCTAAGGTTGTACTTATCTCCAATATATGTATGAGGTTTATTTTTACTTGGTGCCTCATACGTGCCTATAATGTCCTAATTTTGAGCATTTTCAGCTAACAAGTTTAAGTTCTCCATTGCTTCATCACGGTTTTTATCTTCAAAGGTTCCATTGCATATCAATCAAACCATTTGCCTATCTTCAGGTGTTCAGCCTTCATAAAAATATGAAACCAATCTCCATTTTTCAAAGCATGATGAGGGCAAGTATTAAGCAAGTCTCGATATCCATCCTAACATTAATAAACTAGTTTTTAAGTGAAAGTGGTGATTTATCTTTTGAAAGAGTTTGTTCTATGAGATGAGAAAAACTTCTTTGAAAATTATTGTTGTATTTCATCCCAAGCATAAATAGATCCAGGTCTCAAATTTTGTAGTCATATTTTAGCTTTATCTTTTAATAAAAAAGAAAAAAAAATTTTATCTGATGGTGTTTATGCTATAATTTAAGTCATTATAGGTGTTATAGATCTCCTCAAATTCCCTTAAATGCAAATATGAATCTTTCAAATCTAAGCCATGAAAAGAAGGTAAAAGTTAAATAATTCCTGACTTAAAATTAAAATGAGATGCATCAGGGGGAAAAACTATGCATGTTAGTGCACTTGTTCCTGTGGGATTCATATAGTTTCTAAGTATTTTAACATGGTTATTCTCATTATGAAGTGAGTGATTATCTTCTTTGACTATATTTTATGAAAATGATGAGGATACCTTACAAAGACTACCACTTAATATACATGACCACACTCTCATGCACGTGTAGGAGTAGAATAAAAGGAAGAAAAAAACAAAAGAAAAAGAAACAAAATAAAAGAAACAAAGTTATATACAAGAAAAGTGAAAATAAAAAATAAAATAAATATTATAATTTGTATAAGAATTTACCTCCTTGGTAATGGTACCAAAAACTTGACACAACTAAAGGATTGATGTTTTCTTCCAAGTGCAGGAGTGTCAAAGTAATAAATAACCTGGCAAGACCGGGGTCAAACCACATAAAGGTTAATTGTACAAATTATAAATAACAACAACAACAACAATAATAATAGTAATACTAATATTAATAGTAATAAGAATACTACTAACAATAATACTAATATTAATATTAATATTAATATTAATATTAATATTAATAGTAATAGTAATAGTAGTAGTAGTAGTAGTAGTAATAATAATAATAATAATAACAATAATAATAGAATAAGAAGAAGAAGAAGAAAAAGTTGATGAGAACTTTGTGATGGAAGATCAATGTAAGGACTAAATAATGATAACAACAAATCTTAAGGTTAGATGATCCACTGATGGTATTTTAAACAAGTATAGTATAAACTTTTATTATTCAATTGGAAACCACACACAAAAGAGGTTCCAATGAGATTATGAATTGTTAGCATGATTACATTAGTTATCTTATTCGAATAATGCTAATATTTGTAAATGTTGTTAGGTGTTCATGATTATAACTTATGTTAACAATAAATTAAGTTCCTTTCATAACTTAGGTGTCGGTTATACTATACAGTGTGTGCTATAAAAGTACCAAGCATTTAGTGTACCAAGTATTATACAAAATAAATCTAGATTAACCATTTGACAAAGAAAGTATTAAAGAGTGAATAAGATAACAAATATAAAATATGTTAATATCAAACATTAAAGTCCATGTTAAGTTTACACTATACTTATTCTCACATTATTAGTGTAACCTTTTCACCTTGACATAATAAACTTATCTGAACATAATGAAAGAAAAAAATATAAATAAACAAAATAAGAACATAAATAAGATAAAAGTTAACTAAGTAAAGGAAAAGAGATGAAAAACATAAACTTAATATTAATGAAAGCAAAATACAAGCAATACAAAAAGAGAAAACAAGAGGATGATCTTGATCTGGAAACCAAGAGGCCTAAATGCATGGCAAATGCCTCTTTTTATAGGCCAAAATTAGAAACTATTGATTTGATGACTAATTGATAAGTGGGTGACCAACTCTTGACTTGGTGACAATCCTTATCTTAGCTTTCGAGGAAAATAAATAGAGGTCATTTGGACTTCTAAAACTCCAGATATGGGCCAAACACTGAACAGTATTAGGGCTGTAGGAAAAATTCAGACTTTTTCGTTGTTGCTATAATTTAGACTTGAAAATGACTTTTTTAAAAAGTTGTTGGCCTATGTATTACCTTTTCATCCATACAAAGTAGGTCTAAATCCGAGATCTACAACTTCAGATATGAACCAATTACAGAACAGTGTTCTAGTTTGAACTGCACTAGCATCTTTTTTCTAAGTTTAACCATTTCTTTATCCTTTCAGTTTCAGTTCTTAAACTCATCAATCAATCCTTTGATTTACATAATAGGCTTGTATTTAAAATGAATATTTGCCATAAATTAAATGTATCTTATATTATTAAATATATTATTATAAAACATGCTTTAGTTAAGGAGTTATTGATACTTCAAGTGCAAAATGATGATATAAAACCTTGCTAAAAATGCACTTTTAAGTACTAATCAATGATAAAGCCAAATCCAATGAGTTTAAATAGAAAAAATTGTTAAACTATATTATTCATTTCTTTATTTTAATAATAAAAGCTATAATTAAAAACTAAATCTTAAGCAAAAATGAAAAAAAATCTCATAAATCAAATAGAACATAGGTTTCTTACTTTGCTTTAACAGAACAAAAAGAAAATAGAACGTAAGGTAAACTAATTTAGATAAAATAGAAAAAAGCAATAAAGAAGTAAAAGAAAAATTTATAAATAAAAGTTAGAAAAGAAAAATTATAAATAATGAATAAATTACAGAAAGAAATTGTGTAAATGAGGTTAATTCTCAATAATTGAATGTCCTATTTATAGTGTTATAGAGTTTAAATCGTATGTGAATTACTATTCTTGTCTTTATATGAACTTTTTATAATAAATAAGGAATTTACACTAAGAATTCTAATACAATTTGAAGACATATTTTTTTTTGGAAGTTATATGAAACATAACTAAATTGTTATACATTTTAGTTTAATCTTTAAAGAGATCTTATTTTGAATAAGACGTGATAAGCTAATCATTCATGTAAATTTTTATTTTTGTGACCAATTGTTTTTTCATGATTAATCATGACTTTTAACTCTCTTAATCTATCATGACTTATAATCCTTGATCAATTGTATCTTTCTGTTTTAGTTGATTTAGACTTGGTTGATTTTATTATACTTAGTTGATTTTATTATGTTCAGTGAATTTTAGTTTTTTTCTTCTTTGTCTAGTCTTAAATTATAGTTTTTTATTTAGTTGATAGATGAATATTCATTTTTAGTGTAAAAAAAATAGATGCAATTTTAAATATGAAGGTTATGCTTTTACAACACCATATCTTGTAATATGAGTGTTTGTTTGTGCATTCATCTTATAGTATAAAGTTAAATTAATTGATGTTTGTAACAACTTTAATATTAAGTAATTTGATTTAGAATCTTGAATTGCAGTTTTAGTTCTTTTTCAAAATAATTATCACTTATACTAATAATAATAATAATAATAATAATAATAATAATAATAATAATAATAATAATAAACAAAGTATATGCTAATTCTATCACTACAAAATCACAATTAATTTTTTTATAATAATTTTGACCCATTGATATTATAGTTATTAAATCAATCAAATGTATTATTCTAAATTATAAGTAATAAAATAAAAATTCTAAATCATATATGAAATCTCTTACAAAATTGAAATCATTAGTTTAGATTCATAGACCTAATGAATATTTATTTTTGAAAAAAATTTTATATGAAAAGTAGGCAACACAAAAGTGGCCCACAAACAAACCGAAATACAAGAGGAAATATCTCGTAAAATTATCCTTTTCCTCTTGACCGTCTTTCAAGCTAAATAATAAAAAGAGTCCTACTTGTTCTATATTTGTTATCTTGTTCACTCTTAAATACTTTGTTTGTTAAATGACTAATCTTGATTTATATTGTATAACACTTGGTTCAACAAATACTTGGCACTTTCATACCCCATACTGTATGGTATAATCGACACCTGAGCTATGAAAGGAACTTGATTTGTTGTTAACATAAGTTATAATCATGAATGCTTGATGAAATTTACAAGTATTAGCATTAATTGAATAAGATGACTAATGTAATCATGTTAACAATCTATAATCTGATTGGAACCTCCTTTGTATGTGGTTTTCAATTGAATAATAAGAGTTTATACTATACTTGTTTGACATACTATTAGTGGAGCCTCTAACCTTGACATTGTTTGTTATCATTATTTAATCCTTACGTTAATTTTCCATCTCAAAGTTCTCATTAACGTTTCTTTTTCTTTTTCTTTTCTTTTTCTTTGTTATTGTTACTACTACTACTACTACTACTACTATTACTACATTATTATTATTAGTATTATTATTGCTACTATTATTATTGTTGTTGTTATTGTTACTATTGTTGTTGTTTATAATTTGTACAATTAACCTCCTTGTGGTTCGACCCCAGTCTTGCCGGGTGATTTATTACTTTGACGCTCCTACACTTGGGAGAAGACAACAATCTTTTAGTCGTGTCATTAACCAAAGACGACTATGATAATTGGTGTATCATAGTTCACAAGAGTGTATAGAGATTGTTGAATATGGCTATGATGAACTAGAGTATAAAGAAGTAGAAGATTTATTACAAGAGGCACAGAAACAACTCCTGATAGCCAATAGAAAGAATGATAATAAAGTAAAGACCATCATTTATCAAGGTCTTGATGAAGCCACTTTTGAGATCATTGCTTCTATAGAAACTTCAAAAGAAATATGGGAGGCTCTCCAATAAAAATACAAAGGTGCTGACAGAAAAAGATTCATCTTCAATCTTTGCGAGGTGAATTTGAATCAATACAAATGAAGTCATCAGAATCTATTTCTGATTATCACACAAGAATTATGGTGATAGTTAATCAGATGAGAAGAAATGGAGAAGTCCTCTCAGATGCTCAAATTACTTAAAAATTTTAAGATCCCTAGATCCAAAATTTGATTTTGTTATTATTGCTATTGAAGAATCCAAAGAAGTGGACAAGTTGATGATGGATGAGCTTATGAGTTCTTTGCAAGCTCATGAGCAAAAGATTGTGAAAAAAAATAGAGATAAGGCAATTAAGCATGCCTTACAATCAAAGTTGTCTCTCAAGGAGGGCAGGGAGATTTCAACAAGTGGATATACCACTCAAGAAAAGAGTCAACAAAGATGAGGAGGATTTCAATAATTTCATGAAAAAGGATATTATAATATAAGATTTAAAGGAAAAGGAGGCCGGGGACAACAAGTATTTACTACTAGAGGAAGAGGAGGCGGTTACAATAATCATGATAAGAGAAATATCCAGTGTTATAGTTGTAATCAATTTTGGCACTATAGCATTGAATGTCGAAGGAAAGCTTCATTAGAGGTACGTGAACAAGCTAACTATGCAGAGCAGGATGCTATCATTAGAGGACCAGCTGCATTATTAGTCTAACAAGGACTAGGTGAGCATCAGAAGAATATATGGTATTTGGATTTCGGAGCTAGCAATCACATGAGTGGTCAACGAGATCTATTTGGAGATCTAGATGAAACTATAAAAGGTCAAGTCGCTTTTGGAGACACGTTTAAAGTTCCATTGAAAGGAAGAGGTAACATCTTAATCTGTCTGAAGAATTGCAATCATAGCTACATTGCAGATATTTATTATATTCCAGCTATTAAGCATAACTTGCTGAGTATAGGCCAACTTTTAGAGAAAGGCTACACTCTTTTTATGAAGAATTATAATCTAATCATTAAAGATTATAGTGGAAGATTAATTGCCTATATGAAGATATCCAAGAATAGGATGTTTCCTATAAACATCCAATATTCTGCCACAAAGTGTTTGAGTGCCATCACCAATAATGAAGAGTGGCTCTGGCACCTAAGGTTGGGACATCTGAATTTCACAAGTTTGAAGATGTTTGCAAGTAAGAAGATGGTCAAAGGTATACCCCACATTGATCATCCAAATAAAGTCTGTGAGAGTTGTGTCCTTAGTAAACACCATAAATCTAGTTTTTCCAAAAAAGTCAATTAGAAAGCAAATAAGCCATTAGAGTTAGTGTATACAGATATGTATGGTCCCATAAAGCCTATGTCAACTAGACAATATAGTTACTTCTTTACTTTCATTGATGATTTTACAAGAAAGACATGAGTATACTTTTTGAAGAGGAAGTCAGAAGTATTCAATTGTTTTAAAGATTTTAAAGCAATTGTTGAGAAGCAAAGTGACTATAAGATCAGAACTGTGAGATTTGATTAAGGTAGAGAATATACAGCAAATGACTTTGAAGCCTTTTGTACACAATAAGGCATCAGACATCAAACAACACCAGTTTATACACCATAGTTGAATAGTATAGTTGAGAGAAAGAATCAAATGATTTTTGACATGGCAATAAGTCTTCTCAAAGCAAAAAATTTGCCTAAACAATATTAGGCTGAAAATATATCATATGTAGTGTATCTACTGAATTGTTGCCTAACCAAAAGTTTATAAGCTATCACTCCTGAAGAAGTATGAAGTGGTCATAAACCAAGTGTTACTCATTTTTGAGTGTTTGGTTGTGTGGTATATGCAAAGATTCCAAATGGAAGAAGGACCAAACTCGATGATAAAAGTAAGAAATGCATCTTTATCAGATAAGGTGATAGAAGGATAGGATATAAGCTTTATAATCCCATTATAAAGAAGTGATCATGAGTAGAGATGTTATCTTTAAAGAAGATAAATCTTGGTAGTGGAATGATGATCAATATTGAAGTAAAATAGATCAATATTGATTTAATCCTTGAAGATGAAGTGGAAGTAACAATAGTACTTGCAGAAGGTCCAGTAGATGAGCCATAAAGTCCAACACACAGATTCCTTATATTCAGTAGGAGAAACACACCAGAATCATCATCAACATCCTCATCAGCATCCTCATCAGAAAGAATAAGAAGGATGAAAAATCTAGAAGAGCTGCACAATGCCACTCAAGTCATAGAAGATACAACTCTATTTTATTTTTTCGCAGATAGTGACCCATTTAGCTTTAATGAAGCTATCACAAAAGAGAAGTGGATAGAAGCAATGGATGAAGAAATACATGCTATTGAAAAGAATAATTACTAGAAGTTGACAAAATAAGAAAGCAATTGGTGTCAAATGGGTCTATAAGATGAAGAAGAATGCAAAAGGTAAAGTGCAAAGATACAAAGCAAGATTAGTGGCAAAAGGCTACAAACAGAGGGAAATCATTGACTATAGAGAAGTATTTGCTCTAGTAGCCCTGCTTGAGACAACCAAACTGATGATTTCACTAGCTACACAACATAGATGGAAGATTTATCAATTCGATGTGGAGTCAGCATTTCTGAATAGCTCCCTAGAAGAAGAGATCTATGTTAAACAACCATTTGGATACAATGAAGCTAAAAATGAAGGAAAAGTATACAAGTTGAAAAAATCCCTCTACGGTTTGAAGCAAGCTCCGCATGTTTGGAATATCAGAATTGACAGGTATTTTCAAGACAATGGATTTGAAAAATATCCATATAAACACGCAATATATATGAAGAAAGAAGTAGATGACAACATTTTATTTTCATGCCTATATGTTAATCACTTGATATTCACCAGCAACAATCTTACCATGTTTGAAGACTCAAGAAAAGCATGGTACAAGAGTTTGAGATGACAGACATTAGTTTAATCACACATTTTCTTTGCTTAGAAGTAATGTGAAAGAAAAAAAGATTTTTGTATCCCAAAGCGGTTATGCTAAAGATATTCTTGAAATGTTCAAGATGGAAAGTAGTAATTCAGTATTAACACTAGTTAAAAATATAGTAGAATTGAGGAAAAGTAAAGTTAAAAATATTGATTCAACTTACTTCAAAAGCTTAGTAGGAAGCTTAAAGTACTTGACATGTACCAGACCGGATATACTCTATGGAGTTGGCTCATCAGTAGTTATATGAAGACACCAGACTAGTCTCAGTTGAATACAGCCAAGAGAATTCTTCGCTACATCAAAGGAACAATAAATGAAGGTATGTTTTTACCTTAAGTGAAAACTTCAATCTTATTGGCTACTCGGACAGTGATTGGGGTAGAGATCTAGATAAAAGGAAAAGCACAACTAGATTTGTTTTTTTTCATAGGAGATACATCTTTCACATGCTCATCCAAGAAGCAATCGATAGTAACATTATCAAGTTGTGAAGCTAAAAATGTTGCTGCCAACTCAACTGTATGCCATCTAATATGGTTAAGGAATATACTGAAGTTTTTAGGATTTCCTCAAGAAATTCCTACAAAGATTTATATTGATAATCAATCAGCGATTGCATTAGCCAAGAATCCAGTATATCATGAAAGAAGTAAACACATCGATACACGTCATTGTTTTATTCGAGAGCATGTGAAGAACAAAGAAATTGAATTGATATCCTGCAAAGCAAATGATCAAGTTACAGATATCTTTATAAAACCATTGAAGGGAGAAATATTTATCAGATTGAAGTTTATGCTTGACATGACATCCTTCGATTGAGTTTAAAGGGGGGACTTGTTGTAGTAAACTCAATCAATCACCTACGACCACCTGCAGCCACCTACTATCAACCACCACCACCACCAGCCACCTGCTATCAACCACCACCACCTACAACCATCTATTATCAATCACTATCACCTGCTGCCTTTCAATTTATGTATAAATAGGCTATTAAGTTTATGTTATTAAGTGTAAGAAACAAAAGAGAGAAACAAAAGAGAGAAAGAAAAGGTGTGTATTAAAATTGTGTGTTTGTATTTTACAAAGTTTTTCTTTTTGTAATAAAACCATGTGTTTTATCCCCTCTAAATGTTCCAAAGTCACCATAACTAGTTTCTCCACTAGTTTCTCCCACTAGCAAAAACAAGTTTTAAAAAACATTATATCTCTTGAAACCAATTCGATCAAAAAAATAAAAAGCTCAAAACAAAACAAACAAAAAAAATTTAAAAAGGACATTGATTTTTTAATGCCTTCAAGATTTGTATGTACCAACATTCAAGAAATGACAGATGAGAAAAAAGAACAGATATTATAATAAACTTTAAAAACTGAGATGATTTTTCAGGTATTCTGTAATCATCGTAATTTCAATATGCAATCTACTACAAAAAAAAAAAGAAAAAAAGAAGAGAAGGTGTTGTGGGGGTCTTAAAGCATGGGAATAGCATGCAAGGATTAACTTCCCGTTACTCAAACCGGAGGCACCAGGTTTAAGGGAACTGCCACTCTGGGCTCACCCGGGGATTCTAGGTATCCAGATGAATTAGCACGGTTGCACGTTGGACAAAATCATTCAGAGAATCCGCTTTGGAGTCTCAAGTCAGTTTGCTGAGGCTGTTGGGTTGACTCAAAATTCCACCGCACTTCACCCCCTGTAAGAACAACGATAAATGTCCCGTGGAACTGAGAAGAGAGGACGGCTCAGAGCCGCTCTCAAGTCTCATAGGAGAAAACAAAATAAAAGCGCCACCTTTCTGGATAAATGATAATGTCCTAGGTATAAAGCTAACAGGGTGTCGTGTTTTGCTCAGTGGTGACCACAGAATGCCTTTAACTATGAAATTGACCTTGTCTTTATGGTAGACAAGTCATAAACTGGAAATACACCAGTTCTTATGGGTTTTTCTGTTGGTTGAATGCTACGCGTTTCATATTGCTCATAATTTATTTTTTCTGTACGCTTTCTTGTTAATCAGCTTTCTGGAGGCCTGGTTATTTGAAGTTGCTATAGAGGCTTGATTCTCACCAACTAGGAACTCACAATTTGATCCTTCACTTCTATCCTAGAACTGGAACCTTGCGATGGTGAACCAAATCAATTTATAGATCAGCGGATCATCGATGAAAGTCACTGTGTTCATAGATCAAATTCCTGATTCTCCATTTTTATGGATCTTGAGATTGCACTGTCTCTAACTATTAGTTGAACAAAATCCTCGGTTCTGCAGTTCTATGGATTCTGGCCCAGGCCAGTTGGTCTTTGTTGTTTGTTGCGGACAATCTGACGCAGATTTCCAGCTCACTTCGCTTTCTCCTTTTGAATGTGGAAAATGCAGAAATTATCTAACAACCAAATGGGAAAGACTTTGTGGTTCAGGACCTCAGGTGAAGTCAAGTCAAGTCAACCGCGTCTTTCTAGATTGTCTTCTTGTGTTATGTCCCGCTGCCCTCACTTTCTAAAATATTTCACATCTAACACCCTTCTGAAGGGTGAAACTCGTGAATGGATGATGCCTTTTGTTATGTTAAACGGTATCTTGTACAATTTTAGCCGGTATGTCACAACTCACAAGAGCTGCTAACAATCTATTTAGTGGGCTGGCATTGAGTATATAATCTGTATCTCATGATTTTGCGCACTAAATTTGTTTATTATAATGTAATTGTCAAAGAAGGTTATGCAGATCTTACTGCATTAAAAAATAGTACGATGGTCATATAACTCAGGTGATGTATAATCTGGAATCTTTGCTTCAGGGACTCAGCTTCATCGTGCCTCCAGGAAGCTGCCTGCGGGAATGGTGCAGCTCATCCCTTGTAGTCTCTTCCTGGTTCATGTTGATAGTTTTACCGTTTGGATTACGTTTAGTTGATTGTTACGTTGTTTGATAGCAGAGTTCCCTTGTCCTCAGACCTGTCATGCATGGTGAGGATCGTCTTCATCGGGGCAAATTAATTCTTGGAGTGTGCAGAGGGATATCCCCTCATGTGGGTTAAACTTATGGTGATCATCCATTCAGAATGAACTATCACTTGACTACAATGCTTGTAGAATTATGGCTGTGGAAAATTGTAGTGCCCGTCATATCTGTGTATAATTGATCTGAAATCTTGTTTCTTTAAATAATGCGACATCGATATTATTGTATGGTTTTAAGCTTCCGCCGACCACAGTGGAGACTAGACTATACTTTTCTCAATGGAGATATACGGTGAATAAGCAATCATGTAATTTGTGGTTGTTGAGGTAATTTGTGGTTGTTGAGGTGATATGACTAAAAAATTGATATTTTTTTTTAAATATAGGAGTGTGAAAGTAATAAATAACCTAACAAGACTGGGATCGAACTACAAGAAGGTTAATTGTATAAATCATAGATAATAATAATACAACAACAATAACAATAATAGTAACAATAATAACAATAGTAGTAGTAGTATTAATAATAATAATAATAATAATAATAATAATAATGATAATGATAATAAAGAAGAAGAAGAAGAAGAAAAAAAAAAGTTATTGAGAACTTTAAGATAGAAAATTAACGTAATGATTAAATAATAATAACAACAAATATCAAAGTTAGAGGATCTACTAATGGTATGTCAAACAAGTATAGTATAAACTCTTTGACTAGTATCAAGTTTTTGATAATTTTCACAAGTTTTACAGAATGCATGCGTGTCCTTGAACATGGTGGGCCAAAAAAATTCATTTTGAAAGATTTTTGCAGCTATCACTTTTTACGAGAAATGACTCTCACATCCTTCAGAATGACAACGTTTAATGACACTACTTACCTCATTGTCAGGAATACAGTTTTGAAATATTTGATCAGGACAATATTTGAATAAGTTAGGGTTATCCAATAAAAGTTCTTCACTTCGTTCAAAAACTTTCCTTTTTCTTGGGTACTCCAATGAGCTAGCAAATCCCCTGAAGCAAGAAAATTATTATTTTTATCATACCAAGACATTGGACTAAGAGAAAGTAAGAATTCATCAGGAAAGTAATCATCGATTAGTGTAATGTCAGATGTCAGATATGTTGTCACTCTTGACAAAAGATATGCATCAATATTTTCAGTGCATTTTTCATCTGTGATTTCTTCCTGAGAATAAATAATTTATAAATCTTCAAATTCATCCAACTTATTTTTACTTAAAGTAGATTCAAGTTGATTATAAACTAATTTCTCAATATAATCTACTTCTTGTAATTCATTATCATCTTCAGGTTGCTTGCAAATGTTGAAAATATTCATCTTTAATGTCATGTTTCCAAATGATAGCTTCATCAATCCATTCCTACAATTAATTAATGCATTAGAAGTTGCAAGAAACGGACGTCCTAAAATAACAAAAAATGAAATACATGCTTGAACATGTGGTGTGTCAAAGACAATAAAATTCACAGGATAAATGAATTTATCGACTTGTACTAACACATCTTCAACTATTTCTGTAGGCACTTTTACAGATCTATCAACAAGTAAGAAAGTTACAGAAGTTAGTTTTAACTCACCTAGATTAAGACTTTGAAAAACTAAATATGGAAGTAAATTCACACTATTTCCAAGATCATGTAAGGCTCTTTCAATTTTATGTTCTCCAATAAAGTAAGAAATTATTGGACAGCCAGGATCTTTTTATTTCAAAGCATTATTATTTTGAAGAATAACACTTACTTGTTTGGCTAAAAAGGCTTTCTTTTTCACATTTAGTTTCCTCTTCACAGTGCATAGATCTTTCAAAAATTTAGCATAGGAAGGAACCTGTTTAATAGCATCCAACAAAGGTATATTGATCCTTACCTGTTTGAAAGTTTCAAAGATTTTAGAGTTGTGATTGACTTTCTTTTCTTTGGTCATGGTATGAGAAAATAGAAGTGTCGGCAGGAAATTAGTCTTTTCTTTGTAATTTTCAAATTCAACCCCTTCCTTACCCTTGAAGATTGACTCATCATCTTTCTCACAAAGTTCAAAAGTGGGTTTTCCAATAACTTTACCACTATAAAGAATAGTGACTGATTTGACTTGATCCATGTAATGGCTTCCAAAACTACTTGCATTTACATTGTATTGCCCCTTGGGATTTTGTTATGGTTGAGATGGAAACTTACCTTTCTCTTGGAAACTGAGAGTAGATGTGAATTTTACAAGAGTATCTTTAAAGTCTGTTATGCTTTGAGCAAGTTGAATATTAATTGTCTCTTGCTTTTGAATGAATGCATACAAAATTTCCTCAAAATTTCTTCTAAGAGATGAAGCATAGTGAAGTGCATATCTGTGAGGATTTTGAAAATTATGATGTGTTTGAAATGGTAGTTATGAAGTTTGTGCAATGTTATTATCACTCTTTCAGTTGAAATTTAGGTGATTTCTCCAACTAGGGTTATATGTTTGCAAGTATGAGTTGTGGTTGGGCCTTTGAAAACTATTTAAAGTATGAGCTTGTTCATAGAGACATTTCTTAAAAGAAGGCAAGGTTGAACAATCATTGGTTAAGTTTTTAGTTGTTTCACATATTTGACACACAATGTTTTCAATAAATTTTAATTGACCACTCTTTTTCAATTCTAGTGTCTCGACTTTTCTAGCTAAAGATGCAAACTTGGCTTGGAGGTCATGATCTTCCCTAAGGTTGTATGTACCTCCATTAGATCTATGAGCTTGAGTTTTACTCGATGCCTTGTAAATACCTGCGGTGTCCTAATTTTGAACATTTTTAACTAACATGTCTAAGTACTCTATTGCTTCATCAAGGTTTTTATCTTTAAAATTTCTATTACACATTAATTTAACTATTTTCTTATCTCTAAGTGTTAACCCTTCATAAAAATATGAAATCAATCTCCATGTTTTAAAACTATGATGAGGGTAAGTATTAAGCAAGTCTCGATACCTATCCCAATATTGGTAAAATATTTCTTCTGGTTTTTGAGTGAAAGTGGTGATTTATCATTTGAAAGAGTTTGTTTTGTGAGATGGGAAAAACTTCTTTAAAAATTGTTATTGTATTTCATTCCAAACATGAATGGATCCTGGTCTTAAATTTTATAGCTATGTTTTAGCTTTATCTTTTAATGAAAAAGGAAAAAGCTTTAATCTGATGGTTCATGCTACAATTTAAGTCATTATAAGTTTTACATACCTCAAATTCTCTTAAATGCAAGTATGGATTTTCTAAATCTAAGCCATGAAAAGAAGGTAAAAGTTGAATAATGTCTAGTTTAAAATTAAAATAAGATGCATCAGGAGGAAAAACTAGGCATGATGGTGCACTTGTTCTTGTGGGATTCATGTGGTCTCTAAGTGTTCTAATATGATTATTCTCATTATGAAAGGACTGATTATCTTCTTCGATCATATTTTCTGAAAATAATGAAGATACCTGCTTGACCGCTTTTTATGATCGGCTTGTTTCAACTCGCAAGTGCACGAGTGTGCGATGTAGCAATTAACTCAGTAAGATCGAGGTCATATCCATGGAGAGCTAGATCTGAAAATTAAGATAGGTAACAAAAAAAATCAAGAGAAATTAAATTAACAATAACTTGGTTGAAAAAATTTGATGGATTTGTTTTCAAAGATGAAAACATGTAAATAGATTTTAAATGACAAGAAAAAGTAAGTTTTGGTCCAAATCAATTTTAATAATGATATATTGGTGAGTCCTTCAAGATATATAAGATAACTCAACCTAATATTAGCGATGGTTATATTAGATCGGAAGATATTATAATAAAATTTAAAAAGATGAAGATTGATTATTGTTTAAGAATGAACAAGTACTTTCATATTAAGTAAGATATTGAATCAGGCAATCTCTATACTAAAACTAAAATTTATGCATAAAAATTCAAGATTGTAACATACCTAAATGATTTCTAAAATTTCCTTGCAATAATAAAACATTCATGAAGAAAATAAGAAGATAAACATTAAAATTCATTTATATCTTAAAGAAATCACCTTAACCACCATCATCCTTGATTTGGATCCAAGAAAGAGATTATCCAACCATGATTATGTATAACAACACTTTAATAAACATGAAATAACTTGAATCAAATTGAAACAATAAGTTATACAAACTAAAGAACTAAAATCTACAAAGAGGAACACAACACAATTTCAATAAAAATTCAGATACAAATATGATGCTAACTTTGGACAGCAATTTAGACCCTCCTAAAAACCTTTTTTGGAGATGTCTATTAAAACATATTTATAGGAAATTCTATCACCTTTCTAGATCTTTAAAGAACAGCTTATTTGGACACCTAAGTCAAAAGTTATGGTCACAACACCGAAAGGTGTTTTGAAAAATCAAATTAGGCTAGCTTTGCAACCACTTTGGTGCACTTTTTTTTTTTCTTATTTATGAGCTGTTTCTTTCTTCTTTTTGACCTAAAATAATGTAACAATGTCCCCTCCAGCTTTTCATCCATGTTTTTGCCTTCTTGGATCAATGAATTACTCAAAATAAATCAATTGTTATTTGTTGTGTGGACATGTATCATCATGGATTGTGCTTGTGCTGATTTAGGACTGAATTTAAGCATCATATAAGGATACAAATGTACATATTATTTAGGCTAAGATTGACATTGAAACCTTAAGTGTTTGATGGTTGAAGTTTCCACATAATATAAGACAAGTTTGGGTTTAAAATAGATTATATGATAATCTTTTATAGGATTGGAATAAAATTGATTTTTTGGGGAAAATTTAGAGTACTTATTTGAACCAAGATTTACTTCAAACATCAACTAAATTTCTCTTTAATTCTTTGTTCTAAATTCTGACATTAAATTTTCTGACATAATCCGTTTAAGCTCCAAAGACCTAGCAAAACATTAAAAGAAATTTCATTACTAAAAAGCATATAAATTATTATAAAAATCCAAATAAAAACAATAAATACATATGTAAAAGAAGAGACTTAATGATACTTTTAATGTACAATCAATATCCTATAAAGTCTACCACTTAATATACATGACCACTCTCTTATGCACGTATAGGAATAAAATAAAAAGAAGAAGAAAACAAAAGAAGAGAAACAAAGTTATATACCAAAAAAGTGAAAATAAAATAAATACTATAATTTATACAAGATCTTACCTCCCCGACAACGGCGCCAAAAACTTGACATGACTAAAAGATTGATGTCTTTTTCTAAGTGCAGGAGTGTCGAAGTAATAAATAACCTAGCAAGATCAGGATCAAACAACACAGAAGTTAATTGTATAAATTATAGATAATAATAATACAACAATAACAATAGTAGTAGTAGTGGTGGTAGTGATAGTAATGGTAGTAGTAGTAGTAGTAATAATAATAATAATAATAAAGAAAAAAAAGAAGAAAAAGAAGTTGATGAGAATTTTGAAATGGAAGATTAATGTAATGATTAAGCAATGATAGTAACAAATATCAAGGTTAGAGGATCCACTAATGGTATGTCAAACAAGTATAGTATAAACTCTTATTATTCAATTAGAAACCACACATAAGAAGGTTCCAATCAGATTATAAATTGTTAACATGATTACATTAGTCATCTTATTTGAGTAATGCTAATACTTTTAAATCTCGTGAGGCATTTATGATTATAACTTATGTTAACAACAAATCAAGTTCCTTTCAGAGCACAAGTGTCTTTTATACCATACAGTATGGGCCATAAAAGTGCCAAGCATTTGTTGTACTAAATGTTATACAACATAAATCTAGATTAGTCATTTAACAAACAAAGTATTAAAGAGTAAACAAGATAACAAATAAAAAATATGTTAGTATCAAACATTAAAGTCCATGTTAAGTTTACACTATACTTATTCTTACACCATTAGTGTAATATTTTCACCTTGACATAATAAACTTAGCTAAACATAATAAAAAAAAAACAAGATAAGAACATAAATAAGATAAAAGTTACTAAGTAAAAAAAAAAGAAAATGAAAGGCATAAACAAGATATTAATAAAAATAAAACTTAAACATTACAAAAATACAAAGAGAGAAAGCAAAAGCATGATCTTGATCTGGAAACCAAGATGCCTAAATGCATGACAAATACCTCCTTTTATAGGCCAAAATTGAAAACTATTGATTTGATGACTAATTGATGAATGGGTGGCCAACTCTTGACTTGGTGACAATCCTTATCTTCTTTTTTCTACCTAAAACGTCATTGATAATGTTAGAATTGGAACCACTTGAAAACATGAAAGTTGTAGGAAATTGTCTCAGCTTTCCAGGAAAAACAATGAAGGTCATCTGGACTTCTAGAACTCTAGATATAGGTCAAAAACTTAACAGTGTTTAGGTTGCAGAACATATTCGGACTTCTTCGTTTGTGCTATAATTTGGACTTGAAATGGGCTTTTAAAATCTTAGGCTCCTATGACTGTTATAGGCCTATATCTTACCTTTTCATCCATATAAAATAGACCTAAATTTAAGATTTACACCTCCAAATATGACCCAATTACCGAATAGTATTTCGATTTGGACTGCACCATTATCTTTCTGTCCTTTCAATTTCAGTTCTTAAACTCATCAATCAATCCTTTTATTTATATGATAGGCCTGTATTTAAAATGAACATTTACCACAAATTAAAAGTATCTTATATTATTAGATATGTTATTATAAAATATAATTTAGTTAATATATTATTGATACTTCAAGTAAAAAATAATAATATAAAAATTTAATAAAAATATATTTTTAAATATTAATTAATAAACAAGATTCTTAGATGCTTCATTTTTCAACAATGTATGCATGCAAGGTAGATGTGGGCACTAGATGTGGGCGTAAACATGGGCACTGGACGTGGACGTAGTTACTTACATTGCAATTATGTTTATTCAATAATACAAAGGAGACCAAGTCTTGTTGAAAAGTAGTTACTATTCTCCGACAATAGTTATATTCTTCAGCAATTATTTCTTGTCTTTTGCATGAACTTAAAACGTGCTTTGTTTATGTTAGATGTAAAGACTGTTAATATAGCTAGTTGAATTCAATAAAGGATAACATATTTTGTCCAAAACTCTACCTCTTGTTTCTCTCTCTGCTTATATAATTATGAACTAAACACACCAATTAGATACAGTAAATCTAGATGCCCAGAATCTGAGCATCTTCACCTCTATAAATCAGTCTTTCTCTGTAGTTCATCTTGCATAACAGAGTTCAAACCAGAACAACAAACTCAAACCCTCCGAAATGTCGGCAATAGCCCCCATTTTCCTTTTAATTCACTTCCTCACCCTCTTCTTTTTCCTTCATGCACACTCCCAATTTCATGATCAAGCCGTTCTACTAAGACTGAAACACCACTGGCAAAATCCGTTGTCTCTTGAGCAATGGACCCCATCAAACTCCTCTCATTGCACTTGGCCTGGAGTAGTCTGCAACGATAACTACGTCACTCAACTCATCCTTGATAACAAGAACATCTCTGGAACTATCCCACCCCTTCTTTCAGACCTTAAGAACCTCACATTTCTCAACTTTTCTAATAACAATATTATTGGAAAGTTCCCTGTGGCTGTACAAAACCTGTCCAAGTTGGAGATCTTAGACCTCTCTCAGAACTATATTGTTGGCACAATTCCTGATGATATTGACAGCTTGGCTCGCCTCTCATACCTTAACCTTTATGCAAATAACTTCTCTGGTAATATCCCAGCAGCCATCGGACGGTTACCAGAGCTAAGAACTCTCCGTCTTTATGACAATCAGTTTAACGGCACTTTCCCTCCAGAAATAGGCAACTTGTCTAAGCTTGAGGAGTTATCTATGGCTCACAATGGCTTTTCTCCATCAGGGTTGCATTCCAGTTTCACTCAGCTGAAGAAACTGAAGACGTTGTGGATTTCCGGAGCGAATTTGATTGGCGAGATTCCACAAATGATTGGAGAAATGGTAGCATTGGAGCACTTGGATTTATCCTCTAATAAACTAACTGGGAATATTCCTGGCAGTTTGTTCATGTTGATGAATTTGAGAGTGCTATGGCTTTACAAGAACAAATTATCTGGAGAAATTCCTCGGGTTGTTGAAGCTTTGAATTTGACTTCTGTCGATCTTTCGGATAACAAATTGACTGGTACAATACCTGTTGATTTTGGGAAGCTTGACAAATTATCAGGTTTGAGAATGTTCTTGAATCAGTTATCTGGTGAGATCCCAGAAAGCATTGGTCGTCTTCCCGCTTTGAAATATTTTCGGTTATTTAGCAACAATTTATCAGGTTCAATCCCTCCAGATCTTGGGCGATACTCAGCCCTTGAAGACTTCCAGGTTTGTTCCAATAGGCTTACTGGGAACCTGCCTGAATATTTATGCCATGGAGGCAGCTTAAGAGGCGTGGTAGCTTTTGATAATAAGCTCGGTGGAGAGTTGCCAAAATCACTTGAGAATTGCAGTAGTTTGCTAATAGTAAGTATTTCAAATAACGCATTTTTTGGCAATATTCCTGTTGGTTTATGGACAGCTTTAAATTTGCGACTACTGATGATAAGTGATAATTTGTTCACTGGAGAGCTTCCTAATGAAGTTTCAACTAATCTTTCACGGCTCGAGATAAGTAACAACAAGTTCTCTGGTAGTATTTCCATTGAAGGGAATTCTTGGAGGAAACTGGAGGTCTTCAATGCGAGCAATAACCAATTTACTGGCACTATCCCTCTTGAATTAACCGCTCTTCCTAATCTGGCGGTTCTTTTACTTGATAAGAACCAGCTTACCGGAGCACTTCCATCTGACATCATCTCATGGAAATCTTTAACAACTCTAAACCTCAGTCAAAATCAATTTTCTGGACCGGTTCCTGAAAAGTTTGGTTTCCTACCTGACCTTGTCAAACTGGACTTATCAGATAATCAATTTTCTGGTGACATTCCACCACAACTTGGTTCTCTGAGGCTTGTTTTTCTCAATCTCTCTTCCAATAATCTCATGGGGCAAATCCCCACTCAGTATGAAAATGCTGCTTATGCCACTAGTTTCTTGAACAACCCTGGTCTTTGTACAAGAAGGTCATCCCTATACCTTAAGGTTTGCAATTCCAGACCTCAAAAATCAAGCAAAACTTCAACCCAATTCCTACCCCTGATATCAAGTACTTTGTTTGCAGCCTTTCTGTTAGCGTTGTTATTTGCATTCATCATGATCAGAGTTCACTGGAAGAGAAACCATAGATTGGATTCAGAATGGAAATTCATCAACTTCCATAAGTTAAATTTTACTGAATCAAACATATTTTCAGGATTGAAAGAAAGCAACCTGATAGGAAGTGGTGGATCAGGAAAAGTATATCTTGTTGCTGCAAATGGATTTGGTGATGTAGCTGTGAAAACAATCTCGAATAACAGAAATTCAGACCAGAAACTTGAGAAGGAGTTCCTTGCAGAAATTGAGATACTGGGTACCATAAGGCATTTGAATATAGTGAAGTTGCTTTGTTGTATTTCCAATGATAACTCGAAACTTCTTGTTTACGAGTACATGCAGAATCGTAGTCTTGATCAATGGCTGCATTCAGAGAGAAAGGCAAAAAGTGCATCAGCTTCAGGGAATCATGTTGCTTTGGACTGGGCCAAGAGGCTGCAGATTGCTGTGGGAGCTGCCCAGGGTCTGCGCTACATGCATTATGACTGCTCTCCTCCCATAGTACACCGAGATGTCAAGTCAAGCAATATATTGTTGGATTCTGAGTTCAACGCAAAAATCGCTGATTTTGGTTTAGCAAGGATGCTTGTTAGGCAGGGAGAACTTGCTACTGTTTCTGCTGTGGCTGGTTCTTTGGGCTACATAGCTCCAGGTAATAAGAAAAGACGTTTCATATTGTCACCATTTTTGTGCATTTGTTTCCAAGTTCGTTATACTTTATAACTTGAACTGCAGAGTATGCTCAAACAGTAAGAGTGAATGAGAAGATTGATGTTTACAGCTTTGGAGTTGTCCTTCTTGAACTAGCGACAGGGAAAGCAGCTAATTATGGTGACGAGGATACGTGCCTTGCCAAATGGGCATGGCGTCACATGCATGAAGGAAAACCTATAGACGATGTGTTAGATGAGGAGATAAAGGAGCCTTGTTACGTGGATGAGATGAGAGATGTTTTCAAACTAGGGGTGTTCTGTACCAGCATGTTGCCTTCTGAAAGGCCTAACATGGAGGAGGTTGTGCAGATCTTACTTGGTAGGAACCGTCGATGGGTCTGTGGAAGGAAGAATATGAGACATGCATGAGTACGCTTCCACTCCTTTGCTCAACTCCTCAAAAAAGCCAGAGGTTGTCGGAGAGTGATGGCAGTTTGGCATCCAATAAAGACACATGGCTTCGCCTTAATAGAATAATAATATCCACCTCTGGAGTTCAGATTGTAAAATATCAGTCGTTATGCATAATAATATAATGAACTAGTCTGCAATGGTGGAACCCTTCTAAATCTCTGGAGGAGGGAACTCGCACCTGTAACGCTGTGGCTTTCTATATATGGTCTTCTTTTGGGTATGCTGTGGTTTACTACAGCACTACTTAGTTACTGAAGATTTTTATTTGATTTGATAATGATTAGCATAGCATTAGCCATTAGTTGTCCCCTCTGTGTTACTTGGTCAAAGATTTACATTAAAAAAAAAAAAAAGGTTTCTCCCACAGAACATAGCTGGAAATGGTCATTTTTTAACTAATGGTTAAAAAACAATTTTGAAAAAAAAAAAAAACAATGCAATTGGCTCCTCAGGTTCCATGACCCTAGAGGCCCCCATGGTTTTGATTGTTATAAAAACACCTTTACAGTTTTAATTTGGATAGTTTAGGTCTTATAATTAGATTTGTTAGACAGTACAAGTCACTTCCTCTTTGATCGAATTGAGGTTCTATTGATTCTTACTTACTAAATAAATAAATAAATAACAGAGTTTCTACACGTTTTTTTAGCTTTTTATAATAAAGTAAAAAGAATTTCCAACAGAAATAAAAAACTTTCCACAAAATGATGCCACCTAGCTCTTGCGATGGAAATATCGAAGCCCGCCCACGTAAGCCACAGGAATTGGCTATTGTTGTCGTGGTCTGGGGTCACACAGTTCAAGACACGACCTTTTAAGTTTATTGATCCGAGGTATGAGTTATTTCTTGTCCAGTCTTCGACTATAACTGGTTATCTGTATGCTCTAGCGGATGGACCGTGGACAATCCTTGGACCCAGCCATAGGATCATAATTTTCAAGCATAATCAGGACACATTACAGGAGTGGTGTTTTGGGTGCATTTTCTTTGCCTTACCAGTTGATTGGTAACACGGTTACGATTGATTATAATACCCAGACCAATCAGAGAGGGAAATTTGCTAGTGTAATGGTTTTGATACTGATCTTCATCTGAAAGTGTCTTATGAGGGGTTGTCCCAAGTTTGTTACGCTTATAGTCATGTTGGTCATAATAGCGTCCTTTGCCTTTCAAAATTCCTGAGAAATCAGCCAGTAAAGATGATGGTAACTGTCAACGGCGACTATGGTTGCTCATGGAAACCTTATCCAAGTCAAGCTAAGTTTCAGAGATAGAAGGCTAAATTGGATTAGTGCTGTCATAAAATTTGAGGTCTCTCCTAAAATTATTATTTTCTTAAAAAAATTAAAAATAAAAATAAAACAAATTAAAAGCTCAATTGTACCCCATTGTATCTAAAATAGAAAAATAACATAAATACAATATAAAATTAATTGATTATCAGATAAATTTGATATACATTAAGTCTGAGGACTTAATTAGACTTTTAATAAGTAAATTTGATTTAATTATAGATCCAATTAAAAATTTAATTAAGATTAAGAGTTAAATGGGGTCAGTTTAAAAGAATTAACTAAGTGAAATGACTTAATTAGATTTTTAGTTAGCCAAATTAATTTTACTGAGGACTTAATTGGTGAAAAATTAAGTTTGAAGACTAATTTGGGTTTAATGGGGAAGATTAAAATTTTAAAAAATTTAATTTAATTTTTCCAAGCTCAATTGAATGGATAAAATCAATGATAAAATTGTAAGAAATTAGAAGTTTGAAAGTCAATTGAGGGTCAAATTTAAAAATTTCAAAATCAAAGGCAATTATGTAAGAAGCGCAGAAATTTAAAAGTCTAATTGAAGAAGATCAAGGATGAAATTGCAAGGAATCCAAAAAATTAGGGTTGATTAGGGGTTCCATTACAAAGTTTTAAAAGTTTCAAGATCAAATTAAAAAATCATAATTTCAATATTCATTGTCTTCTTTCCATTAAAAAACAAGAGAAAAATATGACCAAATGCTCACCTTTTAACCCTAGTATGTTCCTCAACCCTTCACCATACCACTCAAATATTATATCAACTTATACTTCGGTATTTTCACTCTACTTCAAAATAAAATTATAGCTCTAAAAGCACCAAACACACTTACCAATTCTTTTCTAAAAACAAACCCAACATTGTTTTGCATGCAAAAACAATCCTGGTCTTCCCTTTGTTAAGTGTAGTGTAGGACAAGCTTTTGTCATTAAGAATAGATGAGATATATTATTTAATATTAAATATCAAGATCCCATTAATCTATAAATCATAGATTCACCATTTTTATCCTATAAAAATCATACAAAACTCTAACCTAAGCAACTTAGACAAAGATGAATACTACCATAAAAACACTTTCATGAACAAATCTATTGGCCATGACTATAATAGCCCTTTCCTTGATCTCTCCAACTTGAAACAAATAAAAACAAATCTCTCAAATTAAGAACAGCCCCTTCCACCCATGACAACCACCATACGATAGCCTTTAATCCTCCACAAAACAACCCCACAACAAACTTTAAACAAACCTAAAATTACCCATAAATAGGCCATAAACCACTTCCAAACAGCCATGAAAACCATAGTTTTTAAACCTAGCCTAATCCAAGCCCGAGTTCTGGGTTTTGACTGAGTCGCTCAGGTTCATTTTTAAAAAAAATCAAAATGAAGTCATTTTAGTAAAAAAAAAACAAAAACAAAAGTTAACAGGTTGCAATCTAGTTTTTGACCGGGTCTTGCCAAGTCAACCAAGTCGCTAAGTCACCCCGTGTTTTCCCTTTCCTTATTTTTTCTTAAACCCAGCCTAGTTTCAATCCCTAATCGACCTATCAGGTTGGGCCAGGTTTTAAAAGTATGATGAAAACTTTAACCAAAACACCTTCAAACAGATCCCAACCCATACAAAGGTTCAACCACTAAAACACTATCCAAACAATCTTTTTCCATACCAAATGTATTTTTATTTGTGTGTATATGGCCTCTCTTAAAAATAAATTATATGTGTAATTTAGAATATTAGAAAATCACAAAAATAGTCTTTTTATTTTTACATATTTTTTGATTTGGTAACTAATTTATTAAATTCATAAGAACTTGGACAACATTTAAAAAATACTACAAATTTTATTTTATTTGTCCTAATATAAAAGATTGTGAACTTATATATAAAATGTATTCTCAATATTAAAAGAAAAACAATACAAAAAATATGTTTTGACTCTAGAATATCTAGGCTTTAACCTAATAATATAAGGACCTCATTATCAAGGAGGAATTTTAAAAAAAACCATTTATAGATTAATGGTTAGAAAACACAACAATACATTAGTTTATATCAGTCAAACAAACAATGCATTTTACTTTAAGTAAATGTATTAAGGGTGATATGTCCTTATATATAATTAGTCTTTTTATTTAAACTCTAAGACCATTTAAAATTTCTAGTAACCAAAATACCTACACATTATTATTGTTGGAATGAAAGATGTACTACTACTAGCTTTTCAATATGATGCTTTGATAGATTGCAAGGCTATTCGTGACATTGTTAAACTAGGACCTGAAAGAGCTACACTTGAGGAAGAATAATGGTGTTCTTAAAGACTCTAAGGTTGATGGGTTTGGTTTGTGTTTTGGGTGGAAATGGTGAAAAAGCAGTCAAAGAGGCTAGAAAATATGGTGTAAAGGTTGGACCAGGGCTCATTTTTATCAATGTTTTTAGACAGTGGAGATGTAGACAAGGTGATGGGTTGTGCTAGTTTTTTTATTTAGACAAGGTGAGGGGTTGTGCTAGTTTTTTTCTTTAAAAGTTAGTGTAGGGGCTTACTTTGGCTCCCTCCTTTTTTTGTTTTTTCTTTATGAAATTCGTTTGTTTTTATAAAGAATGAAAGAACACAAGGTGTTTCTTGGGCATGGTTTATGGCTATTAATTTGCTTGGGAATCATCTTAATTGTTGGCCACAAACCAGTAACCCGATACTACAAAACTTGCTAAACTATCAAAGCTAGTCAGGTTATAGGTTTTTTGTCGTTTATTACAGCGGCTGCACGTTTGCAAACCGGCAAAGAAAAGGATGGGAGTGTAACATCTCCATTTCCGGAACTAAAATATCAATCATAAAAAGGGAGGAACATACTAATTTATTTATTGTTTTACATTTATACAAGGTTTGTGGAAATTTCTGCTAAAGTTTTATCAGAATCTCTCTTATACCAGGAGGTTATAAGTTATCGATAAGTCACTTGTACACGTTTAATTTTTATTACTCACACACATTTCAATCATAATTCATCTCAAACATCATATTATTCTATAATATAAACGTAATCTTCTCAAATACTCGTTCTATAAGGTTGGATAAAATCTTACTTTTCAAATAAGTAAACACACATTAAGATTTCAAACACATAATGATACATTTTACATTTAGGCATTGTTTTAAAAGATGTTACTGCAATTCAAGTCTTGAAGTTCCTTAAAAGGAAAAATACATTGATATTTATGTAATCTTTGATAGAACATAAAGACTAGAAGATTTAGAAGATTATTCTTGTCGTGAACATGATGAACCTACAATAGCATAATATTCAAAAATAATTATATTAAAAACAATTATGTTCTAGATAAGAGGAAGCAATAAAACCTAAATACATATAGTCAATATTATGTATAGTTATCTTTTTTAACAATTTTCATCTAATGCTTCCAAGTTCAGAATTATTAAATAATTCCCTCCTCCATTTTTATTCCATAATTTTAAACCAATATTTGCATCTGTAAGGCCAAATGGATAATTCCTTCAAGGTGGCGCTCCCCATTTCTTTAACACTTTTAATCATTTCCCATCGAGGATACCATCATAATACCTCTTCTTCAAATTTTGGAAGGAAATGCTGACACTAATGAGTTTCATTGGTGTCATTAGTCACCCATATCAGGATCAACTAATCAAGTTCATTATAATGTCAACACCAATACGACCAATTGATGTCATTGACCATTTCCAACCCGAACTAATCAATCAATCTTTACATAACCAATTGTTATCATGGACCATTTCTAACCCGAACCAATCAATCAATCTTTACATAGCACATTGAAAAACTCTTCAAAAATGCTAATGTCAAGATTATTGACATCATTAGTTTTTATCTCATGAATAGCTAATCAAGATTCATGTGATTGCCGGTATTGACATCACCAGCTGAAATCATTAATTATTCTCAACTCAATAGTTAATCAAGTTCCATATCCCTTCTTTTAAGAATGAGTATGTCGATGTTAGTAAACCTTACTAACATCATTAGCCTCTACATTTAGGACTGGCTAATCAAGTTCAAATAATGATTATCAATTAAGTCCTTTAATACAATTCATATTCTTAAATCAATCAAATATTCAACTCCATTTTAATTTCTCGTTTATTTTGCTTATTCTTTTCTCATATTGTTTCACTCATAAATACAAGAACTAAGAATTTAACAAATTAACAAAACCCATATTATGTAAAGAGCGTAGGTATAGAACTCTTACCTACTGCAAATGCTCGGCTCGTGCTCCCTTATTGTTGTTGTGTTCCTCCTACGATTCCTTTTCAATCCATAAGCGCCCTATATTATTCCATATTCAAGTTACATTTCACAAAATGGCAAAGTCAAGAATGATAACATTTACTCTTTGTTTTTCATTATTTTAAGTCACGACGCACATTACCAAATTCAATTTCAAGTATGGTTTATTCCTTTCTAGTGTAACAACCCTGATTCTCTATATCCTTTTTCACAATACATTGGAAATTTCTAGGTAATGTTTTTTAAAAATATACAAGTTCCACCAAAAATTACACTAAAATTTCAGAAGAGTCTCCTTTATACTAGAAAGTCCCAAATTATCAACAAAATCACATCACACTTCCAATTTTAATTCACATCCCAATCTAATTATCCTCAATCTCAACCCAACTCATCATTATCAACACAACATATCTTACTCAATAACATCATATAATGTAGTTCAAGTGAAAGATTTGATTTCAATTATAAACATGCATGATTAAATAGGTACTTGAGTTACAAACTTTAGATTAAAGTCATACATTCAAATTTATAGATTAATATTACATTTCAAAATTTAAAAGATAAGTTGTTGAATCTACAAATAATATACATGGTCAAAAGCAAAATATTAGTAAACCAATATCACTCCTAACGTGACTCTGATGGACCTAAAAATATAAATTAACTATTGACACGACTAAAAAATTAATGTCTTCTCCCAAGTGCAGGAGTGTCGAAGGAATAAATAACCCGGTAAAACCGGGGTTGAACCACAGAAAGGTTAATTATACAAATTATAAATAACAATAATATAAAAATAACACGACTAAAAGATTGATGTCTTCTCCCAAGTGCAGGAGTGTCGAAGTAATAAATAACCCGACAAGACTGGGGTCGAACCATAGGGAGGTTAATTGTACAAATTATAAATAACAATAATACAACAACAATAACAATAACAATAACAACAACAACAACAATAATAATAATAATAGTAATAGTAATAGTAGTAGTAGTAGTAGTAGTAGTAGTAGTAGTAGTAGTAGTAGTAGTAGTAGTAGTAGTAGTAGTAATAATAAAGAAAGAGAAGAAGAAGAAGATGATGAGAACTTGAAGATGAAAAATTAATGTAAGGATTAAACAATAACAATAACAAATGTCAAGGTTAGAGGTTCCACTAATGGTATATCAAACAAGTATAGTATAAACTCTTATTATTGAATTGGAAACCACACACAAAGGAGGTTCCAATCAGATTATATATTGTTAACATGATTACATTAGTCATCTTATTCAATTAATGCTAATACTTGTAAATCTCGTCAAGTATTCATGATTATAACTTATGTTAACAACAAATCAAGTTCCTTTCATAGCTCAGGTGTCAGTTATACCATACATTATAGGCTATGAAAGTGCCAAGCATTTGTTGTGCCAAGCATTTGTTGTACCAAGTGTTATACAACATAAATCAAAATTAGTCATTTAACAAGCAAAGTATTAAAGAGTGAACAAGATAACAAATATAAAACATGTTAGTATCAAACATTAAAGTCCATATTAAGTTTACATTATACTTATTCTTACACCATTAGTGTAACTTTTTCACCTTGACATAACTAACTTAGCTAGACTTAATGAAAGAAAGCAAAATAGATAAACAAAATAACAACATAAAAGTTAACTAAGTAAAGGAAAGGAAATGAAAGGCATAAACTTAATATTAATGAAAGCAAAGCATAAACATTACAAAAAATACAAAGAGAGAAAGGAAGAGCATGATCTTGATCTGGAAACCAAGATGCCTAAATGCATGGAAAATGCCTCCTTTTATAGGCCAAAATTGGGAATTATTGATTTGATGACTAATTGATAAGTGGGTGGCCAACTTTTAACTTGGTGACAATCCTTATCTTCTCTTGTCTGCCCAAAACATCATTGATAACGTCAAAATTAGAGTCAGTTGAAAACATGAAAGTTGTAGGAAATTGTCTCAGCTTTCTTATGTAAATAATTCAGCTCATTTGGACTTTTAGAACTCCAGATATGGCCAAAATACTGAACAGTGCTTGGGCTAGAAGACATATTCGGGCTTCTTTGTTGTTGCTACAATTTGGACTTGAAAATGGCCTTTTTAGATCTTGGGCTCCATATAAAAGTTGTAGGCCTATGTCTTACCTTTCCATCCATATAAAGTGGACCTAAATATGAGATATATAGCTCCAGTTATGACCCAAATGCCGAACAGTGTTCCGGTTTGGATTGCATCGACATCTCTTTTCTAAGTTTGGCCATCTCTTTATCCTTGCAATTTAAGTTCTTAAAGTCATCAATCAATCCTTTTATTTATGTGATAGGCCTGCATTTAAAATGAACATTTACCACAAATTAAAGGTATCTTATATTATTAAATATATTATTATAAAACATGCTTTAGTTAAGGAGTTTTTGATACTTCAAGTGCAAAATGATGATATAAAACCATGAGATGAAATAAATAACAATGATAATAACAAATGTCAAGGTTAGAGGATCCACTAATGGTATGTCAAACAAGTATAGTATAAACTCTTATTATTCAGTTAAAAACCACACACAAAGGAGGTTTCAATCTGATTATAGATTGTTAACATGATTACATTAGTCATCTTATTCGATTAATGCTAATACTTGTAAATCTCGTTAAGCATTCATGATTATAACTTATGTTAACAACAAATCAATTCCTTTCATAGCTCAAGTGTCGGTTATACCATACAGTATAAGTTATGAAAGTGCCAAGCATTTGTTGTACCAAGTGTTATACAACATAAATCAAGATTGGTCATTTAACAAGAAAAGTATTAAAGAGTGAACAAGATAACAATATAAAACATGTTAGTATCAAACATTAAAGTCCATATTAAGTTTACATTATACTTATTCTTACACCATTAGTGTAACATTTTCATTTTGACATAATGAAAGAAAGAAAAATAAATAAACAAAATAAGTTCATAAATAAGATAAAAGTTAACTAAGTAAAGGAAAGGAAATGAAAGGCATAAACTTGATATTAATGAAAGCAAAGCATAAACATTACAAAAAAATACAAAGAGAGAAAGCAAGAGCATGATCTTGATTTGGAAACCAAGATGCCTAAATGCATCGCAAATGCCTTCTTTTATAAGCCAAAATTGGCAACTATTGATTTGATGACTAATTGATGAGTGGGTGACCAACTTTTGACTTAGTTACAATCATTATCTTCTCTTATCTTCCAAAATATCATTGATAACATCAAAACTAGAGCCATTTGAAAACATGAAAGTTATAGGAAATTGTCTCATATTTCTTGTGTAAAACATTCAGGTCATTTGGACTTCTAAAACTCCAGATATGAGTCAAACGCTGAACAATGCTTGGGCTCAAAGACAGATTTGGATCTTTTTGTTATTGCTCCAATTTAGGCTTGAAAATGGCATTTTTAGATCTTAGGCTCCATATGAAAGTTGTAGGCCTATGTCTTACCTTTCCATCCATATAAAGTAGACCTAAATTTTATATTTATAGCTCAAGATATGACCCAATTATAGAATAGTGTTCTGATTTGGATTGCACCGACATCTCTTTTCTAAGTTTGATCATTTCTTTGTCCTTTCAATTTCAATTCTTAAATTCATCAATCAATCATTTCATTTATGCGATAGGCCTACATTTAAAATAAACATTTACCATAAATTAAAGGTATCTTATATTATTAGATATGTTATTATAAAACATGTTTTAGTTAAGGAGTTATTGTTACTTCAAGTGCAAAATGATGATACAAAACCTTGATAAAAATGCACTTTTAAGTACTAATCAACTATACATATAAATATAAAAAGGTATTAACAAGCAATAATAATGATAGGTAATACTCTCTATGGAATTTCTTTTGATATATAAAATTAGACATAAATCTCTTTTACAACATATATTTTCCATAAGATTAGCATTTACTATAAATTAAAGATATCTTATATTATTAGATATTTTATTATAAAACATGTTTTATCTAAAGAGTTATTGATACTTCAAGTACAAAATAATGATATAAAACCTTGATAAAAATGTACTTTTAAGTACTAATTATATATTTACCTGTAATTATAATTTTATCCCTCTTTTATGCCTTTATATATTTTATTTTATTTTTCATGTAAACTATCCGGTTTGTTTTTGCTTAAATCGTTAGTCTTTATTGATTTTTGATTGAGATGAGATCTTTAACCAAGGTAGGAAAACATATTAATAGACTTTATGTGAAACTGCATCCTAATCCTACAATTGGATTGAGAGCTCTGTATTTAATATAAAATTGGTTATTTCATGACTTTTCATCAACAATCCAAATTTTCTTGTTCAATTTTCATATAAAATCATATCAATTATCCTTATAAACCTTTAAGGTCATTTTATTATTTTCTAATATATTCATTTTAAAATTTTCACCTTTATTTATTTATCAAGTATTATTACTGTTTCAAAATAACGTCACTGATTTTTAATCAATGCTTACACTTTTAGTCCTGCCCTTTTCATTACATTATCCCTTATTATAAATTATTTTTTATTACCTCACTTATTCCGTAGAAATATGTTGTCCTTTTCCTTATTATTTTATCTATCAAAGCACATTACCAGTTTCTTTATCCTTATGAATTCTAAACCAAAATTCATTTTATGGAGATTAGCCCTTTCATTATATATCATTATTTATCTATTATTTTTATCTTGGTTTTCATCACTTCTTAAGATTTTATCACTGTTTGGTAATTGGGTCATATCTGGAGCTACAGATCTCAGATTTAGGTCCAATTTATATGGATGGAAAGGTAAGACATAGTCCTACAACTTTCATATGGAGCCCAAGATCTAAAAAGGCCATTTGCAAGTCCAAATTGTAGCAACAATAAAGAAACCCGAATCTGTCTTCCAGCCCGAGCACTGTTCGGTATTTTGGCCATAGCTGGCGTTCTAGAAGTCCAAATGAGCTGAATGTTTTACACAAGAAAGCTGAGACAATTGCCTACAACTTTCATGTTTGCAACTGGCTCCAATTTTGACATTATCAATGACGTTTTGGGCAGACAAGAGAAGATAAGGATTGCCACCAAGTCAAAAGTTGGCCACCCACTTATCAATTAGTCATCAAATCAATAGTTCCTAATTTTGGCCTATAAAAGGAGGCATTTTCCATGTATTTAGGCATCTTGGTGTTCAGATCAAGATTATGCTCTTCCTTTCTCTCTTTGTATTTTTTTTGTAATGTTATGCTTTGCTTTCATTAATATTAAGTTTATGCCTTTCATTTCCTTTCCTTTACTTAGTTAGCTTTTATGTTCTTATTTTGTTTATCTATTTTTCTTTCTTTCATTATGTCTAGCTAAGTTAATTATGTCAAGGTGAAAAGGTTACACTAATGGTGTAAGAATAAGTATAATGTAAACTTAATATGGACTTTAATGTTTGATACTAACATGTTTTATATTTGTTATCTTGTTCACTCTTTAATACTTTGCTTGTTAAATGACTAATCTTGATTTATGTTGTATAACACTTGGTACAACAAATGCTTGGCACTTTCATAACCCATAATGTATGGTATAACCGACACCTGAGCTATGAAAGAAACTTGATTTGTTGTTAACATAAGTTATAATCATGAATGCTTGACGAGATTTACAAGTATTAGCATTAATTGAATAAGATGACTAATGTAATCATGTTAACAATATATAATCTGATTGGAACCTCCTTTGTGTGTGGTTTGCAATTCAATAATAAGAGTTTATACTATACTTGTTTGATATACCATTAGTGGAACCTCTAACCTTGACATTTGTTATTATTATTGTTTAATCCTTACTTTAATATTTCATCTCTAAGTTCTCATCATCATCATCTTCTTCTTCTTCTCTTTCTTTATTATTATTATTATTATTGTTATTATTTTTTTATAATTATTGTTTATAATTTGTACAATTAACCTCCTTGTGGTTCGACCCCGGTCTTGCCGGGTTATTTATTACTTCGACACTCCTGCACTTGGGAGAAGACATCAACCTTTTAGTCGTGTCAAGTTTTTGGCGTCGTTGCCGGGGAGGTAAGTTCTTGTATAAATTATAATATTTATTTTATTTTCTCCTTTCACTTTTCTTGTATATAACTTTGTTTCTTTTCTTTTGTTTCTTTTTATTTTGTTTTTTTCCTCCTTCTTTTGCTTTTTTTTTTTTTTACACGTGCATGAGAGTGTGGTCACGTACATCAAGTGGTAGACTTTGTAGGATATCCTCATCATTTTCAGAAAATATGGCCGAAGAAGATAATCAATCACTTCATAATGAAAATAATGAGAATAACGGTGCTAGAACACTTAGAGACCACATGAATCCCACAAGAACAAGTGCACCATCATGTATAATTTTTCCTCCTGATGCATCTCATTTTAATTTTAAACCAGGCATTATTCAACTTTTACCTTCTTTTCATGGCTTAGAATTGGAAAATCCATACTTGCATTTAAGGGAATTTGAGGAGGTGTGCAACACATATAATAACTTAAATTGTAGCATGAACACCATCAGATTAAAGCTTTTTCCTTTTTCATTAAAAGATAAAGCTAAAACATGGCTACAAAATTTGAGACCAAGATCCATTCGTGCTTGGGATGAAATGCAACAACAATTTTTAAAGAAGTTTTTCCCATCTCATAGAACAAACTCTTTCAAGAGACAAATCACCACTTTCACTCAAAAACCAGGAGAAACATTTTACCAATGTTGGGATAGGTATCGAGATTTGCTTAGTACTTGCCCCCATCATGGTTTTGAAACATGGAGATTGGTTTCACATTTCTATGAAGGGTTAACACCTAAAGATAGGCAAATGGTTGAATTGATGTGCAATGGAACTTTTGAAGATAATGACCCTGATGAAGCAATGGAGTACTTAGACTTGTTAGCTGAAAACGCTCAAAATTGGGACACTGCGGGTACATATGAGGCACCAAGTAAAACTCAACCTCATACATCTAGTGGAGGTATGTACAACCTTAGGGAAGATCATGACCTTCAAGCCAAGTTTGCATCTTTAGCTAGAAAAGTCGAGGCACTAGAATTGAAAAAGAGTGGTCAATTAAAATCTGTTGAAAACATTGTGTGTCAAATCTGTGAAACAAATGAACACTCAACCAATGATTGTCCAACCTTGCCTTCTTTTAAAGAATGTCTCCATGAACAAGCCCATGTTTTAAACAGTTTCCAAAGGGCCAACCACAACCCATACTCCCAAACATACAACCCTGGTTGGAGGAATCACCCAAATTTCAGTTGGAAGAGTGAAAACAACAATGCACAAACTTCACAACCACCATTTCAAGCACACCATAATTTTCAAAATTCTCATGGATATGCACCTCTTTATGGTCTACCTTCTAGAAGAAATCTTGAGGAAACATTGCATGCATTCATTGAAAGGCAAGAGATAATTAATACTCAACTTGCTCAAAACATGACAGATTTTAAAGATACTCTTGCAAAATTAACATCTGCTCTCAGTTTCCAAGAGAAAGGTAAGTTTCCATCTCAACCACAACAAAATCCCAAGGGGCAATACAATGCAAATGCAAGTAGTTCCGGAAGCCAACACATGGATCAAGTCAAATCAGTCACTACTCTGCGCAGTGGTAAGGTTATTGAAAAACCCTCTCTTGAACCTTATGAGAAAGATGATGAGTCAATCTCTGAGGGTAAGGAAGGGGATGAATCTGAAAATTGCTAAGAAACAACTGATTTACCACCAGCACTTCCATTTCCTCAAGCCATGACCAAACAAAGGAAAGTCAATCACAATTCTGAAATTTATGAAATTTTCAAACAGGTAAGGATCAATATACCTTTGCTGGATGCTATTAAACAGGTTCCTTCCTATGCTAAATTTTTGAAAGATCTATGCACTGTGAAGAGGAAACTGAATGTGAAAAAGAAAGCCTTTCTAGCCGAACAAGTAAGTGCTATTCTTCAGAACAATAATGCTTTGAAATATAAAGACCCTGGTTGTCCTACAATTTCTTGCTTTATTGGAGAGCATAAAATTGAAAGAGCCTTACTTGATCTTGGTGCTAGTGTGAATTTACTTCCATATTCAGTTTTTCAAAATCTCAATCTAGGTGAGTTAAAACCAACTTCTATATCTCTTTTACTTGCCGATAGATCTGTAAAAGTGCCTAGAGGAATAATTGAAGATGTGTTAGTACAAGTCGATAAATTCATTTATCCTGTGGATTTTATTGTCTTGGACACAAAACCTGTTGAAGCATGTAATTCATTTCCTATTATTTTAGGACGTCCGTTTCTTGCAACCTCTAACGCATTGATTAATTGTAGGAATGGACTGATGAAGCTATCATTTAGAAACATGATATTGGAGATGAATATTTTCAATATTTGCAAGCAACCTGGAGATGATAATGATTTACAAGAAGTAGATCATATTGATGAATTAGTTTATGATCAACTTGAATCTACTTTAAGTAAAAATGAATTGGATGAAACTGAAGATTTGCAAATGGTTTATTCTGAGGAAGAAATCGCGGATGAAACAAGCACCGAAAATGTTGATGCGAATCTTTTGTCAATAATGACAACAGATTTGACATCTGACATCACACCAATCGATGATTACTTTCCTAACAAATCCTTACTTTCTCTTAGTTCAATGCCTTGGTATGATAAAAATATTAATTTTCTTGCTTTAGGAGATTTGCCAGCTGATTGGAGTACCCAAGACAAAGAAAAGTTTTTTAACGAAGTGAAGAGCTTTTATTGTGATGACCCTAACTTATTCAAATATTGTCCTGATCAAATATTTCAAAGATTCATTTCTGACAATGAGATAAGTAGTGTCATTAAACTTTGTCATTTTGAAGCATGTGGAAGTTATTTCTCGTCAAAAAAGACTGCTGCAAAAATCTTTCAAAATGGATTTTATTGGCCCACCATGTTCAAGGACACACATGCATTCTGCAAAACTTGTGAAAATTGTCAAAAAATTGACATAGGTCAAAAAGTTTTGTTTTATGATTCTCAACTCTATGCATTCCCTAAAGAGCTAAGATTAAGATGGACCAATCCTTATGGGGCCTGTGATATTGAGAATTCAATAAATGACAATGATTTTAAGGAAAATGGACATCGTTTGAAAGCTTACTTTAATAATTTTCCTAGTGAAAATGAATCAGCTGGTTTGAATGATCTTGTAGATAAAGGTTGATTATTTTGTTTTTCTCACATTTTTTTTTTATGTTTCTTTTTGAGTGATTTTTGCTAGTTTCTCTCACCCCGGTCAAATGGCGGATAATGGTACTCCGTGACTTAAGTCGGTTCTTTCAGTTTCCCACAATTACTGATATCTGTAATGCGATTACAAAAATTTACCGTGCTAGATGTGCAAGATTGAGATTGTTAATGAATCATGGAATTCCTGAAGATATTCGCTGGTTGATTGAAGCAAATGTCTGATTATCAGGTGAGTCCTCTAACTTCATTTCACACATGCCTGGAACAGGTAAAAGCACTTTTGCAAAGAAGCGTCGTGCAAAACGACTGGATGTCTGTCATCGATGTGCTAGATGGACTTGTAATACACAATGTCGTTCTTTAGGAATGATATCTATAAACCGTGAAGATAAAATACAATTCATTAAGGATGGCCTGAGTAAGGAGTCTTTAGATAATCTTCTATTGACTCTTGAGACGCATCCTAGTGGAGATGTGCATCATGCAATTCATGATTTATGGCCACTATTTCGTAAAGAACATGATCGACTTAGTCTTGGGAATCTGACTAAAAAAGACCCTGTTTGCCAGTTTTTAAGAAAACTAGATGGGAAGCCTATCCCCGACCCATAAAGGGCGTTTAAGCCGTTCTTGGACGTAAAACCAAGGGAAGATGTGAGCCACAATCACAACTACCTGTACATACACATGCTTTTTCAAAAGTAAATAAATAAATAAATAAAGAGAGAGAGTGTGTGAAACTCCAGCTGGCCTACATATAGGTGTTATGATTGCCTTTCTAATTTCTCATCTATAAAACCCTCTTTTCCTTCCTTTCATTTCTACTCAACCCATACATTCAACAAATACAGAAGTGTGTAGAAATGGCAAGTTCCTCAAGTCATCAAATAAGAAATATTTGTGTTTTTGGTGGATCTAGTCCTGGGAAAGAAAAGGAGTTTTTAGAATCAACAAATCATCTTGGTCAGGTGCTAGCTGAGAGAAAGATTCATTTAGTGTATGGGGGAGGCAGTCTTGGGTTAATGGGAGGTGTGTCAATAGCTGTATTTTTAGGAGGTAGTCAAGTTTTAGGAATCGTCCCTGAAGCTTTGGCACAAGGGGACATCATTGGAAAAACAATTGGAGAGGAACTTCAGGTCTCCACAATGTCGGCTCGAATGAATGCAATGTTTAACCATGCTGATGCTTTCATTGCTTTACCAGGTGGTCTAGGCACATTGGAAGAGATCTTTCATATTTCCTCTTGGGCTCAATTGCACATTCACCATAAACCCATTGGTTTGTTAAATGTTAATGGTTATTATGATAACTTGTTGTCTTTTCTTGATCATGCTGTGGAACAGGAATTTCTAACATCTTCTGCGCGACAAATCATAATCTCTGCTACTACTGCTGAAAAATTGATTGACCAACTACAATCTTTCATTCCTGTGATTGATCCTTCCATGAGTCGCATAAATTGGTCATCTACAGGAAGCCATAAAAAGCTTAGATTGGATTTGAGCCTTCATTTGTGAATTTTTATGTATTTTGGTTTTATTATTGTGTTTTGTTATTTCTTATTTTTGTTTCAGTGTGTTTCAGGTTTTGTCAGTGTTCGTTATTTCAGGTGATATCTTCTATACTCTATCTTTCTACCTTAGAACATTGAGGACAATGTCTCGTTTTGGTTGGGGGGAGAGGGTAGTAGTTGATAAAAAAAAAATTGTTTTTCATAAAGCATGTGCATAATTGTTGTTACTAGGATGGCAGAGTAAAGGAGTTCTTTTGTTAAAGTGACTCTTGAAACGCATCTTAGTAACCATTCTTACCAAGGTCTATTATAATACTTCCTGAAATATTCAGGTTTACAAACTCTCGTATTGTTACCGTTTAATTCTGCTCATATACTTATTTAACATGTATTCTTAAACCTTAATTTACACACACACACTTTAACATATGATTGTGGGTTGCATATTGGATTATTACATTATTTATGTTCTTTTGTTAAAGGTAACAACTAAGGGAAAAGGATTGTATATAATTAAAAAGAAAAAAAAGAAAAAAAATAATGATAATAAAAGTGTAGATAAGTTTGGTTTCGTAGCCTCCCTAACCTAAGCAATTAAGCCCGAAGGGGTGTCTTAACACCTAATACCCTAAAGTCAACTGACTTGGGAGCTATTGGCCCAACGCTTGTTACATGGGTTGAGGAGAAAAGCTTAAGGGAATCAAACATTGCACTATCTATATATCAGTATCTGCGACCCGAGTTACTAAGCTCGTAGGGGTGTCTTAACACCTAATGCCCTAAGACCAACTGGTCTGGGAGTCATTAGCTGAAAGCTCGTTACATGGGTTAAAGATGCATGATATTTTTAAATTATATGTATATAGATTTAAAAAAAACAAAAAAAAAGACAAAAATAGTAATCCCAACCCAAGGAAGTTAACCTTAAACATTAGAACAAAAATTTTGTTTTCTTCCAAGAAAAGCCCCATAATTATGTGTTGATACATTGAGCACAAAAAAAAAAGGTTTATTAATATCTTGTTAAGAGGTATTGAGCAAATATATAAATTTAATGAGAGTTTGTTTATCTGGATAGATTAATGGAAGTTAAATGATGAATACCTTGCTTTGTGAAATTTACAAATTGTTGTAACGCTTTGATTACTAGGGACTAGTAATAAGCTGGTTGAGGGGTGTGATTAGTACTTAAAAGAGCATTTTTATCATGGTTTTATATCATCATTTTGCACTTGAAGTATCAATAACTCCTTAACTAAAATATGTTTTATAACAATGTATCTAATAATATAAGATACCTATAATTTGTGGTAAATGTCTATTTTTAATGCAGGCTTATCACATAAATGAAAGGATTGATTGATGACTTGAAGAACTTAAATTGCAAGGATAAAGAGATGGTCAAACTTAGAGAAGAGATGTCGGTGCAATCCAAACCAAAACACTGTTCGGTAATTGGGTCATATCTGGAGCTACAGATCTCAGATTTAGGTCTAATTTATATGGATGGAAAGCTAAGACATAGGCCTACAACTTTCATATGGAGCCCAAGATCTAAAAAGGCCATTATCAAGTCCAAATTGTAGCAACAACAAAGAAGCCCGAATCTGTCTTCCAGCCCGAGAACTGTTTGGTATTTTGGCCATATCTGGAGTTCTAGAAGTCCAAATGAGCTGAAGTTTTTACACAAGAAAGCTGAGACAATTTCCTACAACTTTCATGTTTACAACTGGCTCCAATTTAGACGTTATCAATGACGTTTTGGGCAGACAAGAGAAGATAAGGATTGTCACCAAGTCAAAAGTTGGCCACCCACTTATCAATTAGTCATCAAATCAATAGTTCTTAATTTTGGCCTATAAAAGGAGACATTTGCCATGCATTTAGGCATCTTGGTTTCCAGATCAAGATCATGCTCTTCCTTTCTCTCTTTGTATTTTTTGTAATGTTTATGCTTTGCTTTCATTAATATCAAGTTTATGCTTTTCATTTCCTTTCCTTTACTTAGTTAACTTTTATGTTCTTATTTTGTTTATTTATTTTTCTTTCTTTTATTATGTCTAGCTAAGTTAATTATGTCAAGGTGAAAAGGTTACACTAATGGTGTAAGAATAAGTATAGTGTAAACTTAATATGGACTTTAATGTTTGATACTAACATGTTTTATATTTGTTATCTTGTTCACTCTTTAATACTTTGCTTGTTAAATGATTAATCTTGATTTATGTTGTATAACACTTGGTACAACAAATGCTTGGCACTTTCATAGCTCATAATGTATGGTATAACCGACACCTGAGCTATGAAAGGAACTTGATTTGTTGTTAACATAAGTTATAATCATGAATGCTTGACGAAATTTACAAGTATTAGCATTAATCGAATAAGATGACTAATTTAATCATGTTAACAATTTATAATGTGATTGGAACCTCCTTTATGTGTGGTTTCCAATTGAATAATAAGAGTTTATACTATACTTGTTTGACATACCATTAGTGGAATCTCTAACCTTGACATTTGTTATTATCATTGTTTAATTAATATTTCATCTCAAAGTTCTCATCATCATGATCATCTTCTTCTTGTCTTTCATTATTATTAGTAGTATTATTATTATTATTACTATTACTACTACTACTACTACTACTACTACTACTACTAGTATTATTATTATTATTATTATTATTATTATTATTATTATTATAGTTGTTGTTATTATTGTTATTGTTGTTGTTATTATTGCTATTATTGTTGTTTATAATTTGTACAATTAACCTCCCTGTGGTTCGACCCCGGTCTTGCCGGGTTATTTATTACTTCGACACTCCTGCACTTGGGAGAAGACATCAACCTTTTAGTCGTGTCAGTTTTCTAGCATAAAGGTAAAGGATGATGAAACAATACCAAACAACATGTCATGAGGCATATTTTTTTTTTGTTAATCAAAACAGTGTCATTTTGAATCAGAAAACATTATTTTTGTCAAAACAACATTAAAATGCATCGTTTTATTTTAATGAAACAGTAGGTAACATTTTTGGTTTTTAGGCTAAATTAGGTCATTAATACATTTTTAATTTCAACATCTGATCTTTTAATTTAGTCAATTAAATTTTGACTTTAAGATTCAATTCAATTTCACCCCTACCAACTTTCAAAAAAATTCCTTGAGTTTAGCCCCTTTTTTATCTTAATCCTTGATTTTAAATATTTTTAATTTCATCTGTAATTGACCCTTAAACTTTTAATTTATTCAATTTCACCCTTGTTTTAAGTTAAATTAGGTCCACGAATTCATATTGTTTTTGCAAAAAGGTCTTTGACTATGAATTTCTTCAATCTCTTAATTAACCCCCTCGAACTTTGATTTTTTTACAATTTGATTCATAATTTCATCTAATTGAGTTTGGAGAAATTAAATTTGGTTCTTTAAAATTCTAATATTGTCAATTATGCCCATATTAAGCTTTCAATCTTAATTCTTCACTTATTGAGTCCTTAATAAAAACTAATTTGACTCATTAAAAGTCTAATTAAGTTTTTGCACTTAACTAAATCCTTTAATTTGATCCAAATTAATTTTTAAATTTAATTAAACCCTTAATTAGATGTATGATTAAATAAAATTGGCCTATTAAAAGTCTAATCAAGTCCTTAGACTTAATTTTTATGCAAATTTATCAAATAATCATTTGACCTTATATCTGCATTGTCTTTCAAACTTTGATATAATTAAGTTTTTGATTTTTATTCAAAGATTCAATTTGGTTACTCCATGCATTTGAAAACTTTGTTAATCTGCTCTTACCAAGTTGCTAGTATCTTTTTTCCTTTTGAATTTTAAAATTAATTTTGGGGGAAACCTAAAAATTAGATTATGATAACAATATAGTATAAAAACTAAGAATGTTTCTATTAATTCTTGATTTTGAACCTGCACTTGGATTGTTTCAAATTCCTTGAACATGATTTTCCAATTTGTCCTTATGTTGATTTTAAAGATTGAAAGAGTTTACCTAAAACTTTAGTTCTGGTTAAAAAACCAGCTTGCAATGTATTTGGACGCAGGAAAAACTAGGAATTCTAAAGCTTTGCAAGCTTTATCAATAGGAACTAAAACTATAAGCAATATCTGTATTTAAGCATCCTCTAGATGGTATTACCTTTCTCTTTACTAATATTCATATGAATTTCCAAATTCATATTCATAATTTTCTATGGAAGGAGTTAATTAGGCTCTCACAGTGATCAATCTCTGATCCTTAGGGCCATTGTTGTGAATTCTAGTGTTATTTTATGCTCTAATAAGATAGTTGGTAGGTCTGATTTCAATGAATATATGGTGTACAATATAAAATTAAATCATAAGCTCATATATTGGTTGCTCAATATATATTCGTCATCTAATCTGAGGTTTAGTGATGAACATAAAGGCAGCTTGAAAGATGGATAATGGCTTTTTGAGTGCTATAGATGATTTTGTTTTTAATGTTAAGCTTTGGAACAAGGAGGGTTTTGGTTGTTTTATTTGCATTTTTTTTTTTCTTGTTATTTAATTCTCTTGAATAAAAACTCTAGAAAAAAAATGTTATTTTTCTTAATAGATAACCTTCTTTAGTAATGTCAACAAACAAATGGTTGTTACTTTTGATATAAAAAAATATGAATTATAATGTTTTTCCCAAATAACTTATATTGATATATGTTTATTAAACATTAAATATCCTTACTAAACTTAATCTTCATATATTTATATCATGTGTTGATCTAATAGATTATCTTTCAATCAATTATGTTATCAGCTAATTATTCATATCCTTTAACAAGAAGAAACTATATAATAAAAACTATAAAGCTAAATTTTCAACCAACTCAGTATGAAAAAAATAAATTTCATAAAGATAATTTTAGAAAAAAATTGATAAAAAAACATGTGGGGAAACACTATAGCAAGAACAAATCATATGGAGAAATATTATAGCAATCCACAATATTTTTTTCAAGAAAAAAACTACAAAGCTAAATTATTAACTAGCTCAATATAAAGAAAATTAAAATTGGCAAAGACAATTCTAGGAAAAAATAAAGACTATATGGAAAAATATTGTAGCAATCACTAGTGTTTTAAAGAAAAAACTATAAAGATAAATGCTCAACCAGCTTAATATTAAAAAAATCAACAAAAATAATTCTGAAAAAAACATGCAAAAAAAAGAAGATAATTTTAGGAAAAAAAATAAAAATAAAAAATAAAAAAACATGTGAGGAAAGTTAAAGTTAAATTTTTAAACAGCTCAATATTAAAAAAAAATTCAACTAAGAAAATTTTGAAAAAAAACATGTGAATAAATATTATAGCAAAACAAAAATCATGTGGGAAAATACTGTAGCAATCTTCAATGTTTTTTTATAAAAAAAAAACTGAAAATGACCATTTTGAAAAGAAAAAAAGATCATAAAAAAATTATATAGGGAAATATTGTAGCAATTTATAATGTTTTTTTAAATAAAAAAGATTAAATCTCCAACCAGTAATCTAATATTAAAAAAAATCAGCATAAATAATTTTAAAAAAATATATATTTTTTTTAAAATAAATCATGAAAAAATACATTAAAAAATAAAATAAAAATATTAATTCAATGAAAATAAAAAGCGTGGAGAACACTACAAAAGTCTCTCCACGCCTTTTAGAGTACTGTTAATGTTGTGCACAGGTTGCAGAGTTAATATAACTCAGAGTAAGGAAGATACAAGTGATTAATTTGAGCTCTCCACACAGTAGAGATATATGCTCGCAAACTAAATTATGCTCACTGATGAAAAGGAATTATATGTAACGCCAAGAAGTGGAGTAGGTAAAGGTAAAAGCATTGACATTTCTAGGTGGTAAAACAATTTCTTGTAAGTTTTTTATTCTCATAACAGATATGCACCAAGATAAAAACCAATATAACTGTAATTGAAAAAACTGATTGTAATTGCTGCAATCTTTTGGATCTTGATTATGTTGCTCCTCGAATTACATGATCTGTGGTGGGGTTCAAGAGTTCCTGGATAGAGTCTTATTTAATATGGAGTGGAGTGCAGATTTTATTGTTAAACATTCCTATAAAATTGGACCACATGCCCATATATTTGCAGCTCAATATACATTCGTCATCTAATCCAAGGTCTAGTGACATCATGATGTAGGCTTGGAAGAAGGATGATGGCTGTTTGAGTGCTATAGATGATTTTCTTCTTGAATCAAACGATATTATTTTAGCCAACACAATATTAAAATATTTTGTTTCATTTTAATAAAATAATAAATACTGTTTTTGGATTTTTAATTTATTTAGTTAAATCCTCAATTAAATTTCTTAATAATTTCTTCTTTTAATTTATTTAGTTAAATCCTTAATTAAATTTTAATTATAAAAACCAATGTAATTTCACCCATCGTGTTTTAAAATAATTCCCTCAGTTTAGTACCCTTTTCATCTTAGTTCTGTTTTTTTTTTATTTTTAATCTTAGATATTTTTAATTTTCTTTCTAATTCTTGTTTTTAATTGAATTGGGTCTCTAAATTCATGCACCTTTTATAAAAACAATTCTTGGTTCTGAATTTTTTTAATTAATCTTAAAATTTTAATTTTCTTGTAATTTATCTCTAATTTCATCCAAATGAGTTTGGAGAAATTATATTTAGTCCTTTAAATTAAGCTTTCAATCTTAATTCTTCACTAATTACGTCCCTAATAAAATTAATTTGACCAATGAAAAGTCTAATTAAGTCCCTACACTTAACTAAATCTTTTAATTTGACCCAAATTGATTATGAAATTTAATTAAACTTATAATTAGGTTCATGATTAAATTAAATTGACCTATTAAAAGTCTAATTAAATTCTTAGACTTAATTGTTATATAAATTTATCCAGTAATCATTTAATTTAATTTTGCATTTGCATTGTTTTTCAAACTTGGATATAATTAGGTTCTCGATTTCTATCTAAAATTTCAATTTGATTACTCTATGCATTTGAAAACATTCTTAATGTTTTTGCAAAGTTGCCAATATATTTTTTCTTTTGGATTTTAAAAATAATTTTGAAGAAAATCTCAAAATTAAATTATGATAACATATAGTATAAAAACTAAGAGTGTTTCTATGACTTCTTAATTTTGAACCTACACTTGGATTCAAATTCCTTGAACAGGATTTTCCAATCTCTTGTTATGTTGTTTTCAAAAATTGAAAGAGTTTACCTAAAACTTTAGTTCTGGTTTTTTTTTTATGATTTTGACATTATTGATGTGGAAGGGATTATTGGAAAGTCCCCTTTTTTTACCTAATTTTCTATATTACAATTATCTTACTCTTATCTTGAACTTATAGTTATAAGTTTCTTAACTCGATATTGACAAGGAGATGGTCATAAATTGTTTATGCATGCATGTGCTAGTTTATAATCTTAGCATATAAGCCTCCAGCTTTGATTTTGGAGGAACCTCGTATTAATGGTATTCAAGCTTCTCAGGTTAACTCTCATCAGATTTAGGCTTATGGTTTTTCTGTGGTATATTTGGTTTTTATGTGATGGGAATGTTACAAGTGTTAAAAAAAAACAATTATAAGCAATATATTCATCTAAGCATCACTTTAGATGGCAATACCTTTCTCTTTTGCTGATGTTCAAATGAATTCCCAAATTCATATCCATAATTTTCTATGGAAGGAGTTAATTATGTTCTCACACTCAGTCTCTGATTATCCGGGTCATTGGTGTGAATTTTGGTATTATTTTATGCTCTAATAAAAAAGTTGGGAGGTCTGATTTCAGTAAATATATAGAGTACAGTATAAAATTGGATCACAGGCCCCATATATTTGCAACTCAATATATATATATATATATATATATATATATATATATATATATATATATATATATATATATATTCGTTATCTAATCCGAGGTTTAGTGATTTCACAGAGGAGGCTTCGAAGATGGATAATGGTTTTTTTTATTGCTATAAATAATTTTGTTTTTGCTGTTAAGCTTTGGAACAATAAGGGTTTTGGTTATTTTATTTGCATATTTTTTATTTAATTTTCCCCAACTAAAAACTCACCCACCTTGAATTACATGATATGAATTATGAAACAGAGTGCCTTCTTCTTAAAAGATGTCATTCTTTTTTTAAGAAGACGCTATTCTTCTACAAAGATAGCCTTCTCTAGTAATGCCAGCAAAAAATCAAAAAAATGAATTATATTTTTTTTCATTAACTTATGTTGATTTATGTTTATTAAACATTAAACATCCTTGCTAAACTTAATCTTTATACATCATGTGTTCATCTACTAGATAATCTTCTGATGAATTATCTTATTAGCTTATTATTTATACCTTTTAATGAGAAGAAACTACATAATAAAAACTTGATTAAAAGAGAAGATAGATAACAATCTTGTAAAATAAAGCTACAATGTAGAATAGCAAGATCGATTTCATGCCTTAAAAAGTGTAATATATCCTGATTAATTGTAAGAGTTTAAAGATGCTCGGAAAATAATGAAAAAAATGAATATATAAAATTATAAGGAAAAACAAGTAAATAAAAATAAATTGAAAATGCCTTTGTCAACTTATCGAACTAGTGGACTCATACAACACCAGTCCTTTCAACTACGCTAGGTTTTTGTCAAACCCCTATCCAGATAAACACAACGCCTACGTAAAAATGCGTGTACGTTTTCTACTTGGCGTGCTAACCTTGCAAATTGTTCAAGAGAGGCTGGCTGGCTGGCTTTGATTTGAGATTTCCTTTTTCTTTTTTTTTTTTTTTTTTATCTTGCAAGTTGATTGTCTTTTTTTTAAAGGTGCTATTAATAAAAAAAAATATTAGTGAAGTTGTTTTATTTGAGAGAATTTAAAAAATTAAAATTTTAAAATTTTAATTTTATTTAAAATTTTAATTTGTAAGATTTATTGTACTTGTGCGGTGTCGTTGCGATAACATCTATCCTTAAAATTTAGTATCTAATATGAAAAATATAGGGAGATAAAGAATTCTTGTCACTTATCAATAAAAAAAATAGAATGGGAGTCCTCACCTAGTATTTTGGTTGTTAAGAATCCTAACTGGTCTTAAAGATCGGGTACGGGAACTGGTTGCTTAAAGGAAATGTATTAACATCCTAAATATACTTTACATAAGGTAAGTTACATTGTTTTATTATCTGATAAAATCTAAGATCTTGTCTTGTTTTCTAGTTGTTGGTCCGTCTATGGTTTAAGAAAAGTCCTCCTCGGCGAATATATATTTATCTTATCAAGTAAAAGCTAATTGTTTTGACATCAACAAAAGAATTTAATATCTATAATATGTATTATGTATAAGGTCATAACCCTAGATATTAAAAGAAAACAAAGTAATTTTTTTTTAAATTTTTGAAATGTTAGCTTAGTTCTTATGACTTTAATAAACTGGTTATTAAAGCCAAAATACATACTAATACAAATTTTTGAATCTTTGTTGTATGAAAATATGATATGATTTCTTGTTTTGAAAGACTAGGCCGTATGCATGAAAACAAAATATTTTTTATTTTTTTATTTTTTAATGTTTTGACAAAAACCGGGTATTTTAATACTGGATTTATTATATCTTTATAGTATAAAAATACAAATCGGTATTGATTAAAATGCAGTAAAAAAATTTGTAGAAAGTCAAAGATTTTTTTAAATAATTTTTAAAGATTGTTTTTTGTGGTTGGTCGGACCCAGCTGATTGATACTTAAAAGTGTATTTTTATCAAGGTTTTATATCAACATTTTGCACTTGAAGTATCAATAACTCCTTAACTAAAGCATGTTTTATAATAATATATCTAATAATATAAGATGCCTTTAATTTGTGGTAAATGTTCATTTTAAATGTAGGCCTATCATATAAATGAAAGGATTGATTGATAAATTTAAGAACTGAAATTGAAAGGACAAAGAGATGGCCAAACTTAGAAAAGAGATGTCGGTGCAATCCAAACCAGAATACTATTTGGTAATTGGATCATATCTGGAGCTATAGATCTGATATTTGGGTCTACTTTATAGGGATGGAAAGGTAAGACATAGGCCTACAATTTTCATATAGAGCTCAAGATCTAAAAAGGTCATTTTCAAGTCCAAATTATAGTAACAACAAAGAAGCCTGAATCTGTCTTCCAGCCAAGCATTGTTCAGTATTTAGCCCAAATATGAAGTTCTAGAAGTCCAAATGAGCTCAATCTTTTACCCAAGAAAGCTGAGATAATTTTCTACAACTTTCATGTTTTCAAGTGGCTCCAATTTTGATATTATCAATAACATTTTGGGCAGACAAGAGAAGATAAGAATTGTCACCAAGTCAAGAGTTAGTCACCTACTCATCAATTAGTCATCAAATCAATAGTTTTCAATTTTGGCCTATAAAAGGAGGCATTTGCCATGCATTTAGGCATCTTGGTGTCCAGATCAAGATCATACTCTTGCTTTCTCTCTTTGTATTTTTTGTAATGTTTATGCTTTGTTTTCATTAATATCAAGTTTATGCTTTTCATTTCCTTTCATTTACTTAGTTAACTTTTATCTTATTTATGTTCTTATTTTGTTTATTTATTTTTCTTTCTTTTATTATGTCTAGTTAAGTTTATTATGTCAAGGTGAAAAGGTTACACTAATGGTGTCAGAATAAGTATAGTGTAAACTTAATATAGACTTTAATGTTTGATACTAACATATTTTATATTTGTTATCTTGTTCACTCTTTAATACTTTGCTTGTTAAATGACTAATATTGATTTATGTTGTATAACACTTGATACAACAAATGCTTGGCACTTTCATAGTTCATATTGTATAGTATAACCGACACCTAAGCTATGAAAAGAACTTGATTTGTTATTAACATAAGTTATAATCATGAATGATTGACGAGATTTACAAGTATTAGCATTAATCGAATAAAATGACTAATGAAATCATGTTAACAATATATAATGTGATTGGAACCTTCTTTGTGTGTGATTTCCAATTGAATAATAAGAGTTTATACTATACTTGTTTGACATATCATTAGTAGAACTTCTAACCTTGACATTTGTTATTATTATTGTTTAATCCTTACATTAATATTTCATCTCGAAATTCTCATCTTTTTTTTCTTCTTCTCCTTTTTTTTCTTAATTATTATTATTATTAGTATTATTATTAGTATTAGTAGTAGTAGTAGTAGTACTACTACTACTACTACTACTACTACTACTATTGTTATTATTGTTGTTATTGTTGTTATTTATAATTTGTATAATTCACCTCCCTGTGGTTCGATCCCGGTCTTGTCGAGTTATTTATTATTTCGACACTCCTGCACTTGAGAGAAGATATTAATCTTTTAGTCATGTCAACAGCTAAAAAAAACTGGGTTGAAATCAGCCGAAAATGAAATGAGACCTATTTTCTACATGGCCATCAAAATAACTAGGTAATTATATCTCCTTTCATGCAGAACGTGAATTGTTCACTTTCTGCATGGAAAAGAAAACAACAGGGAAGAGGAGACAGAGAAGGGGAGAGGTACCTGGAATGAGTGATCGTGGCTACTGTCTCCTGTGATTGCTCACGGTGGAATTGGGTGGCGACAAGCGGTGGCGTTGCAGTGGCTGTTTTTTCTTTTTCTCCTCTGCTTTTCCATGCTTCTTTTTCCTCTGGCTTTTCACTTATTCTACTACTTTTCTAGTTTCTTTCCTTTCTCTCCTCTAGTGCTGGGGAAGGAGAAGCCAATGGTGATGTTGAGTTTTGTCTGCTGGTTTCTTAATTCCTTGACCTTCTCTTCGTCTCTTTTCTTGTTAATAATTCCTTGTTTAGCTGCCTCTAGTTCTTGCGGATGGTGTTGTAGAAAGGTGAAGCTAATGGTGATGTTATTTTTTCTTATTTTTTTCTACTGGGTGGACATTCTCACACCAGATTCTTTTTGCTTGGTCTGGTTCCTGTGAGATTTTCCAGACTTTATTCCCTCCTATTGCCCTTGTTCCTCCTTTTTCTTGTTCGTTCTTCCTCTATTTTTTTGTGTTTTCCTTTCCCTTCTGCCTCATGTCTCTATCGTCTCCCCCTCTATTTTTTTTCTTTCATCAGTCTCTCCCCTCTTCTATCTGTCTCTCCTCTTGTGTTTCCTCACTGTCACCTCTCCTCTCTCTTTTTTTTTTTATCCTCTCTAACAGTCTCTCCTTTGGCTTTTATAGCCAAAGAGTGCATGCGTTATTGCACGAAAATGGTAACGGTCGACGTGCATTAGCTGTGACATGCTCCCCGTAACTTTAATTATTTTTAATAAAAATTCAAATTAATTTAAAAATTAATTTTTTTTATAATCCAACCCTTCATAAATTCAATTAAATTTTATATAAAATTTAATTGAATCCATAAATATCTGATTTTAAACTTTTCTTTCTCAACTTAAATTTTCTTTGTCAATAGGGCTCTTATCAATCAAAAATATATTGTTACATTTTAACCTTTTGTATTTTTGAACCTCCTCAATCAATTTTAGCCTTTTTTGACATTCGAGCATCCTTTTTCTTGATCCTATTATTTTTTTTAATTTCTTCTTAATATTTTGTGTATATATATATTGTATTTTCTCATTTTTTTGTGAGAGCCCAAAAATAGATAACAACAAGATTTATTCTTATTATTTTAATAAATTTAAAAAAATATTAATAAGTTATTTTCTAACTTATTTTTCATAATGTAACTAAATATTGTAAAGTATTTTTCAATTTATTTTCCACAACACTACCAAATATAAAAAAATAATTTATTTTTCTAGAATTTATTTTACAAAAAAAATTACTTTCTAAGAAGAAGAAAAAAGTTGATGAGAACTTTGAGATGAAAGATTAATATAATGATTAAACAATGATAGCAACAACTATCATGGTTAGAAGATCCACTAATGGTATGTCAAACAAGTATAGTATAAACTCTTATTATTCAATTAGAAACCACATACAAAGGAGATTCTAATCAGATTATAAATTGTTAACATGATTACATTAGTTATCTTATTTGAGTAATACTAATACTTATAAATCTCGTTAGGCATTCATGATTATAATTTATGTTAACAACAAATCAAGTTTCTTTTAGAGCACAGGTGTCGTTTATACCATACAGTATAGGCTATGAAAGTGTCAAGCATTTGTTGTACCAAATGTTATACAACATAAATTTAGATTAGTCATTTAACAAGTAAAGTATTAAAGAGTGAATAAAATAATAAATAGAAAATATGTTAGTATCAAAAATTAAAAACACGTTTGGGTAAGTGTTTGTTGCAGCGTTTTCATTTAACAGTACCAACATATCATTTGGTTACAAAATGACCCGCAGTTTTCATGTATGGACCCCACCTTTATCTGCATTCAAAACTCAATTTTGCTAAAGCAGAAATTATATGTTTTTCATTTCGTGTTCATGTAATTGTGTTTATAAACACAGTATAAAGTTGTTCCCATCTTCTTTCCTTGACCAGTGCTTCGGGTATGGGTGGATTTTGTCCATATGAGATAACCATGAGAGTTATTCTTACCTGAGCGTGGTGCTACTGGAGGCGTCGAGGGAGACAGCTGGGCTGACCTGCTAAAACCATTTTCCTTCTATTCAACCATGAGGGCTATTCTTAACAATTTTCCTTTTGTTCTTCCCTAGTCTTCGTAATTGTTGCTACACTTAAAGATGATGATGACGGTGATGAAGGGTTGGCCTACTGAAACCATTTTCCTCCCTTCTATTTTCCTTTTACTTCCCCTAGTCTTTTAGGTGCTCTCCTTGTCTGCGTGGAGAGTGAATTAATTCACCCTTTGTAAAAATTCACTCTCCGTAAAAATTCACTCTCCACTGCTGTGAACAGTGGAGAGTGAATTATTAATTCACTCTCTACAAAAAAAAAAGTAAAAATATTTAATATTTAATTATATTTTATTAAAAAAATTAGTGTTTAATATTATTTAATAACACTATATAAATTAGAAGTAGATCACATGATAGCGTGATATTTGCACAATTTGATTATAATTTCAATTTTGTTTCTCATGATATTTTACCTGATTTTGTTGCATGCTCAAAAAACCATGGAAACTGTAGTTCTTATCCGATAAATTTTGTATGTGATGGGATTATAAATAGTTTAATAAAACAATAAAAAATATTTTATATAAAATATTATTTATTTCATGATATAATAACAGTAGTTAAATTCACGGTATTTAAATTAAAAACTATCAATATTAATATATATTTTTTAAAATTATTTTATAACCTCAATTTCAAAAACATTTTTAACCAAACACATTAAACTATTTTTTCTTCAACCTCAATTTCAACCACAGTTTTAACCAAACACCTATTTTTTCAAACCAACCTCAATTAAAAGTATTTTTTATAAAACAACTTTTTCAAACCATAACCACAACAACTATCACATTACCAAACACACTCTAAAGTCCATGTTAAGTTTACACTATACTTATTCTTACACCATTAGTGTAACCTTTTCACCTTGACATAATAAACTTACCTAAACATAATAAAAGAAAGAAAAATAAATAAACAAGATAAGAACATAAATAAGATAAAAGTTAACTAAATAAAGAAAAGGAAATAAAAGGCATAAACAAAATATTAATGAAATTAAAACTTAAACATTACAAAAATACAAAGAGAGAAAGCAAAAGCATGATCTTGATATGGAAACCAAGATGCCTAAATGCATGGCAAATATCTCCTTTTATAGGCCAGAATTGAAAACTATTAATTTAATGACTAATTGATGAGTGGGTAGCCAACTCTTGATTTGGTGATAATCCTTATCTTCTCTTATCTGCCTAAAACGTCATTGATAACGTTAGAATTGAAACCACTTGAAAACATGAAAGTTATAGAAAATTGTCTTAGCTTTCCAGGAAAAACAATGGAGGTCATTTGGACTTCTAGAACTCTAGATATGAGCCAAAAACTTAACAGTATTTGGGCTGTAGAATAGATTTGAACTTCTTCGTTTGTGCTATAATTTAGATTTGAAAATGAGCTTTTTAAATCTTGGGCTCCCATGAAAGTTGTAGGCCTATATCTTACCTTTTCATCCATATAAAGTAGACTTAAATTTGAAATTTACAGCTCCAGATATGACCCAATTACCAAATAGTATTTTGGTTTGGACTGCACCACCATTTTTTTTTTAGGTTTGGCTATCTATTTGTCCTTTCAATTTCAGTTTTTAAACTCATCAATCAATTCTTTTATTTATGTGATAAGCCTGTATTTAAAATGAACATTTATCATAAATTAATAATATCTTATATTATTAGATATATTATTATAAAATATGATTCAGTTAATATTTTATTAATATTTTAAGTGCAAAATAATAATATAAAATTTTAATAAAAATACACTTTTAAATACTAATTAATAGAGTCAACGAGATTTTAGTAATGCATGCAAGCAAGGTAGACGTGGGCACAAACGTAGGCACTGGACATGAACATGGGCGTAGTTATTTACATTGCAATTATGTTTATTCAATAATACAAAGAAGACCAAGTCTTGTTGAGAAGCAGTTACTATTCTCCGACAATAGTTATATTCTTCTGCAATTATTTCTAATCTTTTGCATGAACTTAAAATGTGCTTTGTTTATGTTAGTTGTCAACGCTATTAATATAGCTAGTTGAATTCAATAAAGGATATCGTATAGTGTCCAAAACTCTACCTCTTGTTTCTCTCTCTGTCTATAAAATTACGAACTAAACACACCAATTAGATACAGTGAATCTAGATGCCCAGAATCTGAGCATCTTCACCTCTATAAATCAGTCTTTCTCTGTAGTTCATCTTGCATAACAGAGTTCAAACCAGAACAACAAACTCAAACCCTCCGAAATGTCGGAAATAGCCCCCATTTTCCTTTTAGTTCACTTCCTCACCCTCTTCCTTTTCCTTCATGCAAACACCCAATTTCATGATCAAGCCGTTCTACTAAGACTGAAACACCACTGGCAAAATCCGTTGTCTCTTGAGCAATGGACCCCATCAAACTCCTCTCATTGCAATTGGCCTGGAGTAATCTGCAACGATAACTACGTCACTCAACTCATCCTTGATAACAATAACATCTCTGGAACTATCCCACCCCTTCTTTCAGACCTTAAGAACCTCACATTTCTCAACTTTTCTAATAACAATATTATTGGAAAGTTCCCTGTGGCTGTACATAACCTGTCCAAGTTGGAGATCTTAGACCTCTCTCAGAACTATATTGTTGGCACAATTCCTGATGATATTGACAGCTTGGCTCGCCTCTCATACCTTAACCTTTATGCAAATAACTTCTCTGGTAATATTCCAGCAGCCATCGGAAGGTTACCATAGCTGAGAACTCTCCGTCTTTATGAAAATCAGTTTAACGGCGCTTTCCCTCCAGAAATAGGCAACTTGTCTAAGCTTGAGGAGTTATCTATGGCTCACAATGGCTTTTCTCCATCAAGGTTGCATTCCAGTTTCACTCAGCTGAAGAAACTGAAGACGTTGGGGATTTCCGGAGCGAATTTGATTGGCGAGATTCCACAAATGATTGGAGAAATGGCGTCATTGGAGCACTTGGATTTATCCTCTAATAAACTAACTGGGAATATTCCTAGCAGTTTGTTCATGTTGATGAATTTGAGAGTGCTATGGCTTTACAAGAACAAATTATCTGGAGAAATTCCTCCGGTTGTTGAAGCTTTGAATTTGACTTCTGTCGATCTTTCGGATAACAATTTGACTGGTACAATACCTGTTGATTTTGGGAAGCTTGACAAATTATCAGGTCTGAGATTGTTCTTCAATCAGTTATCTGGTGAGATCCCAGAAAGCATTGGTCGTCTTCCCGCATTGAAATATTTTCGGTTATTTAGCAACAATTTATCAGGTTCAATCCCTCCAGATCTTGGGCGATAGTCAGCCCTTGAAGACTTCCAGGTTTGTTCCAATAGGCTTACAGGGAACCTGCCTGAATATTTATGCCATGGAGGCAGCTTAAAAGGCGTGGTAGCTTTTGATAATAAGCTCGGTGGAGAGTTGCCAAACTCACTTGAGAATTGCAGTAGTTTGCTTATAGTAAGAATTTCAAATAACGCATTTTTTGGCAATATTCCTGTTGGTTTATGGACAGCTTTAAATTTGCAACTACTGATGATAAGTGATAATTTGTTCACTGGAGAACTTCCTATTGAAATTTCAACTAGTCTTTCACGGCTCGAGATAAGTAACAACAAGTTCTCTGGTAGTATTTCCATTGAAGGGAATTCTTGGAGGAATCTCGTGGTCTTCAATGCGAGCAATAACCAATTTACTGGCACTATCCCTCTTGAATTAACAGCTCTTCCTAATCTGACGGTTCTTTTACTTGATAAGAACCAGCTTACCGGAGCACTTCCATCTGACATCATCTCATGGAAATCTTTAACTACTATAAACCTCAGTCAAAACCAACTTTCTGGACAGATTCCGGAGGAGATTGCTATCCTACCTGACCTGCTCGAACTGGACTTGTCAGATAATCAATTTTCTGGCCAGATTCCACCTCAACTCGGTTTGCTGAGACTTACATATCTCAATCTCTCTTCAAATCATCTCGTGGGAAAAATCCCAGCTGAGTATGAAAATGCAGCATATTCCAGTAGCTTCTTGAACAATCCTGGTATTTGTGCAAGTAGGCCATCGCTATACCTTAAGGTTTGCATTTCCAGACCCCAAACATCAAGCAAAACTTCAACCCAACTCCCAGCCTTGATATTAAGTGCTTCGATTACAGCTTTTCTGTTAGCATTGTTATTTGCATTCATCATTTTCAGAGTTCACTGGAAGAGAAACCGTAGATCGGATTCAGAATGGAAGTTCATAAGCTTCCATAGGTTGAATTTTACTGAATCAAACATATTGTCAGGATTGTCAGAAAAGAACCTGATAGGAAGCGGAGGATCAGGAAAAGTATATCGTGTTGCTGCAAATGGGAGTGTTGTTGCTGTGAAAAAAATCTGGAATAACAGTCCGGTGGAGAAGACACTTGGAAAGCAGTTCCTTGCAGAAGTTGAGATACTGAGTACAATAAGGCATTTGAACATAGTGAAGTTGTTCTGTTGTATTGCCAATGACAATTCGAAACTTCTTGTCTACGAGTATCTGGGGAATCATAGTCTCGATCAATGGCTGCATACAGCAAGGCGATCAAACAGTGCATCAGCTTCAGTAAATCATGTTGTTCTTGACTGGCCGAAGAGACTGCAGATAGCAGTGGGAGCTCCTCAGGGTCTGTGCTACCTGCATCACGACTGCTCTCCCCTAATAGTTCACCGAGATGTCAAGTCAAGCAATATCTTGTTGGATTCTGAGTTTAATGCAAAAATTGCTGATTTTGGTTTAGCAAAGATGCTGATTAAGCAGGAAGAACTTGCTACCGTGTCAGCTGTTGCCGGTTCTTTTGGTTACATAGCTCCAGGTAAAAGATCACTCTTCAGGTCTTATCCTTGTGTATTTGCTTCCTTGCCCTCCTTTTCCAGTACCAAATATTGAAGTTTTTTATTTTATAACTTGAATCGCAGAGTATGCTCAAACAAGTAGAGTAAATGAGAAGACTGATGTTTATAGCTTTGGGGTTGTCCTTCTAGAACTAACAACGGGAAAAGCAGCAAATTATGGTGATGAGCATACAGGCCTCGCCAAATGGGCATTGCGTCACATGCAAGAAGGAAAAACTATAATCGATGCCTTAGATGAGGAGATGAAGGAACCTTGTTACGTGGATGAAATGAGCAATGTTTTCCTATTGGGGGTTTTCTGTACCAGCGAAGTGCCTTCTGCTAGGCCTCACATGAAGGAGGTTTTGCAAATCTTACTCTGAAGGAACCATCCATTGGTCTATGGAGTGAAGAACATTGGAAGTGAGTACGTTTCCACTCCTTCGCTTTAGAACTCAAAACGCGAGAGGCAATCAGAAAGTGACATCACTTTGGCATCCGATAATAGATCACTCTGCTTTACGCACAGAAATCACCACTACTCTCTGCTTACCTTAAAGAATAAGGAGTGTTATTTCTGAGTTCAAATGGTAAAATTTGCATAGCTAGTATAAGATAGTAGATTCCATCTAAATCTTCAGAGAATAAAATCGGCAGCTTCAAGGTTGCAATGCTCTAGCTTGTACGAAAAAAGATTGTCCAATCGGGAGCTATAAGATAGTAGAACCTCTCTTGAATTTAAAACACCCCCAACTTATTTCATTTATTCCAGTGCTTATATAATGATGTGTGACTTCGTTAGTTTTACGGTTTGGGTAAGATACGATGTGTTTTACGGCTTGTAATATGAGTTTATAATTAAAGAAGCCTATTAACTCAAAAGGAGTTTTATGGGAAAATTTTATTTTACTAAGCTATATAAGATAATAAGGAATGCCTAAATTATGTTCATGTGTGTGTCTATATATATATATATATATATGTAAGAAAGTATGGTCTTGATTAGAATCAAAGCAACTTCTAAAGAAACAAAATTAATAGAAGAAAATCACACATGAAAAGAAAATAAAAATCGATATATATATATATATATATGTGTGTGTGTGTGTGTGTGTAAGAAAGTATGGTCTTGATTAGAATCAAAGCAACTTCTAAAGAAACAAAATTAATGGAAGAAAATTACACATGAAAAGAAAATAGAAATCGATATGGATGTGTTGGTTATAAAACTCAAAATCTTATAGGCTTGTGTCTATTAAATCTAGTTATCTAATTCCTAAAGAGAATAACTTAACTAAACAATCTTAAGAAATTTAATCATCATTTAATTATGTTATGATTTTTTTTAAGCTCCTCTAAAAATTTATTAAATATATTAACATTTTAATCATTGAAAAACACCTTAAAAACAAAAAAAAAAATTAGTCCAAAAACACTAGCATTTTAAAGCACATTACTTCCCCCCTCACTTAAGATGAACATCAACCTCAAATTTGTAGTTAAACATTTTAAAGAGAGAAGGGAAAATTGTCCTTATTTTTTTGTAATATTTTTTATTTTTAATGTTAGGCATGTCCTGTGGTGTGCTCTATATTTTTACCTAAGATAATAGAGTCTGACAGAGAAAATATGGTTGAGGAAATATCAATTAAACAATACTGAATTGAGATATAAAACACTCAAATGAAAAAAAAATTCTTTATTATTCGTGGTGTAGCATCATGTTTAGACTACTTTTCAAGAGCACTTTTTTTTATTGTTTTTGGCTAGACAACTCTTAATAGTTTTTCTTCTGGGACTTCGATTTGATCATTTGCAATAATCACTGGTAGGGTTTCATCCTCTCCTAAATACACATACTTCAAATGTTTGGGTAAAGATTTCAATTCAAGTTTCAAAGCCCTATCTACTTAGTTATGTTGTAACACAAAGTTCAACTCATCTTCCAAGAAATTATACTCATGGTCATCTTAAATAATGGGTCAATTACATCAATATGAAAAACATATTCAATCTTCTAGATATTTCATAACATTAAAAATGTTAAATGTTAGTATTTCTCCATCATCCAAACTCAATTCATCCATTTAAGTCATTAAAAATCTCTAATTACATTAATTCAAATAAAAATGGTGACATGATAATTTTTTAACTTTTCACTTTATTAACTTTAACCCATTTATTTGTTTTATTTTTATATTTTTCATGCCAACATACAATACACTAGTGTAAGCTCACAATTTACATCCATCATTTCTATTTATCTAAGAATTCCATAATCACACATCACAATATCTAAGTATCAATATATAAAATTTCACCAATCAACATAATAAGATCATATATACTCATAACATAATAAAGGATTAATAACAAATCCAAGGTGGAAACCACTCTTTATACCCTCAATCTTCTTTTCTCTTCTTCCTTTTCTTTCTTTTTTTTTTACAAATTAACCTAATTAATGACAAGCCTAAACATTTATTCCCTCAACAAATATATAATCAATATAAATGCATGCATTCAAACCACCCTAACATCAAGAACTCACCTTCACATAATACCAATTCTATTCAATCAAAGAATAAACATGAAAAACAACACAATGGATCATTATGGAGAGTTTTCTTACCTTTATGGAATGAAGAATCAAAAGCCAAAACAAGTTGAATCAAAATCCCTTTCATACTTCCTCTAAGCTCAATTTTTCCTTCTCTAAAAGCAAACTTAAAATCTTTAAACTCCTTGTAGTCTCCTAATGCATTAAACTCTCTCTTTAATTACTTAACACTCTTTTTATCTTACACTTTTTTTTTCAAGCAATATCCATGAAAATGACAAAAGCTCTCTTTTCACATTTTCTTCCTTTGGCCGACAGCACACTCCCTCTTTGATGGCAACTTATAAAAAGGTTTGTTTTGGGCAAAGTTTCAATTTGGTCCCTAAAGAAATTAGGGAAATTTCTAGACACTCATTTGTGCTATTTATTCTTTTATCTAAAAAAATTCTTATCATGCTCCAAAAATTCTGAAACTTCAACCTAAGTTAAAATAATAATTTATAAGACAAATTCCAATTTAATCTGATTACTAGATTGAAAGTTACCTGCTATAATGTAAAATTAACTAGTTTGTGATTTTTCATCAAAAATTTATTTTTTTTATATTTCATATTTGTACAAGTCATATCAATTAATTTATTCAATTCTCGAGAATATTTTTTTCTCAAATATGCATACATGCATACATCCATACATATACATGCATACATCCATACATGTATATGCATACATACATATATATATGTATGTATGTATGTATGCATATATATATATATAGATATATGCATGTACCGGGGTTTACAGTCTACCTAACTATATATGAGTTAGATTTAAAGCAAACTCATCATTCATGTCAATGATGTAAAAATCAACAGGAAAAATCACTTTATTTACTCTAATTATAACATCCTCAACAATGTCTTTAAGGTATAAATTTGACATCACAGTTAATTGAATTATTGTTTTTGTTTCTTTTAAAGGTCCTAAATTCAAATCCTTGTAAATTGATAGTGGCATGACATTAATTAATGCTCCAAAATCAAGCATAGCCTTTTCTAACTAACAATTTCCAATCACACAGGGTAAAGTGAACATACATGAGTCCTTCCAATTTGAGGCAATTTTCTTTGTATGATTGTGAACATGTTCTCTCGAACTTTTATTTTCTCATTGATATTTATCTTTTTTTTATTGGTCCACAACTCTTTAAGATGCTTGGCATATCATGGAATTTGTTTGATTGCATCCAACGATAGAATGTTCACTTTCACCTACCAAAAAGTCTCAAAGATTTTGTTCTCTATCTGATTATTTTTCTATTTCACAAACCAGCCAAGAAAAGGGGGATGAATTAAAATATTAGAATTTGGTAAGATAAAAATTTTACTTACCTTGTTGGTTGGTAGATCCGATGATTCAACTGGTTTCTCTTTTCTTTATTAGGTGTTGGTTGTTGTTTTGATTTGCACTTCCTTGCCACTTTTAAGAGTCATGGCACTTGAATTTTTCTTAGGATTAATTTTAGTTTAAGATGATAATCTTCCTTTGTTGGGCTCTATTTTATGCACTTAAAAAGCCAACTGTGATATTTGGTTTTCTAGATTTTGAATGCTTGCTCTCATCTTTTATTGAAATGTTTGTGTGTTGGTGGCCAAGGATTTTAAAATATCCTTTAAAGACATACTTGCACTTAATGATTGTTAAGAATAAAAGGTTGATTTGTCGTGGACATAGGGCTAAAAGGGCTATTAGGTTGAAGGTTGAAAATGTTGCTAGTTCAAGTGATCTTTTGACATGACCAAAAGTTTAATGTCTTCTCTCAAAGTGCAGGAGTGTCGAGGTAATAAATAACCCAATAAGACCGGGGTCAAACCATAGAAAAGTTAATTATATAAATTATAAACAACAACAACAACAACAACAATACTAAAGAAGAAAAAGAAGTAGTAGAAGAAGAACAAAAAAAAAAGAACAAAAAGAAGAAGTTAATGAGAACTTTGAGATGAAAGATCAATATAAGGATTAGACAATGATAACAAAAAATATCAAGGTTAGAGGATCTACTAATGGTATTTCAAATAAGTATAATATAAACTATTGTTACTCAAATGAAAACCACACATAAAGAAGGTTCCAATCCAATTATAAATTGTTAACATAACTATATTAGTTATCTTATTCGAATAATACTAATACTTATAGATGTTGTTAAGCATTCATGATTATAACTTATGTTAACAACAAATCAAGTTTCTTTCATAGCACACATGTCAGTTATACCATACGGTTTGTGCTATGAAAGTGTCAAGCATTTGTTGTACTAAGTGTTATACAATATAAATCTAGATTAGTCATTTAACAAGCAAAGTATTAAAGAGTGAACAAGATAACAAATACAAAACATGTTAGTATCAAACATTAAAGTCCATGTTAAGTTTACACTATACTTATTCTTACACCACTAGTGTAACTTTTTCAACTTCACATAATAAACTTAACTAAACATAATGAAAGAGAGAAACATAAATAAGATAAAAGTTAACTAAGTTAAGAAAACGAAATGAAAGGCATAAACAAGATATTGATGAAAATAAAACTTAAGCATTACAAAAATACAAAGAGAGAAAGCGAGAGCATGATCTTGATCTAGAAACCAAGATGCCTAAATACATGACAAATGCCTTCATTTATAGGCTAAAATTGAAAACTATTAATTTGATGACTAACTGATGAGTGGGTGGCCAACTATTGACTTGGTAACAATCCTTATCTTCTCTTAAATAAAATATCATTGATAATATCATAATTAGAACCACTTCTATCATGAAAGTTTTAGAAAATTATTTCAGCTTTCCAGGAAAAAAAATGAGGTTATTTGGACTTGTAGAACTCCAGATATGAGCCAAACACTAAACAATGTTCAGGCTGCAAAGTATAGTCGAACTTCTTCGTTATTGCTACAATTTGGACTTGAAAATGACCTTTTAAATCTTGGCCTTCTATGAAAGTTATAGATCTTTGTCTTACCTTTCCATCCATATAAAGTGGAACTAAATCCGAGATCTACAACTTCAAATATAACTTAATTACCAAACAGTGTTTCAATTTGGATTGCACCAGCATCTCTTTTCTAAGTTTGGTCATCTCTTTGTCCTTTCAATTTCAGTACTTAAACTCATCAATAAATCATTTCATTTATATGATAGGCCTACATTTAAGATAAACATTTACCATAAATTAAAGGTACATTATATTATTAAATATGTTATTATAAAACATGTTTTAGTTAAGGAGTTACTGATACTTCAAGTGTAAAATGATAATATAAAACCTTAATAAAAATACACTTTTAAGTACTTAAGCATTACAAAAATGAGGTCATTGAGAGAAAGCAAGAGTATAATCTTGATCTACAAATCAAGATGCTTAAATGCATGACAAATACATCCTTTTATAGGCCATAATTTAAAACTATTGTTTTATTAACTAATTATTGAGTGGGTGGCCATATCTTGACTTGGTGGCAATCTTTATCTTCTTATCTGAACAAAACGTCATTGCTAATATCAAAATTTGAACAAATTATCTTCATAAAAGTTTTAGAAAATTGTCTCAACTTTTCAAAAAAAAATAAGGTCATTTGGACTTCTAGAACTCGAGATATGGGTTGAACACTGAACAGTATCTAGGTTGTAGAATAGATTTTGACTTCTTTGTTGTTGCTTTAATTTGAACTTGAAAATGGTATTTTTGAATCTTGGACTTTGTATAAAAATTTTAGGCCCATGTCTTAGCTTTCCATCCATATAGATCATACTCAAATCTAAGTTATAAAACTTCAGATATGACCTAATAGCTAAACAGTGTTCTAGTTTGGACTAAATCAAGATCTCTTTTCTAAACTTAGTCCTCTTTTTGTCTTTTCACTTTCAATAGTTAATCACATCAATCAATCCTTTGATTTATGTGATAGGCCTGCATTTAAGATGAGCATTTACTATAAATTAAAGGTATCTTATATTATTAGATATGTTATTATAGAACATGTTCTAACTAAGGAGTTATTGATACTTCAAGTGCAAAATGATGATATAAAACCTTGATAAAAATATAATATTAAGTGTTAATCACATATTTACCTGTAATTATAATTTTATCCCTCATTTATGCCTTTATGTATTGTATTTTATTTTTCATGTCAACTATCTGGTTTGTTTTTGCTTAAATCGTTAATCTTTATAGAACTCTGATTAAGATGAGATCTTTAACCAAGGTAGGAAAACATATTAATAGACTACATGTAAAATTGCATCATAGTCCTACAATTAGATTGAGAGCTTTGTTTTTAATGTAAAATTAATCAATTCACGACTTTTCATCAACAATCTATATTTTTTTTGTTCAATTTTCACATAAAATCATATAATTATCCTTATAAACCCTTAAGGTCATTTTATTATTTTTTAATATATTTATTTTAAAATTTTCATCTTTATTTATTTATCAAGCATTATTAGTGCTTACACCTTCAGTCTTGCCCTTTTCCTTGCACTATCTCTTATTATAAATTATTTTTTATTACCTCACTTATTTCTTAGAAATATTTTATCATTTTTCTCATTATTTTATCTATCAAAACAAGTTATCATTTTCTTTATCTTTATAAATTCTAAACCAAAATTCATTTTATGGAGTTTAGCCCTTCCATTAAATATCATTATTTATCTATTATTTTTATCTTAGTTTTCATAATTCATTGAGATCATATCACTTTCAATTTTAAGTTTACATGGGAGTTTACATATCTGTATATTTAAATAATAAATTTTAAAGGTTTCATAAAAAATCTGCACTCTCCCCTCTTTTATGTAAGTTTCTAATTGGTCATGAAAAAGAAATTAATGGGGTATTTATAGCCTCCATTCTTTTTAATTATACATTAACCTTTATTCTTTCATTTTCCTTACAAATTCAATCACATTCCTTATGTCCTTTATATTTTCTTATTTAATTTCTTAATTACTATATATATATATATATATATAATATTAAGAAATTAATTGATATATGTTTATTAAACATTAAACATCCTTACTAAACTTAATCTTTTGAGATAATTTATTAGATAATTTTCCTATTATCAGCTAATCATTTATATTTTTTAAGAAGAAAAAATTACATAATAAAAAATTAATTCAGGAGAAGACATATAGCAATCTTGTAAAATAAAATGAGGATGTAGAATAGCAAGATTTTAAATCTAAAAAATATAATATATCATGATTAATTGTAAGAGTTTAAAGGTACTGGAAAAATAATAAATAAAATTATAAAAATATGTATAAAAATAAATTAAAATTATATATGTGGGCACACAATCTGCCATAGTAATAGCATGAACCATTTATAAATTAGTATAAAGTTTAAATATTGTGATTTGTTCGTGCCTAAGATGTTATCTAGGACCAAGCATAGGATATGCACTGCTGCAAGGTTTTAGTTATTTTTATTTTATATTTATTGAATAAATCTGTGGTTAAGGGAGAGAGAAATATATATATATATATAAGAATAATTTTAGTTAATTTGTAAAAAGAAAAACCCTAGTCGTCAATGTTTATTTAGGCTAATGAAGTTTATCCGCTCTTCCATCTTGATTCGTACGTGTGTTGATTTTTGGTTGGTTAAAAAAGTCAATAATCAACACACGAATCAAGATACAGAAGAGTGCGTGTTACTGTTGTAAAAACCCGTCTATGTGAAAGTCTTCTGTTTGGCGTGCTGACCATGCAAAGTGTTCAAAAGAGGTTGGCTGGCTTTGACTTCAGAAAAAAAAATTTTCATTTTCTCTATCTAGAAAGTTGACTGTCGTTTTCCACAAGGTGTGAGGAAGGACTTTTCGGTTTTGAAGTCGTCTACTTTATAGCTAGACTGTTAACCAAAAAACAATTGGTTGGTGCTTCTGTGGGAGCTTGACTGTGATTGTCGTTTTAGTTTGGTCGAGTCCTTGATCAAAGGTTCTAACTTCTCTTGTTCATACAGACAGACGGATCCAGCAATGGGGGCCAACGTCTTGGAGTGGGGCATACATTACTGCTAGTCTGCTCCATTATTGTGTGCTGTGCAAACCGAAAAAGCTTGGCTAGCAAAAGCCACTTCAGCTTCGGATATGGATGATTATTTTTTATGTTGTTTGATTTTTATTATAAAAATAATTAAATTAAAATTAAAAAAACTGAAATTAATTCAAAAGGTTTGAGTTTAATTCGATTTAGTTTTTTAAAAAAAATTATTTAAACTGATTTGGTTTAATTTTTTTATTTAACTTGATTTTAATTTTTTTTTATAGTTTGGTTTTGTTTTTTCAGAATGACTTTGTTTTTCCTGGTTTTTTCATTTTAAATTTAATTTGATTTAATAAGTTTTTTAATTTTTTTCACACACTTAACTTAAATTTTTTAATTTTTTTCACACCCCTAACTTAAATTAATTCCACGCTTGAAGTTTCAGAGTTATTGCCATTCAGGTTTTGGTGTCACATCGAAGGCTGCTCAATAAAACAGGAGCCAAGTCTTTCTCGGCAGCTCATCTTGAATAACAGAGTTCAGCAAGAACAACAGACTCCGAACCTCCCAAAAAATGTTGAAAATAAACCCCATTATGTTCTTACTTCACTTCCTTGCCCTCTTCCTTCTTTTTCTCAGCCATGCAAACCCACAGCTCCATGATCAAGAACAAGCCATTCTACTAAGACTGAAGCAATACTGGCAAAATCCATCGTCTCTCGACCGTTGGACCCCATCAAGCTCCTCTCATTGCACTTGGCCAGGAGTGGCCTGCACCAATAACTCCGTCACTCAGCTCCTTCTTGATAACATGAACATCCCTGGAAAAATCCCACCCTTTATTTCTGACCTTAAGAACCTCAAAGTTCTTAATTTTTCCAATAACAGCATTATTGGAAAGTTCCCTGTAGCTGTCTACAACTTTTCCAAGTTAGAAATCTTAGACCTCTCTCAAAACTACTTTGTTGGCACCATTCCTGATGATATTGACAGTTTGTCTCGGCTCTCGTACCTCAACCTCTGTGCTAATAACTTCACTGGCAACATTCCAGCTGCCATTGGGCGGATACCAGAGCTAAGAACTCTTTATCTTCATGATAATCTGTTTGATGGTACTTTCCCTGCAGAAATCGGAAACTTGTCCAAACTTGAAGAGTTATATATGGCTCACAATGGGTTTCTTCCATCAAAGTTGCCTTCCAGTTTCACCCAGCTGAAGAAACTGAGGGAATTGTGGATTTCTGAAGCGAATTTGATTGGCGAGATCCCACAAATGGTTGGGGAAATGGTGGCATTGGAGCGCTTGGATTTATCAAAGAATGAATTGACTGGGAGTATCCCAGACGGCTTGTTCATGTTGAAGAATTTGAAGTTTCTGTTTCTTTACAAGAACTTGCTATCTGGGGAGATCCCTCAGGTTGTTGAGGCTTTGAACTCGATTGTCATCGATCTTTCATGGAACAATTTGACTGGGACAATACCTGTTGATTTTGGGAAGCTTGACAAATTATCAGGTTTGAGTTTGTCCTTCAATCAGTTATCTGGTGAAATCCCAGAAAGCATTGGTCGTCTTCCCGCATTGAAAGATTTTGCGTTGTTTAGCAACAATTTATCAGGACCAATCCCTCCACATCTTGGGCGATACTCAGCCCTTGAAGGCTTCCAGGTTGCTACCAACAGGCTTACAGGGAACCTGCCTGAATATTTATGCCATGGAGGTAGCTTAATGGGAGTGGTAGCTTTTGATAATAAGCTCGGTGGAGAGTTGCCAAAATCACTTGAGAATTGCAGTAGTTTGCTTATAGTAAGAATTTCAAATAACGCATTTTTTGGCAATATTCCTGTTGGTTTATGGACAGCTTTAAATTTGCAACAACTGATGATAAGTGATAATTTGTTCACTGGAGAGCTTCCTAATGAAGTGTCAACTAGTCTTTCACGGCTCGAGATAAGTAACAACAAGTTCTCTGGGAGTATTTCCATTGAAGGGAATTCTTGGAGGAATCTCGTAGTCTTCAATGCGAGCAATAACCAATTTACTGGCACTATCCCTCTTGAATTAACAGCTCTTCCTAATCTGACGGTTCTTTTACTTGATAAGAACCAGCTTACCGGAGCACTTCCATCTGACATCATCTCATGGAAATCTTTAACTACTATAAACCTCAGTCAAAACCAACTTTCTGGACAGATTCCGGAGGAGATTGCTATCCTACCTGACCTGCTCGAACTGGACTTGTCAGATAATCAATTTTCTGGCCAGATTCCACCTCAACTCGGTTTGCTGAGACTTACATATCTCAATCTCTCTTCAAATCATCTCGTGGGAAAAATCCCAGCTGAGTATGAAAATGCAGCATATTCCAGTAGCTTCTTGAACAATCCTGGTATTTGTGCAAGTAGGCCATCGCTATACCTTAAGGTTTGCATTTCCAGACCCCAAAAATCAAGCAAAACATCAACCCAACTCCCAGCCTTGATATTAAGTGCTTTGATTACAGCTTTTCTGTTAGCATTGTTATTTGCGTTCATCATTATCAGAGTTCACTGGAAGAGAAACCACAGATCGGATTCAGAATGGAAGTTCATTAACTTCCATAGGTTGAATTTCACTGAATCAAACATATTGTCAGGATTGACAGAAAGCAACCTGATAGGAAGCGGTGGATCAGGAAAAGTATATCGTGTTGCTGCAAATGGCTCGAGTGTTGTTGCTGTGAAAAGAATCTGGAATAACAGACCGTTGGAGAAGAAACTTGAAAAGGAGTTCCTTGCAGAAGTTGAGATACTGAGTACAATAAGGCATTTGAACATAGTGAAGTTGCTCTGTTGTATTGTCAATGACAATTCGAAACTTCTTGTCTACGAGTATCTGGTGAATCATAGTCTCGATCAATGGCTGCATACAGCAAGGCCATCAAACAGTGCATCAGCTTCAGTAAATCATGTTGTTCTGGACTGGCCGAAGAGACTGCAGATAGCAGTGGGAGCTGCTCAGGGTCTGTGCTACCTGCATCACGACTGCTCTCCCCCAATAGTTCACCGAGATGTCAAGTCAAGCAATATCTTGTTGGATTCTGAGTTTAATGCAAAAATTGCTGATTTTGGTTTAGCAAAGATGCTGATCAAGCAGGAAGAACTTGCTACCGTGTCAGCTGTTGCCGGTTCCTTTGGTTACATAGCTCCAGGTAAAAGATCACTCTTCAGGTCTTCTCCTTGTGTATTTGCTTCCTTGCCCTTCTTTTCCAGTACTTAATATTGAAGTTTCTTATTTTATAACTTGAATCGCAGAGTATGCTCAAACAGTTAGAGTAAATGAGAAGACCGATGTTTATAGCTTTGGGGTTGTCCTTCTAGAACTAACATCGGGAAAAGCAGCAAATTATGGTGATGAGCATACAGGCCTCGCCAAATGGGCATTGCGTCACATGCAAGAAGGAAAAACTATAGTCGATGCCTTAGATGAGGAGATAAAGGAACCTTGTTACGTGGATGAAATGAGCAATGTTTTCCTATTGGGGGTTTTCTGTACCAGCGAAGTTCCTTCTGCTAGGCCTCACATGAAGGAGGTTTTGCAAATCTTACTCGGAAGGAACCATCCATTGGTCTATGGAATGAAGAACATTGGAAGTGAGTATGATTCCACTCCTTTGCTTAAGAACTCAAAACGCGAGAGGCAATCAGAAAGTGACAGCACTTTGGCATCTGATAATTGATCACTCTGCTTTATGCACAGAAATCACCACTACTCTCTGCTTACCTTAAGAACAAGGAGTGTTATTTCTGAGTTCAAATTGTAAAATTTGCATAGTTAGGCACATAATGAGCCAGTATAAGTCTAAGACAGTAGATACCATCTAAATCTTCGGAGAATAAAATCGGCAGCTACAATATTGCAATGCTGTAGCTTGCACGATATTTTCAAAACCGCTGTCCAAGCTGGGATGCATGATATCCGTTAATATATACAGTGTACTAAAGCAAACAAGCACCATTACTCTAAATCTCTGATGCCAAGCACGGCCCGACAGTCGTTCAGGGCTCTGATAATGAGACATGGATTTAGGTGCGCGCGCCCCCTTCACAATAATTTCACCTGTGAATTTCTCCCACAGCCAGAGGCCACCATTTAAAATCGCACGCATGTAAAGGCGAAACCCAAGATACTCGCCCCCTGGCTTCCACCAACAGCAAAAGATCAACAAAGAACAGTCATGCATGCAGGTCAAAAAAGAGTTCGTCTAACGAACAAAACATATCTGGCAATGAGATAGCTTCTAGCCTACCACGTGTTGATCCAGGAAATAAATCATGATCATAAAAATTCACTTTATTTTCCATCGGAACCATAGAAAAAATATTCCGTCAAATATAACAGCTCAAATAATTGTTTTACATCCCCCACTTTATTGTGTAATTCATGTAAATGACAGAAAAGTAAAGAGGAGCAGTGTGACAGACTCCTACACTGAAGCTTGGGACCACTAATGGCACTTTTCAAAAGAGTATTTGATCTACTGCTCAACTTACTACCGCAAAATATGGATTTCGCTGGCATCATCACAAGAACTAGGTTGAAAAGCTCTAAATGATTTGAAGTCGAGTGTAGAGGGATTAATAATATACAAAAAACAAAAATGTAACACTACTTAATGTAAGGGGTTATCATCAAGATTCCTCGACATCCAGGTATTGGGAATGCGAGGCTGCTAGGAGAGCAGCTCCAATGCCTGAGCCATCGTTTGACTGCTCAACGACAATGTTGTCAGAAACTTCTTCTCCCAGTAACTCCTTGAGAGTGCTTTCCATGCAGGTACTAAATTTAGAGTAGTGCTCATACAACCCACCATCCATTGCTATCACAGACTTCTGCTTTTCACCATCCTTTACTGTGTCTCTCCCCAATTTCTTGATGATGCCTACAATCCCAGCAGCAGATAGGCGGGCACCACGAGTGGCAACAATGTCACATAGTTCAACAATAGCTTTCCTCATTTTCAGCGAGGTATGAGGTATCTAGGGGACAAAAGGAAGCAAAAATGAAATGTGCACTTTCGATTACATAACAAAACAACGAAATATTTTTGCAGTTGGAGAAGAACAAAGATGGCAATTGAAAATGGAAAACATCATGACTCCCCTATAACCCTGGTTCACATCAAGCCAAATGTGGCAGGTCTCCAAGAACCATCAAATTTTCTTGACAGAAGATGAAGCAGAGTTGGTACACATACAGTCATCAACACAAAGCTAACCTAACTAGTTATTGATATTAATTTCCTCTTATACATATAATGCATCGCACAGATTGAGTCAGCCTGTTTTCTTAGGTTCAATCTCTTTCACCCAACTTCATCTTTACATTTTCCTTTTCATTTTTTACATTTCTTACATTGTAACCACAAAGAAATTTATTTTGAACGAGTTATGAAAATGAGGTAATTTGGAAGTTAAATGGAAGAGAGAGTTATAACTGAACTTTAGAACCACCATTCACCTATTGTGTATAAACTACTATTTTTCTTATTTTATTATGCAAGTTTTTGGGATAAATAGTCACCTTAAGCAGATATCATTTTTAGTTTTTGAAATAAAATGGTATCAAAAAGAAAGATATGTATCAAAGTGAGGTGGAATAGCGGTCCTTATTTTGCATGGAGAAGGAAAATGAATGTATGGCAAAGAAATTCTCCAAAACATGAGGATGGGATGGGGACAAACAAAATCTCCCCAGTATCACTTCATATCATACCAACTTGAATACTTCAAGCAATCTCTATGCTGCATTAAAATTAATCTCTTTTTCTCATTAAGAAAGCGTGTCAACATGTAAGAGGTAAATAGAATGATACAGAAGGCAAACACAATTGGCAAAGCATAATACCTCTAAAATATCTTTTAGTTTGCTTCCAACAACTCTCAGATCTGAAGATTCATCATGGTGCATTGCAGACATGTGAGGCGTCCTGCATATTAACAGCAGTGCAAGTTTGTATTAGTTACAACATCAACAGCATCGGGTTGATCAAGATGCAATGACGAGCCATCTCAACTCAAAACAGGAAAAGGACCAAAAACTTCAAACTCAATACATGGCAGACAGCTCACAGACAAAAATATATGGCAGACCTTAAGATGAATGGAATCTTCAGTTTTGGTGGAACAATATCACCAAAAAAGGCAGCCTCTTCAGCCATTTTCAGTAGAACTCTGCGTACAATTTCTCCCAAATACATACCAGAAATAATCTTTTCAAAAATCTGCATTCAATAATGGCAAAGCTCTTATAAGTACATTAAACCACCTCTATAAGGATCAATGAGTCAAAACTAATAAAGAATATAGCATCACCTGTTCGCCAGGATTCAAAGACTCAACATCCAAGTCTTGATCATATTCTGTTAGTGGAAGGTGCGAGGACCGGAAATTACCCCATTCCATGTTGATAACCTATAATAAGAAACAGTTCAGGTATCAGGTTATGCTTATTAAATGTAAGCATTCCTGTCATAAGACAAAGTAAAAAAGAGGAGAAATTGTATATGAAATGCCAACCATTTCTCCAGATTTGGGTAGAAGACCATGCCACTTAGGAATTGCTTGTGCTCGCTCTACATATGCTGCATTTGTTCCAGTACCCAATATTACAGCAGCAATGACATCTGGGTTGTGGTATCGACCTCCAGCTAATGTTCCAATTGTATCATTGACCTGCATCAGCTCAGAAAGTTGAAGAATTTGTTTAGTTATGTAGACATGTGAATGCATTACGCATTAAGCACCCATTCCATCAGCACTGGACTGTAAATCACATTCTTTGCCATTTAATAGAAAACACCCACACAAAGAACCCAGGGACAGCAACCAAATTACTTACCAAAGCTGACACGCGCATGTCAAGTCCAATTCTTTCCATGGCTTTGGTTAATTCTCCCACCACATCTTGTCCAACCTAAGGACCAGGAAGAAGTGAGCAACAAGGTGAAAAAGGATTGGCAGAATAAGAAGGTACAGTTATTGACTGAAGCTATTGCAATCTTGAGTCTAAGTGCTGGTTACAGTATTTTGCTTTAACGTTTTCCAGAGCAGAAATATCAGGGATATACCCTCACAAGGCTATATTTAGAGAACTGTCTGCTTTTAGAAGTAAATGTTGAGCACATGAGGCAGAGTTAATAACTCTGAGTAAGTAAGATACAAGTGGTTAATTTGAGCTTTCCACACTGTAGAGATATACGCTCGCCAACTAAATTATGCAGACTACACGTGAGCAAAAGGAACTTGAAAGAAAATGAATGCTTTGATAGAAAATTCCTTTGCTCCTGAAGCTTGGTTGACATGGTTGGCATGTGTTCCCACAGAGTTTAAGCAGGAACATACCTAACTGCTAAGATTTCACAGATCAATAGAAACTAATAATAAATTCAGAGTGATATCCAGAACATCAGAAAACAATCACTACCAAAATTAGTAAATTTCAGATGCTAATGATCGGTTTCTCTATTTAAGTGACCAAAACCATCAGAAATCAAGTACTGGTATGTATGTGTTCAACTGCCAGCTGCATGTGTCTCACAATAAAAAGACAAACTATTATATGCTTTGTTACATAGAATGGCTCCAAAATATTATTAATGCATTTTTAACACTGCATATGACCTGTACCCCTTAGGGAATGCTTTAATAATTTTGTCACTGTTCACTGATGAAAAGGAATATATGCAACGCAAAGAAGTGGAGCAGGTAAAGGGAAAAACATTGACATTTTTAGATGGTAAAACAATTTCTTGTAAGTTTTTTATTCTCATAACAGATATGCACCAAGATAAAAACCAATATAACTGTAATTGAAAAAACTGTTGTAATGCAATGAAAACAGATGGCCAAAGGAGGAGGGGGGAGGGAGGCAAGTGAGGGTAATTGGGATTCACCACATCATCTATCGAGAAGCCTTTTGTCCATTTTATAAGATTTCCAGATGCTATTGATGTTTGCCTAACTGGAAATGAGAAGGTAAAACCGAGCTCCCTTTGTCTCCCAGGTGAAGGATGCAGACCTTCACTTTCTGTGGCAACAAAATTGGCAAGCGCTGTAGCAATAAAACCAAATAGTGCCTGAAATCACCACCGTATACAATATATTCAGATCACTAACTATTCTAAGCAAGTTTAAGTTTGATAGACTAGTTTGAAGTGATGCTTACATCTGAAGATCCAGTCATCAAGTGTGGAGGAATTGAAACTTCCACAAACTCTTGTTTGACAACACCTCCATCCCTCCCACCGAGCAGTACCCGTATAACTCGAAAATTTGTTCCGCCAAGGTCCAATGCATAGAACAACCCATTCTCTTCTCTGAAAAATTAAGCACAGAAGTAGCTAGCCATTCAGTGGTAATTACATTTAGTTAATATAAAAAGTCTTGACAAATTAAATTGCATTCTCTCAGAAACAAATTCTTCACAGAAAAGCAACATCTTTTGTGTTCCTGTATGAACATCAAAGCTTCTTTTGTCTTCTGTCACTCATTAATTTTTCATTTTTTTTCTATAAATTTTTCATTTTTCAGCACTTAAAAAACCTTATCCACAATTTTAAAAGGGCTATCTGCAGCTAAAAGGAGTTCATCAACCAAACAATCCTATGGTTGAACGATTAAAAGGAATACCACATCCCAGAAATTTCTGTACATTCTTCCAAGTTGATCATTACTAAGTTGACCAGCATAGAATTTTATTTGAGTGAAAATTTAACCAACAACATGATAAATCTCAAATAAATCCATCTTAAGTTTATTTGATTATAAAACATGGATGTTCATAATAAGATATTTATGTAGACCACAAAGCCAGCCTTTATCAGCAGTACAGTACCACCAACTGATCATAAAGAATCCACGTTCCATAAGAAACACATCAAATCAGCAGCCAAAAAAGAAACCTTGCAGAATCTATCAACTCAATATAAATTAAGTGCTGTTTGCTTATCAGTTTAAAAAATGAAATGACCTCCCACTTCAAAAACTCCAAATTTCATCAAATCAGATATCGTGATAAGATACTAATACAACATAAGAGAACTCACTGCCCGGGAGATTTCCTAGCCACAGCTATATGAAAAGCAAGGATGAGAATTAAGATATAAGCTGTAAACAGCAAAATGTAGCAGCAAAGCTTCGAACAGCAAGCTATATTCCAAGTTCCATTCAACGGGGGGAAAAACAGGGGGAGAAGAAGAAAGCAAACCATTGATGAAAGAAAAAGAAAGCATTTATTGATTGAATGAAAAAGAGGGAACTACAAAAGAGACAACGTTAGGCAACTTAAAAGCAAAGGCTAAAAATTTTTACAAATCCTACCCGAAGCATGCGAAACATGTCAAGCTTAATTGGAGAAAGGTAGAATTCAAGATTAGTAAAGAATACGCCTTTCACTAATAAAAAGTTAATTCTTGAACTATCTACATCTAAGAAAACCCATCTCCACTAAAATTCAAAGGACACAAAAGAGTTCAAAGATTCTTGTTTATACACTCAAGTTCACAACTGTTAATCAAACTCACCCTTAAACAATCTTATTTATGAACTCCTACTTCATTCCCTAAAAACACATCAAAACGAAATTCGTTTTTCAAGTCCAAAGCAGAACTCTTTTACCAACACAACAATCATCAAAACATTAATAACTAATAAAATTACAAATAGAATCAGGATATTAGAGAAAAGATCCAAAATTCAGTAGCATATAGCATATAAAAAAAGGTCCACAATAAAAAAAAATGCATGAAAGGTGCAATTTTTCAGGACAAAAAAATAATCCCCACGATTAATTAACAATTAAAAAACAATCCATTACTTCAGAAATCAATTTATAAATATCCCTCTAGAAAATTAAATACCACACAAGTAAACTTAAATGGGAAATGAAAACGAAAATAAAAGTAATTATGTTTTATTTAGTAAGATTAATAGTTGATTACCCGGAGGGAAGATTATCTACATAGCTGATTAACATCTTGAGCTTACTACCACCCTCAGATGCAAGGCCGGCATGCATCTCAACGGTCATAGCATCAGCCACCTGTCTTAACTTCCCAATAGGGGTCCCACAATTTTCCTCGAACTCCCTTAGGATCGCCATAGCCCTGGCCCACCTCCCTGAACATCTCATCCTGTGTCTCACCACCAACGCAGCCGCCGCACACACTGTCGCCGCGCAAACAACCGCCGCTCCTACTGCCACCTTCCCCATCACAGTAGTAGGAACAAAAAAAACAACGACAACAACGACAACAACAACAACAGCGGTCCCTAAAACTGTTGGATTTGGAGTTGAAGGAAATGAATCAGCTATTTATAATATAAAAGGATTCATAGATAAGGATTTATAGCGGAAAATTTGAAGCAAAATTATCGGTTGTCAAAGCTGGATTTGTCTCGGAAAATAAGGTAAGACTGCTAGAAAAGAAAAGTGTTTCATCTAAACATAGATGAGGGTTTACTTTTGTCATTTTTATTTTTTTTCGGTTTAATGTTTTTATTTGGTCCTCCAATTGTTTATTTTCTTATCTTTCATCCTTTTACTATATTTTCTACTATAATACCCCGTATGTTAATAATCATTAAAATTGTTTATATACAATGCATTAGCCTATATTTTTTAGTTTATTTTATTTTTTATTTAATATTCTTATATATTTTTAAAAAATATTTTTTCAATATTTAAATAAAAATAGTTTTTCTAGTTTGTTTTTCTTATTTAGAGTTTTCTAATTTTTTCTATATAAAATGTTGTAATAGCCTTTTGACAAGATGAGACTTGAATGAATAAAAATTATTTTTAAGAGTCTCCCTATGTTTATGATATTTTTTTATCTTTGATGATTTTAATTTATAACAAATATCTTATTTTCATTTTTATATACAACAATTAGTCAATTAATATTAGAGCTTAATGATTCTTAGTAGGTATTTTGCTTTGTTATATATTACAGAATAATCATGGTTAGAAGATATTGTAAAATAAAACAAACTTTATATAGAAGGGGATAAGAAAGTTCCCTCTCGTTAAACAAGCATTTAAAAACTAGTATGTTGTTTTTATCTGCATCAATGGATATTATCTAAAACTTTAATGGTAGAACCTATAATGAGACAGCCCACACAAAAATGTGATGTTAGGGATTCATAATAGGGAAGCTCAGACAAAAATGTTATGTTAGAGATTTGTGATAAGATAACCCACACAAAAGTATTATGTTAGAAATCCATGATGAAAAAGCGCTCATAAAGATGTTATGTTATGAACCTAAATAAGGTAACCCATATATAAAATGATTTTTTAATGGAAAATAATATTTAACTAAAGATTGCATTTGAGGATAAGTTTTTTTTAACCCAAGAAGATTGATGCATAAGCTTTTTTTAAGATAATATATATTTTTCTTTTTTTATATTTAAAAATAATATTTTTTTCATTTTTTTTTCTTATTATGTATGTTGAATTTTGTTTATTGGTGTTGCCAATTGCATAGGATTTGTTGTTAGCATTAATTTTTGTGGCATTTATAGTTTGTTATTAAAATAGTGTTTGAAGTGTATGTTTAGGTTTCGAGTATAGATGCTAATTTTTATTAAGGTTTTCTAGTTTTTTATATATATATATATATAAAAGGTTGTGGTAGCCATTTGGTAAGTGGAAACTAAATAAAAATTGAATATTTTAGATATTTTCTTTTATAGTTATGGTGTTTTTTATTTTTGAGAGTTTTGACTTGTAATAAACTTCATTTCCTTTCCTTTATATAAATTGGTTGGTATTAAAGCCCAATAATTATTGGTTTGAGTTAGAGAATATAGAAGATATATATAAGAGTTCACTGCTCCCAAGTATATAATGATGATTCAGATCATATATTAAAATCTTTTAGCAAATTTTGAATGAAAAGTTTTTAACCTGGCCTTTTAACAACCTTTCAATTTTTATATCTTTTTTATGAGTGATTTAATTTATATATTTAGGGTGGTGAGTTATTCATATTCGTTTTAATTTGATATTTTAAAGTGATGAGTGAAAATTATCATTTATGTGATTAATATGTTATTTTACAATTTTTATATCATTTCAATATCAAGTTATTATCAAAACTTTAGATTTATAACTATGGTTGTTCGTGGATATCATGTGTAAGAATTTAAAATGAATATTTGTATTCTTAAAATTAATAAAATAAAAAGGCAACTTCAGCAATTCCAAAAGCATTTTGACTAATTTAATAATTAAGACAATAATGGTGAGGATATTAATCCTTTCCTTCGTAAACCACACCATGATTTTAGTGATGGTTCTTCTTTTAAGCATAAAAAAAAAGTAATAAAATTCTATATGGAGAATTTGATGTAAAGATATTCTTGAAAATGGTTATTTAAGGTAGCTTTTTGATTGATATATACAAGTGAAATTTCAATAATATGAAAATGATGATGCAACTAAAACTCTTAATGATTCTAGATCTTTTATGGATTGAAACCAACCATCAAAATTCGATAAGGATAACAAAGATGATATCAAAGGAGAATATCTCGATATGAAAATTTGAGTCTATGATGAACCTAAATATGTCAATAAAGTTCTTGTTACATTAATTAAGAAGCATGTCGAGGAGGTGGTTCTAAAATGAGTTTTGATAAAAAAAAAATATTATGAAGGATGTGCTTCATATATGATTAAAAAAATTATGAAATTAATGGGGTCTGAGTTGATGTTCTTAGACAGAAAAGGAGTAAACTTATCAATGTTTTTGACAATATTCTAGAAACAATATTCATTAGTTTTGAACATAATAAAATTGATAAAGGTGGAGGATTTGAGTTGTTCTTTTATGATAATTTAAGGAACATCTATGGCATAGAAAGTAATTTAATTAATGTTAACGGACTCTAGTTCAAAGTTTTTATAAAAGATAATGGAAGTGTGTTGATAGGACATCCATAAAATCGAGAAAAAAACTATCTAAACTTGAGGATGAATTTTTTCTCAACCAAGAAAACTTAATACAGAAGTGTCCTCAAATGGTTCTACTAATGTTGAGCTACTTAAGTTTGGAATGATAATATAAATAAATGAAGTTCTTGATGATGTTTATTATTATTTCATGTGCCAACTTTGAGCTTAAATTTGTATATTTTTATTGCGTGAGAAAATAAACTTATCCTATTTGGTTTTTAATTTTAGAATATGATCTTTTTAAATTATTCAACCTGCATGCATTGGAGTTTTCTATAATAAGTTAAGTCAGTTTTAATATATTATCTTTCTAAATGTTTGTTTGTGTTTTTAAGAAGTCAAAAATATATGCTAATTAATAATTATCTAGTTTTTTATCCAGGTTATTTGTTTGGGTCTTAATTACATTATTTTAGTGTTTTTCTAGACTTGAAGGGTATTTCAAAGTATATAATGATGATTCAAACTATGTATTTGGATCTTTTGAAAAAAATTAAATGAAAAGCCTTTGACTTGATCTTTTAACAACCTATCTTGTTTTATATTTTTTTTATGAGTGGTGGACTTATTCCTCAACTTTATATCTCTAAAGTGGTGATTTAATTATATATTTAGGATGGTGAGTTATTCACATCTATTTCTCTTCGGTTTTCTATCATAAAGTAGTGAGTAAAAATTATCATTTATGTAAACTACCTATTAGTTTATGATTTTTATACCTTTTTGATATAAAAAACTAAAGATGGAATGGACCACACATAAAAGAATGTTCATGGTAAATGATGGTTTTTTACTAAGATCTAAACATGAGGAAGAGTTTCTTTCATGGAAAATTAATTTAAGAGTTTTTTTAGAAAAATAAATATTTTTTTAATTAATTTTATTATTTTCCTATTTTTTTTTTCATATTTAATAGTATTACCCTTTTAAAAAAATTCCTATTTAAAGAAAATAATTTTCCTAGTTTACTTTTATTATTTCGTGTTAATAAGGTTTTCTAATTTTTCTTTGTTTAAAGGATTATACTAGTATTTTGACAAGTTGAGACATGAATAAATAAAAATAAAATATTTCAAGAATTTATCTATCCTTATAATATTTTTAGTTTTTGATGGTTTTAAATGGTAACAAATCTTTAAAATTTCACAATTTTCCTGCTTTATTATTTACATGTTAGCATCATGAATATCATTTCAAATGCTATCTTAGTACTTCTCAAACAATATCTAAATCATTTTAATTGCAAACCTTTAGCTTAGAAGTCTATTATAGTTATGATTCTGATTTTTCTCTATAATTATAGTTATGTTTTGATAATGTATGTGGTTGAGAAAAATTGTATCAAAATTAATAATAATAAAAAAACTCATATATGTTCTTATATATATTTGGCAATGAGATATAAGTAAGCTGCACGCCCAATTTTATGATATAATGCAGGTTTATAGCACTTTGAACTTTTTTTAATTTTGCAAACTACCCATTACATGCTTTTATGTAGACTGCATATTAATGGAAAAATCCACCATTTTCATAACAAATAACGACGTTGACAATGAATTGAAATACTAAGGGGACTAAATTGACATAAGTTCAAGATATGGGGATAACATATCACTAAATTGAAATACTCTTTGGTCCTTCTACCCGAGCGTGCTGCGGTCTCAAACGAGAAGATAATTATGAGTTTGAGGTGCGGAGATGATAGACAATGTTTTGTAAGAAAAGTGGACAACATGGTTATCTCTTGCTTTCGTGATGCTTTTTGTACTTTTCGTTTAAGAATGACAGGTGTTTTGTTTTTATTATTAGCACGTGCAAAGCTGGAATATTACGTGAAAATAAAAAAAATAAAAAATTCAATAATATTAATCCTCCAAATATATTTATACTGTTTTTTAAAATATTTTTTATTTTTTAAAATTTATTTTTAATACCAGTATATAAAAATAATTTTTTTAAAAAATTGTTGTTTAGAAAATATTTTTAAAACTTAGAAATAAACACCCATTTAATCTTTTAAGTACATTTTATATCTGTATTTTAAAAATAAATTTGACCAAATGAATAAAAAAAAAAAATTCTAACTTGACCTTGAACGGAGACAGAATATTTTATTTTTTATGACTGAAATTTTATCCGATTGAGATCCATGGTTTTACTCGGATAATGTGTGCGGGTGTATAATCTTTAGCTTGTCCAAAACGTTGACCGGAAAACTTGTCGAAGATGAGTCTTACAGCAAATTTTGTCCAAAATTGACCATAATCTGACTCAGCAACCAGTCATCATTTTCCGTAAATTCCCATTAATAAACCTATTTACTATTTCATAATCTGACTATTTTTTACTATTTAATAATAATAATAATAATCTGGCTTGTTACAGTTGTGATTTTTATGATAGTGAAACTTGAAAAATAATATTTAGTTCTTTTTTTTTTAGCATTGAAAAAGTGCAATTGGGTTATTAGTTGTATATAATTAGAAAATCACCAGTGCTTTAAAAATATTAATTTTTAATTTTTTACATAAAATTTATGCTGGAACAACTTATATTATTATTATATTGTTGTTGTTGTTATTTTTATTGTTATTTTTATAATAATTAATGAATATTTTATGTGGTTTAATAATAATTTCACATAAAAAATAATTAGTTGTTTTTGTTATATTTTTTTAATGCTAATGTTTTCCTTGAAACATTATTTTTATTAAAATTTGCTAATTTATTTGTTTACTTGAGTTTTTTTAAAATTAAAATTGATTGTTCGTGGTTAATTAAATGGATACCAAATCTAAGCAAAGTGTTTTATATTTTTTTAATAATAAAAATATATGCTTAAATTCTAAAAAAATGCCAAAAATAGTTTGTGTATTTATTAAAAATAAAAATAATTTGGACATAATCCTTACATTTAAGCTATAGGTGTTGGACCCGGCCCATCTCTCTTGATTATGTTTGAAATGGGCTCGGGGCTGCTACTTTACTCTTAATAAGCCTATCGTGAGATGGAGTGGATGTTTTGCTTGGGATTTGGGGTGCCTTCATTACCTCTTCTCTTCTGCACCGGCAGCGAGTCTCACCGCCGCCTAAAAAGAGAGATCAACGCATATGAAAGTTACTTTCTTTTCCTTTTCTTCTTCTTCATCATTGAAATAAGGCCTACGTTCTACATTTGATTTTGTGTTGTTGTGTTCGTCGGTGGCTGGTTGTTCGACATGAGGAGAGGGGGGGCTATTCGATGGCTGGAGAAGGGAGGTGGTCGATCGGAGGAGGGCTGTCATGAGGAGAGGGACTGTTCGATGGCTGGAAAATGGATCAAAATTATTAGGCAAGAAACTTAAATTAATTATTGATCGACTTAGCATGAAATTTAAAAAATTATCACAATTATAACTAAATTCAGCATGAAATTAAGAGGTAACAAATAAAAATTAAATTGGTCAGCTCATACATTCTTGAAAGGAAATTGTCATTGAATTAATGAACTTCATTTTAAAATAAAAATTTCATTGAATTAATGAGGTTTTTCTTGAAATAAAAATGTGATTGGATTGAAATAAAAATGACATTGAGTCAATAGAATTTATTTTTTAAAAAAATATATATTATTGGATTGATGGGCTTATCTTATAATAAAAGTACAACTTGAAAAGAAATTATTATTAAAATGATGATCTTTAATTAAATTAAAATGTTATTTAAAAAAAATTGACATTGAATTAATGAGTTTCACCTTGAAAATAGAAGTATCATTTGACATAGATAGGCTTTTCCAGAATTAAAATACTTTAATGAAATTATCAAAGAAATTAAAATGTTTTTTTTTTAAATTATCATCATATTTACTTATGGACCTCACATTGAAATAAAAATGTTTTTTGAAAGAAGATCCCAATCCGATAAGAGGCTTTACTTGAATTAAAATGTTATTTGAAAGAAAATTATTATTAGATTAAAGGGCATTATTTTAAAATAAAAATTATTGTCAAATTAATGAATATTATTTTGAAATAAAAGTTGTCATTGGATGAATGTGCTTCTTGAAAAAAACATTATCATTGAATTAGTAAGCTTGAAAAATAACATCAAGACGGAAGAGTTTAAGTAAATTATTATTAAGTTAATTTGATTGAAAAATGCGTTTATAATTAATAGATTTTGTTTGAAAGAAAAGTATCATTAAGTTGATAAGTGTTAAAGAAAAATGTTATCATGAATGATAGTCATGAAAATCATAAGTATGAGATGATGCACCTTAAATTATTGAAGCAATGTAAATAAGGAACTTCATGAATCAATGAGAGGAGATTTGAGTTTTTTTTTCATAGTTGTAATTGATTTTGATTTTTTTTAGATAATACGAGATGAAATGTCCATGTAATGCTGTGGGTTTGTAAAATAAATGTATTTGATAGTATTATAATTATGAATCAACACTATATTAGTAATAAAAACTAAAGGTATAATAGAGCAAATATTTCATGACAGAAAAAAAAAAGTTATGTTGGTGATAAAAAAAATTTAGATACTGAAATCCACAGTGTTTTATAAGAAAAAATATAGTGCTTTCACCATATGATTTAGTTTTTTTGTTAATAAAAAATAAAAAAAAATTACAAAGTTAAATTCTTTACCGACTTAATATTAAAAAGAAAAACCAACAAAAATAATTTTGGAAGGAAAAAAACCTATTAGAAAAAACACTGTAACAATTTATAATGTTTTGTGAGGAAAACTACTGTGCTTTTCCTAATAAAATAAAATAAAAAATCATTTAGTGAAATATTATAGCAATCCACAATATTTTATGAGAAAAATTACAATGCTTTCCTAATATGATTTAGCTTTATTGTAATTATAATTTTTAACCAACTCAGTATTTAAAAAAACATCAACAAAGATAATTTTGAAAAAAAATCATATGAAAAAACACTGCAACAATTAACAGTGTTTTAAAGAAACAAATTACAAAGCTAAATTCTTAATTAACTCAATATTAAAAAAAAATCAACATAGATAATTTTAGAAAAAAATTAAAAAAACACAAAATAAAGAAAAAATTCATATTGGAAACATTGTAGCAATTCACAATGTTTTGTTATGAAAGTTACATTACTTCCCCACATAATTTAACCTTATTTGTAATGACTTGTAATTATAATTCTCAAATAGCTTAATATTAAAAAAATAAAATTAACAAAGATAATTTAAAAAAATATAAGAAAAAAACCATGTAGAGAGACATTGTAGTAATCCACAATGTTTTATAAAGAAAGTTACAATGTTTTTCCTATATGATTAAACTTTATTACAAATTTAAATTATAACTAATTCAATATGTAAAAAAAAAATCAACAAAGATAATTTTGAAAAAAATATTACAAAAATAGAACATAAAAAAAACTGGAAAAAAACTATACGAGAAAAAACTATATCAATCCACGGTATTTTGTAAGGAAAAACTTGTATTTACTTGTAATTAGAATTCTTAACCAGCTTAATATTTAAAAAATAAAATTGAAAAAGATAATTTTAGAAAAAAAAACATACCAAAACAGAAAAAACCATGTGAAAAAAAATACTATGGCAATCCACAGTAATTTGAAGGAAAGTCACAGTATTTTCATCATATATTGCAACTGTAATTTTTAATCAGTTCAATATAAAAAAATAAAATAAAAAAGATAATTTTTGAGAAATTATAGCAAAAAACCGTGTGGAGAAACATTATAGTAATCAACAATGTTTTTTAAAAAGAAATTATAAAACCAAAATATTAAAAAAGAATAAAATTGACAAATATAATTTTACAAAATAAAAAATAAAATAAAAAACTATTTAAAAAAATACCGTAAAAATCCATAGTATTTTTCTTTAAAAAATTACAAAACAAAATTTTTGACCAACTCAATATTTAAAAAGTAAAATCAACAAAAAAAAATTTGAAAAAAAAAAAGACAAGTTGAAAAAAAAAGGAAAGTGATTTTGGAAAAAACAAAAAAGGGATAACTGGGGAAAAAAACTGAAAAAAATATATTATAGATTATTGTTGTAATGTACGGTGATTTTAGTGTGGGCGAATAATGATTTTTCCATACCATTTAGAGTATTGTAATTTTCTAGAGTTGAGAGGAGACCCTTTTTATATTTAAAAAATTCAACTTTTTTATTAATATTATTCTTTAAATACTTTTAACTTTAAAAGTATTAAGAACCAATATTATCTTGAGTTGTTTAAGTGATTTCAAAACTTTTCATATTTATTATGAGTTCTCCTTTATGGTTTTCATTTTTTATCATTAAGTAAACATAATTTATCTATTATATTATATTGATTCACATTAATCTTGTCATTTCTTACATATATAGTTTAGGAGTATATGTTTATTATTTTTTATTTTTTATCATCCTCATGAACAAATTATCACCTCTATTATTTTTGATTTATAGAGTTTTTCAAATCATTATTTAGTTATTGTAATTATCGCATATTATTTAAAAATAAATTACCTCAATTGATCTACCTATATTCATCCTTCTTAATTACTATTTATAAAGAATAAACACACCATCATCATTATTTTTGTCATCAAAATTTGCAAATTTAATCAATTTAAAAATTCATCATAAAACATTCATAAACTTTCTTGTTTTAGGACCAACCTATAAATTTTAATAATTGTATTCATATAGGTCTAATTAGTGAAGGAAAAAAAAAGGTTAGCGTTATTGGGTTTGAAAGGCCATATCCATGTACCTAGCTTAAAAGGTAAAAACGCATGTGTATTTAGATATAATAGATTAGTCCGGCACCCCTTGTTCTTTTTTTAGGCGTAAATATTTTTTAATTTCACTAATATCAAAATTAAAAACATAAAATTAAATTTTATTCAATATTTATTTTGAAAAAATAAAAACCATGCACTAAAAAAATTATATAATTTAGGCAGACCTTTTTTCCCTATTGTTACTTAAGCCAATCCATTATTTTTATGTTAGAGAAATCATACAAAATTTGAGAATCATTTTATTTTAAGGAGTTATTTTAAATAAAATTATTTATTTCATCCAAATAAAATGAATAAATGATGAAAATAATTTTTTTTATTAAGTGAATAAGATAACAAATTATTTGCTTGGATAGGTAATATATCATTTAATATTAACGTTTTTAGTGAGCTGATTGAAAAATTAAGATTTAATTACAGAGACTAAAAATTTAATTTTTATCTTGTATTTACTTATAAAAACTTTAAAAATATCATAAAAATTTAAATGAAAATTCATTTCTAATATCAAAACACCATTAATTAGTTTTTAATTAATTTAAAAACTGAAGATTCAATTGTATTTAAAATATTTTTAAGAACTCTAACATATTTTTTTAGTATTTTCAAAGGGTAACATTATTTTTATTAAACTCTTATCTTAAAAACAAATCTATTAACATCAATTTGTTTTTTTTGTTAGAATATGTCAAGCAAATCTTTTCTCTCTGTGCCTATAAACTAAAATATAATAAAAATAAAATTTAAAACTGGAATATAAAATTCTAACCCATGTAATAAAAGAAAAATATAAGGGACCAACATAAATTTTATCACTCTTTTTGAATAGTACTACTAGAAAAATAAATTTTTATATTAATTTTGATTCTTATTATTTTAATTTTAATTTTAATTTTAAACAATAACCTAAAATTCTATTTTATAAAATCAATCATTCATCTAATATCAAAATATTTTATGATATTTTATATACACAAGAACATATAAATCAAAATAAATCCAAAACAAAATATGAGAACTTAACTTATAAGAATCAAATTGAAAATAAATAAAAAATTTAATAACTAAAGATAATAGAGCTAAACATTTAATTTAATCACTCTTGAATTTGATCCTTAAAATTTTAATGAATAAAATATGAGAGGATAAATAGCAATGTTTGCATAATTATTATAAATATATATTTTTTAATTTAAAACTTGGATTATTCATCATTTCAATTTATAAACCTAACTTTGAGCTAAGTTATAATGTTGAGTTTTATAACAAGAAATAATTTTAGTGTATGAATATATCTGCTTTTGTTGTCAAAATTATGGTTAGGTATATTTCAAAAACATGTTGGGTATGAAATAACATCAAATTAATATTTTTTTAGTAATTTTAATATTATAATATTAAAATTAAAAAATATAAAAAAATTTATTTTAATATATTTTTTAAAAAACAATACTTTAAAAATTCTGAAAACACTTTCTTTAAGACGAAACGAAACGCCACCGCCTTCACAGTTCTAACATTGACCCCAAAAAACCCAAAGAGATCATTAGCAAAGATATAGAAGAAGTTTGTAAATTAGTTGGTGGAGAAATCACCGTTGAATTAAGGTATGATGAATGAACGAAATTTATTCTGTGTTCTCCTCATCCTCTTTCTTCTTTAACCAAATTTGGATAGAGATTTGTGAGAAATAATAATGAAATCTGGAGCGCAAAGATTTTGTTATACCCTTTTGCTTTTTTTTTTTTTTCTGTTGCTTTCTTTTATTTTTTTCTGTCTTTCATTTTGCCTTTCTTTTCGTAGTGTAATTTTCTCAACTGCAATTTAATTTTAGAGCTAGAGCGTTCTGACCATTGCGTTCTGACACATTATCCAACTGGGCTCCACGATTCTAAGAACGAATTTGATTTGTTTTTCTTATATATATATATATTTATATTGTTTGTGTGGGTGCGTCTGGGTGGCAGACATGGCGCTGAAATTGGTTAGCAGGAAGCTGGGGAGCAAATTCTTGCCCATGCTGTCTTCCACTTCTCCACTGCATTCACATGCCACTAGCTTTGGTAGGTTCTTGAGTAATCAATGATTCCTCTTCTTCTTGAGTGTCTCTTTTTTAGTCTGCCTTCTTTGAACTACTAATTGTTTGTTTTCATTTTGATTTTCTCGTTAAATTGAACATCCTGAACGAACCCTCTTAACCACACTTTAGACATTCTTAAAATATCATTTCAGGATTCAAACATGTTCGAGAAGAAGAAAAAAGTCAAATGGTTGGTAATGTTTTCAGCAGTGTGGCCTCAAATTATGATCTCATGAATGATTTAATGAGTGGTGGATTACATAGGTTATGGAAGGACAGGTCAGAATACGTTGAGGATGCATTTTTTAATGATTGCTCGTTATGTTGTATAATTCACTTTGGGTTCATGCTGACATTAGCTACTTTTCTATGATGCTTTCTAGACTGGTTTCTATGCTGAATCCATTTCCTGGAATGAAGCATCTTGATGTGGCTGGGGGAACAGGTGAGTACTGATATAAACTATGACATCTTATAAAGAAAAAAAAAAAGCACTTTATTTGATTAGAAAAGCTTTAATGAATAGAAATTGGGAGGTGAAGCCACAGCATGAGGTTATGTGTAAAAACAACCATCTGATTTACAAGGATAATGTCTCCAGAGCCCATACATCTCTTTCCTTTGCATAGCACCCAAAAGAATACTAATAGTGAGAAGACTTGCTTGCGCAACTCTCTTGTTCAACTATGGTGTGAAAGCAAAGTGGCTAACTGGTTCAGCTGCAAATTTACAAGGATAATGTCTCCAGAGCCCTTAAAGTTCGTCATTTCATCTCAAGTTCATTCCAGATTCTATCCATACAAATCCAGAAACCAAAATGCCAAGTCTTCCTTTGGTCTCAGTTTGCTAGTATTAAATCCTTGGAAAACCCTCTTCATATAACCTTTACATCCTCCTTTTAAATATGCACGTGCTACTTATATCTAGCAAATTGTTCAACTAAAATTTATGATTGGTATCTTCTTATTCTTGTTGTTTTTTCATTCTTATCTCATAGTTTTTATGAGTTATAAGATCTTGAGTTTGGAATTCTTAATTGCAGGAGATGTTGCTTTCAAGATTCTGGATGGTATAAGTAGTATCAGGCGTAGAGCAAATCAAGATCCCATTAATGATCATTTACAGGAAGAAACACAGATACATGTGTGTGACATAAACCCAAACATGTTAAATGTTGGTAGAAAACGGGCTATAGAGAGGGGTATGAATCAGGAACGATCAGGACTTGAGTGAAATCCATGGATGTTCTAATTACAGTTTTTTATGTCGACTTCTTGATGAGCGATGGTTTTCTTCCCTTTTTTTTTTTAATTGATGTTTGCAGGTCTCGGAGAAGACAAATCACTCATATGGGTGGAGGGAGATGCTGAAGCCTTAAGTTTTGAAGATAATACCATGGATGGCTACACAATAGCATTTGGAATTAGGAATGTTACACACATAGAGAAAGTTCTTGCTGAAGCGTATAGGTTTGCTCATAATTTTATGGCTTGCTGTTGACATATTCACCCAAATTATATTAGACCCTCTTGACATAAATTATAAATAGCAAGCTAAGGATCCTCTCATTAAGATTGTAAAACTAGACCATGACAAATAATCATTTCACTACTGCTGATGCGATATCAGGTTACTCTGTTACAGGCTTTTAAGGATGGCTTATCTAATTAGAGGATCCAATTGAATGTTATGAATTAAATGAAATGTAGCCTTTATCTTCTAAAATCAATGTTTATAACATATTTTCTCCAAAGAAAATGCATATAACAATGACATTTGTTGGTTACAATTGCAAAAATAGCATTGAACATGCATATTATCAAGATCAATATGTCAAGAAAGTTACTTGAGTTATCATGGTGCTACTGTGGATAAGACCTTCATCAGTGTCTGAGTAAAGGGGATCTGAATCCACTACCAGCTTAAATTCTGAGAGGGTAGAGGTTCCTAGGTAATTTTTTGTTTTCCACTTAGAGAGTTCACCTTGTTTGCTCCAAGTTAGGTAATTACATTAAATGTTTGCTGTTGAATTTGAAATAAGGACAATTAGAAGTGGAATTAGGTGGTGAGAATGTTAAATATTAGGTTTAAATTTTATGAGACCCAAAGACTGCATGGAGAGTTTTTAAAAGATATGAGTTGAAGCATGAAGCTAACAAGAAAATGATTTAGATGATGACTATGAATTTATTAACACAAAAATTTCTTATTTCAGTCTAAACTATGGCGTAGTTGTGCTTGTTGTTATGTGTTTTCCATTCAATTAGTAAATGTCTTCTTTTTCGATATGTATGATCAGCAGGCTTTTCTTCTGTTATACGGTCCCCTTTCTTTCTTCAGAAATTTTCCAGCTTGTGTAATATACATTAATGTTTCATGCAAGCTTCATCTGTTATTTTATTAGGGTATTAAAACATGGAGGAAGATTTCTTTGCCTTGAACTGAGCCACGTTGAAGTTCCTGTGTTTAAAGAATTGTGAGTACACCTTCTTACATACATTAAAGGATAAATGTTAGCATTTCTTGTAGTATCATTTTTAGGCATTATTTTAACAAAATATATCCTTTTTCCTGTGTTTAATTTTTTCTCAATTTTAATAAATTGACAAGTCAATAATTTATGCCAGATGTGGCCAGTCTTTCCTTTCTGGTAGTGTATAGGTGGTGAAATGTTTTTTTACAAATGAAATCGAAAAGGATAAATTACAATAACACCCATGAGGTGTGGTGAAACTATAGCCACCACCCAAAAGTTTGAAGTTTTGACAAAATCCCCTCTCCATGTTCAAGTAAATAAGATAAAAATCCTCTTTTGTGCCCAAAATATTGTTACTGTCAAAGTAGTATTTTTAAATCCATTTAGAATATTATGCTTATATATATATATATATATATATATATATATATATATATATATATATATATATTGCAAATCTTCAAAGTTTTGAGTTGTAACAATAAGTTCACCATACCTCAGGGTGTTGACTAATTTACCCGGTTCTGTAACATGGTTTTCTTCATCTTTATTGGATATTAACTATCCAGCCTCTTCCATTCCATGGAACATAGTCAATCATAGAGACAAAGGCCATGGTGTGATGAAGTGAGATTGACAGAGAAATATTACATCTTAGTTCTAACCGGAATTCAATAATACAAGTCACATGCTCCCATAACCCATCTTTCTCATTGGAGTTCTGGATTCACTTTTCTATTTTCATATTATTATAGGAGTTTATATTTGTATTGATTATGAATCTAAAGTTTAAAGAGTAGATTGATTTATTTTATTGTCTCTAGTTGATTTTTCTGTGCACTACATACCTGCTGTTAGTCTATATACAATTGTTGTTTCCTAACCAATTAATCCCACTAGGGTGCAAACAGATTGTTAACTGGGAGCATAATGTTGATTGAGAAGATGATGAACTTTAATATAATATGGTCAAAACATCATGGCTATGGAGATTAGTGTTTTGTAGATGTTGCAATACGAAGTACAAAAAGTAGCAAATACTGTGATTGAACCAGATTAACATTATGCTTATGTTGCAATACAAACAAAACAACTATAGCATGTAGATCCTGAAATAAATTAGCTTTTACTAATTACATGAACTTCGAATTGTTAAGAAGATCTTGCTGTTTCACTTGAATTTGAGTGGTTGAAATTTTGTAGATTAGTTTTTAATCCTTGCACGCTCTGGCATGTGGAAAGCACTCACATGGAAGACTTTATGATTCTTTGTAGCAAGAAAAAGATATATGCTCACTGCTTAAGCTTTATTCTATGGATTGCAGATGACTTCTACTGTCCCAGCTAATCTTAGTGAAGCTTAGCTTTCTTTCCACTTCAATTTGTTTTTTCTTCCCCATCTTTTTCAGAACACTGCATCATTTATCCTGTTTCAAGAATGTTCCTTTTTGTTGCAGATATGATTACTATTCATTCTCAGTCATTCCAGCTGTGGGAGAGCTAGTTGCAGGTGATCGGGATTCTTATCAGTACTTAGTTGAGAGCATACGTCGTTTTCCTCCACAGGTCATAATTTTGTCCTATGTACTTTTGCAAATATTACCACAATTTTGCCAAAGTATCTTAGAAGCTAAGAAATTGAGTCCACACTATAGTGTGATGCCTTTGTAGAACCCTGGATGTTACATATACTGCTATAACTGAATCACGGAATGAGGTTTACTATATTCCCAGTACATACTTCAGCGGAGCCTTTTTCTGAAAATAAGCTATAAAATAAAAATTAAAACAACTGGTGTATTTTGTGCATGCAAGTGAATGCCTTATCCTCGAATGTGGAAACTAGATATTTTTATAGCAACCTTACATGGTTACATGGATTATTGCTTTTTGCATATTCCAACGTGAATATGCACAAGATAGAATGTGATTTTAATATGGCATGCAAGTGTGTTTTAATGATCATTGTACATGGCTCAAGGTTATAAAATTCATTTCTTTTACTTAAAAAAGAAAAGAAAAGAAAAGAAAAGAAAAGAATCAACTCATTTTTATTACAGTGAACTGCCGGTAATGTGTTATCAGCATGTATTTTTATCTGAAACCGTGGTTCTAAGTATATATATATTTTTTCCTTTGATTAGAAAGAAAAGGACCCCTCGTGTTTCTAGTCTGCAAATATATTTAGCCATAAACTTTGCTTCCTACAAACCTAGGGTGCTATTTATCATTAGTTATGAAAATAATAATCTTTCCATGCAATTGAGTCTTCATGCTAAAAGGTTGCATTGAGAAAAGTCCAGTATAGGTCTTGCTTTAGTTATAGTCCTACCAAGTCTGATTGTTAGAATTTGAGCCATATTATTCAGCATTTTTGCATGACAGTTTATGACTCAAACCCGTCCTGTGGTAGAAAGCCCGATATTTCAAGCTCTATACCAAACATTACCACTTCAACAAATTATTAACTATCCAAACGGAGAAATTATGTGCTTTAATTTTTCATGCTCTATGCCACATTTTCCTTTCACCTAAATACATGCCCTTGTGATTTCAAATATCTAAGTAAACAGAAGCACTTGGCTAAAGTTTGACTATATAAAGTATCATTTGAAGAAAATGTAAGCCCAATATTTGATTCATTAGTTGTGCACTTCGAAAGATATTTTCTGCTCAGTGATCTGCAACTGATACATTTGAACCCTATGTGTGGAATCCCTGTGAGTTAACTTATTGGAATTAAATTACCTTAGCTGAGAGAGGAAAGCGGGGAGGGAGGCATGAGGACAATGGACTATCTAGGAGCCTATATTGCATGTGCTCGCTGATAACCTGGGTTTAATTGTGTGTGTATTCACCTTTGTCTGGTATACTTACTGACTTATTGCAAGTGATGAATGCAGGAGAAATTTGCTTCGATGATTGCAGATGCAGGATTTCAGAAGGTTGAGTATGAGAATCTCGTCGGGGGAGTTGTAGCCATTCATTCAGGTTTAAAAATATGAAGGTGTTCAAGGACAGACCTTTGTCTCTATTTTTTCTTAAATAATGCATCTGCAAGTTTTTTGAGGTTGCAGAAATTTTGTCAGCACACCTATTATCCTCTTTCTTGTCTATTTAGACGTTCAATTCAGAGGGCTAATGCATTTTTTTTATGGTGTTGGTATTTGAATAAATGACTCCTCAGCCTAGTCTTGCTCTCTAGGCTTTCTTTTTTCCCTTCTCTCTCTGCGTCCCCCCCCCCCCCCCGCGAAGTGCAAAGTGGAGGGATTGGGCCAATATTGGTGTTTACATTACATGAAAAAAATTAACCAAACTGATATTATTATTTTTAAAAATTTTAAATTGAATTGAAACTTACTAGTTTTAATTTGGTTTGGTTTTTGTTATTCAAAAACTAGTAAAATCAAAAAGCAAATTTCATTTTTGTTATTTAGGAACTTGTTTTAATTTACATGACCAAGATATAATTGAAAGGAAAACAAATCTGTTCATAAAATACAAGCAAATATTGCTTTTTATTGATTAGAAATTCTAGTTAAAATACAAGCAAAATCAAAGTTGTAAATTATAACATAATAAAAAAAAAGCAAAAAAAATAGAAACTAGAGATCAATCAAGACTGAAAGGAAATAAATCTGCTTATAATAAATGAGTTAAATTCAAATAAGAGCTCAAGATTGGAAGGAAAATAAATCTGCCCAGTACGATTTAGTTTGATTGAAGTAAATGGTGAAGTTTATGAATTTATTGCTAAGAAAAAGAAGAGAATATGATGAAGAAGAGAAGATGTAGTGATGAACTTGCATAGAGAGAGGTGGGGGACTGAAAGGCTGGGAGGGGCGTTGGCGGCGTTCGTTTAGGATCTTTAGGTTAGAGATTATTTATAGTCTTTTTTTTTTTCTGAGTTAATGAGTTATGGTTGAACCGCATCGGTTCATTTCAGTTCAATCGGTTTCAGGCATTTAAAATCAAAATCGAAAATTATTTTGAGTTTTCTAATCGTTTAATTTAATTTTTTTCTTGGTTTGGTTTTTTCGGTTATTTTTTATGGTTTTTTGGTTTAATTGATTTTTTAGGTTTTTTCTCACCCTTAGCCAATATCAGCAAATTAAAAAAGATAATGAACAATTTCAGAGGATTGGTTTTCAACGAGTCAATAGTGTGCTTATTTGGAGGCTACCGGAGGGGGGATGACGGCGTTGGTTTAGGACCTTTAGGTTAGAGCTTATTTATAGTTTCTTTTATTTTTTTCATAGTTAATGAGTTATGGTTGAACCGGTTCGATTCATTTCGGTTCAATCGGTTTCAAGCATTTGAAACCAAACCGAATTGAACCAGGAATTATTTTGGGTTTTTTAATTGGTTAATTTAATTTTTTTCTCAGTTCAATTTTTTTTAGTTTAATCACTTTTTTAGGTTTTTTATTCATCCCTTGCCAACATCAGTAAATTAAAAAAGATAATAAACAATTTCAGAGGATTGGTTTTTATCGAGTCAATAATGTGTTTAGAGGCACAATGTGACTGCCTGCTAAAGGAACATGCCTATGAAATTGACAGCCATCAACCTTCATTAGTCTTCCAATTTACATCTTCATAATGAGAGTAGTAAATCATAATAAGAGTAGTAAGTTGTAGATGCTTTTCCTCACTCAAACTGATGCTTTGCATGCTTTTAACAAAAGAAGAAAAAATAAAAGTAAAGGAAAGGAAATGAGAAGACTTATCTGACCAGATAAGAAATGCTAACCAGATGAGACATGCTGCTGGTGGTGTGCCTGATGGCCTAATGTAGAGGTTGGTGTGATTGAGAAGGGGATTCCTACTATTCACGGTGTTGTTGGCTGAGGTTGGTCATTGTGGGAGAGGAAGTGTAGATTTTGCTATGCCTGAGGCTGGTCACTGAGACACTGTTAGGGTTGAGATTTGTAACTTTTGTTGTGGAGCTTGAGGTGAAGTTGCTATAATCAATGGTTATTGAGGGGTGTTTGGTATAACTAAAAAAAAGGTTGTTGGCTAAAATGAGCAAGAAAGACGGGTTTTATGGCTTTTAGGAAGATGGTTTTGGGATTTTCAAGATCTGGTATAAGAGGCTGGTCATTGACTTTTTATGGTGGAGCCGAGATCTTCCTAGTATAGGAAACTAGTGCAAAAGGATTCTTCATTTTTTTTTCCTGAATTTTCTCCCCCTTGTTGTCATGAGGTTGGTGTTTGCAGGGGGTGAGGGACATGTCAGACCACCTTACTCATGTTGATGAATTTATTTTTTCTTACTAAGATATACATAACAATCGATTGAAGGAGAGATATAAAAATGATCCGTTGACCTATCAAAATTTCAATTTGGATTTGTAGTTAGAAGCACGATCGTTCAATGGATTCAATAGAAAGCAGGTGTGCAAAATATCTAATACTATAACAGAAAACTTGTGGACAACCCATAGTGTTTTGACCGTTGAATGCTCATAGTCGATTCTGAACACTTAAACTCTGGAGTTTACGATGATGTTAGATCAATGAGTACAGACTCAAATGACTCATTTTAATGAAAAATAGGAATGATTTGTTACTGATTATGAAGAAATCTGCTAATTAATAATTAAGATGAGATAATAAATGGATGGTACATATGCATCTCCTAATTGGTCCCATGGTCCTGATGACGACCAACCTCCTTCTCCTCCAACATTACCTCTATTTTAGATTTATTGTATTTGAATGTACAAATTTTTAAATTTATAATAAATATTTGTTTTTTATATTTTTAATTATTTTTCTACTTCAATATATTTTTTTAAAATATTTTTAAAATATTACCTGTCTCACGTGTGCGGCGATCATCCTCCACACTAACTTGTGTGTATCTGGAAAATATAGGGAGACAAGGAATTCTTGTCTTTTATTAGTGGAAAAATTAGATGGGAGTCACCACCTAATATTTTGTTCACTAGGAACCCTAACTGGTCTTAGAGATCAGGTACGAAGACTAGTTGGGTAAAAGAAATGTATTAGCACCCCAAATATGCCCTACTAAAGTAAGCTGTAGTGTTTAATTGTTTGATAAATGCTAAGGTTTTATTGTATTTCTAATTATTGGTCTGCTACGATTTAAGAAAAGTTCACCTCGTTAAAGAGATCCTTATCTTATAGGGTAAAACTTAACCATTCTAATATCTATAAAAGAACTACCCTTTGAATATCAGGAATATGTTTTACATGTAAATTCGTAATCCTAGATATTAAAAAAAACAAAATAATTTTTTAGATTTTTTTGAAATATTAGCCAAGTTCTTGTCACTTTAATAAACTGGTTATTAAAGCCAAAATACATACTACAACATAGCCTTTTTCTGAAGTTTTATTTGTTGTATGAAAATATAATATGATTTTTTTTGCTTTTAGAGACTTGACCATATGTATGAAAACAAAAACATGTTTTTTTTTAATGCTTTAACAAAAACCAGTTATTTTAATATCAAATTTGTATCTTTATGGTATAAAAATATAAACTGATATTAATCAAAATTCTGTAACAAAATACACAGAAAAATCATAAATTTTCCTAAAAATATTATTTTTAAAATTTTTTGAATCTAAGTTAGACCCAGCCAAAAAAATCTTGGCCGAATTCCACTACTATATGAACAGTTGACATGAATTATAATTCATGCCCACTGTTCATGTAGTGAATAGCAGGGAAAAAGAAGAAGAAGACAATGGGCAACAGATCACCTGGTTGGCAGTGATGACTGGCCTACCGAGGAGGACGACCTGAAGTCGGTGGTGGAAACAATGATAAACCTGCATTTAAAATGAATATTTACCATAAATTAAATGTATCTTTTATTATTAGATATGTTATTATAAAACATGCTTTAGTTAAGGAGTTATTGATACTTAAAGTGCAAAATGATGATATAAAACCTTGATAAAAATATACTTTTAAGTACTAATTAGGGTTCGTGTTCACATTAGGAGCGTCTTCCAATGCTATCCACCCTGCTTTGATTATTTTTAAAAGCTTTCTTTTGAAGGCGTTGCAAGTATGGATGCTATGTCCAACAACACTAGCATGATATTTGCAAGTGAGCTCTGATTTGTACTAGCTAGGGTTAGGTGGTTGCACAAGCATCAGAGGCTCGAGAGCTACCTGCCCGATGCTTAATAGTTTTTAGTACATCTCATTCAAGGGTAGCGGTAATGAAGGTAGTTGTTCATAGACCTTTTGGTAATTTTTAATTTAGCTTTTGGCTTGAAAGTTTTGGGGCTTAAGTTTTTTGATGTTGGCAACTTGGGATGGAGTATAGTAGTTTTGGGATGAGTTTTTCTTACCCCTATAATCCTCTCCAACATGGTTGACCTCTTTCCTTTTGAAGCCTTTTTTTTCGGTAGGTGCAGAAATTCTACCAATCTTGATGCCTTGCTCTATACGTTCACACACTACCATAATGTTATTGAATTGTCAGGCTGAACTACCCATCACATGCTCATAATATGGTGTTTTGAGTGTGTTGGCAAATAAAGTGACCATCTCCTTGTCCAAAAGTGGAGGATGGACTTGAGCAGCTAATTCGCGCCATCTTTGATCAAATTCCCTTATGCTTTCTTTTTCCATTTTCTCTAAATTAGAGAAGCTGGTTTTGTTGAGAGCAATGTCCATATTGTACTTGTACTGCTTGATAAAAGCATCCACTAAGTCTTTCCATCTTTCCATCTCTGGATCTTTTTGTTATCCAATCTCATGTACCAGCTTAATGTTGCCTCGTTTAAGCTATCTTGAAAAAAGTGCATTAGGTGTTTTTTTATCATGTATTACTTCTGTAATTTTATTACAATAGGATTTGAGATGAGTTATGGAGCATTGTGTTCTACTATATTTGATGAACTCAAGAACACGAAACTTTTTCAGGACAACCATATTTGGGACCAGACATATCTTTGCTGCCTGTACTGGATCATATAAGTCTACCCCCTCAATTACTCTGATTCTAGCTTTTAGCACCTCCATCTTATCTTGATCAATGCTATCAAATGACTTGGCCTTGCAAGACTCGTTAACAAATGCATCCATAACTGTAGGGGTTAATACAGGTGTTGCTGACTGCATAAATGTTGGATTATGTTGAGGCTCTTGACCATATTCATTCATTCTTTCTTTGGGCTGAGCTATTGTTGGAATCCGATTAAAGGTGACCGGTCAGTTAGAAGGACCTTCACCAGAGGTATTTCTCAGTGTTTACTCAAGTAAGCTAGTGAGGCGAGACACACTTGTCTTCAGAGACTCCAACTCTTCTTAAAAATAGGTGTCACGGTGAGTGCTCTCTTCATCTTTCATGTTTATCCCTCGAAGTCGGGTGTTGTAGACTCTTTAAGGACCTATATTTCAACATGATGCATATATGTATGTTATTTACAATGAATGGATGTATGTGCATGATGCAAATGTATGTACATGTATATTAGGAAGTTCATATTCAAAAGGATCTCTTGCTATCCCAGTGATCACCCTCGTGAAGGCAATATAGGGGCTCAGTAGGTAATGAGATGATATATGCACACCAATCCTTACCAGTCTAGGCACTCAGCGAATAGTTAGGGTTTACACAAACTTAAACCTTGACTAAAGTCGTAAGGTAAGCTGTTAGTTCTCTACTTAACCTAAAGTTTTTTTCCAGAATGATACATGAAATACTTTTATAAGTTGTAAGGTTAGCACTTACTTTACAAACATTTAGTGATGTAGATTGGGCGTCCGATCTTGATGACAGACGATCCATTAACACCTATTATGTATACTTAGACAATAATCTGATTTCATGGAGTTACAAGCAACAACAAACCATTGCTTACAGCAAAACATAATCTAAATACAAAGCAATTGCCAATGCAATAGCAAAGCTTTAATAGATTAAATCAGTGCTCAATAATCTATGTATTCCAGCTATGCATTCTCCTATTTCATGGTGCAAAAACATAGGAGCTACATACTTAACAAGTAACCCTATATTTCATGCTAATCATATTGAAATTGATTTTCATTATGTTTGTGACCAAGTTTGGTGTGGACAATTTAATGTTCGATTTATTTCTTCTAAAGATCAGTATGTGAATGCTCTAACAAAACCACTTTTTTTTTGTCTGATTTCATACTTTGTGTGACAATCTTAGGGTTCGGTTCTTACCCTTTCAATTGCAGGGGTATGTAGAAGAACAAGTCAAAGAAAAAAAGCATGCTGCAACAACCACCAAATCTTCAAGAACTTAACTATCTAATATTTAAAGTTTGAAATCAAACAAGATTATATCTATGTTTAAATTTTAAACTATCAAATATATATGCACATATGTAAAATAGTAGTTAGCATTATCATTTATTTAAACCCTTTATACATGCACACTAAATAAACAAAATATACAAGACAGTATTCACGTGTTTACTCTCTGAGTTCTGCAATTCTAAATATATATATATATATATATATATATATATATATATATATATCATGCTTATTAGAAATGTACTGGCAGATGGCCTAGCAAAGCTACTCTAGGAAATTGAGAACAGGAGAGAAGAGTTTAAAGAATGTCATACTTGATTTTACATCCCTGTTTAATTTGGAGGTTGTTTCTGTTGTGTCTCTGTTGCTGTCACAAGATTGTTGTAGGTTTATTTCCCTTAACAGGTAGAGATTCTGAATATATAAATTGACCATAGATTGCTTTTCCATTTGCAGTCTTGGCCACCATCTTACTGGCTGCTGCTCATCTTTAATAAATCTCGACTTCGTAAAAAATAAAAAAAATAAAGTTTGATTCATTAATGAATTCGGCTTCATTTGAAAAACTAATAGATCAGGGATTGGTGGATTTTTGAGAGACAATGCCATTCACTTCTCATATATATTTTTTCATCTTTATCTAGTACTATGGATTCAAATGAAGTGAAAGTTGCAATCAAAAGAACTTAATTTGGAGATAAGCATCTCTAGCGCAAACTTTCAGTAAGTTTATTATATTTGGAGTCATATTCAGCAAATACGTTCATTGGCTTGAAAAGGATCCAGATAACCGGCTATGGAGGTTATGCAGTGAGTTTAATGCAATCTACTGTATAAGTATGGCTTATAAATCCGATACCTTAAATCATGTACATAGAGAAGGAAATAGGGTGGCTGACCTTTTAAGCATAGCATGGTCTAGATAGGGAAATGAAATTTTTGGCTTGGCTGTCATCTTGATTTAGCAGACTGTGTAATCTCAAGCCACTTCCTCGCTGGCTATTTTTCCCATTTTATTAGTTAATTAGATTATCATTAAAATTGTTTTTTGATACATTATATATAATATCATAGTGGAGTAATTTTTAGTGGTAAATTACTATTTAAACATTCATGTTTATCATGGTATAGTTTTATTTTGCGCCTCCAAAATATATTATATCCCATAATGGTAAGAATTTGACGCAAAAAAAATAGCAATCATATATATATATTAATCTTTACCATAAGAAACCTAATTTTATTTTTTATTACTCCGTATTTTGATAATCAATACTAAATATCGCAACTCTCTTTGGTTGTATATATAATATTAAAAACATCACAAACAAAGCTAAAATAGTTCTAAATTAAATACAAAAAGAAAGAAGTTTCTTTTTAATTTATACACTTGGATATGTGTGTTAGGTTTGAAATCCTCTCGTCTCACTCCCAGTATATCAAGTATAGTTTTTTTTAAAAAAATCATGAGGAAAAGGAGTTAAGAAGAGCTTAAAATATATCAAAGTCATGCAGAACACAATCAGTTCAGAAATTTGTCGAGGTAGACTTCACATCAAGTTGGAGATTTTGTGTTATCAGTGTAGAAATTTGTTGAGACATTAATTAAAGCTAGCAGCAGAAGCCATGATCTTTGAACCTATCATGTCCACATACGAGATTTCACAGATATAAATATAAAAATGAAGTTTTGGTTTTTGTAAGCACGTATCCTTCTTTCAATTTTAAGGGCAAGAGTATCTCCGAATCGACTTCTATACTTTAAGAATAAATCCTTCTATGAATGGAGTTTAAGTATGATATCCAAATGATTAAGGATTAAGTAATTATTATTGCTTCTTGAGACTAATGCCTCAATGCAAATTTTATTCGAATTATATTTTGAAAGGCTATGAAAAGACAGTAGATATGTCTTTCCATTGTTCTTACAGTCACAATATTTTATTCTCTAAGAACTTATTGGACAATCATCTTCTCCATCATAGCTGGGCATGGTTGATATCGTAAGCATCAGAATCGTCAAGTTTCAGCTTAGCAAGTCCGCTGATATCATATGGAGAAGCATGCTGTTGTGACAGACTTTTATATGCTCTTTTTCCAAACGCCCAAGCTTTAGCTTCAGTAAAATGGGCTCCGTCCCAGTACACATAGTCACTCCTGTTGCTACATGGGACGGAGAGAGATGTACATGGGACCGAACCAAATTCTACCTCGCAACAGCTCTCACGGGCATATGTAAAACCTGCAAGCAAGAAAATGTAATATTGGTATCAGAGGCGTCACAAAAAAGTCGTCTTCAACCGGGGGGGGGGGGGGGGGATTCGTACCTGTATTTGCCTGATCATCAGAATCAATTTCATAAGAGTTTATGTAGGTAAACACAGCATCAGAGTGCTTTTTATTTAGTTTATTTAGCAGAGTTGGAAGCTTGTCGTTGAAAACTTTAACATCACTGTTGAACTTTTCAACACATGAAGAAGATGCATCTACGTCATTGGGATGGTTTTGTATGTTGTGCGGCATACATCCCACCCGAATAATTCCGAACACAGCTATCTTTCTTGCTCCTGAGCAATACAATTTCTGGCAGCAAGGGAAAAAAAAAAGGGAATGAAGAGGGGGTCTTTGTTAGTTTCCACTGACGTCAAACATTAATTGTTGTTTTACAAGAGACATTAAGTAGGGCTACCCTCAAGCTGAGTTTCATAAGTTTCAATGAGAAGTTGAGCAAATTCTTCAGGAGTATATAACTGGCTGCTATTGTAGCCGTCCAAGAAATAATTGTTGAGGTAGTCGTTATGACCCATATCAGACACATAGATGCATTGGCTCAAGTACTTCCTAGCAACTTCCTCGCTTCCCAAGATTTTGGCAATTCGTGAAACCGTGGTATTGTGATTAAATAACTGAGCATTCATCGTAAATAGTTCTCCCTTCACATACGCGAAAGAAACATTTCAATAGTTAGCGTTGCCAAAGCATACAAGATTACGCAAAATTCATACGGAATAATACAAGGTTTTAGTTATGAGAGGCATATGATCAGTAATCACCGCAAGATAGCCAGTATAATCAAGGATGCCGGCTCCATTAGATGCATAATTTACACCATCTAGAAAATTAGTGCAACCTCCGATACCAAAGTCCGTAATTTAACTGTCGAAACCTAATTGTTCAGCTGAAACAAAAGAATAATAATTAAGATCATAAGTGCCCACAATACTAAACTCGGTTATGTTGAGACCGTTGTAAATTTATGTTTCAAGTCATACAAGAAACAAAAGAATAAACCTAATCATCCTTCTTCTAATAAATTATGTAAATTTCAGCAACAAAAACATTCGTACCAGACTTAGCAAGATTTCTAATGTTAATTTAATACAACGGTCACAACTATCTAGTGAGAACATATTTATTTTCCATGAAAGAAAACTAACACACTATATTTTGTATTATAAGAGAGAAGAGAAAACTGCAGACCAATGGTGTCAGCTATGTTGAGACCGTTGCTGCACCTTCCTGAAGCCCCAGTATCAAAGCCTATCCCATAAGGTAGGTAATTAACTTTAGCTGAAAGGTTAAGGTAGTTATTGTTTCCGTTATCAAAGAGAGAATCTCCAAAGACGAAGTAGCAAGGAACTTGAGGTGCGCGTTTTCCATAAGTCCAGTGTTGCCAGTTTGACACCAGCAACACCACGGACAACACCCACGTGGAAACCTTGATTTTGTGTTATCAGTATAGCATTTTGTTGGGACATTAATTAAAATAAGGCAGAAGTGAGTCACAGAAAGATAAGCTAGCAGCAGAAGCCATGATCTTTAAGCCTATCATGTCCACATATGAGATTTCGCAGATATAAATATAAAAGTTAAGTTGTTTTGGTTTATGTACGTACGGATGTATCTTGTTTTCGATTTTAATGGCAAAAGTATCTCCGAATAGACTTCCATACTTTAAGAATAAATTCTTCAATGAATAGGATTTTAAGTAATGATATCCAAATGATTAAGGAATTAAGTAATTATTATTATTGCTCCATGAGACGAATGCGTAAATGCAAATTTTATTAGAATTATATTGTGCAAGGCTATGAAAAGACAGTAGATATGTCTTTCCATTGTTCTTACAGTCACAATATCTTGTTCTCTTACTACTTATTGGACAATCATCTTCTCCATCAGAGCTGGGCATGGTTGATATCGTAAGCATCAGAATCGTCAAGCTTCAGCTTAGCTAGTCCGCTGATATCATATGGAGAGGCATCCTGTTGGGACAGACTTTTATATGCTCTTTTTCCAAAGGCCCAAGCTTTAGCTTCAGTAAAATGGGCTCCATCCCAGTACACATAGTCACTCCTGTTGCTACATGGGAAGGAGAGAGATTTACATGGGACTGAACCAGGCTCTACCTCGCAACAGCTATTACGGGTTTGTGTAAAACCTGCAAGGAAGAAAAAATAACATGGGCATCAGAGGCGTAACAAAAAAGTCTTCTTCAACCGTGAGAGAAAGACAGCAAGGCAGGGAGGGGATTCGTACCTGTATTTGTCTGATGATCAGAATCAATTTCGTAAGAGTTTATGTAGGTAAACGCAGCATCAGTATGCTTTATATTAAGTTTTTGTAGCAGTGTTGGAAGCTTGTCGTTGAAAAATTGAACATAACTGTTCAGCTTATCTACACATGAAGAAGATCCATCAACGTCACTGGGATGTTTTTGTATGTTGTGCGGCATACATCCTACCCGAATAAGTCCGAACACAGCTATCTTTCTTGCTCCTGAGAAATACAATTTCTGGCAGCAAGGGGAAAAAACAGAATGAAGTGGGGGTCTTTGGTAGCTTCCAATCGCGTCAAACATTAATTGTTGTTTTACAAGAGTCATTAAGTAGGGCTAACCTCCAGCTGAGTTTCATAAGTTTCAATGAGAAGTTGAGCAAATTTTTCAGGAGTATATTTCTTGCTGCTATTGTAGCCGTCCAAGAAATAATTGTTGAGGTAGTCGTTATGACCCATATCAGACACATAGATGCATTGGCTCAAGTACTTCCTGGCAACTTCCTCGCTTCCCAAGATTTTGGCAATTCGTGAAACCGTGATATTGTGATTAAATAACTGAGCATTCATCGTAAATAGTTCTCCCTTCACATACACGAAAGAAACATTTCAATAGTTAGCGTTGCCAAAGCATACAAGATTACGCAAAATTCATACGGAATATACAAGGTTTTAGTTATGAGAGGCATATGATCAGTAATCACCGCAAGAGAGCCAGTAGAATCAAGGATGCCAGCTCCATTAGATGCATAGTTTACACCATCTAGAAAATTAGTGCAACCTCCGACACCAAAGTCCGAAATGTAACTGTCGAAACCTAATTGTTCAGCTGAAATAAAATAATAATCATAATAATAATATTAACATCGGTTAAGACAAGTCATCTTTCAGCAACAAAAACATTAGTACCAGACTTGGCAAGATTTCTAATTTTAATTTAATACAACGGTCACAACTATCTAGTGAGAACATATTTATTTTCCATTGAAGAAAACTAACACACTATATTTTGTATTATAAGAGAGGAGAGAAAACTGCAGACCAATGGTGTCAGCTATGTTGAGACCGTTGCTGCACCTTCCTGAAGCCCCAGTATCAAAGTCTATCCCATAAGGGAGGTAATTAACTTTAGCTGAAAGGTTAAGGTAGTTATTGTTTCCGTTATCAAAGAGAGAATCTCCGAAGACGAAGTAGCAAGGAACTTGAGGTACGCGTTTTCCATAAGTCCAGTGTTGCCAGTTTGACACCAGCAACACCACGGACAACACCCACAATGCCTTAAGCCCACTTTCCATTGACAAATAAAATGAAAGAAGGATACAAAAACAGTAAATATAGAAAGAAGGAAGAAGTGCGTAGCTAGGGAAGAGTGCTTTGAAGTAGAACGAACCATGCCTATTTATAGAGTGGTGATCTAGCTATCCAGTCCATCTTGTAAGCGTGTTCTGTTTTTTTCAATCTAATTAGTTTACAAACCTTATAGTTTTGATTTTTTAATTCAACGTAACAGTAAGTGTACTTAAATCTTGTCACTTGTAGTATTTCTTAGAATTGTTTGGTTTCTTAGGAGTTTGCTTTCTACTTCTAACATCAATTATCTCATGCATTCCATACATTCTCTTTATGTCAAGGGAGTACCTTCTATTCTCTCTACTCACTTTAATCATTTTTGCTTCTTTCCTAGAAGGCTAGCTTACTAGTCTCTTTTAGCTTTTGAACGATTTTTTCTTTTTGAGTTCTATGATCAATATAAGTTGTTGTTTTCCTTTTTCAAACTCTTCAGAAGGTATTTTTTTATTTATTTTTTGAAATATTTTTTTCTGGAATAACATTATCTAAAATGATATAAATATACGAATATTTGATTTTAAAAATGTTTTCTAAGATTTCAATATATCACTTTAAAAATTAAATTAATACATTCTTGCTCCGTTATGGCTATAGTGCACTTTGTTTACAAATTCTTAAAATGAAGACCATAGTTTCTATGCACTCCACAAGATTTTGGACTATCCTAGGCAAGCTAGTCAATGTTGCTTCTTGTTTTATTCTATAAAAAGGCTGATGAAAATAGCATTGCATCTCTTTTCTTTTATTGGAGTTAGATGAGCGGACAACGCAACATACACAAACTTCATAAGAGAAATCTCTAAAAAATAAAGTTTTGTAGTTTGTTTTATGTACATGCAAATTGCTAGCATTACCATACAATTCACCTTGCATAGTAAGGATATAAAATTTAGAGTGAGTACATCAAGAGTTTCTCTTTTATGTTGTTGGTTTAAATGCTATGTTTGTTAATCTTGTTGTTATCTAATGTTTTATCCAATTTTTTGATAAAATTTTCAAAAAATTCAAAAATAACAAAAAACAATAAAAATCTAAAAAAATATTTTTTTTATTTTTTTTAGCATTTTCGTCTTAAAAAGATTTAATTTTTTAAAGATCTTTGAAATATATTCAACTTTTAACATGTTATTTTTAAAATTATTAATTTTTTTTATTTGAGTTGATGTTGATAAAAAAAATTCAAAAAAAATAAAAAAATTATAAAAAAAGTTAAGATACCAAGTTTAAAGATGTAATAATATTTTTATCTATAAATATAAGTTTTCAACACATTAAAAAAAAGGGCAATTTTAAAAAATCAAAAGGGAGAAACCTAAACTACACAAAAAAACCCTAAAATAAAAAGCCCTTAACCATTTGTCTTCTTCTCTAGGGGCCACCGCTCCCTCCATCGGAAAAGAAAACCTTAAATAGCCGCCGCCCTCCCTCCCCGGGGCCATCTCACTGTCTCCCTCCTAGCTGCAACTTACTCTTCTCCTTCCTCCGTCTCCCAAAACTAGCCAAACCTCTCCCCTTCATCTTCCCCCGCTCAAACCCCCCCTTTCCTCGAGCTTTTAATGCATCTTCTTCGTATCATTTTATAAAAACAAAAAAGTTATTTTAATTAAATTAGTTTCGTAAAAGTTTCAATTTTCTATTAAATGCACCTCTAAAATTATATCATTCTATGCCATGATTCTAAATATATAAAATTTGAAATTAAATGCTTAACTTCTTTCATTTTTTTAATTAAAAATTGACACAAGAAATTTATAGAAACAAGATAGTAATTTTTTGAAAACAAATTAGTTTAGATATCAATAATATGTTTAAAACCTAATTATGAAAGTGGTATTATTTTTATTTATTTCAAATGATGTAAATTTGAAGACAAATAACTTAATAGTTTTTCCATTGATTTCATGTGTGATAACAAGTATGAGCTTTCAGATACCAGTAATTTTACCAAGGATTATGATTTAGAAGATGGAAACCTTTTCTAAATGAGTTGAGGTCTCTACATATAAGTGAAACTTTTTATTTTTTATTGGAAAAAAATTGAAAAAAAAATATTATTTTGTGATATTGAAGTAGCTCTTTAACTCCAAATCTAGAAAATTATGTCATTTAAATAAGGGTTTGAAAATTGAGTTTTGTACTTCAAAAGAGACAAACTCTTATATGTGATTGTCAAATCTTCCATCAATAAAATCAAGTGACGTGATTTGTTTCTGCATTAATTTATGATAATGAGAGACTCGTTTGTGTGTGATTTGAAAGAAAAGTTTTGTTAGAAATCTAATAAGAAAATTGAGGGAACTTTATTTATCATCCATGAAAAGACTAGATTTTATTGGGAAAATTATATTTATTTATAATATTTATATTTTTTTAAAAATATAGTTATGGTTATTTTATAAAAAATTTTCATCTAAAAATATATTAAAATTATTATTTTTTATTTTTTTAAAATTATTTTTTATATCAACACCAATTATATTTTAAACAAAGAAAAAATAAAATAAAATTAAATTTGTTTTAAAAAAAATTGAAACACAAAAATAAAAAAGACCTAAATATTTTGTTATACCTTATAACTATTCTCCTACAACAAAATTATGTTTTTATATTTTTTTATTGAATTGATGTAGCAATAGTAATTTATTTAGTATCAACTTAATATTAATAAAATTATTATATTAAAAAAAATGATTAATGCTGTTAATTGTAAATAATTATGTGAATATTGTAAATACTTATCATGTATGAAACGACTGATTGTATTATTTTATTTTTTTTGATTTATATGGGGTGTCCGGGCTAGTTTACGTGCACCACGACTAATTCTCACGGTCTACTGAACATCCTGCAAGTTGAATGAATAGATAAGACACTGCAGGGTGACAGGCATGTATGATGAGGTTTGAATCCAAATATAAAAAAAGGAGACAAACCTCTTCCATCACTAAACCAGAACCTTACTTGCGGATTGATCATATTATTTCAAGGACTAGCCATGTGCAAGAATGCATCATTTAATTTGATAATTGAATAAACTATAAGGCTGAACCGAAAGGACTGTGGGCAGAAAATCATTCAATAAGTTATAACAAAATAGTACATGATTGAATTATTTCGGATTCTTGGGCATAATGAAGCAGTTCGCTTTTAATTCTTCAGCTACCATATAGTACATGATTGAATTATTTTGGATTCTTGGGCATAATGAAGCAATTCGCTTTTAATTCTTCAGCTACCATAATGGATGGCAGTAAGAAAAATAGTACATGATTGAATTATTTTGGATTCTTGGGCATAATGAAGCAATTCGCTTTTAATTCTTTAGCTACCATAATTTCTGTGGACTTGTAATCCTATAAAGTTGGTTTAGCGGCCAAGGAAGTTTTTTCTTTTATTTTTTAGTTATTTTTTAAATTCAAATATAAGAGAGATCGAAATGAGGGACATGAGCTTCTTGAAGGCATGAGCCTTACCGAACCTCGTGTGCTTTATTTCAATATATGCTAGTGAGTTTTTTTAATATTATTGAATTTATCTTATTAAATTTGTTTTAATAATATCTATAATGTTATTATTAATAAATTTTTAAGAGTTTTTTTTTTATTTTTTCTCGTGAAAGAGTAGATAACTAATGTGACATATAGATGGATATGTTTTAAAAACTACTAAGTTTACGAGGACATATATAGTTAATTGTCCAAATTCTTGCTAGAAAATAAAGAGAGTTTTTAAATATAACTTCTATATAATTTTATTATAAGTAGGTTGTAAAATATATTATGTAGCATGTAATATCCTATACGTAGAAGATATATTGTACATAGTACTTATAATGACTTATGTATTTCTTTATTGAGTTTAATAAGTATTAGAAAATATTCTTATAAATTATTATGCATTGCACGTCTGTGTATATGTGTTTTTTTTTTTGTTATAATGAATGAGATGTAAAAAATCTGTATTGGGGTGTGAAACTCTTAATTGTAGGGAAAAAAATAGTGATTGATAAGGTAAGATTACATCTTGTTGGGCCTATATTGCTACATAATAAGCAAAAATTTAAGTGAAACATTTATCCCTATAATAATTGGTATAAAATAGTTTTTGATTTTAAAGCTTGGGAATATTTATGTAACAAACTATATACAAAGTAATCAAGCAACTAAAAAATTAATTTAAAAAATATTGATGCATCTCAAAAGCTTGATAGGGTTTATTATAGAGGATGAAGATCACTTAATGGATGATAGGCTAATAGTTTTAACATCGGACATCTCAACAAAACAAAGGGTAAAAATAAAATTAAAAAAATATTGCAACCTAGTTTTATAGTAACTAGAAAACTTTATTTGGCCTTTCAAAACTTTTAGGTAAATGACTAGTTATATAATAGAAAAGATAACTATCACCCTATATATCATGCCTAAAATAAACTATATTTATTTAAAAAACATAAATAATATTTATTATGTTGGGAATTGCCTAAACTAACACATTTTGTTTTAAAGTCTAAACTAAAAAAGTGATTTATGATTTAGAAATGAGAAGGGCTTGATCCATATTTAGAAAATATTCAAACATTAAACTTGCTAAAATAATGAGTTATTTGATGGATAATGAACCTGTAATAAATACATGATTTGAATGACATCATTCATTTTTAATGGGCTTTTATGGGATTAAGTCGATCCAACTCAACTTCCTTACAAAATCAATGAAGATATTTTAAATATAAAACAAAAAAAATACTAATATTATTATAAATGTGTATTCACAAATTCAAACACTATAATAATTATCCATGGATACAAGTAAAAATAAAGCTCTCTAATCCTGTGTTGAATTCTCAAAATAAATGATAGCTTATATGCCATAACCTCACAATAATTCTCAAAATAAATGTTAAATATTTCCATGTATATTTTTTACATTTCAAAATATTATACTTTACATATTTCCCTTGATGTTTTCCACATTGTTATACTTTACATATCCAATCATTATGAATTAGCTGATCTTAATCACACATTTAATGTGAAATTAATTATTTAATTCTAGAGAGTTGGTTTAGTGGTTTTTTAAGTTGAGATCTTAGACTAGCATCCAGAAAAATTTATTTATCAAATACATTAGATTAATATGAGAGATGCTTTAAGATTTTTCAAAGAAAATACTTAATATTGCTTATTGTAAATTGGTCAGGGTAACATGATATAATAACTTAAAGTTGGATAAAATATCATCACTTATAATTTAAATCACATTTAGTGGATTACAATAGTTGGATAAAATTAAAACTATAATATCTTTTTGGAAAAGTCTAATAAATGAACAACCGGTGAATTTATTAAATTAAAAAATAAATTTTTTTATTATATAATGAATAGGTATTTATTCTTTGTTATAAAATTCATCTTTCAAAACTTAATGTACGATTTGAGCAAAGAAAAGAGACAGGTAAAAACATGATTTTTTTTTAAAATGTTTTTTATGTGATATAATTATAAACTCTCATTAGTGCATTTTATAATGTGATAAAATGGTTTGCATACATTAGTTGCCATTACAAATGATGAACCTTGTTACATTTTGACCGTAACTACTATTACTCTCTAACAAATGGGTTTTTCATTCTCTCAAGATATTATCAATATTTCTTGATTATATTATGTATTCAAAATTAATACCTAGATAATAATTAATTTATATAAATATCAATCTATTAACCAGCAAGCAGATCTCTACTTAATTTTTGTACTTTAAAAAGATGAAATTTTTTTAACATGTTCAAAGATAAGATGAAATAAAATATAAAAAAATATAAAATAAAAATTCATCAATTCAAATAATATCTTATTATTATAAAATAAGATTAAAATAACTTCAGCGGTTCAAATCAACACGATAATATAGCTGTAATGTTTCATTAATTAATAATTATTGACATTAACTAAAATTAAAAAAAAATTACAAAGTATATTAATTGTTATGAAATATTCACGTATTAAAATATCGACCATTCGTGGAAACGAATTGATAGGTTGCATCTAAACAAAATATTGTAGGAGTGAAATTCTCTTGCTCCAAGTATAATCAATATAAATTTAGAAATATTTTATTGAGACTTTAATAGCTGAAATGAGTCACAGAAAGATAAGCTTTATCATGTTCACATAGGGGACTTCTCAGATATAAATATAAAAGTAAAGTTATTTTAGTTTATGTACGTACATATGTATCCTTCTTTTGATTTCAATGGCAATTGTATTTCCGAATAAACTTGATGCATAATATATATTGGTAGAAAATAATTTGTTAGAAAATAATATAAATTATATTTTTAAATTTTATTTAATAATTTAAATTATTAAGTTTAGATAGATAATTTTTTAATATGATATTAGAATTTTGATGGCCAAATAAACTTAAATTTAAATCTTATTATTTTTATTTATTTAATAAAAATTAAATATAAAATAATATAGATTTATACAGATATTATATTTTTAAATTTTATTTAATAATTTAAATTATTAAGTTTAGATAGATAATTTTTTAATATGATATTAGAATTTTGATGGCCAAATAAACTTAAATTTAAATTTTATTATTTTTATTTATTTAATAAAAATTAAATATAAAATAATATAGATTTATACAGATTTCAATCACAAAAATTTTTCTTTAGGATGCATTAAGAATAAATCTCTCCATGAATGGATTTGATGCATGATATCCACGTGATTAGGGAATTAAGTGATTGTTGTTGTCTTCTTGAGGCGAGTTCCCCTCTAGCAGGCATCATTATGAATTCATTAATTAAAATCATAACAACTTTCGGAATGCGTAATTGCAAATTTTATTGGAATTATATTATGCAAGGCTATGAAAGGACAGTAAATCTGCCTTTCAGTTGTTCTTACAGTCACAATATCTTATTCTCTGACTGCTTATTAGACAATAGTCTTCTCCATCAGAGCTGGGCATGGTTGATATCGTAAGCATCAGAATCATCAAGCTTCAGCTTAACTAGTTCGCTGATATCATATGGATAGGCGTCCTTTGGTGACTGACGTTTATATGCTCTTTTTCCAAAGGCCCAAGCTTTAGCTTCAGTAAAATGGGCTCCATCCCAGTACACATAGTCACTCCTGTTGCTACATGGGAAGGAGAGGGATTTACATGGGACAGAACCAGACTCTACCTCGCAACAGCTCTTACGGGTATGTGTAAAACCTGCAAGCAAGAAAAAATAATATGGGCATCAGAGGCGTAACAAAAAAGTCTTCTTCAACCGAGAGAGAAAGAGAGCAAGGCACGGAGGGGATTCATACCTGTATTTGTCTGATCATCAGAATCAATTTCGTAAGAGTTTACGTAGGTAAACACAGCATCAGAATGCCTATTATTAAGTTTTCTGAGCAGTTCTTGAAGCTTCTCGTTGAAAATTTGAACATCATTATTGAGCTTGTATGCACATGAAGATGCATCTAGTTCATTGGGATTTTTTTGTATGTTGGACGGCATACATCCTACCCGAATAAGTCCGAACACAGCTATCTTTCTTGCTCCTGAGCAATACAGTTTCTGGCAGCAAGGGGAAAAAAAACGGAATGAAGAAGGGCTCTTTGTTAGTTTCCACTCACGTCAAACATTAATTTGTTGTTTTACAAGAGACACTAAGTAGGGCTAACCTCCAACTGGGTTTCATAAGTTTCAATGAGAAGTTGAGCATATTCTTCAGGAGTATATAGCTGGCTGCTATTGTAGCCGTCCAAGAAATAATTGTTGAGGTAGTCGTTGTGGCCCATATCAGACACATAGATGCATTGGCTTAAGTACTTCCTAGCAACTTCCTCGCTTCCCAGGATTTTGGCAATTCGTGAAACCGTGATATTGTGATTATATAACTGAATGTTCATGGTAAATAGTTCTCCCTTCACATACACAAAAGAATCATATTAATAGTTAGCGTTGCCAAAGCATACAAGATTCATAGTACTGAATAGTATAAGGTTTTAGTTATGAAAGGCATATAATCAGCAATCACCGTAAGATAGCCAGTTAAATCAAGGATGCCAGCTCCATTCGATCCATAATTTACACCATCTAGAAAACTGGTGCAACTTCCGATACCAAAGTCCGAAATGTAACTGTCGAAACCTAATTGTTCAGCTGAAACAAAAAATAAAAATAATTAAGATCATAACTGCCCACATCTTAAACTCCATTAAAGTAATAGATCTTCATAATAGAGTATAAAAACAATAACAATAATCACAGCTATCTAATTGTAATTTAATAAAACGTCACAACTATCTTTTATTTTTCTTCCTAATCATTCTTCTTTTAATAAATTATGTAAATTTCAGCAACAAAAACATTAGTACCAGACTTAGCTAGATTTCTAATTTTAATTTACTACAACGGTCACATCTATCTAGTGAAAACATATTTATTTTCCATAAAACACTATATTTAATTTGTAATATAAGGGAGGAGAGCAAACTGCAGACCAATGGTGTCAGCTATGTTGAGACCGTTGCTGCACCTTCCTGAAGCCCCAGTATCAAAGTCTATCCCATAAGGGAGGTAATTAACTTTAGCTGGAGTGTTAAGGTAGTTATTGTTTCCGTTATCAAAGAGGGAATCTCCGAAGACGAAGTAGCAAGGAACTTGAGGTACGGCCTTTCCATAAGTCCAGTGTTGCCAGTTTGACACCAGCAACACCACAGACAACACCCACAATGCCTTGAGCCCACTTTCCATTGACAAATAAAATGAAAGAAGGAAACAAAATCAGTAAATATAGAAAGAAGGAAGAAGTGCGTAGCTAGGGAAGAGTGCTTCGTAGTAGAACGAACCAGGCGTATTTATAGAGTGGAGATCTAGCTATCAGCTTGTAAGCGTGTTCTATTGTACGTCACATGTGTTTTTCAATCTAATTAGTTTACAATGCCTTATAGATCTGATAGTAAGTATCATGTCTCCTCGAGTCTTGTCACTTACAGTATTTCTTCCCCTTTATTTTTAGGAGTTTGCTTTCTCCCTCAAATTGATCAAATATCTCTTTATTTAATATTAAATGAGTACTCTTTATTCTCTCCACTTGCTTTAATAATTTTTGCTTCTTTCATAGTAGGCTTATTAGCACTTTTTAGCTTTCTTAATGTAGTAATTTTAAACCATTTTTCTTTTTTAGTTCTATGATCAATATAAGTTATTGTTGTTTTACTTTTTCAAACTTCTCTTCAAAATTAGAATTGGTAATTGAATAGGCAATTACATTTTGTTGAAATAACCAACTAGATATATCTTTTTAAGTGACTTTTTATTTATTTATTTTGCAAAAATATTTTTATATCAAGTAATATCATCATTATAATATCTGAATACTTGATTTTAAAAATGTTTTCCAAAATTCAAATGCATAACTTTCAAAATTAACTTACTACATTCTTGTTTTGTTATGATTATACTGCACTTTGTTTACAAAGTCTTAAAATGAACATAACTTTTATACAATCCCCAGGATCCTAGGATCCTGGACTATCCTGGCCAAACTAGTTAGTATTACTTGTAGTTGTGTTTTATTAAGGGGCTTCTGAAAATCACCTCCCATCTCTTCTTGTTTATTGATGGAGTTAGAATGTAGTATAGAAAATTAATGAGAGGTTGTTTAAAAAAAATTAATAACACTATTATCATACTGATTAGTGAGTTTCATAATATATATATATATATATATATATATATATATATATATATATTTTTAGCTGATTATGCTTTTTAAAAAACTATTTAAAGTTACTTATCTTGATTTTCTATAAATTCGATATAACTTATCAATCTATTTAGAATATGAAATGATTATATGAAGGTATGATTATGTATCCAACTTTTAAACACATCTTTTTTAAGATTTGGGCTAATTATATGACTATTGAGTTTACCTTATTAGGAATTAAACAACCTATTTAAAGGTTTAGGAACTATAGAAAAAAAATTCTTAGATCATGTACACTTGGAGGGTAGGTCATACTTCATAAGTAATCATGCCCAAATTAGGTTAAGCTTGTTGTCATGCCTAGTGTGTAGGAATGTAAATGAGTTTGAGCATTTCTAGACATTCCTATTAGAGTGCTTATCATTGCAGAATAAACTAGGATTTAATCTTAGATGACTGGATAAACAGTGTGTCCAATTAACTTTTTCTTAACTTATTTAAATTTGATTGGTTATGACCTGTATGGTTTTATTGGCTACCATAATATTATTATGGTAAGTTGTGTTAATTATATTTACCATACAAACCAAATACCCTCAAATCAATGTTAGATATATTTAAAATATGATAAAATGATGTTATTTTAAGATTGCCCTCAAATAGGCATTAAATAGATTTGATTAAATGATTCTTTTTTTTTCTTCTCTAATTGATAGTGTAGTCCACCGTCACCTAATAAATGAGATAGGGATGAAAGCTTTTTCATTGCTATTGTATATTATTGTTGCTATAAGAAAAGATTGATGACTTAGATATTTGATTTTTCACTTTACAAGATCAATCATTTTTTGAGTTATTTTTCTTAGAGGCTACTTAAATGGTTTAAATACAAACTTGATTAATAATTGATGTTTGACCAAATTTTTGTCTAGCCATGACGTCTCATCAAAGTTCTAAGTAAAACAATCCAGATAAGCATGGAATAATGATACAAGAAATTCATGATGATTATTAAAAAAATTCTTATTTACTTAGGCTGGTTTGAGGTTACCTTCAATTCTTAAGTTAACCTTAATTAATAAGTTCTAAACCTTAATCTTTCCATCATTCATCTTTATTGGTGCCAAATAAAGATTTTTTATATCAGGCATTGTAGTTGATTGAACATCTTCACTCAATTTTATTGAACAAATTATGTTTGTATGCCCGATCCTATTATAGGCCTTTCTAAAGGCCTCTATATAGGTAAATATATTAGTGTCTGTTATTTAATCTTATGTTTTAAATTCTTGTAAACATCTTCTAATTATAAAGAACTTGACTTAGAAAGATTGATTGTTTGTCACCCCATTCAAAAATTTTCTTACTCGTTAAAAGATTGATGGTTAGTCACCTATATGATAGATGCCTATGAACTACACTAGACGAATATTATTATTGTAGAGCTATATGTGTACTATACTTAAATTCACTATAAATAACTTGTTAATATCTTTGATGATCTTAATGGATCCATTTGATAGCCCAAACATCAATGTTTGATTTAATTAGATTGACATATGTATATTAATATGTACCCCATCTTACCCAAAGAAGGCTTTATAGCTTCTATTTGCTTTGACCATCTTGGATCCAATTGTAAAATCTATTTGCATCATCCAATAAAGTATCATTTACTCTACCTATAAAATCTAATATTACTACTTTAAAAGGAAATATGTCAATAGTATTATGGTTAATCTTTTTTATCAATATCAATGGTATTATATTGAGTATTATGCCATTATCAACCAGCATCATTTGTATTAGCGCTCCATTACAACTAATTATTATTTATAAGAGCTTAACATACTAGCTTAAAGCCCTTGTTTTCTTAAAGAATGACAAGCTTAATCCTTACTTGATTATAAGTTATAACTAGTTGATCTATATAATTTTTACTTTCCTTTCCATACCATCTTAATAACCATTATCAAGATAATGTAATTGTCTAGGTTTGGCCTTAAATGAATATGGTAGAGCTAAAACCATATTTGCATCATGGTCATTCATTTATATTAGAATGGATTTATATCATGTCAACTTCCTTTATTACATTATAATGATTCTTTTATTAGATCAAAATTACAAATTTATTAACTTTCTTTTCTTCATATTACGCATTTTTTAAAATAGATATTTGTTCTTTCTTTCTAAGAATGTATCATCATAATCTAAAAGATCATTTTTGTTTCTTGAATTTTTCATCATTTTTCATATAGATATTAGTTAAAGTTAATTCTTTATTAGATCAACATTACAAAATCATTAACTTCCTTTTCTTCATGTTATGCATTTTTTAAAAGGGATATTTGTTATTTCTTTCTAAGAAGGTATCATCATAATTTAAAATATCATTTTTTTAATTGAGTTGTTCATCTTTTTTCATAAAAATATTAGTTAAAGTTAATTAAAGGTCTAAAGTAACAATTTATTTTGTTAATGGGATGGTAAAATTGTCTTATCACCATGTTTGCAATGGGTTAAAGTTTTTTTCCCTCTATTTGGGTGAGCTTATTGATTCTTCTAATAGGAATGTGCCCTTCTATTCCTTTTGAACAATCGAGGTTGCTTTCTAAGATTTTTAGGCTTGTATACTAGTAAGATATATCATACTTCATAATTAATCTTATCCAAATTAGATTAAGCTTGTTGCAGTGTCTAATGTGTTCGAATATAATATTTAGAATGAGTACGAGAATTTTCAAGCATTCTTATTAGAGTGCTAATTATTATAGAATATTCTAAAACTTGACCTTAGATGACTGGATAAACAATATGTCCAATCGACTCTTTCTTAGCTCATTTAAATTTGATTGCTTATGGCCAACATAGTTTTCCTTACTACCATAATATTATTATGATAAGTTATGTTAATTATATTTACCATACAAATCAGATAACCCTCAAATTAATGTTAGATGTTTGAAATATGATAAAAGGATGTTCCTTTGAGATATCCATCAAATATATTTGATTAAGTGACTTTTTTCTTCTTTAATTGATAGTGTAGTCCACTATCTTCTAGTAAAGTAGACAAGGATGAAATCTTTTCCATCGCTATTATCTATTATTATTCCTTTAAGAAAGGATTGTTAGCATAGATATTTGATTTCTTATTTTATATGGTCAATCATTTCTTGAGCCATTTTTCTTAGAGGCTACTTGAATGGCTTAAATACAAGATTTATTAATAATTAATGTTTGACCAAATTTTTTGTCTAGCCACGACATCTCATCATAGTCTTAAGTGAATTAATCCTTATAAATATGGAATAATGATTTTGAAAATTTATGATGATTATCAGGAAAATTCTGATTTGCATAGGCTGATTTAAAGTGTATCTTCGGATCCTAAGTTGACTTTAATTAATAGGTCATAAATCTCAACTTTTCCATCATTCATCTTTGATGGTGTCAAATAAAGATGTGTTATATCAGGCATTGTAGTTGATCAAATATCTTCATTCAATCTTGCTGAACAAATTATATTTCTATGTCCAATACTATTATAGGCCTTTTTAAAGCCCTTTATATATGTAAATATTTCATTGTCACTTAATTAATTTCATGTTTTAAATTGTTGACAAATATCTTATAGTTGTAAAGAACTTGGCCTAGAAAAATTTATTGTTTATCACCTTATTCAAAATTTTCTTACTCGTTAAATTTGGTTGTTAGTCACTTATATGGTAGATGCCTATAAACTTGACCAGACTAACATCATTCTTGTAGAGCTATGTGTCTATTATAATTAAATTCACTATAAATAACTTATCAACAATTTTAAGGATCTTAGTGGATCCATTTGGTATCCAAAATATTAATGTCTGATTTAGTTAAGATGACATACATATGTTAATATATACCCTATCTTGCCCAAGCAAGGCTTTATAACATCTATTTGCTTTGATCAATAAAAAAAAAACCATATTGGAAATCTTGGACTTAACTGTTAAATCTACTTGCATTATCCATTTACTCTCCCTATAAATTTAACATTACCACTTTAAAAGGAAAGATATAAATTTTATTATGACTAATATTTTTTTTATCAATATCAATGGCATTATATTGAGCATTATGTCATGATCAACCAACACCTTTTGTACTAATACTCCATTAAAACTAGTTATTATTTACAAGAGTTTAATATAGCCCTTGTTTTCTTGAAGAATGACAAGCTTAATCCCTACTTGATTATAGGTTATAACTGGTTAATCTATATAATTTTTACCTTTTTTTTATACTATCTCAATAGTCATTATCAAGATAATGGAATTGTTTCTAAGAAGGTATCATCATAATCTACAAGATCACTTTTTTCCTCTTTTTTTCATATTTTTTTTATAAAGATATTAGTTAAAACTAATTAAGGGTCTAAAATGACAATTTATTTTTTTAATAGGATAGTAATATTGTCTTTAGATTTGTTGGTTTATTCAATTATCACCATGTTTGTAATAGGTTCAAGGTTTTTCCTCAATTAGGATATGTTTATTGATTTTTCTAGTAATTGTGTCCCCTCTTCTATTCTTTTTGAATAATTGAGGTTTCTTTTAAATTTTATTGCCTAAGTGGTATAGTCTTATGCCATTCATGTACTACTTGTTTCCTCGTTATGATTCTTCACCTATTTGTTTAGTGCATTGGACAACTTTATTGTTCCTTTCCTTTTGCTTGACATTTGGCTTACTTGTATGGTATCCTTTACCTTTTCTTTTTCAACTAAGGTTAGTTTTTTTGTTTTATTTTTCTAATTATTTTTGTGATGATTTTTCAACATTTTTAGAAATATCCTTATAAATATATCTTTTAATTCTTTAGGTTTTAAAATGACCTTCTAAGTAAACAAAGATAATGTTTAGATTGTATCTTTTTCCACTTTTTCCATTAAGATTTTTATTCCAAAGTTATTTTGTCCTTGACAAAAATTGACCATTGCACTATATTGTTAGCTTGTTATAGTGCAAGATTAGGCTCAATCTTGTTTAGCATTTATTATATGTATGGTTGGTCTTTAGCACCATATATTAATGAATATAATATATGCTTATAATTGTTGATTGTTTATCAAAGAACTAGTCATTTATGATCCTAAAACATGTTCTTTTGATATGGTATATAGTCTATCTTCATATTTCCTCACTTATTTGTTTAGATGTTACATTCTAAAATCTACCATTACACTATATTGTTAACCTATTATAGTGCAAGATTGTTAACCTGTTATAGTGCAAGATTAGGCTTAATCCTATCTAGCACTTATTATGTGTGTGGTTGATCTTTAACACCATATGTTAGCAAATATAATAAGTGTTCATAGTTGTTGATTGTTTACCGAAGAACTAGTCTTTTCTGATATTAAAACATGTTCTTTAGCTTCATCATTCCTCCCATGTTTTTCAAAAGTTATTTCCTTTTAAACTAGGTCTTGGTTAGTTAAACTTATTCATGTCTTCTTTTCAAGTCTAAAAGATGTTAGTGATCGCTTGCAAACTTTTCATTTTCATCACTGAGTTGGGATGACTTATGTTGTGGCTAATGTTTATATCTTTTTTTATTAACGGGCTTTTAGGTTTAAAGGTCTTGGACTTTTATTACTAAATGTTTTTAGCTTTGTCCCTAAGTGTTCTTCTTTAGTTTGAATTGTTTGACCAATGGGGCACCCATATACTTCAAATAAATGTTTTTTTAAGCTAGGTCTTTGGTTTTATTATGATCAATATTTTTTTTCCTAAACTATGATAAGAGAGGCACTTATACATCTCATGGTATAAATGATTAACTTTAGCATCCATCATATACTACTATATTTCTCATTTACTAACATTTCCTCATTTAGAAGTAACCACTATGATTTGTACTTAGAGAAAGGGTAATTGTTTAGCTTCAATTTTTATTCTAAGAAATGATTGTGATTAGCTTTTAATGCCTTCCATATATATTTCCTAAATCACATAAAATTATTGGTATTATGTCTTCATATATTATGGCACTTACAATATTTCTTCCCTTTTATTTTCTAAAGAGTGAAGATTATATAATTGACCAGGAGTTTCATATGTCCTCACCATATCATGTGATTGAATATCCTTTTCACAATCTTTATATTGAATAAGTGTTTTTTTATTGGCTATTTTGGTCTCTTTTGTTTCTTTACCAATAAGCTTGTTATTCTCTTTAGACTTTTATACAACATTCCTAAATGTTTTCTTTTTTTAATTTCCTTGAGCAATATTAATTATTACTACACTTTTTCAAACTCCTTATTAGAGTCTAAATTACCCATTAAATAAGACATTGCAACCTCATTTTAGTAGCTAACTAGATATATTGCCCTACGTGGCTTCTTTTCAACTCTCTTAATCAACATTTTTTCATATCAAGTTGAGTTATCTATAAAGGTGTAATATCTTTTCATATCACTTTTGCACTTTTTTTTCCGTTATTGTTATAGTGTATTTTTCTAGAGTTATTAAATAAAAGGTATAACTTTTTATGAACTCTTCTAAGTCTTAGTGTTATGTCAAAAAAATACTCATGAAAATGAGCCTCAATTTTCCTCTAGTTATTGATAAAGTTGTAATGTAAAAATCAATGAAATCTAGTCTTATTCAATAACAAACCAAATAGCCTTAATTTCATAGATGAATTAACAAATTATACTAATCAATACTTGGTGATATGTTCCCTTATTAAATAGATATTCTCGTAGAAAACTATTTAAAATTAGTTATTTTTATCTTTTTAGGAATTAAATGTAGCATATCAATCCATTTTAGGATATGGACGATTATATGTAAGCCTAATTACATGTCTAGTATTTAACCTTTGTTCTCTTAACTATTATTATAATTCAACCCTATCAATTATTCTATTTGCTTGTTGGTTTATAACAAGTTCATAAAGTATAGAAAAATTAAGATTATCTCACTAAAAAAAAGCTTAAGCACCGCTAAACTATCCAAGTATAGACTAAACTATTTATAGATAAGATTGCTAGACCATATTACTAGCCTAAGGTTACCTATATATTTATTGGGTTAGTGGTACCTTATAGGAGATCATGCTTAAATTAAATTGAACTTATTATTGAGCTTGATGTGTAGGCATGTGGTACCTAGAAAATGGACTGATAATTTTTAAACATTTCTATTAGAGTACATGTTATCAAAATATAACATTGGACTTACCCTAAGAACTTAGCTGAAAGGAGTGCTTGATTGATTTTGTTTGAACTTATTGGACTACTTTGTTGATCGATTCAATAATCTAACTATGATAAAAATTTGGTTTCATCAGGCATGTCAATATTTTGATCAATCAAATCAATTTTTTTTTATCCTTATATTACCTATTATTCATTACACTAGAAAATTTAATCTTAAATAAAGGTAGGTAAGAATTTTACCATTCAAATGGAATGTGAAATTGTTAGATTTTTTTATGGGATGAAGATGTATAATGCCATAAAATATAGAAAGTAAATAAATAAATCAATAAGGATTAAAGAAATATGTAAATAAAAACTATAAATTGTCATAGATAAAAGAAAGTGAATTACATAAAGGATTTTTTTATCTCAAATGATGAAGATCTAAAGAGAAAAAGTTTACTTTGACTTACAAGAGATGATTAGTACTTAAAAGTATATTTTTATCAAGATTTTATATCATCATTTTATACTTGAAGTATCAATAACTTCTTAACTAAAGTATATTTTATAATATCATATCTAACAATATAAGATACCTTTAATTTATAGTAAATATTCATCTTAAATACAGGCCTATCACATAAATAAAAGGATTAATTGATGAGTTTAACTACTGAAATTGAGAAGATAAAGAGAGGGCTAAGCTTAGAAAAGAGATGTTGGTTCAGTTCAAACCGAAACACTGTTCAGTCATTGTGTCATATTTGGAGTTGTAGATCATGAATTTCAGTGTAGTTTTATGGTTAGAAAGCTAAGACATAGGCTTAAAATATTCATAGAGTCCAAGACTTAATTTTACCATTTGAAAGTTCAAAACTTAGTTTCAAAAGAAAAGTCTGAATCTGTCCTCAGCATAGACACTATTCAATGTTCAGCCTATATCTTAAGTTCTAGAAGTTTAAATGCACCAATTCTTTTTTTTGTTGGAAAGTTAAGATAATTTTCTAAAATTTTTATAAAATTATCTATTCAAATTCTAATATTAGCAATGATATTTTGTTTAGACAAGAAGATAAGGATTGTCACTAAGTCAAGATATGGCCACCTACTCAACAATTAGTCATCAAATCAATAGTTTCAGAATTTAGCCTATAAAAGAAGGTATTTGCCATGTATTTAGACATATTGGTTTTCATATTAAGATCATGTTCTTGTTTTTTTTCTTTATATTTTTGTAATATTTAAGTTTTGCTTTCATTAATATCTTGTTTATACTTTTCATTTCCTTTTCTTTACTTATTTAACTTATATCTTATTTATGTTCTTATCTTGATTATTTATGTTTCTCTGCTTCATTATATTTCACTAAGTTTATTATGTCAAGTTAAAAAGGTTACACTAATGGTGTAAGAATAAATATAGTATAAACTCAACATGGATTTTAATGTTTGATACTAACATGTTTTATATTTGTTATCTTGTTCACTTTTAATACTTTGCTTGTTAAATGATTAATCTAAATTTATATTGTATAACCATTGATATAACAAATACTTGGTACTTTCATAGTCCAATCACATAGTATAACTGATATCTATGCTATGAAAGAAACTTGATTTGTTGTTAACATAAGTTATAATCATGAAAACCTAATAAAATTTACAAGTATTAACATTATTTAAATAAGATAACTAATATAATCTTGTTAACAATTTATAATTCGTTTGGAACCTTCTTTGTGTGTGGTTTCCAATTGACTTATAAAAAGAATTTATACTATATTTGTTTAAAATACCATTAGTAGATCCTCTAACCTTGATAATTATTTTATCTTTATTTAATTCTTAAATCAATATCACATCTTAAAGATCTCTTTAACTTCTTATTACTATTATTGTTGTTGTTGTTATATAGTTAACCTCTCTATGATTTAACCCAGTCTTACCGAGCTATTATTAATTCGATACTCTTACATTTGGGAGAAGATATCAATCTTGTGATCGTAGCAAAAGATAATAAAAAAGATTTTTTATATTAAAAATACATTAATTCAGTAAGGGATAGGATGCTTAAAATGCAATTAGAAAATATATAGACTCATATTAAAAAAACTCTATATAAATTTTTATTTTTAAATCTATTTTAGAGTATGATTCTTCATTTATATTGTAAATTTGTAACTAAAAAAATATTGGAGATTATGTTAGTTAAATAATGGTTTTAAATAGAGTTTTAGAAATTGAGTTTTATTATTCAAAAAAGAAACTTTTATCTTTTATCGGTAATGCTTGATTATTAAATCTTTCATCAATGAGATCTAGTAATGTGATTTGTTTCTTCATTAATTTGTAGTAATGAGAGACTCATTTGTTTTTAATTTGAAATAAATGTCTTATTTTAAATAATATTGATAAAAAAGACTAGATTTTGTCTATAAGATTATATTTTATCAATAATATTAAATATTTTGTTGTAACTATTCTCTTGTAACAAATAAATTATATTTTTTTTGTAATGTATTTTTGCAATGAAAAATCTAGATTTTTTTAGAAAAAAAGTTTTTTTTTTAAATTTTATTCACTTCTATACTTGACATTTTTATCATTTTATACATGGTATATTTCACACCTTTTTTTGAGTTTTTCCTTATTTTTCTTTTTTTTTTCACTTTTTATATTTGAAATATTTATCATTTTACACTTGATCTATTTATGTTATTTTGTTTTCTTATCTTCATTCTTATATAAGTTTTTTGATAATTTTGTTGTATTTCTAATTTATCCTTTTTAAAAAGTAATTACTATACAAAGAAAAAATGATATTTCAATATAATAATTGCAACATTGTTTTATTTTTTTACTATGTAAAAAAAAAGTTTAAACTTATATGTTGTTATTAACTCGTGATTTTTATTATATTTAAATATCTAGGCAAGTCAAATAAAAATATTAATACTTTTTTATATTTATTAACATAGATAATTGTTAATTTATTTAATTAAATATATGCATCAATATTTTGAATCAGAATTAGAATTTTTATTATAAAAACATTAAAAAAATTTATATATTACTAAAAATTTATCCCATCCATATGAAAATAGTTTATTATATTATAAAGCTGAACCGAAAGGGAATGGGGGCCCAAAATCATTTAATATTCTAGTTGGCAGAAGGAAAAATAGTAAATGTTACATTATGGCACGTTCTGAGCTGACACGATTGAATTATTTTGGATTCTTGGGCATAATGTAGTTCGCTTTTTGTAGTTATTAATTTAATTGAAATTGTGGTTTTCAAGTCAATTAAATTTTAATAATTATCTCAGTTATTTCATAAAAATTTCAGTAACAAATCTCTGTTACATCTAAATCTAATAAAAAATAGTTTTATAATAATTATTATTTAGTTTATTAATCTTATATTTAATTTAGTTAATAATTTTAAAGAGAATGAAATTTTTTAATTTAACAAAATTTAAGCAAAGTTTTTTCTATTTAGAAATTATACCCTAAATCTTGTCTCGCTAAATCTTGTCTCGCTTAAATTACATGTAAAGAATCACAATAATAAAACATAACAAATTCTCACATTTCATGATTATAAGTATCCATGGAAATTAAAATATAAATATATTTAATAAATATGTAGACATGCAAAATAAATTATACTTAAATAATAGAATATTCTAGTAATTGAAATATCAAAATATATCAACTTAATTTATCTAAACTTAACTCATCTATCTATTTATATTTATGTGGTCTACTAAATTATCCAAATTCATCAATAACATAACTACATCATGCTCATGCTTCTACCCGAATAGCCTCATCATTTGCAATGATATCATCAAAAATTAACCTCTCTTATCAAGTCTGTTGTGGAAAACATTAAACCATTGATATGCATAGGTGTATCATTTATTTTCTTCATCAATATTACAAAACACAAATACAATCTCTCAAGCCTTTCATAATAACAAGTCAACTTAATATTAATAAAACATTAATGAGTGGATGATGTCATAATCATTCAGGAGCATCAGATAAATTAAATGGCATATATCTCACCATGAGGTCTGTGAATAATATATTATCAAACTGATGTAGTATATATGTGTATATATGCTTTGACATAAAAACATAACACATTAAAACTATTATACTAATTCATGTTAATCTAACAAATAATCAACACATTCAAAACATAATTTAATTGATAACTCTGTAAGACCTCATCGTTAGCATAATTTGGTTGTATGATAAGTATCTTCCCATTCCATTTAAGATGTATAATACCCCCTTCAATTTAAATGGAGAGGTGCCAATCAAAATGCATGCTTGCATAACTCAATCCGATTACACACGCTAGTAAATGTGACTATTCGTCCACCAATAAGAAGTCCAAGAAAAATTATAACACCTTTTAGTGTCAGTGTTATCTTCTCATCCCTAATATGGAATGTGTGTGTCTCACATCTTTATCACTCAATTAGGGCATGAATCTTGATGTGGTCGTTTTTCATGTGCTCTAGAAAATTAATGTATAAAAATCCATCCAGGAACATATATAGTTGAACCCATTCATGTAGTTTCATTAGCTTATGTGTCTAATAATAAAATCATGGTATCATCCTACATAACAATTTAAAGTGTAATTACATAAATATATATAATTTTTAATGCTAAGTAATGAAAAAAATTAAATTAAATATTCTTATAATCCTAGAGAAAACATCTTCCTATCGATGTCTTTCCTAAAATAGCAGAATAAAAGTGTCAGTAGATCTGGTAGGCATGTACTATGACTAGGATAAAACTGTCAATGAAAATATTCATGCTCTTCATGGATGTCATTGTCATGATCTCCAGGAATGTCATAGTTGTAATGTGATTGTTCAAAATGAAAAGAAGATTTGTCACCTTATGTACATGGTATCCTATATAAGAGTACTTGTGTATGAAGTGAAATTAAATAAGTTTAATATACTTTATAAAAATATCATTATATATTTGACTAAATTTTTGTTTTGTCATATATACATTATCGATTAATACATGTTTTCTATTATGGCCTATGTCATTGCATATGTCTCACCTATGATGTGTATAACCCTTTCTTTCATCTCTCTCGTTGTACAAACAAGTAGACATTCATTGACCATGCTTGAATTTCCATTTAAATGAGTCTGCTTCAACTCGAGATTCAATATAATAACTCTTTTCTAATATGTCTAGTAATGGATGAAATTATTTGCCACATATTGATCTGTAGCTTTAAAACGTGTAATGATCATCAATAAATTATGTAAAGTTTAAATGATTCTCAATACAACATATAAAAAAACGTGAACATGAACATTAGGTTGCCAATAATTTACCACATGTGCATGTTCTATCATTCAATCAGACTGTCTCATCTAACTTATTTAATAAAACACGGTTTAATAGAATTGTTAACCTGAAAAACTTGTTGCTTGGAGTCAAATAATATTGCAGTATAATCTCTTGATCTATCTCTACTTATTTTCAATTCAACCCGAATTGATGGGGACCAAATCATTCTATGTTGAATGAAATCATTTGTTTCACGTTTTTGTTTGACCCAATAACTATTGCAACTATAAAATGTCAATTATAGTAGAGTAAAAACAAGGATTACATGAGCACCTTTCAAAACATGATTAAATAATTTTGAAATATTATAGGTAATGCTACCACATTGATGACCGTCATCATAACATAATGCCTTTTTTTTTTAATTCCCTTTCAAGCCATTCATGATAAGTTAAGTCCAACTTACATATTATTTCATACCACAAATCAAATTGCACCTTCAAGGTTCATAACACATCTTCATCAAATCTTTTTCCTTTAATAGGTTTTTGAATTTATAATTGATGTTACTAATAAAATATTAGTTGCTATACCAATGGTATCTTAAAAGTTCACACTAAATTTCTGCTACTCCATTCTTCAAGGTTGAATGTCTATCTGATATTGTACAAATACATAATGTATCACTAGTACCGTGTCTTCGTAAATAAAGGGAAAAAAATCTCCAATTAGAATTATTTTTTTCAATAATTGCAAAATTCAATGGCAATATCTTATTATTTGCATCAAAATTCGCTACAATCAATAACTTCTCATCATATCACCCATTCAAATATGTGCCATCAACACTAATAAGTGGTCTATAGTACTTGAAACCTTTAATACAAAATCTAAATGACCAAAACACTCTCTAAAAAAGAATAAAAAGACTTTTATAGGTAGAGTTGAAAAGGATGTTGCACTACCAATACCATTGGGTGAAGAATTATATGATATGGTCTTGTAAGATGAGGGCATTGTGTTTGGTTTTTATTATGATAAATAAAAGTTTCCTGATTTTGATGTAACTAACAGTTGGATAAAGCAAAATATTTTTTAAAAGCTTTTTTATTGGAAGACTAATCTTCTTTATCATAATTTTGATGTCATGTATATAGATAAAAAAAAAAAACATGATTGAAATTTTTTTTACCATAGTGATGGATATGAAATAGAAGATAAAGGATAACATAAAGGTTAGAATGGATATACCTTTGTTTTCTCGCCATAAAAATATAGAGTTTGTTTATGATGGGTCATGGGTCGCAAAGACCAAAGTTGGCTTCACTTTAGACAAAAGACACAATTACTTGCCTACCAATAGCTTAAAAGTAAAGTTTTCCTAATAGATATGCTTTAAAAACATCTAAATTGGTGAATTTGAAGGATGATATATTGTATGGAATGAAAAGTCATAACTACCATATGTTTATATAAACACTCATCCCACATGCTTATAGAGATTTATTATTAAAAAAGATATGGTGTGCACTTACAAAGATTAGTTACTCTTTTAGAGATATTTGCTCTAACAAGTTACAGACCTAATATATGAAGAAGTTTGAAACAAATATTATCTAGACAATCTACAAACTTAAGATTGTATTCTCTTCATCCTTCTTATCTAGTATAGATGGATGTATGCACGTGACAAGTTCGGAATTATATATGTATCCTAAGTAAATTTATATTTTCTTTTGAGAAAAAAAGATTTAAAGCATTCATTTATTACATCTCTATTTAGTTATATGTCGATACTTATTCAACCTTAAAAAAAAAAGTTAAAAACAAGATGCATATTAAAGTTTTGATATATGAGGTTTATATTATTGAAAAGATTTTAATATTTATCTCGTATTATTTTAAATCTTACCCAAAAAAAGAATCAACCATGTTTCAAGACATGATAGTGGGAAATAAGTCCGAGTGCGATTTTTTCAATATTTCCCCAACCTAGATGAACTTTTATAAAAAAAAATACAATGGGAGAAAGATACTTGATTGAAATCAAATTCAGACATACATATAACTATGTACTATTAAACTATGATGAATTCAAATATTTTATTTAATAAGTATTACATTAATATATTGTTATTTTTAAAAAAATTTCTCTTATATTCTCATATAAATTGATAGATTCAATAATTCCTTATAGGTAACATTGTCAATTTTTACTATTCTTAAACTCACATCTAATTGAATCTTAGAATTTTAATTACAAGATGAATAATTTATCAAGTGTTTTAAAACACACATAACTAGTACTTAATAATTCGTAACTCTTTTAATACTTAATTTTATTACACTTTTCTATTTAATTGTAAATGATTGTAATCTTGCACCAAAGTGTATTAAATAGGAGGCAATGCTAGTGGTAGTTTGTATTTACTATGTTTGGGTCCTAAAAGAAAAGTCAAATGTTATATTGGGTATTTCATTAATGGATAGTAAAGTTTGTGTTAATTATTATGAAAAGTTATAAAAGGTGATTGAATTATAATATCATAATGAGTAGAATATAGTCTTTTTATTCAAATGCTATTAGTATTATACCACTAATAAAGGAATCATATTAGAAATCCAACGTGGTTTGGTTAAAATTAATACAGAGGTTACACTTCACAACATCAACAATGTCTTTGTTTTTGCTATGTAATGCCAACAAGTTTATTACACACATTAATTCCTTTAGAAATGATCATTTTAAAGTTGATTGATTATCCATTATAAAAACCAAATCTAGAGGTTGTGTTCAAGTTGTTCAGGATAGTAACGATAAAATAACTATGAGAAACGATGTCTTTCAACTTGATGAGTTAATAAACCCATATCGAGTTTCTTTTTCTACCGATTTAAAAGAGAATTCAAATATTTATATTATTGATAATACTTTTATTGATATTGATGCTGAAGAATTAAATGACATATTAAGAACCAGTGGACATACAAAAATCAATAAAGATGATAATGATGGATATGATGATGATGATGAAATTGAAGAAGAAGAAGAAGAAAATTATGAATAAAAAGATTTTAAATTGATTTTATATGTAAAATATCAATATGTAATAAAATTGACATTAATATAATTTTTCATGTGTAATTTCTCCATACCGACAACATGTGAAATATCAACAAAATTACTAATTAGTTCTTCAAAGAGTTCTAGAGAGTTAGAAAATAATTATAGAACTTTGCCACTAAAAATTCAAATAATAGTTGGAATTATCACATAACAAAATGTCATCAAACAATTTTAGGAGGTTTTGAAAAATTTTGGGGGGTTAGAAAAAAATATCAATGTTAATTATCGACAAAATGACCGATAGATTATAAGAAATATTAAATATTCAACTTATCATTAATAATTCCATTAGTAATTATATTTAATAATTATATTAAATATTCAACCCCTTTTTCTCACCCTCACTATACTTGCTACACACAAAAAAAGAATATAGATAAAAATTAATTGACCAAAAACTATTCTTTTAGACTCGCCCAAAGCCAAAAAATATCAAGCTCAAACACATAAAACAAAAACGAATGACAACCATAATAGTCCTTTTCTCTCTTTCCAGTACAAGCCCTCATCTCTCCACTATAAAATAGCCAAAACCACACGCTATAGACCCAAATCTCCATTACTAATTTTTATAATTTATTTATGAATTATTTTTTAAATTTATTTTTTATTTTTAAATAAAAAATAAAAAATAAAACAAAGATTGACGACATAGAAAAAACAAGTGAATAAGGATTTCAAAAACTAATACATAAAAATTAAGTTGCAATTTTATATGAAATTCAAAATCTAATTATACGAATTAAATTAAATAAAAACAAAGAAAAAAAACTCATTAATGAGTTATGATGAAATTATTATGTTGAGATGACAGCAGAACTTAATGTTAAAAGAAAAGAAATTCAACACAACTAAATCTCAAATAAAAAATAATTATCATTACCTAATTTTTATATAATATTAAAAAAATCCCATTAATTTATTTTTTCTTTATAGTATGAAAAATTAAATAACAACAAAGAAAAAAATCTAAAAAGACAAAAAATAAACTTAAAAATATTTAGCTAAGTAGTTTCAATAATATTAGAGATAATTGTTAAGCCATACCTAAAAACTTTTAGCACAAAAAAGAAGTAATGCATCCAACACAATACAAAATATATGAAAATAATATTTTAAAATTATTATTTAAAATTATTTTTAAAACCAATACATAAAAATAATTTAAAATATAAAATAAATTTAAAATAAAATAAATTAAAAAATAATAAAAAATAATTTTAACCATAAAAAATAAACAATTCTCAATAACTTTATTAGTTCAAATTAGTCATGTAAATATAGCTCTAATACTTCATTAATTACTAATTATTAATATTAACTAAGATAAAAAAAAGAAATAAATCACTAAGTTTATTAATTATATATTATTACGATCATAATCAAAATCATAATTTAAAAAATATAAAAATATAAAATATAAAGCATTAATTACAAAGGAAAAAAGGCTATGAAACTTATTATTATTATTATTATTTCTTAAGAGAAATTTTAAAATTTCAAATCTTCATATTTAAAATATTTACATATTAAAATACCTTGGAACGAACTTATCAATAATTTATCACGCGAAAAGGAATTTGATATTTTTATTATTATTTCTTAAGGGAAATTTTATTTATTGTCTGAATGCGCATAATTTTATTTATTGGCGGGAGGCATCGGTTCCCACATGAAACACACCATGTTAAAGTCTCTCTATTGGATCGAACTTATCAATCATTTATAGCGCGAGGAGGATTTGACGCCCACATATTTAAGTGTCAGTCTCTTGGTACGAAGGGGCGGCGATTTTTTTGTGCAGAATTTCCTAAAAATAGCATGGCTCCGGTTTTCTCTATCTGGAGTTCTCCTGTCTCGAGACAGCTGTTGAGAGAGGGTTAATTAATACAGAAATAATTAATCATTATTGTACCCCATATACTTTTCAATTATTGCTATCACTATTTAATGCATCTCTTTAACCCTTCTTTTTATTTTAAGAAATAAGTTACTAATTCTATTAAAAAAACTAATATGTTAATTTAAATTAGACCATGTTAAAAAATAAAAATAAAAATAAAAATAAGTAAAAATATTCATATTTAGAATAAAACTTAAAAGAAAAATCAATACATTTTCTTATATATTTTTCAATCCTTAAAATACAAGACAAGTAGTATATCTATATGTGAATAAAATGAAAACATTAAAAAATACTAAAAAATATAAGTATCATGAAAAACCAAGAGTCATGAGTATTCAATAAATATAATCGTAGATTTTATAATACTTCCCCTTAAATGACCATATATTAAAAATATATCTCATTAAAACCTTGTAAAAACTCAAGGAAAAACAAAACTTAAACAAAGAAAAAATAATATAATATTTTGTGTGATTTCTAAATACTTTAAAATTCAATAAAAGGTTTTATATAGATACTTCAAGATCCATATTTGAATATTTTAGGATTTTTAAAAATATCAAATTGCCTATTTAAAACATTACAAAGTAAAACTCAATAAGATAAATCTAAGTGAAAGAAAAAAGTGCATTTTGTATTGATATCACCTTAAAAATACATGTTTTATGAAAAAATTTTAATATGATACATTCTAATATTATGAACAAACTTCTTGAAAGTTGAGGTTAGTAAATACTTTATAAATCAATATGTTAGATTATCACTTGATCTAATTTGTTTGATATCAATTTTTTTAATATTAAAGCTCATAAATATAAAAGAATTTTAGTGAGATATGCCTTGTTTTGTTTTCTTTAATGTAGTCTCCTCTAAATTGAGTGATGCGATAACATTATTTTCAAACAATATTGTAGAACTATGTTCAATAGTTGACAATTCATTTTTTTTTTGTTATGTGTTGAATATTTGATTTTAGCCATAGATATTCTTGACTTGCTTTATAGATTGTAATAATTTATGAATGATTTGATGAAATAACCACTATTGTTTGTTTAAAAAATCTTCAAGAAATTATACTACATTATAGTTATTCCACAAAGACGACGAAGTATATGTAAATAGATAACTTGTTTATGATCTTGTTTTATAGGAATCAGAAAGATAACCTTCATCTGCATATCCAATTAATTGTAAATTTGATTCACTATAAAATAACCACATTATAGTTATTCCACAGAGACGACGAAGTATATGTTTGACCCCATTCTAATGTCTTGCTATAGGAATGAAATTGTATCTTACTAATAAATTGATTACAAAAGCTATAGCTAGTCTTGTACAATTTATAAGACTTTAGATGATAGTCTTTCCATCCTTCTTAGACTCAATAGAGTCTATACCCATACATTTACCTTTTAAAGAAAAAATTAGAGTTCATGTCCATAAGTGCGCTAATAACACTAAGATATGGTACTTCTGGACCAAGAATTTCTATATTCTTTTCTAACAAAAAAAAATGGTCATTCTTGGTATCAAGTGATAAAACAACCATATGTGTACTTAAAGGGTATGCATTGTACATATGTAAAGGTGTAATTAAACCTTTTATGTATATGTTGATTGATAGATAAATATTCCATTTGAAAGATGTTCAATCTGTACCATGAAATCTTTTTATTCTTTTGAGACCTTGCATCTTAAGTTTATCATTCAAATATGTTATAGTTTTATGAGCTCTTCAGAAGTGTCCACAAAATTTAAATTATCAACATATATTGTAAAAATAACAAAGTTAGATATGGTTTCCTTAATAAAAATGATGAACAAATCTCATTATTCTAAAACCTTTTTCTAATAGATATTCATTAAGACGATTATACCATATTCAACCAAATTGCTTTAACCTATATAATGATTTTTGTTATTTAATAGAATAAATACTTTTAGATTTATCGTAAAAGACTTCAAGAACTTTGAATCTTTTAGGGATTTTTATATGGATATCTTTATTTAATGATCTATACAGATATTTCATAACTACATCAATTAAATGCATATTAGAGCTACTAAACCAATAAAAAATCTAAAAATGATTGTATCCATAACTAAAGAATAAGTCTCCTCATAACCAATATCAAGTCTTCTTGAGAAACCTCATGCAACAAGTTATGTCTTGCATAGAATAATTTTAAGGTTCTCATTTTATTTTCTAACAAAAACCCACTTATATTGTACAATCATAAAACCTTTAGGTGTATGAATTATAGGTCTGAAATCCTATATATTTTGCAAGTGAGTCCAACTTTGTTTGGATTGCTTTTATCCATATTAGTTAATCATTTTGATGTTGCCATTCATTGATAGTTTATGGTTTAATTTCATTATCACTTATTGTGATACTAAAACCAACCTCAAATGCAAATACATCATTTATCACAATTTTATTTTGATTTAAAATCTCTCACATGTGAAAATAGTTTACGTAGGAGAAGTATCTAGATCTCTTCAAGAAATGCTCTTTAGGAGGTCCTTTTTTAGGAGGATTAATATTAGGAGATGATTTTGACACAATATTTATCATTTGTTTTATGGATGAGGAATCTTAAAAAGTATCATTATTTATTTGTTGTAATTTTTTTGTTCTGGGATTTTTGTTTTTAGCATCAACAGGTCTTTTGTGCTTTAGGCGTGGTATAGATTTATTTGCTACTGTATTGCTTCTTCTTGTTTTTTTTTCCCCTTCTTCAAGGATTTCAATTACAAATTGAGCATTTACAACTAAAATATGGGATTTAATCACCTTTTCACTATTGGTGAAAACATCTAATTTTTTATTTGTAAAATTTTATAAATTAATTATCTTTTAAACTTTAAGTCTTCATTGATTTGTCGTTAGATCAAAATAAGATTATTTCAGGTTATTTCAAGTAATTTCTTGTTATGCTTTAGACACTAAATTTTCTTCCTCTAATAATGGGAAAATATTCTCATAAAAATAAAAGTTTTCAAGACATATCTTAAAAACATCATTAGTGAAAGGTTCAAGGAATTTAATAATTAAAAGAGAATCAAAACCAACATAAATTTCTCTTCTACATTGTAAACCCATTTTAGTCTTTTATGGGGGGTGTTATAGGCACATGCATCGCACAATAAAAGGTTTGTAGATGAAATAAATTTATTGGTATATCAAAAACAAGTTGGAAAGGAGAATATTTATGGTAAGTACTTGGTTTAATTCCAACCAATAATACAACATGTAATATGTTATGTCCCCAAACAAGTATAAGTATTTTTTTTATTTATCAAAATGTAAGTATAAATTAAAATCAAAGGTTACAATGCTAGAAAACCAGCAAGTTTAGACAAGCTCCTAGAAAAAGAATATCAAGAATAGACAGGTCATGCATACATAGACCAACTAACCAGGCAGCATAAAGAAACTTATATTTTATACATAAAGCACTTGTAAGGAATCAACTCCCTGCAAAATATAAGTTGTACAAGGCCAAAACCAAGATGTGCAAGAAAGGTTAAAAAAGAAACCACATAGTGGAGGTGTCTAAGCTAACCTAACTAGTAGCACAAAGCAACCAAAAGCAAAGCCGAGCAACCTAGCTAGTGATCAAAATATTAATGTTTTATCCCAAATGTAGGAGTATCAAAGTAATAAATTATCCAGCAAGACCAGGATTGAACCATAGAGAGGTGAACTTAAAAAATATAAACAATAAATGAAAAAGGGAGTTGAAGAGAACTTCTAAAATGTGATATTGATGTAAAGATTAAATAAGGATAAAACATTGTCAATGTTAGAGGATCCACTAATGATATTTCAAATAAGTATAATATAAACTATTTTTATTACTCAACTAAAAACCACACATAAAGAAGGTTCCAATCAGATTATAAATTATTAACATTATTATATTAATTATTTTATTTGAGTAATGACAATACTTGTAAATATGGTCAGGTATTCATGGTAGTAACTTATGTTAATAACAAATCAAGTTTCTTTTATAGCATAAGTGTCGATTATACCATACAGTAGGCTATGAAAGTGCCAAAATATTTATTGTACCAAAGGTTGTACAATACAAATCTAGATTAATCATTTAACAAGTAAGGTATTAAGAATGAGTAAGATAACAAATACAAAAGATGTTAGTATCAAACATTAAAGTTCATGTTAAATTTATATTATATTTATTCTTACACCATTAGTATACCATTTTCACCTTGACAAAATTAACTTAGCTAAATATAATGAATAAGAAAAACATAAATAAACAATATAAGAACATAAACATGATATAAATTAACTAAGTATAGCAAAGAAAATAAAAAAAATAAACAAGAGATTAATATAACATAAAATAAAACTTGAACATTACAAAATACAAAGAAAGAGAGTGATCTTAATCTAAACATCAAGATATCTTAATTTATGGCAAATGTCCCCTTTTATAAGGTAAAATTCAGAACTATTGATTTGATGACTAATTATTAAATGGGTGGCCACCTTTTGACTTGGTGACAACCATTATCTTCGTGTTTGAACAAAACATCATTGCTAACATCAGAATTTGAATAGATAGTCTTCATGAAAGTTCCAGGCATTTGTCTCAACTTTCCAACAAAATAAGAATGAGCTCATTTGAACCTCTAGAACTCGGGATATAGGCTAAACACTGAACAATGTCTAGGTTACAGGATAAATTTTTACTTCTCTTTTGTTGCTACCATTTAAACTTTAAAACAACTATTTTGAATCTTAGCCTCTTCATTAAAGTTTTAGGCATATATCTTAGCTTTCCATCCATATAAACCAGACTTAGATCCATGTCCTACAACTCCAATTATGATTCAATAACCAAATGGTATTCTAGTTTGAATTGAACCAATATCTCTTCATTAAGCTAGTCATCTCTTTATCTTTTCACTTTTGATAATTCAACACATCAATCAATTCTTTAAATTGTGAGATATGCTTGTATTAAAAAAAAACATTTATCAAAAATTAAAGATATCTATATTATCAGACTAGTTGTTGTTATAAAACATGCTCAAATTAGGAAATTTAATGATTCTAAGTGTAATATGATAATATAAAACCTTGATAAAAATGCACTTTTAAGTACTAATCACCCCTAACTAGCTTATTGCTAGTTCCTAGTAATCAAAGAGTTAAAAACAGTTTGCGACATTTAAAAGCAAGGCATTCGTTATTCAACTTCTATAAATTTGTTCAAATAAATAAACTCTTATTAAATTTATATATTTGCTTCATACTTCTTAAATAAGATATTAATATATTTTTTTTGTGCTCAATATATCAATACATAGTTATAAGGCTTTACTTGGATGAAAACACAATTTTGTTCTAATGTTTTTCTAAGGTTAACTTCCTTTGATTGGGATTATTATCTTTTTTTTTAATAGATATACATTTAACTTAAAATACAATACATCTTTGACCCATGTAATGAGCTTTAGGCTAATAATTCCCAAACTAGTTGGTCTTAGGGCTTTAGGTGTTGAGACATCCATACGAGCTTAGTAACTCGAGTTGCAGATACTGATATGTAAATAGTGCAATATTTGATTGCCTTAAGATTTTCTCATTAACCCATATAACAAGCACTAGGCCAATAGCTTTTAAGTAAGTTGACTTTAGGGTATTAAATGTTAAAACACCCCTTTTAGGCTTAATTGCTTAGGTTAGAGAGGCTACAAAACCAAACTTATTTATATTTTTATTATCATCAATATTATGATTTTTTTTTCAAATTATATACTATCCTTTTCTCTTAGTTGTTACCTTTAACAAAAGAATATAAAGAATGTAATAATCCAATGTACAACCTATAATTATATGTTAAAGTGTGTGTGTGTGTGAAAATGAAGGTTTAAGAATAATTATTAAATGAATATATGAAGTAGAATCAAGTGATAATAATATGAGAGTTTGTAAATCTGAATATTTCAAGAATTGTTATGATAGACCTTGATACGAATATTTACTAAAATGCATCTCAAGATTCTATAGAATTCCTCCTTACTCTGCCATTCTAATAATAGTTCTATCAAATGGTTTTAATAATTTCAAAAATAGTTAGTCAGTTAGTTTTTTTTTTTAAATGTCAACTATTACCCTTTCTCCCTAATCAAAACGAGATATTGTCCTCAATGTTCTAAGGTAGAAAGATAGAGTAGAGAAGATATCACCTAAAATAGTGAACACTAACAAACCTAAAACACACTAAAAAAATAATAAAATAGAAATATTATGTGATTAATAAAATCAAAAGACACAAGTTTTACAAATTAAAGCTCAAATTCAATCTAAGCTTTTTACGACTTTCTTTGTTTGACCAATCTATTTGACTCATGGAGAAATCAATTACAGAGATGAAAGATTGTAGTTGATTAAGCAGTTGTTCAGTAGTAAACATCAAACATTATGATTTGTCATGCCAAAGATATTAGAAAATTTTATTCCATAACATGATCAAGAAAAGACAAGAAATTATCATAAAAAACATTAACTTTAAGCAAACCTATAGGTTTCTAGTGAATGTTTAATTGGGCCTAATAGAAAATATAAAATATCTATTCTAATATGCCCAAACCACTTGATAAGGCAATGAAGGTGTCAACATGATCAAATATTGCATTCATTTGTTTAGACATTGTAGAAACCTGTAATTCCTTTTTAACTGTTTTTCCGATGATATCCACTTTGGCTAAAGCTTTTTGAATGATACCCAAAACTTGACTATCTCCTAAAAATATAGTTATTGACACAGTTCCCATTAACCCAAGACTGCCTCCTCCATACATTAAATCTTTCTCTCAGCTAGTACCCGACCAAGATGATTTACTGATTCTAAAAACTTCTTTTCTTTCCTAAGACTTGATCCATCAAAAACACAAATAGTATTTTATTGTAAGAGCTAAGGATACCTCTATTTATCACACTCTTCTATTCTTGGTAGCTGTATGAGTTGAGTAAAAATGAGAGGAAGTAGAAGGTTTTATAAATAAGAAAGTAAAAATACAATCATATCATCTATATATAGGAGTTACTCTTTTTTTTTCTTTTGTTTTTTTAATAAGAACAAGTGTATGTACAAGTAGTTGTGATTGTGACTCACATCTTCCCTTGGTTTTACATCTAAGAATGGCTTAAACGCCCTATATAAGTCAGAGATAGGCTTCCTATCTAGTTTTCTTAAAAACTAACAAATAAGGTCTTTGTTAGTCAAATTTTCAAGACTAAGTTAAGAATATTCTTTATGAAAATAGGGTCATAAATCATGAATTTTACAATCTATATCTCCATCAGGATATGTCTCAAAAGTCAATAGAAGATTATCTAAAGACTCTATATGTTTTGAAATAAATTCTACCTTTTGACAATTTTCACAGGTTTTGACTTATAAAAGGAGGCATTTGCCATGCATTTAGGCATCTTGGTTTTCAGATCAAGATCATGCTCTTGCTTTCTCTCTTTGTATTTTTTGTAATATTTATGCTTTGCTTTCATTAATATCAAGTTTATGCCTTTCATTTCCTTTCCTTTACTTAGTTAAATCTTATCTTATTTATGTTCTTATTTTGTTTATTTATTTTTCCTTTACTTAGTTAAGTCTTATCTTATTTATGTTCTTATTTTATTTATTTATTTTTCTTTCTTTCATTATATTTAGCTAAGTTTATTATGTCAAGGTGAAAAGATTACATTAATGGTTTAGGAGTAAGTATAATATAAACTCAATATAGACTCTAATGTTTGATACTAACATGTTTTGTATTTGTTATCTTATTCACTTTTTAATACTTTACTTGTCAAATGATTAATCTTGATTTATGTTGAATAATACTTGGTACAACAAATGCTTGACACTTTCATAGTTCATACAACCAACACCAGAGTTATGAAAGGAACTTGATTTGTTGTTGATATAAGTTATAATAATGAATGCTTGACAAGATTTACAAGTACTAGCATTAATAGAATAAGATGACTAATCTAATCATGTTAACAATCTATAATCTGATTGGAACCTCCTTTGTATGTGGTTTCCAATTGGATAATAAGAGTTTATACTATACTTGTTTGACATACCATTAGTGGAACCTCTAACCTTGATATTTGTTATTATTTTTATTTAATCCTTACATTAATATTCCATCTCAAATTTCTCATCTTTTTCTTCTTCTCCTCCTTCTTTTTCTTTATTATTATTATTATTATTATTATTATTATTATTATTATTATTGTCGTTGTTGTTGTTATTATTGTTGTTATTATTATTATTATTGTTGTTGTTGTTATTGTTGTATTATTGTTATCTATAATTTATACAATTAATCTCCATGTGGTTCGACCTTGGTCTTGCCGGGTTATTTTTTACTTCAACACTCCTGCACTTGGAAGAAGACATTAATCTTTTCATCATGTCAGCTAACATTTAAAACTATTAATTTGATGATTAATTATTGAGTCAGTGGCCACTTGTTGACTTTATGACTATTTTTATCTTTTTATTTACCAAAACTATCATTACAAACATCAGAATTTGAATAGACATTCATCATAAAAGTTTTGGAAAATTATTTTAGCTGTCCAACAAAAAAAGAATCAGTGTATTTGGACTTCTAGAACTCAAGATATAGGCTAAAAACTAAACAGTATCTGCGCTATGACACGACAAAAAGATTGATGTCTTCTCCCAAGTGCAGGAGTGTCGAAGTAATAAATAACCCGGCAAGACCGGGGTCAAACCACAGGGAGGTTAATTGTACAAATTATAAATAACAATAACAACAACAACAATAATAATAGTAATAATAGTAGTAGTAGTAGTAGTAGTAGTAGTAGTAATAATAATAATAATAATAATAATAATAATAATAATAAAGAAGATGAGAACTTTGAGATGAAATATTAATGTAACGATTAAACAATGATAATAACAAATGTCAAGGTTAGAGATTCCATTGATGGTATGTCAAACAAGTATAATATAAACTCTTATTATTCAATTAGAAACCACATATAAAGGAGGTTCCAATGAGATTATAAATTGTTAACATGATTACATTAGTCATCTTATTCGATTAATGCTAATACTTGTAAATCTCGTCAAGCATTCATGATTATAACTTATGTTAACAACAAATCAAGTTCCTTTCATAGCTCAGGTGTCGGTTATACCATACAGTATGGGCTATGAAAGTGCCAAGCATTTGTTGTCCCAAGTGTTATACAATATAAATCAAGATTAGTCATTTAACAAGCAAAGTATTAAAGAGTGAACAAGATAACAAATATAAAACATGTTAGTATCAAACATTAAAGTCCATATCAAGTTTACATTATACTTATTCTTACACCATTAGTGTAACCTTTTCACCTTGACATAATTAACTTAGCTAGACATAATGAAAGAAAGAAAAATAGATAAACAAAATAAGAACATAAAAGTTAACTAAGTAAAGGAAAGAAAATGAAAGGCATAAACTTAATATTAATGAAAGCAAAGCATAAACATTACAAAAAATACAAAGAGAGAAAGGAAGAGCATGATCTTGATCTGAACACCAAGATGCCTAAATGCATGGCAAATGCCTCCTTTTATAGGCCAAAATTGAGAACTATTGATTTGATGACTAATTGATAAGTGGGTGGCCAACTCTTGACTTTGTGACAATCCTTATCTTCTCTTGTCTGCCCAAAACGTCAATAGATAAACAAAATAAGAACATAAAAGTTAACTAAGTAAAGGAAAGGAAATGAAAGGCATAAACTTAATATTAATGAAAGCAAAGCATAAACATTATAAAAAATACAAAGAGAGAAAGAAAGAGCATGATCTTGATCTGAACACCAAGATGCCTAAATGCATGGCAAATGCCTCCTTTTATAGGCCAAAATTAGGAACTATTGATTTGATGACTAATTGATAAGTGGGTGGCCAACTCTTGACTTTGTGACAATCCTTATCTTCTTTTGTCTGCCCAAAACGTCATTGATAACGTCAAAATTGGAGCTAGTTGAAACATGAAAGTTGTAGCCAATTGTCTCAGCTTTCTTGTGTAAAACATTCAGCTCATTTGGACTTCTAGAACTCCAGATATGGCCAAAATACAGAACAGTGCTCGGGCTGGAAGACAGATTCGGGCTTCTTTGTTGTTGCTACAATTTGGACTTGATAATGGCCTTTTTAGATCTTGGGCTCCATATGAAAGTTCTAGGCCTATGTCTTACCTTTCCATCTATATAAATTGGACCTAAATTTGAGATCTGTAGCTTCAGATATGACCCAATTACCGAACAGTGTTCCGGTTTGGATTACACCGACATCTCTTCTCTAAGTTTGACCATCTCTTTATCCTTGCAATTTAAGTTCTTCAAGTCATCAATCAATCCTTTCATTTATGTGATAGGCCTGCATTAAAAATAGACATTTACCACAAATTATAGGTATCTTATATTATTAGATACATTATTATAAAACATATTTTAGTTAAGGAGTTATTGATACTTCAAGTGCAAAATGATGATATAAAACCATGATAAAAATGCACTTTTAAGTACTAATCACACCCCCCAACCAGCTTATTACTAGTCTCTAGTAATCAAAGCGTTTAAAATAGAAAAACAAATTTGCAAATTCCACAAAGCAAGGTATTCATCATTTAACTTCCATTAATCTATCCAGATAAACAAACTCTCATTAAATTTATATATCTACTCAATACCTCTTAACAAGATATTAATAAACCTTTCTTTTGTGCTCAATGTATCAACACATAATTATGGGGCTTTTCTTAGAAGAAAACAAAATTTTTGTTCTAATATTTAAGGTTAACTTCATTGGGTTGGGATTATTTGTTTTTGTCTTCTTTTTTTTTTCTTCATGTATCTTTAACCCATGTAACGAGCTTTCAACTAATGACTCTCAAACTAGTTGGTCTTAGGGCATTAGGTGTTAAGACACCCCTACGAGCTTAGTAACTCAGGTTGCAGATACTGATATGTAGATAGTACAATGTTTGATTCCCTTAAGCTTTTCTCCTTAACCCATGTAACAAGTGTTGGGCCAATAGCTCCCAATTCAGTTGACTTTAGGGTATTAGGTGTTAAAACACCCATTCGGGCTTAATTGCTTAGGTTAGGGAGGCTACGAAACCAAACTTATCTACATTTTTATTATTATCATTTTTTTTCTTTTTTTCATTTTTCTTTTTTTTTCATGTTTTTTTTCTTAATTATATACAATCCCTTTCCCTTAGTTGTTACCTTTAACAAAAGAACATAAATAATGTAATAATTCAATATGCAACCCACAATCATATGTTAAAGAGTGTGTGTGTAAATTAAAGTTTAAGAATACATGTTAAATAAGTATATGAGCAGAATTAAGTGATAACAATGCGAGAGTTTGTAAACGTAAATATTTCAAGAAGTATTATAATAGACCTTGTTAAGAATGGTTACTAAGATGCGTATCAAGAGTCACTTTAATAAAAGAGTTCCTTTACTCTGCCATCCTAGTAACAACAATTATGCACTTGCTTTATGAAATGAAATTTTTTTTTTATCAACTACTACCCTCTCCTCCCAACCAAAACGAGACATTATCCTCAATGTTCTAAGGTAGAAAGATAGAGTATAGAAGATATCACTTGAAATAACGAACACTGACAAAACCTGAAACGCACTGAAACAAAAATAAGAAACGACAAAACACAATAATAAAACCAAAAGACACAAAAAGTCACAAATGAAGGCTCAAATCCAATCTAAGCTTTTTACGACTTCCCTTAGATGACCAATTTATGCGACTCATGGAAGGATCAATCATAGGAATGAAAGATTGTAGTTGGTCAATCAATTGTTCAGCAATAGTAGCAGAGATTATGATTTGTCGTGCAGAAGATGTTAGAAATTCCTGTTCCACAGCATGATCAAGAAAAGACAACAACTTATCATAATAACCATTAACATTTAACAAACCTATAGGTTTATGGTGAATGTGCAGTTGAGCCCAAGAGGAAATATGAAAGATCTCTTGCAATGTGCCTAGACCACTTGGTAAAGTAATGAAGGCATCAGCATGGTTAAACATTGCATTCATTCGAGCCAACATTATGGAGACCTGAAGTTCCTCTCCAATTGTTTTTCCAATGATGTCTCCTTGTGCGAAAGCTTCGGGGACGACCCCCAAAACTTGACTACCTCCTAAAAATGCAGCTATTGACACACCTCCCATTAACCCAAGACTGCCTCCCCCATACACTAAATGAATCTTTCTCTCAGCTAGCACCTGACCAAGATGATTTACTGATTATAAAAACTCCTTTTCTTTCCCAGGACTAGATCCACCGAAAACACAAATATTTCTTATATGATGACCTGAGGAACTTGTCATTTCTACACACTTCTGTATTTGTTGAATGTATGGGTTGAGTAGAAATGAAAACAAGGAAGAGAGGGTTTTATAGATGAGAAATGAGAAAGACAATCATGACATCTATATGTAGGCCAACTGGAGTCTCACACTCTCTCTCTCTTTTTATTTATTTATTTATTTACTTTTGAAAAAGCATGTGTATGTACAGGTAGTTGTGATTATAGCTCACATCTTCCATTGGTTTTACGTCCAAGAACGGCTTAAACGCCCTATATGGGTCGGGGATAGGCTTCCCATCTATTTTTCTTAAAAACTGGCAAACAGGGTCTTTTTTAGTCAGATTCCCAAGACTAAGTCGATCATGTTCTTTATGAAATAGTGGCTATAAATCATGAATTGTACGATGCACATCTCTACTAGGATGCGTCTCAAGAGTCAATAGAAGATTATCTAAAGACTCCTTACTCAGGCCATCCTTAATGAATTGTATTTTATCTTCACGGTTTATAGATACCATTCCTAAAGAACGATATTGTGTATTATAAGTCCATCTAGCACATCGATGACAGACTTTCAGTCGTTTTGCAGGACGCTTCTTTGCAAAAGTGCTTTTACCTGTTCCAGACATGTGTGAAATGAAGGAGTTAGAGGACTCACCTGATAATTGGACCTTTGCTTCAATCAACCAGCGAATATTTTCAGGAATTCCATGATTCATTAACAATCTCAATCTTGCACATCTAGCACGGTAAATTTTTGTGATCGCATTCTGAGGTAGAGCGAGAAAATACTTTATCAATTTTTTAAGATTAGTGTCCATTTTCAAATGAGAATTGGAAGAGAGATTCAAAGAATTGCACAAATATATACACAGATATCAGTTATTGTGGGAAACTAAAAGAACTGACTTAAGTCACGGAGTACCGTTGTCCGCCATTTGACCGGGGTGAGAGAAACTAGCAAAAACCACTCAAAAAGAAACATAAAAAAGAAAATGTGAGAAAAACAAAATAATCAACCTTAATCTACAAGATCATTCAAACCAGTTGATTCATTTTCACTAGGAAAATTATCAAAGTAAGCTTTCAAACGATGTCCATTTTCCTTAAAATCATTGTCATTCATTGAATTCTCAATATCACAGGCCCTATGAGGATTGTTCCATCTTGATCTTAGCTCTCTAGGGAATGAATAGAGTTGAGAATTATGAAACAAAACTTTTTGACCAGTATCAACTTTTTGACAATTTTCACAAGTTTTGCAGAATGCATGCGTGTCCTTAAACATGGTGGGCCAATAAAATCCATTTTGAAAGATTTTTACAATTGTCTTATTTGACGAGAAATAACTTCCACATGCTTTAGAATGACAAAGTTTAATGACACTACTTACCTCATTGTCGGGAATGAATCTTTGAAATATTTGATCAGGACAATATTTGAATAAGTTAGGGTCATCACAATAAAAATTCTTCACTTCGTTCAGAAACTTTTTTTTGTCTTGGGTACTCCAATCAGCTGGCAAATCTCCTAAAGCAAGAAAATTGATATTTTTATCATACCAAGGCATTGGACTAAGAGAAGGTAAGGATTCGTTAGGAAAGTAATCATCGATTGGTGTGATATCAGATGTCAAATTTGTTGTCACTATTGATAAAAGATTCGCATCAACATTTTCGGTGCTTGTTTCATCCGTGATTTCTTCCTTAGAATAAAAAAAAATTCAAATCTTCAGATTCATCCAATTCATTTTTACTTAAAGTAGATTCAAGTTAATCATAAACTAATTCGTCAATATGATCTACTTCTTGTAAATCATTATCATCTCCAGGTTGCTTGCAAATGTTGAAAATATTCATCTTCAATGTCATGTTTCCAAATGATAGCTTCATCAGTCCATTCCTACAATTAATCAATGCATTAGAGGTTGCAAGAAACAGACTGATTAGTACTTAAAAGTGTATTTTTATCATGGTTTTATATCATCATTTTGCACTTGAAGTATCAATAACTCCTTAACTAAAGCATGTTTTATAATAATATATCTAATAATATAAGATACCTTTAATTTATGGTAAATGTTCATTTTAAATGCAGGCCTATCACATAAATGAAAATATTGATTGATGACTTTAAGAACTTAAGTTGCAAAGGCAAAGAGATGGCCAAACTTAGAAAAGAGATGTCGGTGCAATCCAAACTGGAACACTGTTCGGTAATTGGGTCATATCTGGAGCTACAGATCTTAGATTTAGGTCCAATTTATATGGATAGAAAGGTAAGATATAGGCGTACAACTTTCATATGGAGCCCAAGATCTAAAAAGGCCATTACCAAGTCCAAATTGTAGCAACAACAAAGAAGCCCGAATCTGTCTTCCAGCCCGAGCACTGTTCGGTATTTGGGCCATATCTGGAGTTCTAGAAGTCCAAATGAGCTAAATTTTTTAAACAAGAAAGCTGAGACAATTTCCTACAACTTTCATGTTTACAACTAGCTCCAATTTTGACGTTATCAATGACGTTTTGGGCAGACAAGAGAAGATAAGGATTGTCACCAAGTCAAAAGTTGGCCACCCACTTATCAATTAGTCATCAAATCAATAGTTCTCAATTTTGGCCTATAAAAGGAGGCATTTGCCATGCATTTAGGTATCTTGGTGTTCAGATCAAGATCATGCTCTTCCTTTCTCTCTTTGTATTTTTTGTAATGTTTATGCTTTACTTTCATTAATATCAAGTTTATGCCTTTCATTTCCTTTCCTTTACTTAGTTAACTTTTATGTTCTTATTTTGTTTATTTGTTTTCCTTTCTTTCATTATGTCTAGCTAAGTTAATTATGTCAAGGTGAAAAGGTTACACTAATGGTGGCAGAATAAGTATAGTGTAAACTTAATATGGACCTTAATGTTTGATACTAACATGTTTTATATTTGTTATCCTGTTCACTCTTTAATACTTTGCTTGTTAAATGACTAATCTTGATTTATGTTGTATAACACTTGGTACAACAAATGCTTGGCACTTTCATAGCCCATAATGTATGGTATAACCGACACCTGAGGTATGAAAGGAACTTGATTTGTTGTTAACATAAGTTATAATCATAAATGCTTGACGAGATTTACAAGTATTAGCATTAATTGAATAAGATGACTAATGTAATCATGTTAACAATATATAATCTGATTGGAACCTCCTTTGTGTGTGGTTTCCAATTCAATAATAAGAGTTTATACTATACTTGTTTGATATACCATTAGTGGAACCTCTAACCTTGACATTTATTATTATTATTGTTTAATCCTTACATTAATATTTCATCTCTAAGTTCTCATCATCATCATCATCTTCTTCTTCTTCTTCTCTTTCTTTATTATTATTATTATTATTATTATTATTATTATTAGTACTACTACTATTACTATTATTATTATTATTATTATTATTACTATTGTTGTTGTTGTTATTGTTGTTTTATAATTGTTGTTTATAATTTGTACAATTAACCTCCTTGTGGTTCGACCCCGGTCTTGCCGGGTTATTTATTACTTCGACACTCCTGCACTTGGGAGAAGACATCAACCTTTTAGTCATGTCAAGTTTTTGGCGCCGTTGCCGGGAAGGTAAGTTTTGTATAAATTATAATAGTTATTTTATTTTCTCCTTTCACTTTTCTTGTATATAACTTTATTTCTTTTCTCTTGTTTCTTCTTCTTTTATTTTCTTCTTCCTTTTATTCTATTCCTACACGTGCATGAGAGTGTGGTCACGTACATCAAGTGGTAGACTTTGTAGGATATCCTCATCATTTTCAGAAAATATGGCCAAAGAAGATAATCAATCACTTCATAATGAAAATAATGAGAATAACCGTGCTAGAACACTTAGAGACCACATGAATCCCACAAGAACAAGTGCACCATCATGTATAGTTTTTTCTCCTGATGCATCTCATTTTAATTTTAAACAAGGTATTATTCAACTTTTACCTTTTTTTCATGGCTTAGAATTGGAAAATCCATACTTGCATTTAAGGGAATTTGAGGAGGTTTGCAACACATATAATAACTTAAATTGTAGCATGAACACCATCAGATTAAAGCTTTTCCCTTTTTCATTAAAAGATAAAGCTAAAACATGGCTACAAAATTTAAGACCAGGATCCATTCGTGCTTGGGATGAAATGCAACAATAATTTTTAAAGAAGTTTTTCCCATCTCATAGAACAAACTCTTTCAAGAGACAAATCACCACTTTCACTCAAAAACCAGGAGAAACATTTTACCAATATTGGGATAGGTATCGAGACTTGCTTAGTACTTGCCCTCATCATGGTTTTGAAACATGGAGACTGGTTTCACATTTCTATGAAGGGTTAACACCTAAAGATAGGCAAATGGTTGAATTGATGTGCAATGGAACTTTTGAAGATAAAGACCCTGATGAAGCAATGGAGTACTTAGACTTGTTAGCTGAAAATGCTCAAAATTGGGACACCGCAGGTACTTATGAGGCACCGAGTAAAACTCAACCTCATACATCTAGTGGAGGTATGTACAACCTTAGGGAAGATCATGACCTTCAAGCCAAGTTTGCATCTTTAGCTAGAAAAGTCGAGGCACTAGAATTAAAAAAGAGTGGTCAATTAAAATCTGTTGAAAACATTGTGTGTCAAATCTGTGAAACAAATGAACACTCAACCAACGATTGTCCAACCTTGCCTTCTTTTAAGGAATGTCTCCATGAACAAGCCCATGCTTTAAATAGTTTCCAAAGGCTCAACCACAACCCATACTCCCAAACATACAACCCTGGTTGGAGAAATCACCCAAATTTCAATTGGAAGAGTGAGAACAACAATGCACAAACTTCACAACCACCATTTCAAGCACACCACAATTTCCAAAATTCTCATGGATATGCACCTTCTTATGCTCCACCTTCTAGAAGAAATCTTGAGGAAACATTGCATGCATTCATTGAAAAGCAAGAGACAATCAATACTCAACTTGCTCAAAACATGACAGATTTTAAAGATACTTTTGCTAAATTAACATCTGCTCTCAGTTTCCAAGAGAAAGGTAAGTTTCCATCTCCACCGCAACAAAATCCTAAAGGGCAATACCATGCAAATGCAAGTAGTTCCGGAAACCAACATATGGATCAAGTCAAATCAGTCACTACTCTGCGCAGTGGTAAGGTTATTGAAAAACCCTCTCTTAAACTTTATGAGAAAGATGACGAGTCAATCTCTGAGGGTAAGGAAGGGGTTGAATCTAAAAATTGCAAAGAAACGACTGATTCACCACCAGCACTTCCATTTCCTCAAGTCATGACCAAACAAAGGAAAGTCAATCACAATTCTGAAATTTATGAAATTTTCAAACAGGTAAGGATCAATATACCTTTGCTGGATGCTATTAAACAGGTTCCTTCCTATGCTAAATTTTTGAAAGATCTATGCACTGTGAAGAGGAAACTGAATGTGAAAAAGAAAGCCTTTCTAGCCGAACAAGTAAGTGCTATTCTTCAAAACAATAATGCTTTAAAATATAAAGACCTTGGTTGTCCTACAATTTCCTACTTTATTGGAGAGCATAAAATTGAAAGAGCCTTACTTGATCTTGGTGCTAGTGTGAATTTACTTCCATATGCAGTTTTTCAAAGCCTCAATCTAGGTGAGTTAAAACCAACTTCTATATCTCTTTTACTTGCCGATAGATCTGTAAAAGTGCCTAGAGGAATAATTGAAGATGTGTTAGTACAAGTCGATAAATTCATTTATCCTATGGATTTTATTGTCTTGGACACAGAACCTGTTGAAGCATGTAATTCATTTCCTGTTATTTTAGGACGTCCATTTCTTGCAACCTCTAACGCATTGATTAATTGTAGGAATGGACTGATGAAGCTATCATTTGGAAACATGACATTGGAGATGAATATTTTCAACATTTGCAAGCAACCTAGAGATGATAATGATTTACAAGAAGTAGATCATATTGACGAATTAGTTTATGATCAACTTGAATCTACTTTAAGTAAAAAATGAATTGGATGAAACTGAAGATTTGCAAATGGTTTATTCTGAGGAAGAAATCACGGATAACAAACGCACAGAAAAGGTTGATGCGAATCTTTTGTCAACAGTGACAACAGATTCGACATCTAACATCACACCAATCGATGATTACTTTCCTAATGAATCCTTACTTTCTCTTAGTCCAATGCCTTGGTATGATAAAAATATCAATTTTCTTGCTTTAGAAGATTTGCCAACTGATTGGAGTATTCAAGACAAAGAAAAGTTTTTAAACAAAGTGAAGAGCTTTTATTGTGATGACCCTAACTTATTCAAATATTGTCCTGATCAAATATTTCAAAGATTCATTCCCGACAATGAGGTAAGTAGTGTCATTAAACTTTGTCATTTTGAAGCATGTGGAAGTTATTTCTCGTCAAAAATGACTGCTACAAAAATCTTTCAAAATGGATTTTATTGGCCCACCATGTTCAAGGACACACATGCATTCTGCAAAACTTGTGAAAATTGTCAAAAAATTGACACTAGTCAAAAAGTTTTGTTTTATAATTCTCAACTCTATGCATTCCCTAAAGAGCTAAGATTAAGATGGACCAATCCTTATGGGGCCTGTGATATTGAAAATTCAATGAATGACAATGATTTTAAGGAAAATGGACATCGTTTGAAAGTTTACTTTGATAATTTTCCTAGTGAAAATGAATCAACTTGTTGGAATGATCTTGTAGATAAAGGTTGATTATTTTGTTTTTCTCACATTTTTTTTGAGTGATTTTTGCTAGTTTCTCTCACCCCAGTCAAATGGCGGACAACGGTATTCCGTGACTTAAGTCGGTTCTTTTAGTTTCCCACAATAACTGATATCGGTGTATATATCTGTGCAATTCTTTGAATCTCTCTTCCAATTCTCATTTGAAAATGGACATTAATCTTGAAAAATTGAAAAAGTATTTTCCCGCTCTGCCTCAGAATGCGATTACAAAAATTTACCGTGCTAGATGTGCAAGATTGAGATTGTTAATGAATCATGAAATTCCTAAAGATATTCGCTGGTTGATTGAAGCAAAGGTCCGATTATCAGGTGAGTCCTCTAATTTCTTTATTTCACACATGCCTGGAACAGGTAAAAGCACTTTTGCAAAGAAGCGTCATGCAAAACGACTAGAAGTCTGTCATCGATGTGCTAGATGGACTTGTAATACACAATGTTGTTCTTTAGGAATGGTATCTATAAATCGTGAAGATAAAATACAATTCATTAAGGATGGCCTGAGTAAGGAGTCTTTAGATAATCTTCTATTGACTCTTGAGACGCATCCTAGTGGAGATGTGCATCGTGCAACTCATGATTTATGGCCACTATTTCATAAAGAACATGATCGACTTAGTCTTGGGAATCTGACTAAAAAAGACCTTGTTTGCCAGTTTTTAAGAAAACTGGATAGGAAGCCTATCCCCGACCCATAGAGGGCGTTTAAGCCGTTCTTGGACGTAAAACCAAGGGAAGATGTGAGCCACAATCACAACTGCGATTTGAATTTTTTTTGTTTGTAAAAACATGTGTCTTTTGGTTTTATTATTGTGTTTTTTTATTTTTTATTTTTGTTTCAGTGTGTTTCAGGTTTTGTCAGTGTTCGTTATTTTAGGTGATATCTTCTATACTCTATCTTTCTACCTTAGAACATTGAGGACAATGTCTCGTTTTGGTTGGGGGGAGAGGCTAGTAGTTGATAAAAAAAAAATTGTTTTTCATTTCATAAAGCATGTGCATAATTGTTGTTACTAGGATGGTAGAGTAAAGGAGTTCTTTTGTTAAAGTGACTCTTGAGACGCATCTTAGTAACCATTCTTAACAAGGTCTATTATAATACTTCCTGAAATATTCAGGTTTCCAAACTCTCGTATTATTACCGCTTAATTTTGCTCATATACTTATTTAACATGTATTCTTAAACCTTAATTTACACACACACACTTTAACATATGATTGTGGGTTGCATATTGGATTATTACATTATTTATGTTCTTTTGTTAAAGGTAACAACTAAGGGAAAGGGATTGTATATAATTTTAAAAAAAAAAGAAAAAAAAAGAAAAAGAAAAAAAAATGATGATAATAAAAATGTAGATAAGTTTGGTTTTGTAGCCTCTCTAACCTAAGCAATTAAGCCCGAAGGGGTGTTTTAACACTTAATACCCTAAAGTCAACTGACTTGGGAGCTATTGGCCCAATGCTTGTTACATGGGTTGAGGAGAAAAGCTTAAGGGAATAAAACATTGCACTATCTACATATCAGTATCTACGACCCGAGTTACTAAGCTCGTAGGGGTGTCTTAACACCTAATGCCCTAAGACCAACTGGTCTGGGAGTCATTAGCTGAAAGCTCGTTACATGGGTTAAAGATGCATGATGCTTTTCTTTTAAATTATATGTATATATTTAAAAAAATAAAGAAAAAAAAGACAAAAAGAAGACAAAAATAATAATCCCAACCCAAGAAAGTTAACCTTAAACATTAGAACAAAAATTTTGTTTTCTTCCAAGAAAAGCCCCATAATTATGTGTTGATACATTGAGCACAAAAGAAAGGTTTATTAATATCTTGTTAAGAGGTATTGAGCATATATATAAATTTAATGAGAGTTTGTTTATCTGGATAGATTAATGGAAGTTAAATGATGAATACCTTGCTTTGTGAAATTTGCAAATTGTTTTTCTATTTTACGCTTTGATTACTAGGGACTAGTAATAAGCTGGTTGGGGGGTGTGATTAGTACTTAAAAGTGCATTTTTATCATGGTTTTATATCATCATTTTGCACTTGAAGTATCAATAACTTCTTAACTAAAGCATGTTTTATAATAATATATCTAATAATATAAGATACCTTTAATTTATGGTAAATGTTCATTTTAAATGCAGGCCTATCACATAAATGAAAATATTGATTGATGACTTTAAGAACTTAAGTTGCAAAGGCAAAGAGATGGCCAAACTTAGAAAAGAGATGTCGGTGCAATCCAAACTGGAACACTGTTCGGTAATTGGGTCATATCTGGAGCTACAGATCTTAGATTTAGGTCCAATTTATATGGATAGAAAGGTAAGATATAGGCGTACAACTTTCATATGGAGCCCAAGATCTAAAAAGGCCATTACCAAGTCCAAATTGTAGCAACAACAAAGAAGCCCGAATCTGTCTTCCAGCCCGAGCACTGTTCGGTATTTGGGCCATATCTGGAGTTCTAGAAGTCCAAATGAGCTGAATTTTTTAAACAAGAAAGCTGAGACAATTTCCTACAACTTTCATGTTTACAACTAGCTCCAATTTTGACGTTATCAATGACGTTTTGGGCAGACAAGAGAAGATAAGGATTGTCACCAAGTCAAAAGTTGGCCACCCACTTATCAATTAGTCATCAAATCAATAGTTCTCAATTTTGGCCTATAAAAGGAGGCATTTGCCATGCATTTAGGTATCTTGGTGTTCAGATCAAGATCATGCTCTTCCTTTCTCTCTTTGTATTTTTTGTAATGTTTATGCTTTACTTTCATTAATATCAAGTTTATGCCTTTCATTTCCTTTCCTTTACTTAGTTAACTTTTATGTTCTTATTTTGTTTATTTGTTTTCCTTTCTTTCATTATGTCTAGCTAAGTTAATTATGTCAAGGTGAAAAGGTTACACTAATGGTGGCAGAATAAGTATAGTGTAAACTTAATATGGACCTTAATGTTTGATACTAACATGTTTTATATTTGTTATCCTGTTCACTCTTTAATACTTTGCTTGTTAAATGACTAATCTTGATTTATGTTGTATAACACTTGGTACAACAAATGCTTGGCACTTTCATAGCCCATAATGTATGGTATAACCGACACCTGAGGTATGAAAGGAACTTGATTTGTTGTTAACATAAGTTATAATCATAAATGCTTGATGAGATTTACAAGTATTAGCATTAATTGAATAAGATGACTAATGTAATCATGTTAACAATATATAATCTGATTGGAACCTCCTTTGTGTGTGGTTTCCAATTCAATAATAAGAGTTTATACTATACTTGTTTGATATACCATTAGTGGAACCTCTAACCTTGACATTTATTATTATTATTGTTTAATCCTTACATTAATATTTCATCTCTAAGTTCTCATCATCATCATCATCTTCTTCTTCTTCTTCTCTTTCTTTATTATTATTATTATTATTATTATTATTATTATTAGTACTACTACTATTACTATTATTATTATTATTATTATTATTACTATTGTTGTTGTTGTTATTGTTGTTTTATAATTGTTGTTTATAATTTGTACAATTAACCTCCTTGTGGTTCGACCCCGGTCTTGCCGGGTTATTTATTACTTCGACACTCCTGCACTTGGGAGAAGACATCAACCTTTTAGTCGTGTCACGGACGTCCTAAAATAATAGAAAATGAATTACATGCTTCAACAGGTTCTGTGTCCAAGATAATAAAATCCACAGGATAAATGAATTTATCGACTTGTACTAACACATCTTCAATTATTCCTCTAGGCACTTTTACAGATCTATCGGCAAGTAAAAGGGATATAGAAGTTGGTTTTAACTCACCTAGATTGAGACTCTAAAAAACTGAATATGGAAGTAAATTCACACTAGCACCAAGATCAAGTAAGACTCTTTCAATTTTATGCTTTCTAATAAAGCAAGAAATTGTAGGACAACTAGGGTCTTTATATTTCAAAGCATTATTGTTTTGAAGAATGACACTTACTTGTTCAGCTAGAAAGGCTTTCTTTTTCACATTCAGTTTCCTCTTCACAGTGCATAGATCTTTCAAAATTTTAGCATAGGAAGGAACCTGTTTAATAGCATCCAGCAAAGGTATATTGATTCTTACCTGTTTGAAAATTTCAAAAATTTCAGAGTTGTGATTGACTTTCCTTTGTTTAGGAATGACATGAGGAAATGGAAGTGCTGGCGGTGAATCAGTCGTTTCTTTGCAATTTTCAAATTCAACCCCTTCCTTACCCTCAAAGATTGACTCATCATCTTTCTCATAAGGTTCAAGAGAGGGTTTTTTAATAACCTTACCACTACGCAGAGTAGTGACTGATTTGACTTGATCCATATGTTGGCTTCCGGAACTACTTGCATTTGCATTGTATTGCCCCTTGGGATTTTGTTGTGGTTGAGATGGAAACTTGCCTTTCTCTTGGAAACTAAGAGCAGATGTTAATTCAGCAAGAGTATCTTTAAAATCTGTCATGTTTTGAGTAAGTTGAGTATTGATTGTCTCTTGCTTTTCAATGAATGCATGCAATGTTTCCTTAAGGTTTCTTCTAAGAGGTGAAGCATAAAGAGGTGCATATCCATGAGAATTTTGAAAATTGTTGTGTGCTTGAAACGGTGGTTGTGAAGTTTGTGCATTGTTGTTCTCACTCTTCCAACTAAAATTTGGGTGATTTCTCCAACCAAGGTTGTATGTTTGGGAGTATGGGTTGTGGTTGGGCCTTTGGAAACTGTTTAAAGCATGGGCTTGTTCATGGAGACATTTCTTAAAAGAAGGCAAGGTTGGACAATCATTGGTTGAGTGTTCATTTGTTTCACAGATTTGACACACAATGCTTTCAATAGATTTTAATTGACCACTCTTTTTCAATTCTAGTGCCTCGACTTTTTTAGCTAAAGATGCAAACTTAGCTTGAAGGTCATAATCTTCCCTAAGGTTGTACATACCTCCAGTAGATGTATGAGGTTGAGTTTTACTCGGTGCCTCATAAGTACCCGCGGTGTCCCAATTTTGAGCATTTTCAGCTAACAAGTCTAAGTACTTCATTGCTTCATTAGGGTCTTTATCTTCAAAAGTTCCATTGCACATTAATTCAACCATTTGCCTAACTTTAGGTGTTAACCCTTCATAAAAATGTGAAACCAATCTCCATGTTTCAAAACCATGATGAGGGCAAGTACTAAGCAAGTCTCGATACCTATCCCAACATTTGTAAAATGTTTCTCCTGGTTTTTGAGTGAAAGTGGTGATTTGTCTCTTGAAAGAGTTTATTTTATGAGATGGGAAAAACTTATTTAAAAACTGTTGTTGCATTTCATCCCAAGCACGAATGGATCCTGGTCTTAAATTTTATAGCCATGTTTTAGCTTTATCTTTTAATGAAAAAGGAAAAAGCTTTAATCTGATGGTGTTCATGCTATAATTTAAGTTATTATATGTGTTGCAGACCTCCTCAAATTCCCTTAAATGCAAGTATTAATTTTCATATTCTTGGGAAGACCACCCATTACAATTAGACTATTTTGAAAAATCCTTGTATTTTTTAGCATCGGGCAGGCTGTTTGGACAATTAGGCCACTTTTGAAAAATCCTCGTATTTTTCATATTTTTGGGAAGGTCACCCATTACAATGAGACTATTTTTAAAAAATCCTTGTATTTTTTTGTATTGAGCAGGCCGTCTAAATTAATTAGGTCATTTTTGAAAAATCCTTATATTTTTCAACATCGAGCAGACTGCCTAGAACAATTAGGCCATTTTTGAAAAATCATTGTATTTTTCATATCTTAAGAAGGTCACCCATTACATTGAGACTACTTTTGAAAAATCCTCATATTTTTTAGCATCGGGCAGGCTGCCTGGAACAATTAGGCCACTTTTGAAAAATTCTTGTATTTTTTATATTCTTGGAAAGGTTACCCATTATAATGAAACCACTTTTAAAAAATCATTGTATTTTTCAATCATTAGGTAGGCCGCCCAGAATAATTGGGCCACTTTTGAAAACTTCTTGTATTTTTCATGTTTAGGGAAGGTCACCCATTATAATGAGATCACTTTTGAAAAATCCTCATATTTTTCATATTCTTGGAAAGGTCACCCATTACAATTAGACCACTTTTGAAAAATTTGTATTTTTCAGCATCAGGTAGGCCGCTTGAAACAATTAGGCCACTTTTAAAAAATCCTCATATTTTTCACATTATTGAGAAAGTCACCCATTACAATGAAATCATTTTTGAAAAACCCTTGTATTTTTCAATATCGGGCAGGCCGCCTAAAAAAATTAAGCCACTTTTAAAAAATTCTTGTATTTTTCAACATCAGACAGGCCGCTAGAACAATTAGGCCACTTTAAAAAAATCCTTGTATTTTTCACGTCTTGGAAAGATCACCTATTAGAATGAGATCACTTTTGAAAAATCCTTGTATTTTTCAGCATTGGGCAAGCCGCCTAGAACAATTAGGCTACTTTTGAAAAATCCTCGTATTTTTTATATTCTTGGGAAGGCCACCCACTATAATTAGACCACTTTTAAAAAATCCTTATATTTTTTAGCATAGGCCTGGCTACTTGGAATAATTAGGCCACTTTTGAAAAACCCTCATATTTTTCATATTATTGGGAAGGTCACCCATTACAATGAGATCACTTTTTGAAAATTATTTGTATTTTTTATATCATTGAGGAGGTCGTCTAGAATAATTAGACCACCCATGAAACTGTTTTTCGTGTTTATTCTTCATGGGGCAGGTTGTCTGGAACAATTAGACCACTCGCGAAGCCCTTTTTGTGTTTTTTTATTATATGGTAGGTTGCCCAAAACAATTTGATCAATTTAAAAAAAAAATAGGCCATCTACCAAATAACTTGTTTTCTCTGTAAAAGTCATATGTCAATTTTCTATTTTTGAAGTCTTCAGGACTCTAAAAAGAAAAAGGTTGTTGTTCTTTTATGTCTACTTTTTCTTTATAAGTTTACTATGCAAAGTCAAAAGAAAAATAAAATTTTCAATAAATTGGTTTCATAAACATTATAAAGAAGAGACAACTGTCATAACCCAATTTTTTAATAAATAATAAATGGGGTTGACAAAACAAAATTTGAAGTTTAAGGATGAAATTAATAAATTTAAGAGCTAATTGGTGAAGAATTAATAAGTTTGAAATTTAATTAAAATTTAGATTAGTTTAATTAATAAAATCAGGAGCTAAATTAAAGAATTAATATGTTTGTGACTTAATTAAATTTTAATTTAATTAATTAAATAAATAAGGAATTTAATTGAAATTTTTTTGAAACTGTTTAAAGGAAAAAGTGTAAAAAATTATAATTAAAGGACCAAATCGAATATTTTAGAAACCCAAGACTGTTGTGTAAATAGCATTTAATTGAGGATTCAATAGAAATTTATTCAAGGACACAATTAAAAAAAATTAATTATTAGGGATCCAATTGTTAGACTTCTAGAAGAAGGGGTCAAAGTGAAAATTTCCATTTCTGCCAACGACATCGTTTGGAAGCACTATTCATCATCCCTTCATTTTCGCGCGGAGACAGCCGATTCAACAGGTAAATCCACAGCAATTCACTCCGATCATGGACCACGCCTCTTTCCCACGATCCTGCTCATGGATTGATTAACAGGGGAACTGGTTTCTGCATGCTCTCTGGCTCTATAAAAGGCAGAGCAGAGCAGAGGCAAAATGGGGGTGAACCGGCTAAACAGGGGCTGAGAACCAGAAGGAAACAGGGGCCAAAAACACAGATAAAAAAGAACAGAACAGAGGCAGGGAGGCAGAAAAAAAACAGGGGAGGAGATGACGAAAAACAAACGCAGGAGACAGAGAGGAACGAGCAGCTGATAGGTGAATTCACGAAGAACAGGCCAAAAACCAGAGGAAAAACCAAGAAAATGCAAGCCACACACAGCAAAAACCCAGACCCAAATTTGAAGTCCAGCACCATCCTATGTTCTTCATCACAAGGACTGAGAAAAGCAAAAAAAAATAAAAAATAAAGACGAACAGAGGGACGAGCAAAAAGAGGAACGAAACAGAGGAACGAATAAAAACAAACGTCGGAAGAACACAGCAAAACACGGAAAGGGACCTAGAGAGAAGGACAGGGAAACAAGAAACCAACAGACGAAAGCACCAGCTTCACCATCGGCTTCCTCTTCTCCAGCGCCAGCCTCCCAAACCAGAGGAAGAAGCTTAAAAAACGAGCCCTCGCCTCCGTTCTGCTTCCAGCGCCAGCCTCCAAAGCCAGTGGAAGAAGCTAAAAAAACGAATGGAGGAACGGCACGCCCTCGCCTCCATTCTGCTCCCAGGTAAGTGTCTCCAGTTTTGCAAAATAATTCCCCGTCAGTGCATTTGAAATTTAACTACATGATGACTGTAGCCGGCGTGCGTGAACAATTCACACTCGCTGGCGGGTAAAAGCGGCCTGGATACTAGCTTGAGCCGGTGGATAAACTGGGCTGATTAGTCTAATTAAGTTAATTTTAAATAAATAAATAATATTTATATATATACATGTATAAAAAATACAAATAAAAATTTATTGTTTTTATTTATTATGTCAAAGTTAAAATAAAATATGTTTTATAATAACATATCTAATAATATAAAATACATTTAATTTATGATAAATATTCATTTTAAATGTAGATTTATCACATAAATAAAAGGATTGATTGATTAGTTTAAGAACTGAAATTGAAAAGATAAAAAGATGGTCAAACTTAAAGAATAGATGGTGGTGCAGTCAAAGCTAGAATACTATTCAGTAATTGGATCATATCTAGAGTTGTAAATCTCGAATTTAGGTCTACTTTATATGGATAAAAAGGTAAGACATAGATCTATAACTTTTATATGGAGCCAAGATTTAAAAATGTTATTTTCAAGTCCAAATTATAGCAAAAATAAGAAAGTCTGAATCTGTCCTACAACCCTCGCATTATTCAGTGTTTAACCCATATCTAGAGTTTTAGAGTCCAAATGACCTCTATTTGCTTTTCCTGGAAACCTAAGACAATTTCCTTCAACTTTTATGTTTTCAAGTGGTTCCAATTCTGACATTATCAATGATATTTCGGGCAGATAAGAAAAGATAAGGATTGTCACCAAGTTAAGAGCTAGCCACTCATTCATCAATTAGTCATCAAATCAATAGTTTTCAATTTTGGCCTATAAAAGGGGGCATTTGCTATATATTTAGGTATTTTGGTCTCTAGATCAAAATCAATTTTTTTCTTTTTCTCTTTGTATTTTAGTGCTGTTTAAGTTTTATTTTCATTAATATCTTGTTTATGCCTTTCAATTCTTTTCTTTTGCTTAGTTAACTTTTATCTTATTTATGTTCTTATTTTGTTTATTTATTTTTCTTTTTCTTTCTTTCATTATGTTTAGTTAAGTTTATTATGTCAAAGTGAAAAGGTTACACTAATAGTGTAAGAATAAGTATAGTATAAACTTAACATGGACTTTAATGTTTGATACGAACATATTTTATATTTGTTATCTTGTTCACTCTTTAATACTTTGTTTGTTAAATGACTAATCTAGATTTATGTTGTATAACACCTAGTATATCAAATGCTTGACACTTTCATAGCCCATACTATATAGTGTAACCGACACCTAAGCTATGAAAGGAACTTGATTTGTTTTTAACATAAATTATAATCATGAATGCGTGACGAGATTTACATGTTAACAATATATAATCTGATTGGAACCTCCTTTATGTGTGGTAAGGTTATTGAAAAACCCACTCTTCAACCTTATGAGAAAGATGATGAGTCAATCTCTGAGGGTAAGGAAGGGGTTGAATCTGAAATTTACAAAGAAAAAACTGATTCCCTACCAATGCTTTCATTTTCTTATGCCATGACTAAACAAAGGAAAGTTAATCACAACTTTGAAATTTTTGAAACTTTCAAACAGGTAAGAATTAATCTACCTTTGCTGAATACTATTAAATAGGTTCCTTTCTATGCTAAATTTTTGAAAGATCTATGCATGGTGAAGAAAAAACTAAATGTGAAAAAAAAAACCTTTATAGCCGAATAAGTAAGTGTCATTCTTCAGAACAATAATGCTTTGAAATATAAAGACCCTGGTTGTCCTACAATTTCCTGCTTTATTAGAGAACATAAAATTAAAAGAGCCTTACTTGATCTTAAAAGTAGTGTGAATTTACTTCCATATTTAAGTTTTCAAAGTCTCAATCTAAGTGAGTTAAAACCAATTTTATAACTCTTTTACTTGCCGATAGATCTGTAAAAGTGCCTAGAGGAATAATTGAAGATGTGTTAGTACAAGTTGATAAATTCATTTATCTTGTGGATTTTATTGTCTTAGGCACACAAACTGTTCAAGTATGTAATTTATTTTCTGTTATTTTAGAACGTTCGTTTCTTGCAACTTCTAATGCATTGATTAATTGTAGGAATGGACTGATGAATCTATCATTTGAAAACATGACATTAGAGATGAATATTTTCAACATTTTCAAGCAACCTGGAGATGATAATAAATTACAAGTATATCATATTGAGGAAATAATTTATGATCAACTTGAATCTACTTTAAGTAAAAATGAGTTGGATGAATTTAAAGATTTATAAATGATTTATTTTTAAGAAGAAATCACAAATGAAAAACGCACTGAAAATGTTGATACAGATCTTTTGTCAAAATTTACAACAAATTCCACATCTGACATCACACAAATCGCTGATTACTTTCTTGATGAATCCTTACTTTCTCTTAGTCCAATGCCTTGGCATGATAAAAATAACAATTTTCTTGCTTCAGGAGATTTGCCAACTCATTGGAGTACTTAAGATAAAAGAAATTTTTTGAGCATTCCTGACAATGAGGTAAGTAGTGTCATTAAATTTTATCATTCTAAGGCATGTGGGGGTCATTTCTCATCAAGAAAGACAACTACAAAAATCTTATAAAGTGGATTTTATTGGCCCCCCATGTTCAAGGACTCACATGCATTCTACAAAGCTTGTGAAAATTGTCAAAAGTCAGGATTCATTTCAAGATATAAGGAATTTTTAGATAATCTTTTATTAACTTTTAAAACATATCCCGATGGAGATGTGGATCGTGAAATTAATGATTTATGGCTCCATTTTTATAGAAAAACATGATCAATTTAGTCTTGGAAATTTGACTAAAAAAAACCTTGTTTGCTAGTTTTTTTAAAAACTGGATGGGAAGCCTATCCTCGACATATAGAGGGTGTTTAAGCCATTCTTGGTCGTAAAACCAAGGGAAGATGTGAGCCACAATCATAACTACCTGTACATACATATGCTTTTTCAAAAATAAATAAATAAATAGAGAAAGAGAGTGTGTGAGTGTGAGAGACTCTAATTGGCCTACATATAGGTGGTATGATTGCCTTTTTAATTTCTCATATATAAAATCCTCTCTTTCTTCCTTCCATTTCTACTCAACTCATACATTCAACAAGTATAGAAGTGTGTAGAAATGGCAAGTTCCTCAGGTCATCACATAAAAATATTTGTCTTTGTGGATCTAATCTTGGGGAAAAAAAGGAGTTTTTAGAATCAACAAATCATCTTGGTCGGGTACTAGTTGAGAGAGATTCATTTAGTGTATGGGGAAGGCAGTCTTGGGTTAATGGGAGGTGTGTCAATAGCTGTATTTTTAGGAGGTAGTCAACTTTTGGAGGTCGTCCCCAAAGCTTTAGCACAAGGGGACATCATTGGAAAAACAATTGGAGAGGAACTACAAGTCTCTATAATGACTGCTCAAATAAATGCAATGTTTAACCATGCTGGTGCCTTCATTTCCTTACCAGGTGGTCTATGCACATTGGAAGAGATCTTTCATATTTCCTCTTGGGCCCAACTGTACATTCACCATAAACCTATAGGTTTGTTAAATATTAATGGTTATTATAATAACATTTTCTGCACAATAAATCATAATCTTTGCTGCTACTGCTGAATAATTGATTGACCAACTACAATCTTTCATTCCTGTAATTGATCCCTCCATGAGTCGCATAAATTGGTCATCTAAGGAAAGCTGTAAAAAGCTTAGATTAGATTTGAGTCTTTATTTGTAAATTTTTTTGTCTTTTTATTTTATTATTGTGTTTTGTTATTTCTTATTTTTGTTTCAGTGTGTTTTAGGTTTGTCAGTGTTTGTTATTTCATGTGATATCTTCTATACTATCTTTCTACTTTAGGACATTGAGGATAATGTCTTGTTTTGGTTGAGGGTAGAGGGTAGTAGCTAAAAAAAAAATTTAACTAACTGTGTTTTCTATTTCATAAAGGATGTGCACAATTGTTGTTACTATGATGGTAGAGTAAAGTAGATCTTTTTATGACTATTGAGATGCATCTTAGTAACCATTCTTAACAAGGTTTATCATAATATTTCTTGAAATATTCAGGTTTATAAACTCTCACATTGTTATTACTTAATTATGCTCATATACTCATTAACATGTATTCTTAAACCTTAATTTACACACACACTTTAACATATGATTATGGGTTGCATATTGGATTATTACATTATTTATGTTCCTTAGTTAAAAGTAGCAACTAAGAGAAAGGGATAATATATAATTTAAAAACAACACCAAAAAAAGAAAAAAAAATGATGATAATAAAAATATAGATAAGTTTAGTTTCGTAGCCTTCCTAACCTAAGCAATTAAGCCCGATGGGGTGTTTTAACACCTAATACCCTAAAGTCAACTGACTTGGGAGCTATTGACTTAATACTTGTTATATGGGTTGATGAGAAAAGCTTAAAGGAATCAAACATTGCATTATCTATGTATCAGTATCTGCAACCCAAGTTACTAAGCTCGTAAGGGTGTCTCAACATCTAATGCCCTACGACCAACTGGTCTGAAAATCATTAGCTAAAAGCTCGTTACATGGGTTAAAGATGTATGGTATGTTTAAGTTATATGTATATATGTTAAAAAAAAGAGAAAAAAAATAATAATCTAAATCCAATGAAGTTAACCTTAAACATTAGAACAAAATGTTTTTTGTTTTCTTACAAAAAACCCCTCATAATTATGTGTTGATATATTGGGCACAAAAGAAAGGTTTATTAATATCTTGTTAAGAGGTATTGAGCAGATATATAAATTTAATAAGAATTTATTTATCTAGATAGATTAATGAAAGTTGAATGATGAATACCTTGCTCTGTGGAATTTGCAAAGTATTTTTCTATTTTAACATTTTGATTACTAGAAACTAGTAATAAGTTGGTTGGGGAGCGTGATTAGTACTTAAAGGTCTACTATATATAGATGGAAAGGTAAGACATAGGCCTACAATGTTCATATGGAGCCCAAGATTTAAAAAGGTCATTTTCAAGTTCAAATTATAGCAACCACAAAGAAGTCTGAATTTGTACTCCAACCCGAGCACGGTTCAGTATTTATATTTTTTATAATGTTTATGTTTTGCTTTCATTAATATCAAGTTTATGGCTTTCATTTCCTTTCATTTAAGTTAACTTTTATCTTATTTATGTTCTTATTTTATTTATTTATTTTAATTTCTTTCATTATGTTTAGTTAAGTTTATTATGTCAAGGTAAAAAGGTTACACAAATGGTGTAAGAATAAGTATAATGTAAACTCAATATGGACTTTAATGTTTGATACTAACATATTTTATATTTCTTATCTTGTTCACTGTCGCTACACGGCGTCGGGCGATGGCTCCATTCTTTTTTGTTTGTTTTTAACAAAAAGAATAATTTAGTTTTTCTTTGATTTGGAGGAAATAAAGATTTTATTGGAGTCGCCATCTAGTAATTTGAGGGAACTAGAAATCCAAAATTAGACATTGGTCCTAGAGATTTGGGTACTGGGTTAGTTATGATTAAGGGAAGGTAGGCACCACCCTTAAAACATCCTTTTAGAGAAAGGTTACCTTTATTTGTGTATTTTTTTTTATTTGATTCAAATGCTATTATATTTTGAGCTTATTTGTAAATTTTTAACATGGTTAACGTCGGTCCCTAAAAATAGAAGACACGTTAAAAATGATATTGGTCCCTAAAATTAGGAGACTTTGTCTAAAATGTCGATGTTTATCCCTAAAAAGGAGAGTTACATCTGATTTACCAAAATAAATAATAATGGACATAATCCATATTTGGTATTTAAATTTTTGATATCGGTCCTTTTCTGTAAATAAAAGAGACGTGTTGACAAATAATATTTCTTTTATAAAACAAAAATTATTTTGATATCATTGATAAATGGATATATCAATTCTTGAGAATTGAGGTTTTGAATAGTGATATGATAGAATGGGTGTTGGACCCGCATTGTTATTTATTTTTTTTTACATGCAAAAATTTACAATTATTTATATATAAAAATATCAAAAAATACCATAAAACATCATAGAAAATTACCTGAGTACCCCTGTATAGGTAAAAGACTGAAATACCCTCGGATTTATCGAAAATTTACTAAAATGCCACTGGCACGTGTGACTCACGCGCAGTTACTATTAACGACGGTGAATTTTTTCGGTGAGATTCCGGCCAAAAAATGGTTGCTTCTGGTAGATCTGAGGACGAGGATTCTGATGGTGGTTGACACGACTAAAAGGTTGATGTCTTCTCCCAAGTGTAGGAGTGTCGAAGTAATAAATAACCCGGCAAGACTGGGGTCGAACCACAGGGAGGTTAATTGTACAAATTATAAACGACAAGTACAACAATAACAATAATAATAACAACAACAATAATAATAGTAGTAACAGTAGTAGTAGTAGTAGTAGTAGTAGTAGTAGTAGTAGTAGTAGTAGTAGTAATAATAATAATAATAATAATAATAATAATAATAAAGAAAGAGAAGAAGAAGAAGATGATGAGAACTTGGAGATGGAAAATTAATGTAAGGATTAAATAATAATAATAACAAATGTCAAGGTTAGAGGTTCCACTAATGGTATATCAAACAAGTATAGTATAAACTCTTATTATTGAATTGGAAACCACACACAAAGGAGGTTCCAATCAGATTATATATTGTTAACATGATTACATTAGTCATCTTATTCAATTAATGCTAATACTTGTAAATCTCGTCAAGCATTCATGATTATAACTTATGTTAACAACAAATCAAGTTCCTTTCATAGCTCAGGTGTCGGTTATACCATACATTATGGGCTATGAGAGTGTCAAGCATTTGTTGTACCAAGTGTTATACAACATAAATCAAGATTAGTCATTTAACAAGCAAAGTATTAAAGAGTGAACAAGATAACAAATATAAAACATGTTAGTATCAAACATTAAAGTCCAAATTAAGTTTACATTATACTTATTCTCACACAATTAGTGTAACCTTTTCACCTTGACATAATTAACTTAGCTAGACATAATGAAAGAAAGCAAAATAGATAAACAAAATAAGAACATAAAAGTTAACTAAGTAAAGGAAAGGAAATGAAAGGCATAAACTTGATATTAATGAAAGCAAAGCATAAACATTACAAAAAATACAAAGAGAGAAAGGAAGAGGATGATCTTGATCTGGAAACCAAGATGCCTAAATACATGGCAAATGCCTCCTTTTATAGGCCAAAATTGGGAACTATTGATTTGATGACTAATTGATAAGTGGGTGGCCAACTTTTGACTTGGTGACAATCCTTATCTTCTCTTGTCTGCCCAAAAAGTCATTAATAACGTCCAAATTAGAGCCCGTTGTAAACATGAAAGTTGTAGGCAATTGTCTCAGCTTTCTTGTGTAAAACTTTCAGCTCATTTGAACTTCTAGAACTCCAGCTATGGCCAAAATACCGAACAGTGCTCGGGCTGGAAGACAGATTCGGGCTTCTTTGTTGTTGCTACAATTTGGACTTGATAATGGCCTTTTTAGATCTTGGGCTCCATATGAAAGTTGTAAGCCTATGTCTTACCTTTCCATCTATATAAATTGGACCTAAATCTGAGATCTGTAGCTTCAGATATGACCCAATTACCGAACAGTGTTCTGGTTTGGATTGCACCGACATCTCTTCTCTAAGTTTGACCATCTCTTTATCCTTGCAATTTAAGTTCTTCAAGTCATCAATCAATCCTTTCATTTATGTGATAGGCCTGCATTAAAAATAGACATTTACCACAAATTATAGGTATCTTATATTATTAGATACATTATTATAAAACATATTTTAGTTAAGGAGTTATTGATACTTCAAGTGCAAAATGATGATATAAAACCATGATAAAAATGCACTTTTAAGTACTAATCAGTGGTGGTCTCATTGGCCATTGATGGCGGAGGAGGGAGAATCGACGACTTGAAGGTCGATTGGCTAATGACGGTCACGGCCTTGTTCCGGCCAAACTAGCCGGTGAAAAAGTGTAAAACGATCGGGGTTTTGCTTCAGAGGAGGCGATGCACGTTTCTGTGGTGGTTTCGTGGCTTGAAACGACCGAAAATGGGAGATTGGCGGAGAGAGAGAGAATCACTGGTGAGAGGAGAGAGAAGCTCTGGGTTCTGTTGCAGTGCAGACGACTATATGGTGCACTTGTGCGTCTGAAGCCTGGGATCCGTTGGATCTTGGATGAACAGATCGTGTGGTTGTGATTGGTTTGAACTTCAAGTTGATCGGACGGCCAGGATTGACTAGGCTACGATCTAGTGTTTCACGGTGTACCGAGTGTTTGGTACACCTACTGACGTGGCGCAACAGGATCAAAGGGCAGATTATTTTAAAGGCTGAGATTGATTTGGGTTTTAATCTGGTATGGTAAAGCCTATTGTATCATAAGAAATCAAAGGCTCAGATTTAAACACTATTAGATCTGACGGTTGGGATATTTTTGGTATTTTTCAATTTATTTAAAAAAAAATCAATATCTTACTAGGGTGCAGAAAAAGTATAAAAAAAAAGAATAGTACCAAATAGTAACACAAATAGTAATGCAAATAGTTGCGCTCGTATTCAGAATTCAGAATTCAGAATTGGTTTCTGTCTCTTCGTCCTGTGTGTCTTGATTTCATTGGCTATTTATAGCCAATGAAAGGGAATAGCAAATCATAGATTGTACAGGTAATCATGGGATTCTGCAAAATTTTCAACGTACAGCTACACCGCCTACCGTCAGTAGAAATCCTCCGCCTACTGTGACAAAATTGATTTTTTTTTGTTTTATTATATATAATAATAATATCTATTTATAGGGGTAAAATTAAAAATTTAAAATAGTATTATAAAAAGCTTTTCATTCTCTAAAAAACAATTGTAATTACAAAAAAACCTTATATGGGTAAAAAATTAGGTGGACCGGATTTTTTGACCAAAAATACCAGTTTTGACCAAAAATAGTCTGAAACTCATTTTTTTTTATCACGATCAACATGGTGAGACCCGTATTAACCTGGTGGACTCGGTTTTGACCAAAAATAATAGTTTTGACCCGAAACAGCCCGAAACTCATTTTTCATCCCAGTTGACATTGTTTAACCCGTATTCACCTGGTAGACTCGATTTTGATAGAAAGATGCGGTTGACTCGAGAAAATATATTTTAAACTCTTTTTTTTCTTTTTTTCCTTCTCTTTTTTTATTTATTATATTTTTTGTTATGAATAATAAGATAAAATAACATTCAAAAAATTTTAGTGAATCCAAAATTGGGTTACAACAGTTGCCCCCTCTTTACAATGCTTACGGTCCAAAGACATTGAAAAAATCATTTTCTTTTGACTTTACACAGGAAGTTTTGTAAAGAAAAATGATGGAGGTGTTGAAAAACACATATATTTTTCAGTTGGTCTAATTCTTATGGGCGACCTGCCCAAGTGAAAAACATGAAAGTGTTTTCAATCTTGATTTTATGAAATACTTGAAAGTGATTTCAACAATGGTTTAGTGAAATACATGAAAGTAATTTCAACAATGGTTTGGTGGAATACATGAAAGTGATTTTAACAATGGTTTGGTGAAATACATGAAAGTGATTTCATCAATGGTTTCCTGAAATACATGAAAGTGATTTCAGATTTATTTTTTATGAAATACATGAAAGTAATTTCATCATTGATTTTGTGAAATATATGAAAGTGATTTCAACAATGGTTTTTTGAAATACATGAAGGTGATTTCATCATTGATTTCCTGAAATACATGAAAGTGATTTCAGATTGATTTTGTGAAATACATGGAAGTGATTTCATCAATGGTTTTGTGAAATACATGAAAGCGATTTCAATAATGGTTTTCTGAAATACATGAAAGTGATTTCATCATTGATTTCTTGAAATACATGAAAGTGATTTCAGATTGAGTTTATGAAATACATGAAAGTGATTTCACTATGATTTTCAAGGTTAATGAAAACTTCTAAAAGAAGTCATATTTGTACGGCTCAGATCTGATTTGTAAAAATCAATCTCAAAGATGATGAAAGCTTCTCACGAAAGTCTTATATCTAAGGTTGAGATCTGATTTGCAATCGATTTCAGAGATAATGAAAGCTTCTCACGAAAGTCTTATATCTACGGTTGAGATTTGATTTGTAAATTGATCTCAGAGATGATGAAAGCTTCTCATGAAAGTCTTATATCTACAGTTGAGATTTGATTTGTAAATCGATCTCAGAGATGATAAAAGCTTCTCAAGAAAGTCTTATATCTACGGTTGAGATTTGATCGTCTATTCAGAATAATAGTAAGAGTAGAATCCTTATAAATTACGTTATATTTGGTAACAGACATCATCAACTTCTTGTATTCTAAGCCTTTCAAAGTTCTCAACTCTTGAAGCTTTAATCATGTCTTCCTCTTCTTCCAATGCTAACCCAAATCTTGTTCTTGCAGTACAGCCTATAGTTTGGCGTACTACTTTTGAAATGAATGGTCATCCAGTTATAATAGAAGATACTGTAATAGACAATGAAGATATTGTTGTAGCCGTGGCTAGAGACATGGTCCTTCCCCGTGATGAAACCATGCTGACAGCTAGGAGCGATATTGAAGTAGTGAATCAATCACTTACTCTCAATATCAGAGCTACTTCATCTTTGGTGAACGTTGCAGAGCGTCTTCATGCTAGAAGACTTGAGCTGAATACTCAGGTTCTTGATCTCCATCATCTGATTAAGAATTTAAGGAATAGACTATGTGATGAAAGACGTCACAGAACGACTTGGAGAGGAGGAACCAAGAGCTGAATACACGTGTCGACTTTTGGAAGGACTATGTTAACACACGACACCTTGAGTTCGAGGAAGAGATGGAGAATATGCGTAAACAATTTGAAGAATTTCGAGGCCTGATTAATAATCAAGATGACAATATCCCTGATCGTCCTCGCATTGTTTAATATTTATACTTTTAAACCTTTTGTCATGAATAAAAAATCCATCTTTCTTGTCTTCATTTATGAATTTTGCTTTCATGAAATTGCCATATTTGATGTGATTAGAATAACTTCATTTCGTCTGAATCTTGTTGGATCCCGTTGGGAATTTTGTTTCAAGAAATATCTATAAGGCAAATATGCAATGTTTGTGAAGTTAGATGATATGCAATGCATCTTACCTTTTTGAAATATAGATCCCCCATTCATCTTGTCTGGCGATTTTGAATGTTAGTAAGCTCTTTTGATTCACGTGTCTTTCAAATCTACTCAAGCTAACCCATGTTGTTGAGTTCTCCAATAAACTTTGTTTGGGTTTCCCAATAGTCACTGCCTCTTTCTCCATTGGATACTTCATTGAGAGCATTAACTTCTCCCTAGCCTGACATTGTGTTGTTGGTAAGATTCTCATTGATGAGGATTCTTTAACCAATTCACATGGTCAATATATGAAGATTATCCCACTTCACCTGGGATTTTCATATCCGAAGATGTATCAGTTATCATATTGTCTAACTGATCATATTATGAGAGGCAAAAATCTCATTTCATAGAAACTGCATAATCATGCTATTTCAATCCCACACTGGAAGAAGTCTATAGTTTTATCATGTGTATCTCCCACTAGGGAAGCAAATTTCTTTGTGCCATTAGGAATCTGATGACTGCTTCTCTGCCTCTGGAAAATTTCTTGTGATTGCTTCTCTACCTTTGGAAGAAGTAACTGTCTCTTTTCATTTCCTCATTTGCCCTTGTTGTCGATAGAATTTCTGATTTTCTAACACTGCCTCTTGGTGTGTCATATATCTGTCTTCTTCATATAGAAAACCATTTTTTCAAAAATGATTTTTCAAAAGATCTCTTTTGTTTTTGAAAACTGAAACTCTTAATGTCTGTTTATAACAATGTTCAAGCAACTATAAGGATTTGTATTAAATCTCTTAGTAAAAGTAATCTAAGATAAAGGTAAGTGATAAGATGACTTTCTGCTTTGGTTTTCAAAGTGTTCAAGCGATTGCTTGAATTTATTTTTAGGGAAAAGGAACAATTGCCTTTTGTTTTTAGAAACACTCCTTTTATCAACATGAATAATTATGAGTAATTATTTGCTACGTCATGACTCTTTATGAAAAAAATCTCTTATATTATGAGAACGTTGTTTATTAATTCAGGTTGCTTTATTGATTAGAAAGGACTTTAAAGGCATGTAATGTATTTATGGCTCTAGACTGTAAAAGAAAGGGGATTTCATAAGCTCAAAAAAAAAAGTGTTTAAGGGTTTGAAAACTATAGATCACTGTTATCTTATCTTCATCTTCTTTTTTTTTTTTTGCTATCTTGACAACAAAATGATACTAAATATTCCAAATTAGGAATTTTTTCTATTTGTTGGGAATTCTCTCAATTATTTGGAATTTTTTTGTTTGAATTTCTTGTTGTCAGACTTCATAAGCTCACATGTCTTCAAAATGATTTCCATGATCATTTTTTTTGTTTTGCCCCAGTGTAGGGTATGATCTTAGTTAAGGTTCTTATGAAAGAAAAAAAACTTTAAATAGACTCGGCTCAAATTGGGATTGCAAAGGATAAAAAAGAAAGTGAAAGGAATATCAAAGATGGCCTTTCTTCATTTCAAGTAGGATCGGTTAAAACCAATAAACTTTGTCCACATTCAACATAATGTTTTGGATTTATAAGATACCATGTTTTGCGAGTCCATGACAAGCTAATGTACTACTAACCATTATTCATGCTGATAAAATGTAAGTCCAAGACAAAATTTAAGTGATAGTTGTTCCAATTACGTGTTTTTGACTTGTATGGTCATCTCTTTTAAGAGAATTGCTTTGAACATTATCCTAAACAAATCATTGATTTATTTCATTGAAATCATAAACAAAATCAATTCTTTTAAAACCTCATTTAAGAAGAATGGGTTCTTTTGTAAAAAACATTTGAAAGATCAAATTGTTAAACCATTAAGATCATGCATGGGTTTTTTGGTAAGGTATATGCAAAGAGAATTTCATGGCCAAAACTTCATTTCATTTGATTTTGATTGGATGAAATACATCATACATAATACTTTTTCACAGAATCAGAGTCCAAGGGCTTAGGTAAATCATCTCCATCCATCCTAGTTAACAACAGAGCCCCTCCGGAGAATGTTTTCTTCACTATATATAGGCCTTCATAGTTTGGTGCCCACTTGCTTCGGTCTTCACTTGGTAGTGGTAAGATTTTTTTGAGTACAAGATCCCCTTCTTTGAATTCTCTTGGTCAGACTTTCCGGTCATATGCTTTAACCATCCTTCTTTGGTATAGCTGGTGATGACAAATTGCAGCCAACCTCTTCTCATTTATCATGTTTAGCTGCTCATATCTCACTTTAGCCCATTCAACTTCTTCTAGTTCAGATTCTAATAGTACTCTCAAAGATGGAATTTCTACTTCCAAAGGCATCACCGCCTCCATCCCAAATACTAGTGAATAAGGTGTAGCTCCAGTAGATGTTCTTACTGCTGTGCAATATGCATGTAGAGCAAAGGGAAGCATCTCATGCCAATCCTTGTAAGTGACTACCATGTTCTGGATAATCTTCTTGATATTCTTGTTTGCAGCTTCGACAACACCATTCATCTTTCGTCTGTAGGGAGATGAGTTTGAATGTTTAATTTTCCACTTCACGCACAATTCTGTGATCATTTTTCCATTAAAATTCCGAGCATTGTCAGTCACTATCTTCTTAGGTGAACCATACCGACAGATCAAATCTTTCTCAATGAAACTCTTGACCACCTTTTGAGTTACATGGGCATAAGAGCTGGCCTCCACCCACTTTGTGAAGTAATCAATGGCTACTAAGATAAATTGATACTTATTGCTGGCCTTTGGGTTGATTGACCCAATCACATCTATTCCCCATATTGTAAATGGCCATGGTGATGTCATATTAAATAGAGGAGCTCGAGGTGCATTTATCTTATCACTACACACTTGACATTTATGACATTTCCTGACATAATCGATGCAATCTTTCTCCATGGTCATCCAGAAATACCCAGATCGTTGTAATTGTCTAGCCATCATATGCCCACTTGCATGAGTTGCACAAATTCCTTCATGAATTTCTTGCAATGTTACCTTAGCTTCGATTTCATCTAGACATCTTAGTAAAGTCCCATTGAATGACCTTTTGTATAGAATTTCTCCATCTACGTAAAATTCCAGAGTTATCCTTCTCAAGGTCTTCATATCTGCTTTAGATGCCCTCAAGGGATACTTTTGATATTGGATAAACTGCTTGATGTCATAAAACCATGGGTTCCCATCTATTTCTCCTTCAATTGAACAACAATAAGCTGGAAAATTTCTAATCTCAATGCAGATTGGTTGTACCCTGACTCCGTAATCAGTTTTAGCCATAGAAACTAAGGTTGCCAAAGCATCAGCAAACTAGTTTTTGTCTCTTCCCATATGGGTAAAATCTATCTCATCAAAGCCCTCATTCAGTTTTGAGAGATATTATTGATATGGTATTAGTTTTTCTTCCTTGGTCTGCCATTCGCCTTTCACTTGACATATTATTAACATTGAATCCCCATAGACATCAAGCTTCTTTATTTTCATCTCCAAAACAGCTTCTAATCCAAGGATATAAGCCTCATATTCAGCAGTATTGTTAGTGCATTCAAATTGTAGTTTGACTGAGATGGGATATTGCATCTTGTCAGGTGAGATTATCACAGCACCTGCTCCATTACCAGAAACATTAACTGCCCCATCAAAATACATGATCCACCAATCATTCTTTTCTTTGTCTTCTTCTACTATCAACATATCCTCATCCAGGAAGTCAAATTTCAAAGGCTCATAATCATTGATAGCATTATCTGCTAGATGATCAGCAATTACACTTCCTTTTACAGATTTTCTTGTCTTGTACATAATGTCATACTCAGCCAACATTACTTGCCATCTTGCTATTTGGCTTAACAAGTAGGGTTTCTCAAAGATGTATTTAAGAGGATCCATTTTTTAGATCAACCAGGTGGTATAATACAACATATATTATCGAAGACGCTTCGCACTCCATACAAGAGCACAACATAGCTTCTCAATCATAGTATATCTGGATTTATAATCTATAAACTTCTTACTCAGATAATAGATAGCTTGCTCCTTTCTTTCAGACTCATCATGTTGTCCCAACACATAACCTATTGCTACCTCAGTTACTATCAAATACAAGATCAAAGGTCTTTCAAGCACACGGGGCACTAGCAAAGGTGGATTCTGTAAGTATTGCTTTATTTTATCAAAAGCCTCTTGACAATCTTTGTCCCATGTACATGGTTCTTTTTTCGAAGTAATAAAAAAATCTGCTCACATGTTATTGTTAACTGAGATATGAATCGAGCAATGTAATTCAAACGTCCTAAGAAACCTCTTACTTCTTTCTCGGTCTTAGGAACTGTCATAGCCTGAATTGCTTTCACTTTATTAGGATCGACCTCTATTCCTTTATTGCTTATCACAAATCCTAGCAACTTTCCAGACTTTACCCCAAACAAGCATTTTGAAGGATTCAGCTTCAACTGATACTTTCTTAGTCTTTCAAATAATTTTCTTAGAACCTGAACATGATCTTCTTCATTCTTAGACTTGGCAATCATATCATCCACATACACTTCAATCTCTTTATGTATCATATCATGGAAAAGTGTCACCATTGCCCTTTGATATGTGGCTCCAGCATTCTTCAACCCGAATGGCATCACTTTGTAGCAAAATGTTCCCCATTGTGTGATAAAAGTGGTCTTCTGTTTATCTTCTTCAGCCATTTTAATCTGGTTATAACCGGAGAATCCATCCATAAAGGAGTAAGTTGAACTCCTAGCAGCATTGTCTACCAGGACATCTATGCGAGACAAAGGAAAATCATCTTTTGGACTGGCTTTGTTTAGATCCCTGAAATCTACACATACTCTGATTTTGTTATCCTTTTTTGGTACCACCACTATATTAGATACCCATTGAGGGTATTTAAGAACTTAAACCGGCATCCCACTGCTTCTCTATCTCTGCCTTGACCTTGAGCACAATATTTGGACGAGTTCTTCTTAATTTCTGCTTAACAAGTTTACATCCTTCTATCAAAGGCAATCTGTGTACTACAATATCAATGTCTAAACCAGGCATATCTGTATAAGACCAAGCAAACACATCGATATACTCTTGTAGTAATGAGGTTAAGCTGCATCTTTCTTCTGCAGTGATCAGAGTTCCAATCTTTAACTCTCTTTTATATTGCTTAGTGCCTACATTTATCATCTCTAGTTCTTCCTTCTCAGGTTTCCAAACATGCTCCGACTGTTCTACCCGTCTAGCAAACTCTTCATCTCATTCCTCTTCATCCATTGCAATCTCATCCTTATCAAATTTTGGCCATTCATTTTCAATGCAATATGTTTGTGGATTTATGGAGGATTCACTTTCAGAATTCCTAAAAGCAGAAGTTGTTTTTAGTGTGAATACATATCTTGTAGCCGAATAAAACAAAAGGAATTCAACAAATACTAATAAAAATGCTTATTCTCAATATTATTTTAAAAGTTGGCTCAACAATTATGAAAAGACCTTATGTTGTCATCTTGAGCTAAGATTTCCAATTAGGTATAAAAACACAAAGCAAACTACAATGCAAAGCACATAAAAGCAAATATAAGTAAACACTTAATCATTACTTCTTAAAAATAAATGGAGCTTCTTCAATCTCCTAATTTTGGAATACTTCTTCAACTGAAAGCTTTCACACAAAAGCGCTGGTTGGAGTTTCTTCTAGAGCATAGACAGTTAACTGAGGTAACAATTCATCTTCTTTTATTGTTCTTGGCTCATCATCATAGTTCTACCCTTTCTCTTCACCTTCCTCTACATTGTTGATATCCATGATAGCAAGTTTCTGTCCCAAGACTTCCATCATGTTTTCAGGTTTCATCACATATGCTGACTTTAGAAAAGAAACATGGATAGGTGGGATTACAATGTCTTCTTCCTCTGGCTTTCTTCCTTCTATTCTAGCCAACCTTCTCTCTCGCTTTTTCCTAGCAGCTCTCTTATAATCATCTTTTTTAGGCTTGAAGCCAAGCCCAAACCTCTGATCAGCGACCTTAATTTTCATCATGTTGACTCTTTTATGATTTCCAGCAATTAGATCATTCTGGAATGGTAGCCCATGTTTCAAAAAGCATTTAGCTATCATTCTGGCAGTATCAGAAATAACTGGTCTTCTCAACACCGTATTCTCCGGTACCCATTCGGTGTTCACAATCTCAAAGGCATGGAGATTTCCATCTTTGCAATCTTCTGCTTCAATATAAGGGACCGCCACATTCCTTATCATGGACAAGGTTTCTTCTGCCTTAACTTTCACTAAAGTACCATTGATGATGTACTTCAGGCATTGGTGTAGAGATGATGTCACAGCCCCAAAGGCGTGTATCCATAGCCTTCCTAATAACATGCTATACAAAGGATGGATATCCATCACTTGTAAGGTTATCAAAAACATCTGAGGCCTTATAAACAATTCAATATCAATGGTCCCTATCACCTATCTAGGGAAACCATCATATGCTCTAGCCGTTATAGTACTTGGCCTTATATGAGTAGCATCAATTGGCATCTCATCTAGCATATGCCTTGGTAGCACATTCAAAGCTGAACCATTATCCACAAGCACTTTGCCGATCAGACAGTCCTTATATTTCACAGTGATATACAAGGGCTTGTTATGCCCAATCCCTTCCGGGTCTAGCTCATCTCCAGTGAAATATAAGTAATTGAAGGCTTGAATTCTTCCCACCAAATGCTCCATTGTATCCTGAGTAATATCCTGTGGCACATATGCTTCATTCAACACCTTTTACAATGCTTTACGGTGTAACTCAGAACTTAAGATAAGTGACATTAAAGAGATTCTAGTAGGAGTTTTCTTCAACTGATCTACCACACTATACTCACTATGCTTCATCAACTTCAGAAATTCATTAGACTCCTTTTCACTTATGGGTTTGTTCATTTCCATATCTTTAAAAGCCTCAACTGTTTCTTTTCCTTTAGCTTTCCTCTGCCTCTCTAATTCTTCTAGTGTAAAACAACGACCACTTCGAGTTAAACCACCGATTTCAATATGGAAGATAGGAGTAGGATTTTTAATGTTGAAAGCATACCCATAATTGTAAGGCATTGTGCCATAACTTCCATTATTGGTACATACAGGCTTGATTAGGATTAGTTTTGGTGGACCACCCATAGTTGGTTGGAGTCTACAAACCTCTCTTTTTTTCTCCTGGCTGCCTATCATCCCAACTTCACTACTTTCTTCTTCACTTTCTATCTGTATCATGCCGAAAATTAGCATCCTGACACGACTAAAAGGTTGATGTCTTCTTCCAAGTGCAAGAGTGTCGAAGTAATAAATAACCCGGCAAGACCGGGGTCGAACCACAGGGAGGTTAATTGTACAAATTATAAACAACAATAACAACAACAACAATAGTAGTAGTAATAATAATAATAATAATAATAATAATAATAATAATAGTAGTAGTAGTAGTAGTAGTAGTAGTAGTAGTAGTAGTAGTAGTAGTAGTAGTAGTACTAATAATAATAATAATAATAATAATAATAATAATAATAATAATAATAATAATAATAATAAAGAAAGAGAAGAAGAAGAAGATGATGATGATGAGAACTTGGAGATGGAAAATTAATGTAAGGATTAAACAATAATAATAACAAATGTCAAGGTTAGAGGTTCCACTAATGGTATATCAAACAAGTATAGTATAAACTCTTATTATTGAATTGGAAACCACACACAAAGGAGGTTCCAATCAGATTATATATTGTTAACATGATTATATTAGTCATCTTATTCAATTAATGCTAATACTTGTAAATCTCGTCAAGCATTCATGATTATAACTTTTGTTAACAACAAATCAAGTTCCTTTCATAGCTCAGGTGTCGGTTATACCATACATTATGGGCTATGAAAGTGCCAAGCATTTGTTGTACCAAGTGTTATACAACATAAATCAAGATTAGTCATTTAACAAGCAAAGTATTAAAGAGTGAACAAGATAACAAATATAAAACATGTTAGTATCAAACATTAAAGTCCATATTAAGTTTACATTATACTTATTCTTACACCATTAGTGTAACCTTTTCACCTTGACATAATTAACTTAGCTAGACATAATGAAAGAAAGAAAAATAGATAAATAAAATAAGAACATAAAAGCTAACTAAGTAAAGGAAAGGAAATGAAAAGCATAAACTTAATATTAATGAAAGCAAAGCATAAACATTACAAAAAATACAAAGAGAGAAAGGAAGAGCATGATCTTGATCTGAACACCAAGATGCCTAAATGCATGGCAAATGCCTCCTTTTATAGGCCAAAATTGGGAACTATTGATTTGATGACTAATTGATAAGTGGGTGGCCAACTTTTGACTTGGTGACAATCCTTATCTTCTCTTGTCTGCCCAACACGTCATTGATAACGTCAAAATTGGAGCCAGTTGTAAACATTAAAGTTGTAGGCAATTGTCTCAGCTTTCTTGTGTAAACAATTCAGCTCATTTGGACTTCTAGAACTCCAGATATGGCCACAATACCGAACAGTGCTCGGGCTGGAAGACAGATTCGGGCTTCTTTGTTGTTGCTATAATTTGGACTTGATAATGGCCTTTTTAGATCTTGGGCTCCATATGAAAGTTGTAGGCCTATGTCTTACCTTTCCATCCATATAAATTGGACCTAAATCTGAGATCTGTAGCTCCAGATATGACCCAATTACCGAACAGTGTTTCGGTTTGGATTGCACCGACATCTCTTCTCTAAGTTTGGCCATCTATTTATCTATGCAATTTAAGTTCTTGAAGTCATCAATCAATCCTTTCATTTATGTGATAGACCTGTATTTAAAATGAACATTTACCATAAATTAAAGGTATCTTATATTATTAGATATATTATTATAAAACATGCTTTAGTTAAGGAGTTATTGATACTTCAAGTGCAAAATGATGATATAAAACCATGATAAAAATGCACTTTTAAGTACTAATCACATCCTTTTCACTTCTTGGTGAAATTCTTCGCAATCATCAATGTGATGTCCCACCTTGGCATGAAACTTACAGTAATTATTTCCATTCATTACTGGTTCAAACTTGGATAAATATCCAGACTGTACCATTATACCATATAGTTTTTCCATGGAAACCTTCAAAGTTCTTTCCTTCTTACCCTCTACTCCTAGAACATTCACCTCTCCACTACTTGTAGCATGATTGGGTAAAGGGTTGGAATTCACATTCGGTGCATCATCAAAAGTTATCCATCCAGCTTTTATCAATTGCAGAAGCTTGTTTTTAAATGCATTACAGCTTTCAATGTTATGCCCAGCAATGCCAGCATGATATTCACATATCATATCAGGCTTATATCAATTTGGGTATGGAGGTTATAGTGGGGTTAAGGGAATAGGGGCCACCTACCCAATACTCAACAACTTCGAATACATTTCTCCCAAGGGAAGTGGTAATTGTGGCAACCGTTATTGGGTTCTTTGAAAATTCCTTCTTGGAGGATTAACAATCTGGCTACTTTGTTGGTCATTTGGTTGGTTTTGTTGGTTGGTAGGGAAAGGTTTAGTAAAGTTTACACTTGCAACTTGCTGGGTAGGTATTTGAAAGTTATAGTGATGATAATTTTTCTTCTTACCCTTGTACCCTCCTTCTACATTGTTCACCTCAGACTCCTTCTTTTTCCTGGTAAAGTCTTTCTTCTCAGTAGGCTGTAACATTCTCCCCATTCTTATTGCTTGTTCTATCCTCTCAGCAATAGTTACAGCATCATAAAAATGCTAAGCTGAACTACCCACTAGGTGTTCAAAGTAGGGAGATCTAAAAGTGTTGGTAAACAGAGTGACCATTTCTTTTTTTAACAAAGAGGGTTACATATGGGATGCTTTTTCACGCCATCTCGAAACGTATTCTCTTACAGTCTCTTTGTTGCCCTTCTCCATGACTAACAAGCTTGACTTGTCCGAGGCTACCTCCATGTTGAATTTGTATTGCTCCACAAAAGCTTTGACCAAATCTTTCCACTTTTTAATCTTTGTATTATCTAGCCTTGTATACCAGCTTAGTGCTGATCCAGAAAAACTGTCTTGAAAGAAGTGGATGAGAAGTTTCTCATCATTCACCACTTTTGTCATCTTATTGTAATAAGATTTAAGATGAGTGACTGGCATTTAGTTCCCGTATACTTGATAAATTCTGGTACCCTAAATTCTTTGGGTACAGCTACATTTAAGACTAAACACATCTCTGCAGCATAAACGGGATTATATAAGTCTGCCCCTTCGACTGCTCTCAATCTTTCTTTTAGAGCAGTCAATTTATCATAATCAACAGGTTTAGAGTATCTCATCCTATGTGAGTCATCAATTGTCAAGTTTATAATTGTCACTTATGTTGGTGGAACATTGGCAGTGAACTGCTGTTCAAATGAAGAAGGATTTGCCCCTATATTTTGAGAAGTGAATACGAAAGGAGCTACTGGCGTAGATATAGATGGAGTTGCAACTGCTGGCTGAGTAGAGGTATCCTCTTCAGACTTGGATACCAGGGCTGCTCGAGTAGACTTGTAAGTCTTGCGATATCATTTTTCATGCTCTCCAACTCCCTTTGATAGTGAGTCTCTAGATGTGCTCTTTCTTCATTCTCTATTATCTTTCTTCGTAGTCGAGTGTAATGAATTTTATAGACTTTTGGGGGACCTATATTTCAACTTGAATGAATACCATAAAAATGAATGAAATGCATAAATGGATGCAAAATGCCATATAGATGATGTATACTTGTTATTTGTTTTAAGTTTTCCTTTAACTTATGATGAGGAACAAATTAGATCAGATTCTCTTAAGAAAGTTCTCACTGAGGACTCCAAACCTACAAGAACTTGAACCGATTTAGTGAAGAAATTTGATGCCATAAATCCATATCAAAATAAACATTTCTCATAATAAAAAGATGATGAAATTGTCTTTTATTGGTTTACAATATCAGAATTATAACAAGTCAATCTTTCCAAAGCCTTAGACCGTCATATGCTGCTATCTCATTAATCCCATCTCTGATTAGCCCAAAAAACTGATGGAATTCATTTCTAGTCATTGGCTCACCATCTGCTATTTGTTGGGCCATGCTTCTTAATCTTGAAGCATACTTCTTGGCATCATCTGCTTGTACATGATAGCGTATAGCTTTAGAAGCCCAACATTCTGCTTCTTTTTCTGCATTTTCTTTTTCTGATGATAAGGTTTGCTCAATGGAAAACAAATGGTCCACCTGCTCAACTAAATTGGCAATTACTGCATCTTGATTTTGACACTGTTCCTGAAGTGATTTATTTGCCTCTTCCAACTTTAATGTCATTTCCTCAGATTTTGATGCTTTTCTAACCCATCTCTTCATGTTGACATCTTGCTTCCTCTTATCTTCTGACAGAAGTGCATATTTTTCTTGTAGCTGCTGGAACTCAAGTTGTTGATGTTGTAGCTGAGTTGACAAGTCATCCTTTTCCTGTTTCGTGATAGCCAATGCTTTTTTTCGAATGGCTAGACTAGATGCTAACTTCTTTTTTTAACCTATTTCTGCCAATATTGTTGTAGCAGGATTAATTTTAAGGGTCACCATATTTTTAAATACATTAACAGCCTCAAAATCGATCATTCCCTCGGCAGATGGGAAAAGAACCAAACCGTATATGCTCAAGGCCAAAATTCTCAATCAAATTTCATTGCTTTCATCATGTAATCTCCTCTTGAATATGGCTTCTAGCTCATTCCAAAACCAACCCAGGTTGTTTCCTTATTTAGTTGCATGTGATTTTGCTAGTTGACAGTCTATTCGAGTAATCCAAGCAAAGTTAGAAAATGCATGCTCTATAGGTGTGTAAAAGTACACCTTTTATAACTTGGGACAATTTAGCAAAGATCCATACTCCTCGATAGTAGGAGTCATATCCATAGTATCAAAAGTGAAGCACCGATATTCTGGATCCCAAAAACCTATCATGGCTTGAAAACAAGCATGTTGGACCCTAATTTTCAGTAAATGTGCCAAGTCCCCATATTGTTTCTGAAAATCGATCTGATCATGAACGGATAACATTTCGCAACAGTTCAGTAGTTGTACTAAGTGGTCTGTTATCTAATTTAACCTATGCTGGTAATTGAAGCTCAAATTCTGATGGCAAACAATCCCCTTCATCATGTTGGCTCAATTCTGATCTGGTCAAAAATTTCTCAATAGTATTGGTTTTTTCCATCTCACACTTCCTATAAGGATCGGTGGAGATATAATGAGAATATAGAATGTATATAAAAATATATGTTAATGCATTGACATTTATTTGTGTCTTATATCCTACTTGATAGGATTTAACTCATAAGGTTTGGCTTAGTTTATTCTATCCTTAAAGAAATTATTTGGTTCTTAGATTGTCCGAATTACTTGTGAAGTAATCGGCCTCTTAACCTTATGCAACATGAGTATGGGATAAAATTCCATAATACCCATTGCATAGGGTGAGTTACAATCCAAGCGAAAGTCCAAATGAGCATCAGTGGACATAAGTTACACTTGCCACTTGAATCTTTCTTTTCTAATCTTAAAAAGGACGAAGCTAGGGACCAGAGCTTTTATGGGTTCATCGTGAAGTGTGTGAGTACACAAATAAATATCATGCATGCATGTGGCAATATGAAAAATTGAAAAGAATTACAGTAATAAATAATGTAAATAAAATAAATACCAAAAATAAATAGCATATAAGAAAAAGCATATGAAAAGCAAACACAAGCAGTTGGTTCAACCCTAAGTCTCCAGCGGAGTCGCCATTCTGTCGCTACACAACGTCGGGCGATGACTCCACTCTTTTTTGTTTGTTTTTAACAAAAAGAATAATTTAGTTTTTCTTTGATTTGGGGGAAATAAAGATTTTATTGAAGTCGCCATCTAGTAATTTGAGGGAACTAGAAATCCAAAATTAGACACTGGTCATAGAGATTCGGGTACTGGGTTAGTTACGATTATGGGAAGGTAGGCACCACCCTTAAAGCATCCTTTCAGAGAAAGGTTACCTTTACTTGTGTGTTTTTTTTTATTTGATTCAAATGCTATTATATTTTGAGCTTATTTGTAAATTTTTAACATGGTTAACGTAGGTCCCTAAAAATAAAAGACGTTAAAAATGATATCAGTCCCTAAAATTAGGAGACTTTGTCTAAAATGTCGACATTTATCCCTAAAAAGGAGAGTTACATCTGATTTACCAAAATAAATAATAATGGACATAATCCATATTTGGTATTTAAATTTTTGACATCGATCCTTTTCTGTAAATAAAAGAGACGTGTCGACAAATAATATTTCTTTTATAAAACAAAAATTATTTTGATATCATTGACAAATGGATATATCAATTCTTAAGAATTGGGTTTTTTACCCATGAATAGTGATATGATAAAATAGGTGTTGGACCTGCATCGTTATTTATTTTTATTTTTTTTACATGCAAAAATTTACAAGTATTTATATATAAAAATATCAAAAAATACCATAAAATATCATAGAAAATTACCTGAGTACCCCTGTATAGATAAAAGATTGAAATACCCTAGTATTTATCGAAAATTTACTAAAATGCCACTGGCGGTGCGTGTGACTCACGCGCAGTTACTGTTGATGATGGTGAATTTTTTCGGTGAGATTCCGGCCAAAAGATGGTTGCTTCTGGTAGATCTGAGGATGAGGATTCTGATGGTGGTGGTCTCGTTGGCCGTTGATGGCGAAGGAGGGAGAATCGACGACTTGAAGGTCGATTGGTCGTTGACGGTCGCGGCCTTGTTCCGGCCAAACTCGCCGGTGAAAAAGTGTAAAACGACCGGGGTTTTGCTTCAAAGTAGGCAATGCACGTTTCTGTGGTGGTTTCGTGGCTTGAAACGACCGAAAATGGGAGATCGACGGAGAAAGAGAGAATTGCCGGCGAAATGAGAGAGAAGCTCTGGGTTCTGCTGCGGCGCAGACGAGTATATGATGCACTCGTGCGTCTGAAGCCTGGGATTCGTTGGATCTCGGATGAACAGATCGTGTGGCTGAGATTGGTTTTAACTTCAAGTTGATCGGACAATCAAGATTGACTGAGCTACGATCTGGTGTTTCGCGGTGTACCGAGTGCTTGGTACACCTACTGACATGGCGCAACAGGATCAAAGGGCAGATTATTTTAAAGGCTGAGATTGATTTGAGTTTTAATCTGGTGTGGTAAAGCCTATTGTATCCTAAGAAATCAAAAGCTCAGATTTAAACACTATTAGATCTAACGGTTGGAATATTTTTGGTATTTTTCAATTTATTTTAAAAAAAAATCAATATCTTACTAGGGTGCAAAAAAGTATAAAAAAAGGAATAGTACCAAATAGTAACACAAATAGTAATGCAAATAGTTGCGCTCGAATTCAGAATTTAGAATTGGTTTCCGTCTCTTCGTCATGTGTGTCTTGATTTCATTAGCTATTTATAGCCAATGAAAGGGGACAACAAATCATAGATTGTATAGATAATCACGGGATTGTGTAAAATTTTCAACGTACAGCTGCACCGCCTACTGTCGGTAGAAATCCTCCGCCTACTGTGACAAAATTGAATTATTTTTTTGTTTTATTATATATAATAATAATATTTATTTATAGGGGTAAAATTAAAAATTCAAATCAGTATTATAAAAAGTTTTTCATCCGCTAAAAATCAATTTTAATTACAAAAAAAATCTTTATACGGGTAAAAAACTTGGTGGACCGAGTTTTTTGACCAAAAATACCAGTTTTGACCAAAAATAGTCTGAAACTCATTTTTTTATCACGCTCAACATGGTGGGACCCGTATTAACCCGGTGGACTCGGTTTTGACCGAAAATGACGGTTTTGACCTAAAACGGCCCAAAACTCATTTTTCATCTCGGTCGATATAGTGGGACCCTTATTGACCCTGTGGACTCGGTTTTGACTGAAAATGACGGTTTTGACCTGAAACGACCCGAAACTCATTTTTCATCGCGGTCGACATGGTGGGACCCATTTTGACCTGGTGGACTTGGTTTTGACCAAAAATGATGATTTTAACCCGAAACGGTCCGAAACTCATTTTTCATCGCAGTCGACATGGTAGGACCCATATTGACCCGGTGGACTCGGTTTTGACCGAAAATGATGATTTTGACCCGAAATGGTCCAAAATTCATTTTTTATTCTGGTCGACATCGTTTAACCCGTATTCACCTAGTGGACTCGATTTTGATATAAAGATGCGGTTGACTCGAGAAAATATATTTTAAACTCTTTTTTTTTCTTTTTTTTTTTCTTCTCTTTTTTTTATTATATTTTTTTGTTATGAATAATAAGATAAAATAACATTCAAAAAATTTTAGTGAATCCAAAATTAGGTTACAACATTCACTATTTAATACTTTGCTTGTTAAATGACTAATCTAGATTTTTGTTGTATAATATTTGGTACATCAAATGTGTGGTACTTTCATAGCCCATCATAATATATGGTATAACTGACACCTGAGCTATGAAAGGAACTTGATTTGTTGTTAACATAAGTTATAATCATGAATGCTTGACGAGATTTACAAGCATTAACATTAATCGAATAAGATAACTAATGTAATCATGTTAACCATTTGCAATCTGATTGGAACCTCCTTTATATATGGTTTCCAATTGAATAATAAAATTTTATACTATACTTGTTTGACATATCATTAGTGGATCATCTAACCGTGACATTTGTTATTATCATTGTTTAATCCTTATATTAATCTTCCATCTCAAAGTTCTCATCAACTTTTTATTCTTCTTCTTCTTCTTTATTATTATTATTACTATTATTACTACTACTACTACTACTACTACTACTACTACTACTACTACTACTATTATTATAATTATTGTTGTTGTTGTTACTATTGTTGTTATTTATAATTGTTGTTTATAATTTATACAATTAACCTCCTTGTGGTTCAACCCCGGTCTTGTCGAGCTATTTATTACTTCGACACTCTTGCACTTGGGAGAAGACATCAATCTTTTAGTCGTGTCACCCTCTGTTTTGCTTTTTCTCTTCTTTACACTCAAAATCCTCCCTTCTCTGTTTTGCTCTCTTTCAGTTTCTTCTTTTTTTTTTCCTCCCCCTTTTTTTTCTTCTTTTTCTTAGTGTTGCAGTAGGGAAGGGAGATGGTGGGAGGCTGAAAGTGGCACTACTGTAGAGGTGGAAAGGAAACACATAGGTGGTGCCCGGGGGTGAGGAACAATCTTTCTTCTTTTCTGTGCTGAGACCATCAATCTCTATTCTTCTCTTCCTAGCGTATGCTTTCACCTTTTCTCCTCTGTATTTAAAAAACAAATTCCCACATTTGGTTTCCCTTTTCCCTCTACTTTCTGTTCTTCCTCTAAAAATTCCCCCCTCGTTTTCTATTTGCCCCCTTGTATTTATAAGTAGTCGGGGGAGAGGTTCACCATACCCTGTCCAAGTGCAGGGCATGGTGGCGTGGGATGGCTCCTGTGCAGCCGTTGCAGGGCATGGGTTGTATTAATAGTGGTAGGGTAAAAGGGATGGCTTGTGTCCAAGTTTTGCGGGCAAGTGGGAGGGGAAAAAGGAGAAGAATAACGGGAAAGAAGATTTAAAAATCTTCTTCTTCCCTGCCTTTACATGCGCAGGGGAGAAGAAGTTGTACCGTGCCGTTTAAAACGGCACCATGTAGTTTTTTTTAAAGAAAAGGAAAACAAATTTGGGGGTGACCCAAAAATAGGTTATGATATTGCAAATATCTCTTTTTATATGCTAAAATTTAGAACTATTCATTTGATAATTGATAATTGATGTAGTAGTTAACTATCGATTTAGTGGACTTAATGGACAACAACATTTAAGCATTTTATCTGGATGAATTAACATTGATGCAATCCAAATTTGGTAAAATGTTTTTCATAAAAGTTGTTGGAATTTATCTTTTACTTCTACCCATCAAATTTCACAAAATTTAAAGCATTATAACTCGAGATATGTCTAAAATACTGAGTAGTGCTGTTAGTAGACATGATGGATAGCCCTCAAGCTTTTGTCTAGATGAAATGTCATTTCTACCATCCAAATTTTAGCAGGTCTTCTCATGAAAGTTGTTGGAAATTGCCTTTTCCTTCCACCCACCCAATTTCAAAGCAATTGGCCTTCTAAAACTCCAGTTATAGGTAAAACTCTAAGCAGTATTTAGGCTAGATCACATGACAAATTCTGACTTCTCTTTTATAACCAAACTTTGAATTTAAAAACGGTAAATTTAGGTTTTTCCATATGCATAAAAGTTGTAGGCCTATTTCTTATCTTTCCAGCCATATAAACTAATATGAAATCCAAGATATATAACTCAGATATGATCTAATGACTGAATGGTGTTCAAATTTGAATTGAATCGGCATCTCCTTTCTAAATTTAGCCTTTTCTTTGTCTTTTTATTTCCAATAGTTAATCACAATAATCAATCCTTTGAATTTTGAGAACACCTGCACTTAAAATGATCATTTACCATAAATTAAAGGTATCTTATATTATCAGACTTGCTATTATAAAACATGCTCTAGATAAGAAGTTATTAATACTTCAAGTGCAAAATAATAATATAAAACCTTGATAAAAATGCACTTTTAAGTACTAATCACATAGCACCCAACAAAGATATATTGATTCTTACTTGTTTAAAAGTTTTAAAGATTTGAGAGTTGTGATCGATTTTTCTTTATTTGATCCTAGCATAAGGAAATGAAAGTGTTGGCAGGAAATTATTTTTTTGTTTGTAATGTTTAAATTCAACCATTTCCTGACCCTCAGAGATTAACTCATCATCTTTCTCACAAGGTTCAAAAGTGGGTTTTTCAATAACCTTACCACTATGTGAGGTGATGATCAATTTTGACTTGATCCATGTGTTAGCTTCCGGAGCTACTTGCATTTAGATTGTATTGTCCATTGGGATTTTGTTATAGTTGAGATGAAAACTTACTTTTCTCTTGAAAACTAAGAGTAGATGTGAATTTTCAAAGAGTATATTTTAAATATGTCATAGTTTGAGCATTTTGAGTATTGATTGCCTCTTACTTTTCAATGAATGCATGCAATGTTTCCTCAAGATTTTGTTCTAGGAGGGGAAGCACAAAAAGGTGTATATCCATAAGAATTTTAGAAATTAGAGTGTACTTGAAACGATGACCGTAAAGTTTGTGCTTTTTTGTTATCACTTTTTCAACTGAAATTTAGATGATTTCTCCAACCAGGGTTGTATGTTGACGAGTATGGGTTATGATTAGTGACACGACTAAAAGATTGATGTCTTCTCCCAAGTGTAGGAGTGTCGAAATAATAAATAACCTAGCAAGACCGGGGTCGAACCACAGAGGGTTAGTTGTACAAATTTTAAATAACAATAATACAACAATAATAAAAACAACAACAACAATAATAGTAATAACAACAACAACAACAACAACAACAACAACAATAATAATAATAATAATAATAATAAAGAAGAAGAAGAAGAAGAATAAGATGAAAACTTTGAGATGGAATATTAACATAAAGATTTAATAACAATAACAATAAATGTCAAGGTTAGAGGATTCACTAATAGGATGTCAAACAAGTATAGTATAAACTCTTACTAATCAATTGAAAACCATACACAAAGGAGGTTTCAATCATATTATAGATTGTTAACATGATTACATTAGTCATCTTATTCAATTAATGCTAATACTTGTAAATCGCGTCAAACATTCATAATTATAACTTATGTTAACAACAAATCAAGTTTCTTTCATAGCTCAAGTGTCGGTTATACCATACAATATGAACTATAAAAGTACCAAGCATTTGTTGTACATACCTCCACTAGTGTATGAGGTTGAGTTTTACTCGGTGCCTTATAAGTACCCGCGATGTCCTAATTTTGAGCATTTTCAGCTAACAAGTCTAAGTACTCCATTGCTTTATCTGGGTTTTTATCTTCAAAAGTTCCATTACACATCAATTCAACCATTTGCCTATTTGTAGGGGTTAACCCTTCATAAAAATGTGAAACCAATCTCCATGTTTCAAAACCATGATGAGGGCAAGTACTAAACAAGTCTCAATACCTATCCTAACATTGATAAAATGTTTCTCCTGGTTTTTGAGTGAAAATGGTGATTTGTCTTTTGAAAGAGTTTGTTCTGTGAGATGGGAAAAACTTCTTTAAAAATTGTTGTTGCATTTCATCCCCAGCACGAATGGATCCTGGTCTCAAATTTTGTAACCATGTTTTAGCTTTATCTTTTAATGAAAAAGGAAAAAGCTTTAATTTAATGGTGTTCATGCTACAATTTGAATCGTTATATGTGTTACGAACCTCCTCAAATTCCCTTAAATGTAAGTATGGATTTTCCAATTCTAAGCTATGAAAAGAAGGTAAAAGTTGAATAATGTCTGGCTTAAAATTAAAATGAGATGCATCAGGAAGAAAAACTATGCATGATGGTGCACATGTTCTTGTGGGATTCATGTGGTCTCTAAGTGTTCTAACACGATTATTCTCATTATTTTTATTATGAAGTAATTGATTATCTTCTTCGGTCATATTTTCTGAAAATGATGAGGATACCCTACAAAGTGTACCACTTGATGTATGTGACCACGCTCTCATGCATGTGTAGGAATAAAATAAAAGGAAGAAGAAAGAAGAGACAAGAAACAAAGTTATATACAAGAAAAGTGAAAAGAGAAAATAAAATAAATGCTATAATTTATACAAGAACTTACCTCCATGGCAACGGCGCCAAAAACTTGACACGAGACATGGCCAAAAGATTGTTGTCTTCTCCCAAGTGCAGGAGTGTCGAAGTAATAAATAACCCAGTAAGATCGAGATCGAACCACAGGGGCGTTAATTGTACAAATTATTAACAACAATAATAGTAACAATAACAACAACAATAATAATAGCAATAATAATAGTAATAATAATAATAGTAGTGACACGACTAAAAGGTTGATGTCTTCTCCCAAGTGCAGGAGTGTCGAAGTAATAAATAACCCGGCAAGACCGGGGTCGAACCACAGGGAGGTTAATTGTACAAATTATAAAAAACAATTATAAAACAACAATAACAACAACAACAATAGTAATAATAATAATAGTAGTAGTAGTAGTAGTAGTAGTACTAATAATAATAATAATAATAATAATAATAATAATAATAAAGAAAGAGAAGAAGAAGAAGATGATGATGATGAGAACTTAGAGATGAAATATTAATGTAAGGATTAAACAATAATAATAACAAATGTCAAGGTTAGAGGTTTCACTAATGGTATATCAAACAAGTATAGTATAAACTCTTATTATTGAATTGGAAACCACACACAAAGGAGGTTCCAATCAGATTATATATTGTTAACATGATTACATTAGTCATCTTATTCGATTAATGCTAATACTTGTAAATCTCGTCAAGCATTCATGATTATAACTTTATGTTAACAACAAATCAAGTTCCTTTCATAGCTCAGGTGTCGGTTATACCATACATTATGGGCTATGAAAGTGCCAAGCATTTGTTGTACCAAGTGTTATACAACATAAATTAAGATTAGTCATTTAACAAGCAAAGTATTAAAGAGTGAACAAGATAACAAATATAAAACATGTTAGTATCAAACATTAAAGTCCATATTAAGTTTACATTATACTTATTCTCACACCATTAGTGTAACCTTTTCACCTTGACATAATTAACTTAGCTAGACATAATGAAAGAAAGCAAAATAGATAAACAAAATAAGAACATAAAAGTTAACTAAGTAAACGAAAGGAAATGAAAGGCATAAACTTCATATTAATGAAAGCAAAGCATAAACATTACAAAAAATACAAAGAGAGAAAGGAAGAGCATGATCTTGATCTGGAAACCAAGATGCCTAAATGCATGGCAAATGCCTCCTTTTATAGGCCAAAATTGGGAACTATTGATTTGATAACTAATTGATAAGTGGGTGGCCAACTTTTGACTTGGTGACAATCCTTATCTTCTCTTGTCTGCCTAAAACGTCATTGATAACGTCAAAATTGGAGCCAGTTGCAAACATGAAAGTTGTAGGAAATTGTCTCAGCTTTCTTGTGTAAAACATTCAGCTCATTTGGACTTCTAGAACTCCAGATATGGCCAAACTACCGAACAGTGCTCAGGCTGGAAGACAGATTCGGGCTTCTTTGTTGTTGCTACAATTTGGACTTGATAATGGCCTTTTTAGATCTTGAGCTCCATATGAAAGTTGTAGGCCTATGTCTTACCTTTCCATCCATATAAATTGGACCTAAATCTGAGATCTGTAGCTCCAGATATGACCCAATTACCGAACAGTGTTCCGGTTTGGATCGCACCGACATCTCTTTTCTAAGTTTGGCCATCTCTTTGCCTTTGCAATTTAAGTTCTTAAAGTCATCAATCAATATTTTCATTTATGTGATAGACCTGCATTTAAAATGAACATTTACCATAAATTAAAGGTATCTTATATTATTAGATATATTATTATAAAACATGCTTTAGTTAAGGAGTTATTGATACTTCAAGTGCAAAATGATGATATAAAACCATGACAAAAATGCACTTTTAAGTACTAATCACACCCCCCAACCAGCTTATTACTAGTCCCTAGTAATCAAAGCGTTAAAACAATTTTCAAATTTCACAAAGCAAGGTATTCATCATTTAACTTCCATTAATCTATCCAGATAAACAAACTCTTATTACATTTATATATCTGCTCAATACCTCTTAACAAGATATTAATAAACCTTTTTTTTGTGCTCAATATATCAACACATAATTATGGGGCTTTTCTTGGAAGAAAACAAAATTTTTGTTCTAATGTTTAAGGTTAACTTCCTTGGGTTGGGATTACTATTTTTGTCTTTTTTTTTGTTTTTTTTCTTCTTTTTTTTTTATCTATATACATATAATTTAAAAACATCATGCATCTTTAACCCATGTAACGAGCTTTCAGCTAATGACTCCCAGACCAGTTGGTCTTAGGGCATTAGGTTTAAGACACCCCTACGAGCTTAGTAACTCGGGTCGCAGATACTGATATGTAGATAGTGCAATGTTTGATTCCCTTAAGCTTTTCTCCTCAACCCATGTAACAAGCGTTGGGCCAATAGCTCCCAAGTCAGTTGACTTTAGGGTATTAGGTGTTAAAACACCCCTTCGGGCTTAATTGCTTAGGTTAGGGAGGCTACGAAACCAAACTTATCTACATTTTTATTATCATCATTTTTTTTTTCTTTTTTCTTCTTTTTTTTTAATTATATACAATCTTTTTCCCTTAGTTGTTACCTTTAACAAAAGAACATAAATAATGTAATAATCCAATATGCAACCCACAATCATATGTTAAAGTGTGTGTGTGTAAATTAAGGTTTAAGAATACATGTTAAATAAGTATATGAGCAGAATTAAGCGGTAACAATACGAGAGTTTGTAAACCTGAATATTTCAGGAAGTATTATAATAGACCTTGTTAAGAATGGTTACTAAAATGCGTCTCAAGAGTCACTTTAACAAAAGAACTCCTTTACTCTATCATCCTAGTAACAACAATTATGCATATGCTTTATGAAATGAAAAACAATTTTTTTTTTTTTATCAACTACTACCCTCTCCCCCCAACCAAAACGAGACATTGTCCTCAATGTTCTAAGGTAGAAAGATAGAGTATAGAAGATATCACCTGAAATAACGAACACTAACAAAACCTGAAACACACTGAAACAAAAATAAGAAATAACAAAACACAATAATAAAACCAAAATACATAAAAATTCACAAATAAAGGCTCAAATTCAATCTAAGCTTTTTACGGCTTCCCGTAGATGACCAATTTATGCGACTCATGGAAGGATCAATCACAGGAATGAAAGATTGTAGTTGGTCAATCAATTGTTCAGCAGTAGTAGCAGAGATTATGATTTGTCGTGCAGAAGATGTTAGAAATTCCTGTTCCACAGCATGATCAAGAAAAGACAACAACTTATCATAATAACCATTAACATTTAACAAACCAATAGGTTTATGGTGAATGTGCAATTGAGCCCAAGAGGAAATATGAAAGATCTCTTCCAATGTGCCTAGACCACTTGGTAAAGCAATGAAAGCATCAGCATGGTTAAACATTGCATTCATTCGAGCCGACATTGTGGAGACCTGAAGTTCCTCTCCAATTGTTTTTCCAATGATGTCCCCTTGTGCCAAAGCTTCAGGGACGACTCCTAAAACTTGACTACCTCCTAAAAATGCAGCTATTGACACACCTCCCATTAACCCAAGACTGCCTCCCCCATACACTAAATGAATCTTTCTCTCAGCTAGCACCTGACCAAGATGATTTGCTGATTCTAAAAACTCCTTTTCCTTCCCAGGACTAGATCCACCGAAAACACAAATATTTCTAATATGATGACTTGAGGAACTTGCCATTTCTACACACTTCTGTATTTGTTAAATGTATGGGTTGAGTAGAAATGAAGGAAGAGAGGGTTTTATAGATGAGAAATTAGAAAGGCAATCATAACACCTATATGTAGGCCAGCTGGAGTCTCACACTCTCTCTCTCTCTCTTTATTTATTTATTTATTTACTTTTGAAAAAAAAAGCATGTGTATGTACAGGTAGTTGTGATTGTGGCTCACATCTTCCCTTGGTTTTACGTTCAAGAACGGCTTAAACGCCCTCTATGGGTCGGGGATAGGCTTCCCATCCAGTTTTCTTAAAAACTGGCAAACAGGGTCTTTTTTAGTCAGATTCCCAAGACTAAGTCGATCATGTTCTTTATGAAATAGTGGCCATAAATCATGAATTGCACGATGCACATCTCCACTAGGATGCGTCTCAAGAGTCAATAGAAGATTATCTAAAGACTCCTTACTCAGGCCATCCTTAATGAATTGTATTTTATCTTCACGGTTTATAGATACCATTCCTAAAGAACGACATTGTGTATTACAAGTCCATCTAGCACAACGATGACAGACATCCAGTCGTTTTGCACGACGCTTCTTTGCAAAAGTGCTTTTACCTGTTCCAGGCATGTGTGAAATGAAGGAGTTAGAGGACTCACCTGATAATCGGATCTTTGCTTCAATCAACCAGCGAATATCTTCAGGAATTCCATGATTCATTAACAATCTCAATCTTGCACATCTAGCACGGTAAATTTTTGTAATCGCATTCTGAGGCAGAGCGGGAAAATACTTTTTCAATTTTTCAAGATTAGTGTCCATTATCAAATGAGAATTGGAAGAGAGATTCAAAGAATTGCACAAATATATACACAAATATCAGTTATTGTGGGAAACTGAAAGAACCGACTTAAGTCACGGAGTACCGTTGTCCGCCATTTGACCGGGGTGAGAGAAACTAGCAAAAATCACTCAAAAAGAAACATAAAAAAGAAAATGTGAGAAAAACAAAATAATCAACCTTTATCTACAAGATCATTCAAACCAGCTGATTCATTTTCACTAGGAAAATTATCAAAGTAAGCTTTCAAACGATGTCCATTTTCCTTAAAATCATTGTCATTCATTGAATTCTCAATATCACAGGCCCATAAGGATTGGTCCATCTTAATCTTAGCTCTTTAGGGAATGCATAGAGTTGAGAATCATAAAACAAAACTTTTTGACCAGTGTCAATTTTTTGACAATTTTCACAAGTTTTGCAGAATGCATGTGTGTCCTTGAACATGGTGGGCCAATAAAATCCATTTTGAAAGATTTTTGCAGCAGTCTTTTTTGACGAGAAATAACTTCCACATGCTTCAGAATGACAAAGTTTAATGACACTACTTACCTCATTGTCGGGAATGAATCTTTGAAATATTTGATCAGGACAATATTTGAATAAGTTAGGGTCATCACAATAAAAGCTCTTCACTTCGTTCAAAAACTTTTCTTTGTCTTGGGTACTCCAATCAGCTAGCAAATCTCCTAAAGCAAGAAAATTAATATTTTTATCATACCAAGGCATTGAACTAAGAGAAAGTAAGGATTTGTTAGGAAAGTAATCATCGATTGGTGTGATGTCAGATGTCGAATCTGTTGTCACTGTTGACAAAAGATTCGCATCAACATTTTCGGTGCTTGTTTCATTCGTGATTTCTTCCTCAGAATAAACCATTTGCAAATCTTTAGTTTCATCTAATTCATTTTTACTTAAAGTAGATTCAAGTTGATCATAAACTAATTCATCAATATGATCTACTTCTTGTAAATCATTATCATCTCCAGGTTGCTTGCAAATGTTGAAAATATTCATCTTCAATGTCATGTTTCCAAATGATAGCTTCATCAGTCCATTCCTACAATTAATCAATGCGTTAGAGGTTGCAAGAAAGGGACGTCCTAAAATAACAGGAAATGAATTACATGCTTCAACAGGTTCTGTGTCCAAGACAATAAAATCCACAGGATAAATGAATTTATCGACTTGTACTAACACATCCTCAATTATTCCTCTAGGCACTTTTACAGATCTATCGGCAAGTAAAAGAGATATAGAAGTTGGTTTTAACTCACCTAGATTGAGACTCTGAAAAACTGAATATGGAAGTAAATTCACACTAGCACCAAGATCAAGTAAGGCTCTTTCAATTTTATGCTCTCCAATAAAGCAAGAAATTGTAGGACAACCAGGGTCTTTATATTTCAAAGCATTATTGTTTTGAAGAATAGCACTTACTTGTTCGGCTAGAAAGGCTTTCTTTTTCACATTCAGTTTCCTCTTCACAGTGCATAGATCTTTCAAAAATTTAGCATAGGAAGGAACCTGTTTAATAGCATCCAGCAAAGGTATATTGATCCTTACCTGTTTGAAAATTTCATAAATTTCAGAATTGTGATTGACTTTCCTTTGTTTGGTCATGGCTTGAGGAAATGGAAGTGCTGGCGGTGAATCAGTCGTTTCTTTGCAATTTTCAGATTCATCCCCTTCCTTACCCTCAGAGATTGACTCATCATCTTTCTCATAAGGTTCAAGAGAGGGTTTTTCAATAACCTTACCACTGCGCAGAGTAGTGACTGATTTGACTTGATCCATGTGTTGGCTTCCGGAACTACTTGCATTTGCATTGTATTGCCCTTTGGGATTTTGTTGTGTTTGAGATGGAAACTTACCTTTCTGTTGGAAACTGAGAGTAGATGTTAATTTTGCAAGAGTATCTTTAAAATCTGTCATGTTTTGAGCAAGTTGAATATTGATTGTCTCTTGCTTTTCAATGAATGCATGCAATGTTTCCTCAAGATTTCTTCTAGGAGGTGGAGCATAAGGGGGTGCATATCCATGAGAATTTTGGAAATTGTGGTGTGCTTGAAACGGTGATTGTGAAGTTTGTGCATTGTTGTTCTCACTCTTCCAATTGAAATTTGGGTGATTTCTCCAACCAGGGTTGTATGTTTGGGAGTATGGGTTGTAGTTGGCCTTTTGGAAACTGTTTAAAGCATGGGCTTGTTCATGGAGACATTCCTTAAAAGAAGGCAAGGTTGGACAATCGTTGGTTAAGTGTTCATTTGTTTCACAAATTTGACACACAATGTTTTCAACAGATTTTAATTGACCACTCCTTTTCAATTCTAGTGCCTCGACTTTTCTAGCTAAAGATGCAAACTTGGCTTGAAGGTCATGATCTTCCCTAAGGTTGTACATACCTCCACTAGATGTATGAGGTTGAGTTTTACTCGGTGCCTCATATGTACCCGCGGTGTCCCAATTTTGAGCATTTTCAGCTAACAAGTCTAAGTACTTCATTGCTTTATCAGGGTCTTTATCTTCAAAAGTTCCATTGCACATCAATTCAACCATTTGCCTATCTTTAGGTGTTAACCCTTCATAGAAATGTGAAACCAATCTCCATGTTTCAAAACCATGATGAGGGCAAGTACTAAGCAAGTCTCGATACCTATCCCAACATTTATAAAATGTTTCTCCTGGTTTTTGAGTGAAAGTGGTGATTTGTCTTTTGAAAGAGTTTGTTCTATGATATGGGAAAAACTTCTTTAAAAATTGTTGTTGCATTTCATCCCAAGCACGAATGGATCCTGGTCTCAAATTTTGTAGCCATGTTTTAGCTTTATCTTTTAATGAAAAAGGAAAAAGCTTTAATCTGATGGTGTTCATGCTACAATTTAAATTATTATATGTGTTGCAGACCTCTTCAAATTCCCTTAAATGCAAGTATGGATTTTCCAATTCTAAACCATGAAAAGAAGGTAAAAGTTGAATAATACCTGGTTTAAAATTAAAATGAGATGCATCGGGAGCAAAAACTATGCATGATGGTGCGCTTGTTCTTGTGGGATTCATGTGGTCTCTAAGTGTTCTAGCACGGTTATTCTCATTATTCTCATTTTGAAGTGACTGATTATCTTCTTCGGCCATATTTTCTGAAAATGATGAGGATATGCTACAAAGTCTACCACTTGAGGTACGTGACCACACTCTCATGCACGTGCAGGAATAAAATAAAAGGAAGAAGAAAATAAAAGAAGAAGAAACAAGAGAAAAGAAACAAAGTTATATACAAGAAAAGTGAAAAGAGAAAATAAAATAAATATTATAATTTATACAGGAACTTACCACCCCGGCAACGGCGCCAAAAACTTGACACGACTAAAAGGTTGATGTCTTCTCCCAAGTGCAGGAGTGTCGAAGTAATAAATAACCCGGCAAGACCGGGGTCGAACCACAGGGAGGTTAATTGTACAAATTATAAACAACAATTATAAAACAACAATAACAACAACAACAATAGTAATAATAATAATAATAGTAGTAGTAGTAGTAGTAGTAGTACTAATAATAATAATAATAATAATAATAATAATAATAATAATAATAATAATAATAATAATAAAGAAAGAGAAGAAGAAGAAGATGATGATGATGAGAACTTAGAGATGAAATATTAATGTAAGGATTAAACAATAATAATAACAAATGTCAAGGTTAGAGGTTTCACTAATGGTATATCAAACAAGTATAGTATAAACTCTTATTATTGAATTGGAAACCACACACAAAGGAGGTTCCAATCAGATTATATATTGTTAACATGATTACATTAGTCATCTTATTCGATTAATGCTAATACTTGTAAATCTCGTCAAGCATTCATGATTATAACTTTATGTTAACAACAAATCAAGTTCCTTTCATAGCTCAGGTGTCGATTATACCATACATTATGGGCTATGAAAGTGCCAAGCATTTGTTGTACCAAGTGTTATACAACATAAATCAAGATTAGTCATTTAACAAGCAAAGTATTAAAGAGTGAACAAGATAACAAATATAAAACATGTTAGTATCAAACATTAAAGTCCATATTAAGTTTACATTATACTTATTCTCACACCATTAGTGTAACCTTTTCACCTTGACATAATTAACTTAGCTAGACATAATGAAAGAAAGCAAAATAGATAAACAAAATAAGAACATAAAAGTTAACTAAGTAAAAGAAAGGAAATGAAAGGCATAAACTTAATATTAATGAAAGCAAAGCATAAACATTACAAAAAATACAAAGAGAGAAAGGAAGAGCATGATCTTGATCTGGAAACCAAGATGCCTAAATGCATGGCAAATGCCTCCTTTTATAGGCCAAAATTGGGAACTATTGATTTGATGACTAATTGATAAGTGGGTGGCCAACTTTTGACTTGGTGACAATCCTTATCTTCTCTTGTCTGCCCAAAACGTCATTGATAACGTCAAAATTGGAGTCAGTTGCAAACATGAAAGTTGTAGGAAATTGTCTCAGCTTTCTTGTGTAAAACATTCAGCTCATTTGGACTTCTAGAACTCCAGATATGGCCAAAATACCGAACAGTGCTCAGGCTGGAAGACAGATTCGGGCTTCTTTGTTGTTGCTACAATTTGGACTTGATAATGGCCTTTTTAGATCTTGAGCTCCATATGAAAGTTGTAGGCCTATGTCTTACCTTTCCATCCATATAAATTGGACCTAAATCTGAGATCTGTAGCTCCAGATATGACCCAATTACCGAACAGTGTTCCGGTTTGGATCGCACCGACATCTCTTTTCTAAGTTTGGCCATCTCTTTGCCTTTGCAATTTAAGTTCTTAAAGTCATCAATCAATATTTTCATTTATGTGATAGACCTGCATTTAAAATGAACATTTACCATAAATTAAAGGTATCTTATATTATTAGATATATTATTATAAAACATGCTTTAGTTAAGGAGTTATTGATACTTCAAGTGCAAAATGATGATATAAAACCATGACAAAAATGCACTTTTAAGTACTAATCAAGTAGTAGTAGTAGTAGTAGTAGTAGTAGTAGTAAAGAAAAAGAAGGAGATGAAGAAAAAAATGATGAGAACTTTGAGATGAAAAATTAACGTAAGGATTAAACAATGATAACAAACAATGTCAAGGGTTAAATGATCCACTAATGGTATGTCAAACAAGTATAGTATAAACTTTTATTATTTAATTGGAAACCACACACAAAGGAGGTTCCAATCAGATTATAAATTGTTAACATGATTACATTAGTCATCTTATTTAATTAATGCTAATACTTGTAAATTTTGTCAAGCATTCATGATTATAACTTATGTTAACAACAAATCAAGTTCCTTTCATAGCTTAGGTGTCGATTATACCATACAGTATGGGATATGAAAGTACCAAGTGTTATACAACATAAATCAAGATTAGTCATTTAACAAGCAAAGTATTAAAGAGTGAACAAGATAACAAATCAAAACATGTTAGTATTAAACATTAAAGTCCATATTAAGCTTACACTATAATTATTCTTGCACCATTAGTGTAACCTTTTCACCTTGACATAATAAACTTAGCTAAATATAATGAAAAGAAAAAAAATTGATAAACAAAATAAGAACATAAATAAGATAAAAGTTAACTAAGTAAATGAAAGGAATGACAGGCATAAACTTGATATTAATAAAAGCAAAGCATAAACATTACAAAAAATACAAAGAGAGAAAGCAAGAGCATGATCTTGATTTGGAAACCAAGATGCCTAAATGCATGGTAAATGCCTCCTTTTATAGACCAAAATTAGGAACTACTGATTTGATGACTAATTGATGAGTGGGTGCCCAACTCTTGACTTGGTGACAATCCTTATCTTTTCTTGTCTACCCAAAACATCATTGATAACATCAAAATTAGAGCCACTTGAAAACATAAAAATTATAAGAAATTAACTCAGCTTTCTTGTGTAACAAATTCAACTTATTTGGACTTCTATAACTCTTGATATGGGCCAAATATTGAACAGTACTCGGGCTGGAAGACAGATTCAGACTTCTTTGTTGTTGCTATAATTTGGACTTGAAAATGGTCTTTTTAGATCTTGTGCTCCATATAAAAGTTGTAGGCCTATGTCTTACCTTTCCATCCATATAAATTGGACCTAAATTTGAGATCTATAACTCTAGATATGATCCAATTACTGAACAGTGTTTCGGTTTGGACTGCACTAGCATCTCTTTTCGGAGTTTAGTCATCTCTTTGTCCTTTCAATTTCAATTCTTAAATTCATCAATCAATCCTTTGATTTATATGATGGGCCTGCATTAAAAATAAATATTTACCATAAATTAAAGTTATCTTATATTATTAGATATATTATTATAAGACATGTTTTAGTTAAGGAGTTATTGATACTTCAAGTGCAAAATGATGATATAAAACCTTGATAAAAATGCACTTTTAAGTACTAATCAATTAGGCCTTTAGATATATTATTATAAGGCTTGTTCATGAAGGCATTCCCTGAAAAAGGCAAAGTTGGACAGTTGTTGGTGGAGTGTTCATTAGTTTCACAAATTTAACATATATGTCTTGAACATATTCTAATTAACCATTCTTTTTTAATTCTAATACCTCGATTTTTCTAGCTAAAGATGCAAACTTGACTTGGAAGTCATAATTTTACCTAAAGTTGTACATATTTCTACTATATGTATGAGGTTAGGTTTTACTTGGTACCTCATAAGTGCCTGTAGTGTTCCAATTTTGAGCATTTTTAGCTAGTAAGTCTAAGTGATCCATTGTTTATTAGGGTTTTTATAAAAGTTTTATTGCATATTAATTCAACCATTTGCCTATTTGTAGGTATTAACCCTTCATAAAAATATGAAACCAATCTCCATATTTCAAAACCATGATGAGGGCAAGTATTCAGTAAGTCTCGATATTTATCCTAATATTGGTAAAATGTTTCTCTTGGTTTTTGAGTGAAAGTGGTGATTTATCTTTTGAAAGAGTTTGTTTTATGAGATAAAAAAACTTCTTTAAAAATTATTTTTGCATTTCATCCCAAGCATGAATGGATCCTATCTCAAATTTTATAGTCATATCTTATCTTTATCTTTTAATAAAAAAGGAAAAGGCTTTAATATAATTGTGTTCATGCTACAATTTGAGTCATTATAAGTGTTATAGACTTCCTTAAATTCCTTTAAATGCAAATATGGATTTTCTAAATCTAAATCATGAAAAAAAGGTAAAAGTTGAATAATGTCTGACTTAAAATTAAAATGAGATACATCAGGGAGAAAACTATATATGATAGTGCACTTGTTCTTATAGGATTCATATAGTCTCTAAGTATTCTAATACGGTTATTCTCATTATAAAGCGACTGATTATCTTCTTCGACTATATTTTCTAAAAATAATGTGGATACCCTAAAAAATCTACCACTTAATATACGTGACCAAACTCTCATACACGTGTAGGAAGAGAATAATAGTATGAAGAAAATAAAAAAAGGAAATAAAGTTAGATACAAGAAAAATAAAAAGAAAAAATAAAATAAATATTGTAATTTATATAAGAATTTACCTCCTAGGAATGACGCCAAAAACTTGACATGACCAAAACATTGATGTCTTCTTCCAATTGTAGAAGTGTCGAAGTAATAAATAACTCGATAAGACTAGGGTCTAACCATAGGGAGGTTAACTATATAAATTATAAAGAACAACAACAACAACAACAACAACAATAATGATAATAATAAGTTAAAAAGGATTTTGAGATTGTAAAATTAATGTGAGGATTAAACAATGATAAAAACAAATATCAAGGTTAGAGGATCCACTAATGGTATTTCAAACAAGTATAGTATAAACTCTTTTTATTACTTAATTGAAAATCACATATAAAGGAGGTTACAATTATATTATAAATTGTTAACATGATTATATTAGTTATCTTATTTGAATAATGTTAATACTTGTAAATATTGTCAAGTATTCATAATTATAACTTATGTTAACAACAAATCAAGTTTCTTTCATAGCATAAGTGTTAGTTATACCATACGGTTGGGTTATGAAAGTGTCAAATATTTGTTGTATCAAGTGTTATACAATACAAATCTAGATTAACCATTTAACAAGCAAAATATTAAAAGTGAATAAGATAACAAATTCAAAACATGTTAGCATTAAACATTATGGTCCATATTGAGTTCATATTATACTTATTCTTATACCATTAGTGTAACTTTTTCACCTTGACTTAATAAATTTAACTAAACATAATAAAAGAGTGAAACAGAAATAAACAAGATAAGAACATAAATAAGATAAAAGTTAACTAAGTAAAAGAAAGGAAATAAGAAGCATAAACAAAATATTAATATAAGCAAAACTTAAGCATTACAATAAAGAGAGAGCAAGAACATGATCTTAATCTAAAAAACCAAGAAGTTTAAATGCATGGCAAATTCCTCCTTTTATAGGCCAAAATTGAAAACTATTGATTTGTTGACTGATTTTTGAGTGGGTGACCACATCTTGACATGGTGACAATTCTTATCTTCTTGTCTGAATAAAACGTCATTACTAACACAAGAATTTAAACAGAATTGATTATAAAAGTTCTAGAAAATTGTCTCAGCTTTCCAACAAAAAAAATTAAGGTTATTTGAACTTTTAAAACTCGAGATATGAGTTGAACACTAAATAATGTTTGAGATATAAGACAGATTCTGACTTCATCGTTGTTGCTAAGATTTGAACTTGTAAACAGTAGAATTGAGTCTTGTATTTTCATGAATGTTTTAGGCCTATGTCTTAGCTTTCTAGCTATATAAACCAAATTGAAATCCAAGATTTACAACTCCATATATGACCCAATGACTAAACAGTGTTCTCGTTTAGACTGAACCAACACCTTTTGTTTAAGCTTTATCCTCTCTTTGTCTTCTCAATTTCAGTAGTTAAGTTTATCAATCAATCCTTTGATTTATATGAAAGACATGCATTTAAGATGAACATTTACTATAAATTAAAGATATCTTATAGTATCAGACTTATTATTATAAAACATATTTTAGTTAGGGAGTTATTAATACTTCAAATGCAAAATGCTGATATAAAATTTTGATAAGAATATATTTTTAAGTACTAATAAGTGGAGATAAAGTAAGCATATTTTAGAGGCCTAAAATAATCATTTTAGGATGAACTATATTTATGGGTTTTATGGGGATTTTAGGTTAGTATTCTTCATGTTCATCTAATGAACATTGTCTTAAGTACTAGTTTTAAAGCTTGTTTTAATTTAATTCTGGTTTCTTCAAGTTTGTCTATCATTATGAGTAAATAATCTAGGACTTATAATGTATCAATAACATTTTTTTTGTGGCTTTTAATCTTAAGGTTTTGAACTAAAACTCATTTCTGACAAAATCATGGCTTTTGAGTGATAATTAAGGTAAACTGACAATTGATTCTTGATCGATGTTTGATTGTGAACAACAACCTGCCTTTTGTTGCTTGAGATATGGTCTGGTTCAAGAGTTATGTTTAATGGGTGTATACTTGAATGTTCTTCATGTTCTTTATTTTTCATGTTTAAAAGATTTTTTTAGTTTTCATGTTTTTACTATATTCTTTATTTTGGTTTGTTTTTGTGTCTACCTAGTCAAGTCAACTTAGTCAAGTTAGTCCAGTTAGGTCAAAACCGGGTTAGTTCTTAGGCCTTGTTTGGTTTGCTATCATTTCATGAAAAAATGTTGTTTTTACCAAATATGGTCTTATAAAAATACAAAAAAATAATAAAAAATATATTTTGTGTGTTACATAGCCAAATCTCTAAAACAAATATACAAAACATCATATCTCATTAAAAAAAATACATGTTATGTTTTATTTTTTTTAGCATAGATTTTGGATTTAATAATCAATTTATTGAATTCATGAGAATTTGATCAATATTTCAATAATCACTAATTTTTTTTAACTCATGAGAATTAATAGTTAATATTCTTGTATAAATGTTGTACTTACAAGTAAGGATGATATTTAAATATCAAGAGTTGATTGAAAATTTTTTAGAGTTATTATAAATATTCATCAATCTTAATTGAAAGTATTTTTTAATACAATATATGAGTTAGAGAAAATCTTGTTCATAAGAATTTATTTGGGTACATGAGCCTATAATAAATTCTTAACACCAGATTTATTCATACTCAATCCTAAATCATAGATAGACTACTAGTTAGAAATGCATTAAAATCTTTAAAACATATTCAAACCATACAATGCAATTTATTTCAGGTAAGATGCACTAAAGGTGTTAATACATTCCATAGTTATAACTAGTCTTTTACCCTTAAGTTTTTAATAAAACTAGTGTGTACCCAAGTCTCCTAATGACCATGAACTAGACAACTAGATGATGACTCCCAATAACCCCTCAACGTCTCTTGTCCACATGCGACAAATACACTATATTACTCCCATTAGCTAATATATATATATTAGCTTTTAAGTAATAATATTTTCATTATTTCTACTTATGTATTTATCTATATATAAATTATTATCAATTTATAGCAAAGAAGAGACAAGAAAGGGAAAAATTACATCCAACATATAGTTAATTAAATTTAACATCACAACAAATATTTTCAAGAAATACACTTGAAAAAAAAGCATGACAATAACAAGTTCTATTAAGGGCTATAAAAGAATTAACTATTAATGTAGATGATTATTTGGTGATATATGTTTATTTGCATAAAGATGGTAAAATCAACTTATGTGACAATTTATATATAATCACACCAAAGTTATGTTGAATAAATTGTTTGATTTCAAATAAAATTGTGTGATTTCAACATACAAAATCTAAAGAAAGAAAAGTTAGAGGAAACTTGTATACTAGCACTCCCCTTAGATGTTTAGTTAGAACTTTTTCTTTATAAATTATTAAAAAAAACAATAAATGCAACTTTTTTATAATTTATATTGATTAAAAAAACTCATTTATATTAATATTTCTTACCATGAAATAAAAAATTATTTAAGTTAAAATAAAATAATTATTACAGAAGCCCAACTTAAAAGTTTTAATTCTACAAACTTAAAGGTATCATGACTAGTATAAAATGTGTATAAAGTGCTAAAAAAAAGAAGAAACCAAAGAAGAAGATTTATTGGTTAGGTCTTACCTAGCATTAATTACTTTTTTGGCTTTACAACAAGTACAAGAAAATACATGGGATGGCTGTAGATCAGTTCCCAACATATAGCTTTTTTTTTCATATTGGTTCTCTAATTTATATAGTAACCAATTAAGTCCCAGATGTATTAGAAAAACCTTATAAAGTCTTTAACCTATAAAGATGGTTAGACACACCTTATATATATATATATATAAAACAAAAGATTTCATGTGAAACCCTCCCTTGTTTTGTGTTTCCAAGACATGTAGCTAGACACTTTTATTTTATTTTCTACAGAGGAATTGTATAAAATATTTCATGACATGACCAAGATCTAATTGCTTGAAAATATAATTTGCAAACCTGTATGAAATGTAGTTTTAGATTGGATACTAATATAAGACACCACAACATTAAACAATGATCACTTTTCCTTACAAATCACAAGTTAACCCATTTCATGGCCAACCATATTATATATAAGCTAAAAGACATCAATTTTTTATTATGTAAATCCACATTAAAAGGTTGATTTTGCCTTTGGCGAGCAAGGTTAGCTCTAGGGGTATATGGATCTTTTCCACTAAGCTTATCAGTAATTATGTTAAAGAAAAGTATTAATTAGTAATTTCATGTTTTTTCTATAGTATAATTACCAAATAAACCTTAAAAAAATTCCCTTTGGTTCAAGGCTTTTTTGGTCTTGTTATTTTTTGTACATGTCAATTACTTAAATGTTCCTAAAAAATATATTCTCTCTACTATAGATGCAAAGTTATTTTAGATTTTTTGCTATGTTTTTTTAGTAATTCTCATATGAGGTTAGGCATGATATGATATTTTAATATATATAAATTAATTTTAAATCCAAAAAATTGTTGGCGCTACCAGCGCGCTTTAGGTTATGCTTGCGATGCCCATATTGCATTGAATGTCTCCTTCTAGGGCGACATTCAATGCGTCTCACCAACATTGGCACGCAAAAGAGCACCAATAAGGAGTTTTTTTTCCTTCTTTTCTATTTTTCCTCTCCATCAAAAAATACATGTTGGCCATTGCAAAAAAAAAAGGAAAAAAGTCTAGTTATTTATTTGATAAGTTAAATTAAGTCATGATTGTTTTGATTACAATATATTTAGTCTTGAATAAGTTATTAAGTTAATTTATTTTTCAATTTTATCCCTTAATACTTTATTTTTATATTAAGTTTGGTTCTCATTCTTTTAATTGCAATGTATTTGGTCTTAAATCATTTATTAAGTTAATTATTTTTTTATTTGCATCCTTTTACATTTTGTTTTTTTATTAGATTTGGTCCTTATTCTTTTAATTATGATGTTTTTGGTCTTGAATCCTTTATTAAATTATTTTGTCTTTGGATTTCATCTATTGATATTTTATTTTTATATCAAATATGATCATCATTATTTTTTTTCTTGATTTTATTATTTTACATTTTGATTTATGGAGCTTGATAATTTTTCTAATTCTTTTTTTATTATATTGAGTTATTGATTTTTTTACTTTTTAAAATAAAATAGTAATATTTTTTTAGCTAAAAAAAATAACTCATCCACAAAACTTTGCTATCCGAATAGTATAACTACCTATCTTTCTCGTACCATCTCTTTACTTTACTTATACAATTTTTTTTTTTCCAAAAAACGGAAGTCACTTATACCCAAAAAAAAAAAAAGATGCACGTTCTACATAAAAAAAAAAAATACATAAAGATTCTGATTACAGAAAGAAGAACAATCCACAAGCCATTATGCCTGTAGAAAAGATTGAACTCATAAAGGCACTTCAATTTTTTATTTATTTATTTTAGTTTAGTGATGCATACATAGCCTTTACTGATGCAAATGACAAATCACAACTCACAGGAATATAATAGAATCTGATTACATCAACAACAAGAACAGAAAATTCTACATCCAGCAAGAGATCAATAAAATAATCCTCCCATAAGGATACGTGAATTTTATTTGATTTTTTTATAAAAAATTTATGAGTTTTTGGCTTTCTTTCATTTTGACAAATATAACCCTGATGGGCATAAACTTGATCTAGATTGAGACTATTTTATTGTTATTATAGGTTTCAACTGTTTTTCGATTTACTAGATTTTATAAAGTCAAAAAGGTCGGTTAATCTTTTCCTTTTATCATTCATTCTACAAACTTTCAATTGAAACCTTCTCTAGAATAATCATTACTTGGATTTCTAGTTCAATCCTCGTCACATCCAAAGTTTTCTTGTCCTATTTTTCTAAAATAATTTGATTATGAGCATCTTTACCATTTCAAGTGCAAGCCCCAAGCTTTTCTAGTTCTTTTAATATATATATATATATATATATATATATATATATATATATATATAAACCTATATTTCAAACTTTTTTTCTAACAAAATCCACATTGGTAAGAAATCTCAAATCTCAAATCTCTCCATGGTAATAATGTTAGAAATTTGATTTGACAATGGGATTTCTTATTCTCTAATTGTTGTTGTTGGAAATTTTAATTACAAAAATACAATATTTATAGTACTGCTATTGGAAATAGGAAAATGCAAATAACGAAAGAGTTCATATGTTCTTGTGGGGTGGCATTTGTTGCCGTTAGTGATAAGCACGTCTGGCAGCACATCATTCCCTCCAACTCCCTTCTTTCTCTCTCTAACTTTTTTCTCTCGCTCTATACTTCATTTGCTGTTCTCGCTTCTTTTCTTCTTCTCTTTACCCCCCCACCTTTATCCCTCTCTCTCAACTTTCCTTTTAGCCTGTCCAGCTTTTCTCTGTCTTTGCTACTAAAACAAGGAGGAAATTAAAAAAAAAAAAATTCTAATTTCCTCTTATTTTTTTATTAGATTGGATCTGGGGTTGCTTCTTTATTGGATTATCAGCTTCAAAGACCAGGTATTTTCATTTGCATTTCAAGATTTTGAATTTCCCATCTTCTTTAGCATCTAGGATTTTTGAATTATCATCTCTTTTGCTAAATCCAGTAAAGTAGACCACAAATTTTGACTGTTTTGGTTTCTGTCTGGATATTTGACATGTTGGGTTTTCTTGTTTTTATTGAAAGTAGCAAAAAATTGTATTGTTTATACTTTGGTTTCTTTGTTTTGGATGCTTTCGGCTTGATCTGGTGTTTTTAGATTTTATTTATTTATTATTGTTGATCTGGGTTACGTTAGCTTATGTTGGAAATAGTGGGCTACTTGATCAAACCCAAAATTGCATCGGTTGATGTGTGTTTGTGTAAAATATTGTTTTATTTCTGAATTTCGGTATTTGGGAAGTTTTAGATTGTGGGGTTTTCAATGTAGGTTTTGTTAATATGTTATTTTCTAATATTTTAGTTCTCTTCTAGTTTTGATTTGATCATTGGTTTGCGTGCCAAGATTTTCTTGTTTTTCGCTCCATGTTCTGATGCAGATGTTATCCGGGGTTCATTGATTTCATATGACGGCATTGTCTTGGTTTCTGAGTCTCATTTTTGTTGTATTATTTTGTCTTGATATTTTGTCATTTATTGGTTGGTTACCTATTTTAACAGCACCATGTGAGTATACAAAACATCCTACTATTTGATGTTGGGGTCTACTTGGATTGGTGGCAAATGTTTTATGGGGCTGGCCGAAGTAGATGAGAGATAGAACCAGTTGTTCCTTGGAGTTTGAGGCTAATTTCACATTTCAAAATCCATATTTTTCGTTGGACTAATTCATATTCCGAATGGCATTGGCATCTTGTGTATTATTATACTAAACATAGGTCTAGAATTTATGGCATAGATCTTTCAATTATGTTTCAGTATCTATCCTGCTGAGGATGGAGTTCTTTGGTACTTTCGTGGAACTAAGAACCTGAGCAAGAAGCTAATGATCATAGTATTACGAGGTGACTATGGATGATTGATTTCCTCTATAGATGTGATGATAGGGACTTAGTTACTGATTATCTCAGATATGAGAAAACATGTGGAGTTGCTGAAATCTTTAATAGATACTCTATCTGGAAAAGGTAGATGTGAGTACATATGTATCAGGGATTTCGTAGTTTTAGTTTCTCAAAATTGAATGATAATATCATCCACCAAAGCTCTTTGTCTGGGATTCAGAAAAGTATTCAACATACAATGTGGTAATGAATTTGAGACCGCAAATTTTGTTGTCACATCTATATCATTAACAGAATCTAAACATATGCATAATCTGTGGAAAATTATTATGGTAAACTTTGAATTTGACTATAAAACATTATTTGTAAATGGGAATACTCAATTTTAGAATTATCTAAGACAACTCTTCTTGGGAAATTATATACTTCCTGAGCTTCTGCCCATGAGGCGTATCCTGTAAGGTATTTGTTTCCACTGTTAAAGAGTTTTCTGTAAAGTGTAGGTAAACAGTTTCCTGTCAGTCTCCTCCTTTTCCATAGACAAATTTTATCATTGATGCTCAGTTTTGGAGATAATATATATGTTTAAGCATGCATTGTCTGATTTAAGAGTTCATGTTGAGCAGCTATTCAATCTGGAAATAGTTCAGATCTGTGATACTTTACTTACAAAATTAAGTCATGCAAGCATGTTGGATTTATGATGAAATCTTTACCTGTTTTGCATGGTTTTGATTCAAATTGTACTATATGCATGGGATATCAATTATTTTTTACTTTAATCTATTTTACTCGTGAAATTAATTTGTTTGCTTCATACCAAGAAGTTTCTGAGTGCCATCTTCTCTCCATTCTACAAAGTTGTTGCCTGCAATTATTTAATTATCTATGCCTTTTCAATTAGTTTACATCTTTTCTTTTCTATTCCATTATCTAACATAAATGCTGCTAGTTCTATTTCAGGGTAATCCTTTCTCTATATTCTGCCTGGAGTTGTGGCAATCCAAATAATTGAAGAGCAGAAACAGTATGGCTGTTTCCATGAGAGATTTAGACTCGGTCTTTCAGGGAGCTGGACAAAAGGCGTATCCTTTGTTTGATAATATATCAAGCATATTTGAATTATTCACTTATGAATTTCTTTTTTCATGAGTTGCTCACTGGCAGTTCTGATTCTTGAAATGTAGCATATATTTAGTTGCATAGTAACACTCAAGGGATTAGAATTATTACATCCTAATGTAGCTTGTACTTTAGGTGCACAATAACTCAAGGGGTGAGAATTATCACAATCACTTATGTTAATCTTAGATAGATATAGTTTCTAATTGATTTGTTTCTGACCATACCATCCTTGACAATATATAGTGGACTTGAAATATGGCGGATTGAAAACTTTCGTCCTGTTCCTGTGCCGAAGTCCTCTCATGGAAAATTTTTTACTGGGGACTCCTATGTAATTTTACAGGTTGGTGTTTTGTTTCCTATCCACTGTGTTTCTTGTCTATGTGCACACACACACATCTGCACCTGCATTTGTGTTTTATATTTGGTTGCAAAAGGAAAGGGTTCATATGATCATACCATTTAGTGAATTGTTGGTTATATGATTTTGGATGTTTGGAGGTCATTCCTCTAACTTCAATCATGATCAAGATGACTAATCAAGTAGAAGTTGTGGGAAGGTTCTTGAAGATGGTTTATCCATGTGCATTGATGTCCTTTTTAATGTTTCTGTACTTATTAGGAAGTTGACTTAGTGAATAGGGAAGAAAGGATAAATAGATGACAAATGATACATTAAGAAGTAATTTTGTGTGAGCATAAATAGAATATAGTGTTTGAAAGACAGGGAAATGGGAAAAAACAAGGATCTGTTGATTGAGTATGAATGGGAAGAAGGCTCATGTTTCATTCTCAAAAGAGAAAAGCAGAAGACACTGGCAAGTGGTTTCGCTTCTGTTTTGATTCTTATCTGTTTGATCTCTATCATGCGCACTGTTTTAGAGCATTAACTAATTCTTTCTATAAATTGGTAGACTGTTTTGTTGAGTGAGTGTATAGCTGTTTCTTATACCTTTTCTTTTTTTTTTTTTTTTGAAAGGTGAAGCCAATTCTTTGATTTTCTGATATTTCAGAGTGAAAAACTTTTCATTAATTTTTATTATTATGATGCCATATTTGTTTTTCTCCCTGCAGACAACTGCTCTAAAAAGTGGTTCCTTACGTCATGATATTCATTATTGGCTGGGTAAAGATACCTCTCAGGTGAGTCTTTGTTTTTCATTTTCCAGATGTTTTTCATCATCAGAATTGTGCTCTATGCCTTTCATCTTGTGACCACACTCTTTTAAAATAGGATGAAGCAGGTGTTGCTGCCATTAAAACAGTTGAACTAGATGCTGCTCTTGGAGGCCGTGCTGTGCAGTATCGTGAAGTGCAGGGACATGAAACTGAGAAGTTCTTATCTTATTTTAAACCATGTATTATACCTCAAGAAGGTGGAGTCGCATCTGGATTCAAACAACCTAAGGCCATGGAACACCAAACACACTTGTTTGTTTGTAGAGGAAAACACGTTGTCCATGTGAACGAGGCAAGTTTGTGAAGTTAAATTTTGTATTTATCAGGAAGAATTATCATTATTATTATCAATTATCGTCTCTATATTAAGCATCTAATGTTTTATTGGCAGGTTCCTTTTGCTCGATCCTCACTCAACCACGATGATATTTTTATTCTTGATACAAAGTCAAAAATTTTTCAATTTAATGGCTCCAACTCATCCATTCAAGAGAGAGCTAAAGCTTTAGAGGTGGTTCAGTACATCAAAGATACTTACCATGATGGAAAATGTGAGGTGGCTGCTGTTGGTAAGTAGAGAATTAGACTGGAGACTGCAATATTGATAGCTTACAACTATTGCTCTTTGATTCTACTTATCTGTCCTTTTCGCATAGAGGATGGAAAATTGATGGCTGATGCTGAAACTGGAGAGTTCTGGGGTTTCTTTGGTGGCTTTGCTCCACTTCCAAGGAAAACAACTAGTGATGAGGATAAGACTGATGTTTCTTTTTCTACTAAGCTGTTTCAGTAATGTCTTCTCTCAAATTCCTTTCTCCAATGACATATCTTTCCATGCCATAAGTCTTATATCCACTCTACTAATTGTTATATTCTAGTAGAAACAGATATATCCAGATGCATCATTACCTTGAATTATATTTGTTTCTTTTTTGTCTTCTCTGAACTGTTTCTGAGGGTTTTCTAGGAAAGATAATAGTTAGCACGAATCACATTTCTTTTCAGCAAAAAAAAGTTACCAAAAATGTATAATTATATACCGAAGCATTTCTAATCAATTTCTTTGGCATCTTGTGTTAAATATAAGATTCACTGTTTTACTGAATTATGGAACCGAACAATAACATTTAGAGTTGTAACAATATTATTTTATCCTAATCAATTTATGTGTTGCCTTTCAAGTGTTGAAAAGGTAGAACTTGTTGGGTTTAATTATTTGGAGATAATGAATGAAAATATATGGCTATCAATACATATGCTTTGATTTTCTGCATTTAATAGTGAGTTTGATGGGAGATATGATGGATGAACTATCATGTACAATAATGATGTAGTTCTGACAAATTACCTTTTACATGAAAGTGTTGAGAAGGGACAGGCAGAACCTGTTGAAGCTGATTCTTTGACTAGGGAGTTGCTGGACACCAATAAGTGTTACATTCTAGATTGTGGAGTTGAAGTCTTTGTATGGATGGGGAGAAATACTTCTCTTGACGAAAGGAAAAGCGCCAGCGGAGCAGCGGAAGTAATACTCTTTATCCCATCTTCAATATGGAGATCATAGAATGTCTGCAATGATATAAATTCTCAATTTTCTTTGCTTGTTGTTGGTCCCGCTGATCAGGAGTTAGTCCGTGCTGCTGAACGTCCAAATTCCCGCATTGCTCGTGTAATTGAGGGGTTTGAGACGGTGATGTTTAGATCAAAATTTGAGTCGTGGCCTCAGACAACTAACGTGACTGTGTCTGAGGATGGTAGAGGAAAAGTTGCGGGTCAGCAATTGAATTATCTCATAGATTTTATTCTTGTATTTGGTTTTTATTCTTGAAGCAATCATGACCATCAATAGTGTTAGGTATCATTCATTCTTATCACCATTTTCCAATGCTCATGGATCTTCTTTTCAATGATTCTACAGCACTTCTAAGACGCCAGGGGGTTAATGTCAATGGTCTGTTGAAAACTGCTCCTGTGAAAGAAGAACCTCAACCATACATTGATGTCACTGGGAAGTTGCAGGTGCTCTATATATTATCCTAGTTTTGCCAATTGATTAGGTTTGAACTTTGAATCCTAGGACTGGCAGGATGCCCATTGTTTCTTCCCAACCCCCACCCTGAATTCAGATCTCATTTATAATTTTAGTATGTAAAAGAATGTAAATCTCAACCTAAGTTGAACTAAGAGCTCAAGTCTTTCCTGTATTGTTTCATTTCAAAGTAAAAAGGTTCCATGTATTTCTGAAATGCTTTTAGATTTGTATTTTCAATGCAATTCCTCTCCAAAATCAAATTTATGTTCTCTTGTTCCTCTCAACTGACGATACTTCTTAACTCACTAGTCATATCCACAGAAAATGCTTTCTGATTAGGTTCTAATTATAGCTCCACCATGATTGCACAGGTTTGGAGTGTGAATGACCAGGAAAAGATTCTCATTCCTGCTGCAAATCAGTCAAAATTTTACAGTGGAGGTTGCTATATTTTTCAATATTCATATCCAGGAGAAGACAGGGAAGAGTATCTTATAGGAACATGGTTTGGGAAGAAGAGTGTTGAGGTGAATGTCAAGCATCCTATACTAACTTGTGCCCCTATTTCATTTTGAGCATGTGTTGCTGTCATTAATACCTTTTGGAAAATGTCACAAAATAGGAGTGGGGCATTCCAGTGTCTAGCACAGAATGCTATCATTGCATTGTTTTCTTAGTTTCGTTTCACACATTATGCACTGGATCTCTTGTTTATTGGGAAAGTGAAAGTGTTTTAAGCATAAAATGTAGCTTGTTCATATGAAATGTTTTAGCACAAAAAACAGCTTGTTCACACTGTTCATCAGTGATATAGTATTAGCCAGACAGTTAAGCAATGCACTGTCTGGACTTTTGGCACAAATAAAATCACAGTGTTAATGTCTTTAATTAATCATGGTATTGGCATGGTAGAGACAAACATCTGATAATTGTTAATATTTGTATGTGCCTCGTGTTAGAATTCATGGCTTTTCTTTGTTTTCCCTACAACTTTCACTGGCTTAAGAGCTTTTCTTTCCCTTCTCTCCTTTGCTACTTACGCATTTTTATGTTTGTCCCAGTTGTTCTCATTTTGAGTGGTATAGACACAAATATATTCATCAAATATATTTTTATTGTCATATTCATCAAATCATTGGCCATGCATCTGCTAAGCTAAATGTGAGGTGGAAATAACTGTACTGATTCTGGTTAGTGGCTTTTTTGTTTTAATCTCAACAGCGGTTGGCTCTATTGTATGGAGAGGGTCCACGCTAGTATAGTATATATTTTAAAAAATGAGCTCTTAATTGTGAATAGTGGACGATTATGCATGTAAATAATTTTTCCTACGTATAGTATTCTGCTGGAAGCATGATGGGTGCTGTGTGCAGGCTACAATTATTTATGTTCAAAACTTGTATTTTCATATATTTTTGTTCACATGAATTAGAGGTCTTGTCTTGCTTTCTTTGCCCTTTCTAGAAGTTTTATAATGCAACCTCTTCTAGTTGCTGATGTATGGATCCTATTAGTTTAACCCTCTTATTATACATTTCTCATTGAAAAATAGGAGGAAAGAGCTTCTGCTATTTCATTGGCGAGCAAGATGGTTGAATCATTAAAGTTTCTACCTGCCCAGGTAGTATTCTTTTTTCCAGTAATTACTCTCTTTTTTTTTTTGTTGTAACGAGGAGATTGCTGTACATATTTGGGACCTTTTTTGATTCCATCTTGTTATCAATTATCAGGCTCGCATCTTTGAAGGAAATGAGCCTATCCTGTTCTTTTCAATCTTCCAGAGCTTTATTGTATTTAAGGTTTGTAAGTTTGTGACACATCTACTGAAACTTCAATCAAGAATTTACTGTCAATAATTTAGTTTTCAATATTTTTTTTCCAACTTTCAACCAAATCAGCTAATTGTAAAGTTTATCAGGGTGGTCATAGCTCTGGTTACAAGAAATATATTGCTGAAAATGAACTCCCAGATGAGACATGCAAGGAGGATGGTGTTGCGTTATTCAGGGTTCAGGGTTCTGGACCTGATAATATGCAGGCTATACAAGTTGAGCCAGTATGGGCCTTTATCATTGTTTCTACAGTTTGTTGTGCAGTGTGAAATTGAATTATCTTACTATTTTTAATCTATGCACTATTTTTACCTCACTCTTGAATGCGCATTTTCATTCCTAGACAATTTATACTCAACATGATAGAAATATCCATAATATTTTGTTCATTGCTTTGGAGATGCCTTAGAAGTGGCCATGAATGTTTTAACACATTTCCTGAATTGAATTGCATTTCCAGGCTGAGTTGCATAAGTCTTCTCATTAGGACAAGGGAAGTGATGGAGAGAAAATATGGAAAAAGAATAAAAATTAAATTGACATGTCAAAATTACTCTAAAATTCTTGGCCAGATTTACTAAAATTTTAATCATATTTGTGGTTATATTAAATGGTCTCGTACATGTTAAAGTGTAAGTAGTTTATGAAAATAGTGTTTAATATTTTTAAACAGGTCCTAGTAGCATGGTATTACCAAATATAATTCCCTAAAGACTTCAATTTTTGTGTCGTATGTAGTTTTTCAGGTTCCTTATTTTTGTGTGTGCAAGACGATTCTTACCCTTTTATCCTTTTCATTGAAATTCAATCAGGTAGCATCATCACTGAATTCCTCCTACTGTTACATATTACATAATGACTCCTCTGTTTTTACGTGGTCTGGAAACCTTACTACTTCAGAGGACCATGAACTTATAGAAAGGCAGCTGGATTTGATAAAGGTATGATATTTCTTCCTAATAAGTTCTTTAAGTAATATGATATAGGATGTACAGATTTTTTTTTTATTTACTTAGCTAATTATCCATAATGGATGATATAATTACATGGAGATGCATCATTTTTATGGTCAGATATGCTCGTACTAAAAATTATTCTTATATCAAATTAGATTCTTGAATTACTTGGTCTTCCAAAATTTTATGTTGCATGCATGAAGAAGCTTATTTTTAGTTTTCAGGTTATTTTGGTTTAAACTGGTCTCTTTAATGTTCTTGTTTACCTGTGAAATTTCTGCAGCCAAATATGCAGTCTAAGCCACAAAAGGAAGGTTCGGAATCTGAACAATTTTGGGATTTGTTAGGAGGTAAATCTGAATATCCCAGTCAGAAACTTGCAAGGGAAGCTGAAAGTGATCCGCACCTATTCTCTTGCATATTTTCAAAAGGTAGGGAAGTAACCTTTCTGGTTTCTAGATTTGTTTTGTTGCCTTGCATGTTTGTTCGTATCTCATGTAAATTGTAAAAGTCTTTCCTTTTCTTTTCTCGCATGGCTTTGTTGCTGCAAAAATTCATGGTCGTCTGCAGGAAACCTGAAGGTGTGCTTCCTTTCTAGTCAATCATTTCTAGTGTCATACCTCCCTAGGTGTTATTCCAAGTTCTGCTTGTTTTAAAGCTGTGGTGGTTTTTAAAATTCTCATTTTCTTTATGTATTCACGTGTTACGGATTTGGAAGGGTTGTCAGTTTTCAGATGTTTTCCAATGAGTACATTGTCACGAGACTTCTGTGTACTGAAGTCTTGTGCTTTGGCTTTTATAACAAGTTCTTGTCATTGCAGGTTTCTGAGATATACAACTTCACCCAGGATGATTTAATGACTGAAGATATTTTTATCTTGGATACCCACTCTGAGATCTTTGTCTGGGTGGGGCAACAGGTTGACTCCAAAAGCAAACTGCAAGCCTTAAGTATTGGAGAGGTACCATGTACCATTTATTAGGTGTTTGGTTAGATGCAATAATTATGCATTACTTTGACAGGTGTAGCTTGTATTTGAAGTACTGCACTTTTTTCAAGTTTTTGGTCTGATGTCTATAGTTGGCTACCACTCAACCAGTTTTATCATTTATGGCTCAAAAACTCAATTAAACGTGATTTGACTTGACCCTTGGTTAGATTGTTATGACAGGTAGTTTACAATAATTTACTGCTCATATCAGCTCTGTTTTAATTTCGTTTTTGTTCGCACTTTCTACAGAAATTTCTTGAGCATGATTTTCTGTTGAAGAAGTCATCCGGTGAAACTCCAATATATATTGTTATGGAAGGGAGTGAGCCACCTTTCTTCACACGCTTCTTCACATGGGATTCTGCAAAATCTTCAGTAAGTTAAATTTCAGTTCTTGTTCAGCAATCAACTCATATTTTAGATTTCTATGTGATCTTAATGCTTTCATTTTGAATGCAGATGCATGGAAACTCATTCCAAAGGAAACTTGCAATTGTAAAAAATGGGGGTACTCCACTTCTAGATGTAAGATATCTTCAGTTCTTTTATCCTGTGTACAAGTATCTCAGAATATCATGTAGGTAGTTTTCTTTGTTGCATAATCGCTTCATGTATCTTTAATTAATGTTGGTAATTTGTTTGCCCTCTTTCTTCACATCTTTGTTTTTTCCAAGCATCTCATTTCTTTGATCTCAAGTGTGGACCTCTTTTTGATTAAACCAATAGGACATAGATGATCTTGATATTACAGTGATTAATTTTGTAACTTGCTCTTACGATTTTAATTGAATGTGTGTGTGTGAAAAGAAAGCATCGATAAGAATATGCAATTTCCTACTTGGAATTATACAATAAAAGGTATGGAACAAATACACAGATGAAGTCGGGAAAGAAATAGAAAAGGTATTTTGTGTTTACCACTAGACATGATGCTGGTGCAATTGCTCTATCTTGATTTATGCTTGCTTTAGACTGATGTTAGGTCGCATGTTAGCTCTGTGGTTGCTAATCTTCAGAAGTCTGGGTTAGCGTTTGTTAACCACCACCAACAATAAATAGACAACTAATGCATAAGAAGAAAGATAGGTGTTAAAATTTTTGAAGAGCACATAAACTCTATGGTCTGAACCTATCTTGTGATTCTTCATTGAATCTAACAATCCATTGACATGTTCCATTGACATGCTTGCTGATTTTAGTTCCCATATACTGCTGTCACCACCATTCAATTTCTGATTACTTATGCTATGCATTTTTAGAAACCCAAACGTAGAACACCCGTATCTTATGGAGGCAGATCTAGTGTACCTGACAAATCACAGCGTTCCAGAAGCATGTCTTTCAGTCCTGACAGAGTTCGAGTTAGGGGCAGGTCTCCAGCTTTCAATGCCCTAGCTGCTAATTTTGAGAACCCTAATGCCAGAAACCTTTCAACTCCACCACCAGTTGTAAGAAAGGTATATCCAAAGTCTGTGAGCCCTGATTCAGCAAAACTGGCTTCCAAATCTGCAGCTATAGCAGCATTGACTGCAAGTTTTGAACAACCGCCACCAGCACGACAAGTTATTATGCCGCGGTCTGTCAAAGGTATGCACCTTGCTTCTTGGAAGCTATTTACTTGTAAATCTCCATTCTGTATAGGTGTGTAAATTTGATATAACTACTTGCCATGGCTGAAGTGAGCCCTGAGACTCCAAAATCGACACCTGAGTCAAACTCTAAGGAGAAGCCTATAAGCATCAGAATAGAATCCCTGACCATACAGGAGGATGTGAAAGAGGGTGAAGCTGAAGATGAGGAAGGGCTCCCAATTTATCCATATGAACGCCTTAAAGTTAACTCGCCATATCCTGTAATTGAAATTGATGTGACCAAGCGAGAGGTAAAATACAAACATAAAATACAAACAGTTAGACGATACTTTTCTTCAAGCATTCATTGTTGACTTTGTTCTGAGACATTTCTGCTCGATTGCTTGCAGACTTACCTATCAGCAGCAGAATTTAGGGAGAAATTTGGGATGGCAAAGGATGCTTTCTATAAGTTGCCCAAATGGAAACAGAACAAGCTCAAAATGGCCCTTCAATTGTTCTGAGTCTCCTTTATGCCTCAGCTTTTCCTTCAGCTCCCTGCTATGGAGGCTGCCGGTAGAAAAGCTTGCCCATGAATCTGTAAAATCTATTAAAGTTGTTCCTGTGCAATAGTTGCATTTTTGGCATCCTCAATTTCTTCTATTCTTTAGTAATCTAAAGGAAACTTTTTGTTTCTTGCTGCAGTGAGCGAACGTGGTTTCTCAGAATTTAAAAGGGACAGCATCAGTGCTTTTTTAGCTGCTTCTGCCCCCAGGAAGCTTGTTTTCTCGATTGTCTAAACAAATCAGAGATTTTTGCCATTTCTCACTCTTTTCCTTTTCTTCTTTCTCCATATGGTGGTGTGAATGTCGAACTCTACATAATTTTTCCCCTTCCTTTTTTCGGTTTGAGTTAGTTCATCGGTATTCTTTTATGGTTACAGGTTGATTGCGAGCTTGAGTTTTTGTTTTTCATTTTCGGATCACATCGGATTGTTTTCAGTAGAGTAGGGGATTGAGAATGAAGAAGATTTAGGTTTATTGTACAACTGAGGATGTAAGTGTGTAGAGCAGTGTAAAACCAGTCCACTCATCATTTGTTTCCGATTGAAAGCGTGTTTCTTTCCTTCTCGCTGTTCTCTTCTTCTCCTTTTTTTTTTATTTTTTATTTTTTAAATATGAGTTAAGGATACCACCCAATTATATAATACTTAAAAAAAAAAAATTTGACTGATTGTGTGATCCCAAATATTAAGTCATTGATATTATTAACAGTATTTGGAATTCTTTTGAATAAAATGTTCCGAATTTATGATTGCCGGCTTGATTTTTGGTAGATTTTGATTTTGATATCCTCTTTTTATTCAAAATAAACAAAGCAACTCATAGAAAATATTATGGAAAGTTATTTTTCATGGAGAAGATATAAATTTCTTTTGTTAAAAATGCTCATTAGCACTAATAATATTCAGATCTGTATAGTAACAAAACCATTTTTGAAGTGTTTTTTTTTTAATTTTAATAAATGATTGAAAATTATATAAAAAAACATAAAAAGTTGCGAAGATAATAAATATTTTATAAGAAATTTAAATCACAAGTCATAATATTTATTCATCTCCAATTTAAGTTTTTTTTTTAATTTTAATAAATGATTGAAAATTATAAAAGAAACATAAAAAGATGGGAAGATAATAAATATTTTATAAGAAATTTAAATCACAAGTCATAATATTTATCTTAATTTTTTGTGTAAGTAATAATCTAACTATAAAAATATTACTTTTATTTCATTGAAATTAAAAATAATCACGAAAAACTTATTAACTTGAAAAAGAGAACATTGTATTTTGGATTTGTGATAAAAAAAAAGTATGTTTAAGATATTAACTAAATAAAAAAAATGAAAGAAAATAATTATATAAATAAAATATTGTATTAATGATCTTTCTAGTTTTCAAGTGAAAATATTATAAAAGAAAACTATAAAAATATCAAATATATGATTTTAAAACTTATTGTAAATTTGAAAATATGGTTTTTCAATTCCTAGAGCTTTAATAATCTTGATTGTAAATTTTGTCCCTTCTCTGGCCAACGGGCAACAATCAAACTTGAGTAATAGAGTAATAATTTAGCATAAAATAATTTAAAAAAAATGAAAATTCACACACACCCACAGAACTAGACAACTATGTTGATGTTTTCAATTCTCTCAAAAAGAGTAATTTACTTTTTACTCTTACTCTTTAACCGCAGTTAGTGTAGAGTAATTTACTTATTACTCCTTAACCTTCCTGTGAAATAAATTAATAAATAAATATCACAAATACAAGAAAGAAAAAAGGGAAAAAGGAAAAGTGCAGTGCCGCTAGTACCATATAAAAATATCGCCAAACGAGAAGACAGAAAATACAGAGAGAGAGAGCTAATAATAATAGAAGAAGAAAATAAAAGGAAAGGAAACTGATAGTTTAGGCAGTGGAATTTGGAGTACTTATAATATAATAATAATAATAATGAAAGAAAATCTAAGACAAGTGCGAGAGAGGGGGGGAGAGGGCGGAGGTAAAGGGGTGAGAATGGCGGGGAGTGGTAGCGAGAGAGTAGCGGTGGAGTTGTGTAAAGGCATCAACGGCCTTGATAAGGTTGTGCTCCGCGGGCCACGTGGCTCTTCTGCTGAGGTATTGATTTACAACAACAGCAATGACATACGCCACCTCTCTCTTTCATTTTTTATGATCTGATAGATTTTTGTTTTTATTTTTGTGGAACATTTTTACTTTTGTTATCTTTTTTATGATCTGGAAACTGTAATTTTATTCTGAAAGATTTAATTCAAGATTGAATGGCTTTAATTTTCGTGACCAATCTCTGTGATTCTTGTTCATCTTGATTTTGTATTTGGCGATGGAAGATATGAATTTTGGAGGAACACTTGAATTCATTCAGCATTTCTTGTATATAATAAAAATGCATTAGGGTTTCTAATGTTGATTGTGCTCAAATTTAGGGAAAAAAGCTTAGAAATATCCCATTTTTAATCATCAGAACTGTGCTTTTTATCTTTTGATAAAGTTAGACGTCATAGTGATTAGGGCGTCTTTTGCATGTTCTTCAATCCGAGAAAACTGAAGTAAATGCAATCTAACCTGTTTCTAGGAATTTAGATTGGATTGGGTACTTTCCATCTAAAAGAAATATGTTGGTTTTTTTATTTATTATTGCACAAATAAGGAGAAAGATTCAAAGATGATGTTGAACTGTGCTTAATCATTGTTGTGCCAATGTTGTGCTGTATAGTTGAGTTGTGGCCAAGAAAAAATAGCATTCAAGTTTATGTAAATTAGATTATGGTGCATGCCAAGGTATTTATTTACATCAATGATAATATTTTTCTTGTTTCTCTAGGTGTATTTGTATGGCGGTCATGTGACATCCTGGAGGAATGACAATGGAGAGGAGTTGCTTTTTGTCAGCAGTAAGGTGCTATGCAACATTCTGTTTATTTGCACCATTCCTCTTTGTTGTGCACGTTTCATTTTGGAATTTCATGAAATTGTTTCCCATTATCAATCCTTAAGCAAATATTTATAATATATGTTTTTTTTTTGTAATATTTGTAACCAGACTGTAAATTAGATGCAAAGAATGATGAAGAAATAATTAGTACGTAGTTTTCCATCCTTTAAACTAGAACACGAGTGGACAGTTATTGCACCCTGGAGGCATCCTGTACTCAAACTATCACTTGTAATGGTATAGTTAAAAAAAAAAGAAAAGAAGGTATAGGGAAATATAAATTGGTTCACAAGATGTTAGGGTATCTAAATGCTTCTTTAAAATTCACCCCGCTGTGCTGAACTCCATTGTTTTTCGAGAAAATAAAACCTCTAATCTATATAAAGTGTATGTAGTGTCTTAACTTCAGATTGCTAAAAATCATTAGAGATTCAGTTACGGGATTTGGTTCTCCTTGCACTGTAGTGAATACATTTAATATCTTGCCATCTCTTGTTGGCGTGGATTTTTGTATTTGCTTATGCTGTTATCACAATACTGCCATGTTCTTTTTCACCACTTTGCTTAGATGATGGGAGAAGGGTTAATTGACTTGTGACATCTTTCCTGAGTTTACTTTGCTGTTGGTCCTCCCGTCTGAAATACTGTCTGAAAAACTAAACTGACAATAATCAATATCTCGTGCAGGCAATATTCAAACCTCCAAAGGCAATTCGAGGCGGCATTCCAATATGCTTTCCTCAAGTATGTACTTACTCGGCATCTTTTATTTTCAAGATTTTCAATTTGCTTCATCCTCAGTTCTAAAGCTTGCTCGAAATTTGCAGTTCGGAAGTCATGGTTCCCTTGAGCAGCATGGATTTGCCAGGAATAAGTTTTGGAGCATTGACAGTGATCCACCTCCATTTCCAACAAATTCAAAGTCCTTTATTGATTTGATCCTTAAGCCGTCTGAAGAGGATATGCAGAAGTGGCCTCATAGGTGAATTCAAAGTCCTTTATTGATTTGATCCTTTCCACTCCATATTCCCAATGGGATGAACAGTCATTTATTAGATCATCTTTCTCTTTACTGTTAGTTATGAGTTTCGTTTGAGGGTAGCTTTGGGACCCGGGGGAGATCTGATGCTGACATCTCGAGTTAGGAATACGAATGCTGATGGAAAGCCTTTTACATTTGCATTTGCTTATCACACATATTTCTCTGTTTCAGACATCAGGTAATTAATTAACTTGCTACATACCTCCTAATATCATTAAAATTGTCATTGTTTTTCTATCCATGCTTACAGATAGCCTTAATTTTCTCTTAGTAGAAGTTGCATTTTTCTGCATTATCAGTATCTTTATCTATGTATAGTTGTGTCTGCATTGGTTTCATAAATTTATTCCTTTAGCTACCATTTAGATCCTTGATCAGAAAGTCTTAATATGATCACAAGTTTGATGTCATCTTTGACAATAATATGGCATGGAAATTGGAAGAATATTCTGTTCTATGCTTCTAGCTAGAAGAAATTCTGTGTCATATATTTTTTGACTTGTGATTTTGTGCACGTATTTTCTTAGTATTCTGTAGGTTAGAATCCTTTATAAATCTTATTTGCTTGTTTACAGTGAAGTGCGGGTTGAAGGTTTAGAGACACTGGATTATCTTGACAACTTGCAAAATAAGGAACGTTTTACTGAACAAGGGGATGCCTTAACATTTGAATCTGAAGTAGGTTAAGAATACAGGTTTCCCTTATGCTGGCGTTCTTCTGCTTGCAACGTCTTAATTTGAGCATTTATGCATGTATAGGTTGACAAGATATACCTTAGCACTCCTACTAAAATTGCAATTCTGGATCACGAAAAGAAGAGAACCTTTGTACTACGCAAAGATGGAATTCCAGATGCTGGTAAATTTGACAATTCTTTTCAACTTTGTTAAAGGGACCTTGTTAAGAGTAAGGATTTGTTTTCTCCCTAGTACAGATGAAGTAGCATAGCCAATGGACTGATTAAAAAATTAGATACAAAATCCTGATCTACTTCTAAACATGGAATTTCTTTTTCATAATGATGCTACCATATCCTTTTGTAATTTAATCCCTGGTTTGTTGTTACCCTCCCACCATTACTTTTTTCTGGCAATTGCTTTCCAAATTCATTTAGAACCTATATACCATTTCACATGGGAAAATATTTGGCTCTACTTGGTTCTACTTCATTTCTCTTCTTAATTTTATATCCATGCTCTCAATATCTAAATTTAAGAGCACTTGGAAATCTTAAGTTTGCCTCTGAAGTAACTTTCATCAATATAGCAGTTGAGAGCTCTTTCTGCTCAGTGATGTAATCTTAATTTCTTTTTCTTACATGCAGTGGTGTGGAATCCATGGGATAAGAAGGCAAAGACTATGGCTGATTTTGGAGATGATGAGTACATGCACATGCTGTGTGTGGAGGCTGCTGCTGTCGAAAAACCCATCACACTAAAACCTGGTGAGGAGTGGAAAGGAAGGCTGGAACTTTCTGCGGTTCCTTCCAGCTATTGTAGCGGTCAACTTGATCCTCAGAAAGTTCTTCAGAGCAGCTAACAAGGATCCTTGATTTTGATATACATATTTTGTACAGCTACATGGGCTGAAAGTTTAAAGTCAGCACTCTGAATATGTAGTTGGTGCCATTCAGGACTGGAAGTCACTCACATTTGTGTTGATGGCTCAATTATGCCTTTGCTTGAGAAGATGTTGTTGAAACTCGAATGTTGTATTTTCTGTAGATCACTGCTGTGAAATGAGATGGTCCTTCCCTTTAATTTCTTACTTGATATGGTCCAGCGCTATGCCGGGGTTTATATATTTCTGTGTCAAAAACAATGTTTAAGCACTGAACGTACTGAACGCACATTTCAAATAAATAAAACAAATAACTTAAATTATAGTTCCAACTAGGTTTGATAAGCTGATTTTGTTTGATAAGCTGATTTTATTTTAATGAGATGATGAAAATTTTTGGTAATGATAACAATCATACAAAATAGCAAAAAAAATGAATTTGAAAAAAAAATATTTAAAAATATTTAATTGAATAAAAATAGATAAAAATACATATAAATTTAAGTAATATGTTAATTCTCAAAACTCATGATAATTTATATGTTAATTCTCAAAACTCATGGTTGAAGTTAATATGATATTAGAATAACTCATGGTTGAAGTTAATATGGTATTAGAATAATTTGATAAAAAAAATTCAACCAATACTAATATTCAACAATGATATTATAAAAAATAAATTCTAAAAAATGATATCAATACATGTTAATTTTTTAAATTATAACTTGAGTTATTAGATTAGAAATACATATATAAAAAAATAAAATCTAAGTCTCAAATAAATTAAATATCAAAAAATCAATCAATATTATTATTACTATTATTATATATAAAGACTTCAAGAAGCCATTATTATTGCTTGTAGTTCCATAGTTCCCCTAACAACAAGCAATAGGGTTGGCGTATTATGATCCTTTCAGAGGCGGATTTGTATTCCAAAAATTAAAGTCGAAAATTTTCAAAACATAAAGGAGGTCTTGCAAGAACAATAACCTTCTATTAAATACAAGGGAAACCATTGGTATGGTTCTAATTTCTTCCTCGAAAATTATTAAATTTCTTCCTCGAAAATTATTATTATTTTCTATCAAAGTCTTTCAATACGATATTTCCTTTAGTCAGTTCTATGTTAACTCAACCCTTAGTTATGCTAACTTCTTTGCCTATTAGCATTATATTGGAAGACTTCTTTTCTAATGGGACTTTAGAATCACACACACACACACACTCATACACAAATACATAGCTGTCCTCTTTTGGTCTTGCTTTACCAAAGAGTAATACTAACTTACTGCTGTTTTTTGGACCACTTTTAGTGTTTTTCTAGGTTGTTAAATTTTTAGTTTCAATGGTGCTTTTAGGTTAAAAATCCCCTGCCCTCAATTTTTTGTCCATCGGGGTGGTGGTCAAATTTTGAACAAAACAGACAATGTATTACTTTTTTATTTTCTTTTCTTTTAACGGAAACAAGTCATCAACCCTTAAAAGAAAAAAAAATCTAGACAATGGATTACTTAAATTTTTTGGTATTTTTCTAAAATTTTATTCTTTAAAAGTTGATAAATTTTTAATTAGTATTCATGATTTATTTTGATTTAATTTTATATAGCTATTATGATCTCAAATAAAGGTTTTGTATTTAATTGATGTTTAATTTTATAAATATTTATTTTAATTATTATATAATTAAATAAAAAATATATTAAATCCGATTAACTTCATAATCCGGTTTTGGTGCTGTTGGCTCCTCGGAACAATCCTCAGGTCGAAGTCACTGAGAGAGGTCAGAGTCTCTTGGTCCTTTTAGGCCTATAAAAGGGACCATGACAGCAGCCCTGGCATGTTGTTCTCACTGTCATGTTTTTCTTGAAGTAATCATTGTCCTTGCCGTCATGTTTTCCTCGTATTGTTGTTGTTGAAGTGTGAATGGGTCCTTGAATTCGAGTCATCACTGCCGCGTTAAGACACAATTTATTTGTTTTACTTAATTTTTTCTATAGTGGCTTTCTCTGCAGTATATAACCATACCAGAGTTTTTAAGCCTGGTTTGATGATGGACCTTCTCTAAAATCTGGATTATAAGCTTTGCCTGAATTATTTAGGTAAATTTCAATCAAAATAATATTATTTTAATTAAAAAATAAATAATTAATAGGTTATACTCAAGTTTTTGACTAGATTATTAGAATTTATAATTTTTTTTATTTTTTTAAATCTAGCTTAATTCTAGTCTCAAATTAATCAAATTTTAAACCAACCCAAATCAAGTTTTAAAAATATAAACTTTATACAGGTCCTTGTATTTATATTGTATCTGTATTAGGGACTTGATGCTTGGTCATATTTAGCACAAGAGATGGGATGATAACCCTCAAGTCTAGACTTCCTTATGGTTTTTTTCTTAATGTAATAAAAGTATAATAGCGATTTATATAAAAATATATTAAAATAAAAAAAATTATTTTTATTATTAGTAAATCAAAAGATCTAGAAATAGAAAAAAATAATTTTAAATATTAAAAATACAATTCTAACCACGTTAAATAATACTTTAATGAATTTTAAATGCAGGATATTAGTGACCAAATGAGTGAGTGGTTTGATTTGAGTAAAGAGTAACCAACAAAAGAGCAAATTGTCTACCCAAGTCAAACAAAGGTGGCTGACTTTGATTTTCGATGGAAGGCACGAAACCCCATATGAACTCATCTTGATTGTTGAACCTAAGATAATGTCGCCAGTCCTTGTCTTCGGCACCTTCTCTGTTCTTCATCATGGCCTAAAACTTCTGCTTCCATGCTTTCCATTTTCTTGATGTTTAAAATGATCGAAACATATAAAGGAGGAAAGAGGTTTGAAGAGGGTAGAAGGCGATAGGAGAGGGACAGTCCTGTTATGATTGGATCTTAGCTTTCCTTCTAGTTTTGGCCTGCATCGCATCGCCCCAGAGAGTGAGAGAGAGTAAAGTCAAGACCCTTGTTCGAATGTCACATCCTACTCACCTTTTCTGCGCAGATTGATGGCATGTGGCAGCCTTGTGGGATAACATGGTAACATGTAGGCATGACTTGATATGTTCAAGATGAGACTGTCATCACTTCTAGAAAAAACGGAGATGGAATGGCAACTTTTGTTGCTGATATATTATTTGCACTGAAAAATTAGATTTTATTTCTTTTTTTTTTATTTTTTTTTAAGGCAAGCCCATTAAAAATTAATTTTCAGTGGAATTTCTAGATGTTCATTCCATTAGAAATGCTCCAGCTTTCTGCATTTATCTTATGAAATGGGTGCGAAATTACGAATAAAATGATGATGTCTGTCAAGGTTTCCGGTCAACGCTTTCACCTATATCTTTTGAGCTCAATGTTAAAATTCTGTCAACCCTTTACATTTAAAATTCTGATCCAACCCACAGTGTTAATAATCTAGTAATAATATCTTAGTCATCCTCTTTTGTATTATGTAAAGGACAGTTTAGAGAACGTGGAAACTTGTTCTGCTTGCCTTGATGGGCAATGTTAAGATTCCATGAGGTTAACATGTATTTTTGTTAAAATTTAAGATTTATTTACTTTAAATTATTATTATTAATGTTTTTGAATTCTCTTAACGAGTTAATATCAAAATAAATATTAAAAAATAAAAAAATATTATTGTAATTTATTTAAAAACACTTAAAAAACAACTTTTACAACACTTAAAAAAACAGAAACATGAAGTGCAAAAGAAGTGATTAAATTTTCTTGCTGAAATGATGAAAACAAGACAAGTAATTGGTCATGTTTGTGATAAGAAAATTGATGGAGCTTGGCCATGCATGAATAGGATTTAGAATAGGTCATGACTTGAAAAGAATAGAAATGGTGAAATCACTGCTTTACAAATGTTCCTCCCATAGCCTTTTGTTTTTTTTTAATCATTCTTCGCCGTATTTACTCAGATTTTGGTTTCGATGTTTGCTCGCTTTGAATTATAATGGATCCATATGAACTTGCCGTCGTGTTATATATTTTAAAGCTCGACAGTGATTTGATGTGATTTCAGTGTTGGATAGACCCTCGTCCATGTTGGAAGTGATGAAAGGGTCCGACAATAGGCTAATAATGATTTATTTTAAAAATTATTTTCAATATTATTACTTTAAAACAATCTAAATAAAAATTAATATTTTTATAAGTTTAATTTCTTGAAGTTTTTAAAATTCAATTTCTTCACCTTGAAAATTCTAAGTTCTAGAGGTATAAACAAAAATAAATATTGTAAATTAATATTACTGATAACTTCTTGATGATTATAGCAATAAAATAATTCAATAAAAAATTTTTAATTATAATAATGAAATAATTAGTTATATTGATAAATACTGATAAAATAAAATAATTAAAAGATAAAAAGACTTTTATCATTAGTGTTATTGGATTTATTATGAATTGATATTTATAATTTATTTTGATTTACTTTTTATAAAGTTATGATAATATTATGACTAAGATCACAGATTTAACAAATAAGCTTGAATAGATATAATATATCACCATCTTAATATTTAAAATAAATATTATTTAATATATCATTTTATAATTTTTTTTTTCTAAATCTTACAATACATATCATTTTCATGGTTATTTTTTTAATTAGAAAACATGTTAATAATATTTAAATATTTTTTTATATTAAAAAACTAATTTGACTAATAATATAATATGTGCCAATAATCTTGTTTTCTATAGTTCACCCTTATACTAAATATATCCAAATTATATGATACGGTAGAATCTAATGTTGATTCGCTACCACCTTTTTCTTTTTTCCTTTGTTTTTTAACTTTTTGAATTTGGATTTTTTTTTATTATTTTTTTTTTCAAAACATAACACTTACACCAAAACATTGAGAAGGTTTTTAAAGTAAAAGAGAAAAAAATAATAAAATAAATTCTAGGTAAAAACTGATAAAATTTTAGTCAAGACAAATCATATGTAATATCAAAATTATTTTTATTTTTGGGTATATAGGTCTCACACAAGAGAGTTTATAAAAGTTATTAAATGGAATTTGAAAGGGTATTTATAAATATAATAATGATTATTTTTTAAAATATTTTTCATTTGAAAATACATCAAAATAATATATATTTTTTATTTTAAAAATTTATTTTTATATTAACACATTAAAATAATTTATAAATACTAAAAAAATATTTTTAAAAAATTAAAATATTTTTAAAACACAAAAAAACATTTTATTATATCTTATAAAATCGCAGCATCGTATAGATGGCATGGCATGAACTATTCACAAACAAATAAAAATGCATTTGCGGGGTTCGGTGTAATAATTCCAAGCTTGCAAGATACAGCCTTCTACTAATCATTTGTAATTCAATAATCAATCAAGTTCCAACCCAATTTTTCATTCCTAGTGTTTCCATTATTAAGAAGATTAAAGGCATCAATCACTTCATAATCACTTCATACAAGATACGAATAAAAGACAGAACGAAATCAATAGTTCAAGAAAAATAATATTTGAAGCCTTTGCACAAGGATTACAAGTGGAGAAGGAGGATTAAAATAAAAGGACTACACCCCCATTCACCTCATTCGAGAACTTATAAAACATTTTAGTTGTAAAGAAATATATGAGCATGTTCAGGGAGCATTATCGTCCTCTTAATCAATTAATATGGTTGAAAACAATTACAAATTTCCACTATCAGATTTTTGCGTGCTAGTGAAGGATTTGTTTTTTTATTGGTATTTAGACACTTATTCTGTCAATAAAACCTTTATAGAAAGAATCATGAATGATACATTTTCTTAAAAAATTTATCGTTTGTGATTTTTATTTTATTTATAAATCCTTCAGTGATATAATCACTAATAATTTTACATGTGAAAACGTGCCAAACAAACAATATTTTCCAGCATAATTCTGTCAATACGTACAATGGTCATTTTATTCATATCATTGACGGAATCAATGCGTTCATGATTTACATGTTACCAGTGGTATTTCTTTAATTATTTTCAAATTCTTTAAAACTCTTCAAGGTTTCAATCCACTTGTTATTTCATCTATAATAGTCAATGATATTTTATATAATTTTTTTAAATTCTTTAGAATTTTTTAATGGACGTAGTTGGTCAATAATTTATTTGATAATTTTTTAAATGAAATAAAAAATTAAAAAATTAAAAAAAACAAATATTTATTATAAATTTAAAACTTACATATTTAAATACAATTCATCTAGAGGATAAAAATTCAAAAAAAAAATAAATCTTTATTAGACCAAGTGAGCAAAGAAGAGGACCACAAACAACATTTTCATGTACAGTTGTCATGATTTGGTCCGGTTTAGTTTTCTTAGCATTATGTTGTTTTATCTTATTATTATGCCAATTCTTTTAAATTTGAACTTGTTGTCATGCAATCATAAGTTCAAGTTTTTTCTACTCAAGATTTTTAGAAATCTCACTCCACTAATAGAATGATATTTTCATTAACAATTTCATCACTAATTATATTGTATGAGCATCCTTACATTTATAAACATAAAATTTTAATTAAAATTAATAATTCAAAAATTATTTATTATTATTTATCTTTTAATCATATAAAAAAAATTATAAAGTAATTGGGTTTTTATTGAGCAACGTACTTCCCAATACATAAATATCTTTGAGAACAAACACTTCCTCTACGAGTATAAGCCTATATGAAGAAATGATATTTGTGTCTTGGTGTCTAGTTATGGTCAGTACCTAACAATTTATAATCATCAGAAATGCTTCTAGAAAAACTAACAATATTTGTATTCGTATTGTCCACTAATAACTTTTTTCTTGACATCTTAGCAAAGTAAAGCATAAAAAAGTTAATAACATTTCTTATTTAAAAAAAAAAAGCAATAATGCGAGAGATTATTTAAAATTTATATACCTATATACAAGCATCATTAAAAAAAAACTATAAATCAATTGATTTTATTAATGACTAATATGTTTTTATAAATTTCTTATTTTATAAGATGAGCAGGGCAATGAATTGAACAAGGAAATATATCATTAAAAAAAAATATTCTTTGTTACATATAGTCAAAATAAACATACTCCATCTAATTTTAGAAAGGTGCATAAGATGGTACTCTCTTGGTTATCTCTTTTCCTTATATTAGATGTTCATGATGAATATAAAAAAGGAAATCCAGAAGACTAAAATAAAAATAATAGTTTTAGATTATCTACCAATGTTATTAATTAAATATTAGAACTGAACTAAGAAATTAACAAAGGTAATACTAGAAGAACTTTTAAATAATAATTATTTGTAAATATCGAATGGCTATCAAAAAATACAACATAAAAGCCTAAAACCATTATCCATAATAATTAGGGCATAAAATCATCCTGGATTTCTTCCAACCTTAATTTTCAAAACTATAGGGTTAAAACTACAAGTTTTGTTATCTCAAATCTTAACAAAATCATGTCCAAGTAAAACCATTAGCAATAAAAAAAAACAAAAAAAATATAAATAAAATCATATTTAATTATGCCAAAGAAAACAAATTCAACCAAAACTTGTTGCTAAAATAGATGCATGTATAAAACAATATTTTTCTTTGAAAAATCTTATATCATAATGATTAATTTCTTAAATCTATCTCTTCAACAAGAACAAATTTCATGCAACATTTTGTAACACAAAATACAAAAAATTATAGATCATGTTACTAACATTTCATCTAATTTGATCCACATTCTTTTAGAATGGTTTTGAAGTTTGAACCAAGTAAACTAACAAACTACAAATTCAATTATTATAGATTATGGTACACCAAATGCAAATTTCAGATTATGGTATACCAAATGCAAATTTCAAATGTTTCCTAGGGTATGTAACACTAGTCTCTACAAGACTAGATCATATGAAAGTGATGCAATAGTTACATAATAACCACATAAGATTAAAATATAACATCGGCAAATATGATTCTAAACATTGTTGAACATAAAATTGTACAAATGCAAATTATTGTTCTATTTTTTTTATTCTAAATTAATTTACTCAAGTTAGAAATACAAATATGGTGAGGGGGAGCAAAGAAAAATACCAAGTCATACCTGAAATTATAATAAATTATACATCATGACTTATAATTTATTAGACTTCTATAATTTATTATAATATTTATACCCTTCAATTCCATTAATATTACTCAATTACTTAGACATCTCATCTCAATATCTTAATATCAACTCATTTAATAGACTATATCCTTTAAACTTATTAGAATATAATTCCTTAACATAAATCGTACTATTATATATCTTTCTATCTTAACTATGCTCTTTAATATAAAAGACATGTTAATTGACAAAATACTTGTTATAGAACTTAACATTTTCCTCGGATCCAAACATAATAAATTCAAACTATGACTAACATTCTTTCTCAATTGATTAACTTGATACACAATAATAACCATTAGCAGTGAAAAAGAAAAGTTATTGAAATTAAGTAGTATGAGACATAAAAATTATTAAGTAGTACTTATATGTGTTTTGAACCATGTTGCAAGTTGTGTATCTAATAATTGAGAAATTTGAGATTCAATAAGATGTTTATTTTGATATAATAAAAATTAACGATGTTGCTTATAATGAATTTTCAATATACCAATTTATAAGAGTATAGGATAAAAATTATATAACAACATATTATTCAATTGACAAAATATTAAATGTACCCATTAAATCAAGCATTATTTATTTCATTATATAACACCAAAGTCACAAAATCAAACTCAATTTCATCAAACTATAAATTAAAACAATATTTTAAAATCTCAAACAAATTTATATGGGAAAACACTATAAAACAAATAAACAAAAAAAACTACAAAAAAATATCAAAAAATCAACATTTTAAAAATAAATTACAACAAAAAATAGATAGTTTTGCTTATTTTATATGGTGATTCTTTAAAAAAAAAATGAATCAAAACAAGAATGTTAAGAGAATGAGTGTTGGGGTGGCCGAATTTGTGATGATGAGAGTTTGATTTGTGACAAAAATAAGGGGAGTTGATGCTAACCTCGTGATCACATAGTCATGCAATCTACAATCAAGATTAAGATCTAATCCCCGAAAGTTGAAATAGGTTTGATAGAAGTGTTACACAATGAAAACCTATCCCAAGAAACTAACACTATTGAAATGAAGTTGAATAAAGCCTCAAAGCCAATTAATGTTCGATAAATTAGGTTTAGTTCATTCAAAAAGAAAAAAGATACAAGTTTCTTTCTTAAATGTTAAAAAGTATTATTCATCAATGACTACTAAAATTTAGTCTTACAAGTGTTTAAATAGTTCTAAAAAACTAATCCTAATTGATCTGTCTTTGTGGGCTAAATGACTCATTTATAAAAAACGATTTAAAACCTTTATTAGTAAACTCAAACCCTGATCTAAATAGACCTTGGATCCTAACTGGAAATAAAGTATTAATTAAACTCATATAAGTCTTGAGTTGTAGATAACAAAAAATAAAAATAAGGCCCACAAGTTATAATTCTTTATCCGCCACCGACCCTTGTTCCTTATGTAGCTAGGATGAATAATAAATTCTTATAAGAAACAGATTTTAGATCATTAATGAATAGTTCCCACATTTGAAAATTATATTGCAGCTTATTAAAGATCTTTGTAGAACTAGAAAATTCTCAAAACAAACTACCACATTCTTGTAAAAAGGATTTTCGTTTAATAGGACATCCACAAGTAAAAAGAAAATAAATAACAAAATCTATATAGCCTGTTTTGACCTTCCGAACTCCAATTCACCTACAAGTTTACCCTAACATAGAAAAATACCTCTAGAATCTTATGCTCAATAACAACTCGATCAAATAGTTTAATTAAAAGTTATGCTCAATAACATAAAACTAGATAGTAGGAAATCTTACACCAAAATTTGAATTTGACCTTGCTTGGATCGTAACTTTCCATCTCTTTTCAAGATGATTTATCCTCAAATCACCAACAGGTTTAATGGACAATTCATTAGCTTCTTGTTGAAGCCTTTAGAGTTCTTTTCTTGCACGCATTGGCATTTAACAACATTGTATGAAAGTAGTAGTTGATAATAATTCAAAAAAAGCATGCATTGTCATCCAGTTACGTATATATTTTTGAATGATTATCATTGTTGTTCTCTTTTGTTTTTCATCTTTTTGGCACTGAATTGAAGCTCTCTAGTCTTCGCGGTCTTTATTTTTTTCTTTATAAATCTTTCTAATTCATACAACCTGTTTTGATCTATATTGCAAATCTTTTCTGAACTCTAATTCACCTGAAAATTTATCTTAACATAGACAAATACCTTTAGAATCTTCTAGTAAAGTTTCAGCTCGATCTAATGGTTTGATTTGAAGTTATACTCAATAGTATAAAACTAGAGGATAGAAAATCTTATTCAACAATTTGAATTTGACCTTACTTGGATTGTATCAAAAATTGTATGTTGTTTTTAACAAAATAAAAAAAAAACAAAAAGAAAAGGAGGGATAAGGAAAGGTGGTTGTCTATTAGTTTATAATTTAAATATTATTGATAGATTTAACTATAAAAATTAGTAATGAGCATATTTTATCAATAATTTCATCTGTAATAATGATATATCATTTTATTTTTTTATTCTCTTATTTTTAATTGTGATTTTTCAATATTTATTAACATTAATTTTTTATCATTATAAATTATTAACGTATTTTTTTATTTTAATAATTCTATTTATATTTAATAATTTTCTAGTAGCATTATTAACTGTGAATATACGCTGTCCATGATAATCTTATAGCTAGAAAACAAAATTATATCCAGTCAAGTTGATAATTAATGGTACGTCTGCCATGTTAATGTACAGGAAAAGAAAATGACAGTATAATGTAATTATAGCTGTACATGGCAAGCTTGCATGCAAATTGTCAACTGATCACATGATAGACAGTCATTTAGAAAGATTCACATTGACCATTTATAAATAAAGAAAATAATTCAAACCAAATTAATGCACCCTTATTTTTTTTTCGTTATATCATTTTAGTTAGTTTTGGGATTGATTATTATTTGTTCTTTGCAATATGCAATTTCTATTTCAGGCATAGAACAATTCTTCAATTACCACCTAGCTTTCTATTGGTCCCCAATCAAAAAGCTTTACCAATTGGGTCCTTCATTTAGTAGACATCGCCCAACAAACACTCGGCTTAAAATTTGTCTTTAGAACTCCAAACAAAGACTATTAAATTGGGTTCCCTTCTATTTGGAAATTTCCAATTAATCCTACCCTTCAACAAGGACCAATCTTTGTTAATCATTTTCATCATAAATTTTAAAGACAATGATTAATTGGATAATGTGTTATAGGTGAGGATTCAATTGGAAATTTCTTATGTTTGGGATGTAATTAAGAATTAGATGATAGTTAGGAGTCTATATGCTGCATTTTGGAAAAATAAAACACTTGGTTTATTATATAAACCTTTTGTTTCTAATCTGAGATATTTGAATTCTGGTCCTACAAGCAATTGAAGAATTTAAAAGATAAGAAAAAGTCCTACATTTGTTTGCCATTTATTAATAAAAACAAAAACAACAAGGAGTGAAGGCAGGAAAGCACACAGTTTCTTCCTCTGATTTTGTTCACCTTACCTTAATCCATTTAGGATTGCTATCTAAATAAAAATCGATTAAAATGCAAAAAAAATTATTAATTTTTTTTTGTTTTTGTATTTTTTTAATGTATTTATATTATAAATAAATTTTTAAAAAATAAAAAATATTATTTTAATATATTTTTAAATAAAAAATACTTCAAAAATAACTACTAATGTATTTTTAAACACCTATTAGATGGTCTGGACGTCGTCTTTTCTGGGAAGAGAGCAGGTGGGCGCTAACGTGCAATAGAGCTGGCCAAGAAGAAGACAGCCATCTCTTTATTTTAATCGCCGCATTATCCAAAGACTAAAGAACAACATTTCGTGAAGTTAATAGCTTCTTAGCCCTCCCGTGGATTTCTTCCATGCAAGCATATTCACATGCAATCCTTCCAACTAATCCTAAAAAAAGAAAAAAAGAACAGACGGCTTCTTAAATAAATAACTTCAATTCCCTTGATGGGTCAAGAATTGTACTCTATACGTGTAATGTGCCAACTGTATAATACCAACTTGTGCCACGACCACACTCCATCCTCAGTGTTAGAGGATTGTTATTGGCAAGAGCGTACACTGAAGACTTTGTTCTTTAATAATCATCATTTTACAATCAGTGCTTCTTGTTTCAGCCTGTCTTGTCCGTGGAATGTCTACCTATATATGTACATGTATTGATCTACTCATCTTTTAAGAAAAGCATATTAATTTGTGAAACCAGAAACAGAAGCAGAGTGTCATGGGAAATCAAAAATTGATTGTTCTATCAGTACTAACTCTCTCTCTACTAGTCACAATTGCTTCTGCTCAATCGTCTCAGCTTAGACGAAACTTTTACCAGAATATTTGTCCTAATGTGGAATCACTCGTCCGCTCTGCTGTCCAGAAAAAGTTCAGCCAGACCTTTGTGACTGCGCCGGCAGTTCTTCGACTCCTCTTCCACGATTGCTTCGTCCGGGTCAGTAGTTCTCTTTCTGATGATCCCTTTTCTTGTTCTTGTTTTTCTTCCGATATCCTACTTCTTTAATCGAGTTTCTGATACGTAGAAATCTTTACAATTTTTCCGTTGTAAGGTGCTCATAGCTTTAAGTTTTAATGTCTCTTTCTTCGCATCAGGGATGTGATGCTTCGGTGCTGCTTTCGTCACCATCTAACAACGCAGAGAAGGACCACCCTGATGATATTTCGCTTGCCGGTGATGGGTTTGACACTGTGATCAAAGCCAAGGCAGCTGTTGATAGCAATCCTCGATGCAGAAACAAAGTTTCATGTGCTGATATACTAGCTCTTGCGACTAGAGATGTTGTAGCCTTGGTATGCAAATTCTCTTCCCTTCATTCATTAGCCTGTCAGTATAATATGTAAATCATTTTTGTCCAGAAACTTTGTCGGCTAGCTCATAGTAAAATAGCTTCGAGATATTATTGCAATTCATGGGAAAATGTTGCTCGGAGTAAAAGAGCAACACCAGCATCTTTCAGCATATTTAATATTATGTTTCTAACTCAGCTACACATGTTTACATGAAATCAGGCGGGGGGGCCATCTTATTCAGTTGAATTAGGAAGACGTGATGGGAGGATATCTACAAAAGCCAGTGTTCAAAGAAAACTCCCTCATCCCACTTTCAAATTGGACCAGCTGAATTCAATGTTTGCTTCCCATGGTCTCTCCCAGACTGATATGATTGCTTTGTCAGGTATCTAGAGTCTTATACTCTTCAGTTATTTTACTTCAAACTCGTCATAAAACTCTGCAGAAATTTGCTTGAAATGAAATCACCAAAATATACATAGTTGTGATTCTTAACATAATTTTTCCAAAGCCATTTCTAGCTTCTGAAAAGTTTGCGTTGATATCAGGTGCCCATACACTTGGATTCTCTCATTGTAGCCAATTTGCCAACAGGATTTACAAATTCAACTCTCGAAACAGGATTGACCCATCTCTAAATCTGCAATATGCTATGCAGCTTAGACAAATGTGCCCTGTTAATGTTGACTCAAGAATTGCCATTAACATGGACCCGACCACACCCCGGAAGTTTGACAATGCCTACTACCAAAACCTTCAGAATGGAAAGGGCTTGTTCACCTCTGATCAGATACTGTTTACCGATTCAAGATCGAAAGGCACTGTCAACCTATTTGCATCAAACAATGCTGCCTTCCAACAAGCATTTGTGACTGCTATCACTAAGCTAGGCCGAGTTGGGGTTTTGACTGGTAATCGAGGTGAAATTCGGCGAGACTGTTCCCGAGTAAACTAAACTAGGCATTATTCTCGCAGCGCTCATAGATTCCGTCGTTCTTTCTTTGCTGTAGTTTTTTCTTTTCATTTTGTTATTGTTTCGATTGCTGGGGGTATCAATAATTGCAAGGGTAACCAATAAATTATACAGCAGGGAAGTGGTTTATCGGAAAGAAATGTTTACTTGTGTCTTTAGCACAAAGAAAGCATTGCTCAAGCCATTTTCTTCATAGAAGCTGGCGCCGGAAATGAAATTTAGCTGAATTTATTAATTCTAACGCTGATGTTTTGCCCTTTTTTTATTACATGGCATGGGATAGTTTGTGCAAAGAGACGAAGTCTCATTCTTAAAGAACACATCTCCACATCCACTAAGCTAATCAAAATGAAGGTAACGGCCCAGCGGTGGAATGGCGCTTTGCGCTTTCTGCTGTCATGGGTTCGAGTTTTGGAGTTGCATGCCTGTCAGCCCCGCGCTGCCTTACCTGCCTGCTGGGTTTGCAGGGTGTTCAGTGGGCCGTGGGGATTAGTCGTGGTGCGCGTAAACTGGCCCGGACACTCCACGTAAATCAAAAAAAAAAAAAAAAATGAATTTCTTGAATTATCGTGATATGTGATCCCAAAAGTTGACCAAAGAATTCTTTTAAGGAGATAGCATACTTCCTTAACCATTAAATTATTTTTTTTAGGTTGATGGTTTATCTAAACGATAGAAATGAAAGAGGATCTGTTTGGTATTCTTTTAACGGAAAATATCAGTTTTTCTTAAGGAAAAACTTCAATTTAGCCCCTAACTTATTACCTCATTATCAATATCAATAAAGTTTAAAATATTTTAATTTTACCAATTATAGTCAAGATATTTCATTCATCCTCCTTTAGAAGAACTTGAAAGTTTTCGTGTATATTCTCATATTTATTTTTTTAATTTCCATCCCTAGATTTCTTATTTTTTCTACATGGATTTTTTCATGGAAAATTAAATGAAGGTTTCTAAGAATAGAAAACAAAGACCTTGTTTGGTCTATATTAAAAATATTAAAAGGAATGACCATAAACTATTAGATGTACTAAACAGAGACACTATTTTTATAGTGGAGAATTCGGAAAATAACCACAAAATTTTAACATTCTTCCCATAATCACTTGATGAATGCTACTTTAACTCAATGAGTTATAATAAGATCATGTGTATTCAACCCAAATTATTACACCATAAGCTCAAAAAAATATTACATAAAGTAAGTATGTCATTTTTATATTGAAATCTGCAGAAATGATGGTTGGTGCCTGTGGGTTTTGGGTTGATGCGCATGTGTTACACACGCCTATATTGAAACCTGCAAAAATGATAGAAATAGTAAACTGAAAAGAGAAGCATAAGTCAAACTATTCTCCTCCTCCTTCCCTGGCCAATGCTTCGGGTACGAATGAAGTTTTGTTCAAATAAGAAGCCCACGGTGGCTAAGGGGGGTTTCAGGCATGTGATGGGTTTCAAGGTGGGATATGGAGGTTCACGATGGTGATTTGGGTAGTAGAGGCTACTGTGACAACGGGGTTGGGGCTTCTATACGGGTTGTTTGTTGTGATTGTCATGGTATCTAGTCTTCTAGCTTTGTTATCATATAATTTTATTATCTTTATATAAAAATCATATTTCTCAGTCTAGAAATTTAGTAAACATCCATAACATTTGAGTACAAATTCCTTATAAATAAATTGAAAAATAATATATTTTTTTTTATTACAATGTTTGATTGGTTTATAAACAATTCAATCGATTGAATGAATTAATTAAAATTCTATTTTTAACTTATTAAGATTTTATTGAAATTTCAGAAGAATCTAGAACCATGAATCAAAGTTGATATCCATACATTCAACCATTCATCAAAATGTTTGAGTAACAAATAACAAGTGTCTTTAATTTATAAAAATTTTGAAGAAATTTTTCCTATTCAAGGCTATACCTAAAATCTTATCCCACTTAAACTTTTTTCCCTACAAAACAATAAAACTCGATTCACATTTAATATCCATATAATCACATCCATAGGTAGTCTTAGGCATACCATCAATTTGTTTTATTAATTCAATCCCTTTGTTATCTATTATTTTATATAAATCAATTAACCTAATTCCAAGAATCTAAATATAAAACGCATAAGTATATACATGTAATATTATGATTAGTATTTACTATCCATACATTTATCTTTACATGCCTTGAATCTACTTAATATATACATAAATACATTCATCAATAAATTCTACACATCACAAAATATTAATTACATGTCCCACCTAACAAAACTATAGTAGTGCTGTATATACAAACAATGCCGAAAATGTGATAGACCTGTAAAATATGATAGCATAATGAATAATTAATATAAAACAATATATTCATTGTCTCTTTGCTATTATGAAATCTAATGCAATAGTTTTTTTTTCCACATCAATCATTCTTTTCCTTATTATCAATTTCACACTCTTAAATAAAATCTTTTATTTTTAGAGATAAATATAAAAAAAAAACATCTAAATCTGAAATTAATGAAATCTTTTATTTTTTAAGATTAATGTCAACTTTTTTGTCCAAATAAAAAAATTAACAAAATCTTCTATTTTTAGAAATTAACATTAAAATTTTCTTTAAAAATCTAAAATTGATGAAATCTCCTATCTTTAGGATATAATATCAAAAAAATTCATCCAATTCCAAATTAAATGAAATCTCTCCTTCTTAAGGATTAACATAAAAAAAATTTAAAATAAAAAAAACAATGAAATCTCTTATGTTAGGAATTGATGTCAAATTGTTTTGTTAGAAGTTCAAAATTAGCAAAATCTTAATTAATGTCAAAATTTTCATGCAAAAAAAAATCAATAAAATTGAATTTAAAAATTGATGAAATCTCCTACTTTAGGGATTAATTTCAATTTTTTAGTTCAAATCTTAAATTGATAAATCTTCTTAACGTTAAATTTATTTTATGCAAAATCTTATATCAATGAAATCTCTTATTTTTTTTAAGGATTAATATCAAATCTTATGTTAGAAGGTCAAAACCAATAAAATCTTATATTTAGGGATTAACATTAAATTTCTCAACAAGTCTTCTGTGTTCCTTTAAAAAAATAAAATAAAATAAATTATTAAAATGAACTTAAAAAATAATTTAAACAATTAATAATTAATAATATACATAAAATAAATTTATAAGAAAATACATAACAAATATAACTTTTTATCTAGAAGATAAGATAAGGGCAATGTGTATTTTTACTTGAGCATAACTAACACACTACTGATACTTCATTTAGTCTTATTACTTTCCCTTTAATTTCAAAGATTCCCAAGTTTATCATGGTGTGACAAGGACAACCCGACATGCTGAGCTGGTTTTCAAGATTTATGTGATATAAACAAGGACGACGGTCTAGTTTAACAACCTCAAAAGGCAGTTGATGGTCTTTGCATGAATCAGCAGGAACAGTTTTCTATAATAAGGACCATTTTTAATGAATTCAGCCATGGAATATTTATAGCAATAATTTCTAACCTGATGGCGGCTATCTTTGATACCAATTTCTTAAATTCAAACACAAGTATTCAAGAGATGTGCTAAGTAACATTTTTTAACAGTAGCTGGAGGGTGGTTACAGATTGAAATTTCAATCATTTCTTTTGGAAAAAAAATCATTTGTGAATTATATCTAAGCTGTGTTCTTCATTGTTTGCCGATTTTTGCAAGGTGGGGTCCCGGGTATTCTTACAAATTTTAGCCGATTATTGCTCTGTTCTGACGAACACCGCTCCAGTCCTCCTTTCATTTATGGGAAGCTAAATAGCTAATGGATACAACAGCAAGAAAAAATGGAAAGCTGTGTTTTTGTAAGGCTCCATCTGCGCCGAAACATTTTGGAATGCGAGACAAGGATTTGAAGACAAAACTGAATCTATGGCATTCCTTCTGTCACACTTCGCACATTCTGCCAATTGTGACTCCAAGATACGGAATCTGTGATATTAATCATTGTCAATTCTGCAATTCTACTTCCCGTTGCTTTTACGACATAAATTAGTGGCAGATCCTTCCTTAAGGAAATTTCGAATGAAAGAGAAGGACTGGGGTTAAAATTTTATTGAACTCTTATCCTCTACTTGGTAAACATCAACATCCTTAAATGTATTGGAGAGGGGCCACCAGTTTGGTCACCATCATCATCATCTTAAACACTTCATACACACCTGGTGGCTTTCTTTTCTAGGCCAGCAATTTTCATTAGTTTCTTTCTCTAATTTGCTCTAAATTTGAGAAGATTACAAACTATTTAAGATTGGTGCAGAAGAAAAACTAAACAATTACAGAACTGAACTGATGGACTTGAAAAGAAAAAATAGATAGACAAACGTCTGTAGATGTCCTCCTATTCACAACCGATGTATTGCCCCAGATAAGGGTTCCACAATTATCCATTTATTGGATGAGGATGGAACTGAATCAAGAATCTCAATTCCAGGACCCTAGATTTTTATTGGTCCAACTCTAGTGAAGGTTTAGAAGGATACACATACATATTGTCAAAAGTTCAAGTCCTGTTTATGCTTAAACTTTGGAAAAGCCATTGCGGCCGCTTTCTGTCCTGATCGAATGTTGCTCTAGAGCTGCTCAATGGGGTTGTTGGAGTGCTGCGATCCTCTCTTCGTTCAGATTTAAACGAGGCAGGAGAATCAAGCTCAAGTGTCTGGTAGTTTCTGGATATTTTCTTGCTTGTGCTACCTCCAATGCTTAATGTCAGCTCCACTTCACTATCTTCATCAGATCCATCAATGCTCATTTTTCTTTTTTGGGTTGCATAAGCGCTTGGCCCTGCTTGGTTCTCGTCCACAGCACTAACTCCAGGTGATATATCTTCCTCTGCAGGCCTTTCAAGGTCGAATCCCCGTGACATTTTCACAGTCTCACCTGAACAGCTACCACTTCTTTCTCTTGAATTGGGGTCTTCCCTCAGGCTATGAATATGGAAACTATAACCACAAGTGGTTTGTGCTGCTGAATTAGGCCGATTAACGAATTGAGAGCAGTTAATATCTGAACTAGTTATTGGAGTCCAGTACTTTGTGTTTTGTTTAATTCCTTTCTTCAACTCCTCCATCAATAACTTCTGAACACTGTGCAGCCTATGGAGTTCCCTTACCTGCAAGTTGCATTTTACCGTTAATTACATCCCTGCAATCAACTGTTAAGTTCCTTACCATTGACAGTAATCTGATTTTACGCTTGTGGGGCTAGCCAGTGGAAAGAAAGGAGAAATTATTGCTCAGAGGGTTCTAGGTCTGACTTAGAATAATGAGTATTTAACAGTACCCTGGCGTAAGGGTTTTCAGCAGGAAACTATTGCCTGGAAAGTAGTGATGTTAAAATGTCGTAACACGTTGATCACTACAAAACATGCATTCTGAGATATTTTTAAAATTGAAACTCACCTGTTGTTTGAAGATATCCTCATGCAACTGCATTGTCTTCTTGATGAAGTCTATGTTGTGTTTGCCAGGCATCTTGTCCATAGAGCTGCCGAACTTGTCTATCCCACTAACTTGAAGGTTCTTTTCCAGACCCCCGGTCTGCAAATATTCCAGGTCATCCATACAATGTACACTAATGCTACTACTATTTTGTGAAGTTGCTAGAAGATTGATGGCATATTCAAGTTCGGTTCCCATTCCTGAAATTATATGATAATTAATAATCGAACTTCATTGTAATACAAGAGAGTACAGAGAATCTAGCATATCCAATTTCATCAAAAACAAAAGAAGAAGCCTATAATGGAAGGCATGGAGATGGAAGTGATCCATCTTATGCTTTTCCTTTTTCATGTGCTTTCAGTATCTACTCTATGGCTGTGGCGGATTTATCAAATGCTACTACTTTGGGGTGGAGACAGAGGGCAGTTGACTTAAATTCTTTATGGGACATCTGGGAACCAAAGTGATCTAGATAAGATTTTGCTAATATCGAGTCATATCAAATTTTAACAAGGTAAAATTCAAATGCAAGAAACAAATCCAAAAACATCTTTTAAACAATATCTTCTTCAATTTTACCCACGTTTTAGATCTACCAACAAAAAATATGCAGACAGACTTGATACAGTTTACCTTTTTTTCTTGATCTAGATGCAAGCAATTAAGACAGATGAGAATTCTTTGCTAAATTTTAATCATACTAGTTAATTTTGTCTTTGAAAATGTTAAGAGAGGTTTCTGTTCCATTTATGCAAAGGTGAGGGGACAAAAGGGACTGCTCAAAATTGCATTGGGAGCTCTGAAAGTGTGACAAAATAGTGCCTAGACAATGAAGTAGGATGTAAAGGAAAAATGGGATGTAGGCACTAGAGAGACCAAACATGGGTTGTTGGTCTCTCTCTCTCTCTCTCTCTCTCTCTCTCTCACTGGTGGGACAATCACTAGCCGAAACGGTGGTCTTCATCTTCAGGAAATTTGTTCTAGAAAAGTGTCCACTTCCTTCTGCTTCTTCCAAAACCAAACCTTTTCGATATTATCAACATGATGAGATCACAGAACAGCTAAAAATCCTACTTTTGGTGCTGAAGCTTGTTTTTGAGCCATAAAGCAATCATAAAATATATAGAACACAAATGCACAAGCAAACTGGATAACTATGAGATGGGAAAAAGAAAAGACTTAAAAACCAGTTTCTGCACCTGTAATATTCCTAACTAGTTAATTATGTGGAATATTATCAATCATGGAGATCACAAATTAATTATTAATATAGAAAACAAAAGGATCAAGAATGCTGGCTCTATAGGCATCTTTCAGAACAAAAACCTTAGGATGCAGTGCAAAATTTCCTACTAATGGCATGGCAGAAGACACAAAATACATGCAACAGCATCAACTTCAAGTCCCAGGACCAAATCTGAACAAGAAGAAAACTGGCTACTCTATAATTCTCATCATCACCTGCAATATAAAGTGACCAGATCGCAAAAATTTCCTACCAGACTCATTGAACATCTTCCTCCTTCATGCCACTTGCTAGCTTGTCTATTACTGATAAAGAATAGCTGAAAAACCAACAAGCCTTCAAGCCATTCATGACCTTCGATAAGTCATGTTTTCTCTTTCCCGAAATGGACGGAGCAACCTAAGGAGTGCAATTGCGGTGGTGAAATCGGAGAAGATACTATGAGTAGTACACATCTGGTACAAGAAAATCTCCTGTATTTGACAGAGAGGCCCAAGATTTAGTCTCTCTCTCCCTTGCTTAGAGGAACAACAAAGCAAACCATAACTTAAGAAAAATATATATATATAATCATGGTCTTAATAATTCAAGCTTGACAGGCTGTGAAGGGAGGAAAGAAAAGAGCTGGACTATCTTGCAATGTGTTTTCGAGTAATATTTTTTTTTTTTTAATATTTTGATATTGAGAGAGAGAGAGAGAGAGAGAGGAGTGGGAAAGCCAAGTTATAATAGTGTTATATATTAACAATGTAATGTTGTAGTGTATAATAATAAGGTAATTTATGGTATTGAATATTGGCTTTGCAAACTGTACCCAAGAGGGGATTAGGGAGGGATCAAAAGTAGCGGGGGCCACAAAGTTATATACATTTGCATATGATAAAATCAAATGGGCACTCCTGATTGTAGGCCACTGAACAAGATATTCCACACAAAGTCTTCCGAGACAATCAAGATTATACATGCATTAACTAGATTATTCCACTATCCACGGCAGAATTGATTATTTTTTATTCAATTTAATTTTTATTAAAAAATCATCAAATTAAAATTAAAAAAAAAAACTGAAACCAAATCCAAACTGGTTCAAATCTAGTTTCAGTTCGGTCCAATTCAATTTTTAGAACAAAAACCAGTTCAAACAGATTTGGCTCGATTTTTTTTATTTGACTTAAATTTTTCTGGTTTGGCTTGATTTTTACTATTTGACTTGTTTTTTTCTTATTTGGATCTTTTTTTCTTTTTTTTTTGGTTTGGATTCGATTTGATTCTTTTTTTATTTTAGGTTTATAAAACTAAAACTGAATCAAACCAGTTGGTTTTTTAAAATTTTAATCGATTTAATCGTTTTTTTTTCACTGTTCGGTTTTTTAGTTATTTTTTCTGATTTTATCAATTTAATCAATTTTTTGGTTTTTTTGCTCACCACTACTCTACGCTACGTGAAAAATTTTAAAAATCAATTGACATAAAAATATTTAAATATTGTCAATATGGTTTTTAGAAAAAAAAAATTATATAAGGATTAATTTGATATCAATATGATAGGTCCAAAGACAACATAGATGATTGATAAAAATATAGTTCGACTAAAAAAATCAAGACGATATCCTTTTATAAATATTGAAATGTAAACATATTAGATCAGCTAAGATAAACTCGGATTAATCTGTCAAATTTAATATCTAATTCATGAGACCTTAATAACCCTATAGATAAAAAAAAATTGTTAAACCTAATTTTAATTAATCCAATATTAAAAATAAAATTCAACTAGTAAAAGAGTCAAGTCAACTTGCTAAAACTAGGTGTTGCGACTAGGTTAACCCCGTAGAAAATAAATTAAAACAAATTATAAAGTTTAATTCCAAATCAATCTAATATTAAATAATAAAATTAGAAAAAAATAAAAAAACCATTTCAATAAACCAATCAAACATTTGGCATGAGTCATGAAAGTGAGATAATCTCATAAATATACAGTACCAAAATAAAATATAAATTCTAATTCTCAATCAATTCAATATTCAAAAATGAGATTTAAAAAAAAATCAACTAAAAAAGAGTAAAAAAAACTTGAATCAATCAACTTAACCTATGATTTGGATCATAAGACTTTGATAACCTTTCATATAAATAAAATTAAAAAAATATTATAAAGTCAAATTCTCAATCAATTTAATGTTAAAGAATTAAATTAAAAAACAATCAAATAAAAAATGGATAAAAAATTACTAGAGTTAATCCAAGTTAACTTATCACACTTGAGTTAGGAGATCAAAATAACTCCATAAAAAAATAAAAATTTAAAATTTAATTCTCAATTAACTCAATATTGAAGAATAAAATTAAAAAAATTTAAAAAATAACCAAAAAAACCCGACTTAACCTAACTAACCTACAAAACTCGCAATCTGAATTATGAAACTATGATACGACATATAAAGTAAATAAAAATAATAATTATTAATTTTCAATTAATCTAATATTAAAGAATGAATTTAAAAAAATAATTAAAAAGATAAAAAAAATCATAGTCAACATAGCTAATCTGCAAAACTTACAATCCAAATCATAAGATCATAATAACTCAATACAAATAAAATCAAAATAAATTATAAAATTTAATACCAAGAAAGTCTAATATTAAAAGATAAAATATATTTTTTTAATAAAAAAATAGATTTGAAATTAAAAAAACAAAACTCCTTAATGTTTTTTAAATTTTAAGAATCAAAGTTTTTTTTTTAAAGAAAAACATGTTATATTACTATTTATAGCTATAGTAAAATATCAATACGTTTTAATATATGTTAACGATAGAAAAAAATAATAGATGCTTCGGGAACAGCAATGCTGATGACGATCCTGTTTTTCTCTCTTACATGTAATAATTTGTTGTGTACAGATATCTTTTCTGTGATTTATTTTTATTTTTTTTTGTGAAATTCAATTATTCCTCATTAGATTATATCTTCTCTCCCTCCTCCCTCCCTTCCAGTAGTCAGTGTTGACCCAGTCCACTAGTACTGTTGTGATTGAGATTTTACCATAGTACAAATTTCAGGTGTCGGAATTCCTCAATTATATGTATTGGCCTCCACCGGTTTTGGATTCCGTATATTCATCCAGCCTATATATATACACGTATATATACGCGTACGTATGTAGAGTCCAATCAATACTGTAGAACAATTAAACAGCCCAACTTTATACATGACGTGCCTTCCTTGATTCTCTAGTATTAAGATTTGATTTCAAAAATATTCCAAGTAAAACTTATTTAATTTTTTCAAGTGTACCTGCTCAAAACACTCAATTATATATTATGTGAGAATGTTAGTTTTATTAATTAAGAAGGTGTAGATATATTGTGTAGAAATCTTTTTTTTTTAGAACTAATTGTGGGCTGATGCATCATTGTACATGTAATTTAGTGAAATCTTTTTTTTTTTCCAGAACTAATTGTGGGTTGATGCATCATTGTACATGTAATTTAGTGAAATCTTTTCTTTTTCCAGAACTAATTGTGGGTTGATGCATCATTGTACATGTAATTTATGTAATTTAGTGGATGTTTCATATTGTAGTAAAAATTATGTTTTATTAAGTGTTTTTTATTTAAAAATATATTAAAATAATATTTTTGAAAATTTATTTTTAATATTATTAAATTAAAATGATTTAAAAATACTAAAAAAATAACAAAAATTCAAAAAATAACAAAACAGTGATTCAATCTCAACAAGAAAACTCACTTCAATTTTATTTTTGTATGCAGATCATCTTTTTCATCATGTAAAAACGTTTGAATGCTCTTCTTTTTCCCACATCTACGGTGGTTTTCTCTTGCATGCATGACCAAGTGTTTGTTTATTCATATAAGCCAATATTTAGACTTGTGGCTCTCTCGATCTACCTTGACTTGCATATATATTTGTCTTGTTACTATGAGTTACCAAAAAGATTTTCCCTCGACGTCCTCGAAAGTCCAGTAATGTTGTATCATTACTCATTTGGTGTTTTTCTACTTGTGTTCTCATAGAAACAAGCATAAGCTCCTTGAAACTTATCACCGATATAATCATATGATTAAGATACACCAAGTCATAGAATGTCCGAAAGAGTAAGAAACCACTAATGAATGTTTGAGGTGGGAAAAGGGGAATTAAACTTCTCGTTATATCGCTTTCCTCCAAAAGCTAGAGAGCTTAGAACATACCTGTCCCCAAGCCTGAGCAATTAAAACATCTAAAACTTTCTAACTCTGAATTATGATCAGAGGAAATTACAACCACACACATGCCTCGGGCATTATAATACATGATTGCTTTTGTTGTTTGTGTTTTGGGCATGCCTATACTTGTCCTCAACTACTTGTTCAAATCTATGCGTAATAAAATATCCTCAAGTAACATGGGCTCTCATAGCTGCCCTTGTACCTCATTGTATATGTTAGGGGCACAGAAGCGTGCGGATATGCTTCCAAGAGCTAGCTTCTGCTGATAGGGAGAAAATTCTATTGCTCTATAATTTTAGATTTTAGGTTCGAGATTGATATATATAAGATTAGTGGATCACTGGAATATCTATGTTAAACTAATTTCACTGGTACAAGTGATTCAAGTTTCGGCTCGCAAACGAAATAACGTCCTAGACAAAGATCATAGGTTGGCCTTGCTCCAAGTTTGTAATTTTCCGAGTGTGGTAAGTCTACGCTCCCAGAATTTTATGTTGTGGATCTGTTTTATGCTATGCTATGACAAGAAAAGGAACAATGGAAGTCATGGCTAGCCAAACTATGGGTCGAAATGATCCCTACCACTAATTCACAGTTTCCTTTCCCTCTCGTTAAATTCCAACACAAGGTCCTGAGACAAAATCCCTTAATGATCATTGCTTTATAAGGTACAAATTAAATCTCAGAATAGTGAGATTTAGCCTGCAACTAAGTATCCTTTGAGTAGAACCTGAGAATCTCTTTAACAAGGATCACTGGTGTGTAGTAATCTAGATTTCGATGGATAGAACCTACTTGAAAAGCATCCAGATGGTTTAATTGAGAAGAATAGCAATGAGTAAATCTGCTACACAATGACAACGAGTTTGCAAAACATGGAAAGAGAACGAGAGAGAGAGAGAGTCTTAATTCATCAATCATATTAATTTCAATATCCTTAATTCCTTCTGCAGAATTTTGTTACATATCATGTATTGTTCTTCTACATGACACTATATATTATCCTTTATTCTAGGCTAACATGTGAGACTGAAAGTAACTAACAAGAGTACTAACACAACTGACTCTTATAACCAGAACTTGTGTGTCAACCATTTAGCAAGTAATGAAGAAGTTAGGATTAAAAAAATTTTTTTTTTTTTGTGATTTTATGTTTGAATCTTGTAAATATAATAATTATTAGAAATTTATATAGTAATTAATTTTAAAATTTATAAAATTAGTGAAGATACATATAAATTTATCTGAATATCCATATTAATAATAATAAGGAAAAAAAAAAGGTTATGTGTGAGGCATTAACTAATTAATTTAACCATCTGTTGAGCAGAATGGTGGAATTGATCATCTTTTTGAATTAATCGAACCCTAGCCCCCTTTCTCTGGTGTTGTAATTCATTTTTTTGATCCCCGTGTAAAATATATAAATATATATAAAAATAAGAAAATAAAAAATAAAAAAATAAAAAAAATCATAATAATAACTAATAACAGTAAAAAGGGGATGTCAGAATGCTCAGAAAATGATCAAAAATTAGTTGAGGAGGTTTACAATTACAAAGATTAAAATTTGACAGTATTTTGTTAACTAATGAGAACCCTGTTGACAAAAAAAATTCAATTTTAGGAAGAAAAATCCAAAATAAGATGTTTATGGATTCAATTAAATTTTAATAAAGGTTTAATTGAATTTATGGAGGTTTTGATTGCAAGAAAAATTGATTTTTGAGTTAATTTGGGCTTTTATTAGCAGAAATTAAAGTTATGGGCTCAAAATATAATTTTTGAGAGTTAATTTGGTCAAATCAGGAGCTTAATTGCATAAATATTGAAGTTTAATGGTCAATTAGGGACTTAATTGAAGAAATCCAAAACCAAAGACCAAATTGTAAAACACGCCCAAATTGAAGGCCTAATTTTAAATCTGACGTGTTTTGGCGCCAATTCTCATTTAAATGAAACGGCGCATTTTGGAAAAAACGACATTGTTTCATGCACTATTCATTAAAAAAAATAGAAAACTCAAAACGGTGCCGTTTTGAACAGTACCATCATCTTCTTCCCCTGGACACGTAGAGAACAGGGGAAGAAAATGTGTTTTTCTCCTCTGTTTTCACAGATCTTTTTATCGATAATTCAACTTCAAAAAAACGCCGACACAACCCACTTTCCACGTGCTCGAAGAACGGTGGAGCAGCAGCAGCATAGTGGCCGCGCCAGCCACGTCTCATCCCCTGTTTTTTTTTCTATAAAAACAGGGGAGGCAGCAAGTCATAAAAAAAAAACAGACACGAAGAGAGGGAGAAAAAGAAAGAGAGAAGGAAACCAAACACGAGAGAGAAGAACAAAAAAGAGAGAACAAAAAAAAAAGAGAGAAGAAGAAGCAGAAAACTATGAAAAACCGAGGAGAGAGAGAGAAGAAAAACACAGCAAAACACCGGCCACCGTGTCTCCGCTGCCAGCAGCACCACCCCGATGTCAATCCCAGATAATCTCCGACTACCCTGTCTCTTTATTCTTTCGATCTGCATTAGCATGCAGAACATGAATTAATTCACGTTCTGCAGCAAATGAAGGAGGGGGAGATGGTATTGTACACAGGTCACTATTTATATAGTAACCAGCCCATTTGGTTTTGGGCCGAGTCTGGCCCAACCCACTGATCTGGATCGAGTCCGGCCCATTTAAAAAAAAATATTTTTTTTATATTTTTATATTTTTTATATTTTTTTATTATTTATGTCTTTTTGCTTAGTATTGGTCTATATTTTATGTCATAAAAAAATAATACAAATATGTTATTAAAAATACCCGAGTTTTTTTATCAACTAAAAAGAAATTAAAATCAACAAAAAAAAAATGTTTTTTGTGCATACGGCCAAGTGTCTCAAAGCTACAAAAATAAAAAAAAAAAATTATTTTTCATACATCAAAAACAATATTTTAGCATGCATTTTGGCTTTAATAACCAGTTTATTAAAGTCAAGAGAACATTGACCAAAATATCCAAAACAACAAGAAAAATTTTTTTTTTTTAGTATCAGGGATTATGAGGTTATATGTAACATGTATTCTTGATATTAAAAGGTTATTTGGTTTTATTAATGACATAGAACAATTAGGTTTTACCCGATAAGATAAAGATCTCCTTACAAAGGAGGACTTTTCTTAAACCTTAGATACATATATAATTAGATACCACAACATGATTTCATATTTTATCAGACAAAACAATGCATCCTACCTTAGGTAGGGCGTAGTTGGGGTGTTAATACCTTCCCTTTACGCAACCAGTCTCCGTACCCGATCTCTAAAGACCAGTTAGGGTTCCTAGTTATCAGAATACTAGGTGGTGACTCCCATTCAATTTTTTCACTGATAAGAGACAAGAATTCCTTGTCTCTTCATATCTTGCTAGAAATACATCATATTCCATCGTTAGCATTGGATGGTGGATGATCACCGCAACGCCACACACGTGCGACATCTGGCATTTTCATTTCTCTACAATACACATAATTAACATGGTGTGAAGCCAAAATTTAGCATTATGGTTTTTGTCCGAAATATTTAAAGAGATTAAGTATATATTTGTTAATGCAATATAGAACACTTTTATAAAAATATTTTTTAATTAAAAATATATTAATATTTTTTTATTTTTAATATCAACTTATTAAAACAATCCCTTTAAAATACATTGTAAATATTTTCACTTTCCACTGAAACACAATCTTTTATAATTTTTTATTATGTTGTGTATTTCAACCAAATTTCTATATACCAATATTTAGTCATGAGCCATTTTCAATCAAGTATCATCCACCATCAAACTCTGTATAATTTCAAGAAAAATCTATGCTAGCTTTCAATATTCACTTGGCTTAAATAATTTTATTCAGCCATATTCCTTTCGGTTTGAGGCTTTGGTTCTTAATTTCTGGCCTTTTTTTCATTGACCGGCTATCAATATCTATTCAATTTTCAATAATTTTATAGTAATATTTTATTCTACGATTTGCCTATGATATTGTTGGGCAAAACTTTATTATTTATTTACATTGAATATTTTTAAGCCATAATATTATCAATTGTAATATGATTATGATCGATGCTCATTTAGAGGACGAGTGTTGGAAAGTATATTACATTTAAAAAAAAAAATTATAAGAATCGATCCAAAAATTAATTAAGATAAATCATGAGGCCTCTTGTAGCAATTTAAGGGATTTAACAATTTATTTATGTAATAATATGTTTGATTTATTTTCTCATGATCCATAATAAATATGGGTAATTTATAATCTCTTTAATAAAAACAAACTTAACATCAATAAATAATTAAAAGATAAAAAAACAACGAAAATCTAGTGAAAAATATTTCATTACTATTTATCAAAGTAAATTGTGATGTAAATTGTGATGGAAAATTTTTGTTAGTGATTTTTGAAGAAAGCTATAATGAAATAAAAAAAATAAAAAAATTTCATTAATAATTTTATTTGTATTGATTAGTTGTAACATTTTTTATAGAATTATCATTAATGATTTTAAAAGAATAAAAAGCTCATCAATCCCTTTTTTGTCCCATCCATTTCTTCTTTTTTCATTTATTTATAATTATAGTAGCCATCTAAATTCGACAGCCACCCTCCTATGCAAAGGCCACCTCTTTTCTACCCATCTCAAGTTTGATTGTTTTTCTTCATTTAGTAAATTTAGGGTTTGAAATTGTTAAACTTAGGGTTTTTTATTTTTAATTTCTTGATTGGTTTATGGTAAATAATTATAGTAATATAATGAAAAAACTTAAGTGATAAAGTAAAATGGAAAATTTATTTATTTTTTTGAGTGAGGTGGTGATTGTTATTGTTTTATTTTTTGAGTGAGGTTGTGGTTCATGATTGCTTTTTTATGTTGTTTAACTCTTTATTTTGTTATGCAAGTTTATTATCCTAATTTTACTTTTTTTTTTGTCATGGATTGGTTGATATGTAATGGATCACTATAGTTTTTTAAGAGGTTTAGGTATAGAATAGAAAATAAAATGAATTTTTGATACAGGTAGCATGGCAACATAAACTTGAACATCATCTAAAAGCCTTGTAGCTAGCAAAGGGGTTGGATTAATCTTGAGTGCATGAAAATAGACATAATACTTCTGTAAAAAAGATAGTCTTAACTAATTATAGGGTTTGTTTCTTTGCTAAACATGTACTATTGTGAGAGGGAAAAAAAATAACAAAGACCATTGTTGTGTAATATATTTATAATGGAGAAAACATATATCACAATGATTTTATTAAGAAAATTATGATATAGAGATATAATAGGGTGGTTGAAGACTGACTACCATCATTTTTGGTTTCACCAACTTAATTATATTTTGGTGAAAAGAAAAAAAAAATCCAACTTTTAACCTAGTTAGATTCATGTCTGATTGGATATTATTTTCTCAACACTTTGACATGTAATGATCGATTATTGTATTGTATTTATTATCATGGATTTATAATGAGAGCCTATAAGTTATTAATAAATGTTACTGTATAGGTTCATTGTCATTTATCTATATTAATAATTAAATTTGTGTTTGATAATATATTTTATTTTTTTTTAAATTATGTTCATTAAGTCCTTTTTGATACTATATATTTAAGAAAAAAAACAAGTTCAAGTTCAATAAAAACACTATCACTTCATCAAGTTGTAATGTTGGTGATCGTTACATGAATCTAGATAATAATTATTAAGAAGCATATGATGTACAAGTTACCAATCAATGATAAACCATTAAGAACAACAAAGTAGACAATCTTTCTTTGATAAAACCACTTTCAAACAAAATTATAGAAAAATGAAAAACTAACCTATCTATGTAATTAGTTTTTTGTCACATGATGTTTTTTATTTGTCTCAAGTTATTTTAATTATTACATTGCATGAAAATAGCTTTAATGAATTAGTTTTCATTTTTTACCAATATTGAAGTTGGTCGTTCAATCACCTCTACAATGAAATGGTAATTTGAATAACCATTGTTTTAATGGAGTGATCTTTTATTATCATATGAATGAATACATATTATATGAATTTTTTTTTTGTTTTATAGGAAATATATAACGCTAATATGGTTATGAAATTTTAAGAAGACATTTTCATTCATTGTTCTTATGATTTTCAAGTGTAGTTGAATGTTGTTGCAAGTAATGAACCTGATAAGAATTGAGTTTATGGTTTGTTTATGGCATTAATCCAAGAAATGAGGGTGACCTATACTATTTCAACTATATACATAACATATTATGGCCCAAGCTATATATCTAGGACTTTGATGAGATTATCTAGTAAAGAGTTTATGAACAATTGTGTGTGTGTTAAGATGCAGAATATGAGAGCATAAATGAAAGTTGAATTCTATAAAAAAAAGGATATATCGGATTTAAATGAGTTCAACTATAAATATACTTTTTCATTTTCTTTTTAGACCTCTTGGTTCAAGATCTCTCTGTTTTCCTCCTTTCATCTTTTTAAAAATGTTAATGAGTTGTTTACATCTATATTTGTTAAAAAAATATTTGTATATGAAATTTTATTTATTTTATTTTTGTGAACTATTTAAATGAATTGTGAATTTGGATAAGTAAATTTTTGAAAATGTATTTTTGTTATGTTTGTGGGTTATTATAAACTATCTTATTGTTTTGATTGGGGATAATAAAAAAGAAAAACAATTTCAATCTTTGATTGAATTGCTTAAGGGATTGTCTTTTTATCAATGATTTTATCAATATTTTCAACTCAAATTTATAGAATAAATAAATAACATTTATGATATAAAATTCTATAAGCCTATATTAATAGAATAAAATGCTCTGAAAGATACTTTTTAATGATAGTATTTTTTTATTTATTCTATTAATATTTTATAATACCAATGAAATTCTTACTACATATTGATAGAATATTCAGTCCATATGTTTTAATTTTCTAGTATTGTTTTTGTGTTGTAGAGTAGACGAAGTTAATTTCTTATCTTTCATGATGAGAGGACTCTAGCAAATTGCTGTCATGACTATAATTCTCTTTCTATTGGCGTTGAGAAATACATGATAGTATCTTAATAAGAAAAACAAAGTATATACTTTATATGCTTTTAAGAGGTTCTCTCCATATGATTTTTAACGTTAAATTTAAAAATGCAAATGCCCAAAACTTATTCGGATGAAAAAGATTCCTGTGCCAAATATTTATTTTATAATTGATTAGTATAATTACAATCATCCCAGGTTCGGTATAAATTAAGCACATACGCCATGGGAATTAGATAGTTTTGGACGTATCTAGATTAGGTTGTTGTCTTGTCTAGTCCTCATGTACTAGCTATGCCTTTGTTTTTTATTAAAACGAGGGGGACAAGCCCCCATGGGAGAGTCGGGAAGTGAGAATAGAGCCTAGGAGCTAATATCCATGGTAAGTGCTCCTTTACCCTTTTACAACCGACTACGTCCTGTTTTCAGCCGTTGGTATTTTCAAGTTTTTTATATTATTATTTTGCTTTTTAATTATTTAATTTTTTGTTTTTATTTTGGAGATAAGGTATTCCTTTTACATGATATAAATATCTTTTCAAATTATATAAAATTATTATGATAATTGTATTTTTTTTTTAATTCACATCAAAATTACTAATATAACCCTTAAATAAAATAATCTAATATCTTCTGTATAAAATCGTTTTTGTAATTGAAAGAACAATATAATTATTAGATTATTTTAACCATTTGAATTTGTTAGCATTTTCTGTTAGCATATTAGCCGGCCCATCTTTTTTTGATAGCATGTATGATGGTTTGTGGCTGTTATAATTATGATTTTATTATATTGTTTGATTTATTTTAATATATTATTTTTTTAAATAGTGTAAATATAATGGTTTGATCTAGCTTAACCTAAATTTTTTTTATTAGATTCCATGTTAGTTTTACAAAAACTTTACTAACTCTATAATTTATTTATTTGTATTCAATTCATCTTGCCTTATCTGTAATAGTTGTATTTATATTGATAATTTCTAATTGAATTTTATTTTTTATTTCATTAATGATCATTTAATTTTTTTTATTTATTTTTAAATTTGATCATCATTATTTTAATTATTATTATTTTTAATTATTTTCTTAATTAATTTGTTTTTTTTTCAATTACACCCATAGAAATTTATTTTCATTTGATTTTTCTATCAAATTTAGTCATAATTATTTTAATTTCTATTATTTTAATCATTTTCTTAATGGATTGTTTTTACAATTACATCCCTAAACATTTAAATTCATTTGATTTTCCCTCAAATTTAATTTCATTTAATTTTTATGACAAATTTAGTCCTAATTTCTTAAATTGTTTTTTTTTGTTTTGTATTTTTTTTATTAATTTTATCCCTCTATATTTTCTTGATTAAAAATATTGTTTCATTTTTTTTTTTAATAAGATCATGTTAGTCTCATGACCTAAATAATATATTTGAAGGATTAAACCAAGTCAATTTTTTTAAAAATTATTTTTTTAGTGCAGTATTTTTATTATTATTATTATTATTTGCTTTTATATTTATAAAGCTATCCCAATTTCATGTCAGAGACATGTATTTAATTTGTTTACCTGGGCTGGTTATTAGGTTCTCTCAAGGCTTTTCTTGTTATCTTTTTTTATTTTTCAAGTTTTTAAATTGATTTATAATAAATTTTTTAATAGCACTCGAATCCAAGATTTTATAGGTTGCTAGCTTTGAAAAATTTAATCATATTTAGAATGTATATTTACGTTTGCTTTGTTTTTATATATATTTTTTATTTTACTTCCTATGATTTTTTAAATATTTAAAATTTGATCATTATTTTTTTAATTAATATTTATTTTATTTGAGGATATTTTTATTTTGTTTATTAAATTGCATCCTTCATGAGTTTTTTCTATTAAATTTTATCATTATTTTTTTGTTACTTTCTCTGGATTTTTTTATTAATATTTTTGTACTAATCTCATCATTTAAAATTAAATTGATTAAAAATTATAATTCTTGATTGAATATATTCCATGGAAGATTAAACCAAGTTTAAAAGGTTTGTCAAATTTTTTTCTTTTTCTAGATTGATGTTATTTTATTTTTTATCCCTCTTTTTTAACTTTTGTTTTGTTATTTTGTTTTATTTAATTTTTTTAGTTTTTTTCTTTTTTTTCTGTTTAATTCTATTGGTTAGCCCCCAATAATTATTTTCTATTTCACCCCTACTAGTTTTTTAATCTATAAATAATTTATCATATTACAAATGATTTTCAATTTCACCTTCTATTTTTTTCAATCTTTTAAGTTTTATCTTAATTTTTTTAATTACAATTTATTTTGTTTGCAATAAATTTTATCCTCTCTTTTCTTGTACTTTTTTTTTTAATGTTTTTATTAATAGTCTTTTCAATGATTTGATCCTTCAAAAATAAAGTATTTAAGCTTTTTTATTAAACTCAGCCCCATGATTTAACAAATTTCAAGTTTTTTAGATTAAACTTCTCCAATGTTTTCTTGGTTTTTTCACTTTTTTTTAAGTTGAAATTTTCTCTTTTTTTTTTAGTTTAACTTTTTTTTTCTAGTTTTTCTTTAATTAGGTTAGCATTGAGTTATTTGATAATCCAAATAAACTCGAGTGTGATTTTTTTTTGTTATTTCATTTATTGTTGTTTTTTTTATTTATAAATATTTATATTATTAATTTAACTAATGACTTGAAACTTTAATTTTTCTTCAACCTATCACTGTTTTACAATAAAAAAAAATTATTTGGCCTGTGACAACATACTAACAATACATATTGTCGCATACTAACAACACATATCTAGTTAATGCTAAATCATCACAATTTACTATTATAATTTTTAAATATTTTATTTATCATTTAAAATTATGCATAAAACCACAAATTAACGTATTATTTCAAGTATTATTGCAAGTGGTTATGATCCATCAATTGATGAGATATATTGTAACTAGATTAACGTATTTTTCAGATCTATTGTAACTAGATTACGTGGATAATCTTGTAAAAATATTGATAGATCGATGAGATAAGGCTAAACTCCGAAAAGTCTTGTGCTGCGTCCAATAATAGAATAATAGTTCTGATAAAAAAGCTCCTCATTTTTATTGAGACCATTAGAACACGTTCAAATTTTGTAAGGGGATTTTATATGTCCAAATCTATAGGGAAGTCAGCACAACCAATCAAGATCCAAAAAGTCTTCAAATTACGTCTAAAAAATGTTGTTCCAATTAATTTTGTTATTTTTAGATTTTCTAATTTGATAGCTACTTTTATTAGGTTTTATCTTTTCTAATTTTTAGTTAGGACTTTTAGTTTTTTTTTTTTTTTGGCTTTAGCTTGAGTTTTTAAGTTTATTTAAAGAGTTGTAAATTTTTTATATCATGAAATATTTGAAGAGAAAATGTTTATTAATAGAATTTTGAATTAGAATTTTTAAGATGAGGTTCTTTTCAGCAGAATTCCATATAGTGTTTTGTTATTTTTTAAGTGTTATTTCTACTCACGTGACTTGATATCAATCTCACATCATCTCAGTTGATATCAAAGCTATATATAGACTGCAAAACAATATTAATTATCATGTTAATCTTTATAAATATTCACGATTAATTGAATAATTCATCTCATCCATTAACAAAGAATTTGAAGCATTTTATAAAATGGGTTGTACATAGTGTTAACCTACAGTTATATATACAATTTCAATTCCAAATTATATATGAGGTAAAGTTTAATTACCTCTTCTAATTTTTAATTACAGATTTTATTTTTAACTTTTAAAGATTTCATGTGTTCTGTGGTGGCCATTAATTTTTTAACTATAAATCAATGAAAATAATAGAAAGACACGACGATCCAACAAATTAATAAAAGATAACTCTACGTGCAAACATTCATTGTTTTCGCACCATAAAATAATCTACTCATTGTCACCAATTATTCAAGTCTTTGTTGGCATGCATGCTAAAAGAAAATAATTTATGAAATAATACAAACAAAAATAATATAATTGGGCTAAAAAATGATAAAAACAAGTCTTTTATTTGTTTATTTTACACTTTCACACATTTAACTTTCATGGTATTTTATTTTTAGATTCAAAAAAATACAAATTTCTCTATTTAATTTCATCATGCTCAAAATGTAAAAGGATATCATTGTTACATACATACATACATACATACATACATACATACATACATACATACATACATACATACATACATACATACATACATACATATATTGAAAGCAACCTATAAACATCTTAAAATTAATGATTTCTTACTATTTTTCCCCATGTCTACTTAAAGGATAGACTAAATCCTGAGAATTTAAATATTATTTTTAAACGAGACCGTAATATTTACACTATAATTAAAAATTCGCTAACTTTAAGATTTTATGTTTAATCTTGAAGTAAATTATTCATGAATTCCCGTTTTTTAATATAATTATAATTTAGTCCTCCATTTTTATAACTCAATCTCTATATTCTCATTGATCACTGTATATTTCTGAAGTTGGAACGGTTTTCTTTAAACTCTTACGTACCATATAGATGTTTCTCAAATATTATATAAGAGACCCAGAACAAATTAATAGATTTTTTAACCAGATAAGAGATTGAAGAACTAAGTTATAACTTTGTTTAAAATTGAGAGGATAGAAAATAAAATGGTTTTAAAATCAAGGCTGATCAACTCTTCCAATCGAGCAAAAAGGAAGGCAGAAGAGTTCAGAAAGAAGGGAGGAAAGTAGAAATTAAGAGCTTATCAATACAGAGAGTTTCTTGGAGCTCATCAATGTTGAAAAGCCAAGCTATGCTCTACTTCTCAACTGGTCTGGCCCTCGTTAGTGGATTGATCATGCGGGAGAAGAGGGACAAGATAAAAAGTGGATAAAGAGGACAACAGAAGTGATGGCATCTCCATGTAAGAAAAGAGGGACAAGCCTATGGTCGATTGTTTTTTTATTGGGATTAGAATAAGCACGCGTTGTAGTCTATTTGTGGTACAAAACCCTAAGGCTGAGGGATCCACTCTCTATCACCATTTACTTTTCTTTCTTTTTTTATTCTTTTTTTTCACTTATACCGTCCTTTTCATCGCCGACATATAACCCACTCCATTATCCTTCTCTTTTGCCTACCCTGCGAAAAGAAAGAATCTCTCCATTTTTTATGTTACGAAAGAAAAATCTCTAAATGTCAATTTCTAGCTATTTGCAACTCTATCTTGTTCATAGTACAGCAACTTTTCTTTTTCTAATTTTTCTTTGTCGTTGTATGTTCAGAGATATCACTAAATCGGATTTCAAAATATGAAAGACTACGTTCACATCTCCGATCATTCATCGGTTTTTTCCTTACGAATTGCAATTGTCATCATTCAGGTTGCAGTTCTGTTCAAGAGTTCCGTTTATCAGTCGATCGAATAAATAAAATATCAATTTCTTTATATCGAAACCAATTTTTGTGACTGAATATTTGATTGCTAATAAGTTTGCAATTGTTCGGTGAGTTGCAAATTTTCATATTTAGATCAGCTATAGCACGTCTTCTTTATTTACTACGTCCTTCTATCCTTCATTATTTCTTTCCCACCTCTGTACTCTCTCAATCAAGCAGTACCCGACTGAATTTTACAACTCTGAAGCAGCCTTTGTACAGCACCATCATGCTTCACCGGACATCAGTTTTTTCTCTGGCTTATCCTCCATTTTTCTTTCTCTTGTCCACTCTATCTCTCAAATCCTTATTTGAAACCCCAGTAATCCTGAACTCTATCGTTTTCGGCTCTATTTCTTTCCATCTTTCATTCAACTTGTGTTGTTTGTCAACGATATAAATCTTAAAATGTGGCTTCACGAAGGCTTCTTATTGTTGTTAAACAATAAAATATAACTTGTATATTATAGATAGTTGAAGAAAACTTCATTCTCTATTGAAAAGTTATGATAACAAATTAATAAATTTGAATGTTAGAGGGAAGATCCAAAACACGCATGCTTTAACACCTGATGTAACGGCTCCTAGTGAAACAGCAGGCTGTAATTTGATGCTGACAAAAATAGATTAGAAACAATCTTCTTTTCCCCTTAATTTTATCTACAAACTTTTTGTTTATATTTTTCAAAAAATAAAATTTTTTCTTAATAAAATTACAAAAATTGTTGTCTAAAAAAATTTATGACGTTAATGTATTATAAAGGTATATTGCTTTAATAATGTAACAAATATAATAGAGGAAATTAATACCTTAACTCCTCAAATATTGTTTGCAATATCCACTGCTATTACACTTATGTCCGTTGCCTATCCCAACTACGAACATTACAACCGATTTTATTGAACGTTTTCTCATATGCAAAAGGAAAGATGCTATCTTTGTTGTTGTTCACCGCTAAGTATGCTATCTTCGTTGTTGTTCACCGCTAAGTATGCCAACTTGATGTCCTGTTCTCATCCATATTCTACTTAGTAGCTCAGCTCTTCATAGACTTGGTTTTCAAGCTTCATAGTTTACCTAGCTCAATTGTTTCAAATAGAGATCCTGTGGTCTTAAGCTCTTTTTGAAAAGAATTTTTTGCTCTACTAGGGGTTAGTTTGCACTATTCTAGTGGTTATCATCCTCATATTGATGACCAATATGAAGTGGTTAATAAATGCCTTTAGTGTTATTTCTGTTGCATGACAGGATGACAACCTCTTGGATGGGTTAAGTGGTTGCCTCTTACTAAATTCTGGTATAACACAGACTTCCATTATAGTATTTAGATGACTTCTTTCCAGGCCTTATATGGTTATTCTCCACCCTTGCATCTGTCCTACTTTCCTAAGGAATTTGCATTTGTGGATGTTGACCTGTGGTTGCAGGATAGAGAGAGGATGATTTTTGTATTAAAAATCTACATTTAGAAGAAGCTAGATGATTCATTATTGGAGACATGGTGTATGTTAAGCTTCAGGAGTATAAGCAAGTTAGTCCGACTCAAAGAATTCATCAAAAGTTTGATGTCCGAAACTCTATTACTAGCTTGAAAAAAGTTATTCTCGGATCAGTGAAATAGATAGGATTTTGCTAAATCTTGTGTATCAACTCTTTTATTTTATTAAATTTGTTTGTCCATGATGATGTTTATTGAATTTCATATCTAATTTCTCAAGTCACTGATATTTACTCACCGAATTATAATTCTCTATTCTAAAAAGGTTTAAAATTTCTTATACATAATAGTTTTGAGAAATAAAAATTCCAACAATAGACTAAACCACTTCAAAGATAAAAAATAAATAAATAAGTAAATAAAAGTAACTTTCCAAGATTAGGCATATCAAACTCAACCATCCTGGACTTTTTAATGTTTCTAAAAAATGACTATTATTTCTAGTGTAATCAAATCATCTACATAAAAAATATATAAAAATCATCTTTCTATCATTTTTTGTTTTAATAAAATGTGTATACCTTTTAAAATATTCCTTTCAATCATAACCCTATCTTTTTATGTTGTTGTTTCAACCTCTAGAGGCCTTTTCAACTTATACACTATATGATCATCACTTAGTTTCACATAACTATAAGGTTAATCAAAAAAATAAAATAATTATTCTTGTAGATCACCATGTAGAAATGATAATTTCACATTTAGATAGGCCATGAATCTCAAGTTTCCAAAGAAATAATTAATTTAATTGTGTCATTTCTTATCATTTCTTATATTGTTTTAAAAAAATGAAAAAACTAAAGTAACTCTTGAAAATATTTTAATGACCCATTGGTGATTTTAAAAAGACAAAATTACCTATAAAATTAGGGCAACCAAAATTTTTTTCAAAGGACAAAATCATAACTATATTGTCACAATTCAGTATAATATCTCTATAATGATTGACAAAGTAAAAGAGTAACGTCCTTTGTATGTTTGTTAAATGTGACCTCTGCTTAGTTGCGAACAATATATTTTTTTTAATAAAAAAAATTATATATATAAGCTTTTTCAACACTTTTTTTTTGTAGAAAATTGAAAATTTTATATATACATGTAATCAAAAAATTTGACAACTACATATATTAATAAATAAATAAACAAAGTTATAAACAATATCAAAAAATAAAATTAAAAAAATTTAGAGACAGATATAGATCAAAATATTTTATCTCGTAAGATGAAGTATTTACTCAATTGTATTTGTTAAATTTATTTATTCAATCAAGCAATAATAGAAATAGACATATACATTAAATTAAATTGATTGGGTAAAATAAAAAAATATTATACAAAGTTGAACATATTAAAAATATTATAGGAAAAAAAGTTTGCCTATATATATATATAGGTGAATAATAAAAATCACTTTAAAAATTAAATGTATATAAAATAACAAGGAAGAAATTTATCATTTAAAAAAAGCTCTATAAATATAATAATTATATAAAAAAATTAAAGATAAAATTAAAAAAATTATGAATAAAAAATGGGAGATGATGCCCAATATCCACTCAATATCTCTCATCACATGCATTGTAGTTTAAATGATGGAGGGTATTATCAAAGTTTTCAAGCAAATCTTAAAACAGAATTTGATTCTCCATGGCTATGACCTATTTAATTGTACATCAATCGATAGAATTATTAACAATTAAATTTAATAACACAAGATCCAAAATGACACTTGTCGAACACCCAGGAGATAAAGAGGTGCTGGTCCTCCTTGCTGTCTACAGTATACTATTAAATGGAGATCTACAGGTGTCCATGTGTTTTTCACGTGATGATTAAAGTCGAAAATGACCCTAACAAATATTTATTTTCGCTATCATAGTGTATAATAATCATAGGCATCTTAGTCGATCGGAAGTCTATTTTTAGAGTAGAAACTGGAAAGCCACCCACCCTACCTCTTGGTTAAGACTTAAGATATCCTCCTCTTGGTTAAGCCATTTTATAATTTTAATTATTTTATTTATAATAAATTTTATTCAAAGTTTAAGAAAAAATGAAAAAGAACTGACGAGTAATGTAAAAGGAGGTCAAATGTTGGGACCTTAAAGGGTGGGCTAGTGTGAAAAGCCTAACACAAAAAAGCCTAGGGGTGCATGGATGGCTAGCCTTGCATGATTGACTTTCTTCTCTATTTTTTTAATAAAACAAATGACAAGTTATTAACTTTGATAGATGACGTATTGTTTATTTGGAATCCATGAACCTATTTTTTAAATCATTTCACTTGAAAAAAATCAAGAAACATACTAATATCCTCATCAAATCAATTTTTCAACCTTTAACCGGCCAAAAAAATCGAGAAATATACTAAGATCATCATCAAGTCGATTTAATCTTTTTTTTAATTGCTTTTTATACGTTCGATTTAAATCATATTTAATTAAATATACCTCCAATTAAATTTTAAAGTTTTATCAAACACCTTAAATTCCTAAGGATGTGCAAAGAAAAAAAATCTCAACATCTAAAATATCAACAATGCAATAATCAAGAATAAAATTTAAAAAAAAATAAATTTTTTTAAAAAATAAATATTTTAAAAAATGACATTGTTCATGAGAAAACAAATCACAATATTTCTAAAATATCACAATGAATTTAGGCCAATATATAATAATGCATAGTAAAAAAAGATATTATTTTAGTTTTTTTTGTCTTTGTAATTTTTTCATGTAATGTTGCTAGATAAATATTTTTATAATTAAAATAGATATTTATACAAGAAGACAATGATTTAATCTTTGGATAAAAAAATACATTTTGCTAGATGAGTTATTCTTTTCTTTTTCATATATCTTTACAATGTTGTTGGTTCTTAATGGGTTCATTACCATATTGAGTTTGATAGTTGATTCTTAATTAGTTTCATTAAAAAAGATTAAACAGTTAAATTTAATGATGGATATTGATTTATTTTCAGTTTTATATGTTAACTTTTTTATTATTTTTAAATACATGTGGGATTGTTTTTTCTAACACGAAGGATTATTGATCTTTTAATGTAAATTATTGTGTTCCTTGCAAAGTTGAACTTTGTTGAGTGGTTAGAGTTGCGTAGAACTCCAATGACCATCCGACCAAAGACCATTGGTATTCTATTGTAGATTGGGAATAAGAAAGAATTTTATAATGGGTGAGAGGACAAAAATTAGTAAAAAATACAAAAAAAAAATGAGATATTTAATTTATAGCATCTATAGATCAAATAAAAAAGTTTAGTATATAGATTCAACTTAAAGTAATGACAGATTTGGTTTGATATTGCTTTCTTCTTAAGATACTCAATTATAACTTAGCCTCTATTAGTCTATTAAAATTAACTAATTTGCTTATGTAGTATCAAAATTTATTGTAATCATCATTAACAATATTCAATTTTGTAGTTTTTTTGTTCCAAAATGTAATTTTTTAATCCAATTTTCCCATCTTACTTACTTCCCTTCTCTATTCCATCTTTTTTTATAAAAAAAAAAGGAAAAAGGAAATGAACAAAGAATTCATTGAGGGATAAATTATAAATGGATTATATTGATAATTTTTATATTTAATTTAAATGTTGATTTTATCTATATTGAATCTTCAACTCTTACCGAATATCATTAACACTTCACCTCCTAATATTTTTTTACACCCTTAACATTTCACCTTTATATCTTCCTTCCTTAATATTTTATAATTCAAAATTTTAACCTTATACTAAAAGCTACCTCAAATTTGCAATCAATATGCTCTAGGAAGTTACCCGATTACATACTGATCAAAAATATAAGTAAAGACATATAAGCAAACCCCATTTTTTCTTTCTTTTTTCAAGGTCCCTAAGGAGGGAGGATTCTGATAGACATCATACATAATTCCTTAAAAAAAAAAAGATTAAAAAAAAAACCTTTTTTTTATTATCCCCACTTCAGCTCCGAGTTCTGCATTCAATGCATCAGAAGATTTGGAGTGCGGCTCCTTAACAACCATAAAATAAAGAAATTATTCAAGCAAAGAGATTTGGTACTCAGCACCCAGAAGGAATCTCTTTAGAGGCCAAAGCTTATCTTCTCTGCATACAATACTGTACTTCATTTTACAACAATATCTTCTTATCCCACGTTGTTCTATTGCCTCCTTTTATTATTCAATATTTTTAGTCTTTCAATTATGGTTATCAAGATCATTAATAAACAATTTCTTTTTTTTTATTATTGCTAGTTTGGCATTTGACAGAACGTACAAAGTGGGTGTGCATGTTGGAGAGGAAGAGCATCATGTTTACAGATTGGCTTTGACATTGTTCTTGTGACCCTTTCTACTTTTCTTTTCTACTTTAAAATAGTTATGGCAATCCTTACAGACAAGACAGCCTGTGTGGTTGCGTTTTTTAAGTTCCTAAGATGTTTCTTTAATGATCTAAACTCCGCTTAAAATCTAGATCTCATAGGAGAGCATAACTTGGAACAGTTTTTTATTAAGATATGAAGATGGGAACAGACAAGAATCTGCAGCTTGAGAACCCATTGCTCAGGGAACTGATCTTTTTGTCTCCCAAAAATTTATTTTTATTTAGAATGATGGGTGCATTAATTTGAAGTTACTTGCCCCTTTTCAGTTCTGATTTTGATGGGTCTGGACTTAGCACCTTTATTTTCAGGCCCAGACCAAGCAATCCATCAATGGGCTCAGTATTGGTTTATTAATTTGAAGTTACTTGCCCTTTTTTAGTCTTGATACGAGATACAAGGCAAAGCCTAGCCCAAGTCTTGGTGGGTCATCCACCCTGTTTGAGCATCTCATACCCTAATTGGAGTCAATACTCGAGTCGAGCATACAAAGGAAAACCACCATAAGTTTAGAAAACGTTGATGTAATATTCTGTTGATGCAAAGAAAAAAAAAATTCAACAATCCCTCTACAGATAAAATCGCCTATCAAAATACGTTATTGAAAATATGCTTGTCGAGGATTTAGGTTCTCTCGGCAACATCTTTTGTTTTATAGGATTGCCAACGAAATAGTCCACTAAAAAATAAGATTTTACCATCCATTTTCATTGAGAACTTCGTTGATAACCTAAACTCCTGACGAGATATTTTATAGCATTTTCCATCAAATATTCATTGTAATATCTGATAGAATATTTTAGTAAAAATATTCTATCAATAATTCTATTGGAATGTTAGCACTCCCTTCTAATGGTGATGCTAAGCAGAATATCCCGACTAAATATATTTTTTATGTTGTTTAGTTGTTATAATTCTAAAAACTCATAACAATAACAAGAACCTTGTTTGATAATATTAAAATGAGTTTTATAAATAAAAATTATATTACAATGAATTCTAAAAAAAATCAAATAGATTAAAATTAAAAAAATAAAAAAAAATCCTGAACCGAAAATGCTAGGAGAAGGGAAAATATATAGTCAAATATGCATGTATTTCCTTTGATTTTCTATTATTTTCTTGTTCTACTTCTTCTCTTATTTCTTTTCTTAGTTGTGTCCTTATTTCAGTCAATTGTTCTTGTACACTATCTCAAATCATCTCTTTAAGGGTCAGTGATGTCTGGCTTTAGAATGTTGTATACCTACCATCAAAATATTACATGCCATCTTCATATGTCGGGCCAATACCATAGATATACCATAAATCTAATTTATACCGAGTACATTAGTTGCCTAGATCTTCAATCATAATTAAGTATCGTAAAAAGCATAGGTGGAAATGTTCTTTTTTTTTTTAATATTTGGCAACCATGTCAACATTATATATTTCTTATAAAAAACAGTTAAATTTTAAAATTTATATTAATGATGTAAATAAATATAAATTTTAATTAAAAAAATTATATAAAAACATACAATGAACATTGTCACCCTATTATCGATAAATATTTTCACCTTTTCCCTTTTATCTCTCTTTCTTCTATCAGTTTTCTCGTATAAATCCATAAGAGATGGTTCTTGCCTAAGCTTTTGTTCCTACAAAATAAATAGTGTATAAAAAAACTTATCATAAATAAAAATTAGATTAAAAATGGAAGAAAAATAATTAAATATGAGTGTGTTTGGTATTTAGGTTGTTGTTGTAGTTATGATTTAAAAAAAAAATTATAAAAAATATTTTTAGTTGATGTTGGTTTGAAAAAATATATATTTGATTAAAATTGTGGTTGAAATTGATGTTGAACAAACAGTAGTTCAATATGTTTGGTTAAAATAATATTTTTCAAATCGAAGTTATAAAATAATTAATATATATATATTAATATTAATGATTTTTAATTTAAATATTTTATATTTAACTACTATATATTATGAAATAAATAATATTGATATCAAATTTTTTTTATTATTCTATTAAACTATGTGTAATGTCATCACATACGAAATCTATTCAATAAGAACTATATTTTTCATGGTTTCTTAAGCACGCAACAACAAAAATTGAATTTTTTAATTCATGTAATGTTATTAAATAATAAAGATTACGATACCTTTATTATTAGAATTGCGATCAAATTCCACAAATATTATGTCAATATGCAATATCTTTCTAATTTATATAGTGTTATTAAATAATATTAAATACTAGTTTTTCAATTAAAATATAATTTTTTTAAAAAAAAATTACAATTTCATTATGTACAGAAGAACTACAGTTTCCATGATTTTTTAAGCTACAATAAAATTAGGTAAAATATTATTAGAAATAAAACTAAAATTACAATACGATTAAATTTAATTCACCTTAAACTAATTTTTTTTTAAAAATATATTTTTCACGTTAATGCAAGTGAAATTAATTAACTACACTAGTTTTTCGAGTAACAAAAAATAAACTAAACTTTTTGCACTGGTTTTTTCAAAAAACAATTATTCACGTGAACAGTGCGACAAAATAAATGGAGTCATTCTCCACTATTTATTAAAAATACCCATGAAAAGCAAAATGCTGCTTCTCCAAATCTTGAGGCACGGCAGCAAACGTTGGTGGGTCTTACCAAGCAAAATCACTTTTTTTTGCTTTACCAGATATTGAACCGTACTCTCTCGGTTTGCTTGCTCACCAAACCATCAATTTATCTATTTATGTTTTAAGATTTGAATTATAAGCGCTTTCTAAATCTATATAATGGCATAAATTCTTAAAACTTTTCTCAATTATCGTCCAAGACGTGCCTCGGTCTATAATTTTTCACAATGCTATGTTATTAGAATCGGCACTGTTCATTGCATGTTTATAGGCGTTATACCAGAAATCACATAACTTGATACAGAAACTTGTTAAACAAAGATCATGTAAAAAATTAAAAAAATTATAAATTTACAATAATATAATATTTTCTTGTTGATACTTTTTTTAATTGCATTATGGTTTTCCCAAACTTTTCTAGCCACCTCCTTGTTTTTCTTGTCCTAGTAAAATTTTTTATTAACAATCAGTTCATACATCAATTAATGTTCATAATTATAAGAAAACTATATACAAAAAAGTGTATATTGTTATTTGTTGTTACTCTTTTTTTTTAGCCATACACGCTAATAGAGATGGTGTATATCCCCTTTTAAATTGAAGGCAGGGGTTTAGTTCAAGTTTGTAGGGAGATTGACAAAAACAAAAGAGAAGGAAATGTGTTTCAGACCATGTTTAAGCTAATATCTGCTCTCCTTATCCTGCCCCTTTGTTGTCAAAATTATTAGGATTCTTAGGCTAATTAGGATTCTTTAAAATGCTAAATTCGTTCCTTTTCTATTTAGTTTCTAAGGTTAGATAAATCCTTTAGAAGCTGCACTAAAAAATTGGCTCTGCCATTGTCGTAATTTTTTAGGCTTTGATTCTGATCTACTTCCATGCAATATCCAACCATCCCGACTATATTTTGTCACTCATGACATGTTGAAAATTGACCTACATTTTTATTGGGTTCTAAGGCTTGCTATTTTTATGGCAAACTCTCAATCAAAGTAGGATGCTTAGCATTGTCAGTTTCCTGATGTAGATCAAGGGGCTTTTTTTACCAACTAGGTTGCAGCCAATTTTTGTACTTTAAAATGAATTTTTTCTCATTTTTTTATCCTTCATGAAAGTTGGAGAAGTAGAGAGTTCTTGTTTGAATATCTGACTTGAAAGTGGAGAATTCCGCCGTGAGCAGGATTCCGATCCGAGTTGCACTAAAAAACATTTTCTGCTCCTGTCATAATTTTTCTGGTTGTTATTCTTAAGTTATACTCCTAGTCATGTTAAAATGTTCGGCATTCGCCAGTTTTTGAATTAGATTAGTAGACCATTTTTTACCAAAAACCAGATTATGACTCGATTTTGTTCTGTAAAATGATTTTTTCTCATCTTGAATCCTTTATGAAATTTGCAGTCCTACACACGTAGATGAATTTTGGTTTTTGAATAGCTTGATTTTGATATTAGGAGCTCAAGATATTCATGTCTGAATATCTAATGAGGAAATAAAAATTTTGCCGCAAATTTCTACCGTAAAATCCTGCCACAGGAAGAATTTTACACCCCCAAGTTTGCAAGACTGAATTGAAAAGAAAAAACTGAAATAAGGGAGTTAATTGCTTATAAAGGTTGGAAGAAAGTTAGCTGGGTTTTGAGAAGAAATAGAAAAAACAAGGATAGGATTAGAAAATGACAGAAATTCTGCCACGAGGGGTTACGTTTGTGCTACCTTTCTAAAACGACATCGTCTTTATTTTTTTTATTCACTTCATTTGCTATACGAGAGCAGCCCCATTTTGAATTAATAAGCATGGTATTGTACCCCTGTCTGCAACTGTTTCCCTCCTCTACAGCTATTTCTTGCCATTTTCTGTTTTTGGCATTTCTTTCGTCCTTGCACAGCGCAAAGCAGTCCCTTTTTTTCATGCTAGGATGGCAGCAACAAGATGGAACGGCTTTGTACCTCTAGTGCCAGCTAGGGAAAGAGGACACAAAGAGAGCCTCACACCATCAAAGGGTTGGGACTTCATCCCTCATACACATGGCTGGGATGAGGAGGCAGGAGAGGGGCCTCCAAGATTGGCTTGACTATATATACAAGCGATGAAGAGAAAAAAGAAGGAGAGGAAGAAAAGGCAAAGGGAGACAGAGAGAGTTTAAATAGAGACTGAAAAAGAGTTGAGAAAAGAAAAGGAATAGAAAAGAGAAGAGACAGGGAGAGTTTACACACAAAGGAAAAAAAGAAAAGAACGAAAAGAGCTAGCATAGAAAGAAAACAAAGAGAACAAGAGGGAAAATGATCTCCAGTCTATTCTACATTGTCAAAAAGAGTTTATCAAACCTACGGGTTTTCTAGAAACTCTTAACGGCAAAAAAAAGAAGGCCTTTTTTAGGTTTCAAAGGTAGAAAAGCAAAGGTTTTCACCCCTGCCTGCACCTCATTCGAACCAGCAGCATCCGCAGGTATGGTTTCTAGTCTTTTTCTTCTTTGCTATATTTAAGTTTGGCATCTTTTATGTGGTTCTCTTTCTTTTAAGAACTGGTCTTTTGCTTTGGCTCTAGATGTTCAGTTTTTGTTTGGACGAAAGGTTGTGCTTGCCCATTAGTACCTTCATGATTTGTTTTTTAGTTTGGATTGTTTGTTTATGTCAAAACTGCTTTTCTTTTCTTGACATGTCGTTGTGAGAGACTAAGTTTTAAAGGTTTGGATTACTTCCCTACTCGATTGTCTCCCTTCCATATAACGTTGCATAGGAATGATAAGGGCTTGCAAGTGCAGTTTTTCTATGAGGAGGTGAAAAAAAAAAGAAGGAAGAGAGGAGGAGGCAGAAAAGAGAAAGAAAATGGAAAAACAAAAGGACGGAGAGGAAGAAAAACATAAAAGAGAAGAGAAAAAAAGAACAGAGACAGCTGGCATAGAAAAAACAAAGAGAACGAGAGGAAAGATTATCTTCAGTCTACCCTATATTGCCGAACAAGAGCTCACAAAATCTAAGGGTTCTTTAAGGCTCCTAACAACAAAAGGAGGGAGGCTTTCTTTGGGTTTTTTAGAGGCAAAAAGGTGAGGGCTTTTCCATCCGCCTGTTAATATGCTCGCCCACTAATTAATCTTTCATGGCTTTGAGTTTAGCTTATTGGTTAAGTTAAAGGCATTTTCTTTCCTTATTCCCCTACCGCGAGAAACCATGAACTTCAAAGACCCTCTCCACTTTTTTCTTTCTTTCCTTTGTTCGGGTACCTCTTTGGTTTTAAGTTTATGTATAGGAGGGGTTGTGCTCCTAAATGTCGTCTGTCCAGAGGATGAAGAAAACACAAAGAAAGTCTTTTTTACTTAAAGTAATATTAGCGTGTCTAGGGAAGGTCATATTTTTCCCGTCCCTTTTCTGCCTGCTGGAGAAAGGATAGCCGACCATGATGTTTTTTTTAATGGTTTAGTATGTGATATACATGATACAAAGACATTCTTTCTGTTTTCATAAAATGAGTATGATACTGTCAAAGAGTAGAAAAAGGGTGGGCGGGAGCAACGTTTTTTGTTATAGTTTTGGTTTTCAAATGTTTAGGTTTCATGTATATATGACTTAATCCCTCCTATCGAAGATGATGTGTCATGCTGTATTTAGGCTTTGAGTTGATAAGCTATGTTTAGTTTCTTGTTACATTGCTGTGAGAAACCATGGGTTGCAAAGGTTTTCATTGTCCCTGTCTTCCGTTGCGTTAATCGTCACTTTGCAAATGGAATATGGCATAGGAATAAGTGGCTTATAGGTATAGAAGAAAAGGTAAAAAAAAAAAACATAAGGGAAGGTCTATCTAATTAAAGGAAAGAACGTGAGGTAGGGTTTGTTTAATTAAGGGACTTTGTTTTTTTTTTTTTTTTCAGCAAGTTTTGGTTGCATGCTTTCGGTTTCTGTTTTGTGAAAATAGGATAGCATCCATGTTATTTTTTAGTCTCAGTATTTAAAGTGTTATTTCCCGCCGGGTGAAATGAGCATGGTAGTTGTTTCAAGATAAAAAGAATAGGTGTTCAGTGGTTTTCAGAATTGTGGTTTTTATTGTACATACAGACTTGTTATATTTTAGTTATAGGATTTGGGTTTAAATGTACGGACTTAATCTTGTGTGAGTAAATTTTGGCTTTTTGGAAAGTTTATTTTTTATATATGTATCAGTGCTTTGGACTTTTTGCAAATTTTAGAATGGATGTGTATGGCTTTTTTCTTTTTTGTGATGCTTGTGTTTTTGGAAAAAATATAAAAAATATTTTTGTATGTTGCATATGGCCAATACTCTAACATATTTTTAAATTACTTTTTTTCAAAACAAAAGAAGCAAATATTCGAGGTAAAAAAAAAATTAACATGGATTTCTTAAAAAAAAATTATTTTCTTGTATCTTGGATTTTACAACATGTTTGTAAATTTCAAAGGGTATTGGCCAATATTCAAAAAATACAAAATTCTCATTTTGGGAACTTGTTTTTATTCACTATTAATTTTTGGATAGAAAAATCCCAAAGGGATAAATATCCAAAATATTATTAGGAATAATTTTTTATTCATTAGTAATGTTTGGATAAAGAAACCCCAAAAGGGGTTAATATTCAAAATATAATCGAGAATAATTTGTTATTGTTCACTGTTAATATTTGAATAAAAAACCAAGTAGTAAATATCAAAATATTGTTCTAGGAATAATAAGTCATTATTCCCTAATAATATAAGGGCAAATAAACCTATGAAAGGTAAATGTGCAAATATTGTTAATAGGAATACAACTTATTCATTTTTAACATAAGGGCATATTTATGCCTAAAATTGTTTTAGAACAATTTAATTGTGTATTCTTGAAAGAAACCTCAATTATAATTGGGGACATTTCAAATTTTGATCTCACATTTTATGAGTCATGAAAGTATGGAATACTAAGGCAAAAATAGGCTTTTAAATCGCCTTGAATTTCTAACTTAGTTTTTTTCTTGTGATTTACGAGTAGTGAACACTTGAAATACTAAGGGAAAAATGAGCTGTTAAGCATATTGAATCTCCTTGGATTTCTATCTTAGTTGTCTTTAAATTCATAAATTCAGAATTTATTTCAAAATCAAACATAGACTTTGAGAGATCTGCACCGTTTCTCTTTGGCACTTTATAGATATACCAAAAGGTATGATCCATATTGGCCAAAGTTTCTTTCTCTTAAACTTTAAACCCAAGTTCGTACATCATAGCAAAATTATCCTAGGGAACTAATGGGACTAGAGAATGTTAACACCATAGCAAGTATAGGCAAACCAAACACCAAGCAGTTTACCTTAGATAGGGCGTATCAGGAGTGCTAAAACTTTCCTTTTACACAACCAGTTCCTTGCCTTAAAATCTCTAAAAGACTAGTTAGGTTTCCTAGTGACCCTAATACTAGGTGGCGACTTCCTTTTTCACAAAACAAAGACCCCAACATCAACCCCTACTACCAGGAAGGGTCGCTTTGACGTCGAGTTCTCGCGAGGGTACGACATTATCTAACTTTAAATTTTTCTTAAAAAACATCTATAATATTCATATTTTGTTTTTAATAAGCTTTGTGTAGGGTTTCCTAACCTCACGACCTTGGACACGTGTTTAACAACCTAGCCTACGTTGACTTGAGTTGTTTTTTTAAATTAATTTTTCTAATAATTTTATCACTTAATATTGGTTTGACTTTAAATTGGACTTCATAAATTTTTTTATATGATTTCTACGAGATTATTATGTTCTCATGACTTATGTCATGAGTTTAACAGATTGACCTGAGTTTACTCGAGTTTTTTTATTATTTTAAAAAATATATATTTTTCAATTACTATCATTTAATATTTTGTTGGTTGTTGTCTTTTCTTATTCTTAGATGAATTAAAAAATATATTTTAAATATTAGTTTATTAACTTCCATATAGTTCTTTAATATATTAGATTGTAGAAACTTTTGAGAATATTGACAAGGAATGTTTTCACAATATTATCAAGTATTATTTTTGTATATGCAATTGTGATCAATAATTTATTTCATTATATAATTGAATAAAACTTGCTTATTGAACTTAGTTAATTTTATGACTTGAGTTATGAATTTTCTTACTTCTTTAAAACACTAGTAGTGTTTAATGATTTTTTTGTGTAAAAAATATAAATTAAGCCCAGCCTGTAACAATATGTTGACCACCAATCTAGTTTTATTTACTTTGTAATTAGTTTTAATACTCATTATTTTTTAAAAAAAATACCAAGTTTGTATGCATAAATATATTATTTTTATAATTTTTATTAACATGTCACCATATTTATGTTGTGTTATATTATCGTATAAATGTAATCTTCTTAGGTCAAAATCTGTATATATTAAAATTGTTAAGTTTGTTTTGTTTCATTTGGAATGGTTGATGTGTTTAATTCCAATTAAAAAAAAACAGAACAAATTAAAACAAATTTCATCTTACTCGGAATCATAGCTTGTTCTAGAAATTTCACTCAAAATGTTTTGGTTTTGTTCCATCATTCTATTTTGAAAAAATAATATTTTTTTAATATATATTTTTTCTTTAATTTCATCCTGGAACATTTGGTTTATTAAATATTGAACTTTATAATTTATTATGTTTTTTTTTTATGATTATCTCAATCTCATGATTCATGTTATGAGTGTAATAAGTTAATCTAGTTGACTTGAGTTGTTTTCGTCTATTTTTTTAATTGATTTTTTTTAGTTTAGCATTCGACATTTTAAAAATTTCATTGATTATAAGTTAAGTTTTGTTACTTGTTTCATTTGTTTTTTATGAAATTATTCTAGTCTCATGATCCAAGTCATAGGTTTCGCGAGTTATCCGAGTTAACTTAGTTCATTTTATTGTGTCCTTTTTTTTATATTGAATTTTTCTTAATTTCATCATTCAACAATGAGTTTATTAGAAGTTTCATAATTTATTTTAATTTATTTATTTGGGTTTATCAAGGTTTCATAACTCAAGTAGTGGATTTGAAAGATTAGCTTGAATTGACCAATGTCAATTTAATATGTTGTCATCCTAGTATTTTTATTAAAAAGATATTATCTTAAAGTTTTTTAAGTCAAACTATATTTTTATCAATTGTCAAAGTTGTTTTTGAACCCCTCAAGTCAATCAGCTTATATTAGTTCAACTTCCATCTTTTTTTACTTGTATTTAAAATTTGAATTGTATAATTTCAAATTAATTTATTTTTGAATGTAAATTGAATTTTTATTTGTTAAATTAATATTTTAAATTATACACACACATATACACATCAAATACTCCAAAACTAAAATAAACCATTTCAATTAAAAAAGCTATAACACTAATCAAAACAAAATTAAAAATCTTGGTGTGCATGCATACATCAGGTGATCCAAAATCTAAATTGCAAACACTTTTTTGTAGGGTAAACATTTCCAGTTTGGTCCGGTTATCACTAAAAAGAAAAAAATTAAACCATTTTATTTATTCATTTTTAAATCAAAACCAAAACTGAACTAAAATCAATTCAAACCGATCAATTTCAGTTCGATTCAATTTAATTAATTAAAAGGAAAAAGTAGAAAAAATCAATTTCATTTTGGTCAGGCATATCGAGCAGGTTTTCTGAAATTGAAAATAAAAAAGCTAGAAATAACAAGAGTTAGACAAAAATTTAGAAAAAAATAATTCTCACAACATTCATTACAACAGTAATCGCAACATGAGCATACTATGGCAAATCAACAACCTTGTAAATAAATATAGAAAATAAATACATAATAGGTCTATAAAAATAAAATAAAAGGTAAAAAGGGATAAAAAAATTAAAAGATAAAAATTGAAGAGAAAGGGAGCTCCAAAGTTGTTGTTTAGTTGTTTAAGTCATGGACTTAGTAGGTTATACTTAAAAAAAAAAAATTGAGAGATAAGAAATAAAGATGGTTCGTCCATATCTACTTTAAGGGAGGAGGAGGGTTGTGTTTAAAGCCTTAAAAAAAAGTTGAGAGATAAGAGATGAAGATTGATAGGGGCCTGTGCTAAGAAATGAAGATTGAGAAACATAAAAGAGAAAGGTTGAGAGTTAAGAGATGAAAATGAAGAGTTGTGCTTAGAGATAAAGATTGAGAAATATGAGCAAGAAAGGTTAAAAGTGAAGATAAGGATGGGGTCGTGTTAAAAGATGAAGATTGTGAAACATGGTGGGCTGTTAGGGTTTAGAAAGTAGATGGGAAAAGCTAGAAAGGTAGTTATTTATAGTATTATTGATTTTTTTATTTGAATCAGTTCGATTCGGTTTATTCGGTTTCAGTCTTTTTAAATCAAAATCAAACCGAATCAAACCGGCTTGTTTTTTAATCTTTTCTAATCGGTTTAATCAATGTATTTTTATGATTTTTTTTCAATTATTTATTTTAATTTTCTTAGTTTTTTTTATTTTTTTGCTCACTTGGACAAATCCATAAATTGGCGGGCCAACTGTAATCAAAATAAATAGAACCCAGGCCTATAACAGTTGAAAGGCTCAAAGATTGAGATCCAATCACCATAAGTGTAAATAAGCCCACAATTTGAAACCCAACATTGAACATACCGTTATTTTTCCTTCTTTTTTTTTTTTTTTCATTTTCTTAGGTTTTTCCTTTTTAGTCGTCCCAAATAGTTTAAAATTACTTTTTAATTTTTTTATATATGTTTTTGCTATTAAAAAAATAATTAATAAAAAATATTTTTTAGATAAAAAAATTAGCTTGGTTTTTCATTTTTTTGGATAAAAAACACTTTTTAAAAATTATAAAATTTAAAAATATTATATTATTTATTGATTATAACAAATTTGATCCTCAAATTTTATATTATTATATATTTTATTTTATTTTATTTTATTTTCAATTTCACCTCTTATGATTTAATTTAATTTAATTTTTATATTAACTTTGATTTTTATTTTTATAATTTTTATTTTTTATCTTATTATTTTTTAATTGAAATTCTTTATCTATTAAATTTGATCTTTATTCTTTTGATTATATCTTAAAATTTATTAATTAAAATTATTATTATTTTAATTTCATCATCTTTCAATTATTTTATCTTTAAATTTATTTTTTATTATTTTGATTATTATTTATTTTATTTGAGATCATTTATGAAATTATATATTTTTTAATTTCATTGTCATTCATCTTTTTAATTTATAAGATTTATTCCATATCATTTTAATAAATTTTAATAAATTAATTAGTTATTTTTCATCTTATTTTCTATAATATAACTAAATATTAAAAAATATTTTAACTTATTTTTCATAACATACCAAATATAAAAAATAATTTATTTTTAAAAAAAAATCATTTTTTTAAAAAAATAAATTTTTACCAAATATAAAATAGTAGCTTTGATTCCGACAACAAGCACAACACCTATGTCCCTCTCTGTAGACAAATTTGTTCTGTCTGATCATCATCTTCAGGCAATCAAAATCCTTGCTGTTACTACAACGAACTTGATTGAAATAAGAATGTGACTCTAACAAGTCTGTTCAGTGTTGCCATTTTGAGTTGAACATCCCAGTTCCCTGCAATTACTACTACAAACCTACCAAATGAGGATTCAGTCTTTTTTTGGGTTTCTCTGCATCTCAAGTGAATTTTCAGAGGTTACTGTTAAGCAGTGTGGGGCTCGAAATCCGTGGGAAGACAAATGTTCAATATATGATAACAACATTCAAACACTACAATTCTCTGCATATTCAATTTGCCATACAGATTTTTGTGGGCTATTTAGAGAGAACATAGCATTTTAGTGAAATATTCATTTTATGCTATATAGCAAAACAAATATCAATATAAAAAAAATAATTTTTAAAATTTGCCCAACAAATGACATTAATTATTGTCCCTACTTGATAGTAGGTTAATTTTTTATGAATAAGATTGAGAGCTTACGGCTTTCTAATGCCAAAGAAAAAAAAAAGGTTGACGAGAATCACATACCTTGCATGAAGAAGCAATGCGAAAAACTTCAGTTGCAACAAAATACAATCATAATCTTAATTGAATCTTAGAAAACAAAAACATAAACAGTTGTGATCAAAGCCATTCAAGCTCAACACCCCAGTGTTTTTCCTCATCCTTTTATTATCTAGTTCCAAGCAAAATCCGAGCAGCATCACAGAAAAAAGAAAGCTAGAACTATGGCGAGATAGCAACTCTCCGGAACTTTGAAATGATGGGACTTCTTAGTACTTGTAGTCCTTGACGTGGAGGCTCTCTGAGGCACCCTCACCAAGAGTAGCATCACCCTTGTACGTACCAAGAGTAGCCTCTGAGTTAGCTTTGCATCTGGCAAGCAATGCAGCACGAGCCTTCCCCACATTCTCCGGCTTGCCAGCCCAGGCCTTGAGGGTACTCTGCTGAAGAGCACGTCCAAAGGAAAAGGATAGAGACCATGGCTTCTTGGTGTTTAGTTTGTTCATGGCATTGAGGTTGAGGGTGGCCTCCTCCTCACTCTGGCCACCAGACAAGAAAACAATAGCAGGAACTGCCGGGGGCACAGTACGTTGAAGTGCACGGACTGTGTACTCGGCAATAACCTCATGTGCAACCTTGGGAGCATCTGATCCAGGAGTAACCATGTTCGGCTTCAAGAGAGTACCCTCAAGTATGGCATGGTGATCATTGAGAGCTTTGTAGCATGCAGCAAGAACACGCTCTGTTACTGCAGCACACTTCTCAATATCGTGAGGACCATCAACCAAGATTTCAGGCTCTACAATGGGGACCAAGCCATTTTCCTGGCAGATGACGGCATATCTGGCTAAACCATAGGCATTCTCATGGATGGCCAGCTCAGATGGCTCATTGGCACCAATCTTGAGCACAGCACGCCATTTGGCGAAACGTGCACCAGCTTCATAGTACTTTGCACAGCGCTGGCCGAGGCTATCAAGACCCTGAGTTGTGGTCTCACCGTTTGTGCCAGCAAGCTCAACGGTACCCTTGTCAACCTTGATACCAGGGAGAACACCTCCTTCCTTCAAGACATCAACGAAGGGCTTGCCTGCACACAAAACAATTGAGATGAAATACTTATAAAACACATAAAAACAGACTACAGAAACAGAAAACACAGCGGAAATTGGAAAAAGAAAAGCAGATCAACATCGGTACCTGATGCAGTCTTTTGGTAGAGAGTTTCCTCAAAGAGAATAACTCCGCTGAGGTATTGAAGAGCACCAGGGGCGCAGAAAAGGAGCTCACGAAGGGCTCGCCTGTTTTCCTCGACATTCTCAACATTGATACTGGATAGACGCTTGCCAATTGTGCCAGTTGACTCATCAGCTGCTAAGATACCCTTCCCAGGGGTGCCAATGTAGGCAGCATTCTTAATGAGTTCATCTGCAAAATTAACAAATCATCAAGTCTATAATAAGTGGAAAATCGAAAGAACACTCTTATAAATGTAAATCTGAGGAATTAAACTACTCTTAATCATTTATAATTAATAAAACAGACAAATAAAAAAAAACTGTATCTCGGATCTAAATTTAAATTTGAAACATACTGGAGTAGTAGGAAAAACAGATCTGTAAACCTTAGATTATAATAACAAAATAAAAAAGACCCGATCTGATTGTCCAAACTGACCGTTCAAACACAAAACATGCGACAGACAGATATCATGCATAAAGAAATACTAATGAACATGAAATCAGATCGGATCAATCCTAGATTCGAAAACAACAATAGAGACAGCAAGAACCTAACCACAACACTTAAATCTTGAGATCATGTTGAAAATGGAAGTAAGCTAAATTTAATTAACAGATCTGCAATAAAAATAAACTAAATTAATATAAGTTTTAGAGCAAGATTTTAGAACAAGAAGGAATAGGATAGGAGGATTACCAGCGTATTTGCTCTTGAAGCAAGACATTTTTGCAGGAAGAAGAGTTCGGGAAGATTACAGAAAGAGAGGGGAGGCGATGTGGGGAGGGATGAAAGGGCGTTGTGAGGGTTTATATTTTGAAATAGGAGTAGCCTAGAAAGGTCAGTGAGGGCATCGAAATTGTCGCTAATTGTTGGCTTTTTTTCCACGTAACGCCCTGCTGCCGTTGGATATCACGTCTACCTCCTTTTCTGTTTCCTACTCTCTCTAACATCTTTCTTCCTCCCTTTTACTCTTTTGTCCTTCACTTTCCTTTTTTTTACTTTTTCTTTTTTTGGTGCAACGGCTCCTTTTTATTATTATTTTTTTCTAAAATTAAGTATTAATTTTCCTTCTACCAGATTGTTATTGATAAGCATATTCTCTAATATTCCTTAAGAACAGAGAACTAAAAAGAGCACATCCCATCGAAAAGGCAAAAAAGTATATTGATCCCTCAACTACAATTCAGTTCTAATTTAGGTCCTTCAACAAAAACCATCGCAAACTGGTCCCTCGTCCATTTGTCTTAAAACATGTTTTCCTTGAAATTCGGAGAGGGAAGAGGACATATTTTTTTTTAATTTTTTTATACTATTTCAATACAATAATATTAAAAATCATTTATAAAATAAAAATATTACTCTAATATATTTTTAAATAATTTTTTTTAACCAAACAGGCGCTGAGGGCAGGGAGAGAGTTTAGGGGATTGAAAGGTGGGACCTAAAAGCCGAGGGACACCAAGGCCTGGGGGTTAGGTTAGTAGTTTTGACAGGGAACAGTTTGCGTCTTGTGGCCACCGACCCTTCCATGGTCTCCTTTTCTGGGTTTGCTTTTTTTAGCTGAACTCGTGTCCTTAACGTGACTTCCGTGAATTAGAGAACACACTTGGTAAATAAAATGTCTCCATTCATTGGGCCCCATGGTAGATTTTTCTTTCCTGTTAGTTCTTGATAATATGAAGCATTTTTATTTTTTTAATGAGTTGAAAGTTAATATTAAAGCTGTATTTGGCGGTCTGAAGAAAATAGAAATTTTCACCGATTTGTTTATTGTAATTTGTTTTTCATTCCAATGGCGCATTTTTTCAACCACGTGTCTCTTGAAAAACATATAATAAATACAAGCACTTACGCTTTGGCGTTTTTTTTTAGCTCTTGGAATTTGATGGTCTTTTATTTTTTTATAAAATGCAATCTTAATTTATTTTTTTTATTTTTTAATATTTAATTAATTTTAATGATTTTTTAATGATTTTTTAATTATATAATATAATAATAAATTTAATTAACTTTAATAGAGCTCATGATCTTAATCATAAATTTAATAAATTAATTTAAATTACCTGAATTGTTTCTATTTCTTTTTTAAAATTTATTAAGTTAATAAGTTGATGTCAATATAATTTTTATATAATTTAATTTTAAATTTAAGTTAAATAAATAAATAAATCTAGAGTTTTTAAATTTAATTATTATATTGAATTTAGTAATAGTATCAAAATATTTCTTATGACCTAAATATTATTATTTTATATTAAAAAATATTTGTTCCAACTTGAATTAAAAGAATTCATTGCCAAGACTTTTTTTGTTCGAACTTTAAAAGTCTTCGCAGCATTCAAAAGTTTATCTAAAAACAAAGGAAAAAAATTATAGCCAAACAATTTTATTTGTTTTAGAATATGGTTGGATAATAATTTGACGGCAGGTGAGTTAGGATTAAAAGTAAGTCTGTCATTAAAAAAAATTAAAATCACAAAATTTGTGTAGTGTGTAATTTAATGTAAATTAGAGATAAGATTTCATAGGAAAAATGTGATAAGAGAAGGATGTGAAAAATTGAATGGTTCTTAACAACAAGTCTCCATTTAGATCCTTCCTCTTGTACTTTTTTCTTTTTAAGTTGGCCTTTCACGTTCCCATGACAATTCTAGTATTTTATGCCTTTTTTATTTTTTATTTTTTTATTTTTATTATTCACCATAATTTAATACATCTTAGTCATGGAGCGACCCCAATAAGCCTTTCCTGGCTCCACCGCTGATATATATATATATATATAGCTATTTATTTTTTTATTTAATATAGATATTAATTTTATTAATTTTAAAATTAATAATTATATAATTATTTAATGGCCATTCAAACTGATGAACATTTATTTAATTTTTTTATTTACATGGGGTATTCAGGTCAGATTGCACGCACCACGACTAATCCCCACGGCTCATGAAATACTTTGCAAATCTAATAGGCATGTAAGGCACGCGGAGGTGACAGACACGCACACCAGGGTTCAATCTCAGATACATCGAAAGAAAATAAGCTATTTCCATCACTAGACCAAACACTAATAAATATTTATTAATACACTAATAAATAGTTAGATATATAAATTTTAATTATTTGTTTAATAAAGTGTTCAGTAGATGTATGAAGACAATAATTATTTTATAAGTATCATGATTAGTATTCATTTGTTTTTACAATTAATATTAGGATTAATTGTTTATAGAATATTTGACATGAGATTGATAAAATTTATAGGTCTGATTGAGAGATTGAATATATAAATTAGAGAATAAATTAGGTTTTCCTTAAAACGTAACGTTTTAAAGCTGGATCACAGATATTTGGAATTCAGTCTGACTTCAGTCCAAATTTGCACCTTTCTTCTCCTGGTGGGGCAATTTGGATACCCAGATATCCGACACTGGTAATCACACTTCACACATGAACTGACTCGGATAAAGGAAAATTGTGACATGAATTGGTTTTATATATATAATATTATAATGATTCTGAGAGCGCTCATAACTCGCATATTCCTTTTAATTATTTGTTTAATAAAGTGTTCAGTAAATGCACGATGAAAATAATTATTTTGCAAGTATCAAGATTAATATTCATTTGTTTTTGTATTTAACATTGATATAAATTAATTTTTTTATAATTTTATATCACATACTTATATTAAAAATAAATTTTTAAAAATTAAAAAATATTATTTTAATTTATTTTTAAATAAAAAACAATTTAAAAATTAACAACCGTCCAGGGTGCTTCGGCAGTAGATGTCATGCCCTTCACCAACCTCCAAAAAATAGTTAGGTGACTGCTGACTAGATGTTTGATGTTAATAAATCCATAGTGAAAGAAGTGAAAACCTAATGAATCTGCTGATAAAAGGAAGAGCCCATCCCAAGCCCTTTGACAATGAAGGATAGTATTAAAAATCCATGGCTTTCATAATAATGTCAATTTGAGTTGTATAATTAACGAATAGATAGTGTTTCGTTATCTTTCACCAACCAATTGCGATTGCTCTCAAGTCAAATTTATAATTAATTTGTGAATAAAGAACATCCCCGAATTAGTTTGTGAATTAATCAAAATTAAATCTTTTCTATGAACAATTTTAAAGATACATCTAGTACATTAGCCTAATATATTTAGAAAATTTTAATAAATTCTTTAATGGGTTAAGCTCAAGTTTTAAACCCACAAAATAAAATACCTACTTATTCACTAGACAACCTCTTTGAAGTTTTATAATCTTAGAAGTTGTATCAAACCATCTCCCACACTATAAAAAGGAACGCGTCACTTAGCACAGGGAACCTCACTAATCACGCCCTATATTTTCTTACTTTTCCTATATATATAAAAATACTAGAGGAGGCAGGAATCCTAGTGGGTAACCTTTGGAACTTGTAAGAAGTCGGCAAGTAAATGATTATATAGTTAAGAATCCAAGATCGAGATGCTACGAGGGCTGAAGTGTCCAAATTGAGATCTATATATTCTGAATAATGAAAAACGTTTGTGAAAACTGTAAGTATTCCCCATAAAAAAACATCGAAAGAACTCTTGAAAAAACTCAAAAGGAAAGTTCAACCCGTTGCACAAATTTTTTCTTTTCTGTTTATGTGATTTCTTAATTTTGTTATTTTTTTTTAGATTAATGTAGGTGTTCGGATCAGTTTGTACACACCACGACTAATTCTACATGCCCTGAAGTTAATGACCATACATGCCTCTAATGACTATCGTATGAGTAACCAAAAACTCGAACCTGAAACTACAGAGAAAGCAAATCCCTTGATCCTAAATTTTTATCATTTTATAATAATTGATTCCAAATTTTTATCACTTGATTATTATTTAAATGGTTATTTTGTTAATTATTTGACTGCATTTATTTGGGGTTTTATATTGCCATATAGGGTGACGGCTGAAATTTCGAGTTGTTCTCTGATGAATAATGACCTTTGACAATGAAGGTGTTATTAGTGTTTGTTTACTCTATGTTGTTGCTTATACGCATAAATTTGTATCAGTGCATAAGTTTGTTTTTCTCATCTCTGTAATGTTGGCTCGGTGATGGATTCTTTACTAATGAATGTTATAAAAACGTACTTGTTGTGGCTTTTTTCTTCTAGTCTTTTGCATTGACATGAACAGTGGTGCTTTAGTTTTCTAATCTGGTCAGTCAATTATTCATTCAATGATTTATTACTCAAACTATTAGTAATTACTTATTTATTTATTTTTGCTTACATGCATAAGTTTGTATTAGTGCAGATGACATGATATCACAAGGAACCTTCTCCCCCTCTATACTTTCCCTCCTGTATTGTTTCTCCACTTGTTATCGTTTTGTAACTATTTTTATGTTGTTATTTGTTTTAAATGGATTAGGTGTAGGGTTTATGTTCTGTAAAATAATATGTAATAAATCATTATGCAATATCTAGGTTTCCTCCTTTAGGTGTTAATGATAATAAAATAGATGCTCATGGAAACAATTCAAACGAATTACTCCTTATAGAAACAAACTTACATGGAAATAAATCAAACAGATAAAAAAAAGATCTTGGTTGATTAGAATCACTAGTAACATGGAAACAAAATAACTCTCATACTAACAAAACATGAATAAAAAGAAACATTAGTTTATTATAGAAATAAATCAACAACAACCACGATAAAGTTTATGATAAAAATCAGAAACAAAAAGAGATGTTGAATTGTTATAGAAATAGATCAGCTAAGAATTAAGCAAGTCAATATATTCAAATTAAACAACTTGTAATATTATAAAAAAAAACCAGCAACTCGTATAGAATAGTAAGTTATATATTCATATTAATATTGCAAACAAATAAAGAAATTTTTTTTCATTAAAATATCTTTTTTTTCTCTAAATTTCTGCTCAAGGATGATGCGGTTCCACTAGGGTTCAAAATAATACACCATAAAAATATAATGGTTAATAATCAATTATCTCAGGCCACCATTAGAAGCATGGTTCTAGAGGCATCCTTTCTCTTCAAACATTAGTTTAGGTTACTGTTTTTATATGGTTGGTTTACAAATATACTCTCAATAATCTCTAATGTTTTAGTTATTAGTTGTTGATTTTTAATGTATATTTAAACTAGGAAAATTAATCGATGTTTTTTAGTAGATATCATTGAATATTAGTTTCTCCTTCTCTTTAAATTTCAGGCCTCTATAGTTGACATCAAATACTATTAATTGAAAATATGGTTGTAGTTATTAATCTTTCGTATTTTATTAAGTGCTAAGATTTGAGAAGAGAACCTGATTAAGTGTAATCATGGTCAATCTTAAATATAAATTATTTTAAATATTTAACCAACATGAAATAATTCTAAAATCACAATCTTATTTCAATTTATTACGGGCTAATTTAAATTAATTTTAAATTATTGAATATATGACATCTTAAAAATTTTTTCACTAGCATTAGACATGATGTGGGATGATAACATGTTATAGATATTGATAAAAATCCAAGAAAAGTTTTGTGCAAGTTTTGTTAAAAAATATTTAGTTGAGATATTTATCTTTTGAAATATCATTTTGCTTGTATTTATGTAAAGTCATGTCAACAAGTACTAAAAAAATATAAAAAAATGATTTTAGATGTTTTTGTAAAAAAACCAAGAAGCATCTAAAATGAAAAAAAAAAAGCTTTTTAATATATTGGAAAAAATGATGAAGATGAAGGGAAATAAATTAACTTAATTTCTAAGGAGGCAAGTTTCACTAGCTTTGTTTTTGAAGAATAAAATTATGAATTTAGGGTTTATCTTTATAATCTTTCTTATTTATCAAATCTCACATTTTATTTATGTTATTGTTATTCTTTTAGATTTTTCTTGCATTAACAAGTTATCTTAGCTAGAACACTTTACAATGATAATATGTTTTTTTTAGCATAAAAAATCTTTTACTTTACATCTAGAAAACTAATTAAAATTTTTAAAAAATATAATACTAGATGAAAACTCCTTCATATATTACTCATGTCTCATATTTTTTTCTCTCTCTCAAAAAACATTTCCTATCAAAAAAGATAACAAGGACTCCTGATATCTAGTGCAATAAAGCTTCCTATTAAAATAATAGTGGTTAGCTAAAGAATTATAAATGAATTTTTCTTTTAAAATAGCTCTCTTGTCCTCCAAAATAAAAAAGTAATCGATCAATCCTAAACTAAAAAATTATTAATTAGGACAATAAATATTATTTAATTCTATATAACAAGTAATTTAGCACTATAAAGATTATATATCCTTCGATAAAACTACGCAAGGAAAACCTTTGGTATGCATTCTACTCCACCGAGAACCCAGTAAGTGTTCCAAAAGTTTTGGCCGTTTCAAATTGACACTACTAATTGCATTATTGTCTCAAACATCAATTTTGAATTTCTTATATTTCAAATATGTCATATATCCACTTGCTAACAAGCTTATTATCAGCAATAATAGTTATTACAATTATAAAATATATTAAAGCACCTAGGTAAAGGACTATAGTCATCCATAGTAATCCTATTTTTTAAATTTTCACCCTCTATTTTTTTTAATTGTAACCTTCTCTGCCAAATTAATCATTAATTTATTAAAAAAAAATTAACGCGGTTAAAACTTTGTTCTCAAGTACCAAAGGCTGTGCCAGCTGGATTTCGAATCGGGCCTTTTTAGACTACGACTATTTTGCCCAAAACCAGGTCCAGTTGTTCAGGCTTCGGACGCTTATGATAAAAATAAAAACACCGAAACAGCTAAGAAAGTTGTGGCCATTTATCCAATTCTATTTCTGTGGGTGTTTAGTCAATGGGCATAAAATCAGCTAGACAACCGCAGCTACACGCACGCACGCACGAAAAGAAAAAAGCAAAAAAAATCTGCAGCGCAGGCCACATTCACCTTTACATAGACCGAAGGATTAACAGGTAATTATTACTATAATTTTGATACCAGACTTGCCTGATGGGTTTAATTGAGAATCCGACTAACCTAGCACTAGAATTGAGTCACGTTAAAAAATAACAGAGGAAGGAAAAAATCAATGTGGTTAAGCGGGTTAATTTAAAAAACCTGTTGAGAAATTTAGTTGTAATTTATTAATTTTTATTTTTTATTAAAATAATATCATTTTAATTTTTTAAAAAATTTAACTTCAACCAGGAGCGAAGCAGACACATTTCATGCAGGTTAAAATTAATATAATAATATATATTATTAAAAAACTTATTTATTTAAATTAAAAAAAATTAAAAAATTTAAAATGTTTTGTAGGGGAGGATCCCTGCTTGCCTTCCCCTGATTCTACCCCGACTTGAATAACCTGATAATCCGGTTAAAATACAAAACTCGAATTATGAACCGGGTCCATAAGAATCTAAAAACTAAGCTTGTTATCATAACTCATAAAGTTGATGAACTATCCATGTGGTTGCAACTTGAACTAAGCTTGTTATCATAACTCGGTTGCAACTTGAACTAAGCTTGTTATCATCATAAAGTTGATGAACTATCCACGTGGTTGCAACTTGAATGTGGTTTTCAAAAATATTATTTTGACTGAAAAGTACAAATTTGCTGGTTCTTACTTTACACTTTAGTTATGAAAAACCCGACAACATCAACCTTATTTCTCTTGTTAAACACTAGCTTTTGGCCACTGAGACATCAAGGATCGATTAGTTGTCCTGTCAAAGGAAGTACAACTAATTGATTTTAAATGTTAATTCTTATAGAATGAAATTTCACATTCATGTCTGTGGTTCTGCAATGTTGAACTGGATTTTAAATATTAATTTAATATCAAAAATAAATTTATTAAGGTTCCAATAATATTTCTTATATATTTTCAGTTGAAAATAAATAAAAATAAGTTTCGTGGCTTCAAAAGTTGGCAACTCAACTTTTCAAGCAGGGCTGGTCGAATTTTGACCAACAGATAATGCGAGGTTTCATAAATTTTTAGAAAAAGGGAAGGCGAGGTGTGATTGGCCTTTTTTAGCCAAGTTAGAAAAACAAAGGGTAAGCATGGTGGCCTCTTGTTGCGGGCGTAGTTGCGTGGCCTTTTTTTTTTTTGTTTAAGATTAATGTGGGTGTCCGGGCCAGTTTGTGTGCATCACGATTAATCCCACGAGCCCTGAAGTTAACGACCATGTAAGCCTTCAGTGGCCATCATATGAGCAACTAAGAACTCGAATCTGAGACCACAAAGAGAGCAAACCCCTTGATCCCAAGCTCTTATCACTTGGCCACCACCTAAATAGTTAGATCATGTGTGTTAGCCTCCTAAACCTGTATATTAGGTGTTTTAAAAAAAGAATTCTTAGATTTATTAAAAAAATTAAGATTTTATTTTATTAAACTCCATTTAGATTTTACATGGTTTTCTAACAATTTGTTTTTATTATAACCCATCATATCTATTTTTTTTCTTAATTTTTTTATTGTTTTACTACAATCATTAATTTTTATTATCTATAATCTATAAAAATTTATTTTAAAAAATACTTATTAGACTTATTAGAATCTATAATCTAAGTTATGAATCTGACAAGTTAATTTTAATTAATTTAATATATTATATTTTAATATTAAAAAAATTATCATTTTAATTTTTTTTTAAGTTAAATCATGATATTACTAATCTTTCAGATTTTTTTTCAAAATCAACCCTTAAAGGATTTAATTTAAAGCCAGAACGAGGAAAGAATTCAAGTCAGAAAATTTTGAGGATGAGTAATATAAATAGATTTAAGGACACTTACAAAGAGTACCCTATGATAACACTCAACCATTATGTTGTTATGTTTTATATACACATACACACACATTTATATTTAAATAATTAGGGTGTTAATTTTTTTAGAATTGAAAGTTGCTTTTAAATTAGTGATAAAATGGTGTCTAAAATAAATATTTCAATGAAATTATTTTTTTATATAAAAAAAAGCTCATTAATGAGACAAAGAAGTTTTGGTTAGATAAGTATATTTTTTATTCCTATTTTAAATCGTCTTGGTTTTTTTTTGTATGCCTTCTAAATGCTTCTAGTTTTTTCTTAAATAAATGACATAGAAATATTTTTTTTATTTTTTTTTATTGAGAGATTATTTTTTTCAATGAAATTTAAATCATTATCCTTTTTATAAAAATGTTAGTTCCATATAATTAAATAAAAAAATTGAGAATCTTTCCGCATGACATGATCATATCTTTAGTTGCACTTGTTTCTCAACTTCTTGGATTAACATTTAGTTAGGGTTAATATCCTCTCTCTCCTTTTATTTTATCATTTAGGAGCACATATAATCCTTATTCCATTTTATTAGACATTATGTATTAAATCCTAAGTTAATGACTAAGATTATTTTTTTTTGTGAAAAGCACATTGAAAAACATTTATTTCAACTTGTGATGTATTGCCAGTCAATTATATAATACGCTTCATAGTTATAAGATCTAAAAAATGATCTAGAATTATTTTTATTATTGAATGATAACATATTTATTAAATCAAAGACAGTTTATTAGTTTTTATCATAAAACAACCTAGTAAATCTATGAGGAAATATCCTCAAAATTTTTGTTTTTCGAATGAATGGCTAACACCTATGATCTTGGTTTTTGTTATTTATATTATTAAGCCTGTCCATCATGTTAGCCTCTAGTATTGCTCTATTGATCAATATTTCATATCTTAGGTGAGACTCCAAGCATGTCATAACAAAGAACAAATTAAAATCTTATATTGATAACACGTAGCATATGATTTAATCAAATTGAAATAAAAGAATAAAATCTATCTATCTATCTATTTATTATTGTACAGGAACAATGTCCATGAAAAAAAAAGTTACAAGAATGGGAGGAAGGGCATAAACCTTAAAAGAGGTGGTGCTTTGAATCTATAAAAAAAAATTGTGGAGGGGAATAATTCATAAAAAAGAAGAAAAAGAGAGAATTACAAAACTTGCCATTAACCCATCACAACACATAGTTGAAGAGTAGAATTAAAAATAAAAAAAATCTTACAATTGTTGCAAAACATACCATTAACTTGTTTTTTATTGTTTAATCGTGTAGAGGGGCACAGTCCATAACAAAAGGAAAATAAAAACGACCAATAAAAGGACAAAGCATGCTATTAACCCCAACACAACACGTAGTTCAAGGGCAAAATTAAAAAAAAAAAAAATTTGACAATGAATCCATAAAAAAGGACTACATGAGAAAAATATGTCATTAACCATGGGTTATTGATTACATGCAGAGATGATTGACATGTGGTCTCTTGAATAACAAAAATGGACGGGAAGACATAAACTTTAATAAAGTTAATTCTTTAACGATAGAATCTAAAAATATAATTTATAGGAGGGCATAATCCATTAAAAACAAATACTAGTCTACGAACACCAACAAAATGTTATAATACTCCTGAGGTAGAGATCAAAATAATGGTGACAAACTCAATTAGAGTTATGGATAAAACTATGTTTTTTAAAAAATTTAATTTTTTATTAAAAATTATTTTTCATATTTTTAAATTATCTTGATTTGTTAATATTAAAAATAATTTTTTAAAAATAAAAATTATTATTTTAATATATTTTTAAATAAAAAACACTTTAAAAAATAATTACTAACACATTCCTAAACATCCCCTAATGTTTTGCATATGCAAGTTTGTGAAAAAAGTAGGGTTGGTAGAAAAAAACTAAATTATAGAAAATACACCGGTTATAAAAAGTGTTTGACAACAATGTTGTTAAATAAGAGTCATTTTAGAAATGGAAAAAATTTATTCATTAATTTATAATTTGATACATAACTAATAAAATAATACAATAAATTAAATTATTACATTGTAAATAATAAAAATTATGATAAATCTATTTCTTAAACAGCTTTGAAAACTTAATACAATTGTTAAGAAATTGCTTTATTTTTTTTTATAATCATAAGAAAATAATTTGAGTAATTTAAACCACAAAATCGTATTTCTATGTGAATAATAAAATTAAAAAATAAATGATGAGCTAGTTTTGGTAAAAAGGAGGAGAAGATAGAAGACATATCCTAGCTGTCAAAAACATATTGTGAAGCACTAGACGATATCTCAGTAACAGATTTGCAAAGATCCACCGTTTCTCTTCCCCTGGAACAGGACAGAAAGCGCGTTTGTATATGCTTTTTTGTTTTTTAACGTAATATCGGTGAACTCCATTGATAATTATCTTAATTAAACAGTTTTAAATTTGAGATTAGAGTAAAAACACCTCCAATTGCGAGACAAACGAGACTTAAAGTTCGAATATTTTGAACCATGCAAGATTGGCTTCCATGATTGAAGATTTCCTAGAGACTTGCTGGTTCCTTTTCGTTGACTAAACCTGCAAGGCCTTGCGTATTAAACAGTGGTAAAAACTGACTTTTCCAGGATGTAAAATTTGTGAAATTTAGTTTGATTAAGAAAGAAGAGATAGCATAATCACTGTTTTTTCATGGAAAATGATTTTTTGATTTTTTTGATTTTTCATGTTTGTTTATCAGAGTTGATAATTCAAAAATACTTTCTAATTAAATAAAAACTTAACTTGATTTTTAAATTTTTTTTATTTTAACCTGTTTTTTATTAATTATATCAATTTTGATTTTTAATATTTTAATTGTTATATATTTTATTTTATTTAATCTTTTAGAATTTAATTTAATTTAATTTTTGCATCAACTTTGGGTTTTTTATCATTTATTTTTCTATTATTATTATTTTTAATTGATTTTTTTATCTATATTTAATTTTTATTTTTATTTTTTATTTATTTTATTTAAAATAATAAAATTAATTTTTTTTTAATTTTATATTTTTCAACTTTTTTGAGTTATAAGATTTTATCGTTATTCTTTTTATTATTATTTATTTTATTTAAAATAATTTAAAAAATAATTTTTTTTCAATATTATTTTTTTTAATTTTTTAATTTATCAGATTTGATGTCCATATTTTTTTTAGACTTGAAAAAAATATTAATAAATTATTTTTTAATTTATTTTTTATAACATAGTAAAAAACTATAAAGTGTTTTTCAACCATATGTAATACTAGATCTTTTATTTTAATTTTTTTTTTTAATAATCATAAATACGAGAAATGAGGTAAATGTTTTTTTGGAAAGTCTCCCCTAAATAAAGGCTATTCAAATCAACACTCCAAACAAAAAAAATTGAATAAAATAAAATTGTGAAAACATCATCTGATTCACGAACGAAAAGGGAGATTTTGTCGTCATTTCCATTGAAATCTTTCCTCCTATTCGGATACTTTGGATAACACTTGCATAACGTTTATGTTCTATCGACGGAATAGGCAATGAGAGATTATGTCGGCAAACTAGCTGCCGATGGAGAATGGGTGGAAGAATTTTCATTTTTTCATGAGCATTTCATCTGCATTTGAAATTGCTAATGGAGATACTGAACATGCAAAATTAAAATCCTCAACAACATATTTTCTAATGACAGGTTTCCATCGGCAATTTAATTAAATATCAACAAAATGTTTCCCTAATTGCTGATAATAGCATGTAATGCACTGCTCTGTTACAAAAACAAGCAAATGAGCATTTTAAAGAAGAAGAAAGCAAGGAAAGCAAATTACAATACGATAGAGAGAGAATGTGAAGTTGCTAAACCACACTAGAAAAATAATTAATAATACTGAGAAAATAAGTTCTTGGGAGTGTGATCCAAAGATAATTGATTGGTTTTCAAATCCAGAAATAAATAACGAAAATTAACACTGATTTTTGGGATTTCTTGTGCTATCTTGAGACTATTTGCAGTTTACCAATTGATACGCTGCAGTATTATTATTTAGGGAAGAAGGAATCAGTTCAAATTTGGATGAGCTGAAATTTTCGAAATACCAACCTTGCCCCTTCTCCATCAAACGAAGCTGTTGAACAAGCAAACCCAAAGCAATGTTTGTTTTCAAGGTGGTACAATGTTTTTAAAGACATTTAAATTATATTTTGTTTTAAATTATTTTTTATAAATAATTTTAATATAATAATATAAAAAATAAATTTTTAAAATTAAAAAAATATTTTAATATATTATCAAATAAAAAATAAATTGTTTTTTTTTTTGATTTCTTGTGCTCTCGGAGGCAGTTTATTTCTTCTTTGTCTCAATAAAAGACAAAACGTTCCCGAATTATAAGGAAAAACAAAAATACTTTTATGTGCTGTAAATAATTTTGGAACGAGATTTATGTTGAATTGAGATGAACTATGGTTTAATTCATTTTGTTATTTTGATATAAAAAGCTTTTATTGCATGCAATAGCATTTTGCTTTTGTAATGACATTTCGGTACCCTTTGTTTCCCCCCTCTTGTAACTAAAAGAAAGCCGACACTGATTCACTGGCGTCCTCAAAAGACTTTGAAAAGCATGATGTCATATTGATTTGTGGTCTCGCTCGACATCTTGCTTTTTAAATTTGAAATTTATAATTATTAATATGCTGGTTACTAAAGGTTATATAATAGTTAATTTTAGAATTTATATGATTATATGATTAATCATGCATGTAAATCTGTCAAACACCCATATTAATTAAAAAAAAAATATTATATTAAAAAAAATGATAGCTAATATATCATTAATTATAACCTCTTGGAAACAGCCTATGCTTGAAGTAGATATGAAAATGGTTGAAAAGTGGTCGGGAAACATGCAGGGCTGAGCTGGTTGATTTGAAATATGGGGAAAATCCATTAAAAGTAGGAGAGCCGGAAGGGAGTATTTAAGAAAAAAGAAGAAGAAGAGTATTCAGTCATGGAGGGGTGGAGACATGTGAAGGCATTTATAGTGGGGTTTTAATGTTTTGTTTCGTAGTGCACATGGAGAGAGTCCTTTAGGTAGGTGGGGGAAAAGCAAAGGAAAGCATGTGAGGCCATGTGCCCACTCCAAAGAGGCCAGCCCAGGATTTTGGACGCCAATCTTCGTTGTTGGCTATGAGGGGTGGTCAGTATATTTGCCTCGACACACCGTAATTTGCTCTAAAATCATGGGATTTGCGTTCTCTCATTTCATGGGTGACGATAGTTACTGAATCTCCGCGTCACTCCAATTATTTTTTGTGGGCTGGCTTCCATATGTCAAAGTTTTTTGAATGAGAATGGTGCATTTTGTGGGGTATATCGAGTTGATCTGGGATAGCTAGGGTGTCACGTTGGCCCCTGCAGATAGTTAGCACCAATTCTTTGTTTATAACTCCATGTGCTTCACTAGCTGCTCTCTATTCCAGCTCTTGCTGTTTCTCTTTGCATCCCTTGTGGGCACTAGAGAAGCAGCTCCTCCCTCCCTCCCTCTCTCTCTATCAACGTAATTGCAGCATTGTTCTTTCAGGTCTTAACTTCTAAGATTCTGTCTTTTATGTGACAATTCCCCCCCGGAACTAGTGGCTGCACTACTTTTACCTCCATTTTTTCTACGACCATCAGTTCCTGTTGTTCACTTCTTGCATGGAGGAACAGATGAGTGCTAAACGGAGATGTGTATATCCTCTTGAGCCAAGCTTGATAGCGCAAACAATGTTTGTTAGGAATTACGTGAGCCATTTGGTTCCAGCTCTGACGAAGATAAAACAATGCAGGCTAGTAGATGACAATTATGGCCATGATTCTGAGCTAGACGAAAGTGTGAGATATGAAGTAGACATGGCATTGGTGATGTCCACCCCAGGGTTTGCTTGGAGTCGAGCCTTGGAAAGGAGGCTTCACAAGAATACGAATGCTGGTAGATTTCATGACTCTTCCATCCATCACCATGCCTCATTGAAACGTCTTTCAATGCATGGCCCAAGCATTCTGAAAAACGATGCGGATAATCATTGCTCACCAAATGTAACTTCTCGAAAGAGAGTTTCTCCAAGCCCTAATGGCAAGGCCACGATTAACAAGAGATTAAAGAGGGCCACAAGCAAGACAGAAGCTGCTGAGCAAAGTGACGAGGAAGAGCAGATCGGAAGCCGGTTGGCCAGTCTAAGTTCTCTTATGCCGGGAGGGAATGAGATGGGCGTTGATGAATTGTTTAGCGACATGGGAAGTTATATAGCAAGTCTTGAGATGCAGGTGAACATTCTTCGCTGCCTAGTGGACTCACAGTATTAACTAAGTCCAGTATTAATATATATCTGCGGAAATCATCATGTTAGTTTTTTCAACAATATAGTCTATCGATTAGTCTATAATTGTTGTTGTAATATATAGGGTTGGTATATCTAAAAATAGCTAGACCTGGAACCTTTTTTTTTGTGAGGAGGGACAAAAAGGGAGCTTGATCTGGGCTCTGCACCTCATTATCCCTAAATGTGATTTTTTTCTTTCTTCACATCTTGTTGTAAAATTTACAACATAGTATTGAATATGGTACTGTAGTCCTTTAAATTATTCACTGCTTTGTTGTTCATCTCCATGTGTGGAAAATGAACTCCATTAATTCATTTTTAAATAACAAAATTTCCTGTTTATAATCTAATTTGAAGATGTTAGAAATACAGTTGAAATTGTGTTTCTAAAAACTTTATTTTTTAAAAAAATTAATTTATTTTATGTTTTTATATCATTTTAATGGCTGATATTACAAATAATTTTTTTTAATTTTTTTAATATATATTTAAATAAAAAATATTTTAAACTATAATCGTTATAATAACACGCACAAACATCCCTTTCATTTCCATTTCCTACATCACTTTCACTTCCTAAAATGTTGTATTTAAGCTGTGAAACTTTTTCAAGGGTACCAAATACTGATTCATACTGCAAATGTGAAATATTCCGACTACTGGCATAAAGATTTTCTCAGAGAGGAAAATCATAATTTTATTTTAGAAGAAAACCAAAAGTTAAATTTGTTAATAATTATAGATCGAAGAAAGGTCAGAATTAATTTAATATAAAAAGTCAAATGCACATATACTTTTCTTGATATATCCCACTGATTTCTATCTCAGTACTCTTTTTTCTCAATGGTATCACCGAAAGAGAGTCAACTCACACTATAAAAGAGTCAACCAACTCAATTTTCAGCGATTAAACAGTAGTAATCTCTTCAATTGGTTCTCTATCAAATCTGAACTCCTTAGCTTTTCTTCCCAACCGAGGGCGACCAAGTCAAACAAAATTGTCATATATTTAGAACATTGACTGTATTTTTCTTTATTCTTCTATTGAATATCCATAAAAAAATTGTGGTTTAATTTGAAACAATTTGGCTTCGTTTTTAGAGTTTTTAGTTTTTTAAACTTTCTAAAGAACTTAATTTTATTTTACTTTGTACGTACTTTTGCTTTTTTATGAAAACTCAAATTCATAATATTTGTTGGGTTTAGTTGTTTTTCTAGTAAAATCACTTTCAAACTCACTTATAAATTAATTATGTAAGAATTTTGTTTATGAAGTTAATTGATAAACTACTTATTCAAGAAAAAAATTAAAATTAGTAATAAAAAATATTTTTTATTAGTTTTGTTAATAAAAACCGAGGTAAGGATCTAATTGATGAAAAAATAAAATAAAACTTTAATAAAAAAAAGTTTTGAAAAGAAATTAACATGACATGTACAATGAAATTTACATGGAAATACATTTTATTAGAAAAGAAACTAGATAAGAAAATATTGTGTATATATCGACACATATTCCTAATCATAATAGTATAATTATTTTTTTGACCTTCCAATAAAAATATTGTTATTTTTCTCTTGGGATAATTTGGTAGTTTCTAGATATGTCATTATCCAATTGTTTGGGATAATATATAGTCTTTTAACCGTGCATGAGCATTATATAAAAATTATATTACCTTTAAAAGTTAAATTTTTTTAAAGATGTAACGGGTTAATTTGTAATTAATAGGTTCATTTAACATTTTTCTGAATAGTATAAATACATCTCTATCCTTTGAAGAAAAAAGAAAAACTTGCAACCACTGGTATTTGCGCTAGATTTTTTGTAATTAATATGCTAGGTCATAAGCAATTTAATCTTTTTAATTATTAAAATATTAATAATTAAAAATAAAAACATATGCATGGCACACGCTGTCATTTGAGCAATGCTCATGCCCTTTAGATGATATCACCCATTATCCAAACACCACCTTCCTTGTTAGTGTTGGAAACATCTTGTTCTAGTCTTTCCAACGTCTTTCCAACAGCGTCGTATATGTGGCAATTAGATAAGTGGTTGATCTCTGATAGATCTTTTTTTTTCCTTTCTTTTTTTTTTCATATCAAAGAATATATATGTTCTTTAATTTTTTTATGTATATAATTTGATACTTATTCTTTAATTATTATTTGTTTGTTTTTATTTTTTTTCATCCATTTTTTCTTCATTTTCATCTATTATTATTTGATTTGATTTGATATAATTAATTTTTATTCTTTTGATTGTTAGTTATTTGTTTTTATCACTTTTCTAATTGAATTTTATTTTCAATTTCACCCTTCAATATTTTATATCAAATTATTTTTTATATTAAATTTAATACTTATTCTTTTAATTCTCATTTCTTTTATTTTGAAGGATTTTCTTATTGTATTGTTTTTCAATTTTATCCCCTGTCATTTTATTGATTTATTATTTTGCTTTGTTGTTTTTAAGATTTGTTTTTTATGGTGTTGGTCCCGGTTTCATAACAAGGGTCATTGGTTTTGAAGACTAACACGAGTTGAATTTAGTATTTTTTAAATTATTTTTTTTTAATTTCATTCTTAAATATTTAATTTATTAAGAATTTATTTTCATGTTTTTTTTTTTTCCCTTTCTAAGTGGTTGCCGTGATAACCTAGGTTGACAATAATTGGTTTTCTCGTTATTGTTTACTAATTTCACCTTTTAATATTATATTATTTTATAATTGAGATTCATGATTTTATTTAGTTTTTTTTCAATGAGATTATTCCAATATCACAATTAGATCATGAATTTTACATGTTAACTTGGATAAACTTGATTCAATTCTTTTGAGATGTTGTCCATTATTTTTATTAATTTATTTATTAATGTTGCATTTCTTATTTATGTTATTTAAATTAATCAAGTTTATTAAATTTAATTGAGTTAATGACTCAAGTCTTTAATATTTTTTTTTGTGTTTAACTTTTAAACACTTGCATTGCCTTGATTTTTTTTTTCTTGGAAAACATTAGGCCGCCCGTACTTGAAACTAAAAGTTTTCATTTTGCTCGGGAAACATGTTACTCATGTAATTACATATATAAAACCACAAAGTTTTTAGTCATACATTTGATTGAACAAACCTTTAAATTTAAACTATTTAATATAATGATATACCTTTGTTAGAATTGTAAAAATATAAAAACAAAATTATTATTTTTTCCATTTTTTGATAAGGGAAAATTCTAAAGAAGGTTAATATTTAATTCCAAAAATGGGGTTACGTGTTTAACCTTAGGGAGGGAGGGATGAAGAGAAATTCTTGATTATGTGCTCTTCCCTCTCCTTTTAGAATTAAAATTTATTTTGGTCTTGTATTTTCTTTCATTTATATTTTGAACCATAAATTATTTAAATTTTCTTATAAACACATTTAATATAAAATTAATTCATATGGGGCCCACCATTATTTATAAATTTATTAACTCTTTCTAAAACAATCTAAAACTTCTCCCTTCAACATTTTTTATGCCTTAACATCTCATCTTTAAATCTTACAGTTTTAACATATTCTCTCCAAAGTTTCACCACATACCTAACACATCCCAATTTCCTCTTTTAACCTTACCAACATTATCAATAAACCCTTTCTGATCAATTTTCTATAATCAACCTCACTATCTTTCAACATTTTCTTAATTCCCAAATAACAACTGAAGTCTTGGCTCCATTTATTTTATTATTCACAAATTAAAAGTCACAATTCTCTATTATCCACTCACGGAAAAAAAAAAAAAACTAAAGGGTAATAGTGTTTTACGATGCCTTGCAAGAAAGAACATCATGGCTTGGTGTTTCTCTTCTTTTTTTTTGTTGGTCCTGAAGTTTTTCTTCATTTTAATTCCTTATTTATTTTAACTTTAATTCTAACTTTTAACATTGCTTTTCTATTAAATTAGTCATGGTTATTTGTTTTTATCTTTATGTACAAAGGTTTTGTAGTTTTAGGGCAATAATTTTGCTTGGTTATCCTCGATTTGATAAAATAAAATATAATTTTATTGAATTACAAGAATTAAAGTTTTAAGGGTCAAATTCCAAACTTGAATAAATATTAAGTCCCTTTTGTATGCCAACATTAAGGATTAATTTGCAAGATCAATGTCAGTTTTTTTTTTTTGTCTTTTAATTAATCCTTTCAAATTAAATTTACATAATATTTAACTTAATTAAATTGATAAAAACATTTTGTAATATTGAGGGGAACTTTTATTGCATAAAATTTGACTAATTTAAAACAAATATAGGGATTGAGGTATATGTGTAAAACAAATAGGATAACATATATAATGCACGCTCCGGTATATAGGAATCATTCACTGTCATTAGATGACATGTGAAACGTCTTATGAAAGCTAAATACCCATTATAATAGTGGAGTTAGAAGAATTTTAACGTGATTTTCTTGGTGGTCAAGTACATGTATACAACAGCCTCGCATTTGGGCATTAATGTACTTTTTTCTCTTTTTTTTTTTCTTCTCATCGGGTTTCGTGCTTGCCTACCAAAATTTAAAGGTGTCTTGTCATTTTTTTTTTGTATCGAATTTGGTTTTTATTCTTTTGATTTCTATTTTCTTTGTTTTTTACCTTTTTTATTGATTTTTTTAAATTTCATTCCTCATTATTTAATTTTAATATGGAATTTAGTCCTCATTCATTTGATTGCTATTTTTTAGTCCTTTTCTTAATTGAGTTTTGTTAATTTCATCCTTTAATATTTGATTTCAATTTATTTTTATCAAATTCAGTTTCATTTTTTTGTTTACAATTTTCTTTGTTTTGGATCCTCTTTTTATTCTTTTTTTTGTTCATATTCATCCCTTATTATTTGGTTAATTGAGAATTTTGCTTCATTTTTTTTAAGATTTTTTTTATGGGGTTAATCCCAAGCACATGACTAATATCATAAGTTTTTAAGATTAACTTGGTTGGCTTTGATATTTTTTATATTTTTTTATTTTTTTCAATTTCATCCATCAATATTTTATTAGTTAGGAATTGGTCTTCATGCTTTTTTTTTTTTCACTCTCCTTTCTATAACGTTTCCTTGATCTTATGTCCTGAGTTACAGGCTTGATATGTTAACCCGAGTTGGCTAAGGTTTTTTTTTCATTGCTTTTCTTAAAAAAAAAAAATTTTTCTTCTAGTTTTGCCCACAACATTCCTTGTTTGATAATTGACCTTTTAAGTTTTATTCGATTTGTTTTTATGGGATTATGATAGTATCATGTACACAACCTAGTTACATATTAGCATGTTAAAATGAGTGATCTTGGATCAGGCTTTTTTTTTTTAATCTTATTTAAATTATTTTTTTTAATTTTATTATTCAACATTTGATTTGCTAGAAATTAAGTTTTGATTTTTTATTTTCCATTTTAGTTTCTATAATGTTACTACATTCTTATTTAATATTTGCTTTATTATCAAATAAAAATACATACACCTTTTGAAAATATTTGGATGATATCTTTTCATGATATTGATACATATTCATTTTTTGAGTTGATCATTGTCATTTTTTTATAGGATTATTTTTTTTCATTGTATTTTTCTATTCGTATTATTAAATTAGTTGAAATTATTAAATCTAATCAAATCAGTAACCCAATTCTCATATTATTTTTTTGTTACTTTTAAGAATGCTTATATCACCTAAGCTTTTTTTTATGTTGAAAGAAATTTGGTTTAGCACATAGTATAACATGACCCATCAATCTAGTTACCATAAATTGAAATTAACAAAAATCCACATTCAACATGCACAACCTTAACATGGAAAACATCAACTCTCTCATTGGCATTGCGTTTAAACCTATGCTTAAGCACGTTTTAAAAGAGCGTTTGATATGAAAAAATATCAAATTGATGCTTTTTTTAGTGTTTTATGATGGTTTTGATATACTGATAAAAAATAAAAATAAAATATGAAAAAAATTATCTAGATGTATTTTCAAATGAAAACCGTGTTTGAAAAATGCCTTATATCACAATATTAAACACACACTTAGGCACCATAGCAACCACAATATCTTTTCTCATCTAGCTATGACTCATTAGACTTGTATAATTTTTATAATTTTTTGTAATTTTTTTCATCATCCCCTTGTTTTGCACCTTCACTTTGATCATCAACGTTTTATAGTCCATAGATACTTTCACATCCATCTTATCAAGTCCATACTGATCAATTTAGAGATTGAAAACATTGTGAGTGTCAAACAAATCTTAACTAGGTTTATAGGGTACTAAAAACACAAGGTTCTTATAAATTGATCTATAATAATCATGAGGATAAGAATCAGTACTTTAGTGAATTTTGGAGGCAAAACTTTTAAAGGGTGTTTTTTATATTAATTTGTATTTTTTATTTCATCTTTCTAGTAATCTTATATTAATTGCTTATTAAAAAAAAAATTGAAAGAAAAGATGAAAATATTGTTCATGTAAACACATTGCATTGTGAATGTGAATGAGAATTGTCTTTTCACCTTCTAATCCTTTAAAATAAATCTAATTGGCTAATGATTGAGAGTAGAATTATCTATGTAATTGGACCATTTTGGTATTTTTAAATTGATTAGGCATAAGACAAGTATTTTATGTTCTCATGACAATAGATTTATATCATTACTCTTAAAAAAAAAAAACCTTTTGAGCTCTAATTGAGGATTAGTTTTGTATTTTTCATATAAAAAATACATAGGAAAATAACCTATTTATCATTGGAATAAAAAAAAATTAATTAATAATAAGGGTGCCTTTTCGTATTTTTAATTTGAAATGCACGGTAAAAAGACCTAGCTGTTTTAAGTTAGGATGGGGTCCTTTTAGTATTTAATAAATTAAAAGTATTTTTTTTAAATATGTTGACACACATGTCAGTTGCTTCATGGTCTTTGAAAGGGGTATACAGTTAATTCCAGCAACTAAAATTGTTGTGCTGCGATGACGTCTAGTTTATCTTGATATTTCTTCAATTAAAAGGTGGTCTATACACAAAAAAGATCTCTTGTTTGGTGTTAGAGACCCTTTTTTCTTGTTCTTTCTTTACTCTCTTTTCCTCAGTGTTTGCACTTGCCTTGTGTTTTTTCAAATCACCCACTAAACTTTCTTTTCTTTTTTATTTAGTTCATGTTCTTTTGGTTATTGCTTGTTTAATTTGAAATTATTTATTTGATAAACATTTTATTTCAATTTCATATTCATGCTTTGTCAATTTTGGTCTCCACTTTTTAATTGTTATTTATAAAATCTAAATTAACTTTTAGAATTGAGTTTTTTTTTGTGTGATTTTACCCTATATTATTTTTTACTTATTGGATTTCATCCTTATTCTTTTGATTTTTTTTTTGCAAAATGTTTTAGATTAGTATTTTTTTTATTTGATTTTATCATTGAATATTTAATTTATTTGGTATTAAACTTCTTGGTTAAGCCTGTTTCAGGGATTCCAGGGGTTGAAAGTTTAAAAATTAACGCCGCTTTAGCGGGTTTGCTCAAGATCGATTTGTTTTATTTATCATTTTTTAAAGCTTATTATTTTTTTTAATTTCATCTTTCAATATTTATTTAATTGGCTCTATTTGATTTTTTTTTTAACTTTCTGCATACTTTGTTTTATCTTTATTTATTTATTTATTAAATTGGATTATCTCAAATCTTGTTATTTATTTTTCTTTATTAAATTTATTTTTAATAATAATTTTTATTCTTGAGTTAATTAGAATTGATTGATTGGATATAGAGTTAATTGTGTTGCTCGGGAAACCCATGCGATTCTTTCAATGTCATCATACATTCTTTTGTTGTGGGGTTTGAACCATCTCAACAAGCTCTTCTGATGATAGATGATATCTATATTGGAATGATGATGAGTCTCCATCAATGTCTTTTTTCTTTTCCTTCTAAATATGATATTAGTTACTCATTTGTTTTACTTAATTATTACTATATAGTTGTTTATATTGTTTGTCTTCTATCATTGCTTACCATTTAAATTAGATTATTACTTTTCTTAATTTTATTAGATCCAATCAAGTTATGATTAAAACACCAAGTTTTTCTTGATTCTTTAAAAATATTATTGTTAACTAAGCATCTCTATTATATGTTATAAAAAATTAATTGGTCCATGTCGTTGTGTGGGTCATCGATGTAGTCTATTCCTAATTCCAATTGCATTCCCAAACTATATTTTTTTTTATCAATTGATTTTTTTTCTATCAAATATTATCTTGTATCGGGTCCTTCAATTTAAAATGTAAATTCTTAACTACAATGTAATCCCTATAACTAAAAAATTTAATTAATTATAATCGAAGTCTTAAAAATTATATTGAATTCCTATTTTTTTAACCTTTTCAATTCACTATTTTTTTTTAATAAATATAATAAACAAAAGAGAGGTGGTAGAGATGACATAAAAAGAATTGACTAGAAAAGAGGAAATAACCAGAGAAAGCACCTCTCATATGCGAAAGTGCATGTAGAGCATTTCCAACAAGAGAGGCAAATGAAGAGGAAAATTTGAAAAAAATATCCTTTTAACTTTTGTTTCTTTATTTTACCATTTCAACGTAGTAGGCAAAAAAGAAGCCAAAATAACTATTTAATTTGGGAAGAGCTATTTCTACAAGTTTTTGTAGAATAGCTAAAATGGAATTAACGTTGCCAACAACTAGTTTTATAGTTGTTGGTCAACAATGTTGTTTTTTAAAAAAAAAACAAGGAATTTTTTTTTTAAATCTTGTATTGTGCCTCACTCTTCTCTCAAATTTAGAAAAAATAAGAATCAATTATTCTCTAGTTACTTAATAACATCTGTTGTGTTAATTAGCTAAAATTAAAAGGTATGTTAATTCAAAAGCTTTTTATATTTTCTCTTTAATATCTCTTGATTTTGTAGATCTTTTGTTGTTAATTTGATATTTGTGATGATTTTTATTTCTTTATTATTTTAGGTTTTTGATATAGGTTAAGAAATTTTTTATTTATTTATGTTGTTATCTTTGACAAAATTAAGAGGAAGTAATAATGGTAGCTGATATTGATAAAAATATAGAGTGATATATTTAAAATTTATTTTTGATTGTTTGTTTTAATTTGAGGTTAATTATATTTTATTTTATTGAAAATGCAATAAATCCAGTATATAAATTCTCTCTTAGTTTCAAAAAATAGTCAAATTATAATGTTAGAACAAGTAGGATGCAATGCTTGTTATTAATTCACATGTATGTAAACTATAAAATTGTTGGACATTGAATGTTCGCTTCTTTTACAGTCTCCTATAAGGTTTTAACTTGAGATTTTTTTTTAAATGTAAATAGATTTAAATTTTCCAAGCTTTTTCATCAATTTTCTTATACGTGAGTCAGAAGATATTTTCTCTCAACCAAGTGATTCTAATCCATTAATTGATAACTTAACATATTCGAATTTAAATGTCCATACAATAAAAAAATCATAAAAAAGTAAAAACTTCTTGCCAAAGAAAGATTGTTTACTTGTCTCTGTATGGCTAAATACAAGTAAAGATCCAATTACAAAAGTTGCACAACAAACAAAATAGTTCTGGGCTCGAGTACGTGCTTACTTTGTAGAGAATAGAGGAAACTTGAATAATCATTCCCAAATAAGCATTTCAAATAGATGACAAGAAATAAATAGAGAAGTCAATAAATTTGTTAGATTTGTTACTCAAATTAAAAATCATCAGCAAAGTGGAATGATCGAAGAATCAAGGGTAATTTTAATATTCATTTTCATGTTAAATTGTTTAACATATATTTTAAAATTATTTAATTTCTCTAATCTTTTACTTACCAGATTAATGATGCTCGACAAATGTATGCTTCTTGCGTTGGTAAACAATTTTAACTAGAATATTGTTGGGTTATCTTAAGAATAGAATCCAAATGGCAATTTGAGCATGCAAGTCAACATCAAAGGTAAAAAATAAAAATAAAAAAGTCATGTCAATGCAAGACTGACTTCATCAGCTCTATTTACCCCTGATTCTGTTAGTTTAGGAGAAGACAATGAACCGTTGATTTATCAAGATAGACCAATTGGTCAGAAGGCTGTAAAGGAACGACTTAAACATAAACAAGAAAAATATAAAGTTGGGGAGACAACTATAACAAATCTCTTACAATAATTAAGGGATACTCTAGTTGAAATTAAGGACCAGAAGAAACCAGACAGAAAAATTATATTAGAGTATCAAGCTATGATGATTTAAAAAAGTCAAGAAAAACAAGAAGTGGACAAAATTGAGAAAGAAGAACAAATTATGAAAATGCATAGTTCTAATTTGGATTCAATTTTTACAGCGTATTTTCAAAATAGAAAGTTAGAAATTATACAAAAGAAGGGTTTTAATTTTTAATTAACTAGATTTATTTATTATTTAATGTAATGTATTTTTAATTAAATATTTAGAAATTTATTTGTTATTTTAAATACATTTTTATAAAAGTGGTATCAATTCATAATACTTTGTTGAATTTTTTCAAACACATAACAACAATAAGTAAAATTAATTAACTTAAAAGATAACAACCATAGTGAAAAAAACATAAAAAAATTTAAAATTATGATGGCATAAAAAGTTCAAAGATAATGATTCTGCTCGTTACCATATTGTTTCCATAAATGTTCAACCAAATCTTCTTGTAGATGAAAGCTAGTTGCTTTATCCCTGATTTGATTATGAGTTTGAAAAAAATTTATGTAGTTTTGGTATCTCATCATTTGACACTGATATAAAGAAATTGACTTCACGTTCATGATCAAATTCAAGGTTCATTGCTTTTTCATTCTCAATAATCATATTATGCATTATTATGCAAATGTTTCTTCATCCCAACATCGAAAAGGTCCACATACAATTGTAAAACAAGATTGGAGCACCTCAAATGCCCGCTCTACATCCTTTTTTGCAGACTTTTGCTTACTTGCAAAATATTTTCTCTTTGTTCCTAATGGCTTTCAAATTGTTTTAATAAAAGTTAACAAATTAGGATAAATCACATCTGCTAAATAGTGTCTCATTGTATATTTATGCTCATTAATTGTATAATTGACAGGAGCAGTACGACCTTTAGCAAGTGCAGTGAAGATAGGTGATCGATCAAGAACATTAATATCATTTAATGATCCAGATATTCTAAAAAAGACATGTCATATCCAAAGATCTTGTGAAGCCCCCATCTCTAGAATTATAATTAGTTCACAATAATGACCAGTATACATCACATGCCATGCAATTGGGCGTTTCTTCTATTTCCAATGCATACAATTAATGCTCCCTAACATCCCTGAAAATCCACGCTGCTCTCCAATTGATAATAATTGATAAATATCGGCCTTGTTTGATGCCCTTAGATACCGATCACTAAAAACTTCTACGATTGCTTTGAAGAAAGCTCTAAGACTTTCTATCGTAGTGCTTTCTCCAGTTTGAAGATATTTATCAGTAAGATTTGCAGAAATACTATATGCAAGTATTCTATGAGCTACAGTTACCTTTTGAAGATATTCATCAGTAAGATCTGCAGAAATACTATATGCAAGTATTCTGTGAGCTGCAGTTACTTTTTGAAGACAAGATAAACCAAGAACACCAAGAATATTTGTTCTTTGTTTGAAATATTGATTATAAACTTCCACTACATTTACGAGTCAAAGAAAAAGACTACGAGTTATCCTAAATCTTCTTCAAAATTGAGTTTTAGTGAAGTTAGGATTTTTAGCAAAATAATCATTATATAACCTTAACTCACCTTTCTTTCTATGACAATTGATAATATTGTCATTATCAAAATCAAAAGCATGATAAAAATTAGAATTAGAATAATTCATGATGAATTTTAATGAAATATATTTTTTATTGGAGAGAAAACAATGGAATGATGAGAAAAAATGTTAAGGTATATGAGAATATTTATAAATGGATTAGTTTTTTAAATTTTGAAATCTTAGAATGTTAACAGTTATTATTTTGTAAATTTGAAAATTTAAAATTTAAAATGGTGGAGGTTATTTCTTCAAAGCATTAATTTTTTTTTTAAAAAAATGAAAATCAAAATTTAAAATATTGATAGTTTTTTTTCAAATTTTGAATTTGAATTTACTTTTAAAAAATTAATTTTTTAACAGTAACATATAAAACTGAAAATTAAAAATATTCATATAAATAAATTTTAAGTTTAATTTTAAATTATATCTTTTAACTTTCATATCATTTCATTAAATTTTATATTATTTTTATAAATTACTCATATTAATTATATAATTAATAACATCATGATTATATTATATATAAAATATCTAAATTAGTTATATAATTATATAAAAATAAATTTAACATGAAATATATTAAAATATAAATGACTTTTCTAAATAAGTTTTTACTAGTGGTAGTGGTATGTCTATAATAAAAAAAACTATATTTATTCTATTCAGAAAGTTATTTTATAAATTTAGGTCCTTAATTTAGCGTTTTTGCATTGAAGATGCTCTTACAATATTAATTTTTTTTAACCAAGCCCAATGCACACTCTTTCTTGTCTTTTTTTATATATAGTTTTTATATTGTTATATATATATTTATAACATCTAAGCATCTCCTACATAAAAAATCCGAGGCCATTATTTTGAATTGGACACAATTATTGTGAATTCGAAATAGTTCTTGCCAAACAATGAATAATCTTGCATTTTTTTTAATTGGGTTTAATATTGATTGTGGTTGATTTGGTGCTTTGTGTTAGGAAAAAAAGGTAGTATTTGGCTATATATACAATGCACACAAGTGAAGTTTTACGTTTATTAAATGCAGGATGTTAAGTGTTTAATGATTTATATATTAAAAAAAATAATCTTTTAATTTAGTAATGGAGGTTAAAATGTAGATTTTGGTTTTATACTTTCACACCGCTATAGCTAGGGGTAGAATTATTCTCCATGTAGACAGAAAAAGAGCAAATATAAAAACATAAAATATGCTGTTCGAGGGGGGAAAAAACAAAAAACGTTATGGGGCAAATCGCACGGGAGCTTTGCAACGTTGCTAGGCACTATCTCCATGCTCGGTCAATGCCGAGTCCTCGTACTTTCAGCAGGAAGTCATCTCCCCTCCTCCCAGAAGAGGTTTTGCTCGTTTTTTGGTCAAATTTGACGCCAACTTTAAATGCTGTTGTTTTCAATTTTCAAACATTCTGTAGACGAATATCAGCCCCTCGAGGCATGAAGCCAATAAATGTTTTTTCTACGCTTAATACAATGTTTTTCTCTTAAGTTGCTGCCCTTGGCAAAATCAAACACTGGAAGGCTACTATTAGCTGTTGTTTTGTGAGTACCCTTCACATTGCTGATGTGCCTGAGCACTTGGGAATCCGAATCTTTTTGCTGGTCGTCACAGCATGTCTTATTATAGTACACTTACAATGAAGAAAATGCATATAGCAAAGAAATGGAAACGCCAGGATTATAAGAAGTTAAGCAGAAGAAAATTAAGATTAAAAAACTTGGAAATACTGTGTAACCATATGGCATTACATGGCCCTTGATAGAGCAAGAAGTAGGGAAACACAGCCAAAGCTCTTCCAGCAGTTTAAAGCACACAAAGACAAGAAATGTAAACAGATCAGGAGATTTATACTAATACCATTTTCTCCCCTATCTAGAAAAGTTTTCAGCTGTTGAGGCCTTATCTGATGTTCTTGAGGGTTTGTCATTGAACTTTAGGTCTTTCCATCTCAGGTAAATTTATTTCAGGATTTTTACACGGTATAATGCTGCTGGATGGTATCAATATCCAAGCCCTTGAGTTTAACAACTGACTCCACATGCCCTTTGAGTGTGTGAAGCTCCCGAAGCCTTCAAATGGATAAAGAATGCTCTTAGTAAGTTCCTTGATGATAGGAAAAAAAATCCAATCTCGACTAAATCGGTTTAGATTGAAAATCAAGAAAGGAAAGGTTCGATAAAAAATGCTCTTGGTAACTTGATTGATGCATACCTTGCAACCTCTGCTCGTCTCTTAGCCTGCTCTGCGATTTCAGACAACTCCCTGTAGCTGCTCTTTTCATTGAAGATACCAGCTGTCTCAGGTGGTTGAAGCCCGTGCAAGGTCCTTTGTGCATGAGCCCATTGAGCTTCTCTTTCTTCTTTACCATAATCTTTCTTGGTGGTAAAGGCAGTCTGTCACATTAGGAAAAATGTATGGAACGTTTCAGTTGCAGTTGCCAAATACACATTCAACTTCCTGAAAAGGATCAGTGCTTTGAAAAATTAACGTACCTTGTTCTCCAGCAAATTGAGCCAAGCCTTTCCACTAAGGATGTAGCGGATGGCAAACTTCATAATATCAAGAGGGAAATAAAAAACGATACTGTAAATCCAGATGACACCAGCCCAACCCCATCCAATTCCTTTGATCCTTGCAAACCCCCAGTTGGCATAAACAGCAATCAGAGTCGCCACCTGAAAATAGGAATGCATTAGATTATTTCCCAAGGAATTCTTCACCTCCAAATCACATCAAGAAGGTAGTGGATATACATGACAAGGAGAGAACAATTACCAGTTGTGCAAGCATGAAAGCAGACACTAGTAGCAGACCAGGTCGTTCAATAAAGGACCAGCTACGAGAACGTGTCACGAAAATGAGAGCTTGGCTCACAATACTGACTTGAAGGTACAAAGCCCCCATCATTTCTTCATCATTGTCCCTCAAAGATCTGACACCAAATTTATTCTGCATATGTGGAAAATGAAAATACACAACGATCAGTCAGAGCAATTTTCTACTACTCACTGTAAGTTTGATGGTGTCTATTACCGAAAAGAAATCAGTATCATGCACTGCCCAGAAGAATATCACGGTCATCAGAGCCAGGTAACCACCAAGTACGATTCCAGTGGCAAATATCTCTTTTAGTTTCCAGCTATCAGGCAAGGGTGATGGCTTCACTCTATCCTTTGAGATTGTCATAATTGTACCTGAAAACCATGACAAGTCAATACGAAATGCTTTAAAACCATCGCATTAGCCTAAAAAGCAATGTAAGAATTTCAAAACAATCTTCATCCCACTCACCGTCATTTAGGATAGCAATAATCAAAACCATGAAAGGAGAGAAGTCGTACTTCCATATCAGAGCAATAAGCATGAAACCAAACTGCCAGATATTCGAATTTAACATCAAAAATGAATTATGTTGCATTATATGACAAAGTCTCAATATTACGTTCTAATGGAACTGTCAGTGGCTACTTACCACAATACGGATTGTGATAGAGACTGCATAGATCTGCAAGAGGGAAGGCATCGAAGTCACCGATTGTTATAAAGAAAAAAGAAACTGAAGGGGAAAAAACTTGTGAGCTTGGTCAAGAAAATTAGAAGAATGCAACTAACAGTGTAGTTCTTCATCCTTTGGAAAATAGCTCTACTGGTCAGAACAGCACTTATAATGACACTCAATCCAGGCTCCGTTAGAACAATGTCAGATGCACTTCTTGCAGCATCTGTAGCATCAGCAACAGCAATTCCAATATCTGCCTTCTTCAATGCAGGAGCATCATTAACACCATCACCAGTCATTCCGACAATGTGCTTGCTCTCTTGCAACTTCTTCACGATTTCATATTTGTGCTCTATAAAGGAAATGGATTTAGTCAGAATAAATAATGTATCCAAATCAAGATCCAAAAGTGCCTAATTTTTTCTCATAGGTAGCATAACGAAAGCACCCACCTGGAAACACGCCAGCAAACCCATCTGCTTTCTCAATCAACTCTTCTACAGGAAGAGAAGCAATGCTTGCATCTTTATGCTGACCAAGTAAAGAAGCGGAAGGGTACATGTTTGTTCCCATTCCAAGCCTTCTTCCTGTCTCCTTTGCAATAGCAAGCTGATCACCTGGAAATTAGAGCCACCATAAAATAAGCCACAACATAAAAAAAACAATCACCATGACATTCTCTAAATAGATTATCAAAGAATGTAATTAGTTACCAGTAATCATCTTGACGTTCACACCGAGATTGAGGGCCCTACGGATGGTTTCAGCACTGTCATGTCTTGGAGGATCAAAGAGGTTCAACAAGCCAACAAACTCCCATGGACCACCTGGACTTTCCTTACTTTTCTCTGGCACTTGCTGCATCCGAACCACAATATCAATAATAAGAGGATATTGTTGCCATAAATAATAAAAGAAAGGAAAGGAATGCCGCGGCATATCAATGAACCTGTCTAGCAACAGCCAATGATCGGAGCCCTCGTTCGGCAAACTTATCCATACAAGAATGAGCCTTCTTCTTAACATCTTCCCTGGCATTACATAGTTCGAGGATCTATTCACAGAACAAATTAGTTAGGACATGAGAATTCACTAATCTTTCTTAGCGTTACACAAAAAGTTGGTTTGAAATCTGAAGTGAGAATATGAGCAACAAGGCACCTGCTCAGGAGCACCTTTACTTGCTCGATGCCAGTTTCCATCAGCATCAATGTAAGTCAAAGCAGTCCTTTTGTCCACAGGATTGAATGGAAGGAAGTGCACCTCTCTTATACCAGCTCTTGCCTGCATACATGCACATGAGATAAGCGCTCAATTTCATTACTTGGTGTCATATTATGTAAGGCAGAGAATTTTACCTCCTTTGGATCAGCAAGCATTCCAACCATGGCAGCATCAATGGCATCTTGATTTTCAACTCTAGAGGCCCTGGCGGCAAGCAGTACGACATAATCTTTGTCCACACCCTTTGCAAAAACCTCAATCAAGTTTTTGTCAACGCTCAGTTTGTTGAGCGTTAAAGTCCCAGTTTTGTCACTGCAGAGTACGTCCATACCTGCCATCTCTTCAATGGCAGTCATACGCTTAGTGATAGCACCTTGTTGGGACAGCTTGTGAGATCCAATAGCCATCGTCACAGACAAGACTGTAGGCATAGCAATGGGGATTCCTCCAATCAATAGAACCAAAAGATTGTCAATTCCATCTCTGTACCTGCGGTGCTGAATTGGGTACATGACTACGAGCTCAATAACCATTCCAACTGCTATGGAACAAATACAGAAGTTCCCAATAGCAGTGAGAACCATTTGGAAGTGACCAACTTGGTTGGTGCTGTCCACAAGATGCGCAGCCTTTCCAAAGAAGGTGTGGACACCAGTGGCAATAACAACAGCCTCAATCTCTCCCTGTTTGCAAGTGGAACCTGAGAAAACTTCATCACCAGGGTGCCTAGTTACTGGAAGTGACTCCCCAGTGAGGGCAGATTGATCGATCTTCAAAGGATCACCCTCAAGAAGACGGGCATCAGCAGGAATAATATCTCCCAATTTAACACTAATGATGTCTCCTGGAACCAGAATTGCAGCATCCTCCTCGGTCCACTTTCCATCCCTAAGCACCTACACCAACATTGCATGAAATGTTGTTATGTATAAAATTAATTAATCAAAATTAATATTTAAGAAAATGTTGGCTGCTTTTCTTTTCTTCTTTGTCATTATTATGGAAGCATTTCAGCATCTAGCATTGATCAGTAGATCATGTTCTTTTCTTTTCACTTTTCATAAAGTATGGGCAATGCTTGACGCATGGTCACCGACCAAAAAACAAAAAGCTTGGTAACTAGCCCACTATCAACCAAAATAAATGACAATTTAGAGGCTTGTCCAAGCCATCAGATTTCACATACCGTAAAAAATGCAGCCAATGAAGATATCTTACGGTTTATAATACATATGTATGAACAGAGTACGCCAGCTAAATGTGATGCACAGTTCCTTGAAAAAAAAACATTACCTTGGTTTTAGGAGCCAGGCCAGCCATGAGTGCAGCCGCAGCATTGCCAGCATTGTTTTCTTCAATGAAACTAATGGTAGAGTTGATCACAAGCAAGCAAATAATACCGACAAAGTCTTGCCAATCCGGGGGCTTCCCACTTCCATTTGCCAATGCAATAGCCATGATAGCTGCAGCTTCCATAACCCATGATAGAGGGTTCCACATGAACCCCAAAAACTTGAGAATCTTGCTTTCCTGTTCATTGAAATGCTTATCATTAGTCCATAATCAGCATACAACATAAAATATTCCCTGTCAAGCATTGGCCAATGTCTCAATAGGGACCTTTTTCTCTTCCAATTTGTTGGGGCCAAAGATTTGAATCCTGCTGGCTCCTTCCTCTGAGGACAAACCTTCTTTGGTGCATTTCAATTGCTCAAACACTTCCTCAACCGGAATCCGTTCCTATTAACAAAAATCAAACTCAGAAAACGTTGCAATTATAATTAGCATTTGTATGCAGAAGGTGCCATCATAAAATTATGCACGTCTTATTATAGTACAATTAGATTTGCTGCAGTCGTTACAATTCACATGCTCTCAAAAGATTGATTCTTTTCAAGTGAGGAACGCTCCATAAACCCATATGATCGGACCGATGGTCTTAACATGAAATTGTCTGCTCTGGACACAAAGAAAATAATGTTTGGATCATTTAATTCCCTTGTTTTAAATAATCATTACAGACCCCGAGTAAAGGAGAGTCGACGAGTGACTCTGCTAAACTCGGGCGGTTACAAGGCATTGCCGAATCATAAAAGCGTTGACTCACACACATGTCAAGATGTGCTATCTCACATGGGACAGCCCCCACTTTATGCAAATATAATAGGTTAGTGTTTCTCACGCTCGGCACGACTCCCTAGAGCATAAGATCTGAGGTCTACGGTGCAAATTCCAAGAAAATCAAGGGCCAAACTTGTCAAATCAGCAGAATCATTAAATATTTTATGAATCCAAGAAATAATTAGTACTGTTTGAAAGTGAGAGAGAGAAAACTAAAAGTTAAAAAAAACGAATACAAAAGAAAATTAAAGTGAAAAAAACTGCGAAAAGGCTAAAGTACCACGGAAATGTACCAGAAATTCCAAAAGAAGCAAGCAAAAGGCACTGAGCACTGAGAGAGAGTTTTTTTGAAGCAGGAACTAACTTGGGGCAGGCATTTACAATTGATGGCATAAAAAAAACATAGCCAGCTCCTTCTATCTGTCTTTATTGACTTGTTTTCACGTGTTCAGATCCATTTTTGTGAGAAAATGCCTCAAAATATGATAGCTTTTGCAAAAAGAACAGTTCAGAATTTTAATGGTCGTTTTCATCTCAAAAGACTCGAAACTTAACAAGACACCACAGAAACAGAAAAATCAGTCTCAGACCCCAGCGGACAACTATTCCTTGTAAGAAAGACTGGTTTCAACCTTTCCGTTCTTACAACAATCAAAAGAAGTATTTAAAAGAAAATACTGTATGAAAAGAGCTCAAGATTATAAACAGGAGGATTAGTCCTGCGACAAATCGATGAAAACAAAAGTTCAAGAGGCAAAATTATCCATCTCCCATTTCCAACTGATCTGAACATAACTGGAAATGGGCTCAAACTAAAATTCTATTAAGCTATATATGATCATAGATCTCGACAATCACATGCACGCAAATCCATTCAAGTTTTCTTTAGCTAGAGCAGTAACAGAAGCAGTAAGATTTAAGAAACATAAAATAGAAATGAAGTGCTGAATAAGCAAAAACATCTTATACCAGATCAACAGTCTCATTCTTGATCTCCTCAAGACTAGTGGCCTTTTCCATCTTTTAACTCTAGCCGAGAAACCACGAACACAGAGCAATACAAGAACAAAACAAAAAAGAATCTCTCTTTTGGTTTTTTGGTAACAAGATTATATGTGAACTCAATAAGGAAGAAGTAGAGAAATGGAGTTAAAGGCCATTTAATGAGACCTCGTATATCCCAAGAAAAGGGCCAGAGATTAAGTAACAGAGAGAGAGAGAGAGAGAGACTGCGGTGATAATTAGATTGAGGCTTCCTTCAAGTGCTCTGTACCTCTCTCGTTTTATATGCGTCTATGTACATGTTTTTTTTTTTTAAAGAAAATTTTATGTTAATTATTGGTACCCTATCAGTACTATTTGAATCTACCTTGACAAAAACCAGGACAGATATAAAGAAAATAAAATTCATTACTCAAATAAAAAAAGATATTTCCATTTATGTTTTTTCTAATTATATCTATTTTTAAAATAAAATTCATTATTCAAAAAAATGACAAAAATATTCCTATCCAGATTTGTTTTTCCTAATTATATTTATTTCTTACAAATAAATCCAGAAAATAATTAATAAAACATCGCTAATAATCCCTTCATAACCGTAAAATTTATCTGTCTTTTACACAAACTCTCTCTCTTTCCCCGTAAAAATTAGAAAATAATAAAAGAAAACGAATAAAAATAATTAATCTTTGCCCTTCGCCGTTCACTGTACGAACCCGCCGTTTAACCACTCCTCAGGTGGGCTCTACGTACTTTCACTAAAAGTAGTAAAGTACTGTAATAATAGTTTTAAAATTACATTCTCTCTCTTCTTACCACTGTCTTGTCGGTTAATGATGCTGTGGATGATGTCTGGGAATTCCAAAACCTTTCCTTTCCCGGAGGCCGTAATACGATCAGAAAGCCATTTGCTGGGTTACCAAAGACGTAAACATTTTGAGCATGAATTATATTGAATAAATTTAGGAATATTAATTTGATTTTCATTCTCTGAAATAAAGCTTACTATAAACCATTAATCATTTTATTTTATATATAGCTAAACATCATCATTTTCTTACACAAAACTTGTCAGATCCTCCCAAAATTGGCATGTCATGTTCTAGTTTTTTATTAAAAATAAAAATTCTCGTGATGTTTGTTTAGTTTGTTCGCTAATACCGTTTATTGTATTTAAAATTCATTTTTAAAATGTTTTTCAATTATTAAAACATTAAAATTTATGTTTTTTTAATAAATTATTTTAATAAAACAATATTGCGTACATGTTTAAGGATTTAAGATTCAGATTTCTGGAGTTGAGATTTCTAAGTTTAACACCAATCAAATTTAATGGAGATAATTTAATTTTAATAATTACGTTGAAGGGAGAAAAACAATAATAATATTATTGAAGGTTTTAAACTTATTTTGTGCCATATAAGTATTTTAACACATACATGTACTTCGTCTTATAAATAAAGGCTGCATTAATGAGAGAGAAAGGAAGAAAAATACTAAGTATTAATTAAATTTATATTCATCCTTCACGCGAACTGGATTTAACAGTTCTGTATGCATCAACTTTCTTTGGTAAAATAAGATTCGTTAATTTGCCATATTGTACTTACGAGTGAAGCATCTTTTGGTTCCATTTTTAAACTACATTTGATTTTTTTAATACATATATATATATATATATATATATATATATATAAAAGGTAAAACCTAACTTTTTTATAATCAATTAAAAGGGATGTTATATATATATATATGTGTGTGTGTGTGTGTGTATTACAGCAACGCTAAAAAGGCCGAGCCAGGATCCAGAATATTATTTTTATTAACTATCACTAACGATAGATGGATAAAGGGTTGATATTGAATAACGATAATGGAGGTTAATTTTCCCTAAAATTATATACTCTTTCTGCTAAAGCAAGGGAAAAGGAAAGTTAATAGCAGCAGGATTTGGTCTCTAATTTATCACCTTCTTAACTTCTTTCATCAGCTGGTCCTCTTGTGTTTCTTCTTCTTCTTCTTTTTAATTATTTTTTCTGGGGTTTTGATTATTGAAATGGTTTCTCTAAGTTGTTGGGCCATGATCAGCATGTAACAGGAGCTGTAGAACATGGAAGGGCAAAGACCTGTTGATGAATTATTTATTTGGGAGATTGATTTTAATTTTTGGCTTGGCCCTCAGCCGTAACAGAAGTCATCGTCCCTGGGCAGCCGAATTTTCTCCTTTTTTTTCCATCAAGAAAAAAGAAATCATAAGCGTCCCAAATATTTTCTATTCTATGTAAATAATTGAAGCAACTTGGATATCATGTATGGCTGTCTCCAAAGAGAGAGGAGCTCAGCTAGGCTGGTTACCTCCCAGCCCTTGGATTCCCTTAAAAGGTATTCAAGCCCTTGCAATAAACAAAGGGAAATATAAACTCCAAATTTGAAATGTCTTACCATTTGTCGTGTTCGTGACTGTCTAGCTAGCTAGGTTTAAGCTTTAGGGTGTTTTGAAGGTCAAAGAGCACTGGCATGGCCATTTAAAAATTAAAATCATCATCATTTTTCTCTTCTTATTAAAAAGAGTAATTATGCAACAAAATACTAGTTAATTAAGGATCATTTTTAGATTTAGTAATCTTACTAATTTGTGTTGGTTTATTTATTAACTAATGCAATAAAATATGATGAAAACTTTCATAAACCATGGTGATCATATACCGAATACGAAATAACTTATTAGCATTTTAAAAAAATACTTGTGTGTATAGAAGCCATGTGTAATTTAGGGGGTCAATTAACCCCGCTCAATTTTTAAGAAATGAATGAACTTCTAAGGTTTAGGGACACAAATTTAGTATTTTACTTAATTGAACCCCCCCCCCCCCCTCCCTTTAGATTTTTTTTTAATTAACTTAATTATAATGTTTTTATTGCTAGGTAAAACCAATCCTAAAAACGTATAATATAAAGCCATTATATTCGATTAATTCACTTCATATTTTTAACACATTAAGGTATGAACTTGAGATGAGCTTTTCTTCTACTTTTTTGAGAATGAGGGGTTCACATGAACTTGAAATAAAGTTCACAAGAAATAGTTTTTATCGTTTCATAAAATAATTTAATTTAATTTTATCTGTGAGTTCTTAAAATATAAAATGCCTTTTAATTGGAAGCTAGCTCTTTGAATTTAAAATATATAACCCTACCTCAAATCATTAATTTAATAAAAAAATCAATGATAAAATTCAATTTTTTTATCACATGATTAACGAGACTATGATATTTTGTTAAATTATCTACTAACCTAAAAAAAAATCGTTAAATAAGATCTAATTAAATTACATAATATTACCGTTTAACAAACAATTAGCCTTCTTGTATTCATTTCTATGTTCGGAAAAACAAAGAAAGGATGAAAAATTCCTTGTTTTCATTTTTTGACTCGGAAGCTAGGATTTCAACTTGAGTTATACCAGATTAAAGCTTGCCAGCAGTGTTTTGAATTTGATTTTCTAAATCAATGGATTACTTAAATTTTGACTAAACAGTTACTGGATCATATATATATATATATAAGAGACCCCAGTGAAATAACTCGATTTTTTTTCTTTTGAAATGATTTAATTGGGCAATTAAATTAACAAAAAAAAAAGAAGGTGTTTTACCATACCTCTCTTTACATAACACTATTCACCTAAATAGTGTTTATTTCTTTCATTTATTTATTTTTTATTTTTTATAATTTTGAATTTATCTTTTAATATTAGATTTATTATGGATTGAACAATATAATTTTTTTAATTTATTTTTTATAATATTATCTCAATAATGACCTAGATTATTAATTTAATGGGTTAACTCAAGTTTTTTTTAATAACTTTTTTTTAATTTTATCTTTTAATATTAATTTAAATAGAAAAAATTATATTTCATGATTTATTTTAATTTATTTTCTAAGAGATTATTCTCATCATGATTGGAGTGATCAGGGGTTTGGTCGGTGAACCTTGATCGACCCCAATTATTTTTTTATGTTTTTTTAATTAATTTTTTTAATTATATCTTTAAATATTGGATTGATTAATAATTAAATTTCATAATTTATTTTAATTTGCTTTTATTGAATCATTCTAATCTCATAACTTGGATTGCAAGTTTGACAAGTTAACCCGAATTAACTCGGGTTATTTTTTTAAATAATATTTTTTTAATTTCATCATTTAACATTAAATTTATTAAAAATTAAACTCCGTTAGTTGTTTTGATTTGCTTATATAGAATTGTTATAATCTCATAACTTTATATGTTGATTAATAAGTTAATTTGAATAGACTCAAATTGATTTAATATATTATCATTTTAATATTTATTAAAAAAATTATTTTAAATTAAACTATATTCTTATTAATTATTTAAATTATTTTTAAATCGATCAAAATAAAATATCACTTCGTGTCAATACTTCCACAGTTTCTTTTCCTTCAAGAAAAAAACATTAGCAAAACCAAATATTTTATTTACAAAAAACAAAAAAAAACAACCCCAAGCGCATAATAAATGAAAAGGAGGAGACATGTGCCACGGGCATCGTGTCAATGAATGGAGTACTCTTGGAGGATAAGATTTCAATTTTGGAGCTTTGTAGGCTGGATTATACCTCCCTATGAGCTCCTTCTTCTCATGGAGATGGGAAGAAAATGTACTGCAATTACCACCACCGTATTACCTTGATCCTCATCAACCCCCAGCTAGTTGACCACACACATAGAGTTAAAACATCAAATCTTGCATTATTTCTTCTCCAAATGAAAATAATAATCAAACCCATTCACCTACTTCTACACGATATAATTCTTATTTGTTTCTTGGATCGTGACTTTAGTTTCGTCACTTATTTGTCAAAAGCAATTTAATTTTCTTCTTTAAATTAATATTTTTAAAAAATATTTCCATATCATTTTGATATAATAACATATTACAAATAAAAAAAATATTATTTCAACTTATTTCTAAACAAAAAATATTTTTAAAAATAATCACTTCTGCTGTATTATCAAACAAACTATACATTTACATACGTAGATATTTCGTCACTCAACGTATAGAAAAAAGAAAAGAAGAGAGACCTAGCCTAGTTGATAGATGTTTGTTTTCCACAAATCATTGAGAAAGTCAATACTCTCTGCAATAAAATAATCTTCAACAGGTAAATTAAGTGTAAATAATCACTTATTTAAAACTTGATGAAGAAAATAATTAATCTCAGAAATACATTATAAAATCAAAAAAGAACAAAGAACATGTTGAGATAGTGAATGATGAGTTATGATCCAGAATACCTCGCCCTTTGCTTTCTTGTAAAATATGAGAGTCATGCTTGCCCAAGCAACCACGGCCATTTGAATAATCCCAATCATGGCCGTATGGCCTCTACAAACAAATAATTCATAACACGTCTTAATAAGATGAAATCATGATCGCCTCAATAATATAGTTATTTTCTCTCGGTGTAATTGACTTCATGCTTTGGAAATGCCAAAAAAAAAACAGAAGAAGAAGAAGAAGAAGAAGGCCGCATACAGTGGCCTGCGTGATTCAGGTCTCCTTCTTCAGTCACTTCACATTTATTTTGAGACCAGATACTCTGTTGTTCCGCGCTATGCGGTGGGATTGATCAACAAATTTTTTTAATGCAGAAAAACAAAATGTGAAGTATTACTAATGTATTGTTTATATTAAAAAAAATAGTTATTAATTAAGAAATTGATGCGTGCATTTATGTAATTCATTTATTTTAATTAATCTCAAATAAAATTGAATATCCCCCTAGATTCAGCATCCCACGCATGTATATTTAATTAATCTCAAATAAAATTTAAAGTTTTAATTTGTCATTATTTAAACAAATTAAGAATTAAAAAATATCTTATTAAAAAATAATTAATCTCAAATTAAATTGAACACCATCATGTATTTAATTAATATATTTTAGTTAATTTAAAATAATTTTTTTAAAAAAAACTTAAATTAAAAAAAAAAAAGATAAGACGTCTGGTCTTTGATAGGCCAGGATACTTGGAACTTTTAAAAAATAGGTCACAATCTTTTTTTTATTTTCTAAAAATACTCTTAAATTTATTTAAAAATACAAAATTAAACCAGAAAAAAAAATTCTTTTAACCCCAATCGTGATTCAAAATCATTGCAGAGGGCTATTAAAATTATGTCATGAAATTTCTTCGCGGGGGGAGGGGGGGGGAGTAAAAACAAGATCAAATGGTATTTAAACAAATAAAAACAATGCATTGTTCGAATAAAACCTAAAAAAATAATCAGGAAGGGTTGTATAAAAGAGATCTCCTATTATATATGATTTCATTGAGAAAAAATGGAATTTCAATGGTATTCAATAAAAGACTTTTCAAATTATTTTTTGGTTAATCCATTTAAATGGAATAAAGTGTAAAATATAAGGAATAAATAAATAAATTAATAATAAAATAAAATAAATCAGGTCAAATTTATATATCTGCCCTATCTAAAAAAAGACCTAATTGTTGCGTCAAGCCTCATTAATTATTATTTTTTAAATAGTACAAATAATGCATTGTATGTTGGTTAAGGTTTTTTGCAACTTGAGGGATATTAGAAAGTCGGGTCAAAGGGTTTTTTTTTTTATTGTTCATGTAATTGATTTTCAACTCATATTTTATCCAAAATACTGTATAGACCTTGATAATCTATAAAAAGCTTTAAATAACTCTAAAATCAATTTAAAAATTTTAAATCAACTTGATTTCAAAAAACTTATCAATCTAAATTTTACATTGTTAGACAATAGAAAGCATAAATAACATGTAAATAAGGTTTTTCTTATCAAATAAAACTTATTAATATTTAGATCGACTTTTTATGATTAAAATCGATATGCATCGAGACTTTCTCTTTTCAACTTGAAACTAAAAAATATATCTTCTCTCTCAAACTAGGAATTTAAAAATAAAGTTCTGGAAAAGAATTGAATTTTAAATAATCAAAGCCGCTCAAAGGTTAAAAATTACAAAGTATAAGGACAAAATCAAACTTTACATGTAAATGTTGTAGTCACTATTGATTTTCCTAGTTTTTATTTTTTTATTTTGATTATCAATCTTTTAATAGTATTTTTTATTAAAAAAATTATAAGTAATTGGCTATTAATTTGGCCACAAATGGATTAAATCACTCATAAAAAAAGATTTGATAACAAAAATGAGAAAAATATTTATTGTATAAATCCATAATAAAATGTGAGAAGAGTCATAATTATTTGGTGTATAGTCCAACACACTGTTTAGTATTTTTTATAATTTCTCACAGTTTTTTTTAGCAGACAATATTTCATATAGTTAAATACGTTAATATTTGTTTCAACCCCCCCCAAAAAAAAAAAAAAAAAAACAAGGACTCTGCACGGCTTATACATATATACATGAAAAAAGGTAAGTAATTTGTTATTTTAGAAATAAATTTATTTATAGAATAATTTGATAAGTTAATAACTTTAATTAAATAATATTTTTTTGTTGATCCTGACTTGGAACCAATATAGTAAACTAATTATTTATTAAAATTATAATATAATACATTTAAAGAAAAAACTCATAGATCCCACTTGATATATAAGTTTATAATCTTCTTATACATCACAATTATATATGTACATAACTCAATTAATAGCTCTGTGTAAAATGACTCCAATGTTACTTATTTCCTCTTGTAATTGACATCTCCTTGAACTTCATCTCTGACTTTTTTTACTGGTTTAAGAAGTTTTGGTGTAGTGTTTTTGTATTGTAAAAACAATTTTTATAATATGATTGCTATTTTAAGTGTATTTTTAAGGAGACATGTTCATGTACATAATAATCATGTTTAGTTTCATCTTTATTTTTTTTATGATTTTATCAACGATTTGGTTGTCACTATTAAGTTGCCTTATTTTTTCTAGAGTGGTTTAAAATATATAGCATTTAGTGTATTATAATACTTTAATTTTTTTTTTCTAGAATATATAATTGCTAAATGACTCTATGATTCAAATTCATTAAAGTCTAATTTTATGATGTAGAAAACAATTTCCCATTGTACTTGTTTGAATTATGAGAAGGAGCAGGACATTCTCAAAATATACATAAATAAAGAAAAAGAAGGAAAAAAAAAATATAAGAGCAGGCAGCCGTTTAACAAGGCTCTGCACATGCCCTCCCAAGTACCCGGTGGAAAAGTTAGCTTCTAGTTCCCTGTATAAATTTGTTTACTAATAAAATTCAAACATTTAAAAAAAAAAGAAATACTAATTAAGCTATAATATCACCGAGAGTCTAATAAATGGTTACCAGTAAAATAAAATAAAATAATAAGTACTATTTTTTTAACGGCGAGAAATAAATACTTGAGAGGCAGTTCTCCGTGAATGTTATGGGGACTTGTGCCACTGTGCCCTGCCCAGCCAATGGGAGCAGCAGGGGCACCTTGCCGGAGCCGTTATCAGAATCTTTAGAAATTGTCAGGTCTGCACATGCATTCATCATAGAGGCCACAACGTATAACATTTGCTTGCCAGAAAATAGAAAATATATTTAAAGGTAGAACAAAATCTTGAAGTTTTGTTCAAAGGGATCCTTATGGGAGTCTCAGTCTTAATGTATTTTTCGTATTGTTTAATTACGCTGTATTTTGATTGTTGTATTATGTTATTCAGTGCTGCTTCCATTATTGATTATTGTGTTGTTTTTTATGACGGTTTAAACGGCTAAGTATTGTTTTGTTAATACTATATTAGTGTCGTGCTAAGCCATGGGGCAATATATATATATAACCAAGAAAAAAATTATTATAATTTAATTAGATAATAAAATGACAATTAACAATAATAAATAGATGAATTTAAGCCAAAAAGAATTATGGAGGTTTAAATAAAAAAACAGTTACCAAAATGAAAAAGGTTAAATAATAATTTTAAATAATCAAATGAAATAAAAAAAAAACTAACATGAATCAATATAAGTAAATATACCAAATATATAAGTTAAGTAATGAGATCGAAACACGTCAAAAAAAATTAAAGTCTAACTCTAAATAAATCTAATGTAAAAAAGTAAATTTTAAAAAATTTAATTAAAAAATCAAGAAAAAAAATAACAAAACAAAGAAGTCAACTAAATTTTACGAAACAAATCATATAAATAAGATAACTTAACAGAAAACAAATAAAAAATTATAAAATTTAATTTTTAAATAATATAGTTTTGAAGGATAGATAGTAAAAAAAATATTAAATTAAAAAATATAATTCTTAAAAAACTCCAAATTAATTTAGACTAACCTTATAATGTCCACGAGCAATACTGTATACTATATGAATTATTACAACAATAAATGTCAACATTCTGTAAAGAAATAGCTTATCATGGTGTTAGTGGTATCTTGCAGCATAAAGAATCATAATAATATAATATTTCACTTAAAAAATATGGGGAAAAGGACATATTTTGTCACATAATTATCACCCGATTCTCATTGTTTCCATCCCTAACCAAAAAAAAATAAAAATTTCTAACTGGAGTCCCCATTAACACATCATCCAATTAATTTTTTAAATAATATCCATGGCAAGACAACTTCTTCTTAAGACATTAAAATAGGTCGCCGAGGTTAAAATTTTAAGGTGAGTTTTAACTGGACAACATCCAATAGATGACGGATCCATTTAGAAAGCTTTTCGAGTGACAGTTTGGGCACAACTTTGTCAAAAATATTATAATATCGTGCACTTGTTTCCTGGAATCATTTTTTTGTTGACTTATGAATAAAAAGATGGAGCTGGGTGTTTCAAACAAAGCACAATTAATGTTTTTTTTGTTTTTGTATTTTAAATTAATATTTTTTGTATTTTAAATTATTTTAATGCATCCATATAAAAATAATTTTAAAAAAATATTATTTTAATACATTTTTAAATAAAAAATATTTTAAAAATAATTAAAAATAACGCTCCAAGCAGACACGCAATCTTCCATCAAGTGAGTTAATAAATACATGACAACGTAGGTCTTATCTTAAGAAGTAAAATTATTAAGAACTTATTATTATGATATTAAAATTAATTAAAAAAAAACCAAAACTCATCTTTGATGGGCTAGACTCGTTGCATTATTGATTGCTACAGTGCAATCACGTCTTTTCCCTTCATTTCAAAATTTAAATGGCTTACATACGGGTAACATGTTCTTCTTTAGGGGGACTTCATTTGGTATACTTACCCAAAAAAAAAAAAGGGACTTCATTTGGTATTATTAAATGAATTGAGATATAATTAGTTTATCAACCCTTTTTTATAATAAAATGATATAAAAACCCTTAAAGATTAGACAAAAAGTTAAAGTATAAGAAGGGTTTTACGTGAATTTTTTTAAATAGTAAAATTACTTGATTGCAATTAAAAAATTCAAAGTTTTTTTTTAACTTTTTAAAATAAATTTCATCTTAATATTAAGTTATTTTAGTTTTAAATTTTTTAACTTTTTATGTTTTTTTATGAAGTTATATGACGTTGCAATTCAATCAAGTGAACCTAGAATCTAGAGTAACTTAAATTTTTTTTCAAAGTTTTTTATTTAACTTTGATTATTTTGTAGGTTATTTTTTAATAAATTAATTTTTTAGTCTTGATTTCATATTATAGTTGGCGAGTTAGTAGAGTAAATTCAAGTTAATTCAAATTTTTTTTTTAATTTTTTTTAATTTTATCATTTAAAATTAAGTTATAAAACCTTAAGTTTTGTGGTATTTTTCACTTATTATTCCATGAGGTATCCCATTCTAATATCTTATATGTTTATCAAGTTAATCCACTTTTATTTAGATTATCATTTCCTAAAAATAATTTTTTTATTAAAAATATTTAACTTACAACGTAGTAAAAGAAAAAAAACCTTTTATACTAAATAAAATCTATAAATCAACTTATATATTAATCAAGATTAATTCTTTTCTTTAAATAATCCCAAAAACATACTCAAATCATTCTATTACATTGAAAGAAATTTATTATTATATTTGTAAATAAACACGTGAATTATTAACGTGCAAGAATTGATGAAAGAATATCCTTTTAACCCTAAATTTTTAAAAAATAAAAATAAAAATAAAACACTGCATTGTTTTATTAAAGAACCCATCAAATATGCGCGTGGTGATTCTTATGAGCTCAGCGATGGAAGTTTCTGCGGTTCTAGCCTGCTTATGAAAGCTGCTTATAAATTTCCTGTCAAAGTTGCTTTGATGTTCAGTTTGATTTTGACAAAATGCTTTGAATCTAAAAAGCCGAGCAATAGCGTTACGGTGACTCAGTTCTATCCAGATGTTAGGATGCCTATACACGACACTCCGAGAGCAAATATAACCAAATATATGTTTATTCTATACAAGTAAGATCCCAATATTAATTTATATGGCCGAAGTATATTCTAATCACTAGTCAGACAACATTCTAGTAGTCTAAAAATGAGCATGCAAAATAAATTTTCAAATCTCCATTCTCTCAGGACCCAAAGTAAGCCAATATTGCCCGACAGGCATTTACAATCTTCAAGCCTTTTAGCTAGCTGGTGATCATAACATTACAAACAAAAAAACTCCCATCTTGTAATGAAGTAGTCGTCCCCAATAATCAAATTATGTATCTTTCGAGTTATATACGAGCAAAAATCAAATTATGCATAACAACATATTTTATTTATGCTAGTTTTTGCTCAATGCAACTTTTTTTTTAATTGTGTATATACGAGTTAGTTGAGTTAGTTTATGAGTATTTTTAACTAAACTTTTAAAATCCTAAAATTAATAATTATATAAATTCTAATAATTTTAAAATTTATAATACTCAAGCTCAAAAACGGGTGATATCTAAAAAATAAATTCATTGCTTAACACAATTATACTAATTTCATCTGCATGATATTAGGAAATTGTCTAAACAATATATATAGCGAGATGCTACCAATGCCAGGTATTAATTAACTACTAATTATTACGATAATACGGAGGATCCATGGATTGTAAATGTTAAAAAAAAAGATTCAAGGCAACTCATTGCTTCCCATAATTTAAAAGGTTGATTATCGGAGAAGGTTTGATATTTTATCGAGAGGAGAAATGTGCTCTTGAAAATATCTAGCACAGAATTTGTCTCTCCCCCTCCCCCGATGGAACCGTTCAATAGGCATACTCTCGGGAGAGACGAGGAAAACAATAGACGGTTGATGGGGCTAGGGATATTTTTTCGATAAGAGAGACCAAGTCATCGAGGGCCAAGATTTATTCTTGTCTTTATTTATTTTATTTTGGAAGTCAACTGTGTGATGAATATAAAAGGTTTGATGGCCATTTGGGAACTACTCCAGGTAAAATTTTAAGACTATAATATGGAATAATTATGCAAATCAGTTTAATTAAACATAATTGTTTAGAGAAACATTTAAGGAAACAACATAGCACCACAGCTAGCATGTGTTCTTCGGCGTTTACGGCACGTTTTGTTTTTGTTAAAACCCCTGTCATAATTCCTTTAAGTTGCTCGTCAATGGTGAGATTCCATAATATATATAATGTTCATTCTTTTTCTCAATAAATGATTATATAATTAAGTCATAAATTAAGAACCACTCCTCTCCCTTAATGGTACTGTTTTAATTAATTAATTTATTAATTTAGTACTAAGAAATAGTTTTCAAAAACAAATTCAGAACTGGCTTGCTCTAAGAGTCAAAAGGAATCCAATTTTTAATCGTATTTGATCATGCGGCCTGGCCGGAGTCTCCCAATTCAATTTCGTATAATTCTTTCTCCTTTTTTAAGGTGTAGAAAAGTCAGATTTCACGTGGTAATATCTTCATAGCATAATCAAGTAAATTCAACGAGATAAGAACTTAGTCTATTATGTACAAAACTAGATTAAAGATACTTTGACCATTAAACATATATAATTAATATATTTGATTTAATCTCAAGTAACGTTTAAAATTTATTCATTTATTCCATTTCATTTTACTTTTATTACTTCAATAAATAGAAAATGAACTTTTTTTTATTTTTATTTCTTTTTTAATTTTAATTTAAATAAATAAAGATGATCAATTTTTCAAGTCATAAAATAAAAAAAAAATCATCAATAATACTTATTTTTACATGTTTCGTTTATCAATTTATGTGATTAGATCTTCATCAAAAAAACACTTATCATAAAATTTTCTTTTCTATACTAATTAAATTGTATAGGAATATGATAATCCGAAATCTTATTAATTTATCTGAAAGCTTGAAGTGTATTCCAAAGGCGCTGGACTGGCACACTGGATTATCTAAGCACATAATTTTTTAAAAAGCTTTTGCGTGTTAAATTGTCCCTTTTTAATTTGTCTTTCGTATTGTAAAACTAATTACGGAAAACTATAGAACCTGGCGAAAAAAAAAATTGAATCTAAATGGTCGGAGGATTTTTCAGATTATTTAGTAATTTTGATATCTTGAAGCCTCCAGCAATAATATTCAAATTTCCTTTATGCAACTGAAATTAAAAAAAAAAAATTAAGTTCTATACTTGATTTATTTATTTTAATCATCATCAAGTGTGTTGGACAGCTGCGTTATTCTCTCCTAGCTCAACGCATGAAGAGTTGGGGAGTAATTCTGTCAAAAAAATAAATGTGTATTTTTTAAGAAAAGAGACGGCAGAAGAGGCTCCACAAATAACATGTAAACATGTGACATTTATTAATTTTATTCTGCATCCCTACCTAAAGATTCACTTGGTCGATCGTGCATGATCCATAATTTCATTTACATGGCATGATTTGTCATGACAGTTTGGCACAAAACACCGTCTTTTACAAGTACAGCTACACAGGTTGCATGCACCATGTGTTTTCTTCAATCATTATGGGTCGATCTGCCCTGCAAGCACCAATATCCCTTCATGAATCCTCAGTTTATCTGTTTTTGTCCCCAGTTTTATCCAATGGAACAGGAGTTTGAACGAATCTGTTCATTATAAAAAGATGAAATGATTTGAGCAAATCAAATGTTAAACTATTCGAGCTGAACCGAAGAACGTTCCATGCAATAATATGAACAAGATCAGATGCCAAAGAGCAAACAGCTCTTTGTAACATAATGCGTCGTCTTTGCCCCAGTTATTATCCCTGATAGGGTTCTAGCTTTCTAGATTTTGGAAGCTCGAAGGGAAGGCTTCTCTTGACGCATGGACTGTCATGTTTTGTCCTTGAAGGTCCTTGGACCCACTTGATTAACCCGTTCCCTTCGCGGCTCTAGCATGCACCCTCTTCAACCTCAACAAAGAATAAAAATAAAAAAGCTGGCCGCCATAATGTTAGTAATATCCTGAGAATATGCTTTTTCATTATGATATTAAAATTTTAAAGGATTATATTTAATTTTTTTTTAAGTTCAATTCATGATAAAATTATAAGAAAGTTAAAGTTTAGAGTAAATTAAAAGTTAAATTAAATAAATTTAAAATTAAGGATTTTTTTTACAAAGATATATGAATTTAAGGGTTAAATTCAATTGAAAATAATGATGAAATTAAAAAAAATCAGAAATTCAAAGGTCAATTCAAAAAAAAATTAAAAATATTCATGATTAAGGACTACAATTAAAAACATGCTGGAATCAGGGTGTGTTTTTTAAACTTGATAATGGTGAAATTGAATTGCTTCTTGGAATTAAAATTCAATTGAGAACTTATATAAATAATTGAAAGTTAGAGAGATGGAATCAAAAGAAAAAATTAAAAATATAATTTTACTTTATCTATCAAAATGACATTGTTTCATTTAAATAAAGTCGTGTGTTTTGGCTATATTTTGACCAAAACAACGGCATTTTAGTTAACACCAAGTAAAACAAAAGTTAGATAACGTGTTATTTGGATATTGTTCATCATCTTCTTCAATAAACTTGAAAATAACAACTTTGATGTCACATTTCCAACCTCCTCTCTCTCTCTCTCTCTCTCGTACCTACACCATACAAGAAAAGAAACACGCTACCTTGTGACTTGACAATGCATTACACTCTCGAGTTGAATGTTAAAGAACCATTGCAATCTAAAAACTTAAGCTTTTAGGTGAAGTCTCAGGATATGATTTATATTATTCTCTAATATACCCTTTCAAGTGAAAGTCTTTAGAGCTTAAAACTTGCACATATCCATTTTACCTTGTGCTTAATTTTTATCAAATAAATGGGGATGGTGAGATTTGAACTCATGACCGCTTAGTCATCAAGGTTTTAATACCATGTCACAAAACCATCTCAACCTAAAAGTTTAAGCTTTTAGATGAGGTTCCAAGATATGATTTATATTATTCTTTAACGAAGATATCGCAGGAATGACAAGAGCGAGAGAAGGGATTACAGGACATGGAATTGGTTTGAGAAACTGATGGGTATGGTTGGGCGGGTGCATGGATGATAAATTTCTGGGTGGGTTAATTTTTTAGACTAGACTTTGAGTTTCATCAAACAGTACATGTTTGGACACATAAATTCGAGCAGTTGAGTGATCAATGCATTTGTAAGCATTTTGGGTGGGTTAATTTTTTAGACTAGACTTTGAGTTTCATCAAATAGTACATGTTTGGACACATAAATTCGAGCAGTTGAGTGATCAATGCATTTGTAAGCATTTTGGTTTGTGAGTATCCTATATAAACATAGGGAATAGATTTAGGTCGTAACTTATAGGTGTTGTATGGCTTAGTGAGAGAATAGCATAAACATCCAAATTTATGTAATTTGAGATAATTTGGTTGTTGATAAAAAAAGAACTTTAAATGGGGATTTATTTTGAAGGAGATGAGTGGATTGATGATTTATGAGATAAGCAATAGTTTGAAATGCATGAGGGCAATAATAGAGAGGTAAAGAGGCAATAGTGTCATGAAGTAAGGTGAAACCTATTTCAACAACATGGCGATGACATCTTTTAGTAACACCATTTTATTGGAGAGTGTGGGGAGCAGTAGTGTAATGACTTATGCCATGATTCGATAAGTAAGGTTTTAACTTTAGAAATTCATCACCATTATCGGAGTACAAAGCTTTGATAGTGGACTGAAATCTTTTTTCCACCAGCATTTTGAATTGGGGAAAGATATTAGATACCTGAGATTTTGCAAACATTGGATAAAACAACATATATTTGGTATAATGGTCCATAAAAAGAAGATAATATTGTGCACCACAAATCCTAGTAATGTAAGTAGGACCCCAAACATCAATGTATACAATGTCAAGTGGAGAGTGATGAAAACTTGTTGAACCAAAAGGTTGTTTATGCACTTTATTTGTGGAACAAGAAGTACATAAAGTTGATTTTTTTTTTTGTTGAAACAGGAAAGGATAATTAATTGACAAGATGTTGAACAATTTTAATTGAAGGGTGTCCAAGATGTTTGTGCCACCCATCAAGTGAAGTTCGTTCATGCACATAAGCAACTTTTTTTGGAGTAGGAGTAGCCACCAAGGAGTTTGGAAACATGTATACATCATTCTCACACGCACTTCTTAGAAGTATTGCCCCCGTGGTTTTGTCCTTTATAAGAAAAAAAATGGGTGAAGTTCAAGAAAAATATTATTATGTTTGGTGAAGTGATGAACTAAAATGAGATTCTTATAAATATGAGGAACACATAAGGTATCATGTAAATAAAATTTTTTGGTAGGTGTAGGTAAACCTAAGGAACCAATATGTGTAACTGCCAAACTTGTACCATCATCAAGAAGAACCTCATCAGTGTCATCATATTTAGAGTGAATAAATAGGTTTTAAAGATCACCCATGATGTTACAAGAGGCTACATAATCAATTAACCATTTATTATCTTAAGTATCTAAGGATCCAGCACAATTAATAGTCATTGTAGAGGATTGAAGTTTCAAGCAGATCTTGTTTGTGTGACCTAATTGGTCACAATATTGACATTTTGGTTAGAAACACCCGTTTGAATTGGGGCGACCTGAATTATTATTGTTGCACTAACAGTCTCTAAATGAGCCACTTGAGGGGCAGTTTTGTCCTGGTTGGCATAAAAAATTATTTCCTATATTGCTTTCTCTATTTTGCTGAGATGTAGAAGAGGCGGTTTCTTTATTGTCAAAGGGATGACTGGTAAAGTTTGCAGCAGCCACGAGCTGCTATGTAGTAGCCTTTATCCTCCTTAAGTAACTCATGCCCAACAAGCATATCATGAAATTCTTCAAAAGCAAGAGATTTTTCTCGTGCTTGAATAGGAGCAGCAATCTCACGAAATTCTGGACCTAACTCATGGAGGACATAAAGGGTTAAGTCATCATCAGAGATAAGGTGATTAATAAGTGCAATTTCATTAGCCAAGCTTTTGACCGTATAAAGATAATCTGAAATCGGTTGATTTCTATGCTGGATCAAGGTCAGTTATTCCTTGAGTTGCATTACCCTTGTACGTGACTTACTTGCATACAGTGTTGATAATTTTTTCCATACCTCGTGTGAGGTTTTGGTTGTGGCAATGAGAGGAGTGATGGAAGGTGAAATGGTTGCAAGGATGGCGCTGAGAATAAGCTTATCTTGCCTTGCCCATCTTTTTTTTTTTACTGTAAACTGTGGAGTACCATCTGAGAAAAGGCACTAAGATTCTCCATTAACATAGTTGAGAAGATCACAGCCGATGAGAAGATCCTCAAATTGTGCTCACCATTGAAGAAAGGATGAGGGTGAGTTTCTCATTGGTTAGGGTGTGGTTTGAATCCCTTAACTGATTCAACCTTATACCTTGGTTTTGTAAGATCAGGTTGTTGGTTTGTGGTCAACGAATGAGATCCTTCCAAAACGAATCAATAATCATAAACCATGCTCACGAGACCCCTCATGCTCCTCTTACCTCCTATAAATGGGGGTAGATTTCATGCAAGAGAGGTAGGAGAGAAAAAATGAAGAAAAACTACCCCAACACCAGCCTTTTTTTTGAAAAAAAAAAAGGGAAAAAATAGAAATTATTCCACTCTTCTCGAAACCAAGAAAACCAACATAACATCTCCTCCCTTTATATAGTAGCCTTATATTTTGAAAAACCCAAAAGAAACACTCATACTAATCTCTTCTCTACATTAATAACAACCCCTCCATTGCAATCTCTACACTTCCCACATAAGCAGCTCTCTAAAGACAGCAATTGTTGTAAACCATTAACAACTCAATTATGTGTCAGCCAACAACACTCTCATCTAGCCCATGTAAGCTTCGTCGATCTCTCATTCTCTCTCATGTCATTAGAAGCATGCCATAACATATTAGTAATGTCAAAAAATAATTCATGTAACTGGCATCCACTTCTGGGTTAAGCTATTGGTGGCTAAAATGAATTGGACCCTTGTTTTAGCCCACATATAAAAAAAAAAAAAAAGATTAGTTAGGCTATTTTTTGACCAAATAAAATGAGTTAAGTCAAGCTTGAGCCCAACCTATATATGCAGGTTTGGGTCTCAAGCATAATAAGCCTATCCCATATGGTTGAGTGCATTTACGCCTTATTTTTCCTTAAAATATAAAGCTTTATGTGTCTTCTTAGGATATTTTTTCTAGACACACCATTAAAAAAATTTTTATGCCTCTAATTTTAGGTTAAGGGTGTATTTACAAAGCTTTTCCCTTTAGTTATAGTTTGTCTATATTTATGTATATAGTCAAATAAACTCATAAAAAAATCTAAAAGTTTTCAGGGATCATTTTGAAATTATTTGTGGGTTCTTCATGTGTTTTCCTAATATTTTTGTCTAATATCATGTTGTAAACTTATGTTATAAGACACAGACCCAATATTAAAAAAATATATTATTTTTTCCCAATTTTTTTTAAATCCTTTATTCCAGAAAAACAAAAGCATGTTTTTCTTCAAGAATTTTATTTAATATTGGGTTATTAACATACACTATAAAATATAAAATTAAAAAAACTCCTGTCTCTAAAAATTCAAAAAAATCTAAAAATTTTCAAAAGAATTTCTCATTTTAAAAACAAAACAAATATGTTTTTTTTATATGACCATATTCTAAAGGTTTTTCACACATATTTTCTATAAAAATCACATTTTGTCATGCAAAATGAATATTGTAACCAGTTTATAATTATCTATTAGGATTTGATCAAAATACTAAAAAACTCATAACAAATAATTTGTTTAATTAATATTCAGAATGTTAGGATTTAGTTTTAGACTTTAATATTTAAGAGCAAAGTATACCCTCGAGTATTAAAGATATAAAAGTAGCACATAAATGCATTACTAAAAATTAAATTTTAAAATTGTTAAGATTTAACTTGATAAAATAAAAACTTTATTTACAAAAAAAAATCTGTTTTGAATTTTAGATAAAACCAACAAGTAAAAATATATTTTAGATTAACAAATTACTAAGCGATATAATTTAGCATGGGTTAAGTACACTTAATGTAATATGTTTTTTTTATATATAATTAGTTTTTTTATTCAAATTATGATATATTTTTTTAGTGATAAATGACAACTCCAACTAATAATTAATTTGTAATTAACTCAAATACCCTCCTTATTTTAAAGAGACAGCTCTGCATTTCAACGCCTCACGTCATAACACTCTTGATCAGAGATTTCGTCTAGTCTTAAGACAATTGATTGTGTATTATACTTGCGTGTGTTCTAGGACATCAAAGACAATTTCGAATTTGCTTTGTTTGATCAGTAGCTTGATCGTGTAAATTACATGTCATCATACTTACTTAGCAAAATCAGATTGGAGATATATTGGACAGTCAAAAAGCAACACCCGTGGAAGGAAACAACAAGCGTGCATGATAATTATAATTATAATTATATTATATTATAGAACTAGTAAAAGACTTTGGTATTTTCCTGTTTCTTTTCTATTCAACAGCACTTGGCTGTATTGTGTATATTGTTACTTGAGTCAGCCCCCTTTTTTTTTTTCTTTTCTTTTTATCCTTGCAAAATCATCTGGATACCAACTTTTTTTATCTCTTCAATTTATGTTAATACGGTTTTAAGCATCATAATTTGTTACAGTTTACAAGTTATAGAGTATTCATATGATTTCAATAACTATCGCAAAACTATATTGATGCTCGATAAAATTTGGTTTTATAAAGTAAAAAAAAAAAAAAACAATATAGATTAAATTTAATATAAAAACAAAAAAATCTTTTTCTTAAATATTTATGGGGTGTTATAAACTACAATTTGATCCTTTAAGGTTTTACTTTTTTATTTTTGATTCTTGAATTTTAAGAGTTTCACATTTCAATTCTAAAATTTAATTATTTATTTATATTTTAGTCTCTAAAATTTGTGAGGAAAAATACTTAAAAAAAAGAGAGAGAGAAAGTAATTGGCTTTCTATATTTTAACTACTAAAAAAACTAAACTAAATATAAATAGATTCATCTTTGAAAAAAATTTAAAAAAGTAATATTTTTTTTTTAAAAAAATTACTTATAATTTGCTAAGTTTTTTGTTCAGCTTGATTTTGAGTTTTTAAAGTAATAATATATTTTTTATTTATTTTTTTATGAAATGAGTTTGTTGGGGGTTTTTTTAAGTGAAAATAAGTTTAAAAATTATATTTTTAGGATGCAAAAAAATTTGATAAAAGATGACTTGTCATCTAATATATATATTATTGTGAACTACATGTGTTTCATTTATGGAAAAAAACAGGCGTAGCACTCCTAAACTTGTTATTGGGTGAAGCACTCTTAGCTTTTCTTTAATATTTTTTTAGATTTTTGATGAAAAAAAGTGTTTTTTTAAATCAATTTATTATAAGAATATTTAAGATATTTTTAATTAAATAATTTTTTTATGAAAATTATAGTTTTCTGGGATAATATTATCGATTGTTTTATAAATAATGATGTGGTAGTCTAATATTTATACTTAAAAGATAATTTATTAATTGATATCGTCAATCATCAATGAAATTGATGTGATGGTAACTGAAATGTCTTGATGCTGATGAGAAATTCTGGAAGATAAAAAGCTACAAGTCAACGATCGAGCTGCTAGGCCATGTAATTATTAAAACTATGTAATAATGAATGACCTACTGCGGGTCTCTAGCTTTGTAGGGTTTGACCTCGAAATCATTCTTACAGGCTCTTCGGACTGTTTGAAAATATAGTTTCTGTTATTTTTTAAATATTTTTTTAAAATATATATATATATATATATATATATATATATATATTAATAATATTTTTTTATTTTAAAAAAATTATTTTTCATATCAATACATCAAAATAACTTAAAAATACTAAAAATATATTAATTTAAAATTAATAAAAAATTTTAATTTTTAATTTTTTTAAAACTATTTTTAAAATATAAAAATAAACAAAACATTCATATATTTTATAAAATTAAAAATTGAAAACATAACAAAGAGGAGGCCTTGGTTCTGGGCTGGTTGTGTTATATTATGAACTAAGCATAGGAATTAATGAAAGGAATAGTGAATAATGGGTAGGGGTGAGAAAAAAAATTAATTAGAATGTTAAAAAAACTGACTTGTTTAATTTGGTTTTAATTTTATAAATTAAAAATTAAAAAAATCAAACTAAATCAAATCTAAATAAAAAAATCAAAACAAATAAAAAATAATTAAACCGAATTAAAACTGATTTAATTTTAATTAATTTTAATATTTTTAAAAAATATTTTTAATTATTTTTAATAAAAAATAAACTAAACAAAAAATAGCTAAGAGTCTGACCAGCAAGCTGGTGGCATTCCGGTGGGAGAACTAGGCACTGAAGACAGTCGCTTTTGTATGGCTAAATCGGTGAAGATAATTTTTGTTTATTTATTTTTAGAAACGATTATGGTGCCTAATTTATTCCTTTGTGGGTGTTTTTATATTGATGAAAAATGAAGGAAGCCAATTCTAAGAAATAAACTAAGACATTTGTTTTACCTTATTAGAAAAACTATTTCATAGCGTTTTGTTTCATTCCATGGTTTTCAGGAGAACGAAATATCGAAGCCATGAGAAGGCAGCCGAGAGCTCCAAACTCAAACCATACCATGGCCAAGGCCAAACCACCCCTGACTTCAGAGATGAACAACCACGTAATGCAGAGAATCTAATTCTCTCTATTTTTGTGTTTTAAAAATATATTAAAAAATTATAAATTTTTTATTTTTTTACTTTTAAATAATATTTTTATATTATTTTAATGTGTTAATATTAAAAATAATTTTTAAAAATTATAAAATATATATTATTTTAATATATTTTTTAATAAAAATTACTTTGAAAAATAACTATAATTTTTGTTAAAAATTAATTTTTTAATATATTAATTTAAAAAATAATTTTTTAAAAATAAAAAAATATTTTAATATAAAAAATATTTTAAAAAATAACTAAAAAGAGTCTTCTCTGCAACGTGAAAAGAGTTCTTTTTCCACACGGTCCCAGATTATAGGTAATTGTAAAAGTGCTTAATAAAATAATTCAAAACATATATATATATATATATATATATATATATATATATATATATATATATTTGAAAACTTCTTTAATCTTTCGTTTCGGTCGGTAATTCAATCCTTTGTCATAAATAACAATGTTTAAATCCATGTGTTTCAAGTGATATGCAAGTTACATTCTTTTTCAATGGGAGATTGCTTATATTTTGTCAATTCAATATATATATAACACACACGTGTGTGCGAAGATAAGAGATCCACAATTGTTTGACAATTAATTATTGTTTTTTAAAATATTTTTTATTTAAAAATATATGAAAATAATATTTTTTTATTTTTAAAATTTAATTTTAATATTAGTATATGAAAACGATATAAAAATATTAAAAAATTTAATTTGTAGTAAAATAAATCAAATTTTAACTAAAATGCACTAAGTAAAGCATGAATAGAAAATTTTCCAAAGTTCGGTGTGCATTGGTTCACTCATGTTCAAGTATATACAAGATTAGGGCACGAAAGACTTGGCAAATGGCCTCTCTTTTTTCCTCCTCCTTTTGAAACCCTCAACGTGATGAACCAGCATCTTTCAACTCATGACAATTTCATTTTTTAGGAAAGCTTTTCTATATAAATTAATATTCTCTCCAGAGCCCCATCCCATTTGTCCCACCTGATTGTTTTGGCACTAGCAAGGAAAGCTTCCTCCGGATATTAAATAGAAAAGAAAAGAGAGAGAGAGAGAGGAGGATATGAACAAGAATGACCATCAGAATAGACTAAAGAGAAAAGACTGCGAATTATTGCCACTAGAGAAACTAAGCATCTCCTTTGGGATTACAAGTGATTATTCCCACCAATTTGTGTCCAGTATCAGTGCTTTAAATTATTCTGGGTGGTGCAGTTTGTTTTTACTCCTTTCTCATTATAGAGATTCTTGAAAATGAGCGTGGCTTGTTTCAAGAATGAAATGATGCAGGTGAGAGGAAAAAAACCATAGCTAGACTTGTTCTTCAGCAATATCTATATAGCCTTTAGACTTTAATGCAGTGTAAAGGCTTTCTTGCAAAATGGTATTTGGTCGGATGCTTTGAATCAGCAGGCGCTGCAATGGATTGAAATAATGGAGAATATGGAAAGTGCCCAAGATCCACTAGCCAAGTGGTTTTATTACACGTTGCCTGTCTTTGTCATTGATCAAGTTTCTTCTGTTTTTCTCATTTGATGGCCATAATTTTCCAACCAGTCGATACCCATCTAGCTACCTAGTTGGTTATGGCTCCATGTCCACGGGATGTTTTCGCTTCATGTGTGGTTATGGTCTTAGTTTTCAATGAGGTTTTCTGCGTCTGATTTTTTATTTACTTATTTATTAATATAAATATTTAGATAGTTTGTATATTTCTCAATTAATTTTATAAATTTTAAAATTAATAATCATTCAAGCCTTTAACAATACTAAAAAGACTTGAATTTTTAATTATTAAAAATAAATTTAAAATTTAATTAGTAAAAATAACCATTTGATTTTTTTCGTGTTTGTTTTGTTGGGAAGAGGAGATCCGAACACCCCACGGTTTAATTTGCAAGAAATTTCTTATAATTTATCCATCTTATAAGATATTTATTTGAATTAATCTAGACAGAGCTTATTTGAATTATATCCAAAACGAATTTAATTTAATGTATGAGAAAAATGGGATTAAACAAGTGGATTAGCATATGATAAAATAATAACAAGAAAGAGAGAAGGTGTTAGAGCAAGGCATCAAAATGAGCACCTGCTTTTTGATGTCAGATGTCCACTCCTTTTGGACACACTCCCTGTTTTATCTTTAACAATAAATGAAAAGGGAAGCCTCATGCATTTAAAACACCTGTTCTTGGACCAGTTACATGTTGCTTTCTCGCTGCTCCTAACAAAATTGCTTGCATGATCCTCTACCAAAAAAAAAAAAAACAGGGGAGGGGTAAGCAAAAGGCATGATACTTCCATTTTGGAAGGGATAAAGGTATAAAAAAAATTGATGCAATTAAGTGACTACATGTACACTAAAAAGGCCACTCAAAAGGCATGATGCATCCATTGTAGAAAGGGACAAAAGTTAAAACTAAATGATGTAATTAAGTAACTATATTAAAAGAAACTAAAAGAGATAGTTGTTTTACTATATTTATTCTCTTATACATGAAGATTGGAATAGTGACTTTTTTTTAATTTTCAATGTCATTTTTATTTTTTTGTTTTACACAATTAAACCATTTTAGATCCAAATTAATAGTCATTAGTTTTTTTTTAAGAGATGATGAAATTGAAAAACAGAGAATTAAAGTGAAAAACACTTGCAAAATAGTTGGCAGAATCTAAAAAAGTCTAGTTTGGTCCTCATCTTTTTAATTTAATAAGTGATCAATCCTTTAAGTTTTCAAAAATTTAATTGTGATATCCAATTTTATTTTCATTATTCTTTAGTAGAGAGAGCTTATTAGATTATAATAAAAAGAAAAAAAAAACTTATAATTAACACCTATTTTGACCATTAAAATGGTTAACATTGATGTTGATAACTTTCACTAGGTAATAGAAGTCTTCTGATAAATATTTTGAGCTTAAATATGGTTTAAAAATCAAATTTAGATGGAGGATGAGATATTTTATTTTATTTAATTTTGTGATTTATTAGATTGATAGATTGACTTCTTGATATTCTAAGAGTGTTTATAGGAAATTTTTAAGTTATAAAAGAGCTTTTTGAATAAAAAATCTCATAATTTAAATTTTTCAATCAACAAAATAAGAATTAGAATCTGAGCTAGCAAAGAACGTATTATTTACTATAGAAAACAAGATATTATTTGTCATTTAAAAAAATACAATGACAAATTATTTATTTTTTAAAATAAAAAAATAACAGATCTATACACACAAGTCTAAGTTTAAAGACCCCACACCTGTGATTTTCCTTTCAAAGGAATAAAAAAATTGAATCCAATTAATTATATAACCCAAATTACAACTTCAACAATATAAATTATATCACTCGAATTATTATTTTATGCATTTTTTTCCTCAATTACACACACGCACACAAATGCACACAACATCATAACCTTTCTCTCTTGAACTAACGATTTCTCTTCTTTTGAAATTAAAAGTATCCCTTTAATTTCAGTATCTAAACTAAACCTAAATCGATCCCAAATTTGGTTATCCGTTGGCCAACATTTAATTCTCTCTTCCACGACGCATTCTCTGCCGTAGCTGCTGACAATCGCAACGCATGATCACTTCTACTGCCGGCTAATCCAACTGGTGGCGAATTCAATCGAATTGAAATCAGGGGCCTTCAAATCAGAGGTGTTGACAGGGACGGAGACCCTGCAAGGAAAGAAATCTTTTCGGCCACCTCCTTTAATAAATTAGATTTTTAATCTTAAGAATAATAAAAAAATTGACCGCTTCTAAGATTTGTTTTCTCCAATTTGACTCCGACAAACTAAAATTCTTTGCCGTGTCCCTGCCTGAAACAAAACAAAGGTAAAATCAAGATCATGAAGTGAAAAACCCACGACTCAAATCTCTTCTTTTGTTTGAAATTGAAAGACTTGCAGCTTGTTTTGTGGCTTTGCAAACTTGTGGTTGGATTCGAGGTTCTTGTTCTTCTTGTTGCGAAAGAGAGGACTTGAGGTAGTGGGAAAGTCATAATCTTATAGCAAGGGGTCTCGGAGGGAATGATGGAATGGGATTTGGTTCTCAAATGGAATTTTACAATTTCAATGGAGAATCGGAGCGCCAATGTTGATTGTCTTTTATGATGTGCGTCGCTCTCGGTGTTTGAAATTTTAGGCAAAAATATTCTTTTTATTTTTTTCGAACCATAAGTTTAATTTTTTATTTTTCTCTGTGTTTATCCCTTTTTTTTAAATAAACCCATTAAATAACTTCCTCACACGACATCGACATCGACGTCGACGTCGACATCCACATCGTAAGGTTATCTTGTGCTTTAATAAATCAGGTGGCCACCGGAGTTACACTGCTGGTAAGTCAAAAGAGGTACAAAATAACAGTCGATGGTTTCAATCAGCGATCATGCGCATTTGATTACTATTATTTTGTCTAAAAATTGTGGATTTTCTGACCAAACCCCACTAAAGACAGTCTTTGGACTGCTCAAGATACCAAATGTGCTGTCGTTTAGAACGTTGCCCTAAATCACTCCATATATAGCCGCAAGAGTTTATCAGACAAAATCTTAAAATTAATCTCGGATTTCTTAGCTGCCCCGCCCGATTACTGGAGGGGCTACTCTTTTTTTTTATTTTTTCCTTGTAAGACTTGCTGCCTGTTTTTTGTTTCAGCTGCGGGACCACATTTAAGAAAAAAATTATTTTTTTTCTTTGAATTGTGTACTTTTTCAGTATTTTTTAATCAGAATATATTTCCAATTTTTTTCTTTGAAAATTTGGCTCTTTGTCGACTGGGAAGGCTTTAATTTTTTTATAAATATTTTTAAAATACAAAAATAAACATAATATATTCTCAATAACTTACTCAACTTTCAAACTAGATGATAATAATAATTTATTTCAAACTCATCATCTCAAACTAATATGCAATCACAATGCAAGCATAAAGAAATAATAAGGAGATAGGAAAAGAGAAATAAATAAATATTTAATATTGTTTCAACATTTTTATCCTAGTTCACTCCTCAAGTTATAAGTTTTGGCTTCTACTATCATTCCATCGTCTTCTTCACGCATAAGGCCTCACCTTTTACAATACTAAATCTCTATCAAAGGCTAAAGATTCTAACTTCTTACTAATGCGTTTTACTAAAAGTTTTCCATAAAATGTTTAAATAGTTTCAAGCATCGCTTACACTTTACACATTGATAATAGTTTCAAGTACTGGTGATTCATTACCATCATGCAGTGCCAAGTACTATATATGTCCATCGGGGTTCAAATTTCGAGTGGGCCGCCTTATTTCTTTTGGCCCAGGCCTAACCATTGAGTGAGGCCCACATCTTAGTACGATGTGCCAAATTGACCACCACTATTAGCCCCGGTTCGATCACTTTTATCGGACTTTTTTTTTCGGGGTTGGGGTGATCGATGGGAAGCCAACAGCAGTTGCTTAGGTATATGGTCTCCACTGCAATTCAATTGTTTTAATATAAAAAAATATTTAAACATTAACATTTTTTAATAAAAAATAATTATAAACTCAAAATAGACATAATAGATATTTTTAAAAATATTAAAATATGATATGTTGGGTTTTAAAAAATATTAAGACAAATTAAATTAAATTAACATATTAAATTTGATCTTAGTTATGGTATCGTGATAACCTTATAAAAAATAAATAAAAATTAATTATTAATAAATCTTATATAGAATAATAAAATTTTAAAAAATTAAATTAAAAAAGAACAAAAAATTTATTTGAATCAACTTGAGTTAATTTGTCAAATCTATAACATAAGTCATGATATTAAAATAATCCGATAGAAAGCAAGTAAGAAAATTTATAAAGTCTAGTTTTCAACTAATATAATTTTAAAAGATAAAATTAAAAAAATAATTACAAAATCAAAAAAATAAATCAAGTTAATTAGGATAAACTATTAAACATGTAACATAAATCATGAAATCAAGATGATTTCATAAGAAATAAAAAAAAATATAAAGTATTATTTTTAACTTATCCAACATTAAAGATTGAAATTGAAAAAAAAAATCCATAAAACAACGATATCTCCACAAAAACAAATTGAAAACAATAATAATAAAACTCAATTCCTAAAATAATATATTATTGAAGGATGAAATAAAAAAGAAAAAAAAGATTGAATTGTTAAAAAGTAAAATTAATATATATATTTAATTAGAAAATGATAAAAAAAAATAAACTGAGTCAACCCAACCCAACTCAACTCAAGTCTTTTAAACTTCTTATCCTAATTATGAGATTAAGATAATTACATAGAAGATAAATTGAGTAAAATTATGAAACTCTATTAAAAAATTATTCAATTAAAAAAGACCAAGAAAAATATACAAAGTAAACCTCAATCAACTTGCCAACTTTATTGGGTTATAACATTAAGATAACAATATAAAATATAAATAAAAAAATTATAAAGTATAATTTTCAACCAACATAATATTGAAAGATAAAATCAATTAAAAAAATAATTAAAAAAAACAATAAATTGACTTACTAAACTCACAACTTGAATGATGAAATCAAGATAAATTCATAAAAAACCAAACAAAAAAATTATTATAAAATCCTATTTCTAACTAATCTACCTTGAAGTTTCAATTCATGAAAAAAAAAACACTAAACTCATAAGATTATTATATAACAAAAAATTAAAAACAATTATGAAGTATAATCTTCAAAACAACATAATTTAAAAGAAGAATTAAAAAAATTAATTTGTTAAACAATGAAATTTAAAAAAAAAACAACAACACAACTTTAATAGTATTTTATAAATGTGACCAATACCTTTAATGTTTTGTTAATAATTGTATTCATCAACAAAAAAAACCAACTTCGATGGGTTTTTCAATAAAAATTCAATCTGTCTACAACATTGTGCCTTGGGAGACTTTCATAATGCAAATGAGCTTTGGTTTAAACTAGTTTGATTACCTAGACGATAGAGCATTTTGTTTTCTCCATGTAAAAAAATTATGATGCCAGAGTTAACTTTTTATTATCAAGAAAAATTTAATTTAGATTGAAATTGAATTACTAAAATTTTAAGTGGTTTGAATTAATTAAATTTTATTTTATTTTTTAAATCAAGCATTAACTAAACAAAAACAACAACCCCGTAAAAATTCAAACATAATTCTAAGTGGTATTGTGATGCTTTTTATTTTATTTTTCCTAACAAAAAAAAAAGCCAAATAAATTTTAATTTTTACATTAAACCTTCATATATAATTTCATTTCAAACCTTGATTTTATAAAAATTAAAATAATCATATACAAAAACCTATCACTTAGCTTTATCTAAAAACATGCATTTCAAACCTTGATTTTATAAAGTTCAAATATTTTTTTTTCCATTCATGAAAACCTATTTTTATTTATTTTATATACAAAAATTTATCATAGTAGCTTTATCTAAATCATTTTTTTTTATCTAACTTTTAAAAAACTATAACTAAAAATATATTTTTTAAATCATAACCCCATAAACTACTAATACCATACACACTTGATGTAAAGAACTAAATCAAAAATAAATAAATAAAATTAAAGATGATGAGGAAAAAAAAAACTTGTTAACTATTACAACCCATAATGTATTGTCTTCGTTCTGATGTATTTTCATTTTTTTTTTAATTTTTTTTTCATCTTACATTGCCTGTGTTTATAAGAATGGTTTATTGAGTATCAATTTTGTAAGACCAGACAAGAATTGTTAAATAGAAAGGAAAAATACCTGATAAAACAGAAAGACATAATCAAATAAAAGAAAGATTCAAGGATGTGAAAGCTGAAAAAAACAGTTTTGGGGTGATTGGTTCATCATATAAATGGTATTTCCACACTAACAAGATCATAAAGCGACACAAGACAAAGTGGCCCACATCAGTGCAACTCTTTTAATGCTTTTTCATAATAATAAAACTAAAACGATCAATTTCCAAATGATGCAACTCATAGTCAAGAGCTGTAACAAAAGCACATCTTATATATTTAATGAACTAGTCCAATACCATTTCAAGCCTTTCTACGTTAAGAGTCCAAAGATAAATTTCAGATAATTATCAGTCGGGTGGGGAAAAATATCCTGAAGCTGACAACACAGCCACCTCTATAACTGACCGAAGGTTCATGCTCCAGATCTCAGAATTTCAGACAGCCTGAGTAGCTGCGGTGACAAAAAACAAGTATTAAATGGCAAATGATAAGCACCAAGTAAAACTGAGTTGGTGAAACATGCATCTCTAGTCTACAAGTGGATTGAACTATGCATCTTTTTGTGTAACCTCTATCCCTGTAGGTGCTTAGGGTAATTACAAAAAATAAGAATGCAGTCTCATCTAGCTAAACACAGCCAAAATATCCTATGATGGTGAGAAGAAAGGGGAGGTGGCAATGCAAGAGGAATTAAAGCAAGCATTAGTAGGATTCAGGAGTCAGGACGAGAGGTACCTTTAGCAGAAGGTTCATCCTGAGGCTTCATGGCAGGGAAGAGAAGCACCTCCTGCCCCCAAAAAGCAAGCAGAAATATGAGTGATAGATGAAAATTAAATCCAGGTGCTGACATGGTAGCGAGTGTGGCAGCATTGGCAAGCAAACATGTGGACACGCAAATAAAATAAAATATGAAGAGGTGATTTGGCACAAACCTTTATGTTCTGTGAATCAGTTAACAACATAGCTAACCGATCAATACCCATTCCCCATCCACCAGTAGGAGGCAATCCATATTCAAGTGCTGTACAGAATGTTTCGTCAAAAGCCATTGCTTCATCATCACCTGATTGCCGATCCTGAAATTTGGAAACGAATTGCCTTTAGGTGTAATTTCCAGTCATTAGACTGTCATTGCAAACTGCAAAATGATGTGTGTTACCTTGAGCTGTGATTCAAATCGTTCACGTTGTACAACAGGGTCATTCAATTCAGTGTATGCATTGCAAAGCTGAGAAGTCCCAGAATATCAAACAATATAAGAGGTGCAAATCAAAGTATAAGTAGCAGATGAATTGAAGAGGAGCGAAAAGTATGAATGATGCAATTGAGAAAAATACCTCATGCTTGTTGACAAACAATTCAAAGCGTTCAGTCAAGCCTGGTTTCGATCTATGCCACTTTGCCAAAGGACTCATAATCTCAGGATGGTTAATGATGAAGGCAGGGTTTACACAAGTCTCTTCCAGAAAATGTCCCACCAGCTGCAGACAGAAAAATTACAATAACATGAACCATGAACAGTTGCTTGGTCCTTTTTTAATGCTTAAAACAACTAAGCTTTTGACCTAAAAATTAACTCAAAATAAGTACAGCACGCTCCATGATCAGTAATTACTTCATCGCTATACCTAAAAAGGATGCATCAAAGTGTAATTTTGTTTCAAACAATGAATTATGTGTAAATGGGTATCAAAGGCTTCTGTTAGATTTTGGTGTTCAAAACCCCAAACCATAGAAATTCCCACCATTCATCCCCAACGAATGCAGAACACATGAAAAAACAAATGAGAAAACAAATTGAATGAAACACTTTCTATTGTTTCCTTTCATGATTAAATATTTTCTCAGCAGACCATAGACCTTGTTTCATGCACTAGGCTGACTCATCTACTTAATTGTGAAAAGGTCTCTCTATGGTACAGGATACAAAAAGAGATCCTTTCTCTCATTCAACGCCATACAATTTTACAACAGTCAACTAAACAAAGAGATGGGGAAGAAGAATTACTTTATCCAGCAAACGAGTTGCCGTTTGAGGAGGGGGGCACTTGACCTCAAACCTCTCACATGCAGCTACAAGATATTTGGTAGCTTCATCACTTGAAAGGTCCTTTGGTATATTGAGGTTGGCCATCTTCTCCAACCCCTCAATCATGTCGATTCGCCTGCAACAGTTAAAAAACAGTTACTTCAATCATCCACAAATAAAGTCAAAAGTTAAAACTATCCTACAGATGAAAAGCAACAATATCTAACAGACCTAAAAGGAGGTGTAAAGTCAATCTCAATTGGATCCTTGTCAAGCCCATTGGCATGATATTTAATTTTGTAGCCACCTGTAAGTTCCTTGACCATGCCTATTTTAAAAATACAAGTATTTCAGTAAAATTAAAAAAATTAAAAAAATGTAAAAACAAATTTTGCAGCTCCCAAATATTCACTCTTACCGCTCAACATTTTCTCAGTGAGTTCCATCAAGTCATTGTAATCAGCATAAGCCATATAGAACTCACAAGTTGTGAACTCTGGATTATGTGTCAAATCAATACCCTCATTCCTAAATTGTTTTCCGATTTCATAAACACGGTCGAGTCCACCAACAACTAACTCTTTAAGAAAGAGTTCGGGTGCAATGCGCATGTACAGTTTCATGTTCAGGTCATTATGATGGGTTACAAATGGACGGCCAGCAGCGCCGCCAGCAATCATATTCATCATTGGTGTTTCAACCTGAGCACAAAAGTTGAAAAAATCAGCAAGAAATAAATAGTTACATATGAGGAAAGCATTACAGGTAGAGGCTTGCAGAACAGCAAAATAGATGACTAACCTCCAAGAAATCAAGATTGTCAAGAAAGCTCTTTACATATTTAATGATTTTAGATCTCGTCTTGAATATTTGTCGAACCTCCAAATTCAACATTAGATCTAGATATCGTTGGCGATAACGTGTTTCCTAAAACAGAACAATAAAACAAATAAATGACAGCTCCAAAGGAACAATGGAAATTTTCAGAGATCCATCCTGGAGGCTATTCTTGTGCTAGAAAAAATGGAAAGCATGGTCTTATCAGTTTCCCCAAGTATCATTCTAAGTCAACAGGGAATAAAATCAAGACATACAAAATTTACAAGTTCAACAGTCACGCAGCTCAAAGATAATATAATGGTTTTATTGCATTATTCACAAAAGAAAACACTATCATAGTTTCAATTGCATGTCTATTTTGAGATGGTATTCCACTATTCAAGCATTACAAGACAGCAAGTCATGCAACTTAGCTAACATCATTACTAGTAAGGCTAATTCAACTATATCTAGCTAAAAATCTTAGCCAGAAGGTCAGCTGCATCCATTATCCTTTCTAGGCAAATTCATCTAGTCTGACAGTAACATAGACAACAAAACTAATTCAACCACTCAAATAGTAAATGTAATTGACAAGCACAGCAAACTGGTCTTGTTTAGAAAGTTGTGCATCCAAAAAAAGAGTTTACAAAGAATTGAGAAGAAAAGAGACCTGATCCTTCAAACAGACTTGATTTCTTTTGGCTAAATACCTGATCTTTTAAAATATATGCCTCAGGGTTCCTGACTGTTCCCGGGGCCCAAACCTCAGATTTCTGTAGAACAAGGACAAAATTCCATCATAATATAATTTCAGCCTGAAGCAACAGAGTAACAATAAAAGTTTCTAACCTTCACACAAGCATCCGAGCCAGGGCCAGCTTTCTGCCTCGGCATCATGTGCAGACAATGAGATAAAACCGTAAAAGATGTTGGAAAGATGCTCAACTCTCCCCTTTTGGTTTTTCCTGAGTTAGAAAAAAAGAAATAAGTAACAAATAAAAAAAGGCAAAACTAACATAATTAAAAGGATGAATTCCTAGCAGAATCTATATTTAAGATTGAAAAAAAAATGACAAGATTACAGTATAGCATAGCATCCATAGCAAGATGCCTCCAGAAAACATTACTCATTCAATCTGATTTTCAATAAAACAGAAGGGAGCAATATTTTTGCAAATGCCTGAACATGATAATCAAAATAGTCCAACCAGGAAAAAATAAAAAAGATGCTTTCCTCTCAAGTCTTGTTTGGTTGGATCATGTCTTTAATTATTCTGCTGACACATTGATAGAAACATACAAATGAATGCCCATGTGCAAGCATGCAGACAACAAAGGTATACTTGCCACATACAGAGAGAACATTTTATTACACTTCTATAAAACAGAGATTTGGTCAGTTCAATTGTTATAAAATTCAACAAGAATTCTTTAACATCAATATCTCAAATGTTTCAAAAATATGTCCTGGAGAATATAAGTGTAGCTCTCCATTGTCACCTCACTATACACAAGTTGCACTTTTTAGCCAGCACAGAATATAGAGATATGCTTCGAACAGCATTCCAGTCTTGTGAACATGACCATCATGGAAGTTGAGGAGTAATTTCTCCAAACTAGGTCTTACATACTTTTCTCAACAAATTCTATGCTTTCTACAAGTATGCATATTCATGGATACACGAGCACATGCATGCACAGAATTGGAGGGAGAGGGCTTAAACATTATACACAACAAATGAGGTCCAGTTCAACACAAGCTGTACTCATGATTACTCAATCTCAGAGAAAATCAATCATCCCAAGTTTTCAATACAATATCTGTTGCTAGGGAGATTTGCATCTCCTATGAACACGTCGATACAAAGTTCAATAGTTATTGATGGCTTTCAGTTGCAATTAGGTCAGGGCAAAGAAAAGAACCAGGAATGAAATATTTTGTTTCATAGTACAAATATTGAAGCTGAACTAAGACTCTTGTTTAGTTATTTCTTTGTTGAACATGTTATTAGTTTAAAATATAAGATAAATTCAAAAGTTAAGCATATTAACCAGCACTTGTACCACACCAAACCTGGAAATCCGGTGACACCAACAATATCACCACGCTTCGCACTTGAATGGAGCTTAGAAAACTCCACTTCATCAAGGCCTGACTTGCTGAAATTACAGAAATGAAAAATTATCCATTTGAATGATATAAGAAGCAAGGAAAGGAGTAAAAAGGAAGAATGGGGTTGGGAGACACAACAGCATGCAACAAATCAATCCAATATATCTGGAAGGAGAGGGAGAGACATTAGATAATTTAATCAATCTATCAATTGATATGAGCATGCATATAAACTACTGGAATATAAATATAATCATAAAGCATAAGGAAGATCACAATGATCCATCTAAGTAAACAAGATCATATTGTTAACTTCTAACCTAGCACTATCCACACAAAGCAGCTAAAATTAACATAGAAAATGCGAGTTTCAAAAGGTGAAGATGCTCTCAAAGATGAAAACAGTCGCTGTTACATGATAAGTTATTGGGTTGAACAACAAAAAATGGAATATATTTTATCGCTTTCAACAAAGGAATCCAAAATGAAGGATTTGTTGCACATGACCAGGATGAAATGCAACAAGCTAAGCATAAACGAGTTTGAACTGATGAACATATGGAAAAAATCTAATATACCTTGCATCAGCCATCACTTGGACCTTAGTACCAAGACCATGCAGATCATAAAAGAACAGCTTTGAAGAGGAAGATCGTTTGCTCATTATTCGACCTAGTAGAAAACAAAAATAAAGTTCAACAAAATGGAACATGAAAACAGCCAATTACATAAAACAAAAGAATAAAAGTGCCAATGTTCAAAGTTACCAGCCAAAGACACAGAAACATCCTCAAGATGCTCTCCGTTGCTTAAACCCCCATACTTGTCAATATATTCAGGGATGGTCAGTGAAACAAAAAACTTATGAGGGTACATATTTTTCCCTTCTGCCTTCTGAGCATCGAGATATTTCAACCTATTCTCATAGTATTGCTGTTAACATAAATCAAAACAAAAAACCAAACTCAAAAACCAAACCTTAACAAAACTTCTGTTTTTTGTACTCATCAAGTGCAGACAAGATAAAACAAGAAAAAAAAAAGTTTATACCGTGGGGTCCATGTCTTCATCATCAGCTGCCGCTGCGGATTTCTGAACCTGGGTGCTGGCCTTGGCAGCAGCCTTCAAAATGGAGTAACATTTTTAAAAGACACAGCAAAACATAAATGCACTTAACATAAATAATCATAAATGTTCAAATTAGAACAAAAGGGAAGATAATTTTTTTGCTTTATATGATTGTAAAGGAAAATTCCTTAGGCAATAAGAGGAGCATATTAGATGAAGAACAGCTGTGAAGGCTGAAGAGCACAAAATTTCTGATCAGTGTGCAGGAACCCAGGAGAGAGAGAACAAAAAGGAAAACTTAAGAGGAGAGTAGAAAATCTCAGAGAAAGAAAAGGGGTGCTTTGGGATAAAAATTTATGAGGTTCAATTATCAAGCAAATCGCACTCTTTTGGATGTGATTTGCGATGGCATGGAGAACATGAGAACAACACACCCAATCCACAATCAATTAGTCTACAATTGTTCTCTTGCCATTCATTTACTATTCCTAGTAAATATAGGAAAGCCAATTTCATCTAGATATGAGCAGGCAATAATAAAAAAGATTTGGTGAATAAAAATATAAGTCATCTCCATTGACAAAATACACACACACAAAAAAAAAAAAAAACCGCATGCATTGAAAGCAAAACTTTTTCATCAAGATTTTGTCACTGTTGCAAGTCTACTCTGAAGCATCTTAGAAGGAAAGAGATCTTGAAGACTGCAAAATGCCTTTCCCTTATAACTAGTCTAGAATTCATCCCTTGTCATTAATGGTTTCCAAACATGAGAATTGAGTGAGTAGCTTAGAATTGAAATCAACGCTCCGCAATTCCGTGGTTTCCAAACAGGGTGTGATTTAGTTATAATCTAAAACCTAAAAAGAAAAAGAATAAAGATAGCATTAAAAAAAATGAAAAGAAAAGGAAAGAGACCTGTCTAGCTTTCTCTTCCTCTTTAAGGCGTCTCTCTTCCTCTTTCTTCTTATTCTTCAATTCCTTCTTCAGCGCACTACAACAATGTTAACATACACAAACCACAATCAAATCCACTTAACAAATTAATTTTAAGCAATAACAAATTAATGAGACACATAGCGAGAGACTTACTTCTTGCTTGTGGTTTTCTCAGCGGGGGCAGAAGCGTCGGTCTCCTCCATTGTTGAATCAGTAACGCACGCAGTTCAGGTGTCTGAGAGAGGGGAGAGGGAAATGCAGGGGAGGTGTTCGGAAGGCGACCACTGGCTGTTGCTGGTGCGTAATTGTTACTATGGTAGTAAAAATAACGCTAGCTAGGGCTTTTAAAAGGCCTTAAGTGGGTTCAGCACAATCAGCACAACGCGAGACAAGACAAGGACCTTTTCAAAACACTGTTTTAAAATTTTTAATTTTTTATCTATTTTTTATTTTTTTTAATATAATTTTAAATTATTTTAATATATTAATGTTAAAAATAATTTTTTTTAAAATATATTATTTAAAAAACAATCCTATCTATTCCCAAACTAAAGCTTTTCTTTTAAAGCCCATCTAATTGCAAAAGTGGTATAATATTAATTTAAAAAATATGATTATAATTATTTTAAAAAAAATTACACTTAAAAATATATTAAAATAATTTTTTTAATTTTAAAAAATATATATTTTTAATATTAATGCATCAAAATGATTTAACAATACTAAAAATATATTAATTTAAAACAAGAAAAAAATTAAAAAAAAAAGTTAAAACATAAAAACAATCATTTTTAAAAATAAACATACTAATACTAAAATTTTATTCTTCAAAGGAGAGAAAATGCGCCGAAAACAGGCTTACTTGCCCATCACACAAATGCAACTATGACAAGGGTTAAATGTATAAAAAAAATATATATATATTTAAAATTTGAGGGACCTAAAGTATCTCCATGAAAAGAACCAAAATGATTGGTCCGTGAAAAGTCAGTTCGCGCCTATCATATTCCCACGTCCCTCCTTTTCTTGGCCCCCAGGCACCTTACGGATGACAAGTGTAGGTGACTAAATTCTACCCAGTTTACTATTTTATTATTATTATTATTATTATTATGCATATTAAATTATCAGTGTATTGCTTGACTGTGCCTGCAGCCAGAATAATATTAAATTTTGATCTTTGATTTTGCAGAGGTGTTTTGATCCTGATCTTTCACTTTTATAATCCTCTGTCTCGAAGACCTGTGCTGTGGGTAATAAATAATATTAATCAACTCCCATCCTGTTGAATTCCTCTTCAGTTTCCTTTCTCAAACTTTTGAGAGTTTCCAGTATTGTTTATTCACAGTATATTCAGGTTTTATTACACACATTGGATATGTGATATTTTTAAAAAAAAATTAAATCAAGTTGTTGATGATTTTTTCTCAATATACTTGTAAAGCCCGGTCTAGAAAATCAGTAAACCGGTGTTAAAATGGTAATCCTCAATTAAAAAATAGTAAGTAAAGAGAAAAAATATTGTTAGATAGGATGAAGATTCCTGGTAAATTAACTTTAAATTTTCAATGAAATAAAATAATACAATTAATATGTGAAAGGTTAATAATGATAAATTTTGTAAATTTTATGAACTTGTAAAATAAGTATTGTAAAAGTGGATTTTTATAAATTTGGGATGAAATTATTTAGAAAGATATTTTGGAATTTCAAATAAATTAATGTGTGATTTTAAGCGTAAATAACTATAACCATCGGTATTACCCTTGCATATAATCAAATGGTTTTTAATTAAAGGATGATGAAAGTTTCTAATGAATTAATTGGAAAATCTTAATAATTCAAGTAAATAAATAATATGTAACATGATATGATTTAAATAAAGGTTAAATAAATAGATTCAGACTTTGATGTAAAATTATTAAGTTTTATACTATCAAATATAATTTTTAATCTGATCATTGAATTGAATTAAAATTTCTTAAGAAATTTTTGAACATATTGTTCTATCTTAAGTTAGAATCTCAAGTCATTTAGTGTTTGGGAAGCTCATAAAAAATTTCCAGTGATCAAGAGAAAATACCAAATTCACTTCTAATCTACTATAATAGTAAAATTATAAGTAAGATAAAAATTTCTTCTTCCACTCTTAGTAAACTTCCATGCAAATAGAAGTAAAGGGAAAGAGCCATTAGCTTATTTCATCTTCTCCTTGTTCTTGGTTTTCTTTAGGAAATTGGCCAGGGAGATAGAAAATAAAGGACATTAAGAAAGAAACTATCTTGGAGGCCAAAATATTTGGTTGGGAGGAGAAGAAAAAAAGTGGGGGAGAGGTAGTTTTAGCTAGAGAGCGAAAGAAACAAATGAATTGAAGAAGAAAGGAATTGAAAGCTAAAACTTGAAAAGAATTTGTTTTTGACACTAAAATTGATTATTAATGTATTATTTATTATGAGTTTTATTATTGATTAAAGTTTTAGGCAATTTTGAATGAAATTTTCAAATCTTTCAAGTTAGGGTTTTTAGTCAAAATTTAAGAGAATTGCAAAATTGATTTCAAATGAGTTAATTGGTGTGAAATGAGTTATGATGAATGTGAAATTATGGAGAAATGAAGAACAAAAACTTGGTATTATGGAGAGTTAAGGGATTGCCAAATTACAGAGAAAAAAGATTGGTTTAATTAATCTCACATGTTTATAAATTATACGTAATTAATGTGTATTGGTATGAGGTTGATGATTTGAGATAAACTTTATTATTATATTTAATTATATTTGAATTTGTAGTGTATCTTGATTTAGGATTCTTGAAATCTAATTTCAGAAAATACTTGATTATGGTGTTTTTAGCCAATGGATATGTAATAATTGATTGTGATGCAGATTATAGTGAAAATTAAAATAGATTAGTGGAAGAAAAAGACCGTGAGGTAGACTATGAATGAATCCCATGAAAACTAAATAAATTGTTAATAAATTTTTATGAATTTTGATTTATTTATATATGTTATTGATGTAATAATGTTTGAGAGAGTAATGGTTACTACCGTTTATAAAATTGGTTTTTTTAGTGTATTTTCAATAAAGGTTATAAATAAAAAATTAGAAATAGTGGATAAGTAATGATGGATGATTTAAATTGATATAAACTTGATGTAATGAGAACAAAAAAGTTAAAAAAAGAATAAAATTGATTTAAAGAATGTAAATTGTTGCAAAGTATGGATTTTATACATGATTTACATATTACATGCATGTTTGTGAAAAGGTTATCAATGTGAAATTTTATGAGATTGTTTGATTTTTAATGTTTATGTTTAAGGTGTTTGGTAATGTGGTACTAATTGCTTTTCAAAGTAATTTTTACTTAAAAATATATTAAAAAAATATTTTTCATAGCAGCATATTAAAATGATTTGAAAATATAAAACAATTAATTTTAAGCAAAAAAAATTATTTTTTTTTTGAAATATCATTTGAAACGCAATTAAAAATGACGTCTTCATGTAGAAACCTTAGAAATTTGCAGTAAAGTAGACTTTCAAATTAAAAATGGGTTGACATATTGTGATATATATTTGGAAAATATATCCTATTTGTATGGGAAATTTACTAGAAGGGATTGCCTATTGTGTTCAATGGTGTTGTTGCTATTATTCTTATTGGAATAAATATACAGGGATTGTGTATTGTGTTCAATGATATTGTTATTCTTATTCTTATTGAAAGAAATATGCTTGAAAATAGATTGAGATGATTTTAAAAAATTATGAATGTTGTTTAAAGTGACCAAATGGTTAGTTATGGATTTTGAGAAATTTTGAAAGTGAATTTAAATGTTGGTTGATTTATATTGTTCCATGTTGTTACATGTTGACAAAAAAAAAAATATAGGACCATGCAAAATTATATATGTAATAGAAACTTGAATATACAATTTGGACAGAATCGACAAATAAATTAAATTTTTTGGATAAGGTGAAGTTATAAGCCACTGAGGATTAAATTGTACTAATAATACTTTAAAAAAAAGAAAAAGATCTAGATAACATTGTTATGGTTCTTTTTTAATATAGAAGTTGAGGATTATGTTTAAATGACATCATTTTGTGAGTATAAGTTTAATAATATAATAGAAATGTGAAAAGTTGATTAAATGGGATTAAATTTTGATTTTTGAATGTATTATGTAAATAATATGTTTGATATAGTGATGGCTTTTTATTTAGGCATTAAATTGAAATTTGAAAAGTAACTAAATTTAAAAAGTAAAGTTTCTAAGATAGAGTTTAAATTGTTGGTTGAAATATGTAGAGATTAATTTAAGATTTTAAGATGTATATATGTGCGTGTATTGAATTGTTATTGTTTGGGAGTTATAGGAGAAACACCTGAAATAGAACTTGACTTCTTAAGAGTATGTAACGTAAGAATTTAAAGTGAGAGTTTGCCAATTATCCTTTTAATTATATAAAAATGCTTTTATAATTATATGCTTGTAATGAAAATTATATGTTGTTTTTACTTTGTATCATAATAATTGTATTGATGATACAAGATATATATATATATATATATATATATATATATATATATGTGTGTGTGTGTGTGTGTGTGTGTGTGTGTGTAATTTAATCGTGATTGGCCGGAACAACAAAACATATAAATAATTATGATCAATTACAATGATGGTGACCAATATATAATGTAAATAATTATAATAATAATAATCAATATATAAATCATAATCAACCATAATGATGGAACCTAGAAATAATAAAAATAGATAAATCAACAACAATGATAAACTGTTATATAGATTGTTAAATGTGTGTTAGAATGAGGAATGATATCAAATGGATTATGCCTTTACAGAGAAAAAATAACATTAAATGAAATATGATTTCGAGGCGGAAATGATATCAAATAAATTATGTCTTTGGGGAGGGGAATGGTATCAAATAAATAATACCTTCTAGGTGAGAAAACAATATTAAATAAATTATGCATTTTAAAAGGAAAAAAATATTATAATAAGAAATATACATGTGTGGCAATGACTTTTAATTTAAACATGTTCAAATACATGAGTTACAACTCATGAGAAGAATTGGTGAATGTGAATGATGTAAAACATGAATCAAAATTATTGCATTGAATTGATGAGTACATGGTTGGTGTACCATACATGTTATAAGTATTGAGATAAATTAATGATTAACTAACGCATGTAATGAACAAATCTGGAATGGGTCATTGAATATAATCAATGTAAATTCCAAGCTATGATTATTGAAATAGATCTGTGAATGTAAAGTGACATAAAACATGAAATGATAACTATTAAAATGAATAAAATATTGGGGTTGATGTAAACTCCAAGCTAAAATTATAGAAATAAATCAATAAAATTATAGTTGATTTAAAACATGCATTATGGGTATTGAAATAAATGGATAAATACAATAGATGTGTAAGGTATGAATTTTGAGTACCAAAATTACAAAGAGAATCTAGGTAATATATGTAAAGTAAAAACCATGATTATGAAATTAAGATAATAAATTCTATAATTATGATAATGTCGACTAAAAGGTATTGAATTGGGTAAATGAGTGTGATTATTTTAAGGCATAAGCCATGAATAGAAAAATAAATTAATAACTTCAAAAGTTGAATTAAAATCCGAGTAAAGAAAATTAAATGGAATCTATGAATTACTAATTAAATTAAAAACATGAGTTATGGGTATGATATGAGATTAATAAATCTCTACTTGGATTGAAGCACTAGATATGATTATTGAAATGAGTTAATGAATGCAAAATCAATGTAGACCATGAGTTAGAAGTATATAAATAAATCGAATAACATGTCATTAAAAGCAGGAGCTATGGTTTTTATAATGAAACAATGTATAGGGTTAATTTAAAGCATGATTTATAATTGTCTTAAAAGAATTATTAAATACATGGTTAGCAAGATTTTAAAGTATCGAGGGTGGTGACTTATAATAAACAAAATAATAGTTTATTAAAGAGAAAATAACAAACTAAATATGATATAAATTTAAATACGCTAGAAAAAAATAAGATTAATGACATTATGTTTATTACTAGAGTTGTAATAAAAATATTAGTGGCATTGAAAATAAATATACTTACTTTATTTTCTATGTTTCCATGTGATATAGGTACGTTTCATCCCTCCCTCTAAACTTAATTTTGCAAATTAGACTTTCATGATCATTTCATTAACAAAAAGAATTTGTAAATTTGTCATGTTTATATAAATAACCTTATCACATGTATTTAAGAGAATATATATATATATAGGCACCCCATGCACGCACCCTAAATTTAACATACACAATCATTTTTAAAAAAAAAATTACATGAAAAGTATGGGGCATTACAATACATATGAATCAATAATTTTTTTTTTTCCCTTACAAGTGTTTCGTGATATATGTCAAAGAGTTAAAAGAGATATACCGGTGAATTAAAGATAAAAAAAAAAAAAAGTTATCACCTAGTTTATATATTAATTAGGAACCCTGACCAGTTTTCAAAAGTTTTTTTAGTAAGAGGTTGATTATACCAAATAAAAAATAAAAATCACCATAAAATATTATTTCTAAGACAAATTGCGTTATTATTTATTTTCTATTATAAAAGTGCTTTTACTAAAGTTTATCTTAACTATATACATCTTTATTATCCAAGAAGAAAACTACTAAAACCCAAAACAATTGGAGACTTGAGAATCATCACTTGAATAATTAAATGGACTTCAAGCTTGTTTTCTTTAATTATGTTCAAAATAAACCCAAATACCTCTACTCGTATTCTATGAGACTTGATACGGTAAGATTAACCTCGTCTAAATTCACTCTTAATGATGAGGTAAAATATCTTTGCATATAAAAAAATTCTAAATAAGTATTTGGCATGCATTAATAATTTAAAAAAAAACATATATAAAAACCAAAAACAAAAATAGTTTACTATGTATATTATTATTATTAGTATTATTATAGTCACCTCAAAAACGACTATACTTGCAGGATAACAGTTTATTGAATACTGAAAAGTCAATAAAAGAAATATTACCAAGATCCACATTCAGCTCATATATATAAAATCCACATTTTGATACATACATGCATGCATGCATGCATACATACATATGTGTGTGTGGATGAAAACATATCAAGAATTTCAACTTCTAAAAAATAAGACCATTTTAATATTTTTTAATTCTTTATTATATAAAAATAAAAAAGTTTCAATATCCAGTTATAAGACTGACAAGGATCACACTATCAATACGTCGATCATTGATATATAAAAAAGAAAAGTTAAAAACAAACCCTCATATGCATGTGTCTATATATACATATATACTCTTACGTTAAATAAAAATTAAAAAAAAAACATTGAAAATTTTTATTGTAATCTTTTTCTGACCAAAAAAAATCACACGAAAATCAAACATCACCATATAAAAAAAAATGGACATGACGATACAAAAACAATATGCGACCACAAGCAAAAAAGGAAAACGACATGGAGGATATTGATTGAAAATAATTTTTTTTATGATATTGTATTTTGAATCCTCCAAGAACCAAAAAGATATTTGATAAAAATAAAATTTTTACTATTTAAAAAAAGTTAATAACTCAAAATTCTACTTGATGGATTATTTTTTTAAAAAAAGTATTTATATTTATTTCCTAATGCTTAAAGGAAATAAAAATATGATGTAGAATATATATATATATATATATATATATGAAGGAATAATTACCTAAACCCCCTTATAAAAAATATTTTATCCAAAAAACCTATCATAATTTTTGTATCTATTTATCCCCAATTACAAAATCTACATAACAAGAAACCCAAACATCTAACTCTTACTTAATACCATTAGCTAATATTTAACAAAGTTACATCTATAATTCTATAGACATATAACCTCCACTATTAATTTGGCTTTTTCAATAAAAAAAATATTTTAAGGTTTTATAAATAAAAAAAATATTAATAGATTTCACTTATGTCTATAATATTATATTTAAAATATATTATATGTATAGTTACATTTTATAAAATAAATTATATATAAATACATGATATAATATTTTTTTTATATCACATGGTCAAATAATTACATGTTAGATAAACTTGAAAATAAAATTAAAATATTAATAGATTATTTTCAAGTTCATTTTTATATCTTATCAAAATGCTGAAAAATATTTTTTAACTAAAAAAATCAGAAAATAATTCAATATCTAATCTCTGATTGCAAACCATATAGCAATTTTGCAGGATAATGGAAGACATTGATATCTAGAAACACGTTGGACTCTTTGAATTCGGGATGGCAGGCCATTTAAACATCTCATCAACTTTTTATTCCATGGAGTACCCGCTCCACATCAAGTGAGAGCCAAAGCACAACTCAAGATCGACTGTAACTAAATTGAAGATCTTACGTTATTACGTGATCAAGAAGGCAACAGCATGCTGCCATCATTGCATGATAGCATTCCTGCACCGATTTTCTAGCCACGTTAAACTTCCATTTCACAATTTATCAGAAGAAGCCAGGCCATGCAACACCTTACGGAATCTTCAAGTTTCGTTCGGACAGAGCATAATTGTCAAGAATTTACGGATCCACTTTCTAAAGTGACCGGTAATTATCACCTTACAAGTGGTATGAGCAAGTATTCGGCATAAAACAGCTGCACGAGGAACACTTCATGTTAGAAAGAGTCGCACCAATTTATTAAGTTCGGAGAAACAGATTAATCACTGTGTAAAGATGTGAAGCTTGTGTAGTCTGCCAATTCACTCTTGATATAAATAGAATGCTCCACCAGCACCCAGGCATGCACTATCTCTAATTTGGACCAGCCTAAACAAGCTCTGTGTAGACCAGGCTAGCCAACATTATTATTAATTATTTGTGATACTTCTCTGTTTCTACTACAATCTTATCCAGAAGATTAAAAAACAAAAAAACAGAATGGGAAAGAGATAATAGCAACCAAGATCGAATGCTGATTTCAAGATTTTTATGCAGACTCAATCAGATCAGGTAGCAATGAAGGAGCATGTTTGTTAGATTTTGAATTCAAACTCACTAGCCATAAATGAATAAGAATAAAAAGTTGGACAACTTTTCTTAGTACAGAAAGATTGAACTCTTTACAAAATAAGAACGTAAGACTTTTTGGAATCTTTGGAATTGAATTCAATTCTAAAGCTTAAATCAATACTTGTGCTTGGAACCCTTTTGATGTATTGATTTGAATTCCAAATGGAATTCAAATCATAAAAAATAGACAAAAGGAAATCAGAGGGGAGACCCTCTAATTTGTAAATCAATTCCTCTTAAAATTAACATCAAAAATACTATTCCAAAAATACGCTCTTTGTTTTTTTCAACAAAAACTTCTTTTTACTTTAAATTGAACATCTATGTTACCTTCTCCTACCTAATAATATGATTTTCCAGACACCTATTTACATTGTATTTAATAGGTCACTACTCTTGTATTTGATGAAAGCAATTTTTCTCTGTGGGGAAATGGAGAATGGTGGATGCTTCTTGTTCAGAGCATAACAGTTGGCATGATCATAGTTCAATGGGTTTCAAAGTACTGCTCTCTACTTTGTTTGACAATTAACATGGATAATTGCAAGTTGAGTCCTTTTCTTTTATTTTTCTATATTGTATATGTTTATTCTATGGTGTCTCTTTTTCTCCGCTAAAGGAAGAAAATTTCATTGAGGGAGAGAGTGGGAGAGTAGACAACTAAACATGTCCTTTACAATACAAAATATAAACAATTAACCTTCTAGTTCTATTGAATATAAGTTTAGGGCATAGCTTGGAAAAAGCTCCATGCTGAATGCCAGCATGAGGGAGCTGTGATATTTTTTTTATAAACAAATTATTCACTGAGAAGATATACCATGCAATTTCGAATTAGAGTCAGAATAGTCAAGATTGCTAATTCAATTTAATTCCACTGGTATTCCACATAGTATAATTAAATTCAATTGTGATTTCGTATTTTATTCCTAACATAAGAATTGTAATAAGTTATCGATTGAATTCAGATCACATGTGGAATTGAATTCAATTTCACATTGGTTCCAAACAAGCTGTTACATGATTGATGCAAATATAACTACCTAGCTGAAGTTTAAAGTGACAAGAAAAAATATATAACAGAAATCATGCATTGAGAAGCATTACACGCTAAATAAACATGTTATCTATTCATTGATTTATTTGGAGTGACATTGACCAGTTTTATAGGGTAGTCTATTTTTACACATTCTTCCTGCAATGTTGAATTCATAATCTAAAGTAGATGGGTTACCTTCCAAATAAACATGTAGCAGGAAGTTATTGAAGCTTTGCTCTTCAGGTCAACAGATTTGGCACGGTTCCACAATATTGAAGCCAGGATGCCATGACCCAATATCTAGACAAATGCAATCAGTTTAAAGCAAAGCATGAGTAAAAGTGGAAGTAAGAAAAAAATTTCATCATTCTTTTTATGAAACTATAAATAATACATGCATCCAGCCAACATCCCAATAGAAGATCTCAGACCACTCAGTATATGAAATCCCCCCTCACCCCTCATTCCAATGCAAGTTCATGATACGACATAAATTAGATATCCTTGTTAATCAACAGTTTTTATTATCTAAGAGTCAGTGCTAATCCATATTGGACTAAGTGTTTCTAAATGCTTCAGATTTTGCCATTTTGTAAAGGAAGCCATCATTACAGGAATTCAAAAAAATGCAGGGTCTCAGAACTCGCATGGAAGGCCAGTTATAACTTAGATTTATGCTTAACAATAAAGACTTATGTAATCATTTCAGCTGACTTGTGGAAACATGTGTTCCAACACTCTAGTCATTTTTGTACACTTCATTTTCCACTTCAAAAACAAAATAAGGAAGAAAGTATATCACTGAATGTACTCTAGAAGAAATAAAATCTGTAAATGCTCACAAATGTCAGCTTTATAAATAAAGAAGCAAAAGCACTACCGTGATATATTTGCTCCAAGTATAGGAAGATGCTGCTCCAACCAAAATGGCAACAGCATAAGCAATTTCAAGTAATGAAATGCAGGTCCAAAATACCTGAGCAAGGGAAAACAAGTACAGCTAAGAGACATTAGTAAAAACAAAGGTTACTAGGAGTTTTACATTTCAAAAATGTATAAGATGTTCTAAACTGACCCGGTTTTGTCCCAAACGCACTGTAAAAGACCGAATGCCAAAAATCTTATCTCCTTCAATATCAGGTATGTCCTGCCCATGCAAGGTGAAAATAAATTAAAAATAAATCTCTTTAATTTACAGGAACATGTTTATTGACAAACAGCTAACTTCAAAATTCTCTGCCTCTACTCCTCCATTATTACTGAAATTAGCAATAAATAAATAAATCCCATTTACCTTGAAAAGAGCTATAACAACTGAGAAGAAGCTCATAAATGCAGTTGCAAAAATTAGAGGTCTTGAAAGGACTGGTGGTCTTCCATACACATGGCTCTGGAAATTGTCAGCACAGTAATAATTAGGCTCTTAACATGTTAGTGGCTGTGTAACAAGACTCCAAAGTTAAAAGCTTCCACACTCATATGCCAGAAAATTGCTTAATACAACAACGATGGTCGTTTTCATTACATTCTAGTCAGAACAGTCTAAAGCACCAACACAACAAAAAGTGCCACACAGTGTTCTGCAGGTAAAATCCCAGTAAAGGTGTTTTGGAGGCCCTTAATTTTATGTACTCAATATCTTTCTAGTTACTATTCATATGCTTAGGAAAGAAGTACCTGCATATGCAGATAGAAGGCAAGTTGAACAATCACTGCCCTAACAGCTAGGATGCACACCGCTGCAATGAATGCAAACCTTTTCCATCTCAACAGTGGCAGCTGGAATAACACAAAGATACAATGACAATTCCATTAGAAACCAACCATGTAATACATCATCATTTAAACCATCACTGAATCTTCCAAAATTGTGACCAGAAACTGATGTAATAAAAGATCCAGTAAGCACTATCAGAAAACATAATCTGCAAAGCCATTAAGTTCCAAAATATGAATGCTAATTGAACTTAACCCAGAGCAAAACCTTATTTCTTGAAATGAAAGTGGTATACACACAAAAGTGACATCTGATGCCATCAGCTTTATTAGCTCAATTACATCACTAAAATGACATGATGCCTCCATGCACAGTTCACCAATGCAAACTGCAAATTTTTTATATAGTAAACAAGAAACAAGTGCTGCAGAATGCAAGATACACAAGACAGGTATTTGATGTTTAACCCCTTAATTCCAATAAAAGAAATAATAGCGGAAAAGAATGTACAAGCATGCATGAAATTAAAGGTGCACTTGCATATGTGCACAAGCATCTGTAGTGGTAGTTCGATCAACTCACATTGATTGAATATGCTGTTCCAAGAACAAAACTGATGAAAAGAGCCCAAAATAATGGCCACGAACCTACGATCCATCCAAGCCAAAAACTCTGGAAAAAGGAGTAATTAACATTTTTTCATTTGGAATCCACAATCCAAATATAGTCAATGAGAATTCTAAATGTGGAAAGAGAAACTCCACCAACTATAATGGATGATTTACAAATACACAGTATTTTACTACAAATCATGGACCATCTAATAACATTCCCCAAGTTTCATTTACTATTCATACCAGATCAATCGACAAGAAAGAAGAAAGAAAAATACAAATAAATTATGATATTTCAAAAGATACCACTACAATTTTGAAAAACTGGTTTGCAGATGAAGGCATATAATCAATCCCCACCCCCCCATTCTGCAACTGCGAATAATATTGCAATCAATTCTCAAATAGCATATTGAGCAATGGTTGAGCTGGCACAGCCTTGAAGTGCATGTTATGGGTCTCTCCACTTGCTAGCTTGGGATTTTCTAACCAGGATTACAGGAGCTATTCACTAATTTCTTAGGGTAATTTTGAGCAGACAGATACAGAGAAGACAACGCTATATTTACATTTTTGTGCAATCATAAGAATTCAAGAATTATCCACAACTACAAGCATGTAACAATCAACCAATAAGAATATTCTTGAATATATATACCATGATAGAGAAAGATGTAACAATCATCACACCAGTACTTATGGAATACTCCCCCGACGCCAATGGAAGATATGGCTTGTTAACCTGCAATGAAACATACAGTACACATATAGCAATGGAAATCCAAATAAACCTATCTACCTGTCTATTTTCGTAAAGTTATTCGAGCTACCTAGACAGAAAGTTGAGCAAATCCAATCATGACAGTTCAACATAATTTAGTCAGACAGGGTCAATCAGATTGCAGGAAGCAAACTTTGCAGGCATTTTTACTGCTGAACTAATATTTAAAGACTGCTGAACTAATATTTAAAGACTGATCATTTCTCAAAAAGGAAAGAAAAAAAAGAGAGACTATTTGATAAATTTGGTAGAAAGTCAAGAGAAGATCTTTAAAGTCAACAAATAACTGATCCTTGCAGTCCACTGAGTCTTCAGTTATTAGTTGGAAAATTCCCATTCCTTTTGTTTTTAATTTATTAAAATGATTTACTAAGAACAGGTACCTTGTCTATTTCGATGTCAGTCAACTGGTTTAAACCCACAATATAAATATTCATCATGAGAGCAGCAGCCACAGCCTGAAATACCAAAATAATTATTAAATAGATGATGGTGATTTTAATTATTTCATCCAATTAATGAACTCTTTAAATTAACTTGAAATCATGGGGCATTACCTCCAACACCCCTGTGAAAAATAGTGGAGAAATATCCGAGAGCTTCTCAATTGCAAGGAGAGAAACTGATAAGATGCTCAAAGCCTGTTGACAGAGAAGTAAAGGTGAACAATTTCTTTTTCTTTTGACTGGAAAGTGTGAGATAGAAAATCAGATTCATAAACATCAATTACATGGTGATCTTTACAAAAACTTTAGAAGTTGGAAATGGCATACAATGATCATTAAAATTTTGTTGAATTTATATGACAAACTTTGACTTAACTGTGCCTATAACAGTGTGAGGCCGTGAAAATCTGTAGAAAGCATCTAAGGCATTTTTGACAGATTTTGAAGTACTCTCAGGATTATAAGCTCCAGACTCAGATTCAAAAGGTTGCCCAGAGGTAGCATGCACTAAGAACTTAGCATTATTTTCCCGGTAATTTGTAGATTTTTTCACAGAAAATCCACTATGATGCCGCTGAAACCTAACAACACACTGTCTTTCTAGGATCTTCCTTGCTCTGCACTTGTAAACCTGAACTTCTCCTATAGAACCAGTTATACCGACAATCAGAACAATTAGGAATTGTGGTTATATAGAAACAAAGTGATTATGTAATTAGATGTAAAATTGTTGAAATCAGAGAGCTGGAAACAATCAACATGAACTAAAAGAACAATCCATTGCTGAAACACAAATGCAGAACCATAATCCCACCCTGGAACTAAATTTTAGGAGCAAAGGAATATCCAATTATCAAAATAAGCTATTCTACGAGAATTCATGAACTTTATCATATTTATAAAAAAAAATCACATTAAAAGTTGAATAATTCAAGAGGTGGCATGTTGCATATGATAATTAATAAACTATGGATCCCTTGCTCAACAATTTGTAAATAAGATAAAATGACCCCGTTTTCACAACAAAGGCACCACATAAAAATGTTGTAGTAATTAATAAGCTTGCACTGAAGGACAAAAAACTTAACCAATCACCGTTTGCTTTACCATTTTTAGTAGTTTTTATTCAAACAGATCAACCAAATATAGGTTTTCAAGTATTGTCAGTTCAATTGTTTTTTACCCCAAATTGAATTAAACTCTGATCCAAATCCAGCACAAGCAATTATAAATCAGCAGAGGTCAGAACAGAATAAAAAAGAAAAGGAAAACAACAAAATTTTGCAGAGAGAAGCCATAACATTACCAACAATATTTAGAACAAAAACAAAAATAGGAAGTAGGCAAAAACATACTTGGAGAATGACCCACTTTGAATTTGGTCTCGCCCAAGTAATTCCCATCTGTCAATCAATTAATAATTGCATGCAATATCAGATATAAATGGAAAAAAAAAGAGGGAAAATAAATGAGCCCAAATAAAACAAGCAGAGAAATGAAGGGGGGAAAAAAGCGACCAGGATATATTAAAGTACAGAACAGAGATGTTAATCAAACGAGAAAAAAGGAAAAAATACCACAAGGAAGTGAAGAGGAAAGCTGAGGAAAGGACCCAGGAAGCAAAGACTCCATTTTTTTGACAATCCCTTAATCAATCAAGAAATGAACTCTCAGTTGTTTTTCTCCTGGCTCCAAAAGACGTGTAGCAGCAATCCAAAAACACGTGCAATGTGCCCAAAACTGTTTACTCGAAGCCAATGGCAGTGCTGGAAATTAACCATTTTCAGACAAAATATTGCAACCCTTTTTTTCTGTTTTTAATATTGGTCAAGCAACGAACGACAGGAGTCCGACTACGCTCGTTCGCAAGCATATGGGGAAATGAAAATATCTGTCCTGTACTCCAGCTGAACCGCAAGTGGGAGGTGATCAATTTGGACAGTTCTTGTTGCCATTCTTAATTAAACAAGAAACTACAACCCCTGAGTTTTTGTTTTATGTGGCTTGTCTGGATTTGCACATTGTTTTAATTTTTGTTTTTTTCACGATGGTCATTTAATTTTTTTTTCTGTGGGTATATTTAATTCTTTGTTGTAAAATTACTTTTAAAAAATTTTAAACTTTTTTTATTTTTTTATTTACTTTAAATTAATATATTTTTAGTATTTTAAAATTATTTTAATATACTAATATAAAAAAAAATTTAAAAAATAAAAAAATATTGATATATTTTAATACAAAAAATTATTTAAAAAATAACCGCAATTATATTTTCAAATAAAATCTAAAAATAATGTGCTCTATTTAACTAAAAAAGAAATTTGAGTTTATTGTATGTAAGAATTTAAAAAATAAAATACCAAAATTTAAAAAAATAAATAATAACAAGCCTTTTGTTTGTAAAAAAAAATTATAATATTAATTTTGATCTCAACCTTTTTTTTTATTTTCATCTTGATTTTTTTATGTTATGTTGATTGGAATTTAAAGTTAAATAAAATAATGCAATTATTTGTTATACATCTCAAAAAAAGTCAGGCTATTGGATTAATACTTGATTTCATGAAAAATAGTCTAATTTTATTGTTTAGGAGAAATTAAAGATCACAAAAATTGAAATTGAAATAAAGATAAAATAGGAGCCTTTGAAAAAAAAATGTGCTGGCACCATTTGCCTTTGGGATCTTATCAAATTTCTTTCTCGGTCCTTTAGTTTGTAAATTAAACAATTTTATTCAAAATTTTATTTTATGTATATTTTGTTTCATGAGTTTGAAAAAAAAATATATAAAAAATTGTCCAATTACAATGGTAAAAAAAAGTGACAAAAAGTTATTTTTTAATGATAAAACTTGTTATTTTCTATATTAATAAGTTTTATTCAACAAAAAAAAATTTAATTAAATTTTTTTATTTTGTATAAAAATAAAACATGATCTCAGCAACTTTTTTGGATTTGAGCTAGATTTTTATTTGAATGTTTCTTTTGTGTTTTTCATTGGAAAGGAAATTTTTTACCACTTGAAGTGGATTGTCCAGCATTCCAACCAACTGTTATAGCTAAAGTCTGAAATGGAAAGTAACACAATGTCTGTTGTTTGTACCAAATATACATTTTTGGCAGCTTAAATCCTAGTGCTTGATTTTTTTTTTATTTTTTTAATTTGTTTTTAATTTCAACTTTCAAAGTTGTTTTTTATTTTTTTATTTTTATTTTTTAATATTTTATTAATTTTAAATTAACTTTATAATTTATTTTAATTTATTTTTTTTATAAATTTATCATAATCTCAACAAACTTCCTAGCATTTGATTGGTGATTAATTTTACGAGTGTTTATTTTTTTTATCGAGCAATAAAATAAAGTTTAGTTTCAAGAAAAGGTTATTAATTAAAAGTAAAGGAGTTCATACTCAAATCTCGAGTTTGATGGGTTAACTTGGGGTAGTTAAACATTAAATTTTTTAATTTATTTTATTCGATGTTATTGTAGTGTTAAACAGACATTTTTTTTATTTACGTGGGGTGTCTGTTCGGGTCAGCTTACGCGCACCACGACTAATCCTCACGGCCCATTGAACATCCTGCAAGCCCAATAAGCAGGTAAGGCACCGCGGGGATGACAGACATACATGGTAAGGCTAGAACTCAGATGCGGAGAAAAGGAACAAGTTCCTTCCATTACTGGGCTAGAACCAAACATTTTATTTTGGCTGGTATTTGATTTTGCAAATATATATTATATAATTAAATAGAAAATAATTTTGAAAAAAGATTATTAAACTCGAGTAAATCCAAGAACCATATCATGGATTTGGGGAGCTAGCTTAGGTTACTTTGAAACTGGCTTCATAATTTATTTTGGTTTGTTGTATATGGGATTGTCGATTTCAAGTATACATCCTAATATTGAATTGTTGCCTAATTTTATTAGTAATTTTATTTTATTATATAATTAAATAAAAAATAATTTTAAAATTTTTCTCAACCCAGCAGAGTCTATAACCTAGATTACAGATCTGTCGAGTTGGGGCATGAAACTTGGATAGATCTAATGAATTGTTGTAATAGTTCCGCCTAACTTGCTATATATTGTTCGTTTTGGGTCTTACCATTCTTATGGTTTTGTTTCTGGTGACGCAAATCCACTTTTGAGTCTAACGCCCTATAACGTGTATGACAAGTCAATAACTAACACTCTTGATAAATGTCAATTATCACTCCTTCACCCCCGCTGATTTAGGATATTACAATCCATTCCTCTTAAAGAGTTCGACGATCCCATCAGTCAGTGAGGTTGGCTCTGATACTAAATGTAACAACCACGCTCAATTTGTTATATATTGTTCGCTTTAAGCTTTACCATCCTCACGGTTTTGTTTCTAGTGATGCTAGCCCACTTCCGAGCCTAACACCCTAAAACACGCATGACAAGTCAGCAACCAACATTCTTAATAAGATTAATTGCCACTCCTTTATTCCGCTAATTTGGGATATTACAATCCACCTCCTTTAAAGAGTTCGATGACTTCGTTGGCACAACCGAGCAACCAGTGAGATCGACTCTAATACCAAATGTAATAGCCTCGCCCAACTTGCTATATATTATTCATTTTAAATCTTACCACCCTCGCAGTTTTGTTCTTGGTGACACGAGTCCACTTCTTAGCCTAACGCCCTAAAACACGTATAACAAGTCCATAACCAACACTTTTAATAAAACTAGTTATTATTTCCTCACCCATCAACGTGGAATATTACAATTGTCATTTGAATATTTTTTTTAAATAATGATATATTAAAATCTAAGTAAAAGTCATACAATGTTTTTTTATAATAGTTCAAATTATTTTTGAAACTACTAAGCTTATTATGTAACATTATGACAATTTTTACTTGATTTTAATATGAAACACCATGGAACACTAGTTAAGTAGGCAATCGGATCAAAATACTTATAGTTTAACCTACTGGCTACCAAAAAGATTCCCACAACCTAAATATTTATTTTTCATGTTAAAACATGTTTTTATGCAACTTGAGGCATAACACAAACCACCCATGTCTATTCAAAGGCAACTATGTGCTAGTGATTTTATTTTATTTGGTTCTTAATTTTTCAACATAAATATAACTTAGTCCTTTATAGTTCAAGAACCTATAACATAACTCCTTCGGTCTAAATAAGTAAAATAAAATAGCATGCAACGTTGAGAAGTACGCTAACCAATTAAGTAGTGGCTGGACGGAAAACTGTAAAAGCAACTCACTCACAAAGGCATTGTTGGAGCACCCTTGAACAAGAAAATATCGGTACACAAATCAAAATAAAAGAAAAAAATATTAATTAGAATAAAATAAAATAATGTATTATCTATTTATCTATCAAGTATACAATTATCGAAGAACATAGAAACAAAGGAGCATGCAAACCGAGGGATATAATCATTCGAGGGGCCATCTAATCAAGGATCATGATTTTTGAATAGCCAAGCAATTGAGAAGATTTTTTTGGAATATATATATATATATATATATATATATATATATATATATATATTCAAAACTAGATTTTAATACCCAAAATAAAGGATTGCAGACAAAAGTTAAAATAAAATCAATCACACTCAAAGCTTAAAAAATATAATTAGCTTGGTATGAAAACTAAATCATCATGGATTTAAGAAGAAGAAATAAACAACAACATCACGAATACATAATTGGCATAAAAAACACAAGATTCAAGCAGACATAAAAAGCAATAGGAATAAAACATGCATACAACTTTGATTCAATTAATTAATTTGGGGTCACAATATAAATTTAATATAAACTTAATTTGGATGAAACATGAAAAATAAATTATATATGAAACAAATACATATGAACATGATAATTAAATACAACAATATGCTAGAAATTTTAAAATTTATTTTCAAAGTGCACACAATTTTATATTTAAAGTTAGAAAATAATATAAATAATACTTTTTTAAAAATTATTTAACAACTTAAATTATTGATTTGAGATGATTTTCTGACATGGTATCAAAACTTTAATAACCAGAAAGTGACGAGTTCAAATCTTATTATCTCTATTTATTTTATAAATATTAAATATAAAATAGTATAAATATGTGCAATTTTTAAATTTAAAAAGTTTTTACTTGAGAAATATATTAAAAAATAATATAAATAATATCTTGATATTTTATTTTATAATTTAAAATTTAAAATTAAATAATTTAAAATTTTTAATAATTAAATACTCATAATAATTTATTACAACAACATGTTTGAAATTTTAAAACCAAATTTCAAAGCTAAAAAAATATTTTTTTATATATAAACATGACAAAAAGAACACTATAATTAAAAAATGCACACAATTTTCACATTTAACATGAAAATCAAACAACATGCAAACAAATCAGAATTTCACATCACATCGTGATCAAACTGTTATGTCTTGGATAATGTAAAAATCAATGCATCCCATCCTCCCAATCTCATCACGAGCGCCGAACACAAAATTATCACTCATCAAATTCCCACGGCAATCTTCGATCCATGGGGTATTATGAATCGTCCACGATAAATATACTCCAACATTACAAATACTTAAATTAAGAAATGGAGCAAATATTAGTAATATAAAACAAAATCAGGGGATGGAAGCACCTTGACGGTGACTGGAACTTAGTTGAAAGGGTGGTGATCTATAGGCTTCCATGTCATTACTAATATTGGTGCGTGGGTCCTGGGTTTCGTTATAGCTGAGCTCGCTGAAGGATGATTATTTTTGGTTTATTCAATTTTCATATGAAAAAAATTAATCAAATTAAAATTATTATTTTTTAAAATTTAAAATTAATATCAATTCAAACCAACTAATTTCAGTTTTTATTATTAAAAAACTGATAAAATTAAAAAACAAAACTCATTTTTGTTGTTTAAAAATTTATTTTAATTTACAAGAACAAGAACAAGACATGATTGAATTCTATTTAAAATACAAGTAAAATTAGAGTTATAAATTACAGCAGAAAAAGCAAAAGCAATGCCCATAAAATATCAAGAAAAATAAAAGCTGAAGATCAATCAAAATTGAAAAAAAAAAAGATTTGTTCATAGTAAATGAGTTCAATCTAAATAAAAACTCAAGTTTTGTACTTTTATGGAACATTTACGCTGACCATGTAGGAATTTCCCATCATGGTTGGAGAAAGGAGAAAGGAGAAGGGTTGATCTTTGTTTTCCAGCAAGAACAAGAGAAGAAAAAAGAAAAAAAAAGAGAGAAGGCCGTTGCTTGCCAAATTGTGACATGAAAACTCTAATGTAAAAAACTCTAATGTACGATTAGGATATGAAAAATAAAACAAAGATATTCTATCTCTTATATTTTATTCACTTTCAATCCTGATCATAATAATTTTAAATAAAATAAATTATAAATTTATTTTTTAATAAATTATAAAATTTATTTTTTTAATAAATTTATTATTAAATAATGGAATTGAAAAAAAAATAATATAAAAAATACAATAAAATAGTTCAAGTTTACACCAACTAACTAATAAAATATAAGATCTAGATTATAAGATTAAAATAATTTTATATAAAATAAAATAAAATAAATAATAAAGATTAATTTATAATCAATTAAATATTAAAGATGTTGAATAATAAAACTAAAAAATAATTAATAAAAAATATAAATAAAAAATTTGAATCAACTAGGTTAATTTGTGAAACTTGTAACATGAATTATAAAATTAAGATAAATATAAAAAAATTTATAATAAATTATAAAATTTCAATACCGAATAAAATAATCATTAAAGAATAAAATGAAAGAAAAAACATAATTTTTTTAAAATTAAAACTAAAAAAAAACACTATTTAATTTAATTGAAATGCAACCAAAATATTCCAACCAAAATTTAGGCAAAATTTAAATAATTGGCCAAGATTGAAGTCTATTCTAATTTTGTTTTATTTTTCTAACCAGAATAAAATATACTGACAATTTACGAACAGAGCATAATATAATTGACATCCTTTGGTGTATTCATATACGTGTCTCCGCAGAAGTATAAAAATAAAGCTTGGATTTGTATTGTACCGTATGGGTGCACCAGTGAGGGTTTTTTTTTTTAATACAAAAGAAAAGGAAAGAGAGGTATTTTTAATTTGAAATTGCTTTAGTAAATTAAAATGGTTTTTTTCTAATCTATTTTTGTTTATTTTTTAAGATTTGAATTTTATTTAAAATTCAAATTAATACTCTAAGAGATTCTAAATATAAAAATTAATTCAACTTTTAAATCTAAATTCTATTTCAGATTACAAACGACATTTTAAAGTGCTCAATTATTATTTTTTTTTTTTTTCAAGCTCATGAGCTCACAGTTTTTGGTTTTATAATATTAAGACAACTTTTTTTTTAATATAATAAAAAAAACAGCCCAAAACGACACCAAAAGCTTCGCGTAGTGGGCAAGCGGTTAAGCCCCTAGATTTTTCCAGTCGGAGACGCACTTGTCATGTCAAAAACAACCAACACGCACCACTCACACATTCGAGATCAACGAATGATAAAAAAAAAAAAAAACGAAAAAAGAAACAAGAAAACAAAACGAAAACAAAGTGTTTATTTATTTTGGTGTGATAGCTAAATTTCTGGAACACTAGCCACCACTCGTTGTTTCACCATCTCCTTATTTCATTTCACCTCACAACAGCATACCCCAATTCTTCGATTCTAAATTTTGCAAACATTTGATTTGGGTGTTTCATTTTTTATTGTTGAGGTTTAGAGGAATTTTATTATAATTGAATAAATTGGGATAAAGAAAAGAAATGGAGTGGGATAGCGATTCGGATCTCAGCGGGGAGGAAGATGAAGAGGGATTCATGTTAAACGACGGAGGAGGAGGTCCTTTGCCTTTTCCTGTCGAGAATTTGCTGCAAACTGCTCCTTGTGGATTTGTTGTCACTGATGCTCTTGAACCTGACCATCCTCTTATTTATGTCAACACTGTTTTCGAGATGGTTACTGGCTATCGAGCTGAGGAAGTTCTTGGCCGTAATTGGTATGTTTTCTCTTTTTTCAGCGTTAGGGTTTTCCATACCTTTTTATTAATTTTATTTTACTTCAGGTTTAATTGACTTAGATCATCTTGTTTAAGGAAGCTGGCAATTTTTTGAGCGTAGGGTTTTGATGTTTAGGTAAGAAATAGGATTTTTTTTTAACTTTTTTTTTTTGTCACTTGATGTGCTTGAGCTTAGACTTTGGTGACATGGGGCAAATAATAGTTAGCGAGTTCGTATGCTTTATGCTTTGTTGGTTATTGAGAAGCCACCTTCTGTTATTGGAGCTCTTAAAATCTTTTGGGAAATGGGAGGAAACAGCTTGAAAATGTCTAAGGAAGCTGGTGATAATGAGGCATTTTACCTTCTTCTTCTTCTTCTTTTCATGAAGTGATTAAATCTTAAGTATCTTCCAGGTTAGACACTTAATTTCTGGCTAACTGCATCCACCTAAACGTGTATGAAAACCAATTTGCCTTCTCAGAAGGGCTGAATTTTGACATAGGAGAGATTTTTGAGAAATCCACCTGCTGATGCTTTATTTTGAAGATTAGTGTTTGGAGAACATGGTAGTTACAGTCTAAATATTACGAGGATAGGATAGGATAGGATAGGATAGATGCTTGTGGTGTGATTAGGATCTGAAAGGTGAGGATCTGGTGGTGGAAAATGTGATGCTTAATACAAGTTATTTGGAGGAATCTTGGGGAGCGCATCCGTATTAAGACGCTAAAGCATATTTGCTGTGTTGTTTTCCTATTCAACTGGGAAAATAATTAATCAAAATAGAAAAAATGCCCAAGGGAAGTGCAGTGCAGTGCAAGTGGTAGGGAAAAGAGCAGACCTAATGTATCCAATCAAGCATGAAAGATCCAAGTTCTAGATGTTTTTGGTATTATCCCTGCTATTAGTAACCTGATGTAGTGTTTGGTGCTGTTATGGGGAATTTTAATTCATACCTTTCTTCCATGTTGGCGGGCTTGACTTTTGAGAAGAGTTTTAATAAACTAATAAAATTTGTAAATCAGGGCTACACTGCATTGATTTTGTTTACTCATAACAGAACAAGGATTATAAGAGTGGCTCAAGAATGAAGGAATGTAGAATAAAAAATTATGGGAATGAAAGAAATCTAGGCATTCATTCATTAACAAAAATACTGCTTGAAATTCTCTTTAGTCAATAGAGAATGAAACATGACAAATATAAATTGATTACCTTTCCCCATCCTTTAGGTGCGCAAATACCATTAGGAAGCGGGTAATTAGGACTTTGATAGTAGATTGAGGCTACCAAGAATGGCTTGTAACTTTTATAGGTTCAAAGTGAGTCAGTGGACCTTAGCTGTAGGCAAATCCAGTAAAATCAGGAATGAAAACATAGTCATAATGTAATAAAAATAGGCCATGAATATATTAGTTCCTTTCAGAGCTACCTTGTTTCCAAGATGACATTTATTTATTGTCTCAGGGCCCCTTCATTTTAAGCTTCTGAAGGGATTTTCTATGGAAGCTGTAAAAGGAATTTATGATAGAGCAGGTGGTTCCTATAATGAATTTTAGAATTTCAAAATTCATAACTTGCTGTGGGCACTATAGGTGTAAAGGAGTATAATGAACACTTCCCTCCCTCTGAACTGTCTCTTTAATTGGATAGCAGTTTTTATTTTCTTTCATGCTGTCCATTATTATCTAGGTACCTCCTGAAATTTATGCAATACATGGTCAATTTGATGAATGATGATGATTGTTGTGAAGTCATGAACAATTTCCTGTTGTATCAAAATGCCAATGCATCAAAGGAGTAATCTCCTTGATAGGAGTAAAATTGGAGGATTCATTTTATTCTTATTTCATTCAAACATTATTTGGAACTTTGTGGAATTTATGCTTTATGCCTGCATTTGTTTTGGGAGTAAAATGGGAGGCTCATTTTATTTTTATTTCATTCGAACATTTTTTGGAACTTCGTGGAGTTTATGCTGAATGCCTGCATTTGTTTTGTGGTGAGACACGGATTGGTGGACTCTAATCTCTTTACATTTTGTTGTCATTGTCTTAAGTGTCGAAGGCATGGGTTACAGGGAAGATGTATATAGATCCCAATTTCTGTGATGCTTTATGAAATGGTTTATGTCAAACAAATGGTTGATACTGTACTCAAATGTTTGTATTTCATCTGCCAATTAAATTTTTTTTCAAGTAAACATTCCATGTCTTGACAGCTTGAGGCTTTACTGGAAATCTGATGGTTTATTATTTGATTAGCTCTTTGTCCTCAATTTCAAGGATGCCCATATGTGCTCTCTGGTTTTGGATATGGTAAGAGTGAAAATTGGTCTGGTGAATGGAAAAATAAGTGGACAAGAGGGGAATAAAAAAAGCAACACTGTTGGTAGTGAGCAAAGTTGCATCTATGAATTTCACCTATCCTGGTTTAGTGTAACAAAAAGCTGAGACTGGAGTTTTAATTTTTTTGGTTGAGGCAAGTAAACCAACCTACCTTGAGAACTCATATGCTAATTTTTGCTTGCGTAGGAATGTGTTGTTTTACCTAATTAATGTTGCACCGGCCAAGCTTGTCTTCATGCACTGAAATGCTTGTATGTTCGCATGTGTGTGCATTGCAACCATGGATAGTGGGGCATTGAGTCAGTTCAATCTTCGGCTTCTGCTCTTGTGTGTTCACAATTATTGCATGTAATTAACTTTATCTATCTCTTACTAGCCTTTATTAATTAAAGAAATAAGAATTGCAGCACTAGGCGCCAAGTTTTAATGAAACTGGTATTATGTGTTACTTTTTTTAACCATATCTTTTTGGTATGGGATCATCTCAGTGATGCTTCTTGACTAAAGATATCTCCATATTTCTTGATCTGGGATTGTCTCACAGTTTTCCAATTTTTATTATTATATCTCTCCTTTCAATATACTCTATAACTTTGTTGAATCGGAATGCAAATTTGATGCTTAGATAGCACATCTCATTGGAGATATGGTTTTCCAAAGATAAGCGATGATAAACTCTATACAGATGATCTCATTTCAAGATTAATTATTTGATATTTGGAACATATAATGTACTGGCCAGAGCTGTTGATATATTGAATATGGCGAGGAATTTATCATCTAATGATCAAAATATACTGCCTTGTCATTAATTGCAGCAACTATTATTGGTAAAACAAATTACATGTTTTATGTGGCCAAAGACACTAGGTGGTTTATCGGTCTTGGTTCAATGTGAATGTACAGTTTGCAAGATTGGTGCTACAATGGTATTTGTAACTGATCTCATGTGTTCTTGATATCATTAATGTACCTCTTGATTTATAATTCCAAGCATGTAAGAGCTTGACTGGGTTATGAGAACTGCTTCTACCCTATATTCATTTTTTGTCAGAAGGTTATATCTTTGATACCTTTTTAGAGAATTCTTATTGATCTGAAGCTGTACACTGGTAATATCTGGGAAGTTAACCAGAACAAAACAAAAGCAGTTGTGGTGCTGTACACATTATTGTTGTGTAGCTGCAGTGCTGAGTTTTGTATAAAGATTCAATTTATTTTTCCCATACAGAAACTGATGTGCATGCACGAGACTACATTTTAGATTTACTGCATTTTATTTGCTCAAGGATGTCATTTAACATTACATGCTCTGAAAGCTAGTTGATAATGTCTGGAGCTTGATTTATAAATCAGTGTTTAAATTTTGAACCTGTGATTTCTGATAGGTCACTAGATTGGCAATTGAAAGTAGAGCGCTGATTTTAAATTCTGAATATAGAGCCAAGTCAAACTTATAGGAAAAAGTTCTAAAAAATTCTGAATATAGAGCCAAGTCAAAATTACAGGAGAAGTTTTTAACAGAGGATTTAAATTGGATTTTCACTTCCCTTTACTCTTTTTTGCCATTATAACATGCTGTTTGAAAGCACATCATAATGGCCATAGCTGTCATTGCATAATGACATTGGCTATTAGCAGCCGATATTTAAAGATTATTTATGCTAACAGTTTTATCCTTTAAAAGCCAGTGACATTGGCTGCCATTACATATTGACCTCGACCTCATTTCTTTTATGTTTTTCTTACCCTTCTCTCAGCACTTATCAGCACCGTGATCCTACCTCATTTTCTTTTATAGAATTTCATTTTTTTCATCATTTTCAACTAATTCATGCACTAAACTTGAAATATTTGCTTCAAAAATCAAACTGAACTTCTACCTCAGTTTTCATTTAAAGATGATAGCTACTAGTATGAGACTCCATGAAGATCATTTTGTTAGATGGATCTTTTATTACATGTAAATTTAGGTCATGGTTTACAGTTTATGTCATTACTAACCACTGTTTTACTATTGTGTTTCTTTACCAAAAGTGTAAAACATGCTTGAGCTAAAAAAATGCTAAGAGTTACTTATGATTCACTGTCATAATGTTTGCAATCCATTACTGATTTAATACCATGCATAGAATCACACATGTATACATTTGAAGGCTGGCCCAATTGGATGCTGCTATGCTTGTTTCTACTGTTAACAGAGTTGGACCACTATCTCCTGTGTCATTTACATTTTTTTCTTTGTACATTTTTTTGTAGTTATTTTTTAGTACATTTGTTGGGTTCCATGAAGATGTGTCTTGGTTCTTCTCCGCCTCCACATTCTCTTGTCAGTTGTAAGAGTTGCTGATATGATATGCAATTTTTTTTTTTTGTTTTTGTAGGTGTTTATCACTTTAGAGTTGAATGTTGTACAAGGGCTTTACTTCTTTATTTTCTCATGTTTTCTTTCTTTCATTCATAGGGTATTGGTTTGGTAGAATACAGTCATGCATGTGCCCATGTGTTTATTTGGTTGTTATGATGTTGATATTTTATGGTTGTCATTGATTATTGGCTATTCTTTCATTATTCTAAAACTATGCTTGTTGTTACAGCCGTTTCTTGCAATGCAGAGGACCATTCGCTAAACGAAGGCATCCATTGGTCGACTCCACAGTGGTTTCAGAAATAAGAAGATGCCTTGAAGAGGGCATTGAATTCCAAGGTGAGTTGTTAAACTTCAGAAAAGATGGATCTCCACTGATGAACAGGCTGCGGCTTACTCCTATATATGGGGAGGATGACACAATTACTCATGTTATTGGAATCCAGTTCTTCACTGAAGCTAATATTGATCTTGGTCCCGTGCCTGGTTATTCAGTAAAGGAGTCTTCAAAATTGGCTGATAAGTTTCGTTCTGGTTTTTCCACCCATCGTCCAATCCCAGTAGGTGATCGGAATGTTAGCCGTGGCATCTGTGGGATACTGCAATTGAGTGATGAGGTACTGTCTCTTAAGATACTATCACGTTTGACTCCAAGGGATATTGCTTCAATTGGTTCTGTCTGCAGACAGCTCTATGAGCTGACAAAGAATGAGGATCTCTGGAGAATGGTCTGTCAGAATGCTTGGGGTAGTGAAACAACTCGAGTTCTAGAGACTGTTCCTGGTGCAAAGAGACTTGGCTGGGGTCGGCTTGCTAGGGAATTGACAACTCTTGAAGCAGCAACATGGAGAAAGCTAAACGTTGGAGGTTCTGTTGAACCCTCAAGGTGCAATTTCAGTGCTTGTGCAGTTGGTAATCGAGTTGTACTTTTTGGTGGGGAGGGTGTTAACATGCAGCCAATGAATGATACCTTTGTCCTGGATCTGAACTCCAGTAACCCAGAGTGGCAACATGTCCATGTGAGCTCCCCTCCTCCTGGTCGCTGGGGACATACACTTTCTTGTGTTAATGGGTCTCATTTGGTGGTCTTTGGAGGTTGTGGAAGGCAAGGTCTATTGAATGATGTCTTTATTTTGGATTTGGATGCCAAGCCTCCAACTTGGCGTGAGATTTCTGGATTGGCCCCTCCACTTCCACGATCATGGCACAGTTCCTGCACGCTTGATGGCACCAAGTTGATTGTCTCTGGTGGATGTGCAGATTCTGGAGTACTTCTCAGTGACACATTTCTGCTTGATTTGTCAATGGAGAAGCCTATCTGGAGGGAGATACCAGTTTCATGGACCCCACCATCCCGGCTAGGTCACACTCTCTCAGTTTATGGAGGAAGAAAAATATTGATGTTCGGGGGTTTGGCTAAGAGCGGTCCCCTTCGGTTCCGCTCCAGTGACGTGTTTACTATGGATCTAAGTGAGGAGGAACCTTGTTGGAGATGTGTAACAGGGAGTGGAATGCCTGGTGCTGGAAACCCTAGTGGCATAGCTCCTCCACCTAGACTTGATCATGTAGCTGTGAACCTTCCTGGTGGTAGAATCCTGATCTTTGGTGGCTCAGTTGCAGGTCTTCACTCTGCCTCGCAGCTTTATCTCCTTGATCCTACTGACGAGAAACCTACATGGAGGATTCTAAATGTGCCTGGGCGACCACCAAGATTTGCTTGGGGCCACAGTACCTGTGTTGTTGGAGGGACAAGGGCTATTGTCCTTGGCGGTCAAACTGGGGAGGAGTGGATGCTGAGTGAGCTCCATGAACTGTCTTTGGCAAGTTCAGCCACCTAATTTTCACAAGGTATGTACAATGGGAAGCTGTGGCAAAGGAATCCTTATAAGCCCTCAACCCCGAAAACAGAGATCATTTGTTGGAAACTCAGTTGAGACTGTTGTTTCGGTCACTAATAACAGTTGACGAATGTTGCTCCAGTTAGGACTCCTGTACCAAGTGGTGTCCATTAATGCATTTGCTTGTGCCCAGTAGTTCTGACCCGGCATGAACTTACCTAAGGTGACATGCAACTGTTTTTTTTTCTTTCTTTTTTTTTTGGTAAGGTTCATATGTAATGTACCGTTCAAAATGCACAATGGAGATTCTTCCTCGATAGGTTAGTGGCTCTCGATAGACTGGTTGGTATTATTAATATTTGTAGGCTTAATGCAGCTCTGTAATCTTAAACAAACAGAGGTTCAAACCAAGAAAAAAAAGTGGTGCATGTTTATAATATTAGTAGCGTGCTGCTTGATTTGTAGGCCTGTTTATTTTCCATGTAAAAGGTATTTAAAAAAAAAAAATTAAAATTTTTTATTAAAATTTTTTTGGTTTTAAAATAATATTTTTTTTATTGTTTTTATATTATTTTGATATGTTGATTTAAAAATAATTTTTAAAAAAAATGTATTTTTGAAACATACAGAAAGAAACGAACACCCTAATAGGTACTTAAGGTTGGTTTTGAAATGTTTTATCTGTGCCAGCAAGTTTAACTTGCTGACTGATAAACTTCGCCCCTATTATTTTCAATACTGTCATTGATTTTAATTAGATGAGTGGTTTGTGCTATATATTGGTTAGGGCACATTTTTTTTCTAACATAATGGTTAGGGTACATTTTTTTCTAACATAATGGTTAGGTTATAATCAACTGAGTTATTTGAAGAAAAAAAAAACAAAATTTAAGTTTAATAATTTAATATTAAATAATAAAATTTAACAATTAATTAAAAAAAACCTTGTATCAACATGATTTAACTTAACTAATTTATTATGTGCGATATAAAATTTAAATAAAAAAATTTCAATTTAATTTGAGTTAACTTGACTAACTCTCATCAATAATAACCCTATATAAAAATAGTAAAAAAATCACAATGTTAGGGAACAATAATTTAATATTAAATGATAAAAATAAAAAAATTAATTAATTTTATAAAAAAATATTAAGAATTTTTTTTATAATCAACTGAGGTTAATTCAACTAATCTGTTATTTAGTATATGAGATTAGAATAATCTCATAAAAAAAAATAGAATAAATCACAAAGATCAAGGACAATAACTTAATATTGAATTATAAAATTAAAAAAAAAATTAAACAAGAATATAAAAAAATTTAAATTTAAATCAAGCTGATATTCAAGATTAATTATCTAGATCATAAGATTAAGGTTACTTCGTAAAAGATAAATATAAAACAAAAATGAAGCAAATTTTTCAATCATAAAAAATAAAAAATAAAAAAAATAATAATTAAAACAATAATAACCAAATCTAATATAAAATCTAAATTAAATAATATAATTAGGAACTAAATAAAAAAATATCAAGGACTATAATTGGATACAAAAATAAAATAAAATAAAATATTAAGAAAAAATTGAAAAAAATGGAGAAAAAAATAAAAAAATAATAAGAATCAAATTGAATATAAAAAATAGATCTAATAAAATGCTTAAGAAAAAATTATAAAAAAATAAATTTTTAAAAACATTAAAATCAACATAAATAGCAATCAAATTATTAAAAAATAAAATTAAAATAAATATAAACTAAACGATACATTTGAATTTTAAAAGGACGACATGAATCCTAATATTAGAAGAGAAAGAGAAAAAAATCATAATCTTCTAACTATCGTGTTTTCTAATATTCGTGTTTTTAAATACACGAGCTGCCTCCATCAACTTTGCTCTCATTAGACTTATTGAACAACACAATTATTGTTTTTTTTTTTTATAAGTTTCACGCATCATGCAATGGACACGGGCTACGTTCAAACATCAATCATTTTTTTTTTTATAATAATATTGATGTTTTGAAAGATATCAAATTGACACTAACTAAAAATGATAATAAAAAAAATTAAATTGCCGTTGAGATAACAACCTTAGTTTTTTAATTTGATGGATAAATCCATTATTTTACTATTCAAAAAATAAGAAGATAACAAATCCTCTCCAAGAAACCTTAGTGTTTTTTTTTGTACTTTTAAGTTAATTAAATTATTTTATTGTTTTGAAAAAAATTAAAAGATCAAAAAGCCCTCTTATGTTAGCCTAATTTTTTTTTTCCTTTTCCAGGGTAATTAAATCCTTTTACTATTTTTAAAAGAAAAAAGACTAATTCATCTCATTTAATTTGGTAATACCAATTAAATTCTATAAAATGACCACCTTGCTCCTTAATTTATACGCTTTTAGCTATCATTGTGGAAGACAAAAATATTATTACATTGTAGCACTTTATAGTGTAATGTGTTTTGCTTGACAATGAATATCTGGGCATTTAATAACTTCTTTTCTCTAGAAACATATTAATGAATGTCCAAACATGTTTTATTTCTTATTTTTTTGTATGCTCAAAGTTTTTTTTTTAAAAATTATATAATCATGAGACCAAATATTTTTATAATAAAGGGTTTTTTTTTAAATTATATGATTTGAATTATAATTGAATCATTGTTTAAATAAAAAATAATACAAAGTCAAATTCACCCCATAAAAAATAGTGAAATTATAGAGTGAAAATAACACTAAATCATATCATTTATAATAATATATTATTCTTCCCAGGTTTCTTAAGTAAATAGTAATTTATAGGATACTTCATTGTGGCTGGAATTAAAATAATTTTAAACATTAAAAAGATATTTAAGGTCATAAAAAATTATTTGATATTATTATTAAATTTAACCTAATATGTCAACTTTAACAACTCTCAACTTGTTACCTTGTTTAACTTAAATTTAAAATTAAATAATTTAAAAATTATTTTAATATAACTCAATTGATCCAATAAATTTATAAGCATAATAAGTAAAAAACAGATTTGATTTAAAAAATTAATTTAAGATGATTTTTTTATAAATATTAAAATACTAATATATTTGATTTATTTAAATTTTATGATTTAATAAATTTATAATTGGAGTGGTAAAATTGATTTAAAAATTTTATTTTTAACTAATTTTTCTTATTCATGGAATATCTTTTTCACCTAAAGCTACCATTGCCTAGCCACTGCATATTGGTGCGGTATTTCTTGTTTTTTTATACCTCTTACTGAGCAAATTTATATTTTATCATGTCGAAGCTAACAAGAAAGCCTCGCAGCGACGCGTGGACAATCCACCAAATTCTATTGTTAAAATGACAAAAGGGTGCAGGGAGGAATCATACTATTTACTCCCTATTTTCCACGATAAATACTTACTGTACCAACCTCAAAAGACAAAGATCCAGCCACTTGGGCTGTGCGCACTGCTTCACAGTTACGTATCCTCTCACTTCACATTGCCAACCCAACTCCCTAGAATCGTGCGCACTTTCCTACTTTCACTTTTCTCACTCTTTCTTTACTCTTCTTCTTCTTCTTCTTCTTCTTCTTCAAAAAGCAAACCCCGTTCCTATCTTCTCTTGCTTTCCTTCAATTTCCCTTCTCCTTCAGTTTCAGAAACGAGAAAATGCCAATCAATAAAGACCCTTTAGCACCGCCTCCCATGATCGGCAAAATTGGGCCATACACTGTGTTCATGACCCCACCTTCCACTCCTAGTCCTAAGCCTCCTCCTCATACTACTTCTAAGGAATCCACATTACCTGTCTTTGATTCACCTAAGAAGGTTGTTTCACCTCCTCCTCAACAAATTGACAAGTCTGTTTATTCCCAACAGGTCTCAGATGGGTCTGTTCTTGGCTTCTTCAAAAATGCTGTCAACAAAGTTCAAAATGGTTTGTTCCGTTTTCTTTGCTTTGCATTTGGGTTTCTGTTGCTTTTGGAAAAGCTGGGACTTTCTGGTGTTCTAAATTGTTACTCTTAGCATTCACTTAATCTTACTCTAAGATTAAAGGGTTTGCTTTCTTCTGCAGCACATTCAAGCCTCGATGACCACCTGGCAAGGTGGCTTGGGTTAAATCAATCAAAGTATCAGTGGGCTTTGGATGATTACTATGAAACCAAGGGCTTGGTAAGCTTGAGATTTCTTGTATGGTGCTTCTGTTGTTCATTAATTATCTGTTATGTTAATTTACAGCCTTGTGATAAGCAAACATCGTGATCATCATATGTTTGTTTTCGTTTAATGTTGTGGTTCAAAATTAGTTTTAACTACATAATTGAATGTTCTAACCAGGTTTGGTGGGATTTAATATTGTTGAAGCTAAAATGATAAGTAGCTTACAAGCAATTGCTTTCTTTGTTTTCTTTTGTTCTACAATATGTAGAGTTTGTTCTTTTTTGAGCCTTTCAAACAAAGTGATTTGATTGTGAAGGGTTATCTTGTGAAGACTGCTGCAATATGCTCTTCAAGGTTATGTTACTGCACGCTAGTTCATTCACTAGCATATCAATTCAAGGATGTGGTTGCACTGAATAGGTTGATATGTTATTCTCTCCATTAGGATTTGTTATTGCAGAAGCAGGAGCACCTGCAAAATGCCTTGTTTATTTAAAAAAAGACCCTCTCGGTAAGCTTTCTTGGCGTAAGAAAAGAATTTAGGGAGCTAATTTTGCACCTTTTCACTCATGTCAGGAGCTTTGTTACCTTGATTACCAAAATGCTTAGTTATCAGCAGCAGCCTCTTCAAATGATGTTGTCTGCTTACTCAACAGCACAGAGACATTGTTTTAGGACATCTCCTCAAAGCAACTCCTAGCTTGCTTCGTATACATGCAATAAGCCTTTTGAAGTAGTGTAAGCTTGACAGACTTTTCAGCCTATAGGGCTTTGCACGGTGGTCCTGCATCCAATCTCAGGTGGGACTTCTGAGATCTGAGTTCCTTAGAGCTCTAATATCTTGGAACTTGTCCCAACTTCCCTTAATGCAGCTGAAAGATTGTTTAATTTTTGTGCTTTAACTTGTTGTCCTGAATAGGAAGATCTATGAATGTCGAAACAGATAGACGAATGAACCACTGGTTGGAAAGAAAAGTGTAAGAATAGATATGAGCTGCACTTTTTGTGCCAACTGATGAATTGATGAATTGCAGTTTTTTATTAGGTGAGAGTACCAGTCTTCAATTTTTAGGATGTGAAAAGTAGAAAAATTAGAAATCAAGGTCTGGAAAGAAAAACATCATGCCAACTTGAAACTTATAATGACATGGAAGACTATACAAGATAATCATGCGGTAATGCATTATCGTGGTTCAAACTAACTCTAAGCACTGCACTTTGTCATGTCAAACTGATTTTTTTTAAAGTTATTTTTATTTTGATGCATTATTGTTGATGTATTTGAACTTTTCTCATGTCCAAGGGTGCTAAAATGTCATACAAAATAAAACAATAGTTCTAGTTCTCTATGGAACAGATCAATATGCATCCACTTATAATGCATTTCTATTATATGTGCTTGTATTTTATAAGCATTAAAGAAAGATCTAAGGTCACTGATCATTTAGATATAGGATCATCAATACTATTTGTAGGATCTCGAATAGCTATTATGAGAAATTTCAGAAGAGTTGGTTTTGATTATGACTTGTGATAGTCTATAGTTGCAACCAACATAAATATTTTCCAATTTTGGCAACTAGGGCCTTTACTTTGCATATCTTAGATGCTGAAATGGATTGATAACCTAGGCAGTGGTAGTAAAAGAAGAGGGAGATGTATGCTGGGAACACATTTTTTCATAAGCAGTCCCAAGGAAATGATTAGTTCCCTTTTAATGCAATAGACAATTATATATTGTTTCAGATTGAAATTATTAAGAAAGGCCTGAGGATCCATAGCACATAATATGTGAATTTATAATCCTGGGCCAGCAAATACCTCTGTTTGTTTATTTGCATTCAACACATAGATATGCCTCCCCTTCCTTTTGGCTACTTTTTTGAATAGCACTATGAGGTAGGTTTTATCCTGTTTAGCATGATATGTATGGATACTGCAAGTTGATGCATGAGGCTGATGTGATTATGACCCTAAGTTTGATACGTGTTGAAGCTGAATCTAGGGAGGAATTTAATCCTAAACCCACCTCATGAACTGGGTTTAATTCAATATATTTCATTTTCCTTACATTCGCTTGTGTTTACCTATAGGGAAAAAAAAAGAAGGAAGAAGAAAAATGAACTTTGATACCATCTAATTAAATACCAAGCAACTTCTTTGGGTAAATTTCATTATTTTGTAGCCAGAAATTACTTGATAAATGAGATCACTTTGACATTGGGTCGTTGAATTTTACCAGACCTGTTTTCTCATGCTAAGTCGTGAAGGAAGCATATCTCTTTCTCCAATTATGATTTTGCTTTATATCCATTTGGCAAAAATCATGGACGTGGCAATTGTTTGTTCTGGTGTGGAAACTGATGTGAATGTCTCATTTGCTAACTAGTTTTGTTTTGGTTATTTTCATATGATGCTTATGTTGCTCTTACTTTGTTGGATTTGGACTTGGACATATTAATGAATGTGCATGAGTATCTTATGAGGTTTAATTCCATGGATGACAGAAAAAGGAAGGTGCAAAAGCCGAAGAAATATCTAGCAAAATACAGAGAGTGTAGCATGGCTTGTCTGGTAATAAGGGTTTCAAATATATTTCTATTTTACCAGATACATGTTACTTGACTTTTGTGAGCTGAAAGATTGTTGAAATGCAGATTTTACATTGAAGACCTGATGAATCTCCTTTACATAGCGTTTCTATAGAAGGTAATGGGATAGCAGAAATGCATCTGGATGCTTGAAGGGACCCTTGTGCAGGTTTTTGGGATATGCTCTTTTGAATTCTCTACTTGCTGCAGCAGCTTACCGGAAATTGGTTGTGCACTAGGCTGTGAAATATGTAATCTCACAAAATTTTCATGCCCCAATATTTGTCATGTACTCTGTTTATCTGCAATCTAATAACAGTACTATCAAGTTGCAAGGATGAATTGTGATGTCTTTTCACCTTTAATTTAACTAAAGTATTATTTGCAATGAGTATATAGTATCAAGAATTCGAGTGTGCACCTACGATGCATGAGGCCGCCACGATGAAGAGCAGGCCTGGGATTGGTCTGAATCGTCTGATTGCTGTTTCTGCTGGTCGCTTTTTGGAGGTGTTTTTTGTAGCTGAAGTCGATGTGCAACAGAGAACGGATGCTACAGATTAAACAAAGACCTAATTTTTGTACCCCAATTTTTTTCCCCGGATAGTTAATTATAGTAACAAGTTTCTTTGAAGGTCATCCAGAAATTATGAATCCCAAGTCAAACAATAAGATGATAGATAGCTCATGGCGAAGGTATCCACTAGTTAAGAAGTATAACTTTGAGAGCAGCAAGCTGTGATGCTGCCAAGCCAGAGAGCTCATAACCAACCAAAAAACGTGGTTAGATTTGTTTTTCAACACTATAAAAATGACGTTGTTGTTTGCCACTCTTATCAATCACTGCTGCGACGTAATTTCTCAGAAACAGGACGTCACCCTTCATAATTGTTTTTATAAGATTAAAATTCATGGCTTCAAGCTGATGCAAGATGAAATTATAAGTTGTCTGTGTCTGCCTTCTCTGTACGTTGCTGTGAACGAACACATCGAACCTTGTAAACTGTTGAATTTTGGAAAGACGAAAAGGGAGGACTCATTCTGATTACATTATAGTTGAATTAATTAACGTAAACATCACTATGTCATAACCATCTAGTTTATATTCTGCGACAAACCTATCATACTCACTTAGCTCAGGACGCAACGCAAGCTCGCAATAGTGGACAAACCAAAAGGTTATAAAAGAAACCCTACAGATTGGTTTTTGATCAACTAAAGAATTAAATGAGTTTTTGACTTCTCAAAATATGACTCAGTCCTATTGTCTTTGATGAGTGTTTCTGGTGTTCTTGTATTTTTTCTCCAGCTTACTGTCAATTTCAAATTATCATAACCTAATTTTAGATTCATAAAATTATTTTGTATTTTGTTTCTTTTTTATTCAAAAAAAATCAAAACCCAAAAATATTTTCGAAACACAAGATAACCTAGCAAAAGAAGCATGTATGAGGGCTTAATGAAGGGCAGCATGGAGAAGGCAGCCAGACATTTGTTGACGAAACAAACCTGTCCCCAAATGGTCAAACACAAGGAATGGAAAAGGGGGCGTGGCATAATACAATAATGCATATTAGTCTTGTTGAGTAAACGGTGCTCGCCGTGTTACTCAACCACAAAGAAGCTACGAAGAGCAATAAAAACAAAAATTTTGTCTGCGTCCTAACAAATCCGAAGACTTATGTCTGAACTCAATACACATTCTATGAGAAAGAACTTCTACGAAGGTTCAACACGCCTCATTTAAGAAAATGAAACTTTACATGTTTTCCAATAGGAGATTTGTTAAGAATTAGTTTTTTTATATTTCGAATCTGAATGTAAAAAATATTTTTTCAATATATTTTTAAATAAAAAAACTTTAAAAAGTAACTTACGACGTGCACGCAGGATCATTTTAAATGCTTGTAGTTTTCATTTTGTTTTCTTGGTTTCCTGTTCTGCTTTCCTGGAAGTAACGTGGGGCTAATGACGTGTGCAGGATTGTGCTATTAAGTAACTAGTATTCTCTCATGCAACAAAATCCAGCTTTTGGTAAAACAGTGCAAACGGCTATCCTAGAGATGAAACACTTGGAAACCATGCGCAGACTGAGTGGTGAGTGAAGATCATTTTGAGCATTTAAAAACGAACAACTCTGCAGTGAATTCATATATGCAAAAAAATATAATCATATATTTGCTTCCAACATGGAAAAAAATAGAAAATTAACATTTAAAAATATCTACTGAACTAATATTTGCTGGCTAACTCAATCTCTAAAGCTCCAGGCATGTTATGTTTACAATGAGATTGCTGGGAAGCGCTTGTCCTTGATACAGATGTGCTCATGTCTCCACTGCTTCCTGTATCCAGAGCGTAATTCGGCCGAGTTGATTCAAGATATTCAAATGGATTTCCAGGCTGCATCATTATTTCCATGTTTCCCTCCAACATTTTCACCACATCACTCATTTGAGGTCTGGCATCTGGTGAATGCTGAATGCACAACAGAACCACAGTAGACATTCTCGCTGCCTTTTCCTAGTCCTTCTCTTCAATCCCACAGAGTGACAGCAAAATAGGCAGTTCACTATTCCTGTACATATCCCATACCCATCTTGGGAGCCACTGGAAAGACTCGCGAAGACTTTCATCAAAATGTCGTCTTCTTGCAATTATCTCGAAAAGAAGGATTCCAAAACTGTAAACATCGCATTTGTGAGTAATAGGATGAGTTCGATGCCATACCTCTGGAGCAGAATATCCCAGTGTCCCTCTAAAACCACTCAGTGTTCACTCCTTTCTCTATTACACAGCTTTGCTAGTCCGAAATCTGCGACCTTGGGATTCAGATTTTCATCAAGAAGTATGTTTTCGGGCTTTATATCATAGTGAATTATCCTTTGTTGACACTCCTCGTGTAAATATGCTAAACCTTTTGCAGTTCCTATTGCAATCTCTTGCAGTTTCACCCATTCTATCTCCCGGGTTTCATTGAAGAGTATGCTGTTGAGGGATCCGTTCTCCATGTACTCGTAAACTAGTGCCATCATAGAGGGATCAAAGCAGAAGCCATAGAGTCTAACCAGGTTGACATGGTAAGTTCTTCCCATGGTTCCCACTTCTGCCATGAACTGCTCTTCAAGTTTCTTACTTGAATGATTAGAGAGAGCTTTAACGGCTAGTGGGATTCCATTTGGGAAGTTTCCTTTTAAAAACCACTCCAAAGGCACCTGAACCCAATACCGTGCTGCAATCATTAGTAAATTCTTGTATCTGCTGAGGTGAAAACCTGATGGGTTTCTCCCTTGCCATGTTACTAAGGAATCTCTCCATTGTTGCAAATTCAACCTGTCAGTCTCGAATCAATGGGAATTCTGGTTCCACTGCTATTTCCACATGCTGATCAGACGAAGGATTTGGGCCTTCTGATTTTGTAGATTTACCAACAATCTCATTGCTTGCAATCCGGGCATAAGCTGGAATTGCACTTCCTGTTTTCTTCAAGCAGTCGATGATGGCATATATAATAACTACAAGTGCCACCGTTGACACCACTCCTAAAACTGAAAAAATATGGAGGATATCATCATCAAGACTATGGCTCCTACACCTAGCTTTTCAAAATAAGAAAACATGAAACTTATGCAACAGTTAGTAAGTTGCTTACCAATTGAGGATGCTGTTGCCCATCTCATTGAGGAATTAAACGTTTCCACTGCACTTGATGGGTCTTTCGGGAATGAATCGACACCATTTGTGTATGATGATGATGATGAATAAGAAGCACCACTCATTTCTATTAGAGAGTTCGGGGAAAATTGAAGGATGATAGAAGTACCAAAAACTGAAAATTTTGGTATGTAAATGAACATTTGTTAGGATCTGATCATGTTTCAAGTAAAGGCAGTGGCTTTTCAAACGTTGGCTGATTTCATAACGCGTTTTCTCGATGCTGTCTTTTTCATGAAAATTTCCGAGCAAAACCAAGCAATTCACATATATTTATTTTTCCATGACCAGTGGTGGAGCTGGAATTATATGACAGGGAGTGTCAAAACTTAAAATATAATTTATTATTAAAAAATTTATTTATTTAGAATAAAAATATATTATATTATTTTATATTTAAACACTAAAAATATAAAAATTAAAAATATTTTGCAGGGGTCCGGCCCTCTCCTGATTCCGCCCCTGTCCATGACCACATGTTTTTGTAGAGATGTTATCTTTCTGCATCCGGTGGATACCAGCACTTGGAATAGGGCATGAAGTTTCACAACTAGTTTTTGTGAAGATTGACATATAAAAGTACAATCATATGAGTGATCAGTGCTTTCATAATGTTTATCTGCACATAGATTATTATGGATTAAAATGATATAATCACACTTATTTTTTCCATCAAAACTTATTAAGCATGAAATGAGGGGTGGGGTTTTTTTCAAAGAATGATTGAAGATAAAATAATTAATTTGAATTTTAATATGATTAATATTAAAATATGATTATTTTTATTATAATTAATATAATAATTAATAATTTTTTTAAAAAATATTATTACTATTAAAAAAAACTATAAATTTGATTTAAAGAGTAAAATTTAAAATTATATTATTATTGAAAAAAAACCATAAATTTAATTTAAAAAAATTAAAAATTATAAGAATTTGGATCGAACAAATTAATATTATTATTAGTATTAAAAATATTATTATTAGTATTATAATTAATTTTATAAATATTACTCTTAAATTTAGCGTTATAATCATATTTAAGGCTTTTGAGTCCAAAGTATTGGGTCTGGCTGCAACGCTGACTCTAAGAGCCTTGGGTCTGGCTGCAATGCTAGATTCAAGGTTTTTGGGTATTTTTTTGCAGACTGGCTTAATGCTCTTCGATTTTAGATTTTTTTGATATTTTTTTATGAAAAAAAATTGGCACGAGCGTAATGCGGGTCACCTAACAAGTATATAACTAAAAAGAATATGTAAAATATTATTCTTAGATCTAACGTTGTAATCAAACGTAAGGCTTTTGAGCCTAGAGAGTTGGGTTTAGCTGCAACACCTGCCCTAAAAGTCTTGGATCTGACTACAAGGCTAGATTTAAGGCTCTTGGGTCTGTTTTTTTTTTTTTTGCAGACATACTCAACACTCTTCAATCTTAGATTTTTTTAATATTTTTTATAAAAAAATTTGGCATGTGGCGTAGCGCAAGCCACCTAACAAGTATATAGCTAAAGAGAATATATAAAATATTACTCTTAAGTCTAGCGTTGTAATCAGACCTAAGGTTTTTTAGCCTAGAACGTTGGGTTTAACTGCAATGCCGACCCTAAAAGCCTTGGGTCTGGCTACAATGCTAGATCCAAGGCTTTTGGGTCTTTTTTTGCAGACAGATTCAACGCTCTTTGATCTTATATTTTTTTGATATTTTTTATATAAAAAAAGTTAGCACGCAACGTAGCACGGACCACCTAACCAGTAGTATGTAGCTAAAAAGAATATGTAAAATGAAAAATAAAACGCACAACAATTATTGTATCCATAAGTAATTATAGAAAGATTTCACTAAAAAATATAGAAATTACAATCACTCTTTATTAATAAAAAAAAAATTAATAATCACTCCTTTTATGAGATTACTTTCTCTTTTTCTTCTTAATAGTGCATCAAAGGCTTTGGGATGTAGTCTATTTATATGTTAAACATCCCAACCTTCCTCCTTCCATTTCAAAGTTAAGCATTGAATTGGTGCTTAGCATTATAGCATGAAAATATTTTATTTTTTAAAGTTAAAATATATAATTGCTCTACATTCTAATTAATCATATCTTCACACTTGATTATATATGATTATTTTTTTTAACACTTGTTATCTTTATATTATTTATGTTTTTGCTAGGTCATAAGAGGATCATACTATATGTAATTGTAAATATTAACTGGTTTGGTTAAAACATATGTTAAGTTTTAATTATAATGAATTTTTTTAAAATCCACACTTTCATCTTCCATCACTTATTGAAATAAGTAATAATAAACATCTCTGTGTTCTGTTTTTGAATAAAACATTGGATTTATTGCACTATACAAGACACTTTAACCATTACAATACAAGAGAATTTTCTTTTATTTATTTTTGAGCTCCTTCATGAGTCTTCTTATCTATATTATTTTTTTACATGCTTGTATAGATACCATATACTCAATTTATGTTATGGATAAAGCTATAATAATTTAAAGTTTAAAGACTCAACTCGTAGCTCCTCTTGTGATTATGAATACATAGCTAGCTTATAATATGTTTTCTTTTCCTATTGTCATTTGTAAAATCTAAATCAATATAACTTCTAATAGTAAATTTTAATCCTCTATAACATAATTTAATATCTAAGGTATCCTTGATATATCTGAAAATCCTTTTAATAATTTCAATGCTCTCTATTAGTATTTATCATGTATTGATTAACTGCTTTCATTACTTTTATAATGTTTGATCTTGTATATACTATGAGAAACATTAAACTTTACATTATTAATGCATATCGACACTTAAGAAGACATCTTCACCTTTTTTGTTTTATTTATAGGAGAAATATTTAAGGACAATTTAAAGTTAATAAAAATTAGGGTAGAAATTGACTTGCAATCTTATATGCTAAAACATTACAAGATTTTCTTCAAATTTTTCTTTTAAGAAAACCATATCTTCATATAATTACTATATTAGTAAATTTGCACTCTTAGAATCTTGTTTGTTGGTTCTAAGTCTTTCATTTCAAACTCTCTAACTAATAATGCCTTCAATTCCTATACTTAATATTTTTTTGGGTCTATTATCAACATGTCAGCTACCTATAAAAGTAAATAATAAAATCATAATTCTTTTTTATAATATGTATAATAGTATGAACTAAACCTGTTGTATTCAAGGTTAATTATAAAGGTATCAAATCTCTTGTACCAATACTAATGTGCTTATTCAAGACCAAAAATATTTTTTCAACTTAAAAATCATATTTTTATTGTTGATTTCAACAAAGCCTCCTAGTTAGAGCTTATAAATTTCTTCCTCAAGTTCATTATGAAGAAATGTATTTTTTACATCCAAGTGCTCTAGATAAAGATCAAACATAGCATACATCACTAATAACATTTTGATTATTGTAAGTCATACCATTGAGAAAAATATTTATTGAAGTCTATTTTATATTTTTTAGCATATGGATACATTTGTCCTTTACCATCAATCCTACATGGTAACTCTCTATTTGATTATTGTCATCATGTTTAACTTGTAAACATATTTGTAGATGATGATGACCTTCATTCCTTGTAGAAAGATTCAAAGATTTATTCTTACATAGAGATTCAATCTTTTATTGTATTATTACCATTTATATGGATAAATTTATGCTTTTCATAGCCTCACAAAAAAATTATGGCTCTTAATCCTCTATTAGAAGCAATATGCTATTTTATCCTTAGAAATATATTTTGAGTGTCAAACTAATGGTCTTCTCTCAAAGAATGGACATCAAATTTTAATAATTTTATATTTAGTTTGTTTTGTTATTTGCAATCTAGTACAACTTTAAAAGAATTGAATCATTATAATTTTGAATATTTTATACCTGAATTATTGCTTTTTTTAAAATGCTTTAATTTTCATCTCTTTGCATTTTATTTTTTGAAAATATGATATATAGGCTGATATAGGTAGTAGGATCCTATAAATGATATCCCTTTGCTCCCTTAACATCTCTCAATAATACATGTTTTCTTCATTTTGAATATAATTTATTAACTTCTCGAGTATTGTGCAATACATATATAAGATTTTTAAATATATGAAAGTGAGAATATTTAGTTGTCTTTCCAAACCACATCTTTATTGACGACTTTAGACAATCATAATTGATGAAGATATATTGTAAATGGGCTAAAAATTATTATCTTTCTTTCCCTACCATGATAAAAGTTTTCTCCTTATTGGCTAAATTAGATTCTAGTTTTTTTATTTTTGCTATAATTCATAAATTAAGTCTTTATTATAGAACTTATGTTGGGCCTAACCTTTTTTGGCAAATCTTTCATGGTCCAAACAATTAGCTTTTAAGGACTTTCAAATGATGGGACTAATTATCTTTTTCCTCATATTTTTTGTTATATTGAATAACTTGGTATTATTTTTCCATCCAATCTTCTAGGAATTATGACTATATCAAGATACTTCCAGGTTTGTTTAACTAAGTATTCCATTAACTTTTTCAAATCTTAAAGTCTTTACATGATCCATCTAAGCTAGTGGTTTGTGGTATGAATTTCTCAAAACTCAATTATTGCAAGATCAAATTGAGATAATAATTTATGAAATTTTGAGGCCCCGTTAATGAAACCCAAGCACAATTTCTATAAAATGCAAGGTAATATAGGAAGTAATCATATCATGTTCTCCAATGAAATGAAGATTTGTCCAAGTTTAAAAAAATTGTAAACATTATTTTTCATATATCATTTCCTAACTCTTTTAGTGGGTGTTTTAAAAATTTCTCTAACTTGGAATAAAAGTTCAAGGTGTAAACCTTTGGGTAAACAATTGGAAATTAAACTCAATGACTAAATTAGTAAATAGTTGGAATTAGTAAATAGTTGGGTAAACCTTTGGGTAAATTAGTTAATTAAAATTTTAAAATGGTAGAAAAGTAAATAGTTGGAATTTTGTTTTTCAATTCAAGAACTTTTAGGTGCAATATTTTGAAATGGGATGAGTAGGGATTTTGGTTAAATAAAAATACTTGAAAAATATATAAAGGCATTGTAGTTATTGACTAATAAAAAAAATATAAATAGCTTCTTTAAAAAGCCTCATGGTTTATGTCTTTATTAGGAAAAAAAAAGAGAAGAGAATTTTGATTTTTTCATCACAAAACTCTTTAAGAGAAAACATGAAAATTAAGAATTAAAAGAATTTGAGGGGATAAAAAAAGAAATTTTATGATATAAGAGTTTTTCAAGTTTGTAAGTTAGGGTTTCAAAAGTTTACAGAAAAATGAAGGGGGGAGAAAAGTCAAGTTTTCTTTTAATTTCTCTTTGATTTGTTGTCTTTGAAAGGTAAGAAATATTGTTTAATAATTAATTAAGTTTTTATTGTGTTTCAAAACTTGATAAGTTATGATTGGATTATGGAATGTTGAGTGAAGGATGATGAGTTGTTTATGTTGGTTGTTTTATGTTGAAATATATTTATGTGAATGAAAAGGATTAGGTAAAATGTTTAATGGGATAAAATTGAAAAGAAAAATAAACATCACCATGAACTAGGTGTGAGTAAAAAAACTAAAAAACCAATTACATTGAGAAAACTAGAAAAAAACAATTGAAAAATCGAACAGTGAAAAAAATTGATTAAATCGATTAGAATTTTTAAAAAACTGACCAGTTTGGTTTTATAAGCCTGAAACCGAAAAAACCAAATAAAAAACCAAGCCAAACCGAGAAAAAATAGAGCTAAGCTGGAAAAAATTAAGCCAAACTGGTTTTTTTAAAATATCTAAACCAAAACAAAACCGGTTGGTTTAAACTGATTCTGGTTTGATTTTTTTTTAGAAAAAAACTAGTTTAGTTATTTTTTTTAATAGAAATTAAGCCGGACCGAAAATGATCATCCTTACCATAAATAAGGGTTGATCCAAAAATAGGTGTGGAGGGTTTGAATTTATTAGATTAAATTGACATGAAATTTAATTGGTATGGTGTTTTTAATGCAAAATAAGTTGCTAAAGTGTCATTTATAACAAATTAAAAAAAATTAGGTATAAGGGGTGATGCCAACCATTTGTATAAGAAATGGGAAATGATTGTATAAGAAATGGGAAATGATGGAATATAATATGTAATTGTGTTTAAAATGTATTGATATATTAATGATGAATTGAAAATGATTTAAATATATTTATCTAGTTTTAATGAATGTTTAGTGTAATTGTGTTTAATATGAAGTTTTTTTTTTAATTGTTGTTGTTATGAGTGTTATATATATATATATATATATAGTTAATTTTTTGGTATCATAACTTGAAGGACTAAGTGTGTATTTGAAAGTGTATTGATTTTTTATATGGATCCATGTAAAAAAGCAAGGAAGTACATGTAAAATTACTTTTAATGGTGACATTTTGTGTATTAAGTGGGTTGTATTTGTAAAAAAGTTACCACACCACACTAAAAATAAGAAAAAAAATGGAAGCCTTGTTTATAAATTTATAAGGTAATTTTTGAATGGTAAGTTTATAATACACGTTATGTTTAGTTAAAATGTATATATAGGTATTGTGATGCTTGTTTTAAATTAAGTTGTTGTTTGTTTTGAAAATGATGGTATTTTATTTAGTTGTGCATGATTATTAAATTAATGTTAAATTTTTATTTACATTATTCATTAGCTAATTAACTATATCGTTAATTAATTAATTAATTAATTGGTTGTATGCAATTAATTTTAAAAGATACGATTTGTTTTCATTTTAAGTTTGTTATTTTGTAAAATTTATTGGTTTTATTTGAAGTTAATTATTTTCTCAATATTAAAAATTATTTGCATCCAATTTTTGTTGCAATTTGCTTGATTTTACAGCCTTGCGCATGTGCTGGTGCAACAAAAAATTACTTATCTACCAACAAGCTTCGTTTGTGCTCCCTTCAGAATAAGTAAAATCATATTTTAAATTAAATAAATTATATTTGTGGTAAAAAACGAGAAAAATGGAAGAAAAGAGAAATATAATATATTAAACTCAAAAAAGATGGAAAGGCATAAAAACCTAAAATTACAACTAACACTAAAATTAACCAAATAAATTATATTATTTTCTTGGAAATCCTAAAAAATCTGGAAGCACTCTATTTTATTTTTCTTATTTCTTAAAATTTAATTAATATCTAAGTTTCAAAAAAAAAAAATCAAGTAGATTGAATTTTCAATATTATCTATTAAAACATTCAGCTAAAAATATCAAAAGCATACTTTATAAACTTGAGATGGTAACTTACCCGATCTAAGGTTTGAGTTCTGGATTTTGATGAGGTCATTGATTTATTTGGATTAATTTTTATTTTAAAAAATTTAAAATGATGTTATTTTAATAAAAAATAAAAGTTAAAAAATTGTAATTAGATTTTTTATCGAGTTTTGTTAGATTAACCCACTAAATCATCCGGGTCTGGGTCAAACCGGGTTTCAAAACTATACCAAAAAGTGTCTGAATTGAAATAAGGAAAAGCAAGAAGACCATTAAAACAAAAGATGAGGAATAAGGGGATGAATATAGGCATTAACCCCCGCCCTCTACTTTCTTCTCTTCTCACGGGCCGCGCCAGTTAAAAAACAGAGGGTTTATGGTTTTAGGAGCTCGCCGCTTTTAGTGCTCTTGCAAGACTTCAGTGTCTTCAATTTCAAACCCCCGCCCCTCTCTCTCATATAATCAAAGTCTAAAGATGATTAGAGGCGGAAGAAACTACGTGTCGTCACCACCGGCCTTCTCCAACGATGCCAAACGACTCCTCGTTTGCACTGCCAATTCCGTCTCCATCTTCAGCACCGCCACCGGCTTACCGGTTAACTATTTCCTCTGTTCTTCTCCAGTTAGTCTATTTTTTTTTACAATTATTTGACTATCATAAATCTTTCCCTTTTGTTTTGCAGGTAGCGTCACTTGATGGCCACAGGGCGCTTGTTACGGCGGTGATAGTAGTGCCGGCGTCAACGCCGGCAAGTAAGATACTATGCTATTGCTGGACGGCCTCACTTGACGGAACTATACGGTATTGGGATTTCTCAGTGCCAGAGTTGATTAAGATAATTAATGTTAATTCTCCAATTATCTCAATGGTAATTACATCCAAATTTATGATAATTTTATTAATAAAATAATTTTAAAATGAATGTGAAATAATAATTTTTGTTTTTATTAATAATAATTTCAGGTGATCCCATCTTTGTTATGTCAAACAACCGAGAACAATGAGAAATCACTTAAAAGTTTCGCTTATTTGTCTGTTGAAAACACAAAAGAAGCAGAAAAGGAGTCTACTAAAGTCATCCGTGGTCAAATTAAAAAGTGTAACTTGACTGATTTCCGTATGGCTGGTGGAGTGACACTTACAGAGGTAACAAAAAAAAAAGCTCATTGTATATTTTTTATTAATAATGTTTGTGTTATTACATTTTTGTGATTGAAATGCATAGTTTGCTTTAGCCATTAGGGTTAATTTCATTGACACCAATTGAGATTTTAAAGAAATGGAGAGCTCTTAATTTGTTGAATAATGAAACTTTTATTCAAATCAATGGAATATTTGTATTAAAATTGTGATTGCATTTTGTACAGACAAAGCAACCGGAGATTATAACTGTTAGCGCCTCGGGAAAATATTTTGGCATCCGATTCAAGTGCAAGCTTCAAATATGGAAAGTTCCGACTACAGAATCTGAGCGTGCTGTGGTTAAGAAGATTACTCTGCATCATACAAAGAATATGACAGTTCTTGCATTCCACCCGAATCAGAGAATTATTGCTGCAGGGGATGTGACTGGAAGAATTTTGATTTGGAGGGGATTTGGGGATAGAACATTTGTTGATAATGACAGATTAGTGGGTGTAAGGTTGATGAATAATGGTGAAGAAAGACCTGGGGTGAGGGGTGATGATGATGCTGATTCATGCACCACATGGCATTGGCATTCTGCTGAAGTAAATGTTCTTTTTTTCTCTCTGGATGGAGCCTATTTGTATTCAGGTAAAGAAACAGTAATATTTATGAATATGCTTTGAATTGTTGGTTTGATTGTGGCCTTGGAATAGATTATACTTGAATGAGAAAATGGGCAGACCACCTATCAGATGCTTTTGGAGTTGATTAGAATAAATTCGGATATATGAGTAAATTAGGCGACTGGATATGACCTTGGCATAAGTATATGGACCTTGAATTAGTGGCATGTCCTATTTTATTACATGCTTGTGCATAGTGAAAACTCTGCTGCTAGTAGATGTAATCTGACCATGTAATTCATGTATCAAAGAAAATGTCCCAACTTTTAACAATTACTTCAAAGGTATTTAAGAGCTAATCTCACCACCAGCATCAATTGATGATTGGTTCAGAATATTTTTTTTATTGTCGTGGCTTGCTCCTGAAGATTGTCGCTCTATTCACATGCAGAGATTTTTGTCCTGTTCATGACACTTGCTTTTGTTTGCATTTAGGTGGAAAGGAAGGAGTTCTTGTGGTTTGGCAACTAGACACAGGAAAGAAGAAATTTTTACCAAGAATTGGATCTCCACTCTTATGGTTTACAAATTCTCCAGATCCTTCACTTTCCTCTGTAAGTGGAGTATGTTTGTTGGGAAATAGAATTTAATTTTAAAATCTAATTCATCATTACCAGTTTTACTAAAGCAAGGATCTTTAGGTATCTTGTGCAGATAATCAAATTCATCTGCTCAAAATGCCCTCAATGGAAATTTTGAAATCCATCTCTGGGATCAAGGTTAGTTTTGATCAGTATATCTGCATTTTGTGAACCTCATCAAATTGTTATTTCTGCTTGGCCATTTAATCGGTAAATTCAGCTGATTTGAAATGATAATGTAATGAATATGAAATTTTATAATCTTCTACAAGTCAGATGAGCTTTCCATGATGAACAAAGTGATTTGAAATGATAATCCCATTAGTTACAAACTAGTTAGAGTTGGCTGCATTAATCCTTTCCTTCATAATGTTCTATGTCAGCTAATCTTTCTCCTCCATAATGTTCATTTTGGCCAATTGTCTTGTGGTAATAAATCATTTGCCACTTTATTTCGCATAATTTCCATCCACTTTTCTTGTTTATTGCTCATACTACTTTGATCCAGTTCACTTCACCATTGCATCTTGTCTATATTGAGTTTCTAACAGGTGTCACCTTTGTGTTGTTTTTGAATCAGCCTCTCAAAAACTTTGTATATTGTTTTTCTAATGTACATTTTAAGTATTCTTATGCCAACCATACCAATTTGTGTATTTGAAACTTCTTGACTCTTCAACTCCTACTATCATAAAGAATGGCCAGTGTATGAATTTATGGAAGCAAGAACAGCACATCGATATATAGAGAGAGGGATTTGTAGAGATTTTCAATTTTTTAAGCATATCATGAGGGTCTAATCCCATGCATAAGCACTAAAAAACCCTAATTACCAGGAAAACCACTATTACTAACCTTAAGTATATGGTGATTATTAGCAAGTCAGATACCATTTTTTATTAGGAAATCAAATTTAAACGCTGTGAAAGTTGCCTTCTTTGAATCTTATATCAATCATGGCAGCTGGTGCGCTTGAGGGGTGTTCTTAATGAAATCCTTGGTTAACATGTTTAGCCTTTAAGTTTCAGAGCTGCCTTGCTTAGTGGTGAGTCTTAAAAAGAAATGTTAATATCAGGTGTATATTACTCTGTTTCATGCCCTTAGCTGTAAAGATTTGCTTGCAGCTTGCTGTAACAATTCGTTGGCATGTTAGCATATGAGGAAAATTCCAATCCAATTTTTATTGGAGTGATATCTATGACTTTGGTTTGCTTTGAGTCAGGCCTTAAAAGCTTCATCTAATTCTTATGTGAATGAAATCCTCTTATAAGCTGCTTTCGATGTTCTGATGCTGTTTTATCTGGAAACTGGTTCTTATCTATTGAAAATCATGGTGTTGTATTTTTCAGCTTCCTTGTTCATTTCCAGAGATGTACAATGGCTTACGAAGTGGGATTGCCTTTGACCGTAATGCAGGGTTAGTTGCCTTGCCTACAGAAAACTATTGCATCCAATTATACAGCCTATTTGATGACCGAGGCATTTCTGAGGTAATTTTTTTTTTCTCTAGATGAAAAGAATGTATTACTTGGAAGAAGTAAATGTCAGGGACGAATTTGAAGAATATGAATTCTTGTTTTTTTTTTTGACGTTTTATTTAATCTCTATTTAGTTTTGTTTAGCTTATTGTCTTGTTTTCTCAGTCTTTTCATCTGATAGGTGGTTTTCATTTCCAATGCACACAGCTTCATATTCTATGCTGTAGTAATCAAAGGACCATTATGTTTCCCCAAGAAATGGTTTTCGATTTACCGAGTTACAATGTTGGTTGCATTCATTGTTAGACTTGCACAGTACTTTCTTCTATTCTGGTCCCCCACATTGGGGTGGAATGTTACCGGAGGCGGTTTTGTTTCAGTTCTGGATATTTTTGGCAACTTTTTATTCAAGCAATGAAACAACTTCATCATTGCTATTTATTTTGTAAATTAATCCATTTCTACAACGTTAGTTTGTTTGATGAGATCTGTAGTTTTCAATTTGCTGGTATTGGGCATACTGGGTATGCTATTTCACATAGTGTGCCCAGACCATTTTGATGCGCACCTTGTGTGCTTTGGGTGGGTATGCTATTTCACATAGTGTGCCCAGACCATTTTGATGCGCACCTTGTGTGCTTTGGGTGGGAATAAATATTTCATTAGAAACTTGTTGACTATAAATTGCATTGAGGTGAAATTTGAATTCCTTTCCCTCACAGGTTCAAGTTTGTGAGAGAAACCATCAACCAGGTGATGAAGTCACGGTAATCAAGTTGCTCTTTTGTAATTTTGCCTATTCAGATTACATTTCTGATCATCTATATTTTGACACTCTTTTTTTGCTAATTTGATTCTGTTACATTTACTAATAGTTTCTGAAATATGTAAAATCATAACACATCTTGAATGTTTTGGTTACAGGTAGTAGTGACACTAGCTGTTCTCTCCTTAGATGGTTCGATGATGAGCACTGCTGAAGTGAAGCTTCCTGAGGAGGGTTTGGGAGGATTAGTTTGTCTGAAGTTTTGGGCTTTTGGATCACAAAAGGAGTTCAGTTTGTCTACCATTGTTTATGAGCCCCACAGGTTTGACCTTTGACATAGTTTGTTAGGGGAAATGAAAATGACATATGAAGAATTGTTAGTCAGTGCCAGGCACTCTGACCCCATGTAAAGTTAAACACTGAATTGTTTTCAAGTTTTATGAATTGCAAGAGAAAAAAATATAATAAAGGGCAGTCCTTTTTAGGCTTCACATGTAAAGTTCATACTGTCTAGTGAACTTGTTTTTTGGCTCATTATTTGTTTATTTACCATCTCTCAATATGTGTACTTTTACAAATTTTCATTGAAATGGAACGTGCAGATATGATTATACTTTTATTAAGCACAGGATTGGTGATCATGTTATTCCTTGTTATATAGGGATGCTGGCATTTCAGCTATTGCTTTTCATCCTACCCGCCCTATGGCTGTCAGTTCTTCTTATGGTGGGGACTTCAAGGTAAGTTTGGAACACAGAACTTTTAATTTTTTAGTACTCTGTTTATCATGAAATTTACAATTCCTTTTGGATGCTTCAGGTTTGGATTTGCAACAAGGGGATTCGGCAGGTGGATGAACCACTCCCAAATTCTGGATGGACTTGTCATGCTGTTGGCTCATACAAGTATGATCCTGGTTTACTGATACTATAATTCTTGTTAGATTCACTGTTCCTTGGTGGGCTTTTAAAGAAATAATTTTCTGGGGAATACGGAAGTATTGTGAATAATTTCATGTTATTTAGTCCTAACTATTTCAATTGGCTTTTCTGTGTCTTGTTGTTTTACTTTTATCTGAATTTTCAACACCTTAAGTTATACCTAAATTTCCCTCTTTCTCATGCCTGTTTTTCTTCCCCTTCAAATTAATAGAGCTTTGTTCATTGGATATGTGTACTTGTGTGAAACTTAAAGCCTATGAAATCAGGTGCTTGGTATTATGCCTGTGATTTAAACTCACAGATTTGTGGTTATTTAGATTATTTATAATTTTCCTTGCAGAAAAAAGTCAATGACAGCTGCCACATTTTCTTCCGACGGTTCTGTTCTTGCTGTGGCAGCTGAAACTGTTATCACATTGTGGGATGCAGATAAGAATATTCTAGTGGCTGTGATTGGGGACACTCTGACGGTGATTTTTTGAAATCCTCACTTCCATTCTCTGACTGCATAAGCTATGCATCAAGACTATGGAATTAACAAATATCTCTGACCACTCTCTTTTGCTCTTAAGCTTATATTGCGGTGCATAACTATTTAAAGTATAAAACTGCAGGGCTTTGTAGGATTAGGTCATTTGTTTTAATTGGTCTGTTCCCTTTTGCGATGTTTTTAATGTTTAATGTCCAGTTATGACTGTCTTTGATTTGCTTTAAGTAACAAATAATGAACATTTATATATTGTTCAAGATTGCTGTGCGGAACTAAGTTTGGAGCAAAAGAACTGTGTTGCTTTTGTGCAACTGCTTAACAAGAAAATTTTAAATAACTGAAATATTAATTTAGTAGTCCAGTAAAAACAAATAAAGCAAAAAAAGGCTAAAATAGCAAATGCTTCAGGCTGGGCATATTTAGGTGAAGCATTTGGGCATATTTAGGTTTCATGATGTATTTTTTCAGCATGGCTTCTGCATACACGAATCTCTCCTATCTCTTTGTGGTTTTATTTTTAATTATTGTGCCGGGAACCTTTTACAGCCTATTGTGAACCTCTCATTTGCTGGAACATCGGAGTATCTTGTTTCTGCATCTTGGGGTTTGAAGCCGCAATTATCTGTTTGGAGCATGTCAAAGCTGTCTATAGCATGGTCATACATGCTTCACGTAGAAGGTGAAAAATCCTCTTATCTTGAACAGGCTCTTGGGCTTTTTCTTGTTTGTGAGTTTCCTTGAATTTTCCTGATCTTGTGACTGGCATGCAGAAATTCATCCTTTTTTAGAAACAAAAAGATTGAAGTTTATTTTCCTCCTGATATGAATTATCCTTTCATTTTCTTTCATAATGTTTTTAAACTTCAAAGAGACCTTTAAATTAATTGTATAATATGGTTTCATGGAAAGGTGAAATTGCTTGCCTTCTAATGTTGAGGAAGCTCAGTTGGCTTTTGAAGTTTTAGTACACTGATATACAAAGATGAGTGTATTTCGGTATTAACTGGCAAATAAGTTAGGAATGCACATATACCTTGCAATACATAGAGTATGAACAAAATCAACATTTTCAACTGGACACAACTTGGTGATCTTACAACTGGATGAGAAGTATCATAATCAATCTTTTGTATTGGAGTCGGGGGTCACGCCTTCCTTCTTGCCATAGGCTGACCTGTCTTTTTCTAAGAGGATGTTCTATATGATTGAACTTCGCTCAATAGTTTTTTTCCTGATCAGCTGCACCATCAATAAAAGCTACCCTTTCATTTCATAACGTGGAATATTCTGATGTGTAGCATGATTCAATTTACTTGAAATATTGAAAAAATCATGCAAGACCACATGCAAATGCACGCATGTTGCACATGCTGATGAGCAAGTGTTTTTATATTCCTCTATCTCCCCTGTTGGATGTCTGCAAAATTTTGCCATGCTTGTTTACTGCTTTGTTCTTATGTCCAAATGAGCATTTTCAAACCATTTCTATCTGAAGAACCATGATATGAAAACTCGAGGCTAAAATAACTCTTTCTAGTGGCATTTCTTGCTTTGGCTACTGGTTACAATAAAGTCACCACAGCTTCAAACAGGCGGCAAGAGTTGTGTTTTAATGATGCTTGAATTGCTAAAATATGATGCCTGCTTCACATTCTTGCTTCAAACTACTAATTTGTTGTGATGGGTACTTCAAAACCATTTCTATTTGAGGAACCATGGTAAGAAAATCAAAGGCTACTGTAACTGTTCTAGTGGCATTTATTGCTTTGGCTACTGGTTATGACATGGTCACCGCATCTTTCAACTGGTCATAAATGTTAGGATGCTGTTACTGCTAAAATATGATGCCTGCCGCTTCTTCATTCTTCCTTTAAAGTGCTAAATTGTTGCCATTGAGTACTTCAAAACCATTTCTATACGAGGAACCATGATATGAAAATTAAAGGCTATGCTAATTGATTCTCGCCATGTTTCTTGCTTTGACTAGTGGTATTATATACAATGACCACAGCTTCAAACAAGCCTACAAGTGTTGTTTTCAATGATGCTGCAGCTCTAAACTGTGATGCCTGCCTTTTGTAATGCTTTCTTTGTTTTTTTTCATTGCATAATCCTTAGAATTGCAATGCCCCAGCCTGCCAAATTTGATTTTCTTTAGTAATTTAAATGACTTCCATTTTTTCTTGTTTGCAACTGATAATGGAGCAGCAATACTTTTCAGCTCTGTTCTTATCATGTGTTTGATGTCATGTGATCTGTCTTGTGCAGCTATAGCTAGTGCAGAAGACATTTCATCTTTTGCTGTTCTTGCACTTCTTCCTGAATCATCAAAATGCAATGAAACATCATTTAAAGGAAGAGATGGTGTAATTTTATTATTCAATGCAGCCGATCCTGTTCCTGTTTCTACCTGGTCAGTGAATAAGGTAAGATAAGATCTGTCCTAGTCCTCTAGCCATATGCATGGTTCAATATAATTGACCTATTGCCTCAACTGGGTATCTGTCTCTGTCCCTACCATATACCTGGCTGAATCCAATTGACTATTGCCTTCGTAGTACCTTTACATTAAGGCAGCATATTTGAAACCTAAACTCATGATCTGAGCGGACCAATCAGACCTTTTGTTTATCATAAAATGCTTTTTTCTTCTGAAAAATTTTTCTTGGGATTGAGCGTGGTCTGTTGACTTGTTTTGTCAAAGCGCTAGGGTAAATTTGCTTAATTCAGTTCAACATGTGAGGTTTTCTCATCAATTCTTTCTCAAACCTTTTGTACTGGCATGATTTCTAGGCGATAAAATTATTTTTAGATTTTATGACAACAATAAAGATAGGACTGTTTTTGTATCTTTTTTTTGTGTTTTTTGTTAGTCATACTATAAAATCTTGATACCTATGGATTTTGCCGCTCCTTAAAAAGTGATGTTATGCATTTTTCAATTAGAAGCAGTTCTGATGGAAAATGATACTGGTGTGGTAACTACCCTCAAATGGTTCTGGGATGGTCGTTAAACTTTAAACAGAAAAGCTACATTTGACACCAGATGATGAAGCTTTTACTCATCACTTATGTGAGTCCTGTTATTTAACAGTTTTATAGCCAAAAAGATAAACTTTGTAATGATTACCCCCATGAATCTAGCAGAAAATGCTATTGTGATTTAATATATGGCAATATCAAATACTGTTGTTGCAACAGCAGTTCTTCCCTTCGTGTGTCCTTGATGGATCGAGTACTTTGGATTAGTAAATATAAACTAAAGAAAAGAAAGGACTTGTTGCTTTTCTTGTTTCCTTTCCTTTCCCTTTTTTTTTTGTTGGATTTGATATAGTGAACTAATGCCCGAAGGTTTTGTCATTCACTGGATGCATGAGACCAGAATGGCTTGGTGTTCTGATTCTCTATTTTTGGTACAGGCCAAGGGAGGGGCTCTTTCTTTTATTCAAGGAAATCAGTTATCTATTGATGAAAATGACCTAGATGGAAAACCACCTCAATCATTGCTTGCATATATAAATGGTGATCGTGAGTATTTACTATTTGACTCTGAAGGGAAAGAAACAAATGAATTTAGCGCCATTAGACGTAAGGGTCTCAGTGAACTTGAAGAATCAGGTGGGTTCCCTTAACATGATCATCAATTATTTTTCTAATACTTAATCATAATGGCACATGCAATGCACATTAAATTTACTTTATCACAAAAGAAAAAAAAAAGCTTTTTTTCTGTTATCATTAAAAAAAAAACATTGAAGTTGATACGTTACAATAGAACTTTACATTTATTTTTCTTTTTGGTTATTTCAATTTTTCTGGAGGAATAAATTTGTATATCTCATAGCCAACCCCAACTAGTTTGTGATTGAGGCTTAGTTTTAAATTTTTTGTTATTATTATTGCAATATTGGAAAAGCTTAAACAGATTAGGAAAGCTAAAAGGTGCATAAGGTGAAAAGTTTCAAGAATTCTTACATTTGCTTATGGTGTATGGATTATCTGCAATTAACGAAGTCTGTTGAAGTGCGCTTAATTATATCAGTAAATAGTCGAGGCATATGTTTGTTCATATTCTTTTTATTTGTACTGAAACTATATCTGTTCGTTATCTCATTATCGTTTTACCCTTTCTAGGTAACAGTTGTCAACCTTTTTGATTTATTTGTCTTTCCATTCATTTGCACTTGACTACTGCTAAATTTTATTGCACAAATAAAAATTAAATTGCATCCATCTTTAATGTAGGGAAATTTGGGTACGAGTCTATCTATGGAGAGCTCCCACCGTTTGACCCAAAGAGGAAACAGGCTTCATGGGTTCCATCTGCACCATTGGAGAGGCCTTGGGAGACCATATTTAGTGGATCATCACATAATCTTCCACCCCTTACCAAATTATGTTCAGTATTTTTGGAATCTTTGTTTGAAAAGAGGACAGCCATTGTAGAGTGACGTCTAGGGTAGATGCTGGGTTCACATGCTGTTCAAGCTTTAACTTGATTGATTATAGACAGTCCTAGAGGATCAGTCCTTTTTCATGCCCATTCTAAAATACGGGGAAGCCTTGAAGTTGTGCCAACACTAAGCCGAGAATCCCTGCCAAAAATGGTAAAATCGAATGCTTCTTACTGGATCAGCATTTGGTGATGAAATTTTACTACTTCAGACAGAGAGCCTCGTATTTGGCTGTTGAGATTTTGGTAAGGATCATGTCTGAAATTTTTTCAATATTCTCAAGGTAATCGTTTGTGGCGTCAATAGGGCAATTGTTAATTAGAAGTTTGTTCTTTCTCTTATCATTTCTCTCTTTCTTTTTACCTTAAAGGCCGTACTCATGAAAAGTAGTGTTATTACATGGTTCTAGCTAGGGTTAGATAATTTTGTAGCATTTCGATGGTAGAAAAAGATGGTCATATTGATGATTATTGTATGAACTGTCATTTCACGAAAGAAGAGTATCATAATTACACGTGGCTTAACCTTTACTGGATTTACCTTAACATCTAACTATCAACTCGTCCAAGTTTGCTGGCTTAATTATTGATTCATTACAAGTTTTTATGTTAAGAGGCATCAAAAACAGGAAAGAGTATCGTATTTGGATGCATGCAGCAACACTACCCCACAGGAATTTGGACTTCGTAGACCAGAGAGTTTCGGTTAAGTTGATCTGTGAAACTGATGTTGCACGAGCGTGGTAACAGACATCACTATTGTTATTGCAACTCACTTCATTGTTAATGTGATAGTTGCGTTTAAATAGAGTTTTAAATTTTAGTTTTTAAAAAAAAATATATTTTTTTTATGTTTTTAGATTATTTTGATATGTTAATATTAAAAATAATTTAAAAATATTATTTTAATATATTTTAAAATAAAAAATATTTTGAAAAAATATACATTATTACATTTTCAAATACTATTTAAATGCACTTCTTTAACATTATTTTCAGGCAGGAATGGCTTGTGGGAGGTTGTCATCAATCTACTAGGATACATCAGTGAACAATTTGCTTGGGCGTTATGATAAAATTTTCACGAGGCTCAATTCTTTTCACTTTTTGTACAATTAAAAGAGGACGAGTCAATTAATTAACAAAATCAATCAATCAATCAATCATAATAAATTAACATCAAGATGACTCAATTCTTTTCACTTTTTGTACCATTCAAATAGGATGAGTTGATTAATTAACAAAATTAATCAATTAATTATAATAAATCAACAACAAATAATTTATTTGAAAAACTTAAATTAAAAAAAATATAGATTATAGTTCATTCAAAAACTTTTATTTTCAATAAATAATATGATCATAAAATGTTCTTTCTTAGCTAAAATAAGAACAACAACATATTAATTATCAACAACAATCAATTCTTGAAATATAAAAGATTAAAAACAAAAAGTTGATAAATCTTCATTAGTTCAGAACGACCAACTTTAGACATCTTCAATCTTCAATCCAATCATATAACATGACGAGTTATATGTATGAACAACTGGATTCAATAATGAATAAGCTGTAAACAGAAATTGAATAGATTATATTCGAGCTGTCAAATTTTTGCTCTATCTTATTTTGATATTGTTGCTACAGTGCCTTTTTATACTTTCATGTTATAATCGACTCATTAAAGTTTTAGCAATCTTCCTTGATAAAAAAACAACTTATCTTTTTTTAAAAAAAAATATATAAGGCACTCGACACATTAAAGACATTAGCTTGCCTTTTAATTTCAATTGTAGAATGATCCTATTTATGTGATGTGAGACCACACAATACATGAATAAATTTTCTCAATGATAAATAAATTATCTTTATAGCATCTCGAATTCGTTGTGCTTTAATCGAGAATGAAAATCAGAATGCTTATTAAGATGAATTGCACTCTAATAATTGCAAAGCAATACAAAGTTTTCTTGTACTAGGTCAAGTTCATATAAAAACTTCTTCATTCATAATAATTCTTTGTCCATTATAGTAAGAGCAATGTATTTAGCCAATGTAGTGGATAATATAACATGTTTTTGGAACCTTGATTGCCTTAAAATTACTTCCTTTAGAAAGATTATTAAATATCCTGATATGAACTTTTTAGAATAAACATAACCAACCATATTCATATTTGTGTATCCATCTAGTACATGTTTACCATTACCAAAACATAAACTAAAACTAAAAGTCCATTTGAGGTATTCAAATATCCATTTCATTAATGATCAATGCTCTTTACCAAGATTGAAGAGAAATTGATTGACCATACCAACAATATAAGTTATATCTTATCTTGTGTAAACCATTACATGTATTAAATTACCAACTATAGATGCAAAAGAAATCTTTTTCATCTCATTTATTTCTTCATCACTTGAAGAAAACTGTTTAAAACTTAGTTTAAACTGGTTTATGATTGGAAAACAAACAGTTTCAATTTTTCTCATATTAAATCTCTCAAGCACCTTTGAGCATATCTCTTATAAGATAGCCAAAGTTTTCCATTCTTCCTTTCACAAGTAATGTTCATGCCCAGAATTTGTTTTTCTAATCATAAATTTTTCATTGCAAAAGACTTGTTTAACTCTCTTTTTAAACTTTAAATTTTTTTAATATCATGACCAATAATCGATATATCATCTATATATAGCAAGAGAATAATAAAGTTACTATCAATAAACCTTTTAATAAACATTCAATAATCAGAAGTGGTCCTATCATAATTATTCTCCAATATGAAAGAATCAAATTTTTTGTACCGTTGCCTCGAACATTGCTTCAACTAATACAAAAAAATTTTCTGGTAATTACATGAATCCTAACTTATTCTGCAATTATGAATTCATTTTATTAAAAACTCTTACACTTAATAGGGCTAAAATTTATGGTGAATTGCACAAGATCTTGTTACTGTTGTCAATTGTTTTTCCTGCAAATCATGTTTAGTTTATTATAACAAGAAATACTAAATATAAGAAAGTTTTCAAGAAAAGCCTAAAATTCTTACAAATTTATATCTATAAGAATGCAAAAATATAATTAATGGTAAACATGTTTTCAACACAAAAAAATAAATAGGATACTAGGATGCATAATAAACATATATTCAAATTTGTAATTGATATAAAATAAAATAAAAACCTAGCATACATACTAATAATAAAATTAACTATACTTAAATTAAAAAGAAAAAAGGTACTTACTAGTTGAAATACTTTAAAATAATAAATATTAAGTTGTTGTAAATGATGAATCCTTTATATTTAAGGTTTTATTGCTCCTCACTTGTAAATTAGGATATTTGTAATATGTCTCTCACGATTCTACAATATCATCTTAGTTTAAATGCATTTCTAAATAAAATCTTTGAGCCAAAAATTATGTAACTCAAATATTTCTTAACAAGATGAACCTAAACTCTAGAAATACACTAAAATGAGGCAACGAAAATTATGTAAACTATGAAAAATCCAAGTTAGAAACTCTTCATACATCCCTACTTTTTATATTGAATTTTTGAAGTTAAAAGGTTGAAGAATGAATAAGATTTAATTCTTATCATTATTAACTTTTAATTAGCCACTATAAATTAAGAATTAGATCTAGAAAAACCAAGAGTTCTTTGAATAAAAAAACTAAGTATTCTTTACGAATAATTTCTTAATTACCTATAATTTATTTAATTAAAATAAATTATCAATATTTTCTTGATCAATCATGACTCCTAATCGATGGATATATTATCTCTTTTATTTGATTTCACTATTCATAATCGATTTCAACTTTTCTTTTATTATTTGGTAGTGAACAACTACTATTTTTATTTTTATAATAAGTGATTGTTTATTTCTTTTATATAAATAATAATATTTTTTTAAGGAAAATAAACACGAACATCTCAACCATTTATATTAAATTGATCAATGTTCATAAAAATTATCAACCTTTTGATTTGTGCTCAAGCAACAAACCTTAAGTTTTGAAGCTAACAATAATAAATTGATTATTTTTCATTTCTATAACATTTGACCAAAATATTTGGTAAAGTAGCACAAAAAAAATATATTTAAAAAATAGAACAGTTTTAGAAGATAGGATTAAGAATAACAACTTTCATAAATAAAAAAAAACAACATACTAACCCTAATTCTAATATCAAATACAAACTCTGAACATTATCCTAACTCTAAACCCTAACCCTAAATTTCAAAAACAAACCCTATACACTAACACTAATCACTAACTCAAAAAATAAACACTAATTAATAACCCTAAAAACAAGCTCTAACTAGATATAATAAAATCTTTTGGTTTTTTTGTTTTTTGTTTTTGTTTTTTCAGGTTTTATTTTCAACCCAATACTTAAAAATAAAATTTAATAAAAACTTCACATTAAATGTTGGAAGTGAAAGAAAAAAATTAAAAAAAAAACCGAAAGATTTTATTATATTTAATTAGGGTTTGTTTTAAGGATTAGTGACTAGTATTAGAGTTTAAGGTTTGCTTTTTAGATTTAAGGTTATGGCTTAGAGTTAGGGTATTGTTTGGAGTTTGTATTTGGAATTACTTTAGGGTTAGACTTAGGGTATTATTTAGAGTTTGTACTTGGGATTAGTTTAGGGTTGGAGCTAGGGGTATTTTATAATTTGATTTTTTTTGGTCAAAATCGCCATCCATAATCATGTTTTTGCTAAATTGTATTATTTTTTAAATATGTTTTAGCAAGTGCTGTCTTGCAAGATATTTTATTCAAATGAACTAATTTTTTTTTTTAAAAAAAAAACTTTAACAATCATGTTTATCATGAACCATTCATATATTCCTTGCCTTCAAGCTCACATGGTGATGCTCCACCCATGATCCAGTAGGGAATAGTCCAAATCCCAGGCCATTGTTTATATGATCCAGTAGGGAATAGTCCAAATCCCAGGCCATTGTTTATCTACCTCAGAATAAGAGAGAGGAAAAGACACCAAGTTGAAGAATCAATTAGCTATAAAAAGCTGTGAATTGCAAGAACTGCCAATCCCGAGCAATTCCCCACAAAGGTAATAAACTTTGGTTAAAGTTTTATTGATTTTTTATTTTATTTTTCAATTCAGATTAATAATATTATATTTTTTAATTTAATTTTTATTGTTTTGATTTATATTTTTTTTAATTATTTGACAAAAGTTATTGTTCTTTTTAATTTCACTCTTCAATCAAAAAATTATTTTAGTTTTTATGTAAATTTTAATGCTTATTTTTTTGATTTTTTTCTTGTCCTTTTGCAATGTTATTTTTTTTTTAATTTCATCTTTCAATTAAATAATAAATTTATTTTATATTTTAATTTTGACTCTTATTTTTTTAATTGTTAATGTTTTTATTTTTTTGTATAATTGAATTTTTTTAAATTTTATTATTTAATAATTAATTGATTAAGATTTAAACTTTATAATTTTTCACATAGGATGTTTCAGGTTTGATAACTCGGGTCATAGGTTTAAAAACATTAACACATGTTCTTTTTATTTTAAAAAGAATTTTATAATTCTCATTATTTTTTTATCGGGTTATTTCAATCTTATTATTTTAACCGCAAGCTTATATTTCAAGTTGGCTTGGCTATAATTACCAAGATTATAGGTTTGTTGTGTTATCTTAGATAACTAGGACCGACTCCTTGTTTTACCCCATTTTATTGTTTTTGTATTTAATAGATTGTGAATTGAGATATATTAATCGTTATATTTTAAAAAAAAAATTCTAGTTTATTTTAATCATTTTTTTTTAAATTTTATTTATTTAGTATTATTTTTTATTTTTTTATCTAATTAAAATAAAACTATCTTATTTGACCTAATTAAATCTATAACTCTTGTTGTATATTTAAAAAAGAAAATACTTACAATAGTTGAACATTATTTTTAGTGTAAAAATCTAAACAACGAGGCCAGTGACCGTCTTTATACTAAGACATGTTCAAGTAAAGGTTACAAGTTGATTTTTGTCTATTGATTCTTTATTCTTCTTGTCCAAAACATTGATTTGGACAAAAGTTTTTTTAAAAATAAAACAATGATTTATATATAAAAATCATTCATTGATCGTGTTTTATGTAGGTTTTAACAATAATTTATACATAAAAAATAGAGCTTTCAATTTCATTTTCCAGCTTTGATCATTAACTATTTCATCCATGGATGGCTCCTTAAGAAATTTGGAAAATTATAAATTATTGAATAAAAAATGAGAAGAAGACGAAGCCGATGAATGCTTTTAGCTCCCTTTGTACTCCAAAGCAATACACTAATTAATGCCAAATTGCAATGGATTGTGTGTTTAACATTCCTCGATGCTACCAGTCATTAATCAATTGTCAAAAACCAGACAACAGCCTGCTCTGCCGCAAGTCACCCGAGAGGCAAGAGATGTTTGACTACCTTTTGTTCTAAAAAATTAACCACAACTAATATGCGTCAGAAATACGCCGTTTAATTTAAACTGAAAGTTGTTGTTCTATGGAATAATATAATATGGTATTTGGAGTGATTACAACCTTTTCATAAGATTTATTGTTGATTATTATTAAATCTCCGTTTGTTTATAGAAAAATTATTTTTTAAAAGTAAATTATAGAAAAAGTGAATTCCAGATAAAATAAATTTCTGAAAAATAAAGTATTTTCTGATATTTGGTAGTGTTATGGAAAATAAACTAGAAAATATTTTCCAGTGTTTGGTTATGTTATGGAAAATAAACTAAAAAATAATTTATTAATATTTTATTTTTCTCAAGTTTATTAAAATAATAAGGAATAAATTTTACAAATTAAAAAGTTGAATAATAATGAAATTAAAAAAAATAATTTAATAAATTATCTCAAATAAAATAAATAATAATCAAAATAATAAAGATAAAATCTAAAAAAAATGAAGAAATTAAAATAATAATAATTAACATTTCATAAAGTATTTCAAATAAAATAAATAACAATCAAAAGAATGAGGATCAAATTTGATAGAAAAAAATTTCAATAAAAAAATAATAGGAGAAAAGCAAATAAAAATAATAAAAATAAGGACCAAGGTAAATATAAAAATTAAATTTTAAGAAATGAAATTGAAAAATAAATATTCAAAACAAAATATATATAGCAATCAAAAGTTTAAGGATCAAATTTGATATAGTCAGCAAATAATGACATTTCTAAATTTTTCATAACTTCCGGAAAGTGTTTTACTCCCAAATTTTTCAGGAAAACACTTTCCTGAAAATCAAGCCAAATTTTCCTTTAACTGGAAAGTGTTTTCTGTTTACCAACTTTCCTAACAGCAAACAAACACAAGAAAGTTTGGAAAGTGATTTTCCATAAACCACTTTCTTAACAACAAACACAAGAAAGTTTGGAAAGTGTTTTCTTGGAAACCACTTTCCAGAAAACAAACACAGCTAAAAGGAAAAATACTTTCCTGAAAACCAAACTAATTTTTTTTTTTACTAAAAAATATTTTAGTTGACCAGAAAGTGTTTTCCGTTGATTAGAAAGTGTTTTCCGTTGATTGGAAAGTGTTTTCCATTGACCGAAAAATATTTTCCGTTGACCAACTTTCCTAATGACAAACAAACACAGGAAAGTTTGGAAAGTGGTTTCCCAGAAACTATTTTTCAGGAAACAAACATGACCTAAATTAATTGGAAATGACCTAATTTTTTTATATTTCTAAAACATAATGAAATAATGAAATTATTCTTTAAAAAAATTAAACTCATATTATATTTAAAGACTTTTTTTTATTTTCATGTTAATTTTTAGTTATTATCAAATTCACTGAAGAGTAGTTTAACATTTTAATAAATATATAATATAATTAAGAAAACAAAAATTGGTTGGCATGTGTGACGTTTAGGGGCCCTTTTATATTTTTCATTTATTTTTTTAGTTATTATCAAGTTAAATAAATGATAATTTGGTATTTTAAAAAATAAATAATATAATTAAAAAAACAAAAATAATTAGTGCCCTAGTGGCGCTTTTAGGATCTCATGGTAAATAAAAAAAAAATTTATATCGTATTGTTGAAATCATTGTAATGTTTTTTTTTTTTAATTGGAGCGGTATATAGTGGTATTGGCAGATCGGTTTGTTACCGGCAAATGTTTTTTTCTTTTATCTTTTTCTCTCTCTCCTATCTTTGGAATTCATCATTATCATTCAAGATTTTAGAGTTGTTCTCTTATTCATAATTCTCAACTTCGATTCTTATTTTTTAATTTGTTGTTTTTGTTCTTTGTTTTTTTGTAAAATTTTAATTTGTTTTCAATTTATCATTGAATTCCAATTTGTGATATTTTTTTTTAATTTGATCCTCGTACTTTTTATTGTATTCTTTTTGTTAAATTAATTTTTCTTTTCAATTTCATTCTTCAATTAAGAATTTATAGTTGTCATCTAATTTAATTTTATTTCAATTTTGATCTTATTCTTTTAATTTTTTTTGTGTTAGGTTCTTTGGTATAATTGAATTGTTTTTTTAATTGCACCTTCAACATTTGATTGGTTGAGAATCGAGTTTTGTGGTTTTTCTAGATAGGATGTTTTTGATTTAATGATCCAGATCACGAGTTTGAAAAGTTAATGTAGGTTGACATTATTTTTTTTATTTTTTTCTAGTTTTCATCATTAAACATTGATTTTTTTTAAAAAATAGACTTTACAATTTTTTTCTTTTTTTTTTCCACTGGGTTCTCCCGATATCATGATCTGGACACTGAGTTTAGTAAGTTAATTTTAGTTAGCTCAACCATTATTACCCGAGTTATAGATTTATTATATTAATTCTAAATGATTCAATATGATTTTTTTTGTTTTTTTAATCCAATTTTATCATTATATATTTAATAGATTTGGAATTGAGCTACTTCAATTTTTTTTCTTTTTTAAAAAAATTCTTTTCCCAAGTTCTCGTTATTTGCTATATATATATATATTGTTAATTTCTTGTCATTGTTTTTTATAATTTAATTAAAATAAAATTATTTTATTTAATCTAATGATTCAACTTATACTTTATTTCATTTTCACTGCTTAAAAAAAATTTATCTACACACACACAAAGGGACGAGCAGGGCATATGTTCCTATATATATATATATAAAAAATTGTTTTAGTGTTTTTATTATAAAATATATTAAAATAATTATTTAAATTTTTTAAAAATAATCTTTGATATTAATATATTAAAATGATCTGAAAATAAAAAAAATTATATTAATTTAAAATAAAAAAAATTAAATTTTTTAAAAATGCTTTTAAAACACATTGAATTATTAAATAAAAAAATGATTCATAAGATTTGATATATCAAAAAACATTTAATAAATCTTATTGAATGTTGCCATTAGAGTTTAAGATAAGATTTTTTTATTAAAAAAACCATAGATACATGTAAACCTTTGTAATTAATACCTTAATACCATAAAAATTTATTAATCAATTAATATATTATTTAATCAAGATATTTAAACTTCAAACTTAAATGGGAATAAACAAAAATATTATTTAATCAAGATTATACTCTCTCTTTTTTATCAACCAACCATTTGGATTATATGTTCAACTTTTATATATATATATATATATATATGCAATAAATACAACATAATATCACAAAAAACAAGAAGTCACCAGGCATAACTAGTTTAAAATCAACAAAATATAAATAGATAAATCAAGGTTTCTTGATCTCCTCTTATGAATCAACATATATTAATGATGCCATATAGAATTAGGTAGATGGTTAATTAATCATACTAAAAAACAAGGTTTTTTTATCTGAAAATAATGTCTCTCGATCGGACTTGGTATTAGTGGCAAATGGGAATGTTCTTGCATGTTTTTGTGTATAAGCTAACTATCCACCTATATCAATAAATAAATAAAAAGGTTATTTTCAAAAGAAGTGTAATGATAAAGAAATCCATATTATATTTGCTACATTATGTCATCTAATGTATGAGTTTAAAATTATTTGAAGATGTTTACTGAATTTGTTTTTCATATTATAATCAGGAATAATCATATAAAATAATTTTTTTATAAATACATATGCCCCAATATGCATGATTTACGCACTTAAGATCCTGTCAAGAACAAATATTAGTTTCGATATGCAATGCAACAACAAATCGGAAAATTTATAAAATAAAATAAAAAAATTCCTCAAAATCCCTATTTAAATCAAGCGTGAAAGAGGACGTGAGCGGAAGATAAAATATACATGTTTTATCTATAAGTAAATAAAGGGGACAAGCTACGCAAGTCTTCCGTTGTCGTCCAGCGGTTAGGATATCTGGCTTTCACCCAGGAGACCCGGGTTCGATTCCCGGCAACGGAATTATTTTATGGATTTTTCACCATCAATATCGAAGCTCTAAACAGGTTTTGGGATCTTTTAAGACTTTTTCCTTTGTTTCCTTCTATGAGATTATATAGAAGGACCTGCACAATATACATGTAGCAATAATATTAGTATATTTGTGTTTAGGATTGCAGAATTCTGATTTTTTTAAAATTATTTTTTTATATATTTTTAAATCTTTTTAATGTGCTAATGTTAAAAATTAATTTTAAAAAATTAAAATATATTATTCGAAATATTAAAAAAACACTTTAAAACACAATTTTTACCACAATTTCAAACCAGTCATGAATTTAGGTTGATTTTCTTATTTAAAACTGCAAATTTTGCATTAATACATTCTGCTCACGTGAGAATTAGGTAAAGAAGTGCCTTCCTAGACTAGAGTCTGGGTGACCTTTCTATTCTTTGTAGATTGAATCCCTTCAAATCATTTGGATCTTTTATAATTAATTCTAATAAATCCAGCATTCTCTAAAAACATCGAAGATTTTTCAAACTTACTGTGCTCCACTGTGCTCGTCACTTCTCTCCCCACACCCACCACCATATATTATACCTCTTGAAATCGCCACGCCTCTCTCTCTCTCTCTCTCTGTGGTGATTGTCGTTGCTCTACCGGCCCCTCAGGGTCTTTTAAGTTTAACAACCACTAATCAATTCTTGAAGCAACATTAAAATAAGGGCTGAGATGCTTCTATCACATAAACAGCGCACAAGTAAGAACACAAACTGGGCATGGAAAACGCAGCTGTTTAACTAACGTATTTCATGTGTCTCATTGAAGCCCTGTTTCGAGCATTAAGTATTTAATTTGCCGACGCTTATATATATATATATATAGACACCCCTGTTTCGTCAACCACCATTTCTTTGCTCCTTTTCATGCATTCTAATACATGTCTGAGAGAGGATTGATCATATGGTGTAATGAACTTGGCACAGAATCGTAGTCTATTAAATTAAATAAGTTTCCTTCTGTGATTACTTTATTTTTTATAATCTAGTGGGTGGGTTGAACACTGTATGGCCACACTGTTCACCCCCCTCATATTTGACTGTTGATACATTGTTTATTGTTTTATACATATAAATTTTTTTTAAAAAAAATTGTGAGGTAAACATTGGGCAGCCATACTACTCATTCCCTTGTATCTTACCTTGGATGGCATTGTCTATATATTTTTTTAGATTTGATATAAATTTAATACTAGTTGAGCTCATGGCCTGGATTTATCTAACAAGTTTTAGTATAGATGTCACTGTTTTTCTTGTTTAAAAAAATATTTTTTTTATCTTTTTATTTTTTAAAATTAATCTTAATCTTATTTATATTTATATTTAGAATAATATTCATTCTTCTTTTTTTATGTTATTTAGAAAGCCTATTTGAAATGATGATTATTTTTTAAGAATGCATTTCATTTTTTAGTAGGTTTTCTGATTAATTTATATTTTTTTAATTTTTTTATGGATGAAATTTATTTTTAAAAATAATAAAAAATTTATTTTCAAATAATATTTCTAATATGTGCAACCTTGTATATTATTTTTTTAATTAATTTAATGTATATGTCTATTTTTATTATTGTTTGATTGTATAAAAAAATATTTTAATTAATAAATTTAGCAAACACAACCGCATAAATATTATATCCTATGAAATTAAATATCTTGATCAGAATATATTTTTTGATTTTTTTAATTTTTATTTTTAGTCATTATTTATGGGTTTTTTATTTATTAACACATCATTTTTGACTTATTTGATTATATATATGCATAAACTATTTGATTTTTATTTAAAATTTTTTTAAATACAATTTTTTTTTGAAAAAGTCCGTATATAAACTTTTTTATTAAAAAATAAAAATATTTAATAAGCGGAGGACGCGGGTAAAATATGTAGTTAATACTGTAATCTGAAATGCATTCAGTACTGTTCTGCATGCGCATGGTGCATCCTTCCCCTTCGTATCTTTTATATTATCTGTAGTACTAGTTATTTTCTAGTTAGTTGAGATGATCTTGTCAAGCTCAGGAACCCAGCCAGTTGTGAGAATTCTCCACTTGCCTCTGTCGCCCTCTGTCTTAACAATTACAGCAATACGAACTTTGAAAACAATATAACAATTTCATAATAATAATATAATACAAGCATTTTCATGTGGATGGCATGACAAGGAAAGAAAGTGTTGCAAGTTTTGAAATGTTTATCCTGGGAAAGTATACGTGTGAAAAACCATATAAACAATGAATGGAAATTATGCTGAGGAGGACCCAATAATGTCCAGAATTGATAAAAAGGGATTCATTATTTGAAGTTCTTGTCTGCCATGGGATCCACCTTGTACTGATTCACTGTTGGCACATCACGCCTGGCTACTTGCATGACAGTGATGAATCGGCCATTTTGTTTCTTAGGATCACATTGCAAATATTAACTAATACATGCCTGCAAATCCTGAGCATATGAACAGGAGCTAGCGATGTTCATTACTGCTGGACAGAAATAATTTTCCATTTAAAAATACATCTGGTTTTTTTGTTGACTTTTCATGTGATTTTCAATGGTTTTGATATATATATATATATATGAAAAAAATAATTTTAATAATTCTTTCAACATAAACGCAACACAGATTGGACGTATAATCAAACAAAGCTTCAATTATTATTAGTTTATTTAAATCTTGAATCGAACTATGCAGGGTTAGCAAGAATACAAAGCCAAATTATTGGTTAGTTATTGATTGGTAAAGGAAACAATCTTTTATTGACGTTTTCAAAAAGCACAGAAGAAAGCTGGGATTTTTGCGTAAATTCCTTGAACACTGTGATGAGTTGTGGAAAGCCAAATCGGTTCTAATCATTGATAACCATGGCCGCCAACAAGTTAGAGGTAGTTATTGATAAGGAAGAGGTGTTGGTGCCTGTCAACAGCCTGGTTCATACTGATCATTGATAGTGGAGATACATACATATTGTATTTACATGTCAATGAAAGTGGTGGTTAGGGTGGACTTAAGCAACTAATCTATAATGGTCATAGTGCTTCTTGTAGAGATTGAATCTTGTGGAGAAATTGAGAAGGAACTGTCACACTCATGTTCTAGATCTTCAAAGCCCCAGAACTCTTCTTGCTCTTCTTCCTTGGGTATCTTCCACCTTTCCTTATCCATCTCCTCTTCTAGCATTACTTGCAATACCTGCCAGTATACAGCAAGATCTGTAAACCTCACAAGAGCTCATCATTTGGCATTATCAGGTTTTTGACTTCATAAAATGTTAGCTCTAAAAGTTCTGAAGCAACATCATTTCATTTGGTAGAAGAAATTATGCTATTTGAAAAGCATATTCTGCATCCCATTCTTCTATAAAAAACAAGAAACTGTTTTCAACCACTAAAAAGTTACCAATTCAATATCTATCTCATTTGATTTCTTGTTTAAGATTAGCTCACAAACACAATAATAAGAAGTTTATATCATTAATTTATCTTGGTAAGTGTCTATACGAGAACTTAATTAATCTTGAGAGGACCTTGCAACTTGATGTATAAGAATTTTTTGTTCAGCAATTAATATCCTGCCACTGCAATTGATTAAAAAGGGTGGAACAGACACTCTTGTCCAAGTCCAAAAACGTAAACAACTCAATACCTTGGAATAGGCCTGTATACTTGGTACAACGTATATTCAGGATATTTTTATTACAATAATGAGTAAGAAACTGGACCTGCTCTCTCAATGATTTTAATAATCAGATTCTCATCTTCTAATCACATGGGAGATCCATAATTTAGTGTTTTGGCCAAAAGATTTATGTTAGGTAGGAGAGAACATCCTCTGACTGTTGGAATTGCGTGAAAAAACTAAAACACCCTGCAAGCTAGCTACCTTTACCTAAAGGATCAGATCTAAGTTTATATGTTGAAGTCTTCTTAATTGATGAATAGGACGTGCAAAGTCGCCACACGAAAACAATCAAAAAAGCTTACACTCTGCTCCCATATCTAACCTTTTTGATGGTGATTTCAATAGCAGAAACTTACATCTTTGGACCCTGAAAATCGGTCCCTCGGCCAGTCAACTAAAGGTAATTTATTGGAATCATGAACCCGACATATAATTAAACATGATGCAATGATCCACCTTATCAACAAGTTTAGTGTATGTTGGCAGTTTATGAAGATTTTCTGAAGGAAAAGGAAGTTGCATTAGGTTAGCATCATTTTGTTTGAGAATAATTAACACCACAATCATCCTCCAATTAGTCTAATAAGAATCATTGCATAAATGTGCTGTTAGACGCAACCAAATATACAGACAGCAAAGCAAATAGCTACCTCACTCATTGTAGGGCGCCATGTTGAAGATGCCCGTATGCAAAGGGATGCAGCAAAGCCAAGTCTTTTCTGCTGTGTAGCATCATACGTCCCTCCAAGCCTTGGATCCACCAGCTTCTCAATCTCTCCTTGGTTCAATATTGGTTTAGCCTGTTAATTAATCAGCAGAAACCCACAAGTCCAATTAACTTAATTTACTAGTAATACATTTCACTGAAGTCTAAGACACATAATTAATTAAGGGATTGCTTAATGAAGACGGCAATCATTTGACATAGTGAATTAATGGCAAATTTCTTACCCATAAATGTATGCTTTGGTGAGAACCATCAACAGGTTTCCTGCCAGAAATGATCTCCAGCAGAAAGACTCCGAACGCAAACACATCTGTTTTCTCATCCACTATTCCATGCATATAGTACTCGGGCGCTAAGTGCCTGCAAAAGAATATGCATCATTTTAAGTTTCAGTCTAAGTACAACGCGACGATAATCATACCTCCAATGGAAAAAAATTGGGTGCTAGATACCCTACCCAAATGTTCCTTCAATCGGAGCGATTGAATGGTGAGTCCATTGAGATGGGAGCCATTTTGCTAATCCAAAATCAGATATCTGTAACATTCAAAGAAAAACAACACTAATACCGAACTCAATACAGTAACTAAAATTTACTGGACTGAGATTGGATACCTTACCAATGGCTCAAAATCTGCTGTCAGGAGAATATTTGAAGATTTAATGTCACGGTGAATTATCCTTCTTTGGCACCCCTTATGCAAGTAATGGAGGCCTCTAGCAGTCCCAATGGCAATCTTGTACCTTATTTTCCATTCCATCACTGGCAAACTCTCATCTACATTAAGAAACATCAAAGCATTACACATCAAAACATTGCAAGAACTAACAAAATCCGGATACAATAAGAAACGACATAATTAATTACTGACACTGCAAAGAAAACAAGCTTATATTTCTGTACCGTGAAGAAGGGAAGCAACAGAGCCTCTGGAGGAGAAATGAAAGATGAGATAAAGCCCATTGTCTGTGCAACAACCCAACAAGGACAAGACGTTAGGATGACAGACATGACCAATTGTCCCAATCTCTGTTAAGAACTCCTTCTCTTTCCTCTCATCCCTACAAGCTTTTGTTAGCCTCTTTATTGCAATCTCCTCTCCATCACCTAACACCCCTTTGTACACCTCTGCGTAGCCTCCTCTCCCCACCAGATTCTCTAACACGCCAAGATAAACAAATTAATTGCAAAACATGTGTACAGGTATATTATAATTTAGAACCTTAAAATGAAGGTGAAGCGAACCTGGGCTAAAGCCATTGGTGGCATCAGATATTTCTTCAAAAGAAAAGCATTTCCAAGAGGGTCTTGGAGAATGCTGCGGTTCCTGAACAATCTTGGAGTTTTCATTGTTTTTTCCTTCTTCATCGATGTAAACTATATCCTCAAGACTTCGTCTTTTCAATGAGAAAAGTCTTCTCAAACTGTTGGTTCTTATGTACTTCATTGTAACAGTATCAAGTGAAAGAGAGCACTCTGTTTCATGCAGAGAGAGAGAGGGCGAGAGAGAGAGAGAGAAGACAGACAATAACCGACTCAGCCGTCTACGAAAAATGATTTTAAGGAAACATAAGAGTTAAGACACAGAAGAGGAGTCAAAGCTCAAAGGGGTGTTTTGTGTTTTTATTGGTTTAGACTGGAGGGGTAAGGGACTAGGAGAGAGATGGTGGGTGTGTGTGCATGTTATAATTGCTTTACATTTAATGCAAGACAAGAGTGTTAGGAGAGGTAGGAGCGTTTTAAATGCTAGCTAATAATTCAACTAGCAGTTGCCATGTGTGTGCCTTTTTGCTCTTTTATGTGAATTTCAAGTGCATGGGTAGCAGAACAATTGGTTGGGTAGTGAAAATGTTGATTTGATTTTGAAAATCGGCAAGAAATGGGTTTTCTCCTCAACTTTTCTCGGGTCAATGATTGTTTAATTCGGCTGCCTCCATCCACAAAGGAGTGAAGGCCATCAATTTAAGTGTGGTTTTAAATAGTTTGTAGAAGGCGCAGCCAGAATTATTAGTTTTTCTGGAATGGGCTTTGTATTGTTAGTTCTCTTCCTTGTGATGCCCCGCGAATTTAACTAGTCGGGAATAGAAGTTTCAGATTAGACAATCGATTAATTTTATTTATTTATTGTAATTAAAATAGTTGATAGTTTATATTTAGTTATCGGTATGTCAAAGTTACTCATTGTTAGTACATGTGCAAAAAAAAATTAATAGAGATGAAAATTCTTTGATATTTAAATAAGTAATTTTTTAGAGAAAAAATACAAGAATACTCTAGAGAAAAATACTCTAAAAATATATGTGCAATAAAAAATAAAAATTATAAATTTTTATTTTGAAGGTATCATGATGTATTTATAGTCCATGATCTTGTCTTTTTATAAAAAGAAGGGTTTGCAAGATAATTACTTTAATAATATTTAATGAGAGATAAATAGCTCTTACATTTGTATTAATATTTGATGGGAATATAATGGATTCTTAAAAAAAACAATTATGCACGTAAAAAGGTATATAAAAATTAGAGTTCGAGACATCAAATATAATTAAGCCAATAAAAATTAAGTTTTTTCTTGAGGTTAAACCCAATAGAGGATGGTCATTCAAATAGCAATGGCAAGAAAGGATAGTCATTACCTTGGATTTGACTAGCTGTCAAGTCCAAGTGTCTTAGGTCTAGTATCTTTGTCAGACCAAAGTTGTTTTGGACTTTAAATGCATCATACTTCATGGATTGTTAAGTTTAAGTGTCTTGGTTGGATATGGCTGATTGTCAAATTCAAGTACTTTGAATTTAGCATTTTTTCAGACTCATATTATCTTGAACTTGACTAATTGCTAAATCCAACTGCTTTAGACTTGATGGAATGTTAAGTCCAAGTACCTTGAGTCTGACATGTTTGTCAAACCCACATTACCCTAAACTTGATTGGCTATCAAGTCTAACTGCTTTGCACTTGATTGAATGCTAAGTCCAAGTGTCTTGGATCTGGTATATTTGTTAGACCCACGTTATCTTAAACTTAGCTAACTATAAAGTTCAGGTGTCGGGCTTAGCACACTACCAAGCCCAAAAAGCATTTGGATTTAGATTATATCAAACCCAACATGTCAAGCCCTAACATCGTTGGATTTAACACATTACCAAGCCTTTACTTGAGGCATACCCATTCCTCTGGGCACGTCTAAGAAAGAAGGGTTCTAAGGGTTTTTTTAACTTGTTAAAAATAGATTTATCATTTTCTATATTCATAAATAATGATTGAAAGTTGCATACTAATCTTCTATACATATACAAAATATGTTGAGGAATATGTACATGTAAATTGTGGGGAGAAAATATCTGCACTCGCACGTGTAACTTGTAAAGAAAAAAAATAAAAAGAGAAAAGACAATTTTACCCTTCACAACAAAAAATAATAAACTAGTTACTGGGGAAAAATGATCTCTTTCACAAGTCAATTTGTCATTACAAAATTGATCGAGGTTATAATAGTCTTTTAATATTTTTAAAGTATAATGAAATGACTTAATTACTTGTAAAAAAAATGATGAACTAATATTGTAAGGTTATTTTGTCATTTCACCTTTTTTTAACAAAAATAAAATGACTTAAGTGCCCTTAAAATAAAGATTTATTAAGTTGGCTTGAAGGGATATCTTCGTACTTTCTTTATGATTTTTTTTGTTATAACTAGATCAATTTGGTATTTTGATAAATATACATATTATTATTAAAAATATTAGCCAGTATAGGCAACAGATGACTATGGTTATTGCATTGAGCTTAATGTATGATGGATATGATAAAATCTTTAGCCTTAGATAAAACATCACCATCCATTAGAGGCTATTATCCCTCATAGTTACCTTTAAATTATTCAAGATAGTTATTTTCCATTTATGCCTCTATCTCTATGTATTTTAATATTTTTCATAGATATAAACTCTCATAAAACACTAAATAAAATACGTTTGTTCATTACATGAAAATAAAAAAAAAATCATTTACATCTTTTACATTTATCAACTTCATTTACTATTTTTGCAAGATACAACACACAATCTTTAAAGAAACATCTCTTTTATATTTGAAGGAGTTTGTGGTTGTTCAGTCAAGCTATTTTTCTTGAACCTTTAAAGTCCAATAACTAGTTTTGAAAAGGTTTAAAATTTATTAAACTTTATTTTAAGTTTCTTCAATTATCTTAATGAATTGTTAACATAGATATAAGAATGAGTTTCTTTAAGATTAATATCTCTTTCTTGATATGTTTCTTAAACCAATTGCAACAGGTCAACTTTCCTTTGATGTTTGGGCCCACCATCACAGAAATGATGGGTTTTGTTGGTTGATCTATTAAAATGAATTTTTTTGTTAGTAATACAATTAGGTTTCTTTTTATAGCTAAAATGAAATGGTAAAAATATAAATATAAATTTTATTTTTTACTTTATAAGTGTTTGGTTGAAAGGTACAAGAAGTAGGAATAAGAAAAAAAGATTAAATATTATGCAATCCTCGCAGGAAAGGTATTAATAAAAACAATGAATAAAACATAATTTTCTTTTAAGATTGATATGTTATTTTTATTTATCGTATATTAGCTAATTTTCTTATTATTATTACCTTAACTACCATTGTTATTGTCACCAATGATGGTGGTGATATTTTTTTTAATATATTATTATTATTATTATATCATCATTATTATTTTTTCTACCATCTTCACCACTTTTGTTTTTCTATTTCCATTATCATCTTTTTATTACAAGGGTATTAATTTTATAAACAAAATATATTGTAGTATTGATATCATATTATCATCACCTTATAAAAAAAAAAACTTTTAAGTCTGGGTTTTCTAAAATAATTGATCATATAGTACAAATCTTATCCACATAAGAATATCTAAACTAAAATAGAATAGAATAGAATATTGAAAATCTACCCTTTAGACACGTTTTTCTTTCTCCAATAAGAAACAATATCAAATTACAAAAAAAAAAAATACTAAAAGACATAAATGGTTTTGATAGGAATCTATTAGATTGTTTTATTTTGGTCATCAATTTTTTTTTTCCAACTGATCCTTTTATACTTTTGGTATAATTGCTTTTGATTTGTTAATAAAAGGTCAAATTAAAAAACAGAGGAACATAGTGGGGACAATGAGTGACGATTATAAAGGTGGTACAAAATGTTCACATTAATCCTTATTATTTCCATTTTAAAACCTTATAATCCCACCAAATTTTAAAAATTCAATTGTGGTTTAAAATTTTAGTTTCCTTATATTTCAAACTCTGGTTTGAGAGAGGAAAGAAACAGTTGGTTGATTTCAATGATAGAGAAAAAAAATTATTAGTTGACACAAAATCCAATCATGAAAATAATTGATTTTGGTATTGATGAGTTTTATTCGATAAAAGGAGATATATCAGGGTGTTTTTTTTTGTCTTCCATCACTTGGGAGGGTAGATATGAGTTCAAAAGGTGTTTTGGATTAGGTTGATTATGGGTTTTTTTGACTAATTAAATGCTATTTTGGTACTAAAATTTAGAAAAAATAAGCTAAAATAGGTTTTTTACTTATAGGAGTCAACTGCCCAACTTTCCAGCCACCTATGATAGCCAAAATCTAGAAAACTAGATAATGCATCACCTATTTTTTAAAATTGAAATGTCATATGACATGTCTTATACCCCTTACAAAAAATAGGCTCACATGTGTGGGTTACCCTAAGCCCGCATGTCCAAGCTTTTTTTAAGCCTAAAACTTATGTCAACCAAGTTCGGTCATCTAAGCTTTTTTTTTTCTTTTTTGTTTTTTGAATTAAGTTTCTTTTTCAATCTAATCCTTTTTTATTGAATTTTTATTGACTTTTCTTGCTATTTTTTTTAATTACATCCTTTAATATTTTATTGATTTCTAATTGAACAACGTAATTTGTTTCAGTTTGATATTTATAGGTTTACCATGATCTAAAAAAACCTCGATATTTGATTGGTTTTTGATTTTATGAGCATTTATTCTTGTTATCATATAATTAAATAAAAAATTATTAGACCCTGACTGTGGTCATAATTTTGGTTATAGGTTTGACTAGTTAATTTAAATTAATTAAGAATTAAGCTTCATAATTTGTTTCGATTTGCTTTTCATGAAATTATCAAAGTCTCAAACAAATATCATAATATTAAGTTAATACTTGAGTTTAAAAGAAATTATTTTTTTTATCACATGATTAAATAAACATATAATCTAAAAAAATTAAATGCGGCGAGTTTATAATCTAGGTTATGAGTTCAATGAAATAAGTTTAAAACCCAAATTAATATAATAAATTATTATCTTAATATTTTTAATAAAATTATATCATATTTAAATTTATATTTAAATTCAAACCATACTTCAACTGTATATCTAACTTACTTTACTGTGAACTTCCAAGTGAAATTTATAATGTCGGGGCAACTCATAAATGCATGCTAAGCAAAGAGATGGACTGAAAATTTATAAAATTTACCCATGAGCCCCCCAAAAAAATCTCATAACCTAGATGTTTTTTGCTTTTTAAAAAAATAAAATAAGTACGTCCAAGGAGGAGCACATGTCACTGATCTGGTAAAACTTTGAAAGAGATGCATTAACCTCGTAACATCCATTTCTTTCCCCCTTATTCAGTGATCCATCGTGTTTTTTAAATGCAGACTTAATGATAAATCATCTCAATTTTTTATTTATTTTCTTCGTAGCAACTGATATAATTATAATTATTTTTAAATAAATTTTTATATTAAAATATATATTAATATTTTTTTATTTTTAAAAAATTATTTTTAATATTAGTACATCAAAATAATTTAAAAACACTAAAAATATATTAATTTTAAATAAATAAATAATTTTTAATTTTTAATTTTTAATATTTTTAAAATATAAAAACTAACACGCTTTTAAAATATAAAAACTAACACGCTTTTAAAATATAAAAACTAACACGCTTTTAAAATATAAAAACTAACACGCTTTTGGAATTTAAAAAGTGTTAAGGGAGCTCATTAAAGGAGGCAAACTCTTGGCCTCTTCTACGATGTACCTTGGGGAGGGGAGGCAAAAACTATAGCACTCTTAAAGTACACACAAGACAAGGGAGGTCATAAAAAAGACTTCAACTGTAGATGTTGTCGTTATTAACGTTTGCTTTTGGTGCTTTTCACAAAAGCTTGTCTTTTGCATCGAAGAAACTGACACGTGCGAGTACTTTCAATCGCATTTCTATGTGGCGGTGGATACATTTAACTGCTTTAACGGTTATCGTGCACGCATGCAACTCCTAATTTATATATTCGAAAGCAAAGTTTGCGAAAAAACCTAGCCCGGAAAAAGAATACATTTTAAGTCTCTGTTTATAAAAAAGTTATTTTTAAAAAAAAATAAATAAAAAAAAAATGAATTTTTAAAAAATGAATTTCAGATAAGTATTTTTTAATATTTGATAATATTATAAAAAATAAACTGAAAAACAATTTTTAGTATTTGGTTATGTTATGAAAAATAAACTGAAAAATAATTTATTAATGAATTAAATTTTTTTTTCAAGTTTATCTAATATATATAAAATATTTAATATAAATATTTAATCACTTTCAATAAAAGAATAAAATCTAAAAAATATAATGATGAATTTTTTTTATTATATCTTATATTTATGCATAGCTTATTTTATAAAATATAATTATATATGTCATATCATATTATAGAGAAATAAACTTATGAATATATTTTAAGTTAAACCTATTAATATATATATTTTTTAATTTTAAAAGCTTAAAATAAGTTTTTTTTCATATGAAAAAAGCCAAATTAGTTTATGGTAAGAGTTATATATTTGGGTTTTTTTTGTATGAAGAATTCTTTAAAAGATAAATAGATACAAAAATATTTTGATGGGTTTTTTAGATAAATATTTTTTTTACAGGCAAAGACAATTATCCCTTTAATATATATCAAATAAACATAAAGAAATAAATATAAATATCTAACATCAAATATAGTCATGCATAAATATTAAGTTTCGATGTCATAAACATACAAATTAGTTCAAATTACAAACATAAACATGCTAGATAGAATTAAACAAGTAAACATACTCGTCAAATAATAAATCGTCAAATAACAAACATAGTCTGAACCCAAATTTTTAACATAGTCAAACCATCTTAGGAAGCAGGCTTGTAGTAGAGTTGGTTCACAAAATTCTGAACCCAAATTTTCCTCAAATTAACATTTTTTACCATAAATGCTTTTACCAACATTTCATTTTGGACCAAATGATCAAATACCTCCCCAAGAGTGATCTCATCAAAGCCTTCAATTTTCATCACTTTCGTATACAACGCATTAACATCAAGTTGATTTTTGTTGAGGCTTTGAATTGCAAATGCTACATCTCCAATCTGTTTAGACAACTTTTCAATACCATCATCTTCATACATGTGATTTCTCTTTTTTAGTTGCCTCTTTTGTGTACTAAAGGAAGATGTTTCTTTTTCCTTAGAAGTTTCTTCATATTCTCCTTTATTTTCAATTGAAATTGATTGCTGTTCAGTGTGCTCTTCCAAGTTGATATTAGCATATGATTTGGTATAATTTCCAGTTGCCATGTCTTTTCCAACAACAATTATCATTATCTCGTGCATATCAAGTTTTTTGTTGAGATACTTGTCATGATTGGGATGTGTCTGTTTATACAATATAGAATATACAATTTTTTAGTTCATTGTATAACATTTTAGAAACAAAAGTAAATATAAAAATTATGAAAAGTATAATATTTATCATACCTTTACTTCTTCATCATATACATCTTTCAAAACTGTAATCATCTTCAAACAACCATCCCATCCAAAGCCACTTTTATTTTTAAGCTTGGTTATTATTCCCCATTTTTTTTTCACAGTTTTGAGATGATTGTCCACATGCTTAGGCTCGCATTGCACATTAAACTTTTGACTTATTTTTGTAGCCACCTTAACAAAAGATTCTGCTTTAAAGGTGGAAGAAGGTTTGCTTCCTTTAAGTGCCTCCTCGGCTAGTATCTCAAGCAACATATGAGACATAGGCTTAGATCATGTGAAGTGTTTACCCTTATATTTTTCATTCTGTGTAGAACTCATTTCTACAAAAAAAAAATTACATATTTAAACAAAATAAAATCATATAATATTTAGATTTAATAAATTTCATATAAAAACTAACAATTAATAATTAAAAGAGAGATTATAATAAAGTCAACATGTACTCCAAATACATAATAAATATAATACAAACTCAAGCAAGATATAATAAAAACAAACACATATAATTAACACTCAATTACTAGTTTCTTTGAGTGTTATAATCATTCCACATGGTTGAGGCAATCATTTCTCTTTTTGTTATCCACTCTCTATTCTCTTCCCTTTCCTCCCGTTGACTTAAATTGATTGTTCGTCTAATTGGTTCACTATCCGAACATATTTCTTCCATAAGAAAGTCATAAGGATCAACCCCCATTATGTGATTATGAATAATACAACATGCAAGCATAACATCTACTTGTGTTTCATGAGACCAAAAAGATTTTCCATCAATTGATCTAAAACGACTCTTCAAAATATCAAACCCTCGCTCAATAGTGGTTCTCAATGAAGAGTGTCGAAGATTAAATAGCTCCTTTTCATTTTCCGGTGAACGTTCTGTAAACTCATTCAAGTGATATCGAACTCCACGAAAAGGAGAAATGATTCCTTTTCGAATACCATAACCAGCATCACCAAGATAATATTTCCCTACAGATTAAAAAAAAACTATTATTATCTTTATGTAATAAGACACTTTATATGTTTATTACATATAATACATACTTTATTATATACCTTCTAGAATTTTTAGACCATTAGATCTTGATAATGCATCACCTAAAACCCTTGAATCATGGGCACTTCCTTTTCAGCCAGCTAAAACATATATAAACTTCAAATCAAAAGTTATAGTTGCTAAATTTCTTTTCGTCCTCGAAACTTTCCTTGAATCTCAACAGGAACATTTGCAGGAATATGGGTACCATCAATTGCTCCCACACAATCCTATATAAAAATAAAAAAATAATTTATAACCTTTTCTTCTGAATATAATCAATTAATTCATAAAAATATTGGTTTTGTTTTCATACCTTAAAATAAGGATAGAATCTTCTATTATTCATTATCTCTGCTGGAATTGCATCCTCTGGATCTTTAATAAGGTGTTTGTATAACTTAAGAACTACTTTTAAAACAATTCTAAAGTAACGATGGATAGTTTCAACAGACCTATAGTATATACCACTAATAACCCAAAATCTTTGGTTTTGGCCTACAATTTGTAAGAACACAACTACTTGCTCCCTAATAGACACATTTTTAGTTGATCATAATAGGTTACGACTTGTGAGGACATCACACAATCTATATAATACAACAGGTTTCATACGAATTTGTTCAATGCAATGTCGATCACCTCGATTCAAAATGCTGTCAATATAGAATTCTCGTTGAGCAATTGCATTTATACGTGGTTCTCTTGGTATATAAATTCTATTTATTTCTTCTTCAATAATAGCTACCCCTGTAGCTATCACAGTTACAGCTGCTCCCATGCATGCTGCATTAATTATCTTACTATCCATAACATGAAAGTGAAGTTTTCTGATACCTAAAAATATAGGGAAATAAATATTAAAAAAAAAGTATATAAAATACTTACACAATTAATACAATAAATTATGCTCAAAGAAGCTAACAATATACAATTCATAAGTTCACAATGATCAATAAGATCAATCATTTTAATTCTTAAAAATAATGTGATTATCAAATAATTAAATAAACATAAGTTTCAAAGATCACCTCATATGCGACAACACAACACATGATTGAGTTCATGACGAGGTTCAATTCTGTTATATTTTGATTTGTTACTTATAATCATAGAGATTGTTGAGTTCATGGCTAGGTTCAATTATATTCTATTTTGATTTGTTAACTATAACTATAAAGATTATTGAGTTTAAGCACTAATAGGTAGCAAGGCTGGTCCATAATATTTGTATGAAAAAAAAATAATCAACCCAATCATCAATTACAAATTAGAAAGATTTACCACATGAACAAACTACAACAACCTATACCTTTACTTTATAAAAAAAAACCCACCGTTTTCTTTATTCTCTCTCGCCTATCTCTAACTCTCTCTTATAACTAATTAAAGACATCATCATTCAGTTTCATTCCCCTGTTATTCCCATCATCATTCGATTTCTCCTCTCATTTAGTTTCATTCCACAGTCATTCCCATCATCATCTGCCAAATCTTCTCATTCGGTTTCATTACACTATCATTTCCTTCTCATTCAATTTCATTCCACTGTTATTCCCTTCTCATTCGGTTTCTCATTCCCCTGTCAATCGGTTTCTCTCATTCCCCTCTGATTCACCTTATTCAGTTTCTGAAATTCCCCTAATTCCCCTTGGTTTTCTTGCTTATCATTGTTTATTCTCTCTCACCTATCACTAATTGTTCTCTCTCGGTTGTCTCTCTTCCCCTACTCTCTCTCGGTTCTCTCTAATCTAACCATTCCTCTGTTCTTTGAAGAAGCAGGGCACTATCACAAATTTAAGAGGCAGGACACCATCACCATTCCCCTGTTTTCTTTCTCTCGGTTCTCTCTCGCCTATCACTGATCTACTCCTCATCCCCAGTTCTCATCCCTCTCTCGCCCAACAATTTCCCCTCCTGTGTGCGTCACTCTCTTTGTGTTGGATCCGATGATAGGGAAACAAGGCAAGGGTTGGTTGGGTCTTGTTTTAGGAAACAAGAAAGTTTCTCCTCTGGTTTTGTTGGTCTGCCTATCAACTAACAGGGAAGCTGCTGAATGTGTAAGAAAAAATATGTTTATTATGGCTTGAATGTGATGAAATTGGTTGCGTTTTCCTGTGAGTATTTTTTACTATGATGGGGAGATGAAGAAGAAAACTGAAGTTGCAAACAAATTTAAGTATTTTTCTGTGTGTATTTTTTACTGTGACGGGGAGATGAAGAAGAAAACTAATATGGGAAAAAAATTGATAGGCAAAAGATAAATTAAACAGAAAAATTTCAAAATAAATAAACAAGATCAAGAAGTTGCAGATCTACTAGAAGATAAAACGTAGAAGATAAAAATATAAAGGAAATAATAGAAAAAAATAATGGAGAAATTAAGGAAAAAGATACCTGAAATGAAGAGTATGTTTCTTGGCTTTTCAATTATTTTTAAACAGAGACGCAGAGAGGAAAGATACCTGAAATGAAGAGTATGTTTCTTGGCTTTTCAATTATTTTTGAACAGAGACGCAGAGAGGGGGATTCAGATGTGTAAAGAGAGGAAAGTATTTTTCTTTTGATAAGGAAAGGAAAACACTTTCCTGTAGGTAAAGTAAGTTTTTTTTGTTGACTAGAATTAATTTTTCTTTGACCAAGTTTCCGGATGGTTGCCAAACATTGGAAAATGAGGAAAATGAATTCCTGGAATCTGGTTTCCTTGAAACAAACAAGACCTAAGGTTGTTTGTCATTATAATTAAACTTTACTTTAAAAAAAATTATATTCAAATTAATATTTTTATAATTTTATACCGTAATATGTTGATGATAAAAATAAATTTTAAAAATTAAAAAATATATTATTTTAATATATTTTTAAATAAAAATAATTTTAAAAAATAATTTTTATAACTTTTTTAAATAGAGATACAAGTTCTTTAGTTTTATAAAATCACAAATTAAACTTGCATAAATAATTTGGGACATTTGGCCTTATATTAGTAATCTTTCAACAATTTGATTCAATTGTTTTCAATTCTTAATAAACATCCAAAAACTTGCTGATGTAGAAAAGATCTGGTACATGACCATAGTTTTAATTTAAAAAAAAATCATTATCAATAAATTAATTTAAAAAATCATCAAAAAAATGAATAAAATTAATGTGGAATATGATTTTTTGGAAATTATTTTTTATTCTTTAAAATAACTATATTCATTTTTTTACATGATTTTAAATTAATTTAAAAAATCATCATAGAAATGAATAAAATTAATGAGGAATATGATTTTTTGGAAATTATTTTTTATTTTTTAAAATAACTATATTCATTTTTTTAACATGATTTTATTTAGTTTTCAAAGTTTTTAATAAAAACTTAATAATTAGGATAGGACATTATAGTCAAAGTTGTGCGCATTGTTGCTAATAATTTCTGTTCGTTGGGAATCAAGGACAGTTAGATTGGATTTAACGACCACATGGTCGAATACGTCAAATTATTCATATACGATTTAATTTACTGGTTTGATACAAATACATGGTATTTTTGTAAATATTCAATAATTAAGAGAATAATTATTTTAGTTAGTCGGCCCCCGGGGGGGTTGGGGGGAGGGCGGGTGTTATTGGGGGTGGGATCAAAGAGAAGGTTTAAACTAGGACCCAGATAAATGTATTTAATCAACTCTAAAGTGAGTTTTTCTACTATTTTTATTGATTTTTTAGATGTATTTTAAGACGATTAAGAAAATAACAAACTTAAATTATATAAATTAAAAATGTGTTTATTTAAAGTGACGCACCTTGTAAACAAACACTCTTTAAAATAAAAAAAAAATGACTACTAAGCTGTAGTTTTTAAAAATAATTATGAGATTAATTGAAATTTATATAAAGAAACTTACTAAAATCTTTTTATATAAGTGAAAAGGTAATTGAGTATAGATTCTATAGGTTTGAGAGAATTATGACCAATTAACTAGATAAATAGTGCACAATCTACTCAAGAGTTAAAAATGTGGTGTTTAGATTAAAAACTGAAAGGATCATATGCATTAATATTGATTTAAGTTGTTATTATTATTAAGGTGTTAGGAGTATTTTTTATTGACTTTAAGAATTTTTGGATTTGCATTTCAAGAGTTTAGTAACGTTTCAATAGTCCAGTATCAAATGAGTTTTTTTTTTTAAAAAAAATTATTTATAAATTAAAAGGATTAAGCATTATAAATGATTTGCGAAGTATATATATGGATGTATCTTGAGAATACATTTAGAATGTGTTTCCTATTATAATTTCAAAAATGTTTTATGAATAAATTTTGAATTATTTTTTTTTCATGAATATATTTTTATTATACTTTTTAATTTTTTTTTTTATGAATCTGTATCAAATGATCCTCCCACTACATAAAACAAAAAATCCAAATTGAATCTTTAAAATTATTTATCCTTTACATGAAAATCCTAAAAATAAAATTATATATTTTCATGTTAGAGCATAGTATATAATTTATATTATGTTTTTAGTATAATTATTTGTTACATGTTTTTATTATAATAATTTAATATTACATTAGAGTTTTAATGATTAAACAGTTATAAATTTTTTATTTTTCCGTCTTCATTCTTCTAATTAGAAAATAAAGAGTTTCAACATTTATGAAAGTTTGGAGTACAAAATGGTTGTGTTCATAGTTTTTAAACCTGACCTGGTCCAAGGCCCGGGTTCTGGGTTTTGACCGGATCGAACGGGTCGGCCAGATTTATTTCTATTTAAAAAAAAATTCAAAACAACGTTGTTTTAGTAAAAAAACAAAAATTAATGAGTTGCAACCGGATTTTTGACTGGGTTTTGCTGGCTTGTCCGAGTTTTCGGGTCATGGCTTAACTTATTTTTTCATCAACCCGGGTCAGTTCCAGCACCGAGTCCCGGGTCGACCCGCCGGGCCAGGTTTCAAAACTATGATTGTGTTAGAAAATTAATGTAAAATTATTCTTTGATTTTACGAAAATAATTAATATTGAATTGAGATAATGAGGATGATTTCAGTTCATAAAAAAAGTATTTTTTAAACTTTAATCGAGATAATTCCTTAATAGGGCTTCAAATTGAATTTTAGTAGTTTAGGCTGAGATAATTTTCTTAGAGCATAACTTCAATTTTATATAGTAGTTGTAACCTGTTTGATGTATAAAATACTATACAATCATGTATAAAAAAAAGTTAGTACAGAATAATATCTGATGGAAATTACTTTTTATTTGGTGAAATTAGGGAGCCTGATTAGTACTTAAAAGTGCATTTTTATCATGGTTTTATATCATCATTTTGCACTTAAAGTATCAATAACTCCTTAACTAAAATATGTTTTATAATAATGTATCTAATAATATAAGATACCTATAATTTGTGGTAAATGTCTATTTTTAATGCAGGCCTATCACATAAATGAAAAGATTGATTGATGACTTGAAGAACTTAAATTGCAAGGATAAAGAAATGGCCACACTTAGAAAAGAGATGTCGGTGCAATCCAAACCAGAACATTGTTCGGTAATTGGGTCATATATGGAGCTATATATCTCAGATTTAGGTCCAATTTATATGGATGGAAAGGTAAGACATAGGCCTACAACTTTCATATGGAGCCCAAGATCTAAAAAGGCCATTATCAAGTCCAAATTGTAGCAACAACAAAGAAGCCCGAATCTGTCTTCCAGCCCGAGCACTGTTCGGTATTTTGGCCATATCTGGAGTTTTAGAAGTCCAAATGAGCTGAAGTTTTTACACAAGAAAGCTGAGATAATTGCCTACAACTTTCATGTTTACAACTGGCTCCAATTTTGACGTTATCAATGACGTTTTGGGCAGACAAGAGAAGATAAGGATTGTCACCAAGTCAAAAGTTGGTCACCCACTTATCAATTAGTCATCAAATCAATAGTTCCCAATTTTGGCCTATAAAAGGAGGCATTTGCCATGCATTTAGGCATCTTGGTTTCCAGATCAAGATCATGCTCTTCCTTTCTCTCTTTGTATTTTTTGTAATATTTATGCTTTGCTTTCATTAATATCAAGTTTATGCCTTTCATTTCCTTTCCTTTACTTAGTTAACTTTTATGTTCTTATTTTGTTTATTTTTTTTCCTTTCTTTCATTATGTCTAACTAAGTTAATTATGTCAAGGTGAAAAGGTTACACTAATGGTGTCAGAATAAGTATAATGTAAACTTAATATGGACTTTAATGTTTGATACTAACATGTTTTATATTTGTTATCTTGTTCACTCTTTAATACTTTGCTTGTTAAATGACTAATCTTGATTTATGTTGTATAACACTTGGTACAACAAATGCTTGGCACTTTTATAGCTCATAATGTATGGTATAACCGACACCTGAGCTATGAAAGGAACTTGATTTGTTGTTAACATAAGTTATAATCATGAATGCTTGACGAGATTTACAAGTATTAGCATTAATTGAATAAGATGACTAATGTAATCATGTTAACAATATATAATCTGATTGGAACCTCCTTTGTGTGTGGTTTCCAATTCAATAATAAGAGTTTATACTATACTTGTTTGATATACCATTAGTGGAACTTCTAACCTTGACATTTGTTATTATTATTGTTTAATCCTTACATTAATTTTTCATCTCCAAGTTCTCATCATCTTTTTCTTCTTCTCTTTATTATTATTATTATTATTATTATTATTATTATTAGTAATACTACTACTACTACTACTACTACTACTACTACTACTATTATTATTATTATTATTATTATTATTATTATTATTACTATTGTTGTTGTTGTTATTGTTGTTGTTGTTATTTTATAATTGTTGTTTATAATTTGTACAATTAACCTCCCTGTGGTTCGACCCCGGTCTTGCCGGGTTATTTATTACTTCAACACTCCTGCACTTGGGAGAAGACATCAATCTTTTAGTCGTGTCAGAGCCAAAATAGACTTCTTTGAAGGCGGAGAGTTTCTGTTTAAACAGCGACCGAAATAGTACAAAATTGTGGGCCTTAAAGCCCAATTATAATTATAGGAAACCTAAAGCCTTAGATAATTAGAAAGACGACAAAATATAACTGTTTGAAGCCCATAAAAATTATAATCTTTAAGCCCGATATATATGACCAGAAGTTTTTATGAATTGTGACCTCATCATGGTAGGCTAGCGTTAGAACCTCACTAGCTGTAGTCCAATATAAATCAAAAGTTCAAAGGGATGCTCGAGATAATAATAATGGTGTGATTGTTTTTAGAATTACTTTTTATTTAGAAATATATAAGAATATATTTTTTTAATATTAGCAATTAGAATAATATCAAAATATCAAAAAAATAACTTGAAGCAAAAAAAATAATGACATTATTATAGTTTTTGAAGAAAAACAAAATCAAATATTTTTTTTAAACTCTTTGTAAAAGCTGCTTCTTTTAATATATTTTAGTTCTTATGTTTTATAATTTTTTATAAAAATGATGGATCTATTTTTATTTTTATGAAATAAAAAAGCTAAGTATTTAGTTTTGTTTCTTGACTAGTAAAGTTGTAAACAAATTCTTGATGGATATTATAAATATTAATAACATGGACGACACTTTCGAGCCCTTGACCATTAGAAATAGTGCATTTCATAACCTTATCTCCTTTTAAGTATTCTTTCGAGTCCTTATCTCCTTTGAGTGCACCTTTGAATCCTTATTGTCTTTTAAATGTGATTTCGAGCCCTTGTCTTTAAGATAATGTGTTTTCTAACCTTACCTCCTTTAAGTATATATTTAAGTCATTAATCATCCAGGGTAGTGTGTTTCCTAACCCTACTTTCTTTCGAATGCGCCTTCGAGCCATCACCTTCTTCGAGTGCGCCTTCCAGTCCTCATTTCTTTTCGAGCACGCCTACGAGCCTTCATTTCCTTTAAGTTCCTATTTCCTAAATAGTACACCTTCGAGCCCTATCATGTCATTTTTTAAAAACTTCTCATATTTCTTTGCTGGACATATAATCCATTACAATGAGACTATTTTTAAAAAATTCTTGTATTCTTTAACATCGGGCAGGCTACCTAGAACAATTAAACTAATTTTTCAACATATATATATATATATATATATATATATATATATAAAAACTTGTTTGGATAGTTTTCCTCGACAAGGCAGGTCACATTTCTAATGATTAATTTCTTGATTTCAATATGTCTTTGTGAAGATCATCTATCAATATTAAAGTTTTTGTCAATTTTTCTTTATAAATTTAGCATGCAAAGCCAAAAGAAAAATAAAAATTTCTTAGGTTTTTGCATTGTAAATATTATAAAAAGAGGGCAACTCTCATAACTTATTTTTTTACTCTTATTTTATTAAAAAATAATATGAAATGAGAAAAATGAGGAATAAATTGAAATTTAGACTAAGACAAAATAAATTGAAAGTTTAGGGACTTAATTGAACTTGGAATTGTTTAATTAATGGAATAAGGGACCTAATTGTTAAATATCAAAAGTTTAGGGTCCTAGTTGAAAATGGCCATTTCAAGAAAGCGGCGCAGTTTCTGAATCCACATTCTCCACCTTCTTCCTCGCCCAACGGAGACCTTTTCAACACGAAATTTGTAATTGCACGTCGTGGGACATGATGCAGTCCAAGTCTCCTGTCCTGTTTCTTTCAAACATGCATGGACGAATGTAGCTCACTCCCAGGATCATTATCCACGTTCTTTGATTTTATAAAAGCCAGGGAAAGAACAAACGCTAGGGGAAAAAAAATACACAGAGAAGGAGAGAAAAGCAGAAGAGAGACACAAAGACAAGAATCAGCCCTACCAATGCCTTCGCCCCTGCAGAAAAAGAACGACCCGGAATCAATCAATAAAAATCCACAGAAAGCCGGCGTATTCATCATCTTCTTGATTTATTTTTATTTTTATTGGTTTATTCATTCACACTAAAGTACAGAATAAAAAAATTATTTGAAATTTATTTTATTTCATTATATTTTATTTTATTTAGCCACTTAAAAAATAAAAAAAAATATGTGTATATATAAAAATAAATTTATTTTTTATTTAAATTTAATTTATTTTTATAGCTACATAATATTTATTGAAAATATCCCTAGTTGGATATTTATTGACGTCATAGTTAAGAATATTACATACAAAATATTATAGCATAAATCAATAAAATATTAGTAATTTATAACAAAATTAGTAATATAATTTCTCTTAGTAGGATGTTTAAAGAGTAATAATATTTTTTATTTTACGTAACAAGTCTCGTATTATAGAATTTTTATTGATCAATTAGAATTTCTAATAACTATAATATTAAGTGACAACTCTTTAAATAAAACTATTTTCATAAAAAAATATGATGCTATAAATTTATTTTTTTCATAAAAAATATTATTTTTAAGGTCATTGAAGAAATGATGTTAGGTTTGTTAAAGATAATTATGTAATGTTTAATGGAATAAAATTAATAATGTCTGTACTTTCTAATGACTAATTATAATTTTTAATTGAAAATCATTAATATTATTTACTTAGAAGTTTAAGAAAGACACACGACGTAGAGAAAGATTTTGCAAATATAGTGAATTAGTGATCATGATAGCATGCATATATATATATATATATATATGCTATCATGATCACTAATTCACTATATATATATATATATATATATATATATATATATATGTTGATGGCCACGGGCTGCAGGTTGTAGGTCATGTTTTGCATACCTTATTCAGGGTACAGGGACTTAGCTCGATGCCGATAAATTTATCCAACATGCCCCGTTTTTCTCTCTCTCTTTACACAAATTAAAAAAAATATCAATATTGAATTCCAAACTAATTAAATATTAAAAAATAAATTATAAAAAACATAAAAAACTAAGCAAACCTAATTTTATTATATAAATTATATGAATGAGATAACCAAATAAAATATAAATTAAAAAATATCATACAGCTCAGTTATGAAATAATCTAACATTGAAAAATAAAACTTAAAAAATATTAAATTTTAAAAGATTTATCTTTAAAAATCAAGCCAATCCAAGTAAACTTACTATCCAAGTAATGAAACTAGGATAAATAAATAAAATTTTTTTGACAAAAATCATAAAACCCAATTTTAAAAAAAAAATCTCAACTTCCAAGAGTAGAACAAAAAAATAATTCTCAACTGATACAACGTTAAAGAATGATATTAGAAAAAAATATCAACTTAAAAGCTTTTCAATAGTAAATTCAACAAAAAACAACAAATAAAAAGACACAAGATAACTTATATTATTTTAAAAATTCATAAAAAACATAAAGAAAGCATATAAAAAAAATAGACCTAATAACTAATGAATTAAATAATAAATGATAAAATTAAAAAATATTAACTTAAAAAAAATACACCAATAAAACTGAGGTGAATCTTTTAAATCTAAATAAATGTCTCAAACTCGTAATCCATTAAATTCTAGCCCTAGTCTAAATCAAATAGTTAAGCTCTCAACTAATTTAATATTGATTAGTCAAAGTAAATTAAATAGATAATAACAAATAAAAAAACCCCAGAAAACTCATGTTATTTTTAAAATTAATAAAAAATTCTAGAAAAAGCAAATAAATAAAAATAACAAAACTTGATCTATGATTAAACAAATATGAAAAGATGAAATTTAAAAAAAATAAATTTAAAAAAATAAAAAAAATAAACAAACACAAACGAAGCTTTTAAACTTTAGTTAATCTTTAGAACTCACATTCTATGAAATCTTACAGCTAAACTTAGTCAAGAAACTCAATTCTCAATATCAAATAATAAAATTTTTAAAAATATTAATATAATAAGTTTGTCAAAGTAAAAATAAAAATAGTACTAAAAAACAAGAATCGGATTTGTCAAGGAAAAAATTAATAAAAAAATAAGGATTAAATTAAAAAATTAAATTGGAAGTAAATAGAAAAAAAATTATAATCTTATAAATTTTCTTTAAAAATCATTTCACTGATCAAATAAAAAAATTTCAATTTAAATAATTAGTTAAAAAACACAACAAAAATATGATAAATTAAAAAAATAAAAAATAAAGAAAAGTGAACAAGTCTTCAATTGAATAATGAAAAAGATAGCTTAAACAAAGAAAGTAAAAAAATTAAAAAAACTCTAGCGAATCTTACCTTTTAAATTTGGTTGAATATTTAAAACTTAAAATTCATAAAATTTTAGATTAAATTTCAATAAATTTTTTTTGTTCCCAGTCTATTTAAAAAATTTACTAAAACAAAAAAAGTTAATTAAAAAATACAAATCTAATTTAATAGAAAAAACAATTTGAAAGATGATCCGAAACAAAATAAATAATAAAAAAGATAAGAATTAAATTTGATAAAATAAAAGGAGATGAAGTAAAAAAATTAATTTAATAAATTATTAACAATTAAAAAAATAATAAAAAAAAGACATGAATTAAATGTCAAGAAATTGCCTTTTGAAGAGACTGGTCTGAAATAAGCTAGCATATAATTTGATGAGGATAAAGAAAGACGAAGAAGAAAACAAAAGGAGATTTGCATCGAAACAAATAGCAATCATTTATCCCTCGTAAATAGATTTATATATAAATTTAATACTTATGCATCTTTTGATCTATAAATAAAGTACATTTCAAAATGATTATATCGAAAGATTTTTTTTTATTTTTTATTTTTTATTTTTTATTGTCTTTTGTTTTCTCTTTTTATTTACTTTTTACTTTTTTTATTTTAATTATTCATCTCTATTTTTTTTAATTATAATGTTTGTGATTTTTTTTAATTTAAATTGTTTTATAATTTAACGCCATGTTTTTTAAAATATTAGAATAAGAGATGATAAATTCTATTAAGAAATTGTTTGGGCAACAGTAAAAATTATTTTTTAAAGTATTTTTTAAAATAAATATTTTTTATTTTTTCATATTATTATATTAAAATAATATTAATATAATTAATTAATTTCTTAAAGTAACGTTTTTCAAAACTCCAATGTAACCACATGCCAAACAGCGCCCTGAAACCGTCACTCCCACTGGGAAACTGAGTCCAATCTTCAACTACGTTATTAAAAACCTCACACTCTTGGGAAATAAATCATAACCTCTGCAATTCCCCAGTTACCCTAACTTCCCATGGGAGACAGAGACAGACTCACCGACCGCGACCGCGACCGCGACCGTGACCGAGACCGTGAAAGACGCCGCGATAAAGAAGACCGCGACCGGGGCAGGTCCCGAAGCACCCGCTCTCGCACGCGCTCACCAGACCGCACGCGGTCCCGACCCAGGCGCTCTCGTTCTCGCTCTCCAGACCGGTCTCATAGATCTCACCGCCGCCGCCGCCACCAGAGGACCCCATCCTCGTCACCGCCGCGAAAGCGACATCGACCCGAGAGCGATGACGATAGAGAGAGGGAAAAGCAAAGAGCGGCGGTTTTCGATTTTGTAGACGGGATAGCGAGAGAGCAATTAGAGAAGAACGAAAGTGATAATAATGATAATGGAATGGGAGAGGGTGGGGGTTTGATGGATGAGGATGAGATGGAGATGATGAAGAAATTAGGGATTCCAACGGGGTTTGATTCGACGAAAGGGAAGCCGGTACCTGGTGCGGATGTTAGTGGAGTTAGAGCCGTTACGAAACGGCAGCCTAGGCAGTATATGAATCGTAGAGGAGGCTTTAATAGGCCCTTGCCCCTGGAGCGGAATCGCTGATGCTGTTTTCGCAAGGTGCGGGATTTTAACTCATTTCCTGTTAGTTTAGGTTTTATTGATTTTCTGCTTTTTTGTTTCGTTTTCGAGGATTTTGCTGGAAGAATTGCTTGTTTATTTATTTATTATCTATTACTTCAATTTTACTGGATTGGATAATGTAGTGATTCCTTTTATATGTTTCTAATGATCTATGAAATTTAAGTATTAAATACGCATATTGAATGATATTGTTTGATGTTGATCCTTGAGATATTGTTTTCCAACAGTGATGTGATCAATGGGGAGAGGGAGTTGAGTTTTGACACTGTGTTGCAATTTAGTTCTGATGACAACAAACTAAGTTTGGATTTGGTTGGTTTGCTAAGATGGTTGTGCTGCATTTTATTTTATTTATATACGTATTTATTTATTTATTGTGGGAATGCCATATGAAAATATGAAAATTGAGCCAAGACTTTTATGGAAATAGTGAAAAGCTTGGTATTCTGAAGTGTGAACTGCTTGAGTGCTTGTGCATGTTATTCTTTCCCAGGTTCTTGGAATGGAAATTTCTTTTTTATCTGTATTCAATCAAGTATAATGTTATTGTTATTATGTTTTTTAGTGAATTTTATTTTATCTTTTTTGAAGTGTAATCTGATATTGGCTTGTATTTTTTTTCAAGTTGCAATCTAAAGTGAATGGTTTAGGTGCTGTTCGAGCTTGTTTATCTTAGATTTTTGAACATGTGGATGTCTTGATGACTGGTGGTATTGATTTTAATTGTTTATTGATTTATGGTCTTGATTAAGAAATATTAGTTCAAACTCGAATTGCTTTGTGCACTGGTAAATAAACGGAACCTCATTACTTAACAGAGAATGCTAGATTGAAGTTCAAATTTGCTTTAGTAGGCAATAATGAAATAATTTTCAGAATATCAAACGAAATTTGGTTGTAGAGATGTATTTAGTTTGTGAATAGCTTTTTTCCCAATTGTTAATTGCCTTCTTTTCTCTCTCTCTGGACACAATGCAAATATCAGAGGAGCCTTTTCTTTTCTTAGAACATCTCATCAAGATTTCTTTTCGATAGGACATTTCATATCAAGTAGACATTAAGTTCCATTTTGATGAATTATGTTGGAATGAAAAAATTGACCTGCGATTGTTTTCTTTAGACAAGAGGCATGTTTGCTTAATATACATGGTGGTTAGATTTTAAGTGTTAATAGCATGGATGAAACATATGGTTTTTTAGTCTGTGTCTTATCACAATAAAACACTGCTAAATGAGTGATTTTTTTCCTGAATAGCAGCAACTCTGTTTTCCACTGCAATATCTAATTCCAAACTCTGGCAGTCTTTGTTTCCCTTTGGCCTTGGCTCATATTCATCTCAGCCCAACTACACCTGGTCCTTTCAAATTGAGCTATTTTTCTTATTTACTGCTTTAAGATCTTGTTTCCTCTTGTTGCACAATTTTATCTGAATTGTTGTTTTTTTATTATGCCCTATCAATGAATACCTGTTGCTTTGTAAAAATAAAACAAAAAGAAAAGGAAACGAGTGTATTTGTCTCTTCGCCAATGTGGATGGTGTTATTAATTTATGTAGAGGCCTGTTTTAATGAATGCGTATTAATTTGCCTCTTTATCACATGTTTCCACTCATAAAGCACTTACCCCCACCTTTTCTTTGTACATTTTTGCATTCCTATGAACTTTGTGACTATGATTGCCACCTTTGACATGCATTACAGCAAGAAAAAATTGATTAAGAACGAACATTTTACTGATTTTTTCTCCTGATCACTGTTTCTTTGTTTTTTCAGATTGCAAATATCTTCTAGCATGAGATGACTCAGCAGTGCTGTGATCATGCTTGTATTCCATCAGTAGGGCCTTGATGAAAGACCTTGTAAGACTCAAGTTTTTTGCTTTGGTTCTCTGCTCTACCATGAACTGAGATTTTTGTATGGACATAATGTGTTATTAATTACTGGTTCAGTAGTGCTTGGAGTGGCTTGGTTTTGACCTTGCCTTTGTGATTGATCATCTCCAGCAGAGACATGTTTGCAAAATGAATTGATCCTATTAAATGAATCTGTTAGACTTCAAAATATTGTTCTAACTGCCATTGCTTGTGACAGTGCAATGCCTTGAGGACCATAGTGACTTGTTGAGGCTGCTAATTCTATTTGTTTGTAGATATGGATGGTTTTCTGGTGAGAGCAATTGCAGGTCAGCATTCTGATGAATGGAGTCTTAGTGATGGATATAATGTGGATATTTATTTTCTAATCATTTTACCACTTTTTGTCATTTACTTGGCTAGGTAATGGCTAGTATTGTGTGAGCATGAAGATGGGTTTTGAACCCAAGGCCCCAAGTACCACACTGGTGAGGGTTTGGCACCTAAACTTGGTGCTTTTTTGGTTGTAGATCATGTACAAATTGGTGACTGCATTCTTTAATCGTATTTACGACCTCTGAATAGTAGAGATTTTGACAGTCGTTGAATCAATTTTAGTGTCCAGATGGGCAGTTAAGCAAGTTAAATAATTTACTCCAGTTTGGTCTTCACGGAGTAGTTCACTTTGTAGCCGATGCGGCCGGAACTGGTGTTTGTCTGATCTGAAAAATGCAATTCCTGTCAATTTGGATTTTCTGATTGGTTTGGGCAGATTATCAGATATCTTCTAGGTCAATCATTCCTTTCAAAATTTTGCTATTGTTTCACTTTGGAGCATTCATATCGTTTTCGTGATGCTCCAGAAATCCGACTTTTCATTCCTCAACCCGTCGTGCTACTGGTGGAACTGGCAAAGGCCTCCAGCAGGTCAATTTCCCATAAGGGTTGATAAGTGCCATCTTGCCTAGTTCACTTTCTTTAGACTGGAAATGCCAAGGATAATAATAAGTAATGGATTGCATTGAGAAGGGGAGAGGGGATCGACTAGGCTTTGGAAATGGAGCCCCTTATGGCTGGGGGTTTTGAATACCATCTCATTAGGTGTCAACCTCTCATGACCAATACGCCAAGCTTGCAAGTTAACTGCGATCCTTAATAATGCTTTACAACATAGACAGTGGATTGATCTCTTTCTTTAGACATGCCTTTTGTTTTGTATTTTGTGTGTGCATATATTTAGCCAAAGATGATGATGATAAAAACTATATTTTAGTCCTACTTATTTACTGAAATTTTTTTAGAAAGCGAGTTAAAAAAAATTAATTATTTTTTAATGGTTAGTTATGTTATGAAAAATAATTTATTAATATTTTATTTTTTAAAAGTTTATTAAAATAATAACAAATGAACTTTACAAATTAAAAAGTTGAATGAAAATAAATTTGAAAAATAAATAAATTTATAAATTATTTCAAATAAAATAAATAATAATTAAAATAATAAAGATTAAATTTAAAAAATAAAAATAAAATGAAAGATGAAGAAATTATAATAATGATAATAATAAATATTTTATGAATTATTTCAAATAAAATAAGTAATAATTAAAAAAATAAAGATTAAATTTAATAAATAAAATTTTTTAATAAATAATAATAATAATTATAAAAATAAGACTTGAAGTTAATATAAAAATTAAATTTTAAAAGAAAAAATTGAAAAATAAATATTCAAAATAAAATATATACAACAATTAAAAGTTTAAGCATCAAATTTGATATAAATAATATGATATTTCTATAATTTTTTATAAATTTTAAAAAATATTTTCTTTTTAAATTTTTTAGAAATACATTTTTCTAAAAAATAAGTCAAATTTTTCTTTACCTGAAAAATATTTTATGTTAATCAACTTTTTTAATAATAAATAAATATAGAAAAATTTAAAAAATAATTTTTCAGAAATCATTTCATGAAAAACAAAAATTCAATGATACAGTTTCTTTTTTCAAAAAGTATTTTGATTATTTAACTATATTTTTTATTTATTTTTTATATTTGATCAAATGACAAATTATCCTTTAATTAACTTATAATAATAATAAATCTTTTTTTTTTTGTAAAAATACAAAAATACCTCTTGATATCATTTTTTTGGTTGATATTTTGGTTATTTTATTTTACTTTTAAAATCGTTGATTAATTTGAAACTAATGGTTTTCTAAAGACTTAAATGTCTATAATAGCTAATTAAGTTTTTCAAAATGAGAGGCAAAATCATGAGTTCTGATAAATAGCGTTTTTACTCCCATGCTACAATGTGCTGGAATGTATTCTATTCCTATTTTGGTTTTTAAAAGAATGAATTTAGATGTCATAAAGATTAATTTATTAAATCTATAGTTTAAGTTATGAAATAATAATAATTTTATAAGAAATAAATTATAAAATCTCATTCTTAACTAATAAAGTTAAATTTAAAAAAAGATATATATAAAAAAATTGATTCAATCAAGTTAATTTATTAAATTTGTTATTCAATTTATAAGATTAAAATAATTATAAATTGAGAAAAATAATAAAATTTAATTTCTAATAAATCTAATAAATCTAATAAAATTAAAATAAAAAAAAAACATTACTCTGATAAATAGTGTTGTATAAAGGGTACAATAGAACTCCTTTCTCCTCTGTTAATATAATTAAAATTAAAAAATATAAAAAAATAATTTTGAATAACTCATTAAACTTATCATCTAAGTTATAAAATAAAAATAAATTAAAACAAATTATAAACCTAATTACTAATAAATTAAATATTAAAATATAAAATTAAAAAAAATTCAAGTCAACTGAATTAACTTATCGTAATTCAGATAATTTTATCAAATTATTTTTATGAACTTTAATTTCATTATTAAAATTATTTCATCCATTTATTTTTATATTTATATTAAAATAAAATTTTTAAAAATAAAAATCCTACAATTATTTCTTAAATTAGCATAGATTGATTATGTTTGTATTGCCCATCTTGAATAAAAATAAGTTTTTTGTTTTTGAAAAAACAACTATTAAATTAATCATAATAATTAAACTAAAATTAATTAAATATAAAAATTAAGAGGCTGGGGGAAATAATAACCTAGAGAGAAAAAAGAAAAGAAAAGGAATAAAACATAAAAGAATATGCATCTTAGTGTGGCGAAGATATAAGAAATTTAAACTTGCAAGTGCAGGTATCACACGTGCCCGCCACAACAAAAAGTTTTAGGCCTCTCGGCGCGTGTATCACGTGCCAAGATATTTAGAGTTGCTGACAGGTCACGCATGTGAGAGATGCGCTTCCAGCTTTATATATATTTGTTCTGCCACCATGCTTAAAAAAAAAAAAAAACAGAAGAAAGAATAATAAACCTGAGAATTACGTCCATAGGCAACTCAACACGAAACAGCCGCACGTGGGAAGTCCATTGAGGGAGGAAAACCAGGGGTAATTCCTTCCCTGTTGCACCAAAACCATGGGCTAACCACATTCACTAGCGTTGATTTTATATTTATTAAGAGCAATCAGTCCAACAAAAATATTATTATTTTAGTATCTCCACGAGCCAGCCGCCTAACTTACCTACTTCCCACCGTCTTTATTTGCAGAAACAAGAGAGATTAACAGTGGAGAAAGCAGAGCAAAAACCAGGTTCCTTGATACAGAAAACTGTGGCTGACCCAAACTAAGGCCTCAGTTGCTAGGTTTTTGAATGACAAAGGCCATGCACTGAGCCTGTCGCTTGTTGTCGAAAGCCAGGCAACGGATGTAAGCATCTGGATATGCCTTTTTGCACTCATTGATTTCTTGGAGGACTTGAGAGGAGTCGGTGCATCCAAACATGGGGAGCTTCCACAATGTCCAGTACCTTCCATCGTAGTATCCTGGCATCCTGCTGTGCTCCCTGCGTACGCTTCCCACCTAACATTGAACATTAAATCACATAAAAAGAGGTTAAAATAAAGAATACCTATGCAACTAATACACAGATCAGATACATGTTGGGGAGAGAAGCTTAATCTTAGGCTGACCTCGTCGAATTCCAGGCAAGGGATCCATCCATTTTTCATCATGTAATCAATCTCCTTCGCAATTGAATCTTCAGAAAGAGGAGGCAGGTAGGACAGAGCCTCAAACTTTTTGTTGTTGATTGGGTTCCATGTCTATTTGAGTAGCAAGTATTGCGTGCAAGTAATACCAAAAGACAAACATCAGATTAAATTAAGCAGTAATAGAAAAGTAGGCAGTGGTTGATGACATACATGTTTCAGTCATATTACCTTCATACAAAAAGTCTTAGAGCCATTGGACACAGTTCTGCTGCTCCGTGCAACAGAATTCTTGGTAGCAAACGGCTGCTTTGTGGGGAGTGCTCTTAACCCATGATAAGCAGGAGCAACCACTGCAGGAGCTGCAAAGATTCCGGCAGACATTTTCTTTAAACTGTTTGCTAAGGGAGAACAGCAAAGAGATGTTGTCGTAGAAGTGGGAAAATTGATCAGCAGTATGGTTTTGGTAAGAGAAGCGGTTTGATAAAAGGACAAAAGAAGTTTGCTTCGGTGTTTGTGAGGTGATGTATGGATTGTTAAGGCTGTCGTCACAGGGAAGAGACAGTGGTTAAAAGGAGACGGAGAGTTTTGTTAAGACCTGTAGCTTTGCTTTCATCACCATTTCCTTCTTTTTTTCTTCTTGTCCTGGCTCATACACATACGGTATCAGGAAAAAGTTTGGGACCCACGTTGAGTTTCTGCAACCCCACTTGTGGACATCTTATAATAACCGACAGCTGACACCCTGATCTTGGTTTAAGATCCAAAACTTGGAGCATCTCTAATAAAAAATAATATTTAAAACAGTTAAATTGGTTACATAATTTTAGGATAAATATAGTTTTTTAAAAAGTTGTTTAAAAAAACTATTATATTTTAACATATTTAATTTATAATTATTTTAACATTTTGATAAAATTTAGTTGATTTGAAAAGTTATATTTTTAATTAATTAAATATTAAAAATAAAATTAAAAATAATTCAATTAAAAAAATAACTCGAGTTAGAATTAACTTGTTATACTCATAATAATTTTATTAAAAAAATTAAAAAAAATATTATTACAATGAATATGTTTTGATATTTTTACAAGATGTGTAGAAATAATATTTTTGTAAAAAGAATATTAAAATAACATTTTATTAAGCTTTTCACTTAAAGCATGAAAAATTAAAATTAAAATATATGTATAAGTATATTTTTTTAGCTCTTCATCTAGCACCTGGTTGGAGTTGCTCGCAGTGCAAGCGAAGCTGGATGGTTTAACTTGTTATTCACCATAAAGCTTATGCATCTGCATGGAAGGCATCTATTGATCTTTACACAATAAAGCATCCATATTTTTTATTTTTTTATTTTAAAAAATTCAAAAAGACTTCAAAATTTTATGAACTGCAGTTGCACAGCAGTACGACAATGGCTCCTGAATTTATTATGGGCCATGTCAGTCAGAAAAAACTTTTGAACCATGTTGAGGACCTCATTGGATCACAACTCTCCCTAATGACTGTCACCATGAACCAGAACCCATTACATTATGCAAAGAGAAACATAATGCCCCACCCGCTTACCCTTCAGCAATATCTCCGCTTCCATAACTGTTCCATTGATCTAGAACTTTCTCACATTTTATCTCCTGTCAAAGCTCGTTGTCTAAACTGCCAAGGTTCTAACTTCTAAACAGTAAAGTAAATCAACAAGTAACATTTTTGGGGAAACATTAATGAATGAGATGGATGCTATATTGTAAAAGGCAATGAATTCTGGCATTCTTACATCTCAAGAATGGCAAATGCTGATGATATATGTGAATGATGATGGTCTGGTGAAGAATGTTAATGGGGTCTAATTAAAGAATTACTGCTACACAGTCCCTTGGCGGGCTTTTGCGCAAGGACTTAATTTAACCTAGTCAAAGGTTGTCAATGCCAGAGCTTCATGCAGAACCCAGATGGCACAACAGATGATCTGCTGCTGGATATACATTCTGAAAAGGTGTCTACGATCTGTTCTGCGAGAGAAGCAGGATCTTCAATAAAAGTATCAACGAATGTCTTCACAACCCTTACATCTTGAGCTGTTGCTCTCAAGCCATACCAAGTCAAGAATTTCTGCCGGAAATTCTTCTCAATATGTCCTTCACACTCTAACCATCTGATGATCTTCACGTAATACTCAAAGTCCCTGTCTGAATGACCATTTGCCATACACTCCTCATCTCGCCATTCCCCACTTCTCTTCTTCGAATTGCTGCCATATTGGGGCTCCTCTCCTTTTCCAGACACTTTCACCATGTCTTTGTTGCTGGATTTGGACCTTCCATTTCTTCCTTGCCCATCCTTGAGCATTTCCAGCTTGCAGGGAGTAATGGGCAAGCCAGCTTCAGAGTTTCTCACAAATGGCACGCTTTCCATGGCAATTTGAACAGGGGTATCTGACCCATTATCTGTAATTATCTCCTCAATGATTTGGTTCTCTGACAAGCGCTTCTTATCAAGCATTTGCATATCAGAATTGAGCTTCGAGCTTACCATCTGTGTAACATGTTCCACGTCTAGCAAGGGAATTGCATCTGCTAGGACGTCAGAGCTATTTAAAGCACCATTAGATTTGTTGGCAGAAACAATTTTATCAGTGTCCTTGGAATAGGAATGATAATTGTCTGCTCGGTTGACAGTCTGATCATTGCATGGTGGATTATTATTTGTTTCATCCTCCACAGAGGATGGATTAGAGAAGCTGCTACAATTGGTATTTGGGCTTTGACTTCTTTCAACTATTGAATAGTTTGGGACTTCGTCCTGAGTTATGCCAGTCGAGCTGGTTGAGCACTGAACTTCACACATGCACAATTCTCTTACACCATTGAAAGGAACAACTTTAAAATGGTATTCTGTGGCTGGAGATAGACCTGCGACAACATATGTTGTGTTTGGTAAGAACAGTCTGCAAGTAGGTTCTGCTGGATAATCCAGATCATGACCATTACGATGCCACAAGGTATAACCAACAATATCATCAGTTGAAGAATCTTCAGAACTCAGAACCAAAGCAAGGGAAGTTGCACGTACATCTTCAAAGTTGACTGTGACTGGAGCAATCATTTTTGAATCTGCAAGGGACATGAGAACACATAAAGGTCATTAAAACTTCCCTGAAAAGTCAATACCCTGAAAAACCAAAATGTTGGACAGAAGAAAATATATTTCCAACAACCTAACAATTTTCCATGATCAAAAGTACCCATGTGTCCATGATGCAATATGGAATCATCAGTCTTTAGATAAAAATCTAACTTTTTTCCAAAATCAAATATATTTTACATGTTTTACATGAAATGTGCTCCTCGGCACTGTTCTCTAATGCATTCTGTTTTAGAGAAGGTCGCTTCATTGTCCAATTAAACTAGTTTTTCTCTATCAAAGAAATTCCTTTTGTCAAAACATGAAAAAACCAAAATCCAATGATTACCTTGCATATTTGGATCAGGCAACGGATGCAAAATGGTGTTTGAAAGCATTCTGTCCAGTGACTCCAAAGCTAAAGTGCAGAGTTTCTGAACCTCTGGTCCTGAAGAAAGCCTGTTGACAATACCTCTACCCATCTTTACAGGTAAGCCAATTAACGGACCCACTTCAGTTTCTAGCTTCTTTGCAGCTTCATCAACAATCTCATGAAGTTTTTTATACTTTTCAGTCCCATTCAGAAGTTTCTGACTCAAGGACACACGATAGCAAAGAATGTCCACCCTCCTGGTATCTTTAGCCATCATCAATTGTTTTCTCCAGCATCTGAATAATTTTCAAGAGACCAAATCAATCAGTCCAATTTTCTTGTCAAATTCAGGAATTTATGTTTGTGTTAATATGAAAGTTTTATCACGTGCCATTCAAAATCAGATATTGGAAAGAAAAGACATGAAATATTGGGAATTATTCTATATTGTGATCTTCCAAAACTAGCAGTACATATGGTTGAAGGTTTGTTACTTGCTCTAAATTCATGGCAGTCATAATTCTCAGGTCGCATGAAGAATTTATTTATCAATGCCCCATGCACAAGAATCAGATACTATTGTGGATATTCATGCTGGGTAGAGCGGGTGGTATTATGCAAGAGAAATAATTTATCAGCTCCAATAACCAAAAAAAAAAAAAAAAGAGCTGTCTCAAGCTGTTCATGCAACCAAAAATCAAATGACAACCTTCCCACAACCAGTAAATTGACCACTACCGCTATAAGGCATTAGTTTGTTAAAGATGACATGCATAACTGTATTTTTATTTTAGAGCTCTGATAATGGATGATTGGGGGTGGCGCAAAGAAAAAATGATTAGACACTTTACTTTGCTATCAGATGTGACATGATACCCGCAAACTATTTCAACATAAGAATTCAGAATTTTCATTGATGAAGGAGAAGACACGGCATCAGGCTGAAAGTACTTGTCCCAAGAATACCAAAAGTCAACAATAAATGTATCAAAAGAGAAACGCACCAACCAAATACAAATTCAGCACAATGCAAACGCCAGATGTGAAATGCAAACAAAATATGGGAGTAAATACCCTAGCAGATCGTTGACTTTCCCACAAGCAAAACAGCGGAAGCTCCCATCAAGTCTCCCATGATGTCCATCTTTCCCAATGCCAGAACTTTCATGTTTTAAGGCACAATCAAGATGGCATGACATGCAACATGCAACACCTTGAAAAGGAGGCTCTGAACTGCAAATTAACCACAGGCTGGGATCTTTGTTGTCATCATACTGATGACAGATACAACATGAACACCTCTTGCAAAATGTGTCATCTGGTCTTAAGATAGCTCTACATGCTGAGTTTTTGCAGTATACAGTATTGCCTTGATCACCGAGCCCATTGCTGGCTGCAAAATAGTGAAATGGAGTAGGCACTCGGGATGGGTTATCAGTTTTCCTGTGTCTTTTGGAAGCTCTATGAGTGGATGCAAGAGACGTTTCAGTCTCAAGGTCAGGTGAGGCCTCACACTCCCCAGATTGTTTTTCAGAGACAATTTTCAATAGGTGCTCTATGATTTTTAACTTTGTCAATCCTGTATATTTTCTTTCTTTACCCATCTCAGCACATAGGATCTGCAGAATCTCCTGACGGCTCCATGACTGTAGCCTTGCAGATGCACCTGGCCGCTTTGATAATTGATAGACAAGTTCTCTCTTTTCATTAATACTTAACTTGCTGCTTGTTGACGGATAAAGAGGGCCTCCTTTATAGCATGAAAAAGAAAAAAGAAATGCTTCAGGACAGACTTTAAATAATTTAAAAGAAGAATCAAAGAATCAGGAGACATGGTGTTATATTTGACGGGGAAAAGAGAGGGGGAGCTTCCTTTAACATTAAAGCATGCTTTACATTAGAAAGCATTATAAATCTTAAATTAGCAGTAAATTTGAATCACTTTGACCCATTTTCTTTATATGTCAAAACGGAAGAACACAGGAGGAAATGATGATCTTAAATGAAAGGCAGTTTAACTAACCACTTGTAACCAGGATGAAATCAACATGTTTCCATTAGTTAGAAGACTCATTTGAAAGCTTGATCTAAATTTCTTTTCCTTTCTCTAAATACATTTAAACAAATTGTTACCATTTTTCCATAAGCTACATCCAAACATACAAAAAACAAGTGGTTGACTTGCATTAAAAAATACATTTCATCTACATCAAATAATCCCAACAGTTTCACCAAGAATGCTCTGATCTAATAAATTAAAAATTCCCAATCATACATGCGTGAATCATAGAATCACACAAAACTTGATTTGACTATGAAATGCCTCTGCCCCTGGCCTTCCACAAAAGTCATTGCAGGAGTCGCTTCAAAAAATAGCGTGCCCGAAAGTGTAACAATCCATTATATAATATAAACTTGCTTCTTCAATACACAACAACCATACACAGTACGGATATATAAAATGCAGAGAAAGAAAAGAAAAGAGTTGCATTATAGAATCAAACAAAAAATGCAGTTTCACCCACCAAAATATATTTTTCATAAACGATAAGGAGACTGGTGATCACAAATTCAACAACGGCTATTAATCAACATTAATAAAGCAATATTATTTTGGCACAAACAAAAAACACAAGAAACGCTAATCGTACCCAAATCCTAAAAACGAAAATAACAATATTTCAGCAGAATGATCACGATGAAAATTACAAATCCACGGCAAGATTTTAACTTTAGCCCGTGAATAAACATCAGAAAAGAGAAACATTCAATGGTTGACATCATAAATCTCCCCCCAATCCAAAAAAAAAACAAAACCCAAGAGAAACAATCAAATCAAACACAATCAAATCAAAACACAATAAAACTTACCCTCAAAAGACAAATCCATTGCAGAATTATGAAAGAACAAAAACCCACTTAGCACATCACATTACCACCGTAACCCCAACCTGCAAAACAGAGAGAATTCCTAACACCCCATCACATAAAACAAAACTGGCCAGTACACAAATAAAGGAGAAAAGAAACTTTGTATAAACAATAAATAACAAACCCATATAGAAGAAAAAAAAAAGAAGAGAAATTTATGCCTTTGTTTTGTAACATAGAGAGAAAAGGAGGGGGGGAAGGGGATAAGAGATACCCAAAGAAAGGGCACTTGGGAATTCGACCACAGCTAGCGAATCCATGACTTATAAACCCTTGCGTTCTCTTCTCTCCTCTATATAGCTGTCTAAAAAAATTAGATAAAGCAATATTACCTCTCTCTTTCTCAATCTATCAAGCAGGAGTAGTTTTTTTTGTGAGTGACTGTGTGTATGGGTCCTCCTTTAGTTTTCAGGACCCAAACCAAAGCTGTGCAGTGAAAGGAGATTCGAGATGGAGTTGTTTTTGTTCGAGATCGAGAGAGAGAGAGAGGCAGAGGAAATAAAGGGTGTTCCAACTAAACAAGTCCCATGATGGAAGGGCGCTATGCAATGCGGCTGCATGTCATCTTCTTTTCTACCCTCTCCACCAGTGTCCCTTCTTATATTTTATCCTTTTCTTTATATTTTTCCTTGTATATTTCTTTTTATTTTCTCTTCCCATATATATATATATATATATATATATGTATGATTTCAACCAAATATGGTCGAGTGGCAATAACTAATACAAGGTTGTGCCACAGAGATGACTGTCGAGCGTGGGAACAATATCCCTCAAGCTCTATCCAAAGTAAAAAGTAAGAAGTACTTTTGATTGCAAATAGGACCGAACAGAAAATTACATGTTGATAACTTGACTTATGCTACTCTTCTTTACCTATACTTAACTACCAATGTCAAATCTTCAGCTGTCATCCATGTCTTTAGTGTCCCAAGGCCAACAGTGTCATCATATTCAATGTGGTGACATATTGGCCTGTTTCTTCAGCTTTTTTTTTTTTAGTTTAATGCTACACTTGTTTACAGCAATTTATTGGCATTTCTACATCATCTATTTCCTGTTTCTGCTCACGCTACTGAGTGATGAAAAGTGAATGCTTTGTGGACGTTCATAATAATTAAAAACGGTGTGGTATTGCGGTCTAATCTAATGTAGAATGTTTTTGTTATTACATTTAGTACTGTAGTAGCTATTATTATTGTAATTTTTAAAAAATATTTTTAGTTAATGTTAATTTGATATTTATGTATATTTGGTTAAAATTATTATTGAGATTAAGATTAAACAAAAAAAATTAATATTTAAAATTAAGATTATAAAATAATTTTAAAAAATATGTATTAATATTAATGGTTTTTAATTTAAATATTATAGATTTAATTATTGTTATTACATTATGGAATAAATAATACTTTATATAAGATATTTTTTATTATTCTATTAAACTATTTACAATTTCATCATATATAAAATACATCCGACAAGTACTATAATTTTTTTAGTTTCTTAAGCATGCAACAATATCAAGTAAAATATAATTAGAAACAAAATTAAAATTGCAATCAAATTTTGTAAATATTACGTTATCAAGTAATCTCTATCTAGTTTATATAGTGTCATTGAATAATGTTAAACACTAGTTTTTCAAGTAAAACACAATTAAAAATAAAAAATAATTTTTTATTTTTTATTTTACTTAGTCAAACCCAGTTCAACCTGAACTTTGGATTGGATCCGACCCAGCCAGGATTGGTCCGACCAGAACAATGGAGCAGGCAACATTATGCTATATTATTCATACTAATTTTACTATTTACTAAACAGTGCTATTAATATGAATAATGTGCATGAAACAATAATTATTTGTTTTTATTTCTCCTCCATTTTTCTTTACTAAATAGGTTGCGTTTGTATTTTATTTTAAACAAAACGCAAGTGGCAACCTCTTAAACAAATGTTATCTTAATCTAATTATGTTTTTTTAAAAAATATATAACTATTTTAATTTTAATTGATTTTTTTATTTTTGGATCCTTTTACCATATTAATATTAAAAACAAATTTTAAATAATAAAAATATATATTATTTTGATACATTCCAAAAAAAATTACTTTGAAAACCCACATTTATCTCATCTTCGAATATGTCCTTACACATCATTTGACATTGCTGTTTAATCACATTTTTAAAAAAAATTGAGTGTTTTTAGCTTCAAACTAATTTGTTTAAATTATTTTAATTTGATAATGTTAAAAATAATTTTTGAAAAAAAATATTTTAATATATTTACACATAAAAAAAGCTTTAAACAATAACTTCCATCCCACCTTGTACACAATATTAAAATCAAGTTATTACATTACAGTTACTTTTTGGGAGCCGAGACTGTAAAAGAAAAACGAGAGAAATTTGGTGTGGAGGTGCTTTCAGTCGAACGATAATATATGATAATTTATTAAATGTATTTGCTTACACAAAGGACAAGAAGCAAGGAGAGGGGTACATTTGTCAATTCAAAGCAAGTGGGCCCAAGAAATATAACAAGGCCAAAAGGGCAGGGCCGTACATTATTTCTTAAAGTCTGTTCCATATATGCACAAATGATAGTGCTCCCCATGCCACCCATTTGCTTTTGGGCGTGTTATTTTATTGGACCTCAATATAATAATAATTATGCTTTCTTTTTGGTAGGTGCGTTATCTGCATCCAACAAATGTAAATTGCCCCCTCCTTCCCGTTTATTATATTATATTTTCTTTTCAAAAATATTTATTATATAATTAAGTGGAAAGGAGGGATCATGCAATGAAACCCTTGGGTGTATACTATTATTAATCCCAAAAAGAAACCAATAACTTGGAAGGATAGGAATATCCAATAGCACGCAGCTTTCACTTTCTCCATGATGGTGCGGCGGTGCCTCAGAATGCCACGAACTCTTTTATTATTATTATAACCGTGGCTACTATTATTTTCCACAAAGTAGAAGGCTTTTTTTCCGACATTACGAAGATGAATTAATTTGAATCTCCGAATGATTTATTGATAGCTGAAACATAGTTTAGTTGTTGAACGAATATCATTTAGTTGAAACTAGATAGGTGTCAAGTGACATATTTTATTCTTAATTTAAAAAAATTGATGTTTACACTGTTACTGTGTTTTAAAATAAATAAAAAATCTTATAATTTGAGTTATAAATCATCTTAATCCATCAATCCAATAAAATAATTTGATTTGATTATATTATAAAATAATAATAATAATAATATATTAAATCTACAAAAAAAAGTTATAGAAATAACCCGCATGAAAGAATACTAGCCAAGAAAAAAAATTATTACATTTAATTCTAATGAAAAACTCATAATTTAGGTTGTGATGTTGAGTCATTTTTATAAAAAACAAATAAAAATAATAGAAAAATCCAATATTTAATAAACTTAATATTAAAAATTAAAATAAAAAAATTAGTATAAAAAATAAAGACTTACAGCAATCTAGGTTAACATTTAATATATGTGACCCGGGTCATGATATTGGAATTAGAACATTGAAAAATATCATATAACCTAATTTTTAATTAATTTAATATTAAAAAATAAAATTAGAAAATAAAATAAATTTTAAAAAGGTAACCAAATAAAAAAAAATTATAAACAATAAAAATAAAATTTGATATTAAAATAAAATGATGGGGTGAAATTGAAAATAAATTAATTAAAAATATATAAAAATAAATAAATAATAAAAATAATAATGATTATATTTGATATAAAAATCAAATAAAACTAAATGTTAAGGAATTGAATTGAAAAAAAAACAATAAAAAAGATTCAAAAGGAATACAACGAATGAGGATTACAATAAAAAATACTGATTTGTCCCTAAATCCACTTAATAATTACAAAAAAAATAAAAGAATTAAAAATAAAATCATTGCACGCTACCATAAGAAAATTAGATTTTAATAGTAATTTAGATATTTAAATTTTCAAATTAAAATAAAATTTTGAGAAATACCATAAAGGCAAGTTAAATGAATTTTGGTTATGAAGACTATTTAGTAATTTACACTAGCATAAGAAAATTAGATTTTAATGGTAATTTAGATATTTAAATTTTCAAATTAAAATAAAATTTTGAGAAATATCATAAAGGCAAGTTAAATGAATTTTGGTTATAAAGACTATTTAGTAATTTCACCATACAATACAAATATAATGACTGAGATGTCTCTAGTTAATTTGACAATGACAAATTAATCTGAATAAAAAAATTTGTATTATCCCTTAAAACAAGTTATTTAGTTTTATTTTAGAAGAAAAATTAATCATCTTATTGTGTAAATCCACAATGAAATATAAGTGTGCATGGTAAAATACTGATAATTTTTAGCTTTTGTTTTAATTTAGGTTTTGTTTGTTATTAGAAAGTATTTTTTAAAAAATAGTTTCTATGAAAAATTGATTCTTAGAAAGTGAAATTTTTTATGATATTTGGTAGTATCATGAAAAATAATTTATAAATTAATTTAATTTTATTAAAATAATGAATACCAAATTTGATAAGTAAAAAATTTCAAGAAAGATAAAATTAAAAAAATCAATTTTATAATTTGTTTTCAAATAAAACATATAGCAATGAAAATAATGGAGACAAATATGATAGATAAAAAAGTTAAATAAAAATAAAATTGAAAAAAATCTAATTTCATAAATTATTTCAAATAAAAAATAACAATAAAAATATGAACCAAATATGATAGATAAAAAAATTAATTAAAAAAATAAGAGAAAAAATAATAATAAAAATAAAAATAAAGACTAGAGTTGATATAAAAATCAAATTTTAAAAAAAGAGGCTGAAAAAAATTAAAAAGAATTCAAAATAAAATATATATCACGAATAAATTTGATATAATTAATAAATAACAAAATATTTTTTAAATTTTCATAATTTTCAGAAAGTTTTTCTACCTAAAATAAAAGTAAAATACTTGAAAATCAAACTAAATTTTGCTTTACTTAAAAGTGTTTTTTTATTGATCAATTTTTTTAATAATAAATAAATATCGAAAAATTTGAAAAATAATTTTAAAAAAATAATTTTCAATAAAATAAGCATGGCTTTAGCTACTCAAATTTTCAAAGAAAAACTATTTTCTACACATGAAGGAGTTTTTTTTTTTGAATGAAAGAAAATTTAGTTTTTATTAGAAAGATAAGATGTTTTTTTTTTGGCATTCCATAGCTTAACTTTAAAATTTCTTAACTTGATTTTTTATCTATCCCAAGTTTAAAATTAAACTTTATAAGAGTGATCTTAATGTAATAAAAAATATGATTTAATTTTAAAAAATCAGCCTAGTTTTTTTTTAATATTAAAATAATGATATATTGAATTAAGTTAGGTTTTATAACTTGACCGGTCACGTCAAATCTATGATTATAGCCATGAACTTTAATAAGTTTTAAAAAAAAATTATTTCTTAAAAACTATTTTATACTTAACTATACTATAATAAAAATAAATGTTTATAAAATTAAATACAAAATAGACATAAACTAAATATCAGAATATTTATTTGAAATTGTAATAACTTAATCAAAATTATTTATAAAAACAAATTTAAAATTAAGTTAATATAAAAGATGAAATTGAAAAAAGAATGCTAGAAAAAAAGGGAATAAAAAAAAAAGAAAACAAAAAACACCACCTCACAGTGAGGGATTTTTGGTATAGAGAATAATAGGCTTTTGAATACTTTCAATGTATTGTATTGTATGTGAAAACCACAATCAAGATAATATGTTTATACGTGAATGTCGTATATTTAGCCCAATTATAAGTAGAAAAATTCCAATCATTTGGCATGTGATATCAGCGCACAAGTGGTTCAAAAACAATAAACATATTAATGCAGCAGCTTGCTAGAGGTGATCACTTCATGATTCTCTCATTTTCGAATTATTTAAAAGCGAGAAGGTGACAAATTGCATGGTTTTTTATACATACTCCATAGTCAGGTAGATTGTGCTTTGCACGAATATGTCTGCTTCTGAGGCTTAATAATGGATATCTTCCCGGTGCTTGAGGTCGTGTTCCATCGAAAACCAGCCTATTGAATTTTATATCAGGCTGCTGATCGTGAAGCTTCCCAACTTTTGTTTCGAGGACAAAACAATAGATCATAGTGTAATAATATTCGACTGTCAAAAAATATAATTTAAAATTAGAATATATTAAAATAGTTGATACCTAATTTTGTAATATATATTTAAGAGTATATGAGCTATTAAGAATAAAATTGTAAGGCATGAAAGACAGGTTGAGCTGAACCAAAATAAATAATATACAGAAGGTTGGATCACATCATTATATTTAATATCAGAACTGACCTCACTAACTATCAGATAATGTCAAGGCGGTCATTAGACTCTTTAAAAGGGTCAGATTGTAAAATTTTATATCGACAAGTGAGGAATTGGTTACTAGTCTTATTGGTAGTGCTGATTGTTGATCTGTTGTACGGGTTTAGGGCCTGTGAAATGTCAGGAACAAAACCGTGAGGCGTGGAAGCCGGGTTGGGCTGAGTTAAAGCTGATAATATATAACAAGTTGGGCCAGACTATTATATATAGTTTTTTCCATTTAGTTATGCGGGATCAATATTTTTTTCATCCTCTTTGATTTTTTTTCAATTTTTTTGTTTTTTTGAGCTAACGTATAACAAAAATGAAAAATTAGGGTATTTTAAACTCTAGAAATAAAAAGCCATAAACAATAGAAGATTTTAAACTAAAATTATAAATAAATTTATAAATAATCATTCACAAACTACAAAGTTGTTTAAATAAATAAATAGAATAAAAAATTATTTTTTATATCTAATTGGAGCATATCCTTAGCCTTATCTAGTGCTAGCATGCTACTCTTACAAAGAACATGGCCTTTTATAAAACTCCTTAAAAAACTTTTAGCTGAAACTAATGATTGATAATAAGTTGCATCAATTTTTATTAGAAAAGTTATTTGATGCATCCAAACCTTTTCTTTGACTTGGACTTTTCAAATTGCATCCAAATCTATCCTTTATTTGCATCGATATCAAAGTAGATAATGATATGAGGAACAACACTAAATATATGAGATATTAAAAATTATTGTGGAAGGGCAACGAGCACCAACTAAGGATTACTTGCTCTAATGGTTGACAAAGGTTAGTCGAGGAGGGAGAACAAATGGCTTAGAAATTGAATGTTTATGAAAAGACTTAAAGAGCTACTATTTGGATTAGCTAAAAAGCTTGAATTTTCCAAGCAAGTTATTGTCCATGGTTCTTGTTCTCACACTTTGGTAAATTGTAACTGACATACCATGTTAGTTGTTCAAGAAGATGGAGAAAACATGTTTTTTCATGCAGGAATGATGATATTTCTTGTGATTAAAACAATCATAACTACACCGATAGGTTTTGATATAAGAGACAATGAAATACCATCTACGAGAAATACATTTTTCACCTTCTCATTGCCCTCACCATTTAAGAATGCAACTTAAATAACAATACTATAAAGACCAACCTTATTAGGGTTAATGCTCTTGCAAAAAATCCTTCCCAATAAAGAAGCTTGGCAATAGCTACTATATAGTAAAATTATCTGTAGCATGTGGGTAAGTGGTGTTTGGGTCAAGAAGTCATCACCTAATTGTTTGGTTTAAGGTCATTATAAGACTCAAGTGTATTGATCTTATCATAAATTATAGAGTAAGGGATTGGTTGTGGTTAAAAAATGTATGCACATCCTTAATGTACCTTATTAGAGGTAAATTGAATTGTGTGATCTTTGTATGATTTAAATATTTTTTTATGAACTTTTAATTAATGGTCAATTTATAGCTTAAGATGAAGATTTACTTTTATGATTAAATTTGATACTTTAAACTTATTGTAGGTTTATATACCTGAATAATTTCTTATGAAAAAAGTTTATATAGATGCCCTGACAAGGTACACCTATCTTGAAAGGCGAAAGGATTTTTCATAATTTTTATATTATAGTGAAAAATATTTTCAATTAAAATTAGTGAATATCCAAAATAATTATAATAATTCTCTAGTTAACTCTTGATATTTAAATATCATCTTACTTATACGTCTAATATTTATACTAGAATATTTACCTTAATTTTTAGTGAATAAAAATATATCAAATAAATTTAAATTTCTTAACCTTTACAATAATAACATGCCTACTTGCTTGTGTTTACATGTCTAATTTATAAATAATATGTCTGTCTAATAATTTTTCATAAAACAAAAACTCAATTAGCCTAAGATATTTTAATTAGCATCCAAACAACTACAACTACAACAACAAAGTTTTACTCTTAATTTTTATTTACCATTATAGATAGTTATATCTTTTTTATAAAATGAACCTAAACCACTGCATATAGAGAGCTAAAGGGTGGCATTTTAATTTGAGCGAAAGATCAGGGACATTATTGTAAGGATTTATAGCAAGAGATAAAAGTTATTAACTTCATAATAAGTAAAATTAGAGTTACAGCCTCACAGAGGGTTAATTCGATACCATATTTAATTTAAAAAAATTAAAATAATATTATTTTAGTTTTTATAATAAAAAAATCAAAGGTTTTTTATTGGTTCAGTTGGGTGTTGGAATAAGTTAGATTTTTTATTAAGTCAACTCTCAAGCTATTTTTTAAAACCTGGCCCTAGCTAGATCTTGAATTTACTTACAAAGCTTAGCCGGGTTTAACAATAATGTATATGATATAAAATAGCTAAATAAAATGGTCTACATTATTAATGTAGGTAAATTGTTCAAAAAAAACTAAAAAAACTACCAAGACATAAAAAATTGTGGATTGAAATATTAATGGGATAATGTCATCATTTTCACATGACTTGTTGGTCATTATTGAATTGATTAAGGTAAATCGATCTTATGTTTATTTTTTTAACACAATAAAATTGCTTAATTATCCTTAAAAATAATAATAATTAAGCTGACATTGAGGCTTCTTCATCTTTTTCTTTTTCAAGCGTAGTAAATTAACAGAATTATTTCTTTAATCAAAAGTTATTAAGCCAACATGCAAGGGCATTTTGTATTTTCAACATGGTTTTTGGTTATTATCAAGTTGAACGATGGGTAATTTGACATTTTAATAAATATAAATATTATTTATAGAAGAAAATGATTAATGTGTGCAACACACGCGCTAACAGGTGAAAGGTATCCATGCTATTCTCGTGACATCTTCCTCGTGGAAAAACAGTAACTTCTAAAATAGTGTTTGAATTATCTTGGCATCCCTTCCATCCTTACTCGATATGTGTGACCAACAGACCTCTAGTTCGACATCAATAACTTTTTTGTTTTATTCTTTTGTCTTCCCCCTCGATTTACCCGTCTAACCTTTCAACTCCCTTTAGTTGTTTAAAGCAACCCTTTTATTTTAAATTTGATTTTTATTCTTTTAATTATTACTTAATTTAATTTAATTTAATTTATAAAATTAAAATTGTTTTTCAATTTCATCTTTCATTTTTTTCATTTATCATATTTGATTTCCATTCTTTTGATTACTATTTTTTATATATTTTTCTTGATTTATTTTATTTTTTAATTTTTTCTCTCATTATTTTATTTTATTTAATTCTTATACCATATTTGGTCCTTTTCATTTCTATTTTTTTTATATCTTTTTCTTAATTTATTTTAACTTTTAATTCCATTCCTTATTCATTTGATTACTACTTTCTTTTAATTTTAGATGATTGAGAATTTTATTTTCTGATTTTTTTTGTTTGCCTTCTATGTGTCTTAAATTTCATTTTTCATGTACTCAATGTGTCTTAAATTATTCCAAGATTTAATTTGTTGATTTTACATGGGAAAGTTTGATATTATTGTAGAGAAAAAGTAAAAGACCATGGATCAAATTTGATATTAACAATATTTGGCCACTTGTTTTCAAAGTTTAATGTCCAGTAAGCACATCAATCTATACTTCGATCCCTCAATTTTCTTTTTCTTTTTCATTTTTATTTGGTCTTTATTTTTGTATTTTTCATTTCAATCCCAAATATTATTTGTTTTACACTTCAATTTCTAGATCTTAAGAGAGAAGAGAGAAAACTACTAGAAACATTTGAAGTAAAAGAAAGCTCTTAGGTAGTTGGAAAATAGATTGAATGTCAAAAAGTTTTTATTTGATTTGATTTTGATTTTTTAAACTGATTAGAATACATTTTATTGTTATAATGGGGTTATAGAGCTTTATATGAGTGTTCTCATGGTTTTGAATGAAAAGACAAGTGAAATATGAGTTTTCAAGGTCCAAATACTTGGACACCACATTTTCAATGATCGAAAAAGATGTATATGAATGAAGGAACCTTAATAAAATATTTTAAAAAACAAACATTTGGAGTTGACAACACGTCATTCTTCTATTAAAAAAAATAGTAATGCAAGCCTATATTTCTAGGCCCTGCATCATCCAACCTTTAAGAAAAAAAAATAGGCTCGTCAGCCTGTGTTTCTAGGCCCAAGCATAATTCGGCTTGCATGTAGCCCAAATATATCTATACAACTCATGTGCTTTTGACACTTCAATTCCTTTTGTTTTCTTTCTATAGTTTATAATTTAATTTTTTTAAATAAATTTTTTAAAATGATTATCTAATTATATCATTATTTTGAAACAATATCAATGTTTTTAATGGTTATATTAACAATTGATTTCTAAATAATTATATATGAGACTAATAAGCATAATGTTCTAAATTAGTATAAAATATCTATTTTTAAAATTGTTATTGTAAATTTCTTATATAATTTGTCTCGAGTTTATTAGAGTTTTTTTCAATATATTTGTATTAAAATTATCATATTATTATTATTATTATTATTATTATTATTATTATTATTACTATTACTACTACTACTTGTTTTTAAATTATGATAAGTTTTTGTTTCAAAACAAAACTTACGATATGAAGAATTATAAAAAAAAAATGCCTTAATAAGGAAAAGATTTTTATCAAGAGATACTCTTTTTGTACTTATTTTGAATTGTTTGGGCTTTTTGGACATTAAATTTAATTTCATACAGAAACCAACACTTAAGTTTTTCTACAAAATTTAAATTATTACTTTTGTAATGAAAATTCATTTTTATTTTTATATAATTAAATAAAAAGAAATTTTAAAGAGTGCCTTCCATCTCCGTATAAAATATCTTTACATACATTTATCTTTCAGCTTCTCATTTTAATTCTTAATTGGCATTAACAATTTCTTTTTATAATTTATTGATTTATGTTATTTTTATTTTTCTCATTAAACATAAAAATTAATTTTTCAATTCTTAATTAAAATTATTAATTGTCCAAAAAGTATGTGTTCATGGTACTTGTACATTTTTTTATTGTGCTAAAAATTCATTTAAAATCTTATACACAATATAACTACCATATCAAGTTTAATTGGTAGTTGCTAGCATGATGTTTGTGCTTTGTTTTCAAACTAAACTATTTTTTGTGTAAAAAATAATGTTCAAATGTTGAAATAGGGATAAAAAAGATATAAAAACTAGTTATAATTAACAAATTTGTAATCATGCTAATTAGGGTTGAGCCAATTCGGGATATTCTTCCAAACCCATAACCCATATCACGTGATTGGAATAACTTAATAAAAAAATAAAAAAAAATTATAATTTTTAAAAACAAAACATGTTAATTTTTCAAACTTGTAACACAAGTCATTAGATTTAAAACACCCGATTTGGAAAAACTATGAAATTTAATTCTCAATTAATTAAATATTAAAGGATAAAATTGAAAAAAAATAATTATAAAAAGGATTTTAAAAATAACAATTAAAATAATAAGAATTAAAATAAATTTTATATTTAATTGAAGGGTTAAATTGAAAAAAATTAATTTAGTAAAAGAGGAAAATGAGGATCAAAATTGATATAAAAAATAAAAACAATGTTGTAATTAAATGGAGAAATTAAAATGAATAATAACTTTTATAAAAAGATCAAGAAAAAAAATTACAAATCATAATAAAAAGAACCAAATTAAAAAACATAATACCATCAATTAAAATTGAAATCACTAAAACTTTTACAAAATGACCAAAGAAAAAAACTTAGAAAGTCAAAGAATGATGATCAAATTAAAGAATATAATATTTGATAAATTAAGATTAAATGATAAAATAAAAAACAAATAAAGCTTATACAAAGGGGTCAAGATAAAAAAAAAAATTGAAGTTGAAATATAAATAATCAAGAGAATCAAACTATAATTTTTGAGGGAAAGAGAGAGAAAAAAAAATTCATTGATGTGAAATTAGACTATTACTAGTGACACTCGTCACACCAACAGGAAAAAAACACTGTAAATTTTCCAACAATATAATAAAAATGTATTTTTATATGTTAGGAGACACTACACTTTTCACCTAAAAGGTGCAGACACCTCTCATGCATATCCTAGAAAAAGAGAAAAAGAGGAAGAGAAAAGTTTATTAATATTAAATTATACCACTATTAGTGACACTCGTTTGCACCAACAAGAAAAAAACATTGTACATCTTCTAACAACACAATAAAAATATATTTTTATATGTCAGGAGACACTTCACTTTTCATCTGAAAGGTGCAGACACCTCTCATGTATACCCTAGTAAGCCAATATTGCATGCATTTTTTTTATTTAGCCATATATAAAATTGCTCATGAACTGACTTTATAATTTAAAAAATTATTATAAAAAAATAAAAATACTTATTAATCAAAGATTTAATATTTTTTTTATTTTAAACGTAGCTTTGTTGTGGTACTGTATATTTTAGTTATTTATTATTTTTATATTTGGATAAATACTAACTTATTTCTTAACTTAAATTATAATAAAAAAACTATTATGAAAATACAAAAATATAAAAATACTAAATTTAAATTTTTTATTTTTAAAATACTATAGTTATTTTACTATGTAATTAAAATAAAAAAAATTATTTATTTGTCCGGCTCCATTTGAAAATAATAAATATAACACGTGAAAAGAATTCTGTACAAGTGAACAATGTTTAGAAGCGTGAATCCACATTTATATTCCAAAGTGTTTTAGGTTACTTTAATGGTATTAAAGGAAGTGTCATGCCTAAAGAAAAGCGAAAAGACTCTTAAGAGACAAGGAGATGAGCCAATGAGGTGCCGCCAACATGATAAAATTCTTCAAACAAAACGAAATGAAAATATGAATTGACAGCGCCTAATGCTCTTTCTAGTAATTCGCCACCTGGATTTCGAAAATGGCTAATAATGCTTGTTAATAATCATTTAAATCACATGGCCATCTTACTCGGTCAATTATGGGCTTCCACGTCAATTGCCCCCCTCATGATTGCCCTTCAGCTTTTGTATCTGTTCCAGGCAGGCAATCTTGAGATGAAATTATTTACCGATGACTAATCCCCCTATGGATCCACCAATGCTAGATCGACACCGCCATGAGACGCTAATCGACTTTTCCACTGCTTAAGTTAATATTTTCCATGGAAAAATAGTTCTAACTAGATGATTGTCAGCTATTACGCGGGTTTGATTAAGAAAAAAATGTAATATAAAAAAATGGTTAGACATTTCTCCACCAGAAATTTCTTTTGAATCAACTCAGAATTGATTGATTGATTTGATTTTGTAAAAATATAATTTATTTTTTAATAATTTTTTTTATAAATATTAAGATGATAATACATTAAATTAATTCAATTCAAGTTAATCTCAAATTATAATATTATTATAATTTTATAAAAATTATAAAAGTTAATTTCTAATAAATTTAATGTTGAATAATAAAATTAAAAAAATACGTAGAAAAAATAACAAAATTCAACTTAAATTAATCTATCAAATATGTAATTTGAGTTATGAGATTAAGACAATCTAATAAAAAGCTTATTGAAATAAGTTATGAAGTTCAATTACTAATTAATTCAATACTGAAAGATAAAATTAAAAAAAATAAAAATAACACATAAAATGACTACTTCAACCTAGTTTAATTTACTAAATTCATTACTCAAGTCATGAAACATTACTAATCTCATAAAATTTAAATTAAAACGTACTACGACATATAATTTTTAATCAGTCTAATATTAAAAGATAAAATTTTAAAAAAACTCAAATTAATTGAGTTAACTCATAAAACTTGTAACCCAAATTACAAAACTTAGATAACTATATTGAAGTTAAATTAAAAATTATAAAATTTAATTTTTAATAAATATAATTTTCTCAAACTTCTTTGTATTGCTGAATTAGTTTGAGGAGTATTTGTAGGGTGTTTCTTAACTTTAACTGAGTTGAAAAAAATAGTTTTAAGTTAAAAATTTATTAATGATGGGCAAAATCTAGACTAATAAATAAAAAGTAGATGAAAGGTTTTTTATCCCTTTAAATGATATAAAAAAAGCATATGGGCTTAAGATGTTCCGTTTAAAGGCCTGCAAAGTTAGGTTATTTTTTTGTTCTTTTTTATTTTTTTAGATATAGATTTATATATAAAAAAATACTCAATTCAATTAAATTTGTAATATGAATTATAAGTTTGATGAGTTAAATTATGTTATTTAATTTATTATATTTTTATTTAATATATTTTTTATCCCTTAATTTTTTTAAAAAAATATAATTTCATTAATTTTTACCAATTTTTTTTCTACTTCAGTCTCAAATGTGTACCATGATTGTCTTCACATATATTTGATTTTAAAAACACTTTTAAAATATAAAATCAAATAATCTCTGGGGAGACTTTAATCAAAGTAGATCTGATTTTATTCCTCTATAATTTAACCCAGTCAAATCAAGACAAAAGCTTGCTAATCACAAATGGATGACACTGAGGAGAAATTGTCGTGGCCATTAATAAGAAGTCACTAAAAAAGGTGGAATGGACTTAGAAAGGAAGCATCCCCATGCAACGCATCCGCTGAAAACAAGAGAAGGAATCCTTTTCGTTGTCTTTACTGTGCAAAGAACCGCAAAGAGAGCATCAAAAGTCGTGAGGACTCCACAAAACAATGCTTTTTTATACCTGAAACATGCATGGCAAGAAGCCCGCTTTTTCAAAACTAAGCTTTCAATTTTTGGAAATTTATCGATTCTTGCCAAGGAAGGATTGCATCTGGACATGGCTTCCTTAACTTTGATCTTACTAAAAGGAGTCCAAATTTAGGTAGAAAATGTTATTAAAAATACAAAACTAACCACGTAGGGTGATTTAAATAGCAAAAACAACGTTTGAAGAATCAAATTTCAGAGTTTTTCGGATCTTGGCTGCTTGTAACGAGCCATCCCGGACAAATTATGATTGTTTTCATAAAATTACAAGTCAAATATGCCCCAACTATTTATTTGCCCTCTTATAAGTGCAATTATTATCATCATATAAGGGTATGCTTGGCATTATATTTTAAAAATGTTTTTTAAAAAATTAATTTTTTTTATATTTTCAAATTATTTTAATATACTGATTAAAAAATAATTTTTTAAAAATAAAAAAAATATTATTAATATACTTTTATAAATAAAAAATATTTTTAAAACCAACCAGAACACATTCACAACCACGCTATAAATCATCAATCTCCACCACTCCATTTTCATTGCTTTAATGGTAGCATCCCATCAATATTTTCATCGCTACTATATTTTTCTACGTTATTCCTTATCAAGTATCTAAATATATGTTCCATATGGAGGATAAAAAGTATCGTAAAGCAAAGAACTGCCGAATGAATGGGCCATGATGCCGAATGGTGGGGGACCTTACACCGGTGTAAACCACAATTTACAAATAAAAAGCCGAGGGCAAGACTACCGAAGGCAAAACGGTGGTCTTACTTGAACTCATTTAGGTCATTAGAGACCGAATCGACTGACTTTTCATGGCTTGTTTTTCATAGATTAAATTAAATAATTTAATAAGTTGGCCAACAAAAAAAAGAAAGAAAAGGAAGGGGCCTTCTTGTGGAAAATGTTAGTCCTTTTTATTGGGCCGAGGCCTTTTGAATGGCCTAGGGAAGGAATGGCCCCATTCATGGGCTTACTAAGATCTGGGCTTCATATGTTCAAGAATGAATTCTCTTTTATTCTCAATCTCAAGTGCCTGGCCTCCTCGAACCAGTATCTTCTCCATCGGTTTGTATGGCTTAAAGCCTTCCAAGAACATCCACAAATATTGTTGAATAAGTGAAATTAATAATCTGCAAGTAAATATAATTAGAAACCAAGAGAAATCGTAAGAAAAAATGGAGGGTTTTAGTGTGCATTAAAAATAAATATTCCAAGGAAATATTTAATTGGAAAATGTGTTATTATTATTGTAATTTTAGCAAATTTAATCGTAGGAGACATATCTAAGAAATGTTAGGATGATTGAAAAGAGAGAGAGGGCATTCTATTATTGTTGACATTTAAAAAAGAGAGAATATTATAATTTAAAGGAGCTTTAATAATAAAGAAAAACAACCTTTCGGCAATACACCAACGAGCAATATTCTTGGCATAAGCAAATGGGTTTCTTGAAATGCAATTTGGGAAACAGTAAAGGAAATAGTGGGGGGAATATGTTGAAATGGCCTTGTGCCTGGCCTATATTAAGAGATAAGGGCCTTCAGTGTATGCCTTCAAAGCCAGGATCGGGTGCCTCGACCCTTTTTATTTTTTATTTTTTCACTAAAGAGGTGGACGGCTTGTTATATACTCGTTTTAATTTTTATTTATTTTTTAAATAGATAGATGTTGTATCATCTTTTGCGACAAAAGACGATCATTCACCCATTTTAGCTTAAGAAAATAATAAGTAAATGTCGTGTGTTGTGGCAAATGTCATCCAAGAAAAATGAGCTGGAATTTTTTAGATTTAAAAATTTAATTTTCAATATATTTTCTCCCTTTCTACGTTTTTCAACAAGTTAAAGGTTGGAAAACATCTCCATTGATTTGCTTTTAAGAAGATGAACCCATTGATATCTTTCATTTTAGTTGTTGGAATGTAGTAAATTGATAATTTTTTCTCTTATTTGCTATTTTTCTAAAAGTTTTTCTCTCTTATTTTATAATAAAAATTTTAAAAAGAAAAAAATTAATTTCGGGACCAAAATAACTTTTCGTGTGGATTTGAAATTGTCCATTTTTTAATTCTCTCTTTTAAAATTTTATTTTTTTTAATATAAATTTCACGTATTAGTCATTAAATGGGGTGTAAAAAAGCCAAATAACAAGAAAGTAAAGATATAAATGAATAAAAAGGTTGATATGATTCCTTGTTCATATAAACAGTATTTCCACCTCAATTTGGATTGGTAATCAGCGTGGTGGAGAGAAATAAAGCAATTAAAAATGGAAAATAATCCCTTAAGAGTAAATTTCTTATTTCTCTAATGTTTCACTTATGAAGTGTTTTTTTTATATTTTCTATTTACCTCACACCTAAAAATTAAATCTTCATTTAATTTTTCAAATAATAATAAAATTTTCCCTTTCCTTTTCTCCAGCTCTTTCTTGTCATTGTAAACCTCATCGATATAATAAATGATTAAAAGGATAAGACAAAATTGTTTTCGGTAAGAAAAACAAAGGACGCAGAACAAGAATACAAATTCAGTGGGAGAAAACAGTAAAAGAAATAGTGGAGGGAATATGTTGGACTAGGACTGCTTTTAAAATAAGATTTTGTATCAGGTAATCCACTTCATAATTGTATATAATAAGATTTTTATAGGAAAATAAAAATAGCATTAATTAAAAGAAAAAAACATAAAACTAGCAAACGGAAGCTAATGCTTTAATCTTAAATGAGTGCCATGTTGAGACAGCAGGATAGTTCCCTCTTCTGGATGTCATTACGCAATCTCAAACGGTCTGAGCTATATATTATTGGGTTGTTGGGCTTGAATCTGGTAAAACCACTACAACTATCATCGTGATAACTCATCGGATTCCCGTGAAACTTTAACTAGCTTTCTCATGCAAATGTGTGTTGTGTTTTGTCCGGTGAAATTCAATAAATTCTCTGCAAATTATTTGTTATGAACCAATGTTTTTTACTATAAAAAATAATATAAATTATATTTTTGAAATTTTATTTAATAATTTAAATTTTTAAATTAAATTAATTTTTTAATAATGATATTAGAGTTTTGATGACAAAATAATTATGAATTTAAATTTTATTATTTTTTATTTTTTATAAAAATTAAATATAAGGTGATGTGAGTCTATATAAATTTTAAATTTTTTTTAAAATTTTTTTAAAAAATATATTAAAAAAAATATAAATTATATTTTAATATCTCATTGCTTAAATTTTTAAATTGAAATTTTTTTATCACACAAGTTCTTTGACAATTATGTTATATGATTGCAGCTTTCTCGACTAATGCAGCCATTTCAAATGGCTTATCCCATTCGAATACCAATGAGGTAACAACGTAGCAGGCGAGTTTAATTATTCATTAAATCTTAAGCTTCTTTGACAGATACGAGGCCTGAGAAGCTGCGACTTCATTAGTTTAATTACCATCTGAATTTGAGTGTTCTTGTATAGGATGCTCACGAGTTTGGGAATACAGGAGCTGCTTAACACTCTGCAAAACGAGCAGCATGGCCCCCTATGGACATGGATCTTGGTTTATAGGTCTCAGATGAGCCCAGTTCGTAATTCACATAACTCACAGAATTTGGTTGGTCCACACCTTTTTTCGCCTTCCCTTAATATGGGGTTTGAATCTCAGCGATCAAGGGGTCTTAACCCCAATTACAAGGTTAAGGAAACTGGCCCCTGATACAAGTATTCTCGACTATAGCCCAACGGAAAATCTTGTTCTCCTTGGGTGCCCGCAAAAATGAGAATCTCTGTTTTGCTCCAAAGGCATTTTATAAAGATGATTAGCATCTTGACTCTAGAATAACAACAAAGTTCTTTAGATGATCAAGGGGAGGCAAAAAAAAAAAAGAAGAAGAGTTTTTACAGTGAAGATACGGGGGAATCAAATTCTAGACGTTCAACCGCACGCTTCCCGGGTCACTCTAGTCAAAGTGAACGTGCGGCCTCATTACTATATGATTAATGGAAAATACAACTATTTCACTATTGATTTTAATAATTACAACTACAAGCATAAAGAAATCAAAAGTTTCTGATAAGCCATGATGTGCGTCCTTGAATCACGATTTCTTGTTCACATCCAGGAGAGCAGAACCCTAATCCCATAATAATTAAATAACAAGCCAAAAAAAGTGCGTGGTTTTGTTTGCTAAGATACACTTTGCGCATTTAAGAAAGTCACCAGTAAAAAAAAAACAATACATCAAGAAAAAAAGGTATATAATAGGTGCATGGTGGTGTGGCCGACATCTCTTGTTTGCAGGCAAAACAAAAGGGAAGCATGGATTGAGACTGAAAGAGAAGAAGTAATAATAAGGGTTCCCCACCGGTTTTTAAAAGAGGATAAAGAAAAGGCGAAGGAATGAACTTTTGCAGAATCACATTTGACTAATACTTGTTTCACTTTAAAAACCTAGCCTTCTTAGCAAATGGCATGTGCTTGTGCTGACCTTGCTTTGAAGACAAACCCATCTAGCTAGCTAGGCGTAAGAATCAAGTACCAATTACTGTAATGCATTTAGTAGTTTGTGTAATTGCAACTCAATTTGAGGGCCATGCAGCAATCCCTCTGATTGACATCCAAAATGAAGCAGAAAATCTTTCTCAGCCAAGTATATAAATTTATTGTATTTCCCAGTTAGTTTAAATGGCAAATTCATCAAGCACACACACATTTACATGCGTGTTCACATTTTCTTACAACAACTTTACGCATATATACAAATTAATCATGTCTTATGACGAAGAGTCTTAATTTTCTATACATGTTAAGTGAAATCCATTTGCTTTTTGCGTATATCCAAATCACATATGCATTGACTTTAAGGTTAGCATGTTTCTGGTTTTCATCAAAAAAGATAATCGACGCAGATGGAAACATTTAGATCAAGAGATCACATTATCTTTATGCTAAAAAAGTAGTGAGAATGTTTAGATATTAGCCTTTCTGGTCAAGAACCTTGTTCACATATCACGCACATGAAACGTGGAGTTTGTCTTTTGAGAATATCAACAATATAGCACGCACTGATTTACAATATACAGTACTTTATACGGGTGGATGTATGAGACAAGAACAGTAGAACGGGACAGGATCTACCTAACAAGAAATGCAGCGAAGCCGCATCAGGGAGAGCCACTAGCTAAGACCAAATCGAAGGAAGATTTGGCATCACATGCACTTTACTTATATATCTTACTTTACTGTTCCCACGCACATCCTCAATTAGGTACAACAAAACTTTACTTATATATCTTAGTTTACTGTTCCCACGCACATCCTCAATTAGGTACAACAAAAATGCAAACAATCTACTCTGTTAACATCTTCTTATTTTCTACCTTGTATGTCTGTACAACCATCACTTTCCAACAGATTAGAGATTTGTGTGTTTTGGACCAAGGAGATTTGAGTTTCTTTATTTTTTTCCATGATCAGACCAAGGTTTTGTATATAAATCAGCCAAACAAGGTCTTTTAACCATTTCTGCGTATAGTTTTCGTTTCAACTGATACTGGGCCTGAGCTGGTCACGAGCTCCTCGTCATAAACGAAAAATCAGCTAAATAGAGTTGCTTGGTCTTAAATATTATATATAATTTTCTTTAATCTCTCTAACACTGGAAGAGGGAGGAGGAAGGTTTCATGCAAGAAGCCTGAACTACACATGCAATGTATGGATCGTGCTCTTCCATCCCCTAGATATTCATTTTTGCATCTGAAACCTTCAACTTTCAAAAAACTTCTAAATAATCACCGGACAATTTTCACTTGACGTCCGTTAATGCTTATGTATCCTTCTTAATGTTTTCTAGGAAAACGAAAGGCAAGAGACTGTGCGAATCACTTTGACATCGAACAAAGTTTATTAACTTTATATATTTTAATTGTTATATGGACCTTGCAACTTGTTGGGATAAAGCTTACGAGCCAGATTTCTTGGCACAGAGATGATTATTTGATAATTTGCATGTGTACTCCAATCTCAAACACATTCCATTATTTTTTACGATAAATAGATAATATTAGTAGTTGAGAATTTCAAAGGAACGAACACTAAAATACTCAATCATGCTACTATAATTAAGTTCATCGTAGAATCATCCATACATCTCCTAAAAATGTCTTGAAATAAGGCATCGATGCTTTAAAGCTTTAGAAAATTAGTGTATTCTCAATATCATTGCGTTTAAAGATGAACCATCATGATTTAATTTATCAAAAGAAAAAAGAAGATGAACCATTATAATGCATGCCCATCTTTTATAACGTTGCCGTTTCAATTAAATGATTGGATCATTTGCCCACTTATTAGAGATAAATGAGGCATAATGGTTTCTAGAGGATAAGGCACATGATTAAGCCCAACTATTTGAAGCTTAGCTCTGAAGATGGAAAGAAAGAAAAAGCCAGATACACCAAAGACTCGTATGCTTAGACAACGTCTGATATTGCTGTGGTAGTTTTCTTCCCCAACCAAATAAATATTTTTTAAGCTATATTTTTAAGAATTATAACTGAAGCCTTTCTAGAACATAATTTTTTTAAATTGTAAGAACTATTACAACACTAAATACATTTAATTTCATTATCCTTTTTATAGCTCGGTATGTTGGTTTAAGGGATAAATGGTTTGTCGATGTACTTCAAATTTAAATATATAAGAAATTAATTTGCTGGATGTCTCGATTTATATATAAATAATCTTCTCTAGAAATAACAAAAACAAATTCCTGTATTTGAAAGCTCATCTCAAGATACCTTGATATTTAAATAAAAAAATAAAAATAAAAATTGTCTCATTACAGAGTAAAAAACACCATCTTGATCATTACACAAGGAGACTGGATTGCAAAATGATTTCCTTAGAGAATAAAGGACACCCACTTAAAAGACTATTTGCAAAATACCATTTTAATGGTCTTTTTACAGGGAAAAACGATTTTTAATAGACCAAAAAAGTTGTCTTAAAAAAAAATTGCTGAAGAATATTTTCACAGTTTTTAAAATGCAACCCTTAAGACCAAGCAAGCCTCGAAAGTGCATCGACGTTAAGGGGGCTTCCTAGTTGATGAGAATCATAGCTAGTTAATAAGTAACACCACAAATAATACAGTCAAAACAGTGGTCAAAGGGGCAGTGTGGTGGGGGTGAGGTTCTAATAGGCGCCGAAAGGTACAAAAGGACAGAGCATCATCCAAGAGAGAATGTAAGAGACAAGAAAGGACAGAAGATTTTGAATTGAATCTGCTCTTATTTTTTTTAATTTTAAATTTTTTGAGTTTGAAAAGGGACACATCCAAAAAGCTTGCAGACAATAGCTATGTTTTTTTGTTTCTGTCCTCTTGTAAATTATTTTCTTCTTAAAGCTCGTTATCTCACTTTATGTTAGCTCACCCTTTTTTTCTCTTGGTCAAGGTATTCGTCTCCCTTTAATTAAGAGCTTGGACTGCCTTTTCTGTGCTCGAAGCACTGAGGATTTGGGAACAATTATTTTGGCCTCACTATATACAATTTTATGGTTTTATACAAGTACCATTGAGGACGATGGACCCTTCTTTTTTCTCCCTGATTCCTTCATCTTTCTTATTATAAATTACCTTAATACTTGTATATATATATATATAGACACACACACTCTATTTGGACCAGTTTTAAGGCTTAAATTATCTTGTTTGAGAAAGACAATTATAACAAGGTTTTATGCTCACATATGAAGATCGACTTGTCTAAAAGTAAAACCTATCGACAAGAAATTTGTTTAAAAAATTAGTATTATCGCAATTTCCATCTACCCTCGAGATCGATTTTCCACCAGACAAGAAAACACACTTTAATTTATGTCTTCTGAGCTTGAACTGTCAAATGGCCTAGCTAGCACCCTACCAAGCATCCGAGATTCCTTCCGAACTAGGACTCAGATCTAGCATTGCATCCCTAACTCCCTCTCTCTCCGTTGTAGCTCAAATACAGGCAAGGCACGACCGGTGTGTGGCCTCACTACTTTGAGTTTTGGAATATACATCGTGACAAGGGCCAATTTCCATCACTCACTTGTTCTTGTTTTTCGTTTTTTAATAAGCAAGTAATTTGATGAATATATTTTGTATTTATAAACCCAAATACATAGGGTAGGCCTATGATATATGTTGCTTTCAACTTAATTACATGACAGATAGAGTACTAGGACAAAGAAGTTGTAATCGCTGTTTCCTCCTCCTCCTTTTTTTTATAAAAAATTTCTGCATTTCCTTCTAGAAAGCTGGATGTGTTTACTTAATATAATTGAATGTTGTGCATGTCTTTGCGATGGATAATAGTTTAGATTTATTCTAGGACAATGACTAGTGGTGGTTCATTTACTCTAAATTATTTTATGAATAATAAAACTATTAATATATCATAATATTATATAATGAAAGAAATTTTAGGATATTTTGAATGCAATAATATAATCATAATGTATTAGATAATTTTATTACTGATCAATCAACATTTTAAGAGAGCAATCAATGATACTCGTATATTTTATACGGCTTTGTGAATAATAAAATTACTAACATGTTAATATTTATCAAATTTACACACTAAAACCAAACTATTATACCTCAAATAAATTTATTCCAACTCAATTCTCCGAACTTCATCATAAAGTATTGACTTTGACCTTATTTCACTTCAAATAAAATTCATGGTAGCATTGTAGCTACGAGGTAGTCACACATCTACATGGATCACAATATTTCAAAGATTACAATCATTCACAAATTAATAATAATGCATTAAAAATGTTGTTTTATTGTTGAGTTGTGAAGGGGTGATGTGGTGTGTGTGTATATAGTCTTATGGGCTATAAATGCCATACATACCATATATTTTTCAAAATCATGAATCATAAAAAATTTATAATAATAATAAAAATAAAAATAAAAAGATGCAAACTATTAGTAATAACAATAAACTAGGCACAAGCTGCGCTACATCACGGGTCCATATTTTTCTCCATAAAAAATAATGTTTAGGTGAAGTAAATTGTCTAAATGTTTTTCACAATAAACTTCTATAAAAGGGTAAAGTAATAAAAATAAAAAATAAAAAAAATAGGAGTCATATTGAAAAGCATAATATAACATAAATTAAAATTAAAAACCTAAATTGAAAGGAAATAAAACTTTTATTGAAGAGTTGAGGACAAAAATAAGAAATCAAAAGAAGAAAAACTAAAGCACAAATATTAAAAATAAAGAAGACCAATTTGAATTTTTTTTTGGGAGGAGGAAAAAAAATAGATTGACGACAAATCACTCAACCATTAATAACACACATGATAAAATAGGACGCATCAACTTAACACAGTTGATGGGTAGTTTTAATTATAAGAGACACCACACAGGCCATCCAAAAACACCTTTCATGTGGTGGTGTATATAATTGACTTTTTAGATTTAATTATTATTTTATAATGGTTAAAAAAAATGATAAAAAATAACATAAAAATAACTTGAAAATACATTAATAACCCTCGATTGAATGGTTAAAAAATACAATGCCCTTAACAAAAGAGAAAAGTAACAAAAAAAACAACTTGAAAATACATTAATAACCCTTGATTGAATGCTTTGATATTGTTAACTTAAAAGATATTTTAGTAATCAACTTGTACATTAAAATTAAAAAAAACCGATAATACCCAAGAATCGAAGGCTTATAATTTTTTTATTCCAAGGTCAAGGTCATTACAGTATTTTGATTGTTCGTAAAAAAATTAAAAAGACTCTATTACCCTAAGCAAGGCTATATTTTATTAACTTAAGGGGCAAAATGATTCCTACATGTGTTGTAGTATATCTAGTTATAAGTTAAATATCTCATATTTCAATGGATGAACAGTAGCATTATACATGCTTTTCATCTAAAAAAATTGTTTTCTTAAGTCCATATCTCCCATCAAAGAATAAAAAATTATTCCTTTAAGATAAAAAGAAAAGGAAGTCATAATGTTGCAAGCAAACGAGTGTATTCGTCTGAAGTTCAAATTCTTTCCTTGTGACAAGGGGATAAAGAAGCCATGTCACCTATTGTACCGCACTACCGCACCAATGATGGGCTATGGTAGATGTTTTGCTTTTGGCTTCATAGCTTAAAGAGTTCGTGTTTATCCTGTTGTTTCTTAAACTAATGAGAGGATCAAGTTAAAGCTAGATGAGGACAAAACCTAAGCTTGAACTTGTACCAATCTTAAATTATTATTTGAAAAGGATTATGTTTATGATGTCTGACAAAAAAAAATCCCTGGGTCTCACTCAATTTTGTTGAAGGGCCCGGAAGCACTGCTGTTTTCCAATTGAATGATGTGCAGCTTTTCAATTTCTTTTTTTAATTTTCAATTTCAATTAGGGAATTCCCCCCTTAGTTACATAAATCCAAGACGATATATGTTGTAAGCTCAATGACAATCATTTATATTTGATTGCAAATTATACAAAAACTAGTAAAAAATGAAAAATACTAAGCACACTCTTCGACTTTAAAGGCGTCCATGTCCATTTTTTGTGGGACGTAAGTAGAAAATCTTTTAACAAAAGAAAATTGTAGAGGCATTTTTTTCTTTGCGAACACAATGCTAAACAAAATGCTTATGTAATGACATTCCATCGCTCGGAATCTTTGATGGGAATAAAAAGGTTCAGGCAAAGTAAAATTCGAGGCCGATATGATACTGATATGAATCTCCCTTTCCTCCCAAAGTCTCAAAACTAAATATAACATCGAGGACCATCACGGCTTGATTCAAAGTTGGCATGTTTATATGGTTTTCGACTTAAGAGAGAAACGTTAAATATCTATCTGTAGATGTATAAATTGTTATGGATTAGGTGGTTTATATTTTTAATGAATGAAGTATCATTACTTATTCTTTAAAAAAAATTACCGTTTCTTGAATGATAATGAGTAGCTGGGTGAATCCAATAAAATTATGATGACGATGATGATAACACGACACATTATTTAAACGTTGTCTCCTTGTTCTATTGTTCATCAGTGTGAATTCAAAGTTAAAATGGAAGAGAACTAAATTGATGCGGCAACTCTTTCACATCCATAATCTGATACCGAGTTACTAACAAGATGAAAGATGACAAAAGGATATTCTCCTCTCTTTCCTTTTTTCCTTCATTTTATACCATGTAAATTCATGTCAGTGAAAAGCAAAAGCAAAAGAGAAAGATAACACAAGACCATGAGAAAGAACTAGCAGTTAGTACTAAGGTCAGCTACTGTGGAGATGCTCGTCAGTCCCAACTCGTCTATTCAAAGTAAAAAAGTTAACCCTTCTGCGCATTGCATGCTGGCATCAACATCAAGCTAGCCAGCCTTTCACGTTCAAGCTTGCACAGATTCTCATTTTCCTTGAATTTCTTTTGTGAGCTCATTCCATTCCAAAAATAGGTGTCTGATACACTGAGAGGTTGGGCTTCGCAGATTGGAAAGAATGCAAAGATTGAGAAATCCAGCTGCCATAACTTGAGTTACCCTCGTAACTGCTTCCATTACCATGGAAGGCAATGGGTGTAGCAAATGGAATACTTGAATTTGATGACGATGTACTAATACCATCACCACCACTCTGTTGCTGTATATAACCACCATTGAATAATAGCCCACTGTTGTTGCTTTCATTGACTGAAGAATTCGTATTGAAGTCCATGCTGAAAGCTGCTGGACCTTGAAAAGTAGGAAAACTTGTGGAAGATTGAAGTAAAGTGCTTGGTGCGACAATGCTGCTACTGTTCTTGGTATTATTCATCGTGGTGGAGTTTTGGTATCCAAGGATATTGGTCCAATAATCTGATGGGTCTTGTTTGATGGGCATGGCAAAGCTAAGAGTAGAAGTTGTGGATTGAGAAGCAAAGGTTACGGAGGACGCCGAGGAGAGATCGCGTTCGTCCGATCGGCTTACATCAATGCTTTTGCTATCAGAAACTGATTCTGATGAATTCTTTGACTTGCCAGATATTCCTCCAATGGGAAGATTGCTGTTAGCTATGCTTTTTACGTCATAGCGACTCATGTCGAAGTTGGTTACAGCGTTTAGGCCTCTAAATTTGATTGCTGCAATGTCATAAGCTTCCGCAGCTTCCTCTTGGGTGCCTGTTTGACCAAAGAAATGTTGCCTTTATTATCACGATATACACAAACTTAACAAATGAATGATATAAAGCGAGAAACATCAGATTCTTGATATAATGTGGTATACATTTTCATAATATAGATATGGATGACAGGGAAGGATTAGGAAACTCACTAAAGGTGCCTAGATAGAGATCTTTGTTGCCGGCAACTCTTCCTATCCTTGCTTGCCACCGACCGTGTTGATGGTGCCTTGTCACTCCCCTGTAAATTGAGGCTCCTCTGGAGAAACCACTACTTTTTCTACAAATATAAAAGATAATGAGATGCCATTATTAAATATATTAAAGAAAACAACAAAAGAATACTAACGTAGGATGGTTATTACCTTCGAAGTGACGCAACAAACTCTTGCCTTGTCATGTGCTTCATCCCTTCTAGTTCCTTCTCATAGTTAGAAACCTAAAGCAATATATGCAAACTCATGAAAGGGGGAAGAAAAACTTTCAAAAATGAATTAAAAAAAAAGTAAATCACTCACCGGAAAGTTTGTAGTGGTGGTCGGACCCCAGTACTTGAGAGCTGCAAGATCATAAGCTCTAGCTGCTTTCTCCTCCTTGTCATAGCCACCTAAGAATATTATTACAAAAAAGGAAATGATCATTTAGTACTTAAAAATAATAACAGTGCCATCGTAACAAAAATCTAGATACATAGATACTGAAATTGATGACACATTCATGGGAAAAAAGGAATCTCAAGTTACAGTGTCAAAAATCTAGTGTCCAATCTGAACTAGGAGAAGATGATGATGATGGTACATTCATGAGGGAAAACATTTGGGTCATACAAGTAGTAAAGCAAAATGATGATTTTAATCATGATTAATATCATAAACAATAGACGGGAAAGAACAAAGAACTCACCCAAATAAACTGCAAGGACAATGATGATAAATTGTGCATCCATGGGGAAGCAATCATTCGCCATGTACATGCCACATAAAGAAACAAAACCACATCAAAACCTCTCATAAATGCACACATGTAACAAAATCTAATTGTCTTCCAAACCACAGAAGATCTTAGCCCTTTAATGAAACAGGTTATTAAATTTAATTTATTTTTTTTCATTTTCTCGGGTTTTGCAGTCCATTTCATGGACAATATTCTGCCACCATTTATTTCTGCCACAAACTACCGAAGGTCTGTTCCCACTGCGCCTCAATCCCAGATCTCGGATACGCCATGTTATGGACATGCGCACATTAGAAAAAGAAAAATCCTCAAAGAAATCAAGAATAACATGAAGAAAAGCTTAGTTACCTTGCCTTCCTTTCCTACTCTGGCCTTCCCTTCTGCAACTATTATCCCACAAATGGGCTTCGTATCTACCAGTCCATCTATGCCTACGCAAACCCCAAAAGAAATAACATAAAATCAACCATTTAATGATTATTTTCAAGAAAAATGGGGAAGAAATACACTTCTTTTCTTCTTCTTTATTCCTTTTAAGATTTAGGGTATTTACAACTTCTATTTACCTGGTGACTCCTCGATAAATCGAAGTACGTTGGCCAAAAGTATCAACAGTTTTCTTTGGAGCATGTTCAGACTGCACAAGAAGCTGTTGATGTTTTTGAGAACTGCCTGTTTGTTGGTGATCATTAGAGGAATAACCACGAAGGAAGCTAGCAGCTATAGTTTTGAGCTCAGAATCATATATCTCAGAAGTACTATTGTCAGATACAGTAGTAGGCGTAGTCCCGGGTGTCTCAGTCGAGAACTGACCACCTAGTGGCTGTTGTGGTGGCTGTGATGGCGGTGTAGTGGTGCAACCACCAAGGAAGTCCTCTAGTTTTGGTCCAGAAGTGGTAAATAAAGAGATGTCAGTTGGTCTACAGGCAGCTACTGCATTATCTTCTTGTGCTGTATAAACATCACACAAGCTGTTAATATAAAAACAGAAAAGAAATCTAGTTTTTTGAGCAAAAATATGTGCAAATAAAAAATGAAGAAATCGAGAGAGAGAGAGAAAGAGAGACCTGAGGTAGTTGTGGTTGTTGTAGTGTTAAAGGCTTCAAAGAGACAGAGGTTAGAGGAATCAGATGAGGAAGGGATGTTAATATTATTCATGTGATGATGGTTGGAAAGAGAGAAACCGAGCCAGTTCTGATGAGAAGTAGAATCCATGTTAACTGTTGTTGATGCTGGTATAATCGGTAAGCGCACAGTAGTGGACAGAGAGATTATTGGGTTTCCGTTTCCTCGGTTTGTCTTTGGAAATAGCAACCTAGTTAGCAAGTGTTTTGAGCTTTCAGAGAGATGGTGGGAGTAAAGAATGGGTTTCCTTTACTTCGGTGGGAGTAATGGAGAGAAGTTGACACAAATATAGAGGAGGAGGAGGAGGAAAGAGAGATGAATATCAAGTGAGAGAGACTGAGGCTGGCACGAAGATCGAGGGTTTTGTAATTTATTTATTTTCCCTTACGAGAGTGAGAAAAAGAAAACAACAATAAATGGAGTTTTGAGATGGAGATAATAAGAGAGAGGGCATAGCAAGTGGAAGCTTTCCATGGGATGATGAAGGCGGTCTCTCTCTCTCTCTCTCTCTCTCTCTCTCTCTATATATATATATATATATATATGTATGTATCTTCTGCCCTGAGTCCTTGACCAGACCAGAGAGGGCATTATCAATAACTTTTTTTTAAATTAACTTTAGACAGTTTGAGAATTTTGAATCTCTCTACAAAAACATATGCCGCTACGTCAACAGTGCTGCATTACTAAGTGTCATTTGGTTCACTTAAAATAAATTTAAAAAAAAAAAGTATTTCCCACCGTTACCTCTAATCTAAACCATGGGGAAACTACCGTGTAAGTCCACAGTGTGTTTCCTATTTATTCACATTTTACTGTTGATGACTATTCACTGTTTTTTTCATATAAATTTAATAGAAAAATACATGAGATGAATATTGGACTGTCACAACGCTAACCTTTTTTTTATTATTATAAATGATATTGTTTATTTTTGGTTTTTAGATTTATTATAAATTTAATAGAAAAAAATTATTAAACTTAATTAAGTAAATAAACTAAAATGTGTGGGATTTCAATATAAATAATATTTTTTTTTTCAGATTTTGTTATAAATTTTTTTAAAAAATATATGATGTGAATATTGTGTAGTTGTATTATTTATCCCCTTATGTTTTATCATGAATGACATTGTTTATTTTATTTAGATTTGTTATAAATTTAAGAGAAAAAATATTAAATCTAGTTAAATTTATGATCCGAGTTCACCCATGAATTTTACTATAAATAACATTATGCAATTTTTTTAAGAATAAATATTTTTTTCTTTTTATTTGTTTGAAATAATCATAATCCTATTTTTATTTTATTTAGATTAATATCCTTTATCTCTTTTATGTTATTTAGAAAGTTTATTTGAAATGATGATTATTTTTAATTATTTTTTTAATATTTTAAGAGGTTTTTCTGATTAATCTATATTTTTTAATCTTCTATTTAAATGAAATTTATTTTTAAAAATAAACAAAATATTTATTTTCAAATAATATTTCTAATACATGGAACCTTACATATTATTTTTTTACTTTTAATTCAATATATATCTATTTTTATTATTTTTTGATTAAATAAAAAATTATTTTAATTAAAAAATTGATTAAATACAATAACGTAAATATCACATCTTGTAAAATTGAATATTTTAATCTATACATATCTTTTAATTTTTTTATTTTTTATTTATAGCCATCATTTATGATTTTTTTCACTTATTAATACACTAGTTCTTAATTTTTTGATTAAATATATTATAAATTTTTTATTTCTATCTAAAAAAATTTTTAAATACAAAAATATGTTGAAAAGGTTTATAATAATATTTTTATTAAAAAAAATATTTAACTCACGATGAGATATGATTAAAATATTAAAGCCTATAACCCATAGCACCAAACAATTCGAGAGCTGGCTGTTAAAACTTAAAAAAATGCTTACAAATGAACTAATAATAACAAATAATATTACAAATCAAAACAGTAATTGACCTCAAAATTAATAACATCGATAAACTGGGTCCTTAATTATCTTTTAAAGGAATTTTTTAATTATTGTATTGCGTTATTTTTTGTTACTAAAAATAAAAATTAAAGGATGCATAATTGGGGAATGGCAGAGAGAGTTGCATTGGAAGCCGCTCCTCGACACTTGACATTCATTTATTGAGATGTGAATTTAAGAAATGGGTAATTGAAAAATCTGGTTTTATTTTTAAAAAATTCTTAGGTTAATAACTGTGATTTATTTCACATTCTCTCTCCCTCGGATTTTTTTTTCTCAACTTTAATGCTTGTTTTGGATTTTATTTTTTTTGTATTTACCTCGATTAAAAGAGCTTTAAATTTCAAAGTTAAACTATTCATAGATGATATAATTCTATTCTTAAAAAAACATATAACGGCAACACTATTATTATTTACCTCGATTAAAAGAGCTTTAAATTTCAAAGTTAAACTATTCATAGATGATATAATTCTATTCTTAAAAAAAAATATAACATAACGGCAACACTATTATTATTTAGATAAAGTTATTACAACCTGATAGTTTATTTTTTTATGATAGAAATTGTGGGGAAAAGTACTTTGTTTTAATATAAAAGTATAAAAATTAGAGTGTCATGGAGTAATTTCTCAAACAACAATTTATTGATATTTTCTAATTATACTTAATCACCCCCCTCCCCCACCCCCCTCGACCTACTAAATTGAGATATTTTCTAATTATATTTAATCACCCACCCCAACCTACTAAAATACTAAATTGAATGAAACTAGTCTACTGCAATGCTAGCAATCGGAATGCAAGAAATTTTCTAGGATTATTACTAAATTCAGCTCAGAGAATTAAATTTAAAACCTTTCATTTTAATTTCTTAACTATTTCAAATTTTAAATTAAATTATATAAAAATTATTTTGACATAACTCAATTAACTTAACATGTTAACAAAAAAACCCATATAATCAATTATAGAAAAAGAGAGATTCGATCGATTAAAACTTCAATACTTAACTTGTCCAACCTGCAATTTAAATCATGAACTCCTATAAATTTAATAACTCTATTTTTAAAATTATTTTTTGCCTCGACTTGACCCAATTAAATTGATGAATCTAAAAAAATACCTAAATGACATGTAAAAGTGTACTTTGATTGTTTAAAAAATTTCAAGATGATATTTTTTAAATATTAAGACGATGACATATTGGATTGATCTATACTTCATGATTTAATCTACCAAACCTATAGCCTAAGTTATGGATTGTAATGGGTTTAATAACTTTTTTTAATACTAGTTTTTTTTATATTATTATATGATAAAAAATAAATGCTCATAGAATCAAGTATCAATCATATTCCTATCAAGTTGATATGACTTAGTAGACTTGAAGAGTCAAAGGCATATAATTTGACTTTAAAAAAATTTAAAATGATATATTTTTTTAATATTGATATATTTGATTGACCCAGGCTTCGTAATTTATCACATTAAATTACGAATCCTAGTCATAAACTCTTCTAGATTTAATAATTTTATTTTTTTAACTATATTTTGCCCAAATTTAACCATCTCACTTGATGGGTCCAAAAGTTATCCAAATGACATGTACAATATGGATTTGCTTTTAAAAAAATCCAAGATGATAAGTTTTTTCTTCACACACACACATACATATATATATATTAAGGCAATAAATTATTAGATTGACTCGTGGCTTAACCACTAAACCTGCAATTCAGATTATGGATTTCATTAAATTTAATATAAAAAAAATTACTAAATTATATAATAAAAAAATAAACACTTGTAAAATCGTGCATCAACCAAATAACATGATATTTGTTTGAGATTATGATAACCTTAGAAAAAGTAAACCGAAAAAAATTATGCAAGTTAATTCAAAATCAACTAATTATTGAAGGATGATCTTAAAAAAAAAGTAAAAAATAAATAAAAAAAGAAGAAGATAATTTTCTTACATTATTCATATTAAATCATCTCCTTACACTATTCATGTAAAAAATGCAAATAGATGATCTGCGATTTACCTTGCTTCATTTCAAATCACTTGTTTGCATTTTTTATATAAACAGTGCACACACATGTAATTTTCCCTTAAATGTTTTAGTATTGTTAGTAATCTTAGTTGTATAAATAAAAGAAATCCTCCTTTGAAATCTCCTCACCTATCTTAATATTTGAATTTAGAGATTTCAAACTACAAGTTTCAAGTCTTAACACTCAGTCATAAATTGTACTTAGAACTCTCAAGAAAATTAAAATCAAATATTAATTAAAATATTTTTTTTTTAGTTCTTGGAACTAAAAATTTCATGCTTTGAAAATAAATTCATCTTTTATATAGAAAATAATATGACTTGGTTTTTTTAATACCATTTTTGTTAATAAGTTAGATCTTATATTATTTGATATATTGACATATTCAATTTTTAGTTTTTTTACATCAATTTATTTTTCAAAAAACATAAAAATCATTCCAAATATTTAATCAATTATAAAATAGCAACAAATATCCAAGTCAAATAATATAATATATAAATCATAAACATAATTTATTTGATAATGAACCCAAATGAAAAAAAAAAAACATAAAGTGTTGTACTCGTATGTACACACCTATACACTCATAAGTTTTCGGTTGAAATTGAATTAAGATTCTTAAACACTAAAGAAAAATAAAATCATTAAATTAAATACAATTTATTTTTAAAAAGACAAGTTGAAATAAAAAAAATTTATCAAAACCTAAATTAAAAACTTCAATTTAGTTTGGTATTTGGCTAAACAAAATATTGCACACCTATAATAAGTAAAAAAACAAATAATGAGATCTTTATAAATCATGTTTATAAAATTTTAAATTTTAAATTTAACAATTTGGATTTTACTAACATAATTTTTCCATGGTTTTAGAAACATGATGTCAAAAATATAAAGTTATTATAACTTAGGTCATGTAGTTTATCAAATTAAACCATTGAGTCCTTGTAATATTAAAAATAAAAAAATATTTTGATTATCCTATAATTTATTTAATTTTATATTTTTGCCTCTACTAACTTGAAAATTATAGAAAACAATCTCAGTTAATAAAAATATTTCAAATTGATTTAAATAATCAAAATAACCTCATACATACATACATATACATATACATATACATATACATATACATATACATATACATATACATATACATATACATATATATAGCTTTTATATTACAATTCTTAATTCAAACTTGACATAACTTATTTTTTATTTTCTCACTTCATATAGTGTAAACCCAAGATCATTAGTACCTCCTCCCCCTACTCATTGTTAATTTAATTTTAATTATGCATCAACCAATAAAGTTATTATTGCATGACCTACCATCACATCTATAAAATAATTTGTTCTTACTGATTTTTATTTCTAATATATATATAGGTGTATGGAGGTGGGGAAGCAGGAGGGAAGAAAAGGGGACACGGTGACCCGTGAAGGAAGGGACTTTGTGTTAATTCTAATGAATCATTACAATCGGTCCCAACGTGTGCCGCGTGTCATTTCTTTGTCTCTAATAATAAACCCTCTTTTTTTTTTTTTTTGACTCATCATTATCAGACGAAAGAAAAAGGCAAGGCGAGCAAAAGACAACTCGCGCCTCTTGTGGGGGTTTCACTTTTTATTTTTATTTGTATTTCTTACACCACTAGGAAATCTGGGGCACTTCGTTTTTATACACTCATCGGTGGCATGAGAAAAACCTTCCACTGCGCGTCCCTTTGAATAACCGATCTAGTTTTCCTCTACTCCAACTTGAAGAGCGTGTTGGTCACGTTGTTTTTAAGCAACACGGGACCGCAATAAATTTAATTGATGAATTTCCTTGGAAAAAACATTTGACATGGGATACTTTTTAAAACATTTGAAAAATAATATATATGAATTTTTTTTTATATTAACACATTGAAATAATATAAAAAATATAAAAAATAATTTAAAATAAAAAATAAATATTCATAAGTTTTTAAAAACATAATTCAATTGCAGCACAAAACATCACATGGTTTGACTGAATTATAAAGTAAATATTTAAATTAAATTGACACTTTTTTTAAAGGATACACCATTATGAAATTTATTTGATTATTTAAAAAAATTATAATTTTTGTTTTTACTTTTATAGTTGAAGTGAAGTATTTTATAATACATTTGAAATCAAATCACAAGCTAAATTGAATTGTTAAGTATATTTGAATTTAATTCATAATATATTGCAATTTTTATATTTAAAGTAAAATATTAAATTACATAATTGAATTCAATTGAAATACATTTGAAAATGAATTAAATTAACAATATTGATTTCTCCCCTTTTAATTTATAATTAATTTTTTCACATGAATCATCTATTTCTTTTTATTACAAAGACCCATATATTTATATAAAATAACTTAAAATATAGGCATTTTAAAGAAGATATAAATAAACATATATCATATTAATTGTTTATTAGATATTTATTGAATTTTTTTTTAAAAGTACATATTTGTTAAAAAATCTTACAAAGATTTGCTGGCTTGTTTTCCATGTATAAATATGTTTTGAATTCAAACTATAATTATCATCACATTAATTTGAAATCACCCATTCATCACAAAGAAAAGGAAATTTAAGTTAATGACTAACATAATTTTAACAATATTAATAACCCAATAAAAACATCACAATTTTTAATTTTAATAATTCAAAAGATATCATCATACAAAATAAGTTTTTAACAATTGCATAAATATTAATTCTAATTTTCATGCTTAACTTAAACTTCTCAATAACATATTATTGACTCGTATTTTTCATCAATCATTCAAAAATGAACTCTTGCAGATATTTAAAAAATATTTCAATGCAATTGGAATAATCTATAAGCCATTCAACTGCTTCAAAAATATTTGACACCTCTATTTCCAATTTCCTCGTTGCTTCAATTATCTTGTTCAGCTTCCAAACTTGATAATTTATGTTTATAATAGTTTATGTAATACTATTCATTACACTGATTATCTTTTTAAATTATGAAGAATAATCAGTTGTCATTGGTGCTTTTTATTTTGTACATTTTAAAAATGAAGTTCTAAATAATGATGGAGTAGATTTTAATGAATTTTATGTTTTTAGTATTGGTGGAGCACTTTCACAATCATAGGGATAAGTTTTCTCCGAATAAATCTCCTTATTTACTTATTTCTCATTAATATCCATCTTTTTTTTTCCTTTTCATCTCCAGATCTTTTTTCTAGCACTCTCACTTAAGATGTGATTGCTATATCTTTCTCATATATTTCTCTAAGAATGTTCAAGTAATGAAGAAGCTTTTCTCGAATAAGTCTTAACTTATAATTAACTTTATAACAATAAAAAAATCAAAGAAATTAAAACAATTATAACTAATAAATAAATAAAAAATAAAATTATGGCAAGTGAATTATAATATTCATACCTTTAATAAAAAATTTTACACTTTCATTAAAACCGTGATAATGTTATTTCATTCAATTCTATTTTTCAAGCTAATTGCTTTTGTTAAAATCATTTGCTCCTTAAGAGTTTTCAAATGATTCAACATTTTTATCTTAAAGATGTTCAAATAAAATCTTTCATTAATTTTAGCTACCACCTTCCTACAAGTTTACGAAGAAAAAACTTTATCTTTCTTTTAACTCTTATTCTTTTATTCCCTAAGCATTTCAAGCATCATCCTATCGATATTTATGGTCCATCTCAAGTATCCACTATCATCATTTCTATCTTTTACCTCAATAACATCATTCGCATTCATAACCTATATATTAATATATGGCATCATGTAACACATTATTTAAATTAAAATAACTCAAGAAAAAAAATACAAACAAACAAAAATAAATTTAAAGCTAAAATAACACAATAATAGTTCAAAAAATATTATAAAAAAATACACAAAAGTTAAGCATTCAATCTCAAGTTGAAGATGTTTCAAATAACTAATTCTGAATAAAACATAAATAATACATAAACTCAAGTTGTTAGTAAAAAAAATGGTAAAAAAGATAAGTTAATATCGAGATATATAATCATACTATATTTGTAAAGCCATAATCTCTCTTATAATTTCCCCCCTTCATCCACCTTCACCTTTATTAATTTCTCCATAAATAAATTTACTTTCACACATAATATTCATGAGGTCTTTATCAAATTGACCAATAACTTCTTCACCGAATCAAATTATATTAAGAAGTTTTAAAAAACACAATAAGATAAAATAATTTTACATACCGTGGCTATATTATATTTTGCCATATCAGTTAAAATCAGAAATCTTACCTTCAAAACATTAAAAATCATTTCAATTATGTTATGCAATGAGAAAATTTTTAAGTTGAATAGCCCTTTTGTGTTTTCATGAGAAAATCAGAAATATCCTTTCAAATGACATTGAGTAAATTTGTTATGAAGTGATAAAACTTGATCTCAACATATATCCAATATCAATTAAGTAGAATTTACCTAAAAAGACAATTAAAAAAAATTGCTTTAAAAACTTTAGTTAACATTTTTAATTCACTACTAGAAATATGTATAAAAACCAAATACCTTAGGAACATTTAGCTTATTCTCTCTATTTAAAGCATTATCTAGAATTATTGAGTATGAATCTGACCCCTCCTTTCTAGGAAAATACAAGTGAATTTCAAGTCAAAAGTGTAAGCAACAGTGCATTCATTATAGAAAATTTTTTTCTTCTTCTACACCTTGATACATCTTTTTTGGAAACCTTAACTTGAAAATGTACTCCATCTATAATGCAAATACAAATCTAAAAAAATTCATTTACATTAATAAGATTGATTACACGAGTTCCATCAACATTGTTAAAATAAATATATCTATATAATAAATTACCTTAAAGTATAGATAAAATCTTCCTCGACTATTAAGTACACGTGATGGGATTTTAGAACCATTTGGTTGAACTAAAAATTAATCTTCAGGTGTTATTAGAGCTCCAAATACTTGGTGAAAATAATAACTAACATTGTAACATTTTTAAATTCAATTACATGTATATCAAGATAAAATCCAACTCTTTGATAAACTAGGAATTTGTTTCTTCTATATATTAATTTCTACCACAAATTTAATAGAGTATCCTTTAATTTTAAGGTACCAAGTTATTGATAATTCTTTAGTTATATATTCAATTCTCATTCTTTGTCTTGATCCAACCATTTTGAATCACTTCACATTTCCACATTACTTTCATAATATTTCTTAATATCAAACAACTTTTAATCATAATAAATACATAAGCTTAACTACAATTTACTACTACATATATATTGTAAAATTGACATCAAATATTCAAAATAAACACACATGACATTAATATTTTTTATTTTTATTTTTTTCTAGTTAACATGCTAACCTAAAGATTATACATAAGTATTTATACTAATTATATAGTATGAAATACACACTTTATTACAAGAAAAATCCCAAAAGATCAAGAGTGAGTGACAAATTATAATACTAAACTAACTAGCTATATATACAACGCGCTAACACCTAATGCACCATTATAGCCCGTGACATACTTGTAAATGTATCATTATTTAGATAAAAATTCCAATCCATGGTTTAAATATTTCAATTTATTAAACATATTTCAATTTATTAAACATGGATTCATATTTTCTCTCTCTCTTGATACAAGGGCTTAACTTATCACTATCATTTCATGAAATTTATTATAGTATTTTTTCAACAATTTACATAATTGATTTTAGTTTTCTTTTCAACACCAATATTTTTTATTACTTGGGTGGTTATCAGCAATCCAACTACCTCTGATGACAACCAAATAAATTTAGTAATTCACATAATTATCAACAATTTAGCTAACCCCTCATGGTAGCTAATAAATTCAGTAATCCACTCAATTACCAATAAAAATACTTATTAGAAAAGATAAACACTAAAATATTTAAGAATAAAAGATTCATATAAATTGAAAGGTGAACACGTAAAATTTTCCAATAATCTCATCAATAAATGAGTTGGTTTTCAAACAAAACAAATAAAATGACTACTATATAAATACTTACCTATGAAAACAAAACAAATTTTCCAATAATCTTATTAATAAATATTTGAATTATAAATTATGATATGAAATGTAATCAATTATATGAAACATTTCACATCACTATTAGAAAATTTTAAAAGAAGGAATGAAAACATTGATGTAAAATATTTTATTGTATTTTACCAATAGAAACTATGATGTAGAATTTTTGTTATTAATTTTATATAGAAATTATGATGAAATAATTTTTTTTTGCATAGACAATGTTATCGACATATCTGGAGTTCTAGAAGTCCAAATAAGCTGAAGTTTTTACACAAGAAATCTGAGACAATTGCTTACAACTTTCATGTTTTCAACTGACTTCAATTTTGACGTTATCAATGATGTTTTGGGCAGACAAGAGAAGATAAGGATTGTCACCAAGTCAAGAGTTGGTCACCCACTTATCAATTAGTCATCAAATCAATAGTTCCCAATTTTGGCCTATAAAAGGAGGCATTTGCCATGCATTTAGGCATCTTGGTTTCCATATCAAGATCATGCTCTTCCTTTCTCTCTTTGTATTTTTTGTAATGTTTATGCTTTGCTTTCATTAATATTAAGTTTATGCCTTTCATTTCCTTTCCTTTACTTAGTTAACTTTTATGTTCTTATTTTGTTTATTTATTTTTCTTTCTTTCATTATATTTAGCTAAGTTAATTATGTCAAGGTGAAAAGGTTACACTAATGGTGTAAGAATAAGTATAATGTAAACTTAATATGGACTTTAATGTTTGATACTAACATGTTTTATATTTGTTATCTTGTTCACTCTTTAATACTTTGCTTGTTAAATGACTAATCTTGATTTATGTTATATAACACTTGGTACAACAAATGCTTGGCACTTTCATAGCCCATATTGTATGGTATAACCGACACCTGAGTTATGAAAGGAACTTGATTTGTTGTTAACATAAGTTATAATTATGAATGCTTGACGAGATTTACAAGTATTAGCATTAATCAAATAAGATGACTAATATAATCATATTAACAATTTATAATCTGATTGGAACTTCCTTTATGTGTGGTTTCCAATTGAATAATAAGAGTTTATATTATACTTGTTTGACATACTATTAGTGGAATTTATAACCTTGACATTTGTTATGATCATTGTTTAATCGTTACATTAATATTTTATCTCAAGGTTCTCATCTTCTTCTTCTCCTTCCTTTTCTTTATTATTATTATTATTATTATTATTATTATCAGTACTGCTAATACTACTACTACTACTACTACTACTACTACTACTATTGCTATTATTGTTGTTTATAATTTGTATAATTAACCTCCTCATGGTTCGATCCCGGTCTTGCCGGGTTATTTATTACTTCGACACTCCTGCACTTGAGAGAAGACATCAATCTTTACGTCGTGTCAGAATTAAAATTTGATAGTCCTCTCTATTTATCCTTTCATCTTCTTCTTTCAATTTATTATACTAGCTCTCTCTCTCTCCATTTCAAAATTTTAACAGCCCTCCTTTACAAATTCATCCACCATGACCCAGTAGTGATAGCGTAACATCTCTCTAAAAGCCCAAGCTTTCCTCTCTTGATTCTATTTCTTGTCAAGCTTTACTTCATCAAGTAAGCAGACTCATCTATTTGTGTTTTGTCCCATTTATATTTTAAGTTAGTTTATATAAATTTCTTTATAGTATTTATAATTTGCTTGTATATTTAAGTATTTTACTTATTTTATAATGATAATTTTTTTTATGGTAATGTATAATTTGTATTTTAGGGTTTGTTTGGGATTTAAAAAAAATAAATTTCATTTATCACTTGTTAAAATTGAATGTGATTTTATAACTTAAGTGTGTTAGAATTGAAAAAATAATGGGTAATTTAACTCGCACCAATCACTTTGTGACAATTTCATGGGTTAAATTGGTAATTTAGGGGAAATTAATTTTGTATGGAATTGATAATAATAATTAAGGGTATTAAATTTGGTTTAATAAGTTTGAATTGAAGAAATGATGGATAATTAGTTGGGATTCGATTAATTTTAATCAATTATAAATTTTGTTAAAACTTTTTAGAAAAATTAAATTAATATGTAATTTATAACAATTAGGGTATTAATTGATATTATTTATTCTTGAATTAAGTAAATAATGGGTAGACATGTGGCACCAATTATTGTTTTATCAATTTTATGGTTTAATTGAAAATTTATAGAAAATTTGTATGAAATTGTTTATAATTTAAGGTGAAGTATATTTCAACTTATAAAGTGTTTGATAGTTATTGGATTATGAATTAAATTTTTCTAAATTTAAGGAATAGAGTTACTTTGAATTTAAAAAAATAAGAATCTAATATAGAAATTAATAATCAAGGCTCAACTACTAATAACAAGCATATCTTATTTAATAAAACCCCTTTTCAAGTAAATAAATTATATAATAAAAGGGCAACTTCAGCTTTTAATTTTGTCTCGTGATATTATTTATTTTTATTAAGTTATTTTAATTTTTATAATTATATAAAAAATATTTTTTAAATTAATTTTCAGTGTCAATATTGAACATATTTATTTCATCATCTCTATCATAAAGTGGTCATTTTAAAAACTATTATCTTAATGGAATTAACTTCTTAATCATCTTAAATAAATGTATATGATAGATGTTTAAAATTAGATAAATGATCTTTGATTCAAGTTATTAATTTTTAAAAATTCAAAAACTAATTGGTGAGATTGTATAAAAAATAATAAAGGTTATTGCGAGTGATAGATCCAATAAATATCAAGTTTACAATTTACCTGTAGCATCGGTCCGAGAACTTAGAAATGCTACACAATTTTCAACTTAATTAAATTGACCGCCAATAAAAGTATCAATATGTCTTAAAAACAGAGACAACAGCTAGTTCTTAGGCTTAAACACAGTCCGATGTAATGGTTTGCTCGAGCAAATAAGAGGGCAGGATGTCCCTGTACGCAATCTTGGATTTAAAGCGTAGCGAAGACAAAAGGTAGATGCGCGTGGAAATGGTTTTCTCACGGAGGTGACACGTACGTAGCTGACGAATAAGTTGGATCCAAGGCAGGCGCAGGAATAGGAGGATTGCAGAATTGAGGGGTTTCGGCAAGAGAAGAAGATAGATTTTCCTAATGGCTACCCATATTCCTGCATGTCTCTTACAGGACACGTGTGCGTTATAATAATTAGATCTTTCATCACAGTGCCCACACGTGTTAACTGGGTGTCAAAGATGCCAGGCATGGTTTAATACACAAGATCTTGATTAGCATCTTTTCTTTGTCGAGTACGTCGTGCCTAGACGGTGCCAGGGGCGGTGGTGCTCTTCTGGGTAATGTAATCTATTGTAGCGTTGCGGAGCCTCTCAGTTCAGATACATTAACCCGCTCCCCCCTCGAGCCGCAATTAGTAAATGCCATTTTATAGTATTTATAGTTTGTTATTCTTTCTAATAGCAACATAAAAATTATTAAATAAATAAGATGGATAACAAGATAAAAAAACACTTAAATTTTAATTACAACTTGATATCTCCAGAAATATTAAAAAGATATAAATATAATAATATCAATAAATATCATAACCGGTAATTCAAGTAAGTTAAATAAGATATTCATCATTTTTGAGTGACAAATATATTCCACTTAAATTATTATTAATAATTTTTTTATATTATTAAATTTATCTTATTAAGATTTTTTTTAATAATAGCAGTGATATAACATTCAAATCTTAAGGGTTTTTTCAATGATAGTAGTGATATTATATTTGAATTTTTAATATGTCTCTAAAAATTTTTTTCTCTTTTTTTTTCATTCCTATAAATTTAATATTTTTTTTAAAGTTGTTATTCTTAATAGCAACAAAATATAAATATAATATTTATCAATGTATAAACAATGTTATTTCATTAAATTTTTTTTAACTATATTATCCTATTAATATTTTTTTAAGTATTGTGCTAATTAAAAAAATCATATATATACACACTAAAAAAATATATTTTATAGTATTTATCATCAATTAAAGATTGCAAGAAGTAAGAGACTATGAAATTAACATGGAAAAAAAAGATTTTTTCATGGGAAATTTAAAAATGGGAGAGCATGAGAATGGGTATTTCTTAGTTAGGTATAAGGGTTTCCAATTCTGTTCATTCATGTTTGATGTAATTTTTTTTTATTAATATAGGTATTCATGTCAATTTGTGCAAATATCAACTAATTTTATACATAGATTTTAAAATTAATGACCATGTAAATCTTTAATAGCTTTGAAGTTTATGAGACTCGAATTAGTAAGTGTTTAATATAAATTTGGTATTGATGATATTGGTACAAATTTGTTACACTATTAGCATTTTAAAAGAATTTATTTTCACATTTAAATTCATATTGCAATGATAAATCTTCTAAAAATTCATCTCTTGAAAATAAAAATAGTAACCAGCTTATAAGTTGTTTGATCCGGTCCTTTAATTCTTAGCCAATATGAAATATTAGCATTAAAATAGCTTATTTAGTCGAAAGGTTTAAGAGCTTAAAACATATAATATTTTTATAAAAAGAATTATTAATGATGATATTGGCTCAAATTTGGTATATGACTTGGCTCTCAAAAAGTTTTGTTTCATATTTAAACTTATAGCATCAAAGTGAATTTTATTAAAACAAAGCCTTTAAAAAAAAGGTGCTACTAAAAAATTATTAAAATATTTACAAATTGCTTAAACCTTTCTATCTCTATACAATGTAAAATATGTTTTACATTGATATCATTATATGCCGCCCAAAAACATGCAAAAGTCAATAATATTGATTTGACAAATGAACTGATAATGTTTATATTATACAATATTTTAAAAGACATGGGAAAAATATTATGTATTTATTATGGACATAAACTCATTATACTATGAATCACACTGTAAACATAAAATTTTTGTATTGTTGATGATACTATAACGTTATAGGAGAGTTGTCTTTGCTATTTTTTAGTCAAAAAGTATTGTTGAGACATTGTCATTTTTGTTTTCTATTTCAAAAGCAACTAGATCTGGCTTGTCAGCTGGACCCAATATTATTAGGTTTGGTTGGGCTTCCAAATATTTTCAATTGTTTTTAATTCTTTAGCTTTTTATTTATTTTTTATTTAATTTTTTTCATACGGTAAAGAGAAAATAAATTGATGAGATATTTTTTATATTGTATAAAATTTGGGTGATGATAATGTTTTTTCATTTGAAGTTAAGTTCAATTTCTTTATTAAAGTATGTTTGATTTTATTTTTCTTTAATTCAAATTAATATTTTTTGATGTTTTTGTATTATTTTGATGTGATGATATAAAAAATCAATTTTAAAAAATAAAAAAAATGATCTCAGTATATGTTTTTTTAAAATAACTATTGTGTAATAATATAATAGCTAGCATATCATCTCTCGCTCTAAAATAGGTCAATAATATTTTTTTAAAAATGTCAAAATGCTTAAACTGGGTTAAAAGCATGAAATATATTTGCATGTTCACCATCTTCAAATAAACTATTTTCTATAGTAGCACCATGAATAACGCATGGTAGAGCAGCACCTATTACATCGACAACTAGATTCTTTTCTTTATTTTGTCCTTTTAAGATATTTTTATTTTTTTCTCTTATTGAATTTTTTTCATACTGTAAATAAAAAATAAATTAATGTGACTTTTTTGGCCTCTCCCAGTTTCTTTGAAACATTTTTCCTATGTTCAGTACCTTCTTCTTCACTCTAGAGGCTTTAGTAGTCAATCACTTACTCGACAAAATATCTAATGCTCCAGCCTCTAATTATACCTATTAAGATTCTTTGGATGATCCTTACTATTTTGCTTATATCTAAGATGTAGAGACACGATTTAGTTTCGTACTCTCTAGTGAAGAAAGTTAGAGAATCAGGTGAGATTTTGCTATAGGAATGATTGTAAGGCGGCTTTCAAAGGGTGTTGGTGATAGAAAAGAAGGAAAGAAACATTGGGTCCTGTTGCCACCAGAACCTAATAATATTAGGTCCTAGTGCCACCATAAATCAATAGCATTAGGTCATACTGTTGCCACATATCCCTTACGAGTTTCCCTCAATACATATTTGCTTTTATGTGGAGATAAATATTTTAACAAAGGTACAAAGAATAACCTTCTATATAGATCTTTTTTAATGAGATAATATCCAGCTATGTATCTTGTTAGCCTGACTGCTTCTACTTTATCCACCGGTAGCTCTCTTATCTTGAGATATATTATAAATAGAAATCCTTCAATTTTTATCTTATTCTATCATTTATATGGTAGCTATTTTTTTTAATCTCCTCTATACTAGGTTTTTTCAACACCCCAATCCACATATTAATTGAAAGCTCGATTGCTTTAGTACTAGCTAGTTTTGAAAATATATCGGCTTTGTCTTTTCTTCTCTTATGATTTTAAAAATAGAAACTAACTTTTCATGATATTTTTAAAGTAGAGGTGGATCAAAACCTTGCATAGATATTGGACCATGAAAGGTTCCTTGGCTTTAAACTCCTTATTGTATCGTTTTATGATGACTTTAAAATTATTGTTATCTAGAGAAGGTATCTATTAAGAGTATTTGTTAGGCTCAACCTAGTTAAAAAGACCTTGCATTCAACTATATTGTTTGAGGTCTGAAACTTAAAATAAAGGTTATATTTGTAAACCTAACCATCAGGGCTAGTCAATATGACTCCCATTCCATTTTTAATTATAGTTGAAAATCGATCAATATATAGTGCCTATGGATGAGAAGGAGGTTAGAAGTGAAGTTTCATTTTTTTTTTTTCTAGTTTCTTTAAAGGTGACTTTGTGAAGGAGCATTTTAAAATAGGGTTTGTTAGGGTTTACATTTTGATCACTGGTCTACGTTGGTAGCTTGAGTCAAACTTTCTTACCTCTATCTTTTATTTTACTAAACACCCTAATAGGTTAAGCTTGTTGAGAATTTATTGAATGAGTTAGTCTGTTAACATGATCACTTGATATACCTGAAAGTAAGCTTTTAGTTTTCTTATTGCACCTGTCAAAGTTAGGGTGGTGTTATTCGACATTTATATACTTGGTCTCAACATCGTAAAAGACCTTACTTGTGTAATAAATAGGCTTTTGAACCTTTTCTTCCTCCCATATAAAAATTATATTTACTATGAGGTCTACAACCCTAAGGTAAAGAAAAGATCTTCTCCTTTTCATGGTTACAAAAGGACTTTTAAAGAGGAGAGATGAACTTTCAACTTTTCAAAGACCTTTTAGAATTTAGGGGTCGACTTAAAATTGAAAATGTTTTTCAGAGTTTTAAAAGAAGGTTGACAACGTTCTCCTAGGCTTGAGATGAAGTTGTTCAAAGTTATTAGCCCTCCAATAAGCTTTTGTCATCTCCTTACACTACAGTGCAGTCGTGTTTAGCATAACGTGGATGTTTTGGGGTTTGACTTGATTTTTTTATTACTAACCAAGAAACCTAGGTACTTCTCTCCTTTTATCATATAAATACATTTTTACGGATTTAACTTTATTTGATATACATGTAATATAAAAAAAACTTCTTGCATGTCTAGAAGATCCTCGTCAAAGGTCACATTTTTAACTAGTTTAGCATCCACACACACCTTTATATTTCTACCAAAACATTCTTTAAAGAGTTTGTTTACGATGCATTGATAAGTTGCATTAGGATTTTTTAAGCTAAATGACATAGCCTAATGGAAAAAAAAAATCTTTATCACTAATAAAAATTATCCTTTATTCATCGTTCGAATACATAGGTATCTAGTTATACCCATAATTGGCATCAGGGAGGTTAAGTATTCAAACCCAGTTATTGAGTCTACTAGCTTATCAATTTTAAGCAAGGAAAAATTTTCTTTTGGATAAACTTTGTTGAGATTAATAAAATTCATAAAAATATGTTAGTTTTCATTGGACTTCTTTACCATAACTATAATAGCCAATCAATCTGGATATATCACTTCTCAAATAAAACCAACTCATAAAAACTCATCCATTTTTTTAAATAATTTGTTGTCTTTCTCCTTCAATTTTTTTTAATTAGGGAGAAAAGCAAACTCATATTTAGTCAATGACAGACAACTTCTAGGCGGATACTTAACACATTGGATGCTGCAAATGCAAAGTTATGTTTCTGGTCGTGAAGTTCTATAAGTGTTCTAATTTGACATCTAAAATTGACCCGATCTTAGTGAATACATCTTTATGAAGGATAACTTTTTTTCAATTATTTAATAGCTCTTTTCCTTATATCAATCTTTTATTTAACTAGCGGTGTTTATTTTATCCATAATGTGTTTTTTTTTCTTTAAACATGTTATGATATATTTTTTAAAGATCAATTGGTTCCTTTTTATAATGACCACTCCTTTATCCATAGGAAAATTCATCACTATATACTTAGTGTTGATTATAGTAGTTATTTTATAAAAAAAAGGTCATCCTAAGATAACATTATATTCCAAGTATATTTCAATCACCATAAAGGTCTATTTGAATGTAAGACATTTAGGGTCGGTGCCCATGGTCACGAGAAAGTCAAAACCTCCCTCCAACAGCGCGCCTCTCCCTTTAATCCATATCAGTGATGTTTATACTAGAATCAACTTAGTGATGTCTACACCTATTTGTATTAAGGTATCTTTTGAAAGGATATTCACTATATTTTCATCATCAACAAGCAATCTATGAATATTGAAGTTGCATAGGACAATAAAGATAATTAGATCATCTTCATGAAGAAAATATAACTCTTTTTTTATCTTCATGAGTAAACGTAATGAGTTCATGATAAGGATTTTGGTTTCTTAACATAAGCATATGTTTCCTGTAGTATTTTTACTTCCATTATAATCTCCACCAACTGAGATTCCTTTTAAAATTATGTTGATTTTCAAGAGAGATTTGTTGGCAACTTTAGGACCTTTACTGGTTTTTTATTGTGATTTGGTTCTCTATTCATAAGCTTTTAGAGATAACCTTTAGCTATAAACTCTTTTCATTTATTTTTTGAAAGTGTAACTTTTCTTTGTGCATGTCCCCTATCCTTATGGAAAAAGCAATACTTTTTTGAATTTCTCTTTCTTACATCTCTCTTCACTGGTAGTGGATACTGTATATTATTATTTCCTTTGATTATGATTAGCATCTCTATACTTGTTGCATTCCAAGTAGTTGTTATTAATTATAGATACCTTAACCAACAACGTAAAGGATCCTTGGGATTGTTTTTGAATACTTGTGTGTCATAAAAAAAAGATGTTTGTCATATTTTAGGGATTCCTTCTTTATCAATAAAAACATGGATGCCCCTGCCTATTTATGCTCGCTTCCTCTACATGAATGTAATTCTTTATAGTTTGCTTAACATTGAAAAGGCTTTTATCTAGTAAAGCATACAATCATTCCTTAAAAAAGTAATTATAGACACCAATAATTGGTGTTTTCTCATTAAATCTTTTCAGGTAAGCTTTGGTGTTTTCTCATTATTGTTGGGTAATGGTTAGAAGTTTAGTGGAGCTTTTCTTTTCAGGCATGCTAGTACTGAAGCAAACAACTAACTTATGACATGGATCAATAAAGCCGACTATAAAGTTTAGTTCTAAAATATGACACCAAGCTTGGGTTAATCTATGAAAAGTGCTGGGGAGAATTTTACACATAGTGTTGTTATTGTAGATTCTCAATTCAAAGTTAGTTCTAACATTTTAGGTGTACTCTCTCGAATTATAGACCATCATAATTGTCCAAATTAATCTTTATAATGATAAAGTCTTTAGGGAGGCGTGTGTTCAACCTATCTTGACATAATTAAAAGTCTCTAATATGTCATATGATGTTTCTATTGTTTCAACCCTTTTTCTTATATGGTTTTTTAGGCTCTAGGCTACTAAAATGAGAATTTAATGGAGAACAATGTTGTTTTCGGAGGTGTGACCTATAGCCTTGCCTCTTGATTTATAATGGTCTTGTTTTAGTGACCTTGTATAAAAGAAATCCTCATGGTAACGAGATCTGCTTCTAAGAATGATGGAAGTGCTATGCTTATTTTCGTCCTCTTTGTTTGCTTAATTTCTTCTATGAAATTAAACCACTGATGCGCAGGAAGTGCTAAAGGAGCAAGTTGTTATAAGATTAGAGGTGGATAGATGGGAAAAGTTTTGAGTTATTGTTAGGTTGCCAAAACAGCTTCTATGAGTGCTTTTATTTGCTGAATGATTTGTTGGAAGTCAATTGGAGTTGATAGGGATGGTGAAAGGTCTATAATTATTTCCTTATCATTTCTATGTTGTTAGCCATTAAGAACAAGTAACAATAAGAGTAAAAAAAACTTTGGATAGAAAACTAAATAAAGTTTTTATTCAGGTTAAGATACATGACACCTCTAATGAAATTAATAAAAACTTCAATGAATATTTGGGCTTTTTCTTTATTGATAGAAGATTAGACATGTATTTTTGTGGTTAGGGTTACCTGCAAAAGAAAAAGTTCAATACTTAAGTCAATTTGAGTTTTTTATTAAGTTGTTAAGCATGTTAGAAGAGTGAAGAAGATGCATTGGATTTTATTTTTGTTGTACCTGTCCTATATACTTTACCTTATTATTATCACTAAGTTTTTATAAAATGGAAAACTCCTTACATTTAGCTTTCCTGATGAGAGAAGGATAAAGGCCAAACACAATGAGATATAACTATTTTTGGCCTTCAAAAGATTTTTTTGAAATAATAATAGATAATTTTTATTAGTTTAAGGGATGATATTGATAGGTCATATAGGTTGTCCAATAAAATCACTTGAATTTATTGAACTATGTGATGAATTATATGATGAAGTGATAAAAACAATTTTATAGGACTGTGTGAAAATATTCATACAAATACAAAAAAAAATATGAAAAATATATAAAAAGGGCTTTAGAAAACCCTAACATGGCCAATTCACTAGGTTGACCTAAACAAGCAGTTTATAGGACCTCATTTTTTTTTCCAGAAACACTATCCAATTAATTATTTTAGGAAAATAGATTCCTAGTCTAGTAGATTCAAAACTTTTCAATTGTAATATAATGGATAATTTTTGTTATTATCATATACTTGAATGCCTTTTAAAGATTCTTTAAATCTAAAAGAATAAAATAGAAATTATCTAATCATTTGTGTTCTAGTTCTAGTTTTAATTGGAAATGCTATTTTGTTAGAAACCTGCTCTAACTTGTAAAGGAAAAAGGAAGAAAAAAGAAAGAAAAGATGATGAAGAAAAAATTGACAATAAACATTTTTAAATTGTGCAAACACAAAAGAATTCTTACATAACATTGTGTCTAGCATTACCATATGCAATAATTGCTCTAATAATGAACCATATTTCAAGTAATGGTATGTGTTTTACTATTTTTTAAAATTAATATAGGTGTTTAGATTAGCTTGTGTATACCTTGACCAATCTTAAGGATTCTAAAGTTAATAACTATATAAGTATTTTAATGATTCTAAAATTTATAGGACTCGAACTGGTAACCTCTAAAAAATAAATCTAGAACCTAACTAGTTAAGTTATATCTTTCAAAGTTTAATATGTGTTTTTCTTGAGATGAAATTTGATTTTAAAGCTTTTCTTGATCACGAATGCTACCATGTCAGATCCAAAGACTCCATAATATTCCGTCATGATAATCCTTATCTAAATAAGGTAACGCGAATCCAATTCAAATTGTATTTTAAACAACAAATATGATAAAGACGATAAAATTAGGCAAGAAATAAGATCCCGTCACTTCTAGAATCGTCACCTCCACCACTACGGAAGTTATGACCACATGTAACACAAAAGATTGTCTCATAGTGACTCAAAAGACACAAACCAAACAACAAAGCACCTAGCCGATTAGCCAAACAACAAGACAAGCAAAACCCACATGAAAAGAGATGAGGTAATATCACCAGGTGGCCTCAAAACCCGACTAGATGATAGTGTCAAAAAATGTTTTTACTCTAAGCAAAGTCACAAAAAGAAGGTATTTTTCCAAGTTAAAATGGAAATTATTAGCAGAGCGTTCAGTGGGAGTGTGTTCCCATCTTCATAGTGAAAGCTAGCTAACGATGGAAATATTTAAATTCCAGGCCATTTTTCGTTCCTGGTCAAACTATGTTTAAAGTAACATTTGTTGTCAGTGAAACGAATCATTCCTCACATTCGCTTAACTAGTATTTTTTTATTATTAGTTCATGATCACAACTCACATGACATCTTTTATATTTTATTTGCAGGGATTCTCTTTCTTTCTCTCTTTCTCTTCCCATTATTATTGTTTAGATTTTTATTAAATTAAATGGTATACGTTCATGTATGATGATAAATGTGCATGAACCCTCATAGGTTCGTTATGCTCATTATATGCCATCCGATTGACAGACTCTTGCAGTGTTACAAGACATAATCAAGATTTGTGAACTCGTTGCCATAGGTTTATGCCGCTCCGGGCTTGAAAAAATGGATCCATTTACCCATCACCTTTTATAAATTTACCCTTTTATATGCCGGTTGTTAATACCTTGTGGCCATAAAATACATCACTGTAATTTTAGGTTAAAACGTGTATATGTATGTGTGTATAAACATCGTACTGTTTATCTAGTTTCCAATTGTGCCTTTCTACTACTGATTATGACAAAGTCTTCTATAAAAATAGAAAGGAGATCCCATTTGCATTATCTTCCGCGGTTTGCAGTTTAATTAATTAAAGCAATTATATAAAAATAATTTTCTTGTTATTTATACATGTAATGTAACAGGAAAAATAAATTTAAATCTTAGCATCTAAATCTTGTTTGATAATCATAAGATAACATTCTTAATAATAAAAAAAGAAGCAAATTACTAGGTTTATTATGAACAAACCCTAAAATTCCAACACATAAAAGAAGAGTTAGCTCCTTTAATAATATATTCTAATTTACGGGAAAAAAAAGAAGAAGAAATGTTTATCTTTTGATTTAAGCTGAGAATTATTTTTCAAATGCATATAATTTGCAGTGCCTCATTGTTTAGCTTGAAAGGCCCATCCATGCATATATCTAATGGCGAGAAAGAAAGAAAAATCAATTAAATTAAGAAAATTATAAAAAATAAAATGAAAAAAAAACCAATTAAAGAGTTTAAAAAAATTAATTTGATTTTATAAAACTGAAATTGAAATAACCAGACCTAATTAATTAAAATAAAACTAAAAAAAACCACAAATATTGTAAATTAAAAAAATTTGCTTTCTAACTCTAGGCTCTAGCAAGTCACCCCCCACAAAAAAAACAACACACACACCTAACCTTTAATCGGATCCAAATGACAAACAATTAAAGTGACAGTGGCTCCAAAAGATAAAGAAGCTTTACTTATATTTGAGAATATAATTATAGTTATTTTTTAAAGTAATTTTTATTAATTGATATAACACCGCCAACACCACCGCTTCTTTCTCATCCTATCATCAACAAAATTGAATCCTCCAGTAGCGCAACCATCACCTGCTTTTCCAACCCGTGACAACACCACAAACACAAACCCATTTCTATCTCCACCGACGTTGAGATACACCACACACCAACTTCCATCTCAACCGAAAATTATAACTCCAGCCGAAGCCTCATCCAATGCCTTCTCCAATCAACACTGCTCCTAAAAACAAGCCACGACTCAGCCAAACCTCTATGCCTTGAGCCACTAACAGAGGCTATGAAAAAAAAAAAAACGAGATTGTTACAATAAAAAATAAATCGATTGTTTTGTGTGGATTTCTCTTGTTTGTAGGTAATTAGACGCAACACTGCCAGCACAAGAAGAGAAAGGAGAATTCAATTCTGATCCCTGAGATTTTTTTTCCATCGGCGATGACGCGCCACCACTATTCCCTCACATCCAGTGCATTCCAACATCTTCTCCGACTTTTCAGACCAATTACAAGGCTTTCGAAAGCCCATTAGAAGTCACAAAAAGCCCAAAAACTCTATACATAGATTTTTCTAGTTTTTGACATAAATTAACCAAAACCAAAACATTAACCGGTTAGAATCCATTTCAAATCAGTTTCAGTTTTAATTTTAAAAAGAATAACTCGGTTACTTTTTAAAATAAAAACCAAACAAAAAATAATCACCCTTCTATATACCTTATTGTCATTTATTATTATTTCTTTTTTTGTAAGACATGTATTTACCCATCCTTGATTCTACAATTACCGCCAGGCCGAGGGAATAAAGGAAGCTCTCATAGTCGTTGTCTACTTGGGCGAAATTAACAACTGCAATAAGACAGGCTGTAACCTTCTGCTATTAAATAAGTTGCTTGTAAACAATGTGATCTGAGAATGGTCAAAGATTAAGGGCTGGTGCACGTGCCCTCTCTCAATTACAGACAAATAGCTCGGTTGCCGGGGCAGGGCTGCAGGGGTAGGCTGTTGTATTGTTAGCGCACGTGATTTCGAAAAACCCTATCGGTTCACACGTGCGGCCTTCCAGAAACGCGTTCTGCCTGTCCCAGCAGAAACAAATGGGTTAGTATTCTCAGGACCCACCTACCTCTTCCTCGTTATATTTTCTCGTATTTAATTCTGTGCAATGGAAGCTTTCTCATACAAACACTGACAGTTCGACAAAGCTGGGACTTGAGCACGAGACTGCATCCTTTGCCCTTCATTGGGTACGATAGAATGGAAGATTACTGGACCGTTGGCAATGTCACCGTACCAAGGAGATTAAACGGGCTCTACATAACTATAATATGCTATATAACAGCAGGACTCTACATTCATTTCATATAAACAAACGGAAGCACATTCCATGGACAAACCTTACACGAAGTGTGCTACTTTTCTCAGCCATGCTGAGGATGATTAGGGAAACAAATCCCAAATACTGCCGAGGCCGCATGACCATTAGCAAAACATATAAAGCTATCAGGCATTAACAGTAGACTTATAGTAATCATCGTTGATTGTTGTATAAACGAGGCCATTGTCAACCAGCATCTGTAGTTCTTCCCTGTCAAAGAGCAAGGGAATGTCAGCAAATTCCTCTCTGAAAGCTTACACATAAGGGAGGGGGCGGGAGAAAGAGACTTGAGCTTATTCATTGGAATGTTTAGCTGACGGGCAATGACATCATAGTGAGCTCCCTCGGTGTTCCTAGAGAATTGAAGATCACGACGGGTCAAAGTTCCCAAACAACATATAATGAGCATGCAGCAAATACATGAATAACAATAAAGGTTGACTACTGGATAAACTTTAGAGTGCCGAATCAAAGTACACAGTCTAAGATCTCATCAAGGATCAAATGTCGTTGACATCCAGAAAAGGATGCATGTCAGCATGCAGACATGTTCAAGTATAATTTGCACCTATTACACAAACACAAGGACTGGCCTGCACATTTGTGCAGACAAGAGTGCAGAATATTGTCTTTGGATGAACTAACTATTCATCTTTTATAAATCAACCACAAAACGAATCATCTTATTTAAACTTCTATGTTTTATTAAAAGCGGGTTAAACAGAACATTGAGAAAATCATGTTCCACTGCACGTTATTACAATGCACTAAGTAGCATTGGAGAGCTCATATATAATCTGTAATTACATGTAATTAATCAAGTAAATGGTATTGTGGATGCAGAGCATCTTGATAAGCATACTAATTTCCGATCTCTATCCAGTCATCTTTTGACCACCTTATACAAGCTGGTTCACGGGATTGGCATGTTCTATGTTTTTTTATTTGCTTCTTGCAAATTGTAGCTAGAGTTAATATTTGCAAGCAGTGGTGCATTACAGGAAACAGGGGTAAACAAAGGAGTTTTAGTAGCTGCTGAAAGTTGCCAAAAGGCTATAGCTATTCTCCCCTTATAAATTATCATGGACCCTATTGTAGATATGACCAGCTGACCACTTGCCTATAGATTTTCCTGGTCGCAAGTTCAAGTGTTCAATTAAAGACAAAAAAAATAAAACAATTAACAAGGGAATACATCCAAATTATTATATGATGTGCTAGGTTAAACTGAATACGCAACAGCAGATACAAGATATATAAGAAAAGAGCTTAATGGGAGTTCAACACTATGAAGACAAGAAAATTCATTGCAGAGTTGAGTAGTGCCATGTTTAATGAAAAAAAAAGACATGAATTCCCAGCACCATTGGATGTGGCCCTGACACCCATCTGTGGGTCACATGTATCCAATGGTTTGTGTTATATTTCATCTAGCAACATTCATTAAAATAAAAGTTTCACTTCAGAATTTCAGGGTATCAAATGTAACTTACAGATATGCAGGTTGCTGCAAGAAATTTAATATCATCTGACTAACATTGTTCAGTCCATCAGCACTGGAATACTCAGAAGACTGAAAGAAGAAAATTTGAGCACCAATAAAAAGATCACTCAACAAGTCAGCCAAACAATATTCTCAGGATGAGATTGATTACTTGATATGGAGGGGCAGTTTGATATCCCTTTAAAGGGATACTTGTTGAATTTGCTACTGGGGGCTGAGAAGTGACACCCTGAATTTAGTGGTATGAGGTCATATCCAGTGAGAAAATGTGGTGCACAATCAAAGCTACTGTATCGTTTCAATCACAAAATCATACTGAAAAAAACTAGAGCTTTATTGCAATAAATAGACCAATACCTGTAACCTGGTATTGTAGAAGTGGACATATATGCACTCAATGAAATGACCTGGAATCTCATTAAAGTCAGTAACAGGCCTGAAAACCACACAAAAAGTCTGAAGTTAAGACTCTACAAGAGAATAGTCACATTAATAGTCAGAAAAATAACACAAAATGCTGGAGGTTTTATTCAGACGAATAATTCAACTAGGAAACAGGACAAACAATTGTAACCATGATAGCTTTCTTTTGTCAGAAGAGGCAGTTTTTCATTAATTAGATACATGAAATTAAGCTATGAAAAAGGAAGTCCAAAAAGGGAATCTCTTGTCAATGGATATTAATACTAACAAACAAAAGAATGCCACTTTGATATTTAGAAGTGAAAATGTAATAAGTTTACTTTGATTTTTAAAAGGGAAAGTTCTGAGGGCCAAAAGAATAGTGTTGAAGTGGTCCTGTGCAACGATCAGTTTGTCATCTTTTGCCTAGACTCCAAATTCAAAAACAGCAATCACAGTCAGCCACTAGAGAATTAAAATGGAAACGCCATTTCTGACAGCAAACTACAGAGAACACCATGCTAAGAATATTCAAAGCCCATGCATTCAGACCAGAAATGCAAAATTGCTCAATCAAGGCAACTAACCACACAGCTTAAGATGGGTTGAGTTGGCCAATAACAGAGTTACTACTCAATTAGTATTCAGTATAATTGCAATAAAAATGAAAATAAACCCTCTCAAGTACATATATTTGTTAGGATCTCTCAAGTAAAGGAAGAGTACAAAGATGGATGGGGTAAAGTCATGCATTCAAGTTAGCCTAGGCGCTCTAGATAAAGCGAGTCCACAACACCTTTATTAGCCTCATGCAATGAATTTCAATGAAGCACCTCATGAGTTGGCATTAAAGCAAATGCCTAGTTGAAATACTTCTTTTTCTGTTGGATTTTTTTTACTGATTTATGTTTTGACCTATTTGTCCATTTTTTAATTTACCACAAGAAACAACTTAGGGGCATTTTTGTAAAAATCAAAGATTCGGGTTAAAAAATAATAATTAAAGTGGGAGACATGCAGTCATGTCAAGGAAGGATGCTTGAAGAGAAACACCAACCAAACTTTGCATTGAACAGAGTCAGAAAACAACAACACAAGTACATAACAAGAAAGCATGGATGAAGATGTTTTTGAAGATTAATGAATAAGAATAATGATATTTAAGTTTGCTTTTTAATTTATTTGGCTACTTGCTACTTTAAATTATCTTATTTTGTTTTATGAGAGAAAAATATAGCTTTATATGACCACATTATGGTATTTTATATTTATTTTCTAATGATCTAATATTAATTGGGGAGATATAAATTTCAGATTTATATAATATAATATGATACACTTTTTTTAATCTATAGCATATCGCCTTGGTTCATTTGAGCAAGCACCTAAGGTGCGCCTAGTGCCTAGCGCATTTTACAGGCTTCGCGCCTTTATCACCTTTTGCCTTTAACAACACTTTATTCAACACAACAGACAGCATTGTTTTATCCAGAAGCGCTGCAACTCTCTTACAAGAAACAAATGCTGCAAATGAAGATTTGAGAATAAGTAACATTAACAAATTGACTTCTCCCATACAGTTCCTGATTCAGATATACACATACTGCTAACAGACGCAAGAAAATAACGGTGAAGCCAAGTCAATTTAAAATTTGTTGTTTTCTGATTGCCATAACATGCAATGCATGAAAATAGCTTGTATTTGTAAAAATGAATGACTGCAGATACATAAAAAGGAGCAAGGCCGGCAAAAGGGGTGAAATGTGCACAAGATCAAACTTGAACAAAGAGACTCGGATGCTGGTTCCAAAATTGTACAAAAATAAACCATCGTTACTCCATGTTTGGCACCAAAAAAATATGATTAGTCAATGAGTAACTGGTTGCCTCCAAATTTCTTTGAATAAGATTAAAGGGTATTCCATTAGATAAAAATATCGGAAGGTCTATAAGTAAGACAATATGGATATTATCTTCAAAGAAATGCAAATGTAAAACAGTTTGCTTAAAATGCTATTGCTCTTCTGTGCATTCAATTGAACAAGAACACAACATTTTAGTGCAAATTTAAGTCAGCACATCCCTTAGAATGACCCACCTTAGTCCTAATAAATCAGAAGGATAGTTCCAAACTATTGTTAAAAGAATCAAATTGCAGCTTCTCCTATTTTTTTCAAAGCAACTTCCCTGAGGTTAGGAAAGAACTTTTCCCTGCTAATAAAACTTTGAAATAAAACTTAAGTAGTATCCTTATAGGGATAGTCTGGAAAAACTTATGTAATGACTTGAGAATTATTACATAAAGTAAGTTGTGCAGTTAAAAAATAAATAAAGGAAACTAAAAAAATTTAAATTGCAAGTTAACCAGACACCTCAATAGTAATTAGAACATGTAGGATTTCAAATGATGGCTGACAAAGAAATAAAATAATCAAACAGCATGTAGACAATTTATGGGCCTATAACTTATCCAACAACAACCTAATAACTATAGAGTAACAGGCATTCTGTGCTGGGTTGCAAGTCTACCTTGTCCGTATTCATGAAAAAATAAACAGATGAAAGAAAAGGAAATACAAATACATACCTAATGGAGAAGACATTCAAGAACCTTCTGCCTTGCAGCCCTCTCAAGTGTCCATGAACACGAACATACATGCCAACTCTACAGTAAAGGTAATTAAAACAGTATCAAACATATTAACTTAAATGTAAAAAGATGAGGTCACTTGAAAATCTATTTAGGTGTTAAACAATTAGTTCAGGAATAATCTTTCATGCTCATCCTGGCTGCTGAGGTTGAAGGAAATCGAAATGAAACTTGGCATCCTACACCAGCAATTTCCATTCCGAGCCAACATGCAAAAAATTCTCAGCTTCCATTTATTTTCCTCACACAACCTCAACAGCCCAACATGCACACAATCTTTTCAGAGAAACACATGACGTGGTGGAAAATTATACTTGACAAAGAAAATTAATTAATCAATTAAGCTATAATCAACAAGAATTTTAAGAAAGGGCAAGTAGGCATAGTCTGAGTGTGGTACAAAACATACAAGATTTCCCCCATTTGTTCTGTGTCTAAGCTTTCTTGAACCCTGTACAACATGAAAAAAAAATTGCATTATAGCCACAATATTACTAATTTAAACACTAAACACAACTTAATCAATTGGAACTCTAAATAACCCCACAGTGCAATTCTCCGACACGGAATTTTTTTATTAAAAAAAACCAACAAAATTGAAAGGAAATTCACCATTTGGTACATTCAATCTGTCCAGTTCCATCATCAACTAAAAAAGTGTACTCGCTGGCCTTGTCTTCCTTGTGGGATACCCTCCCCACAATTGTAACCTAAACAAATTTTTTAAAGAAAAACCTCATAATCCATTTTTTTTAAAAAAAAAAAAAGAACGAAGGAAGGAAAGAAAGAGAACCCAAGTCCTACTAGTGTGATAAAAACAAAACATTACATTGTTAACTTCAGCACCATCAATGATGAAATTAGATTCATCATTACTTGCTAGGTTGCTTATCTGCTTCACAGTCAGCGGAAACAAGCACCGCGCCTCCCGATTCTGTCATTAAAAAAAATATATACAAATAAAACCCTAATAATCTTCTTATGCTCCCAAGAACTACAAGGTATGGCTAATTTTCCTAGGTTCAGGAAAAGCATAAACCAAAACCCTGATCTACCGTTCAATTAAACAACACAATTAGGAAATTTTCAATTTATTTGATGATCAAAGTACAACTGAGTAAAAAGACAAGAGAAATGAAAAGGTACTTTGGAGATGGAGGAGGAATCAGAAGGAGGTTGGGCGGTTTGAGTAGGCATGAATCCGCCGCCCATGAAGGCTGCGGCGCTTCCATCGAATTGGCTGCTCCCATACATTTTTATGTCTCTCTGTCACAGCCTCTGCTGTTGCGTTTTCTGTTTATATCATATATTTTCGATGTTAGCTTCTCAAAGAAGCCTTTGATCATTTATATACAATTTTACATGGGTGCCACTTTCTCATCCTTCCCGCCATCTTTTCTTTTTCTTTTTTTTTAAGCGCCGGTTTAGGATTACTGCGCAAAGAGAATGATCAAAATTTAAATTTTTTTAATAAATTTTTTTATATATTTTTAAAATTTTTGATATATTAGTTATTAAAAATATTATTTTGATATATTTATAGATAAAAAAATATTTTAAAAAAATAATTACTATATTTCCAAATAATTTTAAAAGATTTTACAGCCAATAATTATCTTCAAATACTTATTGAAATAATAACAAAAACAAATCATTGGCTAAACTAACCATGAGGTATCTAGATAAACATTTCTTTTTTATTATTTGATGAATAATTTTTTTTTAATTTTTTTTAAATTTATATTAAATTATTTAAATTTAATAAAATCAATGATTTTTCATTACAAGTAGCATTGAATTTTGATGTCAATTTATCCAAGAGAGTTTAGAGTTTAGTAATTACTAGTATATTAATTTGCATTTCGGATTCAATAATAATTTTTAAAAAATATAAAAACAATATTAAAAATATTTTAAGTATATTAGATATAGTGAGCATGATAAACATATAAGTTTTGAGTCTCATGGCATGCAGATTCAAAAAACTTGAGTCTAGTGGTTATGTAAATTCTAAAATATTTGGATTTAACATCAACACCAGACAAAATGTACTTGGATCCGATGGTCAAAACCTAAGCTAGTTTGGTTTAGCAACAAAAATTTAAATTATTCTTTAAGTATCCTAAATATAAATACTAATTATTTTTTTATTTATTTTTATAAAAAACATTTAAATTATCCTTTAAGTATTCTAAAAAAATCTTAATTAATTTTTTTTTATTTTTTATAAAAAGATTTAAACTACCTTTCAAATATCCTAAACCGAAATGCTAATTATTTTTTGTATAATTTTTTTTATTTTTTATAAAAACATATTTAAACTTCTCTTGAAGTATCTTAAACAGAAATGCTAATTAATATTTTTATAATTATTTTTTTATTTTTTATATAAAAAATATTTAAACTACCATTGAAATATCCAAAATAATTTTTTTATAAATAATTTTTATTATTTATAAAAAAACATTTAAACTACCCTTAAAATATCCTAAACATAAATAAAAATTATTTTTTATATATTTTTTATTTTTTATAAAAAAAAAGATTTAAACTACACTTGATATATCCTAAATAATTTTTTGTATAAAGTTTTTCTATTTTTATAAAGAAAAAAAATTAAACAACCCTTGAAATATCATAATCTGAAATCCTAATCAACTTTCTTTAAAAATTATTTTAATTTTTATAAAAAAAACATTTCAATTATACTTGAAATATCTTAAACATAATTTATAATTAATATTTTTTAAAAAAATAATTTTATATGCTATTGGATTTGAAGGTCATGAGAGCCAAAGATCATTAAATCTGGTATGATTATCAAATTCAAGATATTTGGATTTGACAACTTTTACACAAACAACAAACAAATTAAAGACAATTGTATATTTTAATTGTTAGGATAGAATTAGAAAAAAAAACATAAATAACAACAAAAATCTCATAAAAAATAAAATAAAAAATTAAATATAAAACTACTATTATAATTCATAATAAAATATCTCGATTTACAATGATTTATCCATAATATTTAACTTACTTTTCTTGATAGCTTCAATCTCTATCTTCTATCACTATTACAATCTTGAAATGGATTATCTCTGGCTGCACAATAAAACCAACCACAACAATTTTAGTTTTCTTGGTAATAATATTTATTGGAAAGTTGATATTCAACATAAATAAAACAAAACAAAAAGAGAAAGAAGTGGTGTTCACCTGTCATGAACAAAAAAAAATAATAAACAAGTATATATCAAAATATTTAATCTCACAAGATAGGATATTTACTCGAATGTATTTGCAAAAATTTTTAAATTCAAATAATTTTTTTATTTAATAAAATAATAATAGAAATAGAAATGTATTAAATTGTTTGAATAAAATAAAAAAGAAAAGACATATTATACAAGGTTGCATATATTAGAAATATTATATGAAAATAAATATTTTTTATTTTAAAAAATAAAGTTCTTCTATACAAAAGATAAAAAAATATACATAAATCATAAAAAAACAACTTTAAAAATTAAACAAACACAATTTAATTTTATAAAAATCTCTGTCAAAAAAAGGTTAAATAAACAAATAAAAAGCAATCATAGATGAATGATATTAATTGAAACATAAATTTAAAAATTATTTTAAAAAAGATATTAATAAAAAAATGCAAAGTAAAAAAAATCAGTATGTTTTGAATCCAAACGAGTTAAATAATTTTTTTTCTCTTAAGTTTATACTTAATTTGTATGTGTATGTTTGTGTTTTTTTTTTTAAAGGTTCAAATAAAGTTCAAGTGCAAAGATCAAGCAGGCCTTAAAGCTCATGTTTTGACTTTATTGATAATATGTTGTCCGCCTTAATTTTTTTTAAAAAAATACATAGACAACATATTACCTTTAAAGTTAAACAATGTGTTGCTTACAAGCTCATTTTTCAATCATCACTATGATGACCAGAAAATTAAAATGATATTTTTTGATAAAAAAAACTTAATTGCTAAGCCATTTTAACCTAAAACTATCTTAGTAATACTTTTGGAACACTTACAAAATAATATATCAACTCAAAACAGCAAAAAATGGAACCAAAAATCCAAAATCAAATTGATTTAGATTTATCTTTCTTGACCTAGATCTATATTTTTAAAAAATATTGAGGTACATCATCAAGCTCCTCCTGTTTTATGGAATCCATGGACATATAAAAAATTTTATTTTGATGGTTGGAAATGATTTAAACGATGACTTTTTCTTTCATTGTCAAAATGAAATGACCCCTTTCTCTCTCCTCTTTCTATTTAAAAACTGAGAAATAATATAAAATAACTTTTTATACTAAAATTGATTTTTTAAAAATGAATTAAAGGGACCTAAATTGTATAATTTGTATTATTTTAAAAGTTTGAGGACCTAAATATATTTTTTCTTGAAATTTATGACACGTCAGCCATGTTTGGTGTGTTTTTTATTTTAGTACCCCTTCCTCTAATTCCTTTGTTGAAGAAGAAATCTAAAGCATTTGACTTTCAATTAGAATTTAATCATCCAAAATTAAACTTTAAAGTTCAATTTATGACACGTCATCCATGTTTGGGTTTTTTTGTCACAAAATCTCTTATATAAGAAGCAAAGTAATTGTCCAGAGAATATACACAAACAAGATTTCTAATTTATTGTTGGATTATGGTTTCTCCGCGCGGCACTACCGACTGCTTAAATTTTGAATCGAAAATTAGGAATTTTACTCACTGTCGCATTATTTAGTGTATGAGAAATCATTTTCTTCATCATTCTTTCATCTTTCGTTTTCATTTATGAGAAACTAATCTTCCATCTTTCCTCTTTCCTCTTTCCTTTCAGGTATAAGAAATTTAAGTAGTTTCCGATGAACTAAGGAGGCATGTTAATGAAATAAAAGGTATATATTTATAAGAATTGCAAGTTCGAATTCAAGATGAGGCAAAAAAAAACCCTGCTCATTTCGAATCCCATGTATTTTATAATCATAAAAAAGAAAAACCAATGCATTAGAGCGACAAATAACAAATGACCTTTAACACTGAATTGCATTAAAAAAATGGAGTTAACTCCCCTGGATAGCAGCAATAGTAGCGTGAGAATCTTTCGGATGATCACTTTTTGGTTCTACATTTCGGGAATTCCATGGATAGATTCCATGATCGCAATCTTTTCGGCGATTTCTTGGCTTGATTAAATGAAAATGATGAAGAAAGTGAAGAACCACATGCATCACAAGTTGAAGGTGATGGCGAGAAATCAATGCAGGACCTGAAACCGTCACTTTCGTCTGTACCACCAGCAAAGCCAATATTAGTCTCCACAGGTTTTGCTTTCGATTTCTTACCAAGATAAATATTCTTGATTTTCTTTCCAATATGGGTATTCTTGATTTTCTTTACTTTCTCCGAGCTCTTCAAAAATTTAACTTTAGCTCCCATGTGGAGAATGCTCCAACTTGGAACAGCTGGTGGTAGCCCAAGTTGCATGTTCTTGAGCTTCTTCACTTTCTCGAGGTGCCTCAACAAGTAGGCCAGAGGCCCCGAGTGATGAAACCGTGGCGGATTTGGCATGTTCAAGCCATGAACGGCGGGTGGGAGCCGAAGTGGTCGTGCTATCTCAGTTTTAGATGCTTCTCTAGGCTTCCCAGGCTGCATTTCCCATGTGAAAGGGACCTCGCCAGGGTTACGGTAAATAGAAATGCTACTGGAACATTTGAGGGAGGAATTCCTTGAGAGGATTTTGTTGTAGAAGCCAGGTTCCACTTGGTATAGAGACACAATTCTCTCTTCTCTTCCAGTTTTGATGCCCTCTAAGGTCATCTTCTTTTTGTTCTAATGGCGCCAATATGCCCCAGCTTTGGCTTCTAATCATGCAGATGCACTGAAATTGGATTTTGTCACCAGGCAAATTTATAGAATCACATGTCCCTTAACGCCCTAATTGTTTCTAATTGGATACATGAAAATGTTATCATACCACACCATTGGATACATGAAAATAATTGCACAAATCTAATTGTTTCTCTAATTCACCAAAAATATTATCTTCCTAATTGAGAAAAGTGTTAATACTTTTAACATGTTTGTATGAACCTTTCCATAGTAAATAAAATCCTTTCTTTCTTTCTTTTTTTTCTTTTCTTTCTCTTTCACTGCTTTTCTTTTTTGGGTGGGGTGGTTTTAAATTAATGATTCTCAGTTTTTTTAAATATGCCTAATAAAAACAAATATGTGTCTAGATAAATTTTGGAATGAATTTCTATATTTCCAAAACAAAAGATATTGGAGGGACATGTCTCTGGAGATAATATTTATTATTTTTTTATCTCTAAAATGTCAATGTAAAAAAATTTTATTCTAAAGTTATTTAACTAAGATATATAAAAAAATAACTATTATTAAAATTTTAAAACTTGATCTGAAGTCAAAGAAAGGCTTAAGTCACACGTTGAGAGGATTATACTAAGTCAATCTGAGTTAATTATTATTTTTTAAAATAATCAAGTTGTTTTGACAAACAAAGTCAATGCGTGTTGACCTAGCTTTATTTTAGGTTGCATGGATTAACCTGAATTTTTTATCGGATCAAGCTAAGTTAATTTTTTTTTTCTTAAACTCAAACATGTCCATACCTCGAGTCCCGAATTTTGAGCAAATTCAAATTTTATAATTAGAGTTATTATATTATTATTAATTTTAATACTTAAAAAATCTAAAGTGAAAAAATAATTTCTTATTATTTTTTAAAACATGTAAGTTTGAAAATAATATATATTAAGGATAAAATATATTTTTTATATTTTACTTTATATTATCCTTCATCAACCAAAAAACATACAAAGATAATTGTTATGTACACAACTACCAAACCTAATTTTGTATTCATTTTTTATTTAATCTCATCTCCATTATTATTGTTTATTTTTTCAATATATACAATAACCACACGCTATTGAAATTTTCTTTTGTCTTTGATATATTATATCTTGATGAACCTCATTCAAAATTTAAATTAATTTTACATAAAAAAAAAACCATATTCAAAAACCCTTACAATCCAGGAGGGATGAGATTAAATTCTCTACCAGGTACATAAGCAAGTTTTAATTTTATACCAAGCATAATACTCCTTGGCATAACCTTTTTGAAATCTTCCAACTTTAGATTTTCAAAAGTTGTTATCATTAAAGTCCGACTAAGAAAAGTTGACTATTAATTATGTCAAGTCATCACACACAAATCCTGTCTCCCATATATTGTATATTAATCACATTTCTGCTTTTCATCCTCCACCCCCAAGAAAATCTGTACATTCATGAATGCACTATGAGGAGAACTAACAAAATTCATTGCCATGGAAAGGTGGTATTCACCCTTCACCCAAAAAGCTAAAAAGACATCAAAATGGAGGAAGAAATAAATATATTAATTTTCCCTTCTTTATTACAGTATAAAAAATACAAACATGTGCTAATTAATTAATTAAGAAGAACCTGCCAACAAATTCAAAAAATCCCCTTTGTACATGAGGGAGGAACAATTAACATTTCGAAAATTGGAGTGGGCTATATAATACATCTAAAAATAAATAAAACCACTTATGGTGAAGTACACCTGACTTCCACTAAACAAAATGCAGGGATTAGGATTATTTCCCGGCTATCACTTGAAATGACAGGGGTTCGGACGGATTGTCATTCTTTATTGTATAACCTAGTAACAATTACAGGTTGCAATTAAAAATGACGGTTTGAAATTTCCGTATGTGATGTTTAATTACTGGTCTAATTTTAACCTCAGTTATATTTTTTTTCTGTGTTTTTGTATGATTTTGAAAATTTCTTTACACATAAAAAATAAATAAAAGTAACTAAATGATTAAAATTAACTAAAATTATTAAGAAAATATATTTTTTGATATTTACTAAAATATAGAAAAACAAAGGGTAAAAGTTTAAGCCTAACTGCTAAATTAAAAGAAGCACTGATGAAAGGAATATGATTTTCTCTTACTTTTTTTTTCTCTTGATTTGTAGTATTCAGCTAAAATACCGATTGAAGTGAAACAGCAAGACTAATCATGAAAGCAATATTGATTAAGGCAAAAATGGGAGCCAGTACGAATCAGCTGATCATTAATTTGATGCTGAAAGTTATTATAAATTAACGCATAATTCGGAGTAATAACATATGATGTTGATATATATATAACTACTTACTATAATATGTAGCACCACGAAATTCTTGATTTGTATCACCAAACAAAGCACAAAAAACCAATTAATATTCTTACCGCTTGATTACTAAAGATAGCATATGATCTCAAGGGAAATTGTCAGATATTTCGCCTCGCACCACTAACAAGAACTGCGTTAAAATTCCAAGAAATGCAACCATTAGGCTCTTGCTGTTGATCCCCTAGAAGGACTCTCAACCTCGACAATTGCCTTGAATGACCATTAGAGGAAGACAGTGAAGATGAAGAGCTTGAATTGCGCGGAGACGAGACCATGAAATTTATCAGAGCCATAAAAATCAAACCTTTCAAATGTATAAGACTCATCATTAGCAATATTTACAACATTATTCCCCTCAGACCCTTATTGGGATTTCTTGTTTCTTTTATTTTTCTTGATGTGTTTCCAGAATCTGAACCTTGACCGCAGTGAAGTCTTAGGCTCTTCAATATCTATGCATGGCTTTGGCAACCCTAAGCTGAGCATTGCCGGTGGGGGGCTAAGTGCTGGAATAATTTCTTCTTTGGGGGGATCTCTGGGTGTTCCTGGCTGCATTTCCCATTTAAATGGTACCCCTTCTGCACTCCGGTAGTAGAATATACGCGAGGAGCAACCCACAGAAGAGTTTCTTGAGATAACTCTATCGATGAAGAAATTATCTCCTTGAAGAACAGAAGTTTTCTTCTCATGATCAGTATCAGTACCGCCATGGACAAAATCCATAACAAATATCTGGATGATATTTCAATAACCTAAATAATTTAGTAGCAAACTTGTGCCGTTTCTGTAAAACAGTACTGATGCAACGATGGAAATGTTTTTTTGCTGTTGAGGGGTATAAGTTCATTAAGATAATATATATATATATATATATATATATAGAGAGAGAGAGAGAGAGAGAGAGAGAAATTCTCCGTTTTCTTAGGCAAATTGTGTAGTCTGGGCTACATGATCCCGCTTTTCCTTTCTCACTTTGAATATTTGTGGTTACTTCTCGTTTGAGCGACTTGAGTTCGTTTAGTTATAGGCAAGCAAAAACAGATGAAAAGAGAGGAAGAGGCTTTGTTCTTAAGGTTACGTTAATTAAGATTTGGGTTTTGCTGGGCGGCTTCTGTTGCAGGTGCAATTACCATACCCTTAAGCCAATGGCCAAACTTTTCTTGCTATATATTTCACCTCTAGCTCCATAATTCTCTGCGTGTAAGTCAGTCTAAAATGTTAAATAATATATTTATTTTATTTTATTTTATTTATTAAAAATAAAACAATATTTTCAGCTTAATCCATATATAAACTCTTTATATTTAGGGTAAAATAAAAACAATAATATAAATTAATTGAGAAAAATTTTAACCTACTTCTCTTTCACATTTATTTTTATTTTTATATTAATTAAATTATTTTAACATAATATCATAACACAACAGCTTTTATAAAATGAAATTTAATCCCAAACAGTGGTTTTAACAAAACTGATGAATCAGCCAGATACCAGCATTTGAAAACGCCAAGCAAGCATGATCATGATTTGAGAGCACAAGTTCCAAAATAGCCCTAGATCCCTTAGCCCAGAGACTAAAATGCCCTGTCAAAGTGCCCCCCAGGCGACCACCATCATTTTATGAAGTTGTTGCTGCCACAGAGGAAAATCCCCGTTTCGAAGTTACCTTTCACTGAATCTATACGTTAGACAAATTGTATAAGTTGACTTTTGAGGGGCTTCCTTCCTTTCCTCGACTCGTGATTTTACTAGAGCAAGTGGAGATTATTATATTAATGAGGTTGTTAACCTAATCGTAGAAAAAAACTGTGTTCTCCATGCTAAATACAAGAATTTTAAAGGAGAAAATTTCTCCTCGGATTAATTTAATATAATGCATGCGCGCGCGCTATTGGTTCTGCAAACTCGTAGGTATTCATGCATTTTAACTCACTGGACCAAGAAAGAACTCATCATTGGACTGATGGCACATATGTCTTGTCTGAATAATGCATTTGGTTAATTATTTAAGAATGTTCATTTTGACTTGGAAGGAATAATTGTATATTGGAGGTAACAGGAATCAAAAAACAAACCAAAAGAGATGGTTCAACGTGCTTGCATTATAAATTAGATCATGTTGGTAATTTAGCGAATTTGTTTAGTAAGTCAATCTTCATTAAGGATTTTAGTTCTAAAGGATGGAGGAAACAAATTTACGGTAAGACACGCTTTGAAGCTTGATTGGAGGAAAATTGGAGGGTGTGTTTGGAATTGTGATAGTAATGACAGTTCAAAGTGCTTTGTATTTGAAAATATATTAAAATGAGTTTTTTTATTTAAAAAAATTATTTTTAATATCAGCATATTAAAATGATATGAAAATACAAAAAAAATATTTTTAAAAAAATATTCAAAATTTAAAGGAATGTGATTTATCCTGCGTTCCCAAACACACTCATATCTTGATAATAGAAAGTGGACTGAGAAAACCTTAAATATGTCAATATTCTTAAATTAAAGTATACAAAGTTATAATTAAGCCATAAAACACATGTTATTCTAGCATGACTTAAATATGTGTGCTAATAGTAATAGATGGTGAGTATTAGAGAGCTATATTTATATTTAGCCAAAATTAGAATTATAGTATAGTATCGATATTGCCTTTACTAAATTTGTGTTATAAGAGAGAAACATGGTGTTTGGTATAGGTTATTTTGTGTCTATGTTAGCTAAGAGGATTTTGCAACTTAAAATTAGAGTTTTAATTTAATTGGTATTAATATGATTAAATCTACTTTCATATAGATAATAGTTCAACTAAAGAAGTAACCAAATCATTAAAACAACTTGAATATAAAATAGACCCAATTACTTTGGATAGAAAAAGAGTACTTGTATTCATAGAGTGATTTATACTCTGAATACATCCATGAATTGGAACTCCTAGATAATAAAATATTTTTTTGGTATTTTTTGTTTTTGAAATTGAAATTACAAGCCTATTTAATTATTACCTATAGAGTTATCACTTATTGTACAATTTCTTATAAATTTATTGCCTATTGTTCTATCACCTGTAGAATTACCACCTACCAAGTTATCACCTATTGATTATTAGTTTGTAATTGCATGCCTACTTGATAAATAGGTTTGAAGATCAGATAAACTTGATTAGACTATAATGCAATTGCTATTGTTTTATTGTGTTCTTCTTGGTTGTCTTGTCCCTTTCTTTAAATAGAAAAGTTCAAGATAACTTCATGTAATTACCTATTCATCTTATTTGAGATAACTTATGGTAATTACTCAAGGTAACTACCCACTCATTTCTTGTTTTAAAGATCTTCTACCATGTAGACTTTTTATACCTTCCATTTACCATCGACGTTCAAGTGATAAAATTCAGTCTACAATCAAGTTTGAGATCTTCTTTCTAGTCCAAATTTTATAACTCTTTAGTCAATTTTAGTGTATAACACATGATAATTTTCCCTTTTTTAATAGGGACAGACAAAACATATAATTTCATAAAATCTTTTTGATTTTGTAAACCATGGACTACCATATATCCCAAGGCACATACAATTTCTATCTATGTTTTAAGATTTTTTTTAACAAGGATTCAACTTAGACATATGTAAAAGGCAATTGATTGTGATTCTCTTTTAAATTTTCAATAATTTCCTTATGTTATGGTGAACATAGATGTTTATTTCAATACTAGATAATTGACTTGTGCTTTGTTATAAGCCAAACCAATTATTAGATCTAATAAGATGGTTTTATTTAATTCTATGATAAAAAAAAAAAACAATAACACATGAACTAAAGAAAAAGAACGCTCGTCAAAAGAAAAGGAAATAACAAAGTTAAGTTATAAGACAATCCAATGTTAAATGATGAAAATAAAAATAAAAAACAGTCCAAGTCAACCTAAGTTAGCATCGCAACTTGTGACCTGAGTCGTAAGGCCAAACTAATCTCATTGAAAGTAAATAAATGATGCTTGATTCTCAACAATTCAAATGTAAAAGGTCTAACATAAAAAAATCATTCTACAAAAACAATTTAAAAAAAATAAAACATCAATGAACTCGGACAAAGCCACCAAACTCACGAGCCGGATAATACGGAAAAGATAACCTACTGAGAAAAAAAATAAAAAATATGAAGCTCAACTCTTAAAGAAACAAAATGTTAAATTGTGGAGCCAAAAAGATATTTAGTGTTAAAACAATGACTAGGAGGAAAAAAAAAAAGATTCGAGCTAACTTGAGCAAACCTATTAGACATGCGACTTAGATCATGGAACAGAAATGACCTCGTAGAAAAGAAAGAGAAGATAATTATAAAACTCAATCTCTAATAAACTCAATGTTGAAGGATGATGTCGAGAAAAAAACTTGTGTAAAAAAAGATTAAAAAAAATTGATGTCAACCCAAGTTAACATTTTATACTCATGACCTAAATAACAAGACCAGGATTACCGCATTGAAAAAATTATGAAGGCTAATTTCCAATTAACTCGGTATTAAAGGATAAAATTGAAAAAAAAATCAAATTTAAAAAAGGATATAAAGCAATAAAAAAATAACAATTAAAAGAATAGATCCAAAATTAATTTGACATAAAAATAAAATAAAATAGAATGTTGATGGATAAAAATGGAAAAAAATACAATTAAAAAGGATAAAAAAACAAATAAAAAAAATAAGAACCAAATTTTATATAAAAATCAAATGTTAATGGACAATGTTGAAATAAAATCAATAAAAAAGATTCAAAACAAACTAAAGAGAAATAAAAAAAATTATAATAAACTTTATATAATAAAAAAATAGCATGACATATTTATAATTTTTCACGCTAATGCAAGGCTATTCATAATTACCTTGATATTAAAGAAGAGTTTGACCCTAAGGAAATAATAGAAAAAAGAAAAAGAAGAAAAAATGAGAGAGATTTATAGCATTAAAAATAACGTAAACTCTTTTCTTTTTAGGGTTTCCTTATGCAGAGCCAATTTTACAATTCTTTGCTGGGTGTTCAGTTTTGTTATAGATAGAGCATTTGCCATTAAACTTAGTAATAATTCTTTATCTCTTCACAACAAGCTTTTTCTTTTTATTTTTATTATGGAAATTTACCATTTATTCTACAATATTTTCTTTAGGAGCCGTACTTAAAGAATTAGCTCCTTTTTTGAATAATTTATTGTCATGTTTTATTCTCATCTTTAAAATAAGGTCTTTAACTCTTATTTTCTTGTGCTTATACTTAAAATAGTTCTTGAAGTTTTTTTAAGATAGCAACGATTTTTTAATAATTGTTGCTGCTTAAAAGGATTCACCTAGATATATATCTTCAACATTAATACTATGCAAGATGAGTTGAAATTCTTAAACTTATCTTATAACAATCCTTGAATATATAATTTTAAAATCCAACAATATATAGATTATGAACTTTGGCATCGTTAGCCTTTTATTTTTCATCCAAATCTTTTCACAGAGCCTTAGCACTTTTAATAAAACTACACATATCATATATTGTTCTGCACATTCAAGATGTAATTTTAATAAAGACTTGAGATTATTATCTAAAACACTAGACTAATAAGGATAGATGTTTAGTATATCATTATAATAGTAAACTAATCAAATTAGTTATCCAAGTATAGAGAAAAGTTCATACAAGTTTAATTTATAAGTATACAAACATGCATTCAAAACTAAACATTATTTAATATTCTAGTATACAAATTACGTGTATATCCAAAATTATATAAAAGATTGAAACACGATCCTAGCATACATATTAATCATTTAATAAATTAAGTTTAAGATAAAACAATAAAGGGAATTTACTTGTTAAAACACTTAAATCTGATTAAATTGAATTTAGTTATTGTCAAGAATTAATTTTTTGTTTTTAAAATTTTATTGTTAAAGTACTTAAATATATTAAATTGAATTTAGGATGTATGCAATAAGACTTAAAATTCTAATAATATCACATTATTTAAATATACTTCTAAAAAAGGTACATAAATGAAAATAAATATAACTTGAATGTATTTCTAAAAATATTGAACATAAACTCTAGATTAAAAGTATAATCAAAGAAAAAAGTAGGTAGCTTAAAACAAAAAAGAACAAGATGAAAAATAAAGGTTAAGAAAAGTCTATAAAATCTAAGAGAAAAAATAGTGAAAAACACTTTTTTCATCCTTTTTTGATAGAAAATTTTGGAACTAAAATTGATAAAAAAATATTAATTTTTATGAATTAATTTATATCATTATCAACCTTAATTATCACCATCAAACAATATTATACTTGATGATTTTTAGCTTTAAATCTTATATTTTTTACATTGAAAAAGAATGTTCAAGTTCATGGAAAAATGAAACTACCTAATCAAACTTTTATTCATGCTCTAATAGGTTAGAAAAAAAAAATAATTCTTCTTCCACCAAAATATTTATAAATCCAAACTCAAGACCAAAATAGATTAACAGCAAAATTATTTTATTTTTCAAATTTGACCCAAGTCAAGATACTCATCTGGCTTAAATCTGAATCACACTTTCCTTATTTGAAATTAAAAAAAAAACTATTATAATCATATTAATTTTATAATAAATAAAAAATTATTTGAAATCATTTTTTTATTCTTTATAATTTATTATAATCATACTACTTCGTATAGATTATATTAAAAAAATAACTTTCTACAATTTTAATCTAGAAAATAAATAGACCCCATTTTCAATTTGATTTTAAATGTATTCATTAACCATGATTAAAACAAAATTCCAACACCTTATTCTGTTTTTTTTATGCACTAATAAATAGAATAACGGTTAACCTTTCCAGTATCTTTTATCGAGTAGCTGTTCTGGAACACAATTCTAAGGAAGAACTGCCACTTAACCTTATAATTTATAGAGTCGAAGGTTACAAGCAAAATCCAACTACGAATATGAGCTCCAAGAACGACTTGCAGAAGCAACATAATGTTAGATGGGGAACCCGATTCGCAGAACCATAAACAACTAAGGGATGGATGGATGGATGAAATTGCACTAGAAGGAATTGTATGCACATGCAAGACACTAATTACATTAACACCATAGCTAAGAATGCTCTCAAGGTTTTGCAACAAACAGGACAACCCATACTGGATATTCTGGTTAGGAAAGTATACAGTGTTTACATACATGCTGGGCTCCTTCACCTTTGTATGCAGCCAACTGAATCGATCTTCATGCCAAAGATGTAGACGGTGCCATCAACCACGTTGGTCTCGTACTCCCTGAAAGAAAATCGAGGAAGACAATGAGATCAACAACCATGGTATATATTTTGTATACACAAATGCAACAGAAAATCTTACAATATACATCCTAGTAAAAGCAGATGTAACCAATCTAACTCCACTAACTCAATCTCCTAATCCTCCATTCTTGAGAATAAATAAACATAACTACATTTCCTTCTAGTTTCAATCCATATAACGACCAAATAATAATAAAACTATAACATCATTAACATTTAGAAATTGCATTTCAGGTTGGCTGACTAGAAATTCGACAGAAGATTGTCAGTATTTACAAAAAAAGGCCAGACCAGAAGGCCAGTATTCCAACCAGAGTTCCATGTAAACCCATAAATTATGTATCAACTCCTAAAGATGACAATTATGAATCTAAAGCTCAGTTTGATCACATGGTTAAGAATCACTTTCCTCAAATTTTATGATTTGCGGGGAAGACATTGTCATGCATGGGCAAAGTAAGCTAAAACTCCAAGCAGAGTTCCATGCTACACTAAATTATTGGTCAACACCCAAACTTAACACCACCAGCATCGGCCACGATTCTCGAAATCAGAAAAGCTAATGTTTGACCATGAAGTATCTAAATCTGGCAAGTACCACCAAAGCAGAATGATGAAACTTTTTTCTTTTTGGTGTTAACGCAATGAAGATGTATATCGTACCTCAGCTTGTGAAGAGATGATAGATTCCCTGTCAAAATTAAAAAGCCATTAATCTCCTGCAAAGTTGCCAAATGAAATACAGTGGTCCACAGAACATGAGTAGTCAGTGGAATACCTTGGCCTCTCTGACTTCGCAAGATGCTTAGACATTATAGATGCCTGCAACAAAACCCAACAATTATATTCCTAATATCATCAAACAATAAACAACAACAAAATGGCAGGATAATAATACCTCTAAACTTCTAGGTGTTTTAAGTGTAACAATATTATGTTAGAAATGAAAAGATGAAAAACATCTTGAAAGGTGTGATTCATCACCAAAAAATACACTATTGTTATCAAAACAACTTCTAAACAAACGAGAGAACCTAGATGACAAAATTTTAGAGAAAATGCAATAAATGTATTTGAACAGATAAGTCAGGGGAGGGGAGACAGCAAAAAAATAAAAAAGAACAGAAAGAACTAGCGCAGCCTCAATGCATCCAGATAGCTTAGTAGTCAACAATAAGCTGCTTTAAACCCAAATCTGATTTTTTGCTTAATCAAACCCTTCAATGATAAACAAAAACAGCAAATCAATTGTCTTATAGATCACTTAGCCTAAATAGCAACTAAACTAGAACGCTATAATTTATGATGTTTGAACAATGGCAAATACCTGCTCCTGGATTATGCTTCTTGCCTCAACAAGTTGAGCTTCGAGCTCTAGTTCTCTCTCAGTCGCTTCAGAAGTGACCTCTGCTCCTTTCTGTGCATCTTGTAGTTGAACCATACGCTCCTTCAAATTTACAGAAGTATAAATGTGTCAACAATTTGATGCGGCCAGGACTATGGATCAACTCCCAAAGTTACTACTTTATGAATCTAAAGATGAGAATGATCACATAGTTCAGATCCAGAAGAAGTCTCAAATTTTGAGATTTATCAGAAATTAAAATTTTCATTTGCAGGCAGAGTAGCTGGTCAATACTCCAACGAAGTAGAAAATATAAATGAAAATACCTTTATGGAAGACATCTTGGTTCGGAGACTTTCTTCAATTTGATCTCTAGCCATGTGAAAAGGCAAGTCAAACACATCCTGTAAATTAGGAAGCATTCAATGATTACAGTCAACATTCAACCCATTAAGTATAAACAAAAAGGCATCCTTTAAGGAGTTCTCATACCGTCCTCCCACCCAAGGGAGATTGTGAGGGGTCTGTTACAAGTCTCTCATTGGCAGGTGGAGATTGCTTGGATGACCCATTTGGTGCATTGAAGAAATCACGCATATCAACCTGTAAGCCAAGCATGCCAACTGAGGTTAGAATTTGTTGCCACAAGAAAAATCAAAGATTTTAGTACAACCCACTAATAATTAAAGACTTGATGATTAAACATATTGAAGCCATTTATTGTTGTCTAATTTTATATTTATTTTCTTCAAAGAGAGTTCTTCCTAATATCTTTATTTAGCTGAAACAAGAGATCCAGGGGCAAGCTGATTTTCAAAATGATATAAATTTCATTTATTGCACCTGTGATCATAGATTCTAGCACTTGGAATTTCTGCTTTACAAACAAAGGATTAAGACTAAGGATATGGAAAAGATTTGGGAAATGAAGGGATAAAAAAGGCTTACAGACACTAAGTTGATATGAAAAACTACTGTCAAACAAAATATATCAGCCCATGCTCTAAAAAAATGTTGACTTGAAAAACACCATTTTTACCATGCTCTAACTCACTCTACACCCACCAAAACATGGAAGAAGCTAATGAAATAACAAAAATAGCATGCATAAAAACAGTGGCAGAGTGATGAAAATTTACCTGCATTGACCGCAGCAATGCCCTTAAATCATTATTCTCTGCCATTAACTCTTGATTTTTAGCCTCACAAGCATCCACCTGCCAATAGCACATTGTCAAATACAACTCACTAGCATAATTGTTAAATAAGCCAATCAACACACTTACAATTTTCTTGTAGAAATCATTATCAGCCTTCTTTCCATTCCATGTCCCACGCTGCCGCCCTTCTTTCTGTTTAGAGAATCAATCAGATAGGTGATATCATCTTTGCATCAGAAGAACCCAAAAATTATATCACATTGAAACAATGTACTAAATGAATTAGTACCTGAAGCAAATTCATTATCTCCATGCCTGATCGTGATTCCTTCTTTTTCTCCATTAACACTTGGTTTAGCCTCTCCTGCAAATAATTAAGAGAATTACCATTGCTGTTGTAGGTAACTTGTGTACTCATGCAACCCTGCACAATTCTGTTTGCAAAAGAGAACCTACCTGCAACTTTATGTACTCTTTTTCTTTTTTCTTCATTTCATGTATTTGTTGAGTCCTCACTTGCTTTAGCAGCAACAATGCATCACATCAACAATACTCATCAAGTTCAGCACATTTTCCACTACTAGTAAGCGAGCAAAGAAACTTAAAGTGAGTTGAAAGCACACTAACCTGATTACCAATTACCATCCTTTGAAATTCATCACGTTCTTGCTGAAGCTTTTCAATTTGGGCCTTAAAAGCTGCTGTAGCTTTGGCTTCCTATTGATAAATTAGCACCACAAACATCAAAAATTGATCAATCATTCTAACTTAACATAATTTCATGTCATAAAACTAAAAAAACCCTGACCGTTCTAGTTATTGTCGCTATCTCTCTATCTTTGGCTTGTAATTGCGACTCAAGCCTCTCTACCTTAGCTTCCAATCTCGATATATCTGATAGTAGTCTACAAGATGTAGAATCATAGATTTAAGAATCCAAATACCATACCAACACCATATAAACAATGAGAACTAAAATTAAGTCAAACAATTGAATGCTGAATGCAGCCCGTCAATCCACATAAAATTTACACATATACTCGGAAAGTAAACTTAATCAAGTGACTCTTCAGAAACTAACACCCCAAATTTCTACCTCTGTCTCTGCTCACTGGCAGATTCTCTAAATTCAACGTCGCGCTGCCTCTGTTGAAGCAAAGAGTAAATGCAGTTGCAGGTTCGGGCGGTTGAAACCTAATCACAACAAATTTGACAAAAATCACATAGAATTTAACAAGAATAAAATGCGAATAAGAAAAAAGAAGTAAAACAGACCGGATCATTAGCGAAAAGATCAAGAGAGGCAGGGAAACCAAAGGTAACAAGAGTCTGATTCAAGTACTTTGCACAATGCTCCAAGTTATTCACATCAGCAAATGTATACTCTCTGCACAGTCAGAGCAAGCATGGGTGTGTGCGCATTTTGAAATCGATAAGAAACCCTAAAAATTAAAGCAAACTTACCCGATTGAGAAGGCAGATGCGGGGGAGGACTGCAAAGAAAAGAGAGAGAGTCAAGAGATACATACAGGGAGTGAAAATGAAAGAGCAAGAGAGAGAGAGATCGTACGCTGAGATCGAAGTCAGTATCAGAAGATGGCATTGCTGCTGCTTGCTTGAGAGAGAGAGGGAGAGAGTTACTGGATGAGGAGGAAGGGAGGAGTATAAACTATAAATTGTATGTGTCTTGTCTGAGTGATAGATCTGGAAAAGGGAAGTGGTGGGCAAATTTTTTGAAAATTGAGAATCACGGGCTCGTTTGGATTTCGGACTTTCTTTAAGAGGCTGGATCTTGTGCAACCGGATCTTTGTTTATATAGGGTGCCAGTGTTTTGTTTATGACATGGCGCTGATTTATTGGACAATTGTTTGTTCAATTGGTGAGTATGGTTGGACAATTTTTTGTTGGAAGACATGTGGAGGCAGTTATGGCACCATGATCCCTGTCAGCCAGCTTTCATCGTCACCTACTCGCCCCTGTTAACAATTGAGATATTTTTATGTTCTTCGCATATATATTATTCTACTATTTTATGATTTTATTTTTATTTATAGATTATTTTTAAAAATATATATATAAATGAATTAATTTCAGTGTGTGTTAGATTAAAATATTTGAAAAGTATGAAATTAATTTTGAAAGTACTAAAATAAAAAATATCACATTGACTTAATAAATTATTGGATGTTAAAAATTTACTTTGCATTTTAATATTATGAAATTTTCACATTTTTCCCCCATAATTACTATCATTATTACAATATTTTTTGTCAAGAAAATTATTTATTCAAATAACACCTATTTATATTGCATGGATGGATAACATAGACGGGGTGAACAGAAATTTTATCCAGAGCCCTGTTAAATCTTAATATAACAATGGTAACATTAGTGTCATGCTATTTGTATTTATTTATTTATTTATATATAACATGAATAGAAATTAATAAAAAATAAAGATAAAAATTTTATGAATTTCTTTTTGTTAGATAATGTTTTTCATTACTAACTAAATTTGTCCAACAAAATAATGTAAATATTATAATTATTTTCATCAGATATAAAGTAAGATAATAGTAAAAATTATCTTAATAAAAAAAATTCAATTCAAGATCCAATTTATATTTATGCAGTTGGATGATACATGCTTGTAAATGCAAATATCTCTATTAAATAATATTTGTTTATTATACCAAGGAAAAACAGAAACAATAGAAATAAAAGAGATAAGATATAAAATGAGATAATAAAAAAAATATTTGATAGTGATGTATAAAATAAGACTGTATATATGAGTTATGATGGAAAGTATAAAATTAAATATAAAAAAATTATTTTAAAATTAAAAGGTCATTGATAAATTAAATAATTTCAAGATCTAGGTATGCAATTACAAAGACGTTGAAGTCTAGGGGTTTAATTGAAAAAAGCTAGGTACATGGCTAAAAAAACTCCAAAAATTAATACCAATTAGAGATGTTATTGATGAATCAAAAGAAAATAAAGACTAAAATTGACTTGAAAAGGTTAACATCCTAATTGTCATGGGTTAAAGAAGTGATATTGTTTTATATTTAATAAAATGATATGTTTTGAAGAAAAAAAATATCATTGAACGGCAAAACAAAGATCATATAACTTGTCATCTAATATTATTGTTCATTTCCTTCTTTATTAATTTCTCCTATCTTGAACCCGAAAAAATCTTGTCTGAGTAGCCATGTAAGCAGCCATAGGAGGACCAAATCTTCCCTGAACTGGTACTAGTTGTAGGAGCTAAAAGTAAAATTTTTATTTGGTTATTTTAAAAAAATTAATAATCATTATTGATCTAGTCACTACTTCTCCTAAACATTATACTAAGTTACATTATATTTAGAAATTACATATATTATAGCTACTAGAGAACACTAAATTGAAAGGAGGCTAGTTAAATAGGTAATTTACATCAAAATAAAACTACTCAGCAGAGCTTTCATTTTGATTTTACTTGCACCTTGATAGATATGTATGATGCAATTATTACCATATTTGAAAAAATAATACAAAAATAATCTTTGAACCTTGTATGATAAGAAGCTAGTGGTTATTTGATTATGATGATATTCTTGAATTTTATATTTATTTTATATTTGATGCATAAAATAATGAGGATTACTGATTTACTTCATCGAGTTTGGTAGTAAAAATCTTTTAACATCTCAAATATAATGGATTTTGCATCAATTACTAAAGCATTGCTTTGAACTTCGAGAAATGTTTGATTTGATTTTATCCTCGCACATGTATAATCTTTTTCACATAATATTAGATTGATATATCACATATAAATGCTTTACATAAAAAGACTATAGGTTGTTTATGTCAGCAATAAGAATCAATAACAGTTTACTAATACTATCATTATAGTATATTTAACTCAGCAATAGATTTTCAACTATAAGAGTTAAATTCTAGATTTAGTGTGAGATAATGAAACTCGTTATATTTATATCTGCTTTAGAACTTAAAGACAATTTTAAATCATTTAAAATTGATACTATTTGCAAGTTTGATGAGAATTTTTATCCTAAAAATTTTAATGAATAAGAAATGTATTATTTGAAAACTCGGCTATGTCATTAATATCATTCATTAACCTTTCAGAACATATCTATTATTTTTAAATTATATCAAGAACTAGTTAAGATAATAAATTAAAGTAATATTATTTGATTGATAGGTTATTTTATCTTATTTTAACTTTATATATTTTTACTGTCACCCCAAAACAAACATTTTTAATTATGAAGTATATTAGAATTATGTTTTGTAATAAAATAAAAAAAAAATTCTTTGTAGATTATGTAATAATCTACATTGAATGATACATAATCTACATTGAATGAGTTTGCTGAAAAATAATAATTAAGATTCAATTATAAATAAATTATATCTTATAAAATATCAAATAGTACAACTTCAACAATGTAGTTTAATTTTACTCTTTTTTTTCAGTTTTATATACCTTGAATTTTATCTTTTTTATATTTTATATTATATACTTAAACTAAAACTTCATCGTTAATTTGAGAAATTTATATATATAAATTAATTGTTGGTATTGGAAAAATTGTGTCTTTGCTTAGTAGCCGCAGGAGGGAAAAACTCCTGACTACGCCCTCGCTTTTGAAGAGGAGACGCTGCTGGGCAAATCCTTTTAACTTCAAGACTGCCGATCCCTCAGGTTTTGACAGGTACAGAGTTTATTCTCTTTTCATGTTTTTTTTATTGTGCCATCAACCCATGATCATGTTTTGTTTTTTCTTTTTTATGCTGAGACCATGAAGTGTGAACTGTAAAATAGCATGGACGGGATTGTAAGTTTCTTGGTGAAGGAAAGTTGGTAAGGGCTCACTGTCTTGTTTTGTATGTTAGCACGGTGGAGAAGCTTTAGATAGCTTTGGAAATACAAATCAATTCTGTTTTTAAAATATTTATTATTTTTATTAAAAATTAAATTTTTATATTTTATATCGTGTAATGTACTTATTTTAAAAATAAAAAAAATATTTCAATACATTTCAATTAAAAAAACATTTTAAAAAGCTACCTTACTTTCAAACTACCAAACTTTCAAGTAATAAGAGGAATCTTGGATTAAAAAAGAGGATATGTTAGTGCTCAAGCACTTTCTACCGAAAAGGAAGTAATGCACCCATCAGCTACATATCCTTCTTGTGCTGGGCGTTGATTTTCAAGATATGGGAAGCCCCATTTAACAGCGTTGGAGCAAGGGCCGATTGACGGTGATTTTCCTGCTTTGGTCTTTTAAGCTGAACTCATGAGATTGCAAGATATAAAGTTCAATTAGACAAGTACATGTCCTCAAGTGAAAACGGGCTTCGTAAGCCAGTTTATATGGGCTTGGGTTGATAAAGAGCGTGCCTTAAACAAGGCCGAAGGTGGAGATGGGAAAGAAAGTGCTTTCTGGACTTGTTTCCAGGCCCAGTTCAAGGACAAGAAAACATAAACTAGATTTGAAGAAATTCTCTGCTGGCTTAATGAATGTTGTGTGAGCTGATTCTCATGTCGTGGCCTTCTGTTTTAATTCAGATTTCACAAGTGAATTGCATATAAGTTATATGTTTATTTATTTATTATAATAAACTACAATCCCTCTAATATTTTCACTAAAAATCAAGGACACGATAAATAAAGTTATATATATATATATATATATATATATATATATATATATATAAGAACAAATAAGTTAATTACTGTATTTAGAGTAAGGGGAATCTTCAGGTATTAAAACATATCATTTGCAAATCATATGATTTTATTTTTTTAGTTTCGATGGAAGGACGGATTGAATAAATATAATTTACTTAGAATTAAATAATACACCTAGAGATATAATAATAGTAACAACTCATGGATATTTTTATTGCGTTTAAAACAAATAATTCAACCCATAACGCAGGGCATTGCAATTATCTAGTTACATAAATAAAACTTGAAATGCTTACCGATGTTTATAATCATGGTAGCCAAAGGACTTTATATATTTATAATTATGAAGATGTGGAAGTAGCCGCTAACACGAAAGGAGAATAAACACGTGCGCACAGCATTCTAGCTTATATTTCCTTCTTTTAAAAACCACTCAGACTGTTTCCATCGATAAAATTTCAACCGGCATACGCAGGACTAGGACTTCGAGCCGGCGATGATGCTGATCATTAATTGGTCCTATACAACGAATTCTTCACCGGTAAAATCGATGCGGCCCTCAATTGCTGGATCACGTCTCTGTAATCCCGAAAGAGAAAGTGTGTGAAACTTTTCTTGTCGAGGCCAGCTATGCTGAAAACGAAGGGCAGCATGCATTAAAGTCTTGTACGTAGTAGAACTAGCAAAGAAAATATTGGTGTAGAAAACAATCTCTCCTAGGGAGAAAATCAATACATGGAGGCCCGGTTGTTTGTTGGTAGTTGGAAAGCCGAAAGCACCGTGGGGGCGTTTATAAATGCGGTAGCGATAATAATTACTGATTTTGAATAATTTTTTTGATAAAAAATATATTAAAATAATATATATTTTTTTATTTTTATATTAAAATATCTGAAAATTTTGAAAATAAAAAAATTAAATTCTAAACAAAATAAATTCAATACTTTGAGATTTAAATTTCAACCCCGTTCTCAAGCATTATCTAAAAGTGGAGACACGCCACACCATACCATGCCATGCATGCATCTGTATGTGCCCATGGACACACCAGTTTGCCCAACAAAAAAGTGTTTTAGCTATTCAAATGGCGGCAACTCTTGACCTCTTGGTGCTGTGAAGACAGAGGAGCACCGATTTATGGTGTTCGTTGTATGGAGCAGTTTCTCGCAGAATCCACTCGGCAATTATCTGCCGAAACTGTGGAAAGCGTCATCGCAGCACATTGGAATACCAAATAAACAGCCCCGAAGTCATCAATATAAAACATTGAAAAGCATGACCATTCGTCATGACCTATATAATTTTATTTTCTTACAGTATGGCAATGTTGGTCAGCTATTACTCGGTTCAGATAGGCGAGCTAGGGACACCTGTTCAGCTCATTCAAGCAAATACAAAGTCAAGCCTCTCTTACGTGATGCAGATGCTTGGAACTTCGCTCCTGTATTAAAAATAAAGAAAAAAGACACTTGAAATTTCTTAATGCTTACAACATCCTTCGATTCCTCCTCCTCCTGTAGCTGGGCGACAGGGCGAGAGATGCAAGGGCATTTTCAATTCCAATTGTTGCCTGAAAAAGTCAAATGTTTCTTTATATGTATATAAAGAAAGCTATTTTAACAAGTTATTTTGTATTTTACTATGAAAAAGAAAATGGGAGTTTGAAAAGAAAAGGTAGTTAAAATTATCCTTTCGTTTTGTGGATCTCCTCAAAAAAAAAAAATGTAGGAATGGCTCTTTGTTTGGGCAAAAGACACTTTAGCATCTCATACGGCTAATCCAAAATCGATAGAAAAGGACTCGTGCTGGTATTATTTTTCACGGCTCTCCGTACTCTAACGGAGGATATAATAGTGCTTTCAAGGCGCAATTTTGGTTGGAGTGATTATTTGTGCTTTTCAACTCCATCCGTCAATTAAGAGATTCCGTCTGCATTACTTTAAATCGACAAGAAGACTAATTATTTAGTGTTGTAATTTAAAAAAAAAAAAAATTGATTTATTTTAAAAAAATACAAATGAACTAATAGAATCTGTTGTTGGATTTCACATTAATATCATCGAGGAATAGTTCATGATTTTCTAAAAGTTTTTTTTCATTATTGAGCATTTCATTTCTCCTCTAATATGATTTTTTTTAAAATCCACGAAATCAAGATAATTTTATGAGAGAACATGTCATCTTCTTACTAAGAGAAAAAAAAAATGTTATGCGGTAGATATCCTTATTTTGGTTTTTGAACTCGACGAAGGCAACTCCTATAGTTATTTTCATCGGAGCTCTCTCAATCGTACAACATGTGGAATTTGGGTTATGATTTAATTTATTTTTATAAAAAATTAATATTTTTTAAATTAATTTTTTAAGTGTTTTTAAATTTGTTATATCAAAAATAATTTTAATATATTTTTAAATAAAAATTATTTTACAAATTAATTATTATCAAGTTATCAAACACTTCCATGCACCTTTTTTTTAACAAGATATTATTTTAATTTAAAAATTTAGTTCATTGGGTTATATGATAAATTTTTAAAATATAATTAATAGTTATCATGATTATAAATAATAATATAAATTATATTTTAAAATTTTATTTAATAGTTTAAGTTATTAAAATAAAATAATTATTTAATATAATATCAGAGTTTTAATGATTCACTAATCATAAATTTAAATTTTATTATTTTTATTTATTTAATAAAAATTAAATATAAAATAATTATTCCACTTATATATATTTATATAAATTTAAAACTGAAATGACTTTCTCTGAAAAAACAATCTGTATAATAAACAAACAATACGGTTTTGTTTTTGTTTTTTAAGACAAGACAGCAAGATATATTGTAAGAGCTGGATTTAAAACCTGCAATTTAATCCTTAACTGGAGCACAAATTTCACATGTATAGTAGGATGGCCAAACTAGTGAATTTTAACCTGGAAGATTCATTTTCAAACCTGAGCTTAATGTATATAATAAAAATAAATAAACATTTTGACCTTTTATTTTTATAGTCAGAGATTTTACAGGTAAAAAAAGAGAGAGTATAAATTATTAATAAAAGGTATTAAATTCTATATAGATGGGCCTGGGTATGAAACCAAAGAAATGCACCCAGACCTGGCGAGCCCTCAGCAAGATCTCTGTACACCCCTAGTCAAAAATGGTCTAACCACCACTTATCAGTTATCATGGAACAAAATGTACATTTATTAAATATAATACGTTTAGTGGTTCGCATGATACACTGAGGATTGGTTCTATAATCGTCATAAACCGTGTTTTTTTGGCAGTGGCATGATAGGTTGTTTTTGGCATTGATAATGGTATAAAATATTTTTTATTTAGAAATATAATAAAATAAAATATTTTTATTTTTAAAAATTATTTTTTAAATTTAAAAAAACATGATTTGCACCACACTTTTAAATTATTCTTTAATCCCTGAGTAATTCAAAATTATTGACACATTCATATAAATATAACCAGTCTTAAAACCAAGGTAGGGGAGGATGTTTTTCATTAAAGAACTTTATTTTTTTGTTTTAACTTTAACAATTTTTTTAGAAGTGAATTTCAACCTGTTTTTTATCACAATTTAATTTTTTTATTTATTTTAGATCATTTTAATATAATGATGAAAAAGATAAATAACCTATAAATATAGATATTTATTATCTAACAAATCACTCTTTAGAAGGTACTTTTCGAAGGTTATCCAGCCCAGCATTTTCAATTTTACAACCCTAATCAACCATGGAAGACCATTTATATGAACAGTACACATCACCAGGGTAAATTTTTGGGTGGAAATCGGCTTTCGTCACAAAAGAAAATAACGACACCCTTGTCAACTCGGCCTGGCCAAGCTCATTGGTTTCACAATTATGCTCCATAAGTGCCATCCTATTAGAATGCCACGTGTCCAATGCACCCATCTGTTTGATATTTACTCGATGAAAGATTAAAAGCGCATAATGATAAAAGGATAAAAACAAAATCAAATCAACGAAGCAGATAAACAAATCTCTTCCGTTGAAATTATCGTTGGATGAGCTTGGATCCACGTTCTCTCTCATTTCCCGGCCGGTATCCTTTCTTTCTTCCTTTTCCTGCAAACTCCGACATCTAATTAACCATGGTTAGCATTTTCTTCCGTCTGTTTTTTTAATGTTTCAAAAAAATTTTAAAAAATTAATTTTTTATATTGTATTAATATTACAAGTATTATTTTAAAATAAATTAAAAAAAAAAAAACAAACACACCATCGTTAACAAGCGGGCTCTAGGAAGATGTCTTGACTCTGACCGATTCAATTAATTTCGCGGGCATGGGACGATGTCAAAATGCAGGCAGCGGAGTACTTCTTGAATATTCTGAAGAGCTGTTGGTCAACTCAAGGCTACTGGTCTACTCCGGTACTGACCTTGAATGTGGCAAAAAGAAAAATAGAAACAAAGAAAAAAAACACCATCTTAAATAATGCATCTAAAGCACGAAACTTTTGACCGTTAGCGATATCCAAAGCCTGGCAAAAGCATGGACGCGTGGACTTACAAGTAGCGTTCAATGGATAGAGGGTTTTTTTTTTAATATATATATATATATATATATATATATATATATATATATAAATAATACCATATAAAAAATATCTTAAAAATATATAATTTAGAGGCTAGGAGACAACAATGAAAAAATTAATTGAGCCAATTTTAAGATTTGAATTTTAAAAAATATATTCTTATAAGAAAAATAAGAAAAATAAATGATTTATGACTATACAAACTCCACAATACAATAATAAACTCTTTATTCTTATATAAATTTTATTAATAAAAAAAAGTTATATTTAAATTAATATTATTTTGAAGAAAATAAATTAGAACATTATAGTTAGCATCAAATCAAATACATCTATCAACTTCAGGAAAAACATATTTATTAATAATAGGTAAGATATTTTTAAATTTGCTTTTTAAATTTTTTTTTCTACTCGTATTTTTTATATCAATCAATTATAATCTATTTTTTCTTTAAAAAACTAATTTTTTTCTTAAATGGATAGACTCACTTGAATTTATTGTTGATTGTTTTTTATAAAGTCATTATAAACAACTCTTTAATTCTCTTTCACATTAATGAACTATTAAAATGATTCATTCTAAAGTTTCTAACTTTCATATTTATAAGCTTTTAAAATGATTTACTTTAACAATGTAATATTTATATTTATGAGATTTTAAAATAGTTTACTTTGAGGATGTAATATTCATATTTATAAGTTCTTAAAATGGTTCACTTGTAACTACCCATTATATAGCAAATATATGGGACATATAGTCATTAAGAGGGTGTTTGGATGGGAGGTAACTTATGTTTTTTTGAGTAAAAAGCATGTTTTTATAGCTTTTAGATATGTATTTCATGATTAAAAAGTATTATACCTTTAACAAAAAACCACCACATCTCCAACTCAAACACACTCTAAAGCTTAATGGAAGCTTTAGCTATAAATACTGTTATTTGGTCCTTATACTTACTTACTCAATTTTCTTAAGTTTTACACCATCTATATAAAGTGAATGGAGTTTGGAAGTGCCAAATATATATATATATATATATATATATATATATATATATATATATATAAATAAAAGAGCAACAAATACATGACGAACATCAATGGCTGGAGATATTATTTTCTTGTTGTTAAGTTTTACGATTTTGTTATAAACATATTTATTCCGCATCATAAAATCGCTAATTAAGTTTCACATTTGGTATCAGAGCATGATTTTATCTCTGCCTTAGTTTATAAAGTTGTTGTGTTTATTTTTATTTATGGCTGAAAGTTTGATAAAATTTAAATAAGGAAATCGAAGTCTCCAACCCAGTATGGAGGTTAAAGACAACAATAAAAAAAAATTACACACAGCTTTGCTTTTAACAAACAATGACATTCAGTTTCCACGTTATAGATAGTTAGAAATTGTGTTAATAATTATTATAGTATATTATTGTGATTATAATTTTATTTGATTTAATTACATGCTATTTAAATTATTATTGTGCAAATTGAATTATTATACTCGTATTTAGTTTGCATGAATTGATTATTTCTACTCTATCACAATACATATAATTTCTGCTTTATATGTATACATATAATTTCTGCTTTATATTAATACATATAATTTCTATGAATATGTGTGTCTATATAGTTAGTTGGTTAGTTAGTTGGTTAGTTAAAAGTATGAAATTAAATGTTATGCATAATATTATAGTTTTGATTATGCAATTTTTATACTTATATTATGATAATATTTTGTGCATAATAATAACATGTTAGTATTAGTTAAAATTATATAATTCATAATATTAAATTAGTCTCATACGATTTAATATTCAATGATTCATATAATTTTAATTAACTAGAGAATAACCACAACATCTTTAATTGATTAAAATTATATATTATAAATTATTAGGATTACATAAAGAATATTGAACATTAATTGTAATTAATTATACTTAATATAATAAATTTTATCCCACATTAATTTTTATTATATTTAAATTATTAATTAGGATAAAATATTAAGTTATTCACAACTCGCCCACATAAATTAAGAATCAAGTAAATAACTTAATATTTTTATCATAAAATTTTAATCTGAGATAAAATACATATCAAATTATAATCATAATATATCTTTTATAATCATGAATTAAGTAAATAATTTAATTATAAAGAATAATCGAATCTACTTGAGTTAAGAATTTAGCCCATATCAATTTTTATGTCATTAGATTTGATATTTAAACATGATTTACATTGGTAAAGCATGAATATTTATTGCCTCAGTTTTAACTTAAGCATGTAATCTTTAATTATATGCAGTTTTACAGCTTGCAAATATCTTTGATGTTCATTATGATATCCCTGAACTTAAGGGAGATAACTAGAATTTATGCTGATATTCGTGGTTCTTTCGATCATTATAAAAAGGTTCGAGACTTGCTGAAAACCATTGATAAATAATTTATCACTTAAAATAAGGCGCAAACAAGCACCTTAATCATGAAGTTTTAATCCCTAAGGCTCGCCAGTGTGAGAGGTGTGCGTGAGCACATCATGCAAATGAGGGACCTTGTGGCTTAATTGGAAAAACTCGAGGTTAAAATGTCAAAGTCCTTCCTAATACACTATATTTTAAACACTCTTTTGTATCAATATGAACCCTTCAAAATCTCATACAAAACACATAAGAAAAACTGATCAATTAATGAACTCATAACCATGCATGTTCAAGAAGAAGGGAGGCTAATGATGGAACTGGGTGAAAGTGCAATGTTAGCAACACGTGGGAAGGGAGAATCTCGAGCCAATTAGAAAGGAAAAGGTAAAATACTTCCTCAGGTTGGTATCAAGAAGATTCCAAGTGTTTTTTCTGTAAAAAAAGAAACACATGAAGAAGGAATACGTCAAATTTTAGAAATAGCTTAAGGAAAAAGGTAATCCAACTTTATTTGTTTGTTATGAATGTAATATAGTTAATGTCAATATCAACACATGGTGGATTGATTCTGTATCAACAACTTACATTTCAAATTCCATGCAGGGTTTGCAAAACCAAAGAAAGCTAGTAGAAAGTGAGCAAACCATCTTATCAGAAAATAAGATGGGCTCACATGTGGAAGCTATAGAAACTTGCTATTTAATTTGAAGTGGTGGTTTTATTTTAAAGTTAAAAAACACCTTTTATGTTCCAAGTTTCTTTAGAAACTTGATTTTAGTTTCAAGATTTTTACCTTTTAAATATTCCTTTAATTTTATTTTATAAATCTAATTATCTCGGGAATGATATTTTGTCTTATGGTATTTTCTATATTAATTTACAAAATAATACTACTTGTGATTTAATGCATGTTCACATTGGTATTAAAAGATGTGTTGTTAATGAAAATTCATTTAAATTATGGCACCAAAGATTAGGTCATATCTTTATAGATAGAATTAAAAGATTAGTAAATGAAGAAGTATTTAATATTTTATATTTTACTAATTTTGAGATTTATGTGGATTGCACAAAAAGAAAACAGACCAACAAGTAAAAAAAAAGTGTCACTAGGAGTTCGGACATATTAGAGATGATACATACTAATATATGAAGTCTAGGCTTGGACTCACATAGTCATAAATAATTTGTTTTTTTATAGATAATTACTCTCGATATATGTATTTCTATATGCTTTATAATAAGAATGAAGTATTAGATGCCTTTAAGATTTTTAAGATTGAAGTAGAGAAATAATACAGTAAACAAATTAAGATCGTAAGATCAGATAGAGGTGGAGAATATTATGGTAGACACACAAAGTATGGACAAAGAGCTGGGCCATTTGCAAAGTTTCTTTAATAACATAGAATTGCTGCCTAATTTACCTTGCCTGGTTCACCAAATCAAAATGGTGAAGCGGAAAGAAGAAACCGAATATTATTGGATAAGGTGCAAAGTATGCTCAACAGCTTTAAACTTCCTAAGTCCTTGTGTGTTGAAGCACTTAAGACGACAATGTATATATTCAACCGAGTTCCAACCAAGGCTTTCCCAAAACACCTTTTGAATTACTAAAAGGTTGAAAATCGAGTTTGCGACATTTACGTGTTTGAGGATGTCCGTCTGAAGTGAGAATATATAATCCATAAGAAAAGAAACTAGACACAAGGACCATTAATAAGTATTTTATTGGATATGCTAAAAGGTTTAAGGGTTATAGATTTTAATGTCCATCTCACATTACTAGGAATGTGGAATTAAGAAATGTAAAATTCTTGAAAATGACTTGATCAGTGAGAGCGATCAAACCATAAACATTGTTGCTAAGAATGATTATTCAGAATCTCAACCTTTCACTTCAAGTGATAGATTGATTATTAACTACAGCACTCCTCAAGTACAAACTGGAGCTAAATAACCAATCATTGAAGTTTCACAAATTGTTTATGATATTCCAATAGATCAAGTAGTTTAAGAGTTGCCAATAACTTTTGAATAATGAGTTGAACCACATACTTCTCAGGAATATAATGGTACAACAACAATAAGATCTATTAAACCAAAGAGATGGGCAATTCCTAATGATTATATTGTGTATTTATAAGAATATGACTATAATGTTGGAGCCGAAAATGATCCCGAATCCTTTTCACAAGCCATAAGTTGCCAAAAAAATAGAATTATGGTATAATACCATGAAGGAAAAGATGAATTCTAAGAAGATTAACCAAGTATGAGATCTTGTTGAGTTGTTTAATAGTGTGAAAGCTATTAGATGTAAATGGGTTTTAAAACAAAGAAAGACTCATTTGGTAACATTAAGAAACACAAGACAATAATCATTACTAAAGGATTTACTTGGAAAGAAGGAGTCAATTACACAGGGACTTTCTCTCTTGTATCTAAGAAAGATTCTTTGCTGATTATTTTGGCATTAATAACCTATTTTGACTTGAAGTTGCAACAAATAGATGTGAAAACAACATGTTTTAATGGAGATTTAGAGGAGGCAGTTTACATGAAGCAACCTGGAGGATTCCACTCTGGTGATGGTAAGCAATTGGTTTGTAAGCTCAAGAAACCTACATACGATTTAAAATAAGCATCCTACCAATGGTATTTGAAATTTCATGATGTAATTTCTTCATTTGATTTTGTAGAAAATGTTATGGATCAATATATATGCCAGAAGGTTATAGTGAGAATAAAATTTGTTTTCTTATTTTATATATGGATGACATTTTGCTAGCAATCAATGATAAAATTTTGTTGCATGAGGTGAAAAAATTCCTTTCTAAAACTTTTGATACGAAGGATATGAGTAAGGTATTTTATGTTATTAGCATTAAAATCCATAGAGACAAATTTTAAGGTATTTTAGGTTTGTCTCAGGAAATCTATATTGATAAAGTTTTAGAGAGATTTTGAATAAATGATTGTTCTTCAAATGTAACTCCTATTATGAAGGGTGATAGATTTAGTTTGAGTTAATGTCCGAAGAATGATATTGAAAAGGAACAAATAAAGAACATTCCATATGCTTCTGCTTTCGAAAGCTTTATATATGCTTAAGTCTGTACAAAACTTGACATTGCATTTCTTGTGGGAATATTAGGCTGATATCAGAGTAATCCATCTTTAAACCAATGGAGAGCTGCAAAGAAAATGATAAGGTACCTTATATAGTGTATGGCTTAAGAGTTTCATTTTTGAACTTAGAATTATAGATTCTATCCATAGGGCATTGAAAATGTTTTGCGATAATTCAGTTGCTGTTTTTGTGGCTAAGAACAACAAAAATGAAAGTTGAAGTACACACATCAACATTAAATATTTAACCACAAGAGAACGTATTAAAGAAAAGAAAGTAATAATTGAACACATCAGCACTGAACTAATGATCACTAGTTTTTTGACTAAGGGTATGCTACAGTTGAAATTCAAGGATCATGTAATGGATATAGGACTTTATTCCATTACATATTTTTTCATTGTTTTAACAATGTTATTTTTTTAACTATTTTGATATTCTTCTTGTATTGAGAAATATCAATAGCTAAAAATATTTTTTTTATTATTAAATCTTGCAATTATATTATATACATATTTATTTAACATCATAAGTTAATTAAACTTTACATTTATGCTAATTAAATATTATCACATAAATTTCATTCTCAACTAAGCACTACAAGTAAATAAAATAGAATTATGCTTGAGATAAAATATAATTAAACCTATCTTGAAGGAATAGTTTATAAATTGACATAAAAATAGTAGGAAGAGAACATATACATGGAGAAGAAATTTAATAATATTTTATTTATTATTAGTAAATACTTTTTATTAAAAAAATATGTGATTTTATCTTAACTTGCTCTAATTTTTTTCTTCTTCAAAATATTTTTAATTCAAACATATTTCTTTTTATTTTTAGATTTTATATAAAAATAAGCATTTATTCTTGTATTATTTTAAAATATTTTATATGTTATGTTATTTAAAAAAAACAATTTAACTGTAATACAATCCAAAAAAAACTCGTACCACAACTTCTCCTGACAAGACACGGAAATGACGGGAGCCATCAAATTTTTTAAAAAGATTTCTGGTGAGAAAGGAGCCACCACTTCTCTCCACATGCATTTTCTGATCAATTTTGTGGCTGCCCACTACCGATCCAGCCTGTGACAATTTAGTCCTTAGATTTTGATGGGTGGGTCCCTCTCAGTTTAGCATTTTTGAAATTTTAATTCTATGTCGATAAAATAATAAAATTGCATGATTTTATTGTTTAGAACAGCGACACGAACCTGAAAGGGATTGGCTAGATCATTGGAGGCACGTGGATTTTATATGAGGTTCACGTGACCTCTAACGGTCTCGCCATTCCAGTGCGTGTTTACCGCACGTTGCCTTTTTCTTTTCTTGTTGGTTGACGTCCAATTATACTTTTAAGAAAAATTAGAAATTTTTAGACACACACTTCATTGTATCTAAGTTATCAAAGATTACTATAGACAAATGATAAATTTTATTTTTAGAGTTTTAAAAAATAATACAAGTGATGATTAACATTCTTTTTTATTTTTTTGATGTATTTTTAATAAAAAAAATATTTATTTGTTGACAATAAAGATGGATTTTTTTACCAAACAAGATAAGAAATACATGAAAATTAATATTTTTCATAAAAAATAAAGTAATAATTTATAAAAGTCATTTTAATATTTTATATTCATGATAATCTAATGATAAATTATTAATTTTATTTCATTAAAATTACAAATTATGGTAAAAAGCTATATTACTAACTCATAAATATTTATATTAGATTTATAATAAAAATAAATTTATAACACTGACTATTTTTAATCTCTTGTATTGCTATAAAGTGCTTGTGTGTGTACACACGTATATAAATTGTATTCTTTATGTATTTTCTTCATCTAAAAAACTTGTAAAGAAAAATTGTGGACAACCTCCGAGATGTATTTTTTAAACTTAGTATAAATTTTAAAAACTGGGAAATTTGTTTTATAAATGGATAAATATTGTATTTAAACATAAAGTTTTGATTTTGATTTTTTCATTTACTTTTCTAGAAAAATAGAGGATTACTCTGTTTTTAAGCATTCACTGGATTTCTTGCAATGTAATTTAAAAAAGATATATACTTCATTTAGAGTGTATCTAACCCTTGCTATGTTTGGCGTGGGATTGAATACATTAAACTATATAGTAACGAACCAGTATGTGATGCCGGTAGTAAAATCACTTAAATTGAAATTATTATGAATGACACATTAAATAAATATTTTTTTTATCATATTATTAAATAAAAAAATAATTCTAGTATAAACAACAGCATTAAAAATTAATGAATAAAATCTAGGTCAACCCAAGTTGATAAAATATATTATCATCTTAATTTTAGTATTATTTTTAAAAAATGTATTATCATATTATTAGATTAAAAAATAATTCTTGGCATGTGCATTATTTTTTTACATATAATTTTTTTTCAATCCCGTCATCTAAAATTATCTAGGAATATAAATTCATTTACACTGCTAACTAAAAAATATAATAACATATTTGTCCTTCAAAAAAAAAATCAAAAGCCATGATGTTGAGTTATCTAGGTTTTTTTAACATAACTTACTGGTTAGTTATTGACTGAAAATATATATGTATTTTTATATTTTTAAGTATAGTAAAATAACTCTATTATCTTATAAAAAAAAATTTAAAACTGACATGCAAGGATATTTATGTATTTTTATTTTTTAAAACACAATAAAATAACAACTTTACCATTAAAAAGACTAAAACACGTGTCAAGTGGATTTTTTAGTATTTTCACTATGTTTTTTTTGTTATTATCATTTCATGAAGGGCAATTTAAACTTTTTACATAATTTATATATTATTAAATGGAAAAAAATATATCAATATATATGGTGCATTTGCTTGTGTGTTGAAGGCACCCATGCATTTTCAGTGACACTTTTTAACAATTAAAAATATATTTTTGTCGTATCATAAAAAGTAATCTTGCATTATTTTCTTGTTGGTATGATACATGTCGACGGTGGAATTTGTTGTCTTAAGTGGAACTTTCTTTTTTTTCTTTTCCTTTTTTTATCTCTCATCCCCTAAAAATTATATACAAGTTCTCTTTGTTATTGGTGCTTTAATTTATGTTTTTATTTTTTTATTTCTATTTTATTTCTTAATTTTTTTGTAAAGGTTTATTGTTTTTTAATTTTATTATCCAATACATATTTATAGTATATTGTTTTTTTCAGTCTGGTCCTCGTTATTTGGATTTGGATTTTTTTATTTTGTTAAAGTTATTTTATTTTCAATTTTATTATCTAATTGAAAATCTGTCGTTGTCCTATGATTTATTTTTATTTTTATTTTTATCATCATCCTTTTTATTTTTATCTTGAATCATTTTATGTATGTGGTATATTTTTTTTAATTTCATCATTTAATATTTGATTTATCGGAGAATGTGTTTTGATGTTTTTCTATGCATGTTACTTTAAGTTTAATGATATGGATCATTCATTTGAAAAGTCATAAAAGGATTAACATCCTTTTTTAGTCTATTTTTTTATTTCATTGTTTAATATATATTTTTTTAAAATCAGGTTTGCGGTTTTCTTTCATTTCTTTTGTGTCATTTTATCCCGATCTCATGATCTGGAATGTGAATTTAATAGATTAATTTAAGTTGGCTCATCCCTTATTACTTAGGTTATATATTTATCATGTTATTTCAGTTTGACTCGAATTATTTTTTTTTATTTTTTTACTTAATTTTATTATTTATATTTAATTGATTAAAAATCAAACAATATCATTTTCCCTCTCTTGGAAAATGAATGTTTTTCCCGAGTTATTGTGTTTTTTATTTTATTTTACATGTTTATTAAAGTTATTATTTTTTTTATTATTTAATTAAAATTAAATTAAATTCTTTTACAAGTTAATACTAAAACCCAAGTCATAAATATTTTTTCTTTCTTCAAAAGGCACTCACAAGTCACAATATCTAAACATTATTTTAATAATAATAATAATAATGCAGACTAGCGGGTTAACACCTCTTGTATTAATAAATGATTATTTAATCACTATCAATCTGTGTTGATGCCCATGACCTAATTAAATATTACCTACCTTTTATTGTCGAAAGAATATTATCCAACTTGTAGTTTATTCTTGCCAACAAAATTGTGCTTGTCACCTCACAAACTAATCTTCAAAGATTTTATTTATCTAGTTTTTCTAATGACTAGATGAAAAACTAGATTCATTAATATTAAATCTAATTTTTTTACTGCAGCTGTTTAAATGTCTTAAAAATATTTGTTTGGAAGAGTTTTTTTTTTTATAAATATTTTGTGTCCTATGGTTTATTTTTATGTTCCTATTGAAGTTTGTTTTTTCTTAAATTTTAAATGATGCAAAGGACTTGGCGTTTTATGGTTTTTTATTTTTATTTTTCTTGTTGATAATATTTTTATTATTTTGGATTATGCAAAACAAAATGATAACAAAGTGATGAGAAAGGAAAGAAAAAAAAGAGACGGGACCAGAGTTCAAATATAGAACAAAAACACGTGCAAGTGTAGAAGATTTATATTTATTACAGTGCAAATGACTGTCTTTTATCTGGAGTTTACGCGACATGCGTTTGAAATGCAAGTGACTTCTCTCGTTTGGTTTTCCCTTGTGACCTTGCTTTTTTCTTTTTAAAAGAAAAATGTTTTTTTTTAAATTTTTTTTGATGTATTGATATTGAAAATAAATTTAAAAAATAATAATAAAATTATTATAATATATTTTTAATTAAAAAATATTTTTAAAAACAACTATAATTACTTAATAAAATATTTCAATTAAAGACATACATTACTTAACAACATCTAGCTAGTGTCCTTCATTTTAACTAAATAAATAAATTTATTTTAACCGGACAGTGTTACTTTATAATTTACCTTTTACCAGTAAAAGAAATTCTAAAATTTAAAGTCTGATATAACATGATATATACCATATTTCATGATTTTTTTTTAATATTTTAATATATTAATATCAAAAATAATTTTTTAAAAATAAAAATATATTATTTTATATAATTTTAGATGAAAAACATTTTGAAAATAATTATTATTACCTTTTTAAACTCTTTTAAAATACAAAAATTTAAAACGAGTTTAAAAGTGTAATCGTTATTGTGGTTGTTTTTAAATTATATTTATATGAAGATATATTAAAATAATATTTTTTTATTTTTTTAAATAATAATAAAAAATATCAATTTAATATACAAAATAAAAATTTTAAATTTTTATAAAAATAATTTTAAAATATAAAAATAAATAATTCATAATACGGAATTACAATCTCATGGTTTTGAAAAGGTTGTGTAAAATTAAAAAAACTAGAGTCCATGTACTGAAATAAGAAAAAGTAAAAAATTGACATTCAAATGCACAGTTGCATCTTTGCGCCAACGACCCTTTACTCCTTATTTATTGCTTACGAAAAAATAAATAAATAGATATAATATCAGATCCAAATCTCAAGGCCAGCAAAGCAAATCAAATCCAAATGTCATAAATACAAAACAATTTTACTTTGCTGAGAAATAATAATAGTTAATTAATAAAAAGAAAAGGACAGAAAAGGGCATTTTAGAACTTCACCGTTCCATAGCCTGACTCCATCTAAAATCAACCGCCTTAATAACTCCTAACCATGGTTAAGTCAGAGTTTGGTGAGTTTGACCAGTCTGGTTTGGTTGGCGTTGCAGCTCCATCCTCCCTTTATTATCCCCCCTCATTTCTCTCGTGCCGTCCTCTCTCAGGGAACCCTCTCTGCTATTATTTCTCTCTCCGCCTTCGCCCACCAACCACAAAACAAGCAAGAAGCAGAGAGAGATCTTTTTTCCTCCTTGAAGAACAAGAGTAGTAATAAGAAGAAACTGGTTTGTGAATCTTCGTAAACAACATGGAGTCAACAAGCAGCTCGATCAAAGTGTCTCCACTCGATATTATGCAAGCCATAATCAAAGGCAAAGTGGACCCCACGAATGTTTCATCCGAGTCCGGTGGTTCTGTTGCTGAGGTAGCAACTTTGATCCTCGAGAATCGTGAGTTTGTTATGATCTTAACTACTTCCATCGCTGTTTTGATCGGCTGCGTCGTCGTTTTGATTTGGCGAAGATCATCTGGGTATCAGAGACCCAAAGTACCTGTACCTCCTAAGCCCCTGATTGTTAAAGACCTTGAACCTGAAGTTGACGATGGCAAGAAAAAGGTCACCATCTTTTTCGGCACCCAAACCGGTACCGCGGAAGGATTTGCTAAGGTACACTGTAGTTTATCGCAATGCTATCGATGGAGTGACTTGACTCTGTAATCATCACCGTGCACGTGCGATGATGTCCCACGTGTACGGTGAGAATTCATCTTTAGTTGATGAGTAGTTTAGCTAAGATTTTCTTTTGATTTTTTTAAGGCTCTAGCTGAGGAGGCAAAAGCTCGGTATGACAAGGCTACATTCAAAACTATTGATTTGGTATGGTGGACATTTTTATTTTATTTTTTATCCTGATTTTTTTAATATCTAATTTTATATATTTATTTATTCATGACAGGATGATTATGCTGTTGATGACGATGAATACGAAGAGAAATTGAAGAAAGAGAATCTGGTTATTTTCTTCTTGGCCACGTGAGTAATTTTGATAATAATCTACTTGTAATTTATTTTAGTTTTTTTTTTTAAAATTGTTTTTGATGTATGGGGGTGTTTAGATATGGAGATGGTGAGCCTACTGATAATGCGGCAAGGTTCTACAAATGGTTTACAGAGGTGAGTTTCTGGGAAGTATTGATTGGTTTGGTATTAGAGAGCAGGATTTCGTAATTAGTGTTTATGGTTTTATGATTGTGTTCATATAGGGAAATGAGAGAGGGGAATGGCTCAAGGACCTCCCATATGCAGTTTTTGGCCTTGGCAACAGGCAATACGAGCATTTTAACAAGGTGTGGAATGTGACTCTATTTATACTTTCTTTCACAATTAGCCGGGGGTTTTAATTGCGTGTTTTTGCTGATTCACTGTTTATATACTTGTTTTGTTTCGTTTAACAGATTGCTATAGTGGTGGATAAAATCTTTGCTGACCAGGGTATGCCTACATACTTGATTACTCCTTGTTTTCGTGGAAATTTGTTTGGGATTTTTTTTTATATGTCTAGAGTTCTTCTTGCTAATTTTTTTATACTGACGAGTATATAGCCAGGCTGAAACTCCTTAGATTTGAATAATGTGATTCAATGAAATTTGTGTTTGTGAACCATGAATATACAGACAAGACCAGTGCTTGTGAAGACCATGTTCTACTAACTATTTGTTTGTTAAACTAGCAAACGTGATGAGTGAAACATTCTCGATCAACCAGAAAACAATGTAAAGGATTTTGAAGCTGTGTACGGTCAATGAGTTGCATGTTCAAACTTGCTATTACTCAAGGAAACATGATCGCTTTGCAAAATGGATCTTTTGTCAATAATGCATTGATACTTTGCAAATGTTTTGTGCGTTGATGAAGGCAGTGTGTCCTTTGATGTTAGCCAGCTTCCTTGCCAAGATAAATAGAGTCTGCCAGGCTGTCCTGATGCATGCGAAGCTTTTGCTCCTAAAGGAACACTATTTCTACAATTCAATTATTCTTTTTCTTAAAAAAATTGAAACCCAATTAGCTGCATATTTAATATAAAAATTAGAAGAGTTTAATAATTAATTGTGTGCCATATTGTGTTCCTCTGTTTTTCCTTATTATCATCAAATGGTCTTCAAGAGTTAAAACGTGCTTGTTGATGTTGTTCATTCTGCGTAGCAACTAAGTTTTACTTGTTTTCTTTCCATAACCATATTTCTCTTTGTATTTTTAGGCGGGAAGCGCCTTGCCCCAGTGGGTCTTGGTGATGATGATCAATGCATGGAAGATGACTTTGCTGCATGGTAAGGAGAACTTGAATTGGTATACTGCATGAACAGAATGAACTTTCTTGTAACTAGAGATCTCATTCTTTCCTTTTCTTCTTGCTATATAAGGCGGGAATTGTTGTGGCCTGAGATGGACCAGTTGCTTCTTGATGGAGACGATCCAACAGCTGTTTCTACTCCTTATACTGCCACTGTATCAGAATATCGGGTTGTATTCCATGATCCTGAAGATGCCCCATTAGAGGATGATAACTGGAGTAATGCAAATGGCCATGCTGTCTATGATGCTCAGCATCCATGCAGGTATCATAAAATATTTCTTTTTGGATTTTCTGGTGACAATTTAGCAACTTAATTTGAGCTAAGTTGTGTTCTGTTTACTGCTGAAGGGCTAATGTTGCTGTGAGGAGGGAGCTTCATACCCCGGCATCTGACCGTTCATGTACCCATCTGGAGTTTGACATATCAGGCACCGGACTTGCGTAAGTTGTTTGCAATATCTTTGTTGTTTTCTCTCTTTTTTCCCTTGAAAATGACATCCAAATGCATTTTCATGGGGAATAATTGTAAGAGAACAATGTGCACTGGTTATGCATGGAACAATTTATTTTGTGCTCATAACTGTTCCTTTGTTGTTCAGATATGGAACTGGTGATCATGTTGGTGTTTACTGTGAAAATCTAAGTGAAACTGTAGAGGAAGCACTGCAGTTGTTGGGTTTATCACCGAATACTTATTTCTCTATCCACACTGATAATGAGGATGGCACACCACTTGGTGGAAGCGCCTTGCCACCTCCATTCCCACCGTGCACCTTAAAAACTGCTCTAGCTCGATATGCTGATCTTTTGAGTTTGCCCAAGAAGGTTAGCTGCTTTCTTAAGTCGAAGCATCATTGAATATCATAATTCATTTTATAGGATTTTTTCCACATTTGAGTAATCTATTGTTGCCATGCATATGCTTTGCAGTCTGCTCTAATGGCTTTAGCAGCTTATGCTACTGATCCAACAGAAGCTGATCGACTAAGGCATCTTGCATCACCTGCTGGGAAGGTTGTAGATCTACCAACAATATTTTGTCATCAAGTTAGTCCCTGTTTTAGTTTGTAGCTTTAAGTGTATATAACTTTGATTTGCACTCTTGTACAGGATGAATATGCACAATTGTTAGTTGCAAATCAGAGAAGCCTCCTTGAGGTCATGGCTGAATTTCCATCAGCCAAGCCACCACTTGGTGTCTTCTTTGCTTCAGTTGCACCTCGATTGCAACCAAGATACTATTCTATTTCATCATCTCCAAGGTGTGTTTTTTTACACTGTTTTCTGGAAAGGTTCAGAATTAATCTATCTTAGTTTGTGATGGAAGATGGCAAGGGATTCATATCATGTTTAATGCAAACCCAAATTCTTTTAGCTTGCTCAATTTTCCTGAATAAAAAGTTATGGAATGTGGCAAACAAAAGTTGTTCCACTGATCAACGGGATAAAATTGAAGAGAACAAAAATCTGGATTTTGTCTTTCGCAGCCCTTTTAGAGGAACTGTAATTGGAGTCTGGATATCCCTTTTTTAGCACAAAGGACAAAGAGAACTTCCATGTATTCAAGGATCATTTACTTTCAAAAATTGCACTTGCACCCTCTTTGGTTTATCATTCTTAATTCTGTTCTTTGGAATTTATGTGCCTAATATTTGAAATTATGACTTGCAGCATGGCTCCATCAAGAATTCATGTTACATGTGCGCTGGTTCTTGAGAAAACACCAGGAGGTCGTATTCACAAAGGAGTGTGCTCAACTTGGATGAAGGTACATGTTCAAAAATTTCTGTTTTGCTTTGTTTTTTGCATTTAATGACAAAGCAGCACCTCAGGGTGGAGTACAAAAATCGATTGAATTGGGTAGTAAATATATGGGGTGTCTTAAATTATCACCGGGGTTGGAAATTAGCGATCCACATTTTTACAATGATTGATGCTAGGGTTAGCCCGGCTCCTTGCATGTGTACTGTTGTTTGTATTACGATTCTATTATCCATGTTATTCTTGATCTTTGATAGAATATTCTATACACCAAGTTTATCAAAGGTCAATTCTTATTTTATTCCTTACACAGAACGCTGTGCCTCTGGAGAAAAGTCATGATTGCAGCTGGGCACCAGTTTTTGTTAGGCAATCAAACTTCAAGCTTCCAGCAGATTCTAAAGTTCCCATCATCATGATTGGCCCTGGAACTGGTTTAGCTCCTTTCAGAGGTTTCCTACAGGTTTGGACTCGTTAACTTGATGTTCAGTTGTCCTTTTTCAAGTGATCTATGCTCTCACAATGAATTATCCAATTTTATAATCTTTATTTTTTATCTCCCTTTTCAGGAAAGATTAGCTCTAAAAGAATCAGGATCAGAACTGGGATCCTCTGTATTATTCTTTGGTTGCAGGAACCGCAAAATGGTAGGTTATGTTATTATCATATATCTAGAATGCACTGTGGTTGGTGTAGGGACATCATTCTACCCTGATTTCAAGAATTTTATTAACACGCTTAAACCTTGCAGGATTTTATCTATGAAGACGAGCTCAACAACTTCGTTGAAAGTGGTGCGCTTTCTGAACTAGTTGTTGCCTTTTCCCGTGAGGGACCTACCAAGGAATACGTGCAGCATAAGATGATGCAGAAGGTACTTGGGTTCTGTTTCACCTAACACACTATCTGGTGAAATCAAAATGCTGCGATGTCATTTATTTATTTTTGTTATTAACTAAAGCGTTGAGCATGTGTTTTCTTTGGTTCAGGCTTCCGATATCTGGAATATGATTTCACAAGGAGGATATTTATATGTTTGTGGCGATGCCAAAGGCATGGCTAAAGATGTCCACAGAGCGCTCCACACTATTGTGCAAGAGCAGGTAAAAAAAAAAAAAAGCCTTGTTATTAGAAGTTTCTAGCTGGTTCTATCACTACGTATGCAGTGCACCTTAAAAGTGTTATTACTGCGTTCTTTTTCATGGTTAGCAGTCACGAAAACTAGGGGAAAAAATGTAACAGAACCTACCCCACAGACCTGATTAGAAGAGGGCCCAATCCCATGTCCGTTGCTTTCCTGTGATCGAGATTTTTCCATGTCGACATTGCTTTCTTGTTCTGAACGTGGACATATTCCATACACTCCCTTTAGTTCCTTGGTAGGCTAGAATCCACATCATGATATAAATTTGTCTCCCTCTCTTGGTGTCGGAGCGCTGTCACGCCCTTTCTCAATTTTTATGATGTGCAATTTTTGCTTGTATTGCTATTTCAATCATTGTTTTTCTTGGTCAATTACATATTGGGAAAGAATCTGTAGCTGGGTTTCAAATAAATTTTTCGCCCAATCGCACCTCACTTTGTGTACTTGGTTGTATATCCAGGGATCCCTCGACAACTCAAAGACAGAAAGCTTTGTGAAAAGTCTGCAAATGAATGGCAGGTATCTACGTGATGTATGGTAACTGATCGTTCGTGTAGGCCATGAAGAAAGGAGGGTGATGTGAAAGTTTACTCTATAAATACCGAAGCCTTACTGGAATTGAAGGAATTTTAAGCGAGAGGCTACTTTACTTTTGACGCCTGCCTTGTGTCCCTTAAAGTGGTCATCGAACGAGCTATCATTATAGCAAATTGTGATTCTTTTCTCTCCTCTCACGAAGGAATTTTTTGTTCTTGTAATTTATATATACATAATGTAATAAATGATTAGCCCTAGTTCATGACTTCATTTTCCTTTTAATGAACCCAACAAAATGGTTCAAATGACAGACAAATATTCTTGTTCTACGTCAAAGTGTTTGTATGAATGGATGATCATCGAAGTTTAAGTTTGAAGTCTCTTGCTTGAAATTTCCTCGTGCAGCATTGCGTGTTTCTGTACTCGAGTTATCCATTTCTAAGGTTATTGGCTATAGACAGACATTGCCCCGGACATGATGCTGTCTGTAATTTACCAGCTCTTTTCTTTATTTCTTCTTTGATGCGGCGGTGGGTGGGTTAAGACGAACTCAAAATCCAGAAGCATCCCATCAGGCTACCCTTTTACAGGCCAGAGAGAGGACTCTTTTTCTTGAAGAAAAAGATTCGAAGTGTGTATAATTCATCCTTCTCATTGGATATATCACCGTGGCAATAGTGAAGGTTTTCTTTCAAAAACCGAGGGTACCCCAACATTTATCTTACTGAATATTGATTAATACGACAACTATTTTGAATTATTTCAATTAACTTGATGGACGTGGGCTGATGAGGTCAAGGTGATGTTCCCAACACTGATAATTTAGGTTCACCATCAACCACGAGTTCAACTATGAGCTAATTAGACTCGAATTGACAAAGAAGAGAATCACGTTTCGCATATCATTATTATTATTATTATATTTGCTAATCAACTAAGTTTTGCTGCAAACTAACACAATACATTATTAGCCGCTCTTGACCCTCACAAAAGGTTGTTTAAAAATACATGTTTTTGGTGGGGACAAACAACCAATTATGTCCTGCAAAGTGACTTAATAAATGTGAATAGGACTTTGGAGGCATCCAGGGCCCTTCACCATGGAAAAACTGTGGGCACACACACAGCTTGATGAAAGTGGGTTCTCACATGGTTGTTGAGAAGAAGGGCAACCCAATGAATTCTGGGCAGCCAAACAACTCTTTACAGTACACATCTATCTCTCATGTGGTTAGTTGGTGGTAGCTAGCTGGGGTTATGCCTTTTCATTACAAAGCATGATTCCTTGCTCGGAACAACAACACACCTGTCTTCCCGTGCCGCCCTTAACTCCACGAAAGTTCGATGTTACGTTTTGTACTTTGCATACATATGGACAAATGTGCGACCAGTTTGGCTTATTATATTATTTACATTCTCAATTTTTTATTTTTTTTGATACCATCTGCATTGGCTGATCCGATACCCCTTGGAGAACTAACCAAGAAGTTTTATTTGGTATTGCATGGAGATTAGAGGATTCTAAGAGTGTTTATTTTTACTATATTAAAATAATATTTTTTATTTTTTAAAAATTATATTTACCCAAACCCACGCAATACAATGTAGAGTGTAAACTACCAACACCATTAATTTAGAAAGGTTAAGCTAGAGATAGCGTCTGGGGCTGAATAAAAAACGCAAGAGACGAGAGAATTCCAACTTTGTATGACTTGCCTTTTTTTTTTTTTTATTTCTTGCGCAAAGCCATCTATCAAGCAGCGTTTGACCACATGTGAGTTGTTACAGAAATCCAACTTTAAAGTTAATACTTCAAGTGTTTCTTAGCAGAAGAAGACAATTTGGTGGTAAGTACACTGATCTATTGGGGCTAAATAAAAAAAAGCCGAACAGCTCGGCATGTTTCTTGCACGACCACACACACACACAAAGATGGTGATGGAGCTTTCCTTCCTGTTATACCAACGGAATCACATCAACACTACTTATTGCATGCACGCAAAAAGGGAGAGGGATCCAGCACAGTAATTCCCCGAAATGAGGAGAGCCACCGCAAAGATAGCAAAGATGAAGCCACCCTGCTTTGATTAGACTCAGACAAAATGGGGAACAAACCTCAAAATGGAGAAGAAAGTAAGATATTGAACCACCTAGGAGAAGCGTGAACCGGAAAAAGACGCATCCTAATGCCCAAGCAACAATTCTCTGATTTAAATCAACAAATTAATCTGCCATTTTGACTTTTTTACGTGAATAAGAAATTGGCATGTCCTTTCCTTTAATTTTACTACTACAAAGAATTGTAGAAAGTTCTTTATGTGTTATCTTTGCACTCAGTTCTCAGGTTGTCTAGGAAGGGAAAAAAAAAAAAAGCTTCAACGAAAGATAAGCCACTTTCCTTTTCTACTCATCAACCAGATAACCACATAGAAGAATTTCTTCAATTCACGACCTACTCTAGAAGATGGAATCCATGTATCATTCAACTAGATCACTCTAGAACAGGTGAAAAACAGATGTGTTTAGTGAAAATCCAGAAGCAAGCAATCAAAGAGTTAAATAAGGTGATATGAATCGGTCCATCAAGTGCAGTAAATGCCATGGCTCATGTCAAAGGCAAACAACGAAACTCTAATTATAACACAAATATAACATTAGCATATCTGAAATGGAAATGAAGTTCTATTCACTCAGTACATTGAAGACCAAGAGACATTGAAGACCTCTTCTCAGTCTCGGTCAGCATCTTCTATGTCTTCATCCTCCGGAACTCCACGGAGGTAGAGAACATTGTTGCATCTGCAGATAACATGCAACAAGACCCAGTAAATCTTCTGAAGGAATATGAAGCTTAATTCTAATGAAATTTGGACAAATTAAAGCAATTTACAATATGATGTTTCTAGAAGTTGTGCAGAAATGTAGTCCTCCTATGAGGCAGGGGATCTTGCCTCAAATTCTACTAGACATCTCAGTTAGTATTTGATGAATTAATGGCATGCAAATGCAACATAAATTACACCATACCAAGGCATGATAGAAACCAAAATTTAATGCACTATTTTGTTTTTGGCCATAAAACATTGTCTGCGACTACTGATGTCTGGAACTCTTACCTGCACTTCTAATCCACAACCTATATAAGACCAATAAACATGCATGTAATATACAAACGGATGCCTATTTGAAGCAGACATTTTCAATGCAGAGAAAAATGCATGATTCATTGCTATCTTTTTATTACCATTTACATGCTTTATGCAAGCATTAAATTGCATAAAATCTTCAAGAGAAATATTTGACAAATATTTATTACCGTTGCTGAGTAAAAAATTCACTTCCAGGTCTACACACTCACCAAATCACAAGACTTTACAGTATCTACATCTCATGTCTATGTGACGCCTTCATACTGTATTATAAACCAACTCAAAGGAATCCAACTCTATTATAATCACAATCTGAAAGTAATTTCAGCTTTTGCTCACAAGTGTAGAAATATGAAGCATGGAAATAAAAAAAGAAAAAGGGGTTTGTAAATTGGTACACCTCATTGAACATCAAAGATATTTCATGAAGTTATGACACCGCAAAACAACCACTACATGTTTGAACTTCCAACATATTTGAAATCATGACCTGATGAAATATCACCAGTTCTTAGGTCAGTCAATCCATACCTACGTGTTGTTGCACAAAAACTCCAAGATTTCAGTTTTACATATATAAAGTAATAATTACAAGGTCAAACATTAAGAACCATGTTATGCTCAAGCCTTGTATTTTTCACAATGTTTCAGCTTCTATTCTCAGATTTCTATTGGTTCCAAGCATCTAAATCAATCAATATCCTATTGTCTCAAGATTTTTGTAAAGATATTTACCATACTTTCCAAGTTCAAAACATTTCAAAATGGGGCTAAAACTTTGAGTGCTTCCAGGTCCCCAACCACTTAGCATAAAACAGAAGAGGTATGTATTAGATGATCTCTAACGTGAAACTAAATATATTTCAGATCATGGGTCCATTTGGTAGTAATGTTGGCTTTTCTCTTGGCACTAGATAGTGTTGAGGAAGGGAGAAGTGTATGGTAACATATACTGCTGAGAGTCTTAACTCATAACTGATTGAAATGATGAAACAAGAACGTTAATAATCAAATCATCAACATGCTAATATGAACACAATTTATATTTCAGATCAGGGGTCCATTTGGTAGTAACGTTGGCTTTTCTCTTGGTCCTAGATAGAGTTGAGGAAGGGAGAAGTGTATGGTAACATATACTGCTGAGAGTCTTAACTCATAACTGATTGAAATGATGAAACAAGAAAGTTAATAATCTAATCATCAACATGCTAATATGAACACAATTTATGAAAATCATTATTGTCCTTCACAAAGAAACAGCAAGAAGAACTACCAAAAGGTTTCCTTAGGAGCTTTACACTTGAAAAACTTTGAAAAGGGTTTTATGGGTCTCAAACTAAGTTGTCAAGTAGGTTTCAAAGATCTGTGGCTAAAAGTACTTCTATACACAATACAAGACAGCTCTATGATTCAACCAGTGATATGAGTAAAAGATTCCTGCTGGAATTACTAATTATCTTCAGTTGCACAGGTAACTAAATTTTTAGGAGAGAAAGCTATTCTCATTTAGCATTAACCTACTCTTCATAGAAAAATGGTCACTTATTTGCAAAGTGACTAATGCCTAGCTAAGATATCTCCCTGCCATTCCTTCGAATCCCAGTTTCAAAATTGCAACCCCTTTGCCCCTATTTGCACAAATAATTTCAGAGAACTTTATAATTTGAGAACATTTGTTACCAGATTGCTATCTCACAGCCGAATCCTTTCCTACTGCACCTTGTAAAGCTCCCAACATTACTTTAAAGGGAAAAAAAATTGATTTCAAATGCACACTGACATATAGATTGCATTCATTAAGTCTATATAAACAAAAAAGGAACTTGATAAATAAGAAACCTTGAATATCTATCTAAACATTCTTGTAAGAATCTTACAAATTCTTGGCACAATTACCACAAGAACAAGCTCTAGGATCCATCAAGGACAGGCCAAGCTAATTAACATACACTCTCAATCTTTATCTTAACAATTTTAGTATCATGGTAAGCTTTAACTTCAAAGCATTTCCCTCTTTTATTTATAGTGCCATGATTGTTTTTCCTCATTAGTACAGTTGCTAGTTTTTACAAGGACTGATCATGCTAACATCTTACCCTCGACTTTTTTCCTTAACAGCTTTAACTCAGTATTTCCCTCTTTTAGTTATAACACCAACATTCCCATCCTCATGGGGATAAATTCTAGCTTTTCACTGTAATTCATCTTATGGAGAGGAGGTCAAACATTTCATAAAGAAACAGTACTCTCATAATAGGCTGCATGAGTTCACAAAAGTGTCAGCAGACCCGAGTTTCTCAGGCCTGGATAATCAGCAATAGAGTTGAACCTTATCCCTTTGCCAACTTTTAAAGTAGGTTAACTACTCCATCATTCTAGTCCATAGACGAATGCAAAATGTGCAAGCTTAGCTTACAACAGTTGATATTAACCATCGAAAAAGAGACACAAATATAAACCTCTTACCAGAGGAGCAAATGTCCTACTTTTTCAATAACACCAAAGACTTCGTCCAATTGTTGAGAAAATGTTGAAACATAAAGAAACCCTTTTAAGATACAATCAGTCAAAGATTGAAAAGCTTTTCTTGGGCCCATTGCCTAGAAACTTAAAGGAGCCTTTGAGGTTCGCTAGCCATGTCTAATTATCTTGGTTTTCATGCCAACAAACACATATCTCAATAGCATATAAACTTATAAATAAAAAACTTCAACTTACCTGATCAAAATCTCTCCCAGATTTCCAGTGAACTGTCCATCAATATACTCTTCTGTATTTCCCAGCTGTGAATCACATTCCATTAATTGTAAAAATCCGAGTAACATAATAATGTGCGCCAAAAAGAAAAACAAAACAAAATCTGAAACTGAAAAAAAAAACCCAAAGTAACTTAAACATAAAGAAATAAAACTTAATCTTACAAAAAAAAGAAAGAATCGACAGAAGCAAAATGAAAACTGCAAAAAGAAAGACAGTACCTGGAGGTTCATGTATGAATCAACAGAAGCAAGAAAACCTGAAAGACCAGACCAACCAACCAACCAACCAAAAATCATAAGCACAGAGAAGAAGTAAAACCCAGATGGGAAACTAAAAAAGGGAACAAAATTTTGACCTTTGTACTCCATTCCCCATTTAAGTTTGACAATAACAGTCTTTCCAGTCAGATTGTTCAAAAAAGGCTTAGGGTTAACTGGTACAGTCTGCAAACATCAAAATATAGTTATCATCAACTATTACATTAACCATACTAACCTTTTAAAGAAAAACATAAAATATCATCAACGCAAAAACAAGAGCAAAAAGAAATAAAGAGCAGAGAAAACTCACGGCCATGGCAAACGAGAGAGAGAGATAGAGAGAAGGCGGAGTGTCAAGGGTTTTGAGGGTTTGTGCGTGTTTGCGGACAGTTAAATGGAATGGGTTTTAGTATTGTAATTAAAATTTTAGAAGGGCTTGTTGATGTTGTTGGGTCAAAGTTTGATGACACAAAACCCCAGGGCTTGTTCTCTCTCTTTGTGGGATAGCGAGATAATATGGCCTCCGTTGGGTTCCATGGCCCAACTAATTATGGATAATAAAAAGGTACAACTACATGGATCGATCTATATATTCAGTGTTTAAATAACTAGCTGTGACCAATTCATCAAAAAAAAATTATTTAGTGTGTTCAGTTTTTTCCCTCTTTGTCCATGGTAATGAAAACTGGTTCGGCCATGAACTAATTTGAGGCTGGATTTATGGGAGTTAACAAGGTTGATTTGAGTTAGTTAAAATGATATTATTTTAATTTTTAAAAGTTAAAATAATATTATTTTTAATTTTTTTAAAAAAATTAAATCAAAATTTTAATTATATCACAAATTAATTTATTAGGTTAATTATATTAACTTCTACCTGAATTTTTTTAAACTCAAACTACAATCGAGTCTCTAGTCAATCCAGTAAGCTAGGCTAAGTTTAACTCACTATTGTTAATAAATTATATTGAGGTTAATAAAATTATTATCTTAAAGTAAATGCAAACTAGTTTATTCATCAATTGATATTAAATCCCTTCTAAGACAATCTTAAAAGCACACCCACGAATTATATTAAAAAAACAAAAAACAAAAAGTCTTTTGAGCATAATATCTACTCATTAATTTTTTTTTTAAATGGAGTTAGACTAATTTTGGTATCCGCACACTTTGCCATATGAATGAATTTTTTTCATCTAAAAAATAATATTCAAGTTTTGAAATTAAATTTAAAAAATATATAAAAAGTTAATTATAACAAACTTGTAACTACATTAATTAACGCTAGGCTAACTTAAAATATCCCACTAAACCTACGACACAAATAATATAATTATAACAACCTTATAAAATAATAAATTTTTTTTTTAAATCTTGTTAACTTTTCATACATGTGACCTAAGTAATTAAACATAAGGCATCCATTTTGTAAAAATCATGAAATTTGTTTCTTAATCAATCATATATTGAAGAATATAATTGAAAAAAAAATTTCAATTACACAAAAAAATTTTAAAAATAGCAAATAAAAAATTAGGATCACAATTAAAATATAAAATAAAATTTATATTTAATTGAAAGGTAAAATTAAAAAACAAAGCTGCTCATTTCATTAAAGAAAGGTGTCCTAAAAAACAAGAACACAAATATAAATTCACACATCAATATAAATATAAAAAAATTCAAATAATAAACAAGTATTCACAAATAATATTTACAATTAAAAGAAATATTAAGATTTTTCTAATATTTATATTCATATTAAAAAAACTTATTGTTACTATAGGTGATTCTACCTCTCGAAAATGATTGACTGTGTAGCTAGAATAGCAACTTGAAAGGGTATTCTCGAGAGCACCATTGGATTCATAGGTCCAAATTTACAAAAGAAATATAATAAAACTTTTTTTTATTATAACTATTATTTTTTATTTTTAAAAATATTTTTTTACATGATTTTTTATTTAACAAATTATGATGAAAAGTATTTTAAATGCAATAATAAAATACATTGATTGATTTAATGATTTACTAATCACGCTTTATGATAATACTTGTTGTCAATACATATGACATAAAGAATGATCAATGTACAATAAAATACATTATAAAATTGCGAGGAAAAATGATCTTGAACACAATAATATAATATATTAAGTAAGTGATTTTATTATTTACTAATCATATCATATTACACTACTCAAAAATGCTATATTTTTATATATAGGATTGGAGGACAACAAAATCATTAATAACATGAGGAAAATCACAAGAAAAATGATCTTGAAAATATTTTAAATATAATAATGTAATATATTAAGTGATTTTATAATTTATTTACCACATCTTATGACAGTGTTTAATGATGATGTATTTTCCATATATATGACCAATGAACACAAAAATTATTAATATGTGAAAAAATTATGCAATAAAACCATTTAAATAATGACACAACTAAAAGATTGATGTCTTCTTCCAAGTGCAGGAGTGCCGAAGTAATAAATAACCCGACAAGACCGGGGTCGAAACACAAGAAGGTTAATTGTACAAATTATAAACAATAATTATAAACAACAATAATAGCAATAACAACAATAATAGCAATAACAACAATAACTATAATAATAATAATAATAATAATAATAATAATAATAATAATAATCCTATTAGTAGTAGTAGTAGTAAAATAATAATAAAAAAAAAGAGAGAGAAGAAGAAGAAGACGATGAGAACTTAGAGATGTAATATTAATGTAAGGATTAAACAATAATAATAACAAATGCCAAGGTTAAAGGTTTCACTAATGCTATGTCAAACAAGTATAATATAAACTCTTATTATTTAATTGGAAAGCACACACTAAGGAGGTTCCAATCAGATTATAGATTGTTAACATGATTACATTAGTCATCTTATTCGATTAATGCTAATACTTGTAAATCTCGTCAAGCATTCATAATTATAACTTATGTTAACATCAAATCAAGTTCCTTTCATAGCTCATATGTCAGTTATGCCATATAGTATGAGCTATGAAAGTGCCAAACATTTGTTGTATCAAGTGTTATACAACATCAATCAAGATTAGTCATTTAACAAGCAAAGTATTAAAGCGTGAACAAGATAACAAATACAAAATATGTTAGTATCAAACATTAAAGTCCATATTAAGTTTACACTATACTTATTCTTATACCATTAGTATAACCTTTTTACCTTGACAAAATAAACTTAGTTAGACATAATGAAAGAAAGAAAAATAAATAAACAAAATAAGAACATAAATAAGATAAAAGTTAACTAAGTAAAGGAAAGGAAATGAAAGACATAAACTTGGTATTAATGAAAGCAAAGCATAAACATTACAAAAAATACAAAGAGAGAAAGTAAGAGCATGATCATGATCTGGACACCAAGATGCCTAAATGCATGGCAAATGCCTCCTTTTATAGGCCAAAATTAGGAACTATTGATTTGATGACTAATTGATGAGTGGGTGACCAACTCTTGACTTGGTAACAATCCTTATCTTCTCTTGTCTACCCAAAACGTCAATGATAACGTCAATAATGAAGCTACTCGAAAATATAAAAGTTATAAAAAATTATCTCAGCTTTCTTGTGTAAAAACTTCAAGTCATTTGGACTTCTAGAACTCTAGATATGGGCCAAACACTGAATAGTACTTGGGCTAGAAGACAGATTCAGACTTCTTTGTTGTTGCTACAATTTGAACTTGAAAATGATCTTTTTAGATCTTGAGCTTCATATGAAAGTTGTAGGCCTATGTCTTACCTTTCCATTCATATAAAGTAGACCTAAATCTGAGATTTATAACTCTAGATATGACCCAATTACCAAACAGTATTCTGATTTGGATTGCACTAACATATCTTTTCTAAGTTTGGCCATTTCTTTATCCTTTCAATTTCAGTTCTTAAATTCATCAATCAATCCTTTCATTTATGTGATAGGCCTGCATTTAAAATGAATATTTACCATAAATTAAAGGTATATTATATTATTAGATATATTATTATAAAACATGTTTTAGTTAAGGAGATATTGTACTTCAAGTGCAAAATGATGATATAAAACCTTGATAAAAATACACTTTTAAATACTAATCAAACAACATATCAAAAGAAAAACAACATTAACACTCAACATAACAAATCCAAAATAACATAACAAATCAACAATAACACTAACAAATCCAAACCAACTACAACATCCACACACACACAAAATAACAATTTGAAAACAACATCAACACATCAAATTCCACACCCGAGATCAAACCATCACACCTTGAATAAGCATGTTGTAACCTAATCCTTCCAATATCATCATGGAATATTGATTCCATCTTTATTTTGCTTTAAAATATTCCAGCTTTATAACCCTGGGGTTGCCACACAACAATATAAACCTAGCTATCCAAATTTTTCACAATAAGAAAATAAAAATCATAAAAAATAAATATTTTATCATAATATTCAATAACATATTTTAAATTATTAAAAAATTCATTTGAGATTCAAAATCAACTTTTAAAATAGCCAGAATTAATTGGAATAAGGTAAATGAGTTGTTAGAATTGAAACAATAATAGTAGTGTGTGAACCCATACATCATTGCTATTTCTAGTACCTAGACTCATATGTCACCATTAATGGGACTTGTTCTAGGATGGATAAAGAAAAGCCTTCCCTTTTTTTACATTGGAGGAGACGCACACTGCCATCTCATAAAGAAGATCTAATCATTTAAAGTATTGATTTCTTTTTTTTTTTTGGTGGTGAGCTGGATTGTTGCTTCTATTTTTATAGGAATGTTAATTAATCTATATGGACAAAAATAATTTACCATGTTATTGTATTATAGAAACAATTTAACAAAGTGTTGATAAACAATTATAATATGAAATAAATATTAGGTAATATATAATGATTTTATCTTTACTACAAAACCTAATTGATCAAAGATTAAGAAAATGCAAGTATAAGATTCAAATTGAATCATATATAATAAAATGCAAGTATAAGATTCAAATTGAATCATATATAATAAAATTCCAACAAGTATTATAATGATATTTTTTATAAATATATATTAAATTAATTATAGAGACCTATTGAAGTGTATAAAAAAAGATATAATTGAAAAAAAATATAGGTAAGTTGAAAAATATGGTTGGGACATAAGATTGTAAATGTAAAATTTAAACCAACATAACCTTGAAGAGACTCATTTACATCATTTTACAATTAATTTTATAATTGCTAGATATAATTTTGTTTTTCTTTTTCCTTATTTTCTTTTGCCATTTAAGATAGGGGTTTGAATTTTTTATACTAACTTTTATGAGTGAGACATTTTTTTTTAAATTTTAAAATGTTTAATTTATATGTAGTCTAACATAAAATTATTTTTGAAAAATCACCTCACTTTTAATTAAATAACTTCAAATCTTTAATGTAAGATGATGGATCTATTATCTCTTCTAATAATTTTAAATTTTAAATTAAAATATTTATTTGAGATTTAACTATATTGAAAGCAATAATTTATAAAATTTTCATTTCTTAAGCAAAATAAAGAACATACTTTTTGAATACTTGGACCAACTTCCTTATAAGTGGTATTTAATTTATCATCAAGAATGAAAGGTTTGGAATAAAATTGGGAAATTGAAATAGGAAAAAGAAATCAGAATGATAATTTAGTTCTAATATCATGTTTGGAATAGTGAAAAGAAATTGAATTGGAGATTTAATATTTTTAATACCTCATTTTTAAGATGAAAAGAAAATGTGATTAAAAATAATTTAATGAAAAGTATAAATAATGAATAAAAATGATATTTGACTTCTCATTTTCCCCCATTTTCATTTTTATTCCCACTTTTCTTTTCAATCCAACACCTAAAAAAATGAAATTAAAACTTCCACTCTCATTCCTAGCAATTTTTTTTTTTAACACGAAACAACACCTTAATCAATGATAAATTAACTCCTAGAATATCAACAGTAGATATCCTTTATTATTCAGAGCATCTCCTCACTTGAAATCATTGGATATCAAGTATGAATTTAATCAACCCATGCACACGATTCATTAATTGAATATATTATAATGTATGATGTTGGAATAGATTTGCTATAATTATTTTTCGAATAAATAGGCTGATTGTTTTTTTTTTTGGTACATAGATTGAATGACTTTGAAACCTCTAATAATAGTTATAAGTGACATGATTACGAAATGTACATGCATATAATTCACATGTTACGATACATGTATGATCCAAATCAATGCATTAATCGTTTTATTTTATATTAATTTTAATTTTAAAAACTATTTAAAAAAAGTTCAATAAAATGAAAAGAAAAATATTATAGAGGCCGGCGTATTCCATCAACTTGTAAATAAACTAATGAAGATTATTTTCTCTCTCAACCAATCTTAGAAAGCGTACCATCACATGATTTGGTGCATTCAATTAAAAAAAATCTCCTAAATAAAAATAACAACAACAGTAATAAAATTATTATAATAAAACTGAAGATTAGAGCCTAATTAGTATTGTAATAATAATTATTTTTCATTGTATTTTTTTAAATATATTTAAATAACATTTTTAAAAAATTATATAATCTGAAAATATTTTTAAAATATAAACTATATATTTTTTAAAATTTACCCCTGACACTTTCGACAGAGATGGCAAATGGCGAGAATTATGATCTTACGAAACCCCGTTGGCTCTTTTATTTCTCTAATCGAGTAAGGTTATGATTGTCTTTTGTTTGTGCAAGGGACCGAACTCATTTTAATAGAATTAAAAATAAGAGTGGCCAAGGAGGCATTTGGAGTTCCCGACCACCTGAGAGTCAAAGAAAGAGATGCGTTCGCCGACCGCAGCGCGGTCGTTTACACAGCCCATGCATTTCAATTTTCTAGACACGTCTCTCTCTCTCTCTGTATATATATACTCTGCACTCCTTTTGAGTTCGCCTTTCCTTCACGCATTTAATAACCATCCCCATAAATATTATTTTTTAAATTTGCGATTGTCATCTATATAATATAATGCAAAAAATTAAAAAAAATGTGTACAAATTCCGAGGACACACCTTCTTTTTCGTTTGCAAGCTAACATCCTGATCTCAATCTCGTTGCCATGCTAACTAGAGCTAGCAATAGTTATAGCTGCTAACTAAATTATTGCCCCCACTATACTCTATATTGATTTTTTTTTAATATTTAAAAACATTCAGATCTTGTAAATATGTTTTTTTTTAAATTAAATTAAATTATAAGAGGATTGAATAAGTATATAATTAGGATGATCTAGCAAGTTTAAAAATATCCTAAATAATTAATAAAAATATAATTTTGTGTTAAAAAATTAAAATAATATTAAAAATATTAGATTGATTTGGATAAATTTAAGCTAACCTGTCAAATTTGCTATCAAGATCATAATGCTATAATAACCTTATAAAAAATAAATAAATTTTTTTATTAAATTTTATTTTCAAACAACTTAATATTTAATGATAAAATTTGAAATAAAATTCAACTAAAAAATAAGTTGAATCAATTTTGGTTAATTTGTTAAATTTAAGTCACTAGATTGAGATAATCATATAACAAAAAATTAAAAAAATTATTAAATTTAATTTTTAATCAACCCAATATTAAAGGCTAAAAATAAAAAGTAATTAAAAAATTATATAAAATCCTTCAAAATCAACTTACCTAACCTATAATCCATGTAATAAAACCGGGATAATATCATAAAATATAAATTAAAATAAATTCTGAAACTTAATTCTAAATTAAATCAACATTAAAGAATACAATTAAAAAACTTAATTTAGCCTACCTAATATGCAATTCAAATTATAAAACTATAATAATCATATATAAAAAATAAAAAAATTATAAATCTTATTTTTTAATTAATCTAATTTAAAAAAATTATATTAAAAAAACCTAAATCAGCAGAACTAATATTTATTTATTACTACACTGAAAGTCCAACCTTTTAATATTTATTGCTACAATGGAAATTCCAACCCTTTAAAAAAAATCCGAGGATGAAAGTGTAAAAGAACTTTTATTACATGCTAATAATTCTCTTTCCTTGTCTCTTACACTCACTTGTATATATAGATATTTCTTTTTTTTTTGGTAAACTATTTTGCTTATATAACAAATCAGATCAGAGACGTGAAGAACAGGGCAGAAAGCTCTGGGGTCCTTGTGTAGTCAGGGAGGGTAGAACTAGCTAAGCTAGGAGATGCAAGGGAAGACGAGTTGTAGATTCATAGTTCTCAAATAGAGAACATTAATTTAGAAATGAAACAAAAATCAAGTTAAGCCTTTCTTACCTAAGTACCTTACCAGCGTTTGAGCTCTCTCTATCTCTCTCTCGCGTTAAGCCTTACCTTACCAGCGTTTGAGCTCTCTCTCTTGCTAAGCCTCTCTCTCTCTCTCTCATTTATATATATGTTCACCAAAAGCATAACAAATACATGCAACAATTCAAACTCACACAAGCACCCCATTCCCCTATAGGTTCGCTGCCTCCCCCCCCTCCCTCCCCTACTCTCTTTCTCAACCCCTCCACGATCTCCTGCAACTTGTTTTTCCGTGTATTTATTACTCAATAACACGCACGCACGCTCTCTCTCCCTCTTGCATAAATCCCACCAAGGACCCTTTTCAGTTTGTTAGCTGTATCTCTTCCGAAAGATCACAAACACTTTTCCATATATAATTCCCACCCAATAGAGAGATCAAGCAAGGGGAAAAAGTTATCATGAACAGCAGTTTTGGTTCTGAAAAAAGAGAAGACTCCTTGAAAGGAAGATGGCAAGAGATTAGAAGATCATTCCCAAACATGAGCCAGTACACTCGACCAACTTCTTCTGTACCCAACTTCATGGCTAAGCCTATAACCTTCCCTGGCTTTGAAGATGACGATGTTGTTTCCACCATTATCCCTCCGGTGACAGTTGCTCTCGAGGGCCGTTCAATCTGCCAGAGAATTAGCCTTCATAAGCATGAAAGCTATCATAGCCTTGCAAAGGCTCTAAGGCAGATGTTTGTTGATATTGGAGCTGGCAGCGATTCAGGACTGAACACATCATCAGCATCAGATAGTGTTAGTGATCATGATCTTGATCTTTCAAATGCGATTCCTGGTCATCTCATTGCCTATGAAGACATTGAAAACGATCTCCTTCTTGCCGGTGACCTTAACTGGAAGTACGTATACGCTGTCATTTGGACTTGTTATATTTCCATGTTTTGATATCATTGACTAAATATAGGAGTATTTCATTTATTTTTAGTATGAAACACGAGTTCTCTTCCAATCCAACACTATCCAATTTCTGTTTAAAATCCATGATAGAGGTGGTATTTTTCTCACGGACTCAATTATACAGTAATAGATCTGTTGACATGTCAATTAGTAGATCAATATACACCATATAAATCGATATATTATATGATCCAACGATGATTGATATAATTATTCGTTAATTATCAAGTTAGAGCATGCAGACCCAATAACATGTATTAGTGTTATTTTCTTATTCTTTTGATGATCATCAATTATTGGTTATGAATGATACTATTGCTGGCTCCTAATTTTCTTCTCTCGGTGTGAATAGAGATTTTGTGCGTGTGGCTAAGAGGATCAGGATACTGCCTGCAAAGGGGAATTCAAGGAAGGCAACAGGAGGGACGGCTGTGCGATGATTGCATTGATCAAGGTGTAAGAAGCCATGGAAGTTATATATACGTACACTTTAATATTAAAAAACTGGTTTTACGTGTTTTTATTATGGAAAAGATGGTGGCGATTAAGCTAGGTGTCTTTTGAAGGACATGAAGTTCTTCCGTGTGTAAACCGTAAAGGACCTCGTTTCCTTCCATGAATGAAAGAACTTTAATTTCCCGATTTCGGTCGTTGTAGCTGCATGCTGTAAGGAAGGTCGGTACACGCTCGCTTTAGTAATTAGTTGGGCTATCTAGTCAGAAACTAGTAACCTTATACCATACGTATACGTGCCCGTATGAACCAAAAGATTATCAAATCCTTTCACGTATACGTGATTCATTATTTCTCACGAATATATTTTTATCTAGCTCTAATGAATTGACAGCTTATAAATTTAAAACAAGCCTTTGTCCTTTTTGATTGAGACTATTAGTTATACGTTGTCTCATCACTACTAGTTGAATATTTAAAATAGATTCATTTATTAGATCAGGTATTTAAGTTATTTATCTAAGAACTCTGAATAGAATCATCAGAAATAGTACAAGTTAGTCATAGGTAATTTTCAGTGTCAGATTATTATTTTTCTCTGTAAAGTTTTTATTGGTCTACTAGTTAAGTTAGTTCTCAACTTGTGTCGCTAACTTGCTCAAATACTACACGAAATGTCTTGTTGGATATATATAAATATATACAACGATTAACTACTATAAATAATACAATACATAGAATATTTATGCATTTGTTGAATACTATACAATGAGACACGGGCTGCATAGCCAAACACTCCTAATTAACACAAGATTAGCTAGGCTAACTAGGTTATAAGCATCGAATCCACGGAAATCACTTCGAGTAATGTAACTGATGGTTTATTGTAGCACCTCAAAATGAATTATTTGGTGCACAAGGTACAGTAGGATTAGTTTGTGGTAAAAAAGAAATTGCAATCCAAGTTTTTGGTCATTGCGCCTCTTTTTATTGCAAAAAATCTGAGATTCCGGTCATAGCACATCGCTATTGTGGCAGCGGCGTGGCTGTGATTTCGGTCTTAACATATCCCAAGTACTTACCAAGATTATCGGTCTGAGCAAAACCATTAGCATGGCTGGTCAATCTTGCAAAATTAAAGGGATATTTGATTAATATTTAAAAATATATTTTTATTATATTTTTATATTATTATTTTATATTTGAAGTATCAATAACTCCTTAATTAAAACATATTTTATAATAATATATCTAATAATATAAGATACTTTTAATTTGTGGTAAATATTTATTTTAAATACAAGTCTATCACATAAATAAAAGGATTGATTGATAACTTTAAGAACTTAAATTGCAAGGGGAAAGAGATGACCAAACTTAGAAAAGAGATGTCGGTGCAATCCAAACTGGAACACTGTTCGGTAATTGGGTCATATCTGGAGCTATAGATCTCAGATTTAGGTCTACTTTATATAAATGAAAATGTAAGATATAGGACTACAACTTTCATATAGAACTCAAGATCTAAAAATGTCATTTTCAAGTCCAAATTATTGCAACAATAAAGAAGCCCGAATCTATCCTTCAGCCCGAGTACTGTTCAGTATTTTAGTTATATCTGAAGTTCTAGAAGTCGAAATGAGCTGAACTTTTTATACAAAAAAGATGAAACAATTTCCTACAACTTTTATGTTTTTAATTGACTTCAATTTTGACGTTATCAATGACGTTTTGGGCAGACAAGAGAAGATAAAGATTGTCACCAACTCAAGAGTTGGTCACCCACTCATTAATTAGTCATCAAATCAATAGTTTCCAATTTTGACCTATAAAATGAGGCATTTGCCATGCATTTAGGCATCTTGGTCTCCAGATCAAGATCATGCTTTTGCTTTCTCTCTTTGTATTTTTTGTAATGTTTATGCTTTGCTTTCATTAATATCAAGTCTATGCCTTTCATTTCCTTTCACTTAGTTAACTTTAATCTTATTAATGTTCTTTTTTTTTTTTCATTATATCTAGCTAAGTTTATTATGTCAAGGTGAAAAGGTTACACTAATAGTGTAAAAATAAGTACAGTATAAATTTAATATGAAATCTAATGTTTGATACTAACATGTTTTATATTTGTTATCTTATTCACTCTTTAATACTTTGCTTGTTAAATAACTAATCTTGATTTATGTTATATAACACTTGGTACAACAAATGCTTGACACTTTCATAGCTCATACTGTATGGTATAATCGACACCTAAGTTATGAAAGGAACTTGATTTGTTGTTAATATAAGTTATAATCATGAATGCTTGACGGAATTTACAAGTATTAGCATTAATTGAATAAGATAACTAATGTAATCATGTTAACAATCTATAATCTGATTGGAACCTCCTTTGTGTGTGGTTTCCAATTGAATAATAAGAGTTTATACTATACTTATTTGACATACCATTAGTGGATCCTCTAACCTTGACATTGTTTGTTATCATTGTTTAATTCTTACATTAATTTTTCATCTCAAAGTTCTCATCAACTTTTCTTTTTTTTCTTTTTTATTACTGTTATTATCATTATTATTATTAGTACTACTACTACTACTAGTATTATTAGTATTATTATTGCTATTATTATTGTTGTTGTTGTTTATAATTTGTACAATTAATCTCTCTGTGGTTCGATCCCGGTCTTGCTAGGTTATTTATTACTTTGACACTGCTGCACTTGGAAAAAAAATCTATTTTTTAGTTGTATCAATGTTATTCAAAAATAATATCTTAGTTTTAGCAACACTAACCTTCTGACCACAAGCTTCACAAAATAAGTAAAGGCAATAGAACCTGCTTCATTTGCCCCTCATTTGCTACAGCAAATAAATAGGAGCGCAAATAAATAGGAGCATGTGATATGTAAAAAACAGATGCGAGATACGAGGTCCCAATTTGCTGATAATATGATATTAATTGGCTTCCAGAGTCCTGAATCCACTGCCTCAAGAATGAAATGTTAGATTCTCTCCTGGCATAAAACAAAAATATAGGCTTCACAAAAAATTAGAATGAAATTTAGCTATAAGGGTTTTATATCTTCTGTTTTCTTTTATATGTTCAACTATATACGTTCATTTCAAAAAAAAAACCAAAAATTTCAATTGAAAAGTTAAATTGAAAATAAAAATAACTTTAATTAAAAAAATCAAAAAAATAAGAGTCAAATAAAAAAATTAGAATGGAATTTAGCTATAAGGGTTTTATACCTTTTGTTTTCTTTTATATATTCAACTACATACTTACATTTTAAAAAAAAAAATTCAATTGAAGAATTAAATTGAAAATAAAAGAAAAAACAAGTCAAAAGAATAAGGGTCAAATTAAAAAATAATACAACATAAACCTTGATTGAATGATGAAATTAAAAACTAATAAAATTTTAATAATAGGGCTAAGAAAAAAATTAAAAATCAAAAGAATATGGATAGAATTGAAAAAAAATATGATAAACTTTAATTAAAAGACTAAATTGAAAACAAATAAAACTTTTATAAAAAGACTAAGAACAAAAATAAAAACCAAAAAAATAAGGATTAAGATTAAACTAAAAATAAAAGGGATAAATATATATTTTTTAGAGTATAAAAGAGAGAAAAAAAATAACCACCAACAACTAACTGACAATCATCCAAAAAGATATAACTTTTCTAACTACACGGTAAAAAAGCAAGTTTTGCTATTTATATGTGTTTCATACATAACTTATATGACGAAAATATTATCTACTCATCGATATATAATAAGAATGCATAAATAATTTTATTTATAAAAATTAATTATTCTGCATAAAAAAATCAATATGCCTTCCATTACTAAAAAAAACTATATGAAAGGACAAAAATAAACTTAAATGCATACTTATTTTTTTTATAAAGGCAAATATATCCTTTACTTTACTATTTAAAAATTCAAGAGAAAATAAATGTATCCTTTAAAAAGATTTTAATGATCACCCTCAATACCCAAACTTTTATTTTTCCATTCAAAGAATAAAATTATAATTTCTTGACATAAATATGTATCTCGTGCTCCCGTGAAAAACTAGACTCTGTATATGCACACAAGTACATGTGGTCCTTTCCTATGCTGATCCCTTGTTAGCCACTACAATTACACAGTAATTCATGGCTAGCTTTGACGTTTCTTATGGAACTGATGCCATAATAACACATAATTTGGGTCCTTACAGTTCCAGCCGTAACTTAAACATGTACCATAAATCTAGAAAACCAGACTATATACTTGCTTATGGTAAAAATAAATAAAAGGAAGCATGTGTATTATTGTCCTTTTAAGTGTGGCCATGAGCCTTTTATTTTATAGAAGAAGTAGTTGCACGATATAAGAATATCCAAGGCTAATATTTCAAATAATGCTAGCAGCCAGCGATCATCATGGGCTAAAATAACTTTAATTCTGAGAGTGCTTGGTGGGCTTAGAAGAAATCATAGGCTAAGTGATCGTGTGGATACAAGGTGAGAGCTTTTTCTATGTAATCCAACAGAGAAATTAAAGTGTTTTTCTAGTCTTTGAAATAAATGATTTCTTGTAGATTGGTAATTTTTCCTATTTTGTAGGAAAAGAGCTAGGTTCAAGATTTTAGGGTATTTTTAAAAGAATAATGGTGATTATTTTTTAAAATGTTTTTTTATTTAGAAATGTATTAAAATAATATTTTTTTTTTATTTTTTAAAAATTATTTTTGACATAACATAAAAAAATATTAATTTGAAGTAAAAAAAATAAAAAAAACTTTCAATTTTTTAAAATACTTAAAAACAACCAGTACTTTAGCATTGAAAGGGTTCATTGTAGTTCTCTGACATGCCCAATACGCAATTTAAAGACAAGTTTCTTTCAAGCTTTTGAGCAATTTAAGTTCATGGTTTTCTTTACAGCTCATGTGTTTATTTATCTTTGCATATAATTAGTGCAATGAATAATATCTGGCATCGGGTCACTTGTTGGAAACATTTTCTGCGGCATTCAATCCCTTTCCACAAGTCCCCAGCTGAATGAGAGTCAGTCTTTTTGGCATAACAGACCTTTAAATTAATGTACAAAAACTGAGATAATGTAAAAGCATATCATACAGCCACTTTCTGAATGCTCTAACTAAGATGGACCTTGCATGAGCACAGCAATGACACTAAATACCATTACCAATAATCCATGCATGAACAGGAACCGTCTTTAAAGTGATGGAATCGAACACGATCTCTCACAATAATTTCCACATTGAAGATTTCAGAAATTAATCCAGTGACCTTGTGGCAGTCATCACAGACCCGAAGGTTCTTGAAAATACGTATTGGCATTCCTGGTTTCAAGTTTAAAAGCCCCAAAGCAATGGCAAGTCTCTCGCTGTGCAGCCTAAGACTGTCTCGCTTGCTAGTGTTCAGCTCATCAACCATAGGTGCTTGCGAATAGTCAGGTTTATACCCTGTTGAATCTATCCTTTCTTCAACCACACTCAAAACCTGATATATTTCTCTAGTTTGAGGATGAGAGGTGTCCCCGGCAAAAAATTCGTGGGTAACACCATCTACCTCAATCAAACTACAGCCAGGCTCTTTCAATATGCCATTGTTTGTCATCAATTTTCTAACCAAGCCAACATCATTCCACCTGCTAGCCGATGCATAGACTCTGGATAAGAGCACATAAACTCCACTAGAATCAGCTTCTTCTGACTCAAGGATCTGCCTAGCTATATTTTCACTTAGCTCGATGCTTGCATTTTTCTTGCAACAGGAATCAAGGAGACTCCTCCATATAACAACATCTGGTTTCATGGGCATGCTTGAAACCAATTCCAAAGCTTCATCAATCAAACCAGCACGGGCCAGGATATCGACTAGGCATCCGTAGTGTTCTAATTGAGGTTCTATCTTGTATTCGTTAACCATCATGTCAAAATACTTGCGGCCCTCATTAACCATATACCTGTGGTTACACGCGCTCAAAACCCCAACAAACGTGATAGAGTTCGGAGCAAATCTCGATATCCTAATCATGCGTTCAAAACACTCCAATGCTAACTGACCTTTTCCATGCATGGCAAATCCTAAAATCATTGAATTCCATGAAGTTACATCGTGCTTTTGCATCCCCTCAAAGATCTGCGTAGCAATATCCAACGACCCACATTTGCAATACATATCCAACAAAGAATTGTTAACTAAAACATGATCTCTAGCTACAGAAACTCCACAGTTTCTCAACAAAAAAGCATGAGCCCACATCCCCAGAGACAAAGCACACAGGCCAGCACAAGCATTTATAACACTCTGAATTGTATACCCATCTGGCTCAAAGAACTGCTGCTGAAACTGAACAAACGATTGCAAGGCAGTTTCAAACTCACCAAACAGAACAAAAGCGTCAATCATGGCATTCCATGAAACCAAACTTCTCTGCGGCATTTTATCAAACACATGCTTTGCGGACTCCAAACTACCGCAGGAAGCATAGAAATGAATGAGGCTGTTATTTATATAAACATCAGATTGAAACCCAAGTTTTAACAAGTGGGCGTGTGCTTGTTTCCCTTCAAACAAAGCAAACAGATATGCGCAAGCCTTTAAAACGAAGGGGAAGGTGTGGTTATCGGGGAAGGGTGATGATCGCTGTAGCATAGTGTTATACAGCAAAATAGCTTCTCGTTTAAGATGAGCGCTTTGGCTTTGTGCACAGGCTCTGATAAGAATGTTCCACATAAACGAATTAGGGTTGTCAACTTGATCGAACACTCGATAAGCGTAGTTAAGATCATGGAGGGAAGAGAAATGGAGAATTCGACTGTAGAGAAAGAGAGTGGTTGAGTGGTTTGGCAAGGTAGAACGTAGAGAGAGAGCGTGGATTTGCTTGAGCTGTGACATGTCCTTGCATTCATTCAAATGCTGCAGAAGAAGGTTGTAATGATTGGTGGGCTTGGAGGTCACGATCTGAGGAGGTGGGCTTTGTATGACTCCCAGAACCATTTTCAATTCAATTTTGTTCAGTTTTCGGCAGATTCAACTGCTAATAACAGTGTTGTCTTCTTGCTTTTAGCCCAGAGAGGGCAGGCCTCCATAAATGTTTGGTAGCTCTGGTTCGACTAGTGTGCATACGAGGTAGTGTTTGGTTATATTTTTAAGGGTTGTTTGTTTTTACATTTTAAAATATTTTAAAACAAATTATATTTTTTTTGTTTTGATTTTGTGTCCTGTCCATTTGCCTCAACATGGTCTTTTGCTCCCTCCCTCCCCATAGCTTGGGTATTGAGCTGACAATTTTCCCTCTCCAAACTGACAAAACAGACTCTCCCTTCCCGATGATGTCCACCACCAGCAACAGACCTAGCCATCCCAAACTTCTTCTCCCCCTTTTCCTCACAAAAAATCAGCGAATCTAGGTTTAATTTCATTTTTTTGTTCGATTTTAATAGGAATTTGTTAATTTTTTAGGTGATTGGTTTAATTGTGCTAGCAAACATCGTTGATTTGGTTATGCATCTTTCTTCTTTTAAAAAAATGGTTATTGAAGCTAAATTTTTGGTTGTTCTTACAAGTATGAATGATAGGGGAAAGAGGATGGTATCTTGCAGCTGGGGTCATTCTTTGGAGCTAGGTCTTTTATTTCCACTGCCAAATGACGTTACTTTGTCTCTCTGTTCTTCCTTTTTTTGTCAAAGAAAATTCGAATTTCCAAATTGATGGGTTTTTTTAATTGTTCCTGCAGGCAAGGATGATGGAAGAAATAGGAGTAATCTCTGCTTATTGATGGGTTTGTTAGCGTATCAATCAGAAAAACCACCATGCGCATAAGTGTTTCATCTTCCAAAACAGTATTGGTTGGATGTCCCTTCCCACCATCAAAAGATGATTTGCTTCGTCTTCATGAACTGAAAAGCCATAATTAATTTCTTTTACCATCATTTCAGCAATACCAATTTGAATGTTCACAATTATGCTAAGAAGCTCCAACACATTAGCAGTTGTCCAGGTGCCTTTTCAAGTCAAAGCTTGACCTTTTCAGCGGAATGAGATCCCTGCAACGCCTCTGAATGAACGTTTGGAACAGGCCTAGTTACATTCTCAAGTGATTTGATCTATACTGACATGACAGGAGTAGTGCTTCAAATTCAAATGGCAATCTTTGAATAGATGTTGATATTTTGATTGGCTAAATCAAAGTGATGGTCAAAATCAATAGCTTAATAGAGTCGATATGGCTGCTATGGCAGGTCCAATCTCTAGATTGAATATAAATTGCAGAGATATATGGCAACAATTACAAATTTCGATGTGAAATTGAAACAGTACCGAACTGAGATATTATGCGAAATATAGAAAATATTGCACTTTGCCTAAATCAAATGCCGGGAAAGAAAAAGTAGCGGCAAAATGATGCAAATCTCATCACCCTGATGCATGGCCATTTCATTTTTTTGTCATCTTCCGTATGAACAAGTCGCAGCTGACATTTTCCTTCACATTGGCACTGGCAGAATATCCACAACTTTTCATCATTTTCTTTCTTGTCAACATATGTTTGGCTCAGGAAAACGAAAGAAAACGGCAATTTGCATTTCAATGAAACCCTAAATATTATGCTGCAAATTCAATCTGAATCATTTGTTACATGGGTCTCTAATAGTCAAGTAGATTTCTGTCCTTGCAGCAATAGCAATATAATGAAAGTCGAATATTACTTTCAAGATATATAACATATGGCAAATCCTCAATGAGAATATGTTAAATGTTTGCCCGAAGAATAGATGTGCTTTCATTAGACAAAAAGATCGAGGAGTTTTAAAAGGTAGCTTCTCTTTCATGGTACACTAACCATGACGCAAATAAATTTGCACATTCAGCTTTCCACACCCTCGAATGGAGGCAAGCCCCAGTAACTTGGGTTGAAATCCAACAGGGAACTTAAAACTTGATCTGCAGTTTCATGATGAGAGCTATCCAGCCTCGGATCCGGAACCATCACCGCAGACCTGCATGGTATGTGCAACAAAATATATTATCACCATGTGCAACAAAATATATTATCAGCCATGCAACAATTTCAAATGTCAAAAATTCCTAAATTGCATCATGTCAAATGCCTTTCCCAACTATCAGGGACCTATGATGCTAAGATAAATGTCATTAAACCAAATGCATTTTCCAAAAGAAAAGGAGGCAAATCTTCCTGCAGGGCACGTTATAACCAGCAAAAGAGACACGATGGGAACTATTCTTTCTTTGCTTCCTCCCCTTTTCCAACCATATTGATCAGTTCATTATGAAGATACAAGCCTGTGAATTATAACTTGAAAGCCTTGACAACAGAGTTAATAGCATAGTCAGCGGGCCACCAGGTCTATCCATAAGTCACCAGGTTAACCTGTAGGTCAATTGGGTGGCTATTTTTAACTAAATTGATGTCGTTTAAGAAAGAGGAAAAAAAAATCAATCATTGGAGTTGACATGGTCAGGTCTCGCCCGAGTCTTGGGTTAACCTGCTAGATCAATATGTCCAAACAGTTTGAAAGGAAACCCAACTCAGAACAAGCTCTGGGTTGACCTGCCAGTACAGGTCGGATTTAATAACTTTAGTTTAATAGAGAGGACCTCATGACTCACCAAGTGGCCAACATGTGTTTGTGAATAGGAAGAATATACATGAATAGGGGTGTCCCTGAATGGAAATGTGGGGCAAAAAACTCTAAAAGATAAGGACATTGGAAAGCACGAGCCACTCATCTTGTTTCTCAGATGTACTAGGATCACCAAGCTGGCTTAAATTTCGAGTCAATAAAGTATACACTTCATTCCTTAAATTGTAATGTATAGAGTTGATATAATGAGATAATTATCATATAGGAGTAGAAAATGTGTCTTGAGAAACAAAGCAGATTGCTGGGGTAATCACACTGATGGATGTTTGATATAATATACCTAAAAATAAGGGTAACTCAATCTCCTATATAAAATTATCAAACTCAATCTCCTATATGAAATTATCAAATTGCATCCACTAGAAACTTGTTGAAAGGAAACCCTGAAACTATTAAATCTCCAAAATTCTCTCTAGATTTGAAGTCATATCTAAAAACCCCATGGCAATTTCAAGACCCGCATGCTTCTTGATATGGCATTTTCCTGCTTGGACTTTGAGTGAAATATAACCTGAACCCCCAAACCCCAAAAGAGAGCCACCAAATGGAGTTTTGCATCTCTAATCAGTATGAGCAAGCAAGATGGAAATCCACAGTATATACATCAAGAGTTCTAAAAAAGAGCAAGCATGCTTCAAGAATTCTGATTGAGTAGAGGACCCAGGTGAATATTTGGAACAAAGAGGATAGCTGGACAAGACAAGCTTTGGTTCCTAACATGGAAGTGGGCAAGTATGTTCGAATTCCCCACATATGGACAGCAGTTTTGGCTGCTGCAAGTCAAGCAAGTAATATGAATGGCAACAAAAACTAGAAATATCCGACAAATGTTGAAAGAGATACACAAGCAATGCACTTACATCCCAGCAGTCTTGGCTGCAAGAACACCTGCAGGTGCATCTTCAAAAACAAGAATCTTCATTGGATCTACTGGGCCACCCTGTCAATTTACAAATAATAATATGCTGTAGTGCACTGTTGATGTCAAAGTAAAAAAAAGCTAACTCAACAGTGAAAGATGAAATGAATCAACCAAAAACTCCTATCCCATCATATTTTACAGCTCATCAGTAACTATAAAAGAAAAACCATCTACAAAAATACCTCGAATCTACTGGCTGCAGCTAGAAATACATCTGGTGATGGTTTGCCTTGTTTAACTTCTGGATCATCTCCAAGAACAATATGATGCATCAATGAGAAAAGCTCACCATGTCTTTGTGTTTTCAAACCAAAATGGCGCTTGTGAGAGCTGAAAAATACATCCTGTTAATTACTTCTCAAATTTAAGGCATATCATTCACACAAAAAAACTAAAACAAAAATCTATGGGAAATGAATAAATAAACCATACCCAGTTGCCACAGCAATCGGTATTCCTTTTGCATGGAGATGTCTGATCAAACGGCTTGCCCCTACAATGAAAAAGGATTCATGGGAAAATTCTTCTCGCAATTGATCTCACATTACAAGAAAGCAAGAGATTATGCACTAAAACTTCTAAAGTCCCATTTTACATTAATTTATAAGAGTATCTCAAGTCCAAACATGGTCAAACAACATTGAAAACCTCACAGGATGATTAAAAATAAAATTTTGAGGGAGAAAACACTACTTTGGCTTTTATGAGTTGTTTTACATGTTCCCTTATAGTTTCCACATGACAAGAGAGTAGCCAGTGAAATTCTCCTCTTTTCTCACTTTCTCAAATGGAGTGTTCCAAGGGAAAAAAAGCCTTCCTCAAAGAGATTCCTACGAAAAATAAGAAGCGTAACACCTTGCATTCAAGTACGGAGAAAATGTTGGGATGAGCTTTAAAAAGCTCTCAAATACTTGTCATCCCATTTTGAGGCAGAAAGTTCAGTTAAACCATCTCCACGGAACTTGATCCAACTATCCCCAGCATTCATGCGCTTTCAATTACCAAGTGAATCATGAGTTTGGTCAAAGAGGAATTGTGTTGATACTTTAAATCTTAATGGTTCAAAAGTAATTATGCAATGCAAAGGTAGACTCAGGCCTCACGTATTCATGTCTTGACCTTTCTGCTATGTTTTTTCTCATCCAAGGAATGCAAATTCTCATTTGAAAAGAATACAACAGGAGAGTGCATGCTGATTAAAAGAAACAGGATAGGTTTCCTGATTAGTTTGAGGATGAGTGGCATGGAGAGGAGCAATTGAAAGAAGTATATCCTGATTACTTTTAGATAACAGAATAAATCAACTGGAGGGCTACACAGACTTCATAGATGGTTTATTGTCTGGTTAAATGGTTTAGGTTTAGCTGAAGACAAGATTGTGTTGAAGATTTACTAGGAGAACACTTGGTTCCTCGTCCTATTTTAATGCATTACAGGTTATTGGAGGCTTAGAACAGAAACATTTTCCTGAAGAAGTGAATGTTAGGAGTGCCAATGAAAGCATCCTTTTCTGTGTGGAAACCGGACAGAAAACATGTCTTTAATTCACATCACCAAAAACAAGTTCCAGTTAGAGTGAGATAATAACAGCTTCTTTTGTTTCATTTTCCTATAACATAAGGCTAAAAAGAAAAGACTTGCATAGAATGCAATTCTTAGAAAATAAAACGAAAGAAATGCACTGATCCTAGCTTTTGGGGTCCTTTTTTTGTTTTTCTTATTCAGGATAGCTAATGAAAAATCATCAATATACTAACATATTAAACAGGGAAAGAATCCGGTCTAGGTCATGCAAAATAATTTTTGCAATAAAGAAAACCTGGCATCAGGTCACTTGTTGGAAATAGGTTTTGCAGCATGGCCTCCCTTTCCACAAGAAAGTCTTCAGCTGAAAGAGAGTCACTAATCCCAGTCTCCTCAACAAAGATCCGAGCTGATTCTATAGCCTTCTTCCCCATCATTTTTGCCTTGAGAGACCAATCAAAAGCTTTATTGTATCTAGCAAGTATGATTTCTTGAACTTCAGTATAGAATTTCTCCGTATCTGCAGCGTAGTGAAGTTGAAAGAAAACCCATGAAATATATAGGCTTATTTTATTTTCAATGGAATCGATGCAGTTATACGGCATTCTCAATCCCACAAACATTTCAAAATAACACCACCATTTTAGACACTATAAGCCACCTTTCTCTAGCAGAAGTGAGAAAACCGGCAGCAAACCATTAACACTTGAAAGGACCAAAGTTATCCTCTTCACGAGGAAGGATCAAACTTGCTACTGCGACATGGGATTTCCAACAAACTTTTTGTCTCATAAATATTCACGTTGATTCAGCTAAGAATTGAAAAAACAGAGTCCAAGATCTATCTATCTATCTATATGCATTAGGAAAATATAAAATAAAATAATATAAATGGAGTTTCAGATGAAGTCTACATGTCAGATAAAATTACCGAGTAAAAGACCATCCATGTCGAAGATGACGTGAGTGATGGGTCCTTTTTCGCCTAAAACAGGAGCGGAAGGATTGGCCATTTGCAAATGGAGGAGGGACTTGCGGATTGAAGGATTTGAAGGCGAAGCAGCGTAATTGCTTGGATGCCTCGAGTGGAAGGGATGCTATGAGAGGAGCCTAGGGACATCACCGGCATTTCATTCGTTGACTGGTTTTATAATTTCCAGTCTAAAATTCACTCTTATAAAATAATTTAAAAAAAAGAATCGACTCTTTAAAGATATTACTGATATCTTGAAGACAAATATTGTCTCTGCTTGCAAAAAACAAAAAACAACTTTATTTTGATATTTTACATGTACAAAAATATTTAATAGATTTTATGTGGAATATATTTTATTCTTTAGGGATTATACCTTTAATATATATTGTGATTGCAATTTATATTATGTATATAATTGTTTTTTTTTATCTCGATGAAAAAGATATCATCAATATCAATTTTATACACCAAAAATAAATGGCTTTTTTACTGAGTTATATTTATATATAATACTTAAATATTTAACTTTGTACCATGTTAAATATGAACAATAATTTAATATTTTCTTATGAACAACCTTGCTTAGATTTTAACCATATATACACCTGTATTACACTGAGGAGTCAATTTTTTTTATGTAAAAAATAATATTCATATATCATAATTGCATAAAGAATTAATAATTAAGAAAAAAATATTATTCAAATCATAGATATATATATGTATAGATTAAATAAGTTAATTTTTTTCTAATTAAATGATAAAAAATAGAGAATAATAGTAAATAAACAAAAAAAACAAAAGTAATTATGATAGCATAGAAAGAAAACTTTTTTAGAAGGAAAACAATATAACTTAATTCTCAACCAATTAAATATTTTTTAAAGTTGATCTAAGTTAATTTAAGAAACTTGTAACTTGAGTAATAAAAAATAAATTAATTCGGATTAACCTATTAAACATGCAACTCATTTTATGAGATTATGATAACCCAAAAAAAAATCATAAAACCTATTTTTTAAAAAAATATTAAATAATAAAATCATAAATAAATAAATAAAAAAAGATATCAACTTACATTAACTTTTCAAACTTATGACAAATTAGATAATAAGTGCTCTATTTGAAAAAAAAAATCTTGAAATCCAATTCACAACTAATCAAATATTAAATGATGAAATTAAAAAAATCAATTATAAAAAAGAGTCCAAAACCAAAAATAACAATTAAAATAATAAAAATAAATAAGATGACAACTATAATTTTTTTTATAAAAAGGTAGAATTGAAAAGAAAAATCAATTTAAAAAAAGGATATAAAAAAAGACTAAAATAGAAAATAAAAATAGCATATCACATATTGAGATTTATCACAAATTAAGATTGAATGATAAAATTAAATACAAATTGAAATTTTACAAAAGAACTAATAATCAAAATTAGAAATAAAAAATAAAAACTAAAGTTAAAACATCAATAAATAAAATAACTTTAAAATTTTAAACGGTAAGCATGAATTTCAAATAAAGAAAAAAGATAAAGAAAAGAAAGCGCTACTAGCAACAAATTACTTTACCGGAAAGAAGATATTATAAAGATTCTAACAACACAATGAAAAGGAGCCTTTAATCGTCGAGAGATGTCGCATATGTCACTAAAAGACCACGAACACCTCTCAAAGTTGGCGTCTAAGTGAATATGTCAATCACTTTTGGTCTTTTAATTATATTTTATACTTATTAAAATATCAAATTACCTTCCCAATCAACTTGATTATAACTAAAAAAATCAGAGTTAAAATACAAAAAGGCCTCTAAATGCCCGTTTTAAAATGTAATATCTTATCATTTTAATATAATTTTATATTTTTCAATGTGCACTTATGAGTAAAAATTAAGGTAATTTTTTTTTAACTTGTGTCATTTGAAGTACATTATACATATATATTAGCATGCAAATGACTTCTCATTTGAGTTCAAGAGTTTATCAAATTTAATAAAATTTTAATTAAGTTTTTTTTATATGGAAACACTACTTAGAATTTTACCCATATTAAAAAATATTTACAAACACAACAATAACCCAAACTACATTCAATTCATTGAACATATATTCATATAAAAGCAATTTTAGGCTCATTATCATTTGTATTCATCCATAGTCATCACAATTACAATTAAGTGGCTTTAAACATATTATTTTAACAATTTCCATTACTAACTTGTGTATCATAATACACACACACACAAACATGTGTATATTATTATTATTATTATTAAAAGAAATATATAGGCATAATATAAAATAAAAACAAGACAAGATACTTTTCTTTCTAGTACATCTTAAAAGATGTAAATTTAATTATATTTAAATAAATAAAGTTTATAAAATATAGATAGCATATAAAAAAGTCCTATATAAACAAAATTATATAATTTCTAAAAATAAATCACTCTAGCGGTAGTGGACCTGAAAACATAATAATAAAGACAATAAATAAATATAAAATCATAACATACACATATAACTTTATTATTTTTCATTTTATTTTATCTCTTATTCTCCATTTTCTTTTAAATATTATCATCACTGACAATTTATCATTGCATAAAAAATCTTCTAGGACTGACTCAAGTTAGCATTTTAAGTTTTCACTAATAAAGCTTACTTTTTTTATGTTATTTGCTTAGCATCCTTTCTTAATATTATTGTTTTTACTAAAAATATCATTTTAAGGATATCATTTTTTTCTACCCAAGAACAATTTCTCATTATATCATATTTTCAAGGTATAATTTCTTGCAATATCACTATCATGTCCTAAAAAGATAGTTTTAAATAATATCAATTTTAAGCCCTGAAGGCATAATTTTATTGAATTCAATTTTCCACTCTAAAGATATAATTTAAATGGATTCAATTTCCCACCACGAAAACATGTTTTTTTAGGATGTCAATTGCACATAATACATATAAATTGCAAATAGCAACCCTTACTTAGAGCTTCTGTAGTATGTGCTCATGACAAATCAGGTCTTATACCAAAAATTACTCCAACAGTCACAATGATAACAAATCAATATTTCTATTTAGTTAAACACACATATTCATTGAAAAATCAATTTAACTCATGTGTTAAAATACACAACTTCTGAACATACTCTTACAAACTTAGTCCATTTTAGATATTTCAAGCATACATAAAATCAATAAATAATTATTTATGTTTATAACTATCATAACAGTCTGTATTTATTACTTTTAGGCTATTGTAATAACCCATATTTTTATGTATTAGGGTTATCATAGCAACTTTTATTTTTTGCGTGTTAAGGCTATCGTAACAACCCTAAGTCTTTTTTATTTGAGTTTTCATAACAACCCAAACTTCCATGAATTTGGATTGCCATAACAACCTATTATTATATACATTAAGGTTATTGCAATAACCCTTATTTTTCATGCGTTAAGGCTACCATAACAACCCTGAATTTTCATGATAGCCTAAATTTCTAAAATTTCAAGTTGTCATGACTGCTCAGTCTTCCATATATTAGGATTGCCATAAAAACCGTTATTTCTTACATGTTTAAGCTATTATAATAACCTTTAATTACAATTTTAACATTGTCTAAAATAATATAATTCATATATTTTTATGTTGTGATGGCAACCTTAATTTTTTTCATATTTGTGTTTTTGTGACAAACCATATATATGATTGTTAAGACAATTTATACACACTTAATGATTTATATAACATATAAAATCACTTTTTTTTTCTCCAAATCTTTGTCAACATATTTGACCTAACAACATGCACACATTTTTCATCAAACACAACACAATCTGATCCTCAAGGATTGAAATCAAGCTTAAACATATAATTAGTCATAATCATGACTCAAATTCATGACAAACCAATTTAAAATATTTCCAACTAAATTCAATGCATTCCTGACATTATTGAAACTCCTTAAATTAACACAATTTAATCAATTTTTCAAATCCTTTAAATTTTTCATTTATGGTCCATCATTAACAAACTAATTTTTTCATAATTGGTTTTAAATTCCTCTAATTTAACCATTAATCATGTCATCAACATCACAATTAACAAGTAATTAACATAATTTAGCATTTTCTAAAAAATCTCCATAAACCCTAAATTTAGGGATTTGCAATCTCCTAAACAAAAACAAGAGAAAAATGGATTTAATTGAACAAAACACCTTATCAATTCTAATTAATCCAATCTCTTAAGCCTTTTTGCAATCCTTTTCCTTTTTCTCTTTTAATTTTTACAAGCTCTTTTCTCTCAAATCTCCACTTTATAACCCCTTTTCTCTAGGATTTTTCTTTTTTGATTCGGTTAAATTAATTTGTTTAAGACCCACTTAATCCTCACTTTTCAAACCTTAAATTAAGAGGAAATGAAGGATTGAAAGAGAAAAAAACAATAGATTTCCAAGCTCCTCACTCTCCATGCAAACCATTGGCCTCTTAAAGAAGAATGAAAGATTTTTTTCTTTTTAATTTACCAAAATGCCTCTCATTTAGTTAGGTTGCATGAAATTCATATCAAGTATTTGATTGTTGATATTTTTTACATGCTAATTTGTTTTTTTATTCCATCTAAAGTTTTACACTAATATATTAGGGATCTTCACTATAATTCATAATCTTAATTTGCATTTATTTCTTATATTCACGATTTAGTCTTTAATAGTGTTAATAACTCTTTTTAATATTTATGAAAACATATAATATTTAATATATTTTATTAAATAAATGAATCAAAAAAAATTTTATAGTTATTTTTTGTTAGAAAAAACATTAACAATGCTTAGACTTTTTTTTTTACACTCAACAAATTTTGGTTAGACTCATTTTATACATTATTTTCATGAGTAGGATTATTGACATGATCTTTGTTATTAAAAAAATTATTTTAACAGCAAAAAATTAAAAAGAAAAGGAAGTATTAAAAGAACCAGTTAAAACAAAATAGATTTATAGCGATGAAACAAATTTACTCCATATAATGTCATAATGAATAAACTTTAAAAGTCCCTATATATTCATAATTTTCTTAATAATCCTCCATCAATTATTTTTTAAAACATGTTTTTTCTATTTATCCTTTGTTACTTAAACAAGTCATTAACAAATAATGAGTTAGCTTAATAGATGAAACTAAACATCAGAAGGTCTTACTTTTTAGACTAACTCAATATTTAATATCTGAATTTAGATTAAATTATTTTTATTTAAGCACACAAGCATAAGCACAAAGACCATGTTAATAAATTAATTCATATAGCACTGCATTAAAAAATTATAGAAGCAAAGGTAATTATTATAACAAAAGCTAAATGGTGTGGAAAAATCATTATAAATCAAGAGATCTTTTACTATAGATTGTAATAGTAGTTTCATTTTTCATTTCTTATTTGTTCATGAAACATTTCTTTGGCTTTCCTTTTTTTTTTCCAGTGAGTGAGAGGCATCCATTCCATTAAAGAGGCGTTGTGACGCTTCCTGATGGCCAAATCTAGTTATTTATCATCTTAATGGATACACAATTGTGTCTTTGTTTTTCACATGGTGTGGTGTGTGTAGATAGATAATGGTTGGATTGTTGTCAGTGGTCAATTATTTGTGTTTTTTCTTTCTTTAATCTCTTCTAAAAACTAAAATGCACAATTATTCTCTTTATTTGTTATTTGTTAAATTAGACGTGTTTATTATACCCAAACACCCTTGGCCTAGTATAGTTGCCAGACTCACGCCATTTAAGTATGACATGGTTTGTCAGATCTAAGTCACCTAGGTCTAAACCTAAGAATATGAGCTTATCAATCATGCTAGACCTGCATTTTGATCGAAAATTTAAAATTTTTCAATAGAATAATTAGACTACAAAAATAAACACTGACACATTCAAACAAGATTTTTCATTCATGTATAGTAGAACTTAACTACAAATTTTTTTTTTTGTAATTTGTACAACTTATTCTATAAATTTGTTATATTCAAAGAGGAAAAAATAAAAAAAAATGTTTAATTTTAAGTGATTTATTTCAAGCCTTCAAAAATAAATTTTTCTTTTTTGTATGCATTGTGGATGAAAATATTAATTTTATGTTTTCATCCAAGTGTTGGATAATTTTTTAAAGGGTTCATGTTTTTTTTTTTAATTTAAGATGTTGTTGCATGATTTAATTGTTAAAGTTTGTAACAAAAAGACTTTATTCTACATTGTAACTATTACTATATACAAAAATTCAAAATATATGATTATAAGAGAAAACTTTTAAACTTTTGAATTGAAACATTATATTGAGAAAAAAAAATATTGTATATGTAAAAGATTGAAGGCCTATGATATGGCTAGTATTATCTTTTCATGTAAAGTTGTTTTTTTTTTATTATTATTTGCATATTACCCCTAAAATTACCAAAATTAAGATATGAAGTCCAAAGGTTTTCTAAGTTTTTACAAATTGTTAAATAGTTAAAATATATCTTTAGCATTGAAAAGGATAAAAAAAAATAAACTTTGTATATGAGAATGTTTTTGTTGTTTTACACTGTTTTTATGTAATTTTTTATAATTATAAGGGACAATTTAGTATTTTGATATTGTATTATTATTTTTAAATTTAAAAAGTTATGCTTAACCAATATTTATTTGGATTTGACAAATAAGTAAGACTCATATTATTTGATTGTCAAATCTAATTTATTTAGGTTTAATATAATTACTAAATACTTTTAATATTTTTTTAATATTTTTTTAAAAGATATTGACTTGTTAGGAATCATGAGCTAATATACTAATTAGCTAATTAAGAGATATTTGTTGGTTTTATATTGAAATTTTCAAAAATTTTAAATTTTGTAAATTATTTTTTAAAATATTATTAAATCATTAAATATGTTAATATTAAAAATAAATTTTAAAATATAAAAAATATTTTTTAAGATATTTTTTTTAAAAAACCTTTTAAAATAATAACTATTCTTGCATCGGTGGTATCCTGTTCCCCAGCACCTTAAGGAAGGGAAAATAACGGGACAAAACTGTCTTGTTATATGACACCGTACTACACCAAAAACATCATGTCGTTCTCTGCTTAAGCATCCTTCACCTCGTCTCACCTCTGGCCCTCTCTGATCGATCTTTTTCTGCGTACTCTGAAGTCCGAAGAAATAAACCACTACATGTTCTTAACAAACAGTACAGCGAGGTAATCCATACAGTTCCATTATTTTGTTTTGTTTTTTTTCAGAAATTGGCCTAAATTGCTTGGATTTTTTATTTTCTTTTTATGTAGACTTCAATGCAGTATTAATTTGTTAAGAAATGTTTCCCTTTTCTTGAATTATTTTAGTAAATGTAGGAGGGCTTTGAACCCCTAAAGGAGCGGGGCATGTTAGAATTTTGTCCATGGCTGATGGAGAGAATTAGCTGTACGTTTTGTTTTTATGTGTAGTGACATGATAAAGGGAAAGCATTAGTCATTCTGTATATTTTGTTTTAGGGCCGGCCTTGCTCTGCTTGATTGTCTTCTTACAGACTTTATAAACTGTTCTTTTCCTTTTTCAATAGAGTTTGTTGTAATTTTAGGTTAGAAAGAGAGGAAAAATGGTGAGGGCTGAAACTGAATCAAGCTTATGGAGCAAAAGGGAGAACCAAATTGCTGTTTTAATTATGAAGAAGGGTGCAGTGCCCACACGATCGTCTTATAATTTGGATGTGAGCAAAGTAACACAATTAGTTGATTGCCGGGCACTTTCGTGGATTTGGGGGGAGAAAGTTAACAAGAGACGCTGCCATGATTCTCTTTATTCCAGTTGTTGCATCAGTACTGATGATTACATCAGTCGACTACCTGATGATATTCTGGTTACCATTCTGTCTCGACTGACATTCAGAGAAGCAGCCAGAATCAGTGTCGTCTCCAGAAGATGGAGATGCTTGTGGACATTTTATCCTGGTCTATTGGACTTCGATGCTTCAAGCACCGTGTTGGAAATAAAGAACAAGTCTTACGAGGAGAGGGAATCGATTCTTCCAATTGAACAGCGTAAATTTGTGAATTCAGTGAACCAAGCCTTGAAACAATATCAGGGTTTGAGTGTTGATGAACTCAAGATTTGTTTTGACGTGGATCGATATAAACGTGAAATTGATAGTTGGATCCACTTTGCAAAGGAAAAGGATGTTAAAAAGTTTAGGTTAGATCTGAGAAGTTGTACAAAATGGCCTTTTGGAGACTACAGTTTTCCCTTGCAGTCACGAAGCTCTTCCAGCTTTAATTCTCTAACGGCCCTGCATTTGATATCTGTGGAAGTGACTGGAAAAGTTATTGAGCACCTTTTATCTAATTCTCCATTCCTTGAAGGGTTACATGTGGAACGTTCATCATGCCTGGGTGATCTGAAAGTTTCTAGTCAATCTGTTAAGTTAAAATACTTGGTTTTAGCTTATAATCTTGTGGAAAATGTTGAGATATCTGCCAAAGATCTTGTTTCTTTTAAGTATCATGGAAGAAAGACAAACATGTCTCTAATGGATGTTCCTCGACTAACTGAGGTATCAGTTGGGGGACCTTACTGTGATCATCTATTAAAAGATATGTTATCAGATTTTTCAAGTTATCTTTCTCAACTGGAAGAGCTTTCATTGTGCCGAGGGTTTAAGACTTTTGATGATTACCTTAACTTCTTGGAACTTCAGATGAATTGGGGCATTCCGATCCAGAAATTCTCTGGACTAAACAATCTTAAGCAAATGCAGTTGATTTTAGATGTGTTTGATGAGGAGGGCCTTCTCTATTCCCGCGCTTTGATAGAAGCTTCTCCCTCGTTACATAGATTATCGCTGCAGTTACGACCAAGACCTAAAGAAATGTTTGGGGAGATGACATGGAGGTCTATTGGGGGCCAAAAACATCAATCCCTGAAGGTGGTGGAAATTGTTGGGTTTACAGGTCTTACTTATGATCTCGAACTTGCCCTGGACTTAGTCAAGTATGCCGTGTCTCTTCAAAAATTGATAATTGATCCGCGACAGTTGTTTTGGTTGGAAGAGGAGTCGAGCTCCAATGAAGACACAAGGGAACTGGAGGCTGCCAGAAATCGTGCCCAAAAGATGCAAGCAAAATTACCTTCACGAGTTGAACTGGAAATACTTTAATCTTTCATGGTTTTTTTTTTTAGTTATGTATTTATAAAGCTTGATAACAGCAAAAGCTGATAATTTGACATGCGCTATAATCTTGAGATGGTGGTAACTCGCAAGCAACTGTCTAGCTGGTGACACAGGGTTTTTATATACATAGTTGGGTTCGAGATTTCATCCGTGATATGTTCTCATATGCTCATCTGTTTTCTGTCATTTGATTTTCTAATCCCTAAGGGGTTAATACCAGCAAGTTGAAATTTGAAATGCAACTATTTGAAAGCCTGTTTATTTTAGTCACAATTCGTCATTGTTTTGGTTTGGGTGATTGAGCAAGCCTCTAACTGGTGGTTCATTTTAGTACTGGCTAGCTCTTCCTTTTCTTTTTTTCGGCTAGCTCTTCCTTTTCTTTTTTTTTAGTGTGACTGAGAGTGTAGTTATAGTTATTAGTTAAAATAATTTTCATTCAGATAAATATATCAATAATTTTTTTATTATTTTTTAAAAATTATTTTTGAGATTAGAATATTAAAATGATTTAAAAATATAAAAAACATTAATTTAAAACTAAAAAACTTCAAATTTTTTTAAAAATACTTTTAAAAAGTACTCTTAAACGAGCATTTAGAGTGAATTTCTTTGTTCATCTTGTTAAGGATGTTCCTTGTAGACATTCTAAAAGATTCTATTTTTTTTTTAATTTAAATTTTTACAAGTTTTATCATTCATCAATGTTGAACGAGTTTATTGTAAATTTGTTTTATTTGAATTATTATGATCTTATAATTGAGTAGTAGATTTTAAAGATTAACTTAAGTTGATGATCTTATAATTGAGTTGTAGATTTTAAAAATTAACTCGAGTCGATTCAATATGTTTTCATCGCAATATGTTTTTTAAAGATGTTATCTTGACTTTATTTTAATTCAAACAATATTTTTACTAGTTGTTTAAATTATTTTTGAATTTATTGAGTTGATTGGTTCATATTAGATAATTTTTATATGATTTGATTTTTTTATTAAAAAAATATTAGTTACACCTAAATATTTCTTTTTTACTTAAAAAAATAACTTGACTTTTAGCATAGCGTGAATTTATGATCTAGTTATTAAATAAAAATGTTTAATTTTTAAAATTATATTTAGATACTTGTGTTTAAAATTTAAATAGTAAAATTTCAAGTTAATTTATTTTTAAATTTTAATCATAATTATACATTTTAGGTTAATATTTTTAAATTATATACGTATATAAACAACACAACCTAAAACAACATGATAAAATGCTCCAAAACCTAAACATATCATTCTATTCAAAAAACAAAATGCTAACTAGAGCGGAGTTTACGTTAGCTCAAATAAACATTTATAGTTTAATATAATGAGTTTTCATTTATTAACACAGCTCAGTAATCAAAAGTAATCGAAGTAGTCAGTAATAATAATAAATTTTCGTCTATCAGTTTCATCAAAAAATTAAATATTATAGATTAAGGGGGTAAATGTTAATCCTGTTTGAATAAAACATATACAATTCCATAATTGTAATGTAAAAACAGATACCACTCCAAGCCCCTCTCATGGAGCATGGGCTCACTCCAAACAGAGCCCATAACAAAGCTTTCCCCGAGTATATTATGTTTTTTCTTGTATTTAGATATATTTTAAAAATAAATTAAATTAATTTTTTTTTAATTTTTTTTAAATATTTTAGTATGAATTTAATTTCAAGAAAAGAAATAAGTTTCTGACTCTATTAATTGAAGCCACATGGTTGAGATTAGAGTATTAAATAAAAATAAAAAGATAAAAATATACGAAATGAATGGTATACGAAAGCTTTTGAACACCTTTAAAAACAACGATCCAGCTCTCCCCATTTCCTCCAATCACACCCAAGAACTCAAAATCCAACGGTTCCAAATCTAAACCACTCCCACACACGGATCGACACTTAATCCAATGGCTACCACGCCTCCTCCCTCTCTATAAAATAACCTCTCCAAGTCCAATCAAAGACATCTGCAATCATAAAGCCAGTTTGAGATTTTTGAGAGAGAATCAAGGAGGGTTAAGCAAAGATGTCAGGAAGAGGGAAGGGAGGTAAGGGATTGGGAAAGGGAGGAGCTAAGAGGCACAGGAAGGTTCTCCGTGATAATATCCAGGGTATCACGAAGCCTGCGATTCGTCGTCTGGCTAGGCGTGGTGGAGTCAAGCGTATCAGCGGTCTTATCTACGAGGAGACCAGAGGCGTTCTCAAGATCTTCCTGGAGAATGTGATTCGTGATGCTGTCACGTACACTGAGCACGCTCGTCGCAAGACAGTGACTGCTATGGATGTTGTGTATGCTTTGAAGAGGCAAGGACGCACTCTCTATGGATTTGGTGGTTAAGGGGATCCGGAGATTTTCTGGGCTAGTGGTCGATTTAGGGTTTTTATGTGTTTCTTGGGTATGTGGTTTGATAGGCATTAGGCTTCAGCTTTACAAGTAGTGGTAGATATCTGATTTCTCCGCTTGCAAAGCGTCATGTATCTCTCTCTTGATACTTGTTCTATATGAAAAGCTCGTATTGCTTCATATTCTGTTTTCCATCTTGATTAGCTAAATCTCCTGATTCAATTTCTCAAACTGGGTTCTCTTTGCCCACTGAGAATTTGTTTGAAATCAGTAACAAGATTAATCATTCACACCGTTAAAACGATTTATGGTTAAAGTAAAATTGAATTTGAGTGTTGATCCTGAAATTCAAAGACAGAAAAGGTGGATTTAGTTGCTTATCGGAAAAAAAAGGGACATAACATGTGGTTTTGTTCCGTTGTCATACTCTCCCACTTCGAGCTTGATCTATTGCTTTTGGCATGCCATATATACTCATCTGGAATGGGATTCTAGGCGTGAAGAAGTAACAATCCGAAAGCTGCCGCTTCTGGCTTGGATGCATCGCCAGTGGCCGAACCAGAATCATGTTGAATGTTGTTCATTTATACTGGAAATTAAATTGAAATGTTGGATTTGCTGTCTTCAATGTTGAACTCAGTGACATGATAGTTGCTTTCTATTGGGTTTTTTAATCTCATTTTGTCTTATTGACCTTCGTTTTGCTTCTCAATTCTTCGGAATTTTCTCAGGACAGAAGAATTGCTGAAGACGTGTCTTCCTTTCATGGAAGCTGAAACTATCAATCAGTTGATAGTTTGAAATTGGGTTGCCTATATGAATGCAATATCGAAGAATGCTACACAACTTGCAAGCAAAGATTTTTGGTTGATTCAGCAAAAGGAGAAAGCATTTGAAGTTCTTAAATGAAGAATTTTGCGGTTACGTCAATACAAATGTTACCAATGGAGGAGGATAGAGATGCTTCAACTGCCTTTACCGTGAGGATTTTTATTGGAATTTGACAAGGGGAAGCTGTTCTTAAGTTTAATGGGCCTAAAACTGTAATAAGGGAAGTTTAATGGGCTTAAATATCTACATCGTTAACAAATTTGATGAAGACGCCCTCCATTATTTTATTATGGAACCAAGATCGACTCAGATCCTGTATTTTATGATGCAGCTCGTTAATTGACATATAAACCAGTGATCCCACATAATTAACCTATTTAAAATTTATTTATTTATTGAAAAATATTTTTTTTAAAATAAATATTTTTTTAAATATTTACTAATGTAGTGAAAAATAAATTAAAAATATTTTTCAGTATTTGATTATGTCATGAAAAATAAGCTGGAAAATAATTTATTAATAATTTATTTTTTTTAAATTTATTAAAATAATAAGGAACAAATCTTACAAATTAAAAATTGAATGAACATGAAACTAAAAAATAATATAATTTCATAAATTATCTCAAATAAAATAAATAATAATTAAAATAATAAAAATCAAATCTAAAAAATAATAAAATAAAATATGATGAAATTAAAATAATAATAATAATTAACATTTCATAAATTATTTCAAATAAAATAAGAAAAAATAAAAGAATGAGGACCAAATTTGATAGATAAAAAAAATTCAATAAAAAAATAATTGGGGAAAAACAAATAACAATTATAAAAATGAGGACTAAAATTAATATAAAAAATAAATTTAAGAGATGAAATTGAAAATAAATATTCAAAACAAAATGTATATAACAATAAAAAATTTGAGGATCAAATTTGATATAATCAATAAATAATATAATATTTTTAAATTTTTTACAATTTTCAGAAAGTGTTTTTCGCTCAAATTTTACATGAAAACACTTTCCTGAAAACCAAACTAATTTTTTCTTTGACTAGAAAATATTTTTGGTTGATTAAATTTTCTAATAACAAATAAATTCAAATAAATTTAAAAAATGGTTTATAAAAAAGTGAATTTTAAGAAAAAAATATAATTGTACTTAATTCCTTATGAAAAAAGAATTACTTATTACTTAATATATTAAAAGGATTAACATGTCACCTCCTTCGTTGTTAATATAAAGAGTGAAAGAGTTGACTTTTTTTTTCTTTGGAATGTTTGCTTGATTTTAAATTTATTTGAAAATTTTATAAAATTATACAGTCTTAAATAAATATTTTAATATTAAATTTATATTTAGTTTTACAATTATTTATTTTTTATTATAAAGTAACAAATATTTTTTTTAAAAAATAAACCTCTTAAATCCAATAAAATATACAACTTGAATTAAGAATTTTATGGATTAAACCATAAAATCCTTGTCGATTCAATGTCACGGTTTCAATATTAAAAGAAATCATTTTTATCATTTTTAATATTTTCATGTTTTTTAATAGTCATTAAGTTGATTGATATTATAATAATTCTCACACTATTTAATTTTAAATTTGAGCTAAATACAAAGTTAAATTAAAAGATTTTAAAATTTACATGCTATATATGAAATAGTTCTTATAATTTAAATATTTTTTTCACATTATTTTTCTTAATTTAAACGCATGGTAACACAACCCTGTAACCAAACACTATTTCCAAATGATTGATCTATAACTATAAAAAGAAGTAGTTTTATTTTTTAAAATAGGATAAGATATAAAAATGTTTTTGACAACACTTTTTTTTTATATAATTATAGCATCTCATGGGACTTCCAATTTTTTGTGAGCAAGTTAAGGATTCCCTGAATCATATGTGTGTATAAAAGTATCTCCATGAGCTAAAGTCATTTCACATTTTTTTCTAACAAAAAATATAAAAGAAATTGTATTTTTCAATTTCAAGTAACCCAAAACCATCCCGCGTAAAAGTCTTGCCTTAAAAAAAAAACAAGCCCAAGACCCTGCACTCCCAAAACCTAAACTTTAACAACCAATCAATTTCAAGCATCCATAATCCAATAACTAGTAACCTAAATTTAACCTCTCACTTAAATCGTTATCTAATCCAATGACTACCATACAACCATGCCTTCTATAAAACCAACTTTTCAAACTTCCCTGAACAAGTAATAAAATCGAATCAAAATATCTTCTAAAGTAAGAAAAGAATGTCAAGGAGAGCAAATGGTGGAGCCAAAAAGCATCGTAAGGTTCTTCGTGATAACATTCAGGGTATCACCAAGCTTGTAATCCGTTGTCTGGCTAAGAATGATAGAGTCAAGCTTATCAATGGTCTTATATACAAGGAGATTAGAGGTGTCCTCAAGATCTTCTAAGAAAATATAATTTGTGATGTCATTATCTACATTGAGCACGCTCGCCATAAGATAGTGACTACTATAGATGTTATGCATGCTTTAAAGAGGCAAGGTTGCACTCTCTATGGGTTTGGTGGTTGAACGAACCTATTCCGGGGATATCTTTTTCGTTTAGGGTTTCATGTGTTGTTTATTTAGGGTTTTATAGAGAAAGTTTGTTTCATGCAACAATCCTCCATACCACTGCCATGTCTTGTTTAGCTCTTTTTATATATAAAAGACATGTCCTGCCTAACCTTATATTTGTAACCTGCAAATGGATCGAATATCCTCCAAACCCTTGAGTGGTTGCCACTAGCAATCTAGCATTTATCTTTGACCTATTTATGAGTGTAAGACATACTTTTATGAGATTAGTTAATGATAGGAGAGTGGGGTTTATACGTGCAATTGATCCATAACATCATGACTACTTGCTTACAAATTGTCATGTTTCTTCCTTTTGCTCTAGGGGGCTTGTTGTGTTCATATACATGTAGCATTCTTTGATATTGAACTTGTAAGGTAGATTAAGACGTGAAACTTTGTTGTTGTTCCTCATTATTATTAACTAGGCATTTTTCAAGGGAAAAATTACATAGGGTATCTTATAATTTATTTTGGTATATACTCACTACTAGAAAATTGAAAAAATACAAATAAAAATATTTATAAAATATTTTCATCAACAAAATATAGTGAATTTTATCAACAAAAATATTCCTCAGTATATATAAAAGAAAATATAGCGGGGAAAAAAAATTAAAATAAAGCTAAAAAATATGATAATATGTCATTTATATCAATGAAAATATTAACATAATTAATTATGTTGGTAAAATTCATCATTAAAATCATTGGTAAAATGTTTACTTCTGTCTAATGTTTATCATATTAATTACAAAGAGAATCATCATTAAGATCATTGACTGATTGAAAAATCATTGATGTTATTCTAGGGGTTTATGAAAATTTTAGAGTAAATTAAAAATTTAAATAAAATATTATAGATAGAACCACCAATGAAATGAAAAGTTATTGGTGATATTTGGTGGTTTCTAAAAATTATTTATTCAGTAAATATTTTTAATTAAATATTGTATAACGAATCACTAATAGAATAATTAAAAATATTAATATTTAATTATATATTGATACAACTATCAATAAAATGCCATAATGAATAGAATCCCTCATTTCACAACATATAAACCTGTTATTCTTCTTTCTCTTATGTAAAAAATATGAACATCTTTTTTTTTTATCTCTTCTTTTCTTAATTTCTTTTCTTATCCACTCTTGTGCATGTTTTTCTTTTTTTTTTTTTTTATATTTTTTTAATTAATATATTTTATGAATTTGTTTTCTCTTTTCAACTTCACTTGTAACTACATTAAGGTAAATTTTTTTCGTGTGTGTTTTTTCATAATATTTGTTTTTTAGTTTATTTTTAAATTTTTTTGTTCTTAATAATTATATGAATATTGTTGTAGAATTTGTTTTTCATATGAGATCAATGTTGTTGTTTTAGTTTTTTGATGTATTTATTTGTTGTAAATTTTTTCATTTGATTTTCTTCTTCTCTTTTTCCAAGCAACTCAATTCTAAGTCTTATTAAGTGTTAATTTATATTAATTTAATTATTTTTTTAATTTTATTAAATAATAATTTTCAATAATCACAGAAGAAAATGCATACATTATTTTGTTTTTGGTTATATGACAATTTTCTTGAGTGAAATACCAATAAAATAAAATGAAGTGGGAATTATTTTTTTACATGTATTTCTATCTGTAAAACCATCTATTTTGTTTTACTAACAAAAGATGGAATTACATATGAATGTTATTCCAACGGAGGTATTTTATTGGTGAATTAATCAATAAGATTTTAACTGATAAAATGATAATTTGATGCCTACAAAAAATTTTCGTTGGTTAAACTATTAAATATTGTAGTGACTGTCTCTATATTTTTGTAAATTATTGGAAACATCAATTATAAAATATATAAATTTTAGCTTGTTGGAAGCCTCATGCCAGGGTTCTTTCTTGAGAATCATAATCAATATCCTTTTTCAATGAATTGGCAGCATAAGTAGATTGGTTTAGTTTTAGTTTTATATTCAATAGTTTTAATCACCTGTTGATAAGACCGTGAAGAATGATGATGAAACATGGATGTCATAAGATGTGTGCTCAAATGTTAAATCTTGCATTATTGCAACGAGAAAACATCTACCTTGTTCAGCTAAATTTAAGAGAAAGGAAAAGATGATAAAAAATAAAAAATAAGATAGGTTAACCTGAGTTAAATGTTAATTATTATTTTTAGATTATAATATTAAAATAATATAATAATAAACAAATTAAAATAAATTATAAAATCAAATTTTTAATTAAATATAATATTAATTGATAAAATTAAAAAATTAAATTAAAAAAAAAAGTCAATTGGGTTAACATGTGAATAAAAAGCAAGTCCAATGTTAAAGGACCCATTATTTGGGTTATGAAATCGACATAATCTCCTAACAAAAAGTAAAAAATAAAATAATTTAATCAAGATTAAAATGTAAAAACTTGTGATCTTGATTGTGAAATTAAGATATTCTCATAAAAAACAAATAAAAATAAATTATGAAGATCAATTCCAACCAATTGAATGTTTAATGATAAAATTAAAAAAATTAATTAAATAAAAGATATAAAACAACCCGAGTTAACTTGTTAAGCATTATTCTCGCATCATAAGATTAGGATAACCTAATGAAAAGTAAATAAATTTTTTTAAAAGTTTAATTATTAATCAAATTAATATTAAAGGATAAAATTAAAAAATTAAAAATTTTAAGTTAATCAGGTTAACTTGCTAAACCAAATTAAGTTGTAAAATATGAGATTCGTGTTATAAGAGCGTTATGGTTAAATATAAAAAATCTAATATTAAATGATAAAATTAAATTTAAAAAAATAAAAAAAATTAAAACAAAATACTATTCTAATAAATAATACTTTACGAGGAAAGGTAGAATAAAACTCTTCCCATTTTAATTATGAAATGACATCAAATTGTCAAGAAAGTGGAAGAAAATATCAACACATAAAAGATCTCAAACATTACAAGAAAAAATAAAAATAAAGATAAAAGGCACTGTTTAATGAACAATGCAGTGCATAGTGAATTGGGATAGCATGCATTGCATAGGAATGCACGGTGAGAGGCCGAAGTCTCTTAGTGTTTTACTATAATATAATTACTTGTGGAAATAAAAATAATTATTGTACAATATTCAATGCCTAAAGCTTAGGAAAGTTCAAAATTCATCCGTGTAAGGTTTCTCATTTACATAATCTTATTTACTTTAGGGCCATATTAAGAATCGGTATCAAAGCGTAGGACTAAACATGAAGATATAACAAAAGACAAGATAAACTGAGAACTAAAAATCCAACGGTCATGATTCGTTGTGTCATGGAACCATGTTGAACATTCGTGTCCTGGCATTTAAATTTAGCATGTTAAAATTATTTCTAAATTATGTTGCAATTGAGGTTCGTTTAAATTTAACATGTTAAAATTATTTCTAAATTAAATTTTTATTGGCCCTCTAGGTTAATCTGAAATTTTTTTGAATTGATCCAGTAATACGTGACTTAAGCTATTTCTTCAAGTTAATTTCTAAATTAAATCTAAGATAGGGAGAAATGAGAGTTTTGTTCGTAGTTTTACCTGAAATTGAACTGACGGTTATATATATATATATATCGATTAATTATATAAATTTTAAAATTAATAATTATATAAGTTTTTAATGTTGATGAAAGAATTCAAACTTATAATTATTAAAAAATAAATTTAAAATTTAATTAATTAAATTACCTTTCAAAATTAAATATATTTTTAATTAAATATGTCTTTAATTATAGCAGTTAAGTCTTTTTGATATTTCAAACTTACCATAATCTTATAGAAACCTTGCTGCTGCTGCTGCTGAGATGAGACAAAGATGGGACGATTTTTATTGTAGAATCCGTCCTGTGACCGCCGCGGACCAGAAATTCTAACATGAGTATTCTCCACAGGATCTTGTTGGATCTGCCTCGTTGATTTCTGACAAGTCGTTCTGAACTGAATGATAGCATGCTTCTTTTTGCATGTGAAATAACTATTCCATCTACCAGTTATAACTGAGTGTGCAGGAGCATTAGCTAACATACTACATGGATTTGACTTTCAACATGATGCTTCTCTTATTCATATGTGAAGCCCCTTGCTATTTTCCTTTTTCCTTTTCTTTTAGTTATTTTCTATTTATTTTCATACTCATTGGATAAGTTTTAGAGAATAGTTGATAAGGTTGATACTTTTATTTTTCAGTTTCTAAATTCAAAAATAAAGAGAAAATCACATAAAAACATGAAAAAAGGGGAAAATTGTTGGCTGTTAAGATTCCACCAATATAAAAACAATAATTTTAATGTTCACAAATCTCTTTTTATGAGAGAAATTTGAGGGTGGTGAGTTTTTTTTATATATTTTATAAAAAAAAAAGAAAATATAAAAAAAATTAGGTACATGAGCCTAACCTTTTTCTGTTTAGACTAGGTGTTGGGTCTGATTTTGTTTTTTGTTGTTGTTGGCAATCCATATAAATTATTTAACATGATAATTTATTTATTTTTTAATCTTGACATGAATCTTAAATAATACTATAGATTTTCATTATAATGTCAACATTTTTTTTTCTAATTATTATGTATCTAATATGCAAAACATTAATAGTAATAATAAATTTCTTATGGATATTTGCTAAAACTCAATTTTATAACATGATTTTATGACATGTTTTATTTTTGTTTGTTTAGCCTTCTATATAAAATATAAAATATAGATACATTATTTTGATATATATATTTTTAACTTGCATTGACAGTCACAAAATGTTTTTTTTAAATAGTTATTCTAATTAAAAAAAACACTTGTTTAAACTAAAATAATCGAGAGACACATTAATAAGAAAATTGAATTTATATTTGAGAAATACATGTTTCCTACTTATCTTGAATGGCTTAGTTTTTTAACTAGTTTTTATGTTAATTGCCACTCCTTGTGAATAGTGAAGCACTTTATTATTATTATTTTTTCTTTTAGTCATGTTAATTTATTCTTGTCCTTAATTTATTTTTTTATTGAATCCTTGTACAATCTAATCTAATTCCATTAGATAAAGCTTTAGAAAGTAGCAGAAAAACAAAATTAAGAAACATGTATTGAGAAATATTTACGATACTAAAAATAAAAATCAATGTCTTTATAAATGAAATATATTTCAAACATATATGTCATGGTTTCTCACTTCAACATGGTACAAATATCTAAATATTATATTTATAAATATCTTTCGAGACCATCTGTTACTGATACCAAGTAACAGCAAAAAAATTATATCAATTCTTTATATCACCTGGTATATTATCATGTTGAGTTCTTCAAAAACAATTATGGAAATATAATGGAATTTGATAAGTGAGATTTCAAGTAAATTTTTAAATAATTTTTTATATTTTAAAAAATAATTTATTAAAATAATAATTTATTATTAATATCGACACATCTAAAAATATCAAATATTTGAGAGTTTCTTTCTTCAATCATTTTTCTTGTTGTTGTAGGATATGTTATTTATACATATCTTTTCTTTGTTTCTTGAGTTTGTAAATAAGTTACAAAAAAAGTTAAAAATGTTAAACCTTTGATGGTTTTATTATATATAATTGAGTTGCAAAAACTTTTAGATAAATATTCTACATTTGAACTAACTTCTTTCTAGTTAAAAAATTTATTTCTATTTGATCTTGAACAATTAGGATATTTTCTTGAAGAAATATGAGGTTTCGTTTATGGGGGAACATGTTATGGGGTTGTGGTTTTTTTTACGGGGTCAAATCAATATATTCTATTTTTTTTTAATATCAATCTCATAGATATAATATCAAATTACAATATTTTTGAATAAGTTTCTAGATAACAAGTTTAAGGATTTTTTTTATTGATAATAAAGATGATATTGACATGAGTGACAATATTAATTGTGATCTTGATACAAAGCTAAAGCTTTTAACTAGGAAAAACGTACTAATTATGGATATGATGTTAGAAATCAATTGATTTATATCACCCTTCAATTCAAATTAGCAAAAATAATATCTTCTTATAATATGGATTCCAAACATTCATGATATAGATGTTATTGATATTGTTTTGACTTGTATTGCCTAAAAAGTGAATTTCACTCTAATAGTTCTAAATAATTTAAATAGATGCATTAAAATTACAAATACTTTTTTATTTCACAACAACAAAAGCACACTTTCACTTTTTTATATAGTTAGGGATTTCAATTGGAAAAAAAAATGTTCCATGTTAAGAGATTTAGATTGATAACCATGAATCCTAATGTAGGAGATCTTATATATATATTGAAAATTAACCAAGCTATTTTTCTTTTTAATTAGAAAGTTTTTTTATTAATTAATTTTTTTAATAGTAAATTAACAAACACAAAAAAAAAAAAATTAAAAGTGATTTTTTAAAAATTATTTTTATGAAACAAATAGGGCGTAATCTTGTTGTCTTTCCTGCATATGAGGATACTAGTAAAGGATCATTTTATACGTCCAGGTTCTCTTTAGGCATGCATGGAGTAATTTGATCACATATTTTAATGAGAGAGTTCCTCTCCTTTTTTCAAATCTCCCAGACGCAACAATCAAGATTGTCCTGAATAAATCCAACATAACCAAACCAAGAAATGATGCCAAAGTATTATTACAATTTCCATGTTCTCTCACTGTTAATTATTCAAGACTGCGCACTGTATATACCAACCTGGTATATAGTGAAATAAGATAGTCTTTGAAGCACTTGGTCTGTCATCGTTTTATTAAGTCTTGCTCTTCAAGTGTCTGGAGAGCATGATTGTGGATCAAAAACCATTAAAGAAAGTAGAAGAAAGGTTATGCGAAGAAGATGATGGGATAAATTACAGTCAATAATGTATTAATTAGCCCAACGTCTGGAATTAATGAAGCTAGCCTTTAGCTTTCAAAGCAGTGTGGCCTATCATTATTGATGGCAGTTCCCATATTTTCTCACCTATTCATCATTATTGCTAACAAAACATACATCTATGTCTTTTAAGATTTATGTAAGAATCAACAGCCGGATAACTCACCTGGATTTCATTTTAAAAGTGTAAGTATTTGATAAAAAAAGTATTATTTTAATTAATTTTCTAGTAAAAATTATTTTAAAAATCATCCACTAAAATAATATGAAACAAGCTTTATTTTATGCAATGAATAAGCATAATTACTGCAAGAGACATAAAATTTTATCGACTAGGAATATGATCAGGCCCCTAGCTTAGATTTATGGAGCAATAATATATATATTGTTTTTTCATATAGTTAATATATATTTTTCAGATCCTGTTCTCTTTAGCATTTAAAGCCATGATTTCCGCCATTATCGCTATTGACAACATAATACTAGCTTCATAATTTGGCAAGGATCGACGCATCGCCATTCTTTGCTTCATACGCGAGAATGATTTTTCCCCCTCTTCGCATGGATGTTAAGAATGATTAAAGACGCGGATAAATACTTCAACTAGTTGAGAAGCCCAAAACACTGTGTGTGTGTGTGTGTGGCTTCTTCCATGGTCAATACCTTATACAGTACTTAAATCATGTTTTGTTTTTATTTCATATATATATGGTCATCATTTAATTTTTAATGTGGCCATTGTAGGCATGCAAAATGGGCAAAGCTCACCTAAACACTCTTGATATAAAGCAAAGAATCATTCTAGGAACAAGTGTAGGGTTGCAGCAAGGTCAACAAGGAAGCCGGCAGCTTCATTTCTTAATGAATGTTTCGATTTTTTTTGTCTGCTTTATATATGTAATTTTCTCCCCTTTTTGTTAGCAGTTATGCTTTATAATGTTCTCTGTTACAGCATCTCTAATGGACACGCTAAAAAAAATTATTATTTTGAATTTTCAAGCCTCCTGTAGTGGTAAACAAAACATTATTTTATTATGTTTTTATCCTATAGATAATAATAAGTAAATTATAATTATCAAGAAATTCGGTCTATAAATATCCATTGTCATCTCAACGTATCTCCACGTATAAGCTTGATTTCATCAATTTGTGACGTGAATTTCTTGGAGAAAAAAATATTTATTGAATATACAAGATGGATCTTCCACCAACTCTAAAAAAAAGTAGATATAAATACAAAGGCAAAGTTCCAAAGGTGAAAATATCATTCATATGGTATAAAGATAATTAATTACATCGGTATTATAATTTAATTATGCCATTCGCAGGACTCTCGTGATCATCATTCACTTCTGTGTATACCCACCTAACAAAAGATAAAAGTAAAAATAAATAAAAACAAACCCACAAACCTTAAATGCTCAATCACGAAGGGGCCATGAACATGGATGTTCCATCACTCTACTCTATCAGAAAATCGACTCCCCTCTACGTAAAGTCACAATTACATTACCCAGAAAAACAGGGCATCAAATCAATCCAATCACCGTTTTACCCTCACCACACACATCCGACATCACCTGCCAGCATCAATTCTAGACGCGGGGCACCAGGAAGGACGTTGCTACAGAAACACTTGCAGGATCCTTGCAGCTTAATACTCTAAGCAGCCTGCAAGAGCCCTTGCTAATACAACTCTGGTTAACCGGAGCCTTCTTTCCATCGGTATCAACTGGTGGGAACATGGACACCGAGTAATTCCGGCGAACTTGCCTGCTTTTTATATCGCTAAGGTTCATCTCTGTAGGGGGCTTAACCACGCCGAACATCAGCAGATACCATCGGGGCTTTGAGCCGGTCTTTTTTACATCACTTTTTGCATGGATACTCTTTAATGATGAGCTACTTCTTTCAATATCCAATTCCGATGAACATTTCTTAGAGCTGGAAAACCTTTCGAGTTTGCGATAATCCAGGGACCGACTGTTTCTCATGAGTCCAATATTGTTCTTGCTACTACTTGAACGACACACGGAACTTTGCAACTCAGATAAAGATTCGCATCGGCGGCGAAAAGAAATGCGTTGCTTGTCTTCTTTAGATTGGTTTTGAGGGGTGAAGTACGGTTCTTTGACTGGAACGAGCTTACCTCGAAAGATGATATCTTCAGCTGAACGCATCTCTGAGCTTAGGTCGCTAAAGAACTCGAAGAATTCAGCAGGCTCGGATGATGATCTTGCACCACTGTGGAAGGCTACATTTGGGCTTTCTTCGTTCCTACCTTCCAGTGGGAAGTCGCAAAGAGAGAGTGCTTCTTCTTCTTCTCCTCCTCCGCCTCCTTCGCCTTCGTGTCCGTGTTCTTGTTCTCGATCGTGGTGGAGAACAATATTGGAATAATCTCCCATATTCTGGGCCGGGAGAGAGAAATCAAATGTTTTTGTGGTTTCTATGTTAAGAGTTTAAGAGGATCGGTTTGCTTGTAAGAACGAGATATATATTTTTTTGTCTGCTTCTTCCTTGCTTTCCTTGGCAGTTAACAATGCTTTGTAAAAATAGAGGAGATGGAGAATATAAAGACGCATGCTAGAGCGAGAAATAAAAGGAGAGATGCAGAGATCACATTGGATCTTGTGGGCTATTTAAGTCAGTTTCCTTTCGGCTTTCTAGAAGGAATAGTAAGGACGAGAGAAAGACACTTGGAAAGATGATAGCAGCGGTTGATGATTTGAAATCTTACACAGGGAAGAAATATATTAACATTAATTAATAATTAACATGTATTAAAATATATTGGCTCTAGCGAAGCTTCTTTTTGTCCTACAAAATATTTTGATGATTTTTTTATTTTTATTTTATTTTTAATATTAAATTTAATGAGTATTGAAATTTATAATTTTTTTTAATTTTTTATATTAATTATTATAATTTTAAGATACATATTTAATAAATTAATAGAGTTTACTTATTTAATTTTTATAGTTTAATTTTTTAAATATTAAATTTATTAATAATTAAATTTAATATTTTTTTTTTAGGTTTGTAAGAGTTTTAAAATCTAGATTTAATAAATTAATCTGAGTTTATTCAATTTAATATAATATATTATTATTTTAGTATTTTTAAATATTATTTTTTAATAAAAAATATTTTTATTAATTATTTTTTTTAAATTATTTTTAAATCTCTAAAATTGATCGTGTGATATTATATTAATTTTTATATAATTTAAAATTTTTATTACTTGAAAACATATTAATAATAATAAAATTTGTATTTACATTGAAAAAAAAAAAAAAGGAGCCGCCAGCAAGAGACAAGATAAGAAAGAGAGGAGAGACTTGGTATTCTTTCCTTTTCAAGCATTTTCGAGTGGCTGGTGTTTAAAGCTCCTTTTTTTATTTCATTTTTTTAAGCGGGTAGCGTAATTGTCCATTAAAGTGCTATATTTAGTTATCAATGCCTGTCTAACATATTGTATATTATCCATATGATTAACTTGATGAATCATTTAGCTATATTTGAGGTAATTATCACCACGCCATCAACAGCCAACATCTACCTTTTACAGAGCCCCATTGGCACACAGTATTATTGTCGCTTCCATTTCGTGGATTGCAATTGACACCTAATTAATAACTGTACAGGATTGTAACTATATTTATTTTTAATTTTTTATATTAAAATAATACATTTTTTATTTTTAAAATTTTATTTTATTATTAGTGTTTGTTTGGGAAAATGATTGTGGTTATCTTTTAAAATATTTTTTACTTAAAAATACATCAAAATAATTAAAAAACATTAAATCAAAGAAAAAATTAAATTTTTTTAAAAGTGTAAAAATATAATAAAAAAATATTTTTTAAAAAAAATTCATATTTTTTATAAACACTATTTGAGCCAGGTTTAAAGAATGATGCCTAAGTCCTGCCATGTTGAAATATTAAAATAGAACCCTTCAAAATATATATTTGAGAAATATACCCAGCAGAAATCATGCAACTTCTTGACAAGAATCGGACAGTTCGAATATTGGACTTAGTCGTAGAAAAATAAAAATAATTGGCAGATTAGTTGGAAAATCAAAACTTAAATGCTAATATAAGAGTTCATGTCCTTGCAAATCCGATTTTTAATTCACTGTATCTGTTGTAATTTTGCACCTTCATTACCAAAGAGGAAAAACAGGGTACTTTTCGTGCACTAAAAAGAGCTAGTGATGCACTGCTAGAGATTCCTCGATTACATGTTTGTTTTTTATTTTAAAAATAATTTTATTTATTTATTTATTTATTTATTTTAAATTTATATATTTTTAGTATTTTTAAATTATTTTTATGTACTAATATAAAAAATAACTTTTAAAAAATAAAAAAAATATTATTAGGATGCATTTTAATATAAAAAACAACTATAACCACATTTTTCAAGCAAATTTTACTTATTAGAAAATTTTATTTAATAACTATCTATTAAAAGTTAATTTTATAATCTTAAAAAATTAATCAAAATATATATAAATTAATTCAAACATTCATAACTAAAAAACAAAATATTCACAATTCACTTAAAAATAACTAGTATATTTTAGTGCACCACAGTAAATTGCTAAAAGTTAAACTTTTCGAAAGTTTTATTTAAAACATGGTCAGAGAAAATATTTTATGTCAAATTAAAAATTATATCCATTTAATTTTTATGTTAAAATTTTATTAGAATTTAATTTTTAATATTACTTTTTAAATATAAAATATTAATGTAATTAAAACATGGTCAGAGAAAATATTTTATGTCAAATTAAAAATTATATCCATTTAATTTTTATGTTAAAATTTTATTAGAATTTAATTTTTAATATTACTTTTTAAATATAAAATATTAATGTAATTTAAATAAACTATAGATAAAGGAGAAGTTATTTATAAATAATTTTTTATTGATATATTTTGAAAAAACTCAACTCCTTAAAAATCATTATTTCACAAAAATAATTTTTTTTATGGTTTATTTATTGAAAATATAAAAAGTTTAACTAAACCCAAAAAAATACTCACTTTTAAATAGGAGAGGAACTAAATAAATTACGCTGAGTTTAAACGCATACGTTTGATTGATATGTTTCTGCATCCCCCTAGCTCTGGTCTCTTTCATGCGGTGATGGGACAGCTTCGAAAGGCAACCACTTGATGTCAGCCTAACTCTTGGATTTTAAATGGAAAATTAAAAAATTTAAGTACTTGACTTTCGACAATAAATTCTCAACCGTTAGATCAAGTCAGTAACCAGGAAAGGAAACACGCTGTTACCTATGGTCCCTTCGTTTTCCGGAATCTATTTTGAAAACCACAACCGCGCAAAGGCCCAATGCCAGAGATTGATTCGGTGAGGACGAGGCTATCATAGGCCTGTCCATGGAAGAAGCTTGATGTTCCCTATTTTAGTCCAAACGGCCTAGTAAGGCAGGCTTGGAGGCCCATCAAGAGAGGTTCATTTGAAGCAGCTCAAATCCCCATTCACTTGGATGAACGATTTTGAAAAAATAACGCTGCAATTCGTTCCTTTACTGGAATTCATAACAAAATCTTCTACATAACCTTTAATCACAATTCCCCGATTTGACATAGCTTCTACCTTTTGGGACTTGACACCAAGAAAACAATTCTGATCCCCTTACATTTAGATTTTGATTTTCAGCGCAAAACACCAATGATTCATCAAGTTTTTGCATGATGATTATTTCAATTTTCTCAGTGTCCAGGCAGGATCTCATAGGCAAAACATTCAAAATCAAACACACAACTCGCCCTCTAAGAGAGATTCGCAAACTTGTAAAATATTCATTTATTCTAAACACTGAATTTCATAGATTACGCCAAATTTAAACTAAATAGATTTTGAAACAAGATAACCCTAACCCACTCTACACTACCAAGAAAACAAATATCCCTTTAACCACCGAACCCGTATAGCGTGCGGCCCTGCCTCTTCAAAGCATACACAACATCCATAGCAGTCACTGTCTTTCGGCGAGCATGTTCAGTGTATGTCACGGCATCACGAATCACATTCTCCAGGAAGATCTTGAGAACGCCTCTGGTCTCCTCGTAGATAAGACCACTGATACGCTTGACTCCACCACGTCTAGCCAGACGACGGATTGCAGGCTTGGTGATGCCCTGGATGTTATCACGAAGAACCTTGCGATGCCTCTTGGCTCCTCCCTTTCCCAAACCCTTCCCTCCCTTTCCTCTCCCTGACATTTTCCCTCAAAGAATTCCCAGGGTTTGATTTTTCCTTTTCTCTTTTAATTTTTGCGAGATTGTGGAGGTGGAATTTTGGGGGCTGTTTTTATAGGAGGAGAGGATTTTTGGTGGCCGTTGGATGAGGTGTGGATCTGTGTGAGGGCTGGGTTTGGGTTTTCGGTCGCTGGATTGAGAATGCTTGAATTTGATTGGTTTAAACATGAGGGGGCGGATCGTGTAGATTAGGAGTTTGAAATAGAAGCGGGGGCATAAGGAGTTTGGAGGGGGATTTTCCCTCACAGAGAAAACACAACTCATTTTGCCGCCTTTGGTTAACGCAGAATGTCGTTTTGAAATGGATTTTTATTTTACCGCCACGTTGGCAAAGGCCTCCGTGAGGTCATGCTAGAACATCAACGATTGTGTAAACTTTTAATAGCGTTTGAATATAACTCATTTTTTAATAGCGATTGTATACGAAGTTAATATTAAAAAACATGAAGTTCTATGTTTTTTTTTTCGATTCAGATTTTTTATTTTAATTATTTTTAAAAAAATCATCTTTATTTTTTTAGTAATAGTTTGAGTTGCTTTTAAATAGTTAAATAATTATATATTTTAATTTAAAATTTAGGTTATATAAAAACTCAGGTTAACAAGATTTTTTTTATGAATTTTCTTTGTTTTTATTTTTATATTATATTTTTTTATTTTTTAGTTAATTTATTTTTAAATTTATCAAGTTGGCTGAATTATTTTAATTTTTTTATATAATTTTATTTTTAATTTAATCTAAATAAAAAATTATATTAGGTGTTTAATGGTTTGATGAACTTAACTATATTTAACAATATCTAATAATAATTTTCTGTGACTTATATTTTTTTATTATAAAAAATTTCATGTAATTTAACTTGATTATAAAAAGCAAAAATAAGTTGTGGGCCACCCATTGTCGATGATAATGTAAAAACAATTTCCTTAATAAAAAAAATCTAAATTTCTAAAAAAATAACTAAAAATTTATCTCAAAAAAAAAAAGTCAGCAGTTTTTTTTACTGTAAATACAAATAATCATATATAAATTATAATGTCTATAGTTTTAGAAATTCATGATTTTTTACATTCAAATAAATCTTCAAAGAAAACATGCATTGATCCATCACACAAGCATTTAGGATAATGAAATCCATAATGTGTTCTTGCGAAAAATTGTTTCTCTTCTAACCCTCATTTTTTAACCCAAGTTTATTATGGAATAATGAACACACGCAATTATAGTGTAGAGAAAATACAATTTATTTTAATAGAATTCTTATTTCATACCTCCATCAAGTATACTATACTGTTATTAAATAGAAAATCACTTCTATAAATTGATCAATAATTTTTTATCATTGATGTGTATTAAATCACTTAGAAGCTCATTATTTTATTTACGTGGACCGTATTTTACAAAATAGTTATATATGAAATTTATTTACAACATAATAGAAATGGATGCTTTTCTTAAAGTTAACTAACATAATTTAGTTTCACTATCAGCTGGAAATCAATTTGAAAATACCTCCGTGGAACAAATAAATATTGTAAATAAGTTCTAATAATGTTCGTAGATATTTAGAGGTAAAACTAACAACAATAAAAGAAGTCGAGGGATTGATTCTAGAAACATGTAAAATTGATTTGCATTTATTTTCTGTTAAATTAAAGTGGTTTATCTTGATGGATCACATGGGCACGGTGTTACAATGTTGAGTAGAACACTAGTTATTTGACCTCTGCAGTACCATGGGGTAGATATTTTTTTTTAATATAAATATTAAATATACAAGTTTTTTTACACCTTGTTTTACATAAAAAAAATATAAGTGTAAATTAAAGAAACTGATGTATATATTTAATTAAGTAAATGAAGAACTATATACATGTTGACAAATAAATAAATAATTATTACCGATACTAAATATATAACTAAAAAAATCAGGAAAATAATGTAAATTAAAAATATTTGATATTATAATATAAATTATTTAACCAACTATATTTAATAATTTTATTTATTAAAATTTTTATTTTTATTTAATTAAATAAAAAAATAAACATACACATAAAAAATTCTAAATTAAATAATTTACATATCTCGTATTATTAAAGTGAAAAAATACATAACAAAAAGTCCTTGTTTTACATTATTTTATCTTATCTATTTATTTATTTATATCAATGTAGGTTCTCTATTTTTAAAATTATATTTTTTTAATTTTTATACTATCATAATTTTTTTGACCTTATTTTCCCAACCTATCAAATTATACATCATCGTGTATTACACATGTCAAATAAAAATGGATTAATTTGTGAATTAGTCCATTAAGGACTCATGTAATATGATGATTAATTTGAGTTCTTGTCACTTAAAGACTCAATAAATAGAAGTTTTTGAAACCATAGAGTTGAGATTAGAGTAAATAAAAATAAAAAGATAAACACATAGGAAATGAATAGTATAGGGTAGGGACTGATAAAAGGTCTTGAACACCTTTAAAAACAACGATCCAGCTCTCCCCGTTTCCTCCAATCACACCCAAGAACCTAAAATCCAACGGTTCAAAATATAAACCACACCCATCGCACGGATCGACATTTAATCCAATGGCTACCACGCCGCCTCCCTCTCTATAAGATAAACCCCTCCAAGTCTGTTCACGGGCAGCTGAAATCATAAAGCCAATTTTAGATTTTTGAGGAGGGTTAAGGAAAAATGTCAGGAAGAGGAAAGGGAGGTAAGGGATTGGGAAAGGGAGGAGCCAAGAGGCACAGGAAAGTTCTCCGTGATAATATCCAGGGTATCACGAAGCCTGCGATTCGTCGTCTGGCTAGGCGTGGGGGAGTCAAGCGTATCAGTGGTCTTATCTACGAGGAGACCAGAGGCGTTCTCAAGATTTTCCTGGAGAACGTGATTCGTGATGCTGTGACATACACCGAGCACGCTCGCCGCAAGACTGTGACTGCTATGGATGTTGTGTATGCTTTGAAGAGGCAGGGACGCACTCTGTATGGATTCGGTGGTTAAGGGGATCTGAGGATTTTATGTGCTAGAGGTCGATTTAGGGTTTTTGTGTGTTTCTTGGGTATGTGGTTTGATAGGCATTAGGCTTCTTCAGCTTTACAAATAGTGGTAGATATCTGATTCCTCTACTCGCAAAACGTCATGTATCTCTCTCTCGATACTTGTTCTATATGAAAAGCTCTTATTGCTTCGTATTTGTGTTTCCCCTCTTGATTAGCTTTAATCTCGTGATTCAACCTTTCAAACTGGGTTCTCTTTGCCCACTGAGAAATTGTATGAATTTAGTAACAAGATTAATCATTCGCGCCGCTAAAACGATTTATGGTTAAAGTAAAATTGAATTTGAGTGTTGAATCGGAAATTCAAAGACAGAAAAGGTGGATTTAGTTCCTTTTATAATAAGGGACATGACATATGGTTTTGTTCCGTTTTCATACTCTCCCACTTTGAGCGTGGTCTATGTTTTGCTTTTGGCATGCTATATATACTCATCTGGAATTTCAGGATTCTAGGCGGGCAGAAGTAAGAATCTGAAAGCTGCCGCTTCTGGCTTGGATGCGTTGCCATTGGCTGAACCAGAATCATGTAGAACGTTCATACTGGAAATTCAATTGAAATGTTCTATTTGATGTCTTCAATGTTGATCTCAATGAAATGATTGTTGCTTTCTGTTGGGTTTTCCAATCTGATTTTGTCTAATTGACCTGCGTAATGCTTCTCAATTCTTTGGAATTTTCTCAGGACAGAAAAATTGCTGAAGACATGTCTTCCGTTAATGAAATTATCAATCAGATGATAAGAGTTTGAAATTGGGTTGCCTGTTGCCTGTATGAATGCAATATCAAAGAATGCTACACAACTTGCAAGCATAGATTATGGTTGATTCATAAAAAAGAGAGTATTTGAAGTTCTTAATTGAAGTCTGGGGTTACGTCAATACAAATGTTTCCAATGGAGGAGGATTGAGATGCTTCAACTGCGCTTTACCATGAGGATTTTTATTGGAATTTTACAAGGGAAAGCTGTTCTTAAGTTTAATGGGCTTAAAATTGTAGTAAGGGAAGTTTGATGGCCTTAAATATCAACAACGTTAACAAATTTGATGAAGACGCCCTATCAAATGCAATATTAAACTATGGATTTCACGGGTTAAGAAACAAAGCTTTTTTGTCGTCCTATTTCAATGTTAAAAAAGATTATTTTGAATTTTTTTAATCTAAATCATGTTTTTTTTTATATATATAATTTTTATTTAAGACTTTGCCGGTATCATAACAGCTCTCACATTAATTTGGCGCCATGTCCCAAATTCAATCTGATCCCTCAACTCACAACAATCTTCGTCCCGCATTCATGACACCGCAAAAGCTTCTCCCAGTCGAAAAATGCTCACTGGGATGCCCCATCCTAGACTGCTGCTTGGGCGGAGGCATCCCTTGCAACTCCATAACCGAAATCGTGGCTGAAAGTGGTTCCGGCAAAACCCAGCTCTGTCTCCAACTCTCCCTCCGCGCCCAACTCCCACCCTTCCTCGGCGGCCTGTCCGCTTCCTCTCTTTACCTCTACACCGAATTCCCGTTTCCCACTCGCCGCCTCCACCAGCTCTCCAGTGCCCTTCAATGTCAATACCCACAAATATTCGTCAGCAAGTATGATCCGTTTGATAATATGTTTCTGCAAAGTGTAAACACCGCAGACCAACTGCTCGATATAATGCCGCAAATAGAATCATTTCTTGAAAACTCAAAAACCCGGTTGCCTGTCAGAGTGATTGTGATCGATTCCATGGCTGCATTGTTTAGGGCTGAGTTTGAGAATACAGCGAGTGATCTTATAAGGAGGTCGTCGTTGTTTTTTAAGATATCTGGGAAGCTAAAAGAGTTTGCGAAGAGGTTTAATTTGGTGGTGCTGGTGACTAATCAAGTGATGGATGTTGTGGACTCTGGAGAGGGAGTAAACGAGGTAAGGATTGGGAATTTGAGTGGTATGTATTCGTCTGGACGAAGGGTTTGTCCGGCTCTGGGATTGTCGTGGGCTAATTGTGTAAATTCGAGGTTGTTCTTGTCCAAAGATGAATATGAGAGTGGTTTGGTGGGTGGTGGTGAGAGTGCTTTTCTGTCTAGGGAAACGAGGAGAAGGCTTCATGTTGTTTTTGCGCCACATTTGCCTGATTTGTCTTGTGAGTTTGTGATCAGGAGAGAAGGGGTTGTGGGAGTCAACAGATAAACGAAGAGATGGCTTCACGCTGTTTTTGCGCCACATTACCCGGGTTTGCCCTGTCACTTTTGTTCCTCAATTTGAGCTTGCATTCACTTCTTTACATGGAGGCTTCGCTCCGGCAGAGAAGTGAGATTTTCGTCCATTTCATTTATTCCCTGTGATAATGTACAAATGTTATTATCTGTTCTCATCAGTGGTTTCTCATGTTTGTTTTTCCATCTTCAACCAGACCAGCACTTTTACGATGGCTGCACTTCCAGCATGTAAAGGAACCATTTGTATTTAACAGCCAAATATCTTCTATACTTTTAGATTAGGGGAGCAGACCCATGATGTCAACTCTTTTGCTTGCCCTGATTTACATTAAGAATAGTAGGAATTACAAATTTGAAGAGTTACTTCATAAAACACATTCAAGTCATTCATTCTTAGAAGTTAAGTTCTGCCAACTAATCTTTAGGTTGCATGTAAACTTGACTGCATAGTGTGTGCTAAACATGCAGTCATATCTGAACAAATAAATGTGTTGCATGCAAGGAGAGGAGAGTTCTAGGAGTGGTTGGCACAGACAGGTAAGTAATGAACTCAATGTATGCTGACCTACTATATGTTGTGATGTGTTGTATGCATGGAGAAGAGAGAGTAGTGAGGGTCTTGGTGGATCTATTATTAATGGACAGCGCATTTTTGGAGTTCATTCATGAACACACATTCAGGTCTCAGATTCGCCATTCGCAAACTATCGGTTTCAAGTTGACTAAATGCTTGCATGACCTATATGCATAAATACACGCACGCAGAAGTCTTACAAACTCTAATTGCTGATCGACTTTATGCAGCAGAGCTGCTCTCATTGTTAGGACCTTCCATAGTCTTTCCAGTTCTCCTGTAATCATGACTGCAAATGTTTCTTGCCATAACCAAGTCCTCTTGCCTTCATCTTGTTCCAGGGAAAAGATGCTTTTTGACGGTATCTCAGGGTTTTGATCAACGAATTTTGATTACAATAATAAAGATAATTTCTTAAATAGGGATGCTAAGTTGTTAAAACATTATTTTACTGCAAGTAGAGGGAGCTTCATCTGGGGCCATATAGTTGGATATGTTATCTAACACCTGTTTATTATCAGGGGTAGAAATTTAGAAAGAAAATAAGCAGCCGCTCCATTTGTTCCCTATTCAAGCGGAGTGACAGTAGACCTCACTGGCAGATGCAAAACATTCCAAGACTGATGGTGTTGTTTTTTGGAAAATGACAGTGATGCAGGTTACTATATTCCAATTCTAGATTATCATAGCGTCGCCCTTGTTGCTTCATTCCAGCTTTTGCATTGTTTTGAAGTTGGAATCCCACATGAAGAAATCACTTGACCTGAAACAGTCTAGATATGATCCGCACTTCAGTGGTTCAGCCTAGAGTGTAGAGTAGTAGTTACTCGGTACAGATTATTACGGATATAGAGCACATGACATTTTTACATGTATAAAATGGTTCGGGCTGCTACATCAAGAGTCATGCATTTGGTCCCTCGACAATGTCATGATTGGCAATCCTTCCGTTGTAAATTCAGTTTACATATAATTTGGATTTGTGTGAACTACCAAATATTCTTAGGAGCACAATTGAGACTACATGAGTGAGTACATGCAAATTTTCTATGGCTATGGAATCTAAATTAACACTCCATCCTGCTGCTGCTACTCGTGTTTCATAGAGGTAGATTTACCTGGCCCTGAATTTCAAAAACAACATCGACGATATTGACAACTGTTATCTTCGTCCTTACTGCTTACTTTCTACACTCTAGAAAGAAATTCAGTACCTGCACACAACATGAATCCTTTCAATTATGCCATTCATAGGAAAGGGAATTATCTGTGTTGTGGTATAATCATTTCATGATGGGAAATCTCTGTAAGATGTGAATTTAATTGAAATGATGTCTCACTCAAATGTTATGCCATCACATTCTGACTACAGGAAGAAAACAAATGACTGCAGATTATGAAAGAGGAGGTTTACAAGTCTCTTTTAATATCTGACAATTAAACTAATTAACATCTGGACCGTACTTTTTCTTTTTGAAAAAGCTTAGGTTTTTTTTTTTGTGTTTTTAATTGTTTTGATATGCTGGAATCAAAAATAAAAAAAAATATTTTCAAATAAAAAACACTTTTGAAAAACAATCTCAGCAGAATCTCAGTGAACTGTACAAGATTCACATTCACAGACAATATCAAATACTATTGCGAAGTGTTTTGGGGAAATACTAACACTTGAGACTATCTCCAACCTCCCTCTAAGAACCTCATTTTGATTGGACCAATTCTCAGGACTCAACAATGCATTTCGAGTGGACTTTAAGCTAGGCAAGGCAACGGACTTCTATTTTTATATATATTTATTAAAGAACAATAGAATTGGAGTTGACTGGGAAGCCCTAATAGCAGTTCCAAATTAACGCTATAGGAATTTACTTGAAATCATTATCAGCGTTCATAAATAGCTTGATGTTGCAAAGTCATTCCTAAGCATCTGTATGAAGGGATGACTAGCCCATTGTAGCAGCCCACAACAATGAAAACTTGTTGCCCTAAGCCACATGAATATTACTGATAAATCCATGACTCTGAGAGACTAGTTTCCACTGCATGTCTAAAAGCAAAATGGGGCTACCAATTTGAAACTATCAATTGCTCTACTGTTCCTCAATTTGAAACTTCTGTTTTGCTATAGAAATAGACTTTTATAAACATGAGTAGATCTTATGCTATACAAGTTTCAAGAGGAGAGATAGTAGCTGCAAAAGATTCATGTTCCAGGGGTACAAGAATCACAATATGCCCCCATATCAAAGACTTTTGTGTAAAAGCAATGTCAATGGCAGCACATTTCAGCTCTTTACCTAATATGGGTTAGTTGGAGCCTACAAAAGCATGAAATTGAGTGCAAAAATACAGAAGCATCAAGACTTCCGATTTTGTTTGCATAAATGATCATCACAGGTTTCAGAGTGGAATATGGGTCAAGATGACAAGTCGCTGAAAAAAAGGGGACCAAAATTCCTTGTAACAATTGTCTTATTTCTGAAATAAGAACTGCAAGTAAACATTCAAAGTCACAATGTCAGTGTTTCATGGTAAGTTGTCATCATTTTCTCTCAGAGTTGGCGTAGTGGAATATTATTATCATGCACCAACAAGTAAATGCCATTACATCAGTTTTATATTTTCATTATAATCTCATAAGAAGAGTTCATAGGCCATTACCAATAACAAGCAATAGAATTACCTTTCACCTCGACAATGAGCAGTGAAAACAACCTCTTCTCAAGCTGAATAAACTAGAAAAGGCACTGCAGAGAGAGTAAAATTAATAACCTTGATCGGTTTAATGTTTAACAAGGACTCCAGTATAGGCAATTAAAAAAAAATCAATTGCAACAGTTCTCTCTATCATAAAAAGACAGGCACACAAATTTCCAAGCTCTTTCCTTCACAAATAGAAGAATGGCTAAACCCCAAGTAACAAAATAAGGGAGGGACAAGTGATCCAGTGATCCATATCAATCAAAGGATAGTTTTTTTACACCTAAATGCATGAATTGCAGGTGTTTCTATGATGTTCTGTTCCCTTTTCCTTTCTGCTTTTTAATAAAAGAGGCGGCTATGATGATAACACCTCATTCAATTTTGCTTCATGTCTTGCACCTAGATGCCTTTCAAACACAGTTATTTAAAATGCTCCCTTGAGCAAAAATAAATATTCCACAAGACCAAAATCTTTTCCAGACACGTGTAAAGTAGGAAATGTCAAAATGGTAATAGTCAGGGTTTCAATGCAAAGTAAATACTTCCAAAGTAGGTTCTTTTATAGAGCTAAAATAATGTAAAAATGACAAATGAGCTAGCAAAGTTGACAGAATAATCAGATATTTCACACTGATCAAAGAAAGAAATTCCTTATCATGTGCGGGGACCAAATTGATGAGAAAGAGCTCCTACTATCTAAAAGATTGAATGCTTGTCTGACAGAAGATGAGCTTCAGAAATTTTGGATTTGACAATGCTGGTTAAGAAATTACATAGAAGTAGACACATTCCAATGAGATATTAAAAACGGTACATCTTAGATGTTGGATATCATATTTCACAGCAAGGACTTTCAAGCTTAACCTTGTAACTTGAAATGCATTTTCAATAAGATAATCCAAACAATTAAAGGAATTCTGCCATAAAATGATGGCATGAGGACAAGGCTGTTGGTAGTTGCTTGATCAATGAAGACATGCTATCATTATAGCATTGTCTGTAAGCATTTGTTGATCTAATAGCCATACAGCATGCTGAGCAGAAATTGCTTTTGGATATGCTGAATATCCAAACATAACCAACAAATGATAGTTCCAAGAAGCTAATGATTTTAAATTAATGGAACCAAATCTTCTGAGAAGGCTAAAAGTAAAAACAAAACATCTGCTTAGTTCAATATGACATCATTAAACCAGTAAATTGCATTTAACTACCCAGCTTCCTGGTGTACATACTTGTTCAGCTGTGTCCATTATACCAGATCATTCCCATATATTGATCAGTGGGCTCAAATTAAGTGTCCAATACCAACTGCTGGCTTTGTGCTTTGACCAGAGAGTAGGAGGGGAGAACAAAGAGAGTGATGGCTGACAATCAATTTTCAACCAAAAGAGTGCATGGAGTTCAAAAGAATCAAGAGCTTACCAATTAAGAAAATGCTGAGCATTAAAGCAAGAGTAAGTTGGATGGAACAGCTGAACTGCAGGTGCAGTGGAGGTTGCAATTGCCTTTGGAGACCACCTGCCTGACCAAAGAGCTGCCAAAGGTTAAAATTTTATAAGATCTCCTGGAAAGCTACCAAAACATGATGATTTGCAACCATAGAAAACTACAGATCTTGACAATTGTACAGGTATTGATCTATTTAGGTTGACAACAGTATGAGAGATCATCCTTTCCCTTTTTTCATTTTTACTAAAGGGTCATCTTTATTTCAGACAGATAACATCCATTTTCACATCCCATAAGCAAGTAACTATTTTACCTTCTTGAACAAAGTAATCGATCCCTTTGCCCGAGAATGTTCTCCACACCTTTGCTTCCAGAAGAAAGGTTTGTACCCTTTTTCTTTAGGAGTGGCCTCAACACTTGACATCACTTTATCCCTTTGTCCATCGTCCTGAGCAATCACAATTTTCAAAGCACCAAAATTTGGTGAACTCCATGTTCTCCTTGAGCCAATTGTTTTATCAACTTGACAGATTATGTCATCCCTCATTCCAAGATTTTCTTTCTCCTCTATATCTATAATATGTTCATTTTTCTTATTAGTAATGAATTCATTTTCATCTGAAGCACCTCCACTACAGTTGGCGCTCGTGTTATGGTCCAAATTTCTTCTCATATGATGGTTCTCCCCAAGAGAACCTTTCATGGGAGATCTAAGTGTGGTGCAATCATCTTTCACAATCTGCGGAATTTGGACAGTTCCAGATAGAAACATCGCTAAATCATCACATTCTTCTTTATCAAGATTCACCCATCGAAGAGGTTGCTTTCCTTCCCCACTAAAAGCTTCCCTTAGTGCCGCTTCAACACGAGATATTTGACTTTCAATAGCTGCAACAAATTGTTTATGCCTAGATGCTGTGATATCATCAGAACGATGTCCATGGCTCAACCAAACAGCCCTCTCAAACTCCTCCAACTGTTTTAGAGTTCATAGATCAATGATACAAGGGAATAAGAGAGAGGAAAAAAGAAGAGAACCATTTACAAAAAATAAAATAAAATGAGCCAACTATAAGAATTGAAAGAACAACCTATAATGATTTCTTTATGCTCAGCTCAGATTGGTTGGCTAGAGAGTGCAGTAAAAGGGGGAAAATATTTTGATTAATACTGATGATAAGTGAAATTTAGCAAAGAGCATAATATCCTTATAAGCATGGGATTCAAAGTTGGAAGAGTAGGCGTTTGCTTTTCAGTTGTCAGAAATGTTAAAAATAGAAAACATAGAATTGACAATAGTATTTCCTTCACCAGATGTTTCTTACAGACCAATCATGTGAAGTTCACAAACAGAAACTATAAGCAACGTTCAATGAACTGATAAGCAGTTTAAATAAATGAATTTAGGGACACATGTAAAAAAATTAAAGATTCAAGATGTGAAATTATACCTGCCACTTGGCAGTTCCTAAAGCAGTTTGGAGCTCTCTGGATAGTTCATCCAAATCCTCTGGTTCTGATCCCTCTCTCTTCTCTCTTGTCCACACTCTATATGCTGACTCCATTCTGCCAAACACAAAAACAACCAATATAAACCTCAAATTTCAATTCACTAAAAGTCCACGAATAACTATCAAATTTGTAGCACAAGAATAACTTGATGATTTCCTAGAATATACAGCTCCCTGCCTTCAACAGAAAACCCGTATAATTGTCAAGTTTGCAGCGCGAGAATTACACAGTAGATTTCATGATCCTGGAAGATCAACTACTACCAAGATAGGCAGATATAGTCATGCACTGCTAAACAAACCACATATTTCCTTCTTACTTCATATCATCAGGACCTGATAATAAAAAAGCTAATGCACAAGTCCTCGTATTTTATGCCAAACTTTAAATTGAAGAACTTGACATCATAACACATGTACAAACACATTCCATCACTTAAGCAGAAATTCCAACCAGAAAACAAACCCAAGATCCACTAGACAAACCTTTTAAAACAAAGCAATAAATACACGTCTTGAAAACCTCACAAGCAAAGCATATCATAAACATCAGTGTGCAGCATGCAAAACCCAATTCAAGAAAATTCAGTCACACCCAAATCATAACGAAACCCCATAAAAATGGAGAAATCAAACAAGCCCAGCTGCCAAATTCTTGTACCGAACTGCATACAGAATGTAAAGCATGAATTGAAGAGAAATGCAAAACGTACGCATCAGCAGATTCCTGAACCTCCTCTGCAGCAGAAAAGAAAGCATCCTTTTGCCATAGATCGAAACTGTTTGCTACCATCATCTTCTTCACTTCAAATTCAACAAAAAAACAAAAGCAATTCCAAATCCTTTCAACCACAAATAAAGAAACCAGAAATCAACAAATATGCTTTGTTTTTTCTTTTCTGTTTTTGCTTGGACAGATAATGCTTTCCTTTCGTTTCCTCTCTCTCTCTTCTGGCTTCTCTCCTCTCTTCCGTGCTAAGAATGAAAGAGAGAGAAAGCAAACAGAAGGAATGAGAGAGAGAGTTTGCTTAAACGTCTCTTTCTTTCACCTGTTATCTTCTCTCTCTTTTAAAGTTTTTTTTAAAAAAAAAACAAAAAACAAAATATGCCTCCATTTCTTCCTGGGCGTGGGTGCTCGTGCTCTGCTATATAAACGATTATGCTATAATTTAATTTATTTTTATTATTTTTTCACTCTCATTTTACTCGTTTCTATTAAAAAAACTGGAATAAATGTAAGTGGTTCTATCTTCTCTTCACAGTTTCTTTCTTTTTTCTTCATAAAATAGATACCACTGTTTTTTTATTATTTATAATTGATAGTCATATTTTCTTTACACGTTTCAGAAGCATTAAATTTTATTTTAATCCAAAATTAAACTTCATAAATACTAATATCATTTAAATATCTTATTTTTCATTAGTAAGTTTAACATTACAAGTTAACTAGATTTGAATTTTAAAAATAAATCAAATGTTAATTTTTTAATTAAAATATGTAATTATTTCATCTAATTAATTGTTTGTTGTTTATAATACTTGTTATTGCTCGTCCATCTACTCATTTAAAGAGTTTTTTAAATTATTTGATCGGTTGAAGAATTTTGGGAGTATAATAACTTTTATTTTTTTAATGTGTTTTAAGAATATATTTCTTTTTTTTTATAATAATAATATGTTATTATTAAAAATAAAAGATTATCTTGATATATATATTTTCTAAAGAAAACAATGTAATAACCAAGACACTTCGCTGGCGGGCTCTGCTTGGAGATTAGGTATTTTGTTTTTTATTTATTATTATTATTATTATTATTATTATTGTTTGCAGCAATAAAACAAGAAGATTTAAAGAAATGGAAGAACGGCGGTAACGGAAAGGACAGGGAGAGGGCGGCGGCGGTGGGCTGCCCCTTTGCTATAAGCCAGTGCATTCTTTGTCATCGGCCAGCCTACACTTGCTCATGTGGATTAATATTCTCTGTTTATTTATTCTTTTGGCTGCAGTTGCCTCTTTAATCACATTAACAACCTGTCAATCCCTAATTTCAAGGGATATAAACAACGTGAAAGGAATTGTTATTATGGTTAGTGAAGGAATTAATAATATTAATGAGAAATAGGGAAGATATAAAAAAATTTTAAGAGTTGATATAAAAATATTATTTTTAATAAAAAACATTTTTATTAAAACTGTTGAATTTATTTATTTATTTATTTTGTTATAAAATCCGAAGAAAAGAGTAAATATTTGGTCTAGAAAAGACGAGCGCAGGCCCCCATGGTGGCAGCTGGTGGTCTTGGTTGGTTCCTGTTCTTATTCCCTTATGGGGTTGATCTGTCGGCACCAACCAAGACCACGTTTGGGTTAATTAAACATGATTTGAGGTGGCAGTGGTTTCTATTTCTTGATTTTGTCGGTTGCTAATTTAACTTGAGGAAAATTCTTTTTTTTTTTTAATTTAAATCATTGTTCAGATAATCTCTTATAACTCAAGGGGCGTTTATTTTCTGTAAAATATCTTTTAATGACTATGAGTTATAACGATGAATTAATAATGATGGTGCTTCTGGAGTCAGGTAGGGGTGGTGTAAACAACGATGCCAGGTGGTGATGACGACGGAGACAATGTTAAAGATTATAGAATAATATTGTGAATTGATTAGTATTTTATAAATTTTAATGAGTTTAAAATATTCTTAATTAATGAATAAATTGAATTTAAAAATTAATTATAAAATACTTTATATTAATTAATTTTATTTTTATAAATTATTATACAAGAAACAAACACAGTTAAAAATATATTTTTTTTATAAAATGTTCAATACAAGGATTTACACATAACCATGAAAGATTCAATAATCTCTTCCAATTCTTTTGATCATGAATAGGACGGTATTGGTGAGCGTGGTTCAACTATATTTTTTGAATTTATTTTTATTTTAAATTTATTTTTTTATCATTTGCTTGTGTTAATATTAAAAATAATTTTTTAAAATTAAAAAATATTATTTTAATACATTTTTAAATTAAAAAAACTTTTAAAAACTTTCTCATCCATTATCAAAAACACACCTTAACATGCTCGGGGCCAGATTTAATTTTTATATGTAAAAGTAGTCTTGAAATAATATCAGCCACACATCTAAATGCAAAGAATGAGCTTGCCCTCTCTACGACCACAGAAGGCAAACAGTACATAAAGGTCAGGTGCACTATCAATGGTGCTGAGAAAAAGAGAATAAGAAGCTCACAAATAATAGCATTGAATAAAGCGCCGCAACCAAAATCAGATGACTCAGATCCCATGCTTCATTAATTATAAAAAAATATAAAAATAAATAAATAAATGTGATTGATTGAGATATCAGACACCAAAAGGCCTTGAGCTCTTATTATAAGACTCATGATCAGCATGGCATAAAAACCTGTCAGTATTATTTAAAACGGAAACAGCTTGCTCCATGGAAGACGTCCCGAGCTAAATGCTGATCAGGGAAATCTTTACCTGTTGACAAGAACTGTGTCGCCAAGACTTTTCATATCGCTATTAAAAATATATTTAGTATTATGATTGCTATTGTATTTATAATTTTAAAAAAATTATTGTATAAAAAATTTTAGTTGAGATTAATTTGATATTTATATATATTTTATTAAAATTATAATTAAAATTAAAATTAAATAAAAAATAATTTAATATATTTAATTAATAATATTTTTGAAATTGAGGTTATAAAATAATTTTAAAAAATATATATTAATAAAGATGATTTTTAATGTAAATATCATATATTTAACTATTGTTATTACATCATGAAATAAATAATACTTTATATAAAATATTTTTTATCATTTCATTAAACTATCTACAATTTCATCACGTATGAAATATATCCGACAAGAACTATAGTTTTATGGTTTCTTCAACGCACAATAACATTAAGTAAAATATAATCAGGAATAAAATTAAAATTGCAATCAAATACTACATCATCAAGTGATCTTTGTGCAATTTATATAGTATCATTGAATAATGTTAAACACTATAAAAAATAATTTGTATTTTTTATTTTACTGAGCCGGACTAAGTTTAATGCATTTTAAGCTTTGAACCAGACCCGGTTTGACCAGAACAATAGAGCATACTACACTATTCAGTGAACAGTAGAGCAGGCTATATTATTCATGTTAATTGCACTGTTTAATAAACAGTGAAATTAGTATGGATAGTGTGAAGAAGTAGTAATTACTTATTTTTGTTTCCCCTGCATTTTTTGAATTTTTTGAGGCACAAATACAATAATATCTATAAACAATAAACTATATTTTTACTTTATTAAAAAGGTTGCATTTTCATTTTAAATAAAACGCAGAATCAATCTTTTAAACAAACACTACCTAAAGGCTAACTAGAGGTCTTCAAGAGCTTCTTCTTTATTCTCTAAGTTTGAAACCTCCTAATTTTACGAGTAAATTTAAAAAAAAACAAATATCAAAGTTGAGCCAATTTAGAAAACACACATAAAAAATCTATAAAAGATGAACGATACAAAAATAAAATTACAATGGTTTTGCTATGTGAGACAGGATTACAAGTCTAGTAACAAGCTATAATAGAATATATTTAATAGCTCATAGAAACTCTACTTGGACTTGGGCTTTGTTTGTGGATAATATTGGGTTGTAGATATGATTGTTATTTGTAAAATAGTATTGGGTTGTAGATATGAGTGTTATTAGTAAAATAACACCCGATAGCTAAGTTAGTGATGTGTTTGAAGGGTGTTTCTTATGTTTTAAAGAAAAATATAAAAAAAGTAATTGCAAATATATTATTATGAATAAGAATATTAATCTCTTTCTTCTTCATTTTACTTTGTTTGTATATCTTACCCCAAAAAAGAATATCAGGATTATCTCATTATGAATTATAAATAATTGAAACAAGCATACCTCTTCACATGCATGCTTTACTATGTAATAATTGAATGACACTAGTAAAGCATAGATAAAGGTATAGTTACACAACATGATATCATCCTGGACATATAACGAGTGGTTGATATGAATAATAATGAACTATAAAGAAATAGGAAAGAGAGAGGGAGGAAAGAGAAGAAGAAGATTGAGTTGTTTGATTGAACCAAGTCTAAAAAAAGTCAAATTGAACCTAATATAGGTTCAATCAAATTCAATTTGACTTGGGTTAAACCAAACCCTATGTTGGACCAGATTTGACCATGGTCAAATTGAGCCCAATATGGATTTGATTGGGCTTCATTTGACTAGTGTAAAACCAAGTTCAAAAAAAAGTAAAACTGAGCCTAGTATGAGTTTGGTTTGCTCAAGGTCAAACTGAATCTCATATGGAGCTAGGTTTGGCCATATTAAAAACAAACTTAAAAGGAGTCAAAACAAGCCCAATGTAAGCTTGGTTAGGTTTAACCAAGCATAAAAAAACTCAAACCAAGTCCAAATGTGGGCTTAGTTGGGTTCGATTTAACTAGGGTTAAAATGAACCTTTTATTAAGCTCTGTTAAACCGTGATCAAACCAATCCTAAAGGAGTCAAACCAAGCCCATGAGCTTAACTCAAACCTATGCAAGATCTGTTTTTTCTCCAACTTATATCATCATATACACTTAGTTAATTTTTTAACATTTTGTTAAAAAATTGAATTGCATATATCATATTATAATATGAGTGATGATTTTTTAATACCTGATAACACATGCCAAGTCACGGTCCTTCTTGAACAAAATAGTGCTTGACATATGAGTATGTAAAAGTTATTGTCGTGTAGTTGTTGATGGGTAGAAATTTCACTTGTGAGATGAACCCGTATAACTAAGAGTGAGCACTTGTCTTGACATGTCAATAATGTACATTACTTGTGTAAGGGTCGACAATGAAAAATAAAGAAAAAAGGAACCAAAGACATTGTCATATGATCAATCCTCAAACATTCCTAAATAAGCTCTTTAGTTGTTTTTTAGTATGGGATTTCTACTTTGAAGAACTAGGTTAGGATCAATTTTTCTCTTGCTTTTTTCTTCTCATTTGCAATATATCAAAAAAGATGAATTCTTTGTTTAAGGGTAATTTTGGTAAAGAAGATTGTTATGCCAGCGAAAATGGCAAATTTAGTCATTCCCATGCTACTAGTAATGTTAATGGAGTTGGGACTTTCCAATATGGTAGTAGGCATCCATCTTTTAGATATTAAATAATCTAAACCATCTAAACTAGAAACTCATATGTTAATACAATTACCCTCACTGATATTATCAGAATAAATACAAGAATGACAATAGGGTACAATGCTAAGGCTCATCATCTCATGAGAGGATAAGTAGAGCACTTGATTTTATGTATACTTAAATTTAGATATTCATTACCTTTGTATGACTTTATCAAAAAGGTGTTTAAGTATTGCAATGCATTTAAGTGAGTGAATATCACCAGCATCTTTTGATAGATATGTAAAATTTATAAGTTAAGTTCTTATTATAAAACTATTTAGATATTGTTTTACTTTATCAAGTTCTTTTAAGGGTAGAAAATATATGGCTCAGTTTTACACTTTTACTAGAAAAGGGAACTAAAACCCTTGAATGATATTTTTAAAGGTAAATCCTTATAAGTAAAAATATAAAGATACGAGAAGATAATGATTAGCTATAGGGGATTATAACCTTCCTAGATAATATAGAAGGACATTTCTCAGTTTGGAATGTAGTTAGTAAAGATAATATCACTCTTTAAACTTACATAAGATAAAAGTACTTCTGTTAACTGAAAGGTTTTTTTCAAAGAAAAAAAATGGTATGAATACTCATTATTTCTTTTCTTTTCATGTTGGATCTTTCATGCAATCTTGTAGGTGACTCATGAAAATCAAGGAAGAGTATATCTCAAAATCTCCTTCAAATAGTTCTATATCATTATCATCAGTGAATGCTTATTTGCTTGATGCAGAACATTGTAATGTTGATGCTAGTTCTAGTTTCATGTCATTTTCTCCTGCTATGGGAGGAAACTAGCTTACGCCATGATAAATTATGATTATTGAGAAAGAGCAGTTATACCTTTCATATTCAGTGAAAACCTTTAACTTTGGATCACCAAGGTAGAGCCATACATGTTTTTACTAAGATGTCCTAGTTTTCTTGGGATATGGAGAAATTTGATAGAGGTAATTTGTCTACCCAAATTAGAAGCCAAGTGACAAATATATTTATAGTAAAAACATAATTCTACTTTCCTTGTTATCCTCTATATCTGCTCCAATATTGACATATGATTTTTTTTTCTGTAAGAATTTTCAAGTTTAATCAAATATTTTAAAGAGATGGAAGGAATAAATGAGCCGAATATATAGTTTATTGATAAATGCCTAAAGTAAGATTAATGTTTTTAAGGCGAGTCAGAGCAAAGCTAAAGAGAAAATCAAAACCTTGAAGACCTCTTATAACCTCACGTGTCAAAAAAAATATTAATTTAATATAGATCTTGATTCCATTCATGCATTGAAAATTGAGTATAAAAGAGTGGTGGACGAATGCAATAGTAAGATCGCAAAATTAGAGAAGATTGTTGAAGATAAGTATAATGCACTAATTGATGTTCAATATAGGTTTGATGAAATTATATAATGATCTTCTTTTCATTAATAAAATAAATTAAACTTCTTTACTTTAATCATTTATTTATAATTTTAGGAGGCAAATAATGGAGACAAATAACCTAAAGAGAAATGACTTGTTAGGCTTAGTTTGATCACTTAAAGATGTACTTCACTTAAATTCTCCTATGTTGTCTATGAGTCTCCAGAATCTCTAATAAGATATATCTTTAAAGTTTATATCTCCTATATAAAATTTAATGGTGCTATTCTTTATTTTATCTCTAATATGTCGTTATATTATTTTTCACCAAGTTGACCACATGTTTAATTTTTCTTCATGTTTTATTTGTCTCTGGTTAAGATTTAACTAATTATATATGGCTTAGTTTTCTCTAAATTTAGGTTTGGTCCGACTGAGCCCAAACTAGGCCCAACAGTGGGCTTGATTGATCGAACCTAGCTTGGGTTCGATCCAACCAAACCTAAGTGAGCCCAATCTTGGGCTCGGTTAACCAAACCTAATTTAGGTTTGATTTGGTTAAGCCCAAGTTTTGGCTCCAATTTGACCATTGTGTTTAGTCCAACCAAACATAGATAAGCCCACCCTGGGCTTGATCAAATTATGCCTAATAAGTCATTTATTTTTGAGTTATTTGCCTCCATTATTTGCCCCTCAGAATTATAAACAAGTAATAAAACGAAAAATCCCAACTATTTTGTTAATAAAAAAAGATTATTACATGAAAATATATATTACAAGACATTGAAAAAAAAGTTAATCATACTCTTATAAATTTAGAGGCGAGAAATTTAAAGTGGTCATCTTTACTCACTAGTGAAATAATTAAATAGGTACTGATTTGGAGATCAACTTGAGCTCTATAAGGATATTGGGCATCAAAATCATAAACCTCTTTAAATGTATAAGAGGAACTTGTTGACACTTAAAGTCTTACATTCGTGATTTTATATATTTTGATGATAAAAATAAAATAAAAAATAAATTAATAATATTTTTTGTTAACAATAAGCTTTAAACATGATGATAAATCTCATGAAGAAATCAATTAAGAAGTTCAAGAAGGAAACAAATTGAAGATTTAGATTAAATATTTATTTTAGTGCTTATATGTAAATCTTTATATCTTACTTGATAGCACAATTAAATAAATCTTTATATCTTACTTGATCATATAATTAAAATGATTTCACACACTTCACTCTACATGCATTAAAAATAAAAAAGAGGATAGATATGCATATTTTCTTGTAAAGAGAGAAAAGAAGGGAGAAAAAAAAAATCACCTGTGACAAAC